>JAKEPQ010001018.1:33467500-35967500 GCA_024500445.1 Entomyzon cyanotis | reverse complement strand
AAATGAAGAGGACATGAAAGCAAAAATTCTTCAATTAAGTCTTATCTTCAGACTGTAAGCACATGCAACTGCAGACCTCCTAGGACTTTCACAGTCATTTATGCAACACAGAAATACTGAAATGACTTCAAATTGAGTTTTGGAAGGAGCAACAGCAAATCTTCCTCTGGCTCTCTGCCATGCCACTGCATTTCACAGTTTGTTGCTGTTCTGTCACTGTATCTCTTCAGTTTAAGTCATGCATTTATTTCCTGCTCTGGAGTGATCAAAGCTTTCCTATGTAAGACAGAACATTATAATTGCCAATTTCAAAGGGTTTTAAGAAGTTGCTTCATAGATTTAAAATCATTAGCAACAGACTTAGTGCTCATCTAGTGAAATATCTTCTAAGTCTTACACAAGCATTAATTAATTATAGGTTTGACTAAGCCTTTAAGGTTTTGACTGTACTGGGAGCAGCATATTATGCTTCACCTGAGCTGAAAGCCTTGGAGATAACGGGGCTTTAGGGAAGCTCAGTGACTCACCGGGGAAATGCATCTGTTGTCTCTAGGCCATCTAGAGCATCTGATTTGCTACAAAAAGGAGCACATGCTGTCTCTTCTTCCAGGACACTGCAGCAGTTGCTCACTCAGTTGCCATACCTGCCAGTGGCAGAAAACCTCCTGCTATTTCAACAGGGATGGTGCAAATGCATACATTTCTTACCCAGAATAATGATACAGCTACACACTTTTCTGGGGGAGTTGCAATGCACTTTTGTATCTAACTGGTTCACTTTCTGCAACACAACAAAATCAGCAACTGGTCCGAGACTGAAAAATGCAGACTTCATGGGTGCAGAGTAAGCAGGTAACAGAGATGCCTAGAAGACCTAGATAAGCACCAGACTGACCTGACCAGGAGATATAGTAACATTCTTCATCAGGTTTCAAAATTACAGGAGACTATATAAATTCTGGTGATTTTTACACTGGATAGCTAGATAAAAGAGAGAAATAATCACAATGACAGGGACTGGTATCACTCCTTTTATCACAGATATAATCCAGCATGGTCCAGCTGCTGACCCAAGGCTTTAAACCAACCTAGAGAATGTATTTTGTTGCCCACTACTCATCACAGACAGAGCAGCCCTTCCAGCAATACAGGCTGCCAAATGCACATCTGTGTCCATCCCAGTAGAGAGACCCCAACTGCAGCCACAGAGTGACAGTGTTGTGGAGGTATAGTGGGGGAAGATGGTAGGGAGCCACAGTAGAAGGAGGAGACCAGGGATTTGCTGCTTGGGATTTGCTGCTCACACACAGTGGCAGCGGCTGCTCTGGAGCAGAGTAGCAGGGGTGCAGTGAAGAAGGAAGGGCAAAAATCTAGTCTAGCACCTGGAAATGCTGCACTGAACCACCTTATCACATCCACTGGACTGAATAGTTAGGTTTTCTCTTTAAAACTTTTCTACAATTCCCATCTTCAGCCTGGTACGGATCAGCAGTGTCATCCATTCCCAACAGCTTTGCTCAGTCATAGTGTAGATCATACTGCCCCTCCACAGCTGTGGTTCAAACCCCAGTGCATGGGAAAGGTTTATTAGATGACTGTGGGTTTATTAGATGACAATAGTCTCCAGTATCAGCATCATATAGTTGGTTTAGGGGTAGTAAGATCAGCGATTCTGAATTCCACAAGTCTAGCCATCTAAACAAGATGTTTCAGTGTAGTTATTTCCAATATGTGACCCTGAAAGGCATGTCCCAGTTAGTTATTTTTCATGTTTTATTATCTACACTGATCTTTATTTTACCAGCCAAGCTTGCATGTCCCAGTGCAGGGCATGCTGGCTGCTATCAGCCCCAGTCTATGCACACCAAGCAGGATGCCTAACCCAACGTTCTGAGTTCCACTGCAAGATGATGAAACCTCCTTGATTTAATCATTCTCTGAGTAGGCTGAATTTCCTGTTGCTTTCAACTGAACAGCATATTTCAGGGCTACATGTGTTTCGAAAAACTCTTTCACATCCAAGGAATTAATTAATCATGAAAACCTGGATTATAGTTTTGTTCAAATGCACTCTTTACAATTGTGATAGAATGTGTAGATCATATTAGAAAAAAACAATTAAATCATATTACCTTATTCACCAAAAACGGGACTAGATTTTCTGGTTGCTCCATATAAATTTTCCTATATTTCACTTGACTGCATGTAACATGAAACTATGTTATGCATCACTGCCTTATTAGCTTCACCAGATTTAGCTGAACCTGTCTTCTTCCATTCAGCTGGGCAATAAGGATATTTTTAATCTGGTCAAAATTGCTGTTGCAATTTGTTAACTATGATAAATCTCTTTTCCTACAGTAAACACTTAAATACTTGCAAAAGCTAATCAGATCATAAAAGATGTGCACATATTTCTAACAAACAGGGCATATCTGTTCCTGTTGCAATTTGTCATAGAATCATGGAATCTTTAAGGTTGGAAAAGACCTTTAAGCCAAACTTAACCTTTGAGTCCAAACACAAAGTCCACCACTTTACCATATTCCCATGTGCCACATCCACACTTTTTTTTAAACACTTCCAGGAACAGTGACTCTACCACTTCCCTGGGCAGCCTGTTTCAATGCTTGACCACCCTTTCAGTGAAGAATTTTTTTTCTTGTATCTAATCTAAACCTCCTTTTCCACGAGCACAGCCACTGTTCAGACAAATCTTTGGAAGATTTTGTGTCACAGTCTTATCGCCTCACACAAATGTTTGAAACTTGCGAGTCAGACAGAGATGACTGCTGCCACACGGAAACATGCTTTGCTGATTCACACATTACAAATCCCACAGTGGATAGCACAAACCAGAAAACACTGAAAAAGGACTCAGATTAAAGGATATCTTTGCATAATCCTCAGGAATGTTTCACGGATGTATTTTTCACTAATGGATTAAAAGAATAATTTCTAGTCTAAGTATTCCTTAATGAATTCTGTTGAATGTAATACTGTCTTGACCTCTGGTCAAATATATATATGTATATTCTAAATACAAAAATCTTTTCTGTCTCTCATCAAGACACACCAAAAAATAAACCTTTGAAATTGATTAAGCAACAGTGCAGAAAATAAAACTCACAGAGAAACAAAATAAGGAACTTATATTTTTTACCCAGTGTTTGGTTGGTTCTAATACATACTAATTTATGTTTGTTTCATTTTTTACCATATAGATAAAGCAGTAAGAAAAACAACATCCCCTTTTTCTTCATCCCAAATAAAGGAGGAGGAACAAACAGAGAAAAAGAATTGTATCAGATATGTGAGAGTTTGACTTTAAAAGGGGTGCAGAAACCAATCAAGAAGAGACCTTACTGGAGTAAGGGAGTAAGTTGCTGGAGTAATTTTACATTACATAATTGCCTGTGTCTTTGGAGAAATGTGCATGCAGTGAGAAATGGGGCTGACAGAGAGGCCAAACCATTTATATGAGAATATAAAGTGGACATCGGGAGGATTAATGAGAAATGGGCAGAGGAGCCTGAGAACGCTCTCAGAATTCAGGCAGTGCAAAATTTGACAGTGAAATAAAATTAATTGAAATCTCCTATGGTTGTATGAGGTGAGAGAGTGAGAACATTGCCAGTTGGCTAAGATTTTCAGTTGGCTAGTATTTTAACTATTCCACTATCCCCTGAAGTGATATAACCACACAAGTGATTTCAAATCCTTTTCTTTAAAGGAGGTTTCTCACCTTGTAAAAGTAATCTTACTGAAAACAGAGAATGGTCAACAGCCTCAAAATACAATAATCAAACACAAAATGTAATTTTTTATGTCCCATAACTTTAAATTGTATTTATGATATATAGTCTCCTATTTATATATTTATTTGGTTTTTTGTATGCATTTTGAAATGCTGAGGGGTACTTGGGATGCAAGATGAGCACTCAGTCCTTAGTACCTCAGCTTACAAATGTACCAGTCCATCATGAGGAATGACTAGTTTATGTTTTTTGGTGGGCAGCTGGCTGGCACAGCCTAGTGCACACTGCTCAGTTTTCTTATTTAGCACAGTTTGAAACTGTGCCATGTTACCTGGCAAGAGCTCCTAGATCATTGACGGGGTTCTCTCCTGCTTCAGGTACCACAGGCTCTTATAAAAAGCATGGTACTCTACAATTACAAAAAAAAAAAAAAAAACCAAACAAAAAAACCCAAAAAAACCCAAAAACCCAAAAAACCCACCAAACCCACCCAGGTTGGCTTTTTGCTCCTGATAGTACCACTGGAAAATCTTTTCAGAATTCCACTGTTGTAATGGTTAGGAACCTTCAGTACAAATTTGCACATTGCCAGTTTATAGCCATTTGGGTTTGTGTCAGAACTATGCTAAAACTTAAATAGATCGTCTGAACTTTTTCTCCTTGGTGCTCATCCAGGATTTATTGGTGCACATGAGCCAGAAGCAACTACTGTGATCTGTGGATCTACAGTGATACCCATTTTAAACACAAACCCTAAGGTGTGCTAGGAAAAAACCTAACAAAACAACACTAAGTTTTTCTGCAACATTGCAAGATACATGAAACGCAAATGTAGTGACCAAAACTCAAAGACTACAAAGAAAGAGGTAAGCACAGACCACACAAGACACCCCAAACTCTGTGCAAATGACAGGTGGATGAGTTGTGTGGCGAGTGCACCATTTGGCATCACATGTCAAACACACCTACCTGGAGTGCTCCAAGAAGCTGGAAGAAGGCTCCTGGGCCTCCCAGGAAGTCCCAGCCTGACAAAATTGTTAGTTATCATACTTAGACATGTCTATCAGAGTAAGAGTTACAAAAGGAACTCACAGAAATACCTGGCATATACTTGAAAGTAAATGACTTTTCTAAATGGCTAGAAATAGGTCAAACACAGTTGGTCAGTCTGGGGATGGAGCTAGAAGACAAATTGCCTCGAGTAATATTGGGTCCCTTTTATAAAGCCAGCTGTTACTCTGATCATTAGCTATTTAGTCTCAGCAAGCAGATGTTTCTCTTTTTGGGAACTTCTGCTGAAATCATGGAGTTCAGTATATAAAGCAATTGAAGAATCAAGTCTTTTTTTAAATGCTGATTTTAAAGGCCTATTTTTTTCTCAAAGTATTTGCTTTAGCTTCCAAAAAGCTTTCAGTTTCTTCTGTATATGCTGCCCCTTCAGAACATTATAAATTTATCTTTTTTAAGGAGTTGACAGCTTTGAAAAATAGCATAATTTTTGGGAAAATGTATTCTGAAGAATTATGATACAAACCAGTTTAAATCTCAACCAATTCAATAAATCCTTCCATTTTCTCTAGGAAAATACTTCATTTGGTCTGGATAGCTTATTAAAAAACAAAAAAATCTGTCCTGATTAAAGAACTTGCCATGATTTCCACAAAAATTTTAAATGAGTCAGGAGTTCTTTGTCACATTCTGTTAGGAAATTTACAAAAGCATGTCCTTCACTAAGATACATTTGATGTGATATATTTTTATGCAACATTCTTAATTTATAGCATTTTGAAGACCAATTTTTGTAATACAATTTCAACACAGTAAAAGTATTCTGGATGTCTTATTTTGCCCTTTTGATGTCACTGTTTAACTACCTCTTCACTGCTTTATTGTTATCCTATCTCAACAAAGGGATAAATGAGGCAGTGAAGATGGATACCTTTTCAAATGCTACCTACTTTATATTTCTGCCTTCAGGTAATTCAACATTTAACAGAAGCTTTTTGGCAACGAGGGTGAAAATTCACAGCCCAATTACTAACAGATATACTTCTCCCCAAAACTCTTAATGAAATCTTAATCACCACTAGTCAGGTGAGAAGTTCTAGTATCTTCACATAGAAATATAAACTGCTGAAAGCTATCTTCACAGTACAATCTTTAATATTCCAATATCACAGAGAAAATCTCAAAGTAACTACATTCTTTAAGTTTAGTGACATATAAAGGTAGTAGGAAAAATCCCAAACATGCCCCCTTGTATGTCTAACTGGATACTGTAAAAATCTAGATAGGGATATAGTGCTTTTTGTAAGGCAAGTAGCCAAACTACATCTTGCCTGGTTTTAGCTGCTGAATCTGAAACTGTGGTGCAAAGGATGTGCTTAATAGCCTTGACTTCAAAAAAACTCAAGTGCAAGATGGCTTTAGCAGTATCCCCACCAGTCAGGCAATAGCAGTAGCCTCATGAGCCTTGAAGCTCAGGTGCTCCACTGTCTTTGGGTGATCTAAGCAGCTGAGTGCAGTAACAAACTGGCTTGCCCAAACCATACTCAGCTGACCAGGACAGCTGATATAAATTGTAGAGTTGGTGCAAATACATTTGATTTTTGCCCACCTTCTAGAGGTTAGGCTTTTGGAAGTGCAGCCTAGAATCCCCTTCTTTAAATCAGTATCTGGCACTATTAAAAAACATGTGAAATCTGCTCTTTTTAGAGCACAACCGGAGAAGAGGCAGTGGTAGTGATTTATGCACTGTATCCAGCAAGTAGATAACGAAATACTGGGTAGGAGCAGGCATAAGAACTCAGATTTCTTATCTTGTTGTGGTATCTTACTTATTCAGAGTCCTTGCTTCAAAAGCCTGATGTGGATGCTTAAGGAACAGTGAGAAAAAGGCAAACTTATATGACAGAAAATTTTCTTGCAAACTCTCCCAGGTTCCATTTCCAGCTCCAAAAATTCCAGAAACAGATGTGGTTTCCAATAGCTTAGCAATCCTCAATAGGTTTCTCTTTCAAGATCTTGTCCAGTATCCTCTCAAAATACTTAAAAAATAAATAAAAAACCCCTTTAAGCTAAATTGCTTCATACCACACAAGAAGTATGAAGTGCCTTCTCAATTGACAAAACCTAATGTTTGGAGACAGAAGATGTAGATTCAAATCCCTTCATCTCAGAACAGGCCTTCTCTCTAGACTGTCTTGTTAAAATGCTTCAGTGTCTGGCCCACTACATGAGAAGGTGGCACAGCCATCACCTTGTCCTTTGTCCTGACAGAAGCAGCAGCAGCCCGATCAAGACATCTGCTTCTGTCAGCATGTATTTAGGGAAGCCTTTCTATCTTAAGGTTCAGGAAAGTAATCTGAAAGGACATTTGGGTTTGGATCCAATGAAATTTTGGTGTTAAAGAGGCATGGAGATGCACACAATAAGGTCAGGTAAGACACATACAGGAGAGGAATTACAGCTGCCTGAAAGCTTCCCTGGAAACCATCAAAGGTACTAGCTGAGTCAGGGAGCCCCTTGATCAAAATTTTGGGCTCAGACATGTAAGTTCCACAGGCATCTTACTTTCACTGCCGAGCTTTCCTCATCAGATGTAGGATGATACTTTCATCATCCCCATGACTTTCACCACAATAATGATTTCTGAAATTAACTAACTCAAACAATAGCTCTTGGGGTCTTAAAATAGTAATGAAAATATTGATTTGTAGGATGAAATATAGCTAGTTTCCATGGATCAAAGATAACCAAAGTCAAGTATGGGCACAATGTAGGAGCTTTTGGGAGGCATGCGTCATCTAGAACAATCTGTGACACTTTTAGAGTGTCTGCTTTACTTAAAACGTCTATTATTTCACCTCTATCAACGGTGCCACAATTACCAACCAGTGATGCAAAGTAAGTAAAATAAACCCTCACCTTGTTTCTAAAATCTTCAGTTATTTCCACTTTAGCCTCAAGACTGAATGGACCAACATCAGTAATTTGTATTCAACAAGCAACCAGCACCATACCTTCCTACAAAAGTGTTCTGCTGCCAGCAGTTCCTCAACAACCTGCAGGAGCCAAGTTTCATTTATAGTCCCAGCCCCTTTGAAATATTTGCTATCTTTCATTTAGTGGATTTTGTTTATTTAATACTGTAAGTCCTTTTCTTCCTGTAGATTCATCTTTCTAATACAGAAGGCTTGACATGTATTCAAAAAGGTAACTTTTGTCTTTATGGGAAAAGAAGCTTATTGAATGGCCAAAGGATGTCTTGTACAAGAAAGCCACATAAATGGTGCACGAAGCTGTGAGAACAGAGCTGTTAAATGGGAGCTGGGGGCTCCGGAACTGCCACAGACTTCCAGGCCCTACGGGGAATACTGAGAAGCACAGCACATTTGAAGAGGAATTGAAATTGTCAGGGAAAGAGCAGAATCTGTTCACCCTTAAATTCCTAATTAGAGATCTCATAGTGGGAAGTGGCCACTTAAATGATGATCACTGAAAATCTTGGAAATAGCCTTCCTTAAAAAAACGGGCAAGTACCTATTTTCATAAATTAACATCCTAATTTACAATACAGATTATAATAGCTTCAAATTACCATATTATATATATTATTTAGTTTCTCTCCAGGAATCCAGATAGAAGGGTAAATTCAGAGATGAAGTAAGGCCAGATGCAGCTGAGAAAACTCTCCTTATAAATTGTATTGATTCAACATTGGAAGCTACAAAACTATTTCAGATATGTCCTACAGATGACTAGTGTGCTGAGTAAATATTTGGTTATACTGACATTAATTTTAAAATGACATTCATTTTATCACTTTTTATACCTGCCAGTATTTGAACCTAAAATAAATCCATACTGTAGAATTACATTTTGGTATATATAAATCTCTACAGTACAAAAATGCATAATATATATGGCCATAATAAAGACAGTTAAAGTAGAAGATTAATCAGTTCTAAAAATCTTACTTTGTGTTTCAGCTTTTATGTTTTAGATATGGCAGGTTTAAATTTCTCCACAGAAGCAATGTATCATCATCCACAGGAACATGTAATCTTAAATGTAAAATGTGCTAAAGCATTAGAAGTAATATATATTAATATTACTGTGATGTAATTCAGTTTGAAGTGTGCCAAATAACCAGCCTACAAAAATATTGTCAAAATAAGAGGTTAGTGCAAAAAAGAAGGATCTTATCCCAAAGTCCTTTAACAGTCTAAGGGCTTACTGAGTCTAAACACGTGGATGTGAGAATGAACACAAAGTGTGATTGGATTTAGGAAGCTAAAGTGGTGCTGTGCTTTAGATTCTCATTATTTTTAGTTGTGACCACCCAGTAAAGAGTGCAGAGAAGTTACTTTCATGTTGATACTGAAGTGCATGCTGCCTGATAGCTTGGAAATACAGTCCTGATGTCAGATGTATAAGAAAAATAACAATATTTAGGGAAATGTTACTACGTTTGTGCAAACAAAGTCATGGCCAGGGATGCCAGAAACAAACTGAAAATAAGAGAGAGATATTTTCCAGATAGTGAGAAATTAAACCAAGACACAACTAATTAAGCAGTTCATAGATTAATTAGTTGCATTTTGAAAGGCAAAACCGTGGTTGAGGTTAAACAGTGATAGCAGTAAGATGCAGATTAGTGCATTAATAGACATGTTTTACATTATTTGGGGAAACTACCCATACATTTTGCTAGAGAGTGCATTGCATATTTTTAACTCTTGCCTAAATATTTACACTTCTTTGACTCAAATTTTACCACAATTACAGTGTAATTTGTTAAAACATGTTCCTTTTTCTATGAACATTTTCTTGCCTACACAGATTCATAGTCAACTTATTGAAAAGACTCCAGATATTATTTCCATCGGAACAACACGATTAAAGGCACAAAAAAGGCACACCTCATTTACTTTCAAGTTATATGGAACACATCAGTAAGCCAAGCAGATTTTCAAAGAATATCTTCAGCCTAAGATATATGCAGGCTGATTACAGATTCATAAATTTCTCATTTAAAATAAAAATATAAAATCCAAAGAATTGTCCACATAGGATTCGGTTTTTTGCCCTTTAATCTCACTAAAAGAAAGAACTTAATAGGAAATCTTCAGCTACATAGTAGTATTCACAAACAATTGCCTAGGGCTTCTTATGAGCTCTTAGTTGTGACTGAATAGCATCTCACGCCACAAGTTCCATTGAACTTCACTGAATGGCACTCACTGAGAGTACTCAGATAATACCTTCCTCCATAAAAAATTGCATCAGTACTTGATGTAATCAAGTTCCTTGGCTTCAATAACACTGTGAAGGAAGGTGCTGTTCCTAACTCAGCAGGGGTATTAGAATTAAGCTCCTAAGCATTTCTTCAGTGAGACACAGAAAGAACTGTCACTGTCTTGTCATTCCCAGAACTTTTTGCCTCCATTTGCTCCAATAGTTTATTCTTCAGTGAGTCTGACTTGGCTGCCCTGTCTTTTTTGGACACATATGAGACAGATTTCCCTGATGAATCTCCCAAATTCAACAGCAAATCTCCCACTCAGATTCATCAGGAACGACCACTTAGAAAGCTCTGTACAGGACCAGCTGAGGACACAACAACATTTTTTTAAACTGCAAGCAAATGAGGGTGGGATCTACACATTGCCTAGCCTCACATTAGTAAGCCTAGGCTCCACAGTGCAAAGACAGATTGCCATGCTCTCTAGCAACAATCCATTCACAGAGCCCTGAGTCTGGTTTCTTCTGTACCACAAATATTTAAGGGTAAGAGCCACTAGTATAATCCAGTTCTTTTTTCTCACCAAACCCTTGAAACCATACATTGGTAGTATGCAGTAATTTATTATTTTATGAAGAAAACCCAAACAAACAAAAACCACGTAAGAAAATAAGATCAGAATTCTGACTAATTATTTGGTTCTATGAACTAATGTTATCAGATTATAGCACATTTGTTAAGGAGAGGTACTCCAACAGGAGCATATTCAAATGAAATCTGATTGAATCGATCTAATAGCCTGTACAGGGTATTCATTGTAATGTATTCATTCTTGGGAACAATCATACTGTTGAACACACTGAGCAGTCTAGTTCATGAGTCTTCAGAATCATGCACCATTGAGACCAAATCAATCCATCACATCTAGAAAGAGGGTCTTCTTCAGGTCAGGTTTGAAAACAATAGTGTATCAGTCTAGAGAAACAAAAAGTAGCTGCACTTACATCTTATGTATGAGTGGAAAACCTTTTCCCATCCTGTCAGATCTCGTAAATTCATGAATAAAACATACATAAAACAATACCTAAATATTACATTCTATAAAACCAGCTTGTTAGCAATAAGATGCTAGATTAAATTATTTGGAACACAAAAAAAAAATTACAAAAGTTATGTTTATGTCTTGCATTGTTTCCAATGTGATAGGATCACCTGAATAGGGAAGTCCTTTCCAAAATTGAATTGAGTTGTATTACATTATGGTCATATCATCATATACTTGATCTGTTCTCAAATATTTTCATATACATCCACACACATGTGAAAACACCTGCTAATTCTTTTCCTTTAAGTAGTCTTGGGAGTACATCTGATTTTAGGAAACAGGTTGGTGATCTAAGAGAGACATTATGAGAACTTATGAAAAGTTTTGTAACAGGCCAATCTTTGCCATAGTGTAAGAGAATTATTGGCAGTAAGAGAATTGCAGCAAGTAGACTATTTTTATAAATAAGTTTTCTCTAACTAGCAGAACTTGGTACAAAATTGCTTTCACTGCGAGTAACCTAACCCCGATCTTTGTTTATAGAGCTACATGGTTTCAGAAGCAGCACCACCTATTGGGTGACAAATGTAGGTTAGTGACTACTTTGTCACCACAGACCTATTGTAAGTGTGGTTTTGTATACAAGGAGGTGAAGCTCCCAAGTTACTCACACTGAAATGCAAGCAGCCAACTGGTATTTTCTGGTGATCTATTTGATAAAAGCTTATAATTCAAAACGACCACTCAACAAGATATAAGCCCTACCACTTAAGCTGCTATATTTATTTGACAAAGTACTGAAGAGAGCACTTCTAACAGCATCAAGTGACTCATGCTGGTTATAATACCCATCATACCGTGTAACAGGGCATTGCACGATTTTTAGGATGCACTCCAGTTGCACAGGTCTGCATGAGCTGCAAATGAATTTGGTTATGTAAGCAGTCCTACTAAAATCTATATATGAATCCATATTCTGTATGCGGGGTCCCACGTGAATGAACGACTCGTATTTTGCATGGCTTAAAGCAATCACTGACGTTACCCGTTCAGGGGGAACGAGCCCTTTTTTGCTGTGAAATTTTTACACCATCCCCTTCCCTTCGGAACAGTTCATGAGAGAGCCTAAAGCAACATCTCACATCCCACGTCCCCAAAGAAGCTCGGTTTCAGCATTGCTGGGCATGGATTTTCTCTCTTCCCCCGCCACCGGCGCACACCCGGTCCCTCCCCGGCGGGTGCAGGCAGCCCAGCGGGGACGGACCCCTCAGAGGGCTCGGCGGAGCGCGCTGGGGGAGCAGAGGCGAGGTGGGCTGGCGAGCCCCCCGGAG
The DNA here is from genome assembly GCA_024500445.1 of Entomyzon cyanotis. NCBI lineage: Eukaryota > Metazoa > Chordata > Aves > Passeriformes > Meliphagidae > Entomyzon > Entomyzon cyanotis. The sequence continues at coordinate 35,955,119 of JAKEPQ010001018.1, read as the reverse complement.
CAGCCCGCCGGTGCCGGGGGTGGCGTGGGGTACCGCGCATCCTCGAGTCCGGCGGCTGAAGTAGAAGGGGTAGGAGAAACGCTCCCACCCGCGGTGTTGACAGCGTGTTTTCGCCGTGTGGAACAGGAAGGGACTGCTCCTGCATATCTAAGCAAAAGGGATCAGAGGGACCAAAACCCACCGGAGCCTGGGGAGAAAAGTTGTTTCGAAGCCCGAAGATGAATTCATGCAGAGATCACTCACCCACTCTGAGGATACAGATGAGCTGGATGCAGGCAACCAACCGCCCGAGAATGAGCATGTCCAAATCGTCCCTCTCCTCCTTCCCACTGCCTGCCTGCCTGCTGTCCGGCTGTCTCAGCCTCCTGCCCGCCCGCCTGCCTCCGCGGGCTGCTGCACCTCTCCTCCGCGGGGATCCGGCTCCGCGCCGCTGCCGCGCCCGGCGGCCACCCCCACGCCGCGGGCGGGCGGGATCAGCGGCGCTGGGAGCTGGCGGGGCCGCGGCTCCGCTCAGCGCATGGCGGGGGCCGCGAGTGGCTGCGGGGGAGCGCGGGGTGCGCGGTGTGCCCGGGCGGGTGCGTGTGCGCGGATGTCCGCTTGATGTGTGTGTCGCGAGTGTGTGTGTGTATCGTGTGTGTGTATGTGTGTATGTGCGGTGTATGAGTGTGTGTGTGCCGTGTATGTATGTGTGTGCCGTGTATGTGCGTGCGCGCGGGGGGGCGGAGACCGCGCTCCGCTGGGCGGGCGCGCACGTCTGCGCGCGTGTGAGAGTGTGTGTGTGTGCGGGGGGTGCGTGCGTGTGAGTGTGGCTGCGTGTGTGTGTGTGTGCGTGGGTGGGTGCGTGTGCGGGGGGGGATGCTGTGTGCGGTGAGTGCGGTGGCGCGCACCCGCGGGCGGGAGGAGCAGAGCCCCCCGCCCCTCCCAAAATGCAGGAGGGAGGGAACGGGGGCCTGGGGACCGAGAGGGGTTCAGGCCGCCGCGGGCAGAGTATGAGCCCGGGGTCGAGGACCGGGACACAGCTCCGGCTTCGGCGGGGGGAGAGCGGCCCCCCCAGGCATCGCCAGCCTTCTCTCGGCATGGGAAGAAAAGTTTATTTCGAGGCGGAGACGGGGAGGGCGGTGTGGGGCTCTTGGGGTCTCCTAGGTGAGCGAGGTGCGCGGCCGGTCAGTGCACCCTGCAGCCCGCGGAGCCCGGCAGCAGCGGGAAGGACCCCGTTTGGAAGCGATCGCCCCCGGTCAGGGTCCGGCTGCGGGCGCGCACCGCGATGGGAACAGCCGTGGGAACGGGCGCGGGGCATCGGGAAGCGGAGGGGTTGCGTGTTCCCTGGGAACTGGAGTGGCAGCGGGGGAAGGGGCTGGAGCAGCGGAATATCATTATCCCATGGAGAAGTGGGTCAGGGCGCAGGCACTGGCACCGTTTCTGCGGGAAGTCAAAACAAGACCAAACAAAAAGAAAGCAAAACCCACCCAAAGCAGAAATGAAAAATGAAGGCAAACAAACACCGGGTCCGCATATTGGGAAGTGCTGGCCGGCGGAGCGGACACCGGGCCGGGGGGGCGGATGCAGAACAGCCCGCGTGGGACCAGTGCGGGGTCCCGGCTGAGCCCCCAGCCCTGCACGCACCCCGCCCGGCGGGAGTGGGCACCCTGCCCCCTGTGCTGCGCCTGCCTTCCCACGGCCTTCCCGCGCCGAGCTGAGCCCTCGTGGGAAAAGATAAGTGGGGGCTGGCAAAGACCCCTGACAAACGCAAGAGATTTCGGGAGCGTAAGATGGCACACGCGGTTCTCGGCTTCATCCCAGGCTCGCCGAAGTGCAGCCCAGAAGGCGTGTGAATGGTCCCTGTGTTTGTGATACTGTTTGCATCCGAGTGAAACGGTCCATTCTGTACGGATGTGATGCGACTTTTAATGGTGGGCAACTTAAGTGTAAAAACACTTGGTGCTTTAGAGGTACCCTGCTCCACCGAGCCGCTCAGTCCTCAGGCACAGGAGCTTCATCTGCCAGCTTGTTCTTCAAAGACAATAAAAAGCCTCTCCTGTGGGTTTCTCATTTCAATGTCCACCTGCTCTACCTGGCTGGTGGGGACATTATGAGCTATCTTGACATTAAGCAAAGTGTTAATTTCAGAGTGAACAAAAGTTAGAGGGGAAAGTGCCAAGATGCTCAAGCAGTCAATTGTATTTGGAAAGCAGACTGCAGATGTGTCTTCTCATGCAAGGTCAGCATCTTTCAGGGTACTACAGAGTTTAAATACAATAGAGGTTGGTTCATTAGGAGAAAGCTTAACTTGAGTGACAGTTCTCGTTAAATGGACTTTTGGTATCATGGGAAGAAACAAGTTCCATGTGCTGAGCTCCACCAATAAAAAAACTATTTTAGGATTGTCCTAAGGGAAAATGTTAAAGATTTTAGTCAGCTGATTTTTGTGTTATTGAGAACCTGAATGCCAGGAAAAAGCAATAGTGATTTCCAAACCCATACACATTCAAGCACACTGATACACATAAGGAAGACAAGATACTAATACAAATAGTTAATATGTTTGAGACAAACAACAACTCTAACACCATTTTGAAATTGGCTTAGTTTTTCAGCAGGAATAACACAATATTGCATGGCGATATATATAGGTATTACTGTAATATACACAGGTATCATTGTAATATACAGTATAAAGCCAGAACCTGCTGTAGTGCCTGACTCTCAGACTACACCTCTGCTTGGCTTTCCTCTCAAGATGATAGGTAGACATAACTCAGTTGTGTTGCTTCTAAGAACACAGAAGCTTGCAGCAACTTCCAGGTTTCCCCTCTGTCCTTGTTGGGACCAACTTTTGAGCAGTTTGGTGCCTTTTTAATCTCAAGATGCTCAGCTGTGGCCAAAGATTTGTGGTTGTCTGAACAAGACTAAAGGTCTTCCTCTTAACAGCTACTAACACGATTAGCTGGCCAGGTATGTGCTGGAAAAGCTTTAGATAGGTCAGTGTATTCCTTTCTTACAGGGTTCCTTTAAGAATTCCCTTTTATTTGTGCCATGAACAAATTACCTATCGTGAACACATCCACATTGAAGGGTAAGCACAACATTCACAGATGACACAACTATTTCCTAGTTTACCACAGTAAATTACCAGGGAGAATCTGGACTGACATGGTCACTATACTGATAGTTAACTTTTACTTCCAGTAGGTAATGCACGATAATATTTTACAAGGTGAATGATAAACACTTAAGACTGATCACCAGTGAATGTGTTAGACTCTCCATTATTCCAAACCTTTACATTAAAAATTTAGTCTCCTTAAAACTTGACCACAAATGCCTACGCTAAGCAACTCATCTGCAGTTTTATAGCCTATAATACAGGGATAATAAGGATGGATTAGAAGGTTCATCTCTGGCCTTTCAGTGTGTATGCATAGCTGGTCAGGATAAGAATTAAATTATAATATGAGATGATACTTTACAGCTGTTTTGAATTGGTGTCAGTGGTTTAGAAAGTACACAGGACAGAGGCCAAGTACTACAATTCCCTTCTGGTCCTTGAACTGAGGAATGGCTGGGGAAGAAGCTCTCTATGGAATAGGAAACACTTGGTTGTGATACGGTGACACTTCATCTTTGCCTTCAGCTGTCAGGTCAAGTTTTAGCTTGTACTGTGACAAGCCAAATTTATAGTAATTAATTTGGAAATAAATGAATCTGTAAAGAAAATAATTCACTAGCTCAAAACATGATTTGTATTACTGCCTCGTGTATGAAGTATGAGTAACCCACAACATAACACAGAAGCAAGCAGATATGAAATGGACTTGTAGTTAACATTAAAGATTTCTGTTGCGTTAAAACTTATTATTCTTACAGATGACTTAGCAATGAAAATATGACTTTCATTCTCACTATACTGTATAGTGAATGTATTTTGTGAATTTGCATAATGCCTTTTTCACTACACAATGTTTCTGCTTGTACTTTTATGTATGTTAGTTAATCTTGATGAGAAACTGGTCCCTGTTTAGTTACTGTTTAAAAGTTTTCCTCCTTTTGAAAGGCCTTTTTATAAAAAAATTTCTTTCATGTGCAGCTTTCTTTTCCCACCTGATGTTAAGTATTTTGTTCAAATCTGCTCTTTTTATCAATTGCTGCATTTTTGTCAGCCTAAATTAACTTTTTCTCACTGTTGATACTGTATTTTCCTTTGTATTGTGACAACCTTATTAATTTCCAGGGAGAGTCATTCCATGGTTCCTTCAGCTTTTATTTTTTTTTCTAGCTTTGAGTGCTTTATGGGTGTTTTTTCACAATATTGTCAATGTTTGGTTGCATTTACCTTTTTCTTCTCTTGTTTTCATTTTCAGTAATGTCTTCGGTATTTGTCAAATCTGTTTTTGGTTTTACATGCAGCTTTTATCTTTAATTTTCTTTCTTTCTTTCTTTCTTTCTTTCTTTCTTTCTTTCTTTCTTTCTTTCTTTCTTTCCTTCCTTCCTTCCTTCCTTCCTTCCTTCCTTCCTTCCTTCCTTCCTTCCTTCCTTCCTTCCTTCCTTCCTTCCTTCCTTCCTTCCTTTCTTTCTTTCTCTCTCTCTCTCTCTCTCTTGCCTTGCTCTTTGCTCTCTCTCCCTTTGCCTTTGCCTTCGCCTTCCCCTTCCCCTTCCCCTTCCCCTTCCCCTTCCCCTTCCTCTTCCATGTCTTGATATGTAGGATACAGTAGGTTAACAAAGAATTTGGTGGACTTCCATCTTTACTTTCTAATTTGCTGGAGAAACCCACGTGTAAATTCAAAATACTAAAAAGGTCTGTTCAAAATGTGTTGTCCTGGCACTGGCTGTAACTACCATCATTAAGAATATCATTCAGATGCGTGATACAAAACCAAAACTCAAATTCACTAGGTGTCATGCTGAAATCAGATGTGCCTGATTTTTCAGGTTAAAATACTGGTTTTCTTCAGAGCAGTTATTCCCATGAGTGTTTAATATTATATGCCTCTTTACATGGAGAAGTTTTAGCATGGATCTCAATTTTTTTTTTAGTAATACTAAGACACAAAATGAAAGTAAACTGACTGTTTTTGTCTGCCTCAATTTTGTTCAGCATGTTAGAATTTCAAGATAATTGAAAACCTATTAACAGGTTAATAAAGATATTTTTCCATATTTTAAATGAATTCCAGTTTTTGCCCTCTATATAGTGTTACTTTCATTTTTTTAAAATCTATCTGAGGCATTACTTTCCAAATTCATCTGCCACCAAGAACACAAAAAAACAAGAAAAAGGGTGACTTTGAACCTCTTATTTGTCCCTTTCCTAAAGAGATGTAACCCAATTGGTTTCCAAAGCTAAACCAAATGACAGTAGATTTATATATTTTCCTCTCAAGAAAAAAATCAAAACTTGACAGTTTGATAGCAGCCAGGTGCCATCAGACTCTTTGAAGGGCTGTATGAGAGACAAAGTCTATTCACATAATCTGGCATTATTATTTTACTTCCCTGTACAAACCAGTTGAAAAATGCTGAACTGTTAGGTGCACTAAAGAAGGGTTTAAACCTGTTTTTTGAGACAGCTGTCTGGCCTAGCCATGGAAAAGGCTTCAACGCCATGTCTTCTGGCAAAGCAAATGATCTAGTGAAATGTTTGCAGGCTAGAAATCTTATATATCTCTTTCTCCAACTTTATCAGCCGATTGTGAAATAAACACCACATCTCCTGTGGGGAGACCAGCTCTGTCTCTTTTGGCAAAACCAGTCTGTATCTAGCTAATTCTTTCAGTGTCAAAACAGCTGCCTCTTGTCAAGTCTGCTGAAGAGTCAGATTCGTCTATGTTTCCTTCATACTTGTTTTTGGCTGTTTGATCACAATAAGCTTCTCTGCTATGCAGCACTCAACACTACTACTTGACACCCACTACTGCTACTCATCACCTGCTGTGAACAAGTATTTCCAACATACTTCATGAAGATTACTTCTATTTTTTCTACACAAAACCTCTCTGTGAAGAAAGATACACCACTGGCTGAGTTTCTGACTGTTTTCAGCTCTCTGAGAGCCATGGCCGTGTCGTAAAATGCTCTTACTCCAGCTGAAAATCCCTTCCTATGTTCTAGACAAATGGATATACCTCTAGGGGCATTTAGTTAATTTTCCATCCCGCTATGCAGCAAAGAAATGAAGGGACGAAATGAAAATAATATTTTGTACTCCTGTTTAACATTCCTGTTCATTTCTGCTTGGACTTTTAAATGTAAAACTGGGAACACAAAGCACAGCTACTAGCACATCATCCCACTGCCTGGTTACCTGTTAGCAACACAGTAGTTGCCTGCAGAGACAGGTTAGTCTAACTCCTGAAATGATAAATGCAGAGTGAGCAGGAGTGAATTATTTAACATCCAGTTCCCTCCCAGTCCCCAAACACAGGGTAGTGTGACCTCCTGGGAGGCTGAACTTTCACTCAACTTTCTATGGCAGGCCAGGTAGAAGCAGGTCTGCCTCATTGCAAGGGACAGTTGTGGTGTGCAGAGGTTCTCCCAGCTCCTCTCCTTCTGCCTAGCCAGGCACTGAAATTGGCCCTCTGCTCTGAGACACATAAGGTGCCCACTGTCTTTCATGTCACCCATGCAGTGAGCTGTGCCTACAATTTCACATGTCCCTTTCCCCTCCTGCTCTTACTGCTGGTAAAACTCTCGTTATGGAGTGTAAAGAAACATTTTCTGTGCCAGAGTAGAAAATTCTTTCAGTCAGTAACTGCAGAATAAGGCACTGTTTTCAGTGGTGCCTATGATTAAAAGGCTCTTTTTCTGCTGCCTTCTTTTAAAGATAGTGTACATCCTGACAGGAAATTCAGAGAAATAAGACCAAAATGCATACTTTCAAAAACATCAATCCAAAATGGAAAACTCCAGTGGATACTTAACCTATATAGTAAAGGCATGCATAGACTCAAACATTTGGTCATGCAGAGTAAACACCATTCCTACTTATGCAGCAGTCTTTAACAATAGCCCATTTCAGAGTAAATAATAAATTAATAAATAATTAAATCCCCCTGAAACAACCCATTAAATTGAGATCTACTAGGTCAATTCCAGAAAAAAGCAAGTTGTTTTGGCACATTGACAGATCTTATCAAACAGTTTTTCCTATGTTGACATCAAATTTATAATTTTTTTCTCTCTTATTTGTGAGTGTGGTGGTGTTCTTACAGCAAGTGCTGACCTACAAGCACAATAGATAGGAACTCCCTGGAACAACTTATCATAATCATCATGCTTGGGTAAACATTGTTGGTGATGCTGCACAGAGGAGTTTTCAAATAATGCATATTGAATGGTAGGAACACTTCACTGCTGGAAAATGAAACACAAGGGGTTTTTTTCTTAAATGATTGTTTATAATATTATTCCTGTTGGATTTTCTTGCTTATAGCAAATTGTAGCACTTTTACAGTGTATGTTTCAATTGTAGCTGGATTAAGAAGCTATTTTGATTATGGAACTGAATTTGCATATTATGACTGCATAATATTCTCACAGTTTTTAAATATATAGGTACTTTTGAAATCTATTATTCAACTGGGGATAAAAGTACACAGTAACAAAACAACAAAAGTATGCTGATATGCCATAGTCCATATCAAAAATAGCAGCTATTTGTCAGCATTTGAGGTATCCACAAAATAAATTCACCACTCATCCTTCATTTGACAGCACCACATGTTGCTAGTTCATTGGTAGGAAAAATAAACAGAGGCAGACATATTGCATTTTAGTACAGAGAAACAAAATGCCCCAATTTCCCAAGTAGGGAAAGGGATAGCTAAATAAAACAATGCTCCTTCTTAAATCTAAAAGCATTTATGGGAGTGATTCCATTGTAGTGGTTTTTAAGGTCTCAGAACATCTGTTGTTAGAAGGAGTAACTTCTGAAATTTGAACAAAATTTAATCAGAAAACATAGACCTATCCTAGTTTTTTACTAAAACTTCAGAGCTATCAACTGTAGTAACTGAAGTATATAAAATTTAACATAAACAAATAAATATGTGACACATGTAGAGAGAAGAAATCTATATTCTAAAGGAAAATGATGAGTTCTGAGGTTACTCTTGCTGCTTGGTATTTGCTATTTGGGGTTATGATAGACAGTTGTATGAAAAGTCTTGCTCAGTACTTGGTAGATGTCAAAAAATGGCAAAACCATTCTTGATAAAGAACAAAACAAAGAACATCATTACTTATGCCACTTTATAAATCCTCTTGTTTCTTGACACTCCTAATTATGACTGAAACAAAATTATTCCTTAGGTTCTGTTTTTTGGGGTTTTTTTCCTCAGCACACACCTTCAAATCCCCAAATTTTTTTCTTCACAGAACAAGAACAAGGATGATCAAAGAGGAGGTGAGATGGCTTCTATGTTTAGGGAACAAGAAGGAATATATTTGAGGGGGGGAAAAAAGGAGGCTGGGATTCCTCAGTCTGGAAAAGAGACATCCTACAACCAAGGTCTGTAGAACCAAATCAGACCGTGGAGAGCAAGCAGAGATGGGGATTGCTCACTTGTCCAACAGGAGGAACTGCTGGCGGCAAATGAAGACAGCCTGAGCTGAGTTTGAAAAGACTCCAACCACTAAGTTCTTTCTGTGATTAGAGTCAGGCCTGTGAAAATCCTTGGCAATGGTGTTCTGGATCCAGTGTGTTTATCAGAGTTCAAGGACTGGCCAACAACAGTTTAGAAGGTTAGTAAATGCACATATACTGTCAGTCTTAGTAAATCTGATTTTACTCAGATTTAGTAGTAAAATTCAGAATTAATCAATGGTTGCAGATTACTTGGGGGAAGTATGGTGTACCAGTCCTCTTTCTCTCTTTTTTGGGGCCCTGCTAACCACTGGAGATAGAACAGTTGCTTTTTCTGAGCCGAATGACAATTTTGGATTAAATTGCTATAGGTTCATTCTGCACAGACAGCTGGGACCTTTAGAGGTCTTGTCAATGACAGGTATGGTTCTGGCTGATGACAGAAATTAGGGCATATTTAAATATGCCAGGACAGAAAAGGTAACAGGGGTGTTTACCATCAGACCATCAAAATACTCTGCCTGCAGTAAATGAGTGTGCCATTAGCTTATGCTTTTATTAAATCTCATTTGCTTATTTTAAAGTGCAGTTGAGAAAAAATGTAAACATTTCCATGGAACTAAATTTCAGGAGCAAGCTAAATCCTTAAGTAAGTTTTATCATTAAGTTAAGGGTTAGGGACCAATTAAGTGAAAGCTAAGCAGCCAGCTGTAAGGTATGCAGGGAGATGACAGAGCCCTGGCTTGAGGTTCAGCTAATTGAACATGGCACAAGACATGATCCTGTGGGACTTAATGACTAGCAGATTGAGAAGCTGTCAAAAGTTAGAAATAGTACTGTGAAGATTGTCTGTGTTTCACAGCTGGTTAAGGGCAAGTTACACAAGTTGAGGGCTGGCCAAAATTCACAATAACTGGAGGGCAGGAGTGACATCTTTTGGGGAGAGGAGCTCTTAATGTCAGCAGTTCCTAGGCACAGTATTAATAAACTTATGTAAGGTCAAGATTGCCTAAGTAACTATCAAAAGTACCAAACTGGAATACATATAAAGTAAATCTGGGATAAAAGGGAAAAATAACTAAGGGGTTTTTGATTATCTGGAGGAAGACCAGAGAAGAAAGGGAAGCATCAAGGAGGATGGGGGAATGTGCTTGGGAAAATGTTGATGAGGAGCATAAAGAGGTTTCCTTGTGTGAGCAGGAAATGGCCACTTTTTGTAAACCAGCTGAAGCTCTCACAAAGGCAATACTAGGATACAGGTCCTCTCTCCATTGCTTTTGCACACCTTTTTCACTGCCTTTTTTCACTGCCAGAGTTTGCCTGAAGATCCTGAGACCTGTGAAGTTGTGTAAGTGGTTTTGTGAGTTCTACTTCAGTGTTTTTCTGCTGTACAGGTTTCTATCTGCTAAGGAAAGATACCAATACTACTCTGTTCATATGGCGATTTTTGGAGATGAGCACTATACCGACAGCTCAGTAACAGTATTTCAGGCAAACGTAGCCTGTGCAGCACTTTAGTGTAGTTTGTGGCAACTCCAAGCTCTATTTAGATTGAAGGCTTTGTGAAAAGGAAGATTATTATCAAGATACTATATCCATACCTAGTATAATTATATATGAAAGTAGGAATCCTCTTGTTGAAACATCTCCCATTTAGCTAAATTATTATTAATAGGAGACAGGGAGGCTTAATAAGTGGGATTAACACACGAGTGGCTACACTAATGAACTGTTAGCATAAATGAAATACTTTGAACTTTCATCATTTGGAACAAATATGTTCATCTTGTTCATCTCCTGAGTGATTTTTGAATATACCAAAAATACCCTTCAACCTTTGATGTAAAAGATAACTACTATATAACTACTATAGCAGGGAAGGGTGGAGAGAAGGGTGGAGGTTTGTATGTGTATGTGTGTGTAGTACAGCAAGCTCCCACACCATTTTTTAAAAAAAATTTGTAATCTCAAATTAGATTTCAGACTCTAGAAACAGTCAAGAATATGGAAAAAAAAATAAAATACTTGGAAACATTAACACTTTCCTTTCCCTGTGACAAATGTCACCAGAGTGGTTTGAGTTGCCTTTGCACTCCAATTCACCCTGTGTGATGCTGAGCTGGGCAGTCAGTCTTGCAAAGGCCTCCCCTATCTTCTAATTCCCTGAAGTTGGGAGTAGCCTTGAAGGACTTGCTGTGTGTAACTGTGCAAAAAATTCCCTATCTAGAATAGGTGCAACTGTGAAAAACAGGTCCCTTTTCCACACTTCTAGAGTACATGCTGGAAGCTTCCAATTAAACCAAAGATTTGAATAAAACCCACGATTTACTCTGTAAAATGTTCCAATCAACTGAAAAGGCATAATTTACATTGTGCAGACATCAGAAGCCAGTATATCAGAAAACAGGGTCACACCTCCAATACTTTTCTTTAAGATGAAGGTAAATCTCACCACCAATTTATGATACTAACAAGCATATTTGACGTAAAATTAATGATCTTTTGTAACTCAAATCTTGAGGGGCTGGATTAAGTCCAATTGACACAGGCAGCAATTGTGCAGTAGCTATAAAACACCTTGGCTTTTTACGGAAATAACATTTTCAAAGTTTCTTGGTATACACTGTAAGGACTGAATTTGAAATATTTTACATTCAGTCTCTTTGTACTCAGAGCATTAAATAATGGAGGGTTTTCATCTCACAGCTGTTTTGTCCTCCTCACCTTTCTAGGGCATTCATGACTGCTGTATTAGTCAGCTGGCTGTGAAACACTACAGTAACATAAACTACAGTGCTTTAAAATGCAACACTACTACACCTGTCATTTTCAATAATTGGTCAGTTCAAATTCAAAATATAATTTTGTTCATACTTGTAGTATTGGACTGTGCCTGCCCTGCCTTAGGACCTGCTATAATTTATTCTGGGAGGCACAAAAATTACTCTTCCTCAGGACAGATGGGTTTTTCTGAGCTGTACTGTGCAAAGTTAAGAGTCCTGGGCTCAAATGCCATTGTCCCTATCCATCTCTTCCACAGGTGCTAGATGACTGCTGTAAACCCCAGCAATCCTTCTGGCATGGGCTTTACATTGCTTTTTCTAGGTCAAGCCTGCAATAAGAAGGCCTCTAAAAATATAGATGCCCTTTCTCTTCCTAATATCGCCTACATTATCTACATAATCCCCATGTAGCCATTTCCTTGTGAGGAATGTTCTCACAAGGTTCAGGTAGGACATTGACAAGGGCAGGAGCTGTGTGGATAAGGCAGTCCTTGTGCAGTCCCAGGGTATATCTGTAAAAATGCACCACAAGTTTTAGTTGTGAGATTGACGGTGCTGTTGCAATACATCTCCCCATTCCAAATCTGTCTTCAATTCCATTCAAATAAGAATATTGAGTCTTTGCAGAGGGACAATTCAGGTTCAGATTGTATTTATAGATCTTTTATGGGATGCAATGAGGATAAAAGCCTGGCCTCTAGTAGAGACAGTGGTACAGTTCCCCTGTTTCCAAGACTTCATGGTTTAATCTAATCCCCTGTACTTTGTAAAATACATTTTGTGTGCAACGTGTTAAATTTCTTTTGAACTTAGAGTACTTCAATTCTGTTGAGCTTTGGAATTGTTAGCAGAATAGGTGTTGCCCTTGTGCTTTTAAATGCTGTCACTTCCTTCTGCCTTTGGAGTCCAAGTGGGAAACAAATGTTTTTGAAAGGCAAATTGTACATGCAGAGAAACAATACATAGTGAGATATGTTGTTCTTCTTTAACAGTGACAAGCAAGGCAGATTAGGAAAACCACTGGTGGAATGGCTAAAAGATGTATCATCAAACATAACCTAACCCATCCCCACCCTGAAATGGACCTGGTTCTTTCCTCCACCATTGCTTTAATACCATAGACAAACAATTCTATCAAGTTCATTTGGGTTTTTTCTTTGTTTGTGGTTTTTTGGTTTTTGTTTCTTTTTGTTTGTTTCTTTGTTTTTTAATCTAGAGTTTTGCCTGTATTACTGTGTCTCTAGCTTTGATTGGATTCTATCTACAAACAACTGGAACTGTATGCTGACCTTCCAAAATGTTTATGGAAATCCTCAAGGGTCAAAATAGTCTTGAATTGTGTTCATGTGTTAAAACATGGGATTACTGAAAGAGACGACATCCCTGAAATTTTACCCTGAAATGTTTGACTCCCCAGTACACATTCAGCCTTTGGTGTGTTATTTGTCTGACATACATAATAGCTTCAACGATATAGAGAAAAGAGCTCTTGAATCAGCGTGTTCCCTCTCACTGCCTGAGCAGCTTAAAAACCATATCTGCATCATGTAATTCTAAAATCCTCAGAAGTTTAGGAAAGAACTAATTCTTAGTGAGTAAAGGAAAGCCCTCTGTGATTTATTTTAATGTCAAGAAACAGATTTTTCTCCTAGTGCAGTTTTCATCCAAGAATATTCAGTTGTTGGTAATACTTGTGCTGTTTGTCTATACATGAAAGAAATATTTCAGGATACCTGTGAAATCCATGCACATTTCAGAAACTGATTCCAAATTGTAATGGGTTTTAGAAAGATTGGCTCAGCATTTGAGGAATAAAATATAGCAGATGGTGATTCTTTTTTGAAAATCTTAGAGTAGAAGTCATATGCTATGAATTGAACAGAATTTCACTCCTGTGTGCACAAATGCATAGGAAAAAAAAATCCATACAGGTACTTTATTTGATTTTATTCTAGCTGGGTAGTCTGAATAGAATTAGTATTAGTGAGATGCTTCAGCTGAAAGTTGACAAATGTGTATTTTTTAAGCCTACTATCTCACAAAAGGCCAAACTATGCAACTCTTTCTCATGCTAATGAGAAGTTGAAGTCAATGGGATTTGACATGTAAATGCTCAACAACTTCATAATCTTGCCCTAAATGCTTTTGCTTTGATAGATCTCTGTCTTGTTGTCTTGCTGTCTCTCTGTCTTTTGCAAATAGGTTATCTGTAAAACCTTTTCTGGTGATATACTGTGAAAAGACAGCTCAGTAGGCTTCCTGCCAGTTTTGGAAAACCTTTTAACAGTACATATTAATTGCTTTTAGCTCCCAACTCCATCATAAATATAATTTTATACTGATATTCAAGCTACATCTGACAATAGTGAGAACCATAATATCAAGGTATTTACAGCATCCATCAGCATGACTGACACAGATTAGACAATTTTGCTTTTGATCAACAATGTTTCTATCTCTGAAGGCACTCTCAGTGCAGTACAAAGCCAAATAAAATACCAACAATACAGTGTGGTCTACTACAACCCTGAAAAAATAGTGCTTCAACACCTCTTTTGTGTGTTTTTTCAAGAAAAGAGACTAGCTCTTAGATCTCCTTAAGGGGGATAAAGGTTTTATTGGCCAAGGAAAGAAGACAGGATCATTCTGGCCCTGGACCTAATGCTTCTCCTGCAGTGATATTTTATCTATGGGTACCTGAGATAATAACAACTGAAAAAATGAAATTGAGTAAAATTCACACCATTAGATATCATGACACTTATTTACTGGGTGACACTCTTTCCTCTGGGCACAGATAACCAAGCCTGACTCTGTTTCCTGAAGGACAGCTCAGTCTAACCCATGGGACTACGACAGTGAAAAATGAAAGCACTTTCAGTGATACAGCCTGGTGCTAATACAGATGCATTCCTCCTTACCATGCAGCTCGTGGGCTCATGTTCAGCTAGCAGTGCTGCACCTGTGCACCAGGAGCCTTCACTGGATGTGTTTTATAAACCATTGGTGAAAAGGCAATCTTTAATTTTACGGGCCACGAATGAAATGTGTCTGTATTGTATGCTCTGCACAAAATGCTTAATACAGGGACTGAATGGCATTTGTGATATCAGAAAAAGGTTTTCCACCTCAGTGAGATTCAATCTAACCTGCAAATGAACTCCAGATTCTTGGCCTCTCTGTTTCTCCCCATGCTTTGTGCATGTAAATACCAGAACACCAGCCATGGCTGACCTTGGATGGGGTCACTGTGGTGCTGTCACTGTCAGTCCTTTACCACCCTCTTCATACTCTGGAGCAGCAGAACAGACTCCCACAGCAGAACAGAGCAGAGCATCTCCAGATACGGTAATTTGTGCTTGCTTCAGCAGTGGTCTGCTCTTCACTGAAAAGCAAGGGTGCAGTTAAACACCTGTCTATCTCCAGCCATGGTAATCTCTCTGTCCTGCTGAAGGATGTATGGTCAAGCCCTGGGGACACAGAGCCCATACAGCAATTATTTGAGCATATTGCATTGCTCTGTCAGAGGATGAAGTGAGAGGTGAGCAGGGCTGTAGCTCAGCAGAGATTCCAGGCTGGTGCCATTCCCATGCTATGCACCTGCTGCAGGCTGTAGCTGCAGGGGATGGAGGAGTCACTCAGAAATGAGATTTAAGTTTTGGTAAAGTAACTGTCTGGGCTCTGTCTCACCAGTGGCTAAGCTGTGCTTCTTCCAAACCAGTTTACTGTCCCTGTTTCTCCCAATCATTCATGTGTGTGCTGCATATGTATGGACATCGATACATCAGCTACAAAAGAAGCATGCATTTAATAGGCTGAGATGAAGATGTGGACGAAAAGCCTTTACAGAAAGGAGAAAAAGTACTGTGAGCCATGATGATTTCTTCTTCAAAAACAAACACATCTTTCTGCCAATTCACACACAAAAGACTAAATCATGCTAACTTTTTTCTCAAATTAAACAAGAAACGACCTCTATTAACTCTGCAGAAGGTGCTTTTTTTGTGTATTTGTTGCTGAAGTTTTAAAGCTCCCTCTCTTCACTAAATTTACCAAAGTTTAGCCTTACTGGCTCACCAGTCAGACCGAGACATCCACAGCTGAAAGCCACCTGCACAGAGCATACTGTCATTCCGTGTTCCATTCTGTATCCCAAGAAGTCCAGTCATTCTTTCCCCTTAGGGAACATCAGAAGATGTCTGTTGAACTGCAAGGCAATATATCCATATTCTCTGTTTGTATTTCAAATAAGAAGCTGATTAATTACTTTAATAACATATTAATTCTCACTGAAAGAGCTTCAGGATGTTACTACTGAAATAAGTGGATTTACTCTGCATAAACACTACCTGAGCTGGCTGCAGGGTAATTTCCAAACACTCGTAAGAGTCCAATGCCATTCTCAAGTACCTTGTAGTCTGTGCAAACAATTGATAGGACAACAGTGAATCTAGGGGAAAAAAAGGGCTATTTTTGTTTAGAACCAGCATAAATTTAAGGGACTTCAGATCATCAGTATTTCGGAAGGCAGAGAAGAAAATAAGTATCAAGTTCCTATTTGTCCTGTCAGGATGCAGAGAGTGCAAGAAAGCACTCTCTGAAACATTAATTGAAGCTTCAGAGCGCAGTCAGTAGCAAGGCACTGGCCTCTGTGTGGGACATTAAATCCACAGAGTCTCCTCTGCTTCCTAGTCCTGTATTTTCTACTTCTGTTGGACAGATCCACCCACCAGGCTACTCTCCTGGGCAGAGCTGAGATAGGACCTCTCAGCTGCAGAGGCAAAACTGAAAGTTTCTTTTCCAAGGATGAATTGCCAGCCTGCTTCTCCTCAGGAAACAGCACAGTAAATAGGCTTGCTGCTCCTGCAAGGAGGGACCAGTGAGGACAGGAGATGTCAACTGCTACCTCTCCTTCCCTCAGCCACTGCCCTGGCCCAGTATAACCTGGCTACTTCCTAAAAAGCAGAAGCAAACTTGGTTTCTTAGAGACACAAAAAGGAAGCAGCGGAGCTCTGTTCATGTGCTACCTTTTGTAATTATCTGTTGCAGAAAACTGTTCACATGTCCTTTTCCTGAATACACGCCAAGATGAAATGTTCTCTGTTTCAACCAGAAACTCCATTTTGAAACTTGGAAATCTTTCCAAAGTGTATCCATAACAAGACAAGGTCTTGTTGGACTGACAACCTTTGGTTTTTCTTCAAAAAAGAAATGTCAGAAAAGGCTCCTGTGCAGCACTGATGCTTATCTTTAAGAGAAAACAAAAACAAACACACAAGAGCGCTCTTCTACTCTATGGGCTTTTCTGGAATTTTGATTGGTATGTGTCAAGAGATTTGAATATCTGAAATAAGACAAACTGAATGTCCTGAGCATTGAGTAGTATCTCTAATTATTGAATATTTGACTCCTCCTGAAGTTAGTATTAGTGGTAACTTTCTCGACAGCTCAATAGAAAACACAGGAGTCAAAAGCAGAGCCAAATTATGAAATATTTTGATCAGAAGATTACAGAAATAAAACTTGCCTTGTCAGTTGACCAGCTACAGATCATCAGTTATATTTCTTTGGCCATATTATTCTTGAACTGCCTCTAACAAAATGCTGGAGACTTTTGACTTGCTTTTGTAGAAGTGAGAATAATTGCAAAAAAATGTATGTGAGTCATTACAGAAATTGTACCAGTCCAAGGGATTGCCCCCAGGATGTGAGATTTGGGGGCATACCATATTTATTTATTTATTTAGCAACTTAACATTTGCATAAAACCCAGGTAGAGCTATTCCAATGAATAATGTTGCACAATAACTTCAGATATCTCTACTAATCCTACAGAACATTAAAAGCAATGCTGGCTGCTATTCAGCACTGGGTTCAGTGCCATGACAACAGATGGAATTCATGGCTGAGGAGTAAAAAACAGACTTCCATCCCCCTGTCACTTTTTGTAAGGATCCCTAAAGAGAAAATTATGCAAACTAGTTGAAACTGAATGTAGAACAGGAATGCCTGTGACTGTGTGCTATCTGCATTTACACAAAAACACTTATTTGTGAAACGGAATGTAAGTGGTAAAAGTAGGTGTGGAAATCTTATTTCAATTCTTTCAAAGGACAAAGAGGAGGAGGGAGAATGGGCAGGGTTTCTCTTCCTCTGAGTTCATGGAGAGCAGACTGAAATTCATAATATGGTCACAGGCAGATGACATGAGAAGGTTTTTTTTATGTTAAATGGATGTTACTACATTTTGTGAAGAGGTCATTCTGAGACATTTTATATAAATATATATGTTTTTCAGTAGAATTTTATTTGGCAATATTGTGATATCTGTAGATTGAACATTTTGGACATTACTATCCTATTGCTATGAAAACTATAAATGAAAACCCAGAAGTTAAAAGTACTTGTTGGTTTACATCATCCATCAACAAGAAAACTGTCGAGATAGATGGGAATTGCAGATGTAAAGGAAAAGAGATCCTGGGCTAACTTTTGTTGCTTGTTGTTTTGTTTTTTAAATCTAGTCAACATCCCACAGAGATATGGTGATGAGTCAGATGTGTCTACTATGCAACTACTAAAGACCACTCCTGCTTCAAAGACCAGGCAGTCATGCTTACCAAGTGTAGAAGACAAAATAACCATACTGATGCACAAAAAGGTCAAGTAACAATAGGCTCAGTGTTGCAGGTAGAAATGAGAATTCTGGGAACTGAGATGAAAGTAATAGGAGAAAACGTAGTCTTAAGACTGGATGCAGCAATGCATTCTTCAAAAGATATCTTATCCATTTGCTAAGGTGTTTGCATGATCAGATAATACATGTGCAGCAGAATATAAAAAAGAAATGCCAACTCTTTAAAGGTCCCCTCTGGCTACCTATCCCTGTGTCTAATAGAAGCACAGTGTTCCATAAATAGATTTTCAGAATTGTCTTCACATTTTTCTAGGCAGTAAAAATGTGCTGTCCATCAGAACCATCTGTAGTACAGAGCAGAAGCAAGAGCGATATTTTTTCTGCAAAACTCACCATATGGTTCTGCATTCATTTTATTTTGGAATGCTTATTTAGTACCCTGGTGATTGGGTGCTGCAGGGAAAACGGGAATGTTTTAACATTTCCTCGCCTAGCTACAAAGTCTGTAGCAAATTTACAGTTGTTTGCCATTGCAAGAATACATAAGGAGCAAAAAGCTTGACTAAATATATTTTGCCTATATGGGTGGCTTTTGAAGAAGTTTCACTGAAGGTTTACTTCTTTTGTGGCCTTTGCTATGTCACTGAGAATTTTCTTTAATTTCTTTTTTTTACATATGGTGAAAAGAAAGAGACAGCCACTGACAATAGATGCAAAAGTGTTTATTTTATTTTTTCACTTGTTCTCTAATTTGCTGCAGTAGTTATGACTCTGAAATACCACTATAATTTTTTTTTCCTGGAACACCTGATGTTTGTGTCTGGTTCCTTGGTCTGACCAAAAGCAAGGACAGATATGAAAGACTGAACAGGAAGACAAGGAACAAGCACAGATATGAAAGACTTCTCTACTCAAACAGTGTGATCAGATGCTCAGCTGTGCATAGTTGCATTCAAGGGCATTCAATTGCAGATTTTAGATTTGAGGGGCATTTTAAAAATACAGTCAAGAGTATAGATTATGTGTCAGCCTTGTTTTGGATTCCCAGTTCACACGCTACATAAGCATTTATTTGGCCTTTAGTAAAGACGACTCCTTCATCTGATGTTTTACATAAAATTTAATGTATGACTAAATCAGCCTTGTTAAAGCTGACCCTCAGCTGAGTGGAGACAGAAATTAATCATGATAGACTACTAGACAGAGTTATGTCTTTTTAAGGCTAAGGAGGATTTTAATGTGCTCATTAAAAAAGAAATTCACTAACAAAGTTAACTTTGTCATACAATAGAAAAATTCCTAATTTTGTGATACACAATGGGACATCCAATTTAGGAAGGGTCAGTGAGTTTCAGAGGTCCCTTTCCTCCTTTCTGGGGTGAAAACGTTCTTTGGAAACCTACCTTTTGAGGAGAGGGTGGAAGGCAGCAAGACCTATTGAGATGACAATGAGATCAAAAAAGAAGGAGTGATTATTCAAATCCCTCCGGGAAATAAAAGCCTGAAGTAAGAAGAACTGAACCCAAAAAGGACCAGGCGGGGCGGGTAGCGGGCAAAGGGGAATGAGAAGCAGAAACTGAATGCAGAGGGCAAGGCCTGAATGGAAAGCAGTGAAAGAATTAGGAGTTGAAAAGAGAAGGAGGAGGGGAAATTAGGGCTGAAGGAGAGAAGAAAGCAGTCAGAGGCACATCATAGTGAATGAAGCAGAGATGGAAAGTTTAGTCTTCTCAGCCAGTAGCAGTTCTTTTAAATACTTTAAACAATGGGTCTATTTTGCCAAAGCACAGCTTAATCATATTGCTTGTCCTGAAATCAGATTTATCAAATTTTTCTTTTTGCATCTTTTTGTCAGAGTGGGCCACATGGGTGAGTGGCAGGTACTGTAAAGTTTCAGAAGGCCATGGGACAGCACATCCAGTCCTCCACTTGGTTGCTTAGATACACTAATGAATTGTATTAGGAATTTTTCACCTCACATTTACACTCCCCTATGCTACAATTGTTGTATTTCAGATAATATCCTGAGCAGACTCCAGTCATGCAAAAAAGAAACTCTTCTTTTTTATGAAAAAACTACTTACAGCACAGCTGCAACTACAGCAAGAATTAAATCAAATAATTTTTCTCATAATTTTTCTAAAATTTTTCTTCTGCAACCTCTGCACTTAACGTCCCAATCAATTGAACTTTAAATGAACATCAAACTCTTAACAAAAAACATTGCACTTACTATTGAAACAAAAGCCTAGATTTATCCTATCATAATTTCATTCTGGTTTTGAGCATAGTAGTCCAGCTGCAAGTGCAGTTTCCCTTTCAGTATCGGCATTTAATGAGATGGGTGTCAGTGTCATCTCCAAGCATAGGCCTGAAAGAGTCAGCACATGGAAGACCTGTGCAGAGTTATCTCCTTCTGTGTCATTTAGCCCATTGCATAGTTTGGCTCAGGTTGAGTCTCGTTTTGGCTGTTTCAAGATCTGGGAGTACTTCATGGGTCCTAGACATTAACTGAGTCTAAGCTGTGTTGAGAAAAAAAGAAGGTAAAGCAGATGTCAGAAAGGGAGAGGGAGAGGATAATGAGGACAGGAACAAAGAAGACGGTAAGGATAATAATGCGAACAAGGAAGAGGAAAAGAAAGAAAGGGAAAGAGAAACAGAGGAAGAGAGAAGGAGCGAGTTATTTGTTCCAGTGAGGTTTGGCTAAGAAAAGTTACAGGAAAGATGATGGATTGCTTAGCAGTGAAAAACCTGTTTTACAAATACTTAAATATTTGTGTTTTATTTCATCCCATGAATTTAAGAAAATTAATTTATGAAACAAAGAAAATTCACAAATCGGGCTGTGTTCTTATTTTTTTAATTATGAAGGACCACCAATGCATGACACTACACTTTAACAAATTAGACATAGATGTTAAATACATCGAGTAATATAACTGTGGAAATAATGAGATGAAGCGAAGTGTGTGACTAAGTACTGTCTCTGGAAGGATAAAATAATTTGAGCACCCTGTTGCAGTCTCTAATAAAAAAGATGTTAACAAACAATGGTTATTAAAAAAGAAAAACTGATTTACTGTAGGAAGAGCTAGAGAAATAAACTCTCCCACTAAGAAAGTATGTGACAGACTTTTATTTTAAATCAGAATAAAATATATTTTGCCATCAGCAAGAATGCATTCTCATGTGTCCTGTAAGTTTTGGTTTGGTTTGGTTTTTTCTCCAAATTTAGCTAAACTGCTTAAAGTTCTATTGTACATCAAACTCTAAAAAGAAGTATTGGGAAGCTTGTGCAAGGTCTCTGTCTGTCTCTTAGAGTCCTGAA
Organism: Entomyzon cyanotis; assembly: GCA_024500445.1. NCBI lineage: Eukaryota > Metazoa > Chordata > Aves > Passeriformes > Meliphagidae > Entomyzon > Entomyzon cyanotis. The sequence goes on along the minus strand of JAKEPQ010001018.1, from coordinate 35,933,796 downwards.
AAGAACAGAAGATGGCTACATCTGCAATTCTTCTGATTTCAGTCACAGCAAAGTGCAGTTATCAGTGTTTTATAAGGGAAAGTGTGATTCAGAACACACCAAAGATTAGCATCTGTGGACTTTCTCCTCCCTTTTAAAGGAGGCCATCTATCTATTAATAGCATTTCCAAAAAAATTAATGAGTTTCTATTCATTCCCCTTTTCTCCCCATATGAATGCTGTACTCAGTGTTCCTATGTTTCTGTGTGTTTGTGAACTCTGAAAAGGAGAAATCTAACAGGGAGTCTAAACCAAGTGTTAACCCCTCTTTCTTAACAGCTTGCTTTCATAATTGCTTAGATGAAGCCATTGCTCTCAGCAGTAAGAAAAAGAACATTGTCCAGATATTTCAATAAGTTTTCTTCTCCCTTTTTTCCAGCAGGGTGTCTTTATTGTTTATTGCTTGTTTCCGATCGCTAGTAGACATTAATAAATGAATAATACTTCCCTCCAAAGATAAATTATCCTAAGTAGAGTTCCTCATGACAAAATCATTGCATTCCAAAGAATTCTGCATGTGCCAAGTATAAGACTTCTGAGTGGTCACCCTGCAGTGGCATCAACCACCCTTGAGAGCATGCATTAATTGGATCTCACCAATCCCTGGATATCCCACATAATGATATCCCTACTGTTTCTTCTAGCTAAAAGATGTACACAAAACACTGCTATACACCACTTGGTTGACTTAACATTCAGGGTCTTTCCTGAGCTAGGGAACAGTTTAAATATTTCCACCTTAGAGATGTGCAGTAAAGGTATTATGACTCAGAGATTCCACACCCCATCATGTCATTATATTTAACATTTGACCAAGCATTGACTGAGTGGCAGTACTTGCCTATATACACATCCTGAAATAACAGGGAAAAGAAACTTGAGTTTGATTAGGCCAAAAAATAAAAGACACAATCTAAGTGCAAACACCTAATGCTTACTCCAGGATCAGAGCACATATCCTCACTGAAAGAACTGCTTGACTGATGAGTGAAGAGTTGGGCAGCTGATGCAACCTCTATGTATATCCAAATTCTCAGAGTGATTATTGTCCTCCAGTCCCTCCTTGGTTCTTGGAAGGAGTCCTCTGTGACTTCAAAGGATGCAAGATGATATCCTACTCTGGCCACTGACAGGTAGGTGAAGCACATTAAAGATATGTCCCTGTTCAGCCTGCTCATCCTTCCTGCTCCCATAGCAAAGAAGAACATTATGGTCTACAGCAGACCTGGACTTGAAGCAACACGCACAAAACAGGACTCTCATTCTCCAATTGAGCTAGAAGTGTCATTTAACTTGCAGAACCTTTCTAATATTGTGTAACATTTTCTATCATTTGGTTGCATAAACCCACTTACTAAGACTTGATTGTAAAGTCTTTGGTAAATCCAGTTCCACTACTTGAGAGGACACATGTAAGTGTCAGCATTTGGAAAGAAGTGCTTAAGCTCTATGTGGAGTTGTTAAGAGACTTGACTCAAAACATACGGTTAAGAACTGAAGAGTAAGAAAATATTTATTTAAACAGTGGAAATTTACAAACTAAAAGGAATACATATGAAGACAATCAAGATTTGGGAGAGAAAAAATTGAAGCAAAATTTAGACCGTCATGCAGACAGAAATGGTGTATGAGAAAGAAAAGCTCCAGAGAAATGAAGAGCTATTTTCATTCCTGTTATATAAGGTAGACAACTACATGTGACAAAACACAAATAGTTTTTAAAAATAATATAGTCCTGGTGGGGTTACCATGTGAATAAGGTATGTAGCAAGTAATACAGTCTGTCTTTCTTGAGTGACTTTCATAAAATCCATATGCAGCAACTCTTGCTTTCTAGCAATCAATGGGACATTCAGCTTATATGTGAAGAGAAAGGGCATTCCAGTGAAAAAAGAGGGCACAGAATGGGAAAGAGAAGCAACATTGGCACAAAAGAGTCAAAGAATGCCAATTCAGAAGGAGAGTGTGAAAGTAAAATCTGCTTCCATGCCTGCTACAGCATATATTACACAACTGGCACTTACTTGGCAAATCATCCACTCAGGCACTGAACTTGGCAGTATCACAGGGATAACCTCTATGTGGGGAAAGACTGTTCTTCAACAATATCGCTAAAATGTTTGGCACCAAAGTTCTTTTTCTAAAGAAAGCAAGCATTTCTTCCACTTCGTATTTCAGTTGAAAATGAGCATTTTCTTTTGGCTGCAAAGGAGACATCCTGTCAATGACTTTTGGTATATTCTTCATATGGTGTTTCAGATTACTTGATATTGTGTACAAATGCCATTGCACGACCATCGCACTTTGTAGATGTTCCCATGTTAGAGAGCAATGGGTATATTCAGAGCCTTGCTCAGCTTAAAGGATCTCCTTGTTAATTATTTGAGGAATTATGACAGAGTGCTTGAGGCTGCAGTGCCCTGGTAGAAAGTCTACAGATGGAAAAATGAAAAGCATTCAAAGTAGTGGTGAAATTGAAATGTATTTTTTTCCACTGACATTCTATCTTACGCACAGTAGTGAAATAAAGATTTGGGACATTAGTAAGAGGAATAGTCTTTTTTATCTTTAGTGAAGTAAATCTATTCATTTTAATGGTTTGCTGTAGGTTATATACTTACATTACATACCCAGGCCATGTGGAAAATCAGTGCCCAATTCTACAAACATGAATGTGAATGCTATTAATTTGTGCAAGATAAGTTAGGAACATGTTCGAGGCATCACAGCACATAGCTTTGGATAGTTGCTTTACAGAGGGATGAGATCACAGTACTGCTAGAATGAAATAGAGTGTTTCTAAGTACAGTCCAAAGATGAAAAATTGGTCTTCTGGGATAAGGAGAACCTAACACGCTCAGAGAAAGCAGGGGTTAATTTTGAATGTGGTTGGAATTACGATTACTAGAAAGAAACAAATGTGTTAGTCTTCCAATTTGCAAAGAAACATGAAAGTGAACAGTGGCAAAGATGTTTATTACAATACAGATGAAATTAATTCCTACAGACTTGATTTTGACTTACGTTTAGTCTCTAAAGAAAAACTGAAACTTTTCAGTGAAGTTAAATAGTAGGATATCTTCTTGCTGTGTACAACAAACTCAAAGTCTTTCAATCAGGAGAATGAAAGTCACGTACAAATATGTAGGCATTGTAAACAACTTACACTCTATTCAATACCTCCCACAGAAAGCCTGTTCAGGTGGAACATGGACATTTACTTTTACATAATGTAGGTGTAAATGCTGTCATGATTTTTAGAGAATATAATCATTCTGAGAATTATTCTTGCTAGGAAAGATTGTAGCAGTGAACTAGTAGATCTTTGTAGGTAAACATTTTAAGCCTTCTAAATAGTGTTTTCCCATATGCATCCCCATACTTACTACCAGATGGCATTAAATGGCATCACATATTGATCTCTCTCTTTTTCTCTTTCACTTTCACTGTCACTCATTTTGATGAGTAGAGTATCACAGCCAGAATGACACACACATGACAAATGCCTGAGGCCCAGATGAAGAAACAAGACTCGTATCAGGTCTGAACCTGACCATTTTAATGATGGTGGGAAGACACAGGAACTACATGTGATCAGATGGGATAAGCAGCTGACTTTCACTTCCTTCCTGACTGTAATGGGCAGACATTTGGTCTTGACAGGACCTTTACCTTGGCTCTTCCTGTGTCTCCAAGCTGTGAGGCTGCAACATGTCCTGTGTTGGGTGCTGGCACTCCCACAGTGCTTATGCGAGCCTTGAATGTTCATCACACCTATACTGGGTACAGATTTCCCGAAGGACTTCACACAATATTGATTAGATTCCATTATCTTAAAAAAGAACATCTTGCTTTAGAGGACAATGAATCATATAGGTGGAAGTATTTTTTAGAGGATGGGAAACACCTTAGAGAAAATGGGCCAAAAGACCAAAATAAAGGAAATCTTAAACTCTGGAGATTTCTGGGTGAAGATTTTCTTCATAGTTGTTGGAGTGATATTTAGCATCTCTTCCTCAATTTGTCTGCCTTGGAACTGAGATCACAGGCAGATACAGGATCTTCTAATTTCAATGATCTGTTCTTCCACTGCCAGATAATGCCATGGAGTCAGGAGCAGGGAATTGCAAATTCTCCTTTCCTGTCCAGCATATAAGCCCTGCTTATATCTCAGATCTAGGGGTGTCTGCTCCAGTGTGCTGGCACAAACACTACTCGCTGGGTAAATCAAAGACCTTTCTCTCTCAGAGCTAAATTTCTGTGGCTTATATCTTGCACAAAGGTCTTAAAGTAGAAGGTTTCTCTCTTTGACCCAAAAAAATGACATTCAGCTTTGGAATTACAACCAAGATGGCTGCTTCACAGCCTAACAGTCACAGCAAACAAAATACAATCACATGAAATTTGTCAAAGACTTTTGATTAAGTGACATCAGCAAGAAACTGTAGATTTGTGAACACCAGGGTTATTTAAAGTTCTTGGACTCCTTTCTTTATAGTCATTTCTGTGTCTTGCCACTGTGGTATCTGAGTGGCTCAGAAAACTCCCATGAGCGAAGCAAAGGATGATCCCAGTTGTGGGAGAAAGAATAAGAGAAAGCTGAGGGAAGAGGCAGTCACGCAGAGCATTTGCAGAACAGCCAAGATCACAATCCACGCTTCCTCCCCTTTATGAGTTCCCCATCCTTCCTTCCTTTTACTAGACTGTTGGCCAAATAAATATGTGCCTTCTATCCAAAGGTCTTTCTCCTGGTTTTATCATCATGATCAAGCTAATTGGGAGCAGGAGGGTAAATGAGGCATAGCTGATGCACATGGCATGATGCCCAGCTGACGCTACTGTTAAGCTGATGCCGGAAAAGTTAGGAAACCACAGCCTGGCATTGAATAATAGGCCTATTGCAACTCAAGTGTGGGGAAGAGAGATTTTCCTGCAGCTGGCACCTTGTCTACAAGTGGCATATGAGAGAAAGGACTAAATGACTTGGCTCTTTATGTTTCCTAGGTTCAAATCATCACAGTTCATCAGGCACCCATGAGTCTGACTGATGACTCCATGTAGAAAGCAACAATGATTTCCCTTAAAAGAAATGAGTGACAGATGAAGAATAAACTGCAGTTATAATCTCCCATTTCATGGGTTAGGTTGGCAATTTAATGGACTGTACTTATTAACTGATTTAAGTTCCAGCTCTCTGTTTTTATAGCTGATGTGAATATCTATAAATTAAACATTGTTTGTGATGCAGAATAGCAGTTAACAGCTGACATCATAAACAAGGTACACTGGAGACAAACTAAACTTCCATTTCAGAATGATTTTGCTCCATCAAAACAAGGTACTGGCATCTTGCTCAGCACTTTTTCCATTAAAAGCCCGTTTGCCCAAAGGGAAGCATCTGTTAAGATCACTGCTGCCACATGGAAGCCTTTTCCCATATGTACTACATAAAAAATGAAATGAGGACACACATTTTTTCAACACAAACTAAATATGTTTTTTTAGCAAAAGAGAAAAATGGCTATGTAAAAGCCAAACTCTGCTGGTAAATTTGGGGGAAGCCTGCCTTTATCCTCATCTCTAGTTTGATTATCTAAGTATGCTAATCTGCTTTGAGTACCTGACTTTGGAGGGATAAGGTTGAGTTTCTTGGATTAAATACTCAAATCACCAAAGATTTTTATGAAGCTTTAGGGCTATTTCTGAGTATGTTGCTGCTTGGTTGAAGATGCTGATGATTTACCAGGAGCTTGTGGATGATTGAAGGATTTATAGAGTGACTACCATTAAAAACCAATTATTTACTATTGAATAGCATATTATGATGAGGCTAATTAAGCAGAGGAACAACTTATTCAGTGTTTCAATGGATTTACCTTTGATGGGAATTTTCTTGAAGATAAGCTGGATTTCTAAAAGTTTTAAGGACATTCAGATAGGAAATCATAGCTAAAATAAATGCTCCCCTTTTAAGGGGTCGTATTTTAATTACAATAGTGTTTTCTTCTGGTTTTTTCCTTCTGTGGTGCTAGAAATGTAATAGGTTTTTATGTACTTAGAAGCTACGGCAATGTTTATTTGGGTCAAGCAACTCTCTGTTATAATATTGTTCTTTAATGCTTGATCTGCTTGTATCTCCCTTTCCCCCTCACCCCAAGTAGGTGCAGCCAGGAGGGACTGAAGAGTGGAGGCTGAGAACTGACTCAAGGCTCCTTTGCTCTACTGTTGGTTGAGTGCCACACCTAAGCCACTCTCTAATTGCAGAGCTATATATAGGGAACTTTCACATTGAGTACAAAACTGGTTTTACAAGGTTATTTTCCTGTCAAAAAGCACAGGAGACATCTTAAGAAGGATGGAGGGGCACAGGAGAGAAACATGGCCAAGACAGATGAGAGGTTTGTGGGTCAAAAGAGTCAGAACCAGGAAACTACTCCAAGAACCCTGCAGCACTCCACTGCAGTATCTAGCAAGAATGATTAATCCATGTTCAGAAATCTAGGAAGAACTGTAGCTGCATGGGCACTCCCAACATAATAATATTTTCCTATTCCGGGGCTTTTATGAGGGTTCCCTATTCCTCAGTCCCTTCCAGCAGTTGCTGCTGCTGTTGTGGATTTGCAGCTGCTGTTTCTGCGTGGGCTTTGCTGCCATATGGCACCCTAATTCTCACTTACTTACCACAGCTCTGCCCACTCTCCTAATATCCACAGTGTTACTGAATAGTACATAGCTTTGTTCTTTGAAAAGAATGTTGTGTGTTTTGGCTGTTAGGCATGAATCCAATGGTTTTATTCCACAGACCTGAAGGCTTGATTAAAGTGATGCAATTTTTTTTTTTTTTTTGTGTAATCAGTCATCACTCGTTTTCTGCAGTAGTAGGGAAATATTCCTCTTAACACCGATCTTTACCTGGACTGCAAAGATCTTATCAGTGGGCAAAAAGATGTCCCCAAATGTGCCATCTTTGAAAAGTACAGTTTTCAGTAAAACATATCCTAGAGAAATGTAAGAGATTATTTGTTTAACTGGGCTAAGACTGTTCATTCAATATGCTGTGCCATGAAATCAAACAGGCTGCAGGTCACCTGGGCTCATCTTTCAGTCTGTTTTTCTGTTTAAAACCTGTAATATCAGGGTGCTGTGGACAGGTGGACGGGTTGATTGGTCTCTGGGCTTTTGAGCTTTTCTCTAGTACTGCAGCACCAGAGTAGAAGTCAGACAGAGACGAGAATGAAGAAAGGGGAATATAATGGTTTTTTCTCTCATTCTTCTACCTTTTTGTTATTGTTCCTCTCCATGTTTGCTGCATGTACAAAAATACCAATGAGCTGTAATGATCTCCCAGTTCTCCTGCCAATACACTCAATTAACAACACAACTGGATCAGACATATGGGTACATGCTTTTGCCTGTCAATGGAAAGTAACACTTGACCTCATATGTTTATGGCCTTTTCTAAAACAAGGAAGAATTTACTGTGCAGATATAATGCTATCCATTAGAAAAATGTAGCCTAGTGTTAGTCTAGATAATTTCTTGTGCTCATTTGATCCTGGGCTGTAAACTATTTACCAGGCACCAAAACCACCACTAAGCCAAGAACAACCTGTCTGAAGGGCATGGGACTGAACAGTTAAACTTTTATATCCAGAGTTGCAAGGTGTCAGCTGATAGCATCTTTGCTTACTGCTTTGTTGCAATGTGAAGTGCCCCATACAGAAAACGTTCATGGCATATGAATAATAAATATCTCTGAATAACAGCTGGAGTTTCTCAGGGTGCCAGTGTTCCTCTCTGTAAAATGCTTCCCTGTATAATTTACTAGGTGTCTCTGATTAAAGTGGAGACAGTATCTACAATTACACCTAACAAAGCAATACCTCTGAACAAAAAGGGCCACTGTGTTGCCTGGAAACTGGTAGACTGTCTAAAACCAAGCACCTGCAATTGCAGACCAGTGTTAATTTGTCCTGCTTTTGGGCAGGAGTGGACATGGCAATTCAACCCAAGAGTAAGACATTTGTTTGTCGTCAGGAGGAGCCATGACATGGCAGTGAGGATCTCCTCATTCCCCTGGCAGGGTCACCTGGACAGAGCCAATGGCATTTTACTGCACACCATGAGGCTGTGGTGTGGGGGTAGGGTAAATCCCAAAGTCTCTATATGTAGGAGACAAGGGGCAGCCATACGTGCTCCTGATCCATTCTGGATAGAACATGGTTGTGATGTCACTCTGATTTCTATTAAATTATATTCTATTCTATTCAATGTGGGCACAGCAGCAAATTCAGGCTCTGAGCATGAGGCAAGGGTTTAGCTTGAGGATAACTTTTGAGTATGTATGAATATCTTTGTTTCTTTGATTCAGTGCTGAAGGAGCATTATGGACTTTTTCCTATGCTATAATGTCACAATTAGTTGTGAGAGCCACTGAGCTTGTTATAAAGGACATTTCATGCCATCGTATTTGCTAAAAAATTTTTCATGCTTACAAGAACAAGAATATAGACCAAATTATTCTTAAAGTGGCAATTTTCTCCGTGTGAATTTAATTAGAAAATTACTAAAGAGAAAGTAGGGTGCTTTCTTTTTACAAACTCAAGTTTCAGGAAACAAATTGCATAAATGTTGCTGTCTTGGTAGCCTTTAAAATGATAATAATAATAGCAACAATAAAATCTTGTTCTCAAAAGGCCAGGAAAGCATTTGATGTAAATAGATTCAGCTCCATGAAAGCACATGGAATTTTGCCAATTGATACCAATTTAGAATCTGTCCTGACCTTTCATGCAGAGATATAAAGTACCCTTATGGCAACTGCAAATTTTGAAAATGACAGAGTTCTTTTAAGACTGTTTTAATATAAGAATAATTGACCTTAAAAAGAGGAAGATTCTATAACAGAAAGTCTACGTGTTTTTTTTCTATTTTGGTTTTGTTTGTTTGATTGTTTTTATTGGGGAGAGGGGCAACACAGTGAATCAAATTTTTCTGAAGGCCATTACTCTGTTACTCTAGGTTATATTGAATTCAATCTGGGTATGTGAGAAAATTCAGTTTATTTTGATGGATTTGTTTACAATTCAGGATGCTTATTCAATGACACTTAAGTTGTCAGAACTGGATCTTGTGATAAATAGAAATAAAACTTTATTTGTGAAAGACAGTTGAAACAGTAACATCATTTCAGTCTAGCTAGCTACCTATCCCCTTAAACACTGATCTTTGTAGACATGTCATTGAAGGAAATCTTGACAAAACCTTCTTGACACTCCTGTACCCTCAACCAGCAGTTCTGTCCTCTGCATCATACACTGCCATTTATTCTTGGAAATCCTGAATCCAGGTCTTCTTTATCTGAGGAAGATTTGATTTCATTCAGACCCTATTGAATGCTGACCAGCTCCTCAGTGCTGTGGTGTCCTGGATAACAGTGTGCTTGGCTCCCTTGAAGCTGCATGGTGAAAAGGGCTGTGCAGTGTGCAGAAGGCAAGAAAAAATTGTGTTCTTCTCTGGGTAGAGGGACAGAACCCTTCCCCTTTCAGGCATTCCTCTTCTGCTCCCTTCTACTGTTGGCAGGTGCTCAAAGTGGAAGTGCATCTATGCCTGAATTACATGCCTCAATTGGGCTCACTATCCATTAAAAAGGGGAATGGAATACACCCTGTATCCAAATAGCGTACTAGCCCTCATATTGCAGTATTTGAGAGGAGCTGTGCATGGCTAAGAGCTTCATGTTGTTCCTCCGTGTCTTGCCATCACAAAGCAGCAGAAGTGGATCTCTGATCCTTCTCTCACCTGCTTTGTTTTTCTTTCTTGAAGTAATACAGCTAGCTTCACTCACTCACTTATTACTTCTGCCTCAGCTTTCACGTTTGAATTTCTGCCCACATCTCCTCTCCTTCTTGATATAACACTTCTTGTTGGTCCCACTCTGCCTGAGCAACTGAGGACAGCAGCTTTAAGGAGCTGCTCTTGTAGCCCTGCCTTGGATACCTCGCTGTTCATGGGGTGACATTTGAGTAATAACCCAGCTCTGTGCTTTGCAAATTGATTTGAAAGTCATAGCCAGAGCCACTGGGAAGTTTCTTCCATAGATGCACATTTCCACATCTGTTTGATGTCTCCTCACTTACTGGGGCTCATGCTGAGACTCTGCAGCTGGAGAGGGGCAGTCATCCGTAAGTTTTAGTTTGGTAATCATTCTCATCTCGCACAGAGGAAGGAGGCAAGAGCACCTGGTACAGGTCTAATGATCAACTTTTTTCTGATTCCTGGCATGATATATGAATGAATTATCAAGGATAGTGTCTGAATCAAATAATGTAAAACACAAATTGCCTACATCTTATTTCTCAGGCTATAAACATAAAACCTGCAAAGCTGTGTTCGATGGGAGGAGCGAAAGAAAAACAATAGGAGATATTACAGAAAAGTCTATTTTAGCAGCTACAGAATGAATTGCACAGTGAGTAATTTCAGAATCAATTAGAATGTTCTGTATTTTAAATAAATGATGGAACTATAACTGTATGGGCTTTGGACTTAAAACTGAATTGAAATCTCTGGAATTTGTTTCATAGAGATCTGCTGGCAATAGGACTGGGATGATGCTGAATATAAAGAAACCAAATGAGGCAAGTTTTTGAGGGATGTTTAAAGGAGAAGAATCTTGCTTAATACTTAGATTACAAGTGAGCAACGTTAAGTGGAGAAATACACATAGGAATGTAAAGGGGCTGCATTACTCTATCGGTAGATACTGCATTAACTTACCAGTAGAAAGATAATTCATTATCTCATCTTACCTTTTCTAAGTATAGGAAATAATGCTGTACATTAAAAAAAAAATTAAAAAATCATAGTAGTGAAGCTAAGGTATTGGAGCAGAGCATTTATTACGAACCAAGGAAGATGCAGTTAAAAAAAAAAGTACAAGCAACTTCTTCATAGAAGTGTAGTTCTTCATAGGCAAGCATTGATTTAACTGGCTCCATCTTAACTCTTTTCCAGAATTAAAAAAAAAATGGAAAAGAATGAGTTCTTTGTATATGTAGACATGAATGTAATTTAACAAAACAGACTGAATGATGAATTTAATTACACAGCAAGTGCTAGTAAAGTGTTTGTAATGCTGTTATGGAAATGTGACTGTGATAAACTCATTCACATTACATTCTGTTTCTAATTCAATTTCCATGCACAAGCCCAAAATGCTGGGTTTAGTTCTGTCACTACAGATATAACAAAACCAGTATAAAGGAGGACATGTTTTGCCGATCTTTCAATAGCTGGGTATTATAAAGCTATGTTTTCCTTCCTAATAAATGTTACACTTACAGTTAAAGAAAAAAAAGCACAATTTTATAGCCAATTGATGTCCATGAATAATATATACTTCACTAAAATAAAATATGAAGCATCCAGCATAAAATCCACAGGATAATTTATGCTGAAAATGAAAGAGGAATAAACTAGAAGAGAATCTTAGTGACACCTAGCAAATTATATGGAAAAATAAAATTCAATCCCTGCCTGAATCTTCTGCTTCTCATCATTATCACAGCTTTAGTACACCATCACTTTACAGCCACGATTTTATTGCTAATTAAAATGTTATTAACATCTTAAATGAGTCTGCATGTTTGTTCTTTGCTTCTGTGCACTATATGAACTGCAATTCCTGTCTCTGCCAATCTTGGATTTTTGTTACAGTGTGGTGAAATATCTATGCTGTAATGATCTGATTAATTTTAGAAAGGAGGGTTTAGGGATCAGTTGTCCAGAGGACACAAAATTTTCATAAAATACCCATCTTTTTTACCAAAAGGTAGCACTTTTAAGGTCCTGCCCTATTTCTTTTTTTTTTTCCTTTCACGTCAAAGCTGGGAATAAGGGTCAAGAGTTGAATATACAACCCGGAAATTTCCTGCTGGGATGGGAAGAGCAGTGCATCCCTGGTAAGTAGCCATGTGCTTATTTTTACCCACTGTTTTTATGTGAAGTAAGTGTGGAAGAAAGGACTGCAGATTAACTAGTCACAAACAGGAAACAGCTGATGTTGGTAAGCCCTTTCCTTGTGATAAGCTGTCTAAAGGCATGCTGGTCATACCGTATCCCATCCAGAGTCTCGATGTTGCAGAGTTTGGTAGAATTTAATACCTGTATAAAACCAGTGCCTTGATTTGCCAGTTTAATTTTTTAAGTTTTGATCCATGTTCTACAAGAGTTAGAGTTGGCTAAATAAAAGTTTTGATTCCTTGGCAAAGACATGTGCACTGTTGATATATATAGGTCTCTTGTGCTGTACATACTTTTGATGCCAATATAAAGCCTCTGACACTGCAGTAGCAGCAGGAGCGTTATGCCAAGTATAACCTATACTGTGATTTGCAAGAAGGAAAAAACACATTTAAAATGCTTCCCTAGGACTTGAACTTCTCAAAATCATAGCCTAAACAATGTAGTAACTTACCCAGTGGGAGAGCAATGCATGGCCAAGTTCTGCACCAGAAGAAGCCTTTTTTAACAAAAGGAAACATTGGGGCTTTGATTTTTGTTTGACGTTTGGCAATAGAAAATGTTCTGGGCAAGTAAACATGATGGAAATGGTGTATCAAAAATAATTTTTAGCCCTTACTCAACCAGTAAGCAACATCATGATTTGGGACATATCCTCACAAAAGCTGACATCAAGTCTAAGCTTTGACTAAGGCAGGAATAGATGTAGGCCAGAATAACTAACCCTTTGAAAGGAAGGAAAATGTAAACTGAAGCCCTGTGTGCCTGTTCCATTTGAGGAGTGATCCAAAAAGACAAGAAATAAGCACTGTAGCCTGAAAAATGTGTCACTGCCCCTCTTTTTTGCACACACACTTGCTTTAGTAAATGTGTGTTGTCTATAGGTGGAATATAATATATGAATAAAAAGCCTTTCAGTATTTATTTTGATTCCTGAAGCCATTTAATTTATTTTTGGATAAATTAGGCTGCTGTACATTCACCACCTTAGCATGTCCACTGCCGAGCCAGTTCTGTATTTACAATTCAATCTGTTTGGATTTTTTTGCTTTTTCTTAGTACAAAAGAAATTAAAAATGAACTTAAGCAAGCACTAGATAAAAAGACTTTTTAATGTATACCTTATCTCGCAGCGAGTGCAAAGGAAGTTAAATAAATAGAAGTAGAGATCAGTTTTTCTTCAAACTAGAGTTTTAAAAACACCATTTCAAATATTTTAAAATCAAATACCTAAGGAATTTCTTAATCAGCCCTAATTTGTGCATATAAAATTCATCAGTTATGTGTGTGCTTCACCATTCCACCTTGTTTAAAGATGAGCCAAAGATCTCAGAAATAGGTGGACTAATTGATGAAATTGATGGAGTAATATAAATTGAAAACAAATAGGTTTCAAGATTCTGTCTTTAACTTACTTTAGCCTTTTAAAAATGGTGAGCATACATCATGACTGCTTCATGATTCACTTTAATGCATATTTGATGAGATTTGAAGGAACTCAGACTGAGAAATTCTCTTTTATTTAGGCTTTTCTAAATACTGAAGTGGAATCAAGCTTGGATTTAAAGGAATATTAGCTCTCTCCTCACATATTCTGTCTAGTCTTGTGAGAACTGCCCATTGTACCCAAATACAACAGTTTCTTTAGCAGTGCTGAATTTTAGACACTAAAGACAGCCTCTCCTCAATGGGGGTTACTAGAAGGGGAAAAAGAAATTTTCAGTGTGTCAGAGAAGGGACAATCTAATCCTCTTTGCTGGTACATCTGCTCTGGTAGTTTTGCTCTACAAATCAAAAGGCATCCCATTAATTAAACTTCCTTTTTCTTTCATTTTTATTCAGCTCAAGAAATGTGACCAGTATTCACAAAAAAAAAAAAAAAAAAAAAGGGTTTCAGCCCACTTTACTCACAAATACTCACCACAGATGTGCACACACTTTGTCTGGTTTCTGGGGTTTTTTTCTTTTTCTTTCTCCTTCCTTTCTTTCTTTCTTTCTTTCTTTCTTTCTTTCTTTCTTTCTTTCTTTCTTTCTTTCTTTCTTTCTTTCTTTCTTTCTTTCTTTCTTTCTTCTTTCTTTCTCTCTCTTTCTCTCTTTCCTTCTCTCCCCCTCTTTCTTTCTCCTTTTTAATAGAGAACCTTTTCCTTTGGCAAAGTGCAATACATTCAGAGAGTCTTATAAAACAAAGCTTTCAGTTCTCGGTCAGCAACAAACTCATCTTTGTTCATGCAGCTCTATTAAGGAAAGAGGGCCAATTTTATGCAGGTTTCTATGGTCTGCAGCACAAAAGCATCTATCTGCATGCAAGCTATCTGGCAGCCACACAGCAGACTATGAGATCATCTATTTTAGCAATCGCCAGCTGCAATGAGGAACTGTAAAAATTATCAACTGGTTTATATAGTACTTTTATTTCTCCCCCAAACAGGCGGCACTACAGATTTATGCATTGTTTTGTGAACAGATAACAAGTGCAGCTCATGGGGTGCCTTTGCATCTAGATCCCAGGATCTGCTCTGCATTTTCCCTATGGGTCTAGGTCTGTTTTCATTGGACACTAATGTCATCTATCTTAAGCAGGAAGTGATGCTCGACTGCTTTATCCCTGGGGTTTTAACTGTTGTCTATGGAATTCTGGCCCTTTATTTGATGGACTTTAACTGTGCTTTTGCTACCATCCACTATTATTCCACAGTGGGTGGCCAGCTATTTAACACTTGCCAGTTGCATCATACAGTGCCCATAAAGACCACATACTGTAATTTCACAGCATGAAGAAAATGAGAATATTTCAGAATTTCTTCTCATAGAAAAGAAAGATGTTTTTAGAAGGAAACTTGAAAGGAATTGGTAGGGCTTTTACACAGAAAAATGCGCTCTCCAAGGCAGGATGCACACCCTGATCTAAAACAGAGTGGAAAAACTCCCTTTCAATCCAGTTGGATGTGAACTGGATCAGTGCTGTAGGCAGACTTATAAAAATGAAGGCTCTGGGCTGCATTTAGGTACATAGTTCAGTGGGTTTCCTTGTTTATTAGCACACGTAGGGAGGAGTCTCTGCATAAGGAAAGAGTCAACCAGAAAATGCTTTCTGGAAGGACAGTTTTGCTGTTGCACACAGTGCCCACCTTATGAAGAGATGAGCAAGACACCATAAAATATTATAGTGGGGAAATGTATTATGACAACCATTGTGCAAAAAAGTGCTTTGCACTTGTTTCTATCATGCAGTGACTGCCAGGAAAAGTGTGTCTTTTTGAAGAAGAATGCCTCAGGGTTGCTTCTCCATGTAGTTAAATTAGCACTTCCCTAAATTTGAGGGATAATCATATCTCCCCTGTGTTGGAATTATTCTTCTGAATTTACCAATGCAATTAAAAAATGGTAAAACTACCAGGTTTAGAATTTGTTTTTTGAAAAATTCCTGTACTTTCTGAATATCATGGTTTTTTTATAAAACTAAAAATACCTAAAATCCATAAAAGAGGGTGGAAAAAACAGGATGATATTCATGTTTCATATTGTATATGATATATATTTACCTGAAAATCAAAACCAATATAAGATGCTCCCTTTCAAGCCTGTTTGAGTGAGAACTTTATTGCACAGGAGTAGAAAAGATCAATAAGATTTTGTTATCTAGCAGCAGCAATTTGGAAATAAATTCTGTAAATAGAGAATACTGTGGTTTTTTTATTAAAGCAGGATATTCAGTTGCTGCTAGTTTGACAGGAAACCTCACCTTGTTAAGGGAAACAAAATCATGACATCCAGCATATTCTGACTTCAATAGTGTGGTTCTGCAATCAGTCCAGTGATTCTTCATGCATGTCTTTGGGATCACAGCATCCATTCTGAGGTACAGAGCAATGCATGCAGAATAAATTAATACATCATATTTACAGAATCACTTTGCAGCAGAGAGACTGAAATTCTACAAAGGATGACTTTTACTAGAGTAAAAAGGTGTCTTCTTTCTTCTTCTCCATGAGAAAAGCAGGCTTTGCCTTAGGTTATATGCATGTAGATGCCCTAACCAATAGAAGCACATCGTTACTTTATATTATTAACAATACTGTATTTTTAGTTCTTATTAACATTACTGTTTACTAGCCTCAGCCCACAGCAGCAGATGTTGCATAAATGCTTGTGGGAACTCTGTGTGTATTTGAGAAGATGGGTTCTCACATTGCTTTCAGCATTTCTTATAAAAGACGAAAAATAAGCCTTGTTTTGTTCCCAAATATGAAAGAGAATTCATGCCTTCAGTAACACCTTTGTGAGTGGGTGAGAAGTGAGCTATATTTCAAATGAATTATTGAGCCACCCACACACAGTTTTAGATGGATGATTAACCCCCTAGGGTGTCCTTTCTTAGAGCATTCTTCATGATTTGTAGTTTTAACGCACACACACGTGCATGCATGCACACAAAGAGCCATAGCTACTTGAAAACTTGGGTAACCCCACAAGGGTAGAAGAAATGAAGGAATATAAAAAATGACAGGCTCTCAGTAAACATTCTCTTTGGAAGTATATTAAAATACACGTCTGTGTGTAAGAACGTTTGGAATAATATTTCAGAGAATTGAAAAATCTGTAGCTATTTCTCAGGATAAAGCAAGCTTTCAAGAAAATGGATTCAGATGTCTGGTCAACGAGCTGCTGTGGGATTGTTGGAGGAACTTCTGAGTGAAGCTCTGTTTAGGCTATGAGTCAAAAACCTCTCATGAGCTGAGTTTACATATTCATAAGCTCTGAGGTCCCATGATTTCATTTGTGAAATGGTGAATTACTATAACTTAATCTTCTGCCACATGTCAAGTAGGCTGCATGATGGGAAGTAAGAAAAATCTGACTGTACTTAACCTGCAAAGGAAGAGCTACCTAAGCCTCATTTGCAGAGCTTAGCAAGTTAAGTGTAGCCGTTATTGCTGCTGACCTGCAATGAAGTAGCAGATTAGGATATAGTTATCATAAGGCTTCAATTGGATTTATGTTTCTAAGTGCTTATATAATTTTTGAAAATGGGACTTCAACAACCTAAGTAATTTAGGCACTTCTGAAGATTTTACCTTAAGCAATGGTAATTCCTTCCAGCTTTACAGGAATCAGTCTATCCTGGGCTTTTACATTGTGCTGAAGGGTGCCTTTTGCTGTTGGAGCTTTACACTGTGAACACGTCATGCTAATAATCCCTAATTCTTCTTTGCAATGTAGTATCTGAGAAAGGAGAAAAAATTCTTCGGATAGAAGGAAGCCTTCATTTTCTTGGGAGTTCTTGCATGATATGTTAAATTCCATGGGAAGAGATAGTCAGGAAAACAGACACATAAATCAGGATGGTTGATATTTCTAATCCAGTGTCTGGAGCCCACATGTCAGTTGAGTTTGCCCTTTTTTCCTGATCCCAGATGCTTTTCAATTTGCAATGAAAGGGTGATATACCCTGCAGTAAGTTGTTCTCTTACCCTTCTAGAGAGAAAGATACTATTTGGATATCTAGATATTGGTATGCACCTCATAAGTTATGTTCATAACATAAATGCAAACTTTGGTTATGACCAGTAGTTTCAAACTTCTATACACCTGCTCTAAGAATGTAGAAATCCAAGATCTGATTTACCCATAAAGGGAAAGGCACCTCCAGTCTGACTGTGTAATTAAACTTCTGCTGAGGTCTAAAACAATGTTATGTTAGATTTTAACAACTGTTCTCCCGTAAGTGATAGGAATTGATATACCATGGTGATGCATGGAAAGAAAAAAGAATGAAAATTATTTCTCCAAATGAAATCTTAATTTAAGCAAACAATTAGCTGTCCTTTGTTTTAATATATGAAACAATCTGTTCATATCTGGTGTGTAGTGTAGTACAGCATAATTTGCCATTGCTTATTTAACACCAGATACTCTGTACTCTTTGGAAAAAGTATGTCAAGCACAGAATTATTTATTGCCCTTCATGCATGAGGCAGTTCAAACTGCCTGACCAGGGCAATGTGTTCACCTATTTGGTGTTCTTTTAGAGAATAATAGCATCTATCTTTTACCTCACTCAAGTTTTGCATGAATCTTATGGATTTAAGAAGGTCAGTATGTCTCAAATCCTGAAGACACCACATCTAAAGATCAAACAGCATGGAATTAATACTTCCGTTTGAATAGAAGAACCAGTAAAAATTCTTCCTCTCAGATCCACATTTCACTGAAAGTCCAGCCTTTTAGGGGATGTAGGTAGGTTCAAAAAAGATGCTCTCACAGGATCTCTGTAGACTAAAAGAGCAGTATGTTCTTTGTTACTTGACAGATCTGACTGTCTTCAACAGATATAAGCAGAAATATGATACAATTCCACTTTCAGGTGACATTGTGGGAGGCTTTTTTGGGCTGCTAAACTTTGGGATAAGTTTTCATGCTCATATTCCATGAATCAAAAGATGTATTTAGACACCTGACTTCTTAGTCAGGATGGTGATTCTTCAGCTGATTTTGCCTCAGCTGAGTTTCATGATGCCATCACAGTAAAACTTTCTCTTTCCCCTACCCACAATAGTGTGTTTTGCAATGATGACATCGCAGCTCAGCTGTTATTTGGCCAAAAATTCTTTCTTCCTTACTGTCAGACAGCAGAGCACATATTTATAGAGCAGCCTAACAGAACTATACGGGGAGTTGGAGGCTTTGATGTGCATTTGAAGAAATAAAACTAAAAAGACCTTTTTGATCCTATTAAGGGCTGTTTTCTAGAGTTTTAATTGCTACCAGTTAAGCTAGATGTAAACGCTAAAACTTACATCGCAATGAATAGGGTATAAACTTCAATTTTTATTTTCTCACAGTGAAGAAATTACATTAAAGCAGATCACACTTGCCACCACATATCAAAAAAGTAACAGAGTTTATGAAGTGTTCATATGTTACAGTGAGGGACTCGTTCATAATTTATTTATGTGCTCAAAAGAAAATCAAGATACAACTTAGATATTTATATAAATATAAACATATATATATTTACAAAAAAAGAAAAAGGAGATATCAGTAGATGCAATCAGACTTTAATCTAGCAGGCAAATACAGTGTCTAGAAGTTAAACCTGATAATTAGGTAGAGGGTATATATGTTTAGCATTTTTATGTGCTAGTTGGAACAAAACTCTTAGGGAAATGATGCCTGACCAAAACTTCAAGCCTTCCTGGTACGCTTGAGACAAATTTATTTGCTTTAGTGGTGTTAGTGACCTGTTGTCTCTCTTGATTCTAGAGTAATGGATTATATATTGTCCTTGTATTATATATTACCTTGCCTATCCCTAAATTTCTCACTTACCTCATTCAACAGGTGGAATATCAATTATCTATTAGTTCTCAGCCTGGGGAAAGAATCACTGGATAAAGTTCTGTAGTCTGTGCTGGGCAACAGGCCATGCTGCCACATATGTCTCCTCAGGTCTCACGACATCCAAATTACAAAAGTTGTAATTCATCCTGTCCAACTTCAGACATCTGTGCTGTTGTGTCTATGCTGAAACTAACAGTCTGTGGCTCCACTTACATCAATAAAGTGAAATAGGTATGAAAGTCATCATTCTGTAATGAAAGTGTAAGCAAAAATTAAGAAACCATAAATGCAAAACATAATGTAGTGAATTTTGGGGAAGTAAATGCAGTCACTGTAAAATTCTGACATTTGATGGTTTTCAGTTGTAATTTATGGCAAAATTACTGATGGAATGTCAGAATTTCTTTGATCTTGAAGAATTGGGTATTCAGGAACTTACAATTTTAAAATTCTTTGCTGTAGGACTTTGAAGCTCTTCCACTGAAAAGAGAGGTCTCTCATTGACTTCAGTGGATCATGGCATCTGAGTTTTGAAACACGCTTTGCACATGCAGCTGCCATCAACTTAAGTAAAATCTGACATGTACCTCTGAAATATGGTTTATATGTTGGGATGCAGTTACCTCACTGACACAGGATCTGATATATGAATGAGTAGGATGTATTGCTCCTTCACTTACACCTCACATCCCTTAATCAGCAATACCTGCTACGCATTAGATCTTCCCTAAAACAGCAAGCAGTTTTTGATTCAATCTTTCTATCCTGATGAGACTTCAAAAATTAGTCCATGGTAGTAGTATTCATCATTTGTGATAGAAAAGCCTTCTGTGTTTGACATCAAACAGCATGTAAACTGGATTTAAAAATGTGAAGTGCTGACAACCTTTTGATATTTTTGTGCATGTGTGCGTATTAACTGTCTTTAAAATGGAGATGAGTCATAAATTCAACATGGGGTAACATCAGCAGAAACACAATCACATGGGCACATCAGGATGATTCTAGCAGCAGGGTAAGACTTAAGGCATCTTGAATAAAATACTGAAGAAGAATTTATTTTACTAATTCATAGAATTCAGCACCTAGCTGGTTGCAAATCTTGTAAAAATATAATTTCTGGTGAGAGAATATGTAGTTCCTTTAGCTGAAGAATTGTTAGATCCTTTAGGGCAGAGGACTTGCCATTCCAATGGGAAGGTAAAAACCCAGACAGAAAGCACAGCATCTGCAGCTGGAGGTGTATGTCTTATAAAAGTTTAATGGAAATACTGGGAGCTTTGAGAGAAGCCAGCTGTATCCTGGACTGCACCAAAACAGCATGGCCAGCAGGTCAAGGGTGGGAATTCTGCCCCTCTAAAAAGAAAGGGCTTGGAGGTGACCTATTTCTGGCCTTTCTGTCTTTAGGTGAAGGGAGGCAACTGCAGGTTCTAAGCTGTTAACCTCAGGTGTTCTCAAAATTTGGGCCAGTCAGCCATGAGTCGCTGTACTCCATGAGAGGTGAAGGTTTCACCTTGCCTCAGCATTTGGACCCAAGAAGGAGAAATCAAACGTGCATGGCTGTGACTATCCTCTTCTACGAGTTGAGATGTAGGGGTTTGGCCAGCAAAGATGGTAGAAGATGTTTTGCCACCTTTTATTATTGACTAATCCGATTGTGAAAGTGTTTTCACATTACAACCCTAACTGTTGACTCTTTTCTATTTCCATTAGCTGCAATTTGTATTTGAAACAACTGTAGAGATCATATTGATCAAGCTGTTTCAGCAGCAACAGAAATGTTCAAATTAAAAGAGTTAGAGCTGTAAAGAGCTTTTAAAGTCAAAATGGATCAGTTCTGGGTTCCTTGCATATAGCTTGCTTTTTAGGAAGGTGAGAGCTCAGGTAACCCCTCAAGGATTAAAGCATTTTCAAATTAATAAAGTCATTATTTTGGGCATATAAAGATCTTTTTCTTCATAAGCCTTTGCTTCAGCAAAATCTCCTATCTCTGTAAGATGCTTGGTATCACTTCAATCTTACAAGCAATTATTTATTTTGTAGGCAAAGTCCTAAATTGCCATTGGAAAAAAAATTTAAATAAATATTTCCCACCTCCCTTCCTCCCGTAAATGTGAGTTCTGCTTATTTTAATAAACCAATCTTTCATGAGAACTACGCAGCTTCTCTCTAGTTTACAATCTTGGTATTTTTTTTTCTCCATAGTGAGTTCTTATTTACCTGTTGTGTCTTTCGTTTGGCTGTGGGAATGCAAGAAGGAAAACAAAATGCATAACAAGTTCTGGCTTGATTTAGAAAACTTTGTATCTGTTTGCCCTTCTTTTCCCTGAGAACAGATGTGTTACTCTGCAGGGAGAGATCGTGACTGATATTGATACTAGAAAAAGACTAAAAATCCATTGGGGAAATTAAATGAGACTCTGAGGAACTTCAGAGTAGTTATAAGAGTAGCTATGAAGGAAATACATTCTTTAAATTTCTTTTAATCTTCCTTTTAATTGCTCCATTTGCACACCAGTGCCTCAACATTTATTCTTCAGGGAAATTTTAGACAGAAGAAGATATTTTTCATGAGAAGGGATTTAGGTGCACATCTATGTTTTAAATGAGCTTAGTAAAAGGATCTCCTGTGGTGCTAATAATAGCTGGAAGGTTTTGCTCTTTGGTCTTTATAATTGGAGTCTGAGATAACATCTAAGTACTTTGTTCTGAGTGCTTCCATTTAACTGATTTTTCACTCCCATTTTCTAAAATTACTGAAAATACCAATAATGGGTTTATCTTTCTGAGGCTTAAATTTATTATCTTCCCAAGACACATTAAGACACTCGGAGAGAAGACCTGAATGAAGCATCATCTCTTCATTTATTTCTGTGCAAATAGCACAGGATTTTTTGCCTTCTAAGTAAAAATAATTATTCAAGAGTTTGTTTAGCTTCTATCATATGGATTTCTTAGTGGAGTGTCACAGTCACACAACTTAAAATATTCATCTAGTTTCTAGAAAAAAAAAATTCTTCATGATTCATCCAAATGATTGTAGTTGAGTTTCAGTAGACTTCAGAGAACCTGAATTTTACTTTCCCTCATAAAACTTCACCAGACTTGATCTGAATTTCCATTTCTCAAGGAATTCTGAGAGATTAAATGGGCTAAGAAGCCAAATGTTTCAGAATTTTAGAAAAATGAAAAATTTAAATCAATAGCCTTGAGATGTTTCTTCTTCATATATGCAAAATACTCTGTGTGGATAAAATTTAACTGTCAATTTCTATGCTATGTCTACTAATAAAATCAAATAATTTTTTTAACTTTATGATAGAATACACATTAATATTTAGCATAAAAATTGAAATGATGACATGAAAATGCATTTTTTTACCTTTGATCAAGATGAAATATATTTCAGATCTGTTGAAGTGATTAGATAATTTTGGAATTGCATTGAAAGCAGAGGAAAAAATTAATCATTTCTACTACATTGTGATTAGCTTTGATCAGAGCTATTTTTCTTATTGAGGTTGCTTGGGTGTATCTTTTACTTGCAAGAAGAGAATAGTGATTATTCCAGAAAGACATTCATGTTTGTGTGAAATATTTTACATAAGACAAAATCATCAATTTTTTGGGAAAGAATATTGTTGCCTGTACACTCAACTTTGAGCCCTCAAAAGCCACATCAAAACCATTTCTAACTGAAGTGGGGTGATAATTATAATCATTATGTCAATAAATAAAAGCATGAGGCAAAATTTTAAAACTTCTCCCTGAGCAGGTGTGGTTCAAGTGAACTGAGCAGATCTCCAAACTTTAAAACAACAAAGTTAAACGAGAAAAATTGCAACCACAATTAGCCTATAAAATTACACATTGCTTGCATCTGATGAGTCAGGCTGATCCCTGGATCTGGCAAAGGAAAGGTGTCTTACCTCCAGGTAAAATTACCTGGGGATGGCTACCGCAAACACAGGCATTTACATTACAGACATCTGAAGTGAGGTGCAGAGGATCCACCTGTGGGAGATTTTGTATTTCTCACTGTTCTTCTTGTCTCTTGTAGAAGAGCTGGCGAAGCCTTGGTGCCATTCCCAGTCAACCACGTGTTTGCCCAGAATACAGATGGTTGTCACTGACAGCATTTTACCACTGTTTTCCTTAGCAGACTTTAGTAAACATGAACAGAAGAACTGTGAATGTATGTGATACCTTTATATCATGAGTCAGTTTTTCCCCAGATTTCTAACACAGTTTCAGTGGCTGTTACAGCAACTAACTTCTTTGCAGATTTTAAGCATCAACTAAAATTATTTATTCATTTGAGATACTGAACAGAGCCACACTTCTCAGGTTCCAAGTGCTTACAAACTCATTTTCAGTATTGTGAGAATTGAATTTAACAAATAGGAGGGAGAATACTGGGTAAGGGAGTATAAGTCTTACAGCAGCAAGATCCCTTAATTTTCCTTTTCTCAGGTGTCTTATTCAAAGGTAGGTAGCAGTGTAAATGCATACATTTTTGCATATATTGCATCTGTTGTATATACACACACATACATACATATAACCTTATATATTAAAACTGTGTCCCACATCTTGCAGAAGGAGACCTGAAGAATTCTGCTGCATTTAGCTCTGGGGTCCCCAGCACAGGAAGGACATAGACCTGATAGAGTAAGTCCAGAGGAGGCCGTGGACGTGATTAGAGTGATGGAGCACCTCTCCTACGAGAAAAGATTGAGAGTTAGGATTGTTCAGCATGGAAAAGAGAAGGTTTTGGGGTGACTCTATTGCAGCCTTCCAGTTGCTGAAGGGAGCTTACAAGAAAGACATGTTGTGATGGGACGAGAGGGAATGGTTTCAGACTGAAAGAGGGTATGTTTAGATGAGATATTAGGAAGAGATTCTTCACTGTGAGGCTGGTGAGACACTGGAACAGGTCTCCCAGAGAAGCTGTGGCTGCCCCATCCCTGGAAATGTTCAAGGCAATGTTGGATGGGGCTCTGAGCAACCTGGTGGAAGGGGTCCTTGTCCATGGCACAGGGGTTGGAACTGAATTATCTTGAATGTCCCTGCCAACCCAAACCATTATATGGTTCTGTGAACTATGATAAAAAAGGAATCTAAATGCGGTGGAAAAAGTGGCTATATTGAATAAAACTGGCATTGGAAGGAAACTGATAGCCAAGGCAATATTTATAGGAGGATGAAAAAGCAAACATTATGTACCTGCTTGTAAATAAATAACCAACCCGTCAGACTGAGGTTCTCCACTGCTTTTACTCTCCTGTGATATGCCTGCTCTGAGCATGCTGTATCTAATCTGCTCTTTTTATTAGGAGAAATAATTTAAGACTCTTCACCTCTGTGTTAATCATCCCACAGGTCAGTCAGCCAGGTAACAACATAGTGTTTCTCCCTCTTTTTTTATGGGTTGTACATACAGAACAGAACACCAGTAGAAGTCCCCAAGTATTCCTTGAGGAGACTTCATAAGCTCAAACCAGCCCACCAACTGTTGACTTGAACTCAGTTGCAGCAGAAACAAAAGGTGAATCTGTTCTAGATTGGGCAAGGGGAAGACGTAAATTTCTGTCCTATAAACCAGGACTACAGTGTGGGAGTGAATGTTCTGTAGAGCCTTCCTGGTGTTTAAAGTTTAGTGCATAGTGTCCCATGACAGTGGTAATGGGATTAGATGACACACTAATCCCTTCAGATCCGCATGTTCCACTCCTGTTCCACCACTCCCTAATTCATGAGAAAGGAAAACTCTAGAACTGCTGTAGAAAATGAATCAACAGACATAAACTGGCAACAGCTGAGACTGAGTTATAGAATCATTTAGATTAGAAAAGATCATGAAGATCATTGAGTCCCAAAGCAGCATCCAGAAAGCAGCTAAAATCTGATGTTGTTTCAGCTTCATGTGACCTCCCCTTTGACACTGATGGTGCTGGGCAGAGAGTTCACACTACCACCTCCATAGCCCTCCACTCTTCAGCAAAACACTCATGTGAATTTAAACTGAGTTACAAGCTTCTGTCCTGCTAACATGAAGAGATCTTTGTCACACACTTGAATTTGGGTATATGTTTAAGCAGTCTGTTGCTTAGCAATGAACCTGGGCTTCTGCTTCCATATTTTGGTGATCAAAGGATGCTGTGAGACACCAGAGAGCACAGCAGCAGCTGTTTTGTACATTTAACAACTTTTTTCTACTGTTGTGCTGTGAAGAGGACTTAGACAGGGGCAAGATCAAGGTTTCAAAACAAGAATCATTTGTCTTTCCTGTCACATGCAGCACTGACCCTTAACTTGCAGGAATGCTCCAGTCCTCAAAACGTCCTCTAAAATTGATGCTTGTCTTTTAGTATTGTGCAGTTGTCTCTTCTTTATAACTCATTATCCAGCTCTTCTCCCATCTCCTTTCTCCTTTGCACTTTGTCTGGCTCATAGATGTTTTTTCACTAGAACTTTGTAATTTGGTTGTCACCCTTTCCTTGTTTCCCTGGAGCTCATAACTTCTGACCTCTGCTTCAGTGCAGAGGATCTCTGCTGGACCAGGGGGATCCTTTCTGGCAGACACAGACTCAGGATGGGGGCATCTGGCAGCAAGGAGCCTGAGCCATCACCACCTGAAATCCTGAAGTCCAAGCTTACCTGTAGGTGCTGCCCCTGCTCTCAGCAAGCCTTGAACATCATCAGCTCCCTCCCCACTCTGGGGGACAGCACGAGGCTAAGCCTGCCCTACAGTGAACTCCCCAAATCCTGTACAGCTGTCTGGGTAAACTTAAGACACTGGATTTCATTGATGATTTGCAGGGTTTCGTTTCACTGTGTAATCTTGCTACCCTTTTCCCTTCCACACGGTTTTTGTGTGTTAGTTTCAGTTCTATATTTTTCGGATTTAAACTCTTTGAGGTGGGAGTGGGAGTTGAATTTACAGATAGTCGAACATAAAGGTAATATGATGAACCACTTGGTTTATGTAAATTTCATTTGTAGAATAAGGTCGTTCTATTTTGGAAGAGAGTCTTGCAACTTAATTATACTTTTCCCCTACAAAAATGTCAGTCTGTTTGCAACAAGCCACAGATTTTCATTCTAAAGGTCTTTACCTTTCTAACTTGCATCTTTACCTGCAAAAAATGCTTGCCATCAAAGGAATTCAAGGTGCAGCTGCTTAGATATGCAGAGTTGATATTTTGCTAAGAATATGATGGGTAAGGAAAAACACCTCATTTTTCCTGCCCTTCTGATGTCTTTTCAACTGTCATTTTAGAACTCACAGATTTTTGTCAGATATAATCTACTATTTCTCTCAAAGTCTTTTCACTGCTTCTTTTAATGCTGCTGCCATTTGTGTATGCATTCATTTTATGTGCATTGATTTTCCAGTGAAGACTATCAGACCGATAATCTAGAAGTTGGAGAAATGTATTGAACAGCTTGGGAAGATACAATTTGTTGTCCCTGCACAATCTCTGGTGAATGTTATTCAGACCTTACTTGCAAGGGTGAGTAAAAGCATCAGTGACAGGTGTCTCTTGGACCCCCTTTCAAAAGCTATGTATGCAAAAGCTGAATGGACCCTTTGCAGTGCTAGAACCTCCTTGTGCAGCACTAGACTGGGATCATTATACATGGGCACTACCCAATAGCCGTGACAGAGTGGGGTATATTTTAATGAGTGGCTTTGAAATAATACAAGTCTTTTTATCTCTGCAAGAAACTTCTGTTGAATGTTGGCACCCAGATTTTGCTCAGTCAGAAGTCTCACAGACAGCTCTTTCTGTTTGCTCTAAACTCATCAGATCATATTTACTATAAATCTAATACACAATTTTAGATTCTGTGGCATCCAGAAATAATGGTTAGATTCTGTCAGTCTAGCTTACCTAAACTGGCTAGCCTTCAGATCTAAGCCTATATGGCTTTTAATTCAAGGTCTAAAGTCATTTCAGCCATGGGGTCTAAATGTTTGGGCTGTCCTACCTGATAGAGTATAACTGTTCTGAAATAAAAGGCCATAGATTTATAAGGTAAAATCACAACTCTCAGATTAAGACACTTATGTGTTCACATTTAAAACTTAACGAGGTATTAACACTCCCAGAAGAGTCAGTGTAGATTCAGTCAACAGCTCTAGAGACTAGAGTGTTTTAAACTGACCTATATTTAGGCAGTTGAGAGTTCATTTCAATTGCAGCTGTGTCTGGGACCAGGAACTGGAGCTGGATTGAAGCAATAGGAGAGCTGCAGGGATGATCTCTTCTTTGGAGAAGGCTCTTCTATACCTGAACTTGAATAGACAGAGAGGAGAAATAAGAACTACCCACAGAGCTGGCAGAGCAGATAGCATGGGCTGCCTCTTCCCTTTCCCAGGAACAGGGATTTCCCAGGCTGAATATGATGAGTATCCCTCTGAAGGGGAGAGGAGGCCCAGTTTGCCAAGAGCAGCAGCAAAGAAAAGAGTCAGCAGCAGGGGACAGGATTCTCCAAAAACAGGTTTTAACAAAGGACTCTGGATCTGGCTGTGATTTCAGTACCCTGAACTGAGCTTCCTCCAGCACACCCTAAATAAAGGGAAATGTTTGTACTCATCTTTAGCTACAATTCATGTGTGACTGGAAATAAGGAAAAGTGTAAAGAAACTGCAAGAATATGAAGTCATTTGGACAACTTGTTGAAGCAGTATGGCAATGACAATCTCTCTTAAAAAGTCCTGGGAACTGTTGATACCAGTGGCAGCCAAGATCACGAAATAATTATGCATTTTATCTATTTTTTTTGTTCCAGTTCTTAAGTTTATTCATTTTGCCCAAGTGACAAGGTCAATTTTCGTCTATTGCTGATACGATCAATTACTGTCCTATTATGGATCTTCTGTTGTTTGCTTTTGGTAAGGATTTAACTACTGGGATAATGGTGGGATGTGAATAGTCCACAACTCCTCAAACTGCAGGTCTGCACTGTGGGAATGCTCAGAAATCCTGGTTCACCCAGTTATAGGAGCTGCAAGCTTCACCTCTCTTCTTTTGGTTTCGTCTAGCCCATGCGGCTGGATCTTATTCACACAATAATTAGTATGGGGAGAGCTCTAGACATTCACATATAAGCCTAACATAAAAAGAGCTTGTGGCAGTGATCGAGACCTTGGAGATTAGAAGCATCCTGAGGATTTCTCAGTTTAAGAGTCAGCAGTGTGGATTGGGAGCTTACAGATTGCCCTCAATCACTTCTCTTTCAGAGTGTATTAAGGGGAACCTCAACAGGACAGAGAGGATTCTGGAAAAATATGGGAGTTACTGCAGAGCTATAAGAAGGAAAGGAATGCAGCAGTAAGCTGATGAAAAGCTGTTTAGCTAATTTAAATTTTTTTGTAGTTGACCCAGTTTTCATGTGGAAATACAAATGTCTTCTCAGGTTCCTTATCATTAAGGACATACACAGGTTCTTTGCTGATTCAAGACGCCGTGGCTGTGAGAGCTACATTGCTCCATTTACACGAGGGCAGAATTAGTTCTAGTAATGTGAAATTAGGAGGGAGAAAAAGTAAAGGCTTTCAGTAATGGAGATTGTGCCTGCATTCAAATTAGAATGGGGAAAAACTTCTTATGAGAGGAAAGGTTTTAGGTCTACCAAAGTAATTTTTGAACTTTGGGGTCAAATTTAAATTTTTTTTTTTTTAATAAAAGTTTACTTATCATTCCTTGCAGAGGTCAAATTTTCCATTTATTAAATGGAAAAACAACTAAACAAAATACCAACAAAAAAGCAGCTACAAAATAATTTTTGTAAATGTAGCAGTGCTTGCACACCAAATATTGTTAATGCTGCTTTTTGTGATAGCAAAAAGAAAAGAAATCAGTTCAGGTTGATCTGAAGCATATTAGAAAGTAGTTTTCAGGTTCAGCCACCAAACTGAAAAATCAATTATTTGCACATGTCTAATTAAGATTGTAAGAAAAACCCTTAAAGAAGAGGGGTATGAACTATTTTTCACAGCTCAGTGTTCTCTCTTTTTGTTGTATTCCTCACAGGCATTGCTATAACCCTTTCTGTTACAATTAGTTATTATGCAGGCTCCAGTGCATCTTTTTCTGTTATTAGCAATACAGTTTCCAAGCTGTCGCTCCTTTGAGCTCCATTATTAGACACAGAAGGGATGTAAGTAGCTCCTCTGCGCTGCACAGACAGGAGGTAATTTTGCGTGCATGGCTGCCTACTTTCAGTAGGTGTGTGCCTGCCCTGTGGATGATAACCTCTCTGTGAGTGTATATTTCATGAGTAAAACTTAGCTTCTGATGTTTCACTACCACATGCTTAATTCACAAGTTCATGACTTAACCTGGTCTGCTGCTGGGTTAAAAATATCAGTTTAATATTTTATCAATTACATTGCCAGGGTACTCAGGTTACTGGAGCTGTTTCCTAAAGCTAATATTCTTGAGCAATCTCTTTTGCTTAATTAGGACCTTCTGGAAGACCTGTACCTGGGGCACTATTTTAAGCTAAGCCTTTTCACTTGTCATACTTACCATTCCAAGATGGAATTACCATCACTTTGGCCCTATGTTCTGCACTGGACTCTCTTCTACATAGCATGGGTTTTCTGCCATGTGCAGTTGCTTCCCATTTCTTCTAAATGAAGTTGGGTTGCTTGTTTTGGCAGTTCTTATAATCTCTGAAAGGCTTTACTTAAAAGTACTTTCAATGCACTCTGCGGTTTTCTGCAGCCTGGTTTCCACTTTTGTCCCCGAGATTTAGAATGGCAATAGAGTTTATTTTACTGCACAATGTGCATTTTTTCACAGTACCACACAAAATATCAGATAAGCTCTTCAAGACAATCTCCTTTTGATAGTATTGGTTTATCTGGTGTGTGACCACCCCAATTGAAAACATTTCACACCATTGCATTTAGAAAAATAGTGTTCATGTTTCTATTTTAACACTGCCTTAACATGGGACTGAATACCCTGACAGTTCCTTTGAGTCACCTGTAATGAAATGCACTCTTCTCCTTTACATTTAGTTTCCCATTAGAGTGGAATATAAAAAATTTTAAGGACATGAGAACATGAGGAGATATGCACTCCTGTATCAATCTCTTCCAATATGTTCTTATTTTTTCACCTATTATTTTGTTGTCAACCTAAAAAAATAATCCAACAATAGCAATAAGATAACGTCAGTGTAATAGTCACTTATTTTGGAGGATAAAATAGAAACTCTGCCCACATCTTGTTTAGCTTTTAACTCTGAGAAGAATGTCAGGTTTTAGGCTGCAGTCTCCATGAAATCTCCATTAGAACATTTTATCCTGGTAGCCAACTTCTTAGCATTAATGTACTTCTCCAAAGCCTGGGTCTGGGCCATAAGTAGAGTTTCAAGTAATTTTTGCCAGTGACTTTCCTGGGGCATGAGCCTGACAGCACGGAGAGAAGCCTTATGGACTGAAGTGATAAAAACAACAGCATAGTTGCAATGTCTACTGGAGTGAGAAAACTACTAAATATTTTCCAATACCTATCAGAACAGGCAGCATAAACCAGTATTTTACATCATCTCAGGTCAGAGGATTGACTAGAGAACTGATTTCCTGGAATTTATTAGATTACAAGAGCTGTCTCTTTTCTTAATTCTCATGAAAACACCTTCTATTGCATATTTTACAGTAGTAGCAACTTTGCAGAAAGTGTTTGTAAATATTTTTTTCAGACACAGTCTCACAAATCAGTACTGTCCAACATTTTCCCTTAGTTCATTTAGTTTCAGCCCTCTCTCCTGTGCTGGAAGCTGCTACATTTCCCCTTGAAGCCATGGACTGATTTGAAAGGTTCCCCAGGAGTCTCCTGCGAGGGGTCTGTCTTTGTTACCTGATCCTGGAAGAAGGGGTGTTCTCTGTGTCTGCCAAGAACAACTTTCTCAATAGAGTGCTTGGCACTCCCAGGCCCTGGCTGACCCTTCCAGCCTGGCTAAAAGCATTTAGCACCATGTCAGAGTGCACCTCATGGGGGGAGTATTCGACTGATCCTTTCATACATTACCTCCAGAGACAGAACATGAGCCAAATTTGTCCACCTCCCTTGGCCTCAACTGTGCACTGGAAAGATGATGGGGAAAATTAAAGCAAGCTTATTTGAGCAAAAGAAAGTCTTAATTTCTTAATATCAGGGTTGGAAAGAAAATGTCTAAGGTAAAAAACAAAACAGCAAAACGTGGTTCCACCTCACCTCCAACCAAGCTTTTCTGCCTCATGTCTTTCCTCATTGACTTCTGGGGAAGAATTTCAAAGTTCAAAAGTACTGCATAGCAGCAGGGTTTTCGTCTCTCCTTACCTCCATCCCTTTCCATACCAGTTAGGAATTTATTTCTTCATTGACAACATCCCTAAGATTCTTCTAATTTTTCCAATGCTGCTACAGCATGTCAAGCTTATGATAAAAACATACAACTGTTATATCACAAAGAAAATTAAATGTATTTACATTCCTATACAATAAGTTCATCCTTATCTTTCAATGCCATGTTTTGTATTGGAGCTCTGTCATAAGTACTTTACATTTACTGCTAGTTTGGGTTTGGAGGACCCTTGTTCACAAGCGCCAGGTAAGTGAAGTTCTTAAGCAGGTACTTAATTTTAAGCCCAAGAAGAGTAGTGACCTCTTGCAGTATTTTATTTTCATAGAGTTAATGTCAAGAAGGTTTCAAACTAGTCTCTCACACTTACGTAGTTGAAACCTACACAGAAAGAGACTACCTAGCTTGAAAACTCTTCCTTAAAACATCACAGATCTTGCTGAGACAGAGGATGAGGATCTACACTTGGACCTCATGTATTGAAAGTCAGTACCTTCACAATTTCTTGTGCCTGCCTGCACCTTGTCACCTACAACTTTGGGAACCATGAAACAATATCATTATAAAAACATCTGGAACAATGCTTTGAAATATAATTTTTGTCCTGGGATCAGTTATTAAGAGTAATTATATTGCAGTCAGCATAATATTTAAATATAAATAAATGTTTCTGTATCACATAGAATCAGGTCACATCCATAACAACAGATAAGTGGAATAACACTCAGCATGGATGAATGCCAGAGTACCAAAATGCCCAGTCTCAAAAGAGGTAGCCTCTGTTCTCCTGGGGACAATATGCCATGAGGGTCGCAGCTTTCTGGGGTTACTCTTTCTTTCACTGCTCAAACTACACTGTGGGACATTGAAGAAAGATGGTGACCCCACTAAAGGTATTCAGTGTTATTTAACCTAACCAAGACACAAGGGATCAGCAAGTTATTTAACATAAACAAGCCTGAAGTTCCTAGTCTCTCTAGAGCACGATATCTTGTAAAGAAACAACTTTTATTCCCCACTTACTGACTTCCCATATAAGCAGCCTCACAAGTTTGTCAAAATACATATATTTAAAATTTTTACTCTTTAAAATAGTGGAATAAAGCCAAGGCATTGTTTTACAGTCAGTCATATCCCAGGGTGCTGGCTAGCCATCTGCTGCCATGTACTGCAGGAAGCACAAGTCTGGAAAATGGCATTTCCAGCTGTCCCTGGAGGAGGCTTCACTGTATTGGGGTCAAACAGTTTTTTTTCTGGCTTCATGCAGATTATGTGTACTGGGGTTTACCATGGTTCTAGTAATTACCTGCTTTTTAAAAAATTACAAACATCTATGTGTATGCACAAATTATATTGTCAGTGTGATAATGCACAAACACATGGCCTCTACCTCAATTTCTACCTTTAAGGGCTTGCATTCATCCACCTACATGTAAAGAAGGTTTTTTTTCAGGAAAGTGAATTCACTCTCCACTCTGAGGCCTTGTGCTGGTATTGCACTGCTAAAATGCACCATACATTTCCATAATGCCATACCCTGGAAAGTACTCACTGTCTTCTCTTAGCTGCATAAATATCACTAATGTACTGGTCTTGGTAGCAAAGTCACCTCAGATTTTATCATGGCTCCTCCTTTTCCAGGATTTTTCTTTTCTCTCCTTTAGGCTTGAGATAGACCTCTTCCAGTAGTGGTTTGGAGTGGCTTCCTATGAAAGCCCTACTCAGGAAGACAGGGAACTGGATTACCCCAGACATCTATACAATCCTTCTCCTGAAAGATCTCAGTGTAACCAGTGAACAAAAACACAAAACCAAACCAGAATGCTTGATTTTTCTTTCTCTCCACACATTTGTATTCCACAGAACTTAAAGAAAACACCTCCTAAATCCCTTCTGAATAATTTAGCTTGAAATGTTTACCCTTTGACAAAGAAAAGCACAAAATAACTAGGAAATACAAAGTCCTGAAACCATTCCCAGAGGCCACTGTTGCATACACTGTCTACTTATTTCAGCTCCTTTATGCCAGGCAAGACCTTAGGCTTTCTGTTCAGGGCACAGGAAAATACAAAAGACACTCAGCTTTCCTTCCTCATGGGAATGGGAATCTCAACAGAAGAGAAAGAGGACCAGTTCACTGTGCAGGAAGTTACTTTAGCTTACAGTGAAAGTAATTCTCCAGTGTGTGGCAAGAGATGTTCAACATAGCTTCTCTCTTCATATAAGGAGCAAGTTGCAAACCAGTGCCCACTTTTGATATTAATTTTTAATTTGCTTATGATTTTTATGACGATTAATCACCATAATCTATGAGACCACCTGCTTATGACACAAGAATCTCCTGTTCTCCTGGCCTCCTTCATGTAAGTATCTGAGTAACAGACTGTCTTGCATGAGAGACAGGAGCCTTATGAGTTTCTGCAGTTTGCCAGGCTTTAGGGTAGCTAGCTCCCCAAGACTTGGTCCCATTCACAAGGATCTTTGATATTTGGCCGATTAATCTAAAAATACCATTTAGTAGACACAGAAAATAACAAACATACAAACATAGAACAGATTGACACACATAGACACACAATGAATGCATAATTGCAAAACTATAATAGCTAAAATGCAATTATGGGGTAAATGGTTGCTTGAACTATAAAAATAGTTAAAAATGCAAGTTAAGAAATGGTTGCTTGAACTATAATGCGAGTTAAGAAATGTTTGCTTGAGCTATAAAATAGCTGAAATGCAAGTTAAGAAAGGTATCTATAAATTAGCTGGAATAATACAATATCGGAAACCAATGATCTTACCAAATCCAATTCTGGAGCTGGGATGCATTAGAATCCTACCTCAGTCTCACGAGAAGTTACCACAGGGCTGCGTCCAGACACCTGGGGAGAAGACTTTACTTCACGCTCCAATGTCCATGTAGAAAAGCTTCTACCTTTTCTGAGATTTTGTGAGCTTTTAATAGGATTAAAAAAGTGTGGATTTGTGGTCGCTAAAAATTTTTCACATTCTCGCATCATCTCACCTAGACATTCACTCGCCACCACCGGATAGCCTGGATTAAGCTATCAACCTAATCTGAGCCATCCATCTCTGGCCACCGATCAGGGAGAGAAGGGTGGGGGAAGCATCCTGCCACACAGACTAAATAGTTAAGTCTGAAAACACATTGTATATAACAATGTCATAGACCAAAAATGAATAGGCTTAATGTGTTGGCTTCCAAGAAACCAAAGGCCAACTTGCTGAAAGTCCCTGGGAATGGATAAAAGTAGAGGGAAGCTGTAATAATGCAACTGAGCCAGGAGGCTGAGCTTGTTGAGACACATTATTACTGTTAAAAATTGTTATTAAAAAAACAACTGATTCAGAGAATACAATGGAATGCTAAAGTTCAGATGACTAACATGAGAAAACAGACAAGAAGAAAACCTTCTCATTATACCTTAGGAGTAAATGAAAGGAAAATGAGAGAATGAGCTGAGTACTTACCAAGAAAGGGAAAGAAGTAATGAGCAGAGAAAATCAAAATCTTTTTCATTTCAAATATCACAAAAAATTAGTCCTTCTATATGGTTAAAATAATGAAAATGAAAAACAGATACAAAAACCCAGGCTCAAAAACCTTTGAGAGTATTATAGATATTCTCAAATTTGGGAGTTCCTGATGAAGTGTATTGTAGCAACTCCCAAACCAGCGGTGATTTTGTTCCAGAAATCATGGTATCCACGGAAATGGCAAAGACATTTCCAATTTTAAAAAGGGTGGAATGGAGTTATAAAAATATGCCATTTTGATAGCCAGAAAGAAACAGAATCAAATTATTAAAAGAAGTTTGTAAGTATTTAAAGGGTAATTGTGAAATGAGAAAAAAGGCAACTGATTTTCCAATAATTAAACATTAATCGACTACAGTTTCTTTCTTCTTCAAAGAAAATCATGTCACATACAAAAAAAGGGGCAGCAGCAGGATATATCTTGACTTTTGGTTTTTGAGATCTTTCCACATGGCCCTTTCTCTCAAGGAAGTCATGTATACATGATGCTTTTGGCAGGTTCACAGCTAAAAGCATGCATCTGCTCCAGAGCTATTTGTCAACCACTTCTTATTAAGCCACACTCCCTAGGGCTCTGTCCTGTGCTCAGTATGCAATATTTTTAATAGCTTGGATGAATAGTTTTTAGATAGTTTGGAAAGAACTTTCATTGAAAACTGAATAATTGAAGATGGTAGGCAAGGTTCACTGAATATGATATTGACCAGCAGAAGAATCATTTGATATAAAAAAGATAATATCAATAAAGGTGAAATTTAATATATTGTTTGCAGGGTTTTCATGCAGAAAAGAGCATTAACTGATTGGCAGCAATAACAGAAAGGGCCTAGAATGTAGAAGGCTTCCCAGGCTAACCCTGAATCAACTGTATCATGCTGTTGTAGAAAGACATGTCATTTTGTGCTGTCAGGAAGGTAATTGTTCTGCTGTATCTGCCACTGATGAGGACTTACATGGTGTACCACTTTAGGTGGGCTATCATATTTTAAGAAAGATGGATCTGAAGAAAATCTAGAGATAGCCTGGAAGAAAAGAATTTTATAAAACAGGACCCATAAAAAGTTTGGAAAGATATGGTCATATTTGGCATACATATGAGCAAACTGACCAAGGGAGAAATGACATGAAAAGCCTTCCAATCCTTTGACAGTGCTTTGTGTTGATTCTGTTTTTTAGCAGAATAATTCTATTTTGCAATCCAAGTCCACAGAGGGTAGGGCAACAAACAAATATATTAACTTACTCCCTTTCTTTTCTTTTTTTTTTTTTGGAAATACTTTGCAATTTTAAGAGGAGTAAAGAATTAGAAAAGGTAGTGCATGGATGTTGTGCAATTTTAATACCTAGAGGATTACAAGTGAGTTTAAATAAACATTTTAGAAGAACTCTATGTGTTCACTTGATCATGTTGTAATGAAGGAACCCTTTCTCAACCTTTTCTTCTTAGGAAAATTCTTTTCATGTTCTGTGTATTCAAATGGTTACCAACCAAGGTAAGATCACCATGCATCACTCAGCCCTAAAGACATCCCAATGCCTGCTGGGTATAGATGTGGAGTTTGTCCAGACAGCTCCCTGTAGGTCATTGCCTTGCTGCAAGCATACACAGGCTGGCAAATTTCACAGCCAGGAACTGTCTTCTGCCAGCCTCCTTCAGACCCAGCTGTAACCCCCCTTTTTAGTGGGCCACCCACAAGGCTCTTTCATGGCTTTTACAGACCCCTTTGCCAGAAACATATAGCTTCTTGTGCCAGCTCTGAGCCTTTCATCCTGATATCCAGGAACCAATCTCTCTTTCTACAGCCAGCTCCCAGTCTATTTAACTTCTCCCTGCTACTCCAAAAGCCACATAGCCTCTGGCTTTCTGCAAATGCTGGTGGTATTTCCCTTTCTGTGCTGGAAAAGCTATTAAATTGTCTCATGGATATGCACCAAAACTGAATTAAATGAGCCTGGTGGCTCACTGGTCATCTTGGTGAGGGATTTCAGGGAAAACTGCTACCTGTCCAGATTAGAATTTGGCTGGGTTTAGAAACTGTCTTGGTGGGCTAAAAGTGTCATTTGCCAAATTTAGCATCCTAAATCTCTTTATTGATAACAAATCTGATTTCTTAAGGAGCCTGGCACTTCAGGTTTGTAGCAGGTAACTTTATTGTTAAAAATGGATGGTTTTTTAGGTACTGGTACAGAAAGCAGATTCTTTGGAAACAGACCTTTAGAAAGTAATTCAGATGTCCTATTTCAGAAGTGCTGTACTGGTAAAACTTTCTTGAAGGCACTAGAATTTCCCAAAGCACATTTCATGGCTTGAAGTTAGATGATGGCTTTGTGTAAGAGGACAGTAAGCAGAAGTGCTAAGCAATGACATTATGCAAACCTGTCTTTTGTTTGAAAATTGAGGTTCTCTCCTCTCTAAAAAGCTTTGAGCGTAAAGATGCTGATAAGATAAATGCTTGCATTAATTTTAGCAAATTTTAGTGCTAGTAAAGAAATGCAATTATAGAAAGATAACTAATATACATCCTAGAAATGCCTTTTTACAAAAGGAATATTTACTGTTATTTTATATTAAAATTAACAACAGGGCAGGGAGACTGAGGCAGGGGGAAGGATCTTTAATTAGAAGAATACCTGGGAATCAGGAAAATCCTTTATCAATATGGCTAAGAAAATTACACCAATGTGTGATTCTAAACCTAGGTAATCATGATAAAGGACCAAAAAAAGACATTTTGTTTTTAATCTCTCTGTTGAGGACTGTAACTCAACTTTGTCGAGGAAATAGCTGGGCCAGGTCTTATATCAGAGCTCCATTTCTACCCACCCCAGAGTTTTCCAGCCTTGCAATGAATGTACCTGAAAAAGATGTTCATAGCTTTGCTGTCACTGCAATCAGTGGGAAGGCAAAAGTACTAGAAAGCTATCAGCTGTTAATGCATTGCCCTCCTTTCTCATGTATGGATTTTTGGTCAAATATCTCGTATACAAAGGCTCACTTTCTATTCACCAGCCTGAAACAAAGACAACATCACGAAAACCCCTAGCATGAGACTCATTCAGCTGAGATGGGAAGTAAGTCTAGTATATTAGAATGTCTACATATAGTGCAGGTTTTACATGCAGGGCAGGGTAAATATGAATTTGCAAGCCAGCAATGGTTGTTGAAAGGCTTTGAAAATTAATTGGGAAAAATGTTGGTTGAACTCCTACGATCACAGGATTCCTCTAACCTCTTTACTGTTGCACATATGTTTTATAGTGTTTATATCTTTACTCTTACCCAGAACGAAAAGGGAAGACTGAAAGTAATTCCACCAAATCACATGGGGTGTAAACTCTGTGAAAACTAACAAAGCACTTTCCAAATTCAAAAAGTGTCCTGCATGTAACCTCTTCTAACTCTTCACCGCGTGTGAGAATAATTACACATGACACAGAGAAGACGCCTTTTTTTCCTTATTCAACTTGATGATAACTTCTGGGTCTGCTAATGTGGTTACATATTTTTATTTGTTCTTTTTCAGAGCTAAAAATGTAGGCTGTGTGGTGAGAAGGTGTGCAAGACAGAGAAGGGAGAAGATAATGACAATTAAAGGGAGTGGTAATTGCTGGGACCTAAGAGCATGGATTTTATGCAGAGGCTGTTCTACACACTAAAGGTATCCAATAAAAGTTTTGGTGGTTTTAATGGCACTTCCACCATGAGTTGTTTACTATTAAAGAAGAATCCTTAAAGATTTTGTTTTCTGAGATGATGCAAGCAGCTCACAGCATTAGAGCCGGATAATGTCCAGGCTGCCACAGATTTCACCAAGGTTTCACCAAATCACAGATTTCACAAAGTCAATTTAGTGTGCTAAGCCAGTGGTTTTACCCTGTGCAAGTGTTAGATGCCACAAAATGATGTAAAACTAAGTGATGGACTCAAATCAGCAATCACAATTAGGGTGAGTTCTTCACTTATTTATACATAAGTGTACAAGTCAAGATCTTGGCTCTACTGTCTCCACGTGGGGATGCAATGCCATCTGAGCTGCCCAAAGATGTCCTGCCCAGCTCCTAGCTGCTACTCCAAGAAGTTTCCCATGGATCCTGTGCCACATCTGCCAAGCTATATATATATATAGTCTCATACATACCAGTGTCTCAAATGGCCCTAGGTGTGGAAGTTTGAGCAAATTATTTGACCTCTAAGATCCTGACAATCAGAGCTAACAGAAGTTTGTTTAGACTATGTTTCCAATTAATGGAGACCAAACTTCATTTTCAGAAGCAATTTATTACATTTTGAAAGAGGAATGGAGTGACAGAGAGTGTATTTCTGTATTGACAACAAACTGTTCTGTCAGTTGCATAAATATTCAACAGCTGGAGTCCTTTTTAGACTCATTCAGTGGTCTCTATAGAGAAATTTAGATTACATTTCTGTATGTGCTTATAGCACATATTTAAAGTATTAATTTAAAATGTTCATAATTGTGATTTCTGTGATATTTAATATGTAAATATTACAGGTGAGATTCATTCAGTCATTCATAGCTTATGATGTCTACATGTGTGCTACACATGTGGTATACACATTGCACGTGTAATATTTAAATATTTTAAATTAAGAGAGTCAGCTCTCAATTTCTTCTTGGAGGATTTCAAATAATCCAGGACAATAATCCTACATGAATGCTGAGCGATATTGGAAAAAAATAACAAGGCCTCAGCTAAAATAACATATTGAATGCTTGGGCCAGAGATGTTACACTGATGTCACTCCTTTATTGACTGTGAAAATGTTCCTAAGTGTATATGTATTGAGTAAAGTATATTACTGGAATTTTTTCTGAATATCGAAAATGAATCTAAATTTCTGTGTGAGTGGTCATTTGAGCTAATAACTTTTTTTTCATTCTCTGAAGAATTTGAAAAGACAGCTAACACTACTTATTATTACCTGTATTCAGTGTCAGACATTGCTGCAATTTTACAGCAAGGCCATACTCTTGGGTGAAAGGAGGGCAATGCACAAGACAGTCACTGCACTGAAATATAATCAGATTCTGGAAAGATCTGAGGGACATTTCTACAAAGGAAGAGATAAATTATCCCTGGTTGGAATAATTATCTATAAATTCCACAGAAGCAAGAAAAGTGAAGTTTTTGTCATGGTTTAACCCCAGCTGGTGAGTGAATGCCAGTTTGTTCACTACCCTTTCCTCCCCCAGTGAGAAGGAGGATAAGTAAAAAAGGAAAAATTATAGTTCCTGGCCCACTCCCCCCAGTTTATGTACTGGACATGATATTGTATGTTGTGAAATATCTCTTTGGCCATTTCAGGTCAGCTGTCCTGGCCATGCTGCCTCCCAGCTTCTTGTGCATCGCCTTACTGGCAGAGCACAGGAAACTGTACTTAGGGTAAACACATAGCAACAACCAAAACTTCAGTGTGTTATTAACATTGTTCTCCTACTAAATCCAGAAGACAGCACTGCACCAGCTACTCAGAAAAAAATGAGCTCTATCCCAGGTGAAAGTGATACAGTTTTCAAAGAAGAAATATATTTTCTTTCATAGTGGCTAGTAAAGTTTTTCAGATAATTCATAAAGATACCACAGCTGTATCTTCATGTCATGCTATACAAGTTGTGATATGAAATATTAATTTTGATCAGCTGGTTTAGTGTGTGGTATTGCAAGATTTGTGTATTAGAGAAAAAGAATCAGTCAAGCACATTATGTAAGACAGAAATCAACTCTTTATACAAGACATGCTGAAACACAACCAGCCCAACCCAGTAAATAGAAGCAAAATAAGAAAGTTGTTTGGGCAAGTTATGGGTGTGCTGTTTATCAGTATAGCATGCCTGGCTTACAGAAACAAAGCAATTATCTTGTAGAAAAGGATCTTGTGTGAATCGACACATACAAGTAACTGAGGGCGACCATCAAATGAGAGCCAAAATGCAAAGAGTGGTTTTATTTCATCACCTTGCTAAAAATGCCAGGAAGCAGAAGCACACGGGGGGAGCACAGGCTCTCTTCCCCTCAGCTCATCCTAGCAGGCAGCATGGGGAGCTCGCTGCCACCTCACCACAGCAAAAGGCTTCATGCATATTCTGTGAGAGTGTGCTATCTCTCCACGGGAATTGTATTTCTCCAAACAGGAGGAATAAGAAATGCAGTGTCCCCACACCAACACCTTTAGCATTCCCAGCCTCAGTGTCACTTAGAGCAAAACTATTCCCTCCTCTTCACCAAATCTTCCAATTTTAACCCTGTCCTCCCAACAGATCTTATAAGCAATTATTTACTTTTTAATACAAACATGGACTTCTTTGAAAGTGATTATCCTCACAGAAAAGTCATAAGTAACTAAAACACCTCAACAAAACTTTAGTTTTATTTACAGTTGTAGTTTGTTAGGAAACCAATCAATGCCATCATTTGACTCTCTGAAACTACTGACTTTATCCAGTGACAGTCTGTGATGTCTACAAAAAGTGAACTGCATTTCTATTGAGAATTACTTATAAAATATCTCAGGTAAATCTAAGTAGGTAATCCTCAGTTAATAATTTGCTTATTTTGGCTTTTTCTTGTAGTTAAACCACCTGAAAATTATTTATGAGCCTTTTTTCTATTTTTTTGCAATTCAAATTTATTCATAAAATGTTTCTTGTAAATAATTTTTATATGCAGACTGCTAGTAGGAATATGCAAAATATGAGCAGTGCCAGAACATGCTTCTTATGTGATGTTCCTCTCTTGTCCAAGCTGAATGAGTAAAACATGGAAATAGCTTTCTTCACAAGAAGAAAAACATACATTTATTTGCTAATACTTCCTTAGTAATTAATTGTTTAACTGATCATTCTTGTTTCTGTATAAATAAATAAAAGAAAAATTAGGCAAAGCATCTTCAAACTGACATTTTTTGTGAATATGCATAATAGTGCATGTGCATCTTTGTTCTGTTTTTGCTCCTGGATTTAGCCAAAACCAGTGAAAGACAACACTGAAAGAAGCTGTCGTTGCATTATATTCATGTGGACTTTAGTCACTCAGATTAACTGCTGCTGTTTCTGGGCTATGTTTTTCATAAAACATTGAACTGAGAAAATCTGTGTATCCAGTTTGGCTCCTAAAATCACTCTCATGCTACCTTCTCAAAGGACCCATAAAAACTGACATTTGCAAACCCGTGCTCTCCACAGCATCACACTAATCCACCACTGACCTATTTTTGTATTGTGTTTCTAATAGCTGGACTGTCTTTCACCACACAGAATAAGTGTGTTTACTAAAAAAATAGATACTAAATGACAGTTTTCAACCTGTCTCTAATTGCCTTTTAGTATAAAACTACCACAGATATATAAGTCCTTCCTGCCAATGAAATGGTATTTCCTTAGTATAGACATATCTTCTGTTCTTAACCAGTTTTGAAGTAGAATATAACAATGTTGAAGATTAAGCAGGAGTATAAAAAAACCCTTAAAAATCTCCCAGTACATTTTTTAATAACATCAGTAGAAGCCAATAAGTAGAAGTCAACATATATTTTCTGAAAGGGATGCTGATGAATTTTTATGTATAAATGGAAATACATGAAACCCTGTTATTTTTATGATTTTTCCCATTCCTCCTAGATGACACCATGAGCAAGTCAACTGTAATACCTGTGAAGAATTTGCTATCTAATATGCAGTGATTGTAATTCAGCAAACCATTTGATACAACACGGTGATAAAGGTGACAATTGCAAGTCTTATTCTCTGATAGCAGAAAAATTTTAAACTGTGGTAAACTGAAATGAAGAAATTGAAAAAGATTTTCATATTTGGAAAACCAATCTATAATGAGTCAGAAACACACAGCCATATCTACATACCTGCCTGTGACCTAATCTAGACACACGGGCAGTGGAGTCTCAATTCCCCCAGAACAAACTCAGGCACCAGCACATGCTGGAGGCCTTGGCTGAAAAGTAACTTTGTAAATAAAGGACCTTGGCACCCAGTGCTCCATGACTGAGCACTGGGCACAGGCTACTCAGAGTGGTTTTGGAACCTCCTTGCTCAGAGGTATTCAAAAGCCGTCTGGACACAGTCCTGGGCAACCTGCTCGTAGTGACCCTGCTTGAGCAGGGAGGTTGGAGCAGAGGACCTCCAGACACCCTTTCCAGCCTTTACTGATCTTTACTATGTGAAAATATTAAAGAAAAAGGCAAAAAATATTTTGCTCATTGACTTAAATAGGAGAAAGGCTACACATTTTGGCAATTTGAAATATATTTAAGTATTCACCAGTCCCAGGTGAAAGAAATAAATGGCCACTATCATCTGCAAAAAAATTATTTTTTAACAGATATTCTAAAACCTGTGCAGAATTACACATTATTAATTTCTTAGAAGAAGGGGTTGTCTATCACAGAAACAGACAGAAAATACTTATGTGTATGAAAAAGCATATAGTGGTGGTTGATAGAAAAGATGTTAATATGAATATTGGTGTACTATGAAAACTTTTGGAAAAACATGCAACAGGGC
Source organism: Entomyzon cyanotis (assembly GCA_024500445.1). NCBI lineage: Eukaryota > Metazoa > Chordata > Aves > Passeriformes > Meliphagidae > Entomyzon > Entomyzon cyanotis. The sequence goes on along the minus strand of JAKEPQ010001018.1, from coordinate 35,889,928 downwards.
TACACTTCTTTACTGTTTCTCAAAGAAACAAATGGAATATTGTTATCAAGATGTCTTCTGGTAAATCTTGTGATAAAAAAGAAAACAATCACTGCCTATGTTTATTGTAATGAAAACACATTATTTAATCATTCAGAAGAAACTACTGGGTTAAGGTATTTTAAAACTATAATGATATGCTAATCATAAGAACCTGTGGCATATGTCTAAATGCAGATTATAACACTGGTGTGAATTTGGGACTACCTATGTGTGCCATGTTCAGACTGAATCTTGACTTGGGATTTTTTTTCTGCTTATATACCAGAACAGTATCCAAACGGTGGGTGATATAGGTAAAAGAAAACTCTCTGGCCTGAGACAGATGGATTAAAGAGAAAAATATATTTCTCCAACTGTTCTGCCAGAAACCAGCATCTGAGACTGCTGGATTTCTCCAAGGGTTGCCATTGATAATGACCATAAGTGAAAAGTGGTTATCAAGAGAACTAACACTGACAGAGGAATTCTGGACAGCAGGGAAGGGACATGAATTCTTACAACACAAATTTATGTCTACTGTTACAATCAAAATCATCCTCATGCAGCATGAAGTACGCGGATTTAGTTTCTTTCTCTATTTCAGGTTTTGCAGCTCCCACTGAAGTGACTCACAAGACGCTTTTATAAAACCATTGATAGTGGAGCCAGATATGCATCAGGTGGGTTTGCCATGAGCAAATTTTCAATCCCCAAAGTTTACATCACATCATTAAACTGCACTCATGTTGTTAGCCACAGCAGGTGAGAGAAGCCAAGGAAGAAATAAAATTCCTTTCTTGAGAGTGAGAGAGAGGCCATGAGTGTGGTGGGAGCTTGCATAACAATCATGAAAGATCCTGGATTTCTCAGAGGACATTGAAGCATATCCAATCAGTGGTTGAAGAGAAGGAAACCGAGGTGGGGGAATTTTGACAAGGGTGTTATTATATTTTCTAGATCTGTGTATGTTTGCAATACATTGAATATATTTATTTTTTGGGAACACTGCAAATCTTGTATCTGCTTACTTCCAGTTATTGTGGTGTGCTCAAGAATAAACCCAGAGTGGGAGTCTTGGATAAGGAATAGAAAAATACTTCGTTCTCTTCATACCAAGAAAGCTTAAGAGCACTTATGACTTACGCTTGACACTGATATGTTATCTAATTAAAGGAATCATTCCCAGGCTGCAATTCTGTTTGATGGCAACATTCTACACCTTTCGTGAAAATATGTTGGTAGACTTCAATACTTGAGGACTCCCAAGTTATCTAGGCAGAAAGGTATAAATTCTGGCTCATGAGATCAACAACAAACCAATCTCTCTTATACGGAACTGCAACCAGGAAAGAATAAAACCCGAAAGTATGTTGTATGAGGTAATTGATGTTGATGTAAAAATTTCAGAATCAGACCTCCATTCAAGACTCTAGGGAAGAAAAAGGTTTTGTTTTCCTCCTCCCCCTAGAAGTAACTCTATGTAGATTTGGTCACTAGTTCTAGTGACAGCAATTTTTATACTTTATAGAAAATGCTTTTTCTTTCCCATCGTAAAAATCACATTACATGGGAACATAATTATACCATGGTGAAAATCAAAAGTAATTTGCTTCGTGGCCCTTCAGCATCACATTTAAATGTCTCTTCATTACTTACTGCATACTGATGATTAGTAATTTTTAACATCATTGATAATTAACAGTTGGCAAAAAGATGAAAAAGGCAAAGCAAATTACTCAAATGTTCTTCAGTGCCATACTTTTGATATAACAGATTTACTGAGGTCTGAGAGTGGGGCGTAAAAGGTGATTCAGGACCTTAAACTTTGCTCCAGAAGATATGCAGGCTAAGTCAGAGAGGAAGGTAGAGCTGGTGTGAGCTATTACACAATCCTTTTATCTTGTACCCAAGATATGGGGGGAAAAAGGGTCAAATCCATCCCTGAAGGTCTACACTCTTTTTCAAAGCACTAGTTAACTCTGAAAACAGACATATCTAGATAGATCTGCATTCTGGAAAGACATATTAGAAGATGAAGACACAGAAGTGAGTAATTGAAATATAATTTAACTGTACAGATATGATCTGTATGGTGCAATATGCCCTCAAGGCCCATGAATTTGGCCAAGAAGATGCACCTTCAGACACCAGAATGGGATGTAATAACCCTGAAATATAGAAAGTAGTCCCTTCTGTATATATAAAAACATTATTTTTCAGCTTGAGAATTGTACCAATATTTGGAATTAGAGGCTCTGCTTTCACAGAGGAAGCACAACCATCACTGCACACAGTTCTTCATAAAAGCTGATCTTCATTTGTGACTTGCAGAACATTGCAGGTGTGTTTAATATTCATTGTGTATGATCTTTAAAGGCCTGTGCACATATTTACAGTTTTGCTGCACTTAGATTTGTCGTTGAATGTAATTTTAGGTGATAGTACCAACACTCACTTTAGCTCAGGTCAGAAAAGAAAAAGAATGAACTTGGAGCCATAAGTATTATAATGAAAACAGATCATAAAGAAGGCAAACTTTATATTATTTATTTGAGACAAAACACAGAGGCCCTGAATTTGAAAATAGAATCTTTCAGAATATTATAAAAAATTAGGAACAATGTTTACATGAAAATCACCTTGGAAACTTAAGTATAGCTAAAGTAATAGTGGCATTTTAAAGAATGTTTATAGGTGTAGTATTCACTGTAAAATGTCTTTTTTATTTGTATGTCTTTTTCTATGATAAAGACAGTGAGGTTTTCTTTTATTCCACGTTGCATCGTAGAGTGCTATTCAATATAAAGTTACAATGTCTATTTAGACACTGCATACCAAACAAGACTCTTAAAGGAGCTGCATGATTGTAATGGTATCTTAACTGTTATTGGATAAGTATTTTCCTTTATATAAGCTAAAGAATCTAAATGTCCTTCTTGAATACATTTATTGCAGTTAATATGAAAGTTTCTTGCCATTGTAACATTCTAGTTGGATTGTCCCCCATTGTGTTCCACATAAGTACAAGGCAGTGCTGTATTTTAAATTTTTGGTGCTTGGGTTCAGGTTGACTGAATATAAGAAAATGGATGTGCTTCATAGATGTAGCATGAAAATTACAGGAACACAATGACCTTTTCCACTGAAGAAAGAAGAGTTCATTTTTAAACCACAGGCAAAACCAAAAATATCCAAAAGACAAAGAACAGAAGGGGAATAATTTGTTTATATGCTAGCTAACCCACAACATTAAATTTCTCCCTCCTGCTTACTAATATCTATACTGACCAGAACTCCCATTTGTTTTCATGTTAAAGCTATAGGAAAAAACCCCCAAAAACAAAAAGAAATAGACCCAAAGGAACACAAAGATACAAATCATTACATAACACAAGAATGCGTTGTGTTCATGTCAGAGAAAATATTTAGTGTTAGTTTGTGGATCAGATTCTTCAATAGCGTTATTCACACTGGTGTAAGTGAGAATGGAATTATATTTAACAGTTTCCAAAAACTGAATATCAATTCCTGATCATGATTTAGGAAAAGATATGTTAAAACCACATGATTTTTTCTAAGGATGAATAAAGTTCTGTGGCTATCTCAGTTCCAGGTCAGTGATTTTTGTGGCAGCCCTGCCCAGTAGGAAAAAGCATATCTTTATATTTTTAGTTAACTGGGCAAAATGAATTGGTGGTCTCAGTCTCTGGGAAAAAACAGCCACATACAGAAGGGTATCTTAACTTAGTCTTTGACACTGCAGCGTGTACTCCATTAAAACTGGCAGAGACAACTCCTAGTTTGTGAGTATAGCACTGAATATAACACTTTTTGCTATGGAGATGATGTGTCTGCATAAATGAGCTGAGGGAAGTGATGTAGCCATGTGGGCATCCATCCCTTTCTCTGTGTGGTTACACACTGCAAGTGTAGAGGATTTTTGAGGTTCAGCTGAGAGTGAGTTCCCATGCCAGAAATCAGCTACTTCAGCTCTTTGTAATGAGTTTCACTTGTCAGCTGAGTCCAGGCATGTTTTAATTGATCCTCCAGAATCTATCTCTTGAGGGTGAGAGACACAGGACTCTCCTCTGCGCATCTGCAGCCACAACAAGTCCTGCATCAACATTCAGCACACATCCATGTGTTACAGAAGCCTCAGGGTCAATTTAGAGGCCCCTGTATGGGTATAGTCCCTGGGTGACTTCTCCAATTATTTAAAAAGCTTCTGGTAAAGCAGAAATTTAAGTAAAGAGACAAATCTGCACTTAAAGTTCATAATTTTGCTCCACTTCATGAGGCCCATCTTTCATGAGAAAATATTTGTAATCCAAAACCTCCTCTTTTTAAAAGCTTTGGTGGTTCAGTACTTTTTACATGCAGTTTGTGAGTATCTCTGTTCACCTTCATGTTAATTTCATAGCAAATTACCATTTCAGAGGGCATTAAAACAGGCAGTATTTTCTTTTCCCACCCTTTCAAGTTTTTCTGCACTTATTGTGAAATATGTTCAAGCTGAGAGACGAGACAGGTTCTGCTGCTTAAATATGCTTAAATAAAGCATACTTTACTTCTTGGGCACTGTTATGCTCTTTGTGCCTATTCAGTGATACCCCAGGGTTCTCTCAGTGACAACAAAGTCTCTGGTCTGGCAGGCTTCTGTTTGAAAAGGGTTAGGTTACTTCAAGTAAGAAAAGGTTGGGAAAGAAAAGAATCTGACAAGAAAAAGCTTGTTTCATATAACTAAGTGCAAATTGCTAAGGCTTTGTATGCATCTTAAAATTACCCTGGTTTAAGACAGGATGCACATACACATACATATCTATATCTCTATATCTCTATCTCTCCATCTACCTATTTATATATAAAAAAATCTTTTCAGGGCAACAGAATTCAGTCTAAATCTAAGCACAGATCTTATTTAGAATAAAAGCACATTTTCCTGGCGTTATCTACTTCCAAAACACATTCCTCTTGTAATAGGTGAGTTAATTTGGATTTTTTTTAGGATAAGCAATCATAAAAGAGATCTACAAAGACAGACATTATAGATACCTGTTTGTGAAAATAATTTTTTCTTGCTTAGAAACAATGAAATATTATAGTTCAAGAATCACCAGTGTGGCTAGCACAGGTCTTTCCCATGAGAACTTCTTCTGTGTTTTATAAACAAAGATAAAGTTTGGATGTTATTAAAAACAGTGTCTCGAGATTTGGACAGTTCAGGCCTGGCCAATCAGGCCTAGGGGGAGGTTTCTGACTGACCAATCTGGGTGACCTCTGAAAAGTCTATATATATGTTGGATTCAAATAATAAAGCGCTTTTTCTGTGCCACACTGAGAATCCGGGATTTCTTCTCTGCTAGCGGCTCAACAGCGACACACCAGAGTGTGCAGTACATGCAAAAGGTGGAGCAAATGTGTTTTAAGGAAGATGTTATGGGATATGTTCAAGGATCAAAACCCATGAAAATTTGTATTTATCTTTAATTGCAAAAGAAGTCTAAAGATGTTAACACTGATGCTGACATGTATTCAGGCATTAAACCCACTTATTGACAATTACTGGTGCACAGATTTAGTCGCCTAAATACAAGCATCTGATGCATATATTTGTAACTGTATCTATTTGCCTATGTAATAATATTGTCACAGAACTATGGGAGTCCTATCTGGAGCAGCAGCTGGTAGCCAGTGCATCTCAAATGACAACAGCTACCTCTGTTTAAGTGACGGAATCTCTTTCTATATAAAGGAAGCTATGTTGTCATATTCTGATTAAGAAATTAAAGTATGTAATGCATGTAGTGCAGTATCTTTGGAAATAAAATGGAAGTGACATCGATCCAATTTGACACAGTGTTAGATTTCAGCAGGATGGCTGATTCCATCAGCCTCTGAGTGGCCTTTGACTGCTACTCAAAAGCTCTGCTTTTCAGATTCTGGTCTCTTACAGCTTCTCACACCACGTGTCTGTTTTCATTGACTCTAATATAAAGTTGCAGTTGATACACTCTGGGGAAAGCAGTCTGGCCAAGAGTCCACAAATTATTTTGTGTGTCTACTTTTAAAGCCACTCTTTACTATCTCTATGAATTCAAATATCAAAGCTGATTTATATTCAGACTTCAGTTGTTTCTTGCATACAGATACTTTATTGAAATATTCATAAGTTATTAATTAATATATAAAAATATGCTCAAGAGATATAATGAAAATTAGTTATGTTGCAATATTTGAATAGCTTGAAGCTACAGTGCTGTTGGGGTAACTTAAAAAATTTATATTTTGGTGTAAATTATAATTATAAAATACACTAAAACTCATGTAGTTGTGACAACTACTGTCTGACCAGAATGGATAGAACCATTCTCTGTGACTGGAACTTTCATTGCTGGTAAATTAACCTCAAGAAGGAGGCACATATCTAAGCAGGTCAGAGCATTCAGTGGGAGCTGTGCTAGGACATGAAAAAAATTATATGGATGAGGTGAGGGCTGAGTGAGCAGGGTCAGCACCAGTCCCATGCTGCAGACAAAACAGTGTGGACAGAGAGTAGGAGCAGCAAGCAGAAGTGATGCATGCAGACACAAAGTAATGGCAGGGCATTAACACACTACCAGACCGCAGAGCCCAGCAGCTGGGACGAAAACATGGAAATGGAAGAGCCTTAATGAGACTATGATGACCAGTTGTTTACTCAACAGCAGCACAAAACTCATTAGTATCAGCTGGCTGCCCCTGTGGTGTACTGTGACAGACCTCACCTAATTGCCTGAATTCCTGGAGATGAAAGATCTCTTCTCTTGAATAATCAATGATCTAATTAGTGGATCTCTGTGCAGTTTTTCTGGTTCTGTATCTTTCTCGTATTTTGGTAACCATATTATGTGGTATCCAAAGGCAACAGCATTGAACTCTTCCAACACTTAATGTATTGTGTTAGCCTTTAAAAAAAAGCTTTTTCAGAGCTGGACTGCCATGGGAAATTTTAATGAATCAAGGTACAGACATTGTACTCTGCTTAGCCACAAAGGTGCTCAGGAAGCTGCAAATGAAATAGATTAATAACATAGCATTTCTTTGAAAACAGCTGGAATGGTGGACTATGCAGGGAGAATCCCACATAGGATATAAAGAACCAGAAACCTAGGTAAAAATTGTTTTCCCAGTGTACTTAGATTCCTTGCAATAGAAGAGTAGAAGAATTTACGAAATGCCCTCTGTAAGACTATCTACAATGAGATTCAGCTTTGAATTCAACTGGGATTCCTCAGGTACAAAATATTATGTGTGACAAAACTGGCAAATGTCTGGATTGAACAATTAGTACAAAGTACAGGATGAATGACAACTATAAAAAGGGCAAAAGGAGAAAGATTCTTTCAGGTGGAAGCAACTGGCAGGATATTCCTTCTATATATATATGAAGCTTTTTTTAGGCTTGCTTTATAAGTCATCTCACTTAATTTAGGGATATTTTATACTTCTAGGTACACTGGTGAGTCATTGGGCCAATGTGAGCTTCAGCTTCTTCATCTGTCAAAGTAGAGAATAATACTTCCCTGTCTTACTAGAGTGTTACAACGCAGAATTCCTAAAACACTGTGAACTCCAAGGTGGTATAAGTACATGCAAATGCAGAGGATGGTCATTACTTTAATTCCCTGTGCTGTGGGTGTTTTGCCCAGAGACCTATCTACCACAGGTATTTCTTTGATAAGCTTGTTTGAAGTGGTTTGCCAGAACACCTTCCAGTTTGCAAGAGAGTATGTTTTGTATGTGCTTTGGAGCATGCCAGTACATATCTGAAAAGCAAAATGCATTTTCCAGGTCGTTTCAGATCACAGAGCATCTACACAACAGATAGCTGCAGTACATACATTTACTTTGCACTGTCAGCCCAACAGAAACCTTTATTATCCAACAGCAGGGGGACACAATGAATCCTGTCCAGTCTCCATGGAACAATAGACACATTGACTGGTGATGTCCAATGGATAGAGTGTGTGGCTATCTGCAACTGAAGTGTCTCTACAGTCCCTATGTAATTGGCCCATCAGTTGGTTATCCTCCATAGCTGGTGAAGGGGAAAGAGCCTGCAGGAGCTGAAGTTACCTGATACACAATTCAAATTGGTGATTTTTCCCAAGCAGTCTGTTCCTGCCCATAGAATTGCTGTACACAGATGCAAACCATTAAACCCTTCCCACATCTGGAGCAGAAAATCCCTTATCTTTCCTCAAATCTCTTTACTTCCCCATTTAGACTCACCCTACCAAGCCCTGCTCTTGCTGAATTTGTCACATGAAGATCTTTACCAAGCACATCATCTTTAACACATGTTACTTTAACACATGTTACATGAGACTAAGGAGAATTTCCCATGTCGTGATTCAACACTGGACTTCAAATACCTTCAGGAACATTCTCTTGTCCCTGATTTAGGTGTGTAGGTGATGGTTTGCATTTGTGAATATGGTCCCTTCCAACCTTTGGCATTCTGTGATTCTGTGTTACTGTTATCACCAGCTGAAGATAAAAAAAACCTTCTTCAAAAGATAATTAGTAGCACAGTGACAGTCTTGTCAGACAAGTGGTAGGCTTGAGCAGAAGAGCTGTTAGGCACTAAAAAGCACTAAGTACACTCCCTATAGCAAGCAGCAAATTCTGCCGACTCATGAGGAGGTGCAACCCCATACCACTTGTCTTGTGAACTGTCTTTGAGTTCTGAGGAGAATGAAAAAATGTGTAAAAGTGCAATAGACACTTAAGCATCTCTGGAGTAAGATTACCCAGACTTGAAAGCCTCAAAAAATGGCTAAGATTCTCATACTTGAGGCAGAAACAGTGTAAACCCTATTCAGCCAATATGGAGACACGACATCTTAGTCGTGTTCACAATGGTATCAAAAGTTATCAAAAGGGAGAACTGTCATGTGAAAAGGGGAGATTTCTTCAATCCTGACTGTTTGATTTGTCTTTCAGTGACTCAGGAGAGCCAAGATTCTTGTGCCCAACCAGTTTGTCAGCATCCTGTTATGGGGACCCTTCCCTGAGCAGTCATGTGGCTGATCAGAGGGCAGCTCAACTGACTTTTTCAGGGAAATGCACCAACAGCATAAAGGAGACCCTTCAGTGGGTCTTCCCACTTTATTCGAGTATGTTCTCTGCTGCCAGCACTGCCCAGCACCTGTGAAGAACTCACACCAATGGTTTATGGAATAATACTCTTTATTATTATAAAATTGTGACAGGTTAAGGTGTGAGAATTGTCAGTGATAGTACTGACTGCAAAAACATATTCAAAACAATATACAGAGAAGCTCTAATCCCCAGTAAGAGTATTCAGCATGCTTAGAGAATAGTTATTATCCAATAGGTGTCCCTGTGGGGGAGAAGACTGGTTCAGCACATCAACTGATCCAGCAGTTACAATGGAGTCTTCCCTAAATTTGTTCCTATTCTTGACTTACTTTCATACTATTTCTTTATGTTTAGGTGGAGCTTGAGTGACTCTGGTCATGCATGTCTTTGTTACTGATTGGTGTAAAATTCTCTCCTTTCCCTTTTGGAGCTACAGTCAAAAAGAATACAGAGCACATGCCCAGTGAAGGGTGGTTGCATCTTGGAGATGGGAACTTTGGGATGGAGGTGTGTGTTAATATTCTATTAAGCTTTAACGAACCAAGTTCATGTGAGGAGAATGATTTCACCACAGTTGTTGGCTCAGCAGCAGGACATGTTCCGCTCTCTCCCCTGTGTTATGCAGTCTCTCAGCTGCAAAGCACCATCAAGTTCCCACCCCTAAAAGGATTTCAACAAAGCCTGGCCGCAGTGTCTCAACTCCATTCCATCTCCCTTAGCAGGTGCTTATAGGGAATCATAGTGGAGCATGCAAACCACATTCCATTGAGGGAGCAGCAACTGTATTTTACCCTATAATTTCCATACCCTTAAAATGTTTGTTAGGATGCGAATATAACATTTCAGTTTCCTCTAATTTTACCCCCAGACATCTTTGCATGGGGTCCCTAGCCATCTTTTCACACATTAGTTTTACCTACTCTTCATGTATTAACCCCAAGCTATTGGTTCAATAGCATATACATAAAATCCTTACAGCTAGAGGACTGAGTCCTTCTAACCTTGTTGCATGTGCTTATTTCCATTGAGGTATAAATGGACAGCTGCTGATTAGTAGTGACTTGAGTTCATATCTCTCTTGATCATAGGTATAACAGCTAAGAGGGGCCCTCAAACACAGGCTGCTGCTTCTTTTTGGCATGTTTGTCCAATCACACTATGCAGTTTTATCTCTCCATCTAGCACTTGTAATATAAGGCTTATGTGATAATGCTGCCAAATGCCATTGTTTCTTTATCAGGCATGTATTTGCAGAAAATTATTTGCAGCATGGTTTCTCAAGCATTGGAAAATCTTGAAAAATGTCTAGGACTCTTCAATAGAAGTACCCATGTAACCAGTATCTTTAAGCCATAGAAAGGCTTGGATACAAGTGGATCATTCATGGAATATTCTCAAAGCATAAAGCTGTGCCAGGATGAATGATGGCTAAAGTACACTGAATTTTTTACAATGAATGGTGGATGTTGGTAAACCACACAGGACGATGAGCAGCAACTGGAAAGCCCTGGCTGAATGATGAGGATTAAAGAACTAGCAGAAGTTCAGTCACTGTGGTATTTATCGCAACAAACTACATCTTTAAAATTGCTGGTTATCTTGGGAACAGCTGTGGATTAGTCAGGCCGTAAAGCTGTCAGTTTCATTAAGGTAGAGGAACTGAATTCATGCGTGTTTTCAGTGATGTGAGAAAAATAGAAGGCAGTCATCAAAAGTATGTTCAAAAGGAAATGAGCTGGTTATCACGTTGAAAATGGCTGTTTTGCCTCTCGGAATTCAGGGCCAGGAAGAATGCTTTCATACTGATTTCAGGTTTAAAGGCACAGATGATTTACAGCTGTCAAGATTAGCCTAATTGCCTGATGTGCTCATATGTCTCAGTGAACAGACTGCTACTTTACAGCAACTGAAAACTATGTCTTCGGAACATTTACAATAAAACTGAGGCAATGAAAAAACAAATATGACTTAAAGGAGCAAAAATTACTGCTCAGTCCCAACCCTGAAACTTTTCCTTTGCAAAAATTAATTGAAAAGGATTCTGACCACACCGGTGACATTGAAGAACAATTGCCTACATTTGGTTGGGAAGTTTAATGTATTTCATTTTGACAGTATAACTAATGGGGTTTTGATTGTGTACCATTTAGCACAGATGACATCCTCCAAAATGACTTTTCAGGAAAGGAAAAGCAAGAAGTGACTTAATTATGATGTGACAGTACATTCAGTGTCCCCAGAGTCTTTTGGCTGAGAAAAAGAAGAAAGTAACTGAGCTTGCTACTAGACTTTAATCATCCTGATACCTTGCACATATTACAGAAATGTGGGGGTTTTTTTTTTCTTTCTCATTTGGATGGCTACCTGGAGTCACTGCTGACTTGAATTTAGTGACACCAGTTTTATCTTTTACCATAAACTCTGCCTTCTTGGGTGCTTGCCTGAGAAGGAAGAAATCTTGCTGTGACTTCTGAACTGAAGAGTAGTTTGAATTCATACATCCATATTTCAGGAGGCTGAGAATGTGCACCTGGAGGCCAGTGATCACAGAGCCAAAAGAGGATGAGGCATGAAGAAGTGCAATTATAACCAAATGCTCAGAGTAGTCCTATGGAAGCAGAGCCCTTATGTGCTCATTCCTCAAGAGCAGTTGTTATCCTGAAACCAGATCGTATTTAGCGCTGTTATGTGCCTTGGTAGCTGGAGTGGACAACATATCCAGCTTCCAATCATTCCAAAATTACAGTCTATTTCTGATGGGACCCTTGTTCTGTGCTTGTCCCTGATAGACACAGCAGGTTACAAAGTGGTGTTTGTTTGGTTGTTTCTTTTTTTTTGCTTATAACGCACCATCACCCAGTGTCATATCTGCCAAACTTCTGTGCCAAAGACCAGTCTTTGTGTCTGGTTTTTATTTTTCTGGTTTCTTTTTCATTTGCCAACATGTGAAGGCTCCTTTGTCTCTACTTGAGAGAGCCAAAGCAGTGATGAGTGCAGCCATACAGCTTGAGGTCTAGTTGAATATCTGTGGTGGAGCTTGAAGCTAGAGTTTTCAATTTAGCATCAGCTATGAATTGTTCATGACTAAAGAGGAAATAGCAAAGGAAAGGAGTTTCAGTCGCCTCACCTCATGGCATAACTAGCTATTTAACTTCAGTGAAGCAGAATCCTCCTGGTTCTGCCACTGTTCAACTCTGCAAGGGACAACAAACCACAGTGAGCTCATCCAGCTCAGAAATGCCACTTCTGACAAGTGATGTCCCCAACTAGGCTTAGCTCCCCAGGAGGCCAGAAGTTCAGATCTGTTACACTCGCAGGACATGTTACAAAGGCTCTTACTTTTAACAGTCTTCAGACAAGCACAACAGCAACGCAGTTCTTATTTCAGAGGGCAGTTCCACTCTGTGCTTTTCACCTGTGTAGATGAGAAAACACTATTTTGGTTTTCATAATATTTGGCCTTTATGTATATTCTTAAAAGCTGCCTATTTCACTGCTTAAGCATTCCCAGTGCCTTGCAAATGAAAACAGAATAAATTAAAGCACAGAAAAGCTTTCTCTCAAATAACTTAATGGAAAACAAAGAGTGATGTAACTGTATGAATGGGATCCAGGATTAACTGACCAGAGGGTCAGGGGATGTTGTACTGATTTTATAATGTGAATATTCTCTCAACTTTCTACCTAAGTATTTATCCAAAGAATTTTGGAGATGTAGCTCAAAAAAAATAAAGTTATGTTTCTACCTAACATGAGCAGTGCAAACTCCAATGTTTGAGTGAATGACATCACATTTCAGCTTGGACCCAATTATAAACTTCAAAGACCCTTCAAAGATCCTGAAATCTGTGTTAAGACAAAACCCCTATTTGAAGTTTGTACCTATAGGGACTTGGAGGATATTTTTATTCCAAAAACCACACTTAAATTATAAAAGGAATGGCCTATTTTATGCTTGAACACAGCTCATTAGAGAAATCGCTTAATGAATATTTTTCAATCATCTAATAGAGAAAATCAAAGCACATAGGGCATACTATAAGATCTGCATGGATTGCTAAATACTCCAGTGGACATGTACACTGCAAATTATGTGCCATTAATAGTTTTGTGCTCATTCATCTGCATATGATTTAATAATAACTTCTGTAGTGAATTTCCATAGTATGTACAATATGAAAGAGAAAAAAATATACATGAAAGTAATCAGCATCTCTGTTGCTCTAAAACAGCATCTGAGACAGTTACATAATTAATGGTAGTATGATTTTTACATATACTAATGAATTTTCAACATCAAAATTCCTCCAATAGTCTTTGTTTCTCTGATTCACTGAATTTCATTATATGAAGAAAAACACAGCATCTCTGAGAAAGTTACATAATTAGTGGTAGCATGATTTTTACATATACTAATGAATTTTCAACATCAAAATTCCTTAAATAATCTTGTTTGTTTCTTTGATTTATTGAATTTCTTTCTTTGAAGCAAACTACAGAATTTTTATCCCTATCTTCTCTCGTATTGAAATTTACATATTTTTTCTTTAATAGTCTGTCTTCGAATAAAAAAAGGATGAAAACTGATAGTAGTCTCATGGCCCTTTTCTTGGAACTGGGCTCTGTAGGTTTGAAAGCTCTCAAGGCAAGGGAAATATAAAACATCTATGGATGAGTCCTGACGAATGAGATATATTTTATAGGGCAGTCTAAGACATATTAAATGATACTAATTATGAATCTGTTTGAATGATATCTACTTTATGTGTGCTCATTGTGGAGAGCATTCTGAAGGACACCTATATGAGCAGACATTTATCGAAACATTCTGAAAGCAGAGAAAATAAAGACCAAGAACATTTTGAAAACTACTTAGAGATTTAGGCTATGTCAATTTTAGGGACAACTACATGAATTTCATCTTTCAGAAAGAGCTGAGCTCCTGGAGATGCCAGCTGAGATACTCTGAGCCATTGAGGAATCTAGGAACTGAGACAGAACTTCCCTTTGCCATAATTCCTTGTCATGTGTAGAAAGTTGGCATGTCCTCACAGGAACTGAAATATATGACTTTGTTGTTTGTATTCACTATGACTTCCTATAAATAAAGTAAAATTTCATGAGGATATGGCAAGAGAACCAAAATATGTATGAGCACATTTACATATGTGTAGTGTGAACCATTACTGTTGATCCAGTTTCTCCTCACACAGCTCCTGAAAGACCAGTGGGATTTTTGAATTTGATAAACTTCTGTGTATACAAGAGCTAGACAGTTGCTGAACAACTTCTTCTGTGCAATGTGTACCATGGGATATACAGCTATATGTGTGGGGCTAGAACAAAATGACAAAAGTATGTAGCTTCCCAAGCACTCTGCCGTTATAGGCAAGAATTAACCTCTTCCCATGCAGTCCATATGCAGCAGTTAAAACACAAGTGGCAGTGTTACTTCAAATCTTCCCTCCAAATTGATTAACTAGTGGCTTCTCCTTCTTGGCTGGGAGAGGAGGCTGATGGCTTGCTTCAGAAAGCTGAGGAGAAGAGGTAGTGGGGACACACTGCTGCTGCTGCTGCTGTTGTTGTTCCCCATGTGTGGCTGGGAATGTAATCTGCCCCAGCAAAGATGGGACAAGTGTGAAGTACCCTGTTTTCCCTCTTTAGTCCTTTATTTCTCCAACTGGAAGAATGGAAACAAACAGATATGCAGACCAAGACTATTTCTTCTTTCCCCATGAATTTTTTACCAAAAAACTATTAAAAATCACTTAACATTTTATCTTTTCAGGAAAAGTAACATACACTAAATTAATTTGACTTCTTCTCTGCTGTCTACCTTCCCAGCAATCAAACCCAGAGAGTGTCTGACCAAATGATCTCTGGTAGAGTGGACAAGTCATTGTAGCATTCTCATCTGGGGAATATCTCTTCTCTTCCTCTTTGAAAGATCTGAATTTCTACACTGACTAATTTGAGTCTTTCTGCTCACATTCAAACCTGTTTTGAATATTCAGCAAACTCCTTACTTGGTGTGCAAATCATTTATCACTGCCTACTCTTCCACTGTCAGATGCCAGTTCTAAGTGCCACATGTTCTCGTGGTCTGTCTTCCCATATTCTCCAAGGTCACCTGTAGTTGCTGCCTAATGATCACACACATGCATTACTCTTCCCCTTATACACAGTTTTATAAATGCCTCCCTGGAGTAGCCTGTTGCAAGAATTATGCTCACTACACAGTTTTTAATCATAAAATGACATCTAAACCATTCTGAGTTGAGTACACCATCTGCTTACTCAGTATCTTCATCATCTGAACTTCTCTAGCAAAATTAGGACCTGCCTGGGGTGGGTCATTATCCAGGTACCGAGGCTGGGAGGGCAGGGAGATCACAAAGGATAAATCCACATCAGGCAGTGCAGCATACCCTAACTGTCTGCAGATGAACTGACTCAAAAACTGCCAGGGTCATAGCCATGTCATAGCCAGGGTCATAGCCACCATGGAGTGATGCATCATCCAAACTTGCCCCAGTGTAAAACTATTAATTTATGCCTCTGGGAGGCAAGCTAATATCTCTGCAAGACAGTGCACTGTACTATTTAAATATATTTGTTTATCTAGCCCACCCATGGAGCTGTCTGCACAGCACTGCATAAATTGTACAGGTATATGGAGTACTCTCCATTTCAGGGGCATTTTAGAAAAATCTAAGTTTTATTGTTCAGAAGGTGGGAGGTCAGAGACAGGCCATCTCTGCTGCTGGAATGAGTCATTTGGAAAAAGGTGCTGCACTGGAGTTGCTTCACATTGCAGCAACTATTTCTTCATTCACCTTGACCCCTTTCTCAGCAACAGTACCAGCAGCACCAAACCTAGACTGCCCTGCACACAGTAGACAAAATCTTGACCATTTTGCAAGATGAGCAGTCTGCTCTTGATGCTGCCCACAAAACCTGTGCCTCAGGTGGCTTTGCTTCTCACTCAAAGATCTGCTGCATCCCACATTTTTACAGCATTCCTGGGGATGGCACTGCATCAAAGGAAAGAGCAAAGCTGGCTTAGCATGCCAGATGCGCAAACTTTATCTTTGCAAGAAGAGTGGCAGCTGGCATGCTCCCACTCCAGGGCATGGTGCAGTTCTCCACTACTCTAGACTCAGGATGGTCTTAAATTGCACAGCATAACCC
This sequence comes from Entomyzon cyanotis, assembly GCA_024500445.1. Classification (NCBI taxonomy): domain Eukaryota; kingdom Metazoa; phylum Chordata; class Aves; order Passeriformes; family Meliphagidae; genus Entomyzon; species Entomyzon cyanotis. Next base: position 35,873,572 of record JAKEPQ010001018.1, on the reverse strand, counting down.
TTAGGTTGTAACTCCACAGGAAAGAGAAGATTTTGGGCTTTTTCTGTTTTGTACAGTGACAAGAATACCAAAGACATTCATAAATAAAAATGACAAATAACAATCTCCCAGAGTTTCACTGTGGCTGCCAGGTTCTGTGCTTGAATGTGATTTTACAGAATAATTAGTTGTGAATGGTCTTATTTTCTCATGGAATGAAACAGATCTTGCAATAAAATAGAAGTTAACATATGCCTAATGCTGCTTCCACTCTGTTTGCAAAAAGGAAATTGAATTTGCCATTAAAAAAAGAGCTTTAAGTGAACTATCAAGATGTGAACAATTTCAAATAACCAGGAGATTGTGTTCACTTTGTTTCCTCTCCACACACTATTTACTAGTCCCATTTCTTGTGACACATATGAAAAACAAGCTAAGTAATAGGGTCAACAGAATTTTTTTGTTCTTTTGCATAGTCAGCAATATTTTCATCTCACAAAACTAGAATCACAACTCTCCATCTGGCAGAATCTTGTCACTTGTGCTTTTACCAAGTAATAAAAGAGACCTGAAAAGGATCTTCCACTTGGGAACCCACAGGCAAGCTAGTGGGAAAAATGAAAATCTCAGTGCACTCCCTACCTCTTCTTTGTCTGTTTCTTGTGGGTATGGCAGGGAGTTTGAATACCTTGGCTCCAAAGGAGCCAGCAGCATGACTTCTGCTGGTGAGGGAAAAGAAGGGAAAGTCAGATTTCTGGGCTTTTCAATTCCACCCTCTATGTAAAAACTGAAAGTTATGGTTTTGTTTTTAAGTGGGGTGTGCTTTTTTTTCTGGAAATCATGAAAAATACCGGGGAGGAAGGCTGGCATTCTCTTCAGACTGGATTTAAAAAGATAAATTCTCTGGTTTTTTGGGTTTTTAATCTCTCTGCAATTCAGGATTGGCTTTGCATTTTCCTGTAAATATAAGAGGCTCTTCTCTGCAAAGAAGAGATATTAACTTTTACGGTCTACCTTTCAGGCAATAAACATACTATATACATATATTTAACTTTAATGGATTCCTTTTCTTTATTATATTGCTGTTCTTCACTGTCTAAATAAATTGTTTGTATTGATAGAGATAGACAAGTCTGTCCAGCTTGTGTGACCTAAAATCAGGTAACCAGAAAACCACACCCTCTTTCCATTTAAATATATCACATTTTCCATCACTTTTCTTCTGTGATTTTAAGTGCAGCTGAAACCCCAAAGTTTTGGGTTGTGATTAGCTTTGAAATTTCATCTCAATTTGGAGTGAAATCCAGGCTTTGTTTTTGCATTGGTTAAACAGATGATCTTCCCCTCACACCTTCTATATTTTGAAAAGTTTCTTTTTTGGAAAAAGACCACAAGGATTCTCTAAGTTAAGCTTTAATTTCAGATCATATTGCTTTAAGTTTATATTTGTGTTATTCCTACATTAATCCATGACACTGTCAGGAATGCAAAATCAAGTGTAGATGAAACTGTGCATCCCACCATATCATGCCATGGCATTATTTTCAGTAACAACATTCAAATATTATGTGCTTTGAAAGACATTAGCAGTATTTCCTAATTATAGCGGATTAATGACAAAAACTTGCAGTGTCTCCTGATATTAAAGAGTTTAATGATTTCAGCAGTTCATTTTGTTTTCTGTTGAATGCATCATTTCATCAGAGCATAAATGAAGAACGCTCATGTGGAAAATAATATGAGCTCTGATTCACAGTCTCTGATGGATTTAACTACAATGGCAAAAGAGGTTACTGCCTCCAGCTGTCCACTATTTTCCCGCAGGAAAGATTAACAAGCCACTGCAGAGTGGGTACAGCAGGCAGCGTATCTGCTTCTGGCAGAGCTGTCCCCATGTAGATCACCATCAACTGGGGTTAACCCCCATTTCTGAAGAGGTGTTGAATTTGAGAAGGATTGTGAACCACAGCTCTCAGACAAGATTTTCAAATAGTACTAACTGACAGCTGCCCTTAATGTTTAGTAATATTTTCTGGGTATCAGTATTAAATGTGGTAGTTCAGCCTCTTGATTCACCCGAGACCATGGGCAGTGGGTCCATGTGAGCCCCAGGAGGTTAGACAAGGACAAGTGCACCTGGGTCCTGCACCTGGGTCCTGCACCTGGGTCCTGCACCTGGGTTGAGGCATGAAAGGGTGGGGATTGAAAGGGTTGAGAGCAGCCCTGCCAAGAAGGATTCAGGAACATTGGTGGATGAAAGGCTGGACATATGACAGCAGTGTAAACCTGCAGCCTGGGCTGCGTCAAAAGCAGCATGACCCGCAGGTTGAGGGAGATGATTCTGTCCTTCTCTTCTGCTTTTACAAGACCCCACTTCCAGGACTGCTTCAGCTCCGGGGTCCGCAACATAAGAAGGATGTGGACCTGTTGGAGTGAGTCCAGAGGAGGCCATAAAGGTGATCAGAGGGCTGGAGCACCTCTCCTATGGAGATGGGCTGGAAGAATTAGAGTTTTTCAGCCTGAAGAAGAGCGTCTCCAAGAAGACCTTATCACAGCCTATCAGTACATAATGGGAGGCTATAAAAAAGGTGGGGACACCAGAGTGAATTTTGCTGTTACCTGGATGATTCCTAGAGGGCTGCTCTATTTGGGACAGTGTATCCTGTGCTTTCATACTCTTGCCAGTAGCTGGATAATGGAGAGCTGAGAAAGAGGAGTTGTAGTGAAGAATTTTACTATCTAACAGACCAAACAACTAAAACATTTGTGGTTTGCTCGTTTCTCTTACAAGAAGCTAATAGGCTTCGGAGTAGTAATAGTGGCCCCAGCACTGGAAAGGCCAAGCTTTCTGTGTGTCCAAAAAGCAAACATCCAAGGCCACGCAGAGTCTGCCATGATTTTCCCTTCAGCTCAACAAAAGGTCAGGAAGAGTACAGGCTTGTTACATAAAATGAGCTGTTGACAAAGACTGTTAAGCCCAAACGTCGACATTAAATGTCTTCACTTGAAGAATGCTTAAGTATGTTAGACAGGATGCAGTAACATTTGCATGTTGATAGTGATAGCAAATCCTTTCTTCTCTTCAGAGTAAATAGAAGAGGGCTGACTCTATCTGCCAGAGAGAAACCATCAGGCTGATTTCGAAAGACATACATGTTAGCTGTTGCCCTGAGTTTCCCTCAGCACTGTTCTAAACCATTTTGGTTGCAGGGTTTTGCCAGTACTTAATGTGTGTGGCAGAACTTCCCAAGGCATCAGCATGTTGGGAGACCTGAAATGCTCACTTTACCTCCCCATTATGGTTTCAAGAGGATTTGTTGGGGCATTTCAGTTATGCAGAAACCACATCAAAAGGAAGGTGGCTGTGCACAGTGAGACCACATGCCAGTTTATACCATCCAAAGGCACTCTGAATAAATCACATAGAGCTGCAGTCCTATGGCTTGTTTTGACTGTTACTAAGCCAAGCAAATAGATTGTCTCCCTTCCTTTTCACTCAGCTGGTAGAATGGCACTTATAATCACTCCCTGACCCAGTTCAGTCAAAATGATCCAGGTTAGCTCACACACTTTAAATAGTAGGTTTTTTCCTAACCTGTTTCATTTTGATTGAATTGGGTTAGGGAACAATTATGTACACATATCAGAGGGGGAGCATGGGAAACAAGGGGGGTTAACCTTCAGAGAATACAGTGAGAAGCAGCTGGGACTAGGAACCTTTTTGATCCAGATCAGCTGAAGCCAGACGTGCAACACCAACCAAATTCTGGCACAACAGGAAATTCCAATGGGATCTGGTGCGAAACATCTTAGTTCCTTTGAAGCTGAGAGTGATATATCCATTTACAATACAAGAGATACTGCCTCCTGTTTATTTCTGAAGGGTTGCAAAGTGTTTTTCAGCCATTCAGCCTGGCTCTCAGTACTGAATTCTTTTAACTGTTGCAAATATCTGCAAACAGAAAAGATTCATCTCAGAAAAGAATCCCACCAGTTGGTCTCTGTGGGCTCATGTTTTTCAATCATCCAGAAATTCTACTGACAAGGTTTCCTCATTGAAAGCAAAGATAAGCTCAGCTTTCCAGTCTGCACTATTCTTCATTAACAAAGAAAGAAAAATTTATACAGAAAAAAAGAGCAAACAAAACCAAGTGCTTCTGAAGACTACAGAATTCAATCCTTTAACCTTGCTTTTTCCTTGTAATTTTTTCCACAAACCTCCCAATACAAATTAATTAAAATTAGCTTGCTAATGGTTAAAGAGATTGACTGTAAAATTGTGCACTGTGGTTCGTGTGCTGACTACAAATACAGAAAAACAAGAAATAGAACCTGAAATCTTACAGTTTTATGTGAATAAGTAAGCTGGCACAGCTTAGTAATAATGGAGAAGAGATGCCTAAGCTCTGTATATTAGTCCACAAAGGCAAGTGGACCCAGTTCACTGGATGCTCTGGGCTCTACCACCTTTGCATGGTAAATTAAAAGATGTGGGAGTTTGAGTGGAAGCAATCTGAGGGTTGCAACTATCGAGATCTTTAGATATTAGTTAATGGGAGACAGTTAATGGGAAGTCAAGCTGAACCACCCCTAGCAAGGGCAGGAGACTGATTGAGGCAAAACTATGATAGGTGATTAGCAGAGATGATTGGGAATGATTAAGGCTATCATGTCTGACATTAAGACCAAGTTCTTGTAACGGCTAAAGTTATACTTTGTAACAGTATAAAACCATGATGTTTCTGTTCAATAAACGGAACTTGGCATGAACCAGGCTGAGTCCCAAATACAACATTATAAAGAATGATGCAACTATTATTTGTGTGGTCAATCACTGTGCTAGAAAAATAAGTACGGGAAGCACTCTGCTCTGTAGCATCAACAGTCCAACTTGTGTTGTTTGATATATGTAAAAACCAAGGATCTAAATCATCAAGGAGCTGATCATATGTGGGTGGAGGAGGATGGGCTGAGGTTCAAGCAAAACAGAATAGGGTAAAATTTTTTCAAAACCCCAAGCCTTCACCTGGTTTCAATCACCTGAGTTGCTCAATTATGCTAGTATCCTTGGTGTGTATTTAGCTTTTGGTGAACAGGGAAATAGTTCTGACATGGAAGTTTTGCTGGAATGCAGAGGGTTTGGGTGAAAGGAATGAGGGTGAAAGGAATGAGACTGAAAGAAACTAAGATTTTTTTAGCTGTTCTGTAGAAAAGTGCATGTAGAAAGGAAAGAGGGACAACGTGAATGCACAGATATGGTTGAAGACATAGAAAAAGTTTAAAAGTTTGGTTAGTGAAGTTTGAGAGAGATGAGATAGAACTGTGTTGCTGTACAGAAGGGCTGTGAAGAATATACAACTCCTGCAAACATTTTGTGTGATGAAGCTATTAGGGACTAGAGATAAGTGATGAGAATGGTGTTAAGAGGATCAGATGGATCCCCTCATCATGAAGAACAGGCAACAGTCAAAGCCACATTTCATTAGGTCATGAGCAAAGGTTTTTTTTTCTGTGGGGCAGAGAGGGAAGAGTGAGCTTCAAAGACTGCACTTTTGAGAGAGATTCCTCACGATGAAAGTGACAGGATAAAAGGAGCAGGGATGGGAAAATGGAGTCTTATAGTTGAATCATGAACACTAGAGGTGGTATCCACACCCACATTGTGCTTTCAGGATAGGAAATTACCAGGTCCAGCCCAGCATACTCCCCATTATTAACTAATCTGATGAACCCATACTGCTGACAGCAGAAGTTTTTATTTTGTCAACAAATCCCACTCACTGATAGGGCAAAGGTGCTGAGAGATCTCAGGATAATCCCATGCATGTTCTTTATACTGCAATGAGTTGCAGGGGTGTTTGGATCAGGCATGCTGCACTAAGGGATAATATTATCCAGAAGTTCTTTCTCTGGCTTTTTCCAAAGGTCACCACAACCTCATGTTTGAAATGCTGACAAAAGCATGTTGACTTGCATGGCCCCAGGCTCCTCCTCTAAATGTATTCTAGATATAATTAGGTGTGCTTGGCTTATAATTATGTCTCTGATACTGACTTTCTGTTATTGATTGCCTTTGGGTGAGTCACTTAGCTTCCCTACCCTTTCTGTCTTTTGCACTTTCATGTTTAGAAATAGATATGGTAATATTTACCTGCTTTGCTTGAGGCATCTTTGGAGATAAATGCATGGTTGCTCATGAAACTCTTTGAGGATGAAAATATTATGTACATGCTAAATAATAGTTCTCTGGGTGTGATGTAACAGCCCAGTCTCACTGCTGACTATTCATATTCATTTGCAAAGCATTACAATTTTGACTCTTCACACACTGTAGAAAAAGTTGTATACAAAATGAATGTTGTCGTTTTAGGTGTTAATGCTTGTATAACTGTATGTATAACTGCTTAATTGTTTCACACGGTAAGTATGTAAATGAGCTTCTAAAATCTCTGTGATGAAAACAAAAGGAACACGAGAAACTTTCTAGGGGAAAATATTTTAGGAGAGATCTGACTTACAGACCTGTAGACATATATTATAATGATAAAGTCACAGATGAGGAAGACTTCCTTAGCAAGTTTTTTAGAGTTAGAATTTGTTTAATTGACATTTTTATGTAAAAGAATTTCAAATATTTCTTAGAGATACCCAGATTTTTTCTAATCTTCTACCTAATTGTGAGGCAAAAAGTCTTCTTTTCTTTAAAATCGTGATCCAGCAAGAAAAGCCCTGTGCTTGTTCTCAGCTAGTATCCTGTATCCAATGGGGGCTATGAGCAGCTACTGGACAAGCATTAGCAGGACCCTTCTCCTGGCATCCTTGGCCTCTGACCATTTTCAGGCCAGGAGGCTCCCTGAGTAAACTTTTTAGTCTGTAACAGACCTCAATTCAAGTGCTTGTCTCTCCCCTAGAGCCCAAGCCAACCTTTTGCATCTGTAAAGAACGTTTCCTTTTCACTGAATTAACATTGTCCCAGCAACAGTCCAGCCACAGCTGCACCAATTTTCCCCATTACCTTTGCATGACCAAAGAGCATTAAAAAGAGGAAAAAGAAGAAAAAAACCAAACCATAACAACCCAAACATGAGAAGGATCCACCACTAAGTAAACTTCTCTGGAATTTTTTCATAATTTTTCTGTTAGAATAAAGCAGTGACTCAGAGTGAGAGCAAGCAACAGTTAGGTCTGTAGCTGTTTGAAAAAATCCTTCTTCCAAAATTTCTTTCCTTCTTTCTTTCCTGCTACCTAACAAAGAATTGTTTTATTTGTCATGACAATCATCACTAGTCCCACATTTTATGGCATTCTAGCTTGGATGTAAAAATATAATTTTGCAAATAACACATGAATCACATTCCATTTTATTCACTGATCATACACTGAGTGAATGGAAGATGCACAGCTATGCAGAATTCAAAACCAGATTATTATACTTTCATAATGACTTAGAAAAAAAAATGGTCTGAAATTATTTGCTGTTTTACTCTTGCATCTCACCTTCAGTAACTGAGGCTTCAGCTCTTGTGCTCTGGCTCATCAGAGTGAAAACATAGAAGTACCCTGATAACACCCTGTTTCCTATATGGTTTTCTTTCTGCTAATGCATTGAGTTATTAGTGCAGTACTAATGAAATCCACCGATAGGCTGTGTTGTCCAAACAGTTTCCTGAGCTTCTCACATTGTATTCAGCTACACATCCATGAGACTAGCGGCAAGTTAAATCAGTCATACCTACCATTTGCATGGCAAACAGCGGAGAACTTCTAGATTGCAAGTAGCCATGGAGTTAAGCCAAACCACAACAGTTGTGATGATTTCCTCTTTGTCTTAATTGAAAGGAAGGCAGGAACACATGAAAAATCAAGGTTAAAGGATGCCTGAAGAGCAATAGGTGTTCAAAAAGGATTCCTCATTCTTCTTTTTATTTTTAGATGCATCTTACACATAATATAATGTAGAAAACTATCTCCTCAGTAAAATGTGACTACCTTTTCACTTCTCACAATCGCAGAATTGTTTGATCATGATGTGTACTGCAAAACAGACATTTCAATTCTTTCTTAGCCATTTCTCTTATTCCATGGCCAAATGGGAACTTGCTTCCTCCAGGTTCTGAATCCATGCCATTAATAAAGTTACATGAATTCCATGCTGGTTGAATGCTGCATACTTAATTAAAGTGATTCCCTCTGAATCTGTGGGGAATGTAGGTAACTTTAAGGGATGATTCAGATTGCTGATATTTTCTGCCACTCATGCTGCAGTCTACCCTTGCTCTTCTGAGGCTGGTAACTTTAATAGAGCTTTGTGATAGCACTGAAACTCTGTCAGGAGTTTTGTTAGATTCCCTAGCACATATTGCTTTTATTTCTATCTGGGAATAGAACCAGTTTATCACAGTGCCTTTGCAAACTAGTGAATTTTTATAAGTTAGAAAACTAGAATATTTTGATGTACTTTCCTCTTTGTGATATTTCAATGTATTGATTTTCAGAAAGTGTCCCTAGAGGAAGACAAGCAACTACTACAGGTATCAATTACCTGTAAGAGGCAGAGTTAAATAATAAATAATTGAATAATATAATAAAGAAGGACTATAGAATTGCTTGTGGTCAGACATATTTTCTCACAAAATTCTATAGCCTTGCTATCAAATCAGATACTCATGAAGATTCATCAAAAAACATTTTAATGGATTGCTATTGCAGATCACCCAAAAGAAGCTAGAAATCCATTGCAAATTACAAAGCAGATACTGCAGGAGGGAATACATCAGATAATCACGGGAAATATATTGTAAAATCTGCAGATTAAGGAAAATTGCAGTTTTCCATTTAGCAGAGACAGCCTACCAAAACAATCAAGTTAGCAGAAAACTGAGGTACCAGTAAAGAGAAAAAAAATTGAAACAGTCAGAGATCCAAAGAAGAATTGGAGATTTTCAGCCTATTTAACTATATGGTAATTCTTGCCAATTTAGCAGCATGTCTTTCAGACACTGGTGCACACAAAAGTCCTGTTATGTTCAACAGGACAAATCAAACTAGGTGAAGAAAATATCTGAAGAATTGGGGCCTTTCAAGAGTTTTCTGAGTAGATGGCAGCACTCAAGTTCATTATTGATTTCCTTAAATCCTATTCTGTCTTCCCATACACACTAAGTATTTGATTTATTTTAAAAGTAGTCCTTTCAATGCCAAGTTTAACATAACCACTAGATGCTGTCAAACTAACATCGGAAATCATGCACTAAGTCCACTTCTAGACATGAGAATAAAGGGCTCCAAGGAAGTAAGTTGAGCATCGACTTAAAAACATGTTTTAATTCTGTAATCTCTTGTCAGAGTATTAATGCTTAGGCTTGCAAGCTCTTCTGTAGCATTAAGGCTTATCCTTTCAAGTTGTTTTTTCTTAAATAAACCTAGATCTTTTCCTTCATGTAAGACTTTCCAGGTTCAACAAATTTCTGAAGATACAGCAAAATACAGGCAGAAAAATGTTGAGGATGACTGCCTTGACTACCTGATCTTTGTATTTTAGTTTTATGAATAACGTAACATCATGTGGAGAAAAGCCTGGGTGTAGACATCTAGAAGGCTGCACTGGAACAAAACTTTGAGCAACTTTGACCAGCTCTGATTCTCCTGTTGTGAGTCAAAGACGTTTTAATGTTAGGCATAGGACCAGCGCTTTGCTCACTATTAGCAGTCTCATTTTAATTGGCTTCTCTGCTCCTGAGGACAGCTGCTGTTTAGGTGTGTTTAGCAAAAAGAGAAGCTAAGCTGATTTTAGTGATTATTAGCTGATTATTCTGTGAGTTGACATTTGGCTGACAACAAATGAGACTGCATAACAATTTAACAACCACTGAAATGAAAAACATACCTGAAGGATACCTTGAGCATGCATTTCCATTACCTTTGTACTCAAAGTTACCTTTGTCATGAGATTTTCAACACCCTTTCAAACTTTGGAGACTTTCCATGTATGCAATCCTGGAACGTCAACTACTGTGAAAGTAATAATTATAAACTTTCTTTTATATATATTTTTTTTAATATCTTTTATTATATCTTTTCTAAGTTTGATCAATGAGGTTCAGGCATCCTTTTCTGAATTTTTTCAGAAACACTTCTCAGTAGTAGTTCAATACATTGTAGCTCTACCTGTAACATCAACTTCTTTTACTGAAAAGAAGTTCCTCCCTTGGTCTGTTCCTGTGGTCTAAGTGCCTTTTCCTGAAAGAACTGTTCCTCTTCATGTGAAACATTTAACTATTACAGAGTCCTAAGCAGAAGGGTCTATCATCTCTAAGAGTATTCAACCTAATTAAGAACCAAATTTTCTTAGTTTTTATTTTTTAATTTTTTTTTAAATTTCCATCTTTTTGGAAAGAATCATGGGTGATTTCCAGAGAAGATATAACTTCATTTTTTGTATGGCAGCATTTCTGATTTTCATGTTTTATTATACTTCCATGTCTTCTGATTTGCAGTCTCATTGCTATGCCTGGTGAGTTGCCTGCTGTATAGAACTTCTAAGATTCACCTGGGCAGGATGTTGGGCCATCTTGTCTAGACCATGTTTTTGCCAAGAAAGGCTAAACCACATGATCCTTGAGGTCCCTTCCAAACTGGTATTCTATAATTCAAAAGCTATTATAACACTACCCAGCAGTTTATCATCCTGTTAGTTCACCATCAGTGCTAGGTTTCTCCAGTGGTTCAGAATTTACATGTTGAACTCCATAACCTGAAACTTTTATGGAGACATGAGACTAATGAGCTTTTGTGTTCCCTGGCTTGAACTTTCCCAAAGAAGACCAAAGGGACTTTAAAGTACAAAAGGCAGTATTTATTATACAAGTAAATCTAATTTTTTACACAGAGAAAATACAAAATGAATGGGTCAAGAAGAATAGAATAAAAAAAAGGGAGTTACATCCAATTTTGTTCTACCCTGGAGGTATCCCTGCAGGAAAGTCCTTGCTTCCAGGTTTAGTTTTAGCTGAGTCATAAACTTTCTGAGCTGGAACAACATTTCCCAGGAAGTTCTTCCCATGCCATTTGAGATGGGCTGGCTGTTCCCAACTCCTGAATCAATCTCTCTAAGTAATGTTGAGCTTTCTTTATGATGTTTCTCTTCTGTCACATGCTGCTCTATGTATGTATTCATAGATGTAAAAATTGAGTAATGATGTTTACTGGGAAAAACCTGGTAAATTTAATATTGAAGGAGGGGGTTGGGCTCCCTATATATTCTTTGGGGGGTTTTTTTTCTGTCTTTTTCAGTTTTCTTTTGGATTGTTTGTTTTTACTGTCATTCAAATCAGGTGGATTCCCTGACCCTGTGTACTCACTCCACAGCAACACAGTGGAAGAGGTGCTGTAAAACAGGTATTTGGTACCATGGCTGTCCTGTCCTGTCCCGTCCTGAAGTGTTCTTGCAGCATCAACCTAATTGAAAAGTTCCATGACTTAATTTTGGATCCAAAGCCCTCATATCTGAGGAGGAGATTATTATTTTTCCTAGCTTTGCTGTGTTGTCTAGCACCAGAAAAAAATGACAGTGATGTAAGTTCATTCACGTATTTCTATTGTATTAAAAAAGAATAGTAAAAGGGAGTTTAACCACATTCCCTTCAGTGCTTGCTAAAACTTGATCCTGTCTGCAATGTGAAATGTAAGACCTGAGTGAAACAAAATGATAACCTGGAGGTCTGTGTTCATCACAACAGATGAATAAAATGCAAAAACATTGCCAAGAGCAAGAGTGTAATACTGGAGTTTTTTTCAGACTGATTCACTTTTAATAAGGTAGCATTATTCACTATGCTGTAAAGGTTATGGGCTAAAGCTAATCTTACACTGAGCATTCTTAAAACCCATTAAAAGTATGAAAAAAAAAAAGATTAGGCTTGTTTCTTTGAACACCTCAATGTTTTTAACTAAAAAATAAATAAGCCATCAGTAGCTGACAACTGATCAATGACATTGCTCCACATTTTCTAATGCACTGTCTACTTGTTCCACTTACAAAGTTACAGGTCTGCTTCAAGGAAGGATTATGATTGTGCCATGATAACAGTTAGGTATCTGGTTCTTTGGGCAGTGTTCAGTCCTGACTGAATTTTACGAACAATGAATAGACGACTAGCGGTATAGAAATCAAGATTTAGCTGGTGTAAAGTAGGTGGATAACATATGAAAACCCAGAAGAAAATTCATGTCTTAATTTCTGCCTCTCTTCTGTATGTGCTAGAAACTGCAGTTGTATGAGCTCTGTTTGTGCTCTCAGCACAGTTCAGTGCCTCCTTCATGCCTTGCAAATACTCTAGTGGTCACAGCACTACAGCAAGCATGGCAAAAAACTTGTCTTTCAGGCCTGGCACAGGCTAAGACCCACATAGCAAACATCCTGGACAAGTTTGCTAACCACTGAGTCGTGGACAAGGCTGGTGTCTCCCATGCCGAGCATGTGATATGGTAAAAAGGAGTGCAAGGACTGTGGATATAATGAGATTGTCTGGGAAGGGATCTGGTGACTGGGACGCTCCTGTAACTTATCACTGGGCATGCATAGCAGCAAAATCTGATCTTAAAACAGGAAAATTCAAAACACTGAACCATGTTATAGAAGGTAATTAGAGCAGTATTTGCACCTTACATTCCTTCTTCCTCATCTCTAAATTGTGTGGAACTTTGAGTGTAGGAGTATTCTTTTCCCAGACAGGAGTTGTAGAGACAGAGTAAAGGTGCCTTGATTTTTTTTCCACATAAACAAGATATAAATGGACTAAGTGGGGTCTCTTGACTGATACAAACTGACTAATTGCTTATGTTGCTATTGCTGTTCTTATTTCAGAGCCAATTGCCTAACGAAAGAAAGATAATCAAGTCTGAATGCTAAGTACCTGCATTACTGAGTTCTTAAGGCAAATATTTTTAACCATATATTGTAGCTTTTATATAGCATCCAGAAGTATATTATGTAAAAGATAAAAGATAAAATATATAGCTCCTAGTGCAAAGTATTTATATAGCCTGATTATTCACAAGAGATCAAGCCAAAAATCAAAAGAACGGGAAGAACAAAGGGAAGCAAGACCAAAATACTATGTGTCAATGTGGTTTTTTTCCTTTTGCTTTAGGAGACTTACTAATTTGAGCATTGTGCATACCTGTGTGTGTTTTGTTAAAAAGAAAAAAAATTGAGAGAAAAATAGAAAAAAACTCACAATGTAGGGCGGGAGGTCTGCACAGAGTATATACAGTAGGGAAAAGGGATAGCAAAGCAAAAAGATAATAAAGTGAGAGCAATGAAAAAACAAGGCAAGGCTAAGGAACCAATGCCAGCATGTAAGTCTGACTGTAAAAAAGATGTGGTCATAGGGGTATGATGGGAAAAGGTCAGTGACAAGACAGTCTCTTACACAAGTACTTCCGACCCCAAAGCCCAAAAAGACTAAAGGTGATTGTTAGTTGCTTAGCTCCAAACAATCTGTACTCCAATGATGTGACCCAAATAACATACATAGAAGATCAAAGTTATACCACAGAAAATGATGTACAGTTACAGTCTGGAAAGGACTAAGTTACTGAATCAGAGAATCAATTAATTTTGAAAAGACTTCTGAGACCATCAAGTCCAACCTATAACTGAACACCACCTTGTCAACTAGACTGTTTCACTTAGTGCCACATCCAGTCTACTTAAACACCTCCAGGGACAGTGACCCCACCACCTCCCTGGGCTGACCATTCCAATATTTAATCATTCTTTCTGTGAAGAAATTCCTCTAAAACTTCCCATGGTGCAGCTTGAAATTATGTCCTGTCATCCTGGTTGGTGTACTGGGAGAAGAGGCCAGTGCTTACCTGGCTACAACCTACTTTCATGGAGTCATAGAGGGTGATAAGGTCACCCCCTGAGCCTCCTCTTGTTGAGGCTAAACACCCCTAGCTCCCTTAGCCAAAGCTGTGAAATCCCTTCTCTTCCTGAAGGTGTTTTGCTCCCAAATAAGTAAATGAAACAGAAGTTGAGCGTTTGCATTGTTAGACTGATTGGAACCTGTGGGGTATGAAGTTCTTTTCAACACTGGCTAATCAGAGCAGAATAGGGTCAGACTGAAATTTCAGAATTTTATCCTAACACTGACATTCACTGACTGAAGAATTGGAGGCAACAGGTACCAGTGCTAGGGCACGGCTTCTCAGTGATAGATCTTGCATTTGCTCCCAGCCATTGCTGTGTTGGGTTGGCGCATGTTACCTAAGATTTCACCATACTACCAAAGAATTTGCATTTTCTGAGAGTTACTTCTAAATTACTGATGTCAGTTTATTTCAGCTAAATATTTATTATCTGGCATACCATTACTAACATCACCCCTTTTGGTGCAAATATTCAGCATACCCTAGACCTTAGAAATATGCTCTTAGACACTCCACACTAATTATTACATAATTAATACACACTAATAATTACACAGCTTCCATACACCTATTTTGATGATACAGTTCCCAGCTGCATGTTAAATGGTTATCTCGTCGATGCTGCACTTCTATTACACAAACAGCTTTTGCAATCGAGTCAGACAGTTAGTATGAAAATACCTGTCCTGTCAGAACAGTTCATCACACAAAGCTCAAATAACCAATTAATCACTGCATCTGCTTCAAACTCTCCTTAGAGGCTTGCACTGACTGAGTCAATTGCCCTTTAAGAGTTTTTTTTATCCCTAGGCACTTATGACTTAATTTGATCTGAATCTAATTAGGTGCAGAAGAATGCAAAAAGCAAGTCATTAAGACAATGGAACACAATCCTCAACACTGAATTTTATAGCAACACCCCTAGCAGAAATATCCTAGGAATTTCAGAGAGCAGGCAAATCCCACATGATAGTATTTTTAAAGCAAAGGACACTGCTCTAGTGAATAAGTGAGACTTTCCAATCTCTTGCTACCTGGTTGTAGAAAGCAGTTTCAAATTTGAAATACTGAAAAAATGGACTTTAGATTGCATTTTGAAATAAAAAGGGAATATTGTGCTTTGAGCAACTGTTGCAATTCCTGCCCAGTATTTCAAGGAAAATAAGAAGGGGCAGGTAAGCCACAGGCTGGTGTTTGCCACAGGCCATCCTTGTAGAAGCAAAGAGCTTCCATTTGAGTCAGCATTGGCTCTGCCCCTGGATACACAGACTGCTTACTCAGAAGAGCTTGTGGTGAGCTTGACTGCCATGGATGCTGACATTTCTTCTTTCTTCTGCTTATGTCTTTTATTTTCAAAATAATTATATGGATACCAAAATAGGGTTTACTCAATACCATATAATCCCCTTACATTAGAAGTAAGCAGTACATACACCTAGACTGATAGATACCTTGGCTAGACTCACTTCTAGCTGTAAATGTGCTGGAATGATGCCTGCCAAGTGAAAAATATTTCACAGTTTCAGACTGACTACCAAGATTTTGATCTGTTCTAGGTTTTCTAAAAAAACCTTTATGCGCTACCTTTCCAAACTCATGTGTGGTCATTAAATTCTAATGACTGTTCTTCTCCTATTAGTTGTTGAGAGGGGAGAGGTAAGGTGTCTGATTTGACAGGACTTTAGCAGAACGGATGTGATGAAAATCCCATTCAACCTTTAAAAATGTCACAGACTCAGGAATGACTAAGCACTCCAATCTCAGTCACACTGAGAACCAACAATTTTATTTTTCAGTTCATTAAATTATGTCTCTTAACATTTGGGTCAAAACACATATTAAAAGTCAATCAAACCCAGAATGACACAACATAAAATCCAAAAAGCCAGACATCACATTTTAACACTTTTTTGTCCAAAATGCTACTCTTTATCACCAACCATCTTCCTCAGAAGCCAAATGAACTGGAAGGTGTTTCAGTATGGTCTCGAAATTAAGAGCTTCAGGCCACTTACCACGAGTTAATTGCAAGTATTAGTCAAATGCCCTTTTTTTGAGACCACTATGCCACCAAGATTCAGGCATTTCAGCTGAGGTAGGGTTCAATTAGGGCTCTCAGGTGAATTAGGGCTCTCTCAGCTCTCCATCTCAGTAGTTGTGATGGAGTCCAAAATGGCATGTGGTGGGAGGTATTGCCCCCCAACATGTAAGTGGGAAGGGGTGTGATGTGGTTTAAAGGAGTTCTAGACTTTTGATCCATTTTTATGTGAGACTTTGTATCACTATTTGAGTTCATATAACAGTCCTTCCTTCAGAACTAACATTCTACCACTGATGCCAAAATGAGTTTCATCATTACCCTCACGGCAGGTAGCAAAATATTCTAAACTCACCAAAGACAAAGACGTGTCACCCCATGAGCTACAGCTGGCCATAGGTTACAGCTGACCAGGGAGCCAGGGTGCTCTGTGTGATGCACTGAGCTGCACAGCTTTGGACAAGTGCTGAGGAGGCAGCAGGCAGCTGCATTCTGCATTTTGAGTCAGCTAAAAGTTGTGGCTGTGTCTTCAAATTCAGATCACAGCACAATGCCGCCATTGCACCAGGACAACACAGATGGGCACATACACAGCTTTGCTCCCCTCTGTACTTTAAGTGACATTTGGTGGCTACTTTCATTCTGACTCTGCTGGGCTAGGGTTCAAGGTGGATGTACCCATTCCCCCTACCAGGGCAAAACCAGCGTGTGAGGCAGATCTAGTCTGGGCATGAGTTGTCTTGCCTGGAAAGTCAGGTGTCTCATTCCTGATGTGAGTCAGAGTGTGAGCAGGTGTGTGGGCTCTGTGCTCACATGAGAGCTCAGGCTATGAACTAAGAGGACTGTAGTTAGCTCAACCAGGGTTGAGTCTTTTACATTCATTATTGCTCCTGATCCCTGCAGGAATGTTACAGTTTTCTTAACCTGAGTGATGTCTGTGAGATTTAAATAGAATTCTAGAAGTCTCAAATTCATAGGACACATTGAAAAAAGGTAATATTAGGCTTACAGTTATTTCAGGCTGCTGAAGCTGTTTTTTTAAGAATGTCTTGGAAGCTTAGTTTGCAGAGTACAGCAATATTTCATATATATTAAAAAAAAAAACGAAAAAACCCTCACATGTAGTCAGCCTTAGGCATGCAAAATCTCTGTAATTATTAGACAGAAAAGTAGGAATTAGTTATATTTTTAGAAAACTAATAATATTCTACATTTTTCCAATATATAAAGCCAACCCCTTGCTATGGTGAAACACAATATATTTCTAGACATGAGAGTGACCTAGTTCTGCTTTCCTGATGCTGTGCACATCAGGATCGACTTCTGTTGCAGAAATCTCATCATTCAGGGCAGAAAGATTTTATGCTGAGTACACTGATGAAAGTCCTTGCCTCAGTTTTCCTTTCACCTACACTCAGTTATGCAGACTGAACTTTTCCCTCGTGAGGGAATAGGAGGCCAGTTGTACAGGAGCAAACAGGAAACAAAGTGATCTCACTGTTTAGCTCCTCCTATGAAGTGAGTAAACACCACACTGCCCAGAGGAGCGAGGTGGACACTGTTCACCTGGATTTACACTGCCAAGGGAAACACAACAGCCATGGAGTGAAGATCAACCCTAATGGTGCTCTCAGGCATTTGAGAAGGCGAAGTCATTGGAGACTAAAATTTGTGACATGTTGTTTGGGGTTGATTTCTATGGCACAGTTCGAGTTCTCACTGCAAACTTTGGCCCTTATTTTGTAAAGACGCCCCATGGCAAACCTCATTGGGTCAAGACCAACATTGAAAAAGTGCTGGACATTTGATTTTTCTCTATTTGACTTCTTTCCCCTCCCCTCCCCTCCCCTCCCCTCCCCTCCCTCCCCTCCCCTCCCCTCCCCTCCCCTCCTCCCTCCTTCCTTCCTTCCTCCCTTCCTTCCTTCCTTCCTTCCTTCCTACCTTCCTTCCTTCCGTCCTTCCTTCCTTCCTTCCTTCCTTCCTTCCTTCTTTTTTTTTTTTCTCTCCCCAGAAGTGAGTTGTGTGTAGTTAATGTTTTTCAGCCGATCTGACAGCTCCCTAGGGTCTGTCCCGGGCAGAGCCGGCAGTCCCGGGGCTCAGAGGATCCTGCGGGAGGTGCCCAGTCCGGGCCAATGTAGACATGCCAGCAGAGCCCTCTCGTGGAGACGCCATGAGGAGCAGCAGCAGGAGGGGGATTTCCTAACCACGCAGCTCACACTGTTTTCGTAAAAGAGCTGAACAAAATTCAGAAAATGCCCACTCTTCATTTCACAGGTCTGCGAGTGGCATTTGGTGGTGTAACCAAACTGCTTTGGGAGGATGTTGGCTTAGCCAGCACTTTCTAGCCTGGCTAGAACTTGTATGCTTTTGCCTTAGGAGCCTCAATTTAAGCTGAGAGAGTTCAGTTATACTAAATACTGCCATCACAGGAGTGTGAACAAATCGTGTCCTCTGTTTCACATCCTTATGCCAGCAAAACTGCTTATGTAGGTGGAAACAGGCTGATGGAGGAGTGCTTTCATTGGCAAAGGTAACATCACTAAGCTATGGTGGTGTGTCAGTGTGTCTGTCTCAACAAGGGAAAACATCTTCCTCAAGGCAGTGCTTGTGCTTCCCTCAGGGGGATCAGCCAGAAAGAGCTCTGATGCATGGATACTGACTGCACAACAAAGAAGTCAAACTAAGGTCCTCAATTAGTCAGACTGTGTCTGTGAAGTCTTAGGGTAAATCTGTACCATCAGCATGAAGTCATCAAGGTCTTTGCTGGTCTGCTTGTCCAGCAGCCTCAATACTTTGCATGCTCTGGACTGGTAGAGTAAAACTACATCTCACATGAAGAAATAGCCATGGTGATGGAAGGACAGGGTATGAATATATAACTGGTTTTGCAATACTGTTTCTGCTATACAGCAAGAAGTCCTGGAGTGTAGTCTTAATCTTAGACTACAGTCTTCTGTAGTATTACTACTCGCTGCCTCTCAAGGAAGAATAGCACTAATTAGATTATTGATATTTGCATTTATCACTGATTACATTTTAATACCATTTACTTTGTTCTTCATGTCACTTGGTTTAATTATCAGTTCAAGGATTTGATGAAAAGTCAATAGCTACTTTCATCAGGACACCCTTGGTCTTTGCTATGATTATTTTCCCCAGTATTCCTGTGGAAATTGCCAAAGCTTGCTCTCAGAAAACTGCTCGATCATTTCTGTTATATTAAAGGTTTGGTTCTTAGGAATTTTGGAAACACTGAAGAAACGCAGGTAAATAATCTTCCACATTAGAAGGAAAATATGCTAGAGGACAGCAAACTTCATGTCTTCTGTCCCTTTATTTGCTGCCATTCTTTCACTACGACTTAGTCCTCGTGGTGAATGACTCCTATGCTAGCCTATAAGACTGCCTGACACCTTGTACTTTCATATTGTCTTTCTTGATATTACTTCTTGACCTCCCCTTCTGCAGCTTGTGGAAGGGCAATTCACTTTTGTGGCACTAGTGGAAAAGCAGCCCAAAGAGACCATATGGCAGTTAAGCCTCCTCAGTCACCAGGGAATGTGATCCCATTAAAACTATACTTAGCTGGCACTAGTCCAGCTTTGTGAGCTGTGACAACGATGTTTCTGTGACGGTCAAGGCAGCAGAATCAGATGTGGGGCTTACAGAAGTTTCATAGTCTGTACTGCACAACATGTTGGGTTTCCAAGATCAGAAACCCATGGGGGAAAAGAAAGAAAGAAAGAGGCAGAAACTGAGGCAGCTGATCTATTAACTGTTTATATCCCCTCAAGAGGCTGTAATAGGGAAAGAAAAGGAAAGTTAAGCAAGAAAACACAGAAAATGTGAGCAACTTCCAGATGGCCTCAGTGATTTTTGTATCATGATATAGTCTTGTATCAGGGTGCTGAAGTGGATCTTTGGACCTTCCACTCTTATGTTATACATTTTTCTTGACTCATACATAATCAGAGTTTCAAATCATCATTGATTATATAGGACTGGGAATCCTAAGAGAGATAAGACAGAGGATCTGAAGACTGCAGGCAAAAACAGTCATAATCCTGTGCATGCCTACTTGTAACACATCTTAGAAGCAGAGAACAAATTCATGTTTAACCTTATTGTTCCCCAGAGGTTCTGCTTCATGCTGTGCATGTTAAATTACCCATGCTTGTGTTGTTTATCACTTGTCTAACATTCCTGATGCTGAAAGCACCTAACATGAATGCTGATGTCTGTCACTTTCTTAGTCCAGAAAGTTCTGTGGATATGAGGACAGTGTGTGCCAAAGGGGTTTTGTCAGCCATTTTTCTCTTATTAATGTTCTGCCTCTTTGGCTATGTTTTCTTGGTTTTGGGGGGGGGGTTGGGTGTTTTTTTTGGTTTTTTGTTTTGGGGTTTTTTGGGGTTTTTTTGAGTCCGGGGAAAAATATAGTACAACACTGGTGTACCTAGTAAATTTAGCTGAGAGTAAACTGGGGACTAAGCCTAGAAGACACCCCCTTGAGTGACCTGCCTTTGTGAGGCTGAAGTCTTTTCTGAAGACCTGCTTAAATTACAAACTAAAAAAAAAAAAAAACATAGAAGGGGAAAAGGGTGCTAAAAAGGTGATTTGTTTGTGAGACGTTCAGGGTTGCCGACTGTATGGGCATCCTGTCTCTTTGTTATTGCATCACTCCAAATGTGCCGCTCTTCCTCTGATTTTCTCCCTGATCCCACTGGATCACTGCATCGTGTTTCATCTCCAGCTGGGCTTAAAACCAGGACACTGTCTAACAGAATTCCCCAAGCAAAACAGGGGGACGTGGAAGCAAGCTTCAGTTCTCCTTGGCAGAGGGTTTTCATCTAGATTCCAAGTTTTTCTGGGGTCATTTGAGTATGAATGCCCTCATTTGGGTCCTTAGACAATACAGATTGAAATAGCCTTTTCCAGAGGTAGGGAAGTATATTCACATTTCTGAAGATTCCTAATCCTACAAACACTAACCCTGTACTGTTCCCACCTCACTCTGTAAGAAGGCTGCATTTTGGAGCAGACTTATTCAGATGCCCCTGAGAGGTATGGCAGCAAGTCCTGCCTGAAGGGAGTTCTTAGGGAAATTCTGGCCTCTTCACAGAAGCACAGCATTTCTCTGCTGTCAGAGAAACAAATAAGTGCATGAGGATCTAACACAGATTTTTACCTGAAATTGCCGGTAACATACTTGTCTCTGGAACAGAGGAGAGGTGTTTAATAGACTGAATAAAACACAGCTGCTGAAAGGACCTGTGAAAGGTCCATGCCTTTCTGGATCACTGGCTATGTGAGTTACCACGGAGCATCTCAAATAGCTCTTGAGTTTTATTGGAGTGGGCATCCGATGGCAGACTAATGGAGTTTGTCATCTTCCTACTCCCAGGGCAGAAAGCATAGAGGAGTCCCTCATGTGAATAGGTTTTATATGTTTCTTTTATTTACTTACAGCGTTACAGAGAACTCTGACAAAAGTCAGGATTATTTTAGCTCTTGCATATGCACTCAGGGCTCAGATCAAAGACCTTTTTCAATGTGATTTGTAGGGTGAAGTAACAAAGAGTGAAAGAAAATATAAGCAGACAAACAGAAAAAGGAATGAAAGGTTCCATAGGTATAGATACCTGTAATTGTAACACAGTCATTTTAGCCACATGGACACCCCAGCATTAGCTCTGCCTGCATAGGGAGCTAGAGATGAAGAGAAATAAAGAGCTGAAAGTAACATATGGGAATGTCACAGGCAGTGAGTATGGAACACTGAGGTAATGCTTTTGCAGCAGTCATGGACCATGAGAAGGAGGAGGAATTAAAGGAAGCATCTCAGTTACCTTTTGATTGGCAGATGAGCACAATGTTAACCTGAAAATTGCTTTACAAGTGCTGTTAAGGCTCTTCCAGGCTCCTGCAGCCTGATCCTGTACATACCATATAATGCAGGAGTGCTGTGTCACTCCCAAGTACTAGTTAGTATCAGATATTTCCTGAAAGCTCAGTGTTTTAGTCACTCAGTTTTACTGCTAACTTAAAACATTAAATACCACGGGTTCACATGCCAGTCAATAATGGATGATGTCTACAGGAGTGTCCACTAACAAAGTTAACACTCTTATTAATAACAGTATTAATGAAATATTTAAATGACTGAAAATTTTAATATTTAAAAAAAAAAAAGAGGAACAATTGTCTTGCTTAATGCAAAAAGTCTTAAAATCAATTGATTTTTAGAACTGCAGGTAAAATTTCTTTACAGAAGTCCAAGGAGGTCATGGAGACACATAGGGAAGGTTGCTATTATCCTACACTCTATTACTTAGGAGCAAAGTACCATCTAGTCCTTCATATTAAGTCAATCTAATTATTTGTTCCTAAAGGCAAATTAACATTTTAAAGCCCAAAGTGCACCTCTTGCCTTAAGCATGACAGTAAGCTTAGGTGTAATCATAAATTACTCATTTAATTATAATGGTGGTTGCTATATTTTTTATAATACACTATGTTTAAAGGTCTAATTGTCTAAGAACTATAGTTCAATGAACAGTCCAATTTCACTACAGGCAACACTCTTAATGATGGCTGTAATTCACACTACTGGTTTTGCTTTCTTCAATTGCCAAATCTGAAGTATTTAAGCATATGTCCAGTTGTGATGGTAACCTAAAGCAATTAATTGTAATTTCAAGTCCAGTCATTTCCAAAAGAAGACAAAATTATTATGTGACATTTTTATCTGAAAATTTCCTGCATCCCAATTCTTTGGGACAAGTAATTAAAATTGGCAGCTCACATGAAGTTCTAGTGAAAATCTTCCTGCAGGTACACATAACCTTGAGAGCTGGCAAGTAGTGTTGACTTTCACAACATATTCATAATTACCAGGGGCTGGTTTCTCATATTAACCAAAGTTCACAGCCAGGTGGATTGCCTACACAATGTAATAACAGTATACATGTAGGGGTTGAAGTGCTAAGTGAGGAGACAGGTAAGCAATATCAAAAAGCCTCCTCCTCATCCTCTAACACTGAGCATTGCTGGGGTGCTGTAACACCCTTTCTTTCTCTGTTATACCCACTCTCACCAGGAATACCCGAGGGAGTAAAAGGGTCTCTGCTAAAAGATTCAGGCAGTACAACCTCTCTGTAACTGATTAAGGGGGTTCTTCAGCAGTGGGACAAATTCTATTTCTCTTCAATCCCATGAGCCAGATAATGTGATTGTCGCAGTTTGACCCTGACTAAATGCCGGCACTCTGGCTCTCTCCTGCTGCAGACATGCAGGAGAGGGGAAAGAAAAAAAAACTGTTAGAACACACACCAATCTCATGAGTTAAGTGAGATAGGACACTGGTAGGAGGAAGCACGGAAGAAAGGGCAGACAGGCTCCAAACTTAAAGTTTCAAAGTGATTTAATTACTTAACCGAGTTGAAGGATAAATGAGAGGCAAAAAAAACCTTTTCATACACTATTTTGTTCACTCACCCCCTCCCTCTTACGAACCCATTTTTTATTCACCCCCTTTCCTCTTCTTAACCAACAGCTTGGGTAGGGGGACAGGGTGTGGGATATTTTCTTAGTCCATAGAGCAGGTCCATAAATCTATTCATCACTCTCCCTCTCCAGACAGTTTCTCTGCTCTCACCCCCTCTCTCTCTTAAGAAGCAGTCTCTCTGCTCACCCCCCTTCCCTCTTTCCAAACCAACAACATGGGCAGGGGGCAGGGTAGGGGTTTGTTCTCTGGTCAGTCCATCAGGGAGAGGGGGTTCTCTACTTAGCCACGGGGTCCCTCCCACAAGAGAGAGTCCTCTGGGAACTTCTTTGGCGTGAGTCCAATCTCACGAGCAACATCCCACCTGAATTCTGCTGCAACATGAGTCTCTTTGTCCATAAGGTGCTGTGCAGACTCTCCCGAGCCGAGGCCAGGCTGCTTCCATGCCAGGAGCAAGGCCTTTCTCTCCCTTGCAAGGCCTTTGCAGTTTTAACTCTTTAGATGAGACTCCAACTGGATTACAGCTTTCTCCAGGCATCCACCTGCTCCTCTGGTGTGGGCTATGGGTGGATTTCTGCACCCTTGTGGACCCCATGGGCTGCAGGGGGACCTCCTGCTCCCCCCATGGCCTTCCCTGTGGCTAGCAGAGGGTTTTCAGCTCCAGCGCCTGGAGCACTGGACCACTTCCTCCCCCACCTTCTTCACTGACCTTGACGTCTCCATGCTGTTCTCCCTCACATATTTTTACCTCTACCTCCTCCTCCTCCTCTAGCTACAAAGTGTGTGCTTACCTTGTTTTGATTTCTTCTTAAATATATTTTCACAGAGGCGTAACTAGCACCTCTAATTGGCCCAAACTTGGCCAGCAGCATGTCCATCACCTTCAGAGCCATCAGGGATTGGCTCTGCTGGACTTGATGTAAAAACTTCCAGAACTTTCACTCAGGACACACAGGAGCTATCTTTGTGCCACTCCCCACCCCTCAGACACTTCCCCAAGCCCACCACAACAGCTTCTGAGGGGTATAAATTTCTCTTAGGTGTTAAAGATACCTTGCAGATGTTTTGGGCCAATCAAAACCACCACAGTGATTTATTTGTATTAATCTGGATTTTTAATAGTAAGAATGCTGTGACCCTGAATAAGTAGAACAATAATATTATTCTGTACCTTCTAATGTCTATGAAGTCTAAATTGTTCTGCACTATTTAGCACATTACTCACAAGACAGTTAATTAAGTTGTTAATTAACCTAATTAATTAGGTTAATATTTCCTGTGTGGGTACACTTCTACTGTAAGACAGTGTAGGTGGGAGCCCAGGACTCCCAGACACTAGAAGTGTACAAGTGAGCAGGAGATTCCATAGTCACCACTGAAATTATCCTTTCTGCACACTGCTAATGTGCTCTTCAAAAACCTTTCTCTCTGCCCAAAACTCATTTTCTCTGTTTGCCGTGCTGAAAGAAAATAAGTACAGAGGATCCCTTATAAGATTATAAATGTTAGGAGCATACTATGTAACCTCCAAATTAGTTAAATTTCCCCAGTGTGCACTCAATAATACATTTAACCTGGATGCTATTAGAAGCCTTTTCTACCCACTCTGCTTCTGCTGTACCCTTTTTCAGACAAATGACTTCACTATCACATGACATTTCTGCCACTACCCTGATCCTACTTTCAATATTTCAGCTCTTCACACAAGGGTGTCAGGAGAACCTGCACATACAGCAAAAGGAGACTCAAAAAAAGTGAATCCAGTCGTGCCCAGGGCACCTCCTGCCACCCCTTCACTGACCTTGGTGTCTGCAGAACCCTTTCTCTTTGTAGTCTCACTC
This sequence comes from Entomyzon cyanotis, assembly GCA_024500445.1. Lineage (NCBI taxonomy): Eukaryota > Metazoa > Chordata > Aves > Passeriformes > Meliphagidae > Entomyzon > Entomyzon cyanotis. The sequence continues at coordinate 35,848,278 of JAKEPQ010001018.1, read as the reverse complement.
CTCACTCCACTGCTGCTGTTACACAGCAGATTTTCATTTCTCGTATCTGTTTTCCCACCATCACTGATGGACTTGGCCTTGGCCAGAAGCAGATCCACCCTGGAGCAAGCTGGCATTGGCTCTGCTGGACATGGGGGAAGCTTCTGGCAACTTCTCACAGAGGCCACCCCTGTACCCTCCCTGCTACCTAAACCTACCTCACACAAACCCAGTACAGTGATTCTTCAGAACAAAATTAGATTGTGAGAGAGGCTCTAACCTTTGTCTCTCTGAACACTAAACCCAACATCTAGCACAAGCCCTAGTCTTGGCTTGAACTTTATTCCCAAACAGGTATAGATGGCCTAGACATTATTTTGATCACCATGGTTTGACAGCTTTCTAAAATTTGTCTCTCTCCTAACCCTAACCAAGGGAGTGGGCTGAGCCTTAGCCCAAGACTCACAGGTGAGCTACAAACACACTCACAGGTGTGTTTTTTGTTCAGTTTAAGGTTATCTATTTATCTGTCTACACAGTTCTGATTTCTCTCTATACTATTCGTATCTTCCAAGTTTATGTTGTCAGCAAATTATATTTAAAAAGTGTTGTTTTGCTGCCCAGATTATTGATGAAAACATTAAGAACTCTCTGCCAATGATTATCTTTAGAAGCCTTTATTACTAACCTCTCTGAAACTCAAGAATTCCTTCTTTAGCTTGACTCACAGTGTTCCAAACAATTAGATCAGTTTCTACTCACCTTAATTAAATAACAATCTTAACATCCTTAACCCCTTTGTTTTCTTCTTGATTATGATTGCTTCCACATTCATCTCCTCATCTCCAATGACTAGATTAACTTTGTCCCTAGGAAGAGAGGAAAACAAGTTAGAACATGGTAAATTGTGATTCATTATAACATAGCAGTACAATGTTATTTTTTTTAAACATGAGGTTTGTCCAAAACTGGTTGGCCAGATTTGCTGTGATCTCATCATCCTTGGAGATTCTCAAGAGTCAACAAGACATGGCCCTGATTAATTGCTCTGATTAGATTTACTTTGAGCTGGTGTAGCAGGGCATGAATGGTGGATGATGGACTAGATGACCTCTGGAAGTGTATTTCAAATGTAAATATTTAATTATTCTGTTTTTAACATCATGATCCTAACTGAAATCAGGGGATAATGCATCTTAATGACTTTTTACTTCTATTCTGTTCTCCCATCACAGTTGTAGTTTTTTCTTGTTCTCCTTCATTTATAAGACAAGTGTTTGTACTGTATTTGAAGCATATTTTTGCTTACTTATTTTTAAATACTGTGGAAACACAAGTACAGTTGCATTGGCATTGTGTCTTCATAAAACACTACTGTCTTACTAAATAAGCAACAGCAAAATACTAATTCATGAGGTCAGAACTTGAACCATCAAACTGAGAAAGACAACAAGTAGCTGTTGAAATAATTCACAGAAAGGTAAGGTTTAAAATCAAAGGCTATAGAAATGTATAATCCTTCCATACCATAGAAATCAAATTTCTTTGGAAAGTCAGGTTTATATCCATATGTGAGTCTCACTTTTTGCACAAAGGTATGTAGAAATTCTTAAAAGATACTAAAATACTTCCATAAAGGAAAGGGTCAAGGACACTAAGGAAACCAGTCTTACAAGATATTGCACTTATTGAAACCTGAAGCTTTTTCCCAGAAACTTTGATTGTATGTGATTCTGCAGACTGCAGATGAAGCAGAAATGAAGTTAGTGAAAACACAACTAAGCAAATGTCCTTGTAATTTTTCTTGTTATCAGAAGTACAGAATCAACTTAGGAGCATTTGATGTAGTCTGATAACTAAAAATGGCAATTATTTCTGTTAACATCCTGATAAAAAATCCCAGCAGGCTGCTGAACTCTCAGAATTGGTGCTGAATACCTGAACTTGACCCTGTCTTGTCAATCACTTACTTTAATTTGTTATTCATCAAAGTCTTCCTCTGACTCTTCCCCTTTGTAGTAAAATTATGCCTTGAGAGATTTTACCTGAATCTCAATGTAGTTCAAGACCTCCAAATACTGTGCCACTGCCAAATGGACTTGCTTACACAGATATGGCTACTCTGCTGCTATTTAGTAAACTGAGAGTTTGATGTCATTGCAACCAGCAGGGATCATCCAAGAAAATGAGTGAATACTGAGGGTAAAATATAGACATTCCACTGATTTTAAATTACCTGCTGGCTTTTAAATAATTGGGCCAAAACATTTTTCTTGCACAAAATATCCTTCCAACTAATCATGCTTATTTAAAACATGGGCATATGTTTACAGAGAAATGGGATTTTTCTTGTCACATCTTACTTAGTCTGAACTTTAACTATGAACATTTTCACAGCTCCAGGGAGAATTATCTTCAAGCTCCATGACAAATTGCAAATACTTACTAGCAGTTTCATCCTGCTATAGCCTCCAAATCATGAGAGTTCCCTTTTAACTTTATTCTTCAGCTTGACCTATGTCCCAGAATGTTATTTCACAACCATCTTCCAGTCAAAAATCTCACCATCCTTTCAAAGTCTTCTAAAAAATCTGTGATGTCACAAAAATATATTAGATGACCTCACAAAGGACCTCAAACTACTGTGGTCAGAGAGAGACACACATCTAAGGTGCTGGTGGAACTATAAAAATGCTGTCTTTCTTATCATCTTAGTCTTTTGCTTCTGAATATACTTTGCCCCATTAATCAGAGTTATGAGTTCATGATAAGGCACTTCCAAGATTAATTGTGATAGAGGGACAAAAGTCAAGAGCTGGATTTCTTTTGCTGACGTTCTGTTTACAAGGGATGTACCTGAAGGTGTTTTCTTGCATATATTAAACAGGCAATTTCTTTGCTTTCAGATACCACATCTGAACCTTCTGTCAGTTCTGGGACAGAGAAGCTTTATTTTTTTGCTGCTTCTTGAAATCTTTTTATTTTCTGAAGGAGGGTACCATTGCCCTCAGCCTCAAAAGCATACGGATATCCTGCAGTGATCATGATCCTGTTGCTTTGAGTGGTGTTTTGAATTACTCTCTATGGACAGACTTGATTGCTATTTCCATTGACCTAACATATCCACCATCTGTGAATGAGCCTGTTATTCTGTATTTAGCCAAAGACCCACTGCATGGAAGCTGTTAGTACCTTTCAACCTTATTTTAGCCATCACATTACTCAAACACAGCTTTTACAATTAACTCATTCAAAACATCTCTTCACCTGACCTGAGGCCTGAGTCTCATGGCAAATTTTTCCACCCTCGCTAGGTTATTGAAACCTCTGTAAACAGCAGGGTAGATTGAATGAGTCACTCCAGTTTAATCCCTCCTGTGAAATTGTACACTTCTATGGTAATTGTTATGAATAATTTATTTCAGCTTTCTTTGTGCCAACTTCCAGTCACTGATAATTCAACAGATACAGAATTTTGCTGCAAATTAAAATGGAACTGCATTGTAAAAAAGTCTCTATCTCTGTTAAATTAATCTAGATCCTAGTTTAGAAAAAACTAAAAAAGATAAAAATTATTTTGCCCATAATGCCCAAACCTCTTATGCTTGTAGACTGACTCAAATTCAGCAGTTAGCCCAAGTATGTTTTGCCAGCTATTACCTGCCTTCCCTTGCATTAGGGTATGTTTTCTTAGCTGTTCCAGACAGTGTGATACTGCCAATTTGCCAGTGTTTATTTAAACAACACGTTGAAGAAGGTTCATCTAACTTGACATCATTGTGGAAAGCTTTATCCTGCCCAAAACCTGATGTGTGATGACCAGCTATTACTCAACACCTCCCAGAATTTATTCATAACATAATAAGGCATTTATATTTCAAATGTGCCTTTCAGGGCAATGGGTAATTTTCTCATGCTTTATCTAATTCATTCTGCAAAAACCACATCTTTATTTGTTATTTGTAGATTAGAGACATTTTCTTCCCCCTCACTTAACTTTTTTTTTTACATTCTATTATAGAAGTTCTAGAGTCCATGAGGATGTTTAGAAATAAGTACATAGCTATGTGTAAACAGTGGCAGTTGTAAATTCAGTGGATCAGAAAAGTTTCTTGTTTCATTACATGATTTAATAGAAAAGTATGAAACTTGTTGTTGGCTCCCTCCTTCCATCAGCTGCTAATAACAAACAATTTTTTTTAATGGAAATAGCATCTTTTTCCTCTCAAAATAAAATGCATTTTCCTCATAATGTCATCAGTGTCATAAATCAGAGCATGTTACAAGGGCACAGAGAGATTGTAGCAGGCACCAAGCTGCTGTGCTGGGTACAAACAAGTGCAACAGGACACTAAAGTAATGGGGTGTAGAAGCTGCCACAAGTCAGCAGTGGTGGAAATGCTAGAAATGTCTTACCAGGGGCAGCACAGGCTCCTAGGGGATAGGCTGTAAGCACATGTCCTGGAATACAGTGTGGACATGACTAATTCCACCCCACATTTGTTGTCTATGATAATTTGTGTGATTCTGAGATGTGCAGGATAATTCCTGTTATGGTTACTGTAAGAACATTGCTCTAAGGAGCACTGGATGGCAACGTACATCCTGATCATTTACAGGCACAATAATGCCCCTAGATACCAGGCAAATTAGCATCAGCATGGACTTGCTCTCCCCACTTTTAGCAACTCAATTCTTGCTATGGACATGCAGCACAAGTGGTCATATGGAGCCCCAAAAGTGACGGGCAGTAACAGAGCAGCATCTCGAGAGACAAAAGGCCAGTAGACTCTTCAGGACTTACGTCTCTAAATCAAGAGAAAAATTACTTAAAAACCTCTGCAACACCATTTGTGTGAGAACAGGAATATGCTGCCGCTGTGAGCTACCCCTTGGGCTGCTCCTTGAGACTCACATAAACGTTGCACTGTTGGTAGATGGATGTATTAGTTTGAAAACAAACCAGTGGGAGGTCACAAGTCAGGATTATAATTTAATAGGAAAATTAAAAAAAAAAAAAAAAAAAAAGTGCAATAATACAAGGAAAAACATTGACAAAGTCAGCTACAACCTGACACCCTGTTAGGGTGGTGGTAGCAGTCCAAATGAAGTAGTTAGGTTGAAGCAGTGATCCTGTGGAAGGTCTGGTCTCCACCTGAAGGTCCAGTGGTAGCTCTTGTCCTCTGGGAACCCAGTAGATAGGGCTGACTTAGGCACTTCCAAAGCCAGGTTATATCCAGGTGGGAATGCTTGGCTCCTCCCTCCTGGGTGGAGCATCTCACAATAGGATGAGATAATTCCATGAGTCATGTGGTGGGTCCTTGATGGCTCATTAACTGTTATCAGGGGTGAGTCATAGCAGGAGATAACAACTAATGCCCCGCAGCTGGTGGTAATAGAATACTGAATACATCCATATTGTAACCTAGGACAATGGAGAAAATGTATTAGAGATTAGGTGTTGTGTGGAAAGTGAAATTATTAACCTCTGAACTGCTTTAACACAATACTGTTGCTGGCATTCAAATATTGGCAGAGACTGAGATGCATTTGCTGTATTTAGATTGTGCAGTGAAGAACTGCTTGCCATTATCGTCAATTAAAGTAACACTCCTATCTGTCCCAATTTCCTGAGATGTAAGATTACATTGCACTTCTACTCAAGAATGACATTTTTATTGGTGTTTTAGTGGTACAAAATTATAGTCCTGGAGCCTTAAAGTCCACTTAGCTCCTATATACTCTTCTGTTTGAAGGCTGAATAAACTCTCAAGTTCTTCAAAAAAGAGGTATATAATCACTTTCAGACCAAGAAATTTTAAGGATTCTGTGGGGAGCTTTAGTGCAGCTGGTGTGGATGGAAATCTTTCTGCTGGCTATGGTGTGATCCAGGCAGGATGCCAATCCCGCCTTTCTCCCACTAAGGGCTTTACCAACTTGATATCAAAACTGGTCTCTGCTTAAGCCAAAGCTTCAGAGAAACAATTCCATCTGTGATTTGAAACGTTGACTATTCATTTCTCCCACAGAGCTCAGCTGCAAAGTGATACGGAATAAAAAGATTAAAACCCTCTTTTTCCTACTAACCGCTCACCAGAGATTAAAAGGCAGCCAGGCATCCAGTTGATTTGACATTCATCTGTACATCTTGGGGGCCTGAAAGTCAGTGATAGGATTTCCCTGCCCTCATTCTGCATTGCTTTCCAGAAATCTCTACCCTCTCAGCTGTTCCAAATCAAATGGCCCTGTTCTAGCTGATGTACAGGAACAAGTTGGAGAGAAAAAAGGAGAATGGAAACCACTTAAAATAGAAAAAGCTTTATTGTTTATCATGATAAAAATATTGATCAAAAACTAGTTAACACTTAACAGTCCTAAGAAAGACATAAATAATAATTAATGAAGAAGAGAAAAAATATATTATTTGATATGTCTCTGAATTAAGGAGACACTTGCCTCCAGTATTAAATATTAGCAGATATTATTAATATTTCTCTCAAATCAAAACAAATACTTTTTATGTTAGTATTCAAGATGTGATCAAGACTTAGAACCAGTTAACTCAAGATATGGATTTCTGTATAATCCATGTCAGAATAAGATATTAAACTAAACAGGTCTGTTTATGATTGTTCACTATTTACTTGCTGTTCCTGGGAGCAACTGTAATTCATTTAAGGTGCCATGCACACCACTAAGATGAGACAGGAACTTTTGTGAAGGAGAAGTGTGAAAAAAGACCACATTGGCTATGGAAGGGAAGTGGATGACTGTTTAGTTGTGTGAATTTAAGCAGACCTTGCTCTTGAGTCAAAGAATGGTTCCTAGCTCCCCAGGATTGCAATTTGGATATCATGGGCTTCATGATATCAGGTTCTTTTTTCTGTAATGAACAATTCTTACTTCAACACCATTTAAAGAGGTTTCTTTGCTGAATAAAATTTATTATTTTCAATGTTTTTTATTGCCATGTGAACGGTGAACAAAAAACATTTTAGACAAGCAGACTGTATTTGTATAAATTCAGCAAACCAGTTATCACAAAGAATTCTGTGATATGTGGTGTTCCTCAGTGGTTTATACTGGGAACAACTGCTATTTATTATCTTCATTAATGACACAGACAAAGGGCTCGAGTGCCCCCTCAGCAAATTTGCAGATGACACCAAGCTGAGTGGTGTAGCTGACACACCTGAAGGATGGGATGCCATCCAGAGGGACCTGGACAAGCTCAAGAAGTGGGCTGGTGTCATAAGGTTTAACATGACCAACTGCAAGGTACAGGGGATAAGAAGTTTGGTGAAAACCTCATTTTATTCAGATAATTGAATGGTAAAAATTAGGGAGCACTGAGTTGAAACTGTTTAAATCAGAATGTACATAGGTATTCTCTTGTATTTTCTTTGCCATTTATGCTTTCATCAGCATCTTGTTGCTTTCTAAGATTGTTAAAATGTACTGCCTTTGCACTCTTTAATAAAACATCTCAGTGCTTCCAGGCAGTAGTTTTGAAACAAATATAAAAATTCTTGGCCCCCTAATCTGCCAAATTATTATTTTTGGATAGAAATGTTTTATGTCAATTACTCATAACACGTAGCTGGCAGAAATAGTCTTTAACAGAGGGAGAAACTGTGGGTTGCAGAGCCAGAGGGCAATAGGCAGCAGGGCTCACTGTAGAAAGGGGGTTAAAAAATAAATGAAAACATTTTTACTGATGAAAATGAGAAAAAGAGGAATAGAGATGGAGACATGAAAGAGAAAGAAAACATGATAATGCATTGTCAGAGGTGGGTGTGGAGAAGCATAAATAGGTATTTAAGAAAGATGAAGGCTAGAAGTCTCCTCTGCTTTTATTGCATTGACTTTTCTTTCTTTTTTCATGCTTATTTCCCATTGTAAATACCTTCTTACAGCTCCTTTAACCTTGATGCAAAGTTACAAGAAAGAAAATTCCTATACACACTTTTGTACAAAAAAGATTGCAGCAATTTTTCCACTTAACAATAAATTGCCAGCCCTCAATAGATTCCAAAGATCACTACTTCTCTTGGTCTTTTTGGCCTTCAGGGATACATCTGTGCTAGTAAAGCAAAAAGGGTGAGGGCAGGGCTACCAGCAGCAACGCAGGAGTGCCCATGTCATGCAGCCACGGGCGTGCTCCCAGAAGCAGGTTTGGACCATCTTAATTTCTCTCCCCAAAGGACAGCCTGGGCCATTAGAGTGCAAATGGGAAGTACAAGATGTAAAACCACTCTGCTTTCAAAGTAAAAGTCTAATCCTTGCAAGTGCTCTGTGTCTCGCTGTATGCCTTCATCGGGGAGAGGCAGCAGCCCCTGCCCCTTCCATTAACTGGTTTAGACATCGGCAGATGAAACTCCAGAGCTTCTACTCTTAAACAGTGGGCACCATCTGTAAAACACTATGTCGACCAGACACTTGCACCTGCATTTCCTCCTTCCCTTAGAAAACTTCTCTATCTGGTCTGATTTCTCAATCAAAGCTCTAGATTAAAAAAAAAAAAAAGAATGTTTAGTGAAGTCACTGCCTTGTCTGTCTCATATCATCTGCTCTTACATTTATCTCTTAGCCTAATTAAGAAAGGTTTTCCTCTGAACTCACAGGAAAGATGAGAAAATGGGTTGGATATGCCTTCTTCTGGGAAACGTATCTTAACAGGTGTCTGAGGTGTCATGTCTTTGTGTAAATTTGTCATGTCTAAACTGAACATATTTCTTAAGGAAATGGCTATTACCCCTTGCTCTCTCAAACACACTTGCTTGTTCCCATACCCCTTTTCCCTGGGAAGGTTATTTTTCTTCACATTATACAGTGGAGACAAACAAATGTTGGTGCTTCATCCGCTTCAGTGTAAAACTAGTGATCTCAGCTTAAACCTTCAGTGACCAACCCTATAGGCCTTCATCAATATGTGCAAGGTACCTTGAGATTCATGGATTTTACATGGAATAGAAATGCCATGGTCATAAAGAGAAATGCAGGTCTTTTGATGGTACGAAACTATGATGCCAAATTAAAAATGTTTCCTTGCATCTGGTCTACTATCCCAAAGAGGACTACCTTTCTAGATCATTGTGAGTAGCTGCTAGAGATGTTTTCAAGTGTTCCCTTTGCAATTCTGTCTGATCAAGGCCTTTGAAGATTTGCAGTTGTAGATCTCCAGGAAACCCCTTCCTGTGTAATGTCAGATACTATCAATGACTTGCAGCATTCCACATAGCGAATAAAGCAACGTGCATGGATAAAAATAATAACTGTAGAGATACCCTAAGGATAAATTAATAAAGTGCTTTATCAGTTCCCTTACTTTTACTCACAGCTGTCAAAGTTAATAGGTAATTTTTTTTAAAAAAATGAGATCCTGATATCCACACAGCTCCCTGGGAGCTATGTGAACAATGATAAATTGCACTGTATGCCTAACATACTGATTCATCTGGACATTGATATTCCTTCCTCCATCTTTCTATCTGTTTTTATTTCTCATGGATCTCAAGTCATCTCATAAAATACTGCATTCTGGCTATTTCCCTTTGCCATTCATAGTAAGATTTCAATTAAAGATAGAGAGAATCCTTAGGAAAAAAAGCAAAACCTATTCTGGTACTGCATGCGTTGAAGTTACTAACATTAAGATGATGAAAAAAAGTAAGACTGTCACTGAATCGGTTATTATATTTGAAACAGAACTTATTTGCAGTGCAGGGTATTCTTCATTGACATTTGATAGGGGACCTATACAATCAAAATAAATATTGAAGAAAAATGAAGGGACATAAAAGGGTCCTTAACACAGTTATTGTATGTATCTGAAGTGGTTTTGGCAATCCAGATTTCAACCTATCCAATGATTTTGTTTTCAGTTGCATTTAACTCCTTTTTTTTGGGGATGGGGGGGGGAGGGGGGAGGAGGAAGGTTTTGATTTTTAACTACTGATCTGGAAATGTTAGCTCCAAAGGGAAAAATAAGCGTGTTTCACTGTGTCCTGGGAAGGTTTTTGTTATGGCCATCATTCACCCAGCATTAAGCAAACACACTGCTCACATGCAGTAAAAACCTTGTATTTTGTCTCTGCAAGGGAGCTAAAAGAGAGCTTTAATCCTCTTCTGCTTTAGTGCAACAGTGGTAGTTATTTATAGAACTGCTCTGGTGATGGGTGGGCATTACAGATGGCTCTGTCTTACCACAGAGCTAAATTAAGTAATTTGTTTCTGAAGGGGAGGTTTATTTATTGACCTCAATAAAGTTAATCTTGCTTTTGCCTAGAGCTCAACACACAAATCTAATCCAATGGGTTCATTTCACTCTCTCTATGATATTTCTACCTTTGAATCTCTAAGTTTGTTTCTCTTTACATCCTTTATGTTTTCACATAACTCTCATTTCAGACTCCACTGCTTTAGGCATATCTTATGGTGTCTTTTTCCATGCGTGTTTTGATTTAACTGCCCGCTTGGGAGATCTCTAACCACTCAGGCAAATCTGATCTTTCCCATAGCTTCAGGATCCTGAGTGACATCATGGCACCCATAGTGCTGCTCTGCATACTCCCAGGGTGTCTCTCACTTACCTTTTTAACTTCAGGGGCAGAATAAATAGAAATTATTCCTGAGACCCTGTCCAGAACAGCATCTTATTATACAACATCATGACCCGAAATCCATAACAAAGGTAATTAGGGAAGGAAAAAAACACCACACTCTATTGAAATTCCTCACACTATGTATCCCTTAATAACACGCTACAGGTAAATCACGTGCTGACCAACTAAATATTTTTGTACCAAATCTCAGGAGAGTCCCTACAATAGAATTTCAAGTGAAGTGAAGATGGCTTGAGGAAACAGCAGGGCCTTACAAAGAAAGATGTCTTCTGTGTTTTTCTACATTCTAGTTCTGTGTTTTACCTGTCACCTGCTGCACTTCACAACACAAAATACAGAATATTTTGTAGTTGTTGGAAATAAACATTCTTGGTCTTTTAACTGTAGATAAGAAATATAGTTGGTGTTTTTAGATTTTAAGTGATCACTGCATTGCTATGGAAAATGCCTTTTGTGGCTGGATGTGTTTGAGTGACATACAGCAAGCAATTTCCATTAGATCTGTTGTTAATCACTCTCATTTGGGTTGATTCCAGACAGGCTTCATACCTTCATTTAGTTTCTAAAGAAAGCATATTATACATGATTCAGTTATAAAAACTATAATGTAGTTTAGAGATTAAAGTCTTTTAATGTTTTGCTGTATTAGTGGCTTGTTACTGCCATACTAGAATGAGGAACTACTGGGATCTTATCCTACAATATTAGATTTATATTTCAGGTGAATTTCTACTTAAAAATGATTTCTATTAGTTCTATAACAAAAGCCACAATCTGTCCAGGTAAACAGTAACTGTTAATTCCTATTGAGTATTCAGGAGGTCCTTTATGTGCCAGAAACACAATGTGATCAATGAAAACAGATAATTTCTGAGTCCACATTTTTTTATAATATTAAACAGGAGTTTTTTCTGTTCTGAAGATCAAATCTGCTCAAAATGCAGACCACTATGACCTCTTATGCAATAGGATAAAATCATTTTTTGCCAGAGGAAAAATGAATCAATGTTGTGTTTTACATATTAATTTTAGTCCTACTTGTTCTGCCATATAAAACACTGTGACAATCAACGTTATTTATGTCCTGATTGCTTAAGTGGAATCCACTTATCCCTGCCAGTGATTTTTAGTCATGGTCTAGCTATTGTAGTAAAAATTCCCTGAATAGCGAAATGTTGCCTTGATCATGTATAAACAGCATAATTTTTTCTTATGAATTTTGGATAACCATAGAAGATTATCTGAGAAGCATATGTGTACACTTAAAAAGATTTTAGGATTTTTAGATTAATTAAATGCAGAAATTTGTTGGAAGATGAAAAGTAAAATATTTCAGATGAAAACTGAAATTTTTGGGATAAAATAAATAAATTTTTTGGGATGTATATTTTTGGGATATATATTTCAGCTGCTTTTCCTAATGGTGTTTATTACTTAAATCTAACATTAAATACATCTAAATACTCTGCAAAATGAAGTAATCTTAACCCCTTTCTTCTAAAAGTCAGCACGAGGTTTGCTGTTGATTTCAGCAGCAATAAACAAGAACCTGAGTAGAGCAGTATTTGCGTGGAAGTGAGATTTGATTCTCAAGGACTTGCCCTCAACTTTTGTCAGTAAATGAAGCCCCTGGATGGGGTATAATGAAAATGTGCATCTGTCCTGAAGGAATTACCCAACCCTTCATCCAGTCTGGTCTCTATGGGTTTTGATGGTCCTGTGCAATTCCACAAAGGCCATTTTTTTGCTCACCATGAAATCGTGTTTGAACAGTAGAAGTCCTGCAGCTTAGATGAGGACAGCCTTCACTGGGCATCACAACTCTCTGTCACTACCTGCTCACTATTATTTGTTCCCATCCTCATGAGAAGAATTGTTCTGCTGAAAAAGAAGAGTGCAGCCAGGCTATATGGTAATGTAATTTCCACCTTTTCTGAGTACCAAAATATAGATAAGTAGATTGTGCCTGGAAGGCATTAATTAGATTCCTGTGGTAGGTGCCACAGTTTTAGAGTGCTTTGTTCTCTATTTATTTATTTATTTCCTCTGAAATTCCTAGTTAAGCCTCAAACATTTTTCCTACAATCCTCTTGTGTATAATTACATAGTAATAGATAATTCCAGAGCAAAATCCTGCTCCCATGGATGTCACTCACAAAAATTAGGTCAATTACCTCAGCTGTCAGAAAGCCAAGCTAAAACAGCTTGAGCCCTGAGCTTCTGACCTGGCCTTAGACATGCTTTAATATCTCAATATGTATGCTACTTTCTATCTTCATCAGCATCAAGTAATAACCAAAGGTGGGCCAAGTTTCGTTGTCCAGGTGTGAGATCCAAGGGACACCCAGAAATCTAGTAGGTGCTCAGACTGCACATCAGGGCTGCCAGAGCTCCTCATCAGCAGGTGCTCCTGGAAGAAAACTTGCAGAAGTGAAGGCGAGAGATAAATTGAAAGATTTTCAGTGGGATTTGCACCTTTTTATGTAGGATTTGATATCTATTACTTTGTATCCCCATAATAAAGACTTGTCCACACAAGCTTTAGAGGTTAAATGAGTTCTCAGAAGTGAAGGAGTGTAACAATACTGGTTATTTAAATGCACTTCTGCCTAATTTCCCTTTAAAGCTTAGAGAATCTGAAACACCACCAGATTATTCACATATTCATCAAGTATTTTGTTTATCTGATGTTTCCAAGGCTTGGATTTTAAAACAAAGAAAAAAAGCTTCAGAATGATCTTTTTTTCTTGACAGGCATTACAGAACAGCTTCAAAATATGTTCTCCTGGTAGGAAGTCTACATCACTAATGAATTAGCTAACGAGATAAAGCATCATTGATTTTTTTCCATGCCTATTATTTACAGCTGTGATATTTATACTTGTACCACCCCCTATGTACAGCATTGTGAAATGGAACATCCTTCTCAATAATAAGCAAATTAAAATAATATTAGGTTGTTATGGAAACTTACATACACAATCCCTCTTCCCCTAAAGACTGATATGCATTTGATCTATCTTTCCTCCAAAATCAATATTTACTGAGGACATTAAAAGATTATGTCCCTATAATCCATGGCAAACAATTTTCCTTCAAGCCCCTTCTACTGTCAGATGCACTGTAATCCTTCTTTCACTTTATCAAATATAATCCTACTTCTACATTAGATACCAAAACGCAGCTGTGCTGCTGCTGCTAGGACACAACTGCCTTCCCCCACCAGCTCCACATCTAACACAAAGAAACCTCCTGGCAGCTGTGGCACAGGTTAACTCTGAAGCCCACATTTCATTTTTGTCAGTTGGAGCAGCTCCAAGCAAAACAGATCAAGGTGTAAACATGTTTATTTACATTTTAATGAACCAGAGCTAGATTTCTTTGTTGTCAACATTCCAAAGTACCTGGTTTGTCCTAATGCAAGGAATCCATGTATTCTTCAGTATTTGTGTTTCGGATTTTCATTTCTTGCTATAAATTGCAATAAAGAGTGCAAGATTGAAAACATATGCTCTGTTGTAATTTAATATGAGGAGTTTGTTGTCATTCACAAACCATTAAAGTTGAATTCACTGTATTAGCAGGTCATCAAAACTCCCTACATTGTTTTACCATCCAATATTCAATTTTCTATCTCAAGTTATTCTTTATTAAAATATGAAGTGAATCACTGTACAGCAGGCATTTTGCCAGGCAAGAAGTTATTAAATCAAATGCAGAAGGCACAGATTGAACTAAAATACAGTACTAGCCTCTTTTCTACTCTGATTAGTGGCAAGATTTGTCAGAGCACCTGCTTTAGTTTTCCCTGTGACTTACAGCCCAAAATGCTCTCAGCCCCTCAGCAAGATTTTATTGAGATAGCTGCTTTTCAAAAAACATCTGACTTTTGCTTATTTTCTTGAGACCTGCAAAACTCCTGTGCTGCATTAATTTTTATGTACAGAAATGGCAGCCACCTTCAGTGCTGTCAAAGAGAATCAAATATTCCCTGTCTGACTCAGAGCATGGATATAATCATGGGGTTTCTTATTATTTAACTACTAGGATTTTTAGGTGAGGATCCCATTATGTGCTCTGCTTGCTAGATTTCCTGCTGCAAAAGAAAAATGGCATGGAGTGCTTTTCTTTCTCTGGAAAATTTGATTACATTATCCAGAAATTGGCATCATTGAAACAATTTGCTCTAATCAGAACAACCATTTCTGTCCTTGTGCTTTATTTATTCCCCTTGACTTTAGACATTGCAAGCTGGAAAGTGTCTCAGGCTTTACTAGAGGGCCCAGGGAATACTGAAAACCAGCCATTCAGTATTGCTGTCACGTATCCTGGGAAACAGATGCTGACTGTCAAGACGGGGAACAGAACATGGGCAGCAGTACACTGACAGATACAATGTGACAGCTGTAGGAGCATCTCTTTCTGTCCCTTGAAGTCAAGGGAAGTCCATCAGTGAGAAATCCATATTAGGAAAGTAGCAAAAAAACACCAACAGAGTCTCTGAGACTGAGATACAACCAGGCTATGAAAGCAACTGTATCAAGGAAACTTGGAAAGACTGATGGGAAAGGGATGCAGAGAATGCAAATGACTATGAAAATTCAGCAAATACAAATTTTGGTCATTGTTGCCCATGGTCTGTTCAGTGATAAATGGCATGTAAAGAGGACTCTCTTCCAATAAAACTGCTAGATGACAACAAGGAAACCGTAAAGTGTCAAGCTTAAAGATTTTTTTTCTCATATACTGTAGTCAAGCTACAAACCTCCATGCTTAAGGATGTGGATGTTAAAAGTTTGTATTGATGCAAGGGAGGGCTTGATGGGTTTCTGAAGAATAAATCATCTGTGTTAAAAGAATACAGAGAATATAGCACAGACAGTGTGTGAATGGTGTTAAAGATCAGAGGGTGCTCGAGAAACACATTGCATTGCTCCTCCCACTGTTATTAGTCTTTCCTGAGCATCAGCTTTAAGCCAGTGTCAGCAACACAATACTGGATCTATAGGAAACTTTAATCTGGTTCAAGAGAGCAACTTCATCTTCTGAATACGAACATAATAGATGTTTACCATGGATTTCAGAAAACATGCAAGACTAATGAAATTTAATTAATTTCAAACAACATACTCACAAAAGGTTTGTTTAGATGAGATGCTGGTCATTTCAGAAAGCAATTAAATTCAATAGGGTTAACTTTAATGATTTTCCTTCTGAAATGTTGACTACTTCATGAACTTTTGAAAAAAATCAACATCATGCAAGTAATACAAGGCTTATCTTGGTGGCTGTGATTATCTGCGACAGGCTAAAAGTTAATTAGAAAGCTTAACTGGATTTGATAAGTGTCTGCATTTCACCAGTTGTTAATCCTGATGAAACATTGATGTGTAAACCAAGTCTACTACCAACTCATGCAGGTGACAGCACATTGCTGTCACTGCCACTCCATGCACATTCTCAGAACCACCTACGTTTAACAAACTTGTTTCAGGCACTTGACTCAGATGCTCACAAGTGTTCAGGAGCACTGCAAATTAAATGGAGTTGCCCTCAGTACTTGTTCCCATTCTTCTTGCAAACCATCACCTGTGACAAGAGAATGAGCTGCATCTGCATTCCTGACAGGCATGACATACTTAGATAAAGTTGATGCCTGTGTCAAACCACCCAAGGCACACCCTGCAGTCACAGAAAGGCAACACAGAGATGCTGCTGTGCTACCACATTGCTGAATCACCACCAGACAACACCAGAGAATGTGGAAACAGAAGGCATATGGCATCGTGGTCCCCTTAACATGTGCCATGCCATGTTTTGCACAGTCTGTTCTACTCTTTTCATCGGGTTTCTTGGTGCAGAAGTGCAGAGTTGTCATAAACAAGGGCATTTCCACCAAGCAAACCTTGGGTGGAAATGAGGTGAGGAGGGAGGAGAACCTCCCTTACCACAGGAGGCCTCAACACCTTCCACTGCATCAGGAGTTGACGTTCACACTGGGAGCTTGCAGGATCAGGGAGGTTAGCAGATCTCCCCATTCACAGTCCCCAGAAATCCCACTGGGCTGTCTCTCTGCAGATGTTAACACTTCTGTTATACTTGGGGGTGAGCATGATCCTCTGTGGTACTGTGAGTTGTGACAGAGCCTGCTGATGCTGCCTGTCACAGCTGCAGGAACATTTTGTCACAGATCATGTTTTAGGGAAGAAGCTGAAGTTTTCTCCTCCTCCAT
This sequence comes from Entomyzon cyanotis, assembly GCA_024500445.1. Lineage (NCBI taxonomy): Eukaryota > Metazoa > Chordata > Aves > Passeriformes > Meliphagidae > Entomyzon > Entomyzon cyanotis. The sequence goes on along the minus strand of JAKEPQ010001018.1, from coordinate 35,831,442 downwards.
ACCTTCTCTCTCCTCTTGAATCAGAGATATTGAGCTTGCTTCAAAGGTCAAAAAAAAAGAATCAACCTTTCTGAAAGCCTGACCTAGATTTTTACTAGCTGTAAAGGTCAAGAGAGACCCTTTTTAACACTGATACAGAATTGGATTCATCTGATGCTAATACCATTGCTGGCCTTCGCTGCCTCAAGGATGTGCAATTCAGGCACTAAATTTTATTTTAATTTCCATTTGGTCTTGAAGATCACCTAGGAACTGCAATAATTTATCACATGCTGGAATGCAAAGGAATACATCTGACAGCAAGGAATAAAATCCCTTCACATCGGAGATAAAAAAAGCTCTTTTCAGTCACAGTTGTTGTCTTGGAAGCTAGAAATAGAAAGTCATCAGTGTTGTTTGTTTTTTTGTTTTGGTTTGGGTTTTTTTTGGTCATGTTGTCATAGGGCAGATTTTCCAAATTATCTGAAATTCTTATTTTATATATTTTGGGACTCGGAGCCCAGGTTTATCTAGTACTCATCTTGTCTCATCCATGTGTGATGCTGAGGATGAAATATAGAACTGCAGCATGAATAATTATTCTAAATCATAAAACACATTCCTGTCAAAGGCAATCTCCAAAGGCAAAACATAAATAATGACATTGTGCAATTTTTACAAAAAAAACCCTCAATACAACTTGCTTTGTTGAATATTGATTCAGACTGCAGTTGTTCTCTCGTCAGTTCATCTGGCAGATGTGAAAACAGCTGGTAAATTCTTCCTGTTTTCAGTTTTCCTTCCTCAGTGCTGCAACCCTGGCCCATCAGTCAGGTTTAGGTGTTCCAGGGGTAACAAGTTCTCCCCCTTTCCAGCAAGTTTTCTATATTAAGCTGTCTCATCTCCCACACAGTATTTATGAAATTAATTCCTTTTCACTGTCACATTTAAGGAGATTGGGCTGAAATATGTTTTAAATATAATAGTGAAAGTAAGCTCTTGCTAGTATGGTTATTTTTTCTTTCCCTTTTTCTACCAAGACCCAAAACTGTAACATTTGCACAGATTTTACAGAGCATATCTCTTCCCAAAGGGGTTTGGACATCACCAAACACCTCTCCTGCCCTGCAGAAGTCAGATATTCCAGCAGCTAGAGGATGGTGCTGAGGCAGGTTAGCTCAGCTCAGCCCCCAGCCATTCAGGCAAGAACCCCACCCGTTCTGAGCCGGGGCAGAGCAAACCTGCACTCACCATCCAGACAGATCCACTTTTACAATTTTTTGTCAGTTTGCCAAAAAACAGTTTTTCAATTTGCTTAGTGGCACCCTGGATTTGGATTGTGTGCACTGTTGAGACAGGAATTCACATTTCACATATTCTTTATTCTCAGTTAACGAAGAATTATTTACATCTAACTAGGGTCTGAAGATAAGACTGAAATACGATTAATGTTTAAAAAAACCCTTTCAAATAAAACCTGGTTTCAATTCAGACATTATGACATTATAGACTGAACTGACCAATAAAAAGCCTTCATATTCTAAGAAAAGCATTAATTCATTTGCAGACACTAAAACTGAAGATTTTCAGCAGTTAACAAGAAAAAACAGAGAAAAATATATACGTACACAGCAAAACCAGCTATTGTTTGTTTTAAAGATAGACCTTGAACACATCATGTGAATGTCACCAATCAAGACTATAACCTTAAGGTGATTCTGGAGTTCCATGTGGAAGGTAAATTCCTTACCTATGTTTGGATCTGAAAAGTTTCTCTGATGACTTTTTCTTTGGATTTTTCTTTTTTAGCACAATAACATTTTCGAGGTGTCTGTGAAGACAAATCAATGCATAGATGTCATAGTGTAGAAAAGGAGGTGGCAGAAAAATCAGGGAAACAGGAAAGATGCAGGGCCAGAAATACAGGAGACAAACTTAGCAGGTGGCTATATGTGTGATTTCTGCTGTTATTGCACAACAGAATTTAAAGAGTTATTTATATTTGAAAAGGTACAGTACTGCTGATCTAAATAAGTTTTTTATTATAGATATATTCATACATGTATGTAATACTGTGAAAATAACTATATTTCAATTCCATCCAAACATCACTAGATGGCACTAAGCCCCAACAATTTTTGGTCATGAGAGGCAGCCATTAAAACAAATTATTAAGGGTTCGTTGTATTGTTTCCTTAAGATTTATAAGATTCTTTTACCAAAAGCAAACCAATTTTGAACATGCATTTACATAATATGTTCTGACATATACTGATTTCTTGTTTTCTCATATATCACTTTAGTAATTGAATAATTCATTTGCTGAAAGGGTATGTATCATCCTCTCACTTGTTGAAAGTGAGCTGTAGTTTTTAATGCATCCCTAACGTTCTTTGATTATAAACTTGTTTAGTAATTGTGGTATGTAGTAACATGGTAGTTTAAATAACAGAATAGTTTAACATGGATGGGATCAAACTTAAATAGAAGTAAAGAAGATGCTGGGGACAGAATGAAATGGCATCTTTCAAATCTATTCCTGTACTGAGTGTGCCAGCTGCCAAGAGCCTAGTGAGGACAGTCTGATCAAAATCCAGGTCCAGTGTCACCAAAGGAAATAATGTGACCTTGGACACTTTTATCTGAACCTCTCCATAGCAGCAGAGTTCAGATAAGCTGAAACTAAGATACAGACTTCTTTTTCATCATCTTTCAATTTTGCCAAGCCAGAAGTTCACTCATTTTTTTGCTCATCTCTAGCAAATTACTCTCCAGAATTTTATTGACTTGAGGTGTATATACAATTCATGCTGACTTCTTTCTGGTAAACAGTAAGAAACATGGACTGTTTGGGGAAGGTTGCACAAAACAGCTGTGGTCTAGAATAAATAAAGGGTTAGGGCAGACATTTGTCAATAGCCACTTTTAAATTTTTTTTGAAAGATAACTGGTGTGAAGAGAAACTTGTGAGTAACTAAGAGGTGTGTCTGGGGAATATTTTTGCAATCTAAGTCGTAGGACTTCAGGAAGGAAAGAAAAATATATTCCCTAAGCCACACCATAAAGGGAAACATGAAGCTCTTAATTAGACGGTAGCAAATGCTCTGATGTTCTCATGACTTTCCTCTCTCCTGCTCTGTTCCTGTGAATTTTCTATGCTTCTGGCTTATTAGATACAATATTTGAAATTTGTTTGCTATAGGAAATGTTGTGCAGTTTCTGATACAGCGCAGGTGTGGTGACCCATTTTTCTGACCTTTCTGAATCTGCTGTGACTCTTCGGGGACCTTTATGATTGTTACTGAATTATTACCTCCAATTTCAAGGTGAAAGCTTTGAAGATCCCTTTTAAGCCTCTGCTCCTACTTTCACTCACTAAAGAAAATAATATAAAATTATTATACTGCAACACTAGGAGCTGGTTTTGGTAATCATAATAATAATTCTCCCTCACAAATTAAACTAGATTCCCTTTTGCTAAAAACTGACTATCCCCATATCCTCCAAACTGGGATGACTAAAATACAGCTCAAAGATCACCAGAGTACAAAATAGGATATAAAATAGGTAATGCAGGATTTCTTACTTTCAGGAGAAGTGCCTTTATTTTAAAAGCTGCATCTTTATCATTATTTTATAAATTTTTTCTCTATTCCCCGTGTGTGTAAATGTGAAAGAGCACATCACGCTCCAGCACAACATCCAGTGGTGTGACTGAGTTCAGAATCTCCTTCCCCATGGCCACAGTCAGACTGGTCACAGCTGCCAAGTAGCCTCACAAATCTCAGTGGTAGGGTTCTGAGGGGACAGGAAGGGTTGGGAGCAGAAGAAGGAGGATGATATAGGTTGATAAGTATTTCAATATATATTCTCCAGGAAAACTATTTTCTATGGAAAATAGCCTGGTTCCAAAGTAGAATTTAACTTGTTCCAAAACTCTTGCCAGGTTATTCAGTAGAAATTATACCAAATTATTTATGTTTATTATATGAAAGTAATTAGCATTCTATAGTGAGAAAGTGACTTTGCACTGGAAGGTGCTGCTGAGTAGTATAGACCCACTAAGGCAAACATCACTCTAAGTGTGGCTAGCACAGGTCTTTCCCATGAGAATTTTTTCCTGTGTTTTATAAACAAAGATAAAGTTTGGATGTTATTAAAAACAGTGTCTCGAGATTTGGACAGTTCAGGCCTGGCCAATCAGGCCTAGGGGGAGGTTTCTGACTGACCAATCTGAGTGACCTCTGAAAAATCTATATAAGTTGGAATTAAATAACAAAAGCTCTCTTTTTTATGCCATGCTGAGAATCCGGGTCTTCTTTCTCTGCTAGCGGCACAACAGCGACATCTAAGCTGTGAATCTGACAGGGTCTGTGAAGCTTTCAGTCTCTCTGAATAATGAAGGGTACGTTTTGGAGTGTGGAGTGCAAGGAGATAATTCTCAGCTTTTTGGATAAATGACACTTACTTCCCCCGTAGCGGATAAATTAATTGGCTCTTTCTCTGTTGTGTCTCTTCTGCAGAGGGAATTACAGCGAAGCCCTTTAAGTGTAAATTAATTTCAAGATAAGTAGAACTACAATACCTGCTACTTACACAATCATGTACGTAATTGCAAGTATCATATTATTGGTGATTATTGGCCACAAGTGTGGCATTCATAAAAGGAGAACAGCCTGTTTACAGTTAACCCTCACATGGCTGTGACCTCTGCAAAAGGAAAAAGAAAAAAGAAAATCTGGAATTCCCACGAGGCAAAGTAACTACAAGGAAAAGCCCTTCAATGTAATTTCACTACTTGCCCTGTACCATGCCAAACACCTGCCAGCTCCACAATGCTGGCTCCTGCAGGAGCTGAGTCAATTTGGCATTCTGAAGTGCTTAGAATGATTCAGGACAGCACCTGGCTGAGCCATACTCCATATGAATAGACAAAATCACCAGTGATTGCAATCTTTAAAGGGAAATATTGCCTTTCATTGTATCTAGATCTTATCACCCAAAGTGGGTGTAATTAGAAAAAATGCAAGTGGATGTAATCAGTTTGGAATGTGCATTGAGCAGTTCTTGAACCAGACTTGCAGCACTGACCTAAGTTAAAGTACTCCCTGGAAGCAATTTAAACTGTCTGAATTAAAGAAAAATTGTATGTGCAATCATATGAAAATCTTGAACCTTGGGGTTTCTTTTGGGAAAGTTTTTCCCTGTCAGACTTTCCCTCCCATAATTACACTTTCACCTAAACATTCAAAGCAACCTCTATTAGTGAGTTTATATTAATAACCAAAAACCACCACAGATACAAATCAGACATGAAACAAAAATGTGTTCCCAGATGCTATGAGACACTGTTTCTGCTTGTCTTCTCCTTGTATAGTTCTTGAATTCTTCTCAGCTTTTTCTGGAAGTATTCCACTCCTACGCCCAAATACCCCTGATTTTTTTTTATCAGGAAAAATTAACAAATACTTATTCAAATTTTGTAATTTTTACAGCAAGCCGCAAATATTGCACACACAGGCAAAGTCTGACCACGTTAGTTTGGAGGACTGTAACAGTACAATCAGAGATCAGCTAATGAAATGTTTAGAAATTTCTCCTTCTCCATGGGTTCCTACTCCCAGCCTCCATATATAATTCAGTTAATCCCTAGCACTCATGCTATCTATAACTGTACTTCATTTTGTTACTGAACCATAACATTTTGTGTTATTAATGCCATTAATGCCACGCTAAGGACTAGCAGCAACTCCCAATAGTATTTTATTTGTACATTTTGATAACTAAAGCTTGTTCTGCTGATTAAAAAATTTTTCTGTGGTACAATTTGGTGGAACTTTTCTCACTACCTTCAAGACCAAGATACTATACAGTATGTTTTGTTTACATATTTTATCTGTTTTCTCCTCTATTTTTCCACTTGTTTCTTGTCAAATGACCTTGATTCCTCCCTTTGGTCCACTTTTGGTTCCTCTCCTAAACATCCCACAATAATTCTCTTGTATGCCCTAAATGCTCTTGCCAGCATTCCACAGTGGATTCCACATGCTTGGAGGCAGGAATCCCCCAGGACTCCCAGTCTGTAAGGTGAACCAGGGAGAGCCTCTGAGGCACAGGGCTGGTAGCCCAGAGAGTAGATGTGCATGGCTGGCACTGATTAGGTTACTGGGTTCCTCTGCCTTGCATTGCTCCCCTACCCCTTCATGTTTATGCGGATTAGCTTTACATTACATACTATAGAAGTCCCACTTTGCACAGAAATCATCAGTCACTAGGCTAAAGTGAGTATCAGTCAATGGCCTTGCTCTTAGGTGAATCTTGCTGCCACCCAAGAGGAGCCCGTGTCTTCTGGCAGCCTGATGATACCAAATAAAACATCCACCTAACAGTGGAGATCCCGGGTTTAAATCTTGTGGTGACATCAAACCTTTACAGGTCAGTAGAACAGTCTGTGCTCTCTTCAATGCCTTGTGTGCAGGTTAGAGCACCAACTGGAGCCTAGGTCTTCTTCCAGGTCTCTGACTCACCCTCACAATCCTCCTCTGCTGCCCCACTGTTTTGATGAACCCACTATCTCCAACATACAACCAGGGTCTGGATGCTTTCCCGAGAGTTTAGTCTTGCAGCTTTAAACCCACTCCAGCAGAAGAGGCAGCACCTTCTGTCCTATTCAATGTTAATCTTTGGACATCTGCACATAAAGAAGGAAAATAGCACTGCCAGCACGTGCTCCAGACGTGTATTTGGAAGAGATCTGTAGCCACTGCAATATATATGCCTGTTGGACTGAGTCCCCATCTGAGAAACAGTTCTGTACAATTCATGATGTGGCTTAATGTTAAATAGTTATTGAGCTTTTGTAGATGCCTAAACTTATGAGGAAAAACTTCAAATACCTGGGGAATATTATACATGGGAAACATGAATGCCTGTGTACTTAAGGCATCTTGAGGTTTAGATGGCAAAATGTTAAGAACTAAATTTGGATGTCTACCTTGAAAAAAAAAGTGATTGAGGCAGCCTATCCTTCTGTACTCATAAAGCCTATCTGGCATCTACATTTGTTGTGTGTCTGCCTTGTAGCTCTGATGGGTTCTCTGGATCTTATCTTTGCAGTTGAAATACAGGCTTTCAAGCAGACACAGAAAATGCTTTTCTCTGATCTGCAGTCCAACATATTTGCAGACACATCTCCAAATTGGGCAGATGAAGCATGTGCACGCAGCATCTATTCCGAGACAACCACACCTTCAGACAATGAGTCATGCAGTGAGTCAACACCTGAGCTGGGCATCACCTGTGTTTCTGGAATTAAAGCATAAGAGACTTGAAATATGTTTTGGTTTACTGCAAGATAAATACACTCAACTCTTCCAGCTATATTGCTGGGTGTGTCCTTGGAAAGACTAAATTATTTTAGAAGTTCAATTCCAGTGGACTGACATTAATAAATCCCCAATTAACGTAAGCACAATAACCTTCTAGCCAAGGTTTTCCAGGACTTTTTGCATCCATTATTCAAGAAAAGCTACCTCACAGACTTGTAAGAAAGAAAAGCATTACTTTCCACATTTCTGTATAAATAAACTAGCTCAAGTAAGGTTAAATAACCCCAGGTAAAACAGGAAGGCTTCAATCCTAATTTACTGTAGTATCTGCATTACTGGATGAAAGGGTCAAAATGCTATTTTATAGTCAAAATGTATGAAATTACTTGTCTGTGGATTCATCATTAACATACAGAACTATCCTTCCTCCTACAGACAGCAAACCTATGTAATTAACCTGGGGTTCATGCATTTTCAAGAACTAGAAGGTAGATAAGATGGACTTTGCTCTTTCCCGTTAACCAAGCTCTCCTAAGGAAGATGAGATGGGTGGTGTCACAGCTGTGCCTAAGCACTTTGGACTAAGAGATAAGATTATCTTACCTGCAGTTTAACAAGCTACTGTTAATGGATTGGAGGTTCTCACTGCAAATGTGGTGTAAAACATGTCAGCTCAGACTTCAGTCTAGGTTAATAGAAGAAAAAATGTTTTCTCTGACAAGTACCGGGGAAGGAGCAAGCACATTGGCAGTCACCTGCCTTGGCTGACATGCAGTAACTTATTAAGGTTCAGAAACCCACTAGTCTACCTGAACCATTAGAGACAAACAACCCATCACCTTAATTAAAATGCAGCTCTGGGAGCTGCCCTTCGGGAGTAATGGAATGTGCAATGCTGGCTTGATTCTGTCTGGTACAGGAGGGAGAGTGATTATGCAAAGTCATGAGTTCACTTTATAGATGAGGGAGTATTATTAATGAAGGAGCTCTTGAAAACAGAGAAGCACATACAAAGCTTTACTTGCAGAATGAGAGAGCTTACTGTCAGTGTTGAATAAAAGCTTGCTATGACTAAATGTGTTTATTCTTAGTGGATTATTTTTAATGTCTTTTTTTCCCTGCATTTAGCTGTACCTACTATAAAGTAATACCAGAACTTACATCGCTTTTATTTTGTAGTCATGTTTTTCTTCAGGAAATAAGCTCTGGCACCGGGTTGGCTCAGGGTCACCTGTGCTCCACCATATTTTAGGATGCTTTGAGACAGAGGTGAACAGGCAGCTGAGTAGAGTGCAGGACTGCAGGGAAGGAAGGGGAGAAGGAAGGGGTGTCACAGCCTGGGAGCCACCTTGCCCAGAGAAGAACTGTGGGAAGCCAGGTCACCTACTGCTTTTGCTGCTGTCAGGGGGAGGGGACAGCATCCTGAGCTGGTGGTTGCTGCAGGACGAGTGTCTCTGAATAAGAACCTAAGGAACCAGAGAGCAAAGACAAACACTAAACACTACAGTTAATGATAAATAATGGCTCCATCTTTCTTCTATATAAATCGACAGAAATTTTCCTATATAAGCAGGAGGGGACCGGGAAGCTTTTGGAAGCAGAATATGTTGAGGAATTGCAACCTTACAACTGAAAGTCAGTTTTGAAGGGGCCTCATGCTGCATAGCAATATCCTTTCATTTTCTCTGCTAGCAGGATGGGTGCTGCAGAGGGAAGTGCAAGCAGGCTGCATCCTAGTGAGATCCTCAGGGCATTGCACAGCCAACAGTAGTGAGAAACCCAAGAAATCCATCTGAAGCACTTTGCAAAACTTCTTTGTTCAACCTAAGTTTTTTCTCCATTTGGGGGATTTTCTACCAATGGAGGTGATGTTTTTCTCTGTAACAGGGATTTTTTTTTAAGTAGAATGTTACTACAAAGTTCAGTAATCATTCATCCAAAACTTTCTGACAGCAATCTGCTTAATTCCATTCTTGAGCTCCAATTGAAAAACAATATATTATAAAATGCTAGAAGCAGATTAAAACCAGCAGTTGTCAGAACTCCATTCTCTTAAGAAAAAAATTAAAATGATTACTAGCCGCTACCTTGCTCCATTCACTCTTTTTTTCTCTTCCCTATTGAATAGTATGGTGCTGAGAATGTATCTATTAGCACTCACAAGCAAAATGAAGATAAACATCCTGTAATGGATTTTGGAGCTACTATTGAACTAGAAGCATGAAGGAACAGATGAGACACTGAAATGCACTCTGAATTTCAATGGACACTTTTAAAATAATCTCTGTTGAGGTCTAACACTTTGTGGGAAATTCACTACAAGGAAAATAGCTCCAAGAGATATCTCATACGTGAAAATAAGTAGAAAAGCAGCCACAGAAACAAGGAAAGAAACAGTCCTGTGAAGGCATTCTTCTTCCATTTTAAAACCTCTGCTTCTCCCAAGGTTCCTACATTGCCACTTAATATAATGGCAGAACAGCTGCACCTGCGTTTCCTTGCATAGAGAGTTATTTTAAATTCAGACTGGGGACAGCAAACACAGTAGCAGCCTAAGAATGTTTCCTAATGAAAGGGGAAGACAAGACATCAAGTACTTCATTTGACTCAAACAAATCCAGAGAACAACCTCTCTTGACATTTATCAAGGGTCTTCAATAAGGTTGTGCTGCCTAAAATGACAGAATGCCAGGACAATCTTTGCAAATAAAATATCCGAGGATTTTTTGGGCCTTGTCTCTCTGTGGATGATCCATGAAATGAATTTCACCCTGGTAGCTGCAGTGGTGCCAACCACAATTATTCCTTGTTTATATTTTCAGCTAGTTTTTTTGTCCAGCACCCACTTGCACACTGTGAACTTCAGCAAATACTTTGTGTGTGCCAGGCTCTGCTGGAGGGTGTGTAGGGCAATAGGGAGGGTGTGTAGAGCTTTCAAAAGTACATACAGTCAGAACAAGAAATTGCTGAGAGTAAGGAATAATTAGTATGTCAGCCAGACCACTCTGGAAAAGCAGGTTTCCAAAACAAATCTGGCCTAATTTGCATCATCAGGACGTGGTTTTACCCTAAGCTATGTTTGAAGCAGCCAGTCTGTTCCTTCTGGAATATCCATGAGCCAGTGTTCTTCCCTGGGAAGAGACAAAAAAGGTGATGCAACATTCTGCTCTTCCTCCCTGTGAGGCAGACATTCCCAAGTGACTGTGTTCAAGACATACAGATGCTTTGTCTGGGAAGTGTCACCATAAAAAGCCAGATAGGTTAGCTCACAATTTTGCCACCACCAGTCTAATGGCAGCTGGCAGAGCTTACTTTTCATTTCCATCTTAGGAAAAGGTATGTAGAAAGATGTCTCCTTGCTTTCACAGAGCCAATCATGAAAATTCACAGAGAGGCAATGGTTCAGACCTGGTGTTTCCAGGTGGATACTCCACACAGCTTCCTTTGCTATCTGCCCAGGAAGGACTGACTGAGGCATCCAGTCTGTATTAGCTGGTTAAATGAATTTGCAACACATTACAACAGTGGGTTCATTTTGCTTTGCCTTTTGCCACTGCCTTGCCTTGATCAGGTATGTAATCAAGCCTGTCAGTCTGTCCTAGAGTCAGTTTCATCTGGATACAGCCCCGTATTTCCCTCCAACTGTTTCCCTTTTACACAATGCAGAGATTTATTGTTGTGAAAATATCTTTTCTGAGACTGAATCTCTTGTAGTACTGAGAGCCAAATTTTACAAAGGGAAGGCAAACGAGAACATTTTTGCAGGTAATAAAGGCATGATCAAGCTCATGGATTTTCTCATCAGGAATCCTTGTCTTGTGGTCAAATGATTTAGGATACTAATTGTCCAAAAGAGTGTGGTGTCTTGCATTGCAATGACAGAATTGTTATTATACAGATAATACATCAGGCTGCATGAGAGAATGTGGTTTAGTAGGTCATGCCCTTGAGGGATTTTTTTAACGGGAAATAACTTTTATAAAACCAAGAATGAGTGAGTAAGATACTGATTCCTCATGCTCTTCTGCAGTGAGAACACCCAAAGGCACACTGTCATTGGATGGTAATTTTTGATTCTGTGAGCATAATTTTGCCTCATGCTTAAGACTAAATTAGTTCACAGCATCCTCTTACATTTCATATTTTTGTAGGCATTACCTGTGTGATTAACTCAGGTATTTCATGAGAGATGATGTGCCTCATGCTACAGGTCTCCTTAGCAGCATCTAGACTCTTCAGGAGCATCCCGACGACCAGTGACATTCTCTGTTTATTGCTGTGTGAATCAACTGTTTCCACTTCAGGAAAGAGCAGGTTTGTGGTAATTGTGAAAGTCGCATACTTGAGAATTACCCAATACTGAAAATGACAAAAGCATCATTAGCCCTGAAGGCTACAGCTCACAGATGGAGAGAGCTCTGATGCCATCTACAGAGGACACACAGGAGGGAATGAAATAGGCAGGCAGCTTTCGCATGATTTCAGGCCAAGCAGCATGAGGTTTGACCAGAAATCCTTTGAATATCTGGTATAAACTAGTGAGACCTTATGTCTGACCCAGTGAGGTCTGGCTGGCAACCTGTAGTCAAATCTGGCATACAGAAAACTTCCATCTGGTGTCTTCCCCAGAGGACTTGCAATAGTCATTCAAGGATGAATGACACTTGAAGAGATAGGTGCCTCTTCCAGAGGCTATGAATGAGCTGCTAGAGCACTGCTGCTGTCTCTGGCAGGTGAGGGCAAGACAGAGACAGCCCTTCCAGCCATGACTACATTCTCCCAATTTCCCTTCACTGCCTACAGCAACACTGGATCTCCCTGGCACAGTCATGGGGTGCAGCTGTTACTGCTGTTGATGGAAAGAAATTTAAGCAGCAACAGATTCCAGGAGGTGAGAGTGGCTGGTGAAAAAAAAGAAAAGAAGGATGCCAAAAAAGGTGAGTTATTTTAAAACACCTGAGTGAACATGTTGCCTTATCCCTGTTGTGCTAGTGTGAAAGCAAACCAGGGGAGGAATTAACCCCACACAAATATGTTGCGAAAGATTCCAAGTCAGAACAACAATTTTAAAAGGAAAATTAGAATAAAGTCAATAGAATATTATCTGATACTCTGTTGGTCAGGGTGGTGGTAGTAGTCCAATGAAATGGTGGCTACAGTCCTGTTGGAGTGATGGATGTGGTCTTGTCAAAGCGGTGATCCTGCAGAAAGGTCTCGTCTTCCTCTGGAGGTCCGGTGGTGGTTCTCAAGCTCTTGTCCTTTGGGAATCCAGTGGTAGTGTCTCCATGGTGTTCTAAACCCCAGATTACATGCAAGTAGGAATGTTTGGTTCCTCCCCTCAGGTCGGGGCATCTCACAATGGGATGATGTAATTCTGTGAGTCATTCTGGAAGACCTTGATGGCCCATGAGCGGGAATGGCCCCACACAGAGCTGCTGCTGCCTCCCCGAAGGCTGTTATCAGGGCTGAGTGACAGAGAAGATAAACACTGCCCCACCTATCTTAATAGCTTGTGGAGATGGTAACAGAATGCATACTTTTGGTTACACCTTCCCTGTAGCCCAAGACACCTGTTCAGAAACAAGGGCCAGGGCAAGGTTTGAGGTATATTTTTAAGAAGAAGGATATCCCTGGCACTCAGGTATTTCTGAAGTGTCTTCACAGAGCTGAAATACAGGCTTTGGACTGAAGACACGCTCAGAGACTGAGGACATGCTGCCCAGAGACTATCTTGGCTTTGGAGCCAGCATACCTCAGCCAGGAATTGCCTGGAGAAATGGAGAACAGAAACAGGCATAACTCCACCCCAGAGCTATGGGGGTAGATATGAGAGCCCTGATACTGAACAGACCGAGCACAGAGGCAGAATGACAGGTAAATGATAAGGCAGAAACACTGTAAAGCAGCTGACAATGCTGGAGCTACAAAATATAGTACCATGAAGAGATGCCAGGAGTATCACCAAGGCTCCTTTACAGGAAGCAGGCAGCTGGAAAGCGATCTGCCTGAAAACAGCCCTGAGCCCAAAAACTTTACTGACTATTGACAGCCATCTGAGGACAAAAGGAAGAAAAACTCAAGGGTGTAAGGAGCTCTCAATGGTAGGACTGTGTAATTCAGTGTTCAGATACAATAATTAGTCAACTCTTCCTAAGCTGTCCTCAGGTAAATGAAGATTTTCTTGTTCCTTTAGCAAAGCATTCAGCGCTTGTGAGTAATAATGTGTTATCCATTATATTTGGCTGGGGAATCACTTGGATTTCTCAGGTTTCATGGTGACAGTTGACTCAGCTTTGTTTTATATGTTTACTGAGGTTTTCAATCCTGCCCTCAGTTTTCTGTTCCAAAGTCTAAGACTGCTGATAATAATTACATTACCCATGTCTTTATGCCCTTGTGTTCTTCACACTCCTGGCTATAGTTAACAGATTATTCAGTGGGTCGTAAAGTGAGGGACAGAATGGCCCTTTCATACACTCCCAAATGATAAGCAAAACAATTCCTCTCCAGGTAATTCTTGAAATGACATTTAATTTGTCTTTTTGACACCAAAGAGACATGGGAAATAGGAAAGACACACTTTCTGTGTTTCTCAGAGAAGGCCCTCAGTGGCTGAAGAACAGTTATAGCTGGAGAATTGTTTTTTCTAGCCCTGTGTGTGGTCAATGTATCTGACTGCTTTATAAATACTTCTAGGGAACATTCCAACATTTATGGGGAAAAAACCATCAGTGTAAAGTGTTTATTTTCTAAAGAGCTTACGTACTGGGGTTCTTTCATAATGACTATTTCTATTGTACCAGATGACTGGTGGAGCATTAATCAGCTTATCTGCTGGCTTCTGTGTGCTAGAGTGGCGTTTTCTCATGCTATTACTATTGATCCATTACCATCCCATTAGCTCACAGAATTGACTTATGGAGCACTTTGTATATAGGAAAAGTAGGTACTACACAAAAGTGCCTTCTATTTTTATTAGTACAGTAGAGCTAAATTCCCAAGGATTCACACCACTGATATACAAGAAATTGCAACTTGTCTTCCACTTAGCTTTGCAGGTGATTCCTCTTATGTCCCCATGGAGATAACGCTGACCTGAAATGGGATATCCATTGCTTGCAATAGTGTCTGTTGGTTTAATATTAACAGATACATTTGCTGTAGGATTTCAGAACTATCCTTTTACAGAAAACATGGAGCCTAAGCACCTATATTCTAACTTTAACAATACTCAGGGCAAGCCACTTTCATTGTCAACATCCAGTGCCTCTGTTGCCTGTCAGTTCCCACTCTAGCAATCACAATGATAAAAATTGTCTAGTGAAGAATTTTTTCACACAGCCTACTTTGGACAAGTAATTTGGACAGGAAAAAGGTTTTTGAGACTCAGAAATTTTCCAAATGCTACTCTTTGTTCGGTAGACACATCACTTCTTTTTCACATCAGGACTGTGAACATACTCTCACTAAACACAGGTTAAAAAAATCCCACTGATGTCCCAGGAAGATGACCAATCTCCATAGCTCACATTTTGACAACAAGGATCTAAATAAACACCAGGTCTTTCATAAGTAGGACTGGCTTTGAAAAGAGGTGAAGTAGATAATTGCAGAAAAATCGACACTGGATCAGTAGCAATGACAGTGTCCCTTACATGGCTCCATTTGCACTCACTGGTTCAGAGTGTAGAGAACAAGGCAGTCCCACAGTCCCTGTATTACACAGCCTGCACCCCTGCCTGGCTCCTGCTACCTCTGCACCTTTTGGGGAGAAACCATACTAGCAGGAGGCTTCCCGGGCACAGACAAGAGCAAAGAGGAAATCCAGGGGAGGACAGCACTACCTTGTCTCACCTTTCCCTGTCAGTGGCATAGTGTTGCCAGGGTAGGGCTTGGCACAGGAGATGGGAGGACAAAAAGAGGCAGGTACTTTCTGGGTCCAGGCATGGAGGTAGCAGATACATGAGATATCCCTTCAGAGAGGGAGATTTGCTCAGTCTCAGGGCTCCTAGCTGGTCATGGAAGACAGCACTTCAGTGAGCAGCTTTGTTGCTGACACAAAATTGACTTTTTTATGACCCAGTATGAGGACAAAATAATACATTTCATTTCCAGCTACAGGGAAGAAAAACACATTTGCCTGCTTTACTGAGGTCACTGCACCTACCTTGCTCGCTGGGGCTGGGAAAGAATGAAACAGCTTTGTGCAGTGCAGTGTGACAGTCTGCCAAAGTGATCCCTCTGACCAGAGCAAGGAGGAGGCTGCTCTGTCATGTCTGCCTCAGACACATGCAGCACATTTGGATCACCCTTTTTCTGCAGCTTAGGCAGCCACTGACACCAGTGAAGTTAACTGCTAGCAAGTCAATTTGCAGTCATTTCAGACCTGAGCAAAAATAATGAGTGTATAGAGCACAGTTACGGTGAAAGCAGCCCAAAAAGATGGGTGACTGACACAGCTGTTAATGAGTTAAATGAAATTTACTCTACATAAATTCCACATTCACTCTTTCAGCCAAATGTGCATACCACAGAGTATATCTTCGGAAGAAAATATTGTTTGCCTCATTAATTTAGATACAAGGTGCCAATAAAAAATCTACCAGAACCTTAGTGAGTGTGTTCAGGAGTCACAGGTCTTTTATGAGCTTCCAAGATAAGGCTTAGTCTCTCTTAAAATGAGTAGTGGCAACAAACAGGCTGTATTCTTGACTGTCTTCTTGGATCACTTACCAGCAATTCTGAATACAACCCTTTATTACTGTAAAAATGACTGCAGATAGTTCCCAGAAATGGACTCTTGGAGGCATGAGGACTGCATCTCCTTCTTTTCAAACTGTATAAGGATCTTCCAGATTTTTGCACTGCTCCACAAAAAACAAAAAAAACCCCAAAAATAAAAACAAATGAACAAAGAAACAAACCAAAAACAAAACCAAAAAAATACCACCAGCCCCCCCAAATAAAAGAACCACCCCCAAAAAGCCCCCCACCATATCTGAAATGAGGTAGTCTGGAAAAATAGTCCTGAGACAAATTTGAATGAAAGTGGATATTAACACTGTGACTTCAGGGAACAGGTAAAGAAAATAGAATGGATTTCGTAAACTCATTATACTTTGTCCTTAGTTTTGACAGTGTCTGTTTAATTCCTTGCACGCCTGAAGAAACATCTTTTCCTCTATGGAGATCATTTATATCAAGTGAATAATTAGTTTGTTCTGTTGCTTCAGTTTTTATTTAAAATATAATTCATAGGCAAATTCCATATTCCCTCTAGATTTTATGAATTATAAATTATACACTAAATCTATTTTACTTAAACCAACAAATTTTCTCTTTTAAAAGATAGGAGCTATTCAGCACTGTAAGATATCTTTAGTAATATCTGAATAGGCAGATGATAATTATGTTGAGGTTTTTTTGTCAAGCCCGTGAATCTGATGCACACTTACTGGAGTTTTATTTGCAAACAAGTAAAACTTCATTCTTCAAAGTGCTGAACAGTTTGCCTAACACCTGGAGGTAGTAACCACCACTTCAAGGTTCCAAGCTCCTGTAAGAACTCCTACATTTTACATACGTGGGGCCTCTGTTATAACCCAAGGCTTCTTCAGTTGCCTAACAGAGTTTCATGCATTCATTGTAAAGTCTGTCCCAGAGTGAGAAATCCCTTTATATTTATCTGTCTAATCTTTGTGTTTCACTCTTGGCTAGACAACCTAACAGCTGTGAGTGTTGTCAGACTTCTAGGGATATCAGCTGTATTTGTAATCATCTTTCCAATTCTTATTTTAAAAATAATATATGTAAGTGTATTAATGCAATGTAATAATAAACATGTCTGTAGTAATTGCATACCACACAGCAAAGTACTAGAACAAAATCTCACACTCTAAATTCTTTATCTAGCTCAACTCTCTCAAAACGTGGCTGCAAATGGAAGCAGTGTTTTTCTTCTGAACAGTACTCAAACTAGGAGAAACTGAAAAATATTTTCAATTTAAAAAAGAAGTTAAATAAGTTTTGAAGACCTCTCAAAAATTAGGAGTTGGAGAATAAAATCCATTATTTAATTCTATTATAATTATAATTTTCTGCTCACAGTGTTGTGCACCACAATATATTACCAGAAACTAGCTGAAACGTGCTGTAGCCATTTCACAAGCTGCAATGAGTATTTTGTTCCTAGACAAAAAGTCGTTGCTTTTCTGGATTCTCCTGGGCAAGATCTGCCCACTGTTTGAGTTGTGTTGATTATCATAGAGTTGTAAGTGTTACAGGGTGATTGCAGATTTGCCATCTTTATCTCTGATGTGTTGGAAGTTGTTCAGACTTTGCCTCAGCAACAGAAATTATTTGTTTGAGGAGTGTGACCATATTGCCCTGAGTTACCTACTGAGCATTGATTCTTTTTGAAACAAACTGCAACACACAGTAGTAAAGCGAAGGGTACATTTGGCTGGCTCAGAGCAATAAATGAAAAGAACATTTTCCCCACAGTTGTCATGATATGACTTCTATGGGAAAAGATTCTATGTAGTTGTTCTGCTGTGAAAATTTGTATTGAGGCAAATACATGGGACACAGACTGGAGGTACAGAATGAAATGTGAAACACAACACACAGGAATGTCTGAAGGTGTCTGCACTGATATGTTGAAAATTCACAGAGAATTTCTTGCTTCTGGAAAGTTTAGTAACTTATTTCTCTCTCAGAGCCATATGTTCTCAGAGTCTTCATGGAAAAAAAAAGATAATGGTAAATGCCCTACTACACCTCCTTAAAATAAAGACCTTTTTCCTTACATCACCTTCTAAGTTGACTTACCTTTCTACCTTAAGGTTTGGAATGTTTCACAGTCATTAAAATATAAAGGTCACATCTGCACACATACTACATATCCATTTAAACTTTTTAATAAAAATAAAAGATAATAAATTATAAGGAATAGGAAGAAAAATCTCTAATTGTTATAAAAATTTGATTTTAACACCAAATAACAAAAATATGACACAATTATGCTTCTTTTCTAAAACAATGGGGTCCCTCCAGAAAAGACATATTTTGCTATGACTCTTAGCTGTTCACATGATCTGTAGGGTGAAGCCTCTATGACTAACAGCTCATTTCATTCAGTGGCAGAATGTAAACCTTTCACAAAAGTGCAGTTTAGCTCACCTAGAATACTGGGGTGGGGTTTTTTGCATTTAAATGGATGAATGACTAGTTTTAGCGTGAATGGAATGTCTGCTATGAGAAGCTGCATTCTGCGGGGCCAAGGAAACTGAGGATGGGTGTTGCTTAACTTCCACCTGACAGATACCTTTGGTTAGGGCACTCCATGGGGTTGGGCATTGCTTGAATTCAAAGAGCCGTCCTGCTTCAGGACAATTGAACCAACATCATCCAGAGGAGTGATCTGTATCTCCTGAGCACAGGAATGGCAGGACTTTGACTTTCCAGTGTCTTGCCCTTACTCAGTTCAGCTCAAGAAGAAAAACTGCATATTCCCTGGGGACAAAGGGTCTCGTGTCTCCCTTGCACTGTGTCTGTGTGAGCAGCAGGGACAGGGTGTTCCTGGGCAGGGCTTGTGGGGTCTGTTGCTGCATGGCCTCGCTGGATTGGTGATGTGGATAATAGGCAACACCAGGCAGTATCAGCTTTGAGGGCAACTCAATGTGAGCAGAAGGACCAGGACTTCAGGTGCAGGTGGAGGATACACGTGGGAGGCCAAAACTAACCACTCAACTAAGGTAAGAGGATGAATGAGCCCTGAATAGATGAGGATTACAGAAGGATGGAGACACCTGAAGATAACGAAATGGCTAAAGATATCTGTACCATCTTGTTGGGGTTAATAGAAGGACAGCTAGTAAACCAGCATATGGGAGAGAGTGTGAAGATGAAAAGCTTTGTCTTTTTATGTTCTATGGGTAGCAGCAGGAAATAACACAGTATTCCTTTCTTTTCTCTGTGGTCAGGAATGGGAGAGGGGAGTGAGAAGTGAAGTTTCAGGCCTGCTCAGCAACAGAATGAGAAGTAAGGAAAGCAATTCTAGCTTTGTTCTTTATCAGTTCTGGTGGGGGGAAGGGAGCTGGTGAGGGAGCAGAGCAGATTTGATTTGCATATCAGGTGGAGGAGCTGTGGGCAGAGTGGGAGGACAGTAAAACCTTTTGTAGGTTTCTGAGATGGAGAGCTGTGAAAACTTGAAATCTAATCTCACTTCATTTGATCATTATTGTGTGGGGCACAGAATAAAATATTCCATTTTTTTGGAAAAGGGGCTTTAGGAGAGCAATGAAGTATTTAGTATTTTTTAATGTCATGTCCTTAGGTTTATTGTACTTCCTGGTTTTTTTGTGTTGGTATTCAATATGAGTGTGTTGCACAATTTGCATTGTGGTTAATGCTTAATAAAATGCCAATGAAAGGACCAGAAATAGGACGTTTTTATGAGAGGGAGCATGAAATTAGTGACAGGAAATTCCTTTTTAATTCTTTTTTTAACCTCCTTTTTTGGGGGGTGTTTTGTATGTTTGTGTTTGGTTTGGGGTTTTTTTGTTTGGTTTGGTTTTTTTAGGGGGTTTTGGGGGCATTTTGGGGTATTTCTTGTTGTTGGGGTTTTTGGGGGTTTTTTTTTGTTTGGTTGGTTTTTTGTGTTATGGGGTTTGAAGAAATTAAAGAAGTGGCTTTTGCATGTGTTTAGTCCAGTCCATTTAAACTGGGAGTAAGAATACATGAAACATCCCATTGCAGAATCAGTGGGACAAACCATCGGTGCCCATACTGTCTCTAACAGTGGCAGTAGAAAATGTCACTGGAAGAAAGCAGAAGAGCCCAGTTCCCTGCTGTCCTCAAGACTTGGTTAAAACATTTCAGAAGGTAACAATTCAGAAGGTAACATACATTGCTGCCTGATCCCTTTAAGGAATTTATCTACTTCCTTTAAAGGGTGTGATAGTATCTCCCTTTTGCCTATTTTAAATTAGCTTCACCAAGTGCTCTCTAGTCCTAGCATTGCAAGATGTAGTAAATTTTACTTCTGCGCTGACCTTTCTACCACCCTCATAATTTTTCAAATTTTAGTCCTTTTTCCTTTCAGACTTTTCATTTCCCTTTTAAACAGCTTCAACGTGTTGAATCTTTCCTTATAAGACTGCAGTGACATCCCTTAAATCATTTCAGTTGCCTTTCTCTGTACCTTGTCTAGCTCCACTGTGTTTTTCTTGAGGACCCAGACATTTTAAGTTTGCAAGATGAGGGGTTTACATAGTGGCAAAATTACGTTCCTTGTTTTCAACACCTTTTTTTTTTCAACACTTTTCCTGTCAATGATCTACATTTTTCTGGATTTTTGGGGGGCTGATACTGAATAGTATGACAATGATTTTTGTAAACTGACTGTGATCTTTCCGAGGTCACTTTTCTGAGCTGGAATCCTGAGAATCCTGGATTCTGCATGTAGGTGCACTTTGGATTCTTTTTCTCTAAATGCATTGCTTTTCATTTAGATAGAATGAAGTTAATTAGGTATCTTTTTTCCATTCAGTTTTGTGAACTTCTGGAGTTCCTCACTGCCTATTTTAAGGGCTTGGTATCATTTTCATATGTGAGGATTTTGCTGCATTTCCCTTCCAGATCACTGATGAAGAATATGAATAAATCTGGTACCCATACTAGTCCCTACTCAAGTACCCTGCCAATATTTTTCCACCAGCATTAGTCTTTAATTTCTATCCTTTATCCGTCCTCCAGTAGATAAAAGGTCATGTCCTGTAATCCTGTAGCTGTATGAGGTTGGGTTTTTTGTAACCTTTGACATGCAATCTAGTCAAAGACTTTTTGTAAAGTCAAATGTACTATTCCCTTTGCCCATGTTATAGAATTTAGTAGGCCAGGGAGATAGAAAACTCCTTCACTCAGCCATGCTGACACTTTTTCAATAGGCACTGTGTATCCACATATTCAGCAATCCCTTTCTTTTCTATAGACCTTTTATACCATTTTTCCCATGAGTCAGAATCACTGCTCAGTAACTGAGATTCCTCCTCCAGCACTTGCTGTAGATAGCCAATAGTTCTGTACCATTATGTCTCATTTTCTTCTGAACTCTTGGGTGAATGTTGTCTGGTCCTGGTGACTTATTAACATTTAATTCTTCTGATTAGTCTAAATACTTTGTGTATGCCTGTTCCAAATCAAACTACCTCATCTGAGCTCCCTGCTATAAAAGGTATAGATTATGGGAGTTTTACCAAGACTGAAGCAGAGAATCTACCGAGTTTCCTTGTTGTGGCTGTTGTGTTCCATTTGCTCCTTATTTCCAGTCCTCACAGAGTCCCACCATTCACCACCCAGGCTTCCTCCTTGTCTGGATAGGGCTCCTTGACATCCAGGAGTAAGACGTGCAGGAACTTCTGGGATGCTCTCTTCTCCCCTATAAATGTTCAAGTTGTGGAAAACATTGGTATTATCACCTTGGCTGGGGTACAAGATAATATTCATTTTATACCCTATTCATCTTCACTGTGACGCTCATGATTTTATAGGAAATTATCATATTGTATCGCAGGCAACACTCCTGGCTGAATAGCCTTGTCTAGAAAGCAAGTTCTTTCCTTTCATACACTTGCATACCCTTATCCTTCTCTGGGCCTTCACTTGGAGATTTTTGGTTTCCTTACCTATTATCCTTTCCCTGGTTTGAATTGTTTTGTGCAATTTGGGATAATTTTCATCTGGAATATAATGTGCAAAGTAAGGCATCCTGCAAGCTTGTTTATTTCCTTTCCCAGAGCTCTAAGTTTGTAACAGACCCTGGCATGGGCAATTTGCAACTCTTAAATCATATATACCTGTCCTCACTCCACATTCAAAAAGCATCCCATATTTTCTTGTGGGTTTTCTGGGAATAAAAAATGTGCATGCACACTATGAACAGTGCCCATCTTGGTTATTCATACACAGTTAATCTTATAGCTGAATAAGTTAGATGTTCATTATCTGTCAGGAAACACTTGTCAGAAAGCTAACTCTGCAAATGAAAAGGGTGCAGTTTTTTATCGGATTAAGAAACTTAATCATAACCAAAGCATGTTGTGCTGTGAGGCATGCTAGAACAAGAGAGTTATGCAGCTGCAAGCATGGGAATAATGGGCAGGAGCAATTTTCTGGGAGGCAGTGGGCCATGGCCAGACTACACCTGACCTGCACCCTGACTCACTACAGGTGGGACAGATACAATCACAGCTTGATTGCAGAGCTGAGCTGGATGAATGCTGAAACCTGCTGCATTTTGGACAAGCTGGGTTTACTGCATACTTGCACAGAAACTGTATTGGGTGTCCATGCACTGGTGCTGGCAGCAGGGGGCTGCGAGGGTGGTCTTTGTGAGAAGAAACCAGAATCTGCCCCTGCACTGGGCAGAGACACTTCCAAATGGTCCCAAAACTGAGCCACAATGTGACACACAGCTATGCCTGTTAGCCATGCTGGTGACACCACTGCAAAAACATATTTTAAAAGAGGGTGGAAACTGCAGAGCATCAGCAAGAAAGAGGATTGAGAAAATGTGAGAGAAACAGCCCTGGAGACACCTAGATCAGAAAAGGAGAGAAAGGAGGTGCAGTGATTCCCCTACAGCCCACAGAATACAATGGAGCAGATACTCACATTGCAGCCCACGGAATTCCCTATGCCACAGCTGGTGGATGTATCCTTGAAGAAACATGCAGCTCATGGAAAGGCTGCATCAGAGCAGATCTCCTGGAAGGAGCTGCAGCCCCCACTATGGAGTAGTCTGTTTTTGAAGGACTATACCCTATGGGAAGGACTCTCACTGGAGCAGTAGGAAAGTGTGAGGAGGAAGAAGCAGTACAGAGGAGCAGATGTGCACAGACTGCAACCCCCCCATTCTCCATCCACCTGTCCCACTTGGGGTGGGAGGAAGTACAGGAGTTAGAAGATTTGGCAAAAACAGATTGAAGTTGAATCTGAGAAGGTCTGGAGGGGAGGGGAAGGTGCTTTGGTTTTTGTCTTTCTCACTACCCTACTTTTCTTTAGTATTTTTTTTTTAATGGGTAATAAATAAGATCAATCTTCTCCATGTCAAGACTGTTTTACCGATGACTGCAAGGGATCTCTCTTTCTTTTTCCATGAGATTCCTCACCTTATTTTCTCTTTCTGTCATGTCAAGGAGGGAGAGTAAGTGAGCAGCTGGGTAGGTGTCTGGCAGCCAGACCAGGTCAATTCTCCAGTTGCAATTATGATGTTCCATGAATTTTAGAAACAATATTCTGCAAGTAGTTTATTGCACATGCAAAACAGAAATACAGAATGCTCATTTAGTTTACAAAAAGTTCAAAACAAGCCAGCAATATTCTCGCAGCCCAGAAGGGCCATTGTACCCTGGGCTGTGTCAGTGGCAGTGTAGTCAGCAGGTTGGGAGAGGTGATTCTCCCACTCCAGCAACCTGGTCTAGTGCAAGGTGCACCTTCCCAAATCAGAATGCCTGAAACTATAGGTGATGTTTAATGTTCACTTCCAAGCCAAACCATTCTATGTTTCTGTGATTTCTCAGGGCTGCCCAGTGTCTGGGAAACAATCAGAGCAGTAGGATCTAATCATAGTTTTAGAAATCTGGCAATCAGCAAAAAAATGTGGTGATCATGTACAAAGCACAGAAAAATGCAGCAATAAATTACAAGAAATGTAGAGTTGGCCAGTCTGTACCAGATAATAAACAAGAAGACATAAGATTTTATTTAGAAAACAAGTGTAAAGTATCATCTCCAGTCATGGACATGGGAACTGCCAGCACCAGCTCTGTATTTCTCTCCCCACCCTTTACATTTACAGCTGCAGTGAGACTCATCTGCTGGGGCACCCACCCTGCAACAGTGACAGACAGATTTCCCCGGGGAGAACCAGAAATCGTTTATAGGGGTCTGCATCTAGTGGGTGGACATGGGAGCCAAGGGCTGCTGTAAATCCTGGCACCTGCACATTGATCCAAGGGTCCCTCTGCAAGTGTTCAGAGGAGAGTGTATCAGACATAGTCCACACGGCCTTGATAACACAGAGTGGGAATGTTTGAGAAAGAGGTGGGAGTTTTCTGACCTACAGAGTTCTGTATCCAAGCGATAACTTTTTTATTACATAGTTTGCAGAAACTTTGGACTCAGTCCAAGTCACACTTGGCATTTTTCCAGTGGGAGGGTTTGTTGTAGTTGTACTTTCCTTGTAGTTGTGGGTATGGTAGGGGATTGCTAGTTATAAGTCCCTGCTGTTTCCCTCTCTAGTCTTCTGTGTGTGCAGCTGTAATAAGAACAACAACGAGCTCCTTGTAAATCTGCAGTTAGGTAGACATTCTCTTCACAATTCTGCAGTCTGCTCTTTCATTCAGCTACTACAGAACATAGGCTTAAAAATACATGACAATACAATGACTACAAAGCATCACTTCAAACAAATGAAAGAATGATTTAGCTCTGTGAAATTACTGTGTTTAAGAGAAAAGAGCTAACAATAATATGAAATTGCAGGTGCTGAATCTGCATTGTTCAGGTGGAATGCCAAAAAAACCTTACAGCCATCCAGAGATGCTGTTGTACTTGCTGAAGACAGTTGATAAGATTTTAATACATTTCAGTATGAGGTGGATTAGACTTGGCCATCTCAAATATGACAGTTAATTAACACACCATGCAAAACAATGAATTTGCACCCTACTATCCTGCACCGTGAAAAAAAATGCACTATGCTTATGCTTTGAAAATTGGCATTACTTCTCTTTTTACTCATTTGAACAGCTGAGTATGCAGCAGTAACTGTAAGATTACTTGAATTGATGATTGCTTTATTGCTAACACTGAAGATCAGTTCTACTCCAGCATTCTGATGACCATGCTCTCTCTAGAAACCTGTTTCAAATTAGCTTCCTTCTTACTTATACAACCATTGAAAAAAACAAGATAGTGAAGCCAAGCATTCATAAGCCTGTAAGATGTCCCAGTGAGGGCTTTTCATTCAATCTCAGTTTGTTCTTCCTTGTGTGTGTTATGATATCATGTTTAATTTTAAGTTAATGGCAAGATATTCCAGATTCACAAAGGGAATGGGTGATGCTCTGGGACAAATCTGGAGCCTGCTAGGGTAGAGTGTATAGGCTGCTTCCTTTAAAGACATAAGTAGACACACATTGGGTAAACCACGAGAAAGCAGGATGGCAAGTGGTGACCTTAAGGCTACATAGTTGAGTGCTTTTTTGGGGAGCTGAATCTTCCTCAACCACAGGCTACTTTTGTGATTCTTCACTTTTTTGTTTTTTTTACATTTAACCTGCTCTCTTGGCCATTAAGTGAGCCTCATGCTTTGAAAATTTGGGGCCCTGTTTTAATTTTTTTTTTTTTTAGAAATTGGCATATATTGTGTATTGATAATTTTGTTTTTCATTTCTCTGCCTCTGCTTATAGAATGAGAATAAAGATACCACATAATGTAATAGTCACATTGTGGAGGTAACTATAAAAATGCTTTTGAATTACTTAACCTGTTCTATTAACAGCAGTCACAAAATTTCTGTAAAGAAAATACAATTTATTTTTAATCCAAACTATTGGCTGAGGTGGGAAAATACTAAAAAACGTAAGTACAGTTGCATATTATTAAAGACAATCACAATGTCTGTACACTGAAAGAGCAAATTAAAATTGCACAGAGATCCTCAATTCTGTCATGCTATAGGTTCCAAATGTGAATTTAATTTTTTTCTGTTTTTAATTCTCCAGTTCTAGACCTAATTTTTAATTTTCAATCCTAGTGCTCATTTAATCACTTGAACCTCTGGAAAAGCAGATAGTAATAATAAGGTGCTATGCTAGGAATAGTCACAATTTTGGAAGTTGTTTTCTGATACCAAGACATGTATGCTAGTTATTACAGTCTCTCTCCTTCTAATTTCTTTTGCCATCCTTCCAATGCTTTTCTGCCATTCAGATTATTAATCTTTTACCTTCCTAATTCCTTTCTAGATTCCAAAGACTCTCAATGAATTTACAAACAGCAGTATTTTGTTTTGCTGCATTACAGGAAAAAATGGTGCTTTACTTGCAGAGTTAAGAACATTCTGAGATTTAAAATGCAGTCAATCTTTGGCAAGCATAGAAAATGGTGCTTTCCCAACTCTAATTAATTTCTGTGTCAGAATCTTCCCTCATTTAGCCATGTTTCTCAACAAATTCAACCATAATGGGTCCTGAGCATCTAAAATTTAAATAATAAAATACTGAAAAGACAGTAAAAATGCTGTATAATCTATGTAGTTAATACTAGCAGCCATGCATGAAGTCATGTAGGATGGCACAAGAAACTGAAGGAGCTCTGCCTGATAGGATCCACAGCTGTAGCAGATGCAGAGCCCTGCTAAGCTTCTGTCTCCACAGGATGCTGTAAGGGAGGATTCCTCCCTGCACCTGCACAATTACTGATCTGCTGATGTGCTTGCACCTATTCTCCCCCTTCATGCTGCACTAAAGGCATCTGAAAGGCTTCAGTCTGTAAGACGCAGCAGTGAAACTTTATAGAAGAAACCTTTGCTTTGTACTTCCTTTGGGACTGGTAACTCATGAAACCATAAAGTTGTTCTAACATAATGAGAGTCAAAATATTCTTGACAAAGAAGCATTTTTATGTAATACTGTTACTCCCCTCATTCCAAGCAGCTAGCCAAAATTGGTGGAGTTATGGGCTACTCTTTATAGAAGCAAAAGTAGTTGGCACTGTGTTTCTTTGCTATTGTTCTTGTTATTTTCAAACAGGCATCAAGCTCCATATCTTTGCAATGAGGAAGAGGAAAGAAATAAAAATGGGTTATCCATTCATTTTGAGTTTTCTTTCGGTCTACACCCCCCACAAAAGCCCATTCATTTGTTTCTAGCTGAGGTCATGCCCTAGAGCTGGAGTCAACCTTTGGCCTCTGTCAGCTTCACTGTTCCACCACATTTGTCCTTCTCTTGAAAAATCACCACTCCACCAGTCTGTCTTCTCTTGATAGCACCCACACCAAGTCCTTCTGCTTTCTGCAGTTAGATTTTTGCATTCCAATAAATAAAAGCAATGACAGACAACTTGGTTTTGACTGAAAGTTGACAGAGATTAATCCCTACATCATATAAATTAACATAAGCTATCTAAAAAGTTTCAAAATGTGATGTGCCAAGCTTGCATTTAGCTTACAGTAAACATAGAAATCATGGCACTAAAAATAAACTTCCCTAGCATGGAGGTTTCACTTTTCTCATAGTCATTAGATCATAAAGACACCTCAGTTCCCAAATAACTTATTACTTTTAAGTTGCAGTATCACTGAAGTAACCATTTTTAAAAGCCAGCCAAGTAAAAAAATTCAATTTTCCAGAGTAATTAGCCAAGCAGCTGTGCCTGAAATGAGAGATTCAATTGGAAATTAAATTATGCAAAGCTTGTTTATACTGATATGAAAAAAAGGATTCAGTCCAACCTTGAAAACCTGTGGCTTTTGTTGACACTCTCATCAAGACAACTTCAAGAACAAAGGCTTCCTCTCAAGCAAACAAACAAATCTTTTTATGAGTAATTATTATCACACTTCAGGTAGTGGAGGTTGTAAGTCACAATTCTGCATGCTAAATGGCTGATTGCTAGAGACATGGTAGTAGTATTCAAAAATGCTCTGCCTGGGGTGTTTCTTGGTTTTGAAATCAATTACAGAACCGTAATTAAGAGGAAGATCAGGAACTTTCTTTCTTAGGTATCTGAGAAGGTGAAATGGTATCAGAAGACATCCTCTTTTACTCTGCCTGTGAAATGATTACAGTCCAGTATTTATCTCTTGAGAAAGTGATCAGCTCTGTTCTAGCAGGGCAGAACTGAGCACCCCTTCTAGTGCACCTTCTGCAACCACATAAGGATAATAGAACAAAAAGAAAAAAATGCCCTTTTCAAGTATAACAGTGCAAACATTATCTTGGATGTTAACAAAATTTGGACAGCCACTCATGTATCTCATCTCTGTTATTTTAGGCTCCTAACTGAAGTGCCTGTTGCTTAGGGTCTTATTTTACAGCAAGAGAGAGAAACATGTTTAAAGAGTGATCCAACCAAGCAAACTGCAAGTGCCTATTTCTATTTATTGATTCAAGAAAGTTTGTTGGACAATTCAGTTAAGAGTCCAAAGCTTTTCTTGAATGTATTTATTATTTCCAAAAGTATCACATGGTTAATGGAACTTCATGTTATTCACACAGATGAGTGCTTTGTAAGTTAATCAGACCATACCTCATTATTATTTTGCATAGTAGGATTTTTCCAGAGATATAGGTCCTGAAGCAGTATTACAAACAAAAATTATTACATTATATTATGTAATAATGTTAAAACAGATTGACTGCAGCTTTGCTATTCTATGCTTTTTCATCCAGTCTCAACATTAAGCATTATTCTTTTTTAGATGATGCAACTCTGTGTAGGTTGTCTTGCATAGCAAGTCATATACCCAGAAGTTACAGATGAATGTATGATACTGACATTTTGCTTTAAACTAAAGACAGAAACTCCTGTGTAAGATTAGTCAACCAAACTATACTGCAGCATCATGCATTGTACTGAACACATAGAAAATGGCTTAATACTGTCTGGCCATCTGTACAGGACCAAAGGCACCACTAATACAAGAATGTTCAACTCCAATTGCTTCATAAGCATTCCACTCATTTGCTTGCAAAATAGCAAATATAGTCAAGGAATTTCAAAAGGTTAAGAGACCACCAGCAAAGCAGGACATGAACACATATTATCTCATACCCTACAATATATGAAAAATTGACTATTTTCCATAATAATTATGACACTCAATGATATGTTTATAACTTACTGTGCATAAAAGTTGACACTAAAAAGTCTTTCTTGTTTTGTAGTTGTTGTTCAATATAATCTTAGATACCATAATATCTCTCTCTATTTTAAGGGAAAAAATTGAAATGGTGAGGTACTGTATTGGTTTGGAAACAAACCAGTGGGAGATCACAAGTCAGGATTAAAATTAACAGGAAAGAATTTTTAAAAAGTGAAATAATACAAGGAAAAAGCACTGACAAAGTCAGATACAACCTGACACCCCATTGGGGTGGTGGTAGCAGTCCAAGTGAAGTAGTTCAGTTGAAGCAGTGATCCTGTGGAAGGTCTGGTCTCCAGCTGAAGGTCCAGTGGTAGCTCTTGTCCTCTAGGAACCCAGTAGACAGAGCTGACTTGGGCAGTTCCAAGGCCAGGTTATATCCAGGTGGGAATGCTTGGCTCCTCCCTCCTGGGCAGAGCATCTCACAATAGGATAAGTCCATGAGTCATGTGGTGGTTTCTTGATGGCTCATTGTCTGTTATCAGGGGTGAGTCATAGCAGGAGATAACAGCTAATGGCCCAAAGCTGGTC
Source organism: Entomyzon cyanotis (assembly GCA_024500445.1). Taxonomy (NCBI): domain Eukaryota; kingdom Metazoa; phylum Chordata; class Aves; order Passeriformes; family Meliphagidae; genus Entomyzon; species Entomyzon cyanotis. The sequence goes on along the minus strand of JAKEPQ010001018.1, from coordinate 35,801,669 downwards.
GTAATAGAATACTTAAATACATCTATATTGTAACCTAGAACACGTGCTTACTGTGGAAATGAGGTCTTCTTTACTATGAACTTTTTGTTATTTTCTTCCTGCAGACTTTGTGTCACAGAAACCTTTTGTACCTGGAGATTTGATTGCTGTTGACCATGGCTCTCTTGGCAGGCCAAAAGCCTTAAGCACTCTAATAACTAATAAAATAAGAAATAGGAGGCACACTGTAGTTACAGTAAATCAGTGCATGTACACAGAACTTCACATTAACTTTGGAGCGAAACAAGAAGGGCAGGCCACAGTCTAAAACTTTCTGTGGTGTCTCTATATGGAGGAACACAAAGAGAACACACTCATTCAAAAGCAATCCAAACTCATCTAAAGAGAAATAGAGAGATGGACAATTAACTATCGACTCAGGCTGCTTTGTGACTGTGGCCATTATCAATGATGTGCTGGAAGGCAAGGGCAAGGCAGAATTGACTGCCTGGTCCTTCCCAGTACATTGATGGACGTAGGTCTAATAAAATCATCTAATCTGTCATCAAATTTTGTGTCTCTTCATGGGGAATTAAATTAGGCAACTAGCTTTAAAAATCACTTTGGCTCAGAAACAGTGCTAATAAAACATAGAAATATGCATATAGAAACAGGAATAGATATGGCAATGCAACTTGAAGAGTGTAATTAATCTCCACTTTGTTATCTGAATCTCTCACTCATCTGAGTCAAGTAAGACTCAAAGTGACTGAAGGAGATTGTAATACAGTCTGCTGAAATTAGCTCTGCAAAAAAAGTTAGGTGGATTTCATCCAGCTTCCAAGAGAGACAGGCCTTCATCACAAAATAAATCATCACTGTTTCTGCCACTGACAGGCATCTGTGCTGGTATTTGCAACAGGAGTGGAAGGCACTGCCAGCAGATAGAGGATGAAATCTTTACTTCTTCTTGGGGCTGTCATTTGGGACAGGCAGGAGACATGCAGTAGCAGGGAGCAAACAGTGTCTACATGTACTGCCTGAGAGCTGCAGCTCCCCTCTAACTCCATCCTATGGCCTTATGGCTGTCATCTGGCCTTAGACAGCTTTCATCACTCATTTACTTTGAGCAGTGTGTGTGTGTGTGTGTGTGTGTGTGTGTGTGTGTGTGTGTGTTTACCTCGTGTTTTTTGAAGTACCAAAGCATTCCTTCCCTTTTCTTTCAAATGGATTAAGAAATGAGGTGAACATGTTAAATTACTTACCAGCACATATAAAAAAGTTATTCTCACTTCCACCACAGTCACTGGGCACAAAGCCAGTTTCCTGAGACTTGTTTCAGGAATGGTTGACTTCCATCTGGGGTGAGCAGAGGTCTTCAAGTTCCAGACATGTTGGTGTGATATACCAACAGGTGTAGATTTGATATTCAGCATGCATTAATTTTTAAGAAAGAATAAGACAGAGTATAAATCACTTAGTATATTCTAGGTGTGTAGGCAGGAACCTTATTCTACCATTTAAATACAACAATACTACATATGTAACGCTGTCATTTTTTGTGAGCAGTGTATTGTTTATCCACTTTCTATGCTTATGAGATTTCATTCAAGATTACTACAGTCCATTTAATCAGCCTTTAAATTGGTATCTCTGCCTTCACTAGGAAAATTCAAGTGATCTCTAATTCAAGTGATGGAGTATATTGAAGAGAAAATAATTAACTGCTTTCATCAGAAACAACTAGAGATGGACTTATTTAGGCTGAGAAACAGTCTTTGCCAAGGTTCTTTCTCAGCAGCTTAGAGCATTTCTTTCACAAAAACTTGCTGTTACAAGGCCTTGCTACAATCAAGATTTAAATGCTCCCATATACTGCAGTAAAATGTGGATAGATAAGCGTAGTGTATAACAAATATATAGAGCTGAAGGTGCCTAGGCACTTTACTTGATCTATCATATTTCTTATTATTTCCATGGGAAAAAAATAGCACTTTAATGAAAGAACTAGAAGAATAATTTTTAATTTGCCATATTTCATGTATTTGTCAGGGTAAAATTCCTACAGAGACTTTGATCGGCACCAGCTTTTAACTCTCAAAAGCAAAAGGGCTGAGATGTTTCCTAGTGTCATAGCATCCCTGCAAAAGAAAACATACTGAGGTCATGTACAAAGGAGAAAATTGTTGGTATCTTTGTGAGATTCTCCATCTTTGCACCTGTTGCCTTTATTAGACCACCACGTTTCAAAAGCAATCTGATTTAAAAAAATAAAGAGTGTTTTACATACAATCTGGGAAAAAAGCCCAAAACCAAACCAGTCTGTGAATTAAATGCACTTATTCTAATGAATCTACAAACCTTTGTCCCCACAGGAAAAATATGCATTCAAATACACCTAAAAAAATCAAAATGTTTTCTTGGAGATAAAAAACAATGTGACAACTTTATAATATTTCTTTTATCCATATCCTCATCCTTATTTTACAGCATCAGCCTTGTGTTCTCAGAAACAGGTTTCACTTTCACAGAGGCTTGTCAAGTATACCATTTCCAGCAGTTAAATATTTAATAAGAAATGTCAAGGCTACAGTGTTAAATGCTGTAACCTGCTACGACCATATTAATATTCATTTCATCAAGCAACAATACAAAAAATTAATTAGATATCTTTGTTTTCAAGGTCTTAGCTTGAAAATCTAAAAGGCACAGTATGATTTGAACTGATTTATTTTTTAATCTGTAGTTTAAATTGAAAACTGAGACAGTTATCTCACACAGGCCTGTGTTTACATCACAAAAATAATCAGGGCTGACAATTTCAGTTTGGCCCATGCTGGGGATCAGAACAGCTTACAAGCTCTATATCCTGACTGCAATACTTTGGCAAAACAAAGTGGAAAAACCTGTATCTGTACAGACTTTCATACCTCAAGCCACTGCAGTTAGATTTGAATTGATATTGCTTCATAGTTTTCTTTGCAAGTCTAGTGGGGAAAATCATATGGTATTTACAAGTGTTGCAACAGCTATGTCTTGCAACGGAAGTTATCTCCAAGCACAATTGTGTGTCAGTAAAAAGATAGAAGTAAGAAGCAGTAATTATATTAATTTCTGATAAGACGCTCTGATGGACTTTTTTACAAGGATAAGTGGGGCTTGAGAGAGTGGCTTTACACTGCAAGAGGGTAGGTTAGATATTAGGAAGAATCCCTTTACTCTGAGGGTGGTGAGGTACTGGAACAGGTTGTCCAGACAAGTCTTGGAAATCCAATCACTGCGAGTGCTCAAGGCCAGTTTAGACAGTGCTTTGAGACATGTGGTCTAGTGGAAGGTGTCCCTGCCAGTGACAGGGGGGTTAGAACTAGATGAACTTTAAAGGTCCCTTTCATCCCAAACCAATTCATGATTCTTCTATTGCTCAGCTTACTCAAAATTCACCCTTCTACACAGTGGAAATTATTACAGTAGAAATATACTACTGTGCCATGCTCATGTGTGCAGCCTGTTCAAACTCAGGAAGCTCTGTGGGTAGGTTTGGTTGTTTGCTTGCATATGAAGAAAATGAAATTAGTTTTTAGCAGGTGCTGCATCACTAGCTGTCTCTCTGTTTCTTTCAGCATTGAAGCCTAATGTTTTGATTTTGTCTGATATCCAGGTTTCCTTTTTTCCTTGCTTTGTGTTGTGTGAGAGAACTCCACTGGAATAAAAGGACAGGACCATGTCTTTACAAGAAGCCAAGTACTACGTCTGAGAAAGTTTCCCACACACTGGCAATCAAGCATGTAAGGCAGATAGCCACAGTGATGTCTTTTCATATGACACATTTTCTATTCTGATCATGTGGCAAATGTCGATGTTGGTCACACAGTTTTGAGGAGGAAGTCATGCTGTACTACCTCAGGATTCAATTAAATAACAATTTATGCATAGCCATTTATTCTGAATCTGTTATTGTGAAGTTTTACATAGGTTCTATGAGGGTACGAGACTGAGATGAGAATATTTGTTTTCTTCCTTAGTGATGAGCAGCCTTGGCCCTCTGATTTCAAACTATCTTACAGCCTTTGGGAAAGAATCTATATTGCCTGGAACAAGTGATGCTGCAGGCATGTGTTGGGGAGCATGTCATTCTGCTGGTGAACTCAAGGAAGTGACAGGAAGACTGTCATCTTTTCAACCCTGCCTACTACCCCTGCAATCTTCTCTCAGACTGACACAGCTCATATGTGTTTGCACATATGTGTGGAGCCTGACTTTCCCCAGACACAACAGAGCTGCTGTGCATGTGCAGATTGAACTTCAATGCCAGTGCTGCAAAATCAGTGTTTAGAATGAGTCTTCCATTGTATGCATGAATCAGTTATCCCATATGCTATAAAACTCTCATGCTGTGCCTATTCACAGTAGCACAAGTAAGCACTAGAGAAGTGGCTGTATGTTCTGGATTTGTGGACATGCAGACACTCAGAAATCATTGACAAATGGCAAAAATCACCAGTAGTTCAGGTGATTCATAAGAGCAGTAACCTTCTGCTAAAGTTGGTAAAGCAAGAGTGTGCAATGCCTGGCAGAGCTGTGCTGCAGACTGGTTTTCCATCGTGGTCCCAATGCAAGTTCAGTCATAATGCCAGACTGCAGTGTAATTGGGGAATGATGACAATTTACATTACAACTAAACCAATTTAGGTTCTTAGATTATTTCAGAGAGCTTGGAAACTGTTTAAATATTGTGTACGCTAAACTGTGAATAGCAAGTCTGAGGGGATATATTGGACTAGAAACCCATGTCAGAAATGATGAGGATAGGGGTAATTAATCTTCCACTGGTATCTCTGACTTGTCTGGGTGAGGTTCTCCACTCTGTGCCAAATTGACCTGAACTTAACTTTATACCTATTAAGTGCCTTTTCAGCTGTGTTTTTCTGACTGACCAGGTAGTCAATTGAGTGAAGCAGCTGACTCAGAAAATATAACTCCTTCTCTTGCTCTTGAACCCAGTATCTCCTTTTTCTCTGCTGGAAAAGGGTCAAGTTATAAGACTGAAAAATCCTATCCAAGAGCAAGAAAAGTCACCAGTGGAGCTCCCAAGCAGTGCAACATACAGAAAAATGAGACCTGTTAAAGCAAGCCAAGACAAATAGTAGCAGGAGCCTAAAGATACATAAATTCCAGATTGAGTCAAAACCACACAGAGGTTTTGCTTAACAAAAACCTTGGAGTTTTATTTAAAAGAAGCTCATTAAATACAAAATGTTGCAATAGAGCACATGAAAGTGTACCCACAGAGGGACTGATTTGGCTTACTTTGAAGTCAAAAAGAGGAAAATTGGGGACCCAGTATTTTGGAAAGAAATTCACAGAATAAGATCATCCTTGAGGCAAGAAACTTGAGCGTAGGTTAGCCTAAGATGGCTGTAACAGACAGAGAGAAAAGCCTCAGCTTTGAGGTAAGCTCAGATACCAGCCTTTCATCTGCTGCCCAACACGTCACTCTGTGTTTTCCATCTATGGCATAGTAGTTGTTATCCCACAACATGACTGGATGTTTGACTAAGCAAGAAATAAAGTTTAACCACCCTATAGCAGATAATTTGGTATTAGATACAACTCTTACAAACAGGTACAAGAGCCAGCAGCTCTTGCTCACATTTGTCAAAATTTCATTTCATGTGGTTCATACAGTCCGGTCCATACAAGGTGTTGGCCAAGGGAGGCAATGGGAAGTTTACCTTGACTTTAAAGGAGTCAGGATCTCCCCCACATTCATCACATGGCAGTTTATTCAGCATGATAGCAAAAGTGAGCATACTTTAAAACTCATTTAATATGTGCAAGGAGTATTAGGTAAGTAGTCCATGGTGAATCCACTCAAAGCCTCATATTTGCCAACACATATCTATCCTTCAAAAGGCACACTCCTTTGCTTAGTTTGGTTTCTAAAATGCTCATACTTCTCTATTTTAGTCAAGTGAGTGGTTAATTAGCACTGTTTTACAATCTCATAAGTGGGCAGATTAAAACTGTATGCTTGAAATGCTGCTCCACTGAAATTGATACAAAAACTTTCCTGGATGTTGCATAAAGCCAGGATTTCATGCTGCCTCAGAGGCAGTATCTGAGCATACTGTGTCTGTCACTTGCAACTGGTGACTGGAAGACAGTCAGAATTTTTATTACCTTCCACAAATATTTATATTCTACAAATGCATAAGAGCCATTATAATTTCCCTTAGGAATCTAGAAACAGTATTTTCCTTAATAGATAGGTCAATGGTCCCTTTAGATCTCTATTTGACAGTGGCTAATACTGTACATTTGCAGAAAAAAGGTCAGAAAAAACCATGAATATAACATAATATAACATATTTTTTCATGGTATATCCTACCATAATATTGTGGTTATTGGCACCAAAGAAACTTCAAGGGTCTTGGTTTCTGTTAGACAATTGTGTTGAATGTTAATCAAATAAAATTTTAGAAAATACAGTTTTAATGGAATCATAGAAATGTGGAGGTTGAGTGGTCCATTCCCACTCAATGCAGGACTATAGCTTGTCTTAGCGTTAAACCCTCCCTCATAACAGAGGGTAAAACAGCAGTTATATTATTCTCTTGGCTTTTTCTTCAGGCTGGAAGAACTCCCTCACACGCTCCTACCCCATCACCATGTTAGTGGCTCATATTCAATTTCACATCCACTGTGACCTCCACCACAAGTCCTTTTCATCAGTGCTGCTGCTAAGACAGTAAATTCTCAGTGTGTGGGGCAATCCTGCTCCAGGTGCAGAACTTTGCACCTCTGCTCTTACAACTATATGAAGTTTCTGTTAGCCCAATCATGAAGTTTCCAAAAGTCATCCTGGACCGAAGTTCTACACTTTGGCTGGCCACTCATTGCCCCAATTTAGTGGGTTGTTAGTAGTTTTCATTACACTTAGTAATTCTAATAGTATATTTCTTTTCTATATTTGACATTGTTCATCACAAAGAGGGTATTGGAGTTTTTCACAAAACATTTTAGTGTGAGAATGCCAAACAACCATCAAACACATGAATAGCAAGTAGTGTTTTTTTTAAAAATCTGGTGTGGCTTTGAAGTCACTGCCATCTCCATAGCTGTTTTCTACTCTCCTGTCTGCGCAGATCACCAAGTCAAAGTAGCAACAGTACATAGGTAATGTTGTCATGTTAGGCTAAATTTGAGACAGGAGCAAGGGGATCACACAGAATTGGAAAAGAAACAGACACATACTTGCTCTGTGAGCTGAGCTGTAAGGGCTGTAAGTCCCTTGACTGCAAGACTAGCATGTGAGAAGTGAAGAGTAAAAAGGACAGGCAAGGAAGGTGTTGTTTTCATTGGCTGAAGACAGAATTGGATGATCATCTAAGGCACAAAAGCAGGCATTTAATTTTAACTAAGGTTCTTAATAAAATATGCTGGACTTTGAAATAGTAAACCTGATTACATTTAAATGTTTTTTGGTTCTGAAAAACCAGTAACATTTCCATGTCAGTTTTTTTGCTTCTAAAATGGAATATCACATATCAGTACTTCAAAGATATATTAAAATAAGTAGTCAGTTATTAAGTACTGTGAAGAAAGAATTAGCACCAGCAATAGCAGTGTTATATGACCACACCACCGTGGGCACTACTGCCTTATGTTCAGGTGTGGTCTTTATCATTTACATGTCTATGTATAGTCAACCTGTCAGAACTCCATTAATATCTGTGTAATTTTACACAACAGCTTGTAAGAAATGGATATGCACATGCTTACAGGATTAGGCACTGGTCTGGAATACAGATCAGAAACTATCATGAAGAAAATGCAAAATTTTTTTTGCACATTAGAAGATTTTAATATTTCAAAATTTGAATTAAAACCAAGAAGTGTTGAGTCTTTTTATGGCACAATGCCTCAGCTCTGGGGAAGCCTGTCAGCCTCGCCCCCACATGTCTGGGTAATCAGGATTGCCAAAAAGCCACAAAGTGGAGAGTCCTTCCTTCCCAGCTCTCAGCACTCTGTCAAATCCAGAGCAAAGCAGTCTGCAAGCTCAAGATCTCCTAGAACCAGCCAAATGGCTGTTAAGAAGAGAATTGGCAGGCTCATTTGTCTTGGAAAACTGCCTAGATTCCATTGGAAATTGGTCAAAAATGGAAATTCTTTTGTGGAACATTTTGATTTCAATGAATGGCATACCCTGATGAAGAAATGCTTCATCAGAAATTTTGTAGCCAGATTGTTCTCTGCTGGAAGCAGAAAAAGCTATTTTAAATGGGGGTTTTTTGGTTTGTGGGTTTTTGGGTTTTTTTCCACTCCCACATGGTTTGGTAGGATCAGATCAATGAGCAAAGCACTCTGAACATTCAGTGGCATTTGATTCTGAGGTTTTGCTCCAGGAACCCCTCCCTCTAGCTGAAATCTAAGTTCCAGCTCCATCATTCAGGCTTCAGTTAGGGAAATTGTTATCAAGTGAAGTTGATACCAGAAGATAATTAATTGCTCTCTACTGCCACATTCCTTGTGTGCCCATAAATGCTCTTAAGTTCAGAACAATTAATTGAAGTCGAAGCCTGCCTCTGATTAAAGACAGACCTTAATACCAGATTAGTCCTAAATACAGGAAAGGGATATTTTCTATGGAAATCCTGGTATATCTTTCTGTAAGCAGTTTTTATTCACTTAGACATCTTCTAATAGTGCTATAAGAAATAAAATCTTGTAGCCCCAAAAGCAGGTTCAAAAACAGTAAGATTTTCTGGTTATTCCAATTCTAAAATGGTAGTAAGTAAAAAACCACTCTGTGACTGTAAACATATTTTATGGGTAGATGGGCAAATGCCAGATTAGTGTCATTTATTGCTGTGAAATCAATGAAAATTCTATTAATGAGGAAGAAATGGTTCTTCAAACACCACAAAAACTATCTATCTTTCCTCAGGTAATCCTTAGAGGCCCTATCATGTTAAATAAAAATAAAATCATTTAGGTGAGTGATCTAACCAAGTTAACAGGCTATGCAGATAGGAGAAATGTGGTGGTTGTAATATATCTTGATGGAAGCAGGGTCATGGACTGTGTCTTTTTTGAGATTTTCAGGTGCAGTCTTGGCACCCAAGACCTGGAGAAATCTTCCATGACACAGGTGCAATACTGCTGGGAAGAAAAATGCACTCAGCTGTATAATGCCAAAATCTCTATGCTACTCCCAGTAGTCTGTCCTGTCTTGCCTCTAGTACAGAACACTGATCCCACTGGCACTCCAGATGATGGAGTATTGAATTGCTAAATAAGCAGCTACAACCAGTCTGTAAGAGCCTGTGAGGGTTTTAGAGGATAGGAATATCTTCAGAAAGATCTTGACAGAGAGCAGAAATGATATAAAAAAGACTACAACTTGTAGTTCAAAAAATCATCTGCATAAATATAGGACTGGAAACTCTCAGCAAGGCAGCAGATCCACAGATCAGGATGTAGGGGTCATACACAACCACAGCCAAGCGTCAGTCAATGAAATTTCTGTGGCAAAAATGGAAGAAAATATCATGTAAGAGTACTGCGTGCCATTGATAATTTTATGTTGGTGATGCTTAAACAGGAGAGATGTGTTGAGGTTTGGCTACCACATTTCAAAGAAGTTGTAATCCAGAGAAGGAGACTGAAAGTCTGTAAAACATGATCTGTGATTAGGGCTTAGAGGGAGTCTGACTGTTTTGTTCAGGGAAGGCTGAGAGATAACAGAAGAAAAAGCCTTCAAACAAGAATAGCACAGGCAAAACAAATACATGGTTCTCTGTACATCATCACTGTAGATGAGTGGAAGAAATGAGCATGCACTACAACAAGGAAGGTTTAGGTTAGCTGTTAGGATCATAAGCATGGACAGGTAATGGCATGGATGATTTACAAAAACTAGACTCTCCCTCACCAGACGGAGTTTGAAGGATTTCATGATTCTGATGGGAAGTAGAAAGGTGAATTAGGAGACCACCAGAGGCCCCTTTCAGCTTCTTCCTGATATCTATGAAAACTACCTGTGTCTTTATCTGATCAACCAGTCAGTTCTGGCAAATTCTAAAAGTAACAGATTTAGGGATAATTTAAACAATTTTACTAATAGAAATATCGTCAGTGAATTTTTAACAGAAATACAGCACTTCAAGAAGGAAAGTACATAAAAAGGGATGCTTTGTAACACAAATCTGTTACAGTAACAATTCTGCCTAGTCTAAGTCAAGTGCCTTTAACTTCAATACGTCCTGCCTAGAAACTAAGTGCAACAGCGTAACACTTCCACTCCTCCAGTATTTTCCTTTCCTTTCCTTTCCTTTCCTTTCCTTTCCTTTCCTTTCCTTTCCTTTCCTTTCCTTTCCTTTCCTTTCCTTTCCTTTCCTTTCCTTTCCTTTCCTTTCCTTTCCTTTCCTTTCCTTTCCTTTCCTTTCCTTTCCTTTCCTTTCCTTTCCTTTCCTTTCCTTTCCTTTCCTTTCCTTTCCTCTCCTCTCCTCTCCTCTCCTCTCCTCTCCTCTCTCCTCTCCCTCTCCTCTCCTCTCCTCTCCTCTCCTCTCCTCTCCTCTCCTCTCCTCTCCTCTCCTCTCCTCTCCTCTCCCTCTCCTCTCCTCTCCTCTCCTCTCCTCTCCTCTCCTCTCCTCTCCTCTCCTCTCCTCTCCTCTCCTCTCCTCTCCTCTCCTCTCCTCTCCTCTCCTCTCCCTCTCCTCTCCTCTCCTCTCCTCTCCTCTCCTCTCCTCTCTCCTCTCCTCTCCTCTCCTCTCCTCTCCTCTCCTTTCCTTTCCTTTCCTTTCCTTTCCTTTCCTTTCCTTTCCTTTCCTTTCCTTTCCTTTCCTTTCCTTTCCTTTCCTTTCCTTTCCTTTCCTTTCCTTTCCTTTCCTTTCCTTTCCTTTCCTTTCCTTTCCTTTCCTTTCCTTTCCTTTCCTTTCCTTTCCTTTCCTTTCCTTTCCTTTCCTTTCCTTTCCTTTCCTTTCCTTTCCTTTCCTTTCCTTTCCTTTCCTTTCCTTTCCTTTCCTTTCCTTTCCTTTCCTTTCCTTTCCTTTCCTTTCCTACTCTTTCTGTTTGCAGGAGAACAGACTGATTGCAAGAAATAAAAGTTTAGAATTCAAGTCTTCCATAGATTGTTTTTTTTTTACTAGTTAATAGATTTTTCCTTTTGACAAGATCTATTGCTGGAAATTAAAAAAAAAAAAAAAAAAAGAAGAAGAAGAAAAACAAAACAGAACAACCCCCCCCCCCACACCAACAAAGAAAGAAGAAAAAGACCACATTCAGGCAAATACAAATGCCAAAACCCAAAATTGCTGTCTGTTTTGTTTTAGGAGTGTTGCTAAAAGGGACTGTTAGCACTTTATTTAAGAAATGCAAGACATTTTGTGCACATACACTGCAAGGCACATGTGCAATGTCACATTCTGAAGACCTAGTGAAACTTCCTACAGAGACAGGAAGTGAAGACCTGTCACATTCTGAAGACCTAGTGACCCTTCCTACAGGGTCAAAAGACAGGCCTGCTGTGCAGACCTGATGGAAAAAGTTCATGTTTCTTAGGAGAAGTTTGCCTTCCTCTGGATGTTGTGCACCTCTGCACTTTTATTCAGGGTGGGGGGGATCTAGGAGATTTTTCTGTCTGAACAGTCTACAAGCTAGTATTCAAGTTGGAACTTGAACACAGGTTTCACAAACTGGATAAATAGACCCAGAAAAGCAGAGCATGAAACACCACAGAAGCAAAGGGTGCCTCCCTTGAAATAACTTACAAGCTGCATCTTCTCATACCTTGTGAACGCTTTCTTTCCTTTGATGTTTGTACAGCACATTGCTGCAAAACAAACAAAACATTCTTCCAGAATTCCAGACATTCCAGAAATGTTATAAAATGTAAGTTATCTGTAGTTATATGATATATAATACATGTTTTTAAAATTCAATAAAAGTGATGCTATTCTTTTCTCAGAAAATCTATGGAATTAGTCTTATACACTATTGAAGCCAGCAGCATCAGGAACAGTTAAAAGTGCTGATGTATCGGGAGGGACTATCCTGCCGCAAAAAGGAGGTGTCAGTTCTGACAAGGTACTGTGCTTAATGAGACTATTAATAAAATTGTCTGGCTCTCATACCATACCATCTGGATTATGGAGATAAGCCTCCTTCAAAAGATATCTGAGTTAAAGTGACCATATCAACTCTGCAATAGAAGGAAGTAACCAATGAGAAATATTTTTTCCTCCTAAACTCCTGAGCTCAGAAAAGCACCATGCCTGTGGTGAATAGACCGTCTCCACTAAATTTGTTTTATTGCTCAGAAAGGCTGAACCTCTGTACAAGCCAGAAGAGCTTTTGAGACAGCAGTTGGTTAGCTGCAGATGAAACCAGAGTCTGCTTGCTTTTCACTATGAATGTTTTTGTCCTACTTTGAGGTGCTCAGCAATACGATTGCTACATAAATACATAGAGGCATAATGCCACTGTGAAGATGGCAAGTGAATTGTATCAGAGGCATATGAGTTAAATATAAGCTGGCAACTTCCAAGGCATCCCAATTCTCATGTTTCTGGCTCTTTTCTCCACTGCTGCAAAGCAATGCTTTCCAACCTCAGCATCCAAACAGCCATAGCTTCAGTATTTTAGTCTCAGAGTACTGTATCATCTGGCCCTTGAAGAGATCATCATCGTCTTATGGCTGGTGAGTCATAAGCTCTGCTTCATCACCACATATCTGTTCCTGGCATTTCCACACTTGCCAGAGATCACTTAATTAGGTTTGAGCTGCTTGTACTAGCTTGAGCCTAGTCTGGTCACTAGATAAAGTGACCTTTGACCTGAAACCTTCTGCGTTTTGGTCTGCTGCATCCAAAGTGTGTCCAAGTTCTCTTCTCCACTTTCATCAGATTCCTCCAGCACCAGTTCTGTAACTCTGTGATTAGAGCTAGAATCCCCTCTTCAGGGCTGTGCCTGTCGATCTAGCTAAGGATGCAATTTCTTTTCTGTGGTCTAGTCAAGCATGACAGTAGGGACGGGGTAATGACCACTGCCTCTGCACTTTTGATCTTACTCATCACTTGAAGTTTAGATGAACAGGGTCCAGTCATTCCATCCTGCTGAAAAATGTGTGGGCTGGCAGAATCCCTAATTATACTGGTTGCTTTCTATTTCTGTATACATAGGATTGAATGGATTTTATTATAGTAGCACCTAAGGGCCAACCCTGCAGATATTTGCTGAGCTGCCCCGTCTTTTTGCCCCATCACCCTAAGAGTTTTCTCAGAAGATGGAATTCTTTCCTTTCCACTAGAAAAACACACACATGATAACTACTGACAATGGTTTATGTGTTGGTAAGAGAGGAGGAGTGGTTATCTTGATTAAGCACTAAGGTGTGGGTGGACATGGAGAGACTGTCCATCAATTCCTCTCTCATCATTTGTGATGCGTTGTGAAAAACAGAGCACATTCCTCACACATTCACACAGGTGGGGGGAAAGAAGGCTGGCAATTTGTGGCTTCTAGGCAGAAGGCTCCCACCCCTATCTTGCAGATCTGCACCTACAAAATACTTAGTGCCCTGGCAGCAGTGTCCAGGAGCTTGGTCCAGGAAAACATTTGCACCAGCTAAGCCTGAACTTGCAACAACACCAGGTGGAACCTGCAGGTGATAGCAGGGGCAGGCTCCCTGCTATGAGGAAGGTCCCCATGGGCTAACCTCACCTGCTGACAAAGGGCATATTCTTTTTGCTGGCACTTGTATCTCAGATACTGAAGAAAGACTTGTGTGGCTAGCACAGGTTCTTCCCGTGGGAACATTTTGCTATATTTCATAAACAAGATAAAGTTTGGATGTTTTGCAAACAGTTTCTCCGGATTGAGTGAGTTCGGGCTTGGCCAATTGTGCCTAGGGGGAGGTCTCGGGCTGACCAATCTGGGGCACTTCTGTAGACTCTATATATATGGAATTCAAAACCATAAAGTTCCTTTTCTCCTCTCTTTCCTTGTCTGAGAACTTGGGTCAGTCCTCAGCTAGCCGCTCACAGCGACAGACTTGTGGGGCCTTTGACTATTATCCTTTGCTATTCTTCCACATGGGCAGCAGTGATACTGGTCACAGAAAGCTGTGAACATTTTAGGCATAACTCCATGGCTCTGGTGGTGAGGGTGAAGGACATAGTAGGCGAGGTGTTTTTCTGGTTGATCCTGCCAGAGAAAGGAAAGACAGGCCTTGAGGAGAAGTGGGCAGATACTACAGACCATCAACTGGCATCATGCAGCTGGCATCAATATTAGGGATCTGGTTTTTATGATTAAAAGATCCTATCTGAATGCTGGCAACTGCTAGAAACAAACAGGGTGTTGCTGACAAAGGGGAGCTAAAGCAGTTCTGCCGTATAACTGGCAAACGTGGTAAGGAGAGCTGTAAATTAGGAACAACTGACAGGGAGGGAGATGATGGCCTACAGTCAGGTAAGGAGGTGATGTGGGATGGAGGGTAATAAACAGAACAGGATGAAAGAGCTCAACTTAAGCAAATAGACATCAATAAGGGAGTGCCAACAGTATGACGTTATGGAAAAAATTCTCATATCCTTTTCTGGAATATCAGCTCAACCTGGTGCCTTATCTGAGGTGCTTGTACATGAATGCATGCAGCATGGAGAACAAATATGGGGATTAGAGGTCTGAATGCAGTTGCAGGACTACAAGATCTCATTGGGATCACTGTGATGTCATGGCATAGCTCATACATGGGGCTGGTGCAACAAACTGATGGATACAGACAGTTTATCGAGGACTGGGAGGGAGAGGAGGAACTGACCTTTTGTGAGAGAGCAGCAGTGATGCACGGAGCTCTGCCTTGGGAAAGGTAGGATATGGCTGAGAGCCTGTGGATCAGGAAAAATATCTTGCTGAAATGGAACTAATAAACTTGGAAGCAAGCTCCATATGTTTTCTATGACAAAGAGTTACAGTTGAAGGAGGTTCATTGTGTGGAAGGATTCTCATGCTGGCACAAGATGTTCAGAGTGGTGCTTGTGACCTTTTACAATGCAGCTCATGAACAATACAATCTGTAGTCTGTCTGTCTCAGGACATCTAAAATTTCCGGCTGATGATGCTTGTTCTTGATCTCAATGAGTACAACTTCAGTTGGAAATGTTCCTCAGATGCTTCTTATCTAAAAGTGGAGCACTGATTTTAGTTCCATAGCTATCCTTTCTATCCATTGTTACCCAGACATCTCATATCAGACCTGCTATTTTGGCTGTTTGAAAACTAACTTTGGATAGCAGCAGGGTGAGAAGTCACAGAAATATATACTGAATGCATATATTTTAAATTATACCACATCATAGGACAAATACTAAATAATACATTCTCTTTCAGACACACACCCATACTGTGTATACAAATCTTGGTAACACCAGTCAGAAAGCCAACAGGACATCATTTGAAGGAAGATTTTTTATCATACATGTTCTCACGTGTTTGGAAAAGGCAGGAGAGAAGAGAACAATGAGCTTCATGTTATACACTTTAGTTTCTATTTATAGTTAAAAGACTCACAACTTGGTGAAAATCACATTTTCCAATTGCTTCAAGGCAAACTGCCTGCAGCAGTCTCTAAGGAACTTTCTTCTATTTCTATTTATTTTCTCTCTATAATATTTAAAAGGTGGCTTAGGGTTGTATCATAGTTATCAAAGCACTGTAATACTGGTGCTATCAAATGCAAAGTGTTTCCTATGACTGTGCTCCTGTGTTGAGAAAAGTAACTTTTATGCCACAGATATTCCATACAAAAATTTTGGAGAGCTACGTCTCTGCCGGTAATCTGAGCTGGCTCATTCAATGTTCCATGGAAAGATCTGTTAGGGCAGAAGTATGAGTTTATAGAATATGAACATGAAGTTAAGGCTTACAGGGGAATGTACTTTTAAAAGTCACGAGAAATTACTTTGATACCAGAACTGAGAATCAAGACTGATGACTTATTAGCAGAACATCTATTGCCAGAGGCAAAAATCAACAGGCCAAGGGTAAAGCACCTGAAAGGGTTTGCTTCTGTATTTTACTTTATTTTCATTTATCCCTGTTATCCCTAGGATGCTAAAGCATGTAATACATCTAGTTCTCCTGTAACTAGGTGAAGGAAATGCTTTCATTCTCAATAAAACCCAAAATCATAGCACAGTGTTATAATTTCAATTAATAAAAAGAAGTAGTTGTTAGAGAGACAAGAAAGCTCAGGTCAAATGCTAGAGACACTAGCAAAGAAATTTGTCAAAGATGTGAGTAAGGCCAACAAGGTCATCTTTGTTCAGGCCCAATATGCCCAAATTCCTGAGACACTTTGGTTTCTGATGTTTGCAAAATAAATAGCTACGGTATATGTTTTTCCTAATCAATGTAATCATAAAACCAAGATATTTTGTTGATTTCTTTTTAAATAAGTATAAATATTTTGGAATTAAAAATTGCAAATTTAGAATACATTAGGTCATGATGAAACATTTAGAAATATGTGGCTATGAAACACATTCTGTTTCATGACAGACTTAATCTACAGAAGGAAAAATGGTCAGTTCATCACAGAAAATAATGAAAAACAAACTCCTGTAGGTAAAGATATTTATACTTCTTATGGTAGACCTCTATTTAATGGGCATAGCAATTTCAAAATATGAAAAAAGGGACAACTACGGGACAAATTAGAAAGAAAAAATGAAAAGAGGAACTGTGAGCCTTCTTGCGACACTGGGACGGCTGGCATACCCCTTCTTTGTTTCTGTCAGCTGCCATGTTTCCCGGGAAGTGTGACTCTCCACCCTCTGTGTGTTGTGGCACCTTTTCAGCCAAGTAAATAATCAATGGGATCAATTGCAACCATTCTCAAGTCTTACTTATTTCTTTGACTTTGATACAGATGTATTCAGAGGTGTTGGTTATTGTGCAGACAATATTGTTTCTTCTTTTAATTATTTGATACTGCTACTTACGTAACCTTTTAAAATGTTTGCTTCTATTGCAAACATTTGCTTATCAAAGGAGTTGGCCTCTGCTAGCATACTGACCTTACTAATCTGTTACTGTAGACAGTGCCACCTAACTAGTAATCAGAAGATGGTTAAATTTCATATATTGAGCACTAACTGTCAAACTGCGGTATATCTATATCATCATTCAGAACTAAAAGCTATAAATAAATACCTTATTTTCTTGAGCAATGCTCCCACTGGGTATTCCGTTGCTTATTTTAAGATTACAGTATGCCTGAAACTTCATTGTGTTGTGAAAATTTACTAAAGAAATTACTTGATTGATGTTCAAATAACCATCCTATACCAAAGACCAGTCAGTTTCAAAGTATTCTATTTTAAAACCAATAAAAAAATCTATTGACCGGAAGTCATTAAATTAAGACATGGAAACTTCTTTTTGTCTACCTGACACTGATGTTGTGCGATATGCCCTACATTTTGGCTGTGGCTTTGTTCTCTGCTGAGAGAAGTGCCATGCTGATTTTGCAAAAGTGCTCTCTTGCCGGTTTGACAATAGTGGAATTTACAGAGTCAGGAGCTCAGCTTCCCCAGCACTTTCCATACCCACCCCAGCAATAGTCCAGCTGAGGGAGTTAGGCCAGTAGAAATCTTCCACACAATACAATGCTGTTCTTCATGCTTGCATCCCCACCCACCCCAACCACCCCTAACTCCCCAACTACCCCAACTCATGGTGGGGTTAGAAGAACATCAGTGCCAAAAAAAAAAGGATGAAGAAGAAACAGGAATTATCTTTTCCTCTTATGCAGTAACACTGATCGGCTCAGTCCTACTGATCATAATGCTTTTAAAAGAATAAGTTGAACCTTATTTTAAAACAGAAAATGCCATTTCTATTCGGTAACAGAAGATAACTTCTGCTGGTTTTGGGTAAAAAGAGAAAAGGTGTGTAAAATATAACCGAAAACAAGCAGAAACGTTTTGGTGTCCGAGTCCCTCCCGGGCGCGGCACAGGCTGACTGCGGGGCCCGCCGGGCGCTCGGAGCGGGGCGATCCCGCGGCTGCGGAGCCCGGAGCAGAGCGCAGCCCCTGGCTGGCGCGGGGCGGGCGGGGCGCGGGGCGGGCGCGGTCCCGGTCCGCCACCGGCAGGGGGCGGGTGCGCCCTCCGCGCCTTGCTCCGGCTGCGCAGCGGCGGCGGCTCCGCTCGGTTCCTGCTCGGGCCGGGCAGCCTTCGCGGCGCGGCCGCCGAGGGGACGCTGCGCGACGTGTCCGCGCCCTACGGCCCCGGTAGGTGCTCGCGTTCTCCGCGGGGCTGCGCGGGGTCGGCCCCTGCCCCTCTCCCGCCGGGCAGCCCGTCGCTGGCTCCGCCGCCCGGGCGCGCATCGCTCTCCTCGGCGCGGGGCAGCCGCTGGCCGCCAGCCCCTGCCTCCGCTGCCGGCTTGCCCCGGCCGTGCCGCTTCCCCGGGCCGCCTGGCCCTGCCCCCATCCCCCCTCGCCCCGGCAGGAGTGAGGCGGCCCGGGGCCGCGGCGCAGAGCCGGGCGCTGTCGCTGTGCCCCGGGTCCCGGCCGGGTGGTGCTCTGGGCGGGGGTCTCCCTTCCCTCCTCCCCGGCCCGGCGAGGGGTCAGGCCGGCTTGGAGGCGGCGGAGGGGCGCGGAGGGAGCGGCCGGAGCTGCCGGCGGGGGCCGCGCAGGAGGAGGAGGCAGCGGGTGGCGGTCGGGCCGGCAGGACGCCCCGGAGCAGGGCAATGAGTGAAACGCTGGCAGCGTGGCAGCCCCTTGCTGCTGAAACAAAGTCAGCTCGCTGAAAACGAGAGGGTGCTGCTGCTCCGCGGTGGTGTTCCCTTGGCTTTCTCTGTGGAGCACGGGGTCACGGGCGCTGTTGGCAGATGGGCTGTAGGGCTCAGCCCTTGTTCAGCTAAAACGCTAAATGCATCGTTACAGAGAGCAGCCGTGAACTCCTAGGGAAGTTGAATGTGCTTTTTGCAGAGACGTACTTGTCGAAGCAGCCTGTGTGCCTTTAGTTACTGGCCTCATGAGTTGCTGAAGTAGGAAAAAGATACAGAAATAATTTTTTCCCCCTTAGGTAAATGTTACCATATGTTAAGCCACGTGTTTGGCTGAGCTGCTAAGGGGCTGTGTAACTAACCTGACTTGTTTATCTTCCCATTTTCTCACATTTAAAAGAGGTTAAATGACAATGTAATACCTTCAGACTTGGGTGAAGGTCTTTGCATGTACCAGGTATTTTTAATATTCCGAGTGGCCTATAATGCTGCACAGGCTTGGAGCCCGTGGTGGCTCTTTGCTGGTGAGCCCAGCTGACTGCTCCTCGCTTTTAACAAAGTATTTATTTAATACTAATTGGGGAGTTATTTAGAAAAATAATCAAAACCACAAACCTACACCAGAAATGGCTAGTTAATGACTCTACAACAGTCGTGTTGGTTTTTTTTTTTTTTTAAGCTTTTGAAACTTCTCAGGGTATGAGTGTCTTCATTAGCACATATTTCCCCCCAGGGTTTCTATTTAAGTATGAAGAAATCTTTTTTAGCTGTTGGTTTGCATAGTTGTTTGTGTGGCAAAACAAGTTTTGTGACTTGCTTTAGGCCTGCAGGTAGGCTCTTCACAAGCTAATAGCTTGCTATTGTCGTGTAATAACATCTAATCACTTCTGGATGGAGGAAACACCTGTTCCTTGCAGGCCATTGCTTCCATCTCTTTGCAAAAGTCCTGACCATTTCACCCAGTAAGAGTGCAGAGTAAATAGATAATAATAGCTGCTTCATGGAGCCAGGAGTTCCTGCCCAGCCTCTCTAGATGTATATGTGCTCTACGTAGGATTGTAGAATGGTTTGGGTTGGAAGAGACCCTAAAGACAGTCTATTTCCAGCCCCCCTGCCATGGGCAGGGACACCTTCCACTGGACAGGTTGCTTAAAGCCCCATCCAAACCTGGCCGTGAGCGCCTGCAGGGATGGGTTACCTTCCACCCCTCTGGCAAACCTGTGTCAGAGTTTAATCACCAACCCGTACCAGCCTCTGTGGTACAGCGCTTGTCACTGCTCTGGTCCCTTGGACATTGGGCCGCTGACTCTAAGTGCAACCATCCAGCCACCACCCACATTTAAGGAGAACTCTTAGTGTTTTCAGAAGAGAGTGATAATGTCGGCAGAGTTAAAAAACTTAAGTGGAACTTTGGAAAATTAATACTTAAAAAGTGAATTCCTGAATATTTAGTTTTCAGGATTTTTGGGAAATACTAACTATACAGGAAAGGGATTTTTTTTTTTTTATAAGATCGTAAGATGGATTGATATTGTGCAAAAATACTTGTCTGGTTACAGATTATTTTGTAGCCTAAAGACTAGGTGTCCATAAAATGAATCCACAGCAGACACAGGGAAATTCTTCTTAAAGGTTTAAATTGATCAAAGAGAATTTGTTACTCAAATAGAATTTAGGTTCTGCTTTCTAAACCTGCAGTTCCAGTGAAGCGTGGGGATTGACATGTGAATGTAATGGCTGCAGGTCTTTCTACTTGTATCAGTAATCAGTATGTCCATAAGTCATTATATAAATGATATGCATGTTCAGTTGTGAGTTTTACACTAAAATTTGCTGAGACTGTGTAGGACTTCAGGCGTAATTATTGTAAACCTCCATGTTTTACCTGCCAGTGGCCAGCTGCATAGCCCTGTAACAATTGTTTTGCTGTCAACAGCACTGGAATTACAGTAATTGTTTTGTAGTTCAGAAGGATCTGTCTGAGAAGTCTCACATTGGTCTGAAACCAAGATTATACATAAATTATCAGAAAAAATGTAATTTGCATTAGTGTCAGAGTCTGAGAGTCTTGCAGTGTGACCATATCATGGGTGAGCAAAACTAGCAGCTCAAGGCTGCTGTACTTTGCATCTCAACACCCTTTAAAGTTGTCCTCTAATCTGTCGTAAGGTCATCTAATCTGTCATAAATTGTCCATAAATCTGTCCTGTTATCACGTGGGCTAGAGCAGCCTGGCAGATGAGCTCACCTATCTCATCAATTTTCATGCTTCCTGATACTACATAGGCCTGAGGTCTCATGACGTGAGAACACAACAGAAGGGTGATGAGGAAGTAACTTCAAACGGGTATTGCTGCTTGAAATACCATTTCTTATCTTAAGCACCTGTAACCTATAAATAGGTGCTTCTGGCTTCCTGCTTCATCGTCTAAAATTCTGTGCCTAACCATGAATCCAAGCATAACCTCCTCAGGCTTTTGTTAAGGATGTATGCATCCTGAGAGGACTTAAGGATTTTTTTTTTGTTAAAATATATAAATATTTTTCTGGATAATTCGTAGCTCTAATTTCACCCTTTAATTTGTTTCCATCTGCTTGTGTCTCTGTGCTATCCACAAATTTATAAATCTTATCCTTCTTCAGGAGTTCATTGATGTCTATATTAAATGGTGGATGACTATATTAAATGGTATTTCACCCAGGGTTTCTGAAATTCAATCAAACTGAAGTTTTCACAGGGCATTAACAATAGTTACTCTTTTGGAATTGTTCAACTGTTTTTTGCTCCACATATACAGTACCACATTTTTATAATACAAAAATAGTTTGTATCTTCATTTGCAGACTGAGCTGCAGCTTAGCATTTTCCAGCCTTGGCCTCACATATCCTCAGTGCCAAGAGAATGTGGAGCAGACTTTGTGGAAGAGAGGAGCAACTTTGGAAGACTATCAGGACAGAGGGAGCTGCTGGAATAAACTCTGCTCTGCATTTAATGTGACTTTTGAGTTAGTTCTAGTGGCAGAAAGTTGCACAATGTGTTTATATGTACAAACACGTGCTAGTTCTCATGACAGTCCAGTTAAAATCTTAACATCAAAATACATATCAGTCTCCCCTCTATTCATAAGACTTGATTTCCTGTGGGTGGCTGGCTTCCCTCCCTTCTCCCACCCTCTTTCCAGTTGTCTTTTGTCTGAGGAGAAAGCAACCATCTCCCAGTAGCAAAGATTTTTTTTTTTTTGTTTCGATCTGTTTTGGTATCACTAGTTGAATCGTAATTTCACAAATGTTTAAGCTTGTTAGCTAGTATTAGCTAATGTTAGCTAGTATTGCTGCTGCTAGAAACTCGTTGACCTACTCCCAGACACTTTAATCTGCTTTTGGATCAGCCTTGATACTCTTGCACTTTCTAGCTGAGGTGCTTGAGGGAACTGCTGTGGCTGCTGTGTGCTTGCTGGTCAGCTGAATATTATTGACACATGAATGGTTTTGGAACTGCATTTGAGTTGATTCAGGCAGAAGTTTATTACAGGAGTTCATGTAACAATTGGTGAATTTCTCTTAGAACAGCATGATCCAGAGGGAATCGCATCAGGGGTTGTTTGAGTATGCAGTGGTTGCACATCAGCAGCTTCATGTCAGCTGTGTAGAGTCTCAGTGGTAAGCTCACTGTAGTAAGCACCTTTCCATCACTGAGGGATACTGTTCCTCAAAGGAGTTTCTGTGTGCTTAATGTGGCAAATTTCTACATAGGTGATGACATACAGTAAATTGCTATGCAACATAACTTTGGCTTTCCCCACCCATGATGATGCTTAGATTATAACATCTCAAAGGATGGAAGATGTCTGTGTTGGATTTTAGTTAGTGAATGCATACCAGTTGTTAACTAAATATTAAAGTGTACAATTTATGTAAATATATATTAAAAGAATACATTTTCCCTAGATTTTTTTTTCCTGTGAAATTAATTCCTCTCAGATACGGCTTATGTTTTTGTTAGTGGTTGCTGTGAGATTGCACCCAGCAAAGATGTAAGTTACGGATCTTTGTTCTGATATCTTAATGCTCAGAAACATGTCTAGAAACTAGAGGTTCTGGGGCCATCTTATGTGTCCTCAGTAGGAAGGAGTGAATCACTCTACAGTGGTTAGGATTCATGTCACTGGCTGACTTCCTCTCCGTTTTCAAGTGTCTTTCACCTCATCACTCACAAATGATGGCCTATCCTGTGCTCATATGGCCCAGTAGCAATGACTTGCCTGTACCACAGAAACACTGTTGCTCTGAGTGCCTCATGCACATGAAGGTTCTCAGGCACCAGCAGCAGTCTCATATATGCAGAGTGATCCCATTACACACTGTAGGCATTGCATGGCCCTTCTGTGTGTTGAGCCTGCTGCTGCCCCTTCTTCCCAGACATGATGTGCAGTGCCTTCTCTGCTGGGTGCTCTGCTCAGCCAGTGACATGCTCTTAATCCTGCAAAGGCTAAAACCTATCCAGATGCTATCTCACATGGGAGATGAGTAGATGACAGGGGGCTGTACAGTGGAGCATGGATTTTGGTGTCCCTTAGAACAAGAGGAACTGGAGATACCAACAGGGCTGTGAGCAGTGACTGTCCCTGTGGAGTACTTTCCCCCAGCTGCCTGGTGAGATCAGCTTGCTACTGAGCAAAGGTTAAAACTCCAAAACTCCTCTCCAACATGCAGCCTCAGATCATGCTGAGCTTTTGTTAAAGAATCTTAAATGCTTGATAGGTAGTTTAGATTCGGTTTTATTTCCAACAGTGTGTGGAGATGTCCCTTCTTACTATTAATAGCCTTAGTCCTCTCTGCCGTGCAAAGCATATACAAACTCCATGGCTTGCCACGTTTGTAGTCCTGGTATACATCTCTGGGATGAGGTTGGTGTGGTGGTCTGTGCAGTAACTGAATCTCATTCAAAAGATGATCTCATTCTGACACCTCAAAGCTGCTACCCAGAGCCTTATTGTGACTGGGGAGAAGAAGAGTGTGGAGGAGCTGATTGGTGTTCCTGTAATAAACCTGGAACTATAGAGGAAGTATTTGTAATGCTCCTTTCCTCTTCTCCTTGCTTGCTTGATAAATTTATTTAAAATGGGCTTCAGTGTAAAATGATGTGCTGTAACCATACCCTCAAGTAAATTTATATGGGGGTTGTATGTGGTTCTATCAAGTCCCCAGTACATGAGAGACATGGAGCTCCTGGAGCAGGTCCAGCAGTGATAGTTAAGGCATGGAGTATCTTTCTTACAAGGAAAAGCTGACAGAACTGGGCTTGTTCAGCCTTGAGAAGAGATGTCTGAGAGGGGACTTCATTAATGTCTGTAAGCATCTGAAGGAAGAGTGTCAAGAAGATGGAGCGAGGCTCTGCTCAGTAGGGCTGAGCAATAGGCAGTAGGCAGCAGCTGATGCACGGGAAGTTCCACCTAAATAGAGTTGTTCTGAGGAAGAACTACTTTACTGTGCAGGTGACTGAGCACTGGAACAGATTGCCCAGAGAGGCTGTGGAGTCTCCCTCACTGGAGATATTCAAGAACCATCTAGACACAATCCTGTGCCATGTGCTCTGAGGTGACCCTGTTTGAGCAGGGAGGGTGGACCTAATGACCCACTAGGATCCTTTCCAACCTGATCCATTCTTTGATTCTGTGAAGTCACAGTAATTATGTGTACATATATTGTTCTTCAGGCACATATCCTTTGGTATGGTAGTTCTATTGAGAATTGCTGTATAGGGCAGGATAATATTGCTTGCTAATGATGCAATATTCTAATAAGAGGCTTGGTATTTTTTATTGATATAAAGATGTGAAAGCTCTTGTACATTTGAAACATCTACTAGATTTTATACCTTGTTTCAAGTGACACTTGGTGATCCTACAGGTAAAAGTGTTGCAAAGCTTTATTTACTTTCTGTTATGGAAAAACTGAACAGACTTTGCTGTCTTACAAAATCAAGGTTGTAAGTTGTTTCTCAAAAGCATGACAGAAAACAAATAATTAGTTTTGGACTTTCGAACAGGTGATAATTACGGCAGTGTACCTCAGTCCCTTTAATCTTTATTGTGAGATTTATGTACTTTGCTGTGATGAAGTGGGGAAGTAAGTTAGTGAATGAGGTTCAGCAATTTGTCCTTGAGGATTTTATCTGTCTGAACTCGAATATGGGATATTATCCAACCCTGTGAAACACAGAGCTGAGATTCTCTTTAATAGGTATATCAGCAGCAATAGTGGGATTTACTTTATCACATATAAATAATGTGGGCCTTAGGGACCATAAATCACATTCTTAACTATATGGACCAGTAAATTTTGTGTAATAATTGAGAAGAGTCTTCAAAGTACAGTTTGAGTGCTTATAAGGCTAAGTGTTTTGAGGGTTTTTTGTTGGTTGGTTGTGTTGCTTTTTTTGGTCTTGGATGGGTTTGGTTTTGTTTTGTTGTTTTAATTGCAAAAGGAATGTGGGTTGAGTTTCGTTCTCTGTGGGAAGAATGAATACCTTAGTACTTTTATCTCTGCTTCTCAGGATTCAGAAGAATTTTTCAGTGTTTGAGACTGGCTAGTTTGTGTGTTGCCTAAGGTGAAAGTACTGGCTTGATGCCACTAGCAAAAGCTTGCGTGGTCAGTGATTTGACATGCCATTTGGAAAAGGTCTGTTTTGCACAAGTGTCAAAACACTCCAGCACAATGCTACTTCTCATGTGTATTTCCTTTCCTAAAAGTGAAACCACATAGTGGTATTCACAACGTAGGACATGCAACAGTAGCTGAATTATCTATTTTTAATTTTGGAATAAGCTTGGGTTTAATTTGCTAAATTTATCTACATTTATTTGTTGTACATATAATTTGATAAAAGTAAAATAAAATCTTTTTTTTACAAGCAAACACTTTGGGTCTGAGTTAGTTGTCTGGAATGCCAAGATAAATCTTAATATGTGTATGGAAGAACACAATTGGAGTATTATCTTTTTTAATGAGAAATTAATAATTATCCTTCAGGGTAGCATTTGTCACAAATGAGGGAAAAAAATATGTATTCCTGAGTCTCTAATTTGTTCTATGTGGACAAACTGCCTATGTAGAGTTGTGCCATAACCTCAAAGAATTTATATGGATGTAGGAGTGCTGCCTGTAGGAAGGTACTACTGGGTTCGTAGCCTGTGTTTCAAGAAGACACAAATGGTGCATAATTCTGCAATAAAATTGAGTTATACTATTTACTTTTTAAAAGATATAATTATTTTCTATGTGTGTCCTTAACTAGTTTCAAATTAAATTAATTTTGTAAACAAATTAGAAAAACTGTTCATAGTCTAGCAGAAAAGTAAGCAATCATCTGGATAAGAACATGCATCCTTCATTTTAATGAAATAGTCTTGAATGATTTTGAATGTCCCAGCTGTTTTGTCCATGGCATATAATTCAGGTTGGCACAACCACTGATTTAAAACCAGAATTCACTTAAGAATAGCTAATGCTGTCCTTGACATATCTAATTCGCTGTGTAATTTTGAGTAAAAAACCAACTGCTCTGAACTGCTTGAACACAACACACTGAAATATCTTATCAACAGAGGCTAGATTAAGCAAAATGTTTGTTTCATTGGTTATATTTTACCAGGTATGAAAAGATAATATTTTTTGTTTGTTTGGAGGATTTTTTACTCTTCTCTGACAGGAATAAAATGCATCTGCTAATCGTTGAGGAATGCAGTTTGTGCTGAAAAAAGTGCAACAAAAACCATCCTAATCTACTAAAGTATTGGAAATAAAAATAAAAGGTCAAGCTTTTTTTTTTCTTTTTTTTTTTTTTTTTTTTTTGGTACTAAGTAATTTTGAATACTTGTTTAATTCTAGTGCAGTGTATGCTATTCATATAAACAAATAGCAAATATATACAAAAGCAGGAATAACAGTATTTGACCTTGCTAGGAAGTATAAAAACACCCAAGTCCTGGTCTGGGGGAAAAATGTCCCCCTGAATTGAATGCAAAGCATCTCAGGCTGCCACAGATTTAATATTACGTAACTTGGGTACAGATTTCCACGTAATAATGTAGAAATGAGGGCTTAATATTGAAGGGGACATTAGCTCACACCCTGTAGACTGTCTCTGTGTCCAGACTTTTATGATGATTTACAGCCTCCTTTCATATTTTTTGTTTATCCTTTTAACTGGAAGGTTGTTTTTCTTCGATATTATTACTACAAATAGGTAAGCAGCAGCCAGGGAATATTGAGAATGGTTCATCTCAGCATTTTTTTAAAAAATGCATTTTATAAAAGTATATGTATCAAATAATAATGTATTTATTATATATTTTACACTAGTTATAAATCAATAGTATTTTTTAAAAGTTAAATATGTTTCTAAAAAATTTTAAAATGCCACCTTGAAGATAAGAGATAAAGATGTCTGATCCTTATTTCTCTCTTTCACAGTTCCTTGCAAAATAGACTTGATTCTTTTATCCCTTAGTTGGTTTATTTAGGTCATGTAATTCTTATCTAGATTTTTCCATTTGGGGATTATGCATTAAGATAGACAGAAAAAACTGCACATGGATCTTAGTTAAAAGTCAAGATTGCACACAGAGCAGGGTATTTTTTGTTTATTTAGGCAGAGCAGAGTAATTGCTTTTTTTCCCATAGACAGCAGTCCTGTCAGTGTAGTTCACAGTGTACAGTTACACTTTTGTGGCAGTTTCACATTGTTGACCCCAATATTAGAGAGCTGCTATTATCTCTTTTTCCATTTCTGCTGCTTGTTTTGCTGCACTTCACGTTCGTTTTGGAGTGTATTACTTTCTGTTTTATTAAGTATAATTGTTGATTTTGAGACCTCTCTGTAATCAGCTAAGGTCAGAATTCAAAATTGTCTTGACCTTCTAAATTCTTGCCTCTCATCTTTGCTTGGTTTTGTGTGCCCGTTTTATAAACATAATGCTCTCATGTTACCAAGTTGCTGATAGAAATGCTATTTTTCTGGGAATGAAATAGACTAATCTACATGTTTCATTATTATCCTTCAAAACATTAGTTAGAATTGTATTTGAAACCCCTTTTAAACCAAAGTTTGAGGCAAGTGGCCACAGCTTTCTGCACAATAAGTAGGGCAGACCTCTGCCTGAGTGATGTGTGTCCCACAGCACCATCTCTGAACAAGTGTAGAGAAAAGCCTGATCAAGAATTAATCAAAATTAATTGCATTCAGTTTGGGACTGAAATCTGGACTTCATTCAGTGTTGTGTCAGTGAGGCAGTATTAATAAGAACTGTTAATTTGTCTATTATCTCAGTGCAGTTTCCTCTTGCACAATGATTCTAGCAGGAAAATTTGCTTGATGACCATGCTAGCACTTGAATGTAGAAAGAAGTCAGTCTTGGTGTGTTAGAAACTTTGTAGCATCTAACAAAACATGATGATGATTTGCTTGGAAGGATTATGCTTTTCCTAAATGAAGTCGTATTTTAAGCTTCCTCTGGGAAGTACCTAGCAGGGTTCCCTCAAGAGACACAGATTACTTTTAAAAGCAAGTATCTGCTAGTCTACTTATTCAAACTAGTTTAGGTACAAATAAAAATACGTGCAGTAGCTCTGGATTTATACATTAGCACACAAGTTAATCAACAAATGGAGCAGAGTTCAGGAAAGCCCTTGGGTTTTTCTCTTCTTCTTTTTTTTTTTAATTTTTTTTTTTTTTTTTTTTTTTTATTGTAAGCTACTGTGTTTTATGCCCTATGCAGAGCATTCTAGACTGTCATGGGGGTTGTTTGGAATGCACAAGGATGCAGAAAAAAAACAACCGGTAACCTCATCTCCCAACTGTCTTTCCATTTGTCCACTCCGTAGTACTTTGTATCCAGAATAAATAACCTTTTTCTTCATGGATAGATGTGCAACTCCATGCAGGGAACTGGACAAGGACATGCCAGCATTCAAGAAGGATTTATAACCTGTAACTTCTTGTCTTCTCTTGTTCAGGTTCTTTTGTGGATAACTTTTCATTTCAAGGCACTGCTGCACATGAGAGAATTTTTGGTTTCTTTCTGGTGGCCAAGTTGTAGACCTTGACTGATAAACTTCCTTGGTTTTGTGCTAAGAAAACAGTCTGAAGGAAAAGAAAATCCATGTTTAAGTCACATAATGCTTCCCAAACTCAGCCATTTTACTTTGCAACTTGGAGATGGTGATCAATTTTGTTGCCTGTTTTGTGGTGTTGTCCTTGGCTTTTGCATCTCTGTAGGGTTCTGCTGTACTCATCGGGTCACTGCCTGTCAGCCCTGCTGTGGGCTGCACTTCCTGCCTCAGTCCCTAATAAGTGATACATGGGAGCTTTTTTGTGCTGCCTGATAGAGAATGATGTAGTAATAAATTACTATTTGTATTACTTAACATTCATAAGTCAGGAGGATACTAAGGTTCTAATTCTGCTGCCTCTGCTTGATGGAATCTTACATCAAACAAGAGAAAAATAGTGTTTGGGTTATTTTGGACCCTTTCTAAAGCAATCAAAGGAATGTTGTTGGTACTGGTTTTGTGCATCTGAATCTGAGCAAGCTCAGTTGTGGTCCTGTGTTGTTTGTTTGTTTTTAAATGATTCTAAAATGTGCTCTATTAAAAACCCCAAATCAATTTTCTAATCAGTTTTCTAATTTCAGTTACGAGATCTAATACCAAAGATGTGGAGTAATGGTCTGTAAGCATTCATAAGGGTTCATGGCTTATCCAGTTTTATTCCTGTTCTGTCTTGAAATGCTAAAAAAAAAAAACAACCCAAAAATAATACAGTGTAGGAAAAGGACTTGATGTCCATAAATTATTTTCCTGCCGCTGGGAAGTGCTGTGCAACACTTGCCTGTACTGTAGCACTACTGTATTATTCTGTAAATCAAACCCCATAATTTTTTAATTTAGAGAAAGAATAATTAAATTTTTTAAATTCCTTTCGAGTTGAGGCAAGCATACTAATTTTTCCTTTTTCTAAATCAGAAAACATTCCACACTTAAAAAGAATGCATATTCTTACATGTTGATTGCAACAAATGATCCCTGAGATGGGTGAAAGGAGATGTTGGGATGAAGGGATTTAAGGTTAGATAATGTGATTGTTGCACTTAGATTCTTCTTTCTGGTTTTGTTCATGTTCTTGCTTTCATTCTTTGAATTCATGATGTGTTTTTGTTTAGAGTAAAACGAAAAAGGGAACTTCTCTTTTTCAGTGCAGACTTAAAACAAGCTTGTAGTTGTTCAAAGTACAGACAGTGTTTATTCTAACATTGATATATTTCTGGGTGTGTGAAGAGGAAGAAGCCCAGAATAAATAACTCTGTTCACAGGCCTTGAAATAAAATGAGTTTATCTGCCTTGATGGATTCTTTTTGCCGTTTTACAATAAATACTAGCCATTCACTGAAAGAAGTTATTATATGTGGATATAATATGTGGCTACAGCTAAATGGATATATTATGGTCTTTAATATGCTGTGAGATTTCCATTATAGTACAACGTTAACACTCAAAAACATTTGTCTGCTTTTAAACTTTGGTGATAAGTATTTTCAAATTCTAATAGTATAGAAATAAACATTTCTGTATTTGCAAATTTTTTCCTGTTTATTTCTCTGCTGACCATTTTCTTGTGAACTTGAAGGGATAGAACACAGTGACTGAGTCTGTGGCAAAGAGACAAATCACTGAATTTGAAGATACTGAACTAAGTGAAGGCAAAAGGTTGTCTGCATAATACCAATTTTTTCTCCCTAGCACAGACTGTGAGAACTATGTGGGTGTTTTGGTGCTTGTCTCCAAATGATTTGTATTTCTAATAACAGCAGTTTTTCTGATAATTTTTAAAGATAATGTTTTTGATGGTTTTCAAAATCATGGCCTAGAACTGCAGAGGGTTAGGGATGCTGTAGCTTTTGTGATGTGGGTCTGGGACAGCTACTTGGATGAGAGTGATAGCTGATTACATGTTCTCAAAAGTGGCCTTAGTGTGGATGATCCAACAAGATCCCTGAATTGGGGGAACATTGAGCCAGATGTCCAGGCTCAGGCTCTGATCATGGTGCAGAGCCAGGAGCAGCCCTGGCTCTGCAGGTGGAGGGCAGAAGCTTTGGTACAGCCCCTGGACACTGTGTTGCTGGAGGAGGAGTTGGGAGCTTCTGTGCAGAGCCTGTGGAGTTGGTGGCCCACTTTGAGTCTGTGTGGTGACATGCTGTTCTCGAGAAGCTTGTGGATGCTTAGGTGATGTTTGCTTAGAGTGGTTTTCAGTTTATTCTGAAATAACTAGAGTACTAGGGTTGGTGATTCTGTCATCATGGACCATCATGTTATTCCTCTGGCTGTACCTATGAGTGACAAATGTGTTGTTACGTTTCTGTAATGCATGGATTAAAGCGTTGAATTTCTTTCAATTCCATTGAATGCAGTTTATGTAGTATCCTAAAGGCCAAAGTGCTTAAATCTTTTCTCTCCAAAGCATAGTTTGCTATGCTATGTTGCCAAATAACAACTTGCACCCAGAAATTGGTAGGGCTTTGAAGGAGTGCAGGTGGAGTTGTTGACTCTTACCATACAGCTTTAGGAAATGGAATTCTGCTTCGATAGAGCACTGGTAAGTACTTGGGTCACAGATTGAAGGATTGAAAGTTAAACTGAATTTGTAGTGGATTTGATGAAATTAATGTTTTTTCAGAGCACTTGTTTCATGGAGAAAAATATGAAAGCAAGACATCAGAAATCCATCTTAAATGTTCCCTTAACTGTGAGCATTAAGAAGTAGGTATTCAGAACAATCATCATTAATTTTTTTGACTAGAAAATCTATGGGGTTTTTTTACTCATCACATAACTGCTTTTTTTGCTGTAATTACAGTGAAGAGGTTTTTAGGTTTTGTTTTGGTTTCTTTTTTCCCATAGGTGGCTGTTTTAATGCAATAGTGTCATTAGCTGGCTGAAGACTAACCATGAGAATAGCAGGTAAGTATTCTCAGTAAAATCAGACTTTGGTCATTTGTGAAAAAACTGCTATGGACAATAACAAGTTGTGGCAATAATGTTTTAAAGTCATAGAATCATAGAATACCAGGTTAAAAGGGATCTCAGGAATCATCTGGTCTGACCTTTCTTGGTGGAAGCACAGTCTAGACAACATGTTTGTTACATGAGAAGTGGCGATTTCCTCAAACCTTCAGTGTTTGATTAGTCTGTCAGCACACCAGGAAAGCCGAGACTCTTGTGCCTGACAAGTCTGTCAGTGTCCTGTTATGGGGACCCTTCAGTAGACTTCCTTTTAGTTTAGGTGGATCTTCAGTGACTCTAGTAATGCTTGTTTTTGTTACTCATTGGTGTAAAATTCTCTTGCTTTGCTGTTAAAGATACAGTCTATAAAATATAGAATGCATGCTCAGTGAGGTGTGGTTATACCTTGGAGGCAGGTAACTTTGGGATGGAGGTGTGAGTTAATATTACAATTAGGTTAAAATGAACCAAGTTTATCTCAGGAGAGCAATTTCACCACAGTTGCTGGTTCAGCAGCAAGGTATCTGCTCCTGTCTCCCTTGGTTGACAGGTGCTGTGCAGGTTTATCAGGTAAAAAGGACCATCTGATGTAAACAGAGTGTGGCCAAGGTGTTTTCACTCTGCTCCACCCTCTGTTTCATCCCCCTTAGCATGTCCTTGAGGTAGCAGATTGTGGGGGGGATGGGGAATCACTGTGATTTTGAGCGTGCTCACAGCATTCCATCCAGGGAGTAGCAGCTATATTTTACCCTGTAATTTTCATTCTGCTATAACTTCCTCTAATATGACCCCTAGCCGTCTTTCTACAATGGCCCAGCCCTCTGTCCAGCCAAATCTTTAAAATGTCCAATGCTGTGGACTCCACCACTTCCCTGGGGAGATGATTCCAATGTCTGATTGTTCTCATTGTGAAAAATATTCCTTCTGTGTCCAATTGGAATCTTCCCCAGAATAACTTCTATCCATTACCCCTCTTGTTTTCTGTGTGACTCCTTGTAAAAAAAGGAGTCTCCATCTTCTTTGTAGCCACCCTTTAAATACTGGAACATGGTAGTAAGTTCTCCTGTAAGTCTTTTCTCAAGGCTGAACAAACACAGCAGTCTCAGCCTTTCCTCATCTGGCAGGCTTCAGTCCTTGGAGCACCTTTGTTGGACTCTCTCTACATTGTCTTTGTCTTTTTTTTTTAATAGCAGGGGCAGTATAACAGGTGTGGCCTGGTAAGTGCAGTGCAGAGAGGGATAATGATTTTATCTCTCTCTGCTGGTGATGCCCTTGTTGATGCAGCCCAGCATCCCACTGGCTTCTTTGCCTGCACGCTTCCATTCATACTGAGCTTGTTGTCCACCAGGTTCCCCCAGTTCCTTTCCACAGAGCTGCTCCCCAGCTGGGTAGATTCCAGTCTATTCTTTACTCCTGGATTACGATTTTTGCGGTGGAAGACCTTACACTTGTCCTTGTTGAGCATCACTATTAGTGTTAGCCCACTCTTCCAGCCCATCCAGTGTTTGTGCAGGTTGGCTCTCCCTTTAGGTGTGTCCACTTCCTCACTCAGTTTGGTATCCTTATCAAACTTTGTCAGGGTATGCTTCACTTATCTGGCATAACAGCCATTGCTGTTCTGTTTTATTGCTGTTTAATGAAACTAATTTTGGAATTTGGGACAGTCGAAGAGCAATCATTTTTTTAAAATGCTGGAGCTGATGTGCAGTGACTGCTTAAGGTGCCATGATTTGATATATTTTGGCTGCTATTCCTGTAAGATGATGAAGGAATAAGGGAATGGTCAATGGTTGTCTTAAGCCATTTCTTCCCTGCCTCTCACCCTAACTAAAATTGCTATGTGCTGTTTTAAGTGTCAGAAACTTTCTGAATGGTTGCTGGGAGTTTGAAAACTATAGAAGCATTTTCATAAAGGTAACTTTCTGTATTACAGGCTTTGAGAAATTAATTATACTTGACAGAAGGTATAGTGGTTGTAAAAATAAGGTCTTTGCCAACATCAAAAGAAAATATTATTTTACACATTTTGTTACAGTAGAATAGCCTGTGTAGCAATGGAAAAAATTTGAGTTTCTGGTGCATTTCACTTTTATCAATAGTTATAGTGTTATTTTGGAGTAGGAGAAACTGTTGCCTCTTCTAGGAGAAAATTACACCTTTTCCAAGACTTTGTTAATGCATTAAATTAGTCAGTTTTTGCCACTACTGCTAAATTTGCTTTATTAACCACAATATGTATAACTGGGAGCAACCTGCTAAAGTAAATCCGATAAAGGACTGGAAAATGCTCTGATTTTTAGATGCCTGATTCACCTGGGAAATTACTTTCCAAACATGTTTAGGCTTTTTTTCCCCTTTCATCCACCAGGGGTTTTTTTTGCTAAAAACCACAAAGAAGATATGGCAGTTCCTATAGAATGTTTCACCTGTAGCAAATGTGCCCTTTCTGGTTCAAATGCTTAAAGAACCTTCTAGGAGATTTCTTACTCTTCCTTTGAAGGGAGCACTTGCAGTTCAGTTGAAAAGCTCAGGATATAGAGTGGAGAGGATGGTTAATCCTCAGACTGAGTTCTTGTTCATCTCACATACTATATACTAAAGCAACATAGTCTCCAAGTGCCACTTGCTAGATGACACATTCCAAAATCTGGTACCATCTTGTGGTTTTAAGCAGTGTTGCTTGGAAAACCTTTTCCCCGGTTCCTAACATATGTTCAGATCATCTGTTTCTCCAGTGCTTACACACGATTCCCTTCCTTTCAAGTGCAGTGATCTTTGGAGTTCCAGTATAGTATTTTTTAATTAGGTTTGCACCTGTGTTTTCTTACATCATAGTATGTATGTGCTCACACACAAAAAAGACCGAACTACAAGCAAAAAACCCTTGTATCTTTCTTGGTCTTTATTTTATTTTTTCTATCCCCTTATCTTTTTTTAGCCTTATGGGAGGATTGATTAGCATCTCTCATCCTTCTGAAGGCTGAGTAATCTGTCTATTTTAAGGTTTTTCTGAACAGCCCATCACAGCAGCAGTCTGAGATCTGCAGGATCCCATTTTTTTTCCAAAGGATTTATTTGGCTGGCAATCTGAGAAAAAGAAGCATGCTTTAAGGTTGATTCTTTCAACCAGTTTGACATACTGCAGTGAGATTGGAAGGCAGGATGTTGATCACCTAATGTCTTCTCTCAGTCAGTATTTTACAAGAAGTTCAATGTGGAGTATTCTGTGAAAATGTGTTGCAAATTATGCTAAAAAATGGTGAGGTTTGTGGCAGTATCACATACATTTCCATTTCAGATGTGAACTGCTGTGGTTGTGTTCTTACACATCCTCTCCCAGGAAGTGGATTGGCCACTCAGCACTGGAGGAACTTAGTCTTGTAAAACTTCAAGCTACCTGAGACTTCAGTATTTTTAAAAGGGGGAGGGGGAGGTACTGCTTTTTCTTACTTATTTTAAAATAGCCTTTGAGTCATCAAACTTGCTTTTTGAAGGTCATTAATTTAAATTTCTTGAAAAGTAGATGAGGATGTTGTTTCTGGTTGGCTGGTGGTCTGGGTTTGGGGTTTTTTGTTGTTTTTTTTTTTTTTTTAGTTTCTTTTGTTTTTAATATAATACTGAGAGCTGACTGACCATAGCAGCCAACTGCAGTATATAAACAGATTTCTCATCACTTAGTCTGGGCCATACATTAAAACAGAGGTAGCTCAATTTGAGGGCAGGGCAAGTGCAGTGTTTGTGAGCAGTGAGGAACCAGGTGCTCATGGCTAAGAACAGGGAAGTGGAATGGGGAGGGTGGTAATTTTGCCTTTGGACAGCAAAGTAGTTCATCTTAGTTCATTGGCTTAAGCTGAATTTTCATGGAAAAGTCTGATTTCTCCTGGCTGCTGAGCTGAGTTGGTGTACTATGGTGCCAGACAAGCATGAAGCTGGAGAAAGTTAAGACCAGAGTGTGCATTTGGTATGATAACCTGTTGGATTGGTGCAGTTACATCCTACATTATAATACTATTTTTTTTTCAGTTTTATTCTGTTTAGTAAGTCCACAAATGATCATCTTATTCCTGAGTATCCCATAATGTAATCTGATACAAATTTCTCATGTTGCTAATTTTGGTAAACTAATGTTACCATTTGCAGATAATTTTTTGAAACTTTTTTCTGTTTCTTAACAGGTGCTGCAAAGTTGGTAGTAGTCATAGCAATATTTTTATTGACATTTTATGTCATATCTCAAGTGTTTGAAATAAAAATGGATGCAAACTTAGGACACATATTTGGTAAGTGATGACTGTTTTATCTGGACATCTGGTAATATTTACTTGAGCCTGTTTCAAGAATATCATATTCATTTTGCCCTAGGCTCTTCAACTTAAGAATTCTGTGTTTATCTTTAATATGTGTAGTTGTTATTTTTTATATATAATATGTATATTAAATTATTTTCTGTATGAAATATTTAACCTACTCTCTTAATCAGTTTGATTCTTTTGTCTGCCAAGGATGCATAATTTTTACCTGATTTTTTTTTTTGTTTACTGGAGCTTGCATTCTTAGTGTAGAGTAGTAAACTAGGTGACTTGAACCATGTTTCTGGAAATCCTTGCTCTGCCTTACTACTGCTAAAGAGATTCAGAATTTGTTTTGGGGGAGCTTTTTCTCTTGCACTGGTACACTGCTGTGTTAAGTTGACTGTGCAGTGATCAAAACATTTCAGCTGTGCCCAGGTTCTACACAGAGGAAAATTAGCAGTCGAGGTGTCAAAATTCAGAGTCTGTTTTGAACTAGAATTACCTTTCAACGTGCTTCTCATTACCAAAAAAGCCCCAGTTTTAGGCACATGGGTATAGTTTGTGTTCTTTAACTCTGGATTACTGCAGTGTGAGCTGCCATCCAAACCAGTCAGCAGAGACATCTTTA
Organism: Entomyzon cyanotis; assembly: GCA_024500445.1. Lineage (NCBI taxonomy): Eukaryota > Metazoa > Chordata > Aves > Passeriformes > Meliphagidae > Entomyzon > Entomyzon cyanotis. Next base: position 35,764,916 of record JAKEPQ010001018.1, on the reverse strand, counting down.
ATAATCATTGAAGAGACAGAGGTGTCATTCAGACAGGAGCATGATGAGGGCACTTGTGTCTCTTCATATCCTAGGAAAGGGAGTCCTGAATGGTTGGGTTGAAATACACCTGAGTTGCAGACTTCCAGTGTTCGGTGAAAAAAACCCAATCCCAGTGAAGCTGTCAGTAGGAAATTAATTTCATTTTAATGCCCAGAACTCCATAAATTCTTGGAGGTTTTAGATTTCCATGGTTTTTTGTCTCTATGACTCTCCATGACTTTCAGAGTCATAAATTAAGGCAGTGCTTCTGAATGGGATTCCTGATCACTTTCATTCTTCTACTGCATGGTGTTTTTTATTGGAGTGTAATATTCAGGTATATTTGATACTTCCTTTCAACCAGCCTGTTTTTATAGGGGTACAGAAAGATATTACATTGATAGGATATTATATAGCATGTGACACTTTAATAGTAACATCTTGTAAACCTTTTTTTTTTCATTTTAGCTAGATCAGCATTGGATGCAGCTGCGCGCTGTGAGTATTCATATGCATGTATTACTGCTGTGACTTTCTTTTGCTAATGACAGAAAGACTGATGAATTTTCATAGTTAAGAAAGTCTCAATTACACTTCAAATGCAATCAGAAACTAATTCTCCTCTTCTCTTGATTTTTCTAAATTTCTGGTAAAGTCTGTTTTGTAGCTTTGGCTTGTGGCTTTTTATGACAGCACCAGAGCAAGCAGCAGGGTGACAACAAGAAGTTGGAATAATGAGATACTTCAGGAACTTAGACTATTTTAAGCTTCTGTGTAACTACAGATGTGAAACTGTTTGTGTTTGCTCTTTTCCTTGAATTCCTTCAGAAAAGTAACTGATATTTTTCTGTTAGACTACCTGTGGTGTTCTCTGTAAAATCTTGCTCTGTTTCCTTTTGAAAGCTACAAAACCTCCAAGATACAAGTGTGGGATCTCTAAAGCTTGTCCTGAAAAGCACTTTGCATTCAAAATGTCAAGTGGAGCAGCGAATGTAGTTGGACCTAAAATCTGTGTAGAGGATAATGTGTAAGTATTTTTGCCTGTTGTCTCTAAGAGTCTCTTTCAAAGACTTAGATCACTTTGCACACAAAATCAGCAGTTTATATTAGGGCTTTTTTTGCTAGCAGTTCAACTCCATGAAAAAACCATACTGCATTATAACCTTATCACTGATGAACCATACTTAATCCTCTGCAGTAAATGCAGAAGCATATGTTATTTTAATACATGAAAGATAGCTTGCACTTTGTTTCAGGTTTACAGACTGAGGGGCTGTACTTGGGTCGAGTCAGATACACATTGTCTCTAAGTAACTTGTCCTTGTGCCTCTAATAGTAATTCAGTGAATAATTGTATTGTCTTTTGCAAGTAATCTTTTAAACTATTTCCTTAGTACCAATGTCAGAGCATGTTTTCTACCTTCACACAAAGGTTGAGTTCAAAAGGGAAAAACAGTATTTTCATGATCAGTAGTTATTTAACTGTGCTGATAGTAACTTAATAAACTTTAAATAATTGTGAAATTAAGAAAAGAACTGCTAGAGACACTGTGTTTGGTTTTAAGTCCTCTTTTTAATAATAATACCTTTGACTCGGTATTATCAATAATACTGTGTGTAGAGTATTTAACTTAGTACTTTCCAGTAATCCTCAAGATGTAAATACTTATTTTTAGACTCTGTGTTTTTCTTAAGTTGTTCCTGCTCATTGTCACCCAGAGCATGCAGCTTCCTATAACATGATTTATCCATTTGATTTTTTCAGGTGACATGTCAGGAAAGACATGTTAGTGTTGTTGGGAGGAGGTGTTTTTTAATATCAGTCACACTTAGTGCCTTTGCCTTCCACTTGCATTTAAACTACTCCAGTTCAGCTGTTTCTCAGCTCACCCTATGTTAGTACAGATAGCACAATCAGCAGCTGGTGCTAATGAATTCTAGAGCCAGTGGCAACTTCTCTGTGACCAACAGAACCCCACATGATAGAGTAAATAGGATAATTCATGTATAAGGGAAAAAACGTATTGGTAGCATTTTCCATCGCTTTACTCTCTAAAGTAACTGTAAGACTAGTCTCAAATGATCTTAGAGAGAAGACTATTTTTAGCACTAACTCTAGCACTCCTCTGTCAGGCTGGCTTAGCTCAGGCTTGCTCACTTGTGTAGGAGTCAGTTTGCAGCAGAGCATCCCGGCATACTCAGGGAGCACATGCTCAGCAGGAGCTCACCTTGCCATGTGCAGACTACGAGCTGCTGCTTCTGCTTTCCATTCTTACTGGTGACTTGCTTGGTGACCTTGGGCAGGTTTATCTAGTCTCTCAGCATGGTATTCCTGTTGGTGTTATAAAACGTGCTACTGTTGCATTCTGGTTGCTTAATATAGGAAGCTTAATATCTGTGGACACTTAAGCTGACTCAATGATTAGAAGTTGTGGGAATGCAAGTAATGTTTTACTTTCAGGATTGTAGGGTTGTTTCGTTTTGGATTTTTGACTTTTTTTGTTTTAATTTCTCGGTGACTGGTTAACTAAAAAGAGTTTTGTTATTTCTGTCCAAAACAAAAAAAAAAAAGAGAAAACCCTCCACTAGATATTTTGTTGAAGAAAGTGATGAAACAAAAGTAGTTGCTAGAAAAAGCCTCTATTCTGTTAGTACTAGTGGGCACTTTAGTGCACAGCTGTTGGATTCTTAAGTCCGGCTTTCCTTAGCAAACATCTTTCTGAATTCCTTCAGAGAGGGACTGGTTGCATCTATTTCAGTGTCCACCAGAAAACTTGATCGATTTTATATGATCTCCTGCTTTGCTCATAAGAGGTTTTATTTCTCTTTCAAAAGCTCTCAACTGGTTGATTGTAAATTCTTTGGAAGAATTCTAAAACTGAGGAAGGGCTGCCCTCATGTGAGAAGCTGTTGCATTGCAGCCTGTTGTGTTTGTGATGGTGCACAAGCTGTCTCAAGTGTATAAAGTAATATATCAGAGCTCTGAAAAAAACCCTTGTTTCATCTGGAGTAGCTCTTTTTTTAGAGATATTTCATGAACTCTCACCTGCAAAAAGGTGGGTTTTTTTTTTTTCCCTGATTACTTTGTGTTCTTCATACTTCCATGACAGGACAGCAGGAACAAGTTTTCATAATTTGTAAATTTGTATTTACAGAGTAGAGTTTTTTCTTATGTATTAAATGTAGGGATGTCACTTGACTTATGAAAGCACTAAAGGTCCTGATACAATTCAGAATTCATGTAATTTCTCAATTTTTCTTTTATTTATATAGCTATTTTAATGTGAAACAGGATTTTTGGTGTATACAAGTTCAGTTATAGCCTTGTTCTATGTTGGGAGGTGTCTTGGTTTGAAAGACAGGTGTCTGCCAAGAGAGGTTGAACCCTCCCCCAGGACAGAGAATGTGATTTCCTTTCCTCCCTCCCTCCAAATTATTCAATTTTGTAAATCAAGGGCTTTCAGGCAAAGGTATGGGAAAAAAGGAATATCAGTTCTTTACTAGTATCTATAAACAAGCAATAACAATAATAGCAACCACAGCTAGAACCAGAAAACCAATAGCAGATGACTTGTGAGCTGCTGAGCCTTTTTCCCATGTGGTGTAATCATGGCTGCAAGCAGCAGGGGCGCTGTTGAGCTCCCGGCCGGGCAGGGCAGGTGCGATGACTCCCGAGCGGCTGCAGGTGGCGCTGTGGCGCAGGGTCAGGTCAGTGTCCAGCAGCTGGTGATGGCGGACAGGCTGAGAAAGCGCGGAGGGCAGCAAAACGGCTCGGAGCAGCGAGAAAGCAGGGCAGAAGGGGCGGGCGCCGGCTCTCTCTCCCCCAGCCAGCCAGCGAGGCAGCAAGGATTTCTGCAGTCACAGCAGACGCCGCGGTCTCATGCGGCAGAGGGCGGGGGACAGGCAGCAGAGGCCGCGGGACTCTCCCGGCAGCAGCCGCGAGGAAACGCAGCCCGGGGGGAAAAATGTGCACTTCCCAGTGGGGAGAAAAAGTTGAATCCAAGCTCACCCAGTCAGGAGAAGAGAAAACAGGGCACAGTTGGATTCCCTCTGGTCCCAGCCGAAAAGCAAAGAGCAGCCTCTCCTCTCAGCGTCCGAACCACGAGCACGAGCCGTTCCAAAGGGCTGGGTGTTCCCTTACCCTGCCTTGCCCAAAGCACACCTTTTGTCTTTTACAAAAGACTTGATTGCTCTAAACATCTAACTATTTGTTGCTTAGTAACAGGAATGGGAAGAAATTCTCAACCCCCGACAGGAGGCCATAACCCAAATTAGAAAAAACCAGGCTGGACTCATCATCAAAATATTAAATATTAAATATTGTAGTTGCTACTTCATGGGTTCTTTAGAAGGGGCTATATTTACTTCTTTGCCGGCAACTTCTCTATGCAGTTCTACTTCTTTATTAAGAAGCCAGTTGCATGATTGTGCCACAGTAACCCACTAGCAGAATGTTGTACTACATTCCTTTAGTAACTAGGAATTCTTATATTCATAGCTGCAGGTTTTATTATCAGAATCCGTTTGTAATTTTATGCATGTGTGGAATTTCAGCGCCTTGTCACCTCAGTATTAGATGTTTTTGGACTGGTATCTATTTACAGAGAATTTTGTAGTGAAAATGAAAGGAAGTTCTTATTCTTTTTGGTAAATGAAATATCCACTAAGTTTTGCAGGAGGAAAGGAGTGTGTTCAGAACTTCATTGTCTTTAGTCATTTATGTTCCAGTCTTTATTTGCTGTATTTTTTCTTGTTTAGAATGGATGCTCAGACATGACATGGAAATCATATGATCAGAGCAAAAATGATCCTTCATTGGCTAAAATACTTTTGGAGTTCCCTGCTAACCAGAACTGAATTCTGCATTTCAGCGGAAAATTTCAAGTATTTTCTTTCATAAGTTACTGAATTAGAGTTTTAATTTACTTTAGAATTCAGGGCAGATAGTATAACTTAAGGGACTCACAATAAAATATGAACTTTCATCTCTGATTACATGTTCTTTAAAACCTTTTAAATTTACTGTGCCAAGAGTTGCCATTATCTGGTAGTCTTCCATGGCCTCTCTGAATACTGAGTCTGTTTCTGATGCTTGTCTATTCAGTTTGACATCTGACATCATTCAGTTTTTCCTCTGAATTTTGGCTTCTGTCTTCATCCCCGGTGCAAAAGATAGCACCAGAGAGACATACAGACATACTTCTGTGATAGACCATTTCTTGTTTCTAGCCTATCACTAAGAAGTTGGCATGAGAAAGCTGACATGGAAGCTGTGGGTGTAAGGATGTGTTGCTTAGAATGGGTGTTCAGACATGACCTGAAAATCATATTTCTGCAGAAGAAATGTGAAAAAATTTTCGAAAATAACAGGATTGTACACATGTAACCCCTTCCTAAAGCCAGCTAGGGAGGTTAAAGAAATCCTGATCCAGATGGAATCAAAGCATCTCTTAGAGTGTATTTGTAATTAAGGATATGTGTGCACCTATATGCTTTTGCTGAGATGCTTTCGCTGAGATGCTTTGTTTAATCTCATTTCATTATCTTAAGTTATGTAATTGTTCCAAACTTTACATCTATTTGTCCTGTTTATATTAGCTCTTTAATTCTAGCTTCAAAATATTAATGCTGGGACATTTGGGGCAGAACAGAGTTCTTCACACAATGCCAGTGAGCAGGAATGAGGAGGTCTGGAAGCTTCCTCTAGCTACAGTGGTACGGCTGCCATGGTCTAAGGCAACACAGCGTCCTACCTAAATCTTAATGTTCCTGTTACCTCTTCTTACTGCTTTGAAGGGCTTCCATTTTGTAATGACACTCTTCTTTTTAGCCCCTTTGCCCCTCTGAGTTTGGTCTATAAATTACTGTTGATTGTGACATTTTTTTGGCATATATGATTGTACTCCAAGATTGTATGCCACTGTTGCTTAAAGTCCTGTCAGTATACTAACTATTTTTCTTGCAGCTAGGTTTTCTGTTACGTGTATGAATAGCTAAGTGCTTTGCCTTCCTAGTTTCTGAATGTGAATTTTAAATGCTTCTGTTCAGTTAGCTTTTAAACTTATTAATACATTTATGTTCATTTTGTGCTTATAAAAAAAAGCTTAAAATATTGGTTATTTGACTGTGCTGAGCTCCACAAATTAATATTTCGTTATTTTTAAAAATATATTAGTTACATAACTACATTAATAACACTTTTATTTTTTGTGACACTTTTAACATACAGACATACTTTGAAACCAAGATGATTAAGCAATCAAGTTAAATCAATACAACTGGAGATATTTTATATGTTATTCTTAATTCAGGGGTGCCTTAAGAACCCAGATTAGTTCAAGAAGATTTTGCTTCATTTAAGTACTCGTGAACATGCTGGTCTTTAAACCATGTATCTCTTAGAATTTGATCCTGGTTAAAAACCAGAAATATTTCACATTGGAAGATTGTCCTATTAAAAATAAAAATATTTATTTTGTTTCAGTTTAATGAGTGGAGTTAAAAATAATGTTGGCAGAGGAATAAATGTGGCCTTGGTCAATGGTAAGTGACAATTTAAGTGGGCAGATTGTCTTGATTTTCAAATTGTTTCTGATGTTTAAGGCGAAATACTGTGGGGTGGTGAAAGGCAAGGAAGATGAGAAAAGGAAGTATTCAGTTATTTAGACTGAGATAATATCAGATATTGGCACTGACACTTTGTTACAAAGTAGAAAAACTCAGTGCATTTTTGTTTCCAAAAATGAGTTGTAAATGTGGAGTGCTGTGGTGACTGTCTTGTTGATGCATCACGTAAATTCTTAATGCACAGAAAAAGGGAGAAAGACATGAGATGCATGCTACTTCTTTTGACCTCGTGTGTTGTTGCCACCACTAATTAAACTGTAGACTGTGTTCCTCTGTTGCTCTGTTTTCAGTGAGACTTCTTTAACAGTTTTGTTACTAAACAGAAAGACCAGCTCATTATTTCCTCACTTGAATCAGTATATTTGGTCTATAGATCTTGTCCCTAAATACATCATGGTAGGTTATTGTGTTCAGGGTTCGTAATTTTTATTAAAACCAAGCAAATTAAACTGTGTGTTACCTTGAAGGTTGAACTGAATGTCAGTAGTGGCACATTTGTCCTCAATGTGTAGGAAACGATTCCTTGTAGCACTGAGATGGCACTTTGTCGTTCCACTGCAATATAAATTCTTGTTATTTGTGGCTTGTACTCACATTTACATCATCTAAAGCATGACTTGAACAATACTTCCTAATCTTGTGTTGTTTTCCTTAATTGTCTCAATCTGTTCAAAACCAAAATACCTATCTTTGTATTTTGTAGCTCCAGTCTTTCTCTCTGTCTTCCAAACTTTAAATGAATGTATATATTAAAAAAAAGTCCACCTTCTATCAAATACTTTGTAGACAGCATAATAAAAAAAGGTAATGAGATACACTATATTGTCCACTTTTTTCTATTTATTCTGGATGGTTAAATCTACTAACAATTTACTACAAAACATGGAGTGTAATTTTAATCTTTCTGATTTTCCATGTGGCATGAGAGGCATTATATAGCTGTGCTGTGTTTTTGCAAAACCAGTTTAAAAAAAAGTGCAAATGTGTGAATTGTATACTCTGTATTGATTTTAGATTCTGTGGGTGTTTTCTTTTATTTTCAATTCCACTTAAAGCAAAATCAGAATTTTGCCTAGAATCATAGAATGGTCTGTGCTTGAAGGGACCTTAAAGATCACCCAGCTCCAGCCCCCTGCCATGGGCAGGGATACCTTGCACTAGACCAGGTTGATTAAAGCCCCATCCAGCTGGCCTCCCACGCTGTTGTTGGATCTTCTCACTTTTTTCCTCTTACCTTTTCCTGCACTTTTTCACAAACCACTACACAGTTTAAGGAGCACTTTTCATAAAAGAAATGTTACCATAGTTCATTTATCTTGTGTCTTCTGCAGCACTTTGAGAGTGTAAGAGGAGTTGGGCATGTTATCTGTAAAATAATTTTGGCTATATTTGATGGCACCAAATGTTTCTTTTTCTCTTTTCCTCCAGGTAAAACAGGAGAATTATTAGATACTAAGTTCTTTGACATGTGGGGAGGAGGTAGGTGCAATTACTCTGGTTAGAGAGAAACAACAAATGTGCTTTTTTCCTGCTTCTTTTCTAGACTCCTTTTGCTGTGGTGATTTAAGGTGATAGTTAAGGGAGTGCTTTACCTCTACCTTTGTAATTGTGAGGAGAGTGCAATTTTAAAGAAACACAAGTAGTTGAGGTGGGAGGGAACAGTGTGGTTTATCAAACAGTCTTGTTCTCCAGAGTAGTTCTCACTAGTGGTTATGTCTTTACACAATATGGATTAAAGTCTTTCTATGAAATAATAGTTCTCTGATGCATTTTTGCTTTCTCTTACTCAGCATCTTTTTTGTAAATGCTAAGTACATTTACAAATATTCTTAAAAGTAATGTCTTTGCAGAAAAACATTACAGATGTTTAAACATAGAATTGTTGCTTGTTATTAAACAGTTTTGTGTTCTTTTTCTTCTCAGATGTGGCACCACTTATTGAATTTCTGAAGTCCATCCAGGATGGAACAATTGTGTTAATGGCAACATATGATGATGGTGCAACCAAGTATGTCATTGCTTTTAAACAGCAAATGCTGCTTAAACTTTTACATGCTGTTTTATACTGAAAAAAATACATTATCACACAATCACTTTTAATAAGGTTTTGTTCTTCCAAGGTGACAGATTTGAAACTATACTTTTGGTTTATAGGTTTTATAATACAGATGTGATTTGGGCACAACAAAGATAAAACTAAAACTAAGCAGATCTACGTGTGCTGATTTTTTTATTGCTGATAGCCCAATCTGTCTTAGGTTAGTAAATTCACATAGGTCTAGACATGGGAACATGATTATGAGAACATACTCTAGTGGAAAGTGGTTTGTTCCATCCAGCATGTTCTTCAGATCAACTCCAAGATGGAGTTCAGTGGTTACAGATTGGCAGAGACCATTCCCAGCAAGCCTTGCCTGCATCCTTACATTTAAAGTCTCAGAGGTTACTAGTGTGAGCCCTGTACCTTTTGGCCTCAGCGTTTTACTGTTCCACCCTAAAGCTGTTCAATTTATTAATCTAGATGTAGCCTAAGAGGGTTTAGGTCTCTTGAAGCATTGTCTTCCAACTTTGACAACTTGGGTCAGTTTCAATAAATACTAAAAATTACTGTAGAATATGTATTGTAATCTACTTCTCACTTAAGTCATGCTATCCAAAGGATTGCTTTTCGCAGTGAAAAGTGAAACTTTTTTCCTTTTCTTTTGTTATCTTACTAATATTTAACTTTTTGTTAATGTGGTCTGCTTTTTTTCCCTCTTTTGGTTCAATTCATTATCCACAGCTTGTCTGTATTTTTTATATAGAAGCAGCTTCCATGTGACTAAGTCCTGACTTTGCAGTGTGCAGTCTTTACAGTAAATAATCAAGTGTCTTCACATTCACTGCTTTTAGGAAAGAAGAAAGTAATTTACTGGGGTTTTAGCCAAGATTGGATCTTTTCTCTATTGTTCTGTTCACTTGTTTTGTTACTTTATTTTTTACCCTTTTCCCTTTCTTCTTTGTTGTTTTAGATAAAAAGTAGGGTTAGTTTTGCTTTAATAATCATGTTACAGCTGATGTTTTTGAAAGCTTGTATGTAGATAAAATACAGCTAAACAAGAAGTTGTATTTGGCTCTGTCATGCTGACAGACAGGAACTACTGCTTATTGACACTACTATAACTACCACTGGTAACATTGTAAACATAAATGCCAGTTCTTGGAAACAAATTTGTGAAGAGTTAAGCTGCCCTAATGCTTGAGAAAGTTGGAGCATGGGTTGGGCAGATAACCTGCACAGTATTTAATAATTTTCATCGTTTTGTCTCAAATGAGTCATACAGCTATATATGAATAAGTGGTAGTAATCAGAAGTTTTGTGTCTTGTTTGGTAATCAGGCAAATTTAGTAACTTAAAGAGCTGCTATTTGGAGATTTTGGAATGATAACTTATCCTGCAGAATTGTTTTCCTTTTGATACTAAAATTATCCTACTTGGCTTTACAGACGCTGAACCATGCTGTTGGGCAGCATTCTGAATTTTGAATTAATTGCCTAAAGCAGACAAGAACTTCTTTCAAATACTTATGTGATTCTTCTAATCTAAAGTAGCTTTTACTTTATCTAGACTTCAGCTTGAGCCTGCAAACAATGTTTAAAAACTGACTTTTTTTGTTGCTTGGAGAATTGCTAACAGGACTTGAGATATATATATAAATTCTTACAGGAGAGAGTTCTTGGCTTTTGTTGGTGTAGTGATAGGTTTATATCCTGGTTCCTTGAGATTGTAGTATGAAAGAGCAGTGCTCATTGTATCAGGTGATTTCAGAAATAGCCTTATCTGATTTTTGAAAGCTAGATTTTGCCCAATATTGACTGACTTAAACTATGTTTAATAAGATCAAAGCAGACTAGTGCACTGTGCAATGAAAGCTCCAAGGGCATATATTTTATTCACATACTGAACTTCTGTGATTTTTTTAAGGCTTAATGAGGAAGCACGGAAACTGATCGCTGAATTAGGAAGCACATCCATTACTAACCTTGGCTTCAGAGACAACTGGGTCTTCTGTGGTGGAAAAGGAATTAAGACTAAAAGTCCATTTGAACAGGTTTGTGATTCTATAACTTCCTGGAATTTAACAGCTTGCATTAATAGAGGCATAGCATGTTCTATAAATGCTATGCATTTTTTCAAGTTGGGTATCTATTGCAGTTACTGGCACACAGTGTTATTTTCAGGGTTTTTTTCTTCCTCCTCCTTTTAGACATACAAAAAAGATTCTTTGGTGACTCATAAATAAGAAAATCTTATATGGGGTAGATCTTAGTATGCCAATAAGTAGATAATTTATCTTTATAATGAATCAAAGAGAAGAATTCAAAACTTTCTGCCTATACTTGCATTTTAGATGCACTAAGAATGGTGAACTTCCAATAAATAAGTGCACAGTTAAGGTGTTGGTGTTCCCAGCTGTTAGCTTTGCTCTTCTCTCAAATTGCTACCATAGCAAAATTTGTGAAATAGAATATGTTCTCGTACTTTAGTTGTTACAATTTGTCACGTGTCAATGTTGCCTTTAATTTCTGGTAAAAGTAGTTTTGTACTAGGAGAGTAAGGAAGATGTGTTTTCTTCTGCCAGCTTTGCAAGGGAGTGGAACTAAGTGCAGACACAGTGGCAGACTCTTGGAGGCAATAATGTCTTACCAGACTGTAGATGGTTGTTTGGTGGAAAAATAAAATGTTCTTTAAAATCTCACTATTTGTTTTCATTGCCTTGTAAATTTATTATTCTTATTTATTTTTACCTAGTGGTTCATGCTTTAATGCAGTTGGTTGTTTCCTTGCTTCTCTCTTCCTAAGAAAACATCTATAAAAAATTTTAAATATATTTCCAGTATGGCTTAACTGTTTTTACCATACACTTGTCTGAGCAAGTTACTTTTAGTGGTGAATATTGAGAGATTGTTATATTTGATTCAAATCACAATAAATTAATCATGATGTTTTTTCTTTGCCCGTGGCCTGAAAATAAATACGTCTTAAAGCAGTGAGTTAAAGCAAAAGGATAAATGACTTCACATTAATGGCAGATTGATATTTTCCATTTATAGCATATAAAGAATAACAAGGACACAAACAAGTATGAAGGCTGGCCAGAAGTTGTTGAGATGGAAGGCTGTATCCCTCAGAAGCAAGACTAAATGAAAACAGAAGAAAAGGAGAAAGAATATGGAAGAAAATGCACTTTCTGCTATTATTAGAGAGAGGGCTATGAAGGAGACTGTACTGTAAATAATATTTTTAAAGCATGCAGCCATCTTGTCAGTGTGTGCATGAGCACTGACATTTTGAATATTGGGATTATTTATTGCTAACACACATAGAAATTCTTTTTGTAAATATGTTCAAAATAAAAGAAACATCCAATCATTTCTATGCAGGTTTCTTAAAAGCACAGTATTTAGTTTGCCTGTGGTAAATAATACTTGTAGATAACTGGCTAATAAATAACATATGTGGACAATAAACAGATCCTGACAAATGTACTGTCCTCTTAACAGTGCAATGTTGCTGTGACTACATAAACTTAGTGGAATATTGTAGATTTTAGTAATATGTTAATAAGGAGCTCTAATTTTTTTTATCCTCTGCCTTTTTAATGGCAGCGTCAATTTTTAAAGCTATTTGGTTATTCTAATACCAAGTGCTCCAAAGATTTATTTTGTAGTCCCCCATCAAAACAATAATCAGCAAAGGAAGACTACATGATAATATAACACAGATATGCCATCAAAAGCACAAAAGAAATTATTTTTTTTTATCTTTAGGGGGCAAACTAAAGTAAATATATAAATAGTGTGTGTGATATTTAAAAGCAGCTTGGAAGAATTTGTACTTAACTTGAAAGTGTTTACTTTATAGAAGGGACTTGGCATGTTAAGCAGCAGTACTGTGGCTAATTTGTTCATTTTTATTGCAGTTCTTGTACTGCTGCTTAACCATTGATTCTCCCTGTGGCTGTTCAGCTGCAGTGGCTGATCATGCAGTGAATGTGCATCATGAAGAGTTTCCTCTTAGTTCTAACATCAGGAATAAATCTCCCATCACAAAGAGGCTGTTAGAAAGCAGTCTACCTTCTAGTGAGAGTTGTTCCAGGGTACACAGTTGTGCACCTTTACTACCTACAGTACTTCTCATGAGCCAAGGCAATCTCTTCTTCCAGTGGAATGTTAGAGAGCACGTTGTGTCTTGGGTTATGCAATGTATGACTTGTGAACTTAACTGACCATGTTTCCTTCATCCTTTTTAAAATGGAAAATAAAAAAGGACCAAGTTTAAGTGGCCTTATTCTTTAGCTTATATCATAGCTGTGAGAAGACCTTGCTTTCTTTCTAAACTTATGTTTCTTCTAAGTAGGGCCAGCTTGAGCTTTTCCTGAAACTAAGTTAATATGGTATAACTGACCTTGTCCATATTCACAAAGTTAGGGCTGACACAGAATTGGCTGTACTCTCTTGGAGCTTTGTGTCATGAGTTCTGCTATATTCTTCAAAAATTTCAAGCTAATTCTATGAGGCAAAAGCCACAAAGGATTTTTCAGGAACCCACAGTAAGTTTAGCGCAGAGGCATTAGTAATAGTAGTATTATTGATGTTTTCTGAGACAAATTCTGTGCACTAGAAATTTCAAGCAATATTGAGAATTACCTTGTAAGAAAAATAAACAATCTCTGATACCAGAGTAAGACTGGATTCTGAGTTGTTCTGTATGTTTAAATAGCTTTTTAAATAATGTGGGTTTCTCTCAATATTAGTGTAAAACAGCTACAAATGCACCTGACACAATGAAACTGCTTTTGTTAAATCTTCCAGATTTTCCTGTGTAGGAGGATATGTTAAAATCATATGTATTTTTTTGATTGAAGTAAAATCCCCTTTTCTAATCAGTTTGAAATTCTATTTCATTACTTAAGGCTGGTGTGAAAAAGTAATTGTAAGTTCTGGAATTTTCACAGAAACAATTCTGTTTGTCTATATGCCAGTATTGGCTACAATGCTATCCAGAAGACCTTTCCTAGTGTCTTTTTTTTTTTGTAATTCATTTATTTTATTTCCTCTGGAAAAAGCAGACCCTTTTACAGCCTTAGTTTCCTGATTGCCAGTTTGGAAAAAGCTTTATTTTGCTCAGTATGTTTTGCTTTCCAGGTGTCTTACTGTGGCACTTAGTTTCCTGAAATGCTGAAGTGACTGCTAAATGCTTGATGTGTATGTAATGTCTCCTGAACTGTTTGGGTTTTCTGCAGTCTGAGTGTTTTTCAAGAATAAGTGTATTAATAAAATAAGAGGCCAGGTGGGTAATTTCAGAAGGGGAAATAATACTGCCACCGTAAGTGATGACTGACTTTCCTGTGTAAGGATGGGAAGGGCTGTAGTCCCTCCCTAACTGACTTGGGTCATGGCTAAGGTGGATACTAAGTAAATGACTTTCTGTTGATGAAATCCTCTTCAGTTTTATGGCTGTAAGGCCATACCCTAGCCTTAATACAAGGGGCCTGTTAAAATCTGTTCCTCTTGCTGATATTGCATTATAGTGCAAGAGGTTTGGAGTGTTTCCTAGCATTGCATTTATGGAACAATCAACAACAGAGGAAAAAAACCAACCCAACAAACTACTGAGCTCAAGTAATATTTCAAGGTTATTTAAGCAGTCAAAATTGTATTGTCCCAAATACAGTCTCAAAAGAATATGATACTGTTGTCTTGACTTAGTGCTGTTTAGTCCTGGGCAAGCAGGGCTTTTTTGGAGAGATTACTTGTAGTTGCACTGCCATAAAATCATCAATTGATGGAAAATGTGCCTGCCTGAAGCATTAACTTTCCTTGCTGTGCATGGTTTGCTTGTTTACCTGAGAGGGCTCCTATGTTAGCTCATTATGAGGATCAAAATGTCTACAGGAGGTGGTTGTAGCATTGGGTAGTTCCAAAAGTTTGGTTCTACCTAAATTTCTTGCATAGAAATCCTGCCATTCTTTCCATTCATGCTCTGTGGGTTTTGGGTTTGTTGGTTTATGTTAAAAGCCAGGAGTTTTCAATGCACATGAAGTGTGAAACCATAGATGGATAATATTCTAATGTTGGCAGCACAGTCCAGGAGTTGCTAGTCCTTGCTGCAGTTTTCTGCTCCAAACTGAACCAAACCAATTGTTTGTGGAGTGTTTCTGTGAACCATATTTTTAAAGCAATCAACAGGCTGGGGTCAGAACTGGGAGTAGAGCCTGAGCTCACCCAACCTGACAGGCAGAGCCAGCCTGCCATGAAACTACAGCCTACTGCTCCAAAATCAGCATGTGTAAAAGTCAATAACTTAATTCCCAAAGTTTCAGATAACTTCTGGTTTTGCTTCCACTGGCAGAAATTACTGCAGTATGTTTTTAACCCCTGGTATAGTGTCAAGCTTCTCTATAAAACATGGAATGCTCATGAAATGTGTTTCACTCTGCTCCACAATCAAATATAAATTTTAAGGGCTTTGGGCAAAATTATTATAGAAGTCTTAACCAATCAAGTTTCGGCTTTTTAATTAAAGTATCCAGATACAAACATAAGTTGTTTTAAAAAAAAAAAAAAAGATGGTAAGCTGACAATTCTTGAAGTATGAAGAATTAAAATGCGAAAATGCACAGGTCATTTCACATACACTGGATAGTAATAAACCTAGCAAGGCTAAGAGGAAAAGGAAATGGCCAAACCCTGAGATGGGCTTTGATCTTTCAGCCCATGACAAGATGTATTCACAGACACAGGTTCAGCAGAAGGTTTCTCAAAGCACATGTCACTATCCTGCAATGAATTTTTCTATCATTCCCTTGTTCAGTTAATGTCTCCAAACTCCATTTGTGTGTGTCTGCCTTTACCCTCCTAAATGCTTTATTTGTTACAGCTCTTAGGTGTGCAAAGTTACAGCTCCCCTCCACTGAAGGCCATCTGTTTACAGTCATCCCTGGTATCCAAATTCTGGGTTTGGCCAGTCAGGTCATGACTCAGTGTTCCATGCTAGCTGTAAAATGAATTGCAGTCCTGTGTTCCTATCTGCCACCACACTTCCAGCTCTGCAGAGATGACACAGTGGCCAGACAGGATTAGTTCCCATTTCATTCTCTGCTGAGAAAACCATTAATTATTTAACAGAACTACCAGTGAAATTACACAATTGTTGATCCAGTTAACAGCAGACCCTGAGAGAGGCAGGGGTATTTTAGCACTAATTATCTGCAACATTAATGTGGAGATCACAGGCACCATTTCTTTCACATTTAATTTGTCATTTGTGCAGGGGGGAAAGGATATTTGACTTCCAGAAATACAAACCACAGGAGGCAAAGTTTGGGAAATGCAGTTTTAACTAGCTGATCATTTTAGTCTTTGCCTGTCCTTGAAAAACTACCAGCTCTGCAGCAGGACTTGCCCAGTAGTCACCACTCAAATGGTCACTGTACTGTCCTAGTTAGCAAACCACAGTTTTCCATCTACATGGGCTCAGAAACAAATGCAGTGACTGGATAGTATGTCAGCACTTCAGTCACCAACACAACTTTGCTCTTTAAATATGCAGCACATGCATGTGTACATGCATTTCTGTGATCAAAATAGCAAACATAATTTTCACTTTCAGAAGCGGCTACAATTATCCTTTCTTCGAAAAGTAAACTTGTGGCATTTTTCATAGGTTTGCTACTTTTAAGAAACTGCTGCTCCATGCATAAAAGGGCAGTGTGAGGAAACAGGACTGTGATAAGACCTTTTCCCCACTACAATTTCCTTCGAATTTTTTTTACCAATCTTACTTGCTCAGATAAGCACACATGTAGCCACTTTCAAACAGAAAGTACATATTTTTGTAAAGCTGTACAACAGTATCATAAGGCTGTGCTTTTAAGGTCAACAGTCTTGATCTTCCAATCCCAGCACAGGTAAAAATCCCCCACTCTATTAAACAGAGTGAATTTTATTCATCCCAGTGCCATATGCCCACAAGAGTAGCTCAATCCCATATGTCATACGCCATGCTGTCTTACACATGGTTCTCTCGCTCTCCAACAAGGAGAGCTTTTCCAGAGTGTGGAAGGAGTAAGGACAGTGTTGGGGAAAAAATACTGCAATAGATGTCAGCTAATTTCTTCAGCCCTGATGCTACTACAAAACAATGTCATATCCTGATCCTGTCCAGAATTGCTTTTACAGATAATGTCCATCCAGAACAAGTTTTATGGATGTAACTAAGTTACAGTGGAGCTTAATTTAAAACAGCAATTCAAACTGTGACAGGTAAATAGAGGAGCTCATGCTTCAGTCTCAACATCTCCCCAGTGCACTCAGCTTTGCTTCTGCTTCCCCCTCCAAGCCCCCAGTGTTAGCACACAGGTGAGTGAGCAGCAGCCCCTCAGACTCTGTGCTCTACCCTCAGTGCAGAAAGGGTAACACCACCTGCCATCAAATTCTCTCTTAACTTCCCAGAAGCAAGATGGATTTTTTTTTTACTGCCAATGAAGCTTCAAACCCCTGTTGCTGGTTTGCTCAGCTATTGAAGCTTTCACAAACCCTGTGTTACCTCTTCTCTTGTGTTATCTCTTCTCATTCTCTTTTGATATCCTTTGAAAAAATAAACTCTTCCCCTTAAGAAAACCCGGAAAAAATCTTTTGTTAACAACACTTAAGAACAAAATGATTATGTTTTTGATTTTAAACTAGATGACTGTCAAAAATAATGCAGCGTCAAACACTGGATAGCCAAGCAGGCAAGAGACATCCTGGCTGCAATGGCTGCATCACAGCTGCCCAACATCCCAGTGCAATGCTGATATCAGTGCCCTTCCCCTTCAAACCCACAGAAACAGCCTTCTGAGATTTGCCCCTCCTGGGAAAATCCCTGAAGCTGGTCTTAGGCCCAAAAATCCAGGATTATTTACCCCACATTTCCTACTCTGCCAGAATCTAGTATGCTGAGAAGTACATTGGTGATTTTCTGTACTCTACACATCAGTCATGGAAGAACCTTTAGGTATGATAAAAGCTAAGCTGTTTTGGAAGACTGGTCAGGGCTGCTTCTATAGAAGATTCTGGTCTTCACCCTGAATGTGTTCCCATGAGCTGGAATCCCATATGACAAAACAGTGGTGATCTCAACACTGCTAGGAGAAGGCTCATGTAGGGCACCAAGGCACTTGCCTCTGACAGCAACTTGACATGTGGCAGAATAAAAAAAAGAGAGAGATGATCTCTACCGCACCTTCATATCAACAGTAACCAGTATCATCTCCCAGCCATGCTGCCAATCTGCTCTGTGGCACAGCCTGAAGAACCTGTGGGTTTACTTTCATTGCTGGAAGATTGAAACGACGTGAAGTCACCACTGTCTCTTCAGGGTCTTCCACCATGATGTGTCCTCCCCATCCAAGTTTTCACACAGAGGGTGTTGAATCCTCCTGTGACAGGGGCTGGCATGCTGAGCACCCTTCCCACAGACAGCAGATTTTGTGGTCTCAAGATAATAATTTGGTCAGGCAGTGGAGACAGACTGGCCAAATGCGAAGTAAAGGTCCAAAAAGAATCAGCAGATAAAGGACTTCATTGTTGCTGAACTGATGTTCCTAAAATAATCCACATAAGGCAGTGAAAGACCACAACACAGAAGATTTTGTTTCCTTCCTGACCTACACATCCAATAAAGGGAGACAGTTTGGAATCTGGTCACCATCTTTCCTGGTAAAATAATTGACAACTAGGAAATGAATTCTTCAAAGTAACTTTGAAAGCCTCAGCCAAACTGTCCAAGTTTCTAAAAACTGACTGTTAGTATGGAAGAAGTTGAGGGATTGCAAAACCTTCCAAGTTCCCTTGATGTCAGTGGGAGTACTTACTTACTGCTGGAGCTGGGATGTCAGTGTTTGTGAAATGCACTTAAGAGAACAAGAAAAAAGAAAGTATGCAGAATACTAATTAACTGACCATTTAGCAAATCATAGTAAGTGCTTCTCATCAGTGTGTATTAACTGCAATAATTATAACCACCCTGATGGTAAAAAACCCCAACATTTATGCAGTTCTCTAACTAATTTCCCCCAGCTCATGCAAATGAAAATCAGTTAAAGGCTACTACAATATTAGCAAATATCTAACCAACAAATATCAAGGGCTGTAGTCTTATCACATTAGTTTTGGAAACCTTTTACATAACTTGCATAATTTAAATATTTACAAAATATAAACTTTCTTGTCTTATCAAAAATAGGTCTTTGCACAATTAAACAACAGTAATCCTTTCACATGATGTTTTTTAAGCCAGGCATTAAATCACTGCATAAAAATAAACAACCTTTCACAGATGTAAAATAAAATTAAGCCAACATATGGAGGCAGAGAAAATGTTATCATTAACAGTTTAAATATTTTAGTGGTGTGAGCCAATTGATAAATTACGTTGTGCATTGAACTTACTGAGGATGAAACCTAATGAAAAATCCTGGCTGCTGATTCTACAATGAAAATTTGTTTTAAAAAATCCTTTACTTTATGGCAGATTTCTTTGGGATAAATCTCATGTGGTTAATTTTGATAATGATGGTGAACCACCAGTGGGATGGCTGAATGTTGCAGGTTATTGCAGAGAATTCAACAGTGGGGTGATGACCAGCTGACTCGCAAAATGTGTGCTCAGATACTGAGGAAATGCCTGCAAGGGGTTTTATTTCCTTCAAATATCAAACTGTATTCCCATTCCTTCTCATACCTGTCCCTTGTGCATTTGAAGGACAACCTGGTAAAAATCCTGAGGTTGCTATTGGGTACCCCATTCACATTCACTGAGCTGTGCTCCTGCCTCTCTCCCCTGGGCACAGCTTGACTCTCCCTTTCCAGGCAGGCAGTGCTGAGCTCTCTGCAGTCACTCACGTTCCTCAGCTCCAGATGCTCTTCTGCACATTACACAGAAGGCAGCTTTCCGAACGGCTGCAAAGCAAATGCTTCGTGGTCAACAGCTGAACTCTTTCCCTATTTTTGTGGGTTTTTCTGAAGTCTGCAGAAATGAACTATCTAGTGGATCCATCCAGTCCCAATTTTAAAAGCACAGACATAAGGACTATATTTAATGTGTCTTACAAATTCTCTTAACTCTTCAGTCTCCGGCTAATGAGATCTTGAGATTTCTCCACTGTACCTACCCACCACATGGATCTTCAGGAGGTTGTGGCTATTAAATACTTGAAAAGTTTAGCATCTGTCCCTGCTCATGGAGTAACACACTCAAATGTGCCATCAGGAGCCGTTTTTTGCTGTTTAAGCTGTCCGTGCATGCAGTCTGCTATTTACTCAGCTGTCACTTCAGTTGCTGCGTGCTTGGGTTGCCCGTTGTCTGGCAGTACCTGTTCCCCCCGAGGCCGATCCCTCTGAAATCCCACACGGTGACAGCGATTGCTGCCTGTGTGGCAGCTGTGTGCACCAAGCAGGGCGGATGGTTTGGCCACGATTCCTTTACTTCATCTTACTTGCAGGTGTGCACGTCGGTCATGGTCTCGCACCTCCTGCAGCGCACGTAGCAGCACCAGACGAACTTGCACTCGCACCTCTCCACGTGCCTGACCACATGGGTGTTGTACCCACGGCCACAGCACAGCAGGTTGCAGCCATCAGGTCCCTGCGAGGTGCGGTTACATTCTCTTCCCTGAGTTCCAGGGATCCCCAGTTTCTGGTCTTCGACACAGTAATTGGGGGATTTGTTCACATACAACAGGTCCTCTTTCCCAATTGGTATTTTTCTCTGGCTTTTTTCTTTCCTGCGTAGCTTTTTTTTCAGTCTGTCTGATATTTGTATGCTGTTTTCATACTTATCCTTTAAAAACCGGCCAATCTTTTCAAAGGAGGACATTGTTTTCCAGCAAGTTTTCACAGCACAGGACCCAGAAACACCGTGACAGCGACAATCCACAGACATCAGCTTTGCTACGGCCTGAAAACAAAGGGAGAACAACATTTGGATGTGGTCTTTCATTCATTAGGAATGCTGCCTGACATCAGTAACACAGAGGCCTCAAAGCATTTAATATTACAGCTGCCATTGCCATTTCCGAAGCAGGGAAGTTCAGAGCACATGTTAGGAGCCAGGTTTCCAATCCTGGACTCCCACTGTGAGAGGCATGATTTTCAGAAGTGCTCTTCATTTGCAGTTTGCAATGGCCATAATGTAGCAGTATCAAATCACAACAACGAAAGATTTTCATCATGGTGACCATGGTCACTGAAGTTTGGGATGATTCCAGCACCGTTACTCCATTGGGTATTGAGGCCTCTGGAACATTCTTACCCAAAGGTATTGACACAGGCCTGAGCTGGTATTTGCATATTACTGTAGAAACATAAAAACGTATGACCAAAGTGTTTGCTTGGAGTCACATCTTTGTTTAACTAACAGGACCTATTTGCTGGTGGAGGTTACTGTGGAAGCCAAATACTCAAGGCTTTCACAAAAAACATTAGCAAGAAAGAGCACCCTGACCTAGAACAGCCATTTGCAAACTAAACCTGGTGAAAGGATGCATCTGTACAGGAGACGCTTCCACATGCTGCTTTTGTGATTGGAGATTTTTCTGTACTACTGGAAGAAATAACATTGCAACAAACAAACTCTCACCCCAGAGCACACACAGACTCTTTAGTGGCAAATCAACTGCTAGTTAATACTGGTAGATACTTATCATCTCTTCTACACAACTAGTTTCTCTTTAATAGACAGACTTGACCTTCTGCTCATATCTCAAGAATCTGTCAATAGGCAAGTCACTGGGTAGTCAGAAATATTAATCATTAAGAGGTAACAGTGATTGAGGCAGATGAGAATTTAAAATCCAAGGGCAAAAGGTCTGTCAGAAGATGGAAGACCTAATAAAAATGTGAAGGAAAAGAGAAACACAATATCAAAAGATAAATTTTACACACAACTTAAAAATATAGAGGATTTAATAGCATTTTTCCAATTCTGAATGAGTAGTTATTTTCATCAAGTAACTAGAATTTCAAAGTTGCTTTAAATCATATGGTGCTACTAGATTTATAAGGTTACAGATCTAATTCTTGTTTTCACTACAGTATAATAAGGTACTTACTAAGGGCAGAAGGATCCAGAAATTGTCAGAGGAAGCTCTGGACATATCTGCTAGGTGCTAAGGGTGCTAAGTTACTTCCATGTGGGCAAGTAGCCCAGCAGATGACACTCAGAGTCTTTCTCTGAGGATGAATTAAATAAAAATAGAGGGAGACAGAGTTTTGAAACAGGAGCAGACACTGATATTGAAGTCTTACACTGATATCAAAACCTAAAAAAGCAACATACATTAGCAGTATACAGATGATCAGATGAATGCAAGAACTACAAAAGTGATTCAGTGTGGTGCTTCCCAGCTGCTAGGATGGGCAAATTTTTAGGCTGGACTCCAACATACTTTGTGTTGCCAGCACAGGGAGGTTACTATCTTGCTTTGTCTGATCACAAAACATGCTACTGGATCTCAGTCTGTCACATGAACTTCAATCAAAAAACTCCCATAACTGAACATCTGGCAAAATTTAGGGACTAGGCATCTTCTCCTGATGTTGCAAGCAAACCTAAGATGGTTCCTATAGGGCCAACTTGGTCTTCTGGTGGGACACGGCTGCAGCACACACCTCTGCCTCAGAAGTGCACAGTGACTGGGATGCACAGGGTTACTGCGACCATGACTCCCAGACACTTCAGATTCATACAGTGAATCTGTTCAGTTATTCATGAAACAGTGAGAGGATTCTCCCTATGAAACAAAATTTCATAGAGAACTTCAGAGGAGCACTGTTACAGAAACCTAGTGGATTGATGTGTCGTTCTGAGTAAGCTGGGACAGGCATTCTTGGGTGGGTTATGGAACTGACTGATAGCTTGTGGGAAACGATCAGTGTGGAACTGAGTTGGGACCACAAATGCTGTGGTCAGCCACAAGCCCATCTGAGCAGTTCCTCTTGCCCCTGCTGCCACTCAGCCTCGGTGGTACAAGCACAAGAAGAGCGCAGGGTTAAGTGATGAACAGGGATGAACACTGCTCTTTTTTAAAAATAAACCTGAGAGAAAGATAATTTTTAAACTGTTTTCCTTTAACTGATCCAATGCAGTTAATAGAGGGAGCATCACAGGGTGGGGATCTGTGGCTGGAACAGACAGATGGGCAGAAAGCAGAGATTGGTTTGCAGCAAAGAAGAGAGTCAATGGAATCGCAGTTGGCATACCATCTAATGCCAGTTGATGCTTAATATCTCCAAATTAAGATTTTTTTTTTGAAGGCTCTATTCTCAGCTGTGAGATAAGGACTGCCAGTACTTGTTTTGTAACAGGAACCAATGCCTGCAATCAAATGTCTCAATTTCAGCCACTGGTAGAACTAATATGATTATTCATGAAGACAAGTACACGTCCTACCAAGGTGGAGCACTTAAGAACAGGTCCAGACTGTTGGTGGGCCTCTTCCCAATCCACAAGTACCAGTAAAAACAAACTCTCCAATGAGCTAGGCTTTTTCAATGTGAGAACACAAGTCCCACATCAAATAAACTTCCACAAGTGGGAAGTAAGCAGAATTTTTCCAGCAGTAAAAAAATACAAATACAAATAGTGCCTGACTCCCCACATCCTTTTGTATAAGGAGCAGAGGAGCCCAACTCAGATATGCACACTAAGTACACTGAAAATTGCCATGCCAAAAGATTATGAACATTTATCTTGTAGCAGAATAAAGATGCAATCTGAGTCCTCTGAGAGTCAGATTAGTGGACAACTCAAAAGACACACACAGTTTTAAAATTTTTATACATTGATATGATAACTATGAGATGTGGAAGTGTAAAATAACATTTTGTACTGAAATAGGAGAGAAACAAGCGAATTCTGCACATACCAGTTCTCTTACTAACTCCAAACAAACACAGAAGTATTGTCCCTGGAAGACTGCTTTTGCAAGACACCAAACCAGGAACATTATAGTACTTATTACAAAAAGTCATAAGATATCAAAACATCCTTCTTGTAAGCCCCAAAACACGAAGATCAACATTTTCCAGCAACTCCTAGTTAAGATTTGAAAATACAAAAAGGAAGAGTTACGCTAAACTTTACTTCAGATAATATTGCTGCTAGAAATCTCAAGTACCAACAGTAAACATTCTTTTTCATTCTGGACAGTGAACAAAATATTTGCTTTATCCTACATTTTTCCATTAAATTGCAAAACATTTATGCATGGAAGCTGATCGTATGTTTTCCTTAACTCTCTCTCTCTACAAACATGATAAACAACCCTTTGCTCTTTCCTTAAGGAAATAATCACTTAATCTTCTGTTCCTCTTATTAATGTCTCCTACCACAAGATACCAGTCACCTTTCCTTGGAGATGATTTAGCTGACTGGCATCTAATTAAACTCACAGTAACTGTTCTCAGTATTGACTTAGTTTTAAAGTTTGCCTCATCTAGCTCAGTAATGAAAAGGGTCTATGTAATAGTACCATAGAATCATGGAATGGTTTGGGTTAGAAGGGACCTGAAAGATTGTCTGCTTTTCCAACTACATAGCTTAAATGAAATAACACATATTACCTGTAAAAATTACTTTAAAACAATTTTCAATTATACCACCATGGCTCTTATGATGGCTCACTATGGCTATTCCTTGTCTATGGCAGATAGGAAAGTTGATTTCAGTAAAAGCCACTGATGCTGCTTCTGGTTACAGGAAATTATGGAGTTACAATGGATTCCATCAGTATGCGTAACCAAAACCAGAGATTTTCCCTTTCTTTTTTCTTTAGTTAAAGGTGTGTCATGGAGCAAAACATTTAAAGTATTATGGGCACAGAGAAAGCCATTAAAGATGAAGTTAAAAACTCCAAGGTAAAGCAGAGAAAGTAATTTTAAAGGAAAAATCAGAATCCAAATCTCTGCCATTCCAGATGTCAGCTCCAAGCACTAGATTACATCTAGTAGATTACAAGCACTAGGCAAACATCTCCCTGTATAGGCTACTTCTGCCCCCATATTAAATCCTCTGCAGGACAGGAAGAATAATCCAATGTCACACACTCAAACACACATTTCCTGCACAACCCTGGGTCTGAAGTTCTTTGGGCTGAAGAAAAGCCATCCAAAGCCAGTCTCCTTTCACTTCTTTGGTGCATGTCCTAACCAATGAGCTGCTTTGGAGGTGTCATATCTATCCCAGGTTTTTAAAGAAAATATTAACTCTTGATTTCCTCTTTGAACAATGTTAGACTTGCACTCTCAAGTGTGGATTGCAGACTGTGGATGAGTAATGAGGCCTTGCATCCAGCTGGCCTTCTCATTCAATATCAGAGAGAATTAAAAACACAGGTCATGATAGCAACTGAATAATCAATGACAAAACTTGTATTATGCTGATAACAGGACTATTTCAAGTTTGCAACCTAATATCAAATATCTAATTAAGATACATCTACTATTTAAGCACTGCAGATCTATTACTCATTTTGTGGATTTTATTTTAACATACGGAGATTTGTTAGTTAAAATCAGCTCTGATTCCAAGTTTGTACATGTATTCTTTGGTGATGTTAGTGCTGTTGTTGCCACTGGCCCCACGAATACCTGCAGCCAAGGACCAGCCTCCCTTGGTTGATGCCATTTTGTCAACGAAGGTGATCGAGCAGTTGCTGCCACATCTGACTGACACCTACCTGCCTGCCAGCCTCATTGTTGTGCAGGTTCATCGCCACCAGTCCGCTGCTGCTCTTGCCTGTTATGTTCTTGAAAGGCACGTCCAGGAACTTCCTGCTGAAGGCCATTCCATAGTGGATATCGTCCGAGCAGCCACCCCAGTGCCAGCCCTCGCTGGCCGAGCCACCGTGCCGCAGGGTGACATCGCAGGAGCACTCGGTCATGTTTCCCGCGCTGCACGAGCGAGTGACCGAGTGCACGAGCCCCGCCGCCGTCACGGCCGAGATGAAAGCCGTCTCCTTCGTGCCTGCACAGCAAGGCATGGACATGTTACTCCCTAGCTCCCTCTGATTGCCCTCCTGGCTGGGCTGGAGAAAGGGACTTTGCAGGCCAGATGAGTGTTAAAGGGGAATGGTTACAAGTTTAAAGTCATCACAGCTTGGTCTGTGGCATTAATTGTTCAAGGCAGTGGATGTTCATGTCCCAAAATTACTTCAGGGCCTTTTCATATGACCCTGAAGTCATATTGATGGTGCATTTTCATATTGACGGTGCTGTTTCTTGCTACTTGTACCATGCAATTTTTGGTAAATTCTTTCTAAATTTCATTAGGAACATTATTTGCCACAGAAATTTTCAAGCCAATTAAGTTTTAATAATGAATAAAAACCCAAACCCCAAACTAACCACATTCTAATCCCCTTACTCTCCACTCTGCTTTTCACCGTTCATACTGATTTGAAGAAGAAAAGGTTAGTTTAAATCTCAGATAAGCTGTCAGAATCTCAGGTTACTCTGGTAAAACTAAGGACCAAAACTTACCTCATGCTGAATTTAGCAAACACTGATGTTGCTCTAATTCACAAAGGTTGCAAGGAGCCCCAGAAATCTTAAACCAGGCAGAAATTAGGATGGCACAAGGATGTTTAGGCCATGTGCTTTTCCTAGAATAAGATGGCCATGAGAAAGACAGCAGCATGAAAGGCCTTCCCTTGTTAGACTCAGAAGAATCACAGAGGGACCTGCCCAAGCTTCTTAAGCTTGTGCCATTCTCTGGCATCATGTGGCACGCAGCTTTAAACTGTTAAGCAAGGCATACTCCAAGCAAATTGAAAATCAATGAGTGGTCAGTAAATGTAGCTGAAATTATACTGGGCCAATCTTCACTGTTACAAAAATCATTTATTCCCAGTCTCCCAAGTTCCTGCTCATGGGCAGGAAAGTTCCTGTTTATTTCTCCTGTTTGTGTTAGTCTGTGGTGCTGGTACCATCATAAAAGGCTTCCACAGCACATACTGGTGAAGCCTTGTGGGTGAGCAGTGCCACTCATTCACCAGTCTTCAGGAACAGCCCTTCCTGTTGGACAGAAGGACTAACATGCAATACATATAGCTCCATACAGTGGGGAAAGCTTCTCTCATTTTCTTTTTTTTCCCTTTCCTTTTTGGAATATGCATCACTTTTTATTCCTCACTCTATGTTTTCATGATTAATGCTTAGGGGTTTTGGACTGTTTTAGTAGAAAGTGAAAATTGCATGAACACAAAGGGAAGTACCACAATACTTAAAATCATATCAATCACACAGTCAGTGACCAGGGAGCTCAAAAAAGTTGCAGGATCCTTGCAACTTGCAGGAAAGCTTTGGTGCTGATATTTAAAAAACCTATCCTTATTTCGGTGGAAATTCCAGCAATTCCATAATTATTTTATGCAAAGAAAAGCAGCTCTGATTTCGCTGTGCTGATCAGTACCCATAGCTGAGCACATATGATACATTCATTTTAAAGCATTTCACATTCTATTTAGTGCCCTGAGCATATTTTTTTACCTGCAAACAAGTGACTTTTTTGAAATACTGTGTCATAACCCGACTCATTTAGTAACTATGACACAAGGGGATAAGCCCAACATAAGTCTAATAAAATCAGTATTTCAACACAGTTAAGTGGATCTACGGACGGGCAGAGTCATCCACGGACATACTATGCAAAAATTACGCGAGGCAACAACAACGTTGCAAAGACAAGGCCAGGTTTCGTCCGCTCGGTGCATTTCGTGTGCCGGCGGTACACGGGACAGCTGCGGTGACCGCCCCGGCTGTGCCCGGCTCTGCCGACGGGACGCACGGACGGTCCCCGCTGCCGCCCCGCGGGACTCCCGGCCGCGCTAACCCCGAACAGGAGGCGGTCCCGGTCCCTCGGCCCCCCCAGCCGGCAGCAGCCCCGCCGGGGCGGTCACTCACCGCTGCTGAGCTGCTGCCCGGGCGCGGCGGGGGCGGCGGTGCCGCGGCGAGCGGCGGGCGGCGAGCGGCAGTCCCAGCGCTCGTGTCGGAACTGGCTGCGGCACTCCTGGAGGCCCAGGCGCGCTCCCTCGCGGATCGCGGGCACCAGCTCCGGCTTCTGCTCGCACAGGTCCTGCTGCCGCCGGCTCAGCGGAGGGCTGGCGCAGCCCGGCTTGTCGGGCCCGCCGGCGGCGGCGATGCCCAGCCACCTGCGGAGGCAGTCCCCCGTCAGCGCCGGGCCCCGACGGGCACGGGGAACCGGGCTCCGCGCAGCCCTCCCGCCCCCACCCCGCGCCCGGCTACTCACGTCCAGCTGCTGCCGGCGGCGGGGCAGAGGGCGAGCAGCAGCAGTGCCCGCAGCAGGCGCGGTGCCAGGGGAGTCCCGCGCCCCATGGCAACCGCATCCAGCCCCGGCCACGGGCGGCAGGGACCGAGAGGGGCTGAACCCAGGGGCACCCCCTAGTCGCGTTTGTCCCCCTCGAGGGACACGGGGCAGCTGCCGCGGCGAGCCCGGGCCGTCGGACGGCCTTCCTGGGGAGGCTGGGCTGGCAGGGAGGGCGGCAGGAGGGGACACATCGGGAGCGCTCGGTTCCCTTCAAGGTGAGAAAGTTTGGATTGATGTTTTCCCCGGCTCTTTCCCCGGCTGTGCCTCCCCGCCCGTGCATTGGCCGCCCGGGGGCTGGGGCGGGCCGGGGCGGGCCGGGCCGGGCGGGGGTGCGGCGGGGGCTCCGCTCCGCAAAGCGCCTCTCCGCACCGCTCCGCACAACGCTGAGCCCGGCCGCGCCCCGCGGTGCTGCCTCTGGGGCTGAGAGGCGCCGGGAGCGGCTGCGAGGGGTGCAGCGGGCTCCGGGCGCGGCAGAGTGGAGCTGCGGGCAAAGGAACCCCTAGGTCTGCAGTGCTGTAATCCACAGAAAGGAGAGAGATTATTTTAATAGATCATAACACTCTCTACACTTTTTATTCATTTTTTCTAATGCTTTAGCAGTATTAACTGAGTCAGCATCATTATTTATTAGGACAGCATTTGTTCGTTCCTGTCAACATCAGTGAGACAGTCTTATCAACTGCTACCTGGATTGTTAGTAGTTAGTTATACATTAAAAACCAATGAGTCAGCTAGCACCTGATGGAGAGCTGGTGTTGGCACTCTGGACTTTCAAGTCCTCTTTGATCACGATATATTGCTGCTTCCTTCTGTGTAAGCAAAACACCTGCACTAAAAGTAATCTGGATAAAATGGCAGATCTGTAAAGACTTTGATTTGACTCAGTTGTAAATTAGTGAAATAGCTCTTGTTGACTGACAATAGCTCCAAGTGAAGAGCACAACAAATCATCTCAATGACAAATGTACATTTTTAAGAGTACAAAACGTTGGGAAATAATCACGTAGACGTGCTATTCTCCCTGACTTTTTCCCCCCACGGATGTGCTGAGATTTTTTAAGAGCACTATCTGTGGTATATTTAGATCTATGAAATTATGTCCTCTTCCTACTTCATGCTATCTGCTCTCAAAGGGTCTCCAAAGCATCACCAACTCTGGGCCAATTGCTAATGACCTCACTAGTTATTTAAACCTTTCGATATAACTTGTTTTCTCTGTTCTGAATTTTAGTCCAGAGAACATCTGCTTGTGGTTGCAGAGGAACTTAGTCGAGAGTGAGGGTAATGGATGAAGGACATTGGAACACAGAGAATCAGCCATGAAGGAGGCCTGAACCAGCCAAAATGTGTGGGCTGTGTCATAGAATTATCTAATTATTCCAGGACACATGGTTCGTTTTATCCTCATTGCTGCTTCCTGGCTCTGTCTTCCAAAGTTAATTCAAAGCCTTGGTCTAGCAGACATGGATTCCTTATGTGCTCCTTTATCTGTTCTATGCATTTATCATCCACTATGAAATGATGTTTTCCTGCACGTCCTTTAAACAGGGTTCTTCTCTGTGTTTTTTTGTTGGTTTTGGTTCTATTGTTGCTGTTTGTTTTTATTTTTGGTTTTTTGAAGTTAATGTGGGTCTTTTGGTTCAAAATTCTTATACGTGCATTCTTCAATAGGAGCTACAGAATCTTACATGCTAATAGCAATATAAAATTTAAATTAGGAAAATGTTGATTTGAAAAATTCCAGTCCTCTTTGTAGTTTTTCCTATACGACCCCATAGATAAATTACCTTTCTGTTGGGATCCCATGTGCTGGTATCTGACTTTGTGTACATTTTTTGCTACAATCATCTTCATCTAGTTAAGAAAACTCTTTGATCACAGACTCTGTAAAGTGAAACATTTGCAATTTGGAGGACTGATGCTTAACAAAAAATAACATTAATTGTAAGGGACTTCTTGACATCATCCAATTCAATCTCTAGCAGTGACTGGAAGCAAACTACATGTTTCCATGACCATCTGATTTAAAAAAAGTTTGGGTTACTATGTGTTTGAATCCTAATCTCCCGTCTGCCTTTCTTTCCATCTGTTTCCCTTGCAGCCACTCCCCTGTTGCTGTCACAGCCTGATTCCCCACTAGATCCCCATCCTCTGCCCTTCTCCTTCCCTTTAGCTTCCTGTCTGCCATTTACACCATCTCTCTGCTTTATTCCCTCCAGCAATACTTTGTTCCACAGGCAAAGGCAGCACATACAGTGCTATTTCTGTCAGTCTTCAATTCTGTGTCTGCATATAGGTCAGTTGGCTACTAAGAATGGAAGGGCAAACGTGCAAAGGGAAACAATTTAGAAATGCTTTGCTGTTGTACCAAAATTTATTGTAATTTGCCAACTGTCTGAAATTCTAATTCACTGATGCTTCACAGCCCTCTGTGCTGGAAGAGCACTCACTCCATCACAGACAGCAACATAAGTGGGACGCAAAGACAGTGAAGCTGAATCCAAGCAAAGGTCAAGTGCCAAGCTTCAGTGAACAAAATTTACTATAAGTCAGGGAAGATAAATTCAACTTGCTTCTTATCTTGCTCTCTCTGGCCATGGTGGGGCTATCTGTGGCTACTCATGCTAAAATGCCCACAATTTTTTATTTTAAAAAGAAGACAATCCAAAGTTCATAAAATAATAAAAGAAAAAAAAAACAACAAAGGTAATATGTCTAAGATTTGTATTTCCTGACTGGACATTTATTAATTTAATATTTATTGGAGATTAATGTGATCTTGACAGAGACAGTTACATATATGTATATCATTATTGCTGTCATCAGTGTATTATTCATTTTAATATTTTTATCTGAAAGTACACAGTGTTTCTGATTCAGACCTAGCTGAGTTCCCAAATGACTGGGGCAGCAATTAAAGTGCATCCAGGAGTGACATGTTGTCAGATGTTGACTTCACAAAGAGACCTCACAAACATGTGATGCTTCCAAAGCTACCCCTGAATATTAAGTTGTACATCACACTACACAGGATCACATTTTCTATGTGCATGGATATATAAAAAAGGGAGAAGTAGTACCTGGAAGGTGAGGAAAGAGCATGCATGCTTCTCACAATGCCTTCTGTTCTTGCCAGAGGATCCCGAAGAAAACGAAGCTTAGCCCATAACTCTGGATAGTTGCAGAAGCACTTGCTGAGGTCTTCTGGCAGTCTGTATCTACTGCTGATGTGCTGCCAGAAAGCTGGGGCTTAGGAGGAGAGGACTCAGTCTGACTCTAGAATCTGCTGCTCCCTGTGGTCACACATGTGGAGGCACTGTCCTGGGCTTACCAATATTTACAGGAGTACTTGAGAATTGCTCATTTTTTGGGGGATCCTGGAAGTAGGTATGGGTTTCTTCTGAAGTGCTGGTGGCAAATTCTGTTCTCTGGCACGGACAGTCTAAATGTAAGTATTTTCTAGAGTTACTTCAGGGAGATATTTTCAGCATACCAATATTAAGTAAAGTTCATCAAGGGAATGCTGAAAAGGCTTCAAATCATAGTGTCAATGATATGGAAATAAAATCCACTTATTAATTCCAATTTCTACCAGACCTTACTTACTACTAAAAGCTAAAATTAGTAGTCAAATTGTATTTGATAACAGTGCACCTTTATGCCATCAGTGAATTTCCCTGGTTGTTTTGGATGATGATAAATGCTCTTGGAGACAGGATATAACGAAAAAAGGAATTTTTCACTGACTTAAAATTTGCTTAATGTTTTCTTCGTACTTAAAGCAAAATCATTTAAAATTTTTATTTTTTGATTTTTAGATAAAGTATATGAGATTAGAGTTGCTGCTGCTGGCTGGTGTTGCAGAACTTCTAGGAGGTAATTGTGGAGTTTGGTGAGAAGAGTAGCTCAAGTACATGGAAGAATTAAAATTATTTCAGTGGAGAGAGGACATTTGGAGTTATTCCTTATTTAGTTTTAAATCAGACACCCCGGAGGATGTAACACCACTGATTTGCTGACGTATGTGTAAGCTTTGTTCCTGAGATAAGCAGGATAAGATCCTGTGTGTGTGTGCTCACGCATGTTCATGGTGTGCACCGAAGCAGTACGCTTGCTCCCAAGGAGGTCACTGAATTTTAGGTTTAATACCGGTAGAGGAAGGAGGGGTAACAGCTCGCCAGTGCTGTCTACCACTCAATTTATATTCCTGCCCCAACTGATAATTTGCATTAACACTTTCCACATGACTCTTTCATAGCATGATTTTGTTACATACCCTACTAGAGACATTGTTCACATGCACAGAACTGTTGCCATCCTGTGACAGGAGAACTGACATTCAGAGAGCAATTTAATTTTCTGGTGTCAGATGGTGCATCATCATCAAAAATATGACCAAGTCCTTGGTTTCTCATCACTAATTCAATTTCTAATGAGTTACTTATCCTTTGAGTGAGGATAATGAGAGAAACAGAATAATCTATTCTGTACCTGTCATAATACAAAGATCTATTTATTATATTCTCATTCATTGAGGTACAGATCTATGCCTAACTTGCAAAGCATTTGGTCCAGTGATCAAACTACTCACACCATACATATGGATTTACCTACCAGGCCAGTTTAGAAAGAGGAAGGTTAGGAAGAAATGTGAAAGACTGGTATTGTGTCAACAACCACAGAAGTAGTCCCTTTCTACCCATGGTGTGGTGCTAATGGGAAAAAATGAAAGGCCAACATTTTCAAGTTAAGAGCATTCAAGTTGTATGACAACATTTAAAACATTCCAAATTCAAATAATTAATTACCCACTCCCCCCCCCCCCCAATTCCAATGGTCTCTCCCATTCCAGTGCATTAATTTCATCTTTTCTGTCTCAGCATTTTTTGTTTATATCCCAAATAATCCTTTGTTCATCTCTTGCCTCATTCCCACTTAGCACTTTCTGATTGATAAAAATAAAAAAATATTAAAAATTTAAAACCTTATATGGTTACATTGTGGATAATCCAAGGTCCATGTAAAATTACATGTCTTCATTGGTAATAAACACAGCAGATGTTAAAAATCAAAGTGCTAGAAACTCCCTAGTAAGAAGGCAATCTGTCCCTTCATAAATGTTCATTTTAATGTCAAATGGTTACAGGTTTCCTTGCCCTAGCAGTTTTTATGACTGTCAAAATTTTTGATTGTGTTAGATGACAAACATCAAATCCTGTTTTGAATCTTACTAAATCTTGCTCAGTCAGTGTTACATGTTACCTGTTTCCTGAGACACTTCCTTATTTCCTCTCCTCAGTGATCCCCTTCTCCTCTCTAACAATTATTTTTTTCTTGACTGGGCCTGGCAGTGAAGTATCTGAACCCACTTAAACCTTTTAACACTGTTGTCAAATAAGTATTTAAGCTTTGGAAACCTTACCCTAATTATATCCCTGCAGCTGTGATATTTATCCACTGTTGCATAAGGCAGGGTAGTTGTGGTTTAAAATGTGTGTAGCCATGGGCAAGATGCCAAAATCTACAGGGTTTAGGCTGTCCCCAACTAATCGAACTCTGCTAAACTGGCAAGTTATCAGAGTAGCTGGGGTTTGACATCTCAGCAACCCTGTCATAGGATCAACCTAAATCATGCAAAAGTCAAGGCCATGGGGATAAAGGAATGGTTTGAGTTGTTTGGGGATTTTTTGTTTTGTATTTTTGTTCCTTTCTCATTGGTAGTTTCCTATTGTGCTTATAATTCTTTATTTGAAAACTTCTTTGACTTCTCTGTTCTGAGATGTTTGAGCAGCTCAACAACCTCAAAAACCTCCAGTGACCACCAGGGAAAATGGGGTCAGAGCTTGAGCATCTACACTTTCCCCTACTCTTTTAGGGAGAGATCAGTATTCTTTGGCATGGCATGGGCAATGGTAATCCTGCCTCGGGACTCATCCTGGAGAGTAGGGCAAGGCAGCCTCAACCCCAACTGCTTTCAGGAGATAATACAGCCAGGTAGTCTTTGCTAGAAGAGGCAAGCAGGAGGTACATGGCCCAGTATTGCCCTGGGGGGTCCAGGTGATGTCAGGACTCCATAAACACCTTTGATGGAATTCTCAGTGAAAGTGCAGTGGGTAATCCTGACTCTGGGAGTGCAGCTGGGCAGTTTGTCACTCCCTCTGCCTTTCCTTGCCATCCTGCAGAGAATGGGTTGCTGCCCCGATGCCTGGAATCTCTTGCTTGCTGCAGTTCCTAGGGCATATGAAAGATTCCCCAGATGAAGTGTAAAGGAACTCACAAACACAGCTGTAAAATTAAGTCCCACTGTGCCATAAATATCTATTTTTAATAATGCACACCATATTAAGTTTCCCTCTTGAATGAACAATTTATTTACAGCCTCAGAACCAAGTTAATGACATCTTCTGTCTAGAATTTAGGCATATTTCTGTAGTTTCAACACACTCCCTGCAAATGCTTTTAACCTTCGTTATTGGTCAAAAAATTCAATTATTTTGTGATTCAAAATTTTCCTGCCCTTTAGGTAGTAAAAGACAACAGGCAGGACCATTAAGTCCTTTAATTTCTCATTTGTGTAAATAAAATCTATTTTATTTTGTAATTATCCTCAGCAGTTGCATTAGAATTTACTCAGGCTCATAGCTCTGCACCAGCTGTGCATGGTACTTTCACATGAGAGAGTCTGACAGGTGCTTCATTGCCATCACTGTTGGTGGTTTTTTGGTCTTTTTTTTAATATCTATGGCTATTTCTAAAGAAGTGATTAGGAAATATTTTTGGGTAATGAACTTTGAGCATAAGCTATGTATCATTCCTCAGAATTGTTTTCCAGTGCCAGACATCCCATTATCTGTGTTTTAATGGAACATACATCCTCCTCAGCTGCACTCCAGGAGGTGTTATCTGCAAGGATCCAAGAGAGTCCATTTGGTCATGGACAAACATTGTGATGATATACAGCAGGCCTGGTCCACACCAAAAAAAGGGATAATAAGCCTGTTTTCCAGAGTGACTATCTTTAGATCTTTACATGATTTTGTGTTTTCCAAGGCTTGTTACACTTCAATATCTGTTGGAACAAAAGGGAGGAAAGCCACAGGGGCTTTCTATTTTTATTATCACACAGCTGACTTGGTTAGCATGCAAATCCAGTATCTCTGTGCACTTCCTGTTGATCTCATCCTCGGCTATACAGGATATTGTAGCATGCTGGCCAATAATATAGGGGATTCCACAGGAAAGATTTTTAGACTGACTTGGTGATACTTGACTTGTGCTTTGAAGTACAACTTAATGGGTACATGTGATAAAAACCTTTCATGGTTGTAGAGAGAACTTGAGTGTGTGATTCAGGGGCAAATTTACGTGAAAGGGAATTCAATTTTTTTTTTTTTTTTATTGCAGCTGTCACAAATTTTATATTATCACAGTTATGAAGAACTGTTGTACTATTTTTATTTTTCATTTGGGATTGAAGATGATATTGTTAGCAATGTCAACATTAATGTGTCCTTATGGTAAATACAGAAGTTGAAAGTTCAGAATATACTGACAAAGACAAAACAAAAAGTGAATAATAAACAATAAACTCAATTTAAGGACAGAGAGTAAATACTACACATTTGTCTTTACCAATAAAAATTACTTGTATGGTTATAAAAAGTGGTAATGTCAAAAACTAATGCAGCATAACTCAAAGGGAAGCCTAAACACAAAATATTAAGTGAATCATATGTATTAAAAATGGAAAGAAACATATTCTCAGATCTGATCATAAAAAACTCCAGAGCTAGCAAATATTCCATATGGTCTCTATTTTATATCTGTTGCTATTTTCAAGGAATAAATGGCACTATCTGTACAGTATAAATAAAGCAGAAAAATAAATGTCTGCTGAATAAAACTATATCAGATGATATTTACATCATAGAAACTTAACAGTAAGTGTCTACTGGATCAGATCCCTGTAGCCATGTCGGAGGACAAAGTTCCATTGTATTATTTGTGGCTATAGAAGGGCTGTATATT
The DNA here is from genome assembly GCA_024500445.1 of Entomyzon cyanotis. Taxonomy (NCBI): domain Eukaryota; kingdom Metazoa; phylum Chordata; class Aves; order Passeriformes; family Meliphagidae; genus Entomyzon; species Entomyzon cyanotis. Next base: position 35,728,828 of record JAKEPQ010001018.1, on the reverse strand, counting down.
AACTTAAAATTTACCTGCCTTACAAAAATAAGCAAATGGCCTTAAAAAAATATAATCATATGTGAAACTACTCCCTAGGTGCAGAATCTGTCACTTTCAGAAAGTGGCCAGAAACTATGGAAACAACTTTTTATAGAAGTAAGCTTTAAGACACTTGAAGCTGTATGCTGAGGTGATGTGTCACAAGGGGGACTGCTTTACAGTGTGACCCCTGAGACCACTTATGCGTGTGTGAGTGTGAGAGTTGGTGCAATTTACTCACCAAATCCCAAATCTGCCATGTTACAGGAATAGAGCTCCATCTATTTAAATTGGGGGTCTCCACTTCAACAAAACAAAACTTTCCTTTCTTTAGTACACTGTCCCTGTATTAGAACCAGCTAAAAAGGAGGTCATGGCTGTGTAAATACACCATTTAATTTTGCCTTTACAGGCACAGGGGTTGGAAGGTAAATGGACAGGTAGAACACATTTCCATGAAAATAGGAATTTGATGAAATTAATTAGCTAAAGACTGAGAATTTCTTCTGCGTATCTATATTTTCTCCAAAAGTAATAAGATATCATGCATAAACAAGCCAGGATTGGACCTCAGATTCCTATTTCAGTTTACACTGTCATGAATATTGTGTGGTAAGGAAAAACTCGCAAATATTCCATCTGAAATGAAAAAAAGTAAGTCTAGGTCCCTCAATATTACTTGGTGAAAGATTTGAAGACACAAATCCCTATTTAAAAATCTACCAGTGTTGTGTCATAGTATCTTAACCAGAGCCCTTGTAAATCAAGCCTTGATTTTTCTTTCATTTTATATTGCAGTGCGCTGCCACTTGGACCTTAGCCATACTTTTCACTTCAGCAACTTGTCTGTGGCTGAATTACTGTCAAACCCTTAAATGTTCCATAGGATTTTCCTCCTCAGACCTTCTACAGTCTGTGTAGAAAGCCTTTGCTCAGCAGAGGCAATGACAACCTTGAACTAGGCAACAAATAGTCAGTGTGGTGTTTTCACTTACAAACATTCCAGAAAATGGATCTCAGGATGATGGAAAGAGACATGAACATCCTAGCTTCCCCAAGTCCCCGAAGGAGGCAGAGACCTGGTTATGGTGGACAGAGCAAGGCTAGATCTTACATTCCCAAGTGAACTAAACTGAAGCAAATCCATGTCAGGAAACATCTCTTCAGAACAAGAGAAGTCTTGCTAGATGCACAAGTGCTGCCCTTTTCTGGCACATGGCAGTCACTTTGCTTGCCAAATATTGGGCTGTGCTACTTCACTGTCTCTCTTCCAGTAGTTGCAGGACCATATTCCGTAGTGTTGAGATGGTGGTGCTGGTTTTTGGGGGTTGGGAGCTTACAGGTAGATCTGCACCTGTATTGACCTCCCCACAATCAAAACAGATTGTCTGGAGTTTGTCTAGTCAAAACTAGAAATGGCTGTGAACTTGGGGGCTGATATTCTGTTCCTACCCTAGGAAATAACCCAAGTGCCCAGGCTGGGGAAGCATGGAAGATGGCATACCAGATACAAAATGTGGTAATTGCAGTGTTGTCTAGACAGACACTCTGCTCCAGACTGGCTCCTGTGGAGTGACAGATCACTCATTAAAATGACTTGCATCTCTACTGAATGTTAATTAACAGAAGTGTGAGGAGCAGGTGTTAACTTGTTTTATAGATTCATTATAGTCCCTCGGGCTGCCTAGACACAGTTAGATATAGTTACCAAACATTTAGAAGTTCCTGCTTCTGACCATTTTTGTTTCATTTAAAAACTTGTAGCAGGTATTTATTCACATTAATTTAAGAATATTACTTTGAAGCCAGGCATTTAAACCCCAGGAGCTGAGGACAAGTCCACCAGCAGCATTTCAGTGGGGAAGGATGTGGTCTGTCTGCATCTAACTTATGAAGAGATTGTCAGCTCCCTCCTGGCTCCAGCTCAACATTTGCCTTTCCCCTCTGTCTTCAGGGATGTTACCATTCACCCACTGTGAGTAACTGCTATCTTACAGCCCCATTTAAACCATCTGAAATGGCACAAGTTAATTTACACATGACAATTCATGGAGATCTCTTCTGTACTGTATTGTTTTGAATTAAGTGAGGTAGAGAGCAATTACATGAACAGTTCTAAGCCATGCACAGAGTGGTAATGCTGGGGATGTATTAGTGTGTGTGAGGTGTGGAGAGATGCTCAGGGCAGTAAATTCTTCATAGATCCAAAATGGGGAATATGGCCAATGCTGGGTTCATTTTTTTAAGCGTATTAGACATTTTTCCTGCATGGTGGTCAGCAGTCCCTAAGTTACTTGGGCTCACCATGCACTTCTGATCCAGAAATAAGTGCTAGACGCTGGAGTTCTCAGATTCCAACCAGGTACCTATCTCTGATATGGCTTCTAAACTTGAAAAAGAAACTCTATTATTTTCTGGAGTTAGGTGCCTGTCAGCTCGGCAGAAACAGGGACATTTACCTAGCTCCCTAGTAAGGCAGTAGGTGGAGATTTGTTCTTCATTTACCCAAATGGAGGGTCTTAAACCTGTATATCCCATACTGCCATGAAATGTTCTGCTCAGCAAATTGCCTGCAGGACTGGCTTCCCTCTGACCCAGTGCACTGTTAAACATATAAGCAGCTTCATGAGCAAATGTTGGGAATGTTCCATGTTATCCATGCTGGAAAGCATGTCCTGTTGATGGTGATGGTGGGCTTGTGATCAAATTCCTGGTCTAAAGGAGCAGAAGGAAGATATAAAATCATCTCCTACCTGCATAATGAATCCCACAGCCATATCTCTGTTGAACTGACACTCTTCTCTCAACATTTTAGACACCAATCAGAAAAATCCAAATTGCTTAAGTTCCCTTTACAGTAAGCAATATTATAGAAATAATAGACACTTCTAGAGAATAATTCAGATTTTGGTCTTTCTGTGATGATTACAAAGAACCCCAGTGTGACCACAATCATAATTACAATGCCTCAGTTAAATATCTAGAGTTAAGGAGGAAACCAGGTTTTGGTGCCTGAAAACAGTCTCTAGAAGCTGTTGTTCTTGACTTCCAGGCTGGCCTTGACCCAACAGTCAAGTTTTCAGTATGTCTGCAGGCTCTGTTGAATGCATTTCACAGCTGAAGGTGTGTTATTTTGATAACTCCGTCAGGGCTACAGTGCTGCTCTAGAGACTGAGGAGCCATGCAGACAGCCAGCTTAAGAGGTTACTAGACCCTGACTCCTTGTTATTGCACAGAAATGACGCAATGCAGAATTTAAGGAACAGTAATGGGTGGAGCAATAAGGCCTGTTATGATTTAACCTTTTACCATGAGCAGTAAATCCCCTTGTATGTATGTGTTTTATAATAACTGGGCAGGACACAGTGTCAAAGGATGTTGAAACAGGATTTTACAGTAGCTAATAGATACCATTTGCTGTAAAGAGAGCTCAACAAAGGCCCTGAGTCAAAAAAACCACACCTATCAGTCCACACAAATCATATTTAATTTGTAATCACCCCAGTGAAAACTTTAGTAGAACACAACTGTGGTTCTCTATTTCAAAGGAAGCCAGTTGTGGGCTAGATCATGCTGGTGCTGCATTGTCTAATGGCTTGCAAGGTCAGGTTTTCAAGGCTTAGTGTTTTCCATCCTGTTAGGATAAATAGGGATTGGCAGGTTTCTTTGAATAAATTGGAGGCATTAGAGCTATCATAACTAAAGCTTTCTGAAAATATAAAGAAACTTTGGAGCTGGCATATGGAAGTAAAGGGGAAAAAACCCTTCAGAAGTAATAAAATTTCTCTGATCCATTTGATGATTTGATTACCATCTGGGGAGGCTGCACAATCATTATCAATCAGGGTAGAAATAGTACTTTAATCTTCTTATTCCCAGAGAATCATAACAGGAATATGGAAGTTGATAATGACAAGAACAAAAGAACATATATAAGATGTTTTTGGAATATGGCAAGTGAGAAACTCTGCCAAGTACAGATCTGGTCTTCAAACCCTGACAATTCATACAATTCACTGATTTTAAAGGGCTCCTGACAACTTTAATTTCACCTGATTGATCTGCAGTGAGCTCTTCATAACTGCCCTGACTTTGTCAAGAGGTGTCTGAATCATTTTTATTCCTTGCTCAAGGGTTTTAGTTCTGTAGTCTTCACCCAAAATCTCCCCAGCCTCCTGAGAGCAGCACTGGGGCAGGTGGTGCTGGCAGACACTGAGCTGTCTATTTTAACCACATAGACTGTCCCCGCTCAAGACAGATAAAAAATCACAATATTGAAAACACCATCTGCTGTGGGAGTGCTGTCCCTACAATGAAGTATGGGAGGGAAATGCCCACTGCAGGGACTGTGCAAACACAGCTCACCTCACTCTGTTAGGCAGGAGCAAGCAGAGCATTTCCCTCCCGTCATTTCATGCAAGCAAGCAGTAGGGAAAAAGTTTGTCAAAAGCTGGGAGAAGACTTTGGTATTTCAGTTTCAGCTGAAAGTAAGTGAATCCTGCTCCTCATTAAGGAAGTTCAGTTCAGTACTAGAGGAAATGAAGGTGAAGAGATGCTGTGTTTCATAAAGACCTCAGTTCAGATTTCATTTAAACATTTACTTGATCTTCAGTTCGGGGCTGCTTAATGTGGTGTCCCTTGCCAAGGCTGTTGCACATGCCTGAGGGATTGCAGGAAGGGCTGCCCACAGGTGTGGAGAGCTGGCCAAGCAGTCAGATGAAAAAAGGTAGAAAAAGGAGAAGTCCATCACAGTAGAAACTTGTGCTGCAGGAGACCCTACAGGCTCATCCTGATCATTGAAGTTAATGACTTGAGCAAGTTTTCTAGGACACTTAGCTCCAGGTACTGGCCTAGACTGACATGTAGCACTATTTTTAGTGCAATCTAATCACAGGTGAATAAGGCTAAAATGCAGAGTCTTTTTACTCTGTAGTCAGAGCTTTTCTTTTCAATGGATTGTGTGAAGGTACCAATAAATAATGCAGGATGTGTACCAGCACCAATACATAGGTATACCTGCATTAAACACAGCCTGCTTTGGTGTTTTGCAGATTTACACAGGTAAAGATGGCAGTAGAGTTTGAAAGATGGATTTTTGCTTGTAAAGGCACACTCCATGAAGAGTTAAGTGGTAGTGCAAACTAACTACTTAACACAACACAGCTGTTTTCAATTCATCAGAGAAAATCAGTGCCCTAGATAAGAGTCTTGCTCTACCCCTGCTGCACTCTAGTGCTGTTTGGATTGACAAAAACATATTTTGAAGATTCAGATTGAGTTTGCAACAATTATATCTCAGATTTCCAGAAGTTGCTAGCCTGATGAAACACAAATTTCTTAGGTGATTTGAAAGAAAGGCTGATGTGGAGTAGAGCAGGTACAGATAGTCAGTGAGGTAAAACAAACCACATGCAAACCTAGCTGGCAAACAAGAAGGTAAGTCCATATTTTTCATGTGACCCTACAGAGACTTGTTTAGCAGTTTGACTCTATGCCAAATTGTTCACTGCACCTCTAAAAATTGCTTTACTCTTTTAGAGTAATCTAAAAGATCCCTGGACTGCAGTCAACATCACACATATCTGCATCTTCAAAGCATTCTCTTTGGCCCAACATAGCAACAGAAGCATAACTATTAGTGGTTATTTCAACCTTGAGGTAATTTGATGCCTCGCTACCCCACCCACTAAGCAAATAAACTTACTTTGATGTCCCTTTAATATGTCACAGAAGAGAAAAATAAAGGCCTTGTATTTAACAGTGTAGAAGATATTATTCTAAAGATTATAATTTTCAAATGAATACTAAGACTAAATATTGTATTTGTAGTTCATTCTTTCAGCTCCCTGAGATCTAGCAACTCCAATGACAGAGATAACTTGTCAAGGCATTTCTCTACAAGAAGGAAAATGTTTTTTATTATAGCCAGTTATTCCAAAGATATTTATTAGGATGGACTTGAACATGGTGGGCAGGTACTCTGCAAGGCTCAAACCCAATTCATGGTTAACATCTATGGAGTTATATGAAATGTGAGGAGTTGCAACTCATTGGACACCAGTAAATCAGCTAAAGTTTAAAGGGATTCAATAATAGCTGAAACTACAGCTCTGTATATCAGAGTATTTATTTTGCAACACAGTTCCATTCTTTCTCTACCTGTAGCTTAAAGTGTACCCTAGTTCTATTCTAAGCTCCACATGCTGCTGGGCAGGTATTGAACAGGAAACTCCACTTCTGAGTGCACTTGTTCCCCAGCCTGAATATTTCAGTCCTATCACTAATACCAGGGCCACTCATGTCTGTATTAGGAGGTGGAACTCAACTTGACAACGAGGTCCTTTGCTATTTTAGTGGTAAGTAATGGGATTAGGGTAAATATATGGACCACAGGAACACTTTAATGTTTATTCAGGCAAAATGTCACAGCAGATATAACAATTCTAGAATAAACTGTAGATGGCAACACATGTGCTCTCACTGGAATTTAAACACAGTAATTCTTTTATTGTCTTAATCCATAAATTTTTGTGGGTATGAGCAAGTGATCCTTGCATGTCAATCTCAGCTTTTATCTTTCACATATCTAGAGATGCTAGATATATTTCAAAGTTAAATAACAAAAATGTAGCTTATTACCCTTTGTTTATTCCTAAGACTACATGGATCATACATAGTGTTGAAAAAAGCTTATTCAAAGAACTTGTTTAAATAAAGATCAATTTGCAGATTCTACCAATCACTTTGTACAGACATATTAATGTACATAGACATGTAAAAAATAGAAAACATACAGGAAAATATACACTTAATATATCTGAAAAATAGTAAGATTTGGAAAACATTAAGACATCTGGGTGTACAGCGCATGTAAACCATTTTGTGGTGAAACCAGAACTGATGAATTGCACATTCACTGGTATCAACTACAGTATAACAAAGTCAGCTCTTTCCTTTTCATCACTAAGCTGATGCTTCAGCAATAGGTTTTGGCTAAAAAAAAATCATAAAAACCCAGTTAATGCCTTAAAAACATTTGTGTACAGAACAATAACAATAACAGCATGTGGATTTAAATGAGCTACAAAAAAAGAATCTTATCAGAAGCAGAACTGTAATACACCTATCATTGATCATCTTAATACCAAAGACATCTGGCTGTATTTTGTTTCTACTAATATTAATGACATGATATTATATCCTTCAGCTTTAAGGTTGTACAGCCCTGGACTTCCAGACCCAAGAGAATATATTATATCATTTGCATACAATTATATCCTTTAGATAATCATATTGCTCAAAACCAAATGCTGACATTTTCAGTATTTATGCACAGCTCCTAACCCATCTTTCATGTAGATTTCCATGCCAGGGAAAATCTTACATGGAAATTTGGGGATATTTACTGTAAGCAATCAGCAGCATATTATAAAGAAACAGAAATAAACACACCATCTCACTAATTGTAAGTCATTGTCTAAATTAGCTTTTTCAATATAGTGGAAGGTCTTTTAAATTAGGTATGCCAGATCCTCTCTATCACCTAGGATGCCAAACTCCATATTCCATGACAATTTCCTATTATATCTTCACATATCTTACCTAAAGGAGCACAAGTTCGCAAAACTATAGCTGGGCATACAGACTGTTGAGTTTAAGGATCTTTGGCAAACACTAAATGTTGTGTCATGAATTGCTAGCCCTATTTCTGTATAGGGCAGCCCCTCTGTGTGCTACTAAGGCAAATAAGATGATGATTAGTTCCTTGCTATAATTTGTTTATTCCCTGACATTTTTTGTGGCTTCCTTTCCCAAAGCAGAAGCTAGTGGAGGATTATATGTAAAATTGTGACAGGGAAGCATGACACAGAACTCAGCAGATCCTTTGTTAGACTGCTGCTTTCCTGGCCGAACCTCCCTTCTCTAATGCATGGGGGGAGGGTGGTGCCTTGGTTGCCTACTGCGTGACTGGATGAATAAAAATGCATACCTGGATAATCTGTAGGGACAACAGTCTTATGAGCTGCCACTAACCTGTCATCCAGAGGCTAAGCCTACACTGTGTGTGGTTTCCCTTCGGGCGCCACGACTGTGAATGAGTGGGCTGCCAATGCTGTGGCAGGGGAGCAGCACACAGCCTCAGCCTGGGGTGTCACCCACAGAAGGTCTGCAAACATTGGTGATGTAGCTGGGCTGCAGCATGAAACTGCAGTTCAGAGAAGGTCTTGTCCCTGCCAAGCAAGAGATGCTGGCAGTATATTCTGCTGCCATCACATTGCACTCCTTATGATAGATTAATTACCAGATCCTGAAATTCTTAGGTGTGCGTGCAAAGGAGATTTTTTTTATGTTTGTGGTACTGACATCACACATTGGCAAGTATATTACAAAGGATCAGGAAAGAAACGGCACTTCCATGCAGGAAGAATACTTCCTTGGTTTACAGGCCAAGGTAGGCGGTGAAGCACTCATTTAAGCAGTCTTCCTGCATATGGGCTCTCCCCTAAACTGGGACCATAAAGTTATGTTGACAAATTCACTATATTTACATGTTACATTGAGACAGTTACAATCAGTCTCAAGTGTAGGTAACCTATCTATCTATTAGCTTCAGAACATGCAAAAAAATAGAGTAGATATCTGTTCCATCTAAGATACAAAGAGAGGTGTTTTCACTAAAAACACTAGAGTTCAAAACTTCATGTCATGAATAAAATGCTAATAGACATTTTCAAATTCTATAAACCAAGTGTCTAAACAGAAAAGGTTTGATATGGAAGGGAAACCCATCCACATAAAACAAAACTCTTTAAAATGGAATGTAATCAGTTTCTAAATACATTCAAATATTACAGTGTCTCTATAAATAGAAAACTAGATAGTGCTGAGGACCTAAAGCAGCCCTTTCCAAATGTTCAAGTGCATATATAGCCCTCTTTTTACTATCAATAATACACACTTGCTTGAACTACAGCTGTTATAGCCTTTGGCAACAGTTCAAGTAACTTCCCCTCTTCTTTCCTTTGCAACCCTCCATCTTCCATTTTCACACAACAGAGTCACCGGGGCATATCTTAATTTCATAAGGTTTTGGGGCAAATACCACATGTCCCAAACTCTCTTTTTGTGTGTGCAGTAAATAAAGGAAGCATGTCATAAATCCACCATGATCCTTCAATTGTCACTCAGGCAGTGGCATTTCTCTAATCTTGGTGCTACATCCGAGAGAGTCTATGTGCTGACAAACTCCCTCTTACTTGCACAGAGCCTGCTGAGAAGGATTTCAGAATAAACTTGATTTATTGGACCTCGGACATGATACGGGGACTGAGAATTTGTTGCATAGTCCTGCAGTTGTGATGGTTTGCTTTGACTGCCGAAATATTTCCCCAGTGTATAGTGCCTCGATAACGTCATTGTTATGTGTGGCCTTTCTTCAGAGGGATTGGATTTCACCACCTGCAAAAGAAATGACATATGTGAGTGCTTTCTGCCTGCACCTAGAAGGACAGATACACAGCTGTGTGTGCAGAAATGCTGAGGCAGTTGTCCATGAAGCAGGTCCTGATACTTTTACCTTGAAGTGCAAGTTGTTCACAAACAGTAATTTAATGGCCAACCTGTTATGCTACAAACTAACTAAAGTGGAAGATCTAAGTTTTGAAATCTACATGCATAGACCCATTATACTGTCATTTGACTCGGTAATGCCTTTGCATATTAGACTCTGTTCTCTTCACTAGAGACAATTTACCTGAAACAATAAAATTCATACTCAACAGCTGGTCTGTATATTTTTAGTAAGTGAAAAAAACAAACTCAGGGCTGCTCCAAATTGCAGGAAGGCTTAAATCTTGCTGTGATACTAAGGACTTGAGGCACATACAATGTGTCTCAGCCATGAGCCCTGTGAGAATGTCTCACTCTGAGGTCTTGATGTAAACCTGGCCCAGCCCATGTTGAGATAAAAACCCTCAAGTGTTGTGTTTCTCCAAGAAGGGAGTTACAGTGCAATTTTACATCCCTCTCCCTGGGACAGCACACTGACATAACCACAACATGATTCAGAAACTCAGTGCCAAAGAATGCCCCACCTTGGCCCCTGAAATATGTATAAAGCTGTGGGATTATCATGTTCAACTTGTATGGAATAAAACCAAGCTCATGGGACTAACAAGTGAGAAAGTGAAAGGTATGGTTGTCGGGAACTTAATGACTGGTGGGGGGCAGGTGGTCTCCTGTGAAATGCTGAAGGTCTTGTTCCAGTGAATACTCAGCCACTGATGAATAATGAAGCAACTTTGAGAGAGACAAAACTTCAGAACCTTGCATGTATGCAGGACTGAGGACTTCAGCCCAGGCAGTGGCAAGCACAGAGAAAGAAAAGGAGACAAGTAGTTACTTACTTTTAAAACAGTATATATATGCTGGCTTGATAACTCTGATGCCTATCAGTTTTCCTGCTACATAATCACAGCAGACACTTGAAAATGCAGAACTCATTTATTAATGCACATATTTATGCAGAAGCATGTTAGCTTTAAAAAAAAAAAAGTATATTTACTGTCACTGAGCAATCAGAATCAATGTTCATATGCAGTGAAGCTCATAATAAATGATATAAGTAATACAAAATTAAATGTGAGTGACGGAATAACATGTGCAAAGGCTTGAAAGACTGAGCAGAGAAGCTATGAGGGAGCTGGCTGAGCTGAAAACAGACCAGGAATTATCCATGTAGAAAATTAATATATCCTCTGATCAATTTGATACAGCTAAGCCAAGGGCTATTATTTATTTTCATGCAATTACTGTAGGTTCATTTTTCTAAATTAGTGCCTTAGATCTTACAACTATTTCAAAATGATGCCACCTTGAACCAATCACCCATACTGCATTCCTGTTAGGCATAATCTCCCAGGAATGCAATCTAATGTTCACCCAGCAGCCAGCCACTGATTAAGATATCAAAATCCCAAGGTTGCTAATTTCTGTGTTCTGATTATGATTTCACTGCTATTAAAATAAGAAATAAATCTGAATTTAAAAATAGCTTATATAATAATTCTGTAGTCCTGGCCCATCTCCATTGGCATTTTCAAAGAATGAGGTAAATAAAAAATGTTTTCATGTGTGCATAGAACTAGAAGTATGTTTAGGCAGTAAGTGCAAGGTCATGCAAGATATTTTGTCCCAGCTCAGTATAATCCCTTTGAAAGTCCAGATCCTGTAGAAATCTGAGCAAAGATTGTAGAGTCTACAGAGATGCAGATTTCTATGCTATCAGGGTCACCTGAGACCCTCAGAAGTGGGTTGGTGGGAACACAAATAATTTTTCAGGCCATTCAGGGGAAATAGCTTTCTCTTCAGCCAGCCAGTGGGAACTAAATGAGAACTGCTGAAGGCATTTCAGTTCTTGTTTTCTGACTGCACAGAATGGCCAACCCTCCATTCCTGCACAGCTGTGCTTTAGCTCAGATGGCATTTACAGAGGGGTGACATCTTCTGAGACTTTAGGAATGTCAGTTTTTCAGAGAAAGAAAGTGAAAGTACAAAGCACAAGATTTAATCTATCTCCTCTGGTTTCAGGAAACATGAAAAGTGCTGGGGTTTTACACAGTGTTCTTGGCTCTGTCCTCGGGGGCAAAATGCCATTTTCCTGGTGCAAACTGCTTCAGCACCTAATGAAACTCCACTTGCCAGGATGCAGAAATAAGCTGATGACAAAGCTGTTAAAACTAATGAAGTATCAAAAGAACTCAAGGACTTTCTTTTTGCTTTCCTCAAGGATCAATTCTGGTTTTTGGTGGCTGACGGATTCTACTGGACATATCCATGGCTCTTTCAGGCACAATGACCTCTCAAGCCTCATTAACAACAGCTGTGTGAGCCAAATTCTTCCCTGATCCTCCCCAGAAACACATACTCTGTTGAGATTCCTTCGGCAGAGAAGCAAGACCAAATCTGCACATGAGCTCATACAAAATGATGGAGGAGTGCATGAAAAATGCTGATGACTGATCACACCCTGTTTTTCTACCCAGTTTCATACAAAGCACTTGAAATATTTAATTTTGAAGCTCTCTGTTTCACTCATAAAATCTGTGGAAATGGCAAACATCAGCAATGACCCACAAAAACATCAACATCTGGGTTCTAGATAAAAAAAGGTCAATACAGCTGTCTGGGTAAAATGGAGGGAGGTATTTGCTCCATGGGACTATTTATCAATCACATAAATATCTACTCTGTGACTAACTCCCTCTTTTCCAGCTTCATTTGGACTGAGCTGTGTTTGTGCCTCTCAAGTATTGAGCAGAGTAGATTAAAGTACTGGTTAACTAACCCCACCTGCTGATGTTGGCCCCAAAGCAGGACAGAGGCTATGGCACTGGCCTGAAAACACAGGAGCTGCTGTGGAGCCTGAAGTGGAAACCAGCTGTGGGGTTGACACATGGCATATGAGGTCATGTGAGTCTGATAGAACTCCCAAAATTGTGCTCTGTCCCAGGGAGCCTCATGCTGGAGTAGAGACCCAACCAGTCCCAGCTGATTGTCTCCCCAGCCTCTTTTGGAAATTCATTTTCTCTCTGGTATTATATCTCTGTGTCTGAAATTATATCTCTGCCTGTGTATTTAGGGAGAAAAATCAAAGCCTTAGTTGTTTTATTCTGCTGTGGCTGAGAGAAATAAATACAATTCACTGGCTACAAGAAAATAGACTTGCTATGCTAGTACTTGGCCATACTGCAATATATTCACTGCAAATACATTCAGGAGCATATGTTTGAGCTTTAGTATCATCACCACTGAATTCCAGTTTGTTTGGTTTAAACTACTCCTAGGTTTAAGTACCACAGGATATTTTGTTTTCTAGTGTATACTGTGGGTGTCTGATGAAGGAAACCTTATTTTTAGATCTTTGCTTTTTCTGGATTTTTAAGGAAATATAACATTTTGATATTTCTTCGCAGCAAAAATAAGTACCTCCACTTCATTCCTGGTGGAGGAACGGCCTGTCTTTGTACCTGCAAGGCTCTATGGAGCTTCTGTCCTACCCCTGCACACTTCCAGGTCCTGGGAACAGGTTTGGTCAAGAGTGAGGCTTGCAGAAAAATAGGCATGACTTGGCAAAATAAGCAAATAGGGTTTATCCTTCTTTTGAGAAATTCAGAAAATATTTGGTGGTCTCTCTTACTTAAGCAATTTATTTTGACAGAAAAAAAATTCCTAAATTAATGCTGGATAAATAGTATTTGACTTGTGGGGGTGCCAGCCCTTTTTAATATTTATGCCCATTTGATAACTCTAATAAAAAATAAATGTTCTAGGATTTTCTCTGTAAGGATTAAATTGTGGTGTTTTATCTTTTAAATGACAACTTTCAAAATTTCTTCTCATTAGTAGCTTCTTACTGGCTTAAAGCCCCCAGCTGACTGTGAAACACCATACATTCATTGACTCTCGGTTTCTAAGAGTTCATTGCTATATTTCTTTTTCCTCCAGTTTTAACTTTCAGTAACAATTTCAGTAACAATTTATAATTGTTTGGTATTTTGTTCTATGAAAACCTGTAGCTGTCATGTCTCTTTTCATCACTCAGAGAAAATGCAATCTTCCTGAAAGATATGACAGTTCCAAATTCAGTTGATAAGAATTAAGAACCCTGTATCATCACATGCAATTTCTCACTGTGTTAAACATAACTTTATCTCTAGATAAAGAGATAAAGATTCTCTGTCCTTATATGCAGCAGTGAATGGAGCCACTGATGAGGTCTGAGTGCATGATATCAGTATTCACTGAAGAAATAGTTTTTATTTGGAATCAGGAGCGGGAAAGATATAAGTCTCCTTTATTCCTTAAAGCTGTTTCTGGTTTCCAAAGTGAGTAATGCAACATTCATGGGTTTTCTTTAGGGCAATTAATGATGTGTACAGGTTCTCAGCAGATTGACCACACAAAGCAGGAGCCTGGGAGCTGGCCTTGTATACCAACAAATTGTTGCACTAGGTACCAGGAAGGACTTGGGTGGAAGCTACAGGGATAGTCTGGTGGCCTTGGTGACAGCTCTTTAACTGAATATGCAAAAGTAGTGCCATCAGCCTATGGGTCACTGTCTACTTGACTACTCAGAAATTATACTCTGTTTTCATTCAAGGTTGCCTTCATTAAACTGGGCATGCACTTCTCATGTGCTATACACAAGGTACAAGAAATCCCAAACTAATAGAGATCCATCCCTTTTTTACTGATGGAGAAGAGCACTCACTATAAAAAGTCATACCACATACTCAAAACACATCTTACAGATAACCAGAAAAGATTTAAATATCTTGTTTTTCAAAATCTTTACTTTCACTGGTTTGGCAGCCTCTGAGCTGATTTTGTGCCTATGTATAGTAATGTATTTTCTTGTTAATTTTTGGTTTATTCAATGTACTCCTGTCATTTGTAATATATTGTGAAGATTCCTTGCCAGAATTTAAAATGTGTATGATCTCAACTGACCTACTTATGTTTTACCATGTCCCTGTTTCATCAGTTCAGTAGTTACAAAACAGAAGATAAAAAAATCTATCTATTTTAGACAAGAAAGCAGAACTATGGGTGTGAGTGAGAACAAGCAACTTACGCTTCTGTTTGTACAGTGGTCACTTAACTATCCCAGATAATTTTTTCTCAGACATACGAAAACAGATATATAGCAGTAAGATTGGTCCTTCCATTTTAAGCTGCATTTTAATTGTACTTATTGTTTGATGAGAGTGTGCTGAGCTGCTCAGTTAGGAAGGCATCTGTCAAAAACCTATGAGACTGAGTAAAAAGAGAAAGTGAGTCCATGCAGAAGCTGCAGAGATACTTAACACATAACAAATAATACAAGAACCTGGAAACTGTGCAACGTCCTTTTATTTGAGTTACCTTTGCAGAAGGTTTTTTTTTCCCCAAGGACTGACCACACCAGCAGTTCAGCATGTCCTTGGATGGCCTTGCACTCTGAGCAGTGAGGGACAAGTGCCACCATGCAAACTGCTTTCCCCAAGATTTGTATTCAGCCTAATTTTGAGTGACACATGCTAACCTCACCACAAACCTTTTTGTTTCTAAGGCCTGAGAGTTAAAATATATTAAATACCTGGGAATGATATAAGTGTAAACAATTACCTCATGGAAATGGCAGCCGCACTTCCCTTGCAGGAATTCTTTGTAACGTCCCATGGTGATGACAAAGGTGTCAACCACTTCATAGCCCAAATTTTTTGCTGTATCCAGAATAATCAAGTTTTCATTCCACAAGTTTTGCACTTCTGCCTGCATTCCAGACAAAATGTTGCAATGTCTTGTCAGAAGGACTGTTTAAAGGGTATTGTGTCATGTAAATAAACAGCAAAACTATATTTTGAATAACCAATTATGTTATACTTCAGATATGAATTACTATAAATTTACTCTTCAAAACAGCTACTACTCCAAGACTGATGTAGGGTTTTTTTCAGGAAATTATAATTACTTTTCAGTAGCTGTGCAGCTTCCTTTATAGGAAGATTTCATGATTGCTTAAAATGTAATTGCTGGGTAATGGTTTTTAACATGTACTTAGCTAATATGAGGTGCAATTCAGAAAAACTTCCAATTATAAAATTGTCTGGAACAAATGGTGAAACTGCTCCTTTAAAGAAAAATTTAGCTTCAAATCAAATTCATTGAGGCTCTTGCTTAAAAAGGAGTATAGGGCCATGGGTATCTTAAATATGGTTATACTGAAATACAGATTATTATTTCTGAATATAATTCAGGAACGCCAAGAATAGAAAAAAGTTAGCCATAAAGTTGGCAAGGCAGTGGATTTGACAGGGCAGACAGAAGGCCTTTGAGAGTGGCTGGGGTAATCCTGAAGCCTAGAGCATACAAACCACATGGCATATGATTCCAATATTGAAAGGGAAAAGAATATTGGTTATGCACTGTAGTTGATTTCTGGAGTTTTGTAAATTTATTTAATAAGAAAATGGTAGTCCTGGGAAGCCTTTAATATTTTTTTCTATCCTTGCCTCACGTATCCTGGATTGAAGTTCTTCATCCTAGGACTGAACTTTGCTGAAAACTATGACAGGAACTATGAAAATGTTTCTTCATGTCGATGACAACAATTTTCTTAGTTTATTCTATTTAGGTATTCCAGATAAATTAAGAAAATGGTTTGAATCAAGAAGAAGACATTCAGTAGAGACAAGGCAGATAGGCAGTACTAACTCAGAAAGAATGAGCAAAATCAGACAGGGCAGTCTCTGTAGCAAAGAGAAGGGTGAGAGCAGCAGGAAGTCACACTGAATACAGCAGTGTGTTATGTTGCAAAAAGACATGGGCGCCAGTCCCCAGCATGCAAGGAGTGCTGTACATAATCTGTGAAAGGTAATAATTTTCTCTTTTCAACACCTGGGAATAGCTGGAGCATGACACACAGCACTGGAAGGCATCATTTACTCCGTTCTGCCTTCCAGTGCTTATCATCCATGCATTTTATGTGTGTTCAATAGAGAATCACTGTCCAAATTGTAAATAAAAATAGTGAATTTAGTGAGTTACACAGCACATTGAAATGAGCACACTTGTTTCTCTGGGAGTCTTGGATATGATTTAAACTGACTGTAACATCCAATTAACATGCTGGATTCACTGGTATATTCCAGCTGCTCTGTAATGTTCTGGCTTCATAGGTGGGTTAAGACATTATTGAGAGTTGTGCAAGCCAGACAAGTGAATCTGATCCAGTAATAACCATGGACGAAGCCTGGGGAGGGCCAATGCACAATGTGGTACGAGGAGCAATCTGCTTATCCGCAGCACAGTTTCTCAGTTTTGGCAGCAGGATTAATATTGGAGCTTCTTCTGGTTCTTGGGACAGCTGACCAAGCAAGGCATCTCAAATGGCTCTCTGACTGCAGCAAAAGCCATGAAATAAGGAAATTGGTTTGAATCCCTATTAGTAAGCAGTATGAGCAAATACAAACATTAATCTCCCTTTGATCCACTTAAAATGTGCTCAGCAGAGGTTGTAATGTATTTTGACCAGACAGCAAAATTAATGCTGAAATGACAAGTCTTCCATGAAACTGCACTCAAAATGTACTATAGCTCACCTGTGATAGAGAATGGATTCCATCCACTGGAAGGTGGAAGCCCATTCCTATGGATTTGACAATTACCAGGATATTTGATAGATTTTCTCTGTTTTAAAATTGGGGAAAAAAAAAAGACACACTTTTTACTTAACAGACACAACAAAGGACAATGCATCTTTTATTTTTTTCAAAGTCATTTAAGTACACACCCATAAAAAAAAAAAAGAAAAGTTTGTATTTAAAATTTTTTGTTGTTTCTCTTAATTTATCATATCAAATATTGGAATAACGCCAAGTACATAGCATTACCTGTTCAAAACCTTTTGGATAATTTGCAGGTGATTGGAATTAAGCCACTGAACACCACCTACAATTAATACAGTCTGGTCTGTGTTCTGCAGGGGACGTGATCTGAAATCCAGAAAAGAAAAACAACACATGTTGCTTTAAACAGATGGCAGACATTTTTACTACATTGCATTGCATTTCACTGAACTGTATCTGGCACCCTGATCAGAGGCCTGATGTAATTTTCAGCTATTTTTTAACCACACAATATGGTCTGTGCATGTTATGTTTTATTGTTTACTGACTTTAATTGTAAAATGTGTTAAACACATTTGTGAATAGAACGATAATACAAACAAGGGAGATACAGAGTTTGTACAGTACCTCTGCAGCAGCTGTTCTAGTGCTTTTTCAAATGTCGGTCTCTGGTTTGCATTCATCCAGAACTGGGGGTAGTAGGAATAACTGATAAATGTTTTCCCCTCATTGATATTGTGATAACATTTAACATCATGAGTCTTCTGCCATTCCTGAAGAGTCTTATTCACTCTTTCTATTAGATAGTACATCATCCCTCTGTTAGTTGAGTCACCTATAAAAAGAATCTGCAGATGGAAAAAAGATATGACTTAGAAGTTGTACAATCCAGAAACCAAAAGATAAGAAAAGAACACAACTAGCTGGGAACATTTTAAATGCTTCTCATAATGTTCCAGAAATATATCTGTGAACTGCCAGTATCCTGGCATCTGAATACTAAATTTCTCCTTTAGCAAAATCTGTGTGATTTGGTTAATAAAAAGCTCTATTATGTATTTTGAAGACAAAAGGTACAGGTTATAGATGGATATAGCTGCACAATTAGCCCTGCATTTTTCATCCTTTGTGATATATTTATTTCCAACTGGTAGCACACAATTGCTCTCATGATTGCTTGCAGCTTCATGCTTTTTTCCCTTCGGTTTTTCATGTGGTTTGTTCCTATATAGCATGTATTGGTTAATGTCTGTCTTCCATTAACAGGATTCATTAGAATTTACACCAAAGTAACACACACACACATCCCCAAAGGATGCAGTGGCTGCCTTATTTGTAGAGAGATGGCCTTTCTGCAGTTCCAGAGGGGAAAGAAAAGGGGGTCATTTGGGTGGAGGATAATCTGAATAGAGTCCTGTCGTGTGTGATGTGACCACCAGGAAGCATCATGGCCTGCAGAGAGCTAGAAATCCTGCTAGGATGACAGAAGTACTTTAAGTATAGCAGTCTCTGCTGGGCTACCCTGAACTTGCAAATGAATGAAGAAATTTGGGTTTGCTCCTACTCACTCTGTAGATTCCTCTGAAAAAACAAACATCTCCGTATGTGGAGACCACAGAATTTGAAGTGTTGTGGGGTTAGGTTTTTTTTTAATGCTATTGCCCTATTTTGAGTGGGTAGGACTCAAATTTCCTTCTGATGAAGCAGGTAGTAGAAGACAAGTCCAAAGAGTAAAAGAATCCAGGTTCACTGTGGTTTGCCAATGAAACTGTGTACAGAATCAATTACCCCAATCACCTCAGCCAGAAATCGACAATGAGGAGCAAAAATGTAAAACTGGGAGTCAGAAACCCCATAAAGCCATCAGACTGTAATAGCCCAGTTCTCTGCACAGCAGTACCCAGCTTCTGCTACCTCCTCTGGCACTCAGGGTAGTTGGCATCCTTTAAGCCATCCTTTAAGCCATTTTGTTGTTTCATTTCTTAATTTGATTTGGAGTTTGATGTTTTACCACTTCCACCTTGAATATTTGATTATGCAAATAAAATTCAGACTGCACACGGTGATACATTTCAGGATATATTTCCAAAAGTTTTTTTAGAGGTTTTATGTGGTAGAGGCATTTTGGATTACAGTCATCTAACACATTTATCTATATATTTATCTATTCCCTTCAGGAATGTCACAGTTTTGAAAACTGATTCCACTTCCCACTATTAACCTAGTGTGATTAAAAATAAGCCACAACAGCATACCAATGATACTTCCCACAGCAGAGAAGGAATTTTGGGTGAGCATACTCAGATCCAATATTAGGGCCAAGAATGGGCATGACAATGCCTGCAGCTTTCCATGCCTTGCCCATTGTGGGCTCCAGGGAAGCCCTTGATAGATTATGTATGGTAGCAAGCAAATTAAAACTAGCACTGAGCTCATAGAGGCTATTCTACCTCCTCTCAAAGCTGCTTCATAGGGGAAATTCTTAAACAACTGCTGTTCATGCTTGTATTGCATAAGCATTTCTCTCACACGCAAGGGGGTTTCCAGCTTTTCACATCGTGTCAGAAGAAACCTCTTTAAATGAAGCATAATGTGACTCACAGAAGTCAAGCATCCTTGGATCCATGTAAGGACTGTTTGGATATTTTCTCTTTCCTCTCTGACAGACACACACATGCGTTAAATTATTTTCAATTAGGAAGACAGTCCATGCTTAGAATATGTCCTAATTCTAAAGTAGGTTAACTTGAGGTTTTAAACAACAATTCTTTTGCGTTGCAAAATCTCTTAATCTCTCCAGTCTGTCTGTAACCATGCCCCTTTAATCTCCATTTCATAAGCCCATCACTGTAGTATCTTGATGCATATCTATTTAAAAAGCAGTTCTCAGATATTCGCCGGCAAGGACATCATTAGCTTGTAATGTGGGTGAGAACATTTCTGTAAAAACCCAACACATCATTAGCAGAATGACAAACAGCCCCTACCAAGTTACACAGCAGTTGGTAGAACATACAAGACTGCTTCTCTTCTAGTAACATATGACACCATTTTGTTATCACAGCACATGGGAATTGCAAAGGAGCATGTTCAGCTATTAATTACACTAAATTGGCAGATGGGGCATTTTTATCTCATTCTTCATTCTAGTGTGACTAGAATTCTCATAGTTGTTTTCTCCTAACTATATTTGATCTAATTTCATCTACTACTGATTTCAAATAGCAGGACAACAACTTTCATGGAAAAAAGAGGAGAAAAAAAAACTATGGCCGATGCCAATGAACATGATGCACAGATGTCTTTTTCACCAACACTGTGTATTCACTAGCAACTTAGGTGTGAACAGTCATGCTGAACATTTCAAGCCTGCCCTGGGATACCTAACTGGCCAGGTCTGCAGTTGGAAGGCCACTATGTGCAGTCATCTAGTAAACCAGTACCAGAAGAAACAAGTTTGATACAATCATGTCTTAAAGTGGCAGCTCTAGTCTGGAAATGCCATGATGGGCACCATATGAAAATATCAGGTGGGTCTTAAAATGGTACTATTGTTGTTGTCCTGATGTTCTGAGAATGTGAAGGAGGTGACAGGAGTCAGAGCAGATTCCTTTACAGCAATGAGCAAAACTGGATGAAACAGGCAACTGTTAAGGCCCTGACATACTTCTTCAAATGCCATCACGAGACTGAAGAGACTGTACTCTGCCCATTTCCAAATCAGGAATGAGACAGCAACATCACACTGGGGTAAAATACATGCTGTTCCACTAGGGAGATAAATGGAGACTTTTAGAAACAGGTCTGCTAAAAGAATAGTCAAGCTTGCTGCAAGTGGGAAAAAAGAAATGAGCCGAAGTGGACTTGTGGTTGTACAGAAAGACAGATCAAGAGGGGAGGTCTTCCTTAAAGGTGTCAGTCAATTATAGTAAGCATATAAGTCACAACACATATGAGTCATATCACAGTCAAGAAGTTTTTGATTGTTCAAGAATTGGAATTGGAATCAAGCAAATTTGTTTAACTCTGCCTTCCACAGTGAAATCACAACATTGTTGAAAGATATGAATACTAGGACTGAAGTGTGAGAAACCTATGGTCCCTGTCCTCTAGCTCTGAGAGAGAGCTGTAAAGTCAGTTTGCAGTCATCATGGGACAGTATCAGCAGTCATCTCCTGGAGACTGTGTGTGCTGGGATTTTAAAGGGAATGCTCTCTCATAAGTCTAAAGATATCAGATAGAAAGATCGGTGTGCATTCCTTGCAATTCGATGTACCCCAGGCTGGTGGATGCTTAGCACATCAGCAGCACAACTGCACACACACTCTGCATCCATTCATTAAGATTTTGTCTGCATACAACAACCTGCATATAACCATTGGTTCAACCACGCCTTGAGATGTGTAAATCCTGGAGAAATAAACTAATCCTTCTTTTTCTTTTTCTCCTCAAAAGAAGAAAAAAAAATCGAAGCGAAGGAAGAAGATATCTGTAGTTAATCCTATCCTCTTTTCAAACTGCCCTTGTGCAGAGCTGGCCAAACACATTTTGTTTTGGTATGTAGGCCATCAGAAAGCATCTTTCAAAGTTCACCTTTTGCAAGTTAGCTTCATTTTCAGCAAACACTTGAAGGACTCAAAGGTTGAAATAAGTGGTGTTTAGCCACAGGAAGAAAACCTATGTCTTTCAACTAACCCAAGAGTTTCTATGAATTAAAATAATCTTTCAATGTAATTAAATGTATGGTAACTATAGCCATACTTATTTCTATACAGTTAGATGAACTCATTGTAGTTGCATGTTCAACTACAATGAGTTCATCTAACTCATAAGTATATAATAAATCATAAATATGATTCGAACAAAAGGCTCCAGGGATGATTTTGTATTTATCTCTATGACAATAATGAGGAACATGATGGCTCAGGTGTGTAGAGTATGCAATATCTCATTTTTTCTATGAGTCTGGCACAAGACTTAGTCATGTACTCTTCAAGTTGATAGGGCATTTGTCTGCAGGATGACTAAATGATCAAACATAAGGTTATAATTTTACCAGACAAAGAACAACACTTCCATGCAGACAGATGTTTTCACTGTCTTCTGTTGCAAATATTTTGTGTGAAAAATTCCATTATAGCTTAAAGGCTTTGAAAGATTGTGTAAGCATAGTGGAATTCACTTCTTAACCAGACCTATCATTAAAAATTAACCACACTTAGGAAATTTAAACACCTGTAAGTTCAAAACACTACTTAACTTTAAAATATTATTAAGAAATTATAAGTTAAAATTCCTGTTTTAACAGCTGAATTTTAAGTACTTCAGCAAATATTGCCTTTTCATATTTCCTGTTCTTAATTACATATGACTCAATGGTACTTTATTATAAGACTTAACTCTGGGTAGTATTTCTCAGTGATAAGCAAAATATATATCCCTCCTGCTAGTGAGGCCAACTTTCTATATACTGCTAATTGGATAAATAATAACCTGCTAGAACCCTTTTTCCTTTACCCAATTTTAAAACAAGAAAATCAATCTTGTACAAAAATCAAAGCATCATCTTAATACATTTGTATATGTCTTACAGTAAAAAGTCATTAACCACAGCTACAGACAATTTTGTTGAGCCAACATAATACAGATATTTTATGATTAAGAACAATTTATTTGATTCAATTAGGACATATATATGGAGTTCCCTAAGAATGACACAGTCTGCATCTCATTACTCTCACAGTTTAAAATGGAGGAGAAAAAAGACTGCTGATATTAAAAGTGGACTGAAGGAAAATCTACTCAACCAGAACCACCTTAACATCAGCACTTCAAAATTTTCCTGTTTACTGTGTATGAAATACAAACACATGACAGACTATTCTTGCTGACACATCATAAAGCTAAACAAGGCCTCAAAAACCTGTTTTTGTGCATGTACATACTTTCTCATGTCTCCACCATATTGAGTGTTATTGTTTCACTGTGGGAAGACTTCTGTTTTTATGAAACCAAGTGTCCTGGTTTTGGCTGGGATACAATTAATTTTCTTCCTAGTACCTGGTGCAGTGCTGTGGTTTGGATTCAGGATAAGAATAATGTTGGTAACACACTGATGTTTTTGTTGTTGCTGAGCAGCACTTACACTAAGTCAAGGACTTTTCATCTTCTCATTCTTCCCTGCCAGAGAGGAAGATGATGGCACAAGAAGCTGGGAGGGGACACAGCCAGGGCAGCTGACCTCAACTGGCCAGAGTGATATTCCAAACCATATGGCATCATGCTAAACAATAAAACTGGGGGGAACTGGCTGGGAGGCAGTGGCTTCTGGTCTGGAATGGGATGAGAATCAGTCAGTGGGTGCTGCGAAATTGCATTGTGTGTTACTTGCTTTGTATATTTATTATTATTATTATTATTACTGTTTTCCCTTCCATTCTACTAAACTGTCTTTTTCTCAACACATGAATTTTACCTATTTTCTGATTCTCTCCCTCATCCCACTGTGGGCAAGTGAGCGAACAACTGTGTGGTGTTCAGCTGCCTGCCAGGTTAAACCACAATACACAGAAACAACTTAATTCAAACAGTTTTATATGCACACAAACTAAACCAGCAGTTAATGATGATGTGAAATCAATTGGAAGTCATAACCAGGGAAATGAATTTCTGTTACAGAGAAAGATTATAATTTTACAGATGAGCTTTGGAAAACAAATCAATTTTAACATAAGAAATGAAAGCAGCCTGGAGTTAGAAAGCAAATTAGAAAGCATTTTTGAAGGCTTAATTATGATGCAGGTAGGAAAGAAGCACTCTGTTTGGGTGACTACAAATATATTTCAGAAACGCTGACAGATGAATACAAGAAATTAGTGACCCAGAGATGTCTGTTTGCTGCATTTTACCATTGTTTTATGAAACATGAGAAAAATAGAAGGATTGCACTTAAAGACGCAGTTGGTCTTCCATGTGCTGCATTTCAGTCAAAAGGAGCATTCATATTACATCTTAATTCATCTCTTGCTGAAACGAACACCATCAGGGACACAGCATAGCACTGGTTGTTGCATGTTCCCCTTCACATTTATTAAAAGTAGAAAGATAAGTAGGCTTTTCTTTATCTTCCTTCCCCCCCTCCCATATAAAACTAATAAAGAAGCCCAAGAAAGTTAGCCTCCAGCTAACAAAGCTGAAATCTGGCAATGGTATAGAGATTAACACCTCCTACTTAATTTAAAAGATGTAATCACAGACATGCTGTTTATATCTTACCATGATCATAGAATCATGGAATGGTTTGGGTTGGAAGGGACCTTAAAAATCACCTAGTTCCAACCTGCTGACAGGTGCAGGGAACCTTCCACTAGTCCAGGTTGCTCAGAGCCCCATCCAGCCTGGTCTTAAACACCTCTAAGGATAGCAAGTCCACAGCTTCTTCAGGCAACCTTTGCCAGAGCCTCACAATCCTTAAAGAAATTCTTCCTGATATCTAAATCTACCCTCTTTCAGCTCAAGGCCATTCCTCTTTGTCCTATCACAACATGTCCTTGTAAAAAATCCCTCTCCATCTGTCTTGTAGACCCTCTTCAGATACTGGAAGGCTACTCTAAGGTCTGCCCAGAGTCTTCTCTTCTCCAGACTGAACAGCCCCAACTCTCAGAGCCTGTCTTCATGGGAAAGGTGCTCCAGCCCAGTGATAAACTCAGGGGCCCTCCTCTGGACTCCTTCCAACAGCCAGCATTTTCTTGTGCTGAAGACCCCAGAGCTGGCAACAGTACTCCAGGGGGGGTCTCACCAGAGCAGAGGGAGAAAATCACCCCCTCCAACACTGCTTTTGATGCAGCCCAAGGTATGGTTGGCTTTCTGTGCTGTGAGAGCACGCTGCTGGCTTATGTTGAGCTTTTTGTCAGCATCCCCAAGTTCTTCTCACCAGGGCTGCTTTCGGTCCATTCTCTGCTGAGCCTGTACTTGTGATTGGGATTGCCCTGACGCAGGTGCAGGACCTTGTACTTGGCCTTGCTGATTTCACAAGGTTCATACAGGTCCAGAGGTTCACCTCTCAAGCCCGCCCAGATCCCTCCAGATGGCATCCCTTCCCTTCAGCAAGTCAACTGCACCACACAGCCTGGTGTTGTCAGCAAACTTGCTGAGGGCCCATTCAATTCCTCTGTCCATGTCAACAGCAAAGATGTTAAACAGCACTGGTCCCAATACCAGCCCCTGAAGCCACTTGTCACCACTCTTCACTCGGACATTGAGCCACTGAACAAAACTTTGAGTGTGACCACTCAGTCAATTTTATCCACTGAGTGTTCCATCCATCAAATCCTTGTCTCTCCACTTTAGAGACAAGGAAGTCACGCAGGACAGTGTCAAATGCTTTGCACAAAAGGTATTTTAAACTGTACGAGGTATACAAATCAAATTACACTTTTTTCCAGGACAAAAATCAGAAGCTTCAACCTAGTGAATCACAAATGTCACTATTTGCTTTATCTGTGATTCCTGGTGCATTTTGCATGGCTGAATTTTTATGAAGGTATTCAGATGTGAAATTCAGTCATAGAAGGCTGTTACAGGTTTGACAGTACATATGATGTCATTTGACCCAAAGACACTACAGAAATATAAGTCTCTGCTTTCCTGAAAAAGGATTGGTAATTATCTGGGGCATATGGAGGTTTTATTGCCTTAGTTCATATTAAACTTCCAGGAAGAATTCAGATGTAGATGCATGACTCCTTTGTAAAGGATTTTGAACCCCAAAGACCAAAGTTACACAAGCTTAATATTCAAAACCCCTGAATACAGAGGCACAAGGGTTAGTTGAGCCCATTTTGAGTGGACACATGAATGAGTTATGTTGTTCTTAGCTAACTTCAGCAAACAACAATATAAATCAAACAGCATTCTAGATCATCTTGGTGTCCTGACTTGGCTTGATGACTTTTGCCCTTTTGTTTGGCACTCATGCTGTCATTTGACATCTGCTTATGTTTCCAGCATTGAAACATTCTGCTTATTTTATTATGGAAACTTTGATGTCTTCTATTTGAGACGCTGGTGATCTCTGTAGCACTTAGAGACAAGACATATAATAAATCAAAACTAAAATCACAATTGAGGAAATATAAATATTTATAGATGGTTATCAAAACCTCTTTTGAAATAAACATGTATTTGTTCACAAGAATTGTATCTTCCTGCTACTACTCAGTAGCCCCTTTATAAAATGCTCAGGTTGCTTAAACCTATATAACACAGACAAAAGTATTTTTCAGTGAGCAAATGAAAAAAATTCTTTTTCTACTACATTGCTTGGGCAGTGTAAAGTAATTCCAAAGTTTGACTTATCAAAAGCAGAATCAGGATCTTATCAGCCAAGGAGGGAACCATTTTTACTCATCTGACTTTTGTATGAAGAAAATCTCTCTCAGTTCTTAAGTTGTATTGACACAAAGGAGTTGATCCAGGCTCTACATGTATTTATTCGGTAAAAGAAGCAAAACCACTATTTCAAAATGGCACACAAAATTAAAATCACTACAAAGTTATGACAAAGATAACATCTGAGGGAAAGAGAGAGGAGAAATATACCAAAAGGGGAACATGCTATAGAGTTATGACTTTAAAAGAATAAAGCATTTAAATGGACATCTGTGCAAAGGTGACAGGAGTAATTCAGCAGATTTCTACAGAGCAGCAAAGGTTATCAGACGGTGTCAGGAGACTTCTATAAAGGATGCAGAATGGGAAACAAGTGCAATTAGTTTTTCAGAGATTTTTCTCTCAAGGTGTTAATGTAGCTCACATAGGATCTGGCTGTCATCTGACACTAGAATAGATTGATGACCTCAGAGAGTTAGAACATCATGGAATTTTAATAAAAAAATTAATCTTTACAGACACTCATTTCATAGTCTCAGTTTTAATGGACCCTTTGCAAATGCTTTCCTGTTTTAGGCACTCGTGAATGTGAGTGGTCAGATTCAGGATGTGGAAATGTCAGCAAATCCTCTCAGCAATACTCTGGCAATCCACTTCCATAGCAGCATATTGTTCCTCTGCTGTCCTTCAATTGCCTGACCAAAGGGTGTTTGCTTGTCAAAGCAGCCTCATGTCCATGGAAATTAAAGACCAAAGGAAAGCAATCAAATTACTGAATATTTTTTTTCTGTGGTCAATCCAGACGTGCTTGTTCTGTACATAAGGAGCAAATCAAGCTTCTCCTCTGTCGTAAAAAGTAATATTTTTCCTTAGAAAAATATTCTAGGAGTAACCCACAGCTCTATAGTAACAGAGAAAACCACAGGCAGAAATAAAGCAAAATGGCAATAAAGTACTTTGTGCAGGGCAAGAAATTTATCAGAAATTAAGGAGAAAATGATAATTGAAAGACTATTAGTTGTGTATTTGTCTACATGGAAATGCTCTTGGATTTTATCA
This sequence comes from Entomyzon cyanotis, assembly GCA_024500445.1. Taxonomy (NCBI): domain Eukaryota; kingdom Metazoa; phylum Chordata; class Aves; order Passeriformes; family Meliphagidae; genus Entomyzon; species Entomyzon cyanotis. The sequence continues at coordinate 35,701,187 of JAKEPQ010001018.1, read as the reverse complement.
AAATGCCACTTTTAATCACTATTTTCTTACCTAGGCAAGACACTTTAAAGAGCTTTATAACAATTAATTACTTACTTTCTGGATACTTGTATCCTCAGTAAGGTACCTGAGCCTCAGATCAGAGCTCCCTCTCAACAGTTTAACAGTCATAGCATGCTTATTAAGGAGACCTTGTATTTCCAAGCAATCACTTTAGAAGCTTCACTAAAAGAAAAGAATGTGCAAGAAGACTTGGTAAGATTAGTGTGCACAAGCAATGCCATGCATTAGGTATGCAGCAGAAGAAAACCAACTTGCATGTGAGACCAAACTGTGACAACAATGCAAATCCGTCCTCCATTTGCTGTCCTTGTGTACTCACTGCAGGTCTGACTGGTAATCACATACACCATAGGTCTTGAAACTCCAGTGGTGTGACCTAAGATCCTATGTGAAATGGCAGCAGACAACTGTGTCTGCATATGAGGCTAAATTATGGACAATGGTTGGTTTTCATCCCTGTGAATTTTTCAACCAAATATTTTTCCAGTTATAATAAAAAGGGATTTTTCTCACATATCAATCTTAAAAATATTTTGAAAGCTTCAGGACACTAAATACGCAGGTAAATAAGAATTAATTAAAATGTAAAGCCTGTTACGTACCCTTCTGCCCTCCATGCAGCGCTGGAGCTCAGGCTTGGCCAGCACAGAGTATTGGCAGCCGTGGGGCTGCCATGTGATTTCTCTCCAGTCACAGGTCCTGTTGTCAGAGCAGCTGAGGCAAGGGACAATCCACTGCCCTGGAAAACAGCAACGGTGTGTCAGCACCTCCTCTGTATTTTTCTGAGTAGTTTTATTACACAGGAAGAAAGAAATTTTTGAGTATTTTACTCATATATGAGTAAAAAAACCTCATATGGGAGTTTCCCCTATATTAAATGCCCTCCAACCCTTTGGAGAGATTGTTTCCTTTCACCGTCTTATGCCCTTTTCATTTAGCTAAGGTGGGAGTTTTTTCCTTTCCATGAAAGAGCTGTGAATACTCAAATTTGACAGATATTTGTGGGCTCATTTCTCAGTCCATGTTTCCTTTCCTGTAGCAGCTTGTCCTTTCTCAACAGAAGGGATATGACAAAGAGAAAACAGGTGAGGAAGTTAAAGCAAAAAGAAAATATCCACATTCAGAAGTGTCAAGATTCATTCTCATCTACAATGAAACATCTAAAGGTTGGGTGGCTAGTTGAGAGCCCTTGATATAAAAATGAAGCAAGATTAAGACTTTCCTTTAAAAGCACTAATTTTTTTAACTTGCGAGAATTCAGAGGATTGTCCCAGACTACACAAATGCATTTCAGAAGATGACAATAAGGTGAAATGATTAACAGATGGGATTTATTAGAACCTGATATTACTTACAAAAATGATTTTGAAGATTGGGAGCATAAAGTGGGATTACTAAAAATCAGTGGGTTTTAGTAATCCCTTATCTAAGATTAAATGGTTTTGTTATTTTGGTTTTCTAAAGGTATTCCTTTCCAAAATCCTACTGGAAGCTTGAGGGATTTAATTTCTGAAGGAAGACAGAAAACCTTTGAGCTGCCATTATATTCAAATGAACAAAAGAAACACTTTTTGTAGCCCTTACAAATACACAGTCATGAGAGTATGTCCCAGTGCCTGTGTAGGTCTGCCAGCGAAACCGACCTCTGTTCTTATTAAAGGCATCACACAACAGAGGCCCAAGGTCCTTGTGTCAATGTGTTGGGCCTTGCTGCCACAGATGGGCTTCTCACCACAGCCCAGAAAACAGTTCCAAAGTCAAATGTTTGCAGAGCAGACCTGGCCTTAGATTGTGTCCCCACCACTGCTACCATGCAGCAGCTTGTGTGTGATGGATTGCTGCTGCACAGGAAGCCACAGAAAAAAAACCAAGGCTGCCTATTGACATTTCATCTGGCCAGGAACTGAGGGGGAGGCTGAGCAAAGAAACCCTGAAGGATCCCAGTGGCCTTGGGAGAGCCAGCTGCTACCTCAGGAGCAAGGGAATTTCCAGGGAGGCAGCCTGTGCTTGCACTCAGGCAAAAGTCCAAGTGAACATGTTTAGGTAAGTAGCAGGGTGAGCTGTCTAAGCAGATAAAGAAGTCCTTCTTATAAAAGCATCAAGAATTTTTTGTATGGGAGCCTGAACAGGTACATTTAAGGGCAGAATACATCCCACAGTGCCACAACCATGCAGTACCAGTTTCTGTGTACCCTGCACAGCTGCCCCTATTTCTGCCCTGTGCAAAATGTGCTCACACCACCCTCAGATGCACTTGTAGATAACGTGGATCAAATTACAGGAGACTGAACCTAAACAAAACCCTGGACACTGACTTTCAGCACACTGTGGATCAGTGAGCATAACCCAGCTTCCCCTATTTCCATGGCATGGGTGCCTCCAGCCCAGTTCACAGCATGGAGGGAGGAAGGAGGGAAGGAGGGACACTCAGAACCATGGTGGTAGGGTGCAGGCAGGAACATAGAGATACCCTACGCTTCTTGCTCAGAGGAGTTTCAAACTTGCATTTTCTGCATCCTAGTCATGCAGCTGTTAGGAGCATGACTATGGACCCAGTTATGGACCACTTTAAAGTTCAAAATTCATTAGGACAGGAAAATAGTGTGCTTGTAACCTGATAATTTTTGTGTGAAGAGAGAAATCTGAACTGTGGTCCCTGAGCAAGATCCTATGTAGAATTTTTATCAAGGGGTTAAATTGAATCTTTATCTAAAGTTACAAATTGGATAATCAGTTCCTGGAGCAGGGAGTCCTCTTCCAAATGAATATCCAGCTCAGCTTGGACATCAGAGGCTGAATTTAGGCAATTTCTCTTACTGTAGCCTCCCAGTGCTGGCTGCTGTGAATCCCTTGCTCATGCTACACTCCCTTGCCTTTGAGATCCCTTATTCCACGTTGTGGTCTCCTGGCCACAACTGGCCAAGAATACTTTGAGTCTTCAAGATTTCTATTGCCACTTGTGGATCTTGCTGTTGGCTCCCACTTGGCAATTTGTGACTAAATGGTCATTCCCAGCTTCACAGCAGTCTCATGAGGAGACTGAAAAGCGCTGTCTCTGATAATCCAGAAATAGGTGCCATGCAAACACCCTTTACTGCTTTGTACCTTTTGAGTAATAAAGCAGGGATGGAATGGTTGGTCGGTTTGAAGTCTGGACTCAGACCCTGCCACTACTATAGAGCTTTGAATAAATGATCTGAGAGATGTTTCAGGCAGTGGCCTATATTTTAAAATTATAAGAAAACTCGGGGCTTTTTTTCCTGATGTTGTAATTTTTCTTTCAAACCAAATATATAAAAGTTCTGGCAATGTCTGCAACATATGAGATCCCCCATTTTATGGAATTTTCTTTTTAACATCCTATACTTTTATGAGCTGATCTGGTTTTAGGTAATAAACTAGAAAAGTAGAACTATATAAAATGAATATTGAGGAGCCAAAATATCTGAACAATAAAAGTTCAAACTTTGGCAATTGAAAGTGATAAGTAACTTTTGAAAAGCTTCTTTTAAATAGTTTGGTTTATGTTCAATAGCTCCCTAGGTATATTAAGGAAAAAAAAAGATCAGTTTTTGGCATATGCTAAAGGTTAGTGGCAAATGTAAAAAGATTTGAGAACATGGATATATGGAGATATATTCATATTTATAGGAAACACTAGCATTTAATACTAACAGAATAATTCCCATTTTTATATTTACTTCTTTTTTTAAAATGATGCATGTAAATGTATGCATTTTAAATCCAACTATTTTAAACTTTTCCTGTTGCAATTTCACAACAGTTGATTGGTCAATGCATTCTTAACCTTCAAAAAGAGGATTGTGTTAAAAGATAAAATGAATCTCACAAAAAAAGAAGACAACTGTGAAAAATTGCAAAATAATATTCATTTGGAAACTAGGCTTAAATTCTATGGCAATTTTAAGTTGCTCTTTCCTCGCTTATATAAGTTAGCAGCACGAAATGCGGCTTTCAGCACCATTTCAATCAGGCTGCATTTCGTGGTGCTTCAGGCAAAAGCATTAGCATTGGCTCTACCAGGCAAGGACAAGTTTACCTACAATGAAGTGAGAGAGAGCAAAAAAGAGAGAGACGCTGCTAGTTTCCTTACGAATTAAAAATTGGCATAAGCAAAGTTTTATGAAAACCTGTAAGTAGGAGGTTTCCACAGGAAGAGTGAAAGAAAGCTGGCTTTTTGGCTCCTTAGTTATCAGCTGCATACATAAATCTTCTGCTTAAGATACGAGTTTAAACATTGCCAGTACTCCCTAAAACTGTTCTCATGAAATGGCATGAGAAGAAATATACTTTCAAAATAATTAGTTAGGATTGTTAACTTTCTATCTAAAAAATATTAGCCTAAAATTGAAAGTTTTAACCAAGAATGGCTGTACACTTAATCTGATAGTTTTTTTTCTTTCAGCCTCTTTTATTTTTATTCATCCTTTTACATTGTCATAGCCACAAATACACATATTTTGCTTTCAAATTGAAAAGCCAGGTGTTTCTATAGTGCTGAACAATCATCCATATAAAGACAAAATAGTATTCTAACTTGATAATTTCAAATATAAATATTTAACCTACACTGATGTTAATTTCTTGATTTATGACAAGTTTACTTTTGCATTTGGTGTTTATTTGGTACCCTGAGACCTTTAAAATGCTTCTTCTCTGTGAATAGGCTATGGAAATATTTTTCTTTTGGTTCTAGTTGTATATATGATAAACAAAAGAAAAAACTATTTTAAAAATAGTTTTGCTACAGAATAAATAGCCTTAGGCCTATGGACTTATGTCCAAACTGAGATTTACTCCTTGTAAGCAAAGCAGACATTCATTTTGTTGGACATCAATTTATGTCTCTGCTGGACCCAAATTCAGACAGCTGTTGAATGCAGAGAGAGATCACACAGAATTATTTTAAACTGGATACAGTTGCAGGAAGAGGGGAAAGTGGTATATAGTTAAAACATACATGTCACAGCAACAGAAGATTAGAAGTGAATCTGTGATAGCTTATCCACCAGATTTTGCAATTGTCTACAAACCACATTTCTACAGACTACAGTAACCTGATTCACCTGCAGGAATTTAGCACAAGTTGCAGTTCTCATGGTCTCTCTCAGTTTCTCTCCCTCTGAGAAGCCAAATACACAGTTAATGTTTGCTGACTTCTGTATTATTGATAATGCAACAATATTGAACATAGAATTAATTTTCATATGATAGCTAGATTCAAATCACATGTGAATCAAAGGAGAACTTCTGAAAGAAAAAAGATTTTTTTGGTATAAAAATCATAATTTCATTCCATGATGTAAACACAAAGCAAAGAAACTTCCCCTGTTGTATATTCCAATTTGAATTTATTGATTAAAAGAGGGACAGAGAGAGAGAAATTGTCTAAATTAACTGTATATTTGGTAAGGTGCTGCTCCTCCAAAGAATAGTGCCGTGGTCACTAGGAGAGGAGGAAGTCATTTCTGTCTTTGGTTAGACCCTGAATTACTGTCTCTGCTCTGCTTCAAGGGATAACAAATGAATCATGAAATCCTGGTTGTACTGAATAATAAAGCAACCATTGAAATTTTACCATTGATGTCAGAAGAAGTAAAGTTTCATCTCTGTCTCTGCTGCTTTGCCTCAGCCTCTGTCCACGAATGCACAAGCACAGACTTGTTTCAGCATAGATATATTTTGCTGTGGTTCTTCAGTATCCTTATACAATTAAGATGTTTCCTAGCATGAGAACAGTGTATGACACCACCTTACTTCTGCAGAAGTTTTGAGTTGTCTTCTGAGGAGAAATAACACTGCTTGGCTTCTCTAAAAATTTGACTTATTTAAGAGATGTTCTTGCTTTAGCAGGGAATTTGCCATTGGCCATTGTTCTCTGCCAGGAGTGGTATATCATTTGGCTGTTACAAATTTGGAATGATTTTCGACACAAAGCCACGCATTCCTGTTCCAGTTGGAAGCTGAGACAAACATTAAAACTATACAGCTACTTGCCAGATACTGCAAACCCCAGTTCAAAGCTCATTAGACACCTGTTGGCAATATTCACTTTATAAGCACAAATTATTCTTCCCTGTTTAATATATTTGTCCTTTGAGGCTACATGTCCTGTAGTTTGTTTGAACTTTAATTGTGTATACTATTCACAACAAGGCTGTAAAAGATACTCTATTCAGCCTCACTTAGCTAGATTCAGTATTCAAAAGGAGTATGCTGTATATCAAAAGAAGGATTGTCTGCCTGAGAAAGGATTCACTGGATTTGGCTTGGGCTTTCTTGTTTTGAACTTTATGTCCTGATATTGTTGCATAGGATAATTCACAACTTGTGTGATTAAAATATGCTGCCAGGAACCAAAGTGTCTCCTTTGTGTGTTGCCTCCATATAACACAAATTTATTATATGCCTCTGTTTCACATGAAGTGATACATTCAGGCACTTCCTATATTGCTGTTGCTTTTTACTGATTATTCAACGAGTTAGTGCAAATTTACTGCTGTGAAGGGCTGCTCCTGTCTGTGGCAAGATTACAAATTCAGTTGTGTCAGTAGATCATAGAGCACTGTTGCCTTTTTTTTCATTTCTCTAATAAAGAATTGAACAAAATTACTTACTGTCTCATACAGCAACAACTGAAACGATGAATAAGACTCCATATTTGAGTAGTTAAAGTACACTTGAAAAAATCTTCATGCAACTGTGGCTTTCACATGAGTATTTGCCTGACAATCTGTTGCATTCTGAGTTCTCACTAAACCAAAGACATGCCTTGATTGTATTGGTTATTGTATAATATTCAATTTGTCCATCTTTTTTTTAAGGTATCAATATATGTATAATTAAAAACTAGTTTTCTGTTTCTAATATAGCAATGGAAATATAAAATTCAAATGGATCAAAATTCTGTAGTCTTTTTCTAGTTTTTATTTTGAATAGAAAATCCCTTCTATTTAGAATAAAGCATTTTTATGTTTAGTGGTGTTGATGGAATATTTCAATGCATTTTAAAGACTACATGACAATAACACATGTAGTGGTGGATCACTGATTAGAAAATTATATAACAAAAAATTCTTATATAAACTAATTAACCTGATTTTAAAAATCAGTAACTGTTACAAGTGATTAGTTCAATTTATTGTGCATAGGTAAGTGCACGTCTATAGCAAAGAGTTAATATTGTTTCTAGTTTTTCTTTGATGAAGTGCATGACTTAATTTTCAGAAAAAGGGGAATAAAGTACAAACCTTTTGTGTCTCCAGCTTCACAGGTCTTGAACACTGTCTGTGAAATTGCTGAGAGGTATTCACGAGAGAGAGGCTGCAAGCCACAGGACTCCTCTGGGTGAATTTTGGAACCACAGTCCTAAATTAGAACAAAATCTTTGAAAATGACAGCACCATGCCCATCCACATCATCTTGAAATCCTCTTTAAGAGTAAAAAAGTTATTTGGGGTGGTTCTGCAATTAATTCATCCTTAGCTCTTTAATATGAAATTTAGAATCCTGTTTCCGTTCAGACAAAGGTTTTGCAAAAAATTATCCCAATCCACAGTAAACATGCAAGATACTACATTTGCTAAAGATATAAGAAAATTTATTAAGGCAAATATATATAACTTTCATGTAACATCATGTTGTCTGTAAGTATTCTACAATCTCTACATATTTGCCCTTAGGAATTTTGTATGCCTATGTGTAGTCATATGGGATCCATTTCTGTGATGAAATGCCCCAAATTAGCTTCAGGAGATACAGGTGCTTAAAGGAAAAGAGAAAGAAAAAATAAACATTTCAAGGGGAAAATGTTCGAGCTACAGAGTGGCAAAAAAAACTTATTAGGGGTACTGAATGAAAGAATTTAACACAACAACAAACATAATCTGCATATGAGTCTTCATGTCAGATGCAATCCATAGTAAATCTCAGACATTAGCGCAAGGCTAAAACAAATAATGAATGAATTTATGTTTTGAAACATTCACCTTTTGATTAATTTTCTTAACAGAAAATAATCTTTCTCATATTCTAGTTAAAGAAGAGTTCACTAAGGCCCTCAATTAACACAGAAATATCTATATTTATGCTTGCATACAGAAATATAGACTGGTTACTAAATCAATAGAATGTAGGAAAGAACTAGAGACTGCTAGCACAATGGCATACACTCCAAGCACTTCATAAAGAGCTGACTTTCTCACATTTGGATAATTTCTGATAAATCATATGAGCATTAGCAGAAATGTATATGTGAATTAATTAATTCCAGATGTATAAAAAATAAATAGTAACAAGCTGCAACACCAATCAATCAATTTGAAATTAACTCTCTCAAAATTTGCAGGTGACAAGGGTTGACTTTTAGAAAACTTGAACATTATTCTATATGGAAGGTGATGCCAGTTCCCAAAAAATTCAGAAAACAAATTCAGACAAATAGTGAGTCCTTACCATAAATTTTAGCACATTTGGGTGCTTACATTGTTATGAATAGTTATTCCAACTTTATGCCTTACACTTATAGTATTTGAGCCTCCAATGACATGGTATAAATAACATCACAACATCTGTCACTTCGGGCAATTCTTTTGGTAAACTTCGACATCCACAGTCTTTGTGATCACAAGTTGTTTATTCTAGGTTTCCTATATCATTTCTGCAGTGAAATAGCATTCCTGAGACACATATTAAGTGTACTTTTAGAAGTGTGTTCAGGATAAAATGACTCTTATCCCAAAAAGGCCTTTCTCCCTTACCTGTAACAAGTCTAGGAAAAATCAGTGTATCTGCATTAGTTCAGATTAATCTCTCTTCAAATTACTTTACAAAATACTCATCCTGTGTACTGCTTGCCCAAATTGATGCTATTGCCAGTTGTTTCATTAGAAGTTAGAAGCATTCTGGGGTCAGTTTTAAACTTAAGAAATAGTGTCTACTATCTCATATTTCATTGTCTCACCCTCATTTCTGTATTGTGATAAACTCACCAGAACACAATGATGAATTTTTTTCACCGAAACCTAAATGTATAAAACTGGAATTTAAAATACTGAAAAAGATTATATCATGACAAGGAAGAGAATATGAACATTTAACCACGGGAACAATTACTTTATGTGCTTTTAAGTACTGGATGAAAATACAGTTGTGGCCCTTTCTGTCTAAATTGAGTGGTATTGTTCAATAATAAAAAATTGCCTTTTTACAGAATTATAAATGCTTAGTACTACTGATTAATTGCAAACTACACAAATGGTAAGACACTTTTACTGGAGTGTGTTCATTTAAGGAAACACTGTTCTTGAAACAAACAGAATATTAAAATGCAATTTCACCAAAAAGAAAAATATATTGCATTGTTTTTTCTTTACTGAAGCATGCTGATTTCTATTTTCTAAAATGATATTAAAATTAGTTTCACAACTGTTATATAATATTATTCACTGTTGCCATGCAATTATGCTACATCTAGGATGCTATGCCTAAATTGCACCAATGAGCAAAAGACAATTAAGTCCTAATAGGGTCAAGGTATTGACAGTTAGTAAAATATGTGCCACTGATAGGGATAGCAATATGAACACATCTCAGAATTTTGTAAATACTTATGGTTCTTGATTATGCAATCAAAAAGCAAAGTGAAATAGATGTCTTACAATTATTCTCATCTCATTAAAGTCCATGATGGTGAAAAAAAGTAAAAATAAATCTTCCCAGTGACTTCAAAGGGTTATGGTAATATCTGTGCATAAAAAGGCAACAAAATAGTGGCTATGTGTGGGTTATCCTGTTCTCTGCTTAATCTCTCTAACTAGGGAAAGCTGGTATGACAAAATGAATGGCACAATATCATCTAGTATTAAACTGTGTTTTGGAGTCTCTGGGTCTGGACACATTGTACAGCTATTTGACAGTACTACTTCAACTAACATTAACATCAGAAAGTTCCTACCTTGCAGTAAAACAATTTGCACAGAACTTCACAGGAGTGCCCCAAATTCCTGAAAATGTTGTTATTGCCCTCAACACAGGGCCATAAAATGAATTAACAGGGATTTTCTTGTTCATACCTCTGCCCAGGGTATGGGTTTAAACAAACAAAATTTTGTTTTAATCACATTTCTTGGGCAACGCCATTAACAACAATTTCATGTGGCTGGTTTATTAGCAATTACAAGCAATATGCAGGGAATTATGTAAGTGATTCCCTTTGACTTTGTTGTATTTTCAAAGTAAAGGACACTGCTTGCATTTAGTATGTAATTGACATCTAAACTATCATGTCGTGAGAAATGGTGAATCCCTGAACAAGACTTATTTCTTCCATTTTTTCAATGCTTTACTATCATTGACATATTTAATATAATATCCAAAATGAATCTGTGGCAGCTACAGATTTACAACAGCTCCATAAATGTTTGGCACATTGAGAGTTTTTCTAACAGCCTGTAGGTTTTTTACTGTTTTCTTCAGGTGCTGTGGTGACATGACATCCCTCTTGCCCTGACCAAAGATGAAACATCTTGTGATCTTAAGTATGTTTACAAAAGATCACTCATGGCAAAGATGAGAGCCAGACATGTAAACGTAAATGATAGTTGTTGCTCTGTGTCTGTTCTTCCTGCAAACCTTCATTTTTAGAAGGGAGACATAAAAAGGCCCTTTTAATGTCTGGATTAGAATCAAAAGAAAAATTGCCCTGCATTATGTACTTTAGTGCACATTTAGAATTGAGTATAAGATCGGTGTGGCGTTTTGCTAGTAAACTTTCTTTTATCTTTATGGAAGATTTTCTGGACACTAGCAAATAAAAGCAGGATAAAGCTTTCTTCTGTACATCTACATAGCTTTTAATCAACATTGGTTGATACTTAAAGAGTGAACATTTCTGGAGTCCATCTGCTATCTGAAATGACAATTTCCTTGTCTCTTTCAGTTCACACTACAGTGAAGCTGATTCTTCATAATGCTTTAGCCTTTAAGAGATTAAACAAATTTTCAAGCCTGTTACTTTACTATTTTCTCAGTTGTTATCTCCAAAATATTTGGGGCTGTTAATTCATGTTATTTCATTTATTTATCATCTGTGTGCATAATTTATTAATAATTTTGTTTGTTCAGCTCACCTTTCAATAACCACACCATATTTCCTCTCAATTACATACTTATGCATATACATACACATACATAGTCTCACTCAGGTGTACATATAAAGTGGAAAAATAATCATAACCAGTTTTAAAACCTCACAGGTGGAGACAGAGAGAGAGAGAAAAACAAAACATTATAAACATGACCCACACATGCAGTTGATGTCATGGGATGAATGTCATAATGTGAAGACCGTTTTAGATGCAGAGATGCTTTAGATTTAAGGATCTAACTTAACTATTAATGGATTTTTAATTGCTGTCATACCTTTTCACCACCCCCTCCAAATGAAAAAATGATTACTCTGAAACTGCAGCAAAAGGAAAGAAGGTAAGAAGCCCTTGACTTTCCTGGGAGAAGACATTTCAAATAGTGAAAAATTGTCCATTTGTGTTCATTTTAATAGTTGGTGCTCCAGCAGTGACAGAGCGCTGTGGCTAGCACAGGTCCTTCCCGTGGGAACATTTTGCTATATTTCATAAACAAGATAAAGTTTGGATGTTTTGCAAACAACTTCTCCGGATTGGGTCAGCTCGGGCTTGGCCAATTGGGCCTAGGGGGAGGTCTCGGGCTGACCAATCTGGGGCACCTCTGTAAACTCCATATATGTGGAAATCAAAACAATAAAGCTCTCTTCTCTCTTTCCTTGTCTGAGACCTTGGGTCATTCCTCAGCTAGCCGCTCAACAGTGACAGAGCACCATAAAAAAAATAAAATTACTTTTAACATCTACACCTGCTGCTACCTGTCAGCTCAAAAAGGCATTTCTAAATAGAAAGGAAGGATTTTCAGTATTTTTCTGGACTAACCCAACCCTGTTCATTCAAAGCTGTGGCTAAAACCATAATTTTTGGTGGAAGTAGACTTACGTTAATAAATTGAATGCTCTGGAAACTCCCACACAGCATGCCTGTATAGAGGCTCTACAGTCAGCTTGCTCAGTAAAAGTCATCCTTGCATTTATATAAAAACCCCTAACAATCAATGGGTCTCAACACTGAAAACCAGGCAATTTCTGCTTCAGTACTCACTTCTGAAATTGTACCCAGCCCAGATCACTGAAGACTATCCCTAGAAGTCTAATAAAGGATCAGTGTATCAAAACATTTTAAACTAAATAACAAGAGAAGTACAATTAAGCTCACAGGAATTCTTTTTAGTATTGCATAGAACCAACATGTAGCCAAAATCCTGCATCTTTTTAATATCCAGAACCCATGCATGTCTGAGAACTAGTGGATGAGGTAAATATCACAATGTGTTCTTGGTAAAGAAGGCAAGAGACCCATCCACCTGTCAGCTCTGACCCTGCAGTCCTTTGGGCAGCATTGCCTGTCAGCCTGGCAGGTCACCCAGCCACCACCTCCAGGCACTGCAGCCCTTTCTCCTCTCATGGTGCTGGCAGGGCTGTCTCACTCCTTTTGACTGCACTTTAGACATGACAGAATAAAGCTTCACGTGAAAGAGGTAATTTAGAACACTTTTCTGCTGGTCTTTGTAGGCTCACTGACTGAACTTTATTTGATCTGGTTCTATTTAAGCTGATCTGAGTTCCTCATTAAATCCTTTCATGTCTCTTTAGTCATCTTTTTCTAGGATTTTACACACAACTAAAACTGCATGAAAAGTGATTAAAAATGATGCTATGGAAGGACTTCTAATAAAATTAGTCAAAGAGTGACTAATGAAATAGCGAGTGAGCTCATGAAATGGTGAAACTGTATCTTATTGCTAGAGAATAAATTGTGAGCAGATGGATTCGCTCCACTCTATCAACTTTCTTAACATGGCAGTAATAAATGAAGGAGCAGTTGGCATATTGACCCCCTATTCAACTGTCTCCCTCTGTCCAGCTGCATTATTCAGTAACCGATGAACCTCCAAAGATCCAGAGGTTCAGGCTAGTTCAGTTCAACACCCAAACTGACTAGATTGAACTGAAACTTGTGTGTGTACAAAATATGCCTAGAGACCTGTCATAAAGAGAGGCATCCTCCCAAGAAATTTCAGTTCATTATTGCTATCGGATGGTAAGCAATGACTATTATTAGCTATCAAGCACTGTCAAAGACATAGATGAAGACATTGTCTATATCAAAAGACACAGAAAGCCATTAAATAGAGAATATAGGATTAATGGGATGAACTGATGGGGTAATGTATCCTTGTGCTGCAGCTATGTTTTAAAGGAAAGAAACTGTCACCACTGTATTTTTTAAGGAACCTAATAACTTCTGTCTGCAAATACGGAATAATAGTTCCCCAATGACCCCAAAGACTGTCACAAATAACACATTAAAAGACTATGAGATGTTCAGTTCCACACAGATCTGGTAGGGGCCATAAAAACACATTAGAAAAGGAGTCTGGGCACCCACAGGGCTGGAAAATGCACTGCACAGACATCAGTAGGAGACTGGGAATGATATGAAAAGCTGAGATACTGGTCGCGTTGTCAGGGCATCAGACAACAGTTTGATATGTGGACAAAGTACAGCCATCAGTCTAAATTGCTTTTAAGTTCTTAATTGTGCTATTCATGTTGTTGCTGAAATTAATATAATTGTTTCTTAAATGCAGAAGCATACCCTGAATTGCATGATTTTTCTCAGTCACAAATTTCTGCATATAGAATTTCTTTGAGAATAATGTCACGCTTTAACAAATGACTGATGATTTTCATAAAGACACAGTACCTTTACTAAGTGCTAAAGAACGTTTGGAAGTCCCAGTAGGTGCTTCTCTACAAAGACTCAAAGTATTTATAGTTTATATGGACAAATAAAGTTCATCTTGACACAACAGCAGATGCTATGTCTTCCTCTTCATTGAGAATGCTTACCTCAAAGAAAGCTTTAAAACTTTTGAGAAAATACTAAGTTTCACACCAATAATTAAGTATCTTTTATGTGCATGGGGAATATAAAAATATCCTTTTAATCTATGAAGGATTTTGATTCAATTCCATTTTATATGCACATGATATCAGTTAGACCCTATCTGCCTTCCTGCTCCCAAACAGCTCAAAGTGCTGCATCTGTGAGCCATAGAACAAAAATATTCACACAAGACCTAAAAAGCATGACCATTAATCTAGCAAAATCTTGTGAATTATCATTTTGAACAGCTCAGAGATCCAGCAGAATTAGCTGAACTAAGACAACTGAATGTGAAATCCAACTCCAATTCCATTAAGAACAGAATATGATAAATTTTGGAAATGTGTTTCAAAATGTGTCTAAAGATAATTACAGAGTGGGGTTTTTCAGTATTTGTACCTAACACCTGCATGGATTTTTCAAGTGCTTTCTTAGCAAACATGTTTTCCTCATGAGGATAATGATATTTTTCAAAAGCAAGAACAGAGATGATTTCCAGCTTGTATGCTTTATAAACAAAGTACACAAAGCAAGGGAAAAAAGGAATTAAAAGAATTTAGTATTTCTTCCTCCCTAAAAATTAAGATAAAACAGGAACAAGGAATAGCAGACAAAGAGAGACATTTTGCTGTTTCTGTTCTGGTGTAATTTTAGTTTAAAAAGTGATATGGTAATGTTGATCTGCAGACTCCAAGAGCTGCATCAGTTTTTGATTCCCATTTAGTCCTCTTTTTTGCATCCATCTTTTTAAGTGCAAGCTCTGAAAGTGAACTGACTTGAATTTTGCAAAGTACACTATCTGAAAATGGAAAACAGCTTGAGAAAACCACATGCTTCAACAGTGCAAAACGTAAATGTTTTAAGTGATAACCAGACGAATTACTACATATTTATGGTTCCCTCAATAAAGTGCTGATGTGACCCTGACTGTTTTCCCTGATAATTAGGTAAAAAATGCACTATACTAGCTGGGAAATCCCACAACCTTGTGGCTTTTTTTAAGGATCATTCGTTTCTACCCTCCCATGCTCAGGGTATTTGGCATTCACAGATCACACTGCAGAGAGATCCATACTCTAAGCTTCCTATGTGCAAGAGGCACTTGAGCTCTAGCCTTGTCCCTTTGATTTTAGGCTAAGACCTTTATATCACAGCCATGACAAACACAGCAGAACTTCTCAGACTGAACAATTATGACTACATTCAGAAAGTAGGGAAAGGGATGAGAGAAAGGATGAATTGAAAAGCATTACCGTTCCTTCATGAATTTTGAAATTGAAATACTCTAACAATTAATGCAATGAATTGAAAAAAAGTTAGCCAAGGACTTGGTCCAGTGAGCTATACATCTGCCCACATTACTGCTAAAGCTGCTTTTCACAGTAAGCAGGGCTTGCAGATTTGAATTCAGTGTTTCAGGATATACCATATCAAAAGTACTTCTTCCTCATTCCCTAGCACAAAATCCTTTAGACTGTGAAGTATATCTATTAACTTTTCATTTAGGGCCTGGGGCATACTGAGGTTGGATTCCAAGGAGATTTAGGATGTTTGAGTCCAATTCGCAACTCTGTCTCTTATTTTCTGTATCTTGAAGCTCCATCCAACACTATTCACCCTTGTAGCGTATCATCTCAAAACTCTCACTCAGTTACCACCATCCCCCTAAGTGCCCAATTTTCTTCTAGTGAGCATAGGCAAAGCCACCCATAGCTCACAGAGATACTTAAGTCAGCCCCTTCAGCACTAACAGAATCTAAAAATCCCTTTGCCAGCAATGCTTGACCTAATAAGTGTTCTCAGAACATGTTACTGGGAGTGTGCAGAAAGCATTAATTGGTATTTCCCTGGTAGAACACTTTCCCGTGATACAGCAAACACAGTTTAAAGTCCCCCTTTGAACAGACTGGCAGCAGAGATTTCAGTTCAAGCTCCCAATATTTTCCCTCCAGTCAGGGGGCTACAGGCTATTCTGGTAAGTTCTGTCTGAGGCTCTCCCAAGAAAGCTGTTTGAATTTGCTTTGTACACACAATTAAATGCTGACTTGCAAAGAGTCTTGAACCCACTCAGTCCATAGATAGGAGTGTATAAAGAACATTGGCTGAAACGGGATGGAGGGAGCACCACTAGGTCCCTAATAACTGCTGCATGAGAAAGGACTGACTGAAGTAGGTACTTAGATCCCTGAGAGATCATGTGGCAAGTCAAAGTGGAGGACAGGCTGTTCTGTAATCTAAGACTGGATGTATAACTCCCACAGAAAGATAAATCTAAGATAATTTATTTTCCATATGACTATCTGCAGTGCAATATATCTGACTCCCTAATCACTGTGCTGGCATGTAGAGAATATTCTCAAGATTTACAAACTGAATTCTTCTACTTAAAATTTTAAAAAGGGTTGCACCCATACAAGTATTTTGTGTATTTTTCTCCCCCCCAATTATATCTGATGTTCTACTAAATGAAATTAAACCTTTCTCTGCAAGCTTTACCCCACTAACACTCCCTACACAGTGCATAAGGAGCCTAGTTACACTGCTTGGACATGTTCTGTTTCCCTAGAGCTAAGGATGCTTAACTCTCTCTCTCTTCAACTGATTTCCATGGATTCTCCTGGACATTACCTGAACATCAGAAAAGGAATGTAACTTTGACTTTTTTCAGCAAAATATTACTCACAAATAGCAAGCCTGGTGACTGCCAGACAGGATGCAAAATAACAGAACTCTACAAGACTAGTTCAATAGGAGCACTGATTTTGTTTCTTTTGCCTGCTTCATGTAACAAAAAAAAGAAAAAGGAAAAGAAAGAAAAAGAAAAAAAATAGTATTTCCTTTCTTATTCCAAATTTTCTAAATTGAGTTTCAAGTGGCCCAAAAGGACTGGAAAGGTATTAGTGAGCCATGGTTAGACTGAAGGCAAGATTTCTAAATGTATTACTTTATGTAATGTTGGCTTTTGGGCAAATTAAAATTTTTTTGTTTAAGAAATTACTTCACACACTGTTTTATGCAGAAATCCAGTTCTCCATGGCATACTATGTTTTGGAATACACTGCAGAGCCACACATGATCTGGAGAATATTGAGAAAGCCATTAATACAGGCTCAGAAACACCAAGTAGAAGACTTCTGAAACTTTTCCCAGACAATGCCAAAAATCCCTGTCGGTTCCTGCCTTCCATGTAAGGACAGAACCTACATATGTGTGGAGGCTTCACTCTAATGGAAAACACACTTGTATGTGTGGGCAACAGGAGGCATTTCCCTTTGCACTCTTACAGTCTGCACTGACACATTTCCAGAGCAGCCATAGCCTTTGATGCTGACTGTCTTTAACGGTGTCTCAGGGAACACACTGGGTCAGATCCTCAGAGCAGTCATGCCAAACCTTCGAGTCATTTGAGTCAATTCCCAAGAGCCAAATACCCTCCACTTCAGAAAACAATATCCCTGTTGAAAAGGATGTACTCTTGCTCTCCAGTGAAAGTGTTCAAAAGGGTTTGTCTGCTCAAGCATGAACTGAAAAATATCACCCAACTATATACAGACAGTCAGGGGAACACAGGGCAGTGCCATTGGGTCACACTTGAGCCTGGGGACATTTTTTCTGTGGAAGACATCTCAGCCACTACTGCTTCTCATCTGAAAGGTGCCAAGAAGAAAAGAGGCACCTGAAATAGATGTTCTCTCACTGCAATGCCCCACTCTGGGCAGGAGAGATCCCTACACCTTGAGCTTTCCCAGCAGCTCAGTGGGAGGCAGGTCATAGTGCCTGGCAGTCTTGCAAGCAGCTGCCTTACCCTTCTGTATTTGGCTCTGTTTTTAAAGTGACCTTCAATAAAGGATCCATCTCTGATAAAGAATAAATCTCTGATGCTTTTCTGGCCAAAGATCAGACCCTTCTCTAACTAAGACATTAGGCTGTTTGTTTAAGTTTGTCCAGAGACCTTGAAAAAGTTTATTTTTAGACAGAGAGCATTCACACAAATCTTTCTAACTGTAACCAGCAAACACATTATGAAAAATCTATTACTGATGTAAAGCTTAGAGCGTTGTTGCCTACACAACAAAATGTGAGGGCTAAAACTAAGAATGTGTAAATGGCACTAGAGAAAGTATCTGTGCAAATGTCCAGGACACATAGGCAGTGCATGGATAGGTCTCCATTCGACACTACCCATAACTCCAGCTGCAGCTACTTATAGTCAGAATGAGCTGTATAAGCCCAAGATAGTGCAGAAAGGACAACTATGACTTCATGTATGAAAAAGCATCAGACAATGGGGAAGGTTTAAGAAGTGCTAGGGGTTTTTTCTCGTTTCTTCCTCTTCAGTTAAAAGCTTTGGTAAAATTTAAGTTACTTGAAAGGAAAGAAGTTAAAAACATTTAAGACCAAAGTTTCTTGGAAAACACAGATATGGAGACTGTATCAAAACAGAAAAGATAAATTTATTTACAGACAGAATCTGGTTATCATTTATGCTTCCTCGCTGTGGCTACCATAAAAAGAATGAAGTAATGAAGGACTGATTTGACTTTGAAAATCATTAGGTATTTCATTCAAAAGCACCTTTGAGTTAGAGTATTTTCACTGATGTCTAATAGCCATGACCAGCTCTAAATTTCACATATCCCCAGATACTCATTTAATATACACAGTTGGGAGACAAGAGCAAGACGGGCAAGTTTGTTTTCCTAGAATACTTACAAATCTAGCCATGTAGTAATTTATTTTCAAAATTATAACAGAGTCAAAATTTACTCCAGTGAATTTGCAGCACACTGGCTGCTACAATCACAGAAGTGAATTTAATGGATTTTTACTAACCATGATCTTTTCCAAAAGATACTGATTAAAGGTTTGTCTTCTGGTGCACAACAGACTGAAAATGCAGCCTTACAGCTTGACGGCTCACTGAACAGCAGACTGCATGCAGGTAGCTCTCACACAAGGACAGAAATAGATTGCATGCAGTTAGTGCCAAACTAGCAGACTGAAGTTAGAATTTCCCCTGCTTTCTCCAACAGCCTTCTTGCAGTATTTTACTACATATATTTTCATTCAGCTAAAGTAATCAAGCAGCCACTAGTTGAGTAAGGCCTCCCTCAAAAAAAACCAGCTACTCCTCAAAACCAAACAATGTGCTTAACAACTGTATTTATTCTACTACACAAGGCATGATAGGTGATGCTGAGCTGAAGCCTTGCTTTGATAAACATTGAGATCACATTAGCACAGGGATGAGACATAGCGGAAACAGAAAAAAAAACCTTCAAAATCAAAATTTAGGCTCCCTCAGCAAGGTATTAAGGCAGTTAATTACAGCTTATTGAACACTGAATTTCCCCTGACCAACACAATTGCTTTCATACAGAAATTCACGCTCTCCAATAGGAAAACATCTGGAAGATTTTTGTGATTTACTTCAGGTCTGGGGAGCAATGAGGAGGCAGAAAATGCTGCCAGTGTAGCACAACAAACATAATTGAATCAAGCTGACTCAGGTTTTTTCCACTGAAATGTCAGAAATGTGTCAACTACTGTTTTTCCTGCAAGGATAGAGGCTACGCTTGAATGTGGGCACTGTTCCCAGCCCAGGTGAAACTCACTTACCAAGATTTAGCACTTCAAAGGAATAATTCTGTATAGAGCTAGGGACTCCTCCACCTTTTTTATGGATTTTGAGTCAGACTGTGAGGTGTTTAGGGTTTAACTTTCTTGTGCCCACTAATAAAATTAATTACTGTAAATTCAGGTTTCTGGAACATGGAACAAGCTTTTCTTTCATCAAAGTAGGCATGGACACATTCACATCCTGTAGCAAACCCTCCCACATTATGACTCACATTGTTTTTCTGACTGAAAGGGTTATTTGATTACAGGCAGTGCTCCCTGAGCAGCTCTAAAATAATGGACTGAGAATTATATTATCTTATTTATTTCTCAGTAAGATACTGGCTATCTTGCACAGGAATTTTATGCAGAGTGTCTGCCCAGTAGTAAAAAAGCCCTACAAAAAGCCCTACAAATCTTGATCCAATCACACAGACCAGATTCCTTCCAGTGCCAGCTCTCTTCCATGTGGCAAAGAGCTGCAAGAACTTACTGTGGACATTGAGACCCTGGCCTTGCAGCAGACTAGACTGTTGCAGAAAACTGAACACTTCCAGTTTGAATCAGACTTAGAGAACTCAGTACTTGTCTGTACTACAGACAAAAGGACTGAGACAATGGAAAGGATCTATTCCAGCAAATATTAGATTACAGTGTATTATGATATAGCACACATTAGATATCATAATTTACTGTATTCTGTAATCTATATTAGATACATGATAGGAATTTTTAAAAAGTTAAATTAAGTATTAGTGCTTAGAGATGTTGTCATCCTGCTTTTACTTCATTTTAATTCCTTCCTTCCACATCCTTTTTATCATCTGACAGCAGCAGAGATTGTATAAACTTTACAGACTTTTTAAAATAGTAATATACAGATGTGGAGTAATCTTGCTGTGCTGATCCTTATCCTAATCTGTTAATAACCCTTTCTCTCATAAAAATGACAGTTCTGCATGATTGAATCAGAGGAGGATACTTACAGAAAATTATTCATATTTGAGAAGTTATTGTCTCTTTCCAATTATTTTTCATATCACCAACATAAGAAAGTTTGAGAGAAGGTCAAAAAGGGGAAAGGTGAAAGAGAAGGATGTGAGTTAAATGAACAGTAAATTGTTTTCTTAGGATACACAGCTGTCTAGATCTGCCATGTTATGGCAATTCAATAGAATTGCTTAAATAATTGCTTAAATAATTGCTTGAAATTGCTAAAAAATATTTAGAAATACTTTGAAATGCCTCTATTTTGCAATATTAAACCTATTATTCTACTGTGTGGAAAGAATAATGTAGGAGCAAACAGCTCGAGATTGGCTGGTAGTCTGAAAGCATTGCATTCAGACTATTTTCATACTAAAGAGTGAACTTAAAAGAAAATGTAGTAGATCAAATCTAGCTTTTTGATCAAAATCTAGAATTTTGCACTACAAAATGTCCATATAAAGACTGTTCTTAATAGAACACCACACAGCGATTATGGGGATTAAATAAGCTCCTTCTAGGCTGATGAACTTCATCATCTAGCATAGTGGGAATGGAAAAGTACACAGATCCAACAAATGACCTCAATGCAGCTATGTGATCCCAGACATGCAGAGGCTCCAAATGGCCTTCATATTGCCAAGTTCAATGGCTTAGGGATGATCCCACTTCCTCCTGGTAAAACAGCATAAATCCCTTCACTGAATCAGAAAGCAAAGCTTCATGTAAATGAAGGTTGGACTTGATGATCTTGGAGGTCTTTTCCTACTTTAATGGTTCTATGATTAAATGAGACTTGAATGTGCAGTAAGGCATTTCATGTAAAGCAAAGAAAGCTCTCCCAGTCTTATTCTGCCTTTCTCACCGTCCAGTAACTGACTGAAGCTGAGAAGTTAGCTATGAGTTAAAGCCAAACAAAAGCTGTGCTACCATTATTCATGAGTGCCGGTGGTCCAGTGGCAGTGTGCTACTCATAACCAGTTTTTACAAGAAATTGGACATTTCCCAAAATATTTTTCCTTGCCTTCTGATTGACCTCAGTGGCAGCTGTTGAGTGCAATTACTTCAAGGTCCTCAGACCAAGGTGTACCTCTCCACAGCAAATACAGCAAGTTCCAAAAGTAACTTCTATTGTTTCACCATGCATAATGGTGAATGTCACAAATGCCAGGAGCTAAAGCAAAGTGTAAGTTCCCTGAACCTCATGTTTGCATCCTACTAGATAAAACGTATATATATGTTTTTTTCCAACAGAGCAGCTCTTCAGATCTACTTGTCCTTTTCTGAAGTACAAGGTCCTAAATCTGAAGTTTTCCTCATACAGATGTAATGATATAAAAAAATACAGTGTCAAATCATGATATACCGTCAGAAAAATGAAAACTTAAGTGGAAGCAAGCTGATCATAGCTTTATTGTGATTTTATCTGTAATAACTTGCTGCCTGCAACATCCACATGTGCAGTGTTTAAGGGGTTGTCTTACCATTTTTTGCTTCATATCTGCCAACTAAGAGCACTGTATCATTCATACCTTGGCATGGGAGATGATTCTTTAATTCCTGCTTAATGATGCCCTGTAAGTTATGCCACAACAGCTGAAGCCATTTTGAGTCAGAGACTGGACAGTGGTACCTTCAGAAGTTGATTTGGATTGTGTCAAAATTAATAGCCTTCTGTAGGAACCAGGAGAGTGCCCATCTGCCACAGAGGGAACTTACTGTAAGTACCCCCCTTACAGAAATACTCCCATGAAGAGCTGATACAAAGAGAATGCTCCCATCAAGAGGAATGAAACCGATCCAGGTCCTTATTATGATAAATTAAATTTCCAAGCTTCTTAGAGTCCAGCATTTTCTCAGCAAGTGAGATGGTCAAAACCACGTCCAAAATACAGTAT
This sequence comes from Entomyzon cyanotis, assembly GCA_024500445.1. NCBI lineage: Eukaryota > Metazoa > Chordata > Aves > Passeriformes > Meliphagidae > Entomyzon > Entomyzon cyanotis. The sequence goes on along the minus strand of JAKEPQ010001018.1, from coordinate 35,678,587 downwards.
ATGATGTACTGTTTCCATCTTGAGAGATAGCTACACCAAGACTTAGGCACCATACATTTCTTTGTTCTTCCCACAAAAGAGACTTTTCCAGATGGTACTTACTTCCTTTCTAGGTTGCTATTTAGGATTAAGGGACACTTTTGAATGAGCCTTTTTGGCAGGCAGGAACTTAAAAACTCAAAATAATAAAAACTGCATTTTTGAACTTTTATACTATATGTTAATTTGCTGTTCATATTATTCTATTGCAAAATAGTAAGAGCAAATAATAATATTTACAGGTCAGCTTTTATATTTCAACAGCTTTTGACAACTAATAATGACTTTCACACCAAAAGGTAGGGAACAATCACAGAAGTATGGGACTGGAGCAAAGCTTCATAACTTATAAGGTGAGAAGTGAACACTTTGAAATTTTACTTCATAGAGACAGAGCCTTCATTCTTATCACTAGTGGGTTTATTTTTCTATCATTTACTTAAATTATACATTAAATTCTTAACAGATGATAAAACCTCAGATGCAGGGTAAAACCTCAAGCCATATAAAGAAAAGGTAAAAAATCATTATGAAATTATGCTTTCAAATAAAATTATTATGGGAAAAGTGGTTTCTCTGCACAATTTCCTTCATCACTAGTCTTCTTTCTCACCCTCTGCCCCATTTGCTCTTCTTTTACTTCCTTTTCCAAAACAAACCTTTATGCAATAATCATGTTACCCCTATAATAACTTGACCTTGCATTTGTAAGAGTTTTAAGATTTTCAGTGGGTGAAGAGCCAGATCCAAGACAGGTCCAATCCCTTAGGATCAAATGCTTTCATTCTACTCAAGTACATATATACAGACTATACAGCACCCCACAAGTTTCCAAGCCCTGAATATCCATCATCAGATACTCAATAGTCACAAAGTGGCACCAAGAGTTACAACATCAGGTTTGAACTACACGAATTTCATGTGCCAGTGAATGCAACCAACATCCTGCTAAAGGAGTTTGTACCACATTCCCTACTTCCTAGGCACATGAGAGTCATGTAACTTTGCTTCATGACTCATTTTTGTCAAATATATTTCATCCAGATTGCTTAGGATCTAAGTTACAAGAGATAGGTTTCATCTGATCAAATGTTAGGAGCTGAAACACAGACACTACAACTTTATAGCCAAGCCATTCAGACAACTAAAACAGATATTCAAAACAGATCAACTGAACTGTGCCTTAAAACTTCTAATTCACCCCACTATATAGGCATCCAAAGGAACTAGGTCACATTGTTGAAAACAGAAAAGGGGTAAGATGGATCTCATGCACAGTGTACAGACCAAAAAAGTACTTGGGTCACAAAAGACTTTCCCTTCCATCCCACCATCATATTTTCATTTTTGCAGAGAGCAGGGACCAAGCAAAATATCTGGTACAAAAGGTCAATGTAATCTGTTAGCTGTAAGAGCAGCTGTCTGAAATGTACATGGTAGGTCTTCAGGTATCATGTCAATTCTCTGGCAACTCATCATCAAACAAATGTTTTTTAAGGCTGCTACAAAGCACAGAGGAAATCTACACATCTGCTTCCATATTTCCTACTGTGAGAAGAGGAGGCAGCAGAAGATAGTGTTAATATTCTTTTCTATAGCAAACCAAATATAAAACTTAACAGTCTACAACAGGCAGCAATTTCTTTCACAATCTGTAGGAGAAGCAGTCAAAGAACACAAGAGTTTTGAATGGGCTTTTGAAACAGCTAATAGTGGGCAACAAGCCACAATAATGAAAAACAGAGCTTTGAAGCTAGGCTATTTTCAGTATCTTGCTTTCAGAGGGAACAATAAAATGCATTTTGAGGAGACAATACACTTTCACATTTCTCTTTCAGTGGATTTAAATATTTTTCTATGCTTCTGTCTAAAGTTTATGATTATTAGTTTAACTTATTGTAAAACAGAAAAATTAAATTCCTAACGAGTGTGGTATGCCTTTGATCCATGACTCAGTTCTCCATATGCTCTTTGCTGAAAACAGCCACAAAGCACAGAATTATTGAAGTAGAACAAAACAACGACCATATTCCATTTTCTTTTTCTGAAACAGTATCTTTTCTAGCAGAGGCCTCTGTTTTAATTGATTAACCTTTCAGACAGAGCTTGGTCTTCAATGCCTCATCTAAATTTGGCCAGTCAGGCATTCAAACTCTGTCAAACAACAGGGAATAAAGAGTTTATTTCCTAATGTAATCCCTGATGGAAAGAACTAATAAAGAAGGTGTGGATGATATACTGACTCTGCTTTTCTGGGTTTGTGCCTGGAAGAGATCTCTGAAAACGTCCCTTGGCTAAGGACATTACGATTTCACCTACCTGGACCAAACACCAAACTTGCACAATAAAGCCTACTGCTACTTTTGCTTTCCATAGCATTAGCCAGCAGGACCTTCTTACGCAGAGGGACAAAGTTGACTTTTTGATTTCTATGCTATTTCTGAAATCTTATCTAGGCCTAAAATATGGCACACATTAATTTTTTAAAATAAAGTCAGCATTTTTGCTGGATAGACTAAGCATAATCTTAATAGTCAAGACTGCTTGTTCTTTCACTTATTGAAAATATGGAAGCCTTGAGCCTTCCTTCACTGGATTACAGCATCAGTAGAGTGGAGTGTTCAGGTAAAATCTGTAACACAGTGTTACAAGAGGAAAAAAAAGGCAGCCTAACATACTCCTGCTTAATGAAGTATATGAAATCACAGTCCAAATTTTATTTTCAGAAACACATAGATAATAAATCTTTTATTATAAACTTTTTGACAATAAACTTTTTGACAAGATATGTTCAGCTCTTCTGGTATCTATGTGTAGCATCATTAAAATTGAAAAAAATCATTATTTCAGTATTTGCATGTGATCACAGATCTTCTTTTTGCAGCTGTTTCTTTTTTTTTTTACTGTTTGATTTCTGTCCTATTTCTGTTCTGCTCTTTCAAAAGGACAGGGTTTTAAATACTCTGGATTTGTTCAGAACACTAGCACTTAGTATAAGTTTAACATATGTAACACAGCTGATGCTAATAGACACAAATGTCTCCTAAAGTAGCTTTCCATATTTATGTTGGAACAGATGTTTTACATCCTTTTGTGTCCTTGGACACTGTCCATTCCACAGGACTCCAACAGGAGATACAACAGGAACTGTGTAGCTAAAATATGGTTTGTTTAGCAAATGCATCTGCCTTTCAGTTGGAATTAACACCAATATCAGAGGAATAGACAGGAAAAATATTAATAATTATTGTTCATTGTGCACAGTTGACCAGAAATGCAGAAAAAAAAAGTTAAAAGTTTTTTATGACCATGCTGCAAAAATGAAGTTATATTAGAACTTTACCTCTTATGACCACATATCGCTTCTCATAATTGTGCAAAGCAGCTACCTTCAGATAAAAAAGGCATTTCAAACAAAACAATTTTCAGTTTTGTCTACCTTTTCAATTTGGTTTTATGAAGCCAATATTTAGAAAAAGTTTTCTGGAAAGTTCAATGATTAGTGATTAGGCTGAATTTCTGGAAAAGTATTAGAGCAGCATATATAGTTGGAGATTACTTTGCTAGCAAGTAAAACAAGTTGTCTGAAAATGTCTTTGTTTTCTACTACATCACAGTTTATTAATTTAAGCTAGGTAGACATAATAGCTTGCTTTGAACAATGGATTAAATTAATTGCTTTGCTTTTATACTTTTATGTAAATCATAACACCACAATTCTGTTGACCGCCAACAACCTCGTAAGTCTTCAGCTATCATAAATGAAGTCTTTATTCTCAATCCCAGCTTCAATTGGTGTTAAAATCTGTATAATGAGTTTACCTTCAATTCAGAGACTTCCTTTTTCAAACTTGTCCTTCGTTTCCCTAATGTCCATATGTATGGTTAAATAGCTTCATAACAGAATGTTTACTGGGTCAAAAACAAGGGAAACGTCTCATTGTTCTAATGATGGCATCCATCCCAAACCATATTAACTACAAATAATTGCTTCCTAAATTGCACTGTTGGCAAGGAACATCCTGGTTTTAAACTCTCTTGACCTTTAATTTACAAAGCAAAGAAATTTGTGAGCAAGATTTCTGCCAATAAAAAGCCTCTAAATGATACTTCTTTCTTGTTTCACTGCTTTAAAACTGAATGGAAAGAGAAGTTCTTAAGCTCAGATATGAGAAATAGAAATGAATAAAATCATTAGCAGTTCTACTTTATTTCCAGTTTAAACTACATGCAGCATAGCACAACCTTTTACAAAAAGAATCTGAGTTGTGAGAATCCTGGACACACAAAGCAGGACAGAAACCCACCAGCAAAGAAATCCACAGGGTCATTCAGTTCATCCTCCCATACTGAGGCAAGATCAAGTGCACCAGCAGTTTTACTTATCTCACTTAAAATCTTCCAGTAAAGGGTATTCCACAACATAGCTAAAAAGTCTGTGAGAAGCCACATAATCTATCACTCATGAAATGCTAAGGAAAAGCAACTGGCAAAAAGAATGAGCAGTAATGTTCTTTGCCAAATATCTGTTTCACATCTATTATTTCTTCTTTATAGGATCTTCCCTTGTTTCATAGATGAATCTTTAACTAACCATTAGTAGAAAGGAATTAATTCACAGGACAAAAAGCAATCCTCTAGAGATTTTCAACTATAAAGTTAATTTAAAACAGTGCAATGCAGAAGAGACTCTGGCATGAACGAGTCCTCTCTCAAGCACAAGGATTCAGAAAAAAGTGAATCCAGAATTCTAAACCAAAAAGGATATTTAACCAAAAGACCTGATAGCAGAAAACTCCAGGTTATTTATGCTCATTTCAATTACAACTGTTAAAAATATTAATTCATCTAAAATACTGATTACTAACCCCAGTAACTTTTATGTGAATATGACCAAGAGACAAATTCTTCTGAGTGAAATTTTTGATTAAATGTGATATGAACAAGTACATTGCATCGTCTGAACCTCAATCAATTCTCTCCTTCAAAATGTCAGAGTAATAGTAGAGAAACAAGATTAGGTTTTTTTATTTGAATGTGATGGAAATAAACAGTGGTTGGCAAAACTGTAAATACTGTGTAGAAAAACAGTATTAGTGAATGTGCTCCCTTTTCTCAGGTGGACTAACTTGAATGAGAGTACTAGGATATAACTTGTATCATACTTAGCTTCACATTACAGCAAACTTGGCACAGCTTCTAACTTGCTGAGTGGGGAGTTGCAGTCTGACTTGGCAGATGATGCTCCTGCCTTGCACTGCCAAAGGTCCAGAGGTTGGAATCTAGTTGCAGCAATGTGTGGGATACGTACACAGCAAGTCCGATCCCCAAATGGAACCAGTCCCTGCTAATGAGTTCTATCCCCTTGTAGGTCTGATTGCCAGCTGGCAGGCACAAAGTCTTATTCATGGGATTTAGCAAATTGGAAGGCCTACAGTTGACTCAGACCTTCAAAGATAGGTGAAATTTTGCTAGATGCAGTGGAAATATTCATTGTTTTCTTCCATGGAACATATATACAAAGGAGGTGGGAAAAGCTCACCTGTGATTCCTGTGTACAGGAATAACAGAAAAGACATTATAATATGGGAGGAGTTACTGTTACTCTGAAGTAATCCATGGAGCTGAGGCATTCTCAACAGTCTTCACACTCAACTAATTTTCATGGACTCTATACTCCCGGACTCATAGAATAATTTAGGTTGAAACAGACTGTAGGAAGCTCAAAGCAAGCAGAAATGTGATAACTCACTTATTGAGGGCTCTGAAGTATTTCAACTTCCACGTACTGCAGTCTAGCAAACCTGGTTAATTTTATTTTAAAACACTGAAAGAGAATTTCTGCAAGAAGTGACTGCATGTTTGCTGAGCAAGCAGTACCAAACAGCTGAGCAGCAGCAACTCAAAGCAATACAGCAGAGACCTGGTGCATCCCACTGTTTGTTTTACATACCTCTAGCTAAAGATGTCTCAGTCAAAGGTGTTAACCTATTCTGGAACGAGCCTTCTCAGTCCAGTTTTGTCTGATGGTCCTTCTTGGAGCATCAATCTGAATTGCCATAGAACCATAAAAACATATAATACCAAGTTGGAAGGGACCCCAAGAACCATCTGATCCAACTTCTTTGTCAAAACCACAGTCTAGACAAAATGACCCAGCACCCTGTTCATTGAATCTTAGGTGTCCAATGCTGGGTAATCCACCACTTTTCTTTGCAGTTTGTTTCAATGGCTGAAATTTTCACTGTGAAAATTTTTCCTTCTGTGTCCAATTGCAATGTCCCCCAGAGTAACTTGTATCATACCCCTTATTGTTGCTGTGGCCCTGGCGCAGTTGAGCGCAGTTGAGCGCACCTGGCTCAGGGTGCAGTGGTGATGTCCCGAACGAGTCTTGGGAGTGAGATTACTCTGTGGTTGTGGTGACTCAAAAGAACACTCCCAGTGGGCCTTGGGGCAAAGATTGTTAGTATGTGCCAGCGTGTTAAGCCATTGGCCCAGCTTCACTCCCCTCCCCTGTTCCCTGTAAGGTTTCATTCTAGAAGTTTCTCCTTTGTTCCCTCAACGAGTTGTATGTCATTGGTTCCTCTGAAAATTGTACCCTCCCCTCCAGTATCCCCATTGGATCAAGTCACAGTCAATCCAAAATTCTGTGTACCCCATTGGCCTTTTCGTGTTCTCCCCTCCCCTTTTCCCCTGCCTTAAAACCTGCTGCACAGCGCAGATCCTGGCTTTTCCGAGCTCCTCCCGACCCATTCCAGACCTCCCTGCCCGACCTCCAATAAACCCTTCAGTGACCCAACTCGGATTTGCCTGCATTTCTTGTCGCTGCCTTCGATCTCCACACTCCATTGCTCCCACAGGAGCTCAGCTTTTCCCTGCCTCCTTCCCGCCGCCCCAGAGGGCGAGCTGCTGCTGCCTGACAGGGCCACGAGGACCGGTCACCCCGATCCTGGACCGAGACCTGGGGTCAAGGACCCAGTCACCTCATCTTTTCCATGCAACTCCTTGTAAAAAGGGAGACTCCATCTTCTCTGTAGCCACCCTTTAAATACTGGAACATGATGCTAAAGTTTCGTCCAAGTCCTCTTTTCTCAAGACTGAACAAACCCAGTAGTTTCAGCCTTTCCTCATCTGGCAGGCTTCCCAGTCCTTTGATCATCTTTGCGCTGGACCCTCTCCAGCCTGTCCATGTACTTTTTCGTGTAGTGGGGATCAAAACACAACCTTCGAGGTGCAACTATTTTGTCTTGGATAAAATCCCAAATGAGTGGATCTTTTTCTTGATTGGAAAATTAGGTTTGCATGGTATTCAAGGTAACAGAGAACCATCCTCTTGTACATCAATCCATCATCAAGCTATAATAGGAGATCATATTGCATACACAGTTGCCTTAGGACAACTACACTGATTTGGAACTGTGCAGAATTCCATAAACCAGTAAGAGAAAGCTTCTCTGAAAACTGACTAGTCAGATGCTTTGATCTAGGATGATCATTGGAATATGATTCAGAAGGAACGATTAAGACCATCAGCAGGACATTTATTTAAGGTGGTGCCACACTTCTTATGAAGGACAAAGCCAGTCAGGAGGAGGACACAGCAGTATTCTTCTTGCATCCATCTGAACCTCACCTCACTAATGAAATATCACCAATGAAAATATTGGCCAAGAAGCAAATTATTCTCTCCCATCAGAGAAAAGAGCTTTCCAAGGATTCACCTATCTACTTTGTTATATAGACAGAAGAACCTAAAGCAGATTGAGAACTGGAGAAGGTCATAAAGAATGATGAAGATAGGACACAGCTGAGTTGGAGGCAGAAGAAAAAGAAACAAGGAACAACATTCTTTTTTATTTTGGGGTAAGACTGGAGTAAGTGGAAGGATGGTCTGGGTTGAAAGGTCATTTCAGGAAAACCTCACCAACTTGCTTCAATTCCAATATGCTGAACCAGCCTTCAGAAGAAGTCTCTTTGGACATCTGATAATCAAAGTAGGGGTAGAAAAACTGAAAGCCTGAACAGACAATGAGTCAGTATTTCTGAACCTAATTATCATGTGCATCAACTAACTTCCGAAAGAATTATTCACATTTTATTGTAGAACTTGCCAAGTTCAAAAGATAAAAAAAGTATTTCATACCTTCTATTGAAACACCATTATGCTTTAGCCCATTCTTTAAAACAGAATGTTTAGTTATATGCAGTAATTCAAATGTGAAATCTGATGATTTCTGAAACCCTAAATACCAAAAACCCACCTGTCAAATGAAAATAAACAATCCTGTTTCAGACCTAGGTTTAGCACTGGAAATATTCAAAGCAGTAAATATCTGTTAAACTTCTTTATACTCCTAAAGACTGTCAGAGGTATAAGAAAAATAATTCGACTTGTTTCATTCCGTATTTCCGATGTGCCCATTTCAAATGGGAACTCTGATGTTCCCAGGCAAATTATATTATTAAGGAGACTATACTAGTCTTTCAGACAATGGATGAATGGTTCAGTCCTTCATGTTTTTTCTGATTTAAGATCAGATCTGTTATGATACCCTCAGTCCTGTCTCAGAAGCTGACTCAGATGCCTAAACTGTTTAAGTAAGGTGCTAAATGTTTGTCACATTCAAGCACTATATTCAAACAAATACATCTTACCTGTCTCCAATGAAACACCCTTACCCAAGCTAGCAATGAACAAAAGTTAGGGACAGAAATATATCAGTTCCCAGAGGTTTGCATTTAAAAGACTGAGGTTAAGAAAATGGAATATTACATGTCATAAAATCATCACATAATGAAAGCAATAACAATGGGTTATGGGTTTGGCTCTGATCCACTAAAGTTTCCAGATGCCTTGCAAAATGTACAAACCTAGAGTCTGTACTCAGTTACAAAGCTTCAGTTACTTTGGTGGGGTTACACCAGGCTGCACAGCAACAGCTGAATGCAGGCTCAGTCTTCATTTGCAACAATAAAATGCAAAAAAATATAAAACAGTTTAAGAAAAAAATCCAAGCTTCTTATGTATTACAGTATATCATAATATACTTCATAATATCAACATAAAGTATGCAATCTATCTGAAAAGAAATGCATGAATATAAGTAAAATAAAGAGAACTATCTTTTTCTTCTTTCACACTGAAGAATTTCATGCAGTTAATGTTGACTTCTCTGCTGGACATTTCAAGACCCTGTGTCTCACAGTCTGAATTTGCTTTCAGGTTGTTTTGAATATGTTTTAGTCATCACACATATTTTAAAAGACTTCTGAATATTTATTGTAAGTTTTAAAAATGCATCCTAGTCATGTGTCCAAATCTTGAAATGTGTGGCCAAAGCTGTGTGCACAACTGAAATCAGCAGGTGCAAAAGTGTGTTTTTCAAAGCAACTAATGATGGTTGGGGTTCTGTGAGTCAGGCACCTTCTCATCCCTCGGCACAAGTTCTTTCCAAAAAAAAAAAAAAAAAAAGGGTGTCATTTTATCCTGACTACTGCAAATTAGGAACTGCTAATAGTGAGTCATAACGCAAGTTTTTCCCACTGTGATCTACAATGGGGTTTTTTGCTTTTTATATTATTCCTTTAATAGGGATGTCTTTCCCTTTTAAAGTTTTTTTGCTGGGTAGCATTGCTTATCACACTAGCTGCTCTCTATTCGTATGTGTTAGCAATACCGGGAATTGCTGATTTATAAAAGCTTACAGTGCACTTTCTCTATCAGGAGATAGTGGGCCTGAGTCTTGGCATCCTGCCAAACAAACTGGGGAGAAGCCTTCTCTGGGCTCAGGTGAAAGGAAGCAGAGTGGCTCCCTTTGAGTATTTCCTACACCATCCAGAAAACTGGACCGCTAATGCATCAGCCAAGGATTCACAGACAATGTCCATATATTCTGAATCTCAAAGTCCTGTTCACCAAAAGCATCTAAAGTGCTCAGTGATTTGGTGCAATATTTAAGAGGACTTAATCGTATTTGTAACAAGGGAGAAAGGACATCATTGCAGGGGATCACTGTACTCTGGGTTTCACCACCTGACCTAGGTGACCTTACAGTCTTTTGTACTCATTTTCCAATTCTGCTTGGATTGCAATCCAATCTGCTTGGATTATTGCAAACAAATACCCAATTTATTTTCAAGCTTGAAAATTTTCATGACACCTACTTTCTCTTAGAGCTGGGGAACTGGACAGTTTGTGAGAGTGGAACCTGTGTGTGAACTTTCACAGTGACTGAGCTGACAAATGCACTTCATCCCTAAGGGGAGGTGGATGACTAGGAGCATCAGCTCATGCAGAGCAAATTTTAACCACATTCTTCTCAGGTTAGATACATCATCATCAGAATTCTCAAAGGAAACAAGAAAAGTGAGAAAGTTGAAAGGAAAGGGAAAGGGAGAAAGAAAGAGGAAAATTTAAGACCTATAAAACTTTGTACAGGAGAAACAAACTACCACAACCTTGTAATAGTATTAATTTTATTTTGCTACTTTTGCTCTAAACACAAGCCTTGGCTTCTCCAACCCTCTGTAGCAGTCAAAATATTACAGTGGAAGACTGAATACACAACTAAATAGGGAGCGGCAGGGGCAGAGGTTATCACAGACAAGAAACTTTGAATAGCAGAAATGAAATACCTGTGCAAATGTACATGCCAGGGTCTGAGAGCTGCTGCTGTATATGCTGTTCTTACATGGCTATTATGCTCAGTGGATTTACTGCTTGTAGAGATAACTGTAGTACTTTCCTTTGGTCACTGTAACCCATCCATATTATTTTGATCTCAAGGTTACTAAAAAACAAATAAATTCTTTAGTCATGCGTTCCTGCCATTTGTTAAGTGGTATACAGTATGCATACTGCAGAGCCCTGTCTTGTACAGCTACAGGAAGAACTTTGCTCATGACTGGCCCTGCCTATAATTTTCATTTAGATTTCAAGTTTTCAGCCACAAGATTTGAATTTTAGCTTAAAAAACACCCCCAACAAACCAAAACAACTCCTCTGATTTTGTTCCATGCTGTTTTAAGAATGGAAAAGTCACATCCTGAGATTTTAATATGGAGGCTAACAGGCAGTCATGCATGATGCATCTACATGTTTTTGATGTTTTCCTGAGATCAAGCACAAATACAGAATTCTTGTTGCATTTTTTTTTCTCATATTCTATTGTGGGATGTCCAGATCTTCGTGAAAACCTCAGTTTAGCCTCTGCTCTCATTGCACAATCAGCTAGGAGATTCCAGGTGTTGGGTTTACTCCTAGGTTACACTTGTAAACTCACTCAGTGCAAAGAATACAAAGATTTGGCAAAGGAAAAACTTTAAGTATTTAATTGCAAACACAAAGAAACAGCCAGAGGAGTGGTTGATTTGATAGCAAACATTACTACCTTGCAGATTTCTGACAAATGAAAGTTCTGTATTGACCAATGAATACAGTGACTTTGGTGGCCCTGGGTCAAGCCTGGGTCAGCCCACTGCAAGGACATATGAGGAGCAGACATAAATGAAATAGATAATTCTAATGGAAAATAAGACAGTTTCTTACACCTGGAACAGAGATACAGGTTTCACTCAGAAACTCTCAAATCATAGATTCATAGAATGTCCAGAGCTGGAAGAGACCCATAAGGATAATCAAGTCCAGCTCCTGGCCCTGCACAGGACTGCCCCAAGAGTCACATCATGCGTCTGAGAGCATTGTCCAAACACTTCTTGAACTCCGTCAGGCTGGTGCCGCAACCACTTCTCTAAGGAGCCTCTTGCAGTGCCCAACCACCCTCTGGGTGAAGAATCTTTTCCTAATATCTAGCCCAAATCTTGCCTGACACAGCTTCATGCGATTAAAGTCAAAGTGCTGGCAGAACACTGTCCACAGGTTAAGTGAATAACATATAATCACAGACCTTTAAACCAAATGCTCTAGAGAAGACGACATCACTTCAGCAGGCACAATGTTTTGTGTAAGTGAAGATGGCACTATTCTGCAATGACTTGCTGAAGAAATTTTTCCCTTTTTCATGGGGTTAGACAGAGGAGGCAATGCCTTCCTTAGAGACAAAGGAATAACAGAATGACAGGCTGAGACAACAGTCCACCTGTACCACATATTACTCAAATTCTTTACTGAAGTCCAGAGGACTTCTGCATATGGTAGCTCATTGTCATGGCTGTTTCACTTTTCATGCCATACTCAGACATTAAGCCAGTCACAACTGCTCCTCCTTAAATAAACTCCAACAGCCTTTGATCTCTTTTCTACAAGGCTTCCCAGCAGATATTGGCATCTACTTTATTTTTCAGACAACACCAATGGAATGAGATTTATGAATAACTTCTGTCCTCTGAAGCAGTCTGGTTGCAAACAGCTGAATACATGTCACTCAATGGAAGACTTATGATCAGGAACAGAAGTTTGTTTCCCTTCTAAAACTTTTGTATTTTTCAAGGTGAGAACCACTGCCAAGAAATGAGACTGACAGTTTTACACTGAAGATCCCAACTGTGGCTAACACTAATTTGGAAAATTTGTAAACAGATTAACGTGTAAATCATCTTCAGGTGATGCTTAAAATGGAAATTTAAAATTTATGCATTTTATTACAAAGTACAGGCATTAGCTTTGCAGCATCAGGTATGTGAATTTGCAGTATCAGTCATAAAAAGAAAAATACAAAGAACACTGGAAAAAAAGTCTCGAGTTCTAAAATTAATAGCCACAGCACTGAATACTGTTCTTTTGTTCCCCCAGTGGTATATTGCTGTGTTTCATACAGAGCTGTACATGTCAATGAACAGTCTGAGATAACTGGAAAATACGCTTGATTCAACACAATAGAATGAGAAACAGATCTATGCTTGATCATAAATATATGAACAAAAGTCTAAATAAATATACCAAAAGTATTGCAAAATAGACCACAATAATTCTTTATAAAGAAATCTAGTATTGCAAAACCTAGGGATCCAGACATAGCACGAGAGGAATGGTTTAATCTTCTGTGAAATATAGTGAAATATAGTCCCAACCAATGTTTTTCAGCAAATAGGCCAGCTGTCTTTAGCAAAAGGGCAAGGACTCATTTTGAGAGTGGTAGTATATGTAAAAGTAGGTAAATGACACTCAAGACTCCATTTAAAGTTCTAGCTCATTTTCTTCCAGTAAATAGTCTGACTCCAGGACACCCTTACTGAGGTAGTCATGTATTGCATTCTGTTTTCTGCAATGCATCCCACCTTTTCTCTACAAATTTAGTTTTAACTGGTCACCATTTTCATTGCAACATCCTGCAACTAATTTAGGCAGATTATTATAAACGTTATATTTATTTCAATTTGACCAAATAAAAATAGATCACTGGGTAAGATTTTCATTCATAATCCTTAAGTCAACAAGCATCTGTAATGGCTGGAGGTTCTTATCCTAAAGGGAACAAGGCTGGACTTGATGCTGACCTGACTGCAACTGCTCTGATGTGACTGAGTTAAATTATTTCCTTGTTTATATCTACACACTGTAGCCCTGAACAAAATCAGAAACACTTATCATCCACCAGCATTCCACACTCTTTTATATTGCATAATGTTTAGTAAACACGTAACTTGACAACATTCATCACACAGGTAGGTCATTTTATTTGTGCAGCTAAACAAAATGTGTTGAAAGCACACACACACAAGTATTAAATGGCCTGAATTCCAGATGGCTTGCTTGCTCCATAAAGTAACAGTATCTGCTGAGATGATCATGGTACTGTAGTTCTTTCTCCTTACCAAATACATGCAATAGGAAGTTTTCCTGTGCTCTTTTGTCATCTTCCTCGCTGCTCTCTTATTTCATGACCTCCAAGTTAATCCTTCTATTCTTCCTATTAGCGAGTTTAAGCAGGCAAACTTCAAACAGACTAGTGATGGGTCACAAGGTTTAATGGGCATGTAGATAATCATCTAAATTACATTTCTGCAGCTGATGGGCCAGACAGGCTTAGAGAGTAACTTTACCAGCTTTCACTGTTAATCAGCAAGGATTGTGTGTCTCAGTGTGTATCTGCCTTTGCCTGCCTCCCTGAGGGCCTGGGTCATACTGACTGATTAACAAAGGCAGCTGCATTAGCTTTCTTCTCTTGAGAAGTGTGGCAGGGAGGCCCAAATGACTTGAAAGGCAAATGTGACCACAGCTCAAACACCAAGCACCCTCTTCTCATCACTGTGGAATTGCTGGCCCTCCTCTTGCAGGTTATGATGCTTAGCACAGCAGTTGTTGCCAATTTTCATGATCTGTTAACACTTAGGAAGCCTTATGCTGAAGGCTCTTCTTTCACATCTATTGTGGTATCATCAAGGGCAAAATTCAACAGGCTATTTCACATTTTCTGATGAATTTGAGAGCAGTATATGAGATGAACTGAAAAGAATACAACAATTGAACTGTCAATAATGAATGCTCTAGATTTCAGCTTTGAAACACAAACTGTAGAGGGCCAGGTGAGGAGAATAACAGTTCTCTGTAGGATACAGACAATTTTACAGCTACAGAAATAGCAATGGGTCTGTACTGTGAATCTGATTTTCTCAGCAAAGTTTATCAAATCTGAGTCTCTTCTTTGTCATATATTGGTGATTGGGTTTTATAACTACTCTGATTCCAACAGGAAAAAGAGCAGTGGTAGATCGGCTTCCTGACTTTGGCAAAAGTTTGTCCTTCAGGTGTTGCCCCAAACTTGACTCTAGACAGTTTTACCATCCACCCCTCACAATATGTCTACAGGCATGACAGAAAGTCTTGCAGAGTAGTAAGCTCAGGTACCAGAAACTGATATTCCATTAACATCTAGCTGGACTGGACTGGGTGAGATGAAGCAGTAGCACCTTGTTTGTCCCTTGGACTTAGACTAGGCCCCTCACTCTACTGTCACACCAGCCTTTTAACAAGTGGCACCATTCACCAAAAAATGTAACCAAGGCATCACAGAGCCCTGGTGTATCACATGAAGATATTGAAGTTTAATCCTAACAATAACTTTTGCTTAAGTACAAACTGCAGTGACCATTTATAAAAACCCCACAGATTTATGCTCAACATATAATTTGCAAATACTTCACCCATATGCCTGTACTGATTTCTCTGTGATTTATAAACTGGCAGTCTGATCATCGCTGTAACAGTTTGTGCACTGTCATACAGGGCAAGTTATTTCCAATTAATGAACTTCCTCTTCATTAATCAGGTACATTGACAGAATGCAAAAACTGATAGTTATTTACCCAAAACATAAGCTAAATATTTCAGTGAGGCTTCAGAAACTTTGGATGACCCCTTCTTCTTCCCCACCCCCTTCGATACTTTTAAATGTCGTTGGATTTTCTGGAACTTGTAAAGGAGAACTGCTTAACTCAAACATTGCAATTTTCATACTTACGTGGTTCATTCAAAGACTTGTAAGGCTTTATGCTCTACGGAGGATTTTTTAAAATCCTGATATTGTATAGTTGGAAGGGAAGCATCAAAAAAATTATGGGCCTCACTCTACCTTCCTAATTTAGCCTATTTAATGTAGGCAATGCAAATCCTGACCCAGCAGGGTGAGACAGCTAAGCTAGGTTCCCTGTAGTATCATGGAAAAGCAGCTGGTAGAGGGAGACAGAATCCTCAAGTACACCATCTGTTCCTCTCCTGAGATCTCAGATGCCTTCACAAGGTAACATCATCAGTACAGTACACAGAGCATGACTCAAGAGAACCTGCCTCTGCCTGCCCAGTGTCTGGCTCCAGCAGTGCCCTTCTGTAGGTAGGAGCAGCCAGAAGGAAGAAACCCAGCTAGTTAGACTGGGCCAGGACCCCCCAAACACTCTTTTGGCTGGCCTCAGGTTGAGGTGATTCGAGCATGAAGCTCCCTCTTTTCCCTAAAGGGTCATCAGTCCATCAAACAATACCTCTCTGCCTGAACTGCACCGCAATGCAGCAGTGCACAGAGGAATCACCGTGTAGGCCAAAGAATGGGAGCAAGAATAAGCACAAAAAAAGTCTGTGCTATGAGGAATCTTTTGAAAAGTTACTGCTACCAGTTCTCTAGCAAAATGTAATTGATTCCAGTGGTGTTACTGTGCCTGTACTATATTGAAAACATCAAAAATAAGAGCAAAGAAGGAGCATAACTGAAAATCTAAATATGTGGGATGATTGCCTGATAACTTAGCACAAACAAAAAACCACATAGCTGACAAAAATTATATAAAAATAGGTTTTCTGATAAACTTTTCCAGAGAACAGTATTCTCCCAGGAGCAGAATTGCCTACCCAGCATTTACTGTCATCTGTCTCCTTTCACAGCCACCCACAATGATTTGCTGCTATTATTTAAAAAGACATTTTAATCCTTTGGTTAAAGGCAAGGAATCAGAAAAACCTGGATCTCTTCCAGTCTGTACTAGCAGTCCGTCATGGGCTCAGAGATAGCAGTGTATCTACAGAATCTGCACCCACAGCACCGTGCCTGCCACAGTATCTCCCCATCCTGAAGCACCATAGGGAACAGCTATTGTAAGGCTGAAATGTCCAACCTTACACCCCACTAGCACCAGTGGGATTTTGTTCTCCAGTTGCAATCATACAGGTCATAATTTAAGTCCCTGCTATTTTTAGTCATGCAGTGATGAGTTTGTCCTTGGCTAGTTTATGGGCAGATCTTCATCTTCTGTATCTTTAATGTGTCATGCACACTCATGGGATGACATCGCTAATTGTATGAAACGGGAGAATGGCCTGAGCACACAAAAGAATGGAATTTCCCTGTCAGATCGTTGAGGCTTATCTTTTATGGTTTTGTACATCACATAATTATATACTAATGATATTTTTCTGTGGCACCATAACAGCAAAATAACTATTCAATTCAGGAGTCACCTGAGTATCTGGGAGGGTGGTATGTTCCTAGTAAGACTGTGCTAAATTGCAAACACATAAAAGAAGAAAATAATGGTTGGAGATACTAAAGTTTCCACTGCTGAGGTAGGAGGTGCTACAAACAAGTCTAGCTGTGTCAATAAATTCAGTTGTGCTGAAGAGTGGTATCGCTCCTGATTTAAGAAGTCCTTATCCAAAAGAGTCCAAGGAAAGGGAACATTGGAAAAAATAAGGCTGAAAGCTTCCTATAAAATTCTCAGTCTTCAAGGTCTAATTATCATAGGAACTTAAACTTATAGCAACAAAATTTCTGGCTAATGATAATAAACCAAATTAGTTCGTTGGTGTCATCCCAGTAACTACTGTCTTATACCTGCTGAATCATTGAATCAGTATTCATATGGCTTGTCTCAAAATACTGGTGGCAATTTATCCATCAGCGATCCGTGTAATGCACCATTTCCTAAATACAGACATCGTAATAATGACAAATGTAGCTGCTGCTACATAGAAACATCCGTTCTCTTCAGTCTCTGCCTGAATCTTCTGGAAACATTTCCTGGAGTGTATCTGGTATTAATCTTGAATCACATGTTAAACAGGAAACTTAGCTATAGAGAGAAGACTAAGCGCAACTAATATAAAATCAGGAGTGTAAGCAAAATACCATAAACTGGAAGACTATAAACTTTTCTCCAGGCAGCTGGAGCCAACATGATCCTGAGCCTTAAAATTTGGACTCTTAAAATTTGTAATGTGGCATCCCCAAAGTGCTGGAGAGTATGATGATGGTCCTAGTCAGGCACAGCCTACTGGAGATACAGAATAAAACTATAAATTTTTATTCCATGCTCAGAGCAAGAGATGCCTAAATAAAAGGACACATAAACTTATTCTTTTGCTGTTTCTTCCCATTTTATGCCCTAGTTCTGCCCATTTTCTCTCTGTGGCCTCTTCAGAGTCCAGCAGATATCTCGCAGTGAGCACTGATCATGGGAACTCATGAGTACCAGATGATAGTGCAGACTGTCTATGGAGTTAACTTCATAGGTGAAAGATGGGTTTGACTTCTAGAGAAAACTCAGAGCATTATATTAATTCCTTCAAATGATGGATCTATGCTCTGCTGAGTTTTTGAGACCTTTTCTTAAAGCAGAAGATACCGGCTGCTGATTAAGATGTCAGCCTAACAGCCACATCCTAATTCTGAGATCCAAAAGGAGTTCAGCACAGAACTGCATAAATGTAAATAATATCCATCACAATGGTTAATTGTTCCTCTGACTCATCTATAGAGCAATGCTTTAAATCATCACAAAAGTCTTTGGTATAATTAAGAAAATGTGGTAAGCCTTCTCTCCCAGTAGTATAGATGTTGACAAAGACAGAACATGCTGACTCTACAAAGTTTGCTCTGAGATACACACACAAATTAACCCTGTACTTGAATATCAGCTAAGTGTATTTAGTATTTACATCTCTCCCTTCTATATCATCTTAAATATACTTTTTAGAACACCAAGTAGTGTTATTTAATTTAGGTGTTTGTTTAGTTTATACTTACAGTATGGTGATTATACATCCCTTGATCTTTAAATACTTTAAAAGACCTTGAAGCAGTTTTTTGCATTAGCCTAAGCTGTTGTTTGACCTAAATATTGAGGAAAATTACTAACAAATTCAGCAGTTTTATGCAAGTGAATTTGTTCATGAGCATTGCATATATAATAGAAGAGAATTCAGTTGTATGTTTCTGTCAGGACAGGTACTCCATCAGTATAATTTGGAATCGCTCCCCTGAAATTAATTGAACCACGCTGACATACAGCAGTTGAAGATGTAAGACCTCAGCCTTTTTTATGGCAGTCTCCCCCTACCAGCTATTTTGTAGCTTTCACCTGAACTGCTGACAATTTAATGTGTTCCGTTTGCTATGTATTTGCTCCTCAAGGCTATGTGAACCTTGCTGTGTTTTTCCTGGGAAGTGGGCTGCAGTCACACAGAACCAAAATAATTTATAGATTAATAGCAGTGCAAAAGTATTTCTAGTGTTTTGTGTGTTTCTACCCATAAATTACTTCTACAATTTTTGAACATGAAGCTCCTGCTCATTTAAAAGCAGCAAGAGTTTTAAACCCAATCTCAATATGAATTTCTTTCATGAAGAAAGAAAAAGCTGCCTTAAACAGCACCCACCCTCCTTCTGTGCTCGGCTGCTCATTTCTGCCCCTGCACTTACCCCTCCCTTGTGTTCACATAGAGAGAATGAGAACCTTATCTTAGAAACTAGTTAATTAAATAAAAAAGTTTTCCCATCTGGTTCATGAGTAGCTGCAGGCAGGGAAAGGGATGCTTAAGTTGGCATTGCTCCTGGAAAACGTGATTGTCATACTGTGCTCTCACCAGTGTTTCTTAGGAAAATTTAGACTTGGCTATTTCAGATCTATTGAGTGAGCTTGTTGGTTGTCCCAGCCACTCCTTCCTTGAAAAGAGAGCTAGCGTTCTGGACTGCATTACAGCTAAAATATCTAAGTTGTACCAATACAAATTTTAAATGCTAAAATCTTAAAATCAAGTAGTCCCCACTGAATCAAAACATCCTCTTTTGAATAACAACCAAAAAATTAACTCAAACTATTTTTTTTTTTAAGTCTGGGGCATTTTTATGTTATTTTTGGAAAAATTCAAAACCACTGAAAAAAATTGTCACCAGCTCTATACCTGAAAAGGCAGAAGAATGCAATGCATGATTGCTCCTATAATGGATATCTTTATTTTCTCTGAAAGGGAAGTAAGCTAACTTTGCAAATAAGATACAGTCTGGTTGCTGATATAATTAGACTGTATATTTAGTTCCAGAGATGCACTTTCCATGCCTTTTCAAGCAAGACACACAAACCCAGAACTGCCAAGAGGGTCAGCTGCTGCTACAATAACCACTGCAAATCCTTAGAGTCTGTACATGGCACCCACAATGTCCTAAGGACAGACGAGATGGGCAATTTGTAATGGGGGTCACACTGAATCTAATCCAGCTAATGGGAAATTCAGAAGAGATTTATGTGCTTCCAGCCTGTCCTACTACAGAACAAGTTCTTTGTTTCTCTCCTAAGCTGTTTTGGGGTTTTTTTACATTATTTAATATTTGAATGGTTCTTTGAATCCTTTGTATGAAAGTACTAGGCAAGGAGTTAATACTTGTTTCTATAATTGACAGTTTTTACTTCTACTGTCTGGTATAAAAAGCTTTGAAACTGCAATAGCACATGGTTAAAAATGAAGTAAAACCATTTTATTTCCCTTCAGAAATGTATAATTTGAGCTAAAAAAAAAAAGTATTCTCATATCTTCCTGAGCATGATAATTAAATTTCTTCCTTTTTTAAATTTTTTTTAAGGTTTTTTCCTTTTTAAAGAGTTTTTTTTCATCTCTACCCCAGAAGTCTATAGTAAAGTTAACTACCATTAATAGGCTAGGCTTATTTCTTAATTGCTTTTTGATGAATGGAAGTATAGTAACAGACAGAGAAATCAACATGTTGTTGCTAGCATCTGCAGCTGCATTGCTGCCATTTAGTGTTATACAGTCAGCAATGCTATGTCAGTATCTCATCATCAGCTCTGTTGGGCTTCTTAAGCTATTTGGGCTCTAGGAAAAGAATATGATAAAAGGATTTACAAAAATACAGGAGATAAGAGTACTTAAGAAAAAGATATTCTACAAAAATCAGGAAAGTTTTTGAAGCTGTTCTCTAAGTCTGTTCTCTCAAAGCTGAGCAAGCTGTAGGACAGCCAGAACACCAGCCCACTGCACTGCACTGATTTTGGAATCAACTGTACAAATGCACAAAAGAAAATTACAGAGAATGAAACACACTATGCTATAAAATATAGCATTAGCTATACGTTGCTCACAATGTAAATGCAAACCCAAATAAAATAACTGTATTACTAAAATACAACAACAACAAACCAAACCCAAACTCACCCACAGACAAACAAACAACAACCAAACAAACAAAACAAGCCATATTGCAAAGGGACACTCAAGGTAAAAATAGGTATAGAAGTCCACAGGGTCAAAAAAGGTTCCCTAAACACATCAGCAGTTACTCTCCACGACTGCAACTAGGCAAAGATTAACAATAAAAGAGGTAACAGCCACATATTTCAAGTGAGGCATAGATAAATGAGTTTGCATTTTAAAGATAATGGGCAGTGTAAGAATGAATAAAACATTTTGTCCTTGTTGACAGTATGTACATAGTCTGGGATTTTTCACTTGAGAGTGATGCTGATAACTCTGTCTTAAGAGCTCACTGGTTTTTCTGCTGATTGCTTCGGATTCTGGCTATCTTCATATCACAGCTTCACAGGTGATAATGAAATGGCACCACTTCTTTCAAGGAGACTTAATTTGAATATTGGCAGCAATTGAACAAAATTAAGTTCAAGCACCAATCAATAACCTCTCCATTTGCAATCCAAACAATACTATCAAAGTGCAGAACACACAATGGAAGGCAAACAAATCTGCTGAAGGTGCTATTGTGAAGTAACAGTTTATCCTCTAGTAATTTGGTTTTAACAGGGATATTATAGCTGCTATCAAAGAGTACAGGAGACAATATTTTTTCCCTTTTTAGGGGTTGCAAGGCTTGGAACCACACACTTCTCAATTCAATACCTTGAAATGCATCCAGGATTATTCAACTACATGAGAATTGTTAGAAGACTGGAGACATCCCACACTCTGTCTTTTAATTGTAAGCTTTCTTATAGTATCATCTTGCACTGAAACCTGAATATCCTAATGGGATTAAACATAAAAGAAAGTCAGGAAAAAAAAGTTGCAGGATTAGATTTTTAACTGAAGCTTTCTATGAGAAAGACTGCACCACTATGAGTGACTTTTCTCTCCTCATGGGTGATCCCACTTGTGCCTGGTCAAGTGTCCAAAGGAGACTCCATCAGTTCATGCTTTATTTATCCTTTTGCTCCTAAAACAGGTGTCTCTTGACTTACAAGTATTCATGCCACTGATGGGGGTGTATTGACCTGCTCTGCAAGAGTGCATAATATTCTCTGGTATGAAGAGCAAAATGAAATGAGGCTATGTAAGACCTGAATTTTGTATTGATAAAAAACCCTCATTCTAAGCAGAAGGCAATACATTCTATTCTAGCAAATAGAAAAAAATGCAGACTTTTAAGTGTTTTAGAATGCCAGTTCTATCTCCAGCTCCAGCCTTGTTTGTTTTTTAAAGGCACTCTGATAAGCTTGCCTCTAACATATCTAAAAATTGTTTTAGAATCTCAAACTGTATCTTCACAGTGCTTATTAGATACCACAAGAATGCTTTTCATCTCATTTTTTCTCTAAACTCCTGAAGTCATCCCTAGCTCTGAAAACTTGTATTAATTAGAGCGTAGTTATTCACAGAGGAGCAGAAAACTGAGCCCAATCAAAAGAAATTTCTAATACACTTTTTATTTTTATCAGTCTAGATCTCTTTGCCTTCACAGTGCTTCAAAGATTCATACTCAGTCTCATAAATGCTATCACAAAACATTAACAACAGTGTAAACTCTGGTGTGGGAAGATATTTTTGAGCTTGAATTCCTGTTCCTACACTCTGATATGTGCCCCAAATAAGGAAACAAAAAGAGCTTTCCTCACATCTTTCCAGCCAGTGTGTTCTCCTACCAATATAACTCTAGTTCAATACTGCTGCTCTCCTTCTCATATTAACTCATACTTAAGATGTCAAGCAGGCTGCTGTACACCTGAACTGAAATCTCAGATATTAGGGTATTATATGTGTTTATTCTTATTTTACTGTAGCAACTACCAGATGTAGTGTTGAGTCAGCACAAACAGTAAGAAGATGGTCCTTAACCTTTTGAGCTTCCAAGTCTGAGAGAAGAGACAGAGAATAGGTGGAGGCCTAGACAACATCATAACCAGGAATTCAGGTCAGCAGTCAGTATGCTATGACTACCACATACATTTTCTCTGGCAGTCCTGATTTGCAGATTGAGATAATTACTGTCAACATACAATTTGCTATCAACATTTATAATCTCTTTGGCTCCTGTTTTAAGCCCTAGTGCTTATTTTTCCAGAAGAAAAACAAAATCCTTCTTGATCTGTCCCATCATATAAAATGCTCTGCCCTCTACCAGCCTGGTCTCCCAACATCTTCTGCAGTATATAGAAAGAAACCAGGGAAGGGAAGCAAGTTTTGCTAAAGGATATGTTAAGGTCTTCATAACAAAGACAAATAAAAGAGGATTAGATATTTGACATGAACATGGAAGACAGTTTCAATGCAATAGTTTTGAAAATCCTGCTTCCTGGTTGCAGAATTAATTGTGACAAAATATATTATTCCTGGATGCTCTGGAGCAAACCCACCAATCCTTTTAATCTGCCTAAAATCCCACAGACAAAAGCAGTGCCTGTGATTACCATTTACAATGTCACTTCCCTCTTTGAACTGGCTGGCTTATCTTTGCCCACCATATCAAGTAGCAACCAACATTTGGTCCTCAAACTTTGGAATACAAACAGCTCTGATCCAGCATGTGTTCCGGGTTTTCTCTCTTATGCATAATAGTTTTATCACTATAGTTTCACTAACTGAAATCTTCACTGTTATTCTCATTACTTTTCTTCCATTTTTGTGTCTAATTTAGCCTGAGCTCCCCTTTCCTAGCCCTTATTAAGCCCTGTTGGACAGATTCTGGCCCTTTTTTCATTCAACAGACCTACTCCTTTCTAAGGATTGCTATTTCTTGGGAGTAAATTGTGTGCATTACCATATTTATATTCGGAGAAATGTGACGTAAGCAACAATCACCCCTTTCTTTGGAATTATCAGTGGGGTGTTTTCATTGTGTTTATTGATATAGAATAAACAATTTTCATTCACAAATTATGTAGCAGCATCTGTTTTGAAGACTGATAAACAGACTGTCATCATAAATATCCTTCCTGGTAAAAGGCTCTAATGTCAGAAAGGCACAGTTATGGAAAGTTATGAAAAGGTTATGGCTGACCAAGGCGCGAATTAATTAACCTGGAGCTCTCAAATACATGGTAACAGGTACTTATGCTGGACTTACCTTTTATATCCAAAATGTGTAAATGCTGAATTTCATGCAACTATAGTGCTTAGAACTCAGATTCTAATCTCAACAAATCTGGCTCTACATGAGCTTTGGCTCATGTGCCCTACTTTATACCATAAGATGAACAGAAACCAGCTAATATTAATATTAATATCAAATAATGTATAGCAAAAGAATGAAGAGACAATACCTGCACAAACCCACACATCATATAGTCATCAAACAAAGGGAGACTAGGGCGGTCCTCTCGATAAATTGTGATTTTGTAGCTGCTCACAACCTCAGGGCTGGGCTGTGAATCATCCATTACAAGAAGGATGACTTTATTCAATCCAAGGCCAAGGGGGTAGTTAGCAATGCTGCATGACAAAATAGGAAAGAAGTGGAATAAACACTAAAGAAACAAACATTTACACTCTTTTATTTATGGCTGCTAATCTTTACTTGCTCCTAGAGGTTGCTATTTCTAACATTTTCTTTCTCTTACAAAATA
This sequence comes from Entomyzon cyanotis, assembly GCA_024500445.1. Classification (NCBI taxonomy): domain Eukaryota; kingdom Metazoa; phylum Chordata; class Aves; order Passeriformes; family Meliphagidae; genus Entomyzon; species Entomyzon cyanotis. Next base: position 35,654,020 of record JAKEPQ010001018.1, on the reverse strand, counting down.
CGTGTGATTTTAAATAAAAACAGTGTAAAACAAGATTTGTAAGTATTTGTAATTCTTTCAAGAAGACAAAATACTGCGAGTGAACTTAGTTAAAACAGTGGCAGTGGCAAATATTCTGACATGAAATCTGCGAATGAAATCATTAGGGACAATAATTCCTGGCAGGCCCAAATTTGTGATGAAGTCAGCAGGGAGACAAATACAATCAGAAGTGTAGGTAGATGCTGAAATTGTCCACTAGCCAAATGTGATGGAGCCCAGACAAACTGCTCAGAGTGACAAACCAGAACAAAGCTGAGCTGTTGTCTTCTTCCTTTAGCAGGGAAATAGGAAATGCTGAAAGGCACAGAACCTTCAAATCCAGGGCTTTTACTTTTCTGGGTAAAGAATATCTTGCTACTCTTTTTCATTCAACAAGGAAGAAATCTTTGAGGTTTTCACATATATCCATGTTGACTGTCAAGGAACTTAACATTAAAACATCAAAATGTTGGGTGGAAGAATTTAATGAGAGTTTCTTTGGAAACGATAAATCAAGACTGATTTCTTACTGAAAATACAGGAAACATATTGGGCCTTAGATCAGCATAATCGGTCAAAGGATGGCGTGTTGGCTTAGCACTTCACGTCATGAAGCAAAGTTAGCTCTGAAATGGTTAAGAATTTTTCTTCCCAAGAAAATCACTGTCCCTGTTCTCCCTTTTATCCACTTACTAATGGCTAGTATGTAATTAGGCCAGTTCTCTGGTTCTGAAGTACCTGACCCAGACAAATAAACACTTTTTGTTCCTCCCAACATTAAAAACCAGGTCATATCCAAAATACCTATTGGTATTGTCCCCAGTACATGGTGTCATCTCTGAGACAGCTGGCTGGGAAAGCCAAAACTGTGCCAGGGATCATAGTAGCAATTAAACATCATGGTTGATTGTATGTCAATGCTCAAACATGATGTTTAGTGATGACTCTGCTCTCTTGTCTATCATCCAGCTTTATAGCTCTCTAAAAGATAAAATAAGCTGGGACTCTTGTGGATGACAAGATGACCCTCTTAGTGGAAGAGAGAAAGACTCTGACTGTTGCCTATCTAGACTTTCGTGAAGTCTTTGGCACTGTTTCCCAAAACATTCTTCTGGAGAAACTGGCTGCTCACACCTTAGATTCACATATATTTTGCTGGGTAAAAAACTGGCTGGATGGCCAGGCCAATGATCTGGACATGGAGATTGAGGGTGTCCTCAGTCAGTTTGCAGAGAGCACTAAGTTAGGTGGGAGTGTTGATCTGATGGAGGACAGGAAGGCTCTGCAGAGGGATCTGGACAGGCTGGATCCATGTAGGAGGTTCAACAAGGCCAGGTGCTGGGTCCCGCCCTAGGGTCACAACTACCCTAGGCAGAGCTACAGGTTGCGGGCAGAGTGGCTGCAAAGCTGCCTGGTGGAAAAGGACTTGAGGGTGCTGGTCAAGAGCTGCTGAACATGAGGCAGTGTGTGCCCAGGTAGCCAAGAAGGCCAATGGCATCCTGGCCTGGATCAGCAATAGTGCAGCCAGCAGGACCAGGGCAGTGACTGCCTCCATGTACTCAGCACTGGGGAGGCTGCACCTCAAATCCTGCTTTCAGTTTTGGGGCCCTTACTACAAGCAGGACATTGAGAGGCTGGAGCATGTCCAGAGAAGGGCAAGGAAGCTGTTGAGGGGGCTAGAGCACAAGTCTGATGAGGACTGGCTGAAGGAACTGGGTGTATTTAGTCTGGAGGAAAGGAGGCTGAGAGGACCCCATGCCACTCTCAACAACTGCCGGACAGAAGGCTGTAGCAAGGTGGAGGTCAGTCTCTTCTCACAATTGACAGGATGAAAGGAAATGGCTTTAAGTTGCACCAGGGGAGGTTTAGGTTGTATAGTAGGAAGAATTTCTTTACTGAAAGTGTTGTCAAGCATTGGAACAGGCTGCTCAGCAAAGTGGCTCTGTCAGAATCTTGGGAGGTGTTTAAAAGCCATGTACATGGGGCACTTAGGGATATGGTTTAGTGGTGGGCTTGGCACTGCTTGGTTAACAGTTGGACTTGATGATCTTAAGAGTCTTTTTCAACGTGACTTATTCTATGATTTTATGACAATCATTTATAATCTAACTATGACAGAACCGGATCATTCTGATTTAGTAAACTTGAACTTCTTCTTTGGAAGCCAGCTGCCCTATTCTGACCCATGTAAGCAGACCAAGCCCAGCAGGGCAGCAGGTTAGGGCACTGTGCAAAATTAACACCTGGATACAAAAGCTCAAATTCTCTGTCATCTACTGTGTGCAGTGTAGTGACAGTCTGTTATCACCCAGCTTTGTTGGTGTTAGTGACTGCAGATGCTGGGTGAGATACTGCAACTGTACACTCCATAAAGCTAGGGCTAATTATGGCTTGAGAATGACATATGACCATTGCCTCCAGGACACTGAAAATAAATACAAGTTCCTCAGTGTTGAACTCTCTCTGACTTTCCTGTAACTAATCTATCTGTGTTTTGGGTTTTCAGACACAAAAAAAATTCTGGAACATTATGACATATTTCCAAAATTACGTTTTTACACTCATATTTTGTTGCTCATACCTTGGCCCTTTCTTGTCATCGAGGTGTACATGGCATTGACAGTTAGAGGGTTCCGCTCCTATCCTCACTGTCACCATGTCGAATGGCACTTCTGCATAGTATTCTTTGATCTTTGGGTCAAAGTGAGGATTCAAGTCCACCTGTGGAGTGGTGAAGATCTGTCTGATATGAGATAGGGTATCTTTATCTGTTCCAAGAAGGCATCAAAAAAAAAATGGTGAAATGTATGAACATTTTGGAACAACATGCAACTTCTGGCATTGATAACATGTACAGTGGCAAGATATTTAATGCCTAGTGACTCTGAGGCTCATAATCCTGCTGCAAAGTTTTAATGGAGTTTGTAATGGCACTTGAGAGAAATTTTTAGACCTTGGAGGGATTTTAAACATTCAGTGTCCAATCACTTTAGTCCTAGTCACAAAATTCAAAGCCTGGGTAAGCCTTTGAAAATGGAAGGATTAAGTCTGGGAGATCTGTCTCTAGTTGGTTAACTGAAACTTAAAGAAGAGGTAGGCCAAAATTCATAACCTACTTAGGTACCAGGCTGTGTACAGGGTATATGTACAAGTGTAATTTCCAATAAAAATCAAAATAAGTTAGACATACTGTTCATAAGAACAAGTCACATGGAGATATCAAGACCCATGGGGTCATTTGCAGTACAGCTGGAAGAATGTTTTATTAAAATTCCTATATCAACAAATTCCAGCTCCTTTCCTGTGTATGAAATCTCCACAATCAAATCCTATTTGCTAAAATGTGTTCTTTATTCCATAGTTTTTGCCAAATTACTCAGGAGAATAATTATTTGTTGGCAACCTACTTATGACAAATATTTTAATCCAGCCTACTGGATTCAGATTTACAGTATAATTACACATTCAAATGGCTTTACACATATATTCACTAGTACATGTTTTAAACCGGGTACTTCAGAAAATATTCCAGATAGGAGACTCTTTTACTATAATATCTGAAAAATCTTGTGGCCTAAAACCTGTCTTAAAAGTGTCAGAAGGATGCAAATACTTCTATTGTGGACCTTTTCTACCTTGAAATATCTGCCCTGAGAAACAAAACAGGGCAATTTCAGCACTCTCTTGCATGGATGAAAATTTAAGGGATGATATTCCAATGGAAGAACAGAATTTGGGCTAGATTTGTAGGGGAATGGATTCTTACACATTGACACGCCAAAGGTACTAAAAAAAACCCTACAGATGCATATAAACATTTCTCCATATCCTGTATGCCTTACTTAGAAATGTCTCACTACTAGCTTAAAGATGAAGAGGAATTTCAAAATAACATTTATTGAGGTATTTTTAAAATAAAATATCATGCAATTAGAATGGTGATGCCAGTCACCCAGCCCAGGAGTATTTCTGACATCTATCTGACACACGAATAGTTCCTGGGAGCAGCACGAGCTCAGTACCAGAGGTGACATGAGGCTCAATGTGTAGCAAAACTTTCCACCACAGAACAATGGCTTCATGTTTACAAACAGGCCCCTCATATAGCCTGGGAATGAGGAAGGCAGCAGAAAGCATTGCTACCACCAAAGAAAAATATATTTTACATCTTTAAAGATCTTTAATAATACTTTAAATAGGCCTACAAGCAGACATTTTAGAAAAACTCGTCATCTCATAAGCAGCTTCTTAATACTCCATTACCGAGCTGAAGACAAAGCCTTAAACAAAGCTGATCAAACTCCAGACAAGTTTAAAGGTTTTTCCACAAGAAGAAATGTATGCTGAGGCTATTCGAAAGAGGGGGCAAAACTCTATTGAAGTGTGACAAGGGATCAATGAGTGCAATCAATTAATATGCACATATAGCAATATTTAATTTTGGTTTTGGGGCTTACTTAACATAATAGTCCATTTACTGAGTGTTTTATAAACAGTCTTGTTACTCAAAAATATTTTTTTTTTACCTAACAACCTGCAGACACTCTATTCACCAAGAGATTATGTAGAGAAACCCAAGAAATTTTTTTAGAAATCTCTGATCATCCCCCTCAGTGGTCTAGAAAGACCCTGACTTACCATAACTGCATCGTCTTTCTTCAGTCCTACTGGAATAATGCAATGCTGAAAGATAAACAGAAACAGCAAATAATTTTCTCCTCTAAGCCCAATTACAGTCCTATTGGACAAGGAACCATCTTTTAATTATAAGAGACACATTGTACTTTTATTCTTTACAGTGTAAGGTCCTTGCTTTAGGCTTGTAAATGCTGCTTATGGGCTCAGCATACCAACTAACGTAAGATAAGGAAGAGACTGGTCTTTTATATGTAGTAAGCTAAGACTTTCCAGCTGGTATGCAAGACAATGTAATCTAAATCCAAACGGTGTCATAAATAATACAAATATGAAAAAAATACTGTATATAAAAGATCTTACTCTGATCTCTTACCTTCATGATTCTTCCTGAATTCAGAAGGAACGTTTTGCTTTGGACTCGTATTTTCTTGAGAAGTTTGCCTGTCAATTCAATAGCAGACATAATTCTAAATGAATTTACAGAACAGAAACAATGAAATATTTTGCACAAATTTCTATATGACATCCCAGGGCACATGGTATTTTAGTATTCTCCATGCAAACATGAACCTTCTGGGTTCATATTCCCAGAATTAGAGATATTACCTGAGTGAACATAAGAGAAAATACATTTCATATACATGGTAGCATATCACATCAAAATAGAAAAAAAAAAAAAAGAAAGAAATTCCAAAACATAGTTGCATTGCTAGGAAAAGAAAGAGTGGATATAGCCAAGAACAAAATAACCCAAACTGTATCTCTTTACTGCTTCCATGATGGGTTTTCTTGCATATACATGAGACTTTGTTCAAAAAGAATTAAATAAAGATAAAAGTCTGTCTCAAGGGGAATATCTGTACTGACATTAACATGAATTCCTAAAATGGAACTTCCATGTGTTTTGCCTTGTTTGCAAATTCAAAACAAATCCAGAGAGAGAGTGTATATATATATATATATATATATATAAAATCTCTGCAGAAAAGTCAATTTCAATAATTCATCAACATGTTAGTCGTGCACATATGGCGAACTCTGCAGATTTTTTCTTTCAAGAATTTTGGTAGCATGGTAGAAAAAAGGGAGTAGGCTTCTCTCCAATCCAATCCCCTGGCTAGTAAGACCTTTTTGGAGGTCCATTAGCATTTCTTGAAGCTTTCACAGGTTTTCCTCCCAGTATTTCCCTTAGAAGTTCTCATAAAGCAGCTTCTTCCTGGATACTCCAGTTTGGATTTTGAAAGAAGTCACCGTGCCAAGGAAGGGAGGCAGCAATATTGTTCTGTGCAATCATCCATCACTGATGTTTCAACAAGAGCTTCTGAAAGCAGTATTGAAGTCAATCATGAAAAAAGATAAACTGTCCAGTGATAAAAAAACTGTCCAGTGATAAACCAGAGATTTCTGCATTAACTTGATGAGATAAGGAAAGAAGCAGCTGGCAGATCTGTGTGTCTTTGTGTGTGCAGGAAAATGTAGTTCTGAGCTTGCAGTGTCTAGACACCACCCTAATTTCATGCACATTCATGACCCACTTCAAAGGAGGCACTTAACAAACTATTGGAAAGTTTGTTTTCCAAGTTGTAAGTCATTTTGCACCCCTCTTTCTGCTTGTCAAGGAAGTAACAGCTAACATCTGTCAAACACATTTCTTCTCTCCACTGCTCCTTTTTGCTTGCCGGGTCCCAAACTCTATTTTAAGGTGAAAGCAACATGTCTTAACTCTATAAAATGCCAGACTTTGGTTCAGACTTTGGTTTAGTCAGAGACCTCCCCAGGAGTGTGGCAGCCACCACAACTGCAAGGCCCCTGCTCACAAAGGAACAGCATGATATGTACAAATCACAAATCTGTAGCGATTGCAATTTACATCAGACAGCACTGAGACAATTAATAACTATACCTGATAACAGCAGAGCAGCAAAATGTAATATTTAGAAATCATATTAGAGAAAGATAGTCAGATTACAATGTGGCCAGCAGGACTGGGGCAGTGATTGACCCCTTGCTCAGCACTGGTGAGGCCACACCTTGAATCTTGTGTTCGGTTTTGGCCTCTCACTACAAGAAAGACATTGAAGTGCTGGAGAATGTCCAGAGAAGGGTAACAAAGCTGGGGAAGTGGCTGGAGCACAAGCCTTATGAGGAGAGGCTCAGTGAGCTGAGGGTGTTTTGCCTGGGAAAAAGGAAGCTCAGGGGAGACCTTATTGCTGTCTACAACTCCCTGAAAAGAGGAGCCAGGTGGAGTTGTTCTCCCAAGCAATAAGTCTCCCAAGCCAGGATGAGAGGAACCTTTCCAACATAAATGACTCTATGGTTCAGTGATTTACCTCTGTTGCAGCCTGGGCTTTTTAATCATCAGCACCACAATAGCAGAACTAAAAAAGGGTTTGCATGTGGGAAGCTAGAACCACTTTTCCAAATATATGAGTTGATTTAATAAAAACATTTGCAGCCCTTTGACCTGCTTAGGCTTTTGTCTTTCGCAGAAGGGTTAGCTTTACTCCCTAATCTGATTCTTCCATGCTGTCTGACAGAGCCAAATATACTTCCCATGATACCTCACAGCCTCTATTCTAAAAGACAGCAGTTATGTATATCACAGTCATATCACGAGTTTGAACCACATAGAGTGGAAAAAAGTCCATAAAAATGCCGAAAATTTTTCAGAGCACATGTTAGTGTAATGTCTTATACCAATACATCTGAAGTGGTCATTTTCACCTAGGCTATAATTATTTCATTATAGTTTGAGATGAATCTCTAGAGTTCTTCTTCCTTGCCTTGTGGAAGGAATTTAGAGTGTTCACTAATACCATTTAAAGTTTCAACACCAGTTATACAGATGAAATGAGTTAAAATATGCAGACTAGGAAACATGTTTAAATCCTGTCTTCATCCTATGAAGTAATGATCAGTGAACAGAGTAACTGCACAAGACCTCAGTCAGAAGTTATGCAATCACTAGAGTTCATAAACGGGTATACCAATTTTCCACAGTCAGAGAAATAAGAACTGTTAAATAAATCAACCAACCAACCTGGCCCTAACTGAAGAAATTCAGGAAAAGTGTTCTGATATACAAACTCATCAAAGCTGGGAATTAAGAAAAAAAAAGAGATTAATCAAAGCTCAAAGAGAATGCATATCTGAGTTATTTGGGGAGCAAGTACAACTAAGCTCATTCTTCTTTGCAATTAAGTATAATTACCTGCATGTCTGACACATGCATCACCATCACATGCATGTAGCTAAAGGAGTGGAAGATTCTGATTTAGCAATGTCAATGCACATGGTTTTTTATACAGTGAATGAAGGGAATGGTGTTATTAGCTTAACCACTGCAGAAAAATATAGTCCAAAGAAGCAGACTGGCCTATGCCCTGGAGAAAGGTCATGGTACTTCTACATATTTATATGCATACAATAATGTTCAGCTTGAAGGAAAAAAAAGAGGCCAAGGGGCTTGCTCAAAGTGAGTGAGTGGCACAGCTTAGATTAGAACAGAAAGCTGCTAAAGGCTGGTATGCTTTGATATGCAAACCTAAATATTTCTGCAAAAGGGCAAGGGCTTACATATGAATGCAAGCAGCTGCATCTTTGAGTTACTTCTCACGGAGTGGTCAGAGTGGTCGACAGTAACAACAATAACTTAGCACTGTCATGGAGCTGTGTATTTTCAAAACACTAATAAACAGTTAACTAGCGCAGTAATAAAATATAAACTCCCCTTTACAGTAAAGCTACCAAAGATACAGATAATCATTGATTTGCTGAAAGCCATGCCCAATTCAATGAGGAACAAAATTAAAACTTAAGAAATCTCAGACACTTAAATACTCATTCTCCCAGAAAAAATGTACAAAATAATATCATTCACACTTTCATCTTGAGACTCAGTGAAATGGAGCATACACATTGTCTAATGTGCCTCTGTTCCCAAGTCCTTGTTTGTAAAATCATAAATGTCAGTAGTCAGTATGGCATATATGTATATGAAACATCATTAGCTATGAAACATCATTAGCTAAGAGATAATGAAAAAAGAAAACACATTTTGACAAATTTCATACTAAACATATAGTATACTACATGTTTTCTCCTTCCCTACAGCATTTTTCCCATCTTTTAAAAATATTTAAAATAAGGTTCTCAGAGTATTATGCTCTCTGACCTGTCTTTTGTTGGACAGAATATTTGGAGCCAATCAAAATTATTAATTCTTTTAGAAAAATCTTCAGGTGAAATTTTTTATTTCCTTTACATTTTTGCTTTTAATTGGTGCATAAACTAAGACAGTCTTAACCCTGGGAAATGCTCCTAATTTAGAGTTTAGAAAAAACCTACCTAATTAATCTTTCTTAAAAAAAAATTTTACTATAGTTCCGATTAATTTTCAATTCAGAGTCTTTCATATTAGATAGAGAAGCAAAAACTTTTCTATTTAGCAACCTAGCTAGAGTTCTAATGGCAGAATGACTGAAAGGACTTAATATGGAATGATAGAGCTTCATCTCAAGGGTTGCAAGTCCACCTACATCTTCTGAAGAATGAACTTTTATGATGCTCACTGGAGATATTGCAATTAATATCATTTAAGAAACTACCCTCAACATATATAATAGTTATCTTACCACTCTGAAAGATTTGTATGTGCCTCTTTATGCATGGTCTGGAATTGTTGAAGTAAACTGGAAAGCAACCAATGCAGAGTCAGGACTGAACTAAGCCGCCTCATTGGGTCTACCATTCGATAAAGGTCACGCAGCAAAGTTTGGATCTTGGGTGCAGAAGAAGGGAAAAGCTGAGAAGAGAGACACTGATTAGAGAGAACACAGTATAATATTTGTAGAGTGCAAAGATGTGAGAAGTGATCAGAAGGCAGTATACATAGCATAGTCCTGGTTATATATTAATGCTCTCTCCCACATGCTTAGAAGATGGCTGTCTTGCCCAGCCTTGCAAATCAGCATTACCAGTATTGACGTGGAAGTTGATCTCCTTTGCCTCTGAACTGACCCTGAGTTTAGCTCAGCTGGTCAGAGCATGGAATTAATAATGACAAGGTTTCAGGCTCAATCCCTGTTTGGGCCATTCACTTAAGAGTAAATGATGATGATCCTTCTGGGTCCCTTGGACTTGATGATCCTTCTGGGTCCCTTCCAACACAGATGATTCTGTGAATTCCAGATCTATTGGACTCAATACTTCTTCAGAAAGTGTCATCATTCTCCATCCTTAATACTAATGTAGGAAGTCTCACAGAAATCCTGATATCATGCAGACTTTCTGAACAACAGATTCAGTTGCAGATCCTTTATATTCCCAATACTCACCATTCCACTCATTAACCATGCCTATTCACAGACATTGATTGTTATTCCACCATCTGTGTTCTTCTACAAAAATGAACTCAAAGTGTGAACAAGAAAACAAAACATATTTCACCTGCTTTTTTTCTTTTTTCCAACATTTTTTCATCTATATCTACTCTCTGGTCATGATCTCAGTGTTGTGCTGTCTCTAGTCCTTCCATTCACTCCTGCTTTGCTTCATTATCATCCTATCTTCTTACCATTGTTTTCCTTCTTTTCCTTTCCTTCTGTTTTCTGGTCTCTGTTTCTGCTTTAGCTGTTCTTTTCAGTGAAACCTCAACTCAAATTCCCTGTTGTATTTCTTTATCTCTTTTAAATTAAATTCAAATGATCCACCAAAATAAAATCAGTGTTACCTCTAACTCCTTGCTTCCCTGCCCATCCAGTCTAATTACATGTGCCAGAGACAGCAGAGAATGGTAATGAAGGAGAAATGTTAAGAGATTTACATTAAATATATATCCAATAAAGCAAAACCCTATTTATTTTACCAGCTCAAATTGTCCAAGACTCTTCAGCTCCTTTATGAAAGTAATCATTGCATTTATCTCTTCTAAAGAGAAACATTGCTCGTCTTCTCTGTTGTGTGTTCCATCCTGTGAAGGAAAGGGCAGCACGTTCTGGTGAAATCACATGGAAAGCAATGTGCTTTCTTTAGACCCAAATCCCTGCATTGATCATAGGAACAAGTTACAGCAGCTCTCAACTAGCCCTAACCTCATCCAGCCAGCTCCTTAATAGCTCATCCCATTTTTCAGTCTAGAATAAAGCAGACTGCGCATTAGCTTTGTGTAGAAAAGTACCCATAGAAACTACTGGTCTCTGGAACACAGGCTGGATAATGCCACCACTACATGTCTATATGTCTGCAGCTTTCTACTTTATCCTGTCATAAATTTAGAACCCATGACCCTGTTTTAGCCACATCTGTCTGAGAAACAGAAGTTGCCTGGATATTTTGGTCCCCGCAAGTCTTGCAAGCAGGGGGCTCCCCAGAAATGCATCCTTAAAAGTGCCCAGACTGACAGAAATACGGCTAGAAGAGATCTTAGCTTGTCAGAAATTGTTTTCACTAGTGAGGCAAAATTTATACTGATTCTATAAATGCAAAGAAAATATTGGAACTGGATATCTTGCATTGAGAATAAGACACCAAGTTGTAAGAAGCAAAATTTAATCCTGATGCTTATGGATCTCCTTGCCTGAGTTAATCAATTCTAGATGAAATTGTGAAAACACACAAATCTGTATATTTAAAAAAGACCATTTTAAAAAATAGTGGGAAAAATAGTTTTAATTATATCTTTCAAGCACAGTATTTTGGAAAATGACATAGTTTGAGAGTGGAATTTTTACAAAGGAAAACTTAATCATTCAATATAATTACAGTTTTATTCCCCAGAATACAGTAAAAGATGGTTTTTATAAAATAAATCCTTCATTCTATAAGTTGCGACCAACAATTTCAGACGCACACAATTTCAAATTAAATATTTTCAAATAGTTAATACAAAGAAAAAGTTGCAATGAACTACCTTGCTCACAGATGATCCATGTATTTTTTTCAAAGCTTCTATGAAACTGGATGTTGAGGATTCATTAGATAAGAGAAATTTAAATGTATCTTCAAAAAGAAGTTCTTTGGAAATTTGGTCCTGAATAGTCAATTCATTCTCGTCTTGAAAGTCAAAATTTTCATGCACCTGTTGGAAAACAATATAAGAATTTATAGTTTGAATAAGGAGTCCAATCTTCTCATAGCAATAAATATTAACTTTAAATAAAGGTGATAATAACACAAACTGACAGGATTATAAAACCACCAGTGCCGCGCTGCATTTTGTCACAACTCCATATCACGATGTTTGCTGCCCTCCAGTGGACAAACTGCAGTATTGCGGACACATGTGAAAGATTTTTTCCCATGTTTTACTCGAAATTTGATTGAAAACATCAAATGTCAGATTATATGTTAACATAACTCTTGAAAAACTCATGTGTTTAGGGTTACTACGGAACATCTGTTACTACGGATGAAAGTATAAGTTTTACAATATATAAACACAATGTACAAAGTCATGGTTATAAAACATGACTAAATCATTATTTAGTAGAAACACAAATATAGCATCAATATGAATAGGTTGTGTGCATACTAAAGTTTCCAAGTGATACTATTCAAAGTCAATGTTGCACTAATTATCAACTGCTATTTTTTAGATCAATTTTGTTTTTCATAAGAAACTACTAAATCCTACTGATGTATTGTAAATTTATAGATAATGGCTAATGGTTGAAACTTATATACCGTCAGGCAAACTCTGTGTTTTATGCTTAGTTTTTTAAGTATTTCTGGAGTCATTTTTTACAGGCTGGTATACAATAATTGAATTGTTATGACATACCACATTTCTTATACCAGCTAAATAAGTCTTCTCAGACTAATTACAGATATTGTCTTCATGGACTTTTTATATTGTGCAAAGTTCCTCTCATATCTGAATTTTTCCTATGTGTTTAAAGGACTTTTTTTCTGAAGGATGGACAGATTGACTGCACTGTTGTTACAAGAAACTTGAAGATTTTAAGTGGGCATATATTAACTAATTTTTGTTAATATTTGTATATCATAAATATGGAGAAAAATTTCATACACCTAGGCATATACATATTCATGTGTATACATGAGGTAATGAGAACAGCTGGAAGGCAGTACAATATTTGTTTCAGGACAGGCTGTTCCTTGGCAGGAGTGGTACAACAACTGGCACAGGTCCCCTTTCCCTGGTTTTCAGGGCCTTGCAGATCATCCGGGAAGAAGGCAGAACAGTGGAGGTCAAAGCTGGTAATGCAATGAAGAAGTACAATCCAACTTATGGAGAATTTTAATTTGTATTAAAAGCCAGTTCTGTTTTTTTAACTTCCTCCTTTCATCTTTGTTCTGTCACATTTAAAACCTAATTCCACTTTCATGCAATATTTCCTATGGATTTTGTTTCACTGATATACATTTGAGGCAATAGCTAGTCCTTTAATATAAATGGAAAAGTTTGCATATTTTGAACTTCATAACAGGAACTCTGACTCTTAAAAACTGGTTTTGCCTACAGCAACTCTCCACAATGAAGCAAAATTAACATCGAAGTATTTGTACATTTCTCAGAGATTTGAGGGTACCTATCAAAGAGGGTTTCCTGCCGTGTTCTTCTTGGTGTAATTTTTTGAGTCAAGCCATAATTTGTACAATTTTCTCACCTCAAGAACTACTGGGTGTGTGGACATGCCAAATCCAATGTCAAAGGTTAGCATTTGAAAACATTGGCTGCATCTGAAATACAATATAAAAATAATCAGATTCAGTGAGGTTAGGTACTGTTGTGAAATATAGAATCACAGAATAATTTAGGTTAGATGTTTAAGATCATTGTGTCCAATCATAAAGCTAGCACTGCCAAGCCCACCACTGAACCCCATCCCTATAGACAGTAAAATTCCATACACACACAGCCAGAGAACACATGCAAGAAAACATGCACACATAGGTCAAGAGACAACATGCGATACAGACTAAATAAATTTCTAAGAAGAGCCAGCAGCATTAAACATGGAAGCAGTCAGATTGTGAGGTGATGAAAATAGTGCTATGTGGCTAGCACAGGTCCTTCCCGTGGGAACATTTTGCTATATTTCATAAACAAGATAAAGTTTGGATGTTTTGCAAACAACTTCTCCGGATTAGGTCAGTTCGGGCTTGGCCAATTGGGCCTAGGGGGAGGTCTTGGGCTGACCAATCTGGGTGACCTCTGTAAACTCTATATATATGGAAATCAAAACAATAAAGCTCTCTTCTCCTCTCTTTCCTTGTCTGAGACCTTGGATCAGTCCTCAGCTAGCCGCTCAACAGCAACAGCGCTATACAAAAGTCTTTTGATATAATTGACAGCGAGGGAGGTGAATTACGCTGAAGGAAGAAATGAGACCCTGCAAAAGCTTTGAAGACATTTGGAGGGCAAGAGATGGTGAAACGCTCCAGGCTCACTGAAGCCAAAGAGCTCTGCTGTAGCTGTGAGGCACAGGCCAGGAGTTATGACCAAGTCTTGCATTGCACAAACAAGAGAGTCCATTTCATTGGTAAAAAAGGGTTTGGACCACTGTCAAAATAGCTTCATCCCCATTACACTCCTCCCCTCCTTGCTACTCTCTCCCCTCACAATATAAGCTTTATTTCCAATTTATGTAAGTCAAATAATGAGCTTTACATTACTGCTACTACAACACCTGGCTCTCAAAATAGCTTTAAAAAACACAAAAATGTAATAAACAGTAACTTATTTAGTACTTATCATAAAAATGTCAGGGGTGGGACATAACACATATAGAAGAAATATTAATTTTGTTCAGTAAAAATATTACATAATAAAGTTAGATTTACATGTAAGAATTATAACACTCTAATAGATGTGATTACACACAGAAATATGACTGTTGGTGCCTAGGTATATTTCATAATGTACATTTCATAAAGTGTTTTACAGTGTCACTTGTTCAGATTGCCTGCCAGAGCCAGCTCTGAACAATCTGGGCTACTCTAGCATTAAATACTTGACATATGACAGAATGCTCACTGAAAGGAAAAACAGCTTTATATATGTTAGGACTAGCCCAATTGTGAGTGATTTCTGTTCATTTGTGCTGTCTGAAACACTTCATTAGGACACAGCATCTGGTCCTAAGTATTCATCATAACCTTTTCACAAACTAGAAACACTGTGGATATTGAAGAGTTGTACTCCTTAAATGCAGCATGTCCTTACTTTTTAAAGTAGTATGAAATAGATGGGAATTTTTTATTTTAAGAGTCTTGCATCCTCTACAATTTTTATTCTGTTCTAAGGAGCTATGTTGACACTAGCATTACAATGACTACTGCATGTCACGTACCTATTGAAAGAATTTGGTCCTGAGGTGGATGATTTGCTGAAGACTTCAGTTATAAGTAGAAGTTTGTTTATAGCCTCCTTCATGTTATTGAAGGCTTGTTGAGGAGAACTATTTTTGAAGAATATCTCAAAAAACTTTTGCAGCTGTGAAAGAGAAAACATGTATTTTTTAACATTTACAGTAAGCCAGTTCTTAAAATAATAAATTAAAAGTCTGATAGAAATAAAAACTGCCCTGGAATAGCAACTTCAGTTGATACTCATTTGTAAAATAAAATGGCATGAAAAAGCTCCACACAGCATACTAATAGAGAATGGCTATTTATCTACAAATACGTATATCAGAAACAAAATCTATATTAATGGTTTTAAAAAATATTGCTGAGAGTCTAAACTTACTTTGAGAAAACCTTTTGCTGTTTCTAGGCAAACAAACTGGTTCTAGGCAAACACACTCACAAATACTGGTATCTTCATCAGCGGGTACTAGCACACTCAAAGTAAAAGCCTTCTCTTTTCTTAACATACTGTGTAAAGGGCTATCGCACTTGAGCTTGACTACAAATCCTTACCCCTGGTCAACAAGCTTTCAATAGAATATAGAAGAAAGATATTGGAAAAATGATCAGCCACCGCAGCCTGTGTTTTGACCGAAAATTCTGTGGTTTTCAGACTCATGAATCCTCCCAATGGCCTATTTAAAGGTCTGCACAGCACTCTCCTCAGGTGCTTTCATCAGTCATGCAAATTCACCCCTACCATCACTTCAGACAGATATTCAGGAAAACAACTGAAGTGACACAGAGACCCAGTGAAGAGTGGGACATAGGCAGGTTTTGCAGTATCAGAGTCCTCTGTGCTAATAAAGAGGCTGCCTTTGAACCCTATTTCCATTACAGTTATTATACAGCACAGAACCCCGTTAACGTCTGAACTATGTAAAATCACTACATAATTTAGTAGTACTATATCACCAAAAAGGAACTTTTACTTAGCAAAAAAACACTATCTTCAGAGATAAAGCATGTAAAGTACATGTAGAAAGCTTTTTGTAGTAACATTTAGAAATGAAAATTTTCTGATTATTTCTGGGAATTTCTCTACTACATTTATTTAGAAAGGCCAGTATATATTTTCTATTATCACCTGCTTATACATGCTCCAGTGGGGTAGCACGATGGAAGCATGTAGCCTGCTGAGGACTGATATGCTTCACACCTCCTTATCTGCCCCAGACTGCTACAGCCATTTTGCTGCTCAAGGAACATTAGGAGCTGCAGAGTTTTATAAGGAGAGATGGGGATTACTGGAAGGAAGGGCAACACCATTAGCTTGTTTCCTCCCTCACCATCAATTAGCTCCCAAGCACTTTAACACAAAGGATACATAATGCATGCATTTCTAGTAAAAACTGATGAAAGACAGGCTGGCTTGCCCTTACTGGCACTTGGAGCATGCTGTTGGCTATAATAGTCAACTGTTGCCAACAGAACAGGCATTAAAATAAAACTGGCATCTCCAAGAAATTGCATTTTAGTTGCAGCTCTCCTTAGCAAGCCCAGAAAAGAAACATTGCTCAACAGGTTCTCATTGGAGGTTATCAGGTTTTAGGCCAATGTTTATTCTAAGCCAGTGGCTGAAAATAAATAATTAGTCAGGCTGGTTCAGGACCAATGGAGATGAGATAAATACTTCATCTCATTTCCAATTAAATTAAATTAAATCTCATCCAATTAAATTCCAATTCATAAAAAAAGAATCCTATTTAAAGAAGTTCAGGTTAGTTTTGACTTCAATGGATTCCACAGGATTTACAGCAACAGCTAGGAAAAATTTAAAGTGTATGGATTAAGGGTGATAAAGTGTGAAAATCTGCAGCAACCTCAGGTACTTCTGAGTGAATAAAAGTATATAAATATGTGTTCAATTGCAAAATACTAAAGAGCTGAAGGTTTCTTCAAGTGACCACCACTGATGCTGATGCTCTCACCTTCAGAGGAAACAGACTGCCTGCCCAACAAAATACAGTCTCACCATTTGACAGAGTGTGATTAACAGAAGCATTGAACAGTTTAAAGAGGACAGAGTAGGAAATATTGCTGGCAATTACAGGAATCTATTGTGGGAGAAAGCTGACCTCTGGCTGGCAAATTTTTAAGCAGAGCACTAGGGATTAAATTTTAGTAGGCTATAAGACTTAATGCAGACATGCTTTAGGAGAAGCCACTGGGAAAAAAAAAAAAAAGCCAAAGCAATATCACTTTTGTGATGCTTTTTCTTTACCTGTTTTGACATCCAGTTTTTCAAATCTGCAGTCATTAAAATAAGCCTTATAATCTCAGTGACATGGAATCCTCTGGCTCCTCAAGCATACACTGAATCATCAAATAAAGGTCTGACACATTGAAAAAATGCAATTTAATTGACAAAGGAGTTCTGATTTGCAGATTTCATGCACAGAGTCATGGAACCTGAAGAAGAGTGGAAGAGTGTGGGGCTCACAGGGCTGGATGTTAAGATGACTGTAGTAATTCCCTCAAGAAGATTTCCTCTGGCAATTTTTCTGCAAATGAATTTCTCAAGAGAGCTGCTGGGGCAGCCTTGGGCAGCTAGCTGAATGGTCAGCTGAGGATTGCCTGGGAAAGAGTATAAAACCAAACTGTAGTGATCTTTCTGAGATTGCCTTCTAGCTCAGTCTTAGACACTCTTGCCTTCTGATGAAATGCACAAGAAAGATTTTCCTTAACTAACTTTGGGAATGACAATAAATGCAAACTTAGAACACTTCCCTTCACTGACAGCACTGATAAGCTCTCTGTTGATAGTAACAATTGTTCAGAAACACAGCTCACATGAAGACAATTCACTCAGGTGTCAATATTGTAGAGGAATCCCACACTACAAGACTACATAGCTTATGTCTACATACAGGCTAAATGTCTTGGTTCCCTTTACACCTCACTGCAGAATACAGATGCTTGAAGAGCATAATTTGTGCCATCCTAAAGTAGATGTCTCAAAATGGTGACATTAATTGCAATCTAAAATTGGTTGGTTCCCCTGAGGAATCTAAGAGAGACACTGAAGACAGGTAGGAGATATGTCACTGGAGAGCTCATACAGCCTGCCCATGGACAGCACCACCTGTGTGCCTGGAATATGCAGAACTGTCTGTGATAATGTTTGGCCAAACTAACAATGATAAAGAGAAATGCGACCATCAGCAAGGTTAAACAGTAACCAGGAAACTACAAAGTGACCTTTGAAACAAAGAAGTAGTCAGTTTGGGAAATAATAGAAAAGCAGCATGGAAATTTGCAGCAGGGGAGAGACTTCAGGTGTAGATAGCAGCAGCCAAAACCTGGTCAGGCACTGCCTGAAGTCGGCCCGCTGGCACCACTCCTGCCTAGACTTCAGGGAATACTGAGATGTAAGGATGGGCACAGGTCCTTTGTGGGTACTTGTGAAATGGGCACACACAGAGCAGAAGTGCACAAAAGCAGGGAAGCTGCATCCCAGGAGAGCAGGACTGTGTTTGTAACCCACACTGCCTGTGAGATAGAGGCTGGATGGACATGGGTGAATGGGCAGATGTGACCAGAGTTTCAGAGGGTATTTATAGAAGGATGTTTAGAAATGTGCAATGATCATTCATGTTTTTTAAGTGTCTGGTAAACAGAAGAGATTATTTATTTCTTCTGTCACTGAAATTGATTGAAGGTATGCTGTTAGTACAGGTTGCCATTTTATTATATAACATAAATTAGACACTACTGAGTTTGGTTAAACAATGTGACGTCCTATGTCTTCTCCTGCAACAGTAACTCCCTCCAGAGGCATCCATGAGTTCTGTACCAACCTCAGAGGCAAAGAGGTAAAAGAAAAGAGACAGCTGTGGCTACTGAGTAATTCAATGCAATTTTGAGGTTTTCATTTTGGGATTTAGAGCATCCTACTTTACAGTATTTGTATGAATCGATCTTGAAAGACCTTGCTGCTTCCTAGTAGTAGCCTTCAAAATAACACAGCAGACAAAGCTACCAGGACAAGAGTTGAAAGTAATGTTTATGTCTGAGGAGTCAAAGCATGACCTTTGGTTTCAAGAAATTACCATTTTTGAAGTAGCAAAGGGCATCCTCTCCAAATTGTTCTGCTATGCACTGGAGCTGTTGCACTCTTTCTGATCAGCTGGATCTCCAGGGCCTCAAATATTTATAGTAATTGCCTCTTCTTGAAAATAGCTTGAATAAATTCAAAAAATCTCTGAAAATTTTCAACATAGGCTTTATTCTCTCAGTTCACATTTGTACATTTGTTCTTCTTACTGGACCTATTTTTGGTGAAATTTCTTCACCAGTTCCAAACACTTTTGGGTGTAAGTAGCTGCTCACAGGTACAAAAAATACTGTTTTACACACAAACAAGAATCTCTTTGATTATATGTATGGAAGTATCTAAAATCTAACATGTCTCCAAGAATAAAAACTAATTCCACACAGAAGGCCAGGAAGAAACATTCTTAGCAATGACACTATTTCCAATATTTTCTGCTAGCACAGGTGGACCTCTCCATTGATCGGAGTATATAGAAAAAGTCAAAGACCATGTAATGGGAGAAAAATGTACCCATGAACCATGTACCAATGGTTCCAGAATAAATCTCAGAGAAGACGGTTTAGTAATTTATCATAAGTTTATAAAATTAGCTTCAGATAGATCTGGTTTTTCCACTCCTGATTTATTGTTATAATGTGCCCTTTCTCTGCAGCTCTAACATGGCACTTAATGAAAGGGGAAATGACATTAGTATTCAACTATTTTATACTGTAAATTTCTCACTTCTGTAAATGTTTTTCATTACACAAATTTTTTTAAAAAGATGAAATTGAATTGTTCAGAAAAAAAAAATTATTCACAAAAAACCCTAATATCTTGTCCCTTAACACTTTCATAACTTGGAGGAGAAAAGGCCATCTGAGTAAGGTTTCTTTCCTCTAAAGCTCCTTGCTCTTAAGACCAAGTCCAAAAGCAAAAAGCCACTCACCAGCTTCAGCAACCATGAAATTAAGCCTTTTGACTGAGACGGAACTAAGAATGGTTTCCCAACTCAGCACTGGCTTCTTAGTGGGAAAGTAAAGGTGATTTATTAACAGCATTTCCCTAAAATAAATAGAAGTGTATCAACTTGACTAAGGGAAGCTGGAAATCAAAAAAAGGAAAGATGAGAAGAAGAATCAGGATAATGGGAGGCAGGTCTAGGAAAGATGGAAGCCACAGAATGGCATGCTTACAGAGCTCACTGGATTCAACAGCCAGAGCAAGAGGATCTCTGAACTAGAAAAAAAACAAAACAGAGAGCTAAAGGCCAGGATAATAGTAAAAAAACTTATGAAATATCCAAGTGTTGTAGGGAACAGTCAGTCTAGAGCTCTTACTTAGCTAAATAGGGATGTTCAGAATGAGAAAAGCAGAAAATAACTCCAGAAAGAATTTTATTTGTGCACTGCATGACGGGTTGACACAGATGAAGAAGACAAAGAAGGAAGGATTTCTTACTCTTCTTCTAAGACAAGAATTAAGGACATGAAATCAAGTCACCAAGATGAAGTTTTAAAGCAAACAAATACTCTTTCTCAAGCAACACATAAATGATCTGTACAGCATCATTGCTCAAAGACATTGGGAAGACCGAAAGCATTCATCAATTTAAAAATCTAGTAGAGAATTGTGTGTATAAAAGCCCACTGGAGCTTATTAAACATCAAGACATATATTCCACTTCCAGTTTTGTGTTTCTAACCCTGCAGGTTACCAGAAATAGATATAGTCTGCCTAGGGACCAGTACCACTTTATGCTTGTCCTGTTACACAGTTTCTTGATGCTCTCTTGCCTGGCTGTTGCCACAAATGGAATGTCAGACTAAGCAAGTCTTTGATCTCCCCCAGTTCAGATAGACTTCTGTTATTATGTCAGTGAAAAGAGAAATGATAGGGCTTTAAATATCACGAGGAAAGAAGAGACAGATGGCATTTACATTATGCTCAATCTCCCAAAAAGAAGAGCATTACAGAATTCTAACAGAACCTAAGAAACAAATTTAATTTTAGTAGCAAATAACAATGCAATCTAATTGATTAAGAATTGATGGTAATTTTTCTTTTGTGTTTGCTTCTGTGACAGGGCAACAATATTGAATTTTTGAAAAACCCCAAAAAGACTTTAAACAAAGGAAAAAAAATCTCAAGCCTTTCTGCTGTTTGCAAGCATTTTGCTCTTTATCTGCATGTATATTTGCATTCTATCTAATTTTTGCATTCTATCTAATGTGTGGCTAATACTTCAAATAGTATCAAAACTGGCCACTTGAGGGCAATACTGCAACCTAATTTCCACTGTGGTTGGCTCTAATCCAGAGCTCCATGTCACATTAAAAGATGGATTTCCTGTATAGGTGAGGGTCCAGTTTTATTTATATGTATGTAAAGTAAAAAAAAAAATTCTTTACTCGAATTTCCTATTGCTTAATACACAGAGAGAGTTTCAGCAACAGCTACAGTCACACCACAGCAAGCTAAACAGCAAACTGCTTTAATAAATTTTATTTACTTCACTTCACAACTGGAAAATTACTTAAGATCCGAGTTTCATCTGAGTGCATCGAGGGTTATGCAAGAACACCAGTCAAGGAATTCAAGTCCAGCAGGCACCTGTCCATTTTGGATGAGCAAAGAGATGATGAGCCATAGCAAGGGCCATGGTAAGTTGCCAACAGCACAGAGAGCGTTCCCTGACGATGCAGGATGTGTTACTGTCTACAAAAGTGCATCTCTTCATAAAGAACTGGGACCAAGTCTGGAAAGGTTAATGGCAGGGCAAAGGATGCAGTTTGCATTGTGTTAAGCCTTGAAATAATTAATCATAAATTACTGGTTCGCACACTGGGTTCTATAAAACAGAAAATTATTCAGAGGTCAGCATTCTTCTCAATACACATAATGTCCATTAACACAAAAGGAATTATTGCATACATTGACAGAGACCCTTCCCTTAACTGGAACAATATGCAAAATAGAAAGCTTCTATTTTATTAATAATTTTTCAACACACAGATGGTCTAAATAAGCAGTTTCCAGCTCTCCTCAAAGAAATAAGGCTATCACACAAGCCTCACATCAAAACATCTGTGTGGCAGAAAGCCATTCTCTCCCCTGCATCTCTTGCATCTTCCCATGCTGGGCCCAAATCTGGAGTTGCACTTTTGTTACCCCTTGACTGCACAGAAAATCCTCATGCCAGCTCAGGATTTTCCTTCTTTTGCTTCCTGAACTAAAATACTAAAATATGTATAATCCAGAGAAAACCTGGCAGCTGGTTAGCAAAACACACTTGAACTCTTCCTGAACTGCCATTTGACCAATGCTTACTCAAGGAATCATTCTGAAGCCATGCCACTATGACTACAAAAAGCAAACATGCACTGCAGAAGTAATTTACAATAATTTACTAACAAAAAGGCAGTGGGGAATGCAGTTTTATTGATTCATTAAACTCTCACTTTTTCTTTACACAGTTTCTCTTAATCATTGATATCATATGCTACCCCATCTCCAGTTTTTTGAAAATCTCTCCTTCATATATCCCACATTCTAGTAACATGGGAGATCAAATTTTAAACATACTTAACATACTGAGTTTATAATAGCAAAAGTAAGTCAACCACAAATGTGGATGAATTTCTCATTAAAAATATTGTAATTAAACCGGTATAAGAAAAAAATTTCCTGACCAGAGGTCTATACACACAGAGGAGCTCTCTAAATTATGGTATAACATTACTGGAAGCAGAAAATAAAAATTATTCTCATCTCTTCATCAAAAAAATAAGAAACAAAACTCAGCTGCTCTTGGGGAAAAATGCTGGCAAATTTTTCTAAACCAGTCTCCCCTCGAGGCATGTTGAGTCCCTGAGTTCCATCAATCAGTGGAAAAACAGGTCTTGGAGAGTCTGTCTATATAGACAATTGACAGGTTGAAGCTTTAAAACATGACAATTTCCATCCTACACAATAGAGCTGGAAGAAACTTCAAGCTTAGGAGCTTCCTGGACCAGGCTCCTTGGCTGGTACAAACATTCATTGCTTCACTTGATAGTTTGGGAGGGATGACTCTGCTGGCATTGTATGTCTCACTGGCAAGTGACAGAGGGCTCCATGAAGTTTTTGAGAAACTAGACAAAACTAGACAAAATCTCTTAAAAAAGGATATCACTAGTTGAATTCATACCTTCCCCCAAGTATTGTCTGTTGGGTGACCTGCCTGTTGCCTCTGCATCAAGCACAGACCTTCTTTATGATTTTCCCAGTAGTGCTGTCTGGCCATTCTATGAATTCCCAGTGTCTCACTTCTCCTGGAAGCTCCCTGCCTGCTTCCATGTTCTGTATGGGCACACCATGCTGAGAGGCAGTCTTACACACCCCATTTTCCATCATTTTGTTAATTTGCGTTTCAATCTCCATATCACTAAAAATGTGTTTTCTTTCACAAATGGTGCCTATCTTTTGTGTATTTTTCACAATTTTGACAAGTTTGTCTAAAGCTGTGGAAGGCATAACACCACAGCAGCAGTAAACAGATTGGAACCACTGTAGATGCACTTCTGCTTCCATCTATCATTTTTATTGCTTCTTCAGCTGCCAAAGTGCTCTGAAAATGGTGGCTGGCACCCTTTTCAGCAGACTTCCTTCAGTAGGAATTGTTTTACAGAGCTGTATCACAATTACTAATGACTGCTAGCCTTTAAAGCAGTCCCTACTTCAGCTGCAACAGTGATGCTGCTGGATATTGTGCTATTTTAATAAACATAAACCAAAACTGAATCCCAGGGTTCAAAAGCAAGTGGCCATTACTCTTCATAAATGTAAATGGAGGGAAATGGATGGCAAAGTAATATATCTCCATGGGCTTCCATAGCTTATGTGAGGGGAAAGAGGGGAGATTCAGCTCATCTAATTTTGGCAATCCGGAATTTGGCTTGTTCTCTAAGAATGTCGTAGCCCATAGAAAGAAGCAGACACTTTAAGCAGGAAACTCATTCCAAAACTGGCATCTAATTGAGTGGGATGGTTTGTTCAGAGGTGTCTGTTTCTCTAATGACTAGAATTAGATAATGAGCTTAAACCAGGCACTTCACTTTGCAAGAGCTAAAATTGTAGAACATACCAAATGGCTGACATCACCAACAGTCCTGACCAGTGACACCACAACACTCAGACTGATCCAAAGCTGAGACTGCTCCTACCCCAAGAAGGCTACATGGGCAAAGCATAACCCATTCTCTAACAGCTGCTGCAGAAGCTGATCTATGTGACCTAAAGAAATCACTGTTACATTGTGACTTCAATTCTTCAAAAAGGAAGAAGCAGTGACACAACTGTGGCTTCTTCACAAAGAGCTGATGTGTTGCAAGCACAGTCCCTTGCCAGAAGAAGAAAAGAATGAGAAGGCATATTTGGAAATCCATAGGACTGCTGATCAAGTAACATGTGGAGAGGAGAGGTATCTCCAGACACTTGGAGATGTCCAGAATTAATCTAAGGCCCATATGAAACATCCTTCTTCATAAAATTGAGACCATTGAGGGGGGCCTATTCTCTCCGTGGTATACTTCCTTCCCCTTATTTAGAAGTGCCCTGACCCTCCTCTGGTCTGTTTTACTGCACCTAAAAAAGAAATCTAAACAAACTGTTTTAAATATTTACTTTCCTTTTTCACAACACTGTCAATATCCCGCAAAAGTTGCTACTGCATGGCAGCACCCCCACTGCTGTGCTTTAGAGAAAACTCTGACTTTGCAACTGCTATAAAACATCACCAATAAAAATGGGATTGGAGATATGCAAATCCCAGGCCCCCAGTGCACAGGGCAATGCTTTCCTGCTTCATGAAGCAAACCCCACTTGTTCTGAGAAATTAAAGCAGAATATTCACTGTAGGCTGAGGCTTGCTAATAAAGAAGGGGTAAAAGAGAAGAAATATTCTCTAGTTTTCTGTCTATGTACTTTGCCTGAAAGGTGGAAAACTTAGGAAATTAAACATTTTACCTTTATGGTAAAATGCTTCTTCTTGGGTGGATGCCAGACAGTGGTGGTTGAATGAATGAATGCCCGCAGAGGTGTTAAGGATGTCACGAGCACATATGCTTTGATGATGACAGAAAGGTCTTGAGCTTTCACAATGTCCTGGTGGTCTGATGATGTTGATACTTGATTCCTGGAAGGTAATAAAAATATGTAGCATTAATGCAGTTCTTTTGCAAATGAGCTATAAATAAATAAATAGTGAAATAGTGAAATTAGTGGAAATAGGAAATTAGCCTTTTCTCCCCCAAGTTAAGCAACACAGTAGATTAAATCAAGTAGACTGGAATGAAGCTTTGCATCAAGTCATTTTATGGCTTTCATCATTGTTAAATCTTAATTTCCAAACACAGGGAGCAACTATATTTGGGAGTCATGTTTGAGAGTACATACGAGTAACTGCATTTTGGCAATATTGTAAGTGCGGCAAATGCAGGACATTCAGAGCTAAAGATTAAATCAAGATTAAATTAAACATTAAAGAAATCCAAGCATCTTAAATAACAGAAATGCATAGCCAAGGTACCCTATCTAACACTGATTTGTAGTGAATTCAGAAAAACATCCCCACCCAACCCTATGGAAAGACCGCACTATTGTTAGCGCTTTCTTCTGCAAAGGGATAGAAACATGTGGTGCTGCATACTTCCCCTAATGAAAGCCATATACAATCATTCCAAATATTATGAGAGACTAGGATACCTAGAAATAACCCATAATAAATCAGTTAAACCTAAGAATTCCACAAGCTAACTTTGTTTAAGAAGGGACAGGGCTCTCTAAAAACTGGCCTACAGCCCCCATAGTACACACAAAAAGTCAGCCATAGAAAAAGGACAGAAAAAAAAGCAAACCCAAGAAAAAAACCTGTTATTTAAAAGCTTATTACTTGGGGAAATCTGAGCTATACTTGTGCATATTCACAAATGGCATTATTAATCTGTCTGTTAAAATCTCTGAGTATCAATTTACCTCATCGAAAATTCAATGGGAAGATGACTATAGAAATTATGGGTCTCTAAGTCTGATTACTGGTAAAAGACTAGGGCCTCTCCTCCCATTTCTGTGTAATTTTTGGCAATATGTGGCCTTTCCAGATGTCAGTTTTGCTTTCTGTTAAGTAAGTCTAATAACATCTACCTTGAAGAGAACTTTTTCTCCCCTCTGCAGAATAGTAGGTCCTCAGAACATAAAATTTGTGAAATACTGTAATGTAGGAAACAGCACTTGATAACAGACATGTTATCAAGTACTTCTTGGTTCTTCACCTAAGGGAGGATTTCTGTGCAATATGTGTGTATGTGGTAGGGGCAAAGCAGGGATGGGAGCAGGAAACAGCTCAGCCACCATGAGACCTAAAGTTTCAGGGCTGTCTCTGGGTCTGTATGGACCTGTCTAGGTGCTCCAGTGTCTCAACATAAAGACTTAGACATTTATACTCAGAACATGTGCAAACTTGGCTAATACAGAAGGAAACATCATGCAAGTATGAGATCCAATACACCCAAGGGCTCCATCTGCTGTGGTCTCCCCTTTTGCTACATTTTGCACCCTTGACTCCCAAGTAACTGCATGCTGAAGCTCTGGCAGTGCCTGAGGGTGGGTTATCATTAACTTACAGCTTTGCACTTGCGCTCTGCTTCCACCAGTGCTGCAGATGGGAGGCATGAGCCTGCTCAGTGATTGTGCTGCCCTGGGACACATTTCTTCCGACGCTGCCCCTTGACAGTCCAGGCTGGCCAGAGCACTCTGGGGTGACAACTGGGAGCTGCAGGTCTGAAAAAGTACCAAGGGGATGAGAAAGGAAGTCAGCAGAACATTGAAAGCAGGGGTGGACTCCTGCTGCTAAAGATAAAATGTATAAAACACAATAGACAGAGAGGAGCTACCAACATCAGATGAAAATGTAAAATAACAAATGCTGACACGATAAACCCTTCTTCATCTACAAGCAGAGAGTTTCACCCCCACCAAGACCCCCTTCCAGCTGCAAGCTGCAGGCTGAAAGGATTAGCTATAACTCCCATTTTAGAGGTGAGTGTAGAAATGCAGCATACAAAAAGCATCCCCTTCTTCCTTCTACAAAACTGAGATCCTTGATTTCTAAATATAGAATGTCAAACCTTAGTTTCTTGTGGAGCACTAATTGCAATTAATGGGGACAAGAAACCTATTTGACTAAGGGTCAAGGGACTTTGCCACTGTAATAACAAATCTCAGTAAATAACCACATATCCTTATTTCTATGTTCAACATTTAAGGCTACAATTTGCAAGTACTAAAACCTATGGGAGGCTTAGTTCTGCCACCAAACACAGTGGGAGCAGGACTGAGGAACCACAGTTCTCAAGATTACTGAGGCATGTGACTATTAATAATAATCAAAATATTGTGATGTGAGATCAGTCAAAGGGTGGTATGCATTTTCTGCTTTTACTGTGCTTGATAATAGCCCTTATGTTATGTCATTATGTCGTGTAGAGTAGTTTTCATTAACTCTAACATACATCACATTTCAAGTTCTTAAGTAATGGTAAGGAAAAATCAAGCTGTTCACATTATTTCCAAAACCTTATTACTTTTCTTTTTAATGACATACTGCATTGTGCTATGTTATGAATTTATTTGTACACCCTCTTTTTAAAAGCATGCACTTTCAACTTTGGTACATGAAATGAAAAATAAAACTGAAGTTATGCTCCTTGTGATGAGCTGTGAACACACATATAAGGAGAAAACCTATTCATTTTCACAGAGATCCTATTAAAATCACATTGTGATTGTCTATATTTATTGACTGTTCATCAGACCAGCTCATTTCAGCCTTCCAATCTCAGCTGGGATCTAGAATTAATCTGGTCCTCTGCCTTCCATGCGCCATTTAGCAGGATTAAAGGATTTAATAACCAAAACGAGGCAGTTATTTAATAGAGCACATCATGATCAAATTATATTCACACATCTTTCTGTTGTGTTAGGCATTATAACTGATTTGGACTTTGTAAGTGACTACTTGGTTTTTGATGGTACAGTGACAAAAGCAGACAGCTCTGCTTCCTTGACTGTGTAGTGACAAGAGGAGTAAGCCTGTGAACTCCCATTAAGTCATTTATTTAGCAGTCTTGCTTCTGAATATGAACACAGACCAGATCTGCAAAATCACAGTATTTTTTCCCATATCTGACTTGATGCAAAGACAAAAGGGCATTTCACTTGGCCGTTTCCACCCTGTAGATAGACAATGGCATTTCACCATGGCAATTAGCAATAGTCACATGTAATTACTACTATGCATCACTTCAGATATTTAAAAGAAAGTAAACATTTTACTGAAAATATGAACATGGCAGAGAAGGGCTGATCAGATCATTACCCAAGAGAAAGCAGTGTGTCTTTTCCTTTTAAAAACATGTTTCTAATTGTGTTGTTAAAGCAACAAGTAAACTACATCATATTAACTCACAAGACAGAGTTTGAAAAAAATGAGATGAGGTTTGTGTACCTGTATTTATCACTCTTAAATGAGAGTTTTAGCTGTTTCAGGGAAAGAAAAGAAATTACTTCAATATTAATTCATTTGTTACTACCCAGCTGATGATTTACTGGAGCCAGATACAAGAAGGTAAAACAAATGGGTAGGGTGAAATGACAATCAGAACTGCCCTGAAATTCTCAAACCCCTGGGTAGAAGATCCTTAGTATTGTCTTAAATCATTGCAAAATGCCTCAATGTAAAAAAACAAAAACAAAAATTAAGTCAACAAAACCAAAAAACCCCCCAAAATCACAAACAAATAAAACCAACCAATCAACCAGAAAACAAAAACAACAGCAACAAAAGCCACAAAAACAAAATAAACAAACAACAACAAAAAATAAAAAACCAAAACCACCTGCCATGTCTTAAGGAAGAGAAAGTCAAACAAGTTTCAGGGTGCTGATGATTAGCACTGAGAACAAAAAAGGGCAATCCTCATAAATTATTCCTCATTCTACAGAGCATCCTGTTTGTGTGATGCCTTACATCCCTTTATTGATCTTGTGTTGGCATCCCCTTGGGAGAGCCCATCACAAGGGGGCTGTAAGAAGTGAGACTGTCAGTAGGTGCTCACTCCTTTGAGATGACACAGAGCATGTACACCATCAGCCACAGTTAAGAGGGAGTGACAGTCCGTCACTTTGGTAAATGTACTCCTAGCAATCAATGAACACAATTATCATAATAATAAAGAGACATCAGTAGTGCTGAACTGAGCACACTCAGCTGCATCAGTTCTCATGGCAACTCTTCACCTGCTCCTGCACTCAAAAGCAGTAACAGTGTTTATTAGAGCTGTGTATTTGTTAATCAACTTTATCATCAATGAAAATTAGCCTGCAGTGCCTTTACTGTTTGCAGTAATTGCCATGTTTTTCCATCTTGAAATCACTCTACAAGCTGTTGTTAATTAACCAGTCCTCTTGAAGTACGTAAACAACATCAACATTTTATAGAGGAAGAGGTGAAGCAGGCTCAGCGGTTTATGTGTCAAGCAGCTTGGGAAACCAAGTTATAAAGAGTCCCAGCATCCTAATATCATGTCCAGACTACATCCCCTCCTTAAAAATCCGAATCTTTATATTTGTAATTTGTAAGTCCTATTTTTTGTGGCAGAATCTAAAGATCAAAGGAAAAGAAAATTAAACAAAAAAAGATTTTTTTTTCTTTTTAAAGTGGCTATGCAGTAGTGGAAATGTTACACAAAGTAACAAAGTGATGTTTTCCTGAGGGGCAGCTGCAGACTTTGCCACAAGTACTTTTTGAGGCCACAAGCATTTTTGATGCTCCAGTGTAAAGTAAAGGACCTATGGCTGGATACCTGCTTTCACTTTAAAAAGCCACAAAACTTAATTTCATTGAAAATTTGACTTGAAGAAGCTTTCTGATGCTGACATCTCTGGAGTGGTACCACTGAAAACACTGACAAACAACACCACTTTACCTATGCCTACAGTGTTCACTGTGAGGCCATGCTGATGCGTAAGGAAGCCATTACATGTTCTCAGCTGAATTCACACATTAACCAAAGCAACAGGTAAAACACAGGCATGAGACATAAGAACAGCTGTGTGGCACAGGTGAAAAGGAGGTATAAAATCCACCAAAGCAAGTCAACACCTCTAGATCAAAAAAATTAAGCACCTCTTTGTCACATGAACTGGTGGTAGATACTGGTCTGTCAACTGCAATCTCTCAAAGTACAAGTCAAACAGATCAGTTGACAGTGACAACTGATACCTAATCCAGCAGCCCCACTGAAATCTAATGAAGCCTTTCAAGTGTTTTACACAGCTATGACTTCTTGCTCCTTCTCCCCTCATCTCCGGCTCACAAGTTATTTACTTGTCTTTGTCTCAGAGTTCTGAAGTGTAACATGAGACTCAACACACACATAGTAAAGAATAGCTGATTTAAGTGTTACAACGTGTGGCTGAGCAACAGGTTTACCAATAGCTAGAAGTACGTTTGAACAAATTAAGAACTCCTGGAGCAAAGCCAGGCTGCAGCCACCTGGACTGCTGGTAAATGGAACACTTAGGTTAACATGAACATCTGGTGATCTGCAAAGGCAAGAAAGTCAGCAACAGAATACCCTACTGGCTGAACTAAGTGAGTAACACTTGGTGAAAAGAAAAGGAAACAGAAGATGAATGAGAATGTGTCCTCTTCTTTATCTTTCCTTCTATAGTATCCTTTGATGTTACAAGGAAGGTTATGATATGGGTTTGTTAGTTAATTTTTTACTTTGTAAACGATCAAATAGACTATATTTTATATATTTCAGACATAGAGAAAGGAACAATTAAGACTATCATTTGTGAGAAAAAGGTCCTTTTGTTTCTAAAGTGCCCATCAACTGTCAGATCTGTTACAAGCATTTCAAGAGCGATTGAGTCACCTTGGGAGCTCCTGGCTGTTTAATGAAGCACAAAGCTAGAGATGGAATGACATGTAACTGAAGTGCTGTGCTTTGTTCTGAGTCCAAAACGTTGTTAATTTCTTTCATCTAATGAAATTGTAAGCTCAGCACATTTGTACTTGCAAGGTCTTCAAAGGTACCTCATGCCATCTATCAGCAGTTTCTACAGTACCATGTTCAAGAACTGCTGATAAGAGGTCCTCTCTCTCAGCCTTGCTGGTTTGTGTTCTGACAGGGCACCTCAGGGAGTTAGAAAAACTCCATATTGCATCCTGCTCTGGGATCATCCATTTTCCTTACTGGTGTGGGGTGCTGGAGCACAAAGATTTTATTTGTGATACAGACCAGGCAAGCTGTATTGCTACAACATGGTCCTCTTCCAGTATTTACAGCTGGGCAATTTTCCAGCCTCTGTAGGTGTGTTTAACAGCTGCAAAGATTGTTTCGCATCAGGAGATGCTTAAAAAGCTTTCATAGATTCTTAGGCAGAATTCGGAGCCCTCCAGGACGAGGAACTTTGATCAAAATAAAGGCTAGTAACCTTTGGCTCAGTCAGGTATACCAACCTTCTCTAAGCTGCATAACTGGCAAAGTAATGAGCATTGAAAGTGCAATTTTTTTCCATTTTTCAGTGTTGATTTTGGAGGATGCATGATTTGACTTGAACTACTGCCACGACATGGCTTGAGACTTGTCACAGAAAGCAGATCTATTCCACTCAATCACCTCCTGTTTCCTATTTAACTTTTGGATTAAAAAACTCTGAAACAAAGATTAGTCATGTACTATGGCTTACACACTATGCCCTGAGGTTGCTAAAGAAAGAGAGAGAACCTTTAACACTCAGTTTTATAACCTATGCATTTAGAAAAGTGTGGCTGTGAAACTCAAAGTAGATTATGAATATCTGAAAGAAAATAGAGAAACTAGGGGCAATCCTGGCCCCCAGTGAAGTCCTGGAAAAATTTCCATTGATTTCACTGGAATATGGTTTCTTTCTTGAGACTTAATGTGTGATGGTCTTGATATGCATTACAAGCTTTATTTGTGATGTCAACATTGCTGCAAGTCCAATAACCCATCCACTGCTGACTAATGATTCAGCTGTCCTTAAAAGGTTTTCACATTAAAAAAATGCAGTGATCCCACCCCTTGTAATACACATAAACTCAAAGCAACACACCCTGGATATTTAGAATGGAGAAATGTCAAACTACTTGTCATTTCTGGAAGTTTAAAATATCCTAAATATGTTTAGTATTAAAAACCAAACAATCTTACAGTGAAGCACATCTAGAGGGAAATTAATTTAAACTGTGGTTTGAAATGCACTGAAATTCATTGTGAAGTTTCAGAGTTAAAAAAGATAAAATAATGACAGTGCATCACTTATATGATGTTTATTTTTTCCTTTAGAAATATCAGCAAATACAGCTTCAGTTTAGATTAACAATTTACCATGTCTTTTGCCTCCCTGTTTTGGCAGGTGCCCAAAAACCAGTATTTACAGCAATATGTAAGTTTTTGTGTCTTCATTCCTAAAAAAAAGTTAGAGGTGTGGGGTTTTTTCCAATATTTTTAAGAAGGGCTGCTTCTTCTGTGTGCACCCTTCATACTAGAACTTAATTACACAGACAAGCTGTAAAACTTTGGAAAAAGCAACTCAGTGAAAATGCTGTCTGACTGTTGCATGATTAGAGCCCCCTTTCTGTACTAGTAACAGGGTAGAATATAGAAGGCCAAGTAATTAAATTAATTTAGCTGCTTTACTTCTTTTGAGATTACTCATATTTGCTGTTAGGTTGCTGTTCTTATCTTAGCTGAGATTTGATACTCTTGTAAAGCCAATGAAATTCCTACCCCACATAAAATTGACTAGGAAAAAATCAGATGCTGGTTTAATTGGCCACTCTTGAGGCTCTTAGTAACTTCAGTAGCAGAAAGGTAATAGGCACAAACCTGATCAAAACTGGTGTGCAAATATTTATAAGCTGGCAAAAGAAATGCATCCTCCTATAAAAAATCAAGTTCCTGTACCAGAGATACTGAATTGTAACAACTGAAAATAAATTTAATCTGTAATTTCTCTCTTCCATAGGTGGCTCCAGTGAGTCTGGCTTCCTACCCTCAGGTCACAACCCTTCCTGTTGTGACCTTGGGTTACAGTGTAACCTTGGGTTACTCTGCCTATCCCCAGAGTAACCCAAGGACACTGGGGATAGGCAGCAAGAGAAGAAAGCTAGCACGGGGTTAGCACCAGACCATAAACATATCACAGAGTGAGAGCACAGTCACACAGCTGGACTATCTTGGCTCTCCCTCCCATACAATTTCATTAGGCTCATGTCTATCCCAAGACCATCTGCGTGATTAACACTGCTGACCAGCCTGGCAGGAGATCAAGGGAGCACAAAGGCTGGCAGACACTCATAAAGTCTCCGCACTAGTGACACTAAGAAACAGAAACACAGAAGGCAGGCATACAGCAAAAGTATTATTTAAAGAAAGGATCAGTGATCTGCATGGGTAGAGAGGACAGCTATGGATGGCGCAGGCTGGACCCTGGAAGTGATGAACACAGACAAATGCTTATATGGAAAGGCAGACTATTTTGGATTCCTTAGGGAACAGGAAAATTAGAGAGGCAATGAAAGGAGCACTTCCACTACTTTCCTAGGCAAAACCCGCCAAAGATAGTATTTGTTGTATATGCATCAGGATGCCTTTCCTGTGCCTTATACTGAATCTGGGCAACTCTGCTCACATTGCGGACCTTAGTCCTCTCCATCTCTTGGCTGGGAGTAGTTCCAGGAGGCAACCAAGCCCAGATCTTAACCTACATACAGTGGGTTACCAGGTATGAACACCTAAAATCTCTTTGACAGTCATTCTCCAACCTCAGAGAGCTTCTAGATTTGGGTTGTTTGTGGGAAGATTTAATTTTCAGATCACTACAACTGTTGCAGCTTTTGCTGATCTGAGCAATGAATGCCAGAGGTGTCCCTTGGTCATCCATTAGCTATATCAGAACTTCCCCATGGCTCAAGTCCCATATAATGAGCAGGCATCAGGCACTTGGTTAAAAACTGAGCCAAATGCCCTGCAAAAGCAGAAGTTCAAACAATCCTCTCAGCCTGTGCATTGTGCACTTACCAGTGTCTTCCATGTTCAATTCTAAGATCTGTTACTATTCTTATGCCTCATCACAAATCCATTACCACAAATCCATATACCCTTCTTCCAGCAACTCCTTCAATAGTAATCCAATTTATCCACACACATCATGTATTTTTTACATTTTTGCTCTTCTAAAGTCTTTTTCCAGACTGATTTTCCTAACTTTTTCTCTTCCCAGTTTCTTTTCTAAAAAGCAGTCATCACTAGTGTGTGTATTATTTCTCCCCTCCCCATAAAGATAGAAGCAGTATGAAATGTCAGACTGACAAAAACATTTTCTGTTAAAGAGACAAAGCAAAGAAATAAGCACTGGCCTGATATTTTGTAGAAATCATTTTTTTTCCTATACAACAGGGGTATGAGAATGGGCATGCTATATTAAATACAAAACCTAGCAGTTTAAGAGAGGCACATCAACAAATAAAATAACATTAAAAAAAAAACCAAACCACTTTACTACTGCTCATCAACATGAACACTGTCATAGCCACAGTAAATCCAGTAATCCCATTTTCTCAGCCTTGCTGCATGGTATTTCTTTCCACAACTTACTATGTCTTTAATTAAAGAACATAATTCTTGGTGTTTTCACTTTTACAGGAAATTGCTTGGCTCCTTGGAGGCTGACTAAATGACAAACAGTAATAACAAACCAACCGATCCTCTAACAGGTATCACAGAGAAACCCTGTTGACTCAAACATACAACAGCGAAAGTACATGACTGATTTGAAAGGAAATAAACTGTTCTGTGGAGGAAATACTGATGAAAATTGTTCTTTCTGTGAATAATTTTAAAATTGAGGATCAAACAAATCATGCTAATTGGCAACTTTGCTGTTGTTGAAAAGACAGATCTGTCAGAGAATGCAAGCAAAAGGAGGGGAGGGGAGGGGAGGGGAGGGGAGGGGAGGGGAGGGGAGGGGAGGGGAGGGGAGGGGAGGGGAGGGGAGGGGAGGGGAGGGGAGGGGAGGGGAGGGGAGGGGAGGGGAGGGGAGGGGAGGGGAGGGGAGGGGAGGGGAAAATCAGACTCATCAGTCTTGTATATTTGCAAACAAGGCTAAATATGAATAGGATAATGTGGAGTTGGTTGTTACTGAATTACAAAACTAATGAAAAAGACAAAATTTCTTCTTAGCAAAGTTTTGTTGTGAAGATAGATCACAAATGCAAAATAACATTGATGCTGGATATTTAGTAGTGTAACTGAGATCATAATGTATCCTTCTGTAGTTTAACTAGACCTAATACAGTGCACAACAGGGTTTTTTTCCAGTTTCTATTCAAAGCTGAATTTTACCCATGGTAAATTAGAATTCTTTGGAAACTCGCCCATAACCTTTAAACTTTTCTGGTTGATTATCTTAATACACAAAGGCTTTTTATCAGTAAATTATATCTGGATGGGAGCCAAACTCTGACTCCTACTCCTTCTCCATGCCACAACATTTTTGTAAAGCTGAACAAACATATTACACCAAACCCAGGGCACAGAAGTGTAGACACCAATATACTGTATTAACACAAAAAAAGTCAAAAAATTAGACACTTATAGCCAAATTATTTCTGCAATATGCATTAGATAAACAATGCAATGTCTTTACCTGGAAAGATACTGTATAACTGTAATCTATATTTAAGTGTGTTAAAATATATTATCATTCATTTTTTCCCTCTATGCATTCATGACTAAAAATAAAATGGAACTGTAAGCTTGACAGTCTCATTTCAGAAACTTCCTGTGACAACTATTAAAAGACCATCATCACACATGGAGATTTGAAGAAATCAGATTACCTGAAAAGGCTTCTGTTATCTGGCATAATCCCTCTTTTCTGCAAAGAAAATGCTGGATTTCTGGAAGTAGGTTTACCTGCATATAAAAAGAGGAGCTTTAATGATTTCATTTAAAAAAAAATGTTCTTTTTTCTTCAATGGAAAAAGCCTTCAATGGCTTTGTGTATAATTTATCAGAGACACCTCATGTGCAAAACTACCATCAGTGTCAAAAGGAAATGACAACTTTGCCCTCCCTGCAATGTGGGGATAATGAATTTAAGGTGTGGACTCTTTCTCCATGTCCATAACAAGCCAAAATTTTAGGCCTATAACTTTCCTTCTGGCTGCTCAGTGTTGACCCTTGTTGACTCTGTCCCCTTTTCAGACTCTGCAGCTTCTCTGTTCCATGCCAGTTACCAGCCACTGTCTCTCCCTGCATGGAAATACCCCATGCCTCTTGAAATGCTGTGCTTGGGATCAGAGGCAAGCTAACATAGCTAAATCACATGCAGGCTCTGCAGCCAAGAACTGTGTTGCGCTGTGGTATGGACATGCCAGCAGCAAGTAATGTTAGTTCAGTATTTAAAGTTTCCTGGAGGAATGGGCCATCTGGTTTAAGTCTCTGCTCTGCTGCAGACTTCCTGAGAGAACTTGGACAATTCCTTTGATCACCTTGTGTCCCAGTTATTCATGTGTGTCACATCTGGACGTTGTAGCACGCTGTAAGGTTTACCTTATTGCACAGCATTAGAGGCTCAGATGTGGTAACATAGGCAGAATAAGCACAAAGCAGTTTGCAGAAGCCTGGGATGTTTTATTATCTGAGCCTGAGTACATTCAAAGCATGTATATTTCTAGCAAACTATACCTGCCATAAAAATTTCACTTTGAATGTTCTTAGATATGGCATGCTGTCCCAGGGAACTCCAGTGTACATGTTCCTAGAACTGACTTCTGTGGACACCAGTGGCTTTTTGTATCACCCGAGGCACCTTTTAAAGCAGCTCCATTTTTCTCAGACCCTCAAGTTGGAGTCTATAATTTAGGGTCTTGCCATTATTATCTGTGCTATTTTACTTGAAATACAAGTCAAACTGTAGTTGTAGCTTTGTAGCTCGGTCACATTTTAGCAAAGACTTCAGTTTATATCACTTACCTATATTTATCAATAGTCCAGGTGTTTACATAGACATTACATATCTAAGTAACCTAAACTGTGCCCACAACATGCTCAAGTGAAAAAAAAACAAACAAAAAGCAATCCTGAAAACACCAGGATAATTGGCACTATTGATGCTTTAGACCATGAGTAAACAGGTTGCAGTGCCAGAGCAATGAATTCCCTTGAAGGCCCTGGTCCAGATTATACATTATCAATTGTAAGAGCACTGTCACTGTTTGGAGAAGTGCCTAAGTTATGTTTACAAAGCAGCAAAGACATTAGGTGAAACTCAGTTGTGATATAAGATGTGAAGCCTAAACTCATCCATCTCTATCTTCTGCCTATACTCTTATTCTGCGATATTGCATGGATTTTCTAAAAAAGAGAATTTCTAAATTCTCTTTTAAAATGGGGTAAATTGCTTGACTGCAAAATTGTAGACACTTTTGCAGTCAGACACACTGTTTGAAGGTGGCCAAGAGTGCAAAAGTTCAAGCTTAAGAAGAGAAAAGAGAAACTTGACACTGAGTTGTAACAATTTTCAGTATTTACTGAAATACTTACATCCAAACTAACATACTATGTCCAAATGAGAAATTGCTTTTGATAACTGGGTGTGATATAGAGAAGAACGAAATGTTGGAACCTGACAAGTTCTCAGTAAATAGATAACATGAAAAAACTTCATTGCTGCTAAACCATGCTTCCGTGGTATAAAATAAACTATACATACTTTCCTTTTTATGAGTGAGGGCTGAAAGTTTGGGCTAGCCTTTCCTTCCATTCCCACAAAGAATAACGCAATAATCTCATACCTTCTGGAATACCTCTAGATTATGAAAATCTTCCATTTGCAAGCAGCCAGTACCATCATTTTTTCTGGAAGATAAGCAGATCAAAAGATCCCACAGATTCATAGCACCTAGCAGGAAAGAAAAGAAGCACTTTGAGAAAGAAAATATTATGCCATTCTTATTTGCATAAAATATACTTAGAGCCAAATCCTGAAGAACAGCAAACTGTTGGAGAGCTAATTACATGAACAGCTACAGGTGGCAGAAGGATAAAAGACATATTTGCTACCACAGTTCAAGCTTTGGAACTGTATTTAGGTGTTTCACAGTTGGCATTTCCTGTTATTCCTGCCTCCTGATGTCCAAACCCTGCTGTTTGACCTGTTTAACATTCAGAAACTAAAACATTCACTAACATGATGCTGCTTTAAATTGTTCTTTTTTTTCTGAACTCCTCAACATGCACACTTACAACACACATCCAGTACATGCAATGTGATCTTCTGAGGTGTTTCTTTAATGGAAAGTAAATTTAACAGGAATTATTACTGGTCATGCTATTGCAAACAGCACGAATTTTGGTGTAGTGGCTTCCTCAATATTAGACACTAGACTGCCAGATCTAGAACTGGTGTACAAGAGGGAATTAGATTGCTAGCTTCTGAGTTAGTGTGATGCTTCCTTCCAGGGGCAAAGCTGACCTGTGAGACCATGGGGTCCTATTATCAGAAAACAAGCAACACCAGAGTCAGACACACTTGAAAAGACAAAACTTAATTCCACCAATTAAAACACCATTATGGATTAGAAGGTGCAACTCTTGAAGTTGTCCATATCTCAGTATGTGATGTGGTGTAGAAATGCCAGTGTTGCTTCAAATGGCCTTGGTCAGCTTCCTCACATGGTCATTTGTTTTCTTCTCTATATACAGCCTTTGTTATGTGGACCAGTTAGAGATAGTGGCAGCTCACAAGAAAATTATTACATCTGTTGAGGACACCATTAATATGTTCAATAGAGGGTAAATTATCTCATTGACAGAAAGACAATTAGTAATAATGAACTGCCAAACAGGGCAGTCAGAGAAGCTGTACAGCATCCAAGGCAGGGTATAGAATCAGGTCTCAAAGCTCCCTGCAGAATAGCTATTTCAGTAACTGCTTAGTTCTTTTTCCCAAGGTTGGGAAGATTACATGTATTTTATTCCATTTTGTGCTATCCATCTGTGATGCCTTCTTAATTTTATTAGATTACCCCTGTAATTTGGTTCCACCAATGGCCCACAGAGGTATTTATTGTATTTATTTCCTTTCCTTCTTTCTTTCTCCAGAATGTATTTTTTCCCTATCCCAATCATAATTACAAATGTCAAGCAGGGTAAAGATTCCACTTAAGGAGATTTAACACTCAATTTACATTAAATACAGTAATGAACTGATTGTGTAGAATGGATCCAGGCATATGAAAGTAGCTATCACTTTTTTATGTTTATAAACATTGTGACAAAGCTGAAGAAATACATTTTCAGTTACACTGCATTTATTACTGTAACAAGTTCTTCAATTTCACATTATGAGAACCAGTATTATGGTATAAAAGTAATTAGGGTATATGAAATTTAGGCAAGACAGATCCACAACATGCTTCTTTGTGAAAGAAACAACAAAAATACCCCTGCAGGTGGATAAAAATGTCACAGATAGCAAACAAACAAAGCATTAAAGAAATATACAAGCAAATACTTCATTTTAGTGCAGAAGTTTGGCAGTGCTAACAATCTACTCAATAACCTCACAAGCTATGTAATTACCAGATAAGCAAAATGTTATACCTCTGACTAATAAACACCTTTGAATAAATCATTATAATTACATATAAATCACAATGCCTAGTTGTGTGCAAATTGAAAGGGAGCTGGAGGGAACTCCATTTCTCAGAAGCAGCTCATTTCCTTCCCTTGTTTATTGTGACACATCCTGCCCTGGGAAGAATTTGATCCCTGGCTCCAGAGGATATGTTGCACTGCATGTTTGCCTTTAGGATACATCAGAGTGATCAACATGAATGCACCTAAGAGAAGAAAAGGAAAATATACCCTCAGATCTGGTGTGCTTCTGAGCCAGTACCCAGGAAGCAGAACAGTTCAGGAGAGCTTGAATGCCTGCCATTACTTGTGTTTTCTATTCAGAGTAATTAAACCTCTAGCCAGTTATTTCAGTACAGAACAATCAGAACTCAAACATGTCTATTTATAGAAGTCAGGAGATTTCCGATTAGAAAAACAGCGTACACCTAGTGCTGTCTCTCAGATTCAGGCTGACAGAGCAGTGTGACTTCTATTTAAATGTATTGATATATTCCTCATAAACTATACCTGAAAAAGCATTCTTGGAAAACAAAAACAAAAGAGGCATGTGTTACAACAGCTATTTAGTTCCACAATAGGCTCCTCTAGGAATAGACATTGCCTCAAAATTGCCTATGTCACTCCTTTCAAAGCTTAACTTTTTGTGCAAAATGAACATCTATGATCATGAAACCAACACTCTGTCTTCCTTCTGCATATATAACAATTACAGAACTATATCACAGAAAAAAGAGTGTTACTGTCACTAATATTCCAACAACATCACATGGGCCATGTAAAGGACTCCGGGTTCTGTGTTTTAACATAGAAGATCCCTTTCCCAGAACTTATCTTTAAAGTAAAGCAAGATAAATGTAAGAAAAAACATTCTAAAATGAAAGACAAAGAACAAAAGTGACAGTAATAATTACAGTCATTGGCATGGAAGGACTCATGTTTCAAAATTTTTTTAGAGGCTTTATGAAGAAGCATTAATAATGTCTATATTATTCCATTTTCAATGTACACACTCTTTTTCTGGTTTCCTGCAGATTTCAAACCAGAAGTAGGCTTTGACAGGACATTTGAGGTGGAAGATTAAAAAGAATGCTTCATATCTAAACAATTTAATTACTAGCACTTTGCATGAGGCTTTTCCCATAGAAAGAACTTCATCTCTAGTTATGGAAATCCTGTTTGCTTTATTCAGCAAACCAGTGGAGCTCAGCACACAGAAGCTATAGGTCAGTTAGACAGTATGAAATCACACCTCATGGAGATAATCTCTACTCTCTGTATTATTTTGCACTTGGACAAGTAGAAGACTGGTAACAAGATGAGAATATGCTACTGCATGTTCATCTGCTCCCTGAACATCTTTTCAAATCAAGTTTGTTTAGTTCAGCCTGTTAATTAAGGCCTTACATACACAAGGAATGCTCATCTGCAGGATTACATCTAATTATGCAGGCAAAGTGAGCTTTATGTGGATACAAGCTGTCAGCATGATGCTTTTATTCACCTGTCTCTTGCCAGCTCTTAGCCTCTCCTCTCCTGCAGTCTTTGTAGCCATCATCCAGTCCCATCTTAAAATGTATTTGTACCTGGAATGTGTATCTAATGTTCACCTAAGAACATCAACCCAAGTTTCTATTCCAACTCTTAGTAGTACAGCATAATTTGATTGAAATCTGATGTGATCAGCTGTATTTATTTTTTTTTCAGAATGAGTAAAAGTAAATGCTATTCAATTCAGAAAGCAATAACTTTCAACTGGAAATTGATATAATGTACAACTTATAATTTTCAACAAAATATGACTGTTTTCCTTGGCTTTGAGACTGATTTGTCATTTGAAATAATTAAAATAGCTAATGTGGAAAAAATAATTTAAAAGATAATAGTCTAGGGAGAAAAACATTTTTTAGCAGCAGAGGAAATAGCAATGCAGACAACAATACAAACATTTAACATTTTTCTATAATAATATTCTGCAGAGAATTTTTGTATTCTTATATCACAGACCAAAGTTGACAGTTGAATCCACTCCTTTAAAATTACAGTTCCAATTTATTCCATGCCAGTTCCCCACAGAATTCTAAATAATAGCCCCACAAATATCAGGAATTGTAACCAAACCTGTTTATGAGGGTTACAGGGGTAACAATGATCAGGGGTAATCCTTCTGCTTCAATTTGTGTTGGTCATAGCTCTCCAGTAAGTTTCCCAGTTCTGGAAAATACGGTTAGAAAAAGGAGATAGGTTTTGCAAGACCTCCTGCAGGGTCTGACTGGGATGGAGTCAATCCTTTGTCTAGCAGCCCACACAGTGATGTCTTTTTCATTCGTTACCAAACTAGTTTATAACACACCATTCTTTTAACTATTTCTGAACAGTGCTTGCACAGTGACAGTGCCTTCTCAGTGTCTCCCACTGACCTGCTGCAAGGAGGCTGGGATGGGCATGGGGCTCGAGGGGGACACAGCCAGGACAGCTGACCCCAACTGGCCAAAGGGATACCATATGCTGCCGTACTCAACAACAAAAGCTGGGGGAAGAAGGAAGAAGGAAGAAGGGGGTGGGAGGGGG
The DNA here is from genome assembly GCA_024500445.1 of Entomyzon cyanotis. NCBI lineage: Eukaryota > Metazoa > Chordata > Aves > Passeriformes > Meliphagidae > Entomyzon > Entomyzon cyanotis. The sequence continues at coordinate 35,611,603 of JAKEPQ010001018.1, read as the reverse complement.
AAGACACACACATTCAGAGTGATGGCATGTGTCTGCCCAACCAACAGTTAGTTCCATCCATGATGAAGGTCCTGTCCTGGGGATGGCTGAACAACTGTTTGCACATGGGAAATGCTGAATTAATTCCTTGTTTTGCTTTGCTTGCAGACATAGCTTTTGCATTCCCTATTAAACTATCTCATTAAATTAGTTTTCTCACTTTTACCCTTCTGATTCTCTCCCTCATCCCACCAGGGGGAGATGAGCAAGCAGCTGGGTGCTGCTTTGCTTCTGGCTGGGGTTAAGCCACACCACACAATAGATTTTTACCCATCCAAAATCAGCTGTCCCTTTAATCACTGGAGACAGGATACTAAGTAAGCATTTTAATTTGAAGCAAAGGGTACATAAAGAACAGTTTCTAAACACATGTATCAAATACTGGAATACCTTACTCTACGGAGACCATAGAACCCCTGCTAAGGGAGATCCTGAGATTTGTACAGGATCCTTTTTTAAGAGAAATTCCTGTCAGCTCTTCTTGTAATATATTTTCAGGCACCTCTGAGCTGCATGGATGTAAGAGAAGATTTTCAGTAAAAGTTATTGTTTACATACTTTTGCATTCAACTGTACTCAGTTATACTCATGTCATGTTGTAATCCTGATCTGTAAAAAAAAATAAAAATAATGAATATAAGTTTTAGCTTCGTGAATCATGAGTCCTCATAGTATACAAGGAAAAAAAAAGTCAACCTCCTCTGCTCCTGCATGGTAATGGACTGAGCACAGATTGTACCGAGTCTGGCGAGGAGGCACGTTTTTATTGAAGTAGCTTTTTGTGCACAAATCCAACTTTAATCTGGACAGGGGAAAATGTTCGGCTTCAACCCTGCAATGTGGTCAGTTTACAGGAGCCAATAGTTTGTTAGCCAGAAGTTTAAAGTGGAAGCACTAACAGATGTCTGAAAGACAGAACTTCAAACTCACTGACTGGCTCTGGATTCTGAGTTGAATTTTATGCCCTTGAGCATCTCAGAGGGCAGTAGCATCAGGCAGGCTGTGTGCCGGGGTCTGGGGATGTGGGAATTCTACACCTCTGAAGATCTGAGCTTCGCTGATAACACTCCAGGGGAAAATATCCTTTGAAGCCTATTTCTGGTTACAGAAGTTTGGCTGTCTTGTAGTGCAAATATCAGAATGCCACTTGTTGGACTGAATAGGTTTTCTTTGTTAATGACACATCCTCTTACAAGTTTTTGATATCACGGTTTCATTTGTAAGACTTTCCCTAAAGGAATGTCTCACACCCAGGTGCTCAGGAATTTTCTCCTTAAAAAAGTAATTATTGGAAGCATTTTATTTTCTCTTTTGGTGTAGCCCTTGATGGTTATAAGCTATCACCAACATAGACTCACTACGACAACAAAATGATCACTCCACTGAGTGATAGCACAAGACACGATGGTGAGGTTTCTGATATTTTCTGAACTATTCTGGAAAGCACCTGTTCACCTGGCCATATGCAAAGCTTTCACTGTTTCAAACAGTGTGCTCCATGCCACTTGTTGAGACTGATTGTACTCTGCCATAGCCCCGTAACCACTAGCTTAGCAGGACAAATTAAACTAAAATCTATTGTCACATTAATTGCAGTGGAGTATTATAAGTGTAAAAAATACCCCACCCTATGTATGAGACTGAGATTGTTGGACGCAGTCAATTCATTCACAAAATACTTTGTGCAGTTGCTGTATGGCTGCCAGGGAAAGGCTGAAGGAATCCTGAGGACAGTCACTATTCACTCCCCTTGAGGATGGTCAGGACTTTTTTTTTTTGGCTCAGCGACTCCCTAACTAAGAGGATTTGAAGTGCCAAGGGAAGCATTCTTTGTAGAGGAGAGGCTGGCTTGAAACAAATGGAACCAGTTTAATTCCGAGTACAGTTCATCTGTCCCTGAACATCTTAGCACAAAACACTGCCCTGTGCTCAATAATTTGTGCACAGTCACATCAGAGTTCAGAATCTGGGCAGTGAAATAAGCATTTGAAGTTCTATCACAGTGCCTCTAATAAAGACAGAGTAATACTTGACTATCCTGTATCTCTTCTGCAAGGGCTGTGGAGGGATACTGCATCTAACTACAAATGGAGAGGCACAATGCTTCCACTCTTGCCTTAAAAAAAGAGTTCTTTCATTACTGTTTATTTATATCAGGGACAGGTTTCAAGACTGATATTCTTGTCAATCCAAAGGTGAATTTTAAAAGTAAAAAAATTAGTGTAAAAAGCCAAGAGCTACCTGTTTCTCTCAGAAATATTCTTGAATATGGAAAGATGTTTTCATTTCTCCACCTGGTCTCAAACTCTAAAACTGCCTTAGACCTAGCTACCAAGTCAAAGAGTTATCGTCTTCCTTACTGGAGCAATTGACAATACAACGCAGATTACTTTCTCTAAGAAAAAGCAAAAGGAATCTATTGCAGACATAAGTACAAGAATGGAGAACAGACAGGACAATCCTTTTTCCATTTATATCACATTCAGTCATGCAACAGATACCTTTTTTCAATCAACAAATGACCATACTACAGGAGACAACAAAAAAAAAATTTCAGACCTGGAGCAAATGTTTTAAAGTTGTGTTTTCAATTGCAGATAACTGTCTGTAAGACAACAAAAGGTAGTAAAAAAATTAAATTGCACTATTATTAAACTATATCCATATATTTTTCTGTGCAACCAAAGAACGGGCAGAATACTGGAAATAAAAGTAAAGTGCATTCAAAACTGTATTAGTCTGACATGGGGAGAAGAATACTGCAGTATTCTAAGGCAGGTACATTAGATGGTTCTCAGTCTACCCAGGAAAGACTGTCAGGCTAAGAATAATTCTCCACTGAGTTGTATTACAGATTGTAACTCTAACAACCTATATGTTTTATCATGGAATAACCTGTCAACTCAAGGTATGAAAATACGCTGTCAAAATACTTTCTGAGCTGTAGTAGAGTTCAATAGCAAATAAAAGGAAAATATGCAGTTCTGTCCCAATGACAAACACACTGGGGCAATTCAAACACTCAAGCCTGTTATTCCACTTCTGTGCTTACACACCATGCTTTGGATAAATATTCAGATTACGCTGGTATGTTCTCCACACATGGGTATTTTCTGCACAGCAAGCCTCAGTGAATCCAAAAGCTCCTAATAATCCAATACCGTACGCTCTTCTTGTACACAAGTTGAAATAATTTACAACGCCAACTGCTCCCAAATGCTGGAATTCTTACTTTATACATATTTAATGCACAACGTAAGCTACCACAGTCAAAGCTGCTAGACATGTTTCTCACTCACACATTGTGGGACTTAGACCTAACCTTCAGTGGGATGGAAGTATTTGGTACCTAGTTAAAGCACAGATGTCACAGATCCACCAAAGCTCAGTTAAATCCATGTGCGTAGGTGTTTCCTTACCTTCTGTGAAGGTGGAGAAAGAAACTGCCTGACAAAAAAGACAGGTCCAGAGATATTAGAGACAGGCTACTGAGAGTAGACTGGCATGAAGGACCAGGTGTAAACTGGGAGGTGAGAATGTGCATGTGAGAAGAGTCATGTAGCTGAGACATATAAGGATCAGGCTGCACAATGGAGCCCAGAGGAACTGCAGCATGTGGGGGGAATCCAAATAGCACCCAGCTGCCAGGGACATCCCAGGAGGGACATCTGCCCACAGAAAAATATTCTCTTATGCACATGTACAAACACACACATGAAGGACCACAGAGGCACAGTGCTGGGTGGGGTAACCCCAGTAACCATGCCAGAGAGACAAAAGCTCCTGCCCTGGTACCCCCAAGATGTCCCTGGGCAGGCTCTGCCACAGTGCCTATCATGATGAGTGAACAGGAGGCCCAAAGCACCTTGTGGACCTGAGGAGGTGTGGAAGCACATCCTAAATTGGATAAGTGTGTACACAGAACATAACAACAAGAAGTACTGAGGCACCTTCCCCACTTCCCAGACAGTTGCAAAACTTGGGGATCCTGCTACTTTTATAAGGAAGAGTCTGAGCTTTTAGAAAGGCACGTGCAACAAACAGAATGAGCTGGTGGCTGGAAAGAAGATTCAGTTGGAAAGTAGCTCCTAGGGAGGAGGAGTTCTGCCCAAGGAAACCAAAGTGCCAGCTTGTGTATACTTTCCATCCCGCATTTCACCCCAAACCTTCCACCACTCCCACTCTTTGCAACAGAATGTGACGTACCTGAGCTGAGAAGTCCTCTGAATGATGGAACTAATGAGAATTCATCGTTGACTTGAAAAGGCAGAAACTGTGCTAGAGCTGAGAAAACAGCCTCTTCCCTTCTATGGATATAAAGGAGCCACAGGATAAGCAGCTAAGGACTAAATGGGTTTATTTGTCTTGATGTCCTGTCTGATTCTAATTATGATGAATGAAGTTAACAATTACAATGTTAAAATAATGATGTTTGATCACATATGCAAGAACAAAGACATGTATTTTAAGATCCAAATGGCAGACCTTGATCACTGCAATTACAGCACTCAGGCATCCTATACCAATCCTTATTAATGTGTCAGAATCCTCATTCTGTGTCAGACACAAAACAATACCAAAAAAGAAGCTTGGGAATAAAGGCAATGGCTAAACTAAACAGTGTCAGGACACAGGCTCAACCACTGGCCTGCAATCATCTACTGTGTTTGTTTTCTTCTCCCTGGGTGGCCATGCAATGCCCCAGGAGACAGACTAAGCCAGTGACAGTTCCTAAAACTCAGCAAAAAGCAGGCCACCCTCAGTCAGGGGAAAAGAGTTTAGATACATGGACACGAGCCATGCTACATCACTCGTCCTCAGGACTAGGGAATTGACCCATTTTATTTATGAGTTAGACAAAACCACAGAAGACAGTGATGCAATAATTAAATCATGCCTAATGTAAGGGAGATTTCCAGCTGTACTTCACAGATACTGTTTTCTATGCATCACCCTATGCTGCTTTTCACATTTACCCACCTGGTGTGCCATGGGGTAGTGAAAGTCTGTGATAGATCATGACTGCCATGTAGTGCATCCATAAAACAAGGACTCTAAAGTAGACCTTAAAATTATCTCCATGAACATTTTAAATAAATGTCAGGTCAGACTTCACTTTTGAAGGTCAACAGACATCCTCACATTGTTAGATTTGCAAAAAAAATGTGTACTGTAACATCTGGGGTGTAAATCATATGTGTCATAGAGTGAATATTTTTCCTATTTCACACATCATCCTATCATAAAGAAGGCAACCTAACAAGCCTACAATTACCTTCTGGGCCAGTGCTTTCTTAAATATTTTTTTTTTCTAATCTTAGAGATTTTTTTTAAACCCTAACACTACATTCCTAGGAAAAATAGGGCAAACATGTCAAAATCTGTGTATTTAAAGTCCTTGACTTCAGCCTCATCTTTAAAGAAAATTACCTCAATTATTTTTTGTTGAAGAATGACTTCTAGACAGGCTTCCCTGATACTTGGCCTCACTGTGGCTGTGAAACGTGAAGTCAGAGTTTTTTTGATACACTTGCTGAAACCAAGGGGAAAAAATGTTTAAATGCCTAATTCTCATTTAGATAGACAAATGCTTCTTGACTGGCTCCAAAATAGCTAGATCTTGTTCTTATTTTGTCTACCAGCCTGTTGAACAGTACTTTGGTATGCTGATATGTTTTCTGTTTTACCTATTGCAAAATAAATTGTAGTGAACTAGTTTTCTTTCAAATAAAGAAAAAATTATATTGTCTTACTTCTCCATTTTACGCTAAAAGTCCTTTTTCAATAAACAGATTAACTGAGCTGTATTCTGTTAGATCTAAAATAACTGTGGTTCTGCCAGATTCATCTTGCATTTACAAAACAGAAAAACACTCAGTAAGCTCTCTTTCTATATACACTTTTAATAGTTGCTATAAATTAAAACTGAAAATCCTTTTTATAGCTAAATATTTATTTTTGAAAGCATTACAACAATAATCTTGTTATAGAAACACTTTATGACTTGAACAACTTGGTTCAAACTTTCCAAATGCATACCACTCAGCTTCTCTGTCCTTCCCTCTACCAGAGTATGATTGTGTTTTATTTATGTGAGGCCCCACTGAGGAAATATGTTAAGAATATATATTTTTTAATCTTGCTACCAGTTAAGGTTGCTCAAATCTTATTCCTGTGTTACTTTTTAATCCAAATCCCTTCTATATTTGCCTTCCTGTTGTGAAAAATGGACCTTGTTTTGTAAGGAAACATGCCTGCCAAAAATGATAGAAATTCATGACGTGAGGGTTTTTCTTTTTCATCAAAGAGAGGGTGTCACTTTTAGCAATATTTTTCTGTATGAAATAATTTTTTCCAGGAATCTGAAAGTTCTCATGACTAACTTGAAACTCAGAAATCATTTCAATTTCTGAGTATGTCAGACCTCCAAATGGACAAGCTCAGGGACTGAGTAAAACAATATTCAATATTACATTGAAAAATCAACTCTGAGGGAGTACAATGAACATCACAAGGGTAGAATAATCATTCCCCTCATGAAGAAAAGATTCTCATTTGGTGCAAGATAAGCCAGTGTAACAATATGTTGTGTGAAATTTTCAGAAACATGTCCTAAACCATGGGTGGCTACTGCACTTTTGATGTCAGGGGTGGTTTTGGGATGCAGCATTCAAAAGAGCTGTCAGCTGAAAGTGGATGCAGCTGGAGAAAGTTGGAATCTGAACATAGGAATGGCGTGGGCTGGCTGCAAATTACAATGAAGGCCTACACAGTGTATAAGCTTTTTGCTGCTTGATCCAAGAAAAGTCATGGTAGCTAAAGCAAAAAAAAAAAAAAAAAAAAAAAAGTTTCAGTGGTATATAATGCCACTACCTAAAATGGGAACACAATGATGAAAGGCAGCAGCACACTTCTCACAGCTGACCAGGGCTCAGAGCCAGTGACTACATCAAAAAGGTTGCACAGCTTCCAGCAGCCAAATCACTGAGCAATACTAACCAACAATCCCTTAGAGAGAGTGCTCTGGTGAGACGGTGACAGGCTTCTGGCTAGACTGACTGTCATTCTCCCAGCACCTATATTAGCAGACAATTATCTGACATTTAGGAGCAGACATACATATTTATAAACCAGCGTCTCTGCTTGAACCCTATCAGAGCCAGGATTCATTCTTAAAGGGAAGCATTTTAAAAATACTTTGGCCAATGTGTGGATCTTCCTGGACACTGGTGTTTTTCAGATTCTGTTAACATGACATAATTTATTCCAGTAAAGTTTTAATTTTAGCTCACTGTGTAATCAGTGTGTATCATTTTAATTATTGTAATCTCTAAGTCAGGCCCTTAAATACCACTCTCCACTGGACTGTATGTTCTGTTTATAAAACTAAAAAGAACATTCAGAGAAAGATATGTTTGGTAAACTTAGCATTTAATGCTATATTTTGGGTTTACCTGGCAGAGCTCAATGTCCTTATACTTTTGTTATAAACAAATAAAGAATTTCCTTTCCTAAAGAAAAAGAGTGCATTTGAAACAGAGGATTCAGTACCATCTTACAGAGGGTTTATTTTAGTGGTAAAAAGACATTGTCTGTGTGCTCTTATAGAAAGCATGAACATGGTCTGCTAGTAATTAGGAAGAAGAATACATATTGTTCAGAAAAACCGATGATGCATTTAGATTTTCTAACAAGAAACCACAGCATCACATTAGAGAACAGCATTCGTGTATGTCAGAAACTTATCAGTCTTGTACTGAAACCAATGATGTTTGCAGCAAGAGATTAATTGCTAAAAGCAAAATTTAAGAAGTTATTAAGACAGTGTATGTTTCTGGGATGCATTTCCTTTCCAAAATTAATGAACTTCCATGTTATGGAAGCAGATTAATTCTGTTACATGCTTATAACTTGTTAGGCTCTGAGGATCACATTTCTACCTATTTAGCTTGTTTAGGAAACTCCTTGTTTAACAGCATACAAATAGTGCTTCTAAAATGTGTGTTTTATTTGTCAAAACCTAGCTCAGGACTCACATAACATATTTTGAATTAGGAAACCAAGCAGTTTTGTATACTGTTGGTTATATATTTGTACCAACAGTTAACCAAAATGATTTTGGGAAGAGAAGTTACATCTGCTAGATTTGAATATACATATGTATTTGTATGGTAATCCAGAAGATATTTATGTGGCTTCTCCCACCATTATTATTTTCCAAAGTATTTTAAATTACTTACTTATGATAGAATGATCTCGTGCTTTTGCTGGCATGCTAGGATCTCCAGTCCTGCTTATTTAACCTTACCTCCACAGGGTTGTTTACACTTTCAGAACCTGATTTCAATTTTCTTTAATCTTCTCAGAGACTTTTGTATTTATAAAAGCTGAGCATCTAGTGACCTCTGTATTCCTGACATTTCCTCTACTCTCCACCATGAAAAAGAACAAAAACCCCAGTGTCCCATTTCTGTTCCAAAAAAATTAAACTGCTTCCTTCAGTGGGTTGGTCCTTGTAATTGAAAATGGCAACCAGATGTTTACAGAACACACAAGCAATTTTCCTTGAGGCCTTTAGTCTTTATAATTGTTTGCTAAAGTTAGTTGGATTTCATGGAAACTTGTCTGAGGCTGTAACAAACAGTAAGTAGGGGCTCCTCCTAACTGTACTCTGAACAATTGAAAAAAAAAAAGAAAGAAAAGTGAAGTTAAAATTAATGTTTCCTACCCTTGTTAATGTATTTCTAACTCCATAGAAAACCATTCACAAAAGGAGAAAAATTGGTTCTATTGGTACTTATTTTTACAACCCAACCCATGAAAAATATCCCTATTTCACAATGTGTTATTTGCTTTCTACTTTCTCAAAGTTCAGCTGGTTATTATCTAAGCACCATTGATTTTGTGTTCCCTTCCCTCTTCCCCACTCCTGTCAGGAATATATTCTCATAAATTTTTCGGGGGTTTGAGAATATTTTGCATTTTAAGAAGATGCTGTAAACTACATACTGTTTGTTCCTCCAAGCCCTGAGTCACCACAGCTGATTCATACCTGAAATCTCTCCATCTTCTTTAGAAATCACCATTTTCCCTCTTCCGTTTCTTGTCTGCCTGATTTTCTCACGGCTAGCCATGGACTTTAAGAAGTCTGTGAGACCATCTTGTTACCCCACCAGGGGACTCACTACACCCAATAAAATCTCTTTGCCTACTATTTCAAGACATCTAAGATTGAATTCTCCACAGCTCCAAGGAATCCATCTGATTACTTCACTAGCTTTACTCCCAAAACAGATTTCCTAATAACAGCTTCATTGTTGTAGTACATCTTGTCCTGATTACTATGGCATGATGAACAGATTGTTCTTTTTTCGTTGGCAGCAGAATTTGTTAATATTTCATATTAACAAGTACCTCTGTTCACCCAAACATAACAGTCTTCACACTCACTGAAGAAAGAGCATCACTGTGTCCTCCTGTCTCTACCACCTTCTCACATTTTCACTAACTTTGCTGATATGGTATGTATGGGAAAATGAAAAACGGATGTCTGACAGTCATCAGACGTGACCCTGGAGGCCTCCAAAACCCACGGCTGTAGGTTATTCTCTAGACTAATTAGCAGCTCTAAGGAAACTATTACTGGCTGCACTTAAGAAGTAGCACTTCTGCAAGTTCCTACCTTGCTGCTGGCCAGATGGCAGCAATTAAGCTGACACTTTTCCTATTTAGCCTCTGGTCAAAAGTATGAATGATGAGCAATACTAGAGGTGATACAATATGATAAAGGAATGACATGAAGATATACAGCAAAGAGCATCCATTCCATCCTAGTTCTGACAGTGACTCATACAGTTTTAATCCTAGTTTTCTCCATCTCTAGCTGATGTGGCAACATTTCCCTGCCTGGTAACTCTCACTGAATCAAAGTGAACTGAGTAATTTTCTTCCCATGAAAAATGTAAATTTTCTTTAAAAAGTAATTTTTCCAAAGGATACCCAACAAACCACAATGAAAAATGGACAAAGACTACTTGGAAGGTTGCTTTTGGAGAAAATCAAATGAGAATAGTTTTTCATCTGTCTCCAACTGCTTATTCAGTCATGCAAAATATATAGAGAGACAGAAGACTTTGCAGCTAGCATCACTCCACATCTGTGAACACCTGTGCTTGCTCCTGCAGCCTCACGTTCCCTGACATTCCCCAAGCACCAGATTTTACAGGAAGTGACCACTGGGTACAAAGAAGCAACAGAATTCTCTACAGAGAGCCAAGAGGGGGGCAACAGAGGCTTTATCTTCCATAACAATACAATTCTCCAACCACCATTGAACAGCAAAATTATTTATGCCTGAATATATTCAGGTGGCTTTATCAGTGAGGGGGTATTTACTCCCTGCTGTAATACTTAAGTAATACCACTTTAAATACCAGACAGATCTCTTGACCCCGGCACATAAAGAGAAAGGCCAAGATTCGCTCAGATTTGCTCCCATGGGTCTGTTGTTTCAGTCATCCCTTCCTGTTCCTGGTACAGCTCCACCCAAGCACCACTCCCACATCTGCAAAAAGCCAGATCATCTTCATAGTTAGTTGCTGGAACCAGGGCTTAGTTTACACAGCCAAGTATTTAAACACAGCATGCTTTTAAAATGGCAGAAAACAGAACAGAATTCAGTGTATACTGATAATGTCAGAAAAGAGGCAATATCTTCAGATCTAATATTCTTTGCAATATATGAAAATTTAAGTATCTATGTAGTATATGATCTTTACTTAACAATGTCAGGAAAATGAATAGGACATGAAAATGGTATTGACTTCAGTGGAAACTGACAGAAAAGGTAAATATTGAACACAGCTAAGATGGGTTCAGTACTTATCTGGTTGGAACAATAAATCACAAAAACAAAAACCCAACCCAAATCAATACTTGTACTGTAGTGATGTTTCTAATGGCATGGCTAAAATTTATTCTTCAATGGATGTCACTCAAACTGCAAAAAGAGGCAATAGTAAAGTTTAAATACTTGACTGTAGTATTCTAAAAATAGGAAATTATAATGTAAAAGCAATACTATGAAAATGGTTTATTATCCTTTTTTTTAATTGCAATTGCAAAAGCTTCCACCAAATTACTAACATTCTAAGGCAGCAGGGAACATATAATGTTACACTGCACTCAAGTTTGTCAGGAGCCTGAATACGTGCTTTTTTCCACGGCCAAACTGACAGGCTATCATTGAGCTTCTGCACAGTCTTTTCTATTCCAAGGGCTAGTGGTAATGACAAAATTTTGCATGTTATTGCAGAATAAATTAAAACTGGACAGTAAGATTTGTAACATACAACTGCATGTTTCTTGGAGCCTGCAGTCTGCTGAGATTTGCTTAACTATTAATAAAGGTGAAGAATTGAGAAATTAAGGAAATGCCTATTAAGGGAGGGTCACCAATGACTAATGAGGCAGGCACATTCAGCAGAGAACAGAAAAACTGATGGCTCAGTAAAGAAAGATGTAAGTAATTTATTTATCTTTGAAGACGGCCTTTGGGCAAAGTATGGAATTCCAGAAAGATTCAGGCAGTAAATAGGGAACATTATTTCTGGAGGACAGAAATGCCTATTAGTGAAAAGAATTTCTTAGGAAAAAACCTTCCTTTTGTTGGCAGGGTAGCACAGAGTCATAGGGACACACAGATCCTGTCAGTCTTTACTGTGGTAACAGACATGAGAACTTCTCAGACTGGAAGGACAGGGAAGAAGGCAGAAGACACTGGAAAATATTTGGCAAGTTCTTCTCTGGTATTTGCCACTCTGGGAGGATCTAAGGGAGTCCTGAAGCCAGGTGGCTCATCCCCCTGATCTCTGATAAAGCAGCACAGCTCTGTCCTGGGCTGAGGGAAGGAAGCCCAGAGGCTCTTAGAGCTCAGTATGGCAAACATCCCAGGAGAAAACCTGGAAGTGTAGGGCTTTCTCACTCCTCCTTCTGATCCTTTTATTATTTTCCATGGGATAGTGACACCAATTTCAATTCCCTCCAAGGCTGTGGCAAAGGCATAACTTGTTCCATAGGCTATGCCTCTATGTGCAGATTTTCACACTTTTTTAAAAAGGAAGGAAGGAAGGAAGGAAGGAAGGAAGGAAGGAAGGAAGGAAGGCAGGCAGAAGGGAGGAAGAGAGGGAGGGAGGGAGGAAGGGAGGAAGGGAGGGAGGAAGGGAGGAAGGGAGGAAGGGAGGAAGGGACGAAGGGAGGACCAATCACAGTAGCTGGCAAACCAAACAAATGTGCCATTTGTAGATTTGGCCAATATAACCTGATACCTTTCTCAGCTGTTATGATGTGCTGTTTGCTCATCAGCAACTTCTTTTGAACTGCTTACTTCAAAACGGACTTACCACAGATACTTACTGGAGATACTGACCATGTTAAAACAGATTGCTCAAGGTGGTAATCCCAGCTCTCTCTGCAAAATCTGGCTGTTCCATCATCTGCTACTGACACAATTCTACCACAATACCAGCTCTCTATCTCCATCCCAGCAGCAGACTAAGAGACATATTAAACTTACAGCAAAAGTGATTCATTTAGGGCTGCTGCAGAAGGAAGTCTCAAAGAGCTCAGCGCAGGCACAGATATCATCAGACTTTTCCCTCCATGTGGGTTTAATTGCTAAGGAATGGTGAAAGCACAACTACTTTTTGTTCAAGCAAAGCTGCTTGAGAATTTACTGACAAAGCTATTTCTCAGTGAAAAATTAGGGGTTTGAATAATTTACGTTTTACTGCAGAACACATCTGTATGGATTTTTCATAGTAAACCCATAAACCACAGTCTCCTTGCCATGATTTAAAAAAAAAAAAAAAAAAAAAAAAGCTCTGTTATTCCCTTTTAGCCAACTGTTTTCCAGTTTTCCAATTACCAAAACTCCAAATGGTTTTGGTTGGTTTGTAAGAAGTGAAAAATTTCCACTGAAGGAAACTATTCCCCTGATGTTTCTCTCTGACAGCAAAGAATTCAACACAGTGCTGCAGCCCAGGTGTTGAGAATCTTTCTGGAAGATCAGTGTGCATAGCTGTCACATTTGGGTTTCAAACAGCACAGAACTGGTCCCAAAATTCTTAGCAGGCCAGCACAAAAAAAAGGATAGGAACATTTTGTGGTGAATTTTTTTCCATATATGACTTCAGCTAGAGTCTTGGCTCTCAGCCATTCAAAACAAAAAATCCTTTCAAATTTAGAGTGAACTTTGAAAGATACATGAGTAAGACAGACTGCACAAAAATAAAGGCACACCATAGAGCTGCTAAATAATAAGTAATAAGGAATTACTCTTTTTATAGATTTTTCACAGCATTCACACTCTGTTTCTCAGTATATTATCTATATATTTTTAATTGAGGATTAAAGGAGTATATTTTTAATAACTTATAGCATTCGTATTAGAAAAATACTATACCAAAGCATAGCTCAAAACACCCTTCTCCAAAATAAAGAGTACTATCCCATCCAGAATAGTAAACCCCATCACCTACTGGGGAAGAAAATTAACTTTTAATTTAATTTGCTTAGCTGTACAAAAAGATCTTTGGGTTAGCATGTAGACATGCTCTTTTACTTCTTGTTTTTAAAACACAACCTTAAAGCTAGACACTTACATAACAGAGAATAGTTAAAGGCAGACTTGTGCTGCCATGAAATAGAATTAGTAGAGTCTTACTCTTTGCCTTAAGTTGGCAAGCATTTGACTTTTTTACGTAATCAAACATCTGCTGGAAGCTGTAGGATGTTCCTGGAAAATACCTAAAACCTTTTTATTATTTTTTTTATTATTACTGGAAAAATACTACAGGAAGTACTGGTTCTAGCCTGTAAAGTATAAATATCCACTGTTGAGCTTTTTCCTGCAGAGGCAATTTTTGGAGTGTAAAAAACATACAGGAGAACTTCAATATGAACTCAGCACTGTAGGAAAATCTAGTACAGTCTGGTTTTTTTTTTTTAATAGGTTGCAAGTGCATTTGGCATACCCACTTCCTTGGCCATTTGAAACAAAAGTATGTCACAGAGATGGTGCACACAGTCCCCAGAGATACCATCTTTTCTCTGCAGCTCATCAGACATTAGCAAAGCCTAAAGACATGGTGTGTCTTGTCACTCTGAGATGGAAAGTACTCAAGGCAAGGAGTGGCTAAAAGGTGACTATACAACCAGATTAAAGTAAGAGTGAGATGAAGACAATTTACTACTTCTTGGTACAGCTTGCCAAAGAAAAGCACATGTACCTCATCTTCAAGACAGTTTCTTAAAGAAACTTGAAATTAGTGATGGAATTTTGAGCAGTCTCAAGCTTCCTAAGTAATTATAATTTTCATCTATGAAACTATGTGGTTTGGTTAAAGCTCAAAGCAAACCTGAACTCTCTGGTAGCCCCAGAAGTGTACCACAAGCCTGAATGATGCAAACGGTACTCCCTTTAGTACGAGAAATATCTAATTACACCATTTTTCCTCTCACAGAATGGTAGCCTGTGTATTTTTTTCAAAGCCTTACAGTTCCCAAATTGACTTCCAAGACCAAATTGGGATCACAGTTTCAGTTCATACCTCTAAGGTGTCCAAGAACACTCAAATATGGTCATCACATATATAACTGGTGCCCAAAGCTTCTCTATCAAGCACAGCATAACTCTACACAATATAGCTACAGTCCCTCTTGAAAGAGGTAAGGCTTCTTCAGTAGCCTACTTTACCTGTGGAACAAATTTCAAGAGGAACTGAGAACCAACAGTAATCTATCCCAGTTTCTGCAGCAAATGCAAAAGGTACTTGTCATACATTGTGTTCTTTAACAAGCTTACAGAACAATCAAAACATTACTAGAGGAAAAAAATACCTTCACACATACAACTTTTCTTTAGGAGAAAAAATGATAAGGAAACAAATGTAGCAGGTATGTGTTTTGTTATGAAACATTCCATTGAAAAATCACTGAGTTGTATTGATGAAGTTGGTATGAGAAGTCATCAGGAACCAAACTGACCTGATTTAGTTGTCAAGACTATGATGAACCACTCTGCTGCATTCTTTTTTAGAGAAGGATATATCTAGTGGAATAATCACCTAATTGTGGAAGATTATCCACAGAGCTGAGAAGGGTTAGAACTTGGCTTCTATCCTTACTTGTATCAGAGTTTATATGCTTTATCTTTGTGGAAGAATGCTGGATCAATTCTACGGGTAGTGATCACACTTAGTAATTGACGAATTAACTAATCCAATTATTCTTACTGTGATAAGGACCCTCACGCCTGAGATCTTCCACCAGTCTCCTGTTTTCAAGGACCATGACTGTATATCCATGTTTTGCCAGGATGCGCTGACAGAGCTGACGGTCAGTTTCATGGTGAGCAAGAGGTGCATAGAGAACTGCTCTTCTTGTGTGGCTTCCAAAGTACTGGAGAATGGAGTCATCGATCTACAGCCAAAACAGTGCAAAAACAATGGTTGTAAGACAGGACACTCCTCAGCAGCATAAAATGCAGTTGTTAATTTTCACAAAAAGAAACTAGCAACTTACTGTGACAACATGGGAAATAGTTCTAGTACAATCAAGAATTCTCTTTATATCAGGGACTTCTGACGACAAATTCCACTTTGTCTGCCTCTCCATTTTTCCTTCGTTCACTTTGAACTAACACTATAAAGGTTTGAAATCTCTGGGTAGCACTCAATGATCGTTAAAACATGTTCTTCCCTTCTTGGCAACAACTTTACCTGAGATCTGAGCTGCTCTGGTGAGCTGGTAACAGTAATTGCCATCTGACTGACTGTGGCTGTGGACCTAAGCAGAGAGGTCTAGGCAGGTCCCATGTGAACTGGAATATGGGTCCCATGCAGATGGTAAGTGCAGGCATCTGAGTTGTGCTATGCAGCATTATTAAAAAAACTAAGAGTACTGGGGTAAAATTATACACAGGAATCTTACATAGTACTGGAGATTACTGTGCTCTATAAAGTTAAATGTAACCTTGTCAGTGCCTTATTGCCTTGTTAGTCCAACACAATCTGGCCCACAGGAGGACTGGCAGAGAGACTTGTACATAGGAGCAAGTGGAAGGGTATCTGATGTCTCCAATGAATCCCAAGGAACACTTGGATTATCTACCACTCGCTGTCATCCCACATAGTGCCCAGGGACAATGGCATCTAGAGAAAACCCTTCCTCTGTATCTATCCTGGGGTATGAGCTTCTTGAAAGGGAAAATGGAAAAGAAACCCCTCAAACACACAGTCATACTGCAATCATTAAGCTCTGAAAAGGGCAAATTACTGGGCCATTGCCATCAGATCTTTGGGTAAGGGGGATGTTTTATGCCTTCAGTGTGGTGGGTTGACCCTGTCTGGAAGCTAGGTGCCCACCAAAGCCACCCTACCACTCCCCTTTTCAACTGGACGGGGGAAAAATTAAAATGCAAGTCCTGTGGATAGAGACCAGAAGAGGGAAAGATCATTCACTGATTACTGTCATAGGCAAAACAGACTCAGCCTGGGGACACTGATTTGATTGATAATAAATGGATTTAGAGTGAGATAATCAGAAATAAAATCAAATCTTAAAACACTTTTTCCCCACCCCTCCCTTCTTTCCAGGTTCAACTTCCCTCTCAAATTCTCTACCTCCCCCTCAGTGGAGCAGGGTGGCTGGGACTGGGGGCTTGGTCAGTTCATCACACATTGTTACTGCTGCTCCTTCCTCCTCAGGGGGAGAACTCCTCACACTCTTCCCCTGTGCCACTGTGGGGTCCCTCCCATGGGAGACAGTCCTTCATGAACTTCTCCAACATGAGTTCTTCCTGCAGGCTGCAATTCTTCAAACTGTTCCAGCATGGGCCTCTTCCATGGGGCCTACTCCTTCAAGAACAGATTGCTCTGGCATGGGTCCTCTATGGCCTGCTGGTGGATCTCTGCTCCGCTGTGGACCTCCATGGACTGCAGGGGGACAGCCTGCCCCACCCTCTTCATCACATTCTGCAGGGGAATCTCTGCTCTGGTGCCTGAAGCACCTCCTCCTCCTCTTTCTTCACTGACCTGGAATCTGCACAGTAGTCCTCTCCTATATCCTCATTCCTGTCTCTGGCTGCCGTTGCACTGTCACTTTTTTCCCCTTTTTAAATCTGTTATTCCAGAGTTGCTACCACCATAACTCATGGGCTCAGCCTTGGCCAACATCAGGTCTGTCTTGGAGCTGGCATGGACTCTGTGGGACATGGAGGAAGCTTCTGGCAGCTTCTCACAGAAGCCACTCTGGTGGTCCCCCCCAGTACCAAAGCTTGCAGTTCAAACCCCAATAACATAAAGCATAAAAATAGGATGTTCCATGTGGGAATTAGGACATTAATATCTGAAACAATCTAGATATTCTTTTGCAATAAAAACACCATTAAAAACCAAGACCTTCTCCTGGGGAAAGATATTTGTCTTTAGGATTGAAACATACCAGCAGGGATTAAAAGCAGGACATGAAATTAGTTCTTTGCAAGTTTGTGAATTGCAACCTGACAGTTGTCAGCAGTTTAAAAAACAAGTTATTCCATAACTTCTAATTTTAGTAAGCTTATCACTGGAGATAGGAAGCACTACACAAACAAGTTACCACCACTTTTTGCACAGTAGACTAGACTGAAAAGAGACAGATAGTTGGATACAAATAAATGTCATTCAAAATGTGTCCTGTTGTTTATAGGCCTGGGATCTAGTGCCAAAGCACTATCATCAGCAGCATGCTCCCTGAATGTGGGATGCAGTTTTACATCATGCTAGGCTGAAGTGTAAGCCTCTCTGCAGTAGTAAAGAGCACAAACTATTTCAGAGCCCTGAGTTTTCTAACACCACATCATCTTTTGCTCCAGAGCAGTCATTCCCCATGGAAAGGGTTAGTATCACTGATGAAGGGACCCTGAAAAATCTCAAAACACTATCAGAGTCTTCCACATATATTTGCTAAATGTGCAACCCAAAACTAGTTTAGAAACTGAGATATTCAAATAAAGGTTGATCACTTGCTGGCCAGAATAAGCACAAATAGCACGGGGTGAAGTCACTGGAACAGTGTTAGGTCATCTATTTGATAGCATTCCTGACATCCCAGAATTTTCAAAACACATTAATCAGGTGGCAAGTACAGTGTTAGTCTCAGAGGGCCCTTGTCCACCACAGCACCCGTCACTCTTGTTCCCTTCTGCCTTTACCCCTCCTTCCTCTCCTCTTATCTTCTCTATTTCCTGTTCTCTTGCAGCACTAGCAGCTGCTGGCAGCCTTTCCTCTCCATTTCCCTCCCTCCCTATTCCTAAATCCAGCCCTTGTCCCAACCCCCCCTCTTGTGCTCTCTCTCCCTTCTCTTCCAGGCATTCCAGCCAGCTACTTCCTACTTTCCATTTCACTTGCTTTGTGGAAGAAACCCAGAAGACAGAGACACCTCTTGCTCTATTTTGCAAGAAAATTCCATTTTCCATCCCTCGTGTGCTGCAGGGGCCAGTGCTGCGGGGTGAGCTGAGAACACACGAGGAGTACAGAGGGGCTGCAGACCAGGACAGGTCCCTGTTCCTGATCCATTTTTCCTGGCGATTATGGCTTCTCCCACTCCCGTCCATCCAGCGCGGCCTGGGGTGAGGATCCTGCCTGGGACATGGCGGCACTGTTGTGTGCCCCCCTGCTCCCTAACAATTACCACACTTCTATTATGCCATGAAAACACACCTTGCTTCGTGGAAGCAAAGCCTCCTGCAGTGTTAGCTCTGAAATATTTTGCTTCAAACATTAAGAGGTTCTGCCTCAAGCTCCCAGCAGTGACTCCTTTCCCCTGCGGTCAGTAGGCCCAGGTCAGCATCCCAGGGCTCCCCACTCGCACATCTGCTGCAGCAGGCCTTGGCCTCGGTGCCATCCAGAGCCGAGGGACGAAGCTCAAGGGACAGGAACCGAGCAGCCCCGAGGTGTCCCAGGGGTTCAGCCCGCGGCTGCAGCGGCATCTGCCAGGGCACATCCCGCCTCTCCGCAGCACTGATGCGGGACGCATCTTCCTCAGGTCCCTGGGGAAGAGCTGAAATGTTTGCAGCGCTCTGCTTTGGCAGTGACGAATAGTCAACAGAACACTGATAGCAGCAAAGGAAAAAAAAAAAAAAAGGAAGTGCAGGCAGTGGCAATGACCCGGGTCATTTCCACAAAACACAAAGGAAACGGCCCCGAGCGGCTCCACGGGGCCCACGCAGCCTCCCGGCTCCCACCGGGCGCCGTCACTGGCATGGGTGATCAGAGGACTTGCGAGAGCCCTCACGCACACAGCACAGCACCAGCTCGTCCGGAGGGCTTTCCTTGGGACACTCCGGAGACACACAGAAGCGGCTGAGGCTGCTGGAGTGGCAGCCTGGTGCCGCAGCGCCGGAGGGACCGAGCGGGGACACTCCGCTCTGTGCCCCGGAGTGGCTGTGGGCATTTTTATCCAGCAACTTCCCAAAGAGCCGCAACGGCGTCTCTGGGACACACAGGCAATTCGGGAGCCTAAATTTAACAGCTTGACCTGATGTCTAATCTGGTGCTATTGAATAATATGAAGGATCTCCACACCTTTTAAGGTACTTGCTTGAGATCCATGCATGGTGTTGCCAAATTTATTTTCTGTGCCCTGTCCTTTTGTAGCTATTTGCAGTCCAGGTTACAATATGCAACGTGTCATCTGTTTTCTTGCCAAGCCAGTGCAATGTGGGGTGGGTTGTCAGCTAAAGAGAATTTAAAACAAAATTCTGGCCAACTGCATGCTTGTAGCAAGTGATTCCATACTTTTTCCCAAAGCTCTATACAAAATGCCTTGCATCACTGGACATGCTGATCTAGTTACTACTGGATGTTTTTCAGAATTTCCAATATTATAGCAATAGCAGTCATGTTTATGTATTTAAAGAGTCTGCTGGTTTTCATAAAATGTTTCTCAATCATAAAAATGAGGTCTGGACAGAGAGTTGGTACAAGAGAAGCAGTGAGCAATAGATGAAAATAAGCTGTTCACATATTTCCACATTTTATGGTTCTGATTTTTTTGGCATTCCTAT
Source organism: Entomyzon cyanotis (assembly GCA_024500445.1). Lineage (NCBI taxonomy): Eukaryota > Metazoa > Chordata > Aves > Passeriformes > Meliphagidae > Entomyzon > Entomyzon cyanotis. Next base: position 35,591,457 of record JAKEPQ010001018.1, on the reverse strand, counting down.
TATTTTAATGTACAACAGGCTTATACACAAAAAAAAAAAAAAAAAAAAAAAAGATGCATAGCCCTTTGAAAATTTGAGAATAATTAGTAAGTGGTCAAACGTTCCCATGTCCCAGACATTTTTTTAGCTTTTCCTCAGTTTGAAGACTATTTGTTAGCAAGTCAGTTTATTACAGATTCAATATATCTTATGTGAAAAGGATTGGTGAAGAACATCTACAGCCCACCACACCTAGAAAACTGTGTGTTTGTCTCCACAGAAATTAATGACACTTTACAGCCAGGCTGAGATTTCCCATATGGTTTTGGATGAGACTTGTGTCAGCTTTGACATGATATACCTGCTCTTACAGCTTACAAAACACTGTACTTAGCTGAGTCACTGACCTCATTTTAGTGCAATTGGCTGTTACACAGATGATCCACAGCCTTAACAACTGGTCCAAAAAAAACCACAATGGGCTGTAAAGTGAATAAAAATGCATTAAAATGAACTTTGTAATTTTGTTTTCAGTTTACAGAATAACATGACAAACACAAAAGAAAACAAATTGAGCTCCATTAAAATTTATTATAGATTTTTTAAAAAATATTGTATCAAATGTATATTCCTTTGATGTCTTAACAAACAAGATAAACAGCCCAGTTTATATAATATGAAAGCTGAAGAATTATGTAACCATCCCTGTACAACTGAAAATAGACATCTATTATCGGAGTTGCAATTCTTAGTTCTGTCTGTCTGCAAATTCCACATAGCTGTGAAGTTCTCTGTTAGAAAGAAAATGTTTTGACATTTCCCTTGGAACTAGTATATCCAATTCTAGGTTATGAATGTATAAGGATATAATTGATTCTACTAGTCTCTGAAGCTTTCCTCTGTTGTACAGAATTTCTGGGTTGTTCTGAAAATCTAGAATTTGGTCAGTAACCGAATCCTATGATGTATAATTACTGTTTTTGTTTTGGCCAAGAAAAAAATAGTGAAGATATTTTCAAGTTGAAGGGAGCAAAACAGTTCTTTGGCAGTTCTTTTAGATTCCAAGAAGATTACATAATTCCATAAATATTGATGCATTGTCTGTGCCTGGAAAAGAAGCAAATATACAGTTTGAACTGTTGCCATAGAATGTCACTGACCATCACTTGAACTGCAGAAACAAAATTCTTCGTCCTAATGTAATGGCCCAACTCATGTCCGCCTAAGCTTCTCTCAGGAAAGAACTCAAAAAACTGAATCATCTTTTCAGCTACCCAGTTCTTGTGGCATTAGTCCCTACGTTGATTACAAGCAGCCACTTTTCACACTGAGCTAGCCAAGACTGTCAGAGGCTTGGTCCAGTAGCTTCAAATAACTTGACTTATTTTAACCCCACTGCTTTCTGCGGGTACTGAGTGGCTGCAAAAGAAATGTATAAGCCACTATGCAAACCAAAAGGTCTTTGCATGAAAGCACAGTGCAACAAAAATACCACAAAAGAGAAGCAGCCTTATAAAAACAAGGCTAGCACTATTAGCAATATTCACAGGCAGTGAACAGCCTAAATTCCTATTTAGCTAGCAAAGGAAGTCAGCATCTACCTTTGCTACTAAATACCACCTAGCAGAACATCATTAGAAAAAATACGTGAAGGGGAGTCCTAGAAAATACTGCACTACTATTAAACAGCATCAATAAGAAGAGTGATAATAAAATCTTAGCATGTGGTGCCAATGCCCCAAACCATTCATTTATAGGACTATGCAGATGTTTATTAGCTCCAAATGTGACTTTTAAATTCCTTTGTGTGTTTGCATAAAAGTTCATAGAAATAGTAAGTTTTTCATACTGCCATTATATTTAAAGTGCACATAGCTCCTGTATCAAGAAGTAAGAGAGAAGTTAATTTCCTGTCTCACTTTCTGAAGGATATTTAAATGTGTTGGCTTTATGTTCTGCTGGATTTCCTAATCAGAAAGGACTAGGTTGTAGAATGAAATGGCTGGAATATAATTCTGCTTTGAATTGTTTTTTTGGATAAATGCAGAAAAAGCAATTAGATTATTGGCATTACTTTGATGGCTGTCTTCTGATGACTTTATAAATCCAAGAGCAAAACCAGAGTTATCTGCACAGTCATCACCAACATTCTGAGCAGGAAATGCAGAGCCTATGTTATCAAAATCCTTTTGCTTTATGCCAGCATGTAGTACACAGTACCCACTGCCCTGTCTTGAGAACTGATAATGAGACAATCCTACCATCTTATCAAAACACCTCCTTTTATAGGACGTTCCAATGAAGTACAGGAGTGAGATGGTGCCTCCATTTGCTCCTCATGCATCCTTCTCAAAGTTCCCTTCCTGCAAAGTCTCCACCCTGCCCCTCTTTCCTGACTGCTACCACAATAGCCTTGCCCTTTATCACAGAGTATCTCTAGCTATCTGCTCAGTAAAAATAGCTGTTTCCTCAGTGCCTTTTGCATTTTACATTGAAAAGGGGAAAACAAATGTCCTGCTTTCATAGGGCACAATGTGAATGTGATATCATTCCAAGGAAATCACTCGCTGATACTGTACCCTATGTTGATTGCTTTCTAGTAACCGCAGGTTTCATACTAGCAAAGGTCTTTGTTCTTTCGTGAGGAGAAAAGTTCTCATTCCCCTACTTACTCTATAAATATAATTTTTAAGTTAAATTGACTTTAAAAATGTATCAACCCTTATTATGCACAATGTAATCTTTTCTATCCAGAGCACTCACCAAGCCCCATTCTGTATAATAGCAGAAATCATCCCTTATTCTATCATCCAACTTCAATTCTCCTTTTTTCACATATTTACATTTCAAAAGTCCCCATTAGCTTTGTCTTCTTTCCATTTCTATTCTCTTCTCCCTTTCTCTTCCCTTGCACAAATTCAGCTGTCTCTGTACACAATCTCTTCTGTACCTTCTGAGGTTACTATTACTTTGCAGCTGTTGTTCCCTACTCTCCTCCCACATCTGCTTCCTTTCCCAATGCCTTCTTCCATGACAGACTCTGCTCCTATTTCCTTTGTTCCCTGCTTATTCTGTCTGAAGCAGGCATATTCTGCCAAAAAAAAATCAATAGAAAAGAGGTGCCTTTAGAGGATGAGGTTAATCAGATTTGTTTTAAATATCTTTATTAATTCATGATGGATTTTGCATTAGAGGCAGTCATTTCCATTGACTATGAAGTCCAGCATTCTGCCTCTGACAGAGTGGAGCACTCAAGTAAAGGGAGGATAATTCCACTCTGGATGTCCAGAGTTCTAATGTTCTAGTAACACCTTCTCAGCTTTTCAGTTATTTTACTGCCAATTTTCAAATATAGATGCCTGGACCAGTAACCCCTGCAAGATGGTCAACTGGATCTTCCTCTGGAAATTAGTTGAGATTAACCATGATGTTTCTCTTTTTTCCCTTTTTTTTTTCCCCTTCTTTTTCCACATAATATCTTTGAGATATGGCCACATCGAGCTGTCATTATCTTGGATTTTTCATACTGCCCACTCCTAGTAAATTATATCCAATCCTATTTGTTTAGAATGAAGCCATAAAGAACCTTTTCTCATCCTTCCTGTTTGCTCACTTCAATATAGTTCCTCTTGGAGATACATCTTTTACACAAAACATAAGTGGCAGGCTGAGGGCCTTGAAAGGAAGACAGCTTTTTTTCACCACACCTGTTATATTTCATTTATTTGGATGCCAGCCTAACACACTCATCAAGTTCTCATATAATCAGTTGTGTAGATACTTTCTTTTCTCGTTCTCAGCTGGCCCTAAATGGCCAGGGGATGTGAAGCAAGACTCTTCTCAGTAACCATGAAATCATCCCCTTCAAAACTCAGCTTAAAAATCTGAGGGGTTTTTTTGGGTTTTTTTAATACATTGGCAATGGCTGGAGAGATGGTGTGCCAAAAAAAAGTGCCTATCACAGGAGAAATAACTGTAAAAGGTGATTAACAATTTCCTCCTCCTTTCTTTCCAGCTGTGGAAGAAATAAAGAAAAGAGAATTTTGCTGTCCAGGAGCAAACAGAAAATTCCATTGTCAATATGGTAAACCAGGCTCACAATTTCAACCTGGATGTAAAGCTTAATGGCTTAGGAACTGCGTTTTTTAAGAAAACAGGAAAAGTGGTTTTGGGTCTTCTCTGACTGGGAAAGCAACTGACCACCAGGTATCTGCCCTCCTAAAAGCAATATAGTCCACATTCATTTTACCCAGCAGAGGTACACCATCGACCTGGGCAAAATTACTTGAGTGCAGAGACATCTAAATTGCCTCTGGCTGAATTAATTCTCAGAGTGGAAACACAGCTTGACCAGCTAATTAGCTCTTCTCAGAACTGGCTGAGAAGCAGAGCTAAATTACTGAAGATAAGTGTAACAGGTTTAGAGCTGGCTGGTACCGAAAGTATTTCTGGCACAATACCCTGCCAGGCAAACTACACAGAGGGCTTTTTTCTTTTTTTGTTAATACCTATTCCAGATTTGATGCTACAGCACCTGCTCTGCTGCTTACTATATATATTTGCAAATATTTCATCATTCAGGAAGTAAGAGTGCCCTGCTAAACCTGCAGACTTCTTGCTGCTAGATGTGATATCACTCTCTAATGCCTTTAATGCTAGAGATTCAGAAAAAAACCTTCTATTTTTCATGCTTCAGATATTAATATTTAACTCTATACAAGAAAATGTTGACCTCTGTTCCTGTGAATTTAAAGCTACAGGACAAGATCAGCAGCTTTTAAAACTCCTGTAATGTGTGATACTTGAGAGAGGAGTACTATGAGCTCTGTCTGGTTTTCCAGGCTATGAATGAAATCTGCCATTTTTGCAATTTAAAAAAGACAGCTTGCACTATGTGCCCAACAGGAAGGAGTCCATCCCAGAGCATCCTGGATGTAAAGACAGATTTACAGATGCAATTGGCAATGTCCATCCTCATGCTTCTTCCACACTTGTCTGGAAGTCTCCAAAATTAGGTGAATGTTGTTATTAGAGATGCATTGGCAAAGATGGACTTTTCCTCAGATCTCTTCCTTTGCTTTCAACAAATGGTTCATAAAAGATGCCAGTGTTTGGGTTTTTTTTTTTGTTTTTTGGGTTTTTTTATTGTTTTGTTTGGTTTTGTGGGGTTTTTTGAGGCTCCTAGTGCTATGCGTACTCTGAATAAAGAAATTATCAGACTTTGGAAGGGGATTTTGCTCCTTTAAAAACAATCAGAACCAAATTCTCACAACAGGCTCAACACAATACTGATTGTTTTTCTGAAGAAAGCAAGAATGAAACCTGCCCCTACCCAGAAGAGAATCTGCAGTGTGGCAGATGCTATGGCTCAAAACCCATAAACCTAAAGAATATTATCTCCAGCAGGGTACTATTTTCCTTAAAATTTATTCATTAACTTTGTTTTCATAAGACATGATGCAGTGTTTGCTTTAAGTCACTGTTTAACTGTAAAATAGATTTTTTCCATACATTTAAATTTTCTTCAGCTGGACTATTTATAGAACAAGAATATATGTATGACTAGTTAATTACAAATGTGAATATATTTTAAAGTATTTTTCCAGATTCATACATGAAGATTTTAACCAGAGCTTTAATGAAAAGTTGTTTCCAAACTAGCTACTGTCAGTTGGCACGTGACTGTAAAATAAAACAATGTTAAGTTTCAACCCTGACATCTGCCTTAGATGTTACCGAGTGCCCAATAAAATCAAGCCAGATAACAGTTCAGCTATCTGAATAAGCAGTGAATGAAAACACACAGTTCAAGAACACACTTTCAAAGCAAAGAGGTAGAGATTTTTGGCATTGTTTGTCTTTTCTGTTCTCTGAGATTATTATTCAGCCCACACAACCAGCAGAGAAAGTTAGGAAACAGCAACTTAGAGTAACATCCCAACATGTGCAAGACATTTTGTTCACCGTGCTCTAGAGGAAAACTTCAAGACAAATAGGGACACAGCTATGGGTGGTCTTAAGAACTTGAAAAGGAATGTGTTAGAGTAGCACAGCCCTGGAAAACATACCTGTAAGGGTTAACACACACATCTGTATTACAGGTCCAGCATGTATGCTGGGGAGCAGCAAGTACAGCATGTTGTAAAAACAAAAGCTTTCTTCTAATTTCAAATGGCTAGCACACTGAGTTTGATGACAATCTGCATTTTTTTTCAGGCAATTTGCAAAAGAGGGTATTACAGATATTTTCAGCCAAACAGCATACTAGCAAACTTTGCCATTATTTCACCAGTTCTTACAGACATTAAGTAGCCCAAGGTGTGAAATGTTCTTTGCCATTACAATAGCAATGAGTAAAAAGGAATGGACTGTGTCTATTGACGTAACACAATGCAACCTGCATATGTCAGCTGTGCTTATTTCCCTTTAAGCTGTAACCATTTATGTCATCTTGCAGATCAAATCTGAACCCGGATACCTAGTGTACTAAAAGGTCATTAAAATATAAAATGATGACAAATGTGGTATGGACTGTAAGAAAAAAAAACCAATTTCTTAAGAGTTAAGGTTAAAGAGTTCATGCCACGGTTATTCCACATATGTGTTTTTGATTGTTGCAGAAGATGCACTTTACAGCTGCTCACCTAAAATCAATATTGCTGACCTTTTAGACTGTGAACCCTGTCTAATCAAAGAAGTAGCCTTGTACTTTCTTTTTTAAATTTTTTTTTATTTGAACTGTTTTATGTGGTTGCTGTCCATAATCTGTGAGGTCAGAATTTTTTTACAGTTCTGCTACAGTTGTATAAAAAATGATAGCATAATGATAATTTTACAGCATGGTATCTACTGCCCTGTTAGCAGTTCCTCTATAGGACTGAAGGAAACCTGAAACATTTGTGCTAGTGCTGATCACAGATTCCAGAGTAAAAATAACTACCTCAGTCTGGAGACCATTTAACAAACTACATTTTCCAACAAAAATAACAGTGTCTCCATTTGTTAGGTTTTAACACGCATCCTAGGAACCCTGTACAAAATAAACATGAAGTCAGGTAACCTCCTGACAAAGTAAAATTTGTGAGACAAATATTCCAAAGTATATAGTGGGATTTGAAAATATGAAAAGTGTTTCTTTTATTTCTCAAATGCAGTTAAATTCAGCTTCTCAGCAGAATCCCAGTAAAGTTGAGCTGACGAGCAGATAACTTTAATACAGGGCAGCTGCAGTCCCTGTGCCAATTAACAGTCTCAGTCACTTCCATGAAACCCCACTGGCTCCTGATTTACATGCCTGTACTGTAAAGCCTCTAAACCAATTCCCAAAGCCAAAATAAAGTATGGTCTGTGCAGCAAACAGAAACCTCGCTGGAGTCACAGAGCAATGCCATATTTCAGTGGAAGATTTCAGGATTCCTGTGTTAATAACAGCACACTGAGGAGCTGGTAACGGGAATGTGCTTGCGCATATGCCGCTGTCATTAGATCACCCATTTGTTTGTATACAGATCCCAGACTTTCAAGCTTAGGCTAATTTTAGCTGGACTCAGATGATCCTGCCAGACTTGCTATCCCTCGCTTTGCTAATTATTGCTCAGCACTCTGCTCCAGCTGACTTACCTTTTTCACTGTCTCTGAATTACTGCCAGGGAGGAAGCAGTGAATGGTGCTTGGGGAGACCTCCTTGTATCTTCCTTGCTGTGTTTTAGTCAGTTTGTTGGGTGCAATCCCATTAACAACTGCTGAAAGGATGCTGCTGGTCATGAGAGGAGTCAGGGTCTGGCAGAACAGACAGAGGGCCACCACTAAGGCCAGAAGAAAGGGACGAGGACGACAAAGCCTGCGGCATCTGGGGACTTGCCCACAAACCATGGCCTCTTTGCTGTCCTCACTTCGCCCTTTGCCACATTGCAGATGTAATCCAAGTAGCCACGTCTTGCCAGGATAAAAAAAGTCAAAGGCACTCTTTACCCAAAACTAGCATGAATTTTCCCATTTCTGCTGCTGAGTGTTTTCCTGGTGCCAGGCAAGCTCCAGAGGAGCAGAGGTTTGAGGAACACCTTCCCATGGAGGGACTGGAACAACCTAAGAAAGAAAAAACAAGTGAGCAGCAGCAAACAGCAGCATGCCATGGGGCATCCTGCAAAGAGCCGTGGAGAGCTCCTCCTCAGCACACTCGCAGGAAAACAAATCTGCCAGCAGACAGGTGAGGAACAGAAATCTTCACCCCCTTTGCAAAAGGAACTACTTACTCAGCCAGATAATCATATTTAAGAAAGCAAGAGGTTAAAGCTTAACATGTCCTGTCCACAGCTGAAAAAAGTAAGAGAGTATACCAACTTTGTGAACAATCATTTGCTGTTTTTTCTCTCTTGCATTTTCAATTCCCACTTTGTTTTTACAGTTTCCTTCAGTCCTTTTAAATTTCCTCCTTCCTGTTAGAATGCACAGCTTTCTCTCTAAAAGTGATAATTTATCTGAAAACCAACAGACTATGAAGATTTTAATTTGCATTTGTTTTGTCCAGATTGCAAGTTCAAAGTTAGGTTTACTTACTTAGTTCTTACCCTGTTTGAAGTTTTCCGTTCTCCTCTAATGGGCTGCTGATTAAAACCACTTGGAACAACCCTGGCTCATGATCCCAGCTCGTCTCAAACACTCAGGAGGCAGGCACACGCACATACACACGCCATCTGAAGCCAGTTGGACCACAGACTTCATATAAATAAGGGGTGGACTGCTCAGAGGGTGGAGCTAAACTGGCTCTGCTCGGAGCAGGCACAGGGCTTGGAGACACAGCCTGAGGTCTGGATGGGGAATGAGAAGTGTCCTTGCAAATGCTGCATGCCTCGAAGCCACCATCACTGCAATTTTTAGAAAACTGCTGTTACAGTGATTAGCCTAATTTAAATAATATTAATATCTTTCAGGCAGCAACACCTGCAATATTTTAATCCAGATTAACAAAAAATGTTGTAAAATAAGCAGATTTACTTGGACATAAGCATCACTGATGAAGCAGTTGTCAGTAATTTTCCGTAGTAGATATAATATCTCAGAGCTGAATATAAATAAAACTTCTTGCTGATGTCAAAGAGGGAGAGAAAGGAGGGAGGACAAAAATACTCTGATGAAAGCACTTAGTATTTAAGCCACAGAAGGTCTTAGTTACTACTTCCCCCTACTGACACAGGACAGGGACAAGACAGATGGGAACAGTTGACAAACTCTGTTATCTTTATAGACCAGAACTTCTGATATAATCAAGTTCTTTTAAAATCTAAAAATATCTGTTTAAAAATCATCTATTTTATCTTCCATCCTTAGTTAACTATTTTTGAAAAGCAAGTTCTTCCCACACTGCTTCATATATAAGAAATGAATGTTGTTACAATAACTTTGAGCCAATCTGCACAGTTTGGCAGCTGCAGCAGCACTACCAAATTAGAGGCCTATAACATCAAGGAAGGGTAGAGTATATATTTTTTTAAAGTGCTGGTTTTTATTCACCTTTAATTTTTTTTTTCCAAACAACCTATCAGTTTGCAGACAAAGAAAAATGCCTCTGAAGTGATTGAATACCTCCTGCAGGACCTCAGTGGTCACACGCACTGCATTTTACTTTTATGTCTGGGATTGTAGTTGCCTAAATTAGACTCCTGGGTTTTCCTGAACAAGAAAATAGTATTTCAATTGCCTGTACCCTGCTGTGATAGATGCTTATCAACCACAGAGGAACTCCCACCTTTGCTCTCTGGAGACATGCTGCTTGTGCTCCCTCTTTCCCAGCACACCAGTTCACATCCTCAGGCCCTGCTCCAGCCAGCCTGTTCTGCAAAACCTCTAGCAAGCCACCAAATCTGGCTAGAGGGCATCAGAAAACCATGGGGTACTCCCTGCAGCTGTCTGTGGGGTAAGTCTTGTCCATCCAATGGAGAGGGATACTCAGGGAGCTGGTACACCCAAAGGAGGATTGCAGAGACACGAGTTACTGCCAGCCAGCCTGGGAGTCACAGCGATGCCATCAACAGAAGAGGAGACTTGCTTTATTGTTACAAGGTATTGTCCTGTGGATTTTGGCATGCCCTGATTTCTGGGCCCACAACCACCAGCTGCATGGGTGGTTTACATGGTTGTCAACTTCTCCCAGATTCCTAGTGATGACATATTAGTCAGAGCTTTATGTACTATTGCTGGAAGACTTTATTAAAGCCATTTTGTAAAGATTTGACTTAATGGTTGCTTCATAATGTGGAGCTCATACCTCCTTGGAGAATCCCACACTAGAACAAAGTAATCTCTGTCCCCATCCCCTGCTCCCTCAGTTAACTTCAGCACAGCAAGTAATTGTGCTCTCCCTCCAGCCCAACATTATTTTCCCCTTTCAGGCATTTAAGTGGGGTCTTTATCCTCACATTTTCCCCAATGTCTCAGAGTCAATTCATCCTTCCTGCAATCCCAAAACCATTCATAGGTCCCAAGACTTCAGGACAAGCGGGCAACAGATGAAGGGGTATCAGCAGAGGGCAGGTAGATCACTCTGCTTCCTGTACATTCCTGGGAATGAGGAATCAGCCTTCTGTCCATCTGCTTTCCCCACATGTTCTGAGGAGTGAGCTGGATTTTTCTCTATAATTTGTGGTTTCTTTTCATGACAGTAGCATGTAATGCCTGTCTCTTAAGAGGTAAATACTTTCCTCAATCATAGCTAGAGTGCAGTGAACATGATTCCTGTTATCTATTGGATCAGGATCCCACTACATATCTGGGTTTACATGTCTACTGGCCACATTCTGACACTTCAGAAATTAAGTCAGGACTATTGCATATGGGGACTATGTCCCCTGGCATTAACTCTAGTTGCTTAGGAAAAGGATATAAGTGGATAAAGTGCCAGGCCTCCTGGGTCTCAAATTCACAAGAAAGATTCTTCAGTATATAATATTCAAATATTGTATACTCAATATATATTCAATATTGGTAAGATCAGAAATATCCAGCTAAGTATTTATATTCACGGGTATATGGCATATTTCAGAATTCCTACCAGAAAGGTATAAATCTCATCTTTCTGAAATACGAAACAAGTTTAGTATTGATTTCCTATTTGAGATTCCCTGACCTGTTCCTTCCAGAGGCTGCTCCCATTGCATGGATTAAGGGTGCGCTAGTCTGTTTACCTCTTCCTGCTCCTCCCTCTCACTCAGGACTTCTTGCCTGGTTGCTCCCTATAGCAGCCAGCTACTGTTCTGCTCCGCATTAGGCAAGGCTGTGCAGGGATCACCTCTGCCAAAACCAGCACACCATGACTGTCAAGAGAAATCTCCAGTGCTTGCAGCCAGAATCCCAGTTCCCAGTTCCATCTGCATCGTTTAGAACAGACTGGAAGTGTTTAAAGCTACCCTGACACAGAAAAGGTGAGAGGAAAGTCACAAGACTTGCTAAAAATTGCCACAGACTGGGATTTGAAAGGATTTAGCCAAGGTACCGTGCAGGCATGTAATGTTCACTATTCATCATCTCCCTGAGGTTTTAAGCAACCCGGCTCATACACACACAGCTTCCATTTTACATGAGTCTCCATGTTTGTTCAGTGGTGAAAGCTAGTGACCACTGAAAAATTATTTCCATGATCTAAATAGTAGCCTGGACATATAATTGCCAGGAGCAAGGAGAAAATATTAGGCACAGAAAACTAACAGGAATTTAAGGTCAGCTGGATACATATGTCTTATGCATGCTTAACTTCATTCAGAGATCTAACATAAATCATAAATAAGTCTAGGTGTAAGGGCTTGTAAGATGAAGTCTTGATATAAGAAAACCATTTAGCATCAATAATTTCACTATAGAGAGGCTGCCAAAAGGAAAATATGTTTTAAAAAAACCTATTCACAATTGCTTTCTTTCTGGACAAAGTTTCAAATTTCAAAGCATAGCATCCTAGTAACCATTTCTGTGATAAATGAGATCACATGGAAGATAAGTGCAAATGGGTAATTTCTAAATTAACTGATAATCAAGTGCTTGTAATCATCTGTCATCTTCACAGTGCAAACCTACATGCAATTTTTATTGTTTATGCTCAATTCTTTAATTTCTTTTTTATTTTCTAGCATGCTAAAAATTGTGCCAAGGGCCATAAATTCTCACTAACTTAAAAAATTAGTTAAAAGCTTCAGGACGAATAGGCCTCAATTGCACTGTAAATATTCAAGCAAAGCATCTTGTTAAGCTGTGCAGGAAAAAGCCAGCTCAGCTGCACCCTTCATGATTTTTTACTTCTTAAATTCAATCCAGACTGCAATTAGATTTGTAGTGTCTTTAATCCTGTGTGTGGTCCCATTATAAGCAGTGAATGGGGAAGAATGGCACAAAATGAAGAAAATAGGAAAAATACATGACTGTTCTGCACATTAAAAGATTTAATACCACTGAAGTTAAAATCAATCCCAGCATAGTAAAAGCCCAGACTTTTTCTCCTTGTCCCATTCCTAGAACTAATGTAAGCATTAGTGATATTGTGATTTTGCTGCACTCCAGAGAACAAAGATTCGTGTCTTAACCCCACTTTGGCTCAGCTCTCTGATTTTGGTTTACCGTGAAAACAGGCAAGCAGAGAACTACAGAATCAGAGAATATGGTGTGTTGGAAGAGACCCATAAGGATCATCGACTCCAACTCCTGGCCCTGCACAGCACCATCCCCAAGGGTCACACCATGTGCCAAACATTTCTTGAACTCTGTCAGGTTTGGTGCTGCAACCACCTCCCTGGGGAGCCTCTTGCAGTGCTGAAACACTCTCTGGGTGGAGAACCTTTTCATAATATCCAACCTAAACCTCCCCAACACAACTTCAGGCCATTCCCTTGGGTCCTGTCCCTGGTCACCACAGAGAAGAGATCAGTGTCTGTCCCTCCTCTTCCCCTCACGAGGAAGTTGTAACTGCAATGAGGTCTCCCCTCAGTCTCCTCCAGATTGAAAGACCAAGTGACCTCAGCTGCTCCTCATACGGCTTCCCCTCAAGGCTCTTCACCATCTTTGTTTCTCTCCTTTGGACACCAATAGCTTTGGATTTTTCTCATATTGTGGCACCCAAAACTGCTTAGAATATTTAAGATAAGGCTGTCCCAGTGCAGAGCAGAGCAGGACAATCCCCTCCCTTGCCCAGCTGGCAATGCTGTGCCTGATGCCTCCCAGGACAGGGTTGGCCCTCCTGGCTGCCAGGGTGCTGTTGACTCACATTCAACTGGCCATCGACCAGGACCTCCTCATTCCATAAACACTCATCCTCCAATTCAACTCCTAAATTCCTTAAACTGTGTTTGATTCTGTCTCCTTACCTTTGGCTGCCTTTCTTCCTCTTCACTGCTTATATGATAAGGAGCATCCTTTCTTGCTTTAGCTAAGTGGCTGCTTTGCTGAGACCACTCACAGACTTTTGCCTGACTATCCCAGTGTCTTCTAGGTTCAGTGGTCCTCTGATGCTCCTTTGCAGCAAGGAAACAAATTAAAGTCTCCTACAAACAAGCAAATTTTGTCCCCTGTATTGTGTCCATTACGGAAGGGTGTAATGCTTTCAGGTACCTACAGCTGTTTGTGCTGTCCTCTAGATGATTTAGTCTGTGCTGGTACAGATGCTGTTTCTGCCACTAGCAGGCTCGACAAACAAGCTCTGTAGTTTTGGACCAATTTTTTCAGGTACCAATCCTTTCAAACATTTTGATCATTACATTTTTGTTCATCCCAATCCAGTAAACATCCATGCAAACATAAAAGTCAAGCCACATCATGGCTTCCACTGAGTTCAGAGGATGAGTTTGTATGTGTGGATGTTTTAGGCACAAGGGAACAAGAACTTTATTTTTTCCTATCAAAAAGCTTTGTACTGATGGATATTTGTTTAACAGAGCTCTTCTGTTAGCAAGGAGAGTTTTAAGACAACCACATTATACAGAAATGTTGACTAAATGCTCAACTGTGCCTCTCAAGGCACCCATAGATTTAACTAACCCCATCAAGGCCAGACATTATTATATATACCAGAGTATATAACAGTTTGTAACAGTTTGTTGCATTCTCGTGGTGCTGCCAGAATATACAATAAGCCAGCACAGAAATGTGTCGCCTGGGGCATTTCACATATTGTGAACGTAGATGAGAAATTATTGTACAAGTGAATGGACTACGTGAAGATGCAAGACAAGCTACTTTATTGTTCTTATGGATAGGCAGGAAAAGATAACAGTATACTTCTGAACTTATCGATCTGATTATAACAGTACAGCTTCTCTCACAAGTCCAGCTGCCACAGCATGATTGCTGCAGAACAAGATAACAGCAACCACTGTGGCACAGAAGTTGCTTCAGAAATACCCTTAAGTACATTACATCTTTTAAGCACTGACTTCTGACAACCTGCTCAACAAGATATTTCTAAAAGTAAAGCTGAAAATTAGATTTAACCATTTTTACGTCTTACAAAGCCAGGTGGCCTGAATAAATGGAACGAAGGAGGCCACACAGAACATCTGCATTGCAGCTGGCGTGAGGTCTGATGGGTTCTTCATGTCCTGCCCCATGCAGAGTCACAACACTGCCTCTCAGTTCTGGCCTCGTGGGCTGCACAGCTTGCTCAAAGCACGCCTGATGGCCCTTGCACTGGGCTTGAAATCTGAAACTGGGCAGGGACGTCATGCGGAACCGCTGTGACACATCAGGCTGGGAGATGGTACAGCTGGGAGGAAGCTGAACATCACACTACCAGTGGGTGATCTTGACCACTTTAATTAAGCAGGTCATGTATAAAACTAGCATTCCAGGCAATGGTCTGTTGAAAAAGCAAGGTTTGAGGAAGATATTTCTCAGGTCTGAGAGATCTAAAATGTTTTGCTGTCATTTTTCTATACTTCAATAATTTGAATTGTCTAGAGGGGCTGAAAAGTGAATAAAGCATTTTTGCTCATTGTCTCATTACTGGTTTGTTGGTGTCTGTCTCTTTTGTGGGTTGTTTTGTTATATTTTTTTCATTATGGAGGCAAGTTCTATGACTAGAGGCAGTTGTAGATGTACTTAAGATTTGATTTAAAAAAAAAAAAAAAAAACCAAAATATAACCAAATCAGAATTGCTCTGAAATACAGTACGAAGTAAATGAATAACCTAATATTTTTTTTTAAATCACTATTTCTGTAGAACTATGTTTTGATGAACTTTTAAAACCAAAGCATGTTAAGGAGACTCTGCTTTGGAAAATAATGTAAAGCCAGGTAGCACCAACACTAAAAATTAATAAAATATATATAAGACTGATAGCTAATTTGCTTGTTTTAAAACAATCTTTGGAAAGTGAATTACAGACAATTTTTGGGATTGATTTAAAATCATACTATCATTAGCTACATAGGAAATCAGGTTACAGTTTTTTATAATGTGATGATGTAATTATAAACAATATGTTTAGGTGACTCTTCATGAGTTTAAGTATGACTGCTTAAGATTCAAACAATAAGGAAGAGAAAAACTTCAAATCTTTTCTATTATAAGGCTTGTCAGCCTCCAGAGACATTTTCAGTACATTCTTTTCACCCTCTTAACAGAAGTCTTTAAGTAAATAGCTGTGGGTGAGTGTTTAGAAAGCACTTTCAAAGTGAAAAGTACTTCAGCACTGGAAAATCTTGAACATTAATGCAGATACTAACCAAACCACCTTGAAGTTGGATTTTCATCTCTTTTCTGTTTTTGAGAATCATCTTTAGTTTTCCTGTCCTGGGCTAAAACTTCACAGAGATGTTTTCCCATAGTGTATTTTAGACTGTATTTATGTCTTACAAGAGCAACTAACAGTGTTATAGTAGAGACAGGCAGAACTGTTCAGATGTAAGTGACACTCTCAAAAGTAATCATTACCTCTGAAATCATCACTTCTGTGTGCAGAAGCATGTAAACTGTAAGTCCTTGTCTAAGGAAATTTCTGCTCTGGATTAAAATGACTAATACATAATTTAAATTTTTTAGGGCAATGTTAAAGTAACTCCTACCTTTACTTCTGCTTATTCCTTAGTTCCTTAGCCATTCTAGCTACTAGCAAGATCCCTGGGAAATGAGTGGGATACCTTCCTAAATTAAAATAAGGGGTTGGTCAGTACTACTGACTGTAGAACTGTTTCATTTTCCAGACCTGACTAAGAAGCATATATTTTTATGGCCAGTTCATTCAACTATTGGCTATTCCATCCATCTATAGAATGTGCTTTATTTAAAATCCTGAGATTAATTTAATAATCCCCAAATAACATGACAGAGAGATTAAACACACCTTTAAATAATTTAAGTCAAGAAGAGCATATCCAGCTGAATTCATCACAGCAGAAACACTCCAGCTTGTCATCTTTTCAAGCAAGCTACAAAATCAAACATTTATTAGAACAATTTTTAAATATGATGACCACTTATTTTTACACACCAACTCCTAGTAACAATACAATTTTAATCTCACCAAGATAAAAGATAAATAAGCTTTAAACAAAATTTCTTTTATTAACACAGGGAAAACTCTTCCTGTGTATCTAACAAAAAAAGGATTCCCTAATTCCATAGCACTTCCCTGACTGACCTCTTCCAGCACTTAACTACACTCACACTTGGAAAGTTTATCCAAACATCTATCCCACATGTCCTTTTCTGAAAACAAATCGTAAAACTTGCTTTGAAATTAGAAGGCTACAACTTACAAGGCAGGCAGAAGAAATACAAAATTATCTTCAGATTGCTCCCTATTTCTGTTTCACTAATCCTCATGTCTGCCAATACAGTATAACTATTATTTATTCTTCTATAAAAAAATGCTTAATAACGCCTTAACTAGGAAAACCAAGTTAATTGTCAATGAAATAAATAAATAAATAAATCTGTTCAGCAACAGATTCCTCAAAAATTTGATATTTTTAAGAAATATATATAAATTGTAACTGAAAAACTGCATCTAATCCCCTCATTTTTCTCTTTAACTTGAATAAAACCTTTTCTAATTGACAGAAGCCAGTTTCATAAATGTGTGCAGACACATTTGATTCAATGAATATAACATTTCTGAATAAGTATTCAGAAAGGAACAGAGCTGCCACAAATACACAGGAATCTTCATAATATAAGGTACAAGGCACAAATAGGTATTAGGTCTTTAAAAATATTAGCAAGAGTTGTGGATCCTAACATTGTTCATCATTTTCTACTGCATTAGGTAGATTTCTTTTACAGTCACAAAAGCAAGTATTTCTCTATTCTAGCTGTAATATGCTAAGGGTTTTTCTTTTCAATACCTTTTTTCAGTAGACTGAATAGAAATAAAGGAATTATTCCTATCCCTATCAAAAGAGAATACAGTTAGCAAACAGTTAAAGTCATGTTTATTATAAAGACTTTGAATCTATCATTAACTAATGTAGGAATTCACTGGGTTTTTTTAAATATAAGATGTATGGAATGACAAGCGTGAAAGTAGTCGTCATGCAACTTGTTGACAACTTTTGCATGCTCAAATGGCTCCAAAATACAAGATTTATCTAGAGGAAAAAGCTACTGTTTTTCTCTATTGAATTTTATACAAGTATAAAAACAAGATATGTATTTGAAAGTGCTAAGAGGACTATTACTGTAAATTGGTATAGATATGCTGAAGTGTGGCATTCTTCTTTAGTTACATTATTCTCAGAGCATTTTTATCAAACCAGGGAGGAGTAAGAAAACTGAAATGCCTATGTTCATACCGTGTGGCATAACTTTATTCACATCTACCCTGAAGAGTGTGTAAAAACTCAGAGCCTTATTCCTCTTGCAGTTCTGCTTCTCAGAGATTTTTAGTCTAACTGCAAAATTGAACTCTCTGAAGTCAAGCTGAAGGCCACCTCTGTTGAAGAAGAAAAGTGTAGGGTCCAGACATTCCAGCAGAATGAGGAGGGAGATGAAAAATCTTGCCAAGAAAAGCCAAGTCACAGTGGAAAGTTCCTCCCTGGTGAGGGAGAACAGGAAAGTGAAACAAACCTCAGAATTTCTGTTCTTTACTGTGTGTGGTTCAATAACATTTTGCAAAGTTCAGTAGAGAAGAATACAAATTATCCTGTGCTATTCAGAGACGCAACCTAGCAGGATTTCAGATCAGTATCCATGAATGCATTTCCTCTCCCTTTTTCATTTCAGATCTAGAATAACAAAACCTACAGCTCCCCAGTGCAAAGAGACAATACTGTTCACTAGGAACGGACAATGTTTTTCTCCATTACAGTGCTTTGTACATTGGTTCTCAGTTTGCAGTGCTACAAATACCCCTCATCCTAAAAGTCCACCCAAATGCTGGAACATTGAGGTGAAACTAAAAGGAAACTGCACTACCTAAATGCTGAAGGTCACCTAACATAGTGTCTTCTATCAAACTGCAGTGAATGCCAGAGGATTTTAGGACTGTTAGAGGCAAGCTGGAACACTTCCTCATTACAAACTCTCTTGACTTCTACTGATGAGTCTTCAGTGAGTTTCTGATCCAAGTCATCTTAGCTGTATGTCCCTTAGCTTGTAACGTAAGCATGCCACATGTGAAAAAATATTGCTCATTTTTTCATTTTGGACTGGCTACCTCCATGCTACTACTTCCATCAAAACACACACCTTTTCCTCATCACCTCTGAATGTACAGATCCCCGTTATGTCCTCACAGAGCTGCCTCTTTCCCATCCAGAAGAGGCCCTGACAATTCATCTCCTTCTCAGCTGTGTTGTCATTTTACGGCTTGGACCCTCCTATTTGAGCCTTTTCCTAGCTTTACTGCCCTTTTGCAACAGAGCAGACCAGAATTTTACACTAAATTAAGACCTAACTGTGCCATCAATTTACAGTGTAAAACTGTTTTCTGTTTTTTTCTTTATCTCCTCCTGAGTCATTCTCAGCACTTGCGTGACCTGCTGCTGAACAGTGAGCTGAGGTTTCCATAAAATTACCTAGATAACTCCAAAATCACTTTCCTGCATGGTAATAGCTACTTCAGAGGACTCAGCTGCAGGTAAAGTGAGATCTAAGTATTATTTTATATATTATTTTGTATTTACATTATTCTAGCAAAATGTTGAAATACATTTTCCACTTTATCAGACAGTCAGTGTCATGAGATTGATCTGATACTTTTAGCACTTTCCATTTTTGTTATTTTTGAGAAAACAACATACATGCAAACATTATGTTACTATTTAGGCCTCTTTAACTGATCTCTTGAGCAGCAATCCTGCTCTTCTTTAGCAGCATGTGTTGGGAATGATGCTAATTTATTCCTTTACTCTTTATTATATTTTGCAAATAGCACAGTGGGTGTCCCAATTAAGGGATGCTCGCTCTTCAACCAGTGCATCACTGTTTTTTAAAGAAGCTCTAATGAGAGACTTTGCACCTGGTACTTGTCTGCTCAGGGAAGTGTCCAGCAACTCTACTGACCATGAGGCATGAACTCTCTCAATGTGTATTCACACTTCTCAGTGCTTTACAGTCTAATCACCTACTGACCTGTGAGCTTCTCTTGCAGGCTTCCTATTTAGAAAACAAAACAAAAATATGTACAGGTTTTATTGTTATACATCTTTGATTTAGGCATTGCATTTTTTCCCACATTTTTACATTTGTCTGTTTCTGTTATCTTGACACGAAATAGTAATTTACTAATAAGGACAAGTTTTTTTCTTGTGAGTTCTCTAATTTCTCAATGAAAAAATAATTTATATTCTCCAATGAAACAGCAATCCAATGTTTACACTAAAAATTGAAATTATAATTTGGATTTGTTATCTTGGTATTATCTTAGGTATGGTTACTAGCAGAGTGAGAGATTTTGCTGTATGTGGTCTTAATTCTCAAGGGACTTAGTTTGTAGCCGTTGAGACAGACATTCAGTGTAAGGAGAGTCTAGATTACTGGTTGCTTATTTAATTTCAATTTATAGCATGGCACCAGTTTCTCACAGAACAAACACTGTTATCTTTACCGTCTCAACAGCCTCACTTAAAACCAGATATTCTAGTCTTCAAGTGTTTTTTAGACTGCCATTTCCACAGAAGTATATACACAGTGGGTTTAGTTCCCAGTTTCAAGGGAACCTTATTTGCTGTTTATTTTCACCAACTTCTATCCTTTTCTTTACTAAAGTCTATTTATCATCCATAATCCCATTTCCCTTCTTACACATCTACTTTTCCTGAGCTCGTGGACTTTAAATGCCTACTTTTTTCATTTTGAAAAAACATGCTGTGACAGAAGCCTGGTTTCATTCTCTGCACATACTCTTATTACTAATGGATCTATCTGTTTTTATTTCCTTGACACTATTTGCACAGTCATGCAATGGAATACTGCTTCTCTCCCTCTCTTCTCCCCTTCATGGGTCTGCAAAGCTACCACGTGACAGCCAAAGTCTTTCAGCCTAACCCAGGGCTGAAGTAAAATCTCTACTCCAAAAGGAAAGAGTATTTTTTTTTAATAGTGGAAAGAAGGAGGAAGGAAAAAGTAGGCATAAACCCCACATTTCTGTTCAGTGCTTCTGCATTAAGAGCCACAGAAAAAAACAAAAGGAAATTTGTTTGTGAAACCATTTCAGGGGCAGACCTTTTTTTGACAAATTTACAGAAAACATTAATCTGAGGAGTTGAGGTTCTTTTATTTTACACCTAATACAATTAAAATTTAAAGGATTACTTGCACAAAAAAATAAACACATTTGGTATAAAAATTTATCGTCACTTTAACACCTTTTTTTCTTCTTATGGCCCCCGCTTCTCTGGAGCAGAAACATATAAAGACTAATGGCACAAGTTTGTTTTATTCTACAGCATTTTTTTTGTTTTTACATACTCAAGTACCCTAAAGGACAACAGCCCGCTGTATACAAGAACCATTTTCTTCAGCCTGCTGAATTAAGTTTCATAAAGAACCAAAGCTATAAAGGCATTTTAAAAACCACTGTCTCTTTTTTTCCTTTCAGAAGCACTGACTTTTTGCACTATTAATATACATAGTGTTACATAACAGCTCTTGAGTATAGTACATGCAGCAGAATATATCTGTTGTATATAAAACATACATTTAAAATCTTGACTTATCAGAATTTTTGGAAGATTGAGTAATTGTAGAATGCCCACTGCTTAGAGAAAATGGTTTGATAGTACAAATGTCTGCATATGTTGGCCACTGGAACAATCCAAGGCTCACTGGAATAGTATCTGTAGCACATCAAAGTGCGTAAATAATTTACTGACAATATTAAAACACAACTTAGCAAAACCAATAGTTCAAGATCTTATTGATGGGCGCTGGAACTAGAAGATCTTTAAGGTCCTTTCCAACCATACCATTCTATGATTGCTATGTTACCCTTCAGTGGTTGCAAGGAAGAGTGGTGAGAGTTGACCCTTTCCTCCCAAGTCCTTTATAAAAACTTTAGTACGCAATTTGTTTTCCAGACGAAGAAACTTATTTATGTCTACTGCCTCTTCTCTTCATTGCAGCCGTACACTGTGGACAGTACCACTTCCCTTTCGGTGCTTCTGTCAGTCCAACACATCCATAGTGGAACCACTCAATAGGGCACTATAAAAACAGAGTTAAAAGAGACAGAGTTTGGGACTTGGGTTTTTTTCCAAAATGTGTATCACAAATAAAATTCTATGAAAATGAAACATGAGTGGAAAGCATAGATTCTGCATTTCACACAAATTACAGGACAAAATGAGGAGAGAGAAGGATCTGTAACACTCAGTACACTAAAGAAAATGATAAAAATTCTAGGAGTCATATACAGACTCAGAGCAAAGTAAGTATGTTGTGCTTTGAAATACTTGGTTTGACAAAATAATCTTAACACTCACTTCTGTTTAAATGTAGTATCGCAGTAAATACGTGACTATGTTCAACTGTTCTTTTAAAACTTTTTTATTTGAAAATGACAACTGCATTAGTAGTGACATAGCTAAACATTCACAGAAATAAAGGATATTTTGAAGCAGGGCATTTTTGAACCTAGTAAAGGCTGAAGGCTTCTAAAAGAACCTCAGCTGTGAAGAGATGAGGTGAAGTTTCCTGAAGGATAGTTCAAATCATATGCACTTAACTCTAAAAAACTCTACTCAAAAACAACCTAAGAAAAAAAGTAACTCCTGCAAGCAATTGTTAGATACAGAAGCCTCTCAGGAACATTTTGAACTTTATTACTTACATCTTGGTTATCACAGCCTACCATTTCACCATACGACACCTAGTAAATAAGAAAAAACACCTCATTAATAATCATATTACTACTTAAAAGCAATTAACATTTTCAAAGGGCCAACATTCAAATTTCTTCCTTTGAGGATTTTTTCCATTAATAGCAGTAACAACATTTTCATTTTACTTTTGTTACACAACCCAAACACCATCATGTTCAGAGTGAATTCATTTTCAAAAATTGTTTATGAAAAAGAAGATACAGCTGCATATTTCAGATTGGATGAGAAACTAAATTCACTGTGAAACCCCTCAATTTTTAATTTAATTATTCCTGAAGTCTCCATTAACAGATTTAATACTCTCCAAAGATATCACATCACTAAAAAATGGACTATTTTTAGTTTCAACAGTTGAGTTCATTATTCACATCACCAGTAAGTAAATAAAAACAGATCAGAACTTCAAGAGTAAAATCACGGTTTTTTAAAATTAACTATCAGAGAAGGAAGTTCAGCTACATCAAAACAGCAGCTGTAGTTGTATTTCAATTTGGACACCATCCTTACCTGATTACAAATACAGTAACGTGGCTCATTTGGATCATAGGTCCAATCAACCTGGCTATTAGAGTCAGACTCTGGTATTACTGCTGTTTGCTGAGACAGTTCTTGTGCCAGTGCAGATGAAGAAGAACATGATGATAGAGAGGAAGAAGAAGATGATGATGAAGACTGCTGACTTGAAGATTTGTTGTTGTTTCTGAGTAAACAAAAAAAAAAAAAAAAGAAAAAAAAATAGCATACATTACTGATTTCTTGCCAAGTGAAAGAATCACTAAACAAGTACTTTGTTGACTCAGAAATACTGCAGTGTGTAAATCCTAAAGCATCATTCACTATCATGTTTCATTCAACCACTGCAAGCCCTGGAATGGACCCACTGAATGCTCTTTGGAAAAGGAAACACGTCATACCAGCTTACAAGTGCAAGACACCCTATTCTAATCAATGAAATTTAACAGCTCTAAACTGTCAAATGGCTTCAATGAATGCTTTTCTTCACAAAATTTTCCATCAATGGCCTTGGTGTCAAGTCATTATAAAAATTATGTTATCAATAAAAGAGGAATTTACATATAAATAATGTCATATGTTATATATGTCATGTACAATAGATAACTGGAGAAGATGACTGCTTCTCTGTTAATCTCCACTCAAGCATCAGCAATCACTCCATAGGAATGGTGCCAGAATAAAAATTCTCTGCTTTTGCTTATAGGTTAGACCTGACACCCAAGATATTCACAGATGAAAAATGCTTCTAAAACAGCATTATTAACTGAGCTGTGAACACACGCAAATTTGAATGAAGAAAAAAACCTCAAGTTAATTAAAAAGGATGGGCATTTTGAGACAAATTCTTTCAAGTACAAGTTCTGATTGTTGTCACAATGTGTTGTGACACTGTGTTGTTTAAAGTGTTTTAAAACTTAAATCAGAAATAAAATTAATTCCCTGTTCTATATGGTCAGCCATTAGAAAGTGTTATGTGTACTTGAAACTGGCATCAAACAGATCTCCAGATTATTTCCAAACCATCTACAAACCATTGCATGGTAATTCCCAACAGCTGCTGTTAGGTCAACACTCTCTAAAACACAGAAAAATGAGGGAAGAAACTTGACTGTATCTCAGATGAAAAAGCAAATCAAGGCATTAATTTAAAAATGGAGTGAGTTTGCTTATAGAAAAAGAAGTGGGAAGACTAAAGAATACAGCTCGTAACAAAAAATGGCCAGCAGGCATAACTACCTTCTGCTGATTCTCCCTCACAGACATTACAGTGTACTTCTAATAAGGCCCATGAACTTTTAAAATAAAGCTTAGCTGTCTTAAAAGCTGTAACTGCAGCCAACAAGAAAACCTACTTGCTTTTTCTGCCACTTCGTGAATCTGTGGTTGATGAACTTAATGTCTGCGTTAATGTGGATGCCAGAGCTGATGATGAATATCCAGCTGAATCTCTGGACAATGCAAATTCTCTTCCAAGCTGAAAATCGTTGTTCTTAAATGCTTCATAGCTGGCTTTTAGACTGGATGTTCGTCTTCCCTCCTTCATCTGAAAGGAATACTGATATTGTATCAGCTTACACAGCAAAGCTCCTACATTAGAAATACCAGGCTGCTAACTGCTAATGATTTGCACAGGTTCACTAGTTACCTCGTTAACAAAATTATCTATAGAAAGCAGTTAAATGTGTGAGAATATCCTGCAGGAAAAGTCAGAAAACAAACTGTCCCTTTAGGCAAGTTATACAGGATGGAACTATGGCATATAAACAAAACTGTAATATGAGAACTGAATCACAGCAACTGAAAGTGATCATGGGAATTCCGATTTAAAAAAAAAAAAATAAAGCAGTCACTAGCCTTTCTTCTTAATCTATGGCAGGCAGCAGAATGGCAAGAATATTTTTACATTACCTGTGCCGTGGCTTGCACTGCTTGAGCTGCTGCCATGGTAATTGCACCGGCCCCGGATCCTGAAGATAATGAGCCCAGGTTATATGATGCCAATGGTTGAGAAGAGTTTGTATTGTATGCATTGTTTGAAGAGGATGATGAATTACTGTTTCGACACCCTTGATGAATAGAACACATTTATGAAATTCAAAATGAAACTAAATTCCTTTGCATTTTAAGAAGACTTATATGACAACCAGTGAAAGAGAAGGAACTCCGTTTACGCATTAGAGTAGTCTAATCATTTGAAAAAAAGATTTTAAAAGTAATTTGACATAGTCAGTATTTGTTTATGGGAAAAAAAAGAAGTTAGCTCCCTATCTATCCTCCTGTGCAAGGAGTCCTTTTAGAAAGACAGCTCTCACTATCATATTCAGCTATCAAAGAACAGATGCAGCTGCTGTACCTATTGAATATGCCTATATTGAAACAATGCTCACTACTATAACCATAACTATATCAAGAGGGTAAGAATTTCACTATGCTGTGAAGTATGCACTGAAGTAAAACTTTCAACAATCTTAATTCTAAAAACCACAGATCAGTTTTAATGCAACACAATTTCCAGGGTCATTTGCAGGATGACAGCTGCTCAAACATAGCTACATTTTATTTGCAGCCTCATGTGAGGTTTCTTCAAAAGAAAACTGAAATAAGACATGATGGAAACTACTTAAAACTGATGAACATTACTGAATTCCAAAACATAAGGTAGTTGACTTACTATAACTCCTTAGTCTTTTGTTTTCAGACAAGAAACTACAAAACACCTTAATTCAGAATAGGCAGAAAGGTTCAGGTTTTTTTAGTCACTATTCAAAAAGACTTCTCTCCTCTTTTGACATAGACAACACATGAAAGAATTTTATTTTCAGACCGACTCTTAAAAAAAAAAAAAAAAGTGTGAAAATTCTTTTCCCTTACTTTGAAAATTGTTGTATGCATTTTTTTTCCCAAAATAATGCATTGAGCTCATATATTTCTACTACTGACAATGAAAATGTCCTGTTATCTTCCTCAAAGTGTAAATAAAAAGAAACAGCCAACATACAGCTGTTATATGACTACAAAGCAGACCCACTTCATGGACAACACAGATGAGTAACAATGCCTGCAATTTCTCATGCTTCAAGTGACTGAAAATCCCAGGGAAAAGTGTACAAGCCTGAGGAGTGGCTGAATGGCAGATCCCAGAAGGTCATTACTGATGGCACAGGCCCTAGAAATACCCCAAAAGGAAGTGCAGTGCACCTGGAGAAGAATAACCCCATGCACCAGCACAGGCTGTTGGTTGACTGCTGAAAAGCTGCCTGGTGGAGAAGGACCTCAGGGTCCTGGTGGACAACAAACTATCTATCCGCCAGCAGTATGTCCTTGCAGCCAAGAAGGCCAATGGTATCCTGGGATGCATTAGGGAGAGCATGGCCAGCACGTTGAGGGAGGTGATCCTGACCCTCTACTCAGCCCTAGCAAAGCTGTGTCTGGAGTGTTGTGTCCAGTTCTGGGCTCCTCAGTACAAGAGAGATATGGAGCTCCTGAAGTAGGTCCAGTGGGATGAAAAAAAGATGATTAATGTATTGGAGCATCTCACTTGGGAGGAAAAGTTGAGGAAAAGTTGAGGAAAAGTTGAGGGAGCTGAGCCTGTTCAGCCTCGAGAAGAGACGACTGAGAATGGAATTCATCACTGTCTACGAGTATCTGAAGGAGGGCGTCAAGGGGATGGAGCCAGGCTCTGCTTGGTTGTCCGAGCAAATGGGACAAGAGGCAACGGGCAGAAACTGATGCACAGAAGTTCCAACTGCATATAAGGAAGAACTTCTTTACTGTGCAGGTGACAATGCACAAGAACAGATTGTACAGAAATAGGTTGCCCAGAAAGGTTGTGAAGTCTCCTTCAATAAATATTCAGGAACTGTCTGGACACAAATCCTGTGCCATGTACTCTGGGATGACCCTGCTTGAGCATGGAGGTTGTACCACATGACCCACTGGGGTCCTTTCCAACCTGACCTAGTCCATGATTCTGTGATTTCAAGACTAACTCACAAATATAATTAGGTTTCTCTTCTTCTGATTAAAAAGCAATGAAATGAAAGACAATTAGGATTACCTGGTGTGTTTTCTTTAGAAGCATCCGAAGTCAGGGTAGATAGAAGAGCTTCAGATTTAAACTTCTTTTCAGGAACATGATCTGTTGTACTGTGGTGAGAAGATGGATTGTGTTTCCTTTCTAAATGAAACAAATTAAGGGAACTTAAATGTAAAACCTATTCAGCCTGAAAGTCAAACTACACTAGCACTTTCAACTAATTCCCACCAGCAAAACCTATTTAATTCTTGCACTTCTTCTTTACAGACAATATTAGCACTTATTATGCCTTTTTTTTTCTCCACCCAATGATGGAGGGAAAAAAGTTCTGAACCTGTTTTTTCCGCAATACTACTCCAGGAAAAACAAAAAAAAAAAAAAAAAAAAAGAAACGAACAAAAAAGTGAGAATCTTTATAAGTTGGAAATACTTACTCTCTACTGGAGTGTGAGAATGGGAGTGATGGTTATTCACAGGCTGTGCTGGTGTATCCAGCTCCAGAGACCCTAAGAGAAAGGTAAGGACAGGAAAATTTCAGAGTTGGCACTGTTTTGATTTACATGCTGAAAGAAAGGTTAAAATATTAACTAAATCATAATGCAGTTACATTTATTTTAATCAGAAGAATTTTTGCTAGAGTTGAGACCCCTTCTACAATACAACGAGGAGCCGTGAGATTAGTTTTCAAACAAAAATTGGTTACTGCTACTGTTCAACTGTTGAAATAAAAAACTTAAAATCAAGGCCAGTAGGAAGAACCAACAACATTGCCCTCAACATGCCACTTAGTCAAATGAGTTGCACACAAGCTGGTGATGGTTGCAGAATGGCTACACCAAAAATACTGACAATCTACACCAATATGAAGACTGTGACACATAAACTGTATAAACAAGGCATGTTGTCCACTGAGTCCACCTCGTCACATTCAGTCAAAGCTCAAGAAAAAGCAGTGTCTTTCAAGATAATTTAACATCCAAAAGAAAGGGCTGCAGATCATTGTCCAGATTTTCTTAACACTCAAAATACACAGAGCAACACAAACAAAACCAAAGCAAAATACCAAAACAAACAAACAACCCCACAAAAACAACAACAAACTCCACCCCTCACCCCCAAAAAAGGGAAGAAGTCAGGCATAAATCAAAGTCAATGTCTGAAAATAACATTTAAGATGAGGCAAAATAATCACAGCACAGGAGAGATTTTAACTATAAATTTAAAACTGTATACAACATTTTGTGCATCAGTCTCTAATAAAAGGTTTTTGAAATAGCTGCAGTACCTACCAACTTACATTTACACAGAAGACAAAACAAGAAAGCAATTCACATTCATTTTCCAAAATCTGTAGCTCAGTATTTCTTTACCTCTTCCAGTGCTTTCAAAAAGCACTGAAATACATGAGTATATGAGTAACATGTAAGTGTATTACAAAAGTCTAAATATAATTATTCTAGAAGTGGTTCAAAGCATAAGGAGCTATTTTGGTGGAGTGAACTTCAACCACATTATGAACTTGCCCAAAGGCTGCCCTCTGGCGGGACTTCAACCATATGTATTCACTCTGAAAATTAAAAATGTTAAAGAGTCTTCTACTTTTAGCTTTATTTAAAAACAAAAAAAAAAAAAGAAAGAAAACCTTCAAACCAAACAAGCCTTAAAGCTGCAATATGCAGTCTAGTATTTCTCTAATTTGAGTTCTTGAAATCCCATCTAGCAACCTCTCCAAACACATAGTTTAACAAAAGGTAGCATCATATCCTAAAACCAGCTAGGATTTAAACTAAACTAGTCCTTTTCTGTAATTGCTAGTTAAGTCACTTTTTACCATCTTTGGCTATGAGGACAGCCACTGCCTCCATAATAACAGTAGTTAAATCAGAAATTTATCACAATCACATTTGACTTTGATGTCTAAATGCTGAGGAGTACAGAAAAACCAGATTCTTCTACACCAAGCTGGCAAAAAAGCTGTCACTTTCCATTTTTATTCATGTTCTGAATACCAGCATTGTTGTATTTAACATGCAGGCTTCTTACCTAAAATGCTTTTCCTTCACTACCCCATTACAGAACAACCCATTCTCACCCCGTGAAAAAAAGAAAACCATCAAGTAATATGGAAAACTAAAATAATGACCCTCTTTAGTTTGGTGGAAATCAATTCAAGGAGAAATGGTACACTTGCAACTGGGTAGGTGGCAGGCATAGGCCAAAGTACTTGGCTGAATGCCAACAATCGTTAAAAACAGGTTTAAAAGATTATATATCTCACTGTAGCAATTCAAAAGGACAACAGTTGTGTAAAAGAATTATACTATTTAGTTGTATTTTGATTTCACCTGTAAAAGCTGAGGTTGAAACTAAAATTTGAGAACCACTGATGAAAAGTGGGTTAAAACACAGGTGAAAATACTGCCAGTCACTAACACATGTATGATACCTTAATTCTGCAAATTCACAGAAAGTCTGTCAAGTTCTTAAGGAAAATCATGCATACTTACGTCTCTCTAATATTTCTGTAATTCCAGCATTATCTGCTTCAAGTTCCATTTTAAATTTAGCGAGTTCCTGGTCCAATTTTCTCAAATGACGGTCTACCTGTTTGTTAGACAATGCAAAAATAAATACCATCCAGCTCTGGAATATGAATACCTCGATCCTTAATCTCAGGCTTGCTCAGTATTTCCCTTCCAGCAAATTTATGCCATGCAGCACTAAGCACAGTAACACACAGAAGCGTATCTTCTTGGTCACCTCCACTTCCCTCACTCAGCAGAGATACTGGTGTTAACACCAAAACACTGTAGGCAAAGCTCCAAGACACTTCTTTCAGAAACAAACATGAAGAGGACTTGGAGGTGCTCTGGGTATGCAGATAAAAAGGGGAAGAGAAAGAACTGTACATGACGTGGACTTTAGTAGAGATTGGGCTGCTCTGGGGAAATTGCAAGTTCTGAACTGTGTCAATTTGTGTGCCACTATAAACACCAGTAAACTTGGTGTGTATTGAGTCTTAATTGGAAGTCGACACTCCTGTGTGTTTCAGCAAACTATGATGTGCTCTTGGGTACTAAAAATTAACAAAAAAATTTTTCAACTCACTATCACGAAAAGAAACATTACATTCCAAATGCTTTCTACAACTGTACTTATAAAGCAAAATCTACCTGTTTTTATTAAAAACTGAGAGGATTTTTCAGCTACCAGCAAAGCAAAAGAGAAGGGGTAAGTTCTAAATTCTAGAACAAACTTTTGGTAGCTGAAGTGAAACTAAAGCTGTTGTTTTATGTCTTCTATATTTGAGTGTAGTCTGACTTGCAGGTTCTGTTCCCTGAGAAAATGTACAATAAATATACTTTGTACTTTAAATCACATGCCAACCCTCTCTGGGTCTGGCTGTCCATCAGTTTTTTACCCACTGAATAGTGCACGTGTCCAAGGTATGAGCAGCAAGTTTCTCCAGGAGAATACTGCAGAAAACAGCATCAAAAGACTACACTAAAGTCCATGTAGGCAATTTCCACAGCCTGTCCCTCATGTACTAAGCAGGTCACTTCATCACTGAAGATCAAGTCAGGCAAGCAGGACCTGCCTTTCCAAAACCAATGCTGCCTGGGCCTGATTCCCTTGTTGTCCTGCTCGTGCTGCGTCATGACATTCAAGATGATCTGCTCTGTGACCCTCTCCAGCACTGAAGTCAGGCTGACAGGCCTGTACTTCCCTGGATGCTCTTTCTGACCCTTCTTGTACATGGGCATTACATTTGCTGATTTCCAGTCAATTGGGACTTCTGATAAATGCCTGAAAGTGGCTCAGTGACCTCTTCCACCACCTTCTGCAGTGCTGTGTGGTGGATCCCATCAGGGCCCCAGACTTGCATGTGTCTAAGTGGCACAGCAGCTTGCTGACCATTTTCTCTTGGATTACAGGGACTTCATTCTGTTCCCCACCCACTTCTTCCAGCTCAGGGGGCTGGGTACACTGAGAATAACTGGTCTTGTTATTAAAGATTGAGGCAATGAAGGCATTAAGTACCTCTGCCTTTTCTTCATCCTCCATCACTATGTTTACCTCTGTATCCAGTAAAGGATGGAAATTTCCCACAGCCCTTCTTTTATTGCTGATATATTTGTAAAAATATTGTTGTCTTTTATGGCAGTAACCAGATTAAGTTCTGCTTGCGCTTTGGCCCTTCTAATTTTCTCCCTGCATAACCTCACGAAATCCTTGTAGCCCTCTCAAGTTGCCTGTCCATTCTTCCAAAGGTGATACACTCTTTTTTTCCCCCGAGCTGAAGCCAAAGCTCTGTATTTAGCCAGGCTGGTCTTCTTCCCTGCTGGCTTCTCTTTTGGCACATGGGGATGGCCTGCTCCTATACATTTAAGATTTCCTTCTTGAAGAATGTCCAGGCTTCCTGGACTCCTCAACACTGCATCCCAAGGGATTCTCTCAACCAGTCTCCTAAACAGGCCAAAAACATGCATTAAAACCTTATGATTTCTAATCCTATTTCTTTGTTTTATATTTAAGTGACATTAATTACACAAAAAACCTAAATTCTTAGAAGTCAATAAAATATTAAATGTTTGTTTCACCAGCAAAACATCTGTATGTAGATGAAATAAAAGTACAGGTAGCACAGCTGCGATGCTTATGAAAATGCTTAGAATTCCTTAGGGCATAAATTTAGGTAATTCACCACAAGTCTTGTGTCCACTTACCAGATCATATATTTGATTAGCCAGTTGCACTTTTTCATCTGCATCTTCCAAAGCTTTATAATAATCCTGTTATGAAGAGAATTCTTTTTTATTATGAATATAATGAGTTTCAGTAAGTTTAAACTACTGTTATGAAGTACAAAATGTAAGTCAAAAGGACAAATTTAAGCCAGTTTTCAGAAAGATTGTGAAATTTTACTGTAAACAACAATCATCTGAATTTTAAATGAGAGATATAATATATATAAATTTATATTCCCTGCCTTAGAAAAAGCCAAACTACAAGATGGGAACACTTCTGCCCAGACTGGTATTTAGATTTCTACAAGAAATGCTACAAGGAATGAGACAATCTTGAATTTATTTTATATTACACAGCATCATGTTATGGACTTAAAATGACATTATGTCTTTTACTTCAGAACCACCACAAATCCTAGTGCTCTTCAAAACGATGCTTAAGTACTTTGTAGGTACACCTTTCCAGCACTCTAGTTAAATAGAGATAATGTTGTATATAGATTAAATAATTTTAAAATAAATTTCTCTAACTCATAGGTGTGTTCCAAGTAATTTGACTAAAGCAATCCAAAAGTCTCCACTAACCAGTGAAAAATCAGACAAAACATTTTTTAAAAAATGTATGTTTTCAAATGCTTTTACTTTAAATTTGAGCAGATTTTACTGCCTTTTAATTCTCAATTTCCACTGAACAGTACCTTGCTTATGTGAAACCTACTTGAAATTTTGGTTCAACTAAAGTCAAAATTTTTCACTTACTCTAGGTAAGTCAGAGCTCTGACCTTTTTCTTTTTTCAAATTTAAAAATCCGTTTGCATTAATTAAAGAAGAAAACAACCTTTACCCAAATAAGGGACTGACGCAGCCAATGTAGGAGACTACAAAGGAGTTTCTCTTGACAAAATGATGGACTATGTTGCTAACAATACCACCACTAATGCTCAAGTATTGAAGGGTAACACAGAACATACTCATCTTCTTACTCCTCCCTCTCTCAAGCCACATATACCATATGCAAAATGTGTAAAAGGATATAGGCAGAATCACAGGAAATGCTGAATCTAAGCTTGAAAAATATCCTCTACAAGAATGCAAATTAACTTAGGCAACTTCATGTCACACAAAAAGAAACAAAAAAACTGAGCTGAAAATTTAGTACCAGGTTTCCTCACCATTTCAGGATCACGTTTTTTTTAACGCTAGAAAGTGCTGGGTAAAACTTCAGATAAATGCTTCATCAAAGAAACCTTTCACTCACTTTTCTCCTCCAAGGTACTTTTATCCACCTCTATGAAAGCCCAAGGGAAGGCACAGTTCTGAACACTTAAATCTCCATCGATCATAAACTATTTTCTCATAAGGTTGTCTTAGTTTACAAAAGAAAAATGTGACCCACTCCTGTGATGTCCTTACTTTTTTGATTGATGTCATTTGTTCTTCTCTCCATTCAGGTTTGTTTTTCTTTGCATTCATAAAAAATTCATTTACCCTCTGCTCAAGCTGATCCATTGCATCTGTAGCATAGGAAAAGATTGAGACAAATGTTATCTTCTCATGTACATAAACATTAGGAAATAAGGGGAAATTTTTTTCTCAAACAAAGTTGACAGGACTGAGGTGCAAACTATTAGAGAGGAAAAAAAAGAAAAAACTGAAACAACCAAGTGACAGTGGACAGCGGAGGGAAATATTTACCTTTATTTCCAAGAAGCAGAATTGCATTCTGGTAGGATTCTCATCAAGGTTCTTGTGCTCTCCAGCATGGGACAGGCAGGACTCCAAGTTCTAAAGGTTTTTTGTCCCTAAGAGCAGTGGTAGTGACTTAAAGCACGACCCAAACTCCTCACCCAGGGCTCTAGACTGCTGACTTTGGAACATTCTAGCCAGTTACAAACTGAGCAGGAAACAAAATGTTCTCCTAAGAGAAACAGTCAAATACAAAACCAAATAATTGAAAAAAATTAGTGTCTCAAAAAGGTAGACCAACTGAAGAGTAAAGTCATTGCCTTTAAGTCCAGGCCCTCTCAATTGTATGCTAGGAAGGGTCAGGGCAAATTGAAAGCACTCACAAATTATTCCCTCCACCCCCACAGGAGTAAATGGACTGATGAAATATTATTTGGACAGGATTCTCACTTACATGAAGTTGAGAAATATTATAAGGGGGGAAAAAAATAAAACCACCCATTTTCTAACATTAACTATCTCTAGAAAGGGAAATGTCAACCACAAGTCTTTTTTTTTTTGTTGTTGTTTATTGAGACAGGAACAGGGATTCCCTTCCTCTTCCTCTCCACCCTTCTCCCACTGAGTTTACTATTTCAACAGCTGGACACTTGTGCACTCAACAGCTTGCATATTTCCAAAAACATTCAGCTGCTTCAGTCAAACTAGCTTTGACAGCCTTGCTAGTGTCAGGATAGATGACAGTACTGAATTTTTTTCACACCATTCTCAGCAACATTGTCCAGCTATCAGTTTTAAATTAAACACGACAATGCATGAATCACCTACAAACTTCAGGCTCTGGGTGCAAAAACATAAGAAACTTTCCAGAAACCACCATTAAAACTGGATCACATGATGGCAATCATCTCTTGCCAAAACAAAATGAAAATTAGTTAATTAATTCAGGAAGCTCATGAATCCTTATGTATGATTCGCTCTTAAAATCAAAGAAGCCAAGGGTCTTCTTAACTCTGTGAAAATTCATAGCTAGAACTATTTACATCAATAAGCAAAAATCATTAATACTAAATGATCAAAAATATTAACATAACAAGCTGTGACAAGTTCACCTAAACTTTATTTAGACACAGACAAACAAAGTAGTCAAACAGTTTTGGAGTAAAAGAGGCTAAAGGGGGAGGACCTGTACAATCAGCATTTTCCACTTGTACCATGTGGTACCAAGTGGAGAAGATTAAGAAGCCTGAGAGGCAAGCAAGAACCACACTCTTTATATGGAGGCTTCTAAAATCTTTGTTCTTTAACCAAATGACGGTAACTTAGTCCATAAAGCCAAAAGACAGAATGTTCTATCTCCTATCCTCAGAGCACAAATACCTTAAGTGATAGCCATTCTAGTGGCTCCATAAACAAGAAATGACAAAAAGTATCTTCCCGCTTCACTTTTTATTGGGGACACGTTATCAATCTGTGTGAAACTGCCTAGGGGAAGATTTCCACAGAAACTTGGTCTCTCTCCTGAAAGGGCAGAAAAGGCAAAGGGGAGTGCAGGTCAGATCGATCAAATTATATGAGTTGTCTCTGCTACACTCAAGCTCTTCCACCTTTTCTCATGATACTGTATTCTGAGATACTAATTTCTTAGATCAGATTTCCCAACAGAGTTGCCAAAACTTCTATAAGAGAAATCTGATGATCTATGATTTTAACTTAAACACAGAAACATATTTTATGCTTCATGTGGAGCTCAGTTAGAGCTCAAGAGTCAAGTCACAACTCAGATGATCTTTGCTTTTCCCACAGCAATCTTACAAGAATATACAGCAGATAGACTCACTTTATTATTTCTCCCAACAACAAACAGCAGCATTTGCCTCATTAGGAGTCAATGTGGTCCAAACAGGACAGAATACAAAGTCAACAATGATGCTAAAACAGAGCAGCAGAGATATCTCTGAATTACAAATCGTGTAGATTTCTGGGACAACATCACTCATCAAAGTACTGTTGTCAAGTACTTCTGAGACACTTAACAACCTCCAGGTTTGCATGTAGTGTTTATCAGGCAGCTGGGCAACTGATGCTGAAGAGGTGCTACTCCAGAAGTTTCATGAATGTCTTTGGATACCCTGCCAATCATTGCACAAGAATTTCAGAAGTATTAAGGTCTGAGAGAATTTTTCTTTACACCTAAGGTTGGTCCTAGTATTCAATATTCCTGCTACATTCCTGCTATCTTGGCATTACTAGCTGCCTCAAACACACCAAAAAAAAACCCCTACTCTCTTCTTTATCTTCTTATGGAACAGAAGTAAAATTTGTAAATTTATTCCAAACTAAGTCAGGGAGCTGCTTACTCCCTCTCACACTGCTCCCTGGTCATAGTGACTTCAGAGGTGTTATCTCCCAGGAGCCATGACTGTACCCAGAACTTTAAGAACTGACCCCAAGACAGCACTCCGGTCATAATATAGAAAAAAAAATTCTATAGACGGTTTTACATGTGCCAATAAGGTCTGTTCAACAGACCTGCTGGGTCCCCTGAAGTAAATATCTGAGGCAAAGCCTCAGACTGCACTTTAAAATATTATAGGTTAAACTGTTTTCAAGAACTGCTCCCACTTAATGCCACATTTTGTAATTCTATACAGTATTCCCTTGTTATTTAAACCTCTGCTCTTTCTGTCATTCCTCTTTACAATAGTCCAGCCCTTCCATATTAATGATTGCTCTCATCTTTTGTGCAGTAGCAGTTTCATTAACAAATACCTTTGGAGCACAGTTATAGATAACAATATTAATTTTGCATTAAATTACCACAACAGCTATCCAGCGTGTTACAGGACACCTAAGTCCCACATGAGATGGCATTAGAAAAGATTAAATGGCAGTGCATCCTGAGAATAGCCTAACTCAGTGTATTACATCGGGATATAAGCAGAGAGATACAAAGTGATCCACAAAGAAACTGAGGTGTATTTGTAAATATACTTTGTATAATATACGTATTTATACAAAAATACACTTATAGAAAATATACGTTTATATAATTTGTATAAAACTTAAGTAGTATTTATAAAGTGTATGTGGTTGCGTGTCAGCTAGGGCACAAGAGGCCGACCAAACAGCACCTTCCCACATGCTGTTATGAAGGAGCTGGATGGAAAGTTTCAGGGAGAGCATGCCGCTGCCTGCTGGAAGGAGTGGGACATAACTCATGTTCCAAACCACCATCACTGCTCTTAGGGATCAAAAATCTAAAGAGTTTGGGACGTGCCACGGAAAATGCCTTCGGGAGCAGCACAAGCCCAGGAGCATAGCCCTGCCGCCTTGCGCCGAGGCGCGGCGGGCGGGGCTGGGCGGGCCGGGGGCTGTCGCGACAGCGCCAGGGGCGAGCGCCCCGCCCCTCGCCGCGTTGCGGCTCCGCAGCGCCTTCGCCCGCAGGAGACGAGGAGAGGCTCCCGGGCCCGAGCGGCGGTGCCGGAGAGCCGGGGCAGGGCTGGGGAGGAGGCGCGACCGCCCCGGGGCAGCGCGGGGGAGCGGGTGGAGCTACTGGCCCGGGCCAGAGCGGCGCCGCTTCGCCTCCTTCCTTCCTTCCTGCCCTGCTCGGCCTTCCCGCCCGTCCCGCCCTGCGGCGGGGGCGCGGCGGTGGGCCGGTGCCCGCGGGGCGGAGCGGGGCGGCGCGGAGGGGGCGGGCGGAGGCGGAGGGGGCGGGACTCACGTACTCTGCACCTGCAGGTCCATCTCGCGCATCTCGGTGAACCTGTCGCGCAGATCCATGGGAAGCTGCTCGATCACTGCGGGGACACGGGGGAGCGGGAGAGATGGGGGAGGGAGGGAGCCAGTCAGTCACTCGCTGCCGTGGGGGGAGGGGGGCGCCGCCTCCTCGCCGCGGCTCCCCCCGGCTCCCCCGCACCGGCCGTGCCCGGCCGCCCGGCGCCCCCGCCGCGCACACACTCACTCTCCAGATAGTCCTCCAGGTACAGCATGGCGGCGGCCGGGCCCGCGCCCAGGGGCTGCTCGAGAGCGGGCGCTCGTCCCTTCCAATATGGCGCCGCCGCCAACAACACCAGCGCCTCGACTCAGCGAAAACAACATTGGCGGCGGACGGCGCTCGCCCCGGCCGCGCCGCGATTGGCTGGCCGCGCTGTGACGCACACCGCGGCCCGCGCTCTGCCGCGCGGCCTCACGGGAAACGTAGTCTGTGCTGGGCGAGGCGGCGGGAGACTGCGCGTCCCGCCAGGCTTTGTTGTTCCGGCCGGTCCTGGGGCATTCCCGCGGTCCTGCTGCACTCCCGCGATTCTGGAGGCACTCCCGCCTCGAAGGGGCCGCGGGATTCTTCTCCGGGAGCAACTCTCGGCTCCCTTCAGCTGCCGGCCCTCCGGAGCGTCCCTGGCGCGAGCGCAGCGCCGCAAGTCAGGCGAATGGAAAGGGAAAACTTGCAGCGTCTTGACCAGACTCGAGGCTTTTGTGTGTCCCTTGTTTTAAATGCTCGCAGCCAGCAGTAATTCGTTAAAAGCGTGAGAAACGCCAAAACCGATGAGATTGCTTCAGCCCGTGTTCTCTGACGGCGCAGGGTAGAAAAGCTGCTCCGCTCAGCACAGGTGCCAGGTCCGGATAGCTCGGGAGAGCAGAAACCTGCGAGGGCTTTGGAATTGCTGTTCAGAGTGCAAAACCACAATTGATTGATTGAAGTCCAGTTACAGTACTCCTTGCAGTAATTCACTTTTAAATGTTTGAGGCTGAAGTTTCTCACGCAGTTTCATTCCCCCAA
The DNA here is from genome assembly GCA_024500445.1 of Entomyzon cyanotis. NCBI lineage: Eukaryota > Metazoa > Chordata > Aves > Passeriformes > Meliphagidae > Entomyzon > Entomyzon cyanotis. The sequence goes on along the minus strand of JAKEPQ010001018.1, from coordinate 35,553,418 downwards.
AATAGTTTATTTCTTCACCCTTCTATTGCTGTTATTTACTGCTTTAAGCATGGCTCCATGCATTTCTCCAGATGCTTTTATCCAGATGTGTTTTGCCTGGGGAAAGAAACTTTTGGGGCATGTGTAATGTTAGGTGTAAGTACCTGAGCATAAGAATTGTGCTAGCAGATCAGGTTTGCTTTCCACCGTGTTTTTTTTTCTCCAAATCTTCATCTGTGCCAGATGCATCCAAGCAAAGAGGAAGTGTATGCTTAGCCAAAGTCTGAGTAAAACTTGCATGGGATGTTTCTGAGGGTCGAGACCAATGGAAAATGGCACTTTTCTCATGTCTGAAGTTCATTTATTGCGAGTGGTTAGTTAAGTATGACTGAATTTTGGGAAGTGAAGCATAAATTTTGTATATAGCCTTTATGAAACTGATGGTAGCAATGTATTGAATACATAGAGTATAGCAAACAAGTGGGGGGGGGTTAATTCCTGTGTCATTAAAGATGGGGGAGAATGAAAAAAGTGTAACAACTTTCAATAACTTTTCAACTTTATAAAAAAGTGCTATGCCAAAGTGGTCACTTTCCATACTTACTTCATCATCAGCCATGTAGTCTGTACTGCCAAACCAGAAATATCATCTGCTCTCATACATACAAATGAACAGATTTTAGGTGGTCATTAAGCTCAGTTAGCCTTGGTTGAAATAATGTTTATGTTATTGCTTATACAGACCACTTTGATGTACAACTTCTGACACACTGGTGTAGGCATGACAGTATTTTTTAAGTTCTGTGTGAGAAATTTCTTGGCCCCATTTTGGTAAGTAGAAGACAAAACTAACCCTTCGTGGGAAGATAAATGCCTGCACTTACTGAAATGAAAGGGTTTGGTGCAGCAAGAGGACTTAACTCATGCAAAAGCAGAGCAAAATAATGACATCCTATATTCATTAGGAGAAAGGCTAGGTGAATTTAGGGGAAATTTAGGAAAAAAATGTAGACATGTTTGGGAGCATATTTCATGCAAGAAGTCTAAGAGAACAATATTGCAAACAAGGACACCACTATTAGAACCACAACTGAAATACAGTCATACAGTAAGTCCTTACCATTTGCTTGTTGACCAGAGTCCTAGGATAGCACAGACATTGGGACGTTGTGACTTCTCCTGTTCTCATCTTTTCAAGCTCGGGGATAGCCAGCAAAATTCTCAACAAGGGCTACTGTGCAAGTGTATTTTCTGTGTGTTGTGGTGCCCGGACCAAGGAAACCAAGAAACACAGCTTTTGGGGCTGTGTTTCAGTCATTTCCGTTAGTAATGGCATGAGTCCTGTCTGTATTAGCAGAACACGAAAATGAAACTTGGCTACGCCAACAGAATGACAAAGTACTAGTGGGGCTGGCTGCTGTCTTCAAGGTATGAGTTCCCCTTGTTTATGTTTTCTGGTTTATTATAACATGTGAGAGGCTCTTACAGAAATAGAGATCTACTCAAAAAACTGTTCACCATAGAGCTTTAAAGTAACGGATGGGAGGGGATTTTGAGGTAGAATACAAATGAAAACACAATTTGATTTGACAAGTCAAGCTCATATTTTTAATTTCTGCCCATATTAATTCATTTTGTATAGTCAAATGAGTAGCCACACCAACTTCAGTAGGATTGCTTGTGTAAGTGCTGCTTATCGTGACATACCAATGGCACTGAGTTTACACTGACATTTAAGAAGTGATAAGCCAACAGACCTATAAAAAAGAAACCATTTTTACAATAGCAAACGTCCTGGTTTTTTATAAATGCAAAGAATTAACTCTATTGATTAACTCAACTTTTAGAACAGCCTAATTAGAACAGATCCTGATAAGGAAACACGGATTAATGACTGTTTATTGGAATGCAAATACAGTGAAAACTAAACACCAGCTGTGAACTCAAGGTAAAAAGAAATTCAATTTGTGAATTACAATCAACATTGCTCAAAAAACTCCTTTGCAACTACAGAGCTGCTTAGCACAGGAAGCGAATGGAGGCCACAGGAGCTGCTGTTTTCTCCTGTTTATATAATGTTATTAATGTCGATGGCATTTCTCCAGCAAATGTTTCACATAAATCATGTTTCATCACTGTGACAGAGTGATGGCATAAAGGAATATTACAGTTGCCCTGTGATCTACCTAAAGCTAATTGCTTGCTTAGGTTTCATTAGTTTTCAACTGACAGGAAGAAAAGCTGGTTAAAAGCGAGAATTTACATTCTGATTTACGCTTCTCAGATGGGGTTAAGATTTTCAAATATTCTCCCTCTCTTCTGCACTTACCCATTCCATATCTCTGTAATATCCTTTTTCTATTCTAATTTATTCTAGCTCTTCCCATGTGTAGGGCTGTTTGACACATATAACTCCATCATTTCCGTCTTCCTATTTCATTTGCTGTCCATCTGTTGATACCCCCCTTTCCTTCTTCCTTCCGAATCTATTCTATCTTCTGAGCTGTATGATTGCTGGAGCTTTCTGTACCCATTTAGGACTGTCACAGTTCTGTATTTACTTCAGTACTCTGATTTTTAACTCTTGTTTAATACAGTGTTTCTGGACTTACAGTCCATATGTTTTGTTTCTTTGTTTTCAGGGGCATGTTTCTAATGATTTGATTTGAAAAAATCAGAAAATACCTACCTAGCGCATCCCTAAGAGGATATTCCAGGTCCCAGCTATTGCTGGTAGGTTCCTGTGCTTTCGTTTCTCATAAGGGAGCCTCCCTGCCTGTGGCACACAGAGGTTGCAGATGTACAATCTGTGTGTTTCTGAGGGCTAACCTGCTCTCACAAAAGAACTTCAAGACAGAGTGACAGGTAAGTGGCATCCACCAGAGCCTACATAAAACTGCAAGCCTGGGTAGCTCTTAAACTACCAGGAAGGAGCAGTTTGCTTTTCTTAGGCACCTGCTCCTGCTGCAGTACAGCAGTCCTGCCTGGCAGCCCAGAATCCATTCACCACGGTGCACTGCTGTGAGCATGTGTTGTGAATCGCAGTGTTCCCAGCAGTTCTGGCTGCCAGTGTCAGTATCAGGCCTGCTGGTCTCCTCACATGCTTTCAACTATTTTATTGTAATTCCTCCTCACATCCTGTTTGTTGCCTGCTATTTTTCTGCTGTTGCAGCTGTTTTTTTCCATTCTTTCCAGTCTTTGCAGTCCAGCTGTCCCTCCCAGCTGCCATGGACTCCACCGTCTCCCAAATTCCACCCTTTCTGCTGCTGCAGGGGCATCACCCACAGCCTCATTCTCCCTCTGCAGGAAATAACTATCATTCCTGCTGTACTGCACACCATGACTATTGGAGGACATTAGTGAAATAACTGAATTGTCTTGAGACTGAGCACCATGTAAGGGTTACAGCATAATTGTGTTTTTCTGAGCAATCAACTTTATGTAATGGGAAACTCCATCCAAAGCTGGATCCTAGGAAAAAGCTGTGTCAGAGTTTTAAGTATATAATGTTACCCTAGTCTAGAGCACCACTATGAAGAAACTACACACTTCCATGAAATGATCCTCAAAAGGGCAAATTTGGCCCAGGAATATGACGTCTGCATGGTAATCTCTCTTGAGAAATCAGTTTCTTTTTCTGCTTAGTACGAACTCTTTTGGATTCTGAGATTCACATTCCTGTTTCTGGAAGCAAATCCATGGCCCCAGATAATTAATTTACTTTAACAGTCAACAGGAAAATGGAACTGCCATTTATCTTTCAGCTTGACTTTGTGTACAGACTCAGGCAATTATATCTCCATCTTTTGGTTAATTTTATCTGCTACAGACTCAGCTAAATTTGCTTGCAGATTTCAGTTATTTCCTGAAAGTCTGCAGGATATGAGCAATTGCTGTTTATATATTAATCACTGAAATGTTTTATCCTGACTTCCTAAGGAAATAAAGCTTACATGAGCAATCCATATGTTTGTGTGCATACTTCTTTATCTGTGTTTTCACTCTGCTCTGTCTCTGTAGAATTGACTAATTTCAACCTAACTGAAAAAAAAAAAAGTTGTTCTTTAAGAGATTAATTGTGAACTTAGTAGATGCTTGCTGCTGCTAATAGTTTTGGATTGTCTTCTCCCTTTCGCTGAGGAGAAGGCTGCAATATGAACCTTCCATGTATTAGACTCAAGAAAATCTACACGCAAAAGCAATGAGTACCCAAACCATAGAAGAATCTTAGTTGAGGAACATAACTTATGCACAAGGAACCAACATAAGCAGTTTTTCTGCTCACAGAATGTCCAGGTTTGTTTGCTTGATTGTCTTGCCATCCTGAATGCTGGATCACATGGCAATAAGTTGGAAAGTAATTATCTTAGTGATTATTTAAACACTTTTAGTAAAAGTTGAAGTTTCAAATGCCTTTAACCATTTGTCTGTAATGAAAGACATTTTCTGCTTTTTTCTTTTCAGATTTATACATGTATTTTTTCCATGACGCCAATATATTCTTGTTCTTTGAATTGGCTCATATCTACTTGTTTCCACCCAGAAATGCTATAAATGTTTGCTATGCCATCAGTGGCACAGAAGAATGTGGGATATGACACCATCTATGCCCTAGGCCGCTCATAAGATGTGTCCTCTGAGAATTGAGGTCTACAGATGGAGCAGTAAAAAAATAAAAGAGCTGAACACTAGGAGATGACAATGAAGTTGTGATACTCTCCACTTGGATTCATGCTATTGTATAGCCTGCTTTGTCCCTGGAGCAAATTCACAGAAGTTGAAAGTGGCAGCAGGGGAAGGAAGTAACTGAGAAATTTGCCAAAATAATGATATTATGACTGACTGAAGGAGCACAGCTGACCCAGGAGAAGACATAGACTTTGAAGGTAGGCATGGATCTTCACTGCCCCAGGGCTTACAGTGTCAGATACGTGAGGATAACGCAGGAATCACCTCTTTCATGACCGTTAGGCAAGAGCTGTGCAGAGATTGAGGCACCCAAGAAACTGAAGTTCAGACTCTGAGGAGTTGCAGGACAGGACAGTCCTTGTGACCATAACTTCTTACCAGGGAGAGATGTACTGCAATTTAGCGTAAGAATGATCTACCTCTTTGGTTTGATAATGTTAGGCAAAACTTGGGGAAAAAAAAGAAGAGCAACGGAGTTCCTTGGAATTTTATTGCTATATGTATTCAAAGTGGTAATAACATTGTAGCTGTGATAGTCTCAAAGATACAGTAAATTGCTTTTCCTGGGAAAGCTAATTCAGGTGATAATTATTTTATTAAGATGTATACAATTGATTAAAATACAGACAACTTAGCACAGAAGTTCTTCTCCAACTGTCCTATTCACTTTTGTTGTGTGATATTTTTTTAAACTTTTCCAAATATTTCACGTGATCTAAATGTACCTATTTTATATATCCTTGGTCAAATTTGCATTACAATTAGAAGTATAGCTTAGCTTACAAACAAACTAATATTATTCCTTACTAGCTTGCATCAGCATACTTTAAGGTTGTTACTATTTATTATTTTTGTTCTGAAATGCAAATTCATGGTCCCACGTGTGGTGAGCCCTGTTCACGTTTGTATCAGAAATAAAGAATAAAAGGTTGTGACAGGCTAAGTTAATACCTAATTTGTTTTTTGTCTCATGCACTGGGGGAATAACCTTACCATATTTTTAGGTGAGTTCTAAAGGTTTGCAATCAGCACATACTGTGATGATGTAACAAATTGCCCCATTTTTGCATATATGCAAAAATCTGTAAGTATGCACAAGGTTATTTGAAAGTGCACTTTGAAAGCAGAAGGAGCAGTGAGTGCCATTGCAGTCAATTTTAGAAGGATTGATCTTGTTACAAGTTTTCAAACATCTCCACTATTTTCATGTATTTCTTTCCAAAAAAGAAATCTAAATCTTAAATATTCAATATTCTTTTTAGTGCACATGGAGAGTTTGCCTGTTAGACATGTACCTTGTGTCAGTATTGTATTTCAACAAAATATGAAGAGAATTACATGGCCATATTGGACCTTACTGGCATAACAATTTGCAATGAACTGCCTACTTTCAGGGTAGCAAGTGACAGGAATGCTACAGCTTTTCTAACATGAACAGAAGGTCTTACTAAAAAAAGAGTTCATTTTGATGAAGAGGCTCTAATTGAGAAATTTTTCACCTTTCATTTTCATGCATGTTGTTGCAGAACTCTCTGGTCGTTTATATTTGCATATTTTATATCTATTAAATTTGTTGATATCCCAGAAGTTATAAGAAATAAGGACTTTACCAGAAAAGAGAGCTTCTTTGCAGGAGGCCACAAGCTGATTTTACAGAAACTCTAAGCTAATGTGGCAGGGGAACATATTTTTTAAAGGGAAAAGCTCCTTATTGATAATTATCTGTCAATAAGAACAATGAGGAAAGTAATAAAATCACTGACTTTTTTATACCATTTCAATTAGAAAATAAAGAGTTAGTATTTTTTCCTGTTAGGAAAAATCCTGTATTTCACTTAGAACCTCAGATCTTCTTGGCTCTTCTCTGTGCCTCTGCCCTTAAAGATTAATGCAAAACACTTGGGAATGCAGCTGACTGGAAATTCGTCAATGAAACATTTTTTTAGCTGGAAAATACTCAGTATAAACTAACATGCTTGCAGGAACCTAAGTGCTTCAACAGGACTTTTAGTGAAATGCAATACTCTAGAGAATGAGAGGTATAAGAGGTAATAGCCATGTGGTCATAAAACTCTTGGGAGTTAAGCAACAAACCCAGGAGTCTCTTCTGTCTGATTTAGGTGGTGGCCCTGAGATTTTTTTCTTCTTGATCTTCTTGATCTTGATCTTCTTGATTGTTACTGCCAGGTGTGGGAGAAACCACTATGGAGCTAGTCTAATATTCTGTCTAGTGGTGATGCTGGATACTCAGCTTCACAGCTTTGTTGCAGAGAATTTAAACAAAATATACAGAAAGTCATAATCCATCTCTAGGCAAACCACTGTAGGGTTGATTTCCTGGTGTCTGGAGCATATTTCTGGGACAGGAAGAAGTGGTAGACTTGCAGAATGAATCTGAGCCTTTCACATTGTAGGTAAATTCCTCTTATTGCCAAGCTATTATCTGTGCATTCATTAAATTGAAAGTGTTTAGTGACATTTAATAAAGACAAGAAACATTTAAGAAACCTTAAAAGGTGTCATAGGATCAAAAAAACCACATTTCCTAGTCTAACCTGATATTGAGTATCTTTCATCGACAGGGAACAGAATTAATTAAACAAATCTTAAAAATCATTAAAAATTCATTTCAGTTTGACTGTGATTGTTTCTATTCTGATACAATCAACATTAAGAATTACTTTGTTAGCAACGAAATCTGGTACTCCATGACTGACAATGTTCTCTACATAGAAAGGGAGAATCTCTCTTGAAAAAATTGACAGAAAATGTGAAGAACTTAATGTATCTTCCAAGACAATGTTTTATAAATTTTTCAGAAAAATCCGGTGGTTCCTGGATTATGTGCCTAAGGTATAGTTTTAAAACTATCAGGTCACACAATGTTGTAATTTAATTACAACATTTAGCTTCTAATTAACATTGTAACAGATAAATGTTTGGTGAAGATAGAAATAGGTCTTAATCTTTTTTTTTTATTGTGGATGTCAACCTTTCTTTGCTGCAATTGTATCTGGGCTGTTTCTCCATTTTGAGGCTAAATGCAAATTCAGATTATAAATGATTCCTTCTAAATAATAGTTACTGGATAAAGAAAAGCCTAAAATAGTATGTCTTAGCAGTTCTTTTCTTTTGTAAACAGGATCAACACAAACAGTGCTGCCAGATGATGATGATTAATGGTTGAAAACACTATAGATCTGCATTATGTAATGCATCTCATATCCTTGAAATGAGGATTGTAATTTGTCATTGTTGTCTAGAGCTAAAATTACAACAGGTAATTTGCAAGAATAGATTGTAGTGTTTTATAATTGCTTTTTAAAATTCATATGATCTTATATTTGAATAAATATTAGATTTCAGAGCAAGGCATTAATTTTCTGTGTAGTGACGTGCAATGGCTGGATAATCAATTATACCTTTTTTTTTAGCTAAAATGACCTCTATCATATTTCTCATATGGTGTGGTACCCTATAAGTAATACTGGAATAAAAGCACTCACTTTCTACTTTTATTTCCTTATCTCTACTCAGCCATGTGACTGGCAGGATTCACAGGTAACCCTTCAGGTTAGAGCACATTCTGACTGCTCATGGGAATTACTTCCTGGGCTCTTGTCAACATGCCTTTACAGGGGGCTGTTTTCTCATGGGCCCTCCCCAGCACCTCTCCTTGCCACTGCTGCATGCCCCTGTGTCCAAAAATGGCCTTGGCTCATACCAGATCCATGGTTCATTGTAGGCTGTGGAGTTCATTAAAAGGCACATGATAATTCATATTCAAAAATTCCTCTTTCTGAACCTCTCTGTACTCAATTACAGAATTGCAAAAAAGAAAATTATGTAAGAGAGGCCAGGCAGAAAAATCTGATTCACAGCAGTTTGTTTGTTTGGGGTGGTGGTGTTGTTGTTTTTGTTGCTGCTGTTGTTGTTGTTGTGGAAATGCACTAAGAATCCAGTGTTTTGTCTTGTGATATAGACACGTGCCGTGATTGTCTGAATGGGAAATTCCATTAAATCACTGACTTGTGGTTCTGGAATTGCTCAGTGACCTCAAGCACTGGAGGACAGCTGTAGCTTGCCTTCTTTATTTACTGATGCTGGCTCATAAATGTATCTTGCTAGCTTGGACAACAGAGACAGGTCCCTTGTGGTCCACTTTGTTGAACTTGACTGAGGAATGTCTGCCCCTGGAAAGAAAAATATTTGTTTTCTAATAGAGAACTAGAAGTTTCTGTGCCAAATGGGACAATGTTTGGAACAAGCTAGAACAGAATGGAAAGAAGATTAAATGATCATGCTAGGACTGAAATTTATTATATAGATGCCTAAAACTAAAATACACCTACACAGGTATTTGTTTACTGTGAATGTTTTCCCTTTTCTATTTTCAATTTCTCCCTTTTCAATCAGTGTAAACTGCGTAAAGCCAATGTATAGTCACTTCTTGGTATTTCCTTTCAAAAATACAGGCACATTTTCTTAAATAGGCAGCATGCAATATGGTCACATCAAACTACGCAACAGACAAGTGGAGGTCACATAAGTCTTCAAAGACTTTACAGGGTTCTGCAAAAATTATAGTAGCCAGAGCTAAATGCCTTTGTATGTAGTGTCACATACAATTAAAGTACAGTCTGGAAATACTTTGTGTCTACTGCCTGTCTCAGAGATGTGAGAATTTATTCACTATTAGGAATTAATATATTTTATGGATTTTTAGTTCAGAACAAGCATATATGAATCAAGGGCAACTGTTGTCATCTGGTGATGAGTTCAGCTTTAATCACTCACTCAGAACAGGATTTTAATCACCCCCTTTCAGACAAATATCCACTTCATATATATGTATACATATATGTGTGTGAATGCTCATGTACATATACATGTGCTATTTTGGCAATGGTACTCAGCACTTGTTCAAAACACTATTTTTCATTATCTGTCCCTGCATAATTCATTTCAGATGACACAATATAGACTTATATATTCAGAAACTGAAAGGGATAGGAAAAGAATGCATATTTTCAGTAGAAGATATCTGTGGTTTTATACAAAATTTTTATACGACAATTGAAAAAGAGCAAAGAGAACATCAGAAAGGTAAGCCTATAGAATTTAAAGGGGTGTTATAATTTTGTTGTATTTTTTGAATTTATTTTAGAGATTACATGAGGAAGTAATAGTCAAATTATGTAGTCTTGTGAGATAGTGTCAAAAATATGCATACTCATATAAATTCTGTAAGTTTTAAAGTAATTTCTGTAGAACCCTACTAACCTTCTCACCTCTGGCGAGTTCTGAGGGATTTTCTGTAGAAACTATTCTTTATTCTGTTCACAGGAAGGCTGCAGGCATGGATACAGCTGGACAAGACACGTGCCTTATTCAGTGAATTACTAGTAGCTATCATTTACTGCCTTGCTACAGCAGTGACAAAATACTAACAGAGAGCAGAACTCCCATATTGGGTAACATACACACACCAGCTGTCCCTTTAACCCACTGCTCTCCTCCTTTCTCATAAAACCTTTTTTTTCTATCTTTAAATATTACATGTTTTTCCCTTATGAATAAAAGTGTGTTTACAATGTCACATCTTAAATACCTACTGAATTATGGAAAATTCTGTTGTTATTATAATAGAAATAAATCACTCACTTCACACTGATAAAAGAAGCAGAAGTTTGCTTTTCATGTTTATTAGTATTTGTGCAACTTTAAGAAATGTCTTTGCATCATATACAGAGGTGCCATGGGATGCAAGGAGTTCCCGTGGAAACAACAACATTGAATGGCAAAATCAGGCTTCATAATAGCTTTATCTTAATCACCTTCAATTTTTCCATATGTTCCAAGTATTTTACAGCGTGTAGTGAATGTGAAACATAGCAGATCTGTGGATTGAAGGATGATAAGCTTCACGTGCACAACTTTTCAACCACTGACATGCTGTTTTAATAATAAATCCCTTTTGTTCCTATCATTACTTGTATAGAAAAAAGTAAAGTAATACACAAAGCATGTATATACTTTTTCTACATATCTTCAGAAGATAGCGTGAGGCAAATATCTCCCAGTGGAGACTTTACTACTTTAGACTGCATAAATAATGGTGATCCCATAAAAGGTCCATCAGTGGTGCCACACTGTGTTTTATGGAAGAAAGTTATGGAATAAAATGGTTAGTTTGAGAGGGGACCCAAGGTAGCACAGAACCTGTCAATACCAGTTGAGCATGGCTACTACTCTATTGCATTCAGACTGCTTAAGACTTATCAAATGATGCTTCCTTCATTGAATTTAAATTTCATCATTTGAAAGAGCTTTTATTTCATTCTTTGTATTATAAAATGTTCTTGAAAGAAAAAAGAAAATGTGCACAATATAGTGATGTTCATAAAGAACATAAACCTTACTAACAATTCAGATTGTTACTTTATAAAATTGTATCATTCAAGCTTAGTGACCAGCTAACAGAACTAACAAAACATTCTTAAACCTTCACGCTCTCAGGTTTAAAGAAGAACAACAAACAATGGTAAAAAAGGTCAATGTTTAAGAGTAGAACATGTAGTTGGTAAGTATATAGGTTATATTTAAGACTGACAATAGCATGGAAAAATACCAACACAACTGTAAATAATCAGATACGCATTTAAACCAGGATCATGTCAAACATAACTCCCATCTTTGTCATTCAGCCACCTAAATTTTTATTTTATTATTTGGACAGCTGGGAAGGTTTCTTTTTTCTGTGTAACTAAGTAAAGTACATTCTTAGCACCTTATATATAATTGTTTGAAAAATCCTGCTCAGTTCCAGCTGCAAGTTAATCATCTCACGACTTCAGAGAAGGAAGGAAGGAACAGTGTGGACTGCAAATGGGCAGATATAGCAAGAGAGGAATTTTTAGGAGATAATTTCTCTTATATCAGGTGCTAGAAACAAAGTTTTACTGAGGAATGTTTACTGGAAAATTAAAGAATTATCTGACCTTCTGGAAAAATAAATACAGAGGACATGAGAAATGTCACTATGAGAAATAAGAGAAGAATGGAAAAGCTTACAGTGAGGATCCCTAAGTTGCCATAAGATTTGTCTATCAGAATTCAGGATACAGAAAATGAAAGAAAATTGTTGATGATAACAATGGGGGAAGAACAGAAATAGATTTATGGGTACAAAAGAGAAGAGGGGAAACATGGCAAAGAATTACACAAGTAGAAGTGAGACTGAAAGAGAGTACTGAAAACTCATGGTCACTCATGAAAGGCCAACATAAAGCCAGTGAGCATGCTGGAAACAGTGGTGGCTGGTCAAAAATAGTTTGGATGGTCATCTCCTAGACTGATCAGGGTTTTAATAAAGAGAAAATTAAACTGAATGGATATTTTGGCAAGAATGCAATGACTAGCTTTAACATATTTTTTCAGAATTTTTTTTCTGAAGTGATTGCTCCCTTCATATTAAAAGAATTAAAATGTATTATTCTAACTGTTGAAATTGAACTACCACTTCCCTGTACCTCCAGTATTTTCAAAATTTGTTCCCAGTGCAGCTTTTCCCTCTCAAGAAAATGTTCTGTGCTTCTCTTGGCTTGCTAATAGTCAAACATAACATCTGGCATTAGATGTTGACACGGGTGTGGACTCATTAGTTTATAGAGCCATAAAAAAAATTTCATTGTCCTGTAGTTAGTTACTATTTAGGACATGGGTTTTATAGGCAATAGAGGATTTTTAATGAAAACAGAGTTGAACATTCTGCAATGAAAACTGCTATCCCAAGTTCCAGAAACTGTAAAGTATATTCTTTGTACTCAGTGTGAGGCTGTGGCCAGCCCTAATCATTGTAGCACCATTACCAAAAAGGTGTTGTTATGATGAGACACAGATGAAGTTCCTTTTTGCTTATCTCCTAGATCCAGTAACTTCTTATAAATCTAAGATGTCCCCAGAAGTGTCCCCAAAAGGTCTACTACTATTTCAATCTTTTTTTTTCCTAAAATACTGACGCATGTAAAATTTGTTCTGCTTCTAATTTTAATGTCTTACAGGATTGAATTAAATATTTTTCAATAATTAGGAAGCATGAATAGCAGTCTAGGTATTCAGCTCCTGATAAATCTGAAAACTAATTCTAACTTGGAAAACAGATTGACTTATTTTTCTTTCATTAAAAAAAAGAAAAAGAGAAAGGAAAACACAGGCTAAAAAGGTTACCTGAGGCAGGTCTCATTTGCAAAAATAGTAGCAATATAAACATACATTACATAAAAGCCAAAGCAATTAATATCTGTACAGTAAAGTGCATAAAGAAGTAGTTCATACACAGTGCTAACTATGGCTATTAAACTAGCCTATTAATCTATAAAGGAAACTTTGTGATCAGTTAGCAATTTTTCAGTCTCAAATAAGTCATTTTATGGGAGTCTAATTAGATTTGTGTTTCAGCTCTGGGAATACCACTGTGTGCGCTTTTTCTACTGCTTTATAGGCCATAACAAGTTGTTCCCAGGACACTTAACAGACAAGTCACATTTTCATTATTCACTGGAGCCTTGAGTACATTTAGGACACGTCCTGCAGAGCTGTTCATTGCAGTGGTTCAAGGACACCTAGTGCTGTGGAACAAATGCTTTATTTACAAATATAGATTTAATGAGTTTCTGAAGCGCAGTAAGATATCCTTTGATCCTGAAAGAGCTGATGCATACTAGTGTGCTGCAAACAGAGAAGACAATTCAAATTAAAGTATGTCATAGCTATCAAAAGCATCCCAGTGGTGTAGTGCTGAAGTAAGAGTTCTTTGATAAGCAATCCCCTGGGACTGTAATGCCATTTTAACATCTTTCGTGGAAAATACGGACAAATGACAGTAGGTAAGTGTCCAAATCACTGATATGTTAGCTCAGAGCAGACAATTTTCTTTAATAATGGTGTTTTAGTGTTGCACAAAACTGAGCTTTAAGGCATTTGGCTCTCTAACTGTATTTTTCAGTTGCCTACAAAGTCTATTTATACTCACTCTAGCATTGCTAGGATGTTGTATTAAAGTTGTACAGCAGCTCTGTACCCCTTTTTCCCCCCAGCTTATCTTATCTGGTGGATGGATGATGTAGCTATGTTCAGCCATGTCAGTGCCAGAGGGTGGTAGAACAAGAACTGATGATGTACTGCACCACTGAATGGCAGTCCAGTTTTGCATGCTTATGTCTGCATTGCAAATCCACCACCATTCCTCAGTCCCTCACCTGGGTGTTGTCCATGGGTTAACCCTTGAAAAATAGGCTACATTTAAAAAGGTAATATAAAGACACTCTTTGTGGTGGAATTTTAACCAAAAATGCCATACATTCTCAGCTGCCAACTTAAAAGTCAAAATACTTGAGAATTACAAGTACTTGAGAATATAATGAGGGTTTGTGTTCAGATGAAGCTGTACAGTGTTTCTGCTGTATGTATTTATGAAGTAATGCTGTTTGTCTTGCAGCAAGGGTATAGAGGCTTCATGGAAAAATCAGAGCCTATGCAGAACACTACTTAAAAAACGCTAGCACAGAGATGGCTCAGATTTAGGGCACAAGCAACCTACTTCAGATAGCATGCAGGAAGTAGAAGAAAATGTTGAGGAAGTCACAGCCATCCACTGTTCTGTGAAAGATCATTTCTGATTCCGACTGTAATGAAAGCTAGTTACTTGCTGACTCTCGTGATACCAGCCTAATAACTCATGTGTACAGTCCTTCCTATTGCAGAAATGTGAGACTGATTATAATATGAAGGCAAAATATGGTAGTAACCCTGGTCTCACTCATCATTCTGTGGAGAAAATGTTTTAGCTTTGATGCCTAAAAATGTTCGCTTCTTCCACACATAAGTTCAAAGCAATTAAAACATGCCATTTGACAATTTAAGATACTCCGTAAAAGAAAAGATGAATTGACAGGCATCCTTCTCATAAAGATTTTCCATGCCTTTTATAATTTTTTTTTTTAAGATAAGCATCTTGGAAGGCATATGCCTGTTTTCCTATAGAGATCCAGTTATCACACATCAGAGTTAAAGAGCCATGATAAAATCTGTGTCTCCTGATACAGAAAAAAACTATTTATTAGAATAAATTGTAGCCAGATAACTTTTCATTCCTCCTATGAAGGACTACAGTCTAAAGCATTTTCACTTCATAATTCCTGCTAGACTTTGTAATAATAGCAAAGTAATATATAGTTCTTCATGCAAGATGTCTTCTTGTTTTCTTTTTCAAGCCTTGGCATCCCTCCATCATTCTCCAGATTTTTACATCCTCCTTAGTCTTACCTATTCTTAATGTCTTTTAATTTCTACTTATTTCTGACATTTTTGTGTCCTGCTTTTACTTGCATCTTACTCAGTTTGCAGTAGTTTCAGATCTAGTTGTGAATGTTTAAGCATTTCTCTAAATCAGCCTGTGAGATCTCAAGCCAGACAATGAAAAGAGAGAATAAATTAACCACCTGGGAAAAATGTGATTAAAGGAATTTGCCACACAGGAACTTTGCAGTGGAGACTGACTACAGTTCTCCAAAGCAGCTGCTGTCTAGTGATGGGATCTCCTTTGTATTTCCCTGCAGCACCAGGACTCTATGTTAAGAAGTGTCAGCAGCCTTGATAACTAGCAGTGCTGTTGACACATCACAGATAATAAAATGTGCTCTTTGCTCACATAAAATCCCCTGATGTGCCTAAAAAGGAAGTGTGGACTATAATCTACAGGACTCTGAAGATCACTGGCAAGGAACTGAAACTTAGGAGACTTCAGAGGAGGGCCTGTGCAAACCTCATGTAGTTCAACAAGGCCAAATGCAAGGTCCTGCACTTCCTGGGTTAGGGAAATCCCAAGCATAAATAGAGGCTGGGCAGAGAATGAATCGAGAGCAGCCCTGAGAAGGACTTGCGGGTGCTTGTGGACAAGAAGCTCAACATGACCTGGCAGTATATGCCTGCAGCCCAGAAAGCCAAATGTATCCTGGGCTGCATCAAAAGGAGTGTGGGCAGCAGGCTGACAGAGGTGATTCTGCCCCTCTACTCTGCTCTGGTGAGAGCCCATCCATAGTATCCCATACAGATATGGGGTCCCCAACATAAGAAGGAGACTTGTGTGCCTTGTCACTGCTGCTGCTGCTGTCCTCTAGTTAAGGAAGAAAGATACTCCCCAGTCACAGTGTGACCCAGAGGAGATTCTAGAGGGATACCAATGGCCAGGACAGGAGAAAGAAAGGAGATAGGCAGAAACACAGGTTTAGAGAGTAACATAGGCTGGAAGGGACCAGCTGTGCAGTCAGACCATGTTGCTCAGGGATTTATTAATCTAGATCCCAGAAAAAAAAACCTGCTGAGATGTTTTTTTCAATTCAGAGAGCCCAGGAAAGCTGTTGAACTAGAAAGCAGGGAAGGCCATCTGCAAGAGCCCATTAAGCCAAAATGTTTTCAAGACTATAATTTTAATTGTTTAATCTTGTTAATCTCCCATATTTTATTAATTTCAAGTGCTGTTTACATGTTTGAGTAAAACCAAGCTCTAGACACTGGAACAAGTTGGTGCCTTTTGATGTCTTTATTTCAAAAGAAAAAAAAGGCACTTTTACCTCATAGCAGCAATGCTGGGTCCTGTTACAAACATGAATTTACAAGACAGGTTATTCCTGAGACAACTAGAACACCTTCCATTTTGAAGATGTTTGTGTATCTGATAATTTTGCTCCTAAACAAACCTCCATCCTGCCCTTGACATTAAACCTGTCATTAGAGAGGGATATTCATTGGGCAGACAAGAACCAAGCTTAAAAACAAAGTAAACCAGACCCCAGAGAAGTTAAGAAAGGTAACAGGCAAAGAGCAGAAGAAGGGAAACATACATAGAAGGGTTCTAGAGAGAACAGCTCAAGGAACAAAGGATAGGAAATAAAGTCTGAATCTAGGCTAAGGAGCAGAGAGATCTGGAGCAAAGCTCAGAAAGACCTAAGCTAAGCACATAGAATCAAAGTACAGAATACCATTATAATCAAGTAAAAGACTGAGAAAGCAATACCAAGTGATGAGATGCCTACCTGAGACACTGACAAGCCACCAGCTAGCTTCAGAAATCCATCCTGACTTGTGTTGGCACACTTGGTCACACAAAGTACCCACTGCAGACAGAGGTCAGTTACAGAATTTGCCTGCCCTGGCTATACCTGGCAGGGGCTTGGAATTAAAAAACTATGGGTAAAAAGGAATGACTTAAGTATACTTGAGACTTTACAAATACCATGCAAATTAAAGGGATCACAGAATTTTCACATCTAACAGACAATGTGGCTGGAAAAAAACAGGAACTCATTAAGAACTGCCGTCATGCTACCAAAGATATTTCTAGCTTATACTAAAATCTTGGAAGTAAATCTGTCCATGAACAATTTGCTCATTGGAGTAGATCAAGTTGAGTAGACGCCCCATAGAATTAAAATGAATATGTGCCAAAGCACATCCATGTGTATGTTCCTTCATTCAGTGCTGATCTGAGTAATTTTAAATGTTATGGTGGCATATAAAATGTCATTACTTTAACTCATCGCTTTTTCAGTGATGAAGTTTCCTGCCAAATATTAACAGGTAATTATCAACTATAAATTTACATGCATGGCTAATACTATTCCACTTAGTTTAAATGAAAGACACTTTCAGCTATGTGCTGGATGGGTGTCTTTAATATCCACTCCTCTTTTAGTCAGGTTTCTTGATGAGGAAGGGCTTACAAGACCATACTGTTGTTTTCATGCACACTTAATGTCTGTCAATCTGTCAAGCTCTTCTAATAGCTTTTGAACCTGTTGGCCAATTTCAAGCACATTTGACAAAGAGGAGCTAACTTACAGATATTAAGTTTCCATACACCAAATTAAAATAGGCAGATAAGCAGAGGAAAATGATTATTTGAGTTAATTGAATTCCCATCCCCCTCTCTCTGTCATTGATGGAAAGACTGTATCATGATCATGAACATTTTATTTAATTAGAGAATTAATATTAGAACACCATTGTGGATGCCCTGTGACAGAAAAAAGGCTTCTCAGACTGTAGTTTATTAGGCATCAGGAATCCAAGCAAAAAATACCAACCCACAAGATTTTGCGTGCTCACAAGTCTCTGTGCATTAAATAAGCATTATTTGCCAACAGCAAACACATATTTCAAAAACCTATGAAGAGCTTCACTGTTACACTTCTATTTGTAAAAAATATTCTCTTGTCTTGCCCTGAATAAACATTTTAGTTACTGTTTAGAATGTATGGGAACTGCCTATGTGTTTCTTTCCCAGTGTTGTCATCACAGAAATTTCATAAAGTTTCATGGCCTGGTAGAAAGCGGTATTCCAAAGAGACTTTGCTTTGGGCCCTATAGTGTTTAGCAGCCGTTCACAAATAGGACTTGTTTTCTTTAGGTTTTGACCAAAATTTCTTCTGGGCAGATAATGATTTGGCTAACGAAAAATGACAGAAAAATTGTGTGGCCAACTAGGGCACCCATTTTATATTTGTGATGAAATTGTTGCAACAGCATTTTTTAAAAATTAGTCTGAGAGTGTCTTATGACCAAAGACCTCAGAGAATGAAAACTCAGAGACAGAAAATCTTGAAGTGTCATTTTTAGCAGGATTTTTAACACATGAGATGTCTAAGAGACTGGTGTTCTTTTCCCTTAATTTCCTTATCATATTTTACTAATAGTTTTACACTAAGCCAAAAAATATCTGAAACAAGAAAGAGAACTTCTTGTATGCTATTTTAGGCATGTTTAAAGAAAAATCACTGAGTGTGAGTTAACTAAATATTTTGGAGTGCATTTTTTATAAAATTTTGCTCAAGCAATTTACTGTCTTCCCAGGAACAATCAAAAACATAAACACAACCTTAGTTATCTTTATGTTGGTTTAGATAATTTTGTATTGTTCTCAGCTGAGGCTGGAGCTCAGTTGTAAACTGACACTGTTTTTGTAAACTGGCATAGGTTCACTGAAAATACTGTACCTGTTCAAGATCTGTCTAACTGACTGTGATCATGTGAAGTCTTTAGTAATAAAAAGAATGCATGGTATGTAAACAGCACGATGAATGTACAATGTCACCGTTTAACAGTATCTGTTGTAACTCAGTTTGCTTTATTTAGGTATGGAATTATCAACATTTACTGAAGATTTTAAATGTGGATATTATGCTTCCCAGAGAGGCTCTTGATTTCACAAAGAGGATCAAAATAGCAGTTAAAGCTTAGCAAATTTCAAGGAACAAAAAGCTTCACACCACATTTCTGCAATATTCTTAACTTCTTCAACTTTGCTAGCATTTTCACATCTAGAAATTTGTCAGAAAACCCCTGTTGCATGGGATTTTATGTCCTTCCATGTCTATTTAACTTTAAGGAGGAGCAAATACACCTGAAGAGTCTGTCTGCCCCAGTTCACTACTAATGGTATGAAACAGTGAAATTAAAACTGAATTGAGATTACACTAGCAGCTTCAGTGATAAGCATTTGAATATCTACACCTTGTGTGGTTTTTTCCAAGTCATTGTTTCTTCAAGAAACAGATTTTTCTTTGGCCTTACAAGAGCTAGATTTTATACATTACATCCTTTTTTCCTCTCTATCAGCTTTCACAAGCAGTTGTTAAAACAATTTTCATACAACATGAACTCAGGAGTATTTTCCTGTTCTAGTTAAGAAATCTTTTTCAGTGTTTTTTCTTCTAATTTTTGTGATGGTGGCACTGCAACACCTTTATATGTATTAATGGAAAATTCATTGTTAATCTGCAGGTAACTGTGTCTTCTCTAATTCTTAGTTTTCAAATATGTGTATATATGCACACACATTGTAACAATACAGACATCAGTAAAAATTAAATAGATAGGTTTAGATTAGATACTAGGGAAAAAATTTATTATGGTGAGGGTGGTGAGGCACTGGCACAGGTTGCCCAGAGAAGCTGTGGATGTTCCATCCCTGGAGGCATTCAAGGCCAGGCTGGATGGAACTCTGAGCAACCTGGTGAAAGGTGTTTGCTGTCCACGGCAGGGGGGTTGGAACTAGATGAGCTGCAAAGTCCCTTCCAGCTCAACCCATCCTATGACTATAGAATTCCTACCCTGATCACCGGATGCACACACACTAATGGATTTCAGAGGAAGGATGACTTCTTTCAGCTCAGTTTTGGAATCTCTAAGTACCACGCACATTACAGGGCAAACCCCTGGCCATTTTTCCTAAATAACAACTGCAGATTTTGACAGTTTCTGGAATACTGGATCTCCACATGGTTGCTTTCCTAAATTTGCTGTTCAGCAATGGGAGTGGGTGCTGGGCTGTTAATGACCGGATTCAGATTTGATGTTGGCAGAGCTTAATTTCTGATGCAAAGATGCTAAAACCTTATGGGACACCTGTGAAACGCTGTGAACCTGTTTCCTGTGGCATTTGCCACCCTGGGCCAACGTGCCACAAGAGAGGAGGTTTCGTGTCATTCAACTCCAGTCAACCCATTGCTAAACGTCCCCTGAAGGAAAAAAGGCCACCAGCCCCGAAGCCCCGCCACAACGGGGGCACCGGGTACTAGCTGTGTGCCAGCGGGACAGCCCTGCCGGGACACGAACGTGTGTCTCAGGGACAGCCCTGCCGGGGGTACAGCCCTGCCGGGGGTACAGCCCTGCCGGGACACGAACCTGTGTCTCACGGACAGCTGCCCACTCCGGGCTCGGCCGGGCTCGCGCGGACGGCGGCGCTAGGACCGCTGTGGCGGCGGCGCATGCGCGGGTGCGGCTGCCGCGGGCCGGCGGAGCGCTCCGGGCGGGGCAGCCGCGGGGCCGGGCCGGACCTTCCGCGGGACCGGAGCTTCCCCCGCGCCCGCCGCAGGGCATGGGCTCCGCGGCTCCGCGCTGCGCGGCCGCGCCCCGGCCCCATGAGTCCTCGCCGGAGCAAGTGAGTGCGGGAGGCGCCCGGCCGGTAAGTGGCCGCTGTCCCCTGGCCGCCCTCCCTCCCCAGGGCAGCGCGTCTATCCTGAGCTGGAACGGAGCCGGCGTCCCCGGGCCGTGCCTCTGCTGCGCTCAGCTCCGCTCAGCTCCGCTGTGCCGCTGGGGTAGCCCGCGGCTTCTCCCCTGCCAGCGGATTTATTATTTTTATGAGAACAGGTCGCCCATCGCTGTCTCCGGGCGGGCCGGGAGGGGAGGGGAGCTGCCGGGGGTGTCCGCGGGGCGCGGCCGGTCCGGGCTGGGCGCGGCTCCGCCGCCTCCACCTGCGGGCTGGTCCCTCTGTAAGGTGGACTCGCCACCCCTCTCCCCTCTTCCCCTGCAGGGCGCCGGCGGCCCGGCCTCGGGAGGGAGGATGTGCTGAGAGGATGGGGCTGTGTCCCGCGGGGGCTCGCCATGGCCAGGGAGGACTCGGTGAAGTGCCTGCGCTGCCTGCTCTACGCCCTCAACCTGCTCTTCTGGGTGAGTGCAGCGAGGCGGGCCGGGCAGGTGCCGTGCCGGAGGCGCAGGGCGGGCACGGCCGGGCCGGGGCAGGAGGTGCCGCCCCAGTGACCGTGGCGCCGTGCCAGCCAGCTCCCGCAAGGGAGTACTGTTTGCTGGGGGGAAAGTGCTTTTGGAAACTAGTTGGAAGTGAAATTGAATGAGTGTTACACAGGGGAATTTGTGTACCTGTACTATGTAAAGGGGAATTTTCAGGGTTGACTTCTTGACTGGTTGAATTTCAGAGCATCCTGTGACCTAAGATGAACTCCAGGCTCTCGCAGGTACTTGGGTAGTCTGCCCAGAGTCTTTTTTGTGCGTCCAGTGGCCAGGTCCTAACTGGCAGGCAAGACCCCTTCTTCTGTTTTGAGGATTTCAGTCAAAGCTGTATTTATAGCACCAGGGTTTCTCACTCTCAGCACAAGTGGGTGTGATCAACACTTGTTCCTTAAACTTTCCGAGCTCTGAAGAAACAGCAGGATGGATATTTTCAGTCTTCACTCACTTGCAACACGTGAAATCTCTTTCACATGAATAGATGAGATTTGTGCCTGGTAAGGGTAAGACAGCAAAAGGGATCACATCGCACACCTGTTCACAAGGGCTGGCTGCTGAGGTGCTGTCGACTTGAATGAGGCAGAGAGATTACATGGGCTGGGACCAAGCCTAGTTGGTATCTGACCTTTTTTCCTCCTG
This sequence comes from Entomyzon cyanotis, assembly GCA_024500445.1. Classification (NCBI taxonomy): domain Eukaryota; kingdom Metazoa; phylum Chordata; class Aves; order Passeriformes; family Meliphagidae; genus Entomyzon; species Entomyzon cyanotis. The sequence continues at coordinate 35,531,527 of JAKEPQ010001018.1, read as the reverse complement.
AATCCAGCTCTGGAATCCCCAGCACAGGAAGGACATTGACCTGTTGGAGTGGGTCCTGAGGAGGGCCACCAAGATGGTTAGAGGTGTGGGGCTGAAAATCTGTTGAATGTATGTAGCTTTGTATATTGTATTTAATAGAGATGAAAAATAAATTATTTCCTTAGTCTGTTTAGGAATAAAGTCTTTTAATGGGAGATGGGAAAAGCTTTCTTTAAAAAAAAAAAAAGAAGAATATGTAATTGTTTCTAGCATCATCATGATTTTCATTGGATTGTGTACAAAATCTAAACCTCTGTGTTTTATGGTCAAGGTTGCCTGGGCTCAGCTGCCCGGAGTTCAGCTTCAGATTTCTATATATATGAGACTTGAGTGAATTCACATGGACATTCATGTGGTTGAAAATATCATGTCCTACTTTTTGCCTGTTTGCTGCTTTCCTCTGGTTTCCATGATTCCTGCTTTGAGCTGGCCTCAAAGTTCTGCTTGCACCTTAAATCACTGCTTTGTGCTCTTAAGCTTCCTCTGCTCTTCTCCCTTGCTCTCTGTGCTTGTTGCCTGCTGTGTCACAATCAGATTTATTATTCAGGAACAGCTTTGTAGTTCAGGTGGTCATTTAGCTGGTACCTACATTACACAACAGGCTGTACCTTCATGCTGTGTCAGTTACACATCGTGTGGCAATGGGAGGTTTGTTGCTGGAGCCGAGTGCTTCTGTTTCCAGTCCTGAGATGCTTTGTGTAGGAAAGCCTGCCCTTGTCTTTGGAGGGGGCTAGTGTGTGGTGTTGCACTACCTCTCTAGGGAGATTGAGGTCTCACCTAGGAGATTTAAATGTGTCTGCCCACTTTGCTTAAATTTTAAGTTCCTTTCCATGTCAGATTGCTCCTTCTTACTTTTCATTGTTTTTTCCACGTTTCTTTTGGGGACCTCAGGCATGGAGCTGTACAATGTCTTTGAACTTGTCAGTGGAACAGCACTAACTACATCTGTCATGTGGTGCTGCTGTTGGCTTGGCCCATTCTTAAGTCATGTCTAGACTTGGTTTAAAGCATTCATTGCTAGAAATAATTTCACATTCTTTAGATTTTCTTGCCCTTTTAATAACAATGTCACCTGTACCTAGAAAGTGGGATATTTTAAAATTTCTTTTCTTTCTCTTTTTTCCCTAGTCATAATGGGATAAAAGATCTTTTGAGTCTGTTGTGGTATAACAAGTGATAGGGAAGAAAATAGCAGCTTCTTGATCTTGTCTCCAAAAGACAAAAAAGTCTGTAATTTAGCTTTCTAGCTGAGGTCTGGACACCAGAAGGTGTCTGGACACCCAAACAGTTTAGTGAAATCTGTATGGTGTTGAAGCATGTGAAGATGTCATTAAATAATATATGCTGGCGTAGCAGATGACTTGCACCATGGATATTGCGAAGAGTTAAAGCCATTTTCTATGTGTATAAAATTAAAGGTGTTGGAACTCAAATGAAGAATTGGCTAGTTCATTTAGAGTCCGTAGTGTGTTGCAAAGCAGATGAATGCATTGGTGTGGCTGAAACCAAATTAACAAATAAGCAAGAAAACCCCTGAGTCTGCCAGAACTGTGTCTTAAGTGATAGTATGTGTGGTGGGTGGGTAGTTCTTTGGATGAATGAACATGTTTAACCTCTTTCCACTCCCTATCTGGTTCTGTTCAGATGTATATTTAACAGCTAAATATAAATCTGCTATCAGCTGCTTGTTGTAGTGAAATCTTCCATATCTTTTCCTCTGTCAGAGCTTGACTTCCCTTCATCTTAGTGGAAGTTTTGCTGCTGCCTTTCTCAGTGTAATAGCATGACTCACGGTGTACAGTTTTTTTGCTGAAAGTTCCCCTGGCAGTAGGTGCCTATCCACTGGTATGGGTATGGCAGCCGTAGTCTTCCCTTGCCACTGCTCTTCCTTCTAATTTCAAATCTTTAGCTTGCTGGTTGCTTATGTTCTTACCTGGATAAATACTAGCCTAGGTTATGGGCTGGGTGCCAGGAAGTTCAGATGCAGCCATGTTCCTCCTGAGAGCGATGGATTCTGTCCCAGTGGGTAAAGACAAGAGTAATGCTGTGATTCCAAAGTCTGTACAGACCTCCTGATTTGGGACATATACATGTAATTCTCTTCAGGCCTGATCTTGGAGGGGTTTATATGTTCTCATGCTTCCTTCCTTCCCAAGGGCCATTGCCTCCAAATTACTTCCAGCCTGTTGATAAAGTGCCCAGTGGCTGTGTCAATTATTAGTGTTTGGCTGAAAACTGTGAAGATGTGCAAACAACATTGCAGTGGGTTTTTAAAAATCATGTGGGCTTTTTAAAATCATGGTTTGATTACAGGTCCTGGCTGGAATAAGATGGCATTCTCTCCTTATTTCACTGTGATGGTGTTCAGCAGTAGGTGTAGGTATAACCACACATTGTGCAAAAAGGATTGCGTTCTTCAAGCGGGAGGTACGAAGCTTTTGAAGTCCTGAATAAAACTATGCAAGAGTCAGTGGTCACTGTCTGCTAAGGTCTGACTGTCGAGTTCTTAGAAGAGAACATCTCGAGTAGAGCTTCAAAGTGTGTCCTGTGTGCAGCTGTCCCAGTGTGTGTGACAGGACTGCAGCATTTGTCATTGCCAGCTTGGTGAGAAGAGACTAGTGCATATGAAGCTCCTTAAGATAACAGAACTGGCTAGTTTGATCATGAATACTTCTAAAAAACTGAAGGTGCAGATGGTGGATGCAAAACACCTCTCTCTGTATTACTTGGTTGCTTTCAGTGTCTGCAGAAGCAGAGAAGTGAGAGAACATCATCAGTCACTCTGCTACTATCCTTGTAGCTTCTCCAGAATATTTCTTTTTAAGTGTCCAGCTGTGTGCTCTGTTTGAAAAGAAACTTTTTTTACTGGGCTCAGCTGATGAGCTGTGATGTAGCTGTATGTGTGCAGGAGAGGGAGGCAGGCAGGAAGTGTTGTTCGTAATGCTTTCTGTCATTTTTGACCTGAAGTCTGTTTAGCTGTAAATAATCCATAAGCAATCAACTGAAAGCCCAAGGCTCTGTTGTAATGGTTCGTTCTGTTTTTTAATGGACCAGTAAATTTACTGCCTTTACTGCTCCAGAAAAATACTGGGTTTTGTGGATGTGAGTGGATTGGTGCTTTGGGAGCTGCAACTTGCAGAAAGGCTTTCTTCTTACTACATGGAAATAAATTTTTTGTCAGTACTCTAATTGTTGATTAAGTCACTGACGCTGGTGATAGACCTGATGACACCCTTCTGGAAGCTTTTTTCGTGGTCAGTTGAATCATGCATCTGGCTGCAAGATGTTTCTTTCATAGCAGGAGAAGTTGCAATTTCAGGACTTCCTCAGTCTTCTAATTTCATAAGAATTTTTTTGACAGTGTCCTGGACAAGGAATATCCTTCAGATTAAATCCAGCAGTTAACATTTGGTTTCATTCTTTTGCAGTCCTCATATACATATATATATATATTATATATATATATAATATATATATATATAAAAATGGGCATCACTTCTTAGCATAATTTGCAAGACTGAGGGATCAAGCTTGATTCTATATTCTGTAACACTGCTATTTCCAGTATATTTAATTCTGGGCAGCCTAATAAAAGAGAAGACCTCCAAAAATGCATTATTTGGTGGTTTGTGGTCAAGACTTAGTGCTTAGCTAAGCAGATTATCTTAGTGCTTCTTGAGGGAAGATGTGTTCCTGCTGCTTTCTATTTTTCTGTTCTTAGTGACAGTACTGGTCTTTGTTGTATCTAGATAGTGTGTGTGTCAAGACTTGGAGAAATTTAGTTTTAATAGCTTTACAAATATATTTTACACAGTTTATGAGATTGCAGGGCTTTTCTTTCTGGTGGGGCTTTGCTGGATTGGCAAGCTCCTGACACTGTCCCAGCTCAGTAGCAGTCCTGGATGTAACATGAGTATCTTCATTCATTTTGAGCACTGTATAACTTGTCCTCACAGAATCCCTTTTTGCCACACTTTGCAATGCTGCCGTTGGTTTGTATTTTTCTGTGGTCGTTTTCCCAGTTCAACCGGCTTTGCAAGCATTTATGTCAGGCAGACCTTCAGTCACAGAACATGGTCAGCCTGTAATGATGGCACAGGCATAACACAGGAGATACCAGAGTGCAGATATCCCCTGTGGGTTGTGCTAGAGCAGGAACTAGCAAATGGTGCTGAATACAGGGAAAATTCAGCCTCCTGGCTGCCTGCAACAGTAGGGGATTAGGCAAAGCAATAGTTTTGAGACATACAGGTCTGTTCGACTTTCCTTTGCAGCTTAGCCATGTGTGTTCTTTAAAGAAAGTTATAAATAGTTGAAATGGATGAACTAGATAGTGATAATAGATGCAAGTAAAAGCAACATAATTATTTTACCAATTTCCTCAATTTTTTTACAGAAAAGCAAAGTATAACTTCGCAGGAAAAATGCAGGAAAAAGTCTGTATAGACTTGCTGTCTTGAGAAAACTGCCAACTTTTTTTTTTTTTTTTTTTTTTTTCTTTTTTTTCTGGTATGTGAGGCAGGAGCAGCTGCTGTTGTGTTGCTTGTAATTGAGGGTGACTGCACTGTAGTGCTGCGGACAAATCAAGGTTGTAAGTTGCAGTTGACTGTGTCACAGGTGGTAAGGATCTCTTCACTGGTGATTAATAGTGTCAATGGAGGTTTGAGCCAAGATAGTGATGTTGCCACTTTTCACCTTGTGATCTTTTTTGCCTTAGGGAAGTGCTGTTTCTGTTGAGCAGTGTTTAAGCTTTCCTTCAGCAGTACCATCTCGTTTCACTTGTGTGATTGCAGCCAATGACACTTCTGGCAGATAGAGGAAATTGTTTGCATCTATCTCAAGCTTGTGTTTGTGAACAAAGTTAAAAGAAAATCACATAATATGAAATTGGAGCAAGTTTCCAGTTAGTTTTCCATTTGAGTGCTTTCCGTACTTAAATCTTCTAGTTTTGCCTCTGTGTACCACTTGACAACTCAGAGCAAGGGAGCATGAGGGTTGTGCAAGGAAGTAACTAAGGGTGGTTGGAAGCAGTGATATTGTATTTCCTGTTTTCTCTAACTTCAAATGCATGTGTTGAATGTTGTAATTTTTTTTGCTTTATTTTTCAAGTCTGTTGTGCCATGAGAAAGAAATCAGCATATCCTATCTTCTGTAAGACCAGATTCTGCATAGAGGCTGTTTCTGCTGTGTTTTGACTTCCACTCTTGATGGGATTTGTAGATACTTGGAATGAAAAGTTTGAGTTAATGTTTCAAGTTTAAATGGCAAATAATATCCATTGAAATGAACGCTTCCTGGCCTTCCTTTACCTGTAGCACTGTAAATTGTATTCTCGGCTAATATACTCTGATTTTAGAGACCGCAGTTTAGACATGCGTAATTAAAACTTGATTTTCTTTGCATGCTTTGTGTAAAGAAAATAACTGTGGCTTCTGTGGGAATATGCTGTCTTTTTAAAGGAATGCATTCAATAGAGAAAGCTATAGAAGGAGTTTTCAAGGACCAGAAATGTTTTTACTTCTGGTATTTGAGAAATCTTTTACTTTTTGGAGTCTTTAGGCTGTATTACTTATATAACATTGTTATATTACCAGACTGTGTCCTAACAAAGTAGAGTTCAGCCGTAAGTCAACTTTGTGTCTACTTCTATACAACCTTTTATCCCGAGTATCTTTGTAGGTGATATGGCTGGCCCCGAGTGGCATATCAGCTGTGAATTGGTAGGTGAGTTTCTAGAACACTGTCTTGAAAAAGAGTGGCTTGATGTGCTAATGGAAAGGAAAAAAACAAACCCAGACCCCACCCCAGTGTTAGAAATTGCATTAATGTGCTTTTTAATTGGCATTCAGACGTCAGTGAACCACAGACATTTTTTGGGTAATACTCACAATTAACTCAGTGGAATTCATTGCATCAACCTTGAGGATGAATCATGAACCTGTGCTGACAAGATTTGAGCCTGTAGCTCAAGGGGAAGGAAAAATTTCAAGCTGTGTGCTTACACTGGTAAACCACAGTCTGCGCCGTACTGGAAGGGTCCATCTGGCTTGTAGTTACTTGTATATTTTTTTTTCCTTTCACATCTCCTTTTGTGGACAGTAGCTATCCAGTTATTCATTAGTCTCCATATGCAGCAGAATCTGCTTCTGTACCCTGAGGATTCTCTATCATCTCGAGTCTGTGGTAGGCTTTAGACAAGGAATAGGAATAATAACAATTTTTTAAATATCTTGTAGCTATTTCACAAGGTGTAGAGGACAGTTTAATTTTGTGCATTTTTATAGGAATGTGTGATTTAAATAAAAATGTAGGTTCATTTTTGTCATCTTTGTGTGCTCATGGGTATTCATGTGTAAAACAGGAAAGTTGGGTGATGAACCCACAAACAGCTAATGTGCAGTCCTGTGGATCATAGGAAATACATGCTCTTTTTTTTGTGTCACTCTTTGTATATATATGTATGCTGAGTTCAAAAATAATTTGCCTGCATCTCTGAGATTGGCTACTGTCCATGAATAAAAGCAAACTCTTTAAGAAACGAAATTAAGAGTATATTGTGCATATGTGAAGGCATATCATCTTGATGGTGATGTGTGGGTTGTGACATGGATTGGGACACTTGAGCTCTGAGCATTGCTCTGGATTCCCTGTGATGAGCATCACATGCCTGTGCCTCCCCAAAGGCAACAGATGTCTTGGCAGTGAGATGGTTACCTTTGGAGGAAAAGTGGCACAAGTCATGTCCAACAAGAAGTGCAGTGCTTCAGTAGTCGGTGAGATGGAGGATGAAGAAATATATGCACTGCCTTATCCCTCTTTGCTTTTAATGTAGCCTTGTGCTACACAGCCCAGAAGTTGATGTGGGTCTGACACACAGAAGAGCTGTACCTAAGCCTTGTTTGCGTGCTTGGGCTCTTGCTTCTTTCTGCTGTGCTTGCTCTGGGAGCCTTGAACAGCCACCTGCTGGAAAACTTGCTCATGTTCCCTGGGAGGGTGACCTCTTAGCAGCCTGTCAGTGCTCCAGCAGTTGCCTTACTGCAAAGTGCGAGTTCCAGCCCGTGCCAAATGTGGAGCAGGTTGTTAACTCACTGGTGCAGCTGTGCAAGCAAACCCAGATTCAAAGGGCAAATATTAATTGCATCAGCTGTTTACTGAGGTGGGAGGGGTCCAAGCCATAACCTTGTAGAAGGCTTAGCTAAAAAGAAATGCTAAAACCAATAAAAGGTGCTTTTTTAGGAAATAGGGGATTTCCCTTTTTTGTAGGCAATCCTTCTTTCTCTAAACATTTAAATGGTTTTTCCAGGGAATACAGAAAAACAAGGCCTCTTGTCACACTCTCATCCACCCTTATGGCCCTCTATCACAAAAAATGCAGCTGTCTGTTTATCCATGGATCTGTTATCTGTGTTTATTCAATGATCTGAATATTGAACCTAATAGTGAAAATCCTGGAAAAACATTGCAGTGTGCTCTGTTCATGACCTTGTAGTGATGTATCTCCCTGCCCCCTTGGTAAGGTTAAGCCACAGCTCAGATTACCCAGATCAGTTTTTAACAGGAAAATTTTCACAAGGTTTGGTTTGGGGTTTTTTTGTTTGATTGGGGTTTTTTTAAAATTTTTTTTGTTTTGTTTTTTTTTGTTTTTTGTTTGCTTTGGCTTTTTTTGTTGAGCTTTTTTGTTGTTTGGGCATAGTTTAGAGGTATTTTGGTTCTGGTTTTTTGGGGTTTTTTGTTTGTGTTTTTTTTGTTTGTGTCTTTGTTTTTGTTTTTTGTATTGTTTTGGGGTTTTTTTTTTCTTTTTTTAGCTAAAATTAGAAGGCATATTCTGATGAATGTTGTCATATCTTGGAAGTAATTTTCTTGGAGCCAGAAATCTTTCCATTCAAAAGCAGGTTGCTGTGTAGTGTTGCTAGTCAGCATTTCATTATAGATATCAGAGCATGGCCTGAAGATGTTTACTCCATCTGTTAGAATAAAAACGATGGTGTGATTTTTGGTATGGAAGATACTTTTAATCTTTTCTGTGATTTTATAGTTAAAAAAAAACCCCTTTCTCAAATTTGAGTACAGCAAAATGAAGGTATTAGAATGTTTGAATAAAAAAAAATGATGAAAGGGTGAACACAGGTGTGTGAATAGCAACATCAATTGGTTCTTGCTCCCTTAAAGGTAGAAATCCATGTTCATATATTAATTTAAAATGCAGATTTATTTTCTAGTTTAGTTATGGCCTCAGAGACACTGTGAGTAGAACTTTCAAAATAATGGCTTAAAATATATACTTAAAGAATTGCAGATGATTTTATATTTCATTTTGATGTCTAATTTATGTAAGAGAGTTCCAAACACAATTTAAACTTTGTTTGGAAATTATTGCACCTAATAGCTGAAGTCTGTTGTTCGATATTGTAATTCAGTTTTCTAAGAAAACCTTAGGAGCTTTAAAAATTTTACATTACAAATTCATTTGAAAATTTAATATTTTCTTTTGTGCATAGTGCTCATATAAAAATAGAATTTATTACCTTTGTTTAATCAGTGTGAAAATATATTTGAAATAGAGTATGACAGCAGGCGGTGTTGTGAACTCCTCAGTGTAATATTGATGGCTGTACGACATACTGTGACAGTTCAGAATTAAACCCATAGTGACTTGTGCAGCCAGCTGCAACAAATAAACATGTTTTTCTGCTTACTGTCATATTATAGTTACAGCACAGAAGACTGGCTGTCATCAGAGAAGCTTGAATGAAAACTTTTTGGTGAAATGATGTTACTGCTAATGTGAGAATTGTTTTAGCAGTTTTATTTGTCATAAACTTGTGTTCTTTGATCACTTGATACAGATTTTAACTGTATTTTACATATAAATTAGTTACAAAACAATGGCTGAAGTAGGGACTGGCAGGTTTTTGGGGCCACCTTTTTACCATCCTTCAAATGAACCAACAATAGCTGTAATCAGGACCTTGCCCCTGCCCACAACTTCTTGAAAACCACTTGGCAGTGAATTGCAGTGATGTGCCTGCTGTTCTTTGCTGGTGGGTTTGGATGCACACCAAGGTTTTCGGGGAGGCTGTTATTGTTCTGCTTACTGAGCGCCTGGACTGAGTTGTGCTGCTGGTGTTGATGGAATTCCCGTGCTGTTGGCTGAAGATCTGCATATGCTGTAGGTGGTGTGGAGTGTGCCTGGAACCTTCTTGATGTCATCTGGCACTTGAGGATGTTTAGTGCTTCTACAGGGCAGCACATGTGCCTGTTGAGTCAGCAGGAGGCTGTGGAGGTCAGATGTGTGTTGTGTTCTTGTTGTGGTTCCCTTGTGGCTATGGAGCAGGTGAGCAAGTGGACTGATGGATGGGAGCTAGTGCTTGATAATCTTTTGTCACTAAAATAAACATCAGTCGTTATGCAGGGCAGTCTGGTGCTGCAAAGGCATCTTTCATCCGTCAGGGTGTTCCTGCCCTCAGGCTCACTTCTGCTGATCAGAGGGGAAGCAACTTTCTATCCATCACTTCTGTTAGTGAAGAGCTGCCAAGCACTAGTCAGTTTAGGTGCTGTGAAATACACCTTTTGTAATCAACTTCTTGCGGAATTGCTTTTTGAGTTATCAGTTTGTCTTTTCAGAGGCCTTTTCTGTTCAAGAGGAGGCTCTTGAGTATTTGCCTTCACTTTCTGACCCATGCCTTTCTGCCACTCCAGCTGGACAGTGTTGCTGACTTTCATGCCTGTGAATGAAGTGTGTCACAGCACTTTGGCTTTCAGGTCATTCAGAGTAATAACTCAGTTTGGACTTTCTTGAAAATAGGTGCCGAAAGGTGCCTCGCAAGGAATTTGATTGGCATGAGGGTGTTGCACAGGTAATCTGTGTGTAGCATCTGTGTAGCAGTGAGGTGAGGCATTGGGCATTACTTTTTCAGAGTAATGCTGAGCTAGCTCTGGTGCATTTTAAGACTGGCAGAAGTCAATAACACCTGAAGGAGCTAATGGTGGTGGAGATCATGCCAGGCACAGGGTAGGTGAGTTGTAGTCTGGCTCTCACAGGCTTTATAGGTGGAATGTTCTTGCGTGTAATTTACATCAGCAAGAAACAGTAATAATTGTCTGTTAGCTATTCACACTAAATGAGAGCAGCCAGGGAGAATCTAAATGGCTAAAGTCTTTCTGAATGATGCAAGAGGCCTTTCATAGAGGGTTTGTTCTTATGAACTGAAATGGTGTTCATGTAGTTACATTACTGGTGAAGGTTATGTTTCCTAGTTAAAGGAAGCAGACCTTTTCTTCCAGTTGCTGTTGGAAGAAAAGAAGTTGCGGTGAAGAGGGAGTCATGTTCTTTGATGCGGTCATTAAACAGTTCTGTAGAAGTCACACGTCCATGCATTGGCCTCAGCTTGGTGATATATCTGCCTAGATTTTCCATGGATTTTATGTGGGCAAAAATACATATCTAGGTAGAGAAGACTCAATTTAGGCAGACAGAATATAAATGAAAGTTCTTATCCTTCTTGATTTGCCTTTGCATGCAAGTCCTTTCTTCTAGCAAACTGAATGATTCTCTCAGTGACAGGACTCTGCTCAGTACTTTTGGTCTTCACGAACTCCTTTCTGTCTTCTCTGCCTTTTAACTGGTTGCTCTGGGCTTTCCCTGTTGCCTCTGAATAACCTGCATGCTTTAGTATGCTGCCAAATTTTACCTCTGATGAAGGAGCAATCTTGCCTTCCTTGAAATCCACCTCCTCTCACTGTTTTGTTCAATGGGTTACTGCATGCTGAAGGGCGAAAGGAAATTCATGCAGCCTGAGAATTCCTAATGGACAGCAAGGACTAGGCAGTTTACCAGTCTGGTATGTGAAGAAGAATATTATTTAGAAAGTGATCATTTTTCTGGTACTGTTTTTGTAGCAGGACCATCTGGCTCTTACTAAAAGTTACTGAGTGTTTTGATGTACTTCTCACTTCTGAACACCACTGTTGTAAAGTGAAGTAGTCCACTTTACCTTAAATATTTCATCTTAAACAGAGTGGATATATGAGGTAATGCTTTTTTGTGTGTATCAACAGGCCATTCAGGGAGATGTGGAGGGTTAAAAATGTTTTGTGTTGTTCTTGACCACAGGAGACTAGTCTGCTTTACCTCTCTAGTGTTTTTGACTGCTTGTGTGGTGTGTTTGCCTGACATTTTCTTCCAAGGAGATAGGTAGTTGTTGAGGAATTTATTTGGGAGGAGATTCCAGTCACCTTCTTCTCCTTGTTCCTGCAGCTTCCTGCAAATAAGAAAATAGAAAGTATTCTTTACTGTTACTGATCTCACAGAGTGTAAAGTGTGGCAGCACAGAAACCTTTCCCACGGGAATTTTTCTCTTCTTCTTCTATGTTTTATAAATAAAGTTTCATGTTATTGAAATGGCCTTTTGGATTTGGACAGGTGATCAAACGCCTGGGCCAATCAGTCCCGGGGGTGGATGATTGTTGGCCCAATCCGAATAGCCTTCTGATGTGTATATACATCTGTTAATTATTTAATAAAGTAGTTCTTTCTAGCACTCTGAAAGGACTCATCTCTTCACTCTGCTAGCGGTCAAACAGCGAAATGTACAGAACATGGAGACCTGTAGCATGCACTAGCTTTCAGGAGTATGCTTGCATCATGCCAAGCATCCAGCTCTTGCTGGCAGCACCCAGAACCAGGGCAGTGCCTGTACTTTGTGCATGAGATCTGAAAAGCAGGAAGAACCTCTGGGATAGCTACTGGGACTTCTATGAAATTTCAAAGGCAGAAGTAATCTGCTGTGGGCATGCTGCAGGCAAAGGAGCCAGTAAGGACACAGAGTGACTTTTCCTGTTAGGTTTGAACCACTTAACTTGTTCTTTAGAACAACTTCAGGGAAGTATGTGAGGGCATGTGGAAAGCTAGATTTTGAGGACATAGCACTTTTTACTGATCTAAGAAACTGTAAGTGTAACGCTGATGTGTCCTGTCATACCCCTATACAGCGCATGAAAACAAAAGTATTGAGTAAGCTTAGTTCTCTCTCCCTCAGCTAGACAGTGGTGCTTCTGAGGTCCTGTGTCTCCTGGGTTCAGCCCCTGAGCTGTGGTTCAGGCACAGGTGCCCATGTGAAATTGAGTGGAGAGTGCCTTGTCCTCTAGCAGTACCCCTGCTACAGCAGCAGCAGAGCTGGTGCTGTCACAGCGTGGCAGGTTCTGAACATGTTATTCAGGTTTCACCTCTCAAGAAAATTAGAGGCCAGAGCTTCTCCTGGTAGGTTCCAGGTGTGCTGAAGTGTACAATGGCATCAGGTGACAGAAATCCGTGTCTGCTGAAGTGGTAGCAATTCTAGGTGGGTTGAGTCTTGGGGATTTACTTGCTGTGGGATTAGTCCTGGTGAAAGTGTAGTGGCTTCATGCCTCTGAAGTCCCTGACACATTAGGTACCCAAATGCTTTATGTGGTTTATAATTGAAATGCAGTTAGTTTTATTTTCATTTTATGGTTCAGGAAACTGAGACACAGTGTTCATGGTGTGAGTCTGTCTCAATGAGCAAGAGAAACAGATTCTTCTAAATTTAACTCGAAGATAAATCTCATCTCCTGTGTGTCAATGTATCAGTACTGTTGTGTCAGATATTTCTTCACTAGCTGTGTACCTGAGCATGGCTTCATGGTTTCATGCAGACTGATGTGTATCACTTGTGAGCTGTGAAAGAGTCACTGATTTTAGCAGTGTAAGTCCTCCCTGTTATTTCTGTGGTATGTTGTGCAGTGGTGGGATAGGAGCCAGCAGTAGCATCACTAGGTGGAAAAGATGATTATTGTCACTGGCTCCCTAATACTTGGGCAACAAACCAATTTTAAGCATATAGAAGTACAGTTTTGGGGACATGCTGTTCAAGTAAATGAATGCATGAAAGATGTTAGTGATGATTGATCCTCTACTTAAATTATGAATGATCTTGCAATTTGCTTTAAACACATGATAAATAACTTAATGTTTTCTTTTTAGGTGATGTCCATCAGCATATTAGGTGTTTCTGCTTGGCTGAGAGACTACTTGAATAATGTTCTCACTTTAACTGCAGAAACAAGGTAAAGCTTTAGTTAAACTTTTAATCTGTGTGGGTGACTGATTGGGGTAGATGTTCATTCTGTATGGCAAGCTTCCTAATTAGGATTTGTAGAATTCAGAATCCTTCAGTAAAGTTAATTATTGTTTTACTGAAATGTGCATTTTTTACTACAGTTTCTGGCATCAACTGAAATTAGAAAAGGGGGAAGGATAGGAATTCAGTCTTCTGACAGGGATCAGTTTTTGGCCCTTTGACAACATGCAATCATATTATATTACTGTTTAGTTTTGAATACTTTATTCAGTCCAGGGATTTAGGAATTCTGTTAATTTTATTATAGCAGTGCTTATGAGCCCTAGTGATAAAACAGGGCCTCATTGTGCTGAGTCCTGTGCAAGTGCAGGACAGGAAGATTGCCTTCGCTCCGGAGAGGTTTTGCCCAATGCATTACTTTTTGGTGCTCAAATGCAGCATTTGAGTTTAAAACCATGTTGAAGAGATTTCTGTGAAACGTGTAAGGTGCTGGAAAGAATACATGTGCTAATCAACCATCTTCTTTTTAATGGCTGTATTATGTTTTTCTTCTGTATCATTTTTGTGTGATTGTGCTTTTTTGATTAAGATTTTGATTGATTTTAGGGTGGAGGAGGCTGTCATTTTGACTTACTTTCCTGTGGTCCACCCGGTTATGATTGCAGTCTGCTGTTTCCTCATCATAGTTGGAATGCTGGGGTACTGTGGAACGGTGAAAAGAAATCTGTTGCTCCTTGTCTGGGTATGTTCCATAACTTCTATTTTGTTTCAGGAGACTTAGAAAGGTTTTAATCCACAAGCACCAGATAAATACTGATTATTTTTTATTACCATGTTGAGTTATGGTATTGGTGAGGAATTATAATTGCAAAGCACACAGTAGGAAATAATTTATTGCCAAGACTGCATTATGCTGTGACTGAAAGACAAGCAGTGTCTCAATTGCAAAAATTCACTTCATTTACTGGAGGAGTTGCTGAAGGGAAAAATAACTCAAACTCTTAAGTGCTAATAATTATAGGGATGTGAGCCTGAGTACTCTGAAATAAACCCATATGCTACTGTTTTGACTCTTAGCTGTGCAACAGCTACCTAACCTGGACTCTGCTTTATTCCACAGTTGACTCTGTGTGTAAAGTTACAGCACTTGTACTGACAAAAGTTAATTATGAGTGTGTTCAGAAGCTTTGTCTTCTCTTACATGGATGTGGAATTTTGCAGTTACATTTGGTTGTGAGCAAATTTAAAAATAAATTCCATGTACCCATCTTTTTCCTTAATTTGGAGAGTGTGTAACTGAGCTGACAGCACCTGAAATGTAGTAGTCTCTCCTGCACAAGTCTCTGTGTAGTGTAACTGTGATGTGGCTTTGACTGTTAAGGGAGATAAACACCGTTTTCTTTGTCTGGAAGTCAGTGAATTTGAGGACAATAAAAGAAACAGTCAGCCAAAAACAAACAAAAAAGGCCACTTAAACAAAAGCCCATCAAGCTCACACAAATTTTAAAGGTTTAGAGTTAAAAGTTTTAGACTGTTGGCAGTACTGAGATCCAAGAGTGCCAATTACCTGTATGCTTTTTTAAAGTGTAGCTGTAGCTCTTTGCAGAATTGGACTCCATCTTTTAACATGAGGATAAGCAGGATTCCAAGTAGTCTGTAAGCCCAAGAGAGTGCGAGCAGTGGGTGTGAAAGAGGTGTATCAGACTTGACTGCTGTAATTGCAGCAGGAGAAAGTGAACAGATATAACCCTTCAGCTCTTGCGAATATCCAGGGTCCTGTACAAGTAGAGTTGGGCTCCTGCTGTTTTTCACTGCCGTGTATATTGGGTTCTCACAAAGTGCATTCAGTTGAACTTTTCTTGTGGATCTGTGCAGGCTTAAGTATGTGATACCTAAAGCTCACAGGTTTGCACCAAATGACTGTAAAACACCGTGAGAAGTTGGCTGAGATTTATGCAAACTTTGCTTTTCTCTAATAGAAATATTCTAACTGCAGAAGAAACAGTTGCAAGACTGTACTGGGGTTTTTGAAATTTGAGAGGGTTGGAGAAAGCCTTATTTGGTATTTCCAGCTGAATGACTGCAGCAGAAGTGTTTCTCAATTGCAAGAGGGCAGTGCTGTTTCTGTCTCTTTTTGGATATTTTATTAAGCCTGTATGCAATGTGAAGGTTATTCTTTCAAAACTATATTGTTGGGGAAAACTCTCATTTAAATCTGAGTAACAGAATAGTCATGCATTTTTTATTTCTAGATCTTAACCTTGCAATGTTAAAGTCAATGGGAACAAGTTCTAAGACAGTTAGTTATGGGCATGTGCATAAGATTAATGGGTTAATGTGATTTCATACCACATAATTATTTCTCTGGTAATCTTTCTTACGTACCTTAAAAGGGCTTTGTACCTATTTTTGTTTCATCTAAATAATGAAAATAATAAAATATGATAAACTTACTAAACCTTACGGGTTTTTGGTAAGGTTCTTAGATTACTTTTGTAATGTGTGCTTTATTTTATAGTGGTGATAGTTTTTAATGCTAATTAAAATTAATTAAAAGGTAAAACCAACTACATGATGTTGATCAAAGCCACATAGTATTTGGGGAAAGAAAAAGTTACTTTTGGTATAAGCTTTGAAAAAACCCACCTAACTATTTCGTGTGAAGATGAAATTAAACCTGGTTTTGGCCTTCAGTTTATTTACACTGCAAGTGAAATGAAGAAATCATTTATAGCCTTTAGTGCCATCTGGAAATAAATTATTTGAAGTGTGTTTAGGCAGTCAAGTTACACTAAATCAAAACAAGACATTTATATTATTTTATGTTGCAATATTTCATTTTCAGGAGCTTGAGATTTGTTCTTGCTAAGCAAACTGATAAGCAAAACTAAATGATATCTTCCTAAGTATGTCGTTGTCTTTGATTAATTGTTAAACAAATGCAGTTATGTTGTACCATACGGAAGTATGCAGACATAAGTCAGTGCTTCATTTATCAGACTAATCAGAAAAGTGATGGATCAACAAAATGAGCGTTTGTTCAACCAGATGAACTAAAAGAAAAGAACCTTCATGTAAAACATTAACAACCTCTTCAATCTTGCTTTTAATCTTCTTTTTGAAGTGCATGAAAGCCATAATGATGGCATGCACAGATATTTGGATACAAGTCTTGGCTTTCCTGGCAGCATGCTAATTGCTATTGCTGATGTTAATTGAAGTGGATTTTTCAAAAATATTAAAGCATAAGGACAATAAAATACATATAGTGTTAGGTTTTAATACATCTGAATACATAGTCATTTTCATTTGTTTTTGAAATTCGGTCTTGCAGTTAAATGCTTGAAAAACCTTCCTGTCTTCATGTGGGGGAATAAGTACAAATCAAACTCATGATTGCTCAGCTTAATAGTGGGAAAATATGGAAGCTCAGTCTTCTGAGGTGCATGCTCTGGACTATTTACAGAACCAACTTCCTAAAGCTATGATAATTTAATTTTAATTACTTCAGAAATATGTCTTGAAGGGTAGTTGGTCTGAAGAGTCCACATGTACCTTGAGTGTCTATATTTTTTTGTGTGATGGACCAATGTCCTCATGTAGAAGTAGCTGTGATGCTAGCCTGAAGTGGCAGAACTGGGCTCTTCCAAGTCATTGACTTGAATGCATGAAAAGTTCAAGGATGGGAAAGTAGACTACAGGTTTTATGTTTGGTACAGTTCTTTGAACAAGTTCTGGATTTGAAAAAAACATCCTTTGCCTCTCTTCTGAGGCTCTGTACATTTTGGAGTGTTTTCAAAATCCATTATGCACATTGCCTAATGGAAAAAGCCCGAACCCTAAAAAAGTTCATATATTCTTTAAGAATAGTAACCTTAAAGTGGGGTTTTCTTTTTGGTGGGCTTTTTTTTTTTTTTTTGAAGTTCTTGTTTTATTAAAATAGCAAGAGTAAGCTCTCTTGCTTGACAAGAAGAGCTTCATAAAAATCCTACTAGAAAATAGTTCCTGGTTGGAGTTTTCATTGCAAGTTCTTGTATTTATAACCATGACTTCTCTGTAACTGCAGCATTGAAACAGCACAGGATTCAAATTTGTCTGCATATGTTTTACATAGGGGTAAGAAATATTAGAACTGTTAGAAATATTTGATGGTCAGTGGGGCGAATCCTGTTACTGATTTTTATCATAAAGGTAACAAACTACTAAATATTTATCAGAGCTAAACATTGTTAGACCCTGTTGGTGTGTGGTCAAGCAGCTTTTTAATTCAGTTATGGCAGAACCTGGTTATAAATTGGACCCTAGCAGCCTAAGTTGTGTATTGAGTTGGAACCCAACTAGACAAACCATAATTAAACTCGTGGTTTCTGTAAAGTCCGTCTAAAGAACGCCTAGATGCTATTGACTGTATCATCACTTTGGGCGAATTCTTCTATATACATACACCCATTTCAGTCCATGTGGATGCAGAGGTGATAGGATTGGTTAAATTTGGACATCTGCTATGTTGCAAGATACCAGTAACTGCAAGTGTTTTCTTCCTAGAAGGCATTCTTACTCTTTGTGAAATGCTAGCTGCTCTACAGTACCACAGCATCAACTATTCTGTAGTACTTATTACTACAGTTGGCAGGAATCAATATGAGACTTAAGTGATAATAAATTTTGGGGCTTTTTTTCCTTTTTGTGGCAGCATGTGTTTCTGCAGTAGTATATGGTGTAGGTTATTTGCTCTATAGTGGTAAAGGATATTTGTTCTGAACCTATGTGGACTCTTAGCACAGTTACAGCTGCTCCAATACCTTGTACCAACATTTGGCACTGGAATTATTTACCAGCCAGAAGTATTTCTTCATTTTTCTTCATTATTTAGATACCAAGCATTGAAGGGAAGAAGTAACTAACAAACATACTTGGTGTAAACTTGTGCAGTCTGATATTAAGCTGGACAGACTGAGTTTGTATTTTGTGCCTTTTATCAACAGCCCATTTACAAATATGGCATGAATGGGAGGAAGACAGAGATTCACAAGACAGGCTGGCCTGTCTTTTTTGAAAGACTGGTTTAAATGTGTTGATAATAACGTAGTTCAGGTTGGATGAGAAGCCAGTTCTCTGTTAAACCTCAGTTTCAAGATAGTCAGGCGGTAACTAAGGGGCTGGGCATTTAGCTTGCATTCTGAAGTGTGGCTTGTTTCATGTTCAGCTGGTAAGAGAAAATACACTTTAAGTTCACCAATTTTTATTACACCCCAATTTCTCAAAAAATTGGGGTATAATAAAAAATTATATTATTATTATAATATAAATATAATAACATCATAATAAATATTATAATAATTTATTATAATAATAATTTATCATTATATTTATAATTATCATGAAATTTATTATTTATTAATATAATATATTTATATATAATATATAATATATAATATATATTAATTTATAATTAATATATATTATATATTATGTAATATTAATAATAATTAATATAATTATATTAATATATAATACATATATATAAATTATATATAATTAATATATAATATATAATGTAATGATATATAAATATATATTTATATATTTATAATAATATAAATATTATAATAATATTTAAAATTAATTATGATAAAATTATTTTTATATTAATAAATATTATAATATAAATTTAAATTTGCTAATTATATTAGCAAAATTTTTCAAAAAACCAGAGTATTTTTGTTCTTTCTGTATTTCTGACTTTGAATTCAAAGGTAAACTGCTTGAGATGATGCCTATAGTAATCACTATTATACATAATTTTGCCTTGAAATGAAATAAAGGGCAAGCTTCTTTCCTGTTTAGTTCAGTATTTTTAAGGTTCAAACAAGTTGTTCAATTTTGAAATGGATTTTGCTGATGCCATGGTGTCACCACAGAGCTAAGCCAGGCTTTGCAGGAACGTGTGCACTCGGCAAGGCTCCCAGCTCTGTGGAGTGGAATATATTGGTCCTGGGGTTCAGTGCCAACCTCTCTGTCTGCCTGTGTAAGCATGAGGTGTATTTTGTTGACCTTGCCTTGGCATAAATAAATCTTTGCTGTGTATGTCCTTAAAAGACTTTTTCAAACGCAAGTGGTTTGAAACAGTGCCTGATTTCCTTAACTAGGAGAGGGAGCTTACAGAGGAGACACAAGCTGCTGGCCATGTGGGATATTGGGAGGTGTGTAGTGATGAAGGTGCTGCCTGCTGAGCACAGTAAGCTAGAGCAGCTATGTATTTGCACAGCGTGGGGGAGCATGACAGGAATTGAACTGGTGGGAGTGTCCAGGTCTTCTTGCAAGTACTTGACTTATGTCCAAATGTTTGCTGTGATCATGGTGATGATGGTCTGCTTTCATCCAGGCACTGAGCAGCTGCCTTGAATGCTCAAGAGTGTTGCAGAGGCAACACAGCACTATTTGGTGCAGTTACCCAGCAGCTCCAAGTAACAAGAACTGTCAAATGGCTTTGACTTAGAACAGAAAGGTTGAAGAGTGCCATTAGGAGGCCATTTTATTTTTTTGTGTATTTCATCAATAGTGAAGAGATACTTGGTCATCCTTTAGGAAAGTAAATCTGCCATTTGTCTCACAGTGCTGAGATAAATGGAAGATATCTATTGACAGTAGTCATTTCATGGTTCCAGTAAGTTTCCTTCATGACGCAAGCTCTCTGGACTCCTATGACATGCTTTTCACTGCCTGCTGTAATTTTAGGCTCACCTGATGGGAGGTAACTACTTTGTTCTTGGGGACTTACATCCTGAATGTTCATTCGACTGGGTGTCACTGTGTTTGGCCTCATGATCCTTTTGGAGCAAGCCTTGTTGCTCATATCTTCCTTGGTCCTGTTTTCCCTCATTCCCACGTGTTACACTGTTAATGTTGCTTCTTCCCTCCAAGTTCTTAAAAGTCATTGCTACCCAGGGCAATAGAAGAGAATGAAACAGCGCCAGAACTGGAAAGGGCTCTGGAATAATGCTCCCAGGTCAAAAGAGGAGGGAAGATAATAATAATGAGGTTGGTGAAGTGATGGATGTGGGTACCACAAATCTATTGAAAAGTCAGGGGCTGATAGGAGGTTCAGGGCACTGGGGTTGTTGAGGGTAGAGAGTTGTGAGGATGGGAATGAGGGCTGCTGCATCTTGACTGAGAAAAGATGGGAAACTGCATCTTGACTGAGATGAGGGTCTTGCTGCTGTAGTGTGGCTAGCACAGGTCTTTCCCGTGAGAACAGTTTGCTACATTTCATAAAAAAAGATAAAGTTTGGATGTTTTGCAAACAACGTCTCCGGATTAGGTCAGTTCGGGCTTGGTCAGTTGGGCCTAGGGGGAGGTCTCAGGCTGACCAATCTGGGTGACCTCTGAACACTCTATATATATGGAAATCAAAATAATAAAGTCTCCTTCTCTCTTTCCTTGTCTGAGAACCTGGGTCATTTCTCAGCTAGCCGCTCAACAGCGACATCGTAGTGCAATTCTTTTCCCCTCCATCCTTTCCAGCTTTTCTTTTCTCATTGCTTGTTTGTCGCTGTTGAGCGGCTAGCTGAGGAATGACCCAAGTTCTCAGACAAGGAAAGAGAGGAGAAAAGGAACTTTATTGTTTTGAATTCCATATATATAGAGTCTACAGAAGTGCCCCAGATTGGTCAGCCCGAGACCTCCCCCTAGGCACAATTGGCCAAGCCCGAACTCACTCAATCCGGAGAAACTGTTTGCAAAACATCCAAACTTTATCTTGTTTATGAAATATAGCAAAATGTTCCCATGGGAAGAACCTGTGCTAGCCACACTTGTTTGCCCAGGTTTTTTTCCTCTGCTGAAATGAGTAGGGAATAGGAGAAGTCCATAAGAGGAAGGAAGGAGTACATGAATCCACAAAGCCCAGCCAAATCTCTGTGTCTTGTCTGAAACAAAGCCCAGCCTCACTGGTGGGGTATGCCTTGATGCTGTGGTTCAGCTGCATTCTTGTTGCCGCAAGCTGAGTATGGAGTGGATGTCCTGTCAGGTAAATTAATCTTTTTCTTGTTGAATCGTACCCTTTTGACTACTTAAGCACAAAGGCACTTTGCTGTGTGCACAGGGGCTGCAGTGTAGGTTCTACATCATAAGAGCATTTCTTCACTCAAAGTGGTGATTGTTTGAAGTGTTTTGGGGCATGCGGAGGCAGAGTTATTGTGTATCAGCACCAAATGGGTTTATTTTACAAGCAAAAAGGGTTTTCTTGACTAAAGAAACAGTTTTATGGCATGTAATTTCCTTGGTAGAAAATAAAGAGCAGGTAGACAAATTAAGGAAGCTGTGTTTTGAAAAATCTATGCAGAAAAGGAAACATTAGGTTTTGATATAAATCCTGTGAAATAGGGGAAGAAAAAGGGGGAAGGCAATATGACAAGCCACGAGAAAATGATGGTCTTATATCTGTCTTTACCTATGTCCTGTTTAGTACTTTACCATGACCTTGCAATAACCCTTATTCCTAAAAGTTCACTGACTTGAGGTAATTGAACCCTTAGCAAATAAACCCTAATAATTGTTTGAAGTGAGCATTTGGTTATTTCCAAATACTACCAGTTTTCTTATATAAGCAAAGATAACCATTAAAGTAAAAATTGACATGTGATGAATATCCCACAGAAGAGTCAGGGCTGTGAACAAAATTCTAACTATTCATGAATAATTGTATTTAGTTTAAAATAAAAAGGCTTAATAAAAAAAACTTGGATACATAGTACAGAGAACGTTCATTGCCATAAAAAATTAATTTAAAATTATTTATAAAGATTTTTTTTAAAAAGTGATAAACACCTATATAATGCATGGACTTTGCAAATATCACAGACTGTAAGGAATTTTCATAAAATTTTGTGATCTAGGAAACCAAATCTAAGATAATAGAGATATTTGATCATTTTTGTGTGAAATGTATTTATTTTTAAGAACTGGATGACATTCAGCAGCTTATGTTAGAAGTTTATGGTTTCACCTTATTTCCCTGTTGACTTGTGGCTGCATCTCTCACAGATTTCTGTGTTGTCAAGCAAATAAACCAAGTTTAAAATCAAAATGATGAATGGACTGTTAATTCCTACAGGGTGCCAGGGGATGGAGGCAGGGGAAGGTTTGTGCTGCTGAAGTGGATAAACAGGATGTCAGTTTTCCGTGCAGCTTGTCTGACTCCATTTAATAAGTGTTTGCTTCATTTTTAAAAAAGATAGCTGGATTAATCATCAAAATAACCTCGTTAGCTTGTAAAGTGACAAAAATAAAGGGAATCATAGCTTGCAAGTTATTGAAGGAGGAAGGACTTGTTAGATTTTACACAGAAGGATTCTGGTTCCTGTTGGTGATCCAGTAGTGATGGTCATCTGAGATTTCCCAGGGGGCAGAGAGATGTTTGGATGGCTTGCATCTCAGAAAGACAAGGCTGATGCTCTCAGGCTGTTAGGCATTGGGAAATGCTATGCATAACTCTCAAAATCTGCTGGCATTTGCTTTACATACCATATACTCTGGTCTTTTAGAGGTTCCCGAAAGGTTTCATTCTGCAGCTGCCCTCTTGGAATTTCCTTCAGCCCCTGTCCTTTCCAGGGCTTTCTTCACCTCTAATGCCATATGGAACATGTTGCTTGAGAAAGCGGTGTGAGACAGCACGTCTGTGGAGGCTGGAGTTGCTGATCAGCTACTCTTTGTTTGCTCTGGCACAAGGGCTGGGTTTTTTCTTGAGTCTGAGGGGAAAAAAAAAGGTTTTGTATCTTCTGGGAGAAAAGTGCTTGAGAGGAGAGTAGTAAAGCTTGAAAAAAAGATGTTCATGAAATAAAATACAGATTATGTGAATGATGATTCATTAATAAGTACACTGGTCCTTCAGAGAAAGGTGCATTTGCTCAGAAAAGAATTTCTACAGTCTTGCAGAACAGGTTTTCCAAAAGCTCCCCAAACTCTCACTTTTCTTCACTATATTGCAATTTCTGACTCCAGTAGTCTGACTCCTGTGTGCCATTGCTATTTGCTTTCATACACAGAATGCACTCTTGCTTTCTCACCATGTGGAAGTGGGCTTAAAAAGTCAGTATTTTGACTATGTTGTGTGATGGGATATATTTGTTCTCTAGGGATTAATTAAGTAGATTGTAAAGTCTCCTCAGTTTGACAGTAGTTAGCTAGAAAGCTGTCAGAACAGAAGAGCAAACGCAAGTGCTTGTGCAATGTTCCAGGTATTAGATGAAATGTTCCTTTTGGAAAACTACTGCCTTACAGAGCTGCTGCCTCCCTCTCTTCTCCCTCCTTCCCTTCCACCCTGTGACCTGTGGTAGAGCAGGCTTAACAAGGATGCTGCAGGAGAACCAGCTCCTGCTAAGTGACAACTCCCATTTTACATTGAAGGGTTGCTGAAGTTTAGTATCTTGGCCACAAGCATGACATGTGGAACAGTAAATGTCTAATGCTTTATTTATTTTTAAGTTGGCAAGTATTTTTACTTTGATTTATTACTCTCTAAAGGCTGTTTTCTGCCAGCATTTCAGTCATTCAGCTTCTCTCAAGGAAGCAACATTTTAGGGTTTTCAGTTTTGCTGGAGGAAATTCTTCAGTGAAACTGATGGATTCATAACAGTCACCTCTCCAGTTTTCTGATGACTTCACATAGTCAGACTAGGGAGAGAATGATAGTGATTAGCAATTGCCTGCAAAAGAGAAATGTTAAAAGTCTAGGATTTGCCCTGTAAAAGGTTTCCAGTTCTTAAAGTGGTCACTACTGTACCTTAATTGCTTGTAGACTTTATTTTATGATAGCTTGTAGGTGTCTTTGCAAAACTGGTCATTTCCTTGTGTGCTTTCCCCTTCTTACCCTCTCTCTTCATATTTCAGCAAAGGCCAAGAGTACTCTGAGGGAGATGTGCTGTAGGAGGTAATATCCTGGTGACCTCCTGGTGCAGTTTTGAGTGTGATATACAGCCGTGCTCCTCAGTGAGTTACTCATCTTTACAACATGTAGCCACTCAGCCCACAGGAAGAAATACTAAACCTGCTTCAAAACCAAATCCCTGTTTGTGGCAAAAAACAGAAGCATGGAAATGCAGGAAGATGTGTTTAGCATTCAGACTCTTGTGGGAATTTAACTGGGGACAAGGAATAAGCATTGAAGCCAGTAAAAATTTCTAGATTTGGAAGATGGAAATTAGGGGTAATAAATGTAAATGATAGTTCGAGGATTTTTTTCCCCCCACAAAATTTATATGAGAAGTATTTGTTTTGCAAACCATTATATATAGAAAGGTTCAGTTGCAGAGTGAAACAACCTCCTGTGTGTGAGTTTGGTGTGTCTGCAGTCACTCAGTTCTGAGCATCGCTTTTCACATGTGTAAACTCACTGTGTGTTTTGTCTTTTATGTTATGGAGAGAGATGGGCTTTCTCAGGACAGAAAGTTTGATTCTGCAGTGCCCTGATGTGTCCAGATGTAGCTGCTCAGGCATGCTCAGTCCCTGGCATACCCAGAAGTGGTTTATGAGTAAATCTGCTTAAATAGTTTTCTATCTTGGGCTGTATTTAGTAATAGGAGAAAATTTTGGGTTTGGCTCTTCTGTCTCCTACTACTATACCACAAACACTCTTAATTTAAATGCTGAGAAAGAGGAGGAAGTTTCAAATGTTAAGCTTTATGGACGAATTGAATGTTACAAAGAACTGCAAATTAAGTTTTGCAGAGAATGCCATACATACACCCCCAGAAGTATCACTTTCACCACAATCAGTGATTTTTGTATAAGATTCAGGGATAGCAGATAGTTCCAAGCTTGTTATTTAGTCAGAGAATAAACCCACTGAAATTTCCTTTGACAGCTGAGAGGTGAAATGTGCTTTTCATTGGAACATTTAGTTGTTCGCCCTCTCAAAAATGTCAGTATTAGTCACAATGCCCTTAAAAATTTATTATTATAATTATTAATTAAAAGAGCATGTGACACTAAAGCATGTGGCATTCTTTCCTGCTTTCAAAGTGAATACTTAAAAAAGTAGATTTCCATGTTTGGGTTTTTTTAAAGAACCCTTTCCATAGTTAATAGGCACTGCAGTAGTGGTAGATACATTGCATGGAGGCTCATGAATTTATTTTTTTGAGAAAGTGCCATTGTCTTCGAAGGTGTGACTCCTGTTTTTCCTCTTTTGGACCTTTGAAGGATGAACATACTGGTTTTTGAAGACATGTAGTACCGGAGCTCTGCATGTGGTTACAGTGCTGGTTTGCAAGGAATTGCAGCGTGTGGTTCAGCTGTAATGATTTCGAAGATGCAATGTAACATGATGAAGAATAGTAAAACAGGAATCCTTCTTCCAGTACCATCTTTGTTGGATAGACCTTTGCAGGGGGAGAGTATGCGTATAGTTTTCTCCTGAAAATTACCATGAGTATTTTTAAATGCACTTCTTATGTGTCTCTGTGTATATCTACATACCTAATTCAGGGAGTTAGATTTGGTGAGCAAGTAGAAATTAAGGCAAGACCAGTAGGTGTCAAGGTATCTGTGGCTTACACAGTTCCAGACCAGATGAATGTAAAAGGTATTACGTAGATGACTTTTAAAGCATAATGTTTGTGAATTTATACTCTATTTTAAACAGTACATCTTATTTACCCTTTAACAGAAAAAAAAAAAAAGAATCACTTACCATCAGTACATGTTTTATGTCCTAAATAGATTCCAGAGTTAAATAACTAAATTAGAAGCCATTTGGCATGTATCCTACCAATGGAATGATATTTTATTCTAGTATATATTGTGATGGTGTTTCTTCTGTTTTCAAATAAATTAAAATTCATGAAGATTGTAACTTTTAAGTATTGCATACTGAGAGCAAAGGGAAGCTTAGTCCACTGACATGTAAGAAAGTTTGGAGTTAAGAGTGAATGAGACTGTATTTCTACTGTAAATAAAATATAAATGTGTTACTTTTAATAGAGAACACCAGTTAAAACAGCCATAAATTCCATATAGGTTTACCCTGCAGTTCAGGAGGGGTTTGTTGATGCTATATAGAAGATACTCCTGCTCTTTTTAATTGCAGTAACCAGGTTTTCTTAAGCATCATTACCAAGGTCTATACTTACTCTTTATACTTGTATTTTCTATTTTTAAGTAGTTTGAGGATTATACCTTGTAATAGAAAAAGATATTTCAATAAATCTCTAATTATCTGTACAGTTAGACCTGACCTCAGATACGAGGTCAGGTCTATATTCTTTGATAAGAATATATTTTTCAAAAAAGAAATGTCACATGATCTTAGCTTTCATAGAGTTTGCTGCCTGAATCTTTCATGTTTTGGTTACAAAAATGTATTTCCATTTCCATGTCTTGAGTCATGTGAACTTTTAATAATATTTTCAGATGTTCTTTAACTTTGAAAAAAACACTTAACAATTTTAAAGTTTGAAAACTTTTTTATTTCAAAGAGCATACAAACTAGCTAAGACCATTCTGTTTTCTACAGTACTTTGGAAGCTTGCTTGTAATATTCTGCGTCGAACTGGCCTGTGGTGTTTGGACCTATGAGCAGGAAATAACGGTGAGTCAGAAAAGGAGGCTGCATTTTTTCAGCAGAAGAAAACTAAATTTTCCATTAGCTAGCTGTTTTCTGATTGCTGTAGTGTTTATCTCTGTTCATTATTCTGACAGTTTAATTTCAAGTGACTGCTTTATTTTTAAACAGGGAATTCTCCTGGGAGAGCTTGTCTGTCTGGAAGGCCCTGTCTGGGTTTCTCCTTACCGCTTCTATATTTGAGAACAAAATCCTTCATCCCCCCATTTAAGAACTTCATTTTTTGTTAATTCTTGCTTAGGCAGGTTCTCATTGACATCTTAGATACTTTTAAGGATAAATTGTGAACTTCAGGCTTAAATGAGCATTTTGAGAGAGGAGATGCAAGAATTTGGAGGGATTTTGCCCCAGAAGTTCTCTGTGTTTTAAAGAATGTGCTACATTGTAAACAGACAGCATGTTCTTTCCATAGAGGACTTGCTGTCTGCTAAAATCTGCACACTGCCTCCACAAGCTGTAAATGCCAGTTTTAAGCAAAACATGTCTTGAGTGTAAAACACTCTACTGTAAACTTGTGAAGAGGTTTTATCTCTGGCTTGTTTTTATAACTGCACCAACCTTTAATTTTCAAACTGAGGACTTGTAACCATCATGTAAGAAAACAGGTAAGTGTTGAGCAAATTAAACTGATATGTAACTCTGCTGGCTGCTTTATCCTTACATCTTGTACTCAGTCTGGTACATTTTTATGAATAGAGGGACAAATACTTTTCTCTCAACTGGCAAGATATTCCCAGTGTAATGGTCTTTCCAACTGTGAATGACAATTATATTGCAGTAAGATGTGAGGGAGCTTTCTTGATATTTACACAGTACTCAGACCAAAGAAATTTCTGGCAGGTTTGAAGTCTGAAGTTACATGGCAGGACTTTGCATCAGAATGCATTCCCTTGCAGTACAGATTCCAGAAAGATGTTCTAATATAATAGTGATTAAAGCTATTCCTTTGCTTTAAATGTCAGCTTGTGTTGATTCATTTTAAAATTGGGAATACAGACAAGAGGCATTCTTCATCCTGTGGGCACAGCTGCCCTCTGCAGGGGTTTTGCCAAGGATGATTGTTATAACTAGCATCCATCTTTCCACAGAAATCTTGTCAGAGGAAACTGCTTGAAGTAACATAGTCTTCAGAACATTGGAACATGGTTTTTCAGCCTTCACTTTTCAGTTAGAAAACTTGAAGTTATGGTGTGTTTAATCTGATCCCCAAGCTTTTGGTTCTCTGCTATTCTACTGAAACCCAAACCTGGGACAGTTTGATAAAGGCTGTCATACCCTACCTTATTTTATGTCACTGGTCATGCTGTTTCCCTCCAGAAGAAAGCACTGCTGTCCCTTCAGCCCTTTGCTAAAGTAAGCAGCACTGAATTCCATGCCTGCATCTTCTGCAGTGGGTCACAGCAAACCCAGATACTCCTTTTTTTTTGCTTTTCTTTGTCTCTTTTCTTCTCTCTATATGTATGTATTTCTTTTTTATTCCTCGTCTCCTGAAATACTGTGTTGGGTTGCGTCTTTTTGGTCGTGGTTTTTTGGTGTGGGTTTTTTTTTTTTTGTTTGTTTTTTGTTTTTGCTTTGTTTTGTTTATTGTCTTTTTCCATCAGATTTTTTACTATTACTCCCTCTGTCGTAACACTGCTGCTCTTTGTGATAAGGTGGGTTTCGTGCTGCTGAGAGCCACAGGGAGTGTGGCAGTCTCAAAGAGAGCAGTTGTTTTTCAGTGGTTCAGTGGTTCAGTGGTTCTTTTCATACCTGTGCAGGTCATTCCCTAGAACGTCCTTCCTCCTACTTGATAAAGATAAGATGATTTGCTCTTATAACCATAGGGGTGACTTGATGTTGTATTAGTTTCAGCTGAAATCACATGAGCCCCTGGTGGGTTTCAGAGATCACTTGGCATTAGGGTAGGTGGGTGTGTGGTGTAGTGTGGGTGATGTTGTCAGAAATGTCACTGAGGCATAACTGCCTCTGCTGGTCCAGGTTGGGCTCTCCTTGGTGTGTGGACAAGTTGCTCTAAGAGTCCTTGCATAAACAGCTTTCCTTCCAGCTCATGATAGCTCTCAGCATGTAGTGTGCCTCATGACTAATTTATTCCACCCACAAAATTGAAAAGCCAGTGTGGGTTCTTGGCTTATTTAGACACTGATCAAGCTTTGAAAGTCATTAGAAAAATAATGAGTAATTAGATCTCAGTAGCAAACTGAGCTTTATAGAACTTACGTTAAAATCAAACGAGCATCTCTAGTTTTTATTTGTCTACACGTGAGTATTGGTGTATAGTCAAACAAAGGCATCGCAATCATGTATTATTATGCACTACCGTGTATATGAGCTGACAGGAAGATATTTAATAGGTACATCAGTGTTCTTAGTTTTACTTGTTGGCATTCTTGCAGCAGTCAAACACACCGATTCTGAAATCCCTCCTTAGCTCCAGCATTCAAGTTGCTTTCCTACAGTGGGGTTAAGATTATTTTGATTTGCCTTTAATTTCCTTCTCTTACTCGTTGAGTTTTTTTTCCCTACTTTCCATTGATTTCCTAAAGAAGTTGGATGTCTTATGTTGCGGGCATAACCTTGGACTGTGTTTAACTTATTTAAGTTAATAAAAAAAATTGTCTAGCAAATATGAGCTTAATTGCAGCAATAGCAAATATTATCCAAAGAAAGCAGAGTGCTAGCTTACAATGAAGTGGAAAGATAAATGCATTGGGTACAAAACGAAATTAATTTATTATAGTGACCATTGTAAATTTTTGTGATAGAAATATTCCGTGATAATGTTTTTACATATTTTTAGTAGTCTACTGCTAACATATTTTTCATGGGAACAGTCATGAGTTCAATGCAAAAGTCTGCTAAGTGAAAGTCATGTTAATTTTCTGGGACCTTATTAATATATTGATGACATGAAGCTTTACTAGGGCTCGATCAAAATGTAGTATAACTTAGCAGTGGTAATGACATGTTATCACATGTTCTTATTTGTATTATGGATTCAGGCAGGCTGTGTTTGTCCCTATATTTTTGTAGAGCATCTAGCACAATGAAGACCAGGTTCCTTGGGAAGTATTGTGTAAATTTTTTTTTTACTTAGATAACATTTGTTGCTACTTGCAGAATGCCCTTACTGTTAGCTTCAAAGGGAACAGGAGAGCAAAGCTACGGCTGCTAGAGTAACAGGGTTCCCCTCCCATCCAAGTGAGAGCTGATACTGCAATTGTGGTTTCTTTAACTGTGACTGTTAAGGCTGATGGCAACAAGGCAAAACTCAGGATGGACGGTGTGTGCTCCTAGAATGGTGACTGCAGTCTTCAGATCCTTGTTTTGTTTTGGCACACTGAAATTTGTGCTGCTGAATTGAAGTTTTGATCTTGACTCCTAACTTCACTGTATGCTAGGAGCCATAGCACTTGCCTCAGCTGTTTGTAACAAATTGCTAACTGATGTGTCATGTTCAGACAATGGACTGCACCAGCACCTCACTTCTGATTTGTCACATTTGAAAAAAAATTCTTCAGGAATCCTTTCAGAAGAAAAGATTTTTACAAGACTGTGAGTGCATTTGTAAAAAAAGAAAAAGGTCACAGGGCCTTCTCTGCACTTCCTTGTTACTGTTTTTGGGCAAGATACTGAAATGGAACCACGTTCAGGATAGCTGCGTGCAGGACTCCAGATAGAGCCAGAAAATCACTGAAAAAACTCCTGGGGTAGAATTAATCTCAATTAATTTTATATATGTAGAAGTTAGACATTTAAATAAAAGTTTGTCACCTTAGACAGTGAAGTGGATTTGGGACTTCAAGGGAATAATTCATCTGCTCTGTTTAAATTATTTATGTTGAGATGAATTTCCCCATTTGGCTGCCTGTTTATTTCTATTTATCTAAGACAACACCCAGTTTAAGGGATACCTTAAACTGGGGCAAGCAGATACTGTCCCTGATGACTTGGATGGGACTCAGTTCAAGCTTTATGCCAAGTAAAAAGTCTGGTAATTATATAATTAAATTGTACCAAATCATCCCAGAATCTCTCCAAAATGTTAACTATTTTTCAGTGTACATTAATTTGTAAGCAAAGGAAACAAATAACTTTTCCTTGCTATTTTAAGAAATGTTTGTAAAGTATTAGTATAATAAAAATTGCAACACTTGTTTTCCTGTTTTATTTGTATACAAAGTTATTTTAGTCATGGCACTGGAAAGATCTCAGTATAGATGGAACCTGTGGGTTTGGAGCCACAAGCCTGTTGGTCCATTGTGAGTCACTCATCTCTCCTTGCTCCAGGTTCCAGTGCAGTGGTCCGATATGATCACACTGAAAGCCAGGATGACCAACTATGGCCTACCTAGGTACCAGTGGCTGACCCATGCTTGGAATTTCTTCCAGAGGGAGGTAAGACGACAGTTAATTAATGAACTGAAGTAATACCCACTTAGTGAGTGCTATTTATCGCTAAAGGAAAAGGTTTGGTTTTGAGTGAAAAGGCAAATAAATGCAAGTTCATTTGGTGTGAAACACTGTGTAGTGATGCTGTCTTTTAACATCACTTGATATCCAAATCTTCAGTTTTAGTAGGCCCTAAAGATACTTAAACCAAAAAAAAAAAGAATGTTAATGAATTCATTTAAATTGCTAACCTTCTCATATCCTTTTTCAGTAAGGTTAGGACACCAGTACCTTTTAGGAATACTGTAGCATTGAAGGATATGATGTATATAAAATTAAAAATCTTCAGGTAAAGTAAAATGAATGTGTCTGTATATTGTTTTAATATTAAACTGTGCTCCCCTTCCCATAGGCTCTGTTAGTTTCCTTTCATGGAGCTGTCATGGTTAAGATATGTTTAGCTGGAAAGGAATGGGAAAGGAAGTTTCCAAAAAGATGCCAACACTGTCTCTTTGGCCGAGGTTTGTGAAAGTGATGAGGGTTTTTATTTCCTTTGACTGGGAGGGGGTGGGAAACAAACCAAAAAGCTTCCTTGTGTATTCACAGCTTTGCCCTCTAGCTTACTAAAATTCAGAACTGTTTTTGTAGAATGAAGTATTATGTTACAGAAACA
The DNA here is from genome assembly GCA_024500445.1 of Entomyzon cyanotis. Lineage (NCBI taxonomy): Eukaryota > Metazoa > Chordata > Aves > Passeriformes > Meliphagidae > Entomyzon > Entomyzon cyanotis. The sequence continues at coordinate 35,499,708 of JAKEPQ010001018.1, read as the reverse complement.
TGAAATTGCCCAAGGTAAAACTCATTAACTCCAAATATAACTCACGTGCAGGAAGAGAACTCTTTAAATGCCTGTCATTGTGCTGCCCTTGTTGAAATGTTGAAATCTATCATTGTTGCACAGATTTCCTGTTTATTTAAACATTTCCTGGCAGCACTTGGTTAGTCTGTATTTCTACTAAAACCTGAAAGAAAAGGATTACACACCAGCACACTCCCCCTAGTTCCCTGCTCTAGCCATGCAAGTACTCTGTGAAACTGAGTAATTCTTCATATGCAGGTAGAGTGTTTATGTCTGTTCTGTAGCTGAGATAATGTAATCAAATGGTCTCAATCAATTTTCCTTGGATAGAGCTAGTACTGTGTCTTGGTTTAAATGGATAGGTTGATTAAATTAAACACTGCTTCTTATCCTCCTGGTTGTTGTAGTTTCATCGTAATGGCTGATTATACTTTGAATATTAGTAATAAAACTTCAACTAAGCCTTAATTTTTCTAGGGGAGAAGAACTTCCTTTTGGAAGTTAGAGGAAGCTTTAGAAGTTAGATTTTCCATATTGCATCTGTGACCAGATGAATGATTTGGGGAACTGAGAAAGCTCTTTTACAGTTCCTGCTTAATTGGTGGGCTCTCATTCATATTCCATCTACTCATAATTCAGATGCTGGATGTATGAGCCTGGTATGTGCTTTATATCTAAATAAGCACTTTACCTGTGGCTCTTCTTCAGTCAGCAAAATTGTAATTACAGTTCTGTTACCAAAGATTCAGCTCTGATCTGCTTGGTGTTCTTTCTTCTGTATCTCTTAACATCTGAGAGAGATGGGAAATGTGTTCTCCCCCAGTCCTCTTGCTGGTCTAATATCAGAGTTGTGACTATGCTAAGGAAGATGGAAGGGGTCAGCTGAAGTCGGGAAAGAATAACTGGGAGTGGGAAGAGAAGATGCAAGAGTAAGAAAAGGATGTTTAATGAGGTGGTCGTTGAAATTGCAGTGAGGAGCCAAAGCTTGAGCTTTCCTTAAAATCCAGGCTTTGGAGGATTCGGACTGAGTAACAAACAAATAAAAACAGACATTGGAGCTGTGGTAAAGAAGAAGTGAGATTTTTGAGAGCACTGGTGAATTAAAGGCACAGTGTGTGCCAATATGTCTGGGTACTCATCTGCTTGATTGCTAACAAGGAGTGGTGTGGAATACAGGGCACTGGCTCTGAAGCAGGTAATGAAGAGCAAAAATGTTCCCAAACCTGTGGATCAAAGGAACCAGGGAATGATTTACACTCAGGCTGGTCCTGGAGAACATACAAGCAGAAAAAAGTGGCATCTTGTTTCTGCAGCAAAGCATCTTTTCAGTCATGTCAAGTCCACATCCAGTGCTGAACCAAATCTAACGCAGCTGCTTCATTCCTTTTCTATGTGAAAGCAGGTACTAATGTGGTAGACTGGTCATTTGGCTTTAAATCTCTGAGTCTGCTTTGAAGAGGAGATGACAGGTTATCTAGTCCTGGTGTGTTCCATAGCCAGTTTCAGCTCATCTACTTTGCAGCCAAACGTCTTACTTTTATGGTTGATTCTGTTGCAGTATTTATTTTAATGTGATACCCTTTCCTTTCATTTTCAGTTTTCTTTTCAGCATTTGTGATTTCTATACATTTTTGCTTACTCTTTTAATTTTTTTTTCTATGTTCAGGTAAATCTGTGCCTTTTGTGTTTTCAGCAAATATGTCCGTAGTTGTACCTTTGCAAGAATAGTCCTCACTAGTAAGACCTTTTTCTGCTACTCTTTTCAACCACAGGTATACTTGTTCAATAGTCCCCATTTTGACATGAGATTATGTATTAGTTCCTTGTAGTAAGGATAGGAGAATCCTGAGATAGGACAATTTCTGTGAAGCATCCTTTGAGGAAGCAATTGGGATTTAAAGGACAGAGCAATATCATTGGCTGTTTCTGAAGTATTCATTGATCACTACATTAGATTTTTCATGTTGCTTTTATGTCGAAGTACAGCAAAACAAGATACATGGAAGCACTTCTAGATGATTTTAGTTCTATGTAAGTATTTTCAAAGTTGGTATTAGGAACTTATTTAGGTTTTTTGATGTCCTGCTTTACCTCCTGAAGAAGTAGCATGATTCTTACTGATCTTGGCTAATCCTTTCTTTGCAGTTTAAATGTTGTGGCGTGGTGTACTTCACAGACTGGCTAGAAATGACAGAGTTGGACTGGCCACCTGACTCCTGTTGTGTCAGAGAGTTCCCAGGATGCTCTAAGCAGGCACATCATGAGGATCTCAGTGACCTTTATCAGGAGGTAAGGAGAAAAAATTGGATATATTGGAAGGTTTTGTACATTCTTCCTGATCCAGTATTTTTCCAAATTCATCATTTGTAGTGTAATAGAGTAATTAGTTTGTAGAGTAGTTGTGTTTATGGAAAGTGTTCATGGTTAGTTTTTGTTATAGATGAAGCGGGGGGAAGAAAGAATGAAAAACTAACCCACCCACCCACCTGGAAGTGAAATGAGTTAGTGGCAATGCAGTTGAAGTCCGAGATGTGCTTAAAATTTGAAGTGTTTGTTTTATATCTGTTAGGTTGGAGTTCAAATTTGTTCCAATCCAAAAGTTATAAATTAGATGTAGTATAGTGTCCAGGCTTCATCCCATCAGACTACCATAGGGTAAGTGGAAGAGTACTTTAGTGAAATGTACAGTGAAGGATGCTTTTGAGAATTCCTTTGGAAGATGAGAGCTCTCTGGTTAACAGGTCTCATGCCAGGAGGCAGGTAGTTCAGTTGCTGTACTCTGAGCATGCATAGAAACTTATTGTGAAGATGCTCTTTCTCTCTACATTACAGTGTGATTATTTAAAAAGAATTACAAAAAAAAGCCTTAAAACAGGGCAAGGACCTGTTTGAACTCAGAGTGGGTAAGGGAGGTCATCATGGTAGCAAGACATAACTGTTCTTAGGGTGAAAATTATAAAAACAAGTAAATATGCTCTTTACTAAAACTCTGTACTCACAAATATTATCTGAAGTCACCTTTGTCTAAAGACTACTTTGTTAGCTACCATTTTTTTATGCTAACAGACCTCTGAAGACTATAATTGTGCATTCAGTAACAGCAGAATGAGCAACAGTCCAGGTAGTCCAGCAGCGACAGAAAGCGTGTTTCAATCCCACAGTTATGAGGATCTGAGAAGAGGTGCATTCTTCACTGGATTTTACTTTTAGAGTAATATAGGGTGTATAGGAAGGAGGAGGATGGGCCTGAGAATTGTGCTTCTGGATCCTGCGGCGTGAACATTTCTCCAGTGGTTGGTGTAGCTCTGCATTATGGAAGAATACCCAAAGAACCATTTTATTTTCTCTCAGTCTCTTAGGCTGTTTAAGACCTGTTCTTACAAGAATCTGTTGCATGGCTCTTGTTCAGGAGCTATGGAGCAACACCTCTGAAGCAGAAGAGATTCGTTATATAAATATGCCAAAATGAATATTAGCTATTGCCAGGAAACAGTCAAATTTTGGGGAAATGAATCTGTATGGTATTGACTCCATGAACAGAAATTATTTAATCTAACATGGACTTTCAGACATCCATCCTAGGAGGCTGTGTGCTTCCTCTAGGAAGAGAGAAGACAAAGCTGCCAAAAGGCAGATGCTTCAGAAGGTCAGTCTGTGCTAAGGAACCTTACAGACAGCGGCAGAGGTCGTTTTTTCACACCAGCTACTTGCAGAACCTCTCTTGCCTTCTGGCAAGGCTCACAGCACTGACAGCACTAGTTACACTTAAGAAGTGTCAGTCCTTGAAAGAGAAAGCCATTCAAGCTTCTTCTGGGGCCTTCCAGTCTCTTACACATTTTGAAAAACTAGAAATTGTGGCTCACTCTGCACTAGTGGTTGCTTTTTGTATTCCTGTTGCTGCTGTTAGTACCATACGGACAAGTCTGTCATAGAGAGCCTTCAAGGAGTGTATGGAAGCTATAGAACATTAATTTGCCCCATGCTTCCTACTTACGTGAAAAGACAGGAGTATGTAAGCAGTGTCACTCAATGAAAAACTGCTTTTGAGTGCAGGAAGCTCAAAAATTTCTGAGAAGTATTAGTCATTGGAGTTTAGTGTTTAAATTGCAACGTTTTCTCATGTCATCTCTTATGCTAACATTTCATGCCCAGGCCATATTCCAGGAAAGTGGTTCTCTGAGCACTTCATATGTTCAAGTTCTTTTGGTTTTGCTTGGAGAAAATTAGTAGCCAAAGATGATTATTGTGAAGGACATAAGGGGCATGTTAAGACTCACTTGATAAAAAGAAAGGCTGCTTGGCTTATTTTTTTTTTTTTTTAAGAAATCTGAAGGGCACATTTGTGGTTCTTCCCCTACTGCACCACAGTGCATTTTGGATGGATTCAGCATTTAGCAAAAATTTATTTTTGGTCCTCCCCTGCAGAATCTATTCCAAAAAGGGACAGGCTGTGTTCAGTTGTATCAGCCACAAAAGTACTTCATTTCTCTTTGAGATATATACAATATTTTGTTGGCAAAGTGTTTCTTTCCATGGCATTTGCCTGTGGGGTGTCTCACAGACTTGCAGTATGCTTGCTAATAAGTTTATCAATATCATGCAAAACCAACTTACACTTCCAAGACTAATCTGCCTAAATTCTGCTTTGGAGAACTGAAGGAAAAAAGCTTTTTTAGAAAGTGGTTCAAACCAAACTTGTATAGTCTGGTGGTGTGAGAGGGAGCCTGATAAGATTAGCCTCACTAGCCTAAAATTGGTTTATGTAAATATTTGGCAAGTCCATTCTGGTACTTCAGAAGAGTTCTCTGTAATACTTCAGAAGTTTGGTTTGTCTGGGACTGATAAATGTGTTTTGTTGTCGCTCTGCTGTGATTTCTTTGCTGGGAACTCAGAGCTTCCTATAGTCTAAGTTGGAATCCTTCACAATTTAATTTTTGCAGAAAGAGCAGTGCCTTACAGTTCTGCTTGAAAGTATTTTTGGCAGGAATCATGTTTTCCCTGCTGGATGTTGAAAGTTTTTTTTCAGTTGTGCTAGTCTTCTTGAATTTCTGATGAGCTTCACCTTTGATGCAGTTCATGGAACAGACTGACCTTAAAAGAGCATGATTTTGGGAGAAGTTTGAAGATGACAGTGTGGCCTTGGAGGTTTGTAGAGGTCTGAGGACAAGAGAAGCTCTGCCCATCTTGTGGTTGGGAACTGCAGCCTAGATAAAATGGTTGGCAGGAGTTTATATTTTCAAAAACAAATCAAACTTGGATGTTTGATATTTTCTTTTGATTTCTGGCATAATTTTGAGTATACTTAAAATTAATTTTAATTAAATTAATTTTGGTTTAATTTTGGTTTGTTTTAATTTTTAGTTTTTCAATTTGTTTTAATATACTTTTCAGTGTACTCAAAATTTGGGTATATAAAAGATTTGTTGAATTTGCTGATGGCTTATCTTTTTTGCTCAGAGAAGTACTTTTTCAGTTCAGGTTCTTATTCTATGGTGTAGTAAATCAGTAATATGCTAAATAAGAAATACATGCTTTTTTCTATTTCAAGACTGAAAGTATAAAATAGCCTGTTTAATAGATATGAATTGGGCCTTTAATTCATAGCTCTGTATGAAGCTGATGCTGATTCTTCTGAATGATTGCTACAAAGTTTTATGCTATATTTGACTTGTCAACAAGAGCTCCTCATTTACTGACAAACTTTTACTTTTGCCAAGGAAAGTATATTTATGTACTGTTTAATTGCAGGCTACCAACTATGAAAGTGTCACATAAGCAGAAATAAAATGCATGAATGTGAAGATGATGGGGCTGGCTGGGTGTTTCTCAGTTTTGAAACTGATTTTGAACGTGTATTAGAGCAGAACTACAGGAACATCATTAAATGGAGGAAAACAGTCTATGTGGATTTGGCATAATTTGTCTCAGTTATGTGTCTGTGTACTGCAGGAGATGTAGGCATTAATGTTATTGCTCTCTGTTAGTGGATGTTTTCTCTAGGCAACAAATGAACTGAGTTTGAATGTTGCTGTGGTGGAGCATTTTTGAATTGTGACCAGCATGTACCTTAATTTCTTTAAGTTATCAGAAGTATTAAAATGCAGCCAGTTTCTCTGTAATTAAAAACAAACTTGGAAAACAGTATAACTACAACTGCCTTCCAGTTGAAGAAAAGAAGATGCCAATGTGACAGTTTTGTTCCCCCCACAAGTTCAATTACATTGCTTTTGCTACAGTGGTGGTTTTTTTTTCTTTCGAAATTTCAAAGAATGCATTCTTGTTCCTTTTCCTGTGTCTTAGCTGCTGTTTAGAAAATAAAACAGTGAAACGAGCAAAGACATTGAGATCCTTTAATTTACTCTGGTACAACTACCATAGAGTACAATAATTTGATTTAGATCCTAAATGAAAATCTGTTGACTGCAGTGTGAATTTTCTGTGTGTGGCAAAAACTGGACCTTTCATCAAATACATTTAGGACTGTAGCATTTGAAATTGTTGGCTTTGGGGAATTTCAGTGTGATTGAAAAGTGTTATTTATCATGTCCTGTCTTCAGATTCCATCACTTTGATTGATTGCTTGATTTTCTTAGAAAAGCCATAAGAAATATGAAGTAAGGATATAAATGCAAAAAATAACATTCTGAAGACAGTGCCCATTTTGATGGGTACCTGATGTCTGCTTCTGGGACCAGTGCCCATCCAGTTTGTTACCCTGAATTTTTCCCGTGATGTCTGTGTTGTTTTGATTTTTGTGCTGTGAAACCCTGCAAAGCTTAGAATAGAGAATAAGCATCATGCAGAGTAGCAGAGCCTGTCTGCTCATGTGGTTTATTGTCTCGAAGACTGGGCTTTGCCATTAGCAAACAAGCACTGTAACTTGTGCTTACCCTGTTAGCCGTAGTTCCCAAAGCTGCTGTCTCTTTGTGGATCCTTGCAGGCTTACAAAGTCTTGGGAGCTTTTCGGAAGCCTTTTGTGTTGGTCAGTGGTCCATGTAAGCAAACTGTAGAGCCTGCATTGAAGGTTTGGAAAGAGCTAAATTTTCATTTCTGTGAACATCAACTTAATACATTTTAATATAGTTTTCATTGGACATTTTCTGATGAGGTTATGCAGGTCTGTAGATCTTTCCTACAATACTGTTTTAGCTTCAGAATGTGTTGTTATCTGTTGAAAAAGTCTAAAAGAGTTTAAAAAAATTGACAGCCTTGAAGATCTTCAATTTAAGGAGAGAAAAAAGATGATAAAAAGGACATTAATGGCTTTTAAACATTCACAAAACCAGTTGCGTTTCTTTAACAATCAGTGAGCGTTGATAAAAACCCAGATCAACTTTGAGTGATTTCTGAATTGAAGAGTAGCACAGATCTCTTGCAGTAAAGTCTCTGTGTACGAGAAAACTTGGAGGTCCCATTATGGAAGCACTTAAAAGGTAGGCAAAACAATTTTCCAAGTGTTGTTTAAAGGAAGTGAGAGAGAGATTTTTGGGAGCCAGAAAAGACAGCAGTGGGTAGGATGAGCTAAGCCTTGGGAACTACAAACCAAATATTACTGACATTTTTTTAATCTATTTTTGTTTTATAGGGATGCGGTAAAAAAATGTACACTTTCTTGAGGGGGACAAAGCAATTGCAAGTGCTGAGATTTCTAGGAATCTCAATTGGAGTAACGCAGATCCTGGCTATGATCCTCACTATTACCTTGCTGTGGGCTCTGTACTATGACAGAAGGGATCCCAGAGCAGATCAGATCATGGCACTGAAGAGTGATACCTCGCAGGAGCTGTCATGTCATTCCGTGGAGCTACTGAAACCAAGCCTGACCAGGATCTTTGAACATACATCCATGGCAAACAGCTTTCATACACACTTTGAAATGGAAGAGCTATAGGTGATGCAATGAAACTGCGAAGTCACAGAGGATTTTAATTGTTTTGTTGTTATTTTTGTTCTGTTCCATCGAATATGCCAAATACACCAGTCTTCTCATGCGTCAGAAACCTGCTAATGAATGGAAGTGAAGGAGACCAGCAAAGAAAGATAAACTTGTCATCAGCCTCTTAGCGATGGCCTCAGCTGGGAGACAGAGTTGATTTTGTGTGTTCCTAAAACACACTCATTCAGTTGGGCACAGTAATACTCATTGTCACAAGCTGTGTAGACTGAACCTTTAAGGAAGCATCATGGGAAAGGAAGAGAAATACTCCTCTTCTGAAGAAAAAACTCTGCTTTGAACAATCAGAATGTGACTTCAGCTGAAATTGACTTTTAATAAGCCATTTGGAAAATGTCTTAATCAGGGATCTATGTGTGTATAATTGTGTGTTTTCATGTGTGCATGGAAAGCAGAGCTACAATTCAAGTTAATACTTGGATTTAAAATTTTGCAAGATTTGTAAAAAGGGCGAGATTTTCTTTTTTCTAACAAAACCTTTATCTTAGCTTTTGTTTTTAAAGATGTTCTAAAACTTCTATTTTTATCTAACATAACTATTTTTTAATTTTAAATGTATTAAACAGGGATCGAAAGCAAAACTTTAGTTCTGGACAATAGACTTTAGTTTTCTGGAGAATTCTTCTTTTAAACAGTTTGTTCTGTGGACTGTTTCTTAGTGAAAAGGAAGAAAACCTTAAACATTCTTTCCAAAATGGGAATCGATATGGGAGTAGCACATTTTTATAGATAAATCTTTTCTCCTGTCCATGATTTCCCTGAAGCTAGAAACAAAAGACTGCAAGAAAAATGCTTACAGTTCTGGATGCTATTGCAATAATTGTAAAAGTACATGAGGAAAAATTTTACTTTGGTGACTGCTTCATTAAGAGCTCTCTGGTGGCTTAAAATGCCAGCCAGAAACAGATTAAAATGTATTTATTGAGGTGGGGAAAGTGCATTTTACTGTATTTTTATGAACAATGTCTATTTCATAGTATTATTTTTACAATTGGCCACAGTCTTGAAATATATATTTGTTCCACTGAGTATAGTAGTTTGTGGCAAATGGGCTTTTTACATAATACTACGTTTAAAAAATTCTTTCATTCATTTTGGAATTTGTAAAAGAAAAGAAAAGCAAGGTGTGATTTGGTAGACAATAAAATTACTTTTCTCTTAAATTCCATAATGCCGTTTTTATTTTTAAGTCCTAGAGTGGGAGTGCTTTGGATGGGCATTGGGAGGGTCCTCCTTCCAGGGTGAGTTAATTTGACATGTCTTCACCCATTTGTCTTACTCTGTTGTGGAGAAACTGCAATGTAAGTGTAATTCCTTTTTTTTTTAAATTGCTTCTGAGAAAACTTCCTAAGGGCTTATGAAATTAAGCTCTTCAGTTATTTAGGCTGTTGCTTGCTTTTTAGCGGTCTGCATGTGGTTGCAATTGTTTCAAGGGTAGTATTGCAAGTAAGATTACCTTTCTGCTTTTATACTTCTCCTATGGATGCTAATACTTATTTTGGGAGGTAAAAAGAAGTCTAAAGGATAGGCCATCCCAAAATTTTGCTTGGAGTCTCTTTGTCAGAAATACTTTATTACGTTCTGTTTGGGAAGCCTTGGCCCAGTGTTACTGCACAGGTACAGCCAACTTCCATCCCTTCCACTGCTCAGCCTGTTCTGTAGCTGCAGGTGAGGTTCCTGTGTAGATCAGGAGCAGGTATTTGACACAGGCTGGGTGTAGAGCAACTCCAGGCTTCAGAGTGCTGCAGAGACCTGTGGTGCTACACCGTGGATTGAGTTGTCGCTTGCCCCTGTTTAAAAACCAAAAAAAATCTGTACAAACCACAAATTGTGGAATCTTGATTATGGGTTATGCCTGCATGACTGCATCTGGCAGTGAATTACTGCTGAATGTAGGGAATTTCACTTAAGTAAAGTAAATAAAGTAATGTAAAAGGCAATACAAAATTGCCTTTTTCCAGGAAACCTCAGCCCTTAAAGTTTTACCCAGGGAGTGTCTGTGGCAGCTCCGTTAGCCATAGTTCAAATATCCCTAGTCTTTCTATGCAAGGACTGCTCAGACTGTCAGTGTGGGTTGCCTGTGTATGTTTTTGTGTCCAGGTTAGAGCTCATGGACAAATACAGCAAGCCAAGCTAGGGAGATGTGTTGGAATTTAGGGGTACTTACAGCCCAGGTCATTTGGTTTTAGGCTTTCTGGGTGCTGAGGAAGCACTGCCTTCAGGTGTAGTCAGGGGTTTTTAGCAGCAGAGGGATTGCTTTGGGGAGGCCTCCTTTGATACAGAACTAACCTCCCAAATCATTGTTTATGGACCTCCGCAACAATGAACACCTGCCGTCAGGGTAACCTCACTTGGGCTTGGCTACCCAAATCCTGAGCCAGTCTACGTTCTGGGAAAGGATCTATTTTGAGTATTTCACCACATTTGCAGAATAGGTCTCAGCTCTAAATTGGAACACTTTCAGAATTTTTTCTTTGACTGCTCAGACTATGAGGTGTCTGTTTTTCTAGGTCTTCTTCAAAGAGCCGTAAAATTAATTGACAAGGCTGCAGTGAGCCTGCTCTTTTCCTGTAGAGCTGTAAGATATATCTAGGAGAGAGGCTGCTTGGCAAGATGGGAACATTTAGAGGTACTCAAGGCAGTGAAAACTTCTTCCTCTTGTTACCTTTTTCCCCTCAGTTTTACAAGAGTACTTGGAGAAGGATGGGGTGTTTTTTATTCTCGGCAGCATAAAATGTAATGAACTAACTCTTTCTTGTTGCAACAAACAACTATGGAGATGCTTCTTAACATTTTTCAGAGAGTGCTCAAGGATAGCAACTGTACCAGAAAAAGGGGTCACTCCCTGCCAGCACCAAATTTTCTGTTCAGCCTGGTGACTATATCAAGTTCAGGGGATGTGCCTGTTGCCGTGGGGCTGAGCAGTCATGATTTGAGATTAAGTGGATGCTTTTAGGAGGCAAAAATCACTGTTTCTGGTCCTTGGATAAGAGATTGTTTCATTCATTCATCTGCCAGCAGGTTGTATGACAAGATTTTTGGAAGGAAAGACCTGTATCTTCTTTCTTATAACTTTTCATTTTGTAAAAACATGTATGAATATAAGGGAATATATAAAGAGTGAATAGTGAAAAGAGAGGCTGTTGGTCACAGCAACTATACAGTTAAATATGATGGAGGAAGGGATTTATAAATAGCTTTTAAACTTTTTATTGCAAATGCATTGTATTTGGTCTCAGTTAGAGCATGGTGCTAATAATGCTAAGGTTGCAAGTTCAATCCCCATATGGGCCATTCACTTAAGAGTTGGACTCAATCCTTGTGTGTCCCTTCCAACTCAGAATATTCTGTGATTCTGTGAACTATGCAGAAAAACCCATTATTAAAGTCTTACAACATTGAAATACTTAATATTTGCATGGCACTGTAGCAGAAAGGCTACGGGGTGACTTCTGTGGGAAGCTGGGAAGCTTCCCCCATGTCTGACAGAGCCAGAGCCAACCAGCTCCAGTACAAACCCACTGCTGGCCAAGGCTGAGTCCTTCAGTGACAGTGGTAACACCGCTGGGATAACTATTTAAGAAGCAGAAAAAGTGCTTGTGGCAACAGCAATGGCAGCTGGAGAGAGGAGTGAGAGGAACCACTCTGCAGACACCAAGGTCAGTGAAGAAGGAAGGGCAGGAGGTGCTTCAAGCACCAGAGCAGAGATTCCCCTGCAGCCTGTGGTGAAATCCATGGTGCAACAGGCTGTGTCCCTGCAGCCCACAGAGGTCCATGGTGGAGCAGAGATCCACCTGCAGCCCCTTGAGAACCCTACACCCGAGCAGGTAGATGGTTGAAGGAAGCCATGACCCTGTGCATAGCCCCCGCTGGAGCAGGGTCCTAGCAGGACCTATGGAGAGAGGAGCAGGTTTGCTGGCTGGTTTGTGTGACCCTGTGGGGGACCCATGCTGGAGCAGTTCGTGAAGAACTGCAGTCCATTGGAAGGACTCATGTTGGAGAAGTTTGTGGAGAGCTGTCTCCCATGGAAAGGACCCCATGCTGCAGCAGGTAAAGAATGTGAGGAGTCCTTCCTGTGAAGAGGAAGGGAGCATCAGAAAAAAACGTGATGAACTGACCACAGACCCCATTCCCTGCCTCCCTGCACCTCTGAGGAGGAGGAGGTAGAGAATTCAGGATTAAGTTGAGCTTGGGAAGAAGGGAAGGATGGGGGAAAGATTTTATTTATTGTAACCCTATTTGGATTAAATTGGTAATAAATTAATTGCCCCAAGTAAAATCTCTTTTTCCTATGACAGCAGTGAGTGATCTCCTCTTGCCTTTATCCCAACCCAAGAGTCTTTTGTTATATTTTCACTTCCCTGTCCAGCTGAGAAGGGAAGTGATAGAGTGGCTGTGGTGGGCGTCTGGCATCCTGCTAGCATCATCAACCCACCATAAGCATTGCATTTAATTCATGCAAAATGCTATTGTTCAAGTGACATTGTATCTACAACATTCCTATTTGTGTATGATTGACTACTTCCTGTTAAAAAAAGTGATGTCCTAAGCTTCTGAGCATTCAGTTGTTCTTTGTGCATAGTTACCGTAAAAAGTAGACAACTAGATAGTACAGTGTCAGAGACTGAAATAGTTCATGCCTCAAACATTGATATAAAGTTTTGCTCATTACAACAAAAAGCGTATAAAGAAGCTACAATCAAAGAAGCCTCCCTGAAGATACCTGACTGGGACTTTGGACTGAGTCAAACTGCTGAGATTAGATAAAGGGAAACCTATTGTTCAGTCATCTCAGGCTGAGGGAAAGGAATGCATCCACAAAGGCCAAAGTCACCAGCTGCTCTGAGAATCATCCCTGGCTGAGTTTGGGGTGGGGGCAGAGCACAGCTTACAGAAGCCAGGTTTGCACAAACTGGCCCAGCTGTGGAACCCCCAACCCCACAGGCCACATCCACGGGAGTTTCACGTGAGAGGCAGCTGAGGGGGGAGTCACAGTCTATCACAGACCCCCCAGAGTGCTCCCCAGAGTGCTCCCCGGCGGCCTTGCACCACAGGACTGCAGGTGATGCAAGCAGAGTCTGCTGCTAGAGACTGTCCCCTGCCCCGGGGGAGCATGCCTGGACATTGCCCCTGGCCTGAGTGTATATTAACCCATGGCATTCTGTGCTTCTCGGGGGGACCACCACCACCAAGAAGACTGGCTGGAGAGGATCAACGCAACATCGTTGGGATCCATGGATGGTGATATTTTCTCTTTCTCTCTTTTTATCTCCTCCACCTCTTTTCCTACTTCTCTTTTTCTCTCTTTTTTTCCCTCTCTCTCTCTCATATTTTCTATTAAATAAAACCCATACTATTGACTGGCATTTGGTCTCATTTGTATCTTAATTCAGGCAGAGGTATTTCCAAAGAACCTTAATAATTGCATCGTAACATACAGGCAGGTAAGAAACTAAACTGTCTGGATAATTCCTTCTGGGCATTGCCAATCTATATATAGTTTTCACTCCTGACACTCCTACTCTTTTAGCCACATGTTTACATATCCCATCAGCTGATGGCTCTTCTAGAACAGGCGATAATCCTAGAATATTCCGATGGTCAATGGGAAAATAAAGCCCTGGTGGGCCCCAGATACAGCAAAGAGAACTTATGACCTCCTAAGCACACTCCCTGCCCAAAATTTAATGATTCTGCAGCTTCAGCAATTTATCTTCCTCCAGATCAGCTTCCTTTCTGAAGGCCCCCCTTCTCTCTGCAGCAGCTGAGGCTGCATCATGTTCTCTGCTGTGAAAGTTTTCTCTTGGTTGTCAGTGGGCTTACACTGAGAGCAAATAAACAACTTTGAAATGTAAAGTGTATGTTTTCCATTTGTCTCTTGCAGCTATTTTATGAGAGGACAGTTTTCTCAAAAATGCCGTGGGATGGTTCACAGACAGGAACTACATTTATCTTTCCTCACTACCCAGAGCAGTGAGCTCCTTACAAAGGTGACCATCACATGTCCCAGTGTTGATCAGCATTGTCTGCAGCTAGTCGCCCTTTATTAGTGATCCATGGTGGGTTGTTACCTGCTCTTGTGCTACAAAAAAGAGTTTGATTTTCTCTCTGCACTGATATTTTATCAAGGGAATTTGATACCAGATACGAGGAAACTCTGTAGGCTGAGAAATTCAGCAGAGCAGTTGGTTTTTGGATGTACATAGGGAACATGTTTTAAAGTACAGATAAAGAGATGGAGTTCATACTGCTGGAAGTAATTCAATGCTGCATTTTCCTCTGCTGCTGCAGGCTGTGAAGGGAAAGGTGATGGCTGGTCTCTCAGCAGGGTAACTGTGTAGTGGAGCTGTGGCATCATGGTCTTGATGGCTCTAGTATAGTTTAGATACACTCAGCTTGCCTGGAATGTCTAGGACATTTGATGACTTCAGATTTAGTGTTCCAAATTATTAGAGAGGGAAAAAAAAGTTTCATGAATAAGTTATTGAAAAACCAGGTTGGCCCATTCAAGCATGCAGATGTTTTATTTAAATATTCCTCAAATGTCTATTTATTCAGCATAACATGTATTATGCTGCCTTCTGAAATACGATATATGACTGTCAAACAAAATCGTCAAAACAACAACCTCGGTTTCTTTGTATGATACACAGAAATAATTACATTTCATGTACAGTACAGATGCATTTTACACAGTCATCAACAGTCATTCACTACCAAAATAGCATTTAAATCACCTAAAACACCAAAAGAATGTGTATTTCCCAAATTCAGAATAAATTAATGGTTTTGCATGTGACATATGGAAATAGGAGACAGGACTGGAATTCTGAAAAATCTTACTAAATTATGTCCTAAGCTGCATTTTAAAAATGAAAGTACAAGTTGCTTCAGGGGTATAACTGTTACGCAAGTGTATTGCTGTAGTGCGTTCTTTCTAGTGCCTATGAACAGGAGAATAAAGAGCTTTTAAAAGACAGATGACCTGATGGAGTCAGTAGGTTTCCTGGGTTGTGTGTAGTCTGTACCAAAGCAGGTTTAGTAACTGCCTCTTTGTATAATTTAGCTGATATAACTAGTCATGAAGTACCACGTGACCTAAAGAAGTTGCAGTTTGCTGACATCAAGGCAGTTTTTATATCAATAACTTTGGCAAAAGGTGGGGACCAAGTATGACTAACCATGCGTGGAAGTAGGATAGAAGTAAAAACTCTGAAGTGTTCTGCCTCTCCTCTAAATCCATTAAAGTTTATGTAACCTACCAGCTTCAACAGATCTACTGCAGTTTTCCAACAGGGTGGAAGAGAAAGCAATGGCAGGTAATGGAGTTAGGCAGGGTTGCTCAGAAGGAGCAGCCCTGCTCTGGCTCAGAGGACAGCCTGTACTGCTCTCTGATAATGTTTGAAAGAAATGGAGAAGCTCAGTTTACAATGAGTATGTCATTCTGATTTGAAAAAAAAATTGGGAAGTTAATTGCAAATTAACCAAGAATGCAATAACTTCAGAATAAGTAAAAGATAAGATAAAAGAGTAATGAATGGCATTATCTACTCTTTTTACTTGCAGTTTAATTCTAATATGTGATGCTGTATTTTGGTGTATATACTGTAGCATGATAGTCTATTATCTACTCTTCACTGTTGACAGGTAGAGAGAAAGACCAGTATTTGTGTGCAAGAAAAAGTGTATCATCAGCAAGTTTCAGTTTTTAGTGGGTATTTTCTCTTAATGTAAATTTTCAGGTCAGTAGAATGCTAGCAAATACTATACTGAAACATACACTACTCAAACTATTAAATAACTGTGTTAATAATTTATTGTAATGGCATCTAATGCACTGAGCCTTTTGATTTATATGCATATTTTATTTTGCAGACATGCAATTATTTCTGATCCAGTGTTTTTGATGTATATATGTATGTATTGATATGCACATATTCCATGTATATTTGATGTATATGATGTATGGTCTGTCATGATTATAAGAAGCATTATGATACATCTAATGTACTCTCATGAAGAAAAATTACACTTTGTTATTGGAAAGGTTTCTGATAATATCAATGTCTTTTATAAATGAAGTCAAGAAGCCTTAACTTGTAAATCCTTCATATTAGCTTTTAGGCCTGCCCATGTAGGCAAATTCCAATTGGAATCAATTATATTTTTATAGCTTTGGGACTCATTCCATTATTCTGTCATTGTTCTTAGGTAATTAAATATTTTTCACACAATATAAATTCTCAAACAAGTTTTAAGATGCAAGTTTACAGACAATTACAAAAAGAATTTAGCCATCATTTTTACTGAATGTCTTTCAGTGTCTTCCAGTGTAGCTAATACTCTGGATGCTGCAGAATGTAAGCAAGGAACATTTGGAGATAAGTGTTAGCTGATCCCCAAAACACCTTTGTGGTAATTTTAATTCAAATAGGATTGCTCCTGTAGCAGTAAACTGTGAGAAGAGGTTTGTTCTGAAAATACAGAAGTAGACAAGTTGTCTATGGAAGAAAGGACTGTGTTGATTCATCAGTATCCTTGAAATCCCAAATGGTACAGTTATGTTGGAGTGGGCAACGAACTATCAGAGGAATAGAGAACAATGAACAAAAAGAACAATGACTAATAGCAATTTGTGGTGCACAGTTTGGCTGTAAGATTATTTAAATGTTTGCCATTAGAAGTTTAAAGTGTAGATGAAGTTGTGTAAAATACCTTAAAAAAAAATCCTGATTCCTGATACAACAGGTGTACAATGACTTATTGCAGTTGTAACAGTACTTAGGAAGCAAGATAAAACAATAGTAAATATTGAACTAACTGAACACCTTTACTTCACTAATGGGTGTTTGAGTAAGAAATACTGCATTTTTCAAAGGGAAGTTATTTGTACAACTACCATGGAACATTAACAATCAGCATGTTGTAAGTGCACGGAAATGCCCCTTTCTACGGTATTATTTTATCATGCCTAGTCTGAAAAACAACAAAAGTAAACTGAGATCACAGCTCCAAATAATTTCAGCATGCATTATGGTTGTAGTTCTTTCATTCAGTACAAACATTATTCATATGAGCAATTTTTTCGTTCATTTTTTGACAGTTCTTCAACAAGTTTGTGGTTTATTAACAGGGAAAAAAAGACGTTATCAAAATGTTTCTTGTTGTTTTGCATTCAGCAGAAACACAGGTTTCTATTTCTTCATTTGTGTTTTTTTCTAAAAAGAGCTTTCATGATGAGAAGAAGCATCAATGGGGACATTTCATTGTGCTCATATAGTAAGTCAGGATGGTCACAGAAGATTCCACCGCATGTCAGTTTGGACAGGGGGTAAGAAACTCCTTTTGGTTCACACCCTACGACACCACAACCCACAAAGTGTTTTGTTTCTCCTGAACCTCTTGCTCTGCGGCCACTGGCACACTCGTCAAGGGGCGTTGTCTTTGTCAGCTCTCTCATTCCTCACGACTCGTTTTTCACTGCTCGAGCTCAGCTTGCAAGTGGTCTTTATGCTAATTTATGAATAATTCCTTGTTTTATAATGCAGATACTCTGACAATGTTTCCTCCCGAATACTCGGGAGAGTCTGGCCTATCGTCTCCTTCAGGTGTGGTGACTGGAGGTGTTGGGATGCTGATTATTGCTGTAGTGACGTAAGGCTGCTCACAGTTTAGTTTAACGCACTCATCCACTTTGGCATTTAAGCTGGAACGGCTGGAGGAAGAAACAAAAATCCATGACGAATGAAAGTCCACGTTCCACAAACTTCTCATGTGCCTGGTTCCATTCCCTCATCCTGCCCCTTTGGAGAGCTCTAAGTACAGAGCAGCACCACCCCACTACCCTGTACCCCACCAGCAGATGGTCCTTGGCTGTGTTTGTGTCCATGTCCCTTTCTCCCTTCCTTCCCACCATTTCAGCACTTCTCAGCAATCACCTAGGTGCTTCTGAACAGGGGAAGCATTGCACACTTAGCATAGCCAAGTTTCTTACTGTGCAGGAAAGTGGAAACTAAGAGCCAGTCCAAGTCTCCCACATATTCCTCAATGCCATGCTTATTCAAGAACATTTAGATGCTAGGAATAGTTTCTTCACTGAAATGGTTGTCAGACATTGCCAGGGGAAGTGGTGGAATTGCCACCCTTGGAAATGTTCAAAACGTGTGTGGATGTGGCATTTGGGAATGTCATTCAGTGGTGAACATGATGGTGCCAGGTTAATAATTGGACTCAATGATCTGGGAGGCCTTTTCCAACCCTAGTGATTTTATAATTCTGTGTATATTCTGTTTCCTCAATAATAAGGCACTCCATTATATGTGCTAATTAAGTTTGTGTTAATATGTTCATAGAGTTGCTGCATTACCTCCCCATTGTAAGAAACTTGTAAAACTCAGACTATTTTAAGGTGAAAATGCCATTTTGTGCTTGTTTTTAACTTGTCTTCTAGCACAAAGCTGGTGCTTTTTGTTTTTATATACATGGTGTCTGGGAGTACAGTGCAGGGAAGTCCTCTAGCAGAAAAAGAATGGATCTGGACCGAATATCTCCTGAAAAACTTAGATAGATTGGAACTTTGTGCTGGCCAGGAGGTTTCATTGCATAACAGCTGAAAAACTTCAGTAGTTCCAAGCTATTGGATTGTTCATGGAAGTGAAATCCAAACCTAGTAACTCTACAAAGGAAGCTACTTAAAATGTAGCTTAACAAGACAATCTCTATAGCAACTTGTATTGAAAATGCTTCTTTATTAAAGGGTGGCATGTATTAGATCAATAGAAAACACTTCTGGGTCTCCTGAGACCTTTGCTTATTTTCAGAGGTGATATTTGGATTCACCTGAAAGCCAAATACTTTACTTGTAAGAGTACAGGGACATTCAGTAAATTATAGACTCCTAAACTGCACTTTCCTCACTTTTTTAATAATTCCTCAAACTAGGAAATACATTTTTCTTATCCATTTCATATTTTTTATTTAGAAGAGTCCTCTCTATGACTATTACACTTAGGACTCTGGGAATCAGTTTTATTTCTCTGCTCTGCAGAAATGCAAGGAAGTCTCATTTCCTATGCCTCTGAGCCAAGAAGGCACAGAGAGAGCACTTGCTCATCTAATATATTTGAATTGGACATTTTTCTGTATGAAATTTTTCTTCTTATGCGCTTGTCCATGGCGTATAGTATTTGGTGCTATATTTCATTTGGGGTCCCTGGATGCTGTTTGTTGCAAATAGTGCACAGTAGCTTGTGAGGACAGCCTGAGAGGGCAGAAATGGTTAGAGAGAGACTATTATGTTGGATTAAGCTTAAAGCAAACAAAGCACAGAACATTTCAGTACCACTATCCATTTGGTCTGGTCCATACCTGGTAAGTATTGGACTCTCATCTTTAACCCCTCAGCCTGCCTACAGAGGCCACCCCACCTTTACATCTCTTCTCCAACAAAGCTGGGGGCCTCAGCCCTCAGTGTGCTGATGCAGAGGAAGTACCTGTTAGACAGAGGCGTCCTCTCCCCGCATCTGATCTGGATGGTGCTGAGCTCCTGCACGCTGCCGGGGCGGCTGCCGGAGATGGTGGTGTTTGGGATGCGGTACGTCTTTTTATGCCGTCGGGAGCAGCAAGTGCTGGTAACACCTTGTTGGGACGAGAGAGAGGGGCTGTGGCTCGGGGGCCTGTTGACTGTAGCAACCTCCATACAGCTCTCTTCATAGAGTTGCTCATCCACAAACTCGTGGTTCTAGCCCAGAGGCATCCAACAAAGGGACAAAGCACACACAGAAAGATAATTGAAATGGACGTATTAATCATGATTGTTTAATGGCTTAAATTGACACAACTGAATAAACTGGGTAAGTTAGACAGCTTATTCTTGATTATAGTGTTTAGCCTGTATTAGTCTGGGCTGAATACCAATACAAATATAAATGCTGGAACAAAATTACAAAAGAAAATGTTAATCCAAATTATTTTGCAAAATAGCATGTGATTGTAACGTAGTTTGCATTATAAATATCTGTATAATCTTTGAAGTGACACAAAATAGAGGATTATGTTTATTAATTAAATGCAAGTGATGCTTACGTAAACACTCTAAATTTCAGTTGAAAATAAATAAAATGTATTATATTGAACTACAATGTAATAAATTTCATAAATATTTTCCAGATAAGTTTGTAAAGCTTCATTTTGAATAACATGTTAGAAATCAAGATCTGAAACAACATTTTTGACGTATGCATCTATCTAAAAGAAAAATATTTCAACAAATAGAAATTTTGATTAGAGGAGATATAATAGTTATTTAAAAGCATCCAAAAAGTTCCTATTTACTGTAGATGGATGTATCAAAAGCAGTTTTGAGGACTGAGCATTTTAGTTAAATGAAGTCCTCTTTATTCATGCAGTCTTCACTTAATCCCAGCAAAGACAGTAGTTTTACAGGGTGGTCACCAAATTGAATCCAAACTCACTCAAATAGCCAGTTTACATTAATTCATAAAGTGATTAGAGACCATTTCACACCCAGCCACAATTTCCACATTTTCTGTGTGTGTGAAAGAGTGAAATAGTGGTGTTGCTTATGGGGGCAAGGGAGGGGAGAAGATGAGGGGTGGTGGGAGAAATTTTTATACTCGTTTAAAAGTATAAGGCCAAACTAAGCAGAGTCTGAGATATGTTTCCATGCAGTTTGAGAAAGCCTCCTTTTTCATGAAAAGTTTCTCTGTTTACTGATGGAATTAGATTGTATCCTGAGAACATTTTAGAGTAATTGTTTAAGGAGCATTTCCTGGATTATTTTACACTCAGTCTCACATCAAATTTGTCAGCCTGTTGCACTTTTTTATATTAGAATGAGGTAAACTATTTTTCCCCTAAACAATTTTGCTCTAATTGGAAAGGTGCTGATGTTTTTCAGAATTGCCATATAGTGCCAATATAAAATATGTGAACAAAGTAAGGAGAGTAACAACTCTGGTGTTTGCGATGAATAGAGATACTTTTATAGGCATAACATTTTTATCTCCATTTATTCTGTTGTTCTTCACTCAGACATAAGTTTGTGTGAATTAAGAGTTGCTGAAGAATGCAAATTTCAAGTGATAAGGAAAAAAAGAACTTGCTTGACAAATGACTTTTATAAGGCATATGTCAGTCACAATCAAGATTTTGAACATGATCACACAGTAGACATAAAATTCAGAGAGAAAAATAACCTAATTGCTCTCTTGAGATTATGTTCGGGGGCTTGCAGTATGTTTGCCAAGAACTCTGCTATTTTTCTGATTAAAAGTAATTTTGTGCTTCTTAAAACTTTTATGGAGCAATGATTAAAGTGTTTTATCGACTGAACTTTTAATATAGAGTGGAAACATTTTGAAATGCTATAATGGCACAAGTTAATAGATTTAACTATAATTATTAATTAACTGTTCTTAAATTAGCTAAAAGTAGTTTGTAAAATATAATTTTTAGTGCAATTAGTTTCATTATTAATGTAATTTCCACAGAATTCCATAACATTGCCCACTCTGCATTTCTGAAAGTGGATGAGATCTTATCCTATTGGTTTTCAGTGACAGAAAAGAGAAAATATGCCTTTTCTCAGTATCACGATAGAAGTACCACAAAGGGTGCTTCTACCACAAAGGATGGTGAGAGTCTATGAAGAAACATCACCCTCTTTGTTATACAATGAACCAGAAACTTGTCAGATCCCAAGTGCTGAGGGCCCAAAATCTCAAGTTCCCATTAAAATTTTAGGAATGCATCATCTCCAGAATATAACTTGGAACTACTGCATATATTTTCGTGTTAATATGTCATATGAACTCAGGGCCAGTAGCAGGACCCAATAGAAGCAAAAAAGAATGTAGGTTCAAGAAACAAGCTAATACTTGCTTTATAGACTTTGTCTTTTTAAGAAAAATGAAAAGTTTTACATATTCCACGATTATGATTAGAGGAAATGTGAAACTTTAGGAGCTGAGTTCAGCTCCTACCAAACAAATAGAATTTTTTTCCCATGTTTTCTATGACAGTTTGACAAGACCTGTGGTTATTACTCAGGTTTTTAAATATGTTTGTAATAGTCAACTGTGGAAAAATTTTGAAGGTACAAAATGTCTTAAAAATATTTCAAAAGGACCCGGCAAGAATCTTGGCAAAAGAAACCACAGTATGCTCTGAATAGGAAGTAAGACATTGTGTCCTACAGCACATTTTTTAAAAATTAATACTCCTAAAGTAAGAATGGAGGAGACATAAGCACCATAAGCATATGAGTGACATATTGCTGCCTAAATGATGTAACTACTGGGCCCTTTTATTTCAAAGAAAGGCTGTCAAAAGAAGAACAATAAATTCCACATAACCATATCTGACATTTAATTTTTCAAAATGTAGCAATGTTTGTTGTGGGGAAACTTTTTACTCTTTTCTGTTTGGTTTTTTTGGGGGGGGGGGGGTTTTTTGGGGTTTTCTTTGCTTTTTTTGAGAAAAAGCAGAAAGACTTTCACAGTGATCTCCATCAAATATAGCAGAAGCTATCTCTGGTATTTATATGCATTGGGTATAACGTCTTAAAATAGGATAAAATGGCTTTTCTTCCTAGCTAGCTGCTTTAATATAAAGGCTTATTAATTAGAAGAGATAACTGAAAACATTCAAAACTAGGCTGGTGTTGCAATTCACAGGAAAACACAGTTCTCTTTTCTTACCGTAGTTTTTTCCAGGCAGTGAAGCAGGTGGTGGTGCTGTGTTTCAAAGGAAGAGCCAGCTTTGCCAACAAAGGCCTGTTCTTCTTCACTGGAGGACTGTTGATACATAGAACTCTGTATTATTCTCAGTTTTGAACAAGAGGGCTCTTGTCCAAATATCAGAACTAAACTGGATTGTACACAGTAGCATAACTGCAATTCTTTGTCCACACAGTATCAGAAAAATTATTTTGCACCTTAATTTCCTTTTGCTTGCTTTTTAGTCAAACTGTTTTCTTTCTTTCCCTTGCAACTCCTTTTAAATATTTTCATCTTAGGTCTTTTATGCATAGAGAAGATAGTACAATTTACAAGTGCAATCAACACACAAGCTTTGAATGTTGGATCAATGAATGCTTAAAATTATAATCAATTTAAGAGACAGTAAAATATTTGCTTTTCTGGGAATGTGCCTCATTTGAAGGAAACTAAAAATAGTTGTCCTCCCAGGATCATTTCATAGCACTAAAGAATGTGTAGTATTTCTGCTTACACAAAAATTCATGTCAGCGATCCCAGTCTACTGGGTTTAGAAAGCGTATAGCAAATGTCACTGACACAGAATGAAGAACTAAGTAGAAAGCATCCACTGTTTATTAATTGCTTTCATAATTATTCACTAGAAAGCAAAAAAGTAAATAGGGGAGGAAGTGGGATAGTAGAAAAGATTACAATTCAACCTTGGGATATTTGAGATCTACAGGGTAATTAAGCTATTTGGTGTGTTTTTAGTTCAAATATTTGAGTTCTTTCAAGTGGAAGAGGAAACAAGGGCTCTGACTGCTCATCTTTTGTGCTAGACAGGACGGATGGACAGACAGCCACTTCCTCCTCTTCTGGCTATAGGTTAAAGTATCCGGCTGTTTAACACGTATTGAACAGAAAGGGCATAGAGGAATAAAGGCCTTCCTGTATCCCTCAGGGAATAGCCTAAATGCCAGAAAATGGCAGGGATTAAAAACCACTCTGTCTGGAGTCTTTCTCAGCTGGGTATAGCTCTGAGCAGCCAAGGGGCTGTCTCCTAGCAGCGTGGGGCACTGTGGATCCCAGCCCAGCTGCTGGTCCTGGCTTCCTTGGCAGGGGTAAGCAGGGAATTTGCTTCAGATAGCATTAGATTACAATGCATTTGAGGTAATCACCAAGATTCTCCTTAAACCAAAGTAGGCACTTCGAGGGAACACTTCACACTCTGCAACACTTTCTGTGCAAACAGTACTCTAGAGCTTGCTTTTCCTTTACTGATGATGAAACCTGGTTCTGTCACCCATGTTAAACCTGTGTAAAGCCAAGTGAGATAAATCCAACCTACCTCCTAAGAGGCAAATGCTCTGTACTTTCCTTAATGAGTTCTTCTACAGGATCTAGCTCTAGAGATATTGTTTACATTGAATCCAGCATCTCTATCTGGATATTTCCCTCATCTCTTAATACCCCACCATCAACTCTCATAAGCTTCCTTTAACAGTAGTAATTGTCCAATTTATCCTGCCTTAATCTGCCTCTAAAGATAACATTGCCCAAAGCCCCAAGGTGACTTGCCCTGGTGATAAGTAGAATAAACTACTGCAGGGCTGTCATTAAGCGGTTACTCCGGAGGTGGAAGAAACACAAACATTACCTGCTGCAGCTGGTTACTCAGCAAGCCATTTCGTTTGCTCTGCATGTAGGCATTAGCACTCCCACTCTTTGCTGCACGGATTCGAGCAAGCCTGGCTTTCTGTGGAAATAGACAAAAGGAAAAGTGTCACTTGCACTCATATCCATTATCCTGTTTATCTAAAACTGCTGATTGGAATCAGCTGCTTATGAACACCAATCTCACAGCAACTGACAGACTGCATTGCATCTGTCCTCCAGGTGGAGTAAATCACAGGTGTCTTCCCTTTTAAAATGCATAAGATAGAAGTTTTTATTTGTTTGCATCTATGAGCTACTAAGAGCAATGATTTTGGAGAAGAAATTTGACAAATCAGTATGGAAGTGCCTTCTTTTAAATTTGGTTTTGGTTTTATTTTTGCGTTGCTGCAACTGCCACTCCTTATGTCTTATGGGACAGAAACATGGACATCCATTTCAGTTGATCAAAGCCCAGAAAGACACCAATCATCACTGGCCTCCAGCTATCTCTGCATGTCTGTCTGTATAACCAGACCTAATACTTATCATCTCTGCTCATAGACTGTTCACAACCTGATTTTTCAGAGACTGCAGGTAGCAAATTTCTGAGAGAAATCTGTGATTTCTCAGGTGAGCCTCATTGTTTGTGAAGGTGACTTTCATCCAGAGTAGAAGGATGCTCATGAGTGAGGGTCATTTTGCATCTGTTGAATTTTGTACAACACCTATAACCCAGAATTATGGGAAAGCATGAAGAATGGACTCTCAAACATCAATGTAGAAAACAGAAGCTTTTATGGTATTACTAGGATGGCATCCTGGTTCTGTATTTTTTGTGGCTGGTTACATATATAAGAGCGAATCTGTGTTTATCTTCGTGGTTAGATTTCTGATTCTGAAAGCCAAATGCCTAGCAGCATCTGGAATTGAATGGCTGCTGAAGCACAGAAGGAGATACAGTGAAGGACTTGAAAATCCAACTTTGATATATTAGTAGGGATGTTCATATATTTACTCAGTTGACATTTTCAAAAAATAGAGGGAGTACTTTCCCCCCTTCCTAAATGAAATGTAAGCATGCTCTTATAGAGGGAAGCAGCCTGGTTGTTGCAGCCACCAGATCTCTCTGGCATGATTAATAATTAAGTGACTTAGAGCAATGGCTCAACACCACATTTCTTTGCACTCACAGCCTCAAACTCACAGATCTTCTCAACAGCAAGGCAAGAAATTCATGACAGCTAAAGCTAAGATGGCTGAAATCTGGGTTATGCTATCTCATGCATTTATTATAATTTAATTGTTCTGAAAGAAAATATAGTTATGGTCTACATGTGTGCATTCTTGAGCCAAAAAGCTCACAGGAAGCTATTGAATGATTTTGTCATGTATTGCCCATTTTAGAATAACATATTCGTTTATCAACTTCCTCAGTGCCCACAGCTTTTCCAGCAATGCAGTTGATGCATTTTATTCTAGTGGTAAGGAGAAATGATCGCCAATAAGCTGGCCTGGGGTCCCCAGGAGCAACCAATGGGGGGAACTGTTACCATTCCCACTCTTCTGGCTCACTTGGGCTCTTAGGTGGCACATCCAAGGCTACCAGCACGGTTAGAGTGCAGTCCTCAGAGCTAGAAATTAAAAAGCCCCTCGGGCAGGCAGAAGATAGGTTGTTTTGAAAGTGGTGCTCCTGTGCTGCAACCCCAGCATGCTGGATTAAAGGGTGAGAGAAAGAGTTTTACCTGCATCACAGAATAGTCATGGGCTGGGACAAGTGCACTTGGTTATATTCATAAATATATAAAAGGTATCACTTAGCGCTACTGTTTAGTCTCAGGAGCTTGAGATGCTTTGGAAATGCCTTTAGAGGATGCAGCTTGGAGTCCCATAAATAAGTGATTTGAGTCACAAATGTTTTAGCTGTGGTGCTTTTCTGCTCTTTATACTGGGAGATTCATTAGATTTAATGAACAGACATTTAACATACATTAGTTCTGCTTTTCCTTTTAGCATGCATATTCATTTTCCCTTCAGTGATTGAAATAATAATTATGGTGCAGCATCATTTAATAAAGAAATATGAAAAACATAACAATCCATCAGACTATGTTAATATATCAAAGTGCTATGACACATATAATATGAAGGTTGTACCTGTGAAGATTTAAAATTGCTTTGCAAGTATGAATTTATTGCATCTTAGAACGCTTTTGTGAGCTAGAAAGCAATAGCTTACATCTTTGTAGCTGAGACTCATTCAGATAGCCTGAATTTATATCATTTACCAAAGAGAAGGCAGTAAATCTATTACCAAGAGAGGAACCAGATATTGTGGCTTCCATGTTTATACTTCAGCTTACAGAAAATACTGCTGAAACTGGAGGTGTTTACAAATCTGTTAAAGTGATAAGATTTCTTTTGAGTTCTGCCTGATTTATATATGAGCCTGCAGTGTGAGCAGCATAGTGACTTCTCACATTTCCTATCAAGGCATCATTAAAAGCTGATGTCATCCACAGGATTTCAAGGGCTCTGCACTGGGAATGGAATTCCAATGAAAGGCACCAAAATGATGTGATGACATCAGGAAAACTACAATTACAGAAGTACTGCATTTTCTTTTAGTCTGCTTTTTCTGTCATGTATAATAGAATGGGAGTGACAATTGCTCCTTTCAACTACTGCAAAGCCCTTCCTAATCCTCCTCTTTCACGGAATATCTAGGGGGAAAAAAAAGGATTAAGTTCTCCTGAAGTAGATGATATCTTTGCTATGAAGTTTTCCTGAATATGAAACTTTGATTTTGGTAATTTTTACATGGTCTAGGACTAAACAAATGTAGCTGAAATAAAGTTCTTTTACATATTCTAATGAAATACCACCATAATCACCTCATCTCTATCTTCCTAAAGAAGTTGATGGCCAGCTCTAATTCTTGCCACAACCCTTGTATTTGCACTGAACTTCTCTTCTAAATCTATGTCTTTCTTTTTTATAGCTTCAAATTTTACAACATAGAGTTGCATCCTTGTCTATAGCTGCATTCACAGAAACCTCACAAAGGGAATTCACTGTTATTCAACAACAGTTAGCTCTGTCAGTTTTAGAAATATAAACATTTATTTTCACAAGGTTTTAAGTGGTGCTAAATGTAGCACTGTGGGGTATTTACAACACCCAGCTTTTAACTCTCAGATGCCCTCAGCTGTCCAGCTATTTTAAGAGAATGATTTTATCAGGAACAATTTTGGACAGGGCTTACTGCAGTACTGGGAGTCATTTCTGGCAAGATTCTCTTCAACTTGCTATACAAGAAGCCTGGGTAGCCCAGGTAATTTAGTACTTAGATAGCTCCTGTTGTCTCCTGCTACTCTCCAGGCTACATAATTATCTTACTATGAAAACTCAAAAGTTACTAATTACTTACCTTCAAATTATTATTGTTTAATAATTTTGTACATTTATAATATTAAAATTCCTTTACCGTCTTTCTGTGTGCACAGGTTTTGTTCGGGACAGAACTGCTTTTCTTCACAGTAGCTGGTATGGGGCTGTGTTTTGGATTTGTGCTGAAAACAGAGTTTATAGATCAAGGATGTTTTAGTTACTGCTGCGCAGTGCTTGCACAGAGCCAAGACCTTTTCTGCTCCTCCAACTGCCCCACTGAGGAGGCTGGGGATGGACACAGCATGAGGGGAGACACAGATGGGACAGCTGACCCCAGCTGACCAGAGGGTTATTGCACAGCCTATGGCATCCTGCACACCAATGAAACTGGATGCTAGTGGGGGCTGCCAGGGGCTGCCCTTGCTCTGGGACAGGCTTGGTGCTGAGAAATTGTTTTCTTTTGTATCACATATTTCCCTGCATTTGTTTCCCTTCCCCTCTTTCTGGTGGCTTCTTTCCCTTCCTTACATTAAATATTATAATGTCTTTATGCCCACCCACAATTTTTTTTCACTTTTACCTTTCTGATTTTCACCCTATCCTTCTGGGAAGGAGAGAGAGCAAGCAGAGGGTGGGGTTTAGCTGCCTGCCTGGGCTGAACCACAGTACTATGGCTCCTAGAGCAAGGGCAAAAACTGTCCAAAAAATCAGTTATATTTTTGTTTATGTCATTTCTTTTGTTTGATCTTTCACAAATTCACCCTGTGTGTTTGCTTTAAAGTGAAAAATCAAGCCCACATTTCATGCTCTGATTTTCTAATTTTCAGTAATTTCAAATAATTGGCTTCATATTAGTTGACAATAATTAAAATTACATCAATATATAGTACAGAAGAAAATGCTGTTTACTTTGCACATTAATGCATAAGGAATTAAATAAGGTTCATATATTTCTTGAGTTGTGCATTACTTTCACAATCTACTCAAGTTTTTGTTCAGTGAACATGTTTTCTACATGATTTATTTTTGCTAAACTCAAAAATCTTGGATAAGTTACTGGTAGTTTTGTTTCTGCAACCCCCTGATACTAGTAGCCTATCTCATATAAAGAAGTCAAAATGGCTAGCAGGGCTCCCTACTGAAAATACTCAGTTCTAGACTGCCAGATGCTGTTAAGCAGTTGTTGTTGCCGTTTATCCTAGAGCTATTTATAATTAGCTAGAAACTGATTATTTGCAACTTGACAGATAAATGCATCATGTACAATTAATAAATAATACAGCCAAGCCAATCTTCAGGATATATGTTGCTACGTGAAGGTAGAAGACCATACTTGCATGACAAATTCAGGCTGAATTTTATGTCTAAGTCAAGTTTTGGAGCTGATGATAGTTTTTTGGCTGTTCTGTTGAGGCATCAGGCAAAGTCACTCTCAGCAGAAAGTGCTTGGGCAACCAATATTGTGGTTCTTCTGTTCCTCGGGTGATGAACAACACAGGTGAAATGGACCTGCAGTTACGCGCTTGCTGGCTAAGAGGACACAAGGCCCTTGCCTTCCAAAGACATGTATGGAAAACAGAAAAGGCATATAGCAAGGGATACCCCATTCAGGATATGGAGGACTTTATCATCACAATTGCTGCTGCAGTATGCTGGGATGGACCTTCAGGTCCAAGCTGCCATGGGTGGTCAGACACCCATTTCAAGAGTGAAGTTGTGCCTCCTCCTGTCTCTTGCCTGGGCTGGTAGTTATCCCAGTGAATATGACACTGCGAGGGTCCTGCCAAATCTTAGCCCTTTGCTACATATCACATACAGAATAGGAATGACATTTAACCCTTCCCTTCCCTTCCCTTCCCTTCCCTTCCCTTCCCTTCCCTTCCCTTCCCTTCCCTTCCCTTCCCTTCCCTTCCCTTCCCTTCCCTTCCCTTCCCTTCCTTCCCTTCCCTTCCCTTCCCTTCCCTTCCCTTCCCTTCCCTTCCCTTCCCTTCCCTTCCCTTCCCTTCCCTTCCCTTCCCTTCCCTTCCCTTCCCTTCCCTTCCCTTCCCTTCCCTTCCCTTCCCCATTCCATTCCCCATTCCATTCCCCATTCCATTCCATTCCATTCCATTCCATCCTGCTTCCTCTCCTTGATTTGATACACAACCAGTTACAACACAACTGTCATTAACTTTGCCCAAAGTTAATGGGCAACCAAAATAACAGCCTCTTGAAGTTGTCTCTAGCTGAGAAAAGCTCCACAAATAGCATTCTTCAAAACTGTCTCAGTACTGATAAAACTACTTGAGAAGAAGGCACAGTAAGACTCCAGGGCATAATTAGTTATGCCCTGAATTTCAATGTCTGGTTTGGATTATTTATTCATTCATTTCTTGTCAGGATAGGCCAGATCCTTGGACCTCACTATCTGATAGAAAGAAATGTTTTGATAAGCACAGATGACTTTTCCTTTTTGGTTTTTTCCCCCTCTCTGTTTTTGTTTATATTGATTGCAAGGGGTTCCCTGTACTGTAGCAGAAAGCTGGCCTATCCTACAACATTTTCTGTACTACGGAGTGGGATTTGATGCTAATTATAACAATGTATTTTCATGATTGGAAGCAGGAGCTTGCTTTAAAATGCAATGGTATATAAATAAATTTCTTCCATCTTCTCCCAAGCATTAATGTGCACTGTCTTTTTGCCAAAAAGGAACAAGTGGAATTGTCTAATCTTGAATAACTGTGCAGAACTCAGTAAATGCAGAAAATGATGGTCATGGAGCTCTTGAACAATCCTAATGTAAAGTACAAAACTTCTCTGCTGTAAATTGCCAGTGCTTCTGAAACTAGATTTCAACCCTTTAGCAAAGAACTTTCTCTTGAGTTTCCTTCCAGACCCATTGTTTTGCCATTTCTGAAACCTATCTTGATTAAACTTCTGTAGGAGTTATTGATAAAGTTGCACAATTCAAAGGTACAACTGTTTCAGTCCAGTGGAAGCTGTTGCAGCCAGCAGGAGGTACCATTGCCTGCAGGGGTTTGTGCTGCTCTCCACGAAACAGCTCCTTCTTTGAAGCTTATGTTCTTCAGCCTCAGAGAACAGAAATAGGTTCAGTGGAAACATTTATTTTAGAAAATGGTGTAAAGCCTCTATTGTATTGAATGAAGAAGGAATTTCATACTTCAATAATGTGACCTTTTTGCTTGAATATTCTTTTACAATGCAGTAGAACCCCCCTGTGAAATGCATGGCTATATTTCATAGCTAAATATGTACCATACAGCACCCATGAAGTGCTTTTTGTTGATTTTTCTTTTTAGTCCCTCAGAGCAATATTCAGTTCAACATCTCAGTCATTTTAGATTGAAAGACATTAGCCTTGCAATAGGAGATATCAATGAAACACATATCCAGTGCTAAGTTAACCAGACCTCAAAGCCATTTTCTCCAAAGCAAGAAGGGCATAAACACAGTCAGAGGAGATCTCTCATCCTTACTGTTGGCATTGTTCTGAGGAGCAGAGGAAAAAATTCTTGGCAAGATTGCCATTCATCACTTCGTGTCCCTGTTTGAAACATACAATGAGCTCACTGTTTTGCAAGGAGAAAAAGTCAGTTATTAACTCAAGCAGTTTCTATTCAGGAAGGGATTATGGGGAATGGCAGCCAGTCTACCAATCTAACTTTTGTGAGACATTTTCTAGTGTCCATCTCTCTTTCACTGACAAATTGAACTGGTTTTGGCTGGGGTAGAGTTAATTTTCTTCACAGTGGCTGGTATGGGGCTGTGTTTTTATCCCTCCAGTTCTCTCCCCAGTCCTGCTGGTGGGGGAGTGAGTGAGCAGCTGCAGGGGGCTTGGCTGCTGGCTGGGGTTAAACCATGACACAAATGTAAAGCAGGCCTAGAAAACTCTATTTCGTGGTGTGCAGTAGGAGACAGTTTGTATCTGAAATGGTTGTGTCTGCAGCTATTATGAAAGCTCAGAACAGATACGCTGATTGCTGGGATCAAGCTATTACCCATGACTGGCACAGTGCTTGGGGGCACAGTCAGGAGCACTGTGTCCTGGCTGAGGTACAGTTGTTTCTCTGCTGCCATTTCACAAACAGAAGTAGGAAAGTGTTTGACAAAAACAAGGTAGTGCAGAAGTGACATGATGTCACTGTAAAAGAGGGGAACACAGCTGGAACTAGGTTATGGGACAAAACAGCAGGAAGAAGGGCTGTATCAATCTGTTACTAGATAGATAAAATATGGTATTTGGATCCCTGAAGTAGCCTATATTTTAGATCAGGTTTCTACAGAGGTATGACATTCTCTTGATACACCTGGTTTCTTTTTATAGCCATTTTCCTCATCTGACAGCATTTTTCCAAGATGTGGCCATTGAAGGGTGCTGTGTCTCCTGCCTGGGCCTATGACTTTCTTGGACATGTACCTCTGTTTCTCCTGATTTTAAGGTATTCTGAGAATGGTATCACTGCATACATTTATGTCACTGGCTTTTTGTTTGTTTGTGGTTTGGTGTTTTTTGGTTGTTTTGGTTTTTTTGTTTTTTTTTTTTTTTAAATGAAGAAATCAGTCGAAATGTTGGCCAGAAAAAAACACACAAACATTCTGTATCTTTGAACCTGGTGCTGTTGTCAAAATGAAGCAGTTACAGCCTGCAACTGCCTGTGTTTCCTGGTCTGTATATGCAGTCCCCAGCCATGGTCTGCCTGCACACTTCCCCCAGCAATGATCCCGCTGTCCCCAGATCACTGGACACTCAGGACCTCTGAAGAGAGGCCACAGGTCCACAAAAAGCCCAACTGGGCTTGGCAATCATGAAACACCTCAGCCTTGGCAGTCATGAAACCTGTGTGGCATCGAAAGCCTTCCAATTGCCATCTGCAGAGGAGTGGAAGGTAAGGCATCTCAGCTCCCAGAGCAGGCCTTCGGGTGACAATGGAGGTTCTCTGAGCTGCCTGGCACATCACAATTCGGAGAAGTGGATTAGAGCTAGTGCATTAGCAGTGATGTGGAGATGCAAGTGACTGTCCAGGCTTGGCTGCATCACTCCTGATAAATACTTCTCTTCCCAGCCCCTGACCTTGTCCATATGTGTCAGGGAGGGAAACAGTCTTGTAGATCTAGTGAATATTTTAGTGAGAGACTCAGCAAATCAAGGAAGCTGGAAAAACAGACTTTTACTTTCATTTTTTACCTGACTGAGCTGTTTATCTGAAGCCTTTTAAGCAAAGTAGAACTGAGGAGACAAGTTCCCCAACAATCAGATTCCCCCAGAGACTGAATCTGGGACTTAAATTAAACCTGGATTAGTGAAGCAATCTGTTAGTTGAGATGTTAGAAATCATTATTAGTTTTTGGGGTTTTGCTTGTTTGTTTGAGTTGGTTTTTTTTTCCTCAGAAGACTGTGGTAGAAAGAAAGTCTGCCTGAAAAAACACTGAAGAATCTTCAGTGGGTGAGACTGCAGCTATTGCCTGAAAACAGTAGATCTAGTCTAACAAGTAGGGTGAATTACCAAAATAATAGGTCTGTACATTTTGACAGAAAAGATAAATGAACCAGTTTTGGTTTGTGTTGGGTTTTTCCTCACTAAAAATAAGACACTATTTGCATCTAGGACATGGGTTAGGCATGTAGCACATATATACAGTGGTCCTCTTGCTAAGAAATACCATTATAAGGACACACAGCATATAGAAAGTCATATTTTATCCATTGTTCAGCAACATAAGGGGAAAAATGAGAAGCTCACCTTTTGTGCCCTGCGCTTGTCTGCTCGTTGGTTCTGGTGGTATATACGGCTGAAGTTGGAGACAATTACAGGAACTGGCAGAGCAATGACCAAGACCCCACTCAGGGAGCATATTGAACCAAAAATCTTGCCAGCTATTGTCTTTGGCACCATGTCACCATACCTGGGTTAGAGAGAAAAAAAGCCTTAGTAAAGACAAAATCTCTTCTAATTATTTAATTTCACAATGAATTAATTGCACAATAGATTTTACTTCTCTTGCAAGTAATACTTGCATATAGATGATGTTTTATGCACATATGCTTACATATACAGCATGCCCACTGTTGTGCACAAATAATTTTAATTTGAAACAAATTTTGGGTCTCCTGTCCGTTGAGCTGTGGGCAGGTAAATCACATGTTTTAACCTGCTGTACTCTTCCCAGGCTACTTCTATTGCAATGGAGAGAGAATGACCTTGCTAAGAAAGAAATCACTGTTGAAGTTCAGTCCTTACGCTGTTTACTTGTTGAAAGAACTCATCAATTTCATTGGCAAGATCTGAGAGAGACCACTTGGTAAATTAGATGCTAAACTGAATAATCTGTTGTCTCACTTAAGCTGATATAGTACATTCATTTAGCAGGGTGACACATTTTTGCAACCGGTTTCCCAGGAGATCATGGACTTTCTATCCTGAAAGTATTTTTCAGCTTGGCTAGACAGAAGCATGGCTGACCTAACTTCTTGTTGTTGACATGGGAAGCTGGAGTAGCTGAACTCCAGAGATCCCTGCTGTGGTTTAGGTGAAAGCAAACATGAAAAACTCAAGCTGCAAGCAAGGAACTGAACAAATTTTAACTGCAATCCTGGTAGTGCTGAGAATTACTAAGGTTATCACCTTTCTTTATGATATTGGATATTGTTTTGTGCAGCAAGTGAGAACAAAGTGCTACTGATGTATGTAAAGACACTCCAGTGACAATTCATTAAGAGATATCAGCTCTTTGCATTTTGCCATATTTCTGTAGGGGACAAGTATGTAATTACATACTACAGAGTTTAATAAAGAGATTAATTACTTTCAAGTACCATTTGGTTTTTAACTTTATTGGATTTTAAGTTATTATTAAACATTGATTTTAGCTTGCGAGTTTAGTATGCTTGTGAACAGAGAGAGAGCACATTCCCTATTACAAAAAATTTATAAACTCAAGAAAGGTTAAGAAATAAAACAGCAGGGGAACAGTGTTTAGAAAATAGTATGTGGAAAACAAAACCTGTCTGTTCAGCAGGAACTGGAAAAATAATAGAGAAGAACAGGGAAATCTTTAAGTCACTGTCCAAATTGTGCACCTAATAATGAGGAGTGGATAAAAGGGTGAGGATATGGGATGATGGAGAAACTATATGAGGTTAGAGGACACCTTCTAGCAATGAGAGCTCAGCTCATGTCCAAAGGAGGTTATGTATCACCTTGTAGGTAAAGATGAATGGTTTGCATTTTGTAAGATATGAGGAAAGTGTTGAACATAAATATTCAAATGAGCTGTAATCCAGGCAGATAAAATACAGATGACCAAGTCTTAGACTATTGACATAGATTGTTTTTTGTTGAATAAGTATTTTGTTGCTTTACCAAGCATGTCCAAGTGTAAATTATTCACATGAGTAACATAATTAATATTTCCACCAGTATTCCCTTCTCCCCCCACCCCCCACTTACTCAGAATTTGAATGCTATTAGTTTCTCATTTCATGCAGGATTGCATGAAAAATACATAACTTACTAGAATACATCTTTTAAATGAATAATATAACTAGTCTTAATTAAAGATATCTAAAAACTGGAAAAATACTAGAAAGGGAGTAATGCTTTCCTTCACATCAATATTTGCACCCCACAACACAGGCATTTTTGGTGCTTATCTCTTCCTAAAGCCAGAGCTGACTACCAACTGTCAGGAGTGACTCATGCCCAGCTGTTCTTTCCTTTGGGCAAGGAAGTGGATAAATGATCTTTCAAGGTCTCTTTGACAAATGGGATCCCCAACACCTCACTAACCCCATTTTATTCCAGGCAGAACAACAGAAAAAGCAGTGGGCATAGGGCCAGAGCAGTAAGCTTTGTGGAGAAGTCCTAGGATCAAATCACTGATAAACATTTCTGCTTTACAGTATTCATTAGTTTTACTTCTTTCTTATAGTTATAATCCAAGTATTTTCATATATGGGGTCAAAGTGTGTCAACAGAAACCTGACACAACCAGATTTTGAAATGCAAAATTTATACATGCCCAGTACTAGATTTCTTAAATTAGATCACTTAAATGAGATTCCTAAACCTATATTTAGATGCTTATCACTTGAAATGCTAAACTGCTGAACCTCCATAAGCGTACATTGTCACCGATGGCAGCTGTGGACAGAAGGCATTGCTGGTTCTAATTAATTTTGCTTGAAATTGCTCAGGGATATTGTTCATTCTGTTGATAATGTGACATTATAATTACATGAATTAAGTGCAGACTGAAGCTTTAAGAGTTGTGACAGGAACCACTAGCTCATCTATCTCTAATATTTCAGTATGTAGGTGTGGACCTAACGAGAGGGATAAGCAGATGCATTTTCATCATATTTTAGTGTTAGAGAGTAAAATAAAAAAAATTAGGATTGTTTAACACAAAAAGGTATTTTTACAATGTTTTTCTTAGCTTCTGGACAGAATGTCATGCAGATGGATATATTTCTTACTTTAAAATAACTTGCTTTTGGTTACTTTTCTTTTTCAGCTTGCGTTAGTTGTAATATGGTGACATTTTCCAAAGGAAATGTTGCTTGTCTGTTATTTAGGGCTAGTAATACCTTTCACATCATTAATAATTCTTGCATAATTAGTTTTTCTCCTGTTGCTAACCACTGTGTTGGAGATGTTTGAATAAAATTATGGTCAGAAAAAATTACTTCAAAGAAATTAGCCTTCCTAATTCTCACAGGGTGAGAAACATATTTGGTTTCTTTTGTGACAAAACAGAGGTTTTGCTACATTTACCCTGGTTAGCCTTGCTCTCTGCTGGGACAGTGACACAGATTTTAGTCTAGTGTGGTCATGATCAGAATTGTTAATGAAGTTCCTCCTTCTGGATTAAGCATTACCTTTAGTTATACCTCATATATCACTGAACACCACCAATGGAAATGGATGACAAAAAATGAAGGAAAAATTCCTTCTATAACCACCACTGCAATTGCTTTATTCTTTGGAAATTCTAAACCGAAAAAAGAGTGTAACTCCACTTTTAGATGGCAGGGAAGCTTTGAAGTGCTAGTATTTCAAAGTGGAAAATTTATACTTGATCTCTAAAACAAATTCTTAATTCTGCAGAAAATCTGATTTCTTCAGCCATAGAGACACAACAAATGTTGAATCTTATTAAGCAATTTTCACAGACTCTCTTTTCAAAAGGGAGCTATTTCAAGGTTTTATCTAGTGCTACTGTGCCTTTCTCACTTTTCTCTAGGCTGGAACTGCAAACATATTCTCCTTTATTTGCTTTTTTCCCCTAGTTACAGTCTTCTTGTATATTGTCTGTTCTTCATATGTCTATTATTATAGCCTAAGCTCAAGCCAGTCTTTGGGCATTTATGATTTGTACTGACAAT
Source organism: Entomyzon cyanotis (assembly GCA_024500445.1). NCBI lineage: Eukaryota > Metazoa > Chordata > Aves > Passeriformes > Meliphagidae > Entomyzon > Entomyzon cyanotis. Next base: position 35,462,582 of record JAKEPQ010001018.1, on the reverse strand, counting down.
CTAATTTTGCAATGTCAGAATTGTCATCCCAATATTTTATGTTCTGCATGAATGAAGAAAAAGAGGCGTCATAGTGATCCCTCATATCAATCAGGCGCATTCTAGTTCAGGAGACAAAAATGGAAGGGAAAAGGCTATGAAAAACTAGGTGTGTCAATCAGGTTTTTTAAAATCACAAGTCAGAAACAACATGATCAAGCTAATGCCTAGGTTTCACTACATGTAGTCCAGACAGGCCACACATGTGCTATTGCTTGCAGTCCATTAGTCTCTGTTCACTAAGTGACACTGTACATGGATGGATGGATGGATGGATGGATTTAAAGGCATGTCTGTTTGTCTTCGTTGTTTTTATTAATCAGGTGCCAGACCACTTTTGTATATTTGACTCCTCCAAGACAAGACAGTAAGCCAGTGGATTCCTTCAGTTTTCAAATTCTGGATCTTTCCAAGTATTGATGTAACATGGGTGTGTGTGATGTAGCACTTTGCCTGACAGACTGGGGGGAGCAAAATGCACCCTGAATCACACAGAGAAGACTGAGCTCTTGCAGGAGCTTAGGAAACACAAATGTATTTGGACTTACTGATGCCCAGCCTGGAATCTCAGCATTGCCATGTCAGATCTTACCCATGGACATCCACTTGCCAACGCAATACTGCTTTTTTAACTGATGAGTGGAATATATCTGGTGTTGCATACTCATAATTCAAGAAAACTATTGGTGGCATCATCAGCTATTCATCCTATTCCTGAATCTAATGGAATCCAGTTTTTTATGGCTGTAAGATGAAATATTTCTAAAGTCAAAGGTTCAAAGTATAAGTGAAATTAGTCTTACTTTTTGGCCATTTTTTCTTGATGTGAGAGAGAATGTATTTCTTTAACAATCTTAACAAATGAGAGGGACAATGCTGCTTACTTAGCTCCTGTTTGTTTGTTGGAACACCAGAGTAACTTTTTGTCCAAGTGAAAAAAAGTGTACTGTGGATGTCAAAATAAGTAATGACAGAAATTGTAATTTAACATATTTGTGTGTGTGTGTTACATCAGAAATTAATACTTGGAATAGCTCACTTTGGGTCAAAACATCCCCAAGCGGCCTCTATACCGAAACTGTAAAATTGGAGGACATATATAGGAAGAATAAATCCATCATTTGCATTTTCACAAAGCCTAAATACACAAGGCTGAGACTGACGGACACAGCAAAGGTTAAAAAACCCTCGCTATTACAGGGTTTTCTAACACTAGAGGGCGTAAATGCCATTAAAACCAAATGCAAATGCAGAAACATTTTAAAATGCGCGTTACAGATACATGTGCCCTCGCCCACCTCATTCGAATTAATTTACATTCTTTAAAGAATTATTACATTGATTGAGGTCTGTTGTCTGCTCCCATATTATTTGCTGAAAAGGAAAGCTAGTAACATTTTCTGTTTTCAAACATGTAAAACGTCAGAAAATAATGGAGTTGTAAAATAAATGAAGAGACATTAAAGTTAACTTGTTAATATTTATATTAAAGGCAAGGGAATTTATGACCAAAGAACAATGGAAATAGCACGAGATCCATGGAAAGTAAACAATCTTTGTAGAAGCCAGCACAGCTCATATTTGTTCAAGTGTGGGAGAGAAATCACATTTCCCAGCAGATTTAGCAGGTCATCCAGGCAGAGATCAAGATTTTTGCACTGGAGTTGATTAAAAGAACAGTACTCTCCCTTTCCAGGGCAAGGGCTATCCTCCTGCCCTGCAGCTTCTCGTTTGCTCTGGGCAGGGCTTGTGCTTTACCCACTTGGGTGAGATGATGATGCATCTGCTCTCTTGTCTCCTGTCTCAGCTAATGGCTTTTTCCTCTTCTCCAGGAGAAGCCCCAGAGGCTGCTCTGGTGAGACTCTCAGAGAAGATTATACAGCTGCTCGTTGGCCATGAGTTTAGGCAGCCAGCCACCCACTCAGGCACATGCTTACATCCCGGTACAAGAGAGTAGGCAGGAAAAGCAATTCCCATCCTCTCTGACACTAACAATAATCATGATGAATCTGCAGCCTTACTGTCCTGATTTTGGTCAGGTCTGCAAATAACCTAATGATTTTGGAAAAGCAATTTCTAATAATGCAAAATATTGCTGGTTGTGTGAGGTGCAGAACAACATTACATAGATTACTTCAAATTTTATTCCAGCCTAGGGACATTCTGCATGGAATTGCAAATGATCTTCCTGGATGCTTTTACTTCTGTGCAGGGCCCTCTGCAGCAATAGCCCTCTCTTCTGCCTAGTCGGGCTGGACGTGGTCCCCTCTGGGTCCACAAATGTTCCTTCAAGTGCTGGCCAGAATGATCATTCATGAAAGATGAAAACCACATCTGCTTCTCAAAAGTGGTAGTGCTCCCTGGGTTTTACAGCCTGCAGTGCAAGAGAATTAAACTAGTGCCCCTGCACCTGGCTGGGTTAGCAGTTTCTGAAATACAAAATTTCTAATAGAAGTCAGGGGATTTCAGGGGGAGGCAGGTTGAGTTTTGTTTTGTTTTGTTTTGTTTTGTTTTGTTTTGTTTTGTTTTGGGATTTTTTTGTTTTGTTTTGTATGTGCAGCAGGGTTTTTGCTTGAACAGATTTGCACAAGTGGACTTTAGTACTCAGAGGTCAAAACACAGGAACCTTTGCATGGAAAAGTTAAAAGGCTTGCCCGAGGAAACACTCCCAGAGTCTTGCAATTCAGAGCAAGTTTCAGATAACCAAATACTTTCCATTTTCATTTACCATAAGATATTAAATTCAAAGAGGCAAAAGATATCTTTTGTTGTCATCTCTCCCTCACTGATTAGGAAAACTTAATATCCTACCTGCTCCTGAGCAAAGCATCACAGAAGTATGATGTCTGGTCCATGCTGCATGGGGTATTTTTAAGCTACCAGAAGTACAGCTCAGCTGATTCCCAGCAGCTGCATTACAGTCACAGACATACTACTGAGATGGCATTTTGGTTTGTTTTTTTGCTCTAGACTTCAGCAGCAAAAGTAAGCATGTTTGTTTTCAGCAAAAAGAGAATGTTTCTGAATGGATCCAATACTTCTTAAGGATAAGAAAAGCAACATAGCAGAAAAAATGTTCTTGATGTAAAACTCGCAAGTTGCCTTTCCAAGTGTTCCCCAAATCGTGGTGGCTCTCACAACACACTGGCCTTCCCCCACATGCACAGGTGAAAATGTGCCTTCTTTAGGGTTTGCAGGCAAAGGGAGCTTTGTGCAACCCTTCACACAGACCCAGGATTCTGCAGAATGTCAGGTGCTCTCAATTTGTGTGGCCCTGCCAGTGCCCAAACCATCTCCTGTCTGATGGTGACACTGATGTGACAATCGCTCCAGAAGGTCTCTGAGGAGGAAGCTTGTGCTTCCAAGCCCCATTTTTGTTTAAAGTGATGTAGACATCATGTCCCATTATGGAGTAACTCAGAACTGAGTCTTCCAGCACTAGTTTTTGTGATGGAGATGCTCTCCTGGTGAGAGATCTGCCATGTTATTTGGTGGGATTTTATGATTAGTTTAGTGGATGGAGGACTGAATGTCAGCAATAAAATTAATCAGCTAGACTGCCACACACTCTGCAAAGGATGAGTGAGTGGTTAAGCCCTGCCTTTGTGCTCTCATGAGGATGTGAATAAACCAGTCTCAATTAATTCCCTTCAGAACTAGCTCTGGGACTAAGCAGACACATTGTAAGGGAGCAAATATTGTTAACCACTTTAACTTTGTGATAACTTTAAGAAAGACCATCAGTAAAAGTATAGAAACGAACCCTTCTGAGAGTACAAAAAGAAGTTCTATGCATAAAGCAATACTACAGACGTCAAATTACATTTGACAATTGCTAAATGGGGTCCTTGTCTAAGGAGAGTGCAGTAGATTGTTATAAAGCTGTTCCCTAGAGCCTGCAAGCTGCTTGGTAACTAAATGCTGGCAAGTTGACACTAATTAGCCATTTATTTCAACATTACGTCCAACAACAGACAACATAAATTGCTACTGGTAATAATTTTAAGTGGAATTTCTAAATAAGCATTTCAACTGTGTTGCCTTAAGGATTCAGCCTGTACAGTTACAATTTGAAAAGTATCTAAGCTGCTGTTTGGGAGCTAATTCTGTTTTTAAAACACTACTGTATGTGAATGTCAAATGAGACAGGGTTAGATTTGAAAGAATGAGTCACACATAAGTAAAAATGACTTAATTTCTTAAAATCATCTCTACCCCTAAGAATACAGTATCTGGTTAACATTGAATCAATTTATTACTTTGTTGTATTACTTCAGAATTTTAATGCTTAAGATACCAAGGTGATGAGCAGAGAATAAATGCTTGGCGAGATAATATTTCATAAAATGGTACAAATGATTACAGGAAGAATATACTTTTCCACTGCCACTCAAATACTTTGTATTTTCTGGGCCCTGATGCAGACACACCATTTTCTTCATTCTATTACATGGGAAGCCAAAAGTAACTGAGAGGGAAAAAAAAAAAAAGACAATTTGATCTTCGCTCCTGTAATTCTGGCTTACTTCACAAAGAGAAAATGTTCCAAGGTATTTGCTCCTAAAAATCAATGACTCGTATTACTCAGTTAGGACCTAATTTTCTAAGTTATTTTGTCAGAGAATGCACGCACACACATACACATATATAGGATAAACTGACCAGCTCCTTCACAGCTTATAAATGAACAAAAAAATGGCAGTAATAGTTAAGGCTGAAACTTCACTTAGCCTAATTTTCAGTCTCCAAAATTTAACCTGAAGCAAACAAACACATAGAGAAAAAGAATCAAGTTAAATATACATGATAATATTATTGAATTATTTTCCATCCCCCAATCACTAACAAATGACTTAAGAACTATTTTTTTTTTTTTTTTGTAGTTAGTGATACTTAGTGGGTTGCACTTCCTTGGGCTTTATTTTGACCTCTTAACTCCATGCACATTTCTGTCATTCACAACAGTTTGGCAGTTCCTTGGTCAGTGTTCTTTTTGACTGTTCTGGCTCCAAGTCCTTGTTGCATGTGATGCCCCCAGCCAGGTTCTTGTATTCAAAAAAGCATCTGGTGATGTTCTCTAGCCACCCTCCTCCTGCCTCTTGTGTTTTCATACCAACTTACCTTATCTCTTTCCTAGGCTGACAAGTCCTACTGTGTTCATACAGACTCTACACCCAAAATTTGATCATACCTTTTGCCATTTTTGAATCACGAAATTTTTTTACACAAATTTTAATTTTTTTTCAGGAAAACAAGACCAGAACTGCACAGAGTTTTCTAAGAAGAGGTATAGACCAGTTCAGAATAGCTTATATTTCTGGTCCCAACTTGGGCAGTGTGCCATTATTATTCACAATGTTACTGTGTGATTTCTCATCTTCATTATTTTCTGTCCAAATCTTTTTTGGTGGGAGATGATAAAATTTGCCTTGCATCCCAGATATCTATCACTGATGGTAGAAAAGGAGCTGTTGGGCTTCTGGCATAGCATGGGTGTTTTGATGACTGTCACGACATAATTCCTACAAAATAATCATTGAAATGGCATAGGCCAGCCAGCGCCTGTGCTAACCAGAGAAAGAAAATTCACTCCTAGATTTGTACCAAATTTAGGTTAAAAGGAATGTATCTTTGTTTGTCTTATGGATATGAATATCACCCATCTAATCTCCCCCACTTGGCCTTTGTTAATGGGTATTCTCTGCTCCCTCAGACACCTCATGAGCTCATGGAAGATGACAAACCCACATAATTCTGTGTCTTTCTAAGAACACACTATTTGGTAAAACTTTTCAGCATCATGACTAAAATTAGGATGGAGCTGTGAAGCACAGATTTTGGTGCAGATTCAAATGCACTTCCTGAAGCCCAGGGTATGTTTTGATGTGTCACCTTGTTCCAGTGAAGAGTTTTCCTATTAGCTGTGAGATTAGGTATATATATTCTGGGTCTAGTGGTCATCCCAGAAATATTGCTGAAAATTTTATGTAATTCATTTCCCCTACGTTTTTCCTTTTAGTTGAAATACTTGTGCTAAATAGCAGCAAATTCAAAACAAAGCATTGATCTGCCAATCCATTACTAAATTCCTCTTGAGTATATATTAGCCATCAGGTAAAACTGCTCCAAGTATAAATCACATTAACATTAAAAAGCACTGTGAAAGTTTGCAAGGACAGCCATGCCTCTTTTTGTGACAGCTACTGGGCACAGCACTGAGATCTGTGAGCTGATTTCACTTGGGAATCAAAACCAGCTGCTCCCATGTTCAAGTAAAACTCTGACTGACAAGAGGTTTTAGCCACTGCTGGCCTTCATGCTGTTCAGCAGTCTAATGGGCAGATCAAGATCTAGGGATAATTCCGAGAAAATTTGCAACTCCTTCTGGGTTTTTTTGGGTTATTTTTTTCAGCAGGACTCATCCTCCAGGGAAGTCTGCTGCCTCCTTGGGGCCCAGGTAAGGGATATTACCAGGAAACTCCTGATCTGTTACAACCCTCTGACTATTACCCTCTGTTAGTCATCAGATTTGCAGTGATGAGATTGAGGAAATGAGTCCTGGAGCAATCAAAAGGGACTTCAGGGCACTGGGGCATTTGGTCAAAACAGTATGTGTGCAAGGAGTGTGTGTTCCCCTCAATTCCTTCAGTTCCAGGGGCAAATACTGAAAGGATCACAAAAACTAACCTGATTTTCCTAGAGGTATTTCTCAAACTATCCTGATTTTCATCTTAGAGGCTGGTGGCATAGGTGCAATTTTGGTTTGTTGACCGTGGGGTGGTTTACCCTGGTTACAGATGGGGTCCATCTGCTATAGAGGAGAAAAAGGATTAAGGCCTATAGCTGTCAGGGCTGAATGAGAGGGCTTAAAACTAGGTTTGAAGGGGAAGGGGATACAGGCAGGCTCACTAGAAATGAACCTAGGCGTGGCATGCCTGTGTCAAAGGTGAAATCTCCTTGGACCTCCAGCAGGCAGACTTTGACCCATTTAGAATGATTGACAGAGTCCCTTGGGACTCTATCCTGAAGGGCAAAGGAGCCCAGGAAGGCTGGCTATGCTGTAAGAAAGAAATCTTAAAGATAACAGGAGCATGTTTTCCCAATGTGCCTTAAGATAGTGGGGAAAAAAACCTGCCCTGGTTAAATAGAGAGCTTAGGATGGCTCTGGGAAAAAATGTGTATCACCTCTGGAAGGAGGGACAGGTGACTTTGGGTACTACAAACATATTGTGAGGTTATGTTGATAGAAAATTAGAAGTGCCTCTTCTGCCATGTCCACAGTGAAAGGATGAGAGAAAATGGCCTCACATTTCAGAGGGGGAGGTGCAGATTACATATTAAAAAAAATATCGCTGAAAGAGTGGTTAGTCATTGGAATAAGGTGCCCAGGGAGGTGGTGGAGTCACCACCTCTGGAAGTATTCAAGAAGTGTCTGGATGTGGCATTTGGGGAATTAGTTTAGCAGTGGTTATGGTGGTGCCAGGTTGGTAGCTGGACGAGATGGTCTTGAAGGTCTCTTCCAACCTTGATGATTCTGTGATTCTGTAAAGTTCCCAGACTGCAATATAGGTTTGCTTTTGCTCATTGGCACACCTTCCAAGTTAAAAACATTCTGGTTCCTTTTCCATATATTTAGTCCCATTAGACAACACCTGAGTTTAATATGTTAAAATACTGACAGTAGAAATATTTAAAAAATGTTCTTGAAATAATAAATAAAATTATTTCCTTCTCTTTGACAATAATCATCCTCCCAACTCTATTTATTACTTGTTTTGCTTCACATATTTTCAGGTCCCTTGAAAATAGGCTATTGTGCCACATTCAGCACTGGCCAATTAGGACAAACTAATTTTTTGCTTGCCAACACAACCACCAATGGACCTGTATTATTTTTATATTCCTTCAAGCAGAGCTGAAAAACATGAAATAGCTTTTGTCAGTGTGACACGGCTACTGGCCTAAGTCTCTAGGGATCTCTGCCAAATATTGAATACTTCACTTATTTTTTCTCAAATGTCTACTTGAAATCTGTTCAGCTAAGTAAAGAGTACTCATATATTTTTATGCATACACACACATATATGATTATATATTATATATTATAGATTATATATTATATATTATATATAAACATGTAAGACTAAGAAATTTCCCTGTATGGTAATAATAATTCTATTGTAAATTTTTGTGCACTAGAAGACTTATCACAGTCCAGCATCTTAGTGTCCCTTGCTATCTAGTATTCAGGAGAGTAATTTTTCTGAGACCATCTACTGTTATTTTGCATTGGAAATTCAGCTCTACCCTTTTAATGAAATTTTTCATGCCTTTCTATTTAGAATACATTTGAGAAAACATACCAGCTGCAATGGACTATTTGCTAATTTTTCTCTTGGTCTAATACTGTTTTTTGCTCTTTTCCAATTTTCAGAGATTTCTGAACTTGCTCAGATAAGTCCAGAAGAATCAAAGCAACTCATGTACTTCTAGTCTAGCAAAACAAAAGCCTCTTCTGCATTCACTCAAGGCTGTGCACAGTTCAGCTTTCCATCAGTGCTAAATCACTCCAAACCTTGAAAGAAGGAGGTGATGCTATAGCCTGGCAGAGTAATCAGCTTCAGCTGAGCATAGTTATATCCCTTCCTTGCAAAGAAACCAAGAGCCTGTGTGAGCTGCTCTGCCCAGGGACAGCTTAACCCTCAACCTCCCAGCCACCAGGCACTGCCTCTGCAGCCTGTAAAAACTTGGTGCTGCACGGTTTATGTAACTTAAATGGGAAAATTTGGAACTGCTACAGTTACAAATTGAAGTATTGAATCAATGGTTTCAGATGTCCTCTCTTCATCACATTGTGCAGTGTGGAGCTTGACTGCTTAACCACGCTGGCTCTGAGCCTTGACACAAATTTGAATGGATATCTTTGGATATGGCAATGTAGCAGCATGTTACAAAGAGTAGAAATGGGTCTGCTCTGCCAGTTTTGATAGTGCCTTTTGTAATGTGACCTCTTGTGTGCTAGTAATTGGACTCAAGCCACCAATGAATCTCTGAACATTAGCACACTGCAATGACACGGTAATGACTTTCTGTCACTACTAACCCCATTCCTATTTGAATTCATGTCCCATGACTGAGAGGTTCTGTATTTCACTACCAATGCTCTCAGTCATTCAGGCATAAAGCTTCATAATACTGACCACTACTATTCTTTTCACAGGTAGTAAAGAAATAAATTTTCCACGTAGTTTTTTCCCCCCATTTTTAAGAAATATTTCCCTCTCTCTTGTATACAACATTTAAAAACCTTTTTTTTCAAAATTTAACTTCTTAGAGATTGCTGATAAACCTTGAATTTTCTCATGGATCACCCAGAAATGGAGCTTCTGGAGCCCTAAATGCCATTTCATTACATTTTTAAATGCAAACTCTGTGAAGTTTCAGTGTTCATTAAAAAGTCTGAAGCTTTGTAGAAAATTTGTCAGATGCCAATGGTAAACAGAAGGATTTTGGAATGTCGTATGAGACTTCTTTTCCCAGAGTGATGCAAATGTATATTCCCTACATGTGTTGCCAAGAAATCATGCAATAGGGAATGCTGAAAAGGGATTTTTCTCAATCTCTTCCTCTGCAGCCTGTATTTCATAAAATGCTTATAAACATACAACAGTCCAAGCCTGGTTTAAATGAATAATCAAACCATAGCTACAAGAAATCTTGTAATTTTTTTTCCTAATTAATTTTCATTTTTGAATTCCAACATGGAGAAAACACTAGCCATCAAGAGTGAGTAATGTCTTTAGAGGTTGGAGCTTTCATGAAGGGTCAAATCCCTCATGCATGAAAACGTTTTGATCCCAGCTATCCAACAGTTGGTTTGATTACATTGAACACCAAGGCTGGAACTCAGAAGGAGCACCTGCACTTCTTCCCCAGCTTTTGGAAGGAAAGCCTTATTCTATCCTCTCCCTTCTTCAGGTTTTGAAAGGCAAACCTATTTCACTTAAGATGATGGTTCAGTATATTTTTCTGCAGAATGTAGCTCTCCTTGTAGCATGGATCCAGATTCTGTGAGCGACTAGGAATTCAGTCTCACAGCACTACTTTGGCTTTTTTCCCACCAGTTGGCTTACACTGACCTTCCCCAGAGGGCAAACTCCATTTTTAGGTGTCTAATTCTCTCGTCATTGTTTGGCACAGCCTGTGTGCAAACTGTTATGCCTAGTAATTAGATACTGCAGTGCTCAGGGTTGTGACACAAGACTTTCTGAATCATTAATATTATGCCTCTGCTGTAATTCTTTCCCCTTCCAAAGGCTGTGTGTCATGCTCAGAGAAATGCTGTGGTGGGTCAGACATCAGGCTGAAAGCACTATAAAAGTTGCTTTTTCAGTAGAGACTCCTGTGCTGCAAATAAGGGCTCCTTCTGCTTATCCACCAAGCAGTGAATTCCCCAAATCAGTGATTCCTGAACACTTTGAACTACACACCAGCTTGCTTTGAACTACTGTGAACCTTTAGAATTGCATGGTTAATTGAGAACACTATAAAGACAATATACTATAGATCATTTATCTTGGCCCTGCAGGCTGTGTTTTTGGACCCCTTGATGTAAACAACAACAAGCAAGTGAAGCTCCTCCTGACCAGTGCTCTCACCACAGCTGAAAGATTATTTCCTGAGCCACTCTCTCCAGCTTGACCTCAACAGCCACAACAGCATCAAAGAGTAATCTAGCAGTCTCTACCTGTCTCCACTTCAAGTATAACTATATTTGATGTATTTATCTTTCTGTATGTCAAAATCCATTGGGAACTCTAACCAGTATCTGGCAGTTCTCATGCTTAATTTTGCCCGTGCCATTCACTGAAAATTTTGTCCTTGGTTTTTAAATTTCTACTCAACCTTTTGGTTCAAACTCTGTTTCTTTATCTCTACAACAACAGACACAGTTTAATTAGGAATGCCAAACCTTCTCCTTTTTATATGCATTTTCAATTAGTTTTGTTTCTCACCCAGTATAAATCACTTTCTAGAGACCTTTATATAGCAAGTCTTCTGTCCTTTTCTGATGTCAGGTTTGTTGTTTTCAGTGTGTTGAGCACTGTTTTCCTTCCTTTTCTCCTTGACTTTCTTATTGTAGGCACTCTCTTGTTTGTGCCCACATTATAACTGCACAACTTTGGCGCTGATCCCTGCAGTTTTGAGCAGGGATCCTGGGAGAAGAGAGCTAATGCTGCACTCCTGATGCAAACAGATTATACACCTCAAAGCACTGCTTCTCCATGAACTGTCTGACAGCTGCCCCTTGGGTTCCCACTGATTTTCACCTCTGTACAGAATTTGTGTGTCTAGGGAACGAGTGAAGAAATGACCTGTTGGCCTTGAGCTGTTACATGGTACAGAGGCAGAAGAGTGGCAGGTATGACTTCACATCCCTGCTGTGGATGTTGTGCCATATTGCACACACTTATCTCCAGAAGTGACTTCTGCTGTCCTGTGGGAGGTGGGAGTTGGTGTCTCATGATTGCAAGGACTCTTAAACTGACTTGCAGCCCAGAACACAGTAAAAATCATGGATGTTCAATTTATTTCAAGAGTAATGTCTTCAAAAGTAATATTTTCAAGTGCAGTATAGTTTCCAGTGACTGATCAGGGCTGAATTCTTACCTCATCACTTGCAGCCACAGTTTCACCTACGCCAGAGGGCTTTTTTATGAGTATCCACTCTCAGCTCTAAGTGTCTGATGCTTGTGATCTGGCTTATGATCTATATCTGATTGCAGAGGGGACCCCACCAATGCTGATAGTAATTGTGTTTCTTGTGATAATACGGCACATTACTTAATGAGGTAATTAGCATGATTCATATTAATTTTTATCTTCTGTGAGAGACCTCCTGTGCCTTTACAGAATATTCTCTGCACTCACTGGTCTCTTGCACCCTGCTTAACTCCACCTGGTACCAGACCAGAGGTTCTCCTTGATGCGGTCTTTCACCCCTAGCTACTGATGCAAACATTCTTCTATGGGAAGAACATGAATCTGCTCCACTTGCACTACCACTGCCAAGATGCATAGCAATGGGACAGATTATTCTCATTTTTTAAAATTTCCATACTTAGGATTCCTTCTAGCACTACAAAAACTGAACTAAAAATTCTTTTCATAGAAAGAGTAGAATTATTCAAGCATCTGAGACTGACTAATCATGTGGCCTTTTTACTGTGACTCCCGTCGTATTTTCAGGCTTTTCTCTGACGCATTTAAATCATCTTTCATCCTGCTGGTAAACTTTAGAATGTGAGATCTCAGAGTTAATTGTGCTGGAGAGGATAGATCAGTTCTGTGTGTTAGACAGCTAAAAAGCCACTAAACTACATTTCATTGCTTTCAAAGTAGGGCAAATTTTGGTTATAAATTTTAGGAGAGGTTTCCTTTCTTTTTACTCAAAACTGTGCTATTAAAGGCTCATAAGTCAGATAGCAATTCAAGCTCTCTCTCTCCAGGCCTTTCCATCCTTAATGGGCTCATCAGCATTAACCACCAAATGCATTTGCCTTAGGAGCTGGAAGATCTCTGTGTTCTATTATCAACATTATGTCTTTAATAAATAGGCATGCAGGTACATCACTGGCTTGTTCCTCTTCAGAAAGAGTGGGAAGGAGTGGAGAAAAAGTCTACAGGAGGTCAAGTCTCACAGGAAAGAAAATAAAAGACAAAATTAATAGAAGCTTCTTAGGGAGTAATGCAGCATTTCCCATCTGTGCCAATAATTCAGAACACAGCTGAGCAGTGTTTTTTCCTTCTGATTTTATATTATGCCACTTTTGCTTTTCCCCCTCCTTTCTCCAGCCTAAAAAGGTTCCATCTGTCTGCTAATCTCTGATCCTCCCAGTCATAAGAACTACTGTCCAGTCAGTCGAACTCAAATTTTAGTTTGTAGGATCATGGCTTAAAGGCTTTGGGATCCTGTGTTGATACAAATATGTGTGTCACCATATGTGTAATGTGAGAATAACCTCACAGAGAAGAACAAAGGGCCTGGGGAAAAGAAGAAAGAGGTGTCCAGGGACATGGTTCCTGTTTCTCAGGGATTATACATGTGTTTCTGTGGGCAGCCATGCATGTGGTCCTCCTGCTCAGTGATTAAGTGCTGCGAAGGTTAGCTGCGGGAATCATATGGATGTGTTGGTCACCTTTTCAAGAGATTTATCAGCTTTAGCTCAATGCTTTCCTGGCACAGACCCCAGACCAGGAATGGATTTCATCCATCAGGTCACAGGGTGGGCAGAAGAGACATGCAACCCAGTGGCTGTACCTCCAGCATATTTCTACTCAGTGCTGCTGGTATCCCACAGGGAGAGAGGCACTGCTTCTGCTCTGAGGAAAGGATAGTCTGTGACCTTCAGTAGGACCATATGGACTAGATTTTAGGGTGTGGATGCTGGTGACTGTAAGACAGTGACTCCTCTCATCTGCATCCATTCTATCCTTCTAACATAATAATTATACGACTATTAAAAATGAGCAATCAAACAAAAGCAGTCAGTGGGGATAGATTTCTTGAAATACAGAGTTCATCACAGTGTAGTTATGACATAGTGGTGCCAAATTCCTATTAGTACAAGTGTTTGCTGCAATAAGAAGAGTAAGCCTTAAACAGTGCTGGAGAAACACTAAAGACAATCAAAACTTTGTGACAGTTCAAGTAATTGATGCATTTTAGCTTGTAGATAAGGGATTGAGCAGATTTACTTAATCCTTTTAAAAAAACCTCCACCTTAAGTAGTTTATAAACCTATATAACATATTACTTGAAAAATAAATCAGAATGTGACGTAAACCAACAAGTGTAATAAATGCTGTTGTTCTTCCAAAAATCTTTTGGACATGTCAGATGTAATTGCATTGATACTTATTTTATTCTATTCCCATAAAAGGGATGAATTTGTGGAGGTCATGTATTGCATTATATCTAGCCCTCTCTACTAAGCTGAGCTGTTATGCAAGAAGTGCATTAGGGCTACAGGGTAGCTCTTGCCAAAGGCCGAGTGCCACCATAAAAAAGAACACTTAGCAGAGGAGACTTCATTAAAATATTTCTCTCTTTCTTCTGCAGACAAACAATTTTGCTTTGAAGGAGTAAAAATCCTGTTGTTATGGAGTCATGGATGCTATTTTTGGTACCCGAGTCTGTCGAGGTCTCAGGGTAGCAGTCATGGAAGTCTCACACAATCCTTTTTGTCTTTCTGCTATAAATAATGCCCTAAACCTCCATTCCAGATCTTGTCTGCAGTACCTGGGGAGGGCAAGAGGACCTTAAGAAGAAGGAGAGTGGTATTTTCCCAGCTGAAGTCAATATGAAGGCAATGTGTTTGTCCTTGCGTGTACTGTCTGAGCTTATTCATTGAATTAGTAGGAGCAGGATTAGACCCCATAATACTCTTTCAAATTGACAGGAGGTGGATTAGGGCTAAAACTACTGATAACAACCTGTTTTCTTCAGAAACAATCTGCACATGAGTTTGCAGGGTTTAAGTGTAAAAAATGGTTTGTAAACACTGTAAGAAACTACTTTTGAGTTGAACTTTACTGGGAGAATAACTCCATAGTGTCCAAGAATTAAAAGTTTGCATAATGAGTGTTCTTTAAGCTCTGGAGACATAGTTTGCTTTGACTTCTAATATAAAAACATGCCATTTATTAAGTAGAGTTTTGTAATCATTTTGCCAGGGAACCAAAATAGAGGTCTTTAATGAAGACATATTTCAAGGTAGTGAAACAAAAAGTTTTGCTGTGAAACATCACTTTGTGAACACCACAGACTATAGTCTAACCTCATGTACACCAATGAATCCACACAGGAATCAATGGGGAGTACCACAGAAAAACGGAGTTGTGAACTGAAGTCTGAAAGCCAACCTCTGTCATCAGTAGTCTTTCAGTACTGTAGCAAATAAGCTCCCTATTGATGATGAGGATTTGTTACCCGTGCAATGCTATTAATGTGTACTTATAGACAGAGATGAAGGCAGTGTCCCTGCTCCAAAAACCTTAGCAGAAATTACAGAGACAAGAGATGAAACTGGAATAGGAGTTAAATTATGTACTGTTGCTTATCTGAATTTTGAGAATGTTGTTTGTGATAGGAATAACCTTTCTGTAGTAAGAATGGCAGGACACATACTGTTGCATAGCCCTTCTCCTGGATTCACCCCACCTTCCTTTGGAAAGCTGTCGGAGGAATCTGAATCAGAGAGCTCTCAGTTCTTAATGCATAGTTGAGCCATTGCCAAAGACTTCAGGGTAACTTCTGTTTCATCATCATCTGAAAGCCTAGGTAAACTCAAGTGCTTTAACTATGGAGAGCTAAAAAGCAGAAGAGATGAATTTCAGCCCATACATTTTTGTTCTCAAAAGCAATGAAGAGGCTCAGAGACCAATGATGGTGCTCTTTAGAAGTTCCTTATGTTCCCTTTCCAGATGGCAAAATCAAAAGCATTTCTTCTCAATAGTTTAGTAAATACTCAGAGAAATAAAACCTGTCTTTTCCCTTTAGATACACAGAGTATTTTACCTGCTCTTTTTTCCTCTCTATTTTACTGTGTTTACCTATCAGTACATGTATACTTGCTCATGTGGAAGGGCATCTGTATTAGTCCCATTTGGCCAGACTTTTAGGAAGTCTAATAAATAATATCTTTGTTTTAAGGGGTTTGAAATGATAATTCTGACTTTGTTTTTGGTTTACAGTTAAGGTTGACAGGTCATTTCTAGTCCAAAGATATTCTACTTTTTTATTGCAATTTTTATTATTACTCTGTCTTAAGCAATGGAATATATACTTCAGTATATCACATACTTGGTTTATTAAGATACAGTGTCTCTTCTCCCTTTCCTTTTCATTTTATATGCCTACACATTTTTATGATACTGCTCTAAAGGATAAACTGTAAATCAGCTCATGCTCATGTTTTATATTAGTATGTGCTAAATAATATAGAGAAACTGTTCAAACTTATTTAACACACTAGACTGGAAACTCTTTACTGTGAGGTATCTTACTGAGCATTTCACAGGTCTCTAATCTCCATTAGCCTGAACAAACAACTACAACCCACACAAAACAGCTAAATCCTGCCTGAGTGTTTACTGAAGCAGAAAAAATAATAATGTTTCTGCAAGTTGATGTTAGCAAAGTCAACAGAAAATTATAAATGTCAGTAATGTGTTGTCCAGACATTGAAATACTTTCTTTTTATTCCTCTACTTGCCAAAATCACATTTAAAATAGAATAAAGCATAAAGAACCACTTCACTTATAAGAGCAGCCTGTATGCTCGTCAGTGCTCAGCTCAAATGATTTCTTCCAGCAAACAATGCCATAGTGAAAACAAATACCACTTCTTATGCTTTTGGAACAATTATTGTAGGCTAAAAGTACAATTCAATGGAATTTCTTTCATGATCTGAGATGCTAATCTCTGTAACTTCTACTCATTTGATGAAAACGATCCAGAACCAGCTCCTGAGATATGGGAAACTATGATGTGAGCTGAAAGACACCAAATGAGACTTCTGGAGCACCTCAATGGCTTCTTGTCATATCCAGTAGGAATAGAGATGTGCCACCCATTTTGGTGTAAGGAATGACATGTGACTTCTGAGGCCAGCAAGGTCTGCAAAGCAGAGCTCTGCAGAAGGTGAGACTGCAGGTTGGATTGGTTCGTGTAGCCCTTGGGTAGAGACACATTGTTAGTGCATTTTCAGTCTAGCAAATGCAGGCAGCATTTTCACCCAAAAGTCAGATGGAGTACCAAACTGTAGAAAAAGAATTCAATCAGGGAGACAGAGTGCTAGTCAAGCCTCTGCAAGGGGGCTACCATGTGATTACTATGTAAAATGGGACATGCTTCTTTAGGACACATTCATGCTGTCCACTGTGGCATGGCAGGTACTGAAAACCACCCACCCAACAGCACTCAAATGGGACCTTAAAACAGACAATGGGACTGTGGTACCAAACATCCCCAATGTTGCTCTGTCAGAACTTTGGCAGAAGAAGGAGCACTAAGGAAATGAGAGCCCACTGCTGATTATGTGAATATGTGACTGAGTGTCAAGGGACAAGGAAAAGATTACTCTGTCTTTTTTGTTGTGTCCTTTACAGGCAAAAGAGCCTTTGCAGAGAAGAGCCTGCACCTCTGGCATGGCAAACTGGACGTGAGTAAGCATTGTGTTCTTCTTAAACACCTGTAGAGCTTTGTCACAAGGAGTTTAGCCATCAGGATGTGTAACAATACTGGGGGCCAATATTGGGCAATTGTGAAATCTCCTCCAATGTACTGTGTTTGATTTTGGACTTCCTGTTGCAAGGGATACATTGAGAAACTGGCAGAGGGCCACCAAGAAGTCTAGGCCATGGAGTCTCTGTCCTTGGATGCATTTGGAATTTGTTTGGAAAGGGTATGAACATTGAGACCTGACTTCAAAGTTAGCCCTGTTTTGAGCAATCTGGACCAGATGACCTCCAACAGCATTTTTTCTACAATTCTACGATTACATAATGAGCCAGCAGCTCTTAACAGCGGGTGAACTCTCAGCACTCTCCCTGGGCTCAAGTACCGTGAGATATGTATTCTGAATAGAGTCCTGTGTACTTCCATTTCTCCTCATTGTCTTTGACCTCTCTTAAACTTTGAGTTTCTGTGAGGTGTGAAGTACCTAATCCCCAGCAAAAGACTTTTTTTTTATTGATAGACTGGAGACATTGTACAAATATTAATTTGTAACATTAACTCTTTAAGACTGCATGAAAGTGATTTTTTTTCTAGAAAATCTAACCCTAACCTATAGGTAATGTGCTCACTTAACATCAATATTTTATGTTCCCTTTTTGCTCACTGTCATTATCAACTTCTCCCTCCCCCTGCAAAATTACAAACAGTTTGCCAGTCAGAGACTGTAAATATCCTTATTTGACTAATAGCATTTGTGAATATGATGTGAAATGGTTCTCAATTAATGGGTGGCATTTTAAAATTAATTCCCTTTAATTTTGTTATTTCATTTAATTTTAGGTATTTTTCAGCTTTGGTTTAGCTCCATAAATTTTTTTATAACTATATTTATTTACACTGTGTATAATAAGACTTCAGTGTATTTTCTCTAAAGAATCTCTGCACTACTGGATGTTTCATGTGTTTGCAAAAAGAAATCTGCTCCCTCTTTTCAACAGATGAAATGATGATGAAAAAGCTAATAGGCTAAGATAGGGCAGAAAGACTCCTGACTCCTCCACTTCCCTCATCCAGAGAGGTGCAGGAGGATTTGGAATGGTTGTGGTCAGTTCATAATGCTTTGTCTCTGCCACCCTTCCTCCTCACACTCTTTCCCTGCTCCACCATGGGGTTCCTCCCATAGGCTGCAGTTCTTGAAGAGCTGTTCCAGAACGGGTTCTTTCCATGGGGGTAATGTCCTTGAGGACCAGACTGATCCGGCGTGGGTCCCCTGTAAGTCACAGCTGCTGTCAGGAGGCTGCTCCTCCATGGCCTTTACATGCAGCTGCCTTCAGAGCATCTCTGTCTGCTCTGGCTTGGAGCTCTCCACAGGCTGCAGGTGGATCTCTGCTCCCCTGTGGGCCTCTGTGGACTGCAGGGACACAGCTGCTTCCTCATGCTCTTCATCATGGGCTGCAGAGGAATCTCTGCTCTGGTGCCTGAAGCACCTCCTCCCCCTCCATCTTCACTGATCTGGGTGCCTGCAGGGCTGTTTCTCTCACATTTTTCTCACTCCTGTCTCTCACACATGCTACACAGCATTTTTTACTCTTTCTGAAATACATTATCACATAGGAATCACCAGCATCACTGGGCTTAGCTTTTGGCAGTAGAGTGTCTGTTTTGGAGTTGGTGAAACTGGCTGTGCCTGACACAGAGGCAAATTCTGGTGCCTTCCCTCAGAAGCTGCCCCTTAAGCTGTCCTTCAACCCACCAAAATCTTGCTAGGTAAACCCAACACAGAGCAACACAGTGGTGAGCCCTGAAATCAGTATAACAGGGACTGAGCTTACCAGCATCAGGTGAATTGCCCCAGCTGAATTCCTGCCTTGCTGCAGCACTGAGGCCACCCATTGCCTCTAAAATGACTGTGGGCTCTAAAGCAGGTGGTGTATTTGCATCTGGAGCACCACAGCTCTGCATTACAGCAGCTGATGGCAAGTAGACTCTATGCTAACACTTCTCACTGTGCTCTGATCAGTTTTGCCCTGAACTGGTATAGCTGCGAGCATTCATGGAAAGGGTTAAGATGAATAACAAATAGACCAGAAATAGGCTACAGGAGAGTGGTCTAGATTATTTTCAGAGTCATTCAGAATGACTGAAGCTATTGGCTAAATAACAGCTTGACAAATATTTCTGAACTGCTTGTCTCTTTATTGCTTCCCTGCCCCTGAGAACAAAGCTCAGAGGTCAACACCCTCACATGGGGTGGCCTTACAATCTCTGGGTTTTGAAAGAAGAGAAAGTCTGAAAGATGTGAAACAGACTTTTTTTCTGTCCAATTCAATGCACATAAAAATTAGCCCTGGAAGACAGGAGAACAGCCGGGGCCATTTTTGGTGGCTCAGAAACCTGCCTTAACTGGATGGCAGTAAAGGTTTTCAACACCTCATTTGATCATAACCACTTATCACAACAAAAGGCCATTGCAGGCTCAGCTCTAAATTAGTTCTCGCTAAATAGCACAGATGCTATAAACTCTCACCTACTGATCAGACAATCACAAATGAACCAGCAGAAGTGGTCTCCAGCCATGACTATGAGCTGACATTTCCCAGTCTGGCCTTGTGTATAGCTGTTTTTTGGCCCTCTGTTCCATAAACTGCTGCCTTGTTTCTCAGTTCTCTGTTCTGGCTTCCCATGAATTCTCATCAGGATGTCTGACTAAATTTTTAAATTTCAAAATGGCATGTCTGAGAAACTGCGTGTCCTGTGCTAACTGCTGTCTTTGATAACATTCACAGTCCTCTGAAACAGCAGAACAACAGGCTGATGTGCGCAAGCAACAAAACTTGCAGAGGATAATGGACATTATCATGCCCTCCTCTGCACGAGATAAGAATATCCACATTACTCTAAAAGCTTTCAGAACAAAAGATAACACTTAGCTTATTTTCTCTCAATAATTTGTTTACACATGCACGAGACACACATTTGCCCCTTATCACACAAATACATACAAACACAAGCAAATAAACAGAGACAAGTAGTTTCATCTCTGGGCTTGGGAGGAAAAGAAGAGATATATTTATTTTCTTCCTGTTTTAGAAAACCGGAGGGACACCCAAAGTCTGTGATAAGAATTATTCAGTATTAACACAGAAGCAAAAGAAAGAGAGAGACAGATAACATAATACATATGTAATATGAATCAAAGAGATTTCAACTAGATTTTCAAATCTCAAAATGTGTTTGTAGGTCTGCTAGAAATAAATATTTTCTTTTGACTGATAAATGAACTAACGACATGAAAGCAGATAAGCAGATATTTGAAAAGAAAACATGGACACTAAAAGGTCACTGAGGAGAACTAGGTTCTCACAGCATTCAGTAAAATGTGTAATTTGCTGATCAACAAGCTCATTTGGCAGACCTCTTTTCTTTTTTTGTCACACTTGGCTCTTCTGGCCATGAGTAGGCTTTATTTTTTTTCCCCCCTCTCTAAACCTTATATATGCAAGAGCCTGCCCAAACTATCTGTGCAGGTGCTTCAATAATTTCTTTCAATGGACTTGGTTTCTTGAGAAAAATGGAATTATGAAAAAATTCAGCCTCTCTACTACCTTGGGACATGGAAGGTTCCAAAATCAGTGGTTGACCCTCTTTCCCCTCCCCTCAAAAGCCATTACTGGTAAGGGATCTATAAGAGTCAGGAGGAATAAAACTGCTCGCTGTTTGAGGCTGAGCAAACCCAAGGCTGGCACTGCACTGGTGGTCCCTGAATCTGCCATTACCTTCATCTGGGCCATTCTACTGCCCTCCATCCAGGTGCTCCCCTCAGCCCCTGCCTGCTCTCTATCAAAAGAAGAATGGCCTATTTCCTTCCAGTGAATTTCCAGAAGAATGAAATGAATTCCTTTTTAATGAATCTTCAGAAGAAGAAGGGTCATTCAGCTGCCTACGTAAGGCTGCTCCATTCAGCAAAGATCCAGGTCGATACCAGTGCTACTCCAGCCTGTGCCTGTGCAGTGCCCCTGTGCACACACATGTTTGAGGGCAGGGGTCACAGGCTGCACGCTGTTATACAGTGATACTGTGACTCCTTCCTCTGGCCATGGGAAATGCTGTTGGTGCTGGGATGACTCAATTATCTTCCTCCTTTTGCTGGAAATATTTTGAGGATATTAAAAAAAAGAAAATAGTAGGAGCTGATCTGAGATCTGACCTATGCCCCTCAACCTCTTTAACATCTTTTTCCCCAGTCACTCGAGGTTGCATTTGCCTGCACTTGCTCTGTCTGTGCCTGAATGTTTTCAGTTTCATGCCTGGTTTCCTGCCTACCTGAGCACCGCTGAGATCATGTTTTCTCTGTGAAAGGAATGCATATGTTAGCCTGTTTGCCTGAACCAGGAACTATTTCTGTAGCGAAAAAGAACAATTGTTGTTGAATTACAGGCAGGTACTTATTTCTGAAAATTGTTCTTGTAGAGAACAGCTGAGGTTCACTGAGGTGAATGCAGGGATATGTAATGTACTTTTGCTCCAGCCTGACCATTTTTTGGTTTTGGTTTTTTTGGTCTTTTTTTTTTTTTTTTTTTTTTTTTGTAAGGAGGGAGTGTAATTTTTTACAGGGCGAGAATGGATTGTTCTAACACCCTTAGTTTAGAAGGCTTGAAGTTGTGAATGGAAAATTCTGTATCCTTTCATAATCTCAGTTGCAAGTTACTTCTTTTTATGCTGGCTAAAATAGGCTCAACAAGGAAGGTGAAGTTACAGCTACTTTCTGTGGCTCTAGCTCCCCACAGCTGATTTTTATCCTTAAAGGCCTTGAATAAGATCTGTGTCAAGAATAATTTAAAGAAACCTTTTTTAAAAAAATAATTTGGAGAAAAATAGGTTTGTGATTCTACCATCAGAGCTGCAGCATGAGGCACTGTGTATTCCTTCAAGCATTGTGTTACATTTTTGCTATGTGCTGGGATTTGAAATCAAAAATTCCAGCACTCCTTGCTAAAGGCATATAATGAACAGCACATCATTTTTCATCTGCAAAACATTGCCAGAAAGTGGAAAACAACAGTGAAGAACAAAATAACCTGTGTTACTGCAGAAGCTTAAATCGTACCTGAAACTGGATCCCTTCTCAATCACATATGGACTTCAAATGCCCTATTCTGAGAAAAGGAAATAGGCAAATCTATGAAACTAGGAGCCATATCACAATATTGAAAAAGAAAATCTACTGAACAGTATTCATTGTAAATTTTCTAAATATATTCAATACAAAACCAATCAAAATATATTGCTGGTCTCATGAAAGTGTGAAAGTTTTCTGTGATTAGAGCTGTATAGTCAAGGCAGGCAAATACAATTGAAGGTTCTCAGTTTATTAGGATTTCACTGAGAGCAATTTGTTTTGCTGCCTTTTTTTTTTTTTGTTCTTTCTCTTATTATCTTCTTTTTCTCCAGTCAGTGAAAACTGATCATTTCAATTGGCTTCCAGTTTTATGCCATGTAACTAAGTTGCTATCTGGTATAGCTGACCTTTTTTCATCTTTGTTATCTTCTCCATTTCCCTAATACACCACTGAAGTCTATCCACACATTTCCTAAACCTTTTCTCTATTCCTCCCACCCTGCTTTGTGTAGCTGTGGAATCAAGACTGTGCATTGTACATTTGCAAGGTGCACTGACCATTTTCAAGTGGTCTTAGCTGGGTTTTTGGTTTTAGGAAGTGGAATGTGGAACAACAACTTTGAACAAGTCTTTTGAGCCAGAGGCGGTAGGGAAAACTTTGGTGCTAACAAGAAATTTGGGCTGCAAACTTGTGGGATTCTCCAGCTACTTTTCCTCTAACCTCATTTATGTGTCTGCCCAAATTGCTTTGGTAACTCATTCAAAGCTGGACCTTTGCTACATTTTGCTAGGGTCGTGTCTGAAATTCATCCAGAATAAAATCCTAGACATTTCTCTTACATGACGTTTTTAAGAATAAAATGTTTGTAGAGACAACATTTTTCAGGTGTTAATAGCAAAGGCTGTTATGACAGACCTCAAGTTCTGGGCACCAAGTGATCATGTCTGCATTTCCTGGCCACTTTTGCATGCTGTTTCCTTGAGGAATCAGTGTTCAGACATTTGTTTTCTGTCACAGGTGGCATGATTCTCTGTTTTTAATAGTTTCTTTTCCATCTTCTGATGGCTAGCCAGACCAGCTCCATGCCTTTTCCAGGTATTGATTTCTACATCTGCTCTCTAAATTAGCTTCCTTCATTTTTATTTCCCATTTAAGCCTATTTTGCATACTTTTGGTAGATATATTGGTATTATTCCATTTAGTCCTCAGACAGCATTTTCCATGGTTAACTCAATCTCCTGAATTAGAAAGAATAAAGTTTCCCTTTTGTTACATGACGAAGTTAGAGCATGTTAAAGTAATTTTCTTAACTGGTACAGGGGTTTTCTTATTTATAGGGCAATATTTATAACTGTAATAAAGAGGTCATTTAGTAAGTGAACCATTTCTTTGTCAATGAACACTTTCCTTGAAAGAATGGAATCTGGGACAGAAACTCCAGATTAGCATATCTCTCTGACAGTCTTTAAAATGATCTGGTAAGATCCAGGCTCTTCACTGTCACCGGATGGGAAATGTGCATCTTTGAAGTATTTTTACCAACTCTTTGTGATTTTGTTGTGAGCTGAAAAAATCCTTTTCTGCGTGGAATTTAATAATCCGGTCTGAATACTTTTTTAGTAATTTCTCCCATCTTTTGCTAATATTATGGAATGGAATCCAGCATGTTTTGAATCCTAGATTTATATGTGTCTGAAGCTGTGGCTCAGTTCCTGGAAGAGAGGAATAGCAAACTATTGTTATGGATAATGTGTCATTTTAATGTAAATTGAACTATTCAATTTCTTTTTGCTTCCACAGAAACCCATTTTATTCTGTCCACAGCCACTTCACTTTTTGTTCTTAAGAACAGCTATCACACCAAACAGAGCTGTTACATTTGGAGTGAATATTCCAGAGTCCTATCTAAGCAGCAGAATATTCTAAGGTGTACCATAGATACTTAACACCTGAAGCAACCCTCACTCTTAAGAAACAAAAATTAACAAACCATAATTTAAAAAACAGAATCATACAAGGTGTTCTGGAATGTACAATGCTTTATCAATCAAACAGACTCTTACCTCTATCCCTCCACAGCATCCAACATCTAGCTCATCTCGTGGCCCTAAAGCTCAACCCTTGAGAAATCTTAAAGGCCCTATTTACATTCTATGTGTACTGGATTTTAATTTTTCTAAGATATGTAGCCTTAATTTTCTGTCCATATGCTACTTTACCTGGCTTGGGTACATGGGAGGAGAAAAGATTCAGCAAAAATTGGCACACTAAACTTTGTTAGCTTTACAATCAAATCTTTGCAATTTCTTTCAAGCCTCCTCTAGGTTATGTAAATATTCATCTGAAATCTTCCCAGTTATTAGCACGTCATCCAGATAACAGACAACACCATTTACCCCCTGCCTTACTTAGCTCATTATTCTTGGAAACACAGCAGGTAATTTTCTGTTCATACCTAAATAGCCTCTCATGTGTGTTTGTCATCAGAATATTTTTTTAATTCTAGCTGCAAAGCCACCTGCAGGCACTCTTGTGACCAGCCCTGTTTGTTAGCTCCTCCCCACTTAGCGCTTTGCAAATAACTATTCTGCTCTAGAAATCCAATATTGTCCAGTCTGAGCCAAAAGTGGTTGGTGATTTCGTATTTCTGACAACCTTTTCTTTATTGTCCCCGCTAAAATACAGTTTGCTCAGCCCATTCACTGACATCCAGGGGAGGGAATAGGCTCTGGTTTCCAGTGTACTGAGCTGCTTGACTACCAGGTTTTGCATAGTTTATGGAACAGGTCTCCTCAGAAATGTAGACATGATTTTGTCACTTGCAGATGACATTTTAGCTACACCTGTTACTAAACCAAGTCTGTAATAACACAACTTTAGTTTGAATTTTCCAACCCTGTTACACAGTTGATTAGCTACCTTCCACTACCACTTAAGCTTAGGGAAACAGTTTCTCCACCCCTTTCAGTAATGATTGCCTTCAGAGTTAATGAAGTATATTTGTAAATTACAGTGACATGAAGACTTACCTGTTAATCACCAATTGTCCTTACACTAGCTCAGTACAGTGTGCTAAATATGTTCATTTTCTACTGCACACAGCCAGTGCTCAGTTATCCACAGACAGTTTATTTAGTTGACAGATTAACTGTGCCACAGATGCAGAGATGCTGGGGGAGGCCACCTCACTTCTGGCAGGATTATTCACGCAAGTGCAGTTCTGTGCAGTTGTTGATATGTTAGTCTCACTGAGTCCACATTGACCCAGCCAGGGGGGATGTAAAGGACCAAAGACACCTCCAGCCTGCTCCAACATGTGTAAGACAACCTGTAGGCCCAACCAGGTAAGTTATGGTTCAGGCAGATCCCCTTGGATGCATGCAGGAGATGACTCTGGTGCTGTGGTTGGGGACCTCTTTCCAGACTGAGCAGTGCTGGGGGAACTCAACAGCCACCTTAGCTCCAGTCTGCGGCAAAAGGTACTAAACTCTTACAGAGCTGTGGAACTTCATGCAAAGGAACTCAAATAGTTCCAGAAAAATCTGGATGGGCAGGTAACACTAGTTCAAATGCAGGACCTGACACACCACCCTTGTGTTCACAGCTGCCTTCTTGGGATGCTCCTCTCTGTAATTACTGCCCAGGTTTCTCTGACACCCAGTGTTTTCCAGACCCTACAAGCACCTACCCTGCTGCCACTGCTGCTTCTTAAATTATCCATGCTCCTGCTTTGGTCTGTAGTTCCCCAAGTACTTAGGTAGAGATACAGTGAAGTGACTCAGGTTCAAACAGTTAATTTCCAGGTTACTTAGCAATTTGGTCCATGTGTGACCAAATACTACTGTCAGCCCAATGGAAGCAGGGGCATAGAGGTGGAAAAGAAGGGCTGGGGTGAGAGAGGGCTGCTTTTTGGATGTAGCACTGTTTTGTGCAAATGTAAGGTACTTGCATAATTAAGAATTTACTTTTAGACGTCAAACTGCTTATTGTCTTCTGTGAAGTGTTATTGAAACAACCAGTAGCAGAAAGCATTTTAGACTTGCCAAATACCATAATAATTTAGCCTTCTAGTTGATTTTGAAGAGAAAATCATTGTTCTGTTAAAGAAAAAAAAAAAGAAAATAAGTGTGGGGTAAGTTTTTAATTGTTTCCTTAGAAGCTCCATAATATCCTTGTCTCATTAAGTTCCACTGTAAAGTATAAATTTTAAGGACCATGTGGGCTTTGTATCTGGCAATGTTAGGGAAATAGCTTTTGTATAGTGGAACCTTCCATACTGTTTGTACAAAATTACTGTCAAAGCCTGAATCTCTCAAAACTTTTCTTACTTGCATTATATATGTCCCTTTTACCCAATGCAAACAGTTTATATTTGCTCTCTTTTTTCAAGATTCAATCCTGTGCCAGTTTTCTGTTTTGTGTTTTGTTATATGCAGAGGAGTTAAAAAGTAAATTGCCTACTGGTTTTCATAAAAACAGGCTCAAAATATGGTTTTGTTTCCCTAGGATGTAAGATAATAACTCCCAACTTCCAGAAATTAAAGGCAACTAACACAGAAGAATAATTTATCCTGCCTTGCTGCAGGAATTGTAAATCATAACTGAAATTAAAGACTAAATCTTGATTACACAGTCTTTATACTCTTGTTCTACAAGAGAAGAGTAAATCCTTGACATTTAAAGCAGAGCTGAAATTGTGAAGCTGAAATTGTTTAGATTCTGTTAGAAGTGCCTTTCGATGCAGTTACTCTCTTTGGTCCAGTGGAATCACTTAAGGAGAATTTTATAGATGCACTCCCTAAGATTGCTATCTGTTCTAACTCCCATGTGAACAATTTAAATACTGTTAGAATCAAAATCTCCTTCTAAATTTAGAGGAAAAAAAATGAAATACTGAAGGGGAGTTTGAAAAAATATGGGAATTATAAGTTCAACCTAGATTTTTATTACAGTGGTAAAAATCAAGAAGTATTCTCATTTCTGTAATGCACAACTGGGAAGGAGCTGGCAGTGGAAGGAGGAATATAACTGCCTTTCTCTCTGGGCCACATAATATAATCCCAAGCAAGAACAAAGCTGTGAGTTATGTTTATTAATCACAAATTTGAGGCAGTAATTTCTCACACCACTGTAGAAGAGATATGATGCAGAGGTATTGCATTGATCTCAATCCACAGATTCAGGTCTCACTTTATAAATTGAAACACTGCTCAACTTGGTCCAAAGATTTCTAGCCTACTTTCAGCAAAATAATTAAAGGATGCTGAAGGATGCTGATGCCTATTGCAGGTTGACTTAGACAGCTGTGATTTGGAAACGAAAAACTGAAAGAACTGAGTGGCAAAGATTTAGCAATGGTGCTGAAGGGAAAAAAAAAAAGAAAAAAAAAGCAAAATAAAGAAAAATAGAAAATAGAGCAGACAATCAATGAAGGCTAGACAGAAAAAAAATTCCTGATAAACTAGTGAGAGACGGAGAGAGCTTAATCAAATAGAAGATATGTGCAAGAGGAATAGAAAGGTAGTAGGAGTTAGAAGATCTCACCATATTGCAAAGTGTTTTCTGAACATATGTGATGAGCAAATATTTGGAGAAACATAGTATCTTTGCTTTTATTGTCTGTCACCTTTGGGGTAGAGCAGTGGAATCTACTCTTTACAAAATAAAGAGGTTGCACATGTAAATTTGCCTGAATATAAACCCAGGCCCGTTATCTTCAGCCGAAAAATCACCCACAGCTTCAGGTATTTGTAGACTTAAACCCAACAGCAAATGGCTGAAATCACTGTTTTCCTGTCTTGTCTTTTCCCTTCCCTTCCCTTCCCTTCCCTTCCCTTCCCTTCCCTTCCCTTCCCTTCCCTTCCCTTCCCTTCCCTTCCCTTCCCTTCCCTTCCCTTCCCTTCCCTTCCCTTCCCTTCCCTTCCCTTCCCTTCCCTTCCCTTCCCTTCCCTTCCTCAAATTCCTCAACTTCCAATATGTTTAGATGTTTTCAAAAGACACTTAATTTATGGATTATTTACAGAAACTCTAAGAGAAATAAATACAGTTATGTCTACCTGTAAATTCAGCAAAGCTACATGGTACGTGTAAGTGGAGTGAATTTATTTCAACAGAACTGGAAGTGTTAGCTGTGTTCCAGGTATGGCCAGCTCATGATAACAGTTTCCAGCTAAAAACAGGAATTGTAATGAAATTTAAATGAGTACATTTAACCGAAAAGGCTTATTTTTAGAAAATGGAGCTGAGAGGATTCTTCGTCTCCATTCACAAAAGCCATTTATTGTACTGATAGTTCAACAAAAAAAAAAAAAAAAAAAGCAAGCAAATAAATGGTGATACTTTCATTACAAGATACACATTAAAATCCTGTTTAAATATATGGACTGATGATTTGTTTAATGTACCCAAAAATAAAGCTTCCCAATATTTCTGTATGACAGAGTGAAATCCCAATTTTTCCTAAGAGATACAGGTTACGTTAAAGGCAATGTAATGCATTTTGTATCACACCATCTTTTAAAACTTACATAATTGGAAGAACTCATCAAAATTTTGGTCATGAGCATCTAAAGGACATTTCAGACAATCTGCTTCACATGGAATGAAAGCTACCTCACACTATTAAATGGACAGTGTTACAGCATCAGCTCCCTGCCTGCTCATCACCAGTCACTCATGCACAAGGCTGATGCCATTATGAGCAGAGATAAAATACGCACACGAATCTTGACTTTCAACTGCATCCAGGATTTCTCATTTGAAATCTGGGACCAGTGAATGGTTTCAGACTAATTGCTTCCAGACTTTTTTTCTTTTTTGAGAAGTTTCAGGTTGTGACAGTACTAAACTGCAGGAATCATTTTTAGAAGCCCTTCATTATAAAACTTCAGCATCTGTGAACCTACTGGTTCATTATATTTTCAAACATTCAGAAACAAAGAGAAGAAAGGCCTCTATGTGAAATTTAAGGTGGTCTGGATACCATGGCAAATATATATATGCATTAGCATTTCCAAAGAAGAAAAGTAATCAATTGGTCAGGGCACATTTAATTTTTTATTTCTGAACTTACCTATAATGTTTTGGAACAGGTCTTCCTTCCAGCAAAATAAATTGCACTCATAAACACTTAAAGCATTTTAAAGTAACCACATTTTCTGGCAAAATATTTCTTAAAAACAACTTCTTTGTAAGATATATACAGTGCATTCCAGTATCTCTTCACTAAAAAAAGGAATGTCTTTCCAATGAAATATAGAGAATCTCTGGAGTTCATTTAATTGTTCAGTAACACTATAAATTATGAAGGAAAGTACTGTGGTCTGTAAAACCACAGTGCAATTGCAATTAAAAGCTACAGAGAAAGCTTAGATAAATAAAGAAGATATTAATAGAACTATGGCACAGAAAAGGTCAACTCATTCCTATTTACTTGACGAAATTAAAAGCCAATGCATCTGATTCATACTGGCATAGTTCCACACTTTTCATGGAGTTGATGGTGGCATAATAAAGATCAGGAAGCACTACTTACTGCACACCATGTTTTGAAAAATGCTGAATGGCAACGATTTGGCAGATTTTGGAAAATATCTCTTTTTTTGACTAAACTATAAGGAAATGAAAGC
Organism: Entomyzon cyanotis; assembly: GCA_024500445.1. Taxonomy (NCBI): domain Eukaryota; kingdom Metazoa; phylum Chordata; class Aves; order Passeriformes; family Meliphagidae; genus Entomyzon; species Entomyzon cyanotis. The sequence continues at coordinate 35,432,552 of JAKEPQ010001018.1, read as the reverse complement.
TCACACTGAACCAGTGTTTCAGAGGGGTGTTACAGACCTACTGGATGCCCATCTAATTATTGATATAAATTGCTGCATGAATTAAAATAGTACCAATTGTTAGAAAAACGCAGAGGAAAGGGACATCCTGAAGAAGACAGGAGTCCATTATTGTTTGTTCTACTATGTGCTGTTCAAAACAAGACTGCTAAAACACGCCTTGATAGCTGTGATACACTTTTTTCAGAAATAATCCTGGCTCTCTCCTTAATAAGTATTTATGCAAAGGAAAAAGAGCTCTCAGGAACAGTCAATCTGTTGCTTAGATGGCACGACAAATTGTGCCCTTGTCAGACTCATGCACTTCTCATTTGCTGAAGCTAACGTGGGTCACAGAGTTAAAAATGGGAGCAGAATGTGGCTCCTCTGTAAGTGCTTTTTAAGGCTCTCGTCTTCTTAATTGCCCACCCTATTCTATATTTCATTAGTTCATAAGCGCACTTTGTTTTCCATGCAGCTTAGTTTTGAAGCTTAAGAAACTCTAAAACTGAAAAGCATTTTTGTTATTGAACTTCACGAGGTACATCAAGGCACTTCCCATAGAATGCATTAGTATTTGGAATATTTTGGTATTGAAGAAGGGCACAGTTTACTTTGCTTGAGTTACTTCCTTGGTTTATTTCTTTTTAAGTGAATTTATAAATTGTTAAAGAATCTCTGCATGACAGCGTTGCTTTCCATTGCTATTTACAGAACAGGTACAAGCATGCACTTTGCTGCAGTCTTATGCTAAAATGTCTTAACCAAAGATGGGATAAAGTGGGGTACTAACCAAAAACACATGCATCCTCTACACAACTTCTCAACATTACAAGGAGACCATTACCTCTACCCAATTCTGAACCTAAAGCATTGGATAATTGAATGTATTCCAGGAAATAGCAATCACATTACATTGATACTTTAAAAATATTGATACTTATGCAACATTAGTATTCATTTATTAAAATGATAATATTTAGGATAAATATTTACTATATTTATATGTTTGGGACAATTTAAATAATTTTTTTTGTTCTCAGGTTCTCTATAATTCCCCAAGCCCATGAAACATGTGGTGCTTATGCTGAAGTATTATTTAACTTAGTCTCTCAAAGCCCATGCATCTTACCACTTGTTTTTTAAACCTAATAAGTTTGCAGATAAATTTTAATGGCTTTTTTCCTCTCTATTCTCATCAGGTATCTGAAAGAAATGGCTTAGGACACATTTAAGATTTATTTGCCTTCTTTTGATTTTTTTGTGACCTGTTTCAAATTTTATGCACGTCGTTATTTTCTTTCTTCCTTTCTTTCAGGGGTGGGAAGAGGGCCAGGCAGGGTGAAGTGCTGCCAGTGCAAAGTTAACCTCTAGCAGCTGCTACCTTAGTGAGCTACAGCAATAGAGAAAAGGTATCCTGAAAATCGTTACATTCCTTTATGCCCTTTTCAATTTGCTGAGACAAGAATGATGTTGGCATACAGCAGAGTGTCATCCTGAGGTTCTTGCTAAATTGTAGGGTCTTCTGTTACTGGGACAGTTTTATCTACTGCCTCTGCTTGTAGTGCTTTCCTTGTGAAAATGATCCTTTCTTTCTCTGTTTCCAGACAAAGCAGCCTGAAACTACCTGAAAAAAGCCCTATTTTGCTAAGTCTTTTATCCTCAGCCTCTGAGTTATAGAGAGGGATAATCATCAGAGAGGGAGCTGTCACTGCCCAGCTGGAGGAGCACTGCCCAGGGGCCACTCTAGTTTCAGATGAAGACTTTGCTGAAGCTCTGGCAACCAAAATTCTGGCATGTTTGGTAGGCTCACTTTTGTACAGCTTTTGTTAGTAGATCTAAAGAACAGGAAGATGTTAAAGGATGAAAGGAGCTCAGCAGATACTTCAAATGGTGCCAGTGTTAGAGTTTGTCCTACTGTGAGAATGCACCACATCTGAGAAGGCTCTTCTTTACTCACTTACTTACTCCTGGCTTTAAATACCTTACTCCCAGTGTGGGGATGGACCCTGGCTGGGGGATGCTGCCCAACCATCCTTGGGGATCCCTGGTGCTCCTGATAGGAAATGTAAGTTGCATATATATGTAACTTTTATGTTTGGCAATATACTGAAAAGGCGGGATAAGAAAAGCAGTGTTCATGAAACATCTGCCTTTATTCCACAGGAAACTGGTCCAGAAGAGCAGTTCTGGTCTTGCTCACCTCTGGCAATTATGTTTCTGAGTGGCCTTATATTGCTCACAATAACAGTTTTGCAGGAACCCCTGTATGTTGTTTGCAAAAAATGGGTAGTAGAAGATCTTCCATTGAACAGCTGCTGTAAAAACTTGAGCTGCTATAAAATATTTCTGCAAGAAGGTGATTGGGCTTTACAGAGAAATAACAGTGAAATGACTATATGTGGAAGATAAAATTAAATGATGTGGTATTCATATAATCATATATTTTTGAAAAGACCATAATTTTATAGGTGATGAAATTGGCACTATATTTTCATTAATTTGCTGTATCACTTCCAGTTCTAAGTGGCATGCAGAAAATATCTTTTATGAAAGATTATTAAATGTCTATCTTTTATCACTGTAATTGATTTGCATCCACTCCATGCACCTAGGCGAGCCAATAAGAGCATCAAAATCATTAGAAGCATTTTCCTTAAGCATTTCTAAGAACTTTATTTCTTGGTAATTACTTGAAATTTCGTGTCTGAATTTTCAGAGTGGTGAACTCTGTATTTTGTCTACTAACCCACTGAATCCAAAGTCTTTTGTTTGAAAAAAATTCAGAATACTTCAGAACTAATTAATTTGTTGCTTATGCTTCTTCTCAAAACAGTAATTAATCATAGTATTATTAATGAATTCTCCCCTTCCATGTCCCTTAATTAAAACACACTCCTATGCAATCTAAGAATTCTGGGGAAAAAAACATGGTTAAAATTTATTTGAAGTATTTTAAATTCCTGGCCTGTTTCAAATGATGAAAAACTGCAGCATTACACATTGTGACAAAGACATAGGATGAAGGATAATTACAGAATGTGTTACTGCCATTCATGTGTGAAATCTTCTAGGGTGGAAAAATGCATGCTCTGAGGTAGTAAAAGAGACACCAGTTAAATGGATAACCTTGATGCACAGAAAAATTCTGAACACGTCTACTTCTTCACCAGGTATTCATCTGAGAATGCCCCTGTGTACTGCTCTGTTTTTTATTCTCTTTGGGTTTTTGCTTTTTCAGCACAATGATACTCTCCTAAGAAGAAATACTCTTAAAGGTCAAATTATTGTTGAAAATTAATTCTTAGTTAATATATTTTTCCATTGGTGGATTTCAGGACATTTTATTATACAACTCCTGAATTCTTTTCTTAACTGTGTATTTTACCTTGTTGAGGAAACATTTTATTTCCTTGACTAACACTCATGTATGAATACTTAGAGATTTTAAAATATGTATGTGTAAAATTTATGCAGCTATGATATTTCACTTGAAATTGCACTTATTTCTCTCAGTTCATTACACATCCCACAAAGAGATAACTTCTAAAAGAATATTCACTTAAGATACACAAATCTTTTAAGCAAAAATAGACACACTACTATCCAGCAAAAAGTAAAACCAAAACCTCTCTAATTCACTCAAAAACACGATCAATTTTCAGATAAACATGCTTGCAGAAGAAACTGCTGGAAATCAAGATGTTTGTCAGATAGTCCCATGAAAACATTTTGCAAGTAAAAAGCATTTTGACAATTAAAAATTTAGAATTTCACTAAAAAAACCCCAAGTATGATATTTTCATAGAGATGATCTACAATGGATCAAGACCTTTGAGCTATGTGCTCTCCATGTCATGAACCACAGCAGGATAGAACACTCTTTCTTTTCTCATCTGTTTATTTCACTGGTTTTTGCTTACTCCTAGTTGTAAGTTACTGCTTCTTGTATTTCTGTGGTGACACCACCACCGATGGTAAGTTCCTCTCACAACCACTTCTGATGTTCTGCCATTCTCTGCCACTGTCTGTACCTTCCCTGCCAAGCTGTAAATGAACTGTCTCAGCACTGTCTGTTTCTGCTATTCCACCCTCAAAGGATGACAAGGAGAGAAAGACAGAGGGAAGAATGGGAGGAAACATCCACCTATCATTTGAAATTATAACAAAGACACTTTGTATTTGATTTGATTTTTCAAAATATTTCATATTTGTTTTACTCCATCCTGTGCACAGAATTAACTTGGATTCTTATTCCTTGAAGAAAAGGTGCAGATTTAATATGACACATGTAGTACAACTGAAATCACTGAGGACACTCAGTAGTTAAAATTAATATGAGTTAGTTTTTGAGGGACCAAAGCACTTTATAGTAACGTATTCTGAGCAGGGATGTTCTTTTCTGCTCATATGACCCTTTCAAAATTCCTATCTAAATATTAAATAGACAAGTAACTCCCTATAGGACACTTCTCAGTGGAAGAGAGTTAGTATTATCTCTGTAAGACTCAGAAGCCAAAAGAATCAGAACAGGATGGTGGATAGTTGAGGTTAGTCCTTGGAAGGAGATTCTTTTTCCAACTACTGCAGAGGGACCCTAGGGAGAACAGACTTTGTAAAAAACTCATCTACCATGCCAGGCTCAACATCTGAATGTTTTCATGGGCTTCTTGGCTTATCTGGAGCAAGTTACCCAATCACAAATATTGCTTAGTCCACCATGACCTTTTCTTATATTTAGAGCAATTTAGTGGGATCTCTGCAAATGCAGGGGTTGTGTTAATCCTACCAGGATTCTGTCAACAGACTTTTTTTAAACTACAGAGCAGCACACAATTATAGTGCATTCCATCTGCCTCCCTCTTTGCTTTGGATGAGTTTTGGAAAAATAAATCTTTGAAAGAACCCGTACAAAACAATCTGTTAGTCAATTAATACAAATAGGAACGGAAATGATATTACTTTAATATTTTTTTGAATAGTAAAAGTGTTCCATAAAAATTCTGAATTCCCAAGGTTTTTAACTAATTTTATTTCATCTTTATTGGCAACAAAACTGCATGCATATGCAACACCTTATCCTCATGCCCTCAAGGAACAAAAGCTGTTAAAAACATTATGAAGAAAGCTTTATGACTTAAATCTGCTCTGTTTCTCCTGGTGTTGCATTGGCAAAATAGTCTATAATAATAAAATTACTTAATGAGGAGTTTCATCAATTTAGAATAGCAAAAATGCCTTGGTATATCATGTAAAGTAGAGTTTTGCATTGTTAGAGCAACCAAAGCAAAAAAATTCAAAGTACATATTTGATCAAGTCTGTTTGAAAACACAAAGAAGTGTGAAGTCATCACAGTCTGCATCTATCTACCAAAACTGCTTAACAATTGCTTTCTCAAGCTGTGATTTCCTATCACCCTTGGGATGTCCCAGCTCAGTGCCTCTCTCTGATGAAGGTGTCAAGAGGCAATGCCCTGACATCACCTAAGATAGGTGATCTCTTCTCCTTGCTTTACTCATAGCAACTGGGATTCAGCCTGGGATCTCCCTGTTTCTTTTTCCATTAGTCAGGGCCTTAGTCATCACTTCAATTTGCTCTCACAACAAAATGGAAAAGAGTAGGAGGAAGGAATATGTATGCTCAGAATGTCTCTGCCTCCATGTGAGTGAGAATTAGGGTGGTTTGGGCATTTTAACTCAGTAGTTTCTACTTTTAAAGGCTTTGAATACAAAATACAATAGTAACTCTTCAATGTCTGGTATTTAGAAGTCAACTTCTGCTGAACACACTAGAAAATACTGAGAAAAGCTCATTTTATGGTACTGATTTTTTTAGCCAACATAAGAATTCTAGTTTGCAGAAGTGCTATGAAGTGATTACAAAGTGTTGTAAGCTCTTCTGAGAAAATTGAGAACAATGGGTGTTTATAGGCATATGTTCCAAGAAAGTATAAAAACTACATAAATTATATTATTAGTATTTTTAAACAAGTAAGCAAACACTACTATTCTGCTCTCCTCTTTCTGTGTTCTGTAACTAATACTTTGAATGGTTTTTAACTAAGACAGACACTTCTAATATAAATTTGAAAATAAGGAGCAAGCTTAATTTATGGAGGAATAATTTAATGTTCTGTATTTGTAATCTATTTCTTCTCTCTGAGTTAGTTTTGGAATGAAGCACACACCATAACTTTTATGTTATTGTTGTTCAGCCTTGTTGCTGGACAGTTAATTTGCTATAAAATCCACACTATATCATTGTTATTAATTAGAGTAGCTGTGAACTTGCCTTTCAAAAGCTATTAAATGCAAATGTTTAGCCACATAAAAATATAAATGTGCAGTGAAGTTCTTCAGCAGAATAATGCCATGAAATAATTAATACAAAATAATTAAATCTTCATTGAAAGGAATACACTTATCAAGTGATAAACCTTACTCACAGGAAAAAACATAAAAATACAAATATCATGTCAATTGACAATAAATTGTCAGTAAAAACAATCTTTTGGGGCTTATAAAATAAGAGGATCAGAACTATATCTTTACAATTTTATTCATCAAGAAGCTGAATAGGTTAATGTAAGTGAAGTGATCTGTACTTTAGTCTGCATTGTGAATTATCAGGGATTTTCACAGTAATAAGAAACATGGCAGACATGATATCACTAACTCCTTACATTAAATTTTCTCAAATGTATATACCTTTTACAGAGACATGGAGTGCTGTAAAATAATAAAGGAATTATTTCAGCTGTGCAGGAAAAAATAAGAATTTATCTAAGGTTTAAATTTCAGAGATTAAATACAGAAATAATTCATTTATAAGAACCTATTTTTATATACTGAAATTATTTGCCTAAGTGCTTCTCTGAAGAAAGAAATCTTAGACACCTAAATATATTTCTGATTTATAGCCTTAGATTTTAAGAGGCAAGGTTTGTTGTTTGTTCCCATTTTGCACAACAGCTCAATGAATACTAGCCTGGCTTCAGGTGCTCCTATAATACCCTGAGATAAATAATAATAAATATGCATTAAAGTGATAATGTTAATCAGGGAATGTGTGTTTGTGATTGATGTACCCTTGTAATGAGAAATGCCAGAGATGGTTTGAGGAACTCTTCTGAATTATGATCATGGATCTGGTAAGAAATTAACATTTGTTTTTTAATATCTAGAACGAATTCCTGTAATAAGAGCTGGAATAGCAAAAAACAAAAAAGAAAAAAAAAAAAGTAGCGCGTATTCAAACAAGGCTCAGGAATGCAATCTGTTTCTGAGAAAGTTGTATGTAATAGACACAACCATTTATGGGATTAAAATACAGCTAAGGTCATTTAGCATTAGTCTTTTTCCAGGAACCCAGTGCAAACTTGTGAGCTACACTGAGTACTCCTGGCACAGATGTTATCCAGCAAATTTATATTGAACTATAACAGATGAATATCTCCCCTTCTTCCCTTAGCATGACCTCTTCAATTTGGTTTTCTGGTTAGAGTACAACACATTTTCCATCAATCTTATGCTAAGAGAAAGGTCACCTCTCAGCACGGCCAGGGCTCTGCAGGGGAGGTGCTTCTGTGCATGTTCCAATTCTCTAGTTGTACTCAGGGTACACTCAGGCACTTCTAGTCCAATTTTTCAAGCCAAGCTGGCTTTTTTCAAGCCCTTACAGGGAGAGGAAACAACAGGCAGTTTATGTTGCTGGAAACTCCACTCCAGCAGATTTTCAGACCACACACCTACCACTGGATATCTGCCAGTGGAAGCTAACAAATGTTTTGACTGAAGGCAGGCAGGAGTCTTGTAGAGATAAGAAACTCTTGAGAAGCTGTTTAGGAAAATTTTGACCTCTATAACTTTAAAGGGGAGGAAACCATTTTTCTGAACTCTCTTTCCCTTTATGAATAGTGTGTGATGTTGTTCAGCTCATAGAAAATATTTCAGACAATCATTTGGAGGTTCACAACCAACATATCCCACTCACCTCGCTAAGCAAAACCAAACTACTAGATTAAATGTGGTTTCCAGTTGGCTCCTCTGGTCACTGGAATGATGAAATTTACTAAAACGTGGAGCAGTTTGAATTATATTTGAATTGTTGTATTGGACACATAAACATTTAACTTATCTCTGATAGGTGCTGGTATGCTTTTTCAACAGTGTACAATAACAACACAGTAGACAAAACAGTGTGATTCCTTTCTTGCACAAAATAAAAATTCATTGTATCTTGGTCAGAATTTAATAATGTTCATAATAATAACAAAAAAAGGGAGTCTACAACCTTTCTCCTGTTACTTGTATCTATTTCTTTCAGGATATATAAAAATATGAAGCATATCTCTATGAAACATGCTTCTTTACAAAACACCTTAGGATCAGTACTGCTTCTGCTGTATTCTCAAGGAAGAAGAAATTGCATTGGCATAATAATTATCTATTTCTAAGGCATAGTTAATCCTGAATGAGGGTTGGTGTAAAAATGACTAGTGTCTAAGAGTTGCTTACACAGACTCTTTATTCAGAGATTTTAGCTTTGATTACGATGCCTCCTTCACGTCATCAAAAGTAAGAATCATTCCTCTTGTATTTCTCTGTTTTAAATAGCTGACAATGCATTTTGGAATAAAGCAGTTGGATTTCAATGATATGCTGCAGAAAAAAAACAGTACAGTGAATTTATGAAGTATTCACTGTACAACAAAAAAGATATAGTTTTATAGATCCATAGTTATATAATATACATAGTTTTCCCCATAAGTATATAGAACTCTCTCAGAGATATTCATGGCCATTCATGCTTAAAATGAAAGAAAATACATATTCAGGGACAGTTACTAAAGTTACAATTGGAAATATGGGTAGATGTTTTTTTCATGGTAGCTAAAAACTAGAATGGTTTTCATTGAAATGAGATATTATATTTGGAAAAGCTGGATATGATAAAAATGAATGACATAATTTGAAATAAACTAAAAAATTTGCTAGAAGTATTGAATTAATTTGGTGTTTGTATTATAGAAAGTTTTTTGAAACCTTTATTCTTTTAAATAATACGTCAATTAAATATTTATGTTGTAATACATTTATTTCTAAGAACTGGTCAAAAAAAAAACCCAATATTTTTGAAAACTCCACCCAAAATTTTTGACCTGCATGTTTGGCTAGATTTAACTTAATATATAGAATAGTTCTAGGCTCTTCTTATTTTGGAGCAAATCTGCTGTTCATCAAAAAGCAATCACATAACTTCATTAAGAAAAAATATTGCTTATAAGTATCAATAATCCCTCATGAAGAAAATGAGTATTCATTTAAAGCACTTGAAAAAACTCCAGCTTACAAAACTCAAATCATGGCTGGTGAAATAATTTTAGCTGAAAAACGACTTATTTTAATCTATTCTGCTGTATGCATCTGGTCTGACCAATAAAACAGGCTCAAAAGAGAATTATACTAAATGGGAGTGTGGAACACAAGTAAAACTCCAACTCCAATTGTCTGCTCATCCTGGTTACAAACAATTTGATTCAAAATGCACTTAAAGCCATGAAAAATCCAGAGGCATGCCTATCCATTTGACATTTAACAATTGGAACATACATGTTAGCATAGTATTAGGAGTATTTGAAGGCACAAAATAGAAAAAGGTTTTCACCAAGCTGATCCACTCTACAGTTTAGAACTGAAGTCCTAAAGGAACCTTTTTGCCACAGCAGTGTGGAAACAAACCTAACAGCAGAGCAGCTACTTGACTAACTAGCTAACCAACTACCCAGCTTGACTATTTTTAGTCTCAGCACACAGCTGTCTCTCAGCCATTATTAAAACCCAGAAGATTTATAAGACCAAGAAATGGTAATGTTTCTTATAGGTTAAAGTAAACAAGCCCCCAAATATAACACTCTTTTAAAAAAATACAAACTCCCAGTGTGTAATCACGTGCTTCATCCCCTCTCTTTCCAGGTTCAGGTGAAGTCAGGTATTTTTTGTCAACTATTTTTTCTAAGGTAACAGGGGTAGGGTTTTTTTTGGCTTTATACTTTATTTTTCTTTTTATTGGCAGAGGTAGGAAACGGAATTGTCAAATGTAACTGCTTGCAGCAGCTGTTGTACATTTGACCATCGTGTTTCAGACCAAATGGCAAATAATAAAGTGTTTGAAAGTCATTATTAATAGTGAATTTTATAAGAAACAGTTTAGTCATGAAGCTCTGTTTTAGCTTTAGCAGGGCCTGTCAAAACAGAAAGTGTAATATGAGGCTGTAACCTGTAGCAGAGTGCTCTCACAGAACACAGAGTTGCCTCATTCATTTTGTACAGCACCTTGGTTGAAGGATCTGGATTTCCAGAGTGACTTCCTTTCTGTATTATTCCTCAAATTCGACAATTAACTGGATTCTTTCAGACCAGCATGGGCTGATCTAACATGAGAATAATCTGTTTCCCCCATAGAGGAGGACTTTATGAAGATCTTTTGCTGAATAAATTCAGACTTTCTTACTAGAGCAAAGGTTGAAATACTAATATTTTTATTTTTCAGTCAGGAACAAAGGGAAAACTGATTCCCTGCCCACTTTAGACCATAAAGAGGGAGCTGCTGCACAGACCAAAGTCTGTCTTCAACTTTTAATTCTTGTGTTTTCTGCAGCCCTTTCTGAAAAGCCCCCTGGTGCCCCTCCATCCGTGCTTTCTCTTAGAGTTACTGACCATCAGTGTAGCTGGCTGAAGTGTTTCGTGCCCAGTGAACAGCTCCAAGCTGCTTTAGTTTGCTCTACAGTCTCTCTTTGAACTCCTCGCCTGCTGCGGTAACTCATACAGACAATAGTAGGAAATCATGTCAACCAAAAATTTCACTCTATTAAAAACGTAAGGATTTTTTTCCACACATGTAATTTTCTTCGAAAATCTACCCTCAGAAAATACAGGAGCAAGACTAATTAATGTGTCAGGCCACAGGCAGCCCTAGGCTGCTGAAATATCTCTGGTAGTTGATGTTATTTCCCCCGTGGCTCCCTGCTCCCTTCCTGCTGCCAGAGGTTGCTGTCTCCGCAGCCGAGTGGCTGGGATGCAGCACGCAAGTGCTCCTCAGTGCACTCTTTGGCAGCTTACCCAAGGTTCTGCCAGCACAGTGTGAATTAGCCTGCCAGACCCCGCACAGAACTCTCTGAGCACAGACGGAATTCTGGCAGTCATTCCACTGCCAGTCCCTGCGTAACACCTCGGTACAGGGACGTCACACATAACTGCACAGCCTTTTGGCAAGCATGTGACCTCACCTGTGTCAGACAGCCACCACCCGGGGCACACCCTGCTTATATCCACCAGCACTTCACCAGGTGAATTCCTCTAAAAAGCACTTTGTTTTACCGTGTACATTTAACCCAGATTTAGCAATCCTACTGAGGATTTCCTTTGCCTGTCTTATCAAACTTGAGATTCTGTATCTATCCAACAGCTACTGAGAAACTGTGAGGATGCTGTCCATTTTCCTCTCGGATTCAAACACTAACTGCTGATGAGCAAATTCCACTCATCTCCCACATGAAAGGAAATTGCCTGCATAGGAGAGAGACAGTGTATGTTTTATAAAAAGTCACTTGGCTCAGTATATTCCTCTAGGTCTTTGTTGAAGAAATTGGCTTCTTTAGTAGAATTTTACAGGAGGAAACATGGTATAACCTTAGCAAGGAAAAATTCCTGGGTTTTAACTTTAGAATGCTATATGGAGTGTTACCACTTTTACATTCAGACTATCAATTCTGGTAGAATAAAAAATTGCAGTAACATGAAAGGGTAGATAAGGATGCATTTCTGGTAAAATGAACATAAAGCAAAATAAAAGGATACACCAACCAAAGTGCCTTGAACATATCAAGGGAGTAATATTTTACTTTTTTTTCACTGCTTTTTTTTATGATCTTTGCCTCAAAAGACCAAACATGAATTCTATTAATGAGATCAAATATTCTATGTTAATTATTCTGCCATTTGCTAGTAAAAAAGAATGCTAATATGAATGTATTTCTGAAATCTAAAAATGTAAATTTAAATTAATGTATAATGAATATCACAAAGTGCTGCAGCTAATAAAAGACCGAGCTTACTAGAAAGCCAGTAGGAGGCTCCAAGGCAATCTGCTAAATTAGAAAACTATTTAGTTTAAAGTTAATAGAAAGTAGTAGGCAAACAGTCTAAATTGCAAACAGTGACAACTTCTCAGAGAGTATAGGTTAAATGACTTTTCTGCTTATATTTTGTGGCTAAGTAAACTGATCTCCCTGATTCCATCTCACTTGCTAGTTTTCACTGTTTTTCACAGTTACCTTCATTTTGAAGCTCAATAGCAGAATGGAATCAAACTTCAATACACACTGAACAAAAAGTCAGAGAATGTCAGATAGGCAACCACCACATTCTGATTTTTCCATTGGCTTGGTATGCTCATGACAAAGATTTATATGACAATTCAAAATCAATGGCAGAACTGCTGCTGACTTTGGGGAGTCTGGGAGTTCACCCATGCCAGTCAAACTAAGCTCAAAAAATGGAAAAGCAGAGATACAGTTAGAGACTGAGACATCTGATTTTCAGAAAATGCTCAGAACTCAGCTTCTGACAGGCAGGCCCCAGTGCTGTGCTTCAAGTCAACCACGAGAATCATCAATCAATGACTGAAAAAGTTATACTTATTTGCTGGTGTTATGACATGCTACAGGAACCAAAACTTTAGCTAGGATACAGAAGGATAATGTGGGGAAAATTGAGATTTAGTTGCAGGGAAGTTTATAAGCATTATAGACTAAAATCAGAAAGGAAATGTAAGATCACACAACCTAATTTTGGCATGATAGTGTTGCATCCAAGAAGACTGTGTGCCTCAAGGTCCAACAATTACAGTGTGTATAGGGAGAATGATGCACTCCAACCTGGCACAAACTGGGCAGCCAACCAAGGCCAGGGATAGCCTCTAGAAAAATGCAGGACTAATGGCCCAGAAGCTTGTCCTGAATGTAGGTGTAGATTTTGTAGTTTGGATTTTTATATTTTTTGCACAATCGTTCACAGTGAACAAGAAGTAGAAATGCACTGTCATATATAAAGGAAATAAAATTATTTGATTCAATCTTTCTGTTCATGTTGAGGAAGCTGCTTAGAACTTGCATATTTACAGAGGAGGCTAAGGGAAGCAATTCAGCTGGGTGCTTATCTGAGTGAGAACTGGGATTTCTGCTCGGGACCCAAGGGTTGTTCAGGTGTTTTGTGCTACTCACATTCCCACCACAGGTGAATGAATGAATCTCTAGCACCAGCTGAAAAGAATGGCCTTACAGTGTTGTGTTTCACCATTGCTTTCACATCCTCTCCCAGGAGAGGGGAGAGAATCACCGCAGCCAAAAGGTGAGAACTGATAAATGCTTCATCTCTCACAAATCTGTGAGTGTGTTAACCATTTGTGACTGGAGCTGAGGAATGAAAGAGCACAGCTTTGTCACATTTTAAAAGAAAGTCATTAGGAAAAGAGTGCTTGCTCCTCTCTTCTTCCAGGTAACAAGTGACAGAAGAAGTGGAAATGACCTCAATTTCTGCCAGGGAAGGTTTAGATTGGATATTGGAAAAATTTCTTCACTGAAAGAATGGTCAAACATTGGAACAGCCTGCCCAGGGAAGGGGTGGAATCATTGTCCCTGGAAATGGGAATGTTGTGCTTAGGTACATGGTTTAGTGGAGGACTTGGCAGTGTCAGGTTAATGGCTGAACTTGCAGATCTCAGAGGTCTTATCCAGCATTAAAGATTTTATGGTTCTATGATTCTATGAGATGTGACTTCCCTATTCCTGGAAAGCCCTCCTGGAGAAAGATAGCAGGACACCTCTTGGCTTCTCAGCCAACAGAGCCGAGAGAAGGACACCAAGCTGTTCAGTCCTGCCAGGATGAAGGTGCTGGTGGGGAGTGGCAGAGGCAGCTCTGTAGCTCTGGTCTGAGCTCTGCAGGCCTTGGACTTGAGCCAGGAAGCTGCTTCAAAGGGTAGATGGTTTTCAGGGCTCAGGCAGTGGTACCTTTCAGAATCACTGTTGTGTGCACTTAAAGTTTATCTGAAGTTTCCTTTTAGTGTTTAATTCTTTCTTTATATGTGGCCTGAAAGTTCATATCCACTAAAATTCATGGGGACCAAAATATAATCATTGCATTGTTATTAATTCTGAATTTGAAATTCTCTCTCTGGCAGTTAAGAGCAGCTAATCATGCCAATCCACTTATAGATAAACTAATGGAGTGTATTGGTTTGAAAACAAACCAGTGGGAGATCACAAGTCAAGATTGAAATTAAAAATAAGTGAAATAATACAAGGAAAAGCACTGACAAAGTCAGATACAACCTAACACCCTGTTAGGGTGGTAGTAGCAGTCCAACTGAAGTAGTCCAGTTGAAGCAGTGATCCTGTGAAGGTCTAGTCTCCAGCTGAAGATCCAGTGGTAGCTCTTGTCCTCTGGGAACCCAGTAGACCGGGCTGGCTCAGGCACTTCCAAGGCCAGGTTATATCCAGGTGGGAACACCTGGCTCCTCCCTCCTGGGCAGAGCATCCCACAATGGGATGAGATAAGTCCATGAGTCACACGGTGGGTCCCTGATGGCCCATTGCCTGTCATCCGGAGTGGGTCATTAGCAGCTGATAACAGCTAACGGATGGCCCATTGCCTGTCATCTGGAGTGGGTCATTAGCAGGTGATAGCAGCTAACAGGCCCACAGCTGGTGGTAATAGAATACTTAAACACATCTATATTGCAACCTAGGACATGGAGGATAGCAGGACTGTTTTGGGGGGCTGGTCAGGTGCATTAGGAAGTGTAAGAGGCACCTCTTAATGCTCCACTTTGATTTGAAGAACACGATTTTTAACAGACCAAGGAAAACACTATGAATTTTGACTTTCAAGAAAAGGACTGAGAGGGAAGACAAAGCAGGTGTGAATTGGCTGGGTGCTGGCCATGGTAACTGCTGTTTGCAGAGCTGCCCCAGTAAAGCTGAAGCAATTCAGCTGTTCATGAAATAGAGAGCCATATTTGAGTGTTTCATAGTTTTGGCTTTGCTACAGGGAATAACTATGCACAGACCACCTTTTCTATAGAAGTACAGAACACAGATTTATATATGACTTTTTTTTAAAGTTATATTTCCCCCTAATTTGGACCTCAGATAATTCATGATTTATGCTCCAGTTGTAAGGAGAAAGTAGTCTTATAACAGACAGAAATAAGTCTGACAGGAATAAGACAGTTTGGAGAAGGTGGGCCCTAGGCTACCTGCACTGATTTTGCAGGTACTGGAAATAAATAAGTAATGCAAAGTGGGATGAGGAAAATGGGGAAGAAGGCAATCTAGTGCTTCCAGAAGTTACTGACCAAGTCACAAAACAAAGCCTTACACCAGCTAAGTCAAAGGGTGGAAGGAAAAACTCGACATGCTCTGTTTCAAAGTTACAACATCTGTACATCTGGTATACATCACCGAGGGAACTGTTATCCAGCATGCTTGCCAAAGCAGCCCTCCAACTGCTTGTGATTTCAAACACACCTTGGACTGGATTCACTGAAGCTGCTGAGCCCACGGTGGCACCGAGGGGAGCAGGTGCTGTGTGTGTGTTGATTCCTAGCATATCTCTTACCTTTATTGGTGAGGGGACACTTATGGTCACCAAGGACTTCACAGCAGGCAGGGAGAGTTACTGAGCTGTTACTATTTATAGCACTTTCCAAAGTGTGAAATGAAACATTTCTCCAGCTGCTGGGAACTCAGTACCCTTTAAGCCAGAGCCACCTGACATTTGGAGGAGTTGGATCCTGTGAATAGGGCAACCCATTCCCTGCAGATGCTACCCTGCTAAATTACTTGAATTAGAACCATGCAGAGAAGGAACCACAGAGTTTACAGCCCCAGGAATGATTTCTCAGTGATCTGAATCTCACTTAGAGAGGGTGATGGCATAACCTATGTGTACTGCACTAGTCTCTCCTAGAAAACTGAATACTAGTCCTAGGAAGAGTCACTGAATGTGGGTTAGTTTTGGTTTTTATATAGATGATGTAGAGAAAAAGTTTCTTCATACACAGCTTATGTGTATAGTGCTGAACTTTAACATAGAGAAATTACATCATTTCATTAAGAGAGCTCTTGGAATTTAATTGGAAATATCAAAAACAAGTACAAAATGTTTATAATATTGCAGGTTTTGATTTAACAAAATGGAAAAAGTAAAACATCCTTTCTTTTAGGATAGGTTTATTCATTGTGCACACACTGCATGTACAATTTAAGGCTGTCAGAAGCAGATAACTGAAAGAGCTTTCAGCAATAAGGGCAATATTAATACATTAATGATTTTTATTATTATATAATAATAACTTCTTTTACATATTCTATAGAGGATTATAAATATATTTGTAACTTACAGAACTACATAATGGTGGCATAGAGGATTTACAGCATCTCTTACCTTTAAGAGATCTTTTTACATAACAAGCATTTAATAAAACTGTTCAATGAAGCTTATTGACATTTACTTTTCCCTTTGCCATACATTTATTAAGTTCAAATATCACATTCACATTAATATCAAACACATAAAATATGGAAAAGCTAGAGAGACCAGAAGACATATTTTAGTGCTTTGATGTTGATGCCAAAGTTCTATTTAAGATATTTATACGTAGCCTAAAAAAGGATAATAAATTTTACTGAAAGCTCAATGTACTACTAGAATTTTTAAAGTCCACAGGGTAGACTAAAAGCACCAAAGGGGAAAATTTGAAATATTGCTGAACAATCAATCTTCAAAAGCAAAGCATGTTATTAGGAAAACATATTTAAGGTATCTGCAATTTAAATTTGATTTCTGAAAAGTGGAATGATACATGCACAACAGTTTAAGATTAGACATAAGAATGGGCTCCATTTTCCAGTTTTCTTACACAAGGATCAATTGCCTCAGAGGCAAAAGAGGAAAAGGACTACTCTGCACAAAGTACTTACATGAAGTACACTATGATTTAGTAATGTAAAATATGGTCAAAGGCTGACAAAAACAAAGACAATTCCCTTGACTGAAGTGTTTGCCAGTTTCTACCTACTGCTACCTAGTGAAATTAAATTCATCCGTAGATTTGCAGCAAGAATATGAGTGACCGAGAAAGTGGGAACAGGTACTTGTGTAGATTGAATTTCTCTCTGCTGTATTTCTTTATCCACAACTGTGAAAGGCTGAATGATATTAGGTTTGAGCAAACTGGATCAGATTGAAAGAAATGGGAGCTGTCTGTCTCAAAGAAAGATGCAACAGAAGATTTTTTAAAGAATGAAATTGCTTTGGCCATTTTTGGTATTAGGTAGTTACCATTTATTGTTAAAAATAACCAAATATGTGAATTGGAGGTTAACACTTGAGCAAAAAATTCCACTGCTGAACTATATACATACACTTTACTGTGAAGTCAGGTTTCATTTGTTCTTGATGGCATTCAATTCAGGGAAAAGCAAAGTTGGGACATTCAGCCAGCACTCTCCAAATATTTAAAAAAAAAAAAAATGCAGACCTACTTTGGGTTGAAGGTCTTGGGCTTAAGACTGGTCCAAAAAAGCCACATTGGAGGATCTCTGAAGTACCTTTATTGTAAGAGCCCCTTGTGCAATGACTGAGCTGGGCAATGCCAGCATGCAGAAGCATTAGATGAGCTATTGTTCCTTCTCAGCATTTCTACTCATGGTGTGCAATCCTCAGGGACTTCTGACAAGGAGAATCCTTAAATGCCTTGTTACATCAGCTATGGAGATCCCTTAGTGTCAGGCACCATTAGTCTGGTCCAATACCCTTTGGCATTTATACCTGAAGAATTCTGATTTTGTGGAGAGGTGCAGATCAAGAATTTCCCGTTATCACTGTGAGAGGACAACTAGTTATGAAACACAAGTTACCGCAGAGTTGTAGTTGGCATCAATTTTTCTGGTTAGGCTCTAGAAGGAAAAACATACTTTAAGGTACTTCTCTAATATTCTGTATAAATATTCCTAAATGTTATGAGCAGATATTAAAATCTCCTCTGTTTATGTCTCCATTATCTCAGATTTTATATCCTACCTTCCAGGTAATAATTTTATCAAATAGAATCCAGTTTATTTTGCTTCTAACATTACTGAGCTCCCTACTCAATTTGTTCTTGCTATCTATTTAAAAGTTGGATGAGCCCTGCTGTTTAGAAACAAAGGTAATATTCTTAACTATAATGAGAAAGCATTATCAGCACCCTTAGTAGCCTTGAGTATGGAGTGGCTCAGTAGACAAAGTTTGTGAAATCTTTATTTAAGCTTGCATTAACCACACTTTCTGATCAACCCCACTTGTTGTAAGACTACCCAGGTGAAAATGGATCAAAAACATTACCTTGATCACGTTTCGAGATAAACCTTTGGATATTAGATCATGCAATATCTTTCTGTCAGCAGCTTTAGAAACAGTTGTTGGCAATACATATAATCTCTTTTCAATGGTAGTTCCTTAGGGCTAATGCGATCACCAAGCCAAAAGATTTTATAATTTACAGATTTAGTTGTCAGATGAAATTAGCAGCACTCTTATATCATACACACCTAATTTCAAATTCTGCCACATGATATTATATAAAAAGTCTCCTTCTGGCAAGTATAATTAGCATATTAATATATTGTTTTTTAAAGGAAAAGGGATTTTTTTTTTTTTTTACATAGTCCAGAGCTACTGGATTTGTTTTGGAGAGACAAGATACACAATTAGCACAATTCAGATGGATTGGGTTTACTTGCAAAGTCCATCTACACTTTCGATATCTCCTACTTTGCCCACTGTCTCTGTCTTTACTGTCCAGTCTCACAGATGTAATAATCAAGATGAAACCCTCTTGAAAATGTTTCAGGACAACAGAAAGGACCAGTGTGCCTCTGCTAGATAACACATCTAGGCATTTCCTGTTGATACAACAGATTAAAATAATTGACCTCAACTTCTGAGGAGGAAATAACAGAGTATGGATAGTTGACTGGGTTTATTATTGGGTCATCTTCATTGGCAAGTGGATTAACAACATTATTAATGGTTAATTCCCAGTCACATAATGTGCAACATTTGAACTGCAGCTTAGTCAATGAGGTTTTCCCATGACCATGAAATCTCTCACACACGATCTTCTTCAGGTCTAAGACTTTATTTTTTCATACAATTCTAGTGTGTTTGTTCTTAGGAAACTCTTACAAATGACCCACATGGATCTAAATGCACTAGTATAGGAAGGTAAGTCAACATTCACATATGTGCTTATGCACATGTGTGCATGCCCCCTTGCCACACACACATGGGCACAGGGCAGAAATGGTACTGTCTTTTCAGCTGAATAAATAGTTATTTATCATGAAACTATAAAACGTGAGATTTATTTCCCTGAAACTACTTGTGTTTGTTCTCCAGATTTTTTATCAGTTTAAGGAATTAATATTTTGTTCATTTTTTGCCAACCAGAAGGAGGCAAAGCCTAAAGTGAACAGAATTCAGCCTCTTCATAGTCAAAATGGTTGTGGTGTTTCCACCCTTGTGAACATTAAAAGCTGGATTAGATAATATTCTGAGCAACCTGCTCTAGCTGGTTGACCCTGCTTTGAACAGGGAAGGCTAAACTAGATATTGTCAAGAACTTCCCTCCAAATTCAACTGTTCTGTGATTCTGTGAAGTTTTCAGGTTCTTGTTTCCAATATAGCTACTATATTGCATGAGCTATTTTTGATTATGCAAGAAAGGAGATAGTCAATTGGTAAGTCACATGTGGAGTAGTCATAACCTATTTCCAGAGAAGTGAAGAACAAAACAGAGGAACTATTATAATAACTTGCAATAAACTGAAGACTTCATAGACTTAAAGAAGTAGTTTGATGGAGTGAGTAGTCCAGTTCCTGCATTCTAACCAACACTTCTATTGGAAGTCACACTGTTGAAATATCAAATCTTCTTATTATAAAAATAACACAAAGAGGCATTGTCCTATCAGAACACTTTCTGTGGAAGACATAATATGTAGGTACACGTGTACTAGAGGGAATTCCAATGACGAGATTCAGATGCTGGCTTAGTGTAAAAGTCATCTTTGCCAAGAAAAGGCATGGAATCAGATTTAAAACAAAAAAGATCCCAGCCAACCAAATACCATCCCCCCATCCCCCTTCACCTTTCTAGAAAATGTAAAGGAACAAACAATTTTGACCAAGAGGGAGCTCTTTTCAAAGAAAATGTTAGAAATTTATTGAAATATATAGAAACTTTTTCATCTTTTAGTCCAAATATTAGGTCCAGAGCTGCCAAGTTTATTTGCTTTCTGCCAGTCAGAGATGGATTTATTGCTATGAAATTACTTTTACATTGTTAGAAGGGAGGAAACAGCTGGTACTTTTCTAGTTCTCTCCAGGGAAAATATCACTATAAAAATGATGCTACTGATAGGCACATGTGAGGGAGTGGGAGTTTTGTGTGGAACAGAATGTTACAGCAGTGTTCTTTGTCTTTAAAGCTTCAGCAGATTATTCAGCTTCCAGTCAGAGAGCCTGCCAGAGGTTTTTTGTCACTGCAGAGTCTACAAATCAATTTAAAGTTGTTGCTGCATTTTGTAGTTTTGCTATATTAGGTGGTGGTTGGAAACTCACTGAAATGATGATGGATAACTGCAGAACTGATAAAATGAATGTCAGTATGAGCATGTAGGTAGGTAGGTAACCACTGTAGGCTAATTAAGCATTCTCCTCTGCATTCTTAAAAGGACAGCACTCCTTACAATAATTTGTCTAAGTGTACACTCAAAAGTTTTAAGTCTAGATGGAGAGTAGTACAGCAATTAGAGCTTCAAGGACATTTCATATTCTTCCAAAGGACAATACTAGGGCTGTGAAAAACATTTCACAGGTGAATCTAAGAGTTTGAGTGAATCATGTGACTTCTTTCAGCATGGAGGTAATTTCCTGAGACAACCTGAATCATAGGAAGCTTAATATTATTGGTTCTTAGCACTTTGTAGCTTTGATTATAGATATGGTGATTATCAAAATGTAAGACCCAGTTACCTAAAAGAAAGAGTGCAGGCATGTAAAATTAATGAGTTTTTTTTGTATACTTCAACCTAAATATGCCAATGAGTAGGTAGATCAAAAGACTAAAGCCTTCATCATGTTTCTACTAGTTTAGGTAGATGAAAGCTAGATTGTAAGACAGGCAAGGAAGACAGCTGTCTGTGTGAAAATGATAATTAAGAGAAACAGCAGAAGGAAAGAAGGCTAAGATATGACAGCAAGAATTGTAATTCTGGGTTTTTCAGGGTGCCTACATCCAACCACTTTAGCCTTTATCAAGGAGGGATGGTAAAGCTTAGTTTTATGACTGTGATTCCTATTATTCTAGTTTTCTTTTGGGATACATGAGTATATTGTAGCAAGATGAAGATAGAATGTGGATAAAGTCAGGAGGTCTACACAGGAACTGAGTGTCAGATTGAGTAACTTTTGCTGGGAATGTTTAAAAAGGTCATTACATTCTGCTATCAATGCCTACTGCTTTGCTTTGCTGTTTTCCTTGTGTTTCTTTAGTAGCTTAATTTCCTCCACCAGGTCCAAATGATGAGCTAAATCATTTGACACTGTGAATTATGATAAGGTATTTATCACCCATAGTTACCAGTTATTGCTGTACAATATCACAGAAAGAGTATAAATATTTTACCTTTTTCAGCAATTAAGACCTAATGAGGATACTCTTAAACATTCTGAGTAATCACTCCTCCTTTTTCATGAGAGATTTAAATACCCTATTTGTAATTGATTGCTGAAATTTATTTAAAACATGTTGTCCTTTTCCTTTGCAGCCAGTCACTACTGACTGAATTTATATTAAGAATAAAGAAGTGCACCAATGGAACTTAAATGTGAACCTCAGTTTGACTCTTCCTGCCCCTACTTAAGGTTGGCATATGACAACTCAATGCTGCCTTCATGAAGAGCTGAAAAAACAGAAGAAAAACAGATAATGACATCTCTAAGAATTATATTCTTAAATGATGATGTTACTTGGCTTTGTTTAAAAGAGGGCATTAATATTTTACATCAAAACAGGCCCAAAACCTGGTCAGTGGGCTGATTTTAAATGGTCAATTTACAAAGCTTGTAATGGAAGTTTTCACACATCGAACCTAATTCCTAATTATTTTTCTGAATGGTATTTTATTGTATGATCTTTATGTCTCTGCACCCACAGAAAGAACTAAAATAAAAACTGGAATAATTCAGAGGCCAATTCTGTTCAACTATGTAAGAGATTCTACAACAGTAAATACTAAAACAATACTCATTAACAGTACTGATAATACAATTTTTTTTTTGTTGTTTGGAGAACAGTTAGAAATGGAGGTTGTTTATTTGTTTTATTCCTATAAGTGAATGAAAAAGAAACACAACATGCATAATTTCTTTTTAACAGGTTAGAAGTCTTGCCACAGAACAAGAGAAATCCACATAAAAAGCTTGCTCAGATGGATACCAAATTTTGAAAGACAAAACCAGAAAATGTTAATGTTATTTGTTTTTAAATATTCAATTAATTTTAAAAATACTGACACCTTCTCAGTACAAGAACATAAATGTGTGAATAACACAATTTGTGATAAAAATTAATAAGTTATTATTTCAAAAGTAATAAGGGTAACATAAGAAGACACCTGAGAATTCTTTCTGTGATCATTACAATAAGAAATTCATATTTTTATTCTGAGAACTTAGGGTATTGCCGATTCTGTCTTTATATTGTTCACATCTACAGATGCACCTCTTCATCATATTCCATCAGTACTGAATTTTTCTTTTGCTGTCTCTTGCATGAGGGTAGCAAAGGCTGAAAATGACTGAGGAATTACCTGTGCTTTACATAGGATTTTGATGAGTGCCCGCTATTTTACTTTGCAACATCTGCCTAGTTCCCATTCTTTTCTCTTTTGGAATCAATAGAAGACAAAGGTGATGTGATGAAAATACTTTTCAGCACTTAAACAGCATCTTAATTAACATTCTGGAGTTTCAGCAATGGCTGCCAAATAAATATTTTAAAATATGTAAATGGCATCCTTTTATTTGAAGTCAGAAGATTACCTATTCAGAAAGAAAAATCAATCTTTCCAGTATAGTCAGCATAAGTTTTGTTAGTTCAAAGTCATTATGTTTGGTTTAAAAGACATGAGGCTGCACTGAGTTCTTAAATACACTTATCAAATATCCCTTTTTTGGTGTTTGAAAATGTAAATAGGAAATGGCCCACCTGATTCAGTTTTAAAAATTGGCCTGACAAGTTATGTTTCATTTCTAGCTTCTTTGGTTCAGTGGACAGGAATCCAGCAGTGAATGGTGCTGAGCACTGCTCTTCCACTGAAATGCAACATGAAGAGTCTCTATTGCCGAATTAATTTCCTTGTGCTTTTAGAGTTTTGCTGCTGTGTTTCCCAGAGCAGCTTCATTTCTCAGCAGAGTTAAACACTTTGTATAGTGTAATTGTAAACTGTGTTCCATTTAGGATCTTATAACTTTAGTTACTATGAAATATCATAAATGAGTGCTTGGTAAGTCTTTTGTCTAGTGCCAAAAATCAGAGTCAGAGCATCAGGTAAAATAAACACCACAGCACTGCCACCACTGCAGGGGCAGCCCATCCCAGGCCATTCAGCTTGGAAGAGACCCCAGCTGCTCTCTAGGCCTTCTGCTTGCTGAAAATAGACTCTGCTGTGGGGTAAGAGCACGATGCTGTTCCACTGCTTGACTGTCCTCATGGGACTTGACTGTTGTCATTAATATCCAGCCTAAGCCTCTCTTCACTCCACTTGTCTGCTCTCCCTCCTTCTCCCACCATACATCACTGGGAAGTGTTTGATTCTGCCTATTTTGGTAACCTTCCTATACATATCAGGGTGGTTATATCATACAACTGCTATTCAGTCTTTTATTCACGAGGCTGAAGAAGCTCTTCACTCAGAAGTTTGACCAGTTTGGTGGCTGCTCTGCTGAACTTGCAAGAGTTTATCAGTGTCTTTCCCCAGACTGGATGCAATACTCAGAACTACTACAGTGTTGTAGTTGCTGAGTACAGAGGGAAGGTTTCTTCCCTCAATCTCCTGGCTATGTTGTTCATAATACTATCTAGGATAACACTGCCTTTCTTAGCTGCCATGGCACCCTGCTGCCCCCTCTTTAGCTTGCCTTCTGCTGAGACCCCACATCCCTGCCTGCAAAGCTGCTCCCCAGCCAGGCATTCCCCAG
The DNA here is from genome assembly GCA_024500445.1 of Entomyzon cyanotis. Taxonomy (NCBI): domain Eukaryota; kingdom Metazoa; phylum Chordata; class Aves; order Passeriformes; family Meliphagidae; genus Entomyzon; species Entomyzon cyanotis. Next base: position 35,408,165 of record JAKEPQ010001018.1, on the reverse strand, counting down.
ACCAAGCCACAGACAGGGGTACTTCTTTCCCAGCTGCTGGATTGATAACTAAGGAATTCTGCTAGCTAGTAAAATAAAACAAAAAAAAAATTTCTGTGACTGTCTTAAAATAGAAATAGCTTTAGCTCAAGTATTTCAAGGAGTGCTATTAAATGTAATGAGACAGATGCTCAAAATTTTTGAATTTCTTATGCTGTAGTCTCCATGCAGGAGTGTCTGAGTCTTGCAAGGTATCCTTGGTGGGCTAGATGAACTCAAAGGTAGGCAATGCACAGTCGAGGAATATGCCATGTTTTCTTAATAGCTAACATGATCATTGTATTAGCTACAGATAAGGAAGCTATAAAAGAAAGACCAGCTTCCATCTGTTTTTGTTCTATAATTCATAACGGAAGAAGTGAACATATTATCATCAACCCAAAAACATTCATCCTTTTTTCCCCTTTGTTTCCATTTAAAGTAACCTAAGTATACGCCTCCTTGCCAAACATTTGTATTACTTTCTCCACTCAATATGTTTGCAGTACCACTTTCCTCTATAAAAAATTAATCGTCACCAGCTGTTCTATACATTATTTCTCTTGATTATATTGTGTAAAGGTACAAACTATCTCTAAACTAGTATTCAGAGCATTTTTCATAAGTACATTTCCAGTTAAAGCAGAGTATAATTAATAATTTTAAAACTCATGACTCACCAAGGCAAGTTTTAAGAATTCCTAATTAAATATTCTCCATTTGTCATGAACTAACAGGTTCGTTTCAATGTTAGTTATATGAAAGGTTTTAGGGATCTAAAGTATGAGATGATGTAGATGACAATATTACCTGCCTTCTAATGTTCAGGCCCCTCTAGCTAGGGACACGAAATACTTTGTTTCACATTCATTACCTCAAATCATTTTGCTTAGATCATTTTGCTAACGGACTGCTTTCATCCGATCAGCAAATTTTGTTACATATTGCTGCAGAGTATTTGTCTAAATTAAACATTTATAAATATAATTTGATTTATTTTCCACTGGGATATGCACACACACTTGTAACTCATTTTTCTTTCTGCTTCTGTCAACTACTCTCCATGTAGTCCACCCCAAACTGGTCTTTGTAATAAGCAAACTTACTGATTCTTGGAATGTGAACGTGAAGATGCATAGTGAAAATGTAGGTAGGAATTAGTATGTGTATGTGAGCAGGACCAAGGAAAAGCATCCTATACCTGTTTGTGTGTTTATGTGTATGTGTGCCTGGTTTGTGGTGCCATGGCAATGTTATGAACCCAGAGCTGCCCTGGGCAAAGGGAAGGAGAAACCCTGTGAGACCTCAAGCCTGACGGGTTCTGCCACTCCTTAACACTTGCCACTGATTTATAGACCAGGCAGAGCAGGAGAATTTTCGTGGCTTATCTAAAAAAATATGAGGCCAGAAAAAATGGAATTCCTCAGGGCAAATCCATATTGTTTTTTTCTAATGGGAATAGGAATTCTATAGATGTGAAATTATGAAAATGGGACAAAACATGTAGAACAAGACAAGAAAAAAAGAGAGAAACCAGGGCTTCCACCCTGGGAAAAGGAGGAAAACTCCTCACTAGTGACTAGTGTTACAGGTTGGCAACTCTCTTCTATGGGAAGCTGGGAAAGATGCACTATTCCTTTGTATGCCATAACTTTTTGGCCAGATTTTACTAAGGGGGAATGTGTTATTCAGACAAGGACCATCATACCTATCAATCATTTCACAGACAATATTCTGCAGTCACAGTTCTCCTTCTCTCCTCTTGCACCCAGTGTTTTTAGCTGAGTAGGGGAAAAAGTGGCAATTCTGCAGGGTTTGTGAAGCTGTTTTCCAGTTTTTTTGCTTTGATGATTCATAAAAAACAGTGACTTTTTCTCTTGAGAATTTTACCTTGCTAAGAGGTATGATCTCAGGGCACAAATTCACTCTCTTATGCCTGTATGTATTTTCATTCCTAGAACAGATAAGATCTAATGAATAGGAATTTATTTTTTGGTGTCTCAAGGAATTAGAAGAATTGGCATTGAAAGCTGACAGACATAGTAACTATTTTTATGGTTGTACATTACTGTGCCTCTTACATTAGATACTGCCTAGTCCTCATCTGGCTTCAAGATCTACCAGTATGAGCACAATGTAAAGTCATCTTGTATTTTCTCCCTTTCTTATCTCAGGCTGGATAGTTTAGTCAGACCAAGACATTTGAGCCTAATTTAGTTGTAAGAAAGTTTTTCAGTCTGTCAATCTGCAAAGAAGTATAACTACAGAACAACTTAAATTTTATCTTTCAGAACCTTTCACTTTAGGATATATAATTGTAGTTCTTAATATATATATATAGCATTTCCAAGTCTGTCCCACTGCTAATTTGGTACTTGAATTTCAGGCTATTTTGTGAGCAAGGTCTAACATTAAAGGAAATTTGAATTAAAAAATTAATCTTGCTTTGGGCAAGGTACTACAGAAGAGGAAATGTGTGGAAAATCAAAGAGCAGGCTAGGCAAAACCTTCAAGAAAAATTTGAATGTAGGTAATCTTCATTTTGCCTTTATGACATAGGCAGATAGATTGGGTGAGCTGAGATCTCTTCTGGCCTTATATTTTGCAAGACATTAAAAATTTTGGGGTAGTGGTCCACAGAAATCACAAGGACCATCAGCTGTGTAGTAATGGGAAGCCTGCATGTGGAAGATCAGGTTGTGAAATAGAGTACAGCTTTAAAGTTCTGTAGCACAATCTCTAGGCTTGTTCCTGCAGGTTGCATGCTTCATTACACCCAATGGAGAGCAAAGCTGCAGCTTGACAAATGAGTATCCTCTGCTTTCCTTTGTGCCAAGACTTTAATATTTTGCAGAATGCATTAATGTTTTCTCAAAGACTTTCAAGTTGCCTTGGCAGATATTGGTGGATTTCAACAGAACATAAGTTATCCTAACGACAGCTTTCTGTAAATCATGTCAGAATAGTTGGGACTAATTTCTTAAATTCTTTTGAGGATTCTTTTGAAGCCCACAGAAAAGTGATTTTCCAGTGCCTCAAAGGCCTTACAGTACTCTTAGAGATTTATTTTCTCAAATTCGAGCTAAAGCAACAATGATATTACAAAATAGATGTTCTTTACATTTAAATATATTTGACATGGGTCTGGTCTCTTTTTTTAACAATAATCCATTTTTTGTGACCCAGCAATCCAATCAAGTATGAATCAGTTGCACAATTCCCTGCAGTGGGAGCACTGGCCTTTGGGCCTAAACAGAGCTTTTGCAGTTGCCACTGGTAAAAAATACACAAATAACAAATAAATGAAGTGAGCTACACAGACAACTGGGTTCAATGTTATCAGCAAGTACATAGGATGGCTCAAGCTGAGATCTTTGATAGGGTCATCATAGAAGAGAAAAGAAGGATGCTTGTAGACTCTCAAAACACATTCTTTTAATTACAGAAATGTATTTTGCATGTCCATTTTGTGGGCTGTTAGCAATTAATAAATATCATTCTTTTCCATACTTTAAGCAAAACAGTGCAAGTCTGTGAACTAATTACCATGATGTTAATTTGATTAATGGCTGTATTGTACATTAGTTTCTAGTACACAGAAATTAGGAAAGTTGCACATTTTAGAAAGTGACCTGAGAAACATTAAAAGTAAACTTATCTAATGCCACACTGATAAAAAGAAGAAACTCTGTGTGTAGTTACACCTACATAATGTGCACAACATGCAGACTTTTCCTCATCATGCACAGCTGGTCTGTGGTACACATATACACTTAATACTAGAATACTCATCTAATTTCTGGACTGAGCACATAGATGATACACTTAATCCATAAATTACTGGCAAAAGAATAAAAAAGATAATCTCTGTCAACGGCACGATTGGTGTTATTAAAAGCATTCTTTAATCAGACCATGCAGAGAAGTAACATACTAAGAAATAAGCAAATTAAAAGAAAACCTAGCTTTTCCCTTTTCCCTCTTTCCTTTTCCCTTAGTTTTTTAACAAAATGTGCTTCTTCATGAGCTACTGCTTCTGTGTTGTAGGCTACTGCATATTACTATCAGTTGCAATAAGCCACATGGAATCTACTTCCTGTCAGTATTTACTAGATTACTTCTGCAAGTCAGGCTGCACTCATTTCTAAGCAGGCATACAAGCTACTTTCAACACCATGACTATGCAAAGGCATTGGGTAAAGTTTGAGTTCTGGTCTTGATTCTTGGCATCTTCAGGCAAGCTCAGTATCAACGTGGAGAGGAGAGAGCAAGTCCCAAATCTCTTACTGAAGTGAATTGCCTTCTAGAGGCGTCTGCCTCCATCCATTGATTTTAAAGGCAACCTAGTGCTACCTGCCTCCTAATTCAGGAGGTTCAGTGAAGTCAATCAGGGTGAACCCAGACCTCTATTTCCACTAGACCCTTTATGCATCTTTTTACCCCCTTCCCTTGTTCTTCACTTCCTTGCAAAATACCTGGCAGTTAACACAGAACTACAAAGTGAAAAGATTAAATAATCACACTCCTGTCCTTATATTCATCTTGTGCAGAAATGAAACACAGTGTAGCCCTTGTTCTTAAGGACTTTATCTCTGGTGTAGATTGTGAGTCTTTGAAAACTAGACTTCATTTTGCTTGCATGGGAAATCTCTCTTCCAGAATTTAAGAGTGACCATACAGTTCCCTGTATTTAACCATATCCTTTTAGTCCTTACCATTCTTCATACTTCAAAAATATTTCTTTGTACCATTCATGTAAATGCAGTGATAACTCATAAACTTGAAAATTTGACTTCCACTGATTTTTGATGTATTGTAAGCTATGTGAAACTGGACAGATTTACTTTTGGCAATTAATCTTTTTAAGGGGAGACACATTTTCAAGTTACCACATATTAACAATGTATTATTTAAAAAAAAATTCAAATTAACCATGTGGAAGCCCAATATAAACAGAATACAGTACTTGATGGATTCAGCTGACATCAGATTGGCAGGAAAGGAGTCTTACAACATTAAAATCTATCAAGTGAGGAAAACATCAATTAGTGGTTAAAATAACAGTCTTTTTGCTCTTTAAGAAATCAGCCTTCCTATACATAAAACTGTCTACTCAGGACTGCATGTTTCATTTAAATTAAAGTGCATGCATCCATAAGCAAGTGGGATGCACGTGATTGTTTTAGGAAACACACCACAATGGCATTCAATGACTTGTGGTCCTGAGCCAAGTGAACACTTAAAATGGAACCCTATTATGAATGTATTATTTCCCTGTCAGGAAATATCGCTCATCTCAGAACTGGCTTACCACCTTCTTTGTATGCTGTGCAAACCCCAACTGCTGAGGGACTTTGTCATGTAAGAGCTTCACAAAATGCAGAATCCTTTTTATATAACTTAATCAACATATGTGAAGGGCATGCTAACCTCGTGGAGAGCAGAACTGCATCTTGCCAAAAAGGCAGAATTTTGGGGTAAAGGAGCTGAGGAGACTGGTAACAGAGTACAGAGCGTTCTGTTCCTTGCCATAGTCAAGTATATTAACTCACAGCAATTCTGACACAAGGGAGAGAGAAAGGATCATTGTGTATATGCACAAATGCATTGGTGGTGCAGAGTATTTGCATTTCCCTAATCTCCCCTCCAAACCTCTGATTTGATTAAGATTTTCTCCTGGCACTGGACATTGGGGGCAGACAAGAGGTGAGGAAAGGTGCAGTTACTTCTGTAGTGTAAGAGTTATGTATATCCATCTCACGAGGGTTGCATTGGCATGCAGAATTCAATCTTCTGACTACCACAAGGTGTTGAGACAGCCTGGCAAATCAGAATGATCTGTACTGGTTTTACAAATAAACTAGACTCTAGTATGTTTCCTGAGTTTATTAACAAATTAATGTTCCTTAAAGTATCTTAACATCAACATGTGGGTTAGATAAAATAGATTCAAAAGTATTTTTAAAAATTAAGGAAAAAGTGAGACAAATTAGTTTGTTATTTTGTTCATTACATAGAGATGGATTTTCTTTGCATTTGCAGGATAGGAGGAGTTAATGTAATGAAATGAAATGCACAAGTTCTGTAAAATAGCTTAGAAAGATGTTTATCATGACTGTAAAGCTTTTTAAATAAGAATCTCACACTCTAGCACAATCAGCATGGTTTATAAAAAATTTAGCACTACTGTTCAATGATTAATTTTACAGATATCATTTTCAGATATGCAAGTGTAGTGAGTTACATGTACTAATTCTTGAAAGCAACCCTTCCTACTTTGCATGTGCAATTTGGTGGTTCTTTGTGCTGTAAGGAAAACCAGTTTTTTGCTCCATAAACAAAGAGAAGGAAAAATTTTTCACTTGATCAGAAAATAAATTCAGAGTCCTTTTCTTACCGGCTGACAAATAAAATGTAATAGAGAATTTCCTATTTAGTTAATAGTTTTGCAAATTATTTGCGTCTCATAGTTGTGTTCACTTTGCACTGGCAATGATTTTTGCCACTCAAAGAAGCAAATGTGAATAAGCTCATATGACTGAATGCATAGAAACAGTGCACCTGATGAATAAGATTTTGCACAGGCAAGTTTCTAACCATAATAGCCACCTTAAAGATATGACTGAAGAAATGTTAATTACTGCATGTTTCAGTTATGACTCAATTAGAGCTCTCCTGCTGAATCAGAAATTTATGGAAAGAAGCAGAAAATTTAGATTGCCAAATGTCATGGAAGAATTTCTTACAAGGTGCTTATAGGATAGACATTTTAAAATGAGCCTGCATGACCTATGCATGTAGGTCCCAGTGTCAGTGAGTCTTAGGGTCACATTTCTTGTGTAACCTGTAGGTGGCTTAGAACTTTCAATGGGACTGCTGAAGTGATGACATTTTTATCAATTGTTCCTTTCCACATGACAATGAAATTACCTGGATAATACTGCTCTGGTTTTAAATTCCTGTATACCTAAATGCAACTCAATGGAGTTGTATCCTACTACCTAGGGATACACTAGAGAAATCCATTTACCTAAAGGGCACTCTGACAATGTCCCATGAATGTTATTTTAATGATTGATGCATAGCAGAAAATGAGCAACTAAACTTTATGGCTACATAAGAATGAAATATTAGGTATTCTTTGCAAAAACACTTGTAACAAGATTTTAAAAAATCACTCAAAAATCCTAGGGATAAAATATCTTCTTAAAATGATGCTTTTCAATAAGGATCTTTCTCCCTTCTCAGTTTAAGGTACTGAATAATGAGCAGAATACCCTGGGCCAGAATGCATTTTTACTACATCACATTTCCTTTGTCTAAATTGAAATGCTTTCTTCTGGCTTATCTGCCCCTCATCACTTTTGATTTGATACAATGATTTTATATGAAAAAAGATTAATTAATCTCATTCTGTCAGATATTTCTTATTGACACCCTTGATGTGTATTTTAAGCTTTAATGTTTCATCTTTAAATTGCTTTTTCCTCTTGCAGATGCTGTGCTGTGCAATTCTCACAACCCTTCTGAATCACATACATGTTTATTAAGGTAAGTGTAATAGTTTAATCACAGCTAGCTGTACAATGTAGACATGATGGAGTGGCATCCCTCCACTTTCTGTTGGCTTCAATTAACTTTCTGGCTGCCATCACAGTCTCCCACATGGTGCAGGTATGTTGACCTTGTTGGTTAGGCCTACACTTATTTGCAAGCTTGAGTTTAATTTAAAACTTGAATCTTAAAATCTTGTTGTCGCTGTTGAGCGGCTAGCTGAGGAATGACCCAAGGTCTCAGACAAGGAAAGAGAGAAGAAGAGCGCTTTACTGTTTTGATTTCTATATATATAGAGTTTTCAGAGGTGCCCCAGATTGGTCAGCCCGAGACCTCCCCCTAGGCCCAATTGGCCAAGCCCGAACTGACCTAATCCGGAGAAGTTGTTTGCAAAACATCCAAACTTTATCTTGTTTATGAAATATAGCAAAATGTTCCCACGGGAAGGACCTGTGCTAGCCACATCTTGTTATTGACAGTTTGACATGCTATAGCAAATTCTGGGAGGGGATCAGCTTTTCAAAGCTGAGCATGGACTTATCCTTGTTAGCAGCCCTGAAAATGGACTGCACACAAAATGCTGATATCTAACAACTGGTAGACAGAAAGGAACAGGGTTTTACACTCCTCGGAACGAAAGGAGTCAAGTCTGTTAATGTCAACCACCATTTAAGATGTTTCATAGTGGCCTTCTCTAATGGGCATTTGTCAGGTACTACAGGACAATGTCTTAGTCAGGAAATAGCAATGCTGGTTCAGGAAACTTCCCATGCCAGACTTATAGAACCAAACCCAAGCAAGTATGAGAAATTAAAATGCTGTGACTTGTACACTGACACTTTCAACTTTTTAAATTCATATCCATACTTTGAATGTATTTAAGGACTTCAAAAGAGCAAGAAAAATCTTGAGGCACTAAATCAGGGGTTAGATGAATAGATGGGCTTCAGTGTTTTACATCTAGTGGAACCCTGTCCCAGGCAAGCTTTCCCCAGGGATTCTCAGAATAAGATGCACAAGAGACAATAACATGAGCCAAAACATCCGGTTGTGACACAGAATTTTTTGGCAGGATGGGAAATTTGTGTGTCTCCCCTGTCAGAACTGTAAGGAGAGTTGAACAAATGTTCCTACTGATGACTTCTAGCATTTGGAGAGCCATATCCTATGAGTTACAAGATATTGGTACTGTTTGCAAACCAAGTCCTAATATGTCCTCAAATGATGGACACTGACTGTCACAGAATTTCTGAAAATGCCATTACTCATTCATCTTTGGTATCTTTGGTACCTTTACAGAAATGTACTAAGTAATTTTCAAAGGAAGATTTATATGCCAAAATCCCTATTTTTGGGTTTTGTTGGTTTTAGTATTGGGGGTTTTTTTGAACATGCTACACTGCTCCACTGTAGCTGATTGCAATAGAAAGTTGGGACATATAGAAAGTTGAGAAGTACTGTCAAGGGAAGCAGTGGGGTATCATAGGGACATTATGTCCAAACCTATACTGGGACAGATCAAAATCAATGATGCTGCTTGCCAAGACGTACACTTAAGAAAAAGAGACAGAAAACTCTGCCAAGATGTAGCACCTTACCAGCTGGAGGTGACTAGAGAGAAAAAAAGATCTAGTACAAATACTGTTATCAAAAGGCATTTGGGTAATGCTGTCATGTGTTGAAATACAGTCAATATGTGGCTTAAATAAAAGAAGTAGAACGTGGCACGTGCCACTCTCATAGGTGACTTGGGAATGGTCATGTGCACAGTTATGGCCATGTGTCAAAAAAGAGGAATTTAGAGACAAAACTAGAGCTGGGCTACTGGGCTGCTTGATGGGGTCCAGAGCCTCCCACAGATCAGGAGACAGTTCCTTTTTTTTCTAGCAGGAAAAAGCAGCTGAGGGGCAACATGATGCCACTGAAAGCAAAATAGGGTAAACACTGGAAGGGATAAATAATTATTAAAACAGAAGGATAATAGAAGCAAAACAACAAATGGATATAAACTGTATATGAGTCAATCAAGTCTTAAAGGTATGTTTCTAACTATCTAAATAATCAGAACAAATAATCAGAAAAATATGAAACAAGCCCAAGCGCCCCCCCCCCCCGCCCTTAAAATGTAGGCTAATTCTTTATGATAATGATTAGATCTGACAGTAAAGTACTGGGTGCTATAATCAATTCACCCAGTGCTTCTCAACAGGCACTCCGGCCTATTCAGTGAAACCATCTGAGTAACAAATAACCACAGTCAACACCACACCTGAGTGATCCTGGGCTTCACCAGCCCTTGGTTTTAATGTTAACCACAGCATCTTTCTACAAGGCTGTAATAGGGCAGATTCACTAAAAGAATTAAGACAGACACCTGGATTCCCTAATGCAAGAGAACAGAAAACAAATTTAATCCTTTCAGTCACACACTTGGAAGAAAATCAGTCAGATTTACCAGTGTTACAGCACTACTCATTAAAATGACACACATCATTGCAACAAATATTTGAAAACATACATAAAGTAAAAGTGCATTTATGTTCTAATACATATGACCAAACCAAATGTCTATTAAATATTCAGTTTGGTTTACTTTTTCCATAGCATTGCTAGCATAAAAGTAAGTTTTTAGAAATGTATACATTGTATACATTATACAATGGCATCATTGTATAATTGGACACAGCTACTGCATACTTTGGACCTTATATGAACGTCTGCAATAATTATAAAGCAACCTAACTATTAAAGATTAAACATTAATGGTTACTTTAAGGGCCATATCTCACCATTTCTACACTGATCGTAGACTTTCTCTTTTTTACAAGAATTCAAATATAAAGCTATTGCATTCCCACAAATGTGAATCAAATATTTACACAACATTTTTACCTGTGATAGGAGATTTAAATTGTGTGTAAATGCATTGCATGTATTTTATCTGAAGTTTGCATATATTAATGTATTACAAATTTACAGGCTATCAGATAGAAAACATTTGTCTAGTTTTTCTAACTGGATACTGCACAGTTTCCCAAGGTGGATTTTTAAATCTATTTACATACAAATAGAATTTTTAAAAAGTGATGACAAAATGTACTGTACAGAAACAGGCGTAAATAGCAGAGCTAATGGTGTTTTCTAAAACACCACTTTTTTTCCATTTCTAGTTGCCTTGGCCATTTTCATAGACTTGATTAGTCCCAGATAACCTATTTTTGTTGTTCCATCTACTCTTCACAGATTAAAAATAGACAATATATATAAAGTCTGAAAAGGTTGTGGGTGTTCTGCTGTTGGATAAATTAGTTTACTATTTTTTAAGTTTTCTGACTGTGTTCCAATTTTGCATATCTATTTCTGATATTCTGTTCCATCTGTTTATTCATCAGCCCTGCTTGTTTTTCCAAAACTGCAAAAAAGAAAATGGTAGTGCCCTACAAAAGGACACCCTATAGGTTACTGCCTGAGCTTTGCATAGCTAGAAAAATTTGATGCAAGATAGTTTCCCATCCTTCCACAGCAGGCAAGGTATTCACACTGTGTGCCTTATTAAACAACAATGCCATCATACATGACATTACAGTGGGCTGACATAAGAAACACTAATGAGAATGAGCCATTGACACACTTCAGGCACAGGCATAAACATAGTCAATAAAATCACATCAGAAATAAGAAAATAACCAGTATAAAACAACCAAAACTCTAAGGTATCCATGCCTGGTTGTTACTGCCTTGAGCTCTCTATTAATATTTCTAGAGTGCTCTGATGGCTGAGCAAATTCCCTCTCTGCATCTTAATCTGTGTCAACATGTCTCTGCAAACTGCCACATAAAAATTACTTATTCCTATCTGTAAGAAGAAGGTATCCTGAAAATGCATGGGTAAAAGGTCTCTTTCCCCTCACATAACCTTTTTCTGGTATAATTAATATACCTACTTGCTTCCTACTTTCTCTCTGAAGTTTGAATTAGGGAAAAGCTCTAGCAATTCAGAGATAAGGTGTTATATATCATCAAGGTAGTGATCCATCCATAGCTAGCATTGTGAAATCCTCATCTGCAGCTGATTATTGTCCCACACCGGGGATGAACACTCCAGTGCCACATTAAAGGACATTGACTGTCTATGATTCACAGCTCTCTATATTAGTCATGATTATCCCAGCTAGTTATAATGACACCAAGTTGAGTCAAAAGTAGCACTTGGATCAGCCTGCCAGTCTTTAGGAAGTGTTCTGCACATATCTATGGGTGTCTTCTGAGAATTCATATATCTGTCTCAGCAGGAGACAGCCCATTCTCCTGAGTCTGCTGGAACACAGTTAAAAAATGCATGTTCCCCCAGGGAAATAAGATTTATTGGAGGTGGAGCAGTACCCCTCCTAATTACAAGCATATTTGCATATGCATATGTATACACATGTATGGAATAAATTTGGAATAAATAAAGAAACATGCATAAATTTGCATATATCAATACAACTTTGAGATTCATTAGTTCTTTCCTTTTCCCTTATAAAAATACTTGTTTTGGCTTGTTGGGCTCATTTTCACTTGCTTACAGAAAAGACTGTAGTTTGCATCTCTGGTGTTTTTTTGCAGTGGTCTTTTTTCTTGTGTAGAAAGACCAAGTAAGAGCTCTGCTAAACATCTCAATACAGTGCAGATGAAATAGTTTCTGACATGCTTACTTCTGCAGTCTATTCAATATTTTTCACTCTTTCCTCATTCTATGCTTTGAGTGATAAGCAATAGCGAATGAGGCACCAGAGCCTCCTTACCCTGGGGGAGAACAGGTAGTTTTCTGCTTCCACGAATTCTTCACTAAAGTATACACATGAGCCTCATTCTGTAATACAGAGATTGATTCATAATGGGATTCCAGCACTTCTTTGAGAGACTACTGCAACTCTCTGCTCAATTCTACAGGTGATAAATGAGGCTAATGCAGTTATTAACCAGACATTAAAAAAAAAGCTCATAACGATATTTTTGTCATACACAAAAGCTATAAAGTTATGGACACAGAGAACAAGAAGACAATTCCTGGAATAGCAAGAGGTTTGTTTTGTTAGTAAATCAAGATACTGTGTACTAGATACTCAAAAAAGACATCTGTAAGATCCTGCAAAAATGAAAAAACAGAACAGGATTTTCAAGTCACAGCACATAATACAGAACAAAAGGTGATCAGTTCATACCAGTGTTTTATTGTTTGGTAATTGTGACCATCTAATCAATTTTGCTACATAATTGCAACCTTGTCTTAGTATTTTTAAAACACAATTTATCACCATAAAAATGAGGTTTTCCTTTTGAAAGGACATTTATGAGACTGTGGGAAATTAAAAGTTAATGAAGTTTGCAGTCCACTCGGAAAGTCCCTAGCTTCCCTAGGCAGTCTGTGCTCTCACATCCACAGCTCTCTGGGAAAGCCAGGCCAGCCCCAAACACCAGCCAGGAGGACCCCAGCTAAGGTCTATACAGTCTAGAAATGTAAACAAAGGCTTCTGAAAGGACATAGAAAGTGATCCAGCATTTAATCATATTGCACTGTTCAGGAGGGTAGAATCAATCACCAAGATTGCTATATTCTTCATATCTACTAGTTTGTCTATTTTGATATTTTCCTGAAGTGATTTGTTGTACTAGAATCTTATCTTGCAGTCAAATCAATGTTCCTCCAGTACTAAAGGTTAGCATGTAAAATGGTAAACATATGTTATGAATGTGAGGTCACTTGTAAATTCCCACAGTGTCAAGTATATAGCTACCACCCACACATTAAAATGGTAGAGTAAATCTAATGATAGATAGATGCATGAATATGGAGCCAGTAGGTTTTCTTAAAGGAATTTCAAGGTGATCTATCTTAAAAAAAAAGAAAAAAAAAAAAAGTGTAGGTGCTTGAAGCTTTTCACAATACAATTATAAGCAATACACATGCATTCCAATCATCTTGTGGCAATGTAGATTTCCAGGTACATATAAATGAGGAAGTTGGATAGTTCCTTGTGCATTTTTCAAATGGATGTACCCTGGACAGTCTCTGAGGCAATCTGAGTCAAAGGAAAGGAAGAGGGTGTATTATAAACAGGCAGTGTTTCTTTTTTCATGTTAAGATACTACCAGTCTTATTTCTCCATCACATAGATGGAGAAAGTATGGGATGCTTATATGCAACTCAGATAGTTTCAGACATTTTGCAGGGTTGAACTTGGTGGAAAGGCTCCTATTCGCACCAGGAAATTGAAAATCAGTACAGTTGGAGGTGTTAATGAATTCCACAAGACAATCTAAAAGGCAACTTTTCAGCCTTAGATCTGTACTGGTCTAAATGCAACAAGGGGCACAAAGGGAATTGCAAAGAAGAGAGCTTCTCACTGAGGTCTAATAATTACTGATCTCTGTATCGTATAAACCAAATTACTCAACAGAGAAGCAGAGCATTAAAAATGAATGTCTCAGTTAGGGTGTTTTGGCATCTCCTCATACCTAGACATGTTCCAAGTTATCTCCAGAAATGAAATAGAATAATTGGGTCAGATCCCAGAAACTCATTTGCCTAAACTAAACGGGAGGAATGAACTAGCATTCTTTATCATCATTCAGATCTGGATATTCAGGAAAGCAGTTAGACCTTTTCCATCAATTTCCTCTTAATTTAGTTACTAGTCAAAGGTTTTTCTAGTGTAGAACATTATTATGTTTAACACCTGCTGTGTTATTGCACAATTTTCTTTATGCTGACATTAAAACAGGGAGAGGAGAGTGAGTGATTATGTTCTAAGATACAAGCTATACTTCTGAAGATTTACTTCTCAGCAATTAAAAAAAAAATGAACATATCTGCATATTTGCCTTTCCCCATACTGAGGTGAGGAATACTCCATTCAGTGCCTTCCTATTTCTCACGCTTATTATCTACCTTCACAACCTGCAGAAGTTCTGCATAGTAAATTACTTTGGTGAAAGAAAAAAAGCCCAGTTGTGGCCATGATACAGTTGAAATGGCAAGACCTAAAATCAGTAGTTATGGGTAACTAGTTTAACTACCCCATAGGCCTAAACTTGGCAGTATGTTCTAAAAAGGCAATGAAGCCCTAGCAGTGGAATAATCTCCCTGGCTGGCTTTGAGAAACCCTTTTGGGCCATCACAGGCAGCTGCCTGGCCCCCAACTTCTGGGGGACTTGTGGACAGGTCATCTGGGCTGTGGGCCAAAGTGGGCAGAAAATCACTCAGCTTTCCAGATATGCTGGGAGGCTGGTTTATAGAGTCCTTGCCATGAGTTCTGTCATAACTGTGCTGCATAACATTTCATTTTCACCTACTAAGGCACAGTTCAGTTTTTTCTTATAAGTAGATTTAATGAGACTTAAACCTTCCAGTAAAATGTAAGATATCTGTAAGTGTACCTAATAACAGAACATTTCTGTCAGGAGCTGTTGAGTGGATGCACAAAATAAGACAATGCTCATTGCTGGACTGCCAGCAAAGAGGAACACAGATTCCTTCTGTTGTGGACATATAAGGATGTGACTTATCTCAGACATTTGCCTGTGGAGGACACCAAAGCAAGCACAGTGTACATGGATGGAATGCTGATGAGATGCTCTGTCTGATGCCAGGATAAGCTACAATCTTAAAAAATTGTACAATTATAACTGGTGAAATGTAGACCAGTGTGAAGTGTGGATGAGGATGCAGACAGCAGGGAGATTTTTCCTGTTTTATCACACCTGCAATGATGTTTTATATAAACACAGAGGTGAAAGATGTAGAGTCAGAGCACAGCTTGTTTGTTCATCATTGTAAGGGTTGTTCATCTGATAGTTGGCACTATTGGCCTCCATCAGCAGTTTGAAGAGAGAAAGATGTCTGATCCAATTAAAATGCTATTTATCTTTAAAACACAACTTTTGGAAGGCTTTTCTAGGGAGACAGTTGATGCAGAGGCCTTGTTCAGCTACAATGTTCAGTGATTGTCACCAGTGTAATATTACAAGTGTTGTCAACCCTTTTTCAGTATTTGAGGTTGCAACCACGTATTGCTGCTACATATAAAAAGGGTTTGCTTACGAATCTCTATATAACCTGGGAAAAAAAAATGATTGGAAGACTTTAGTGTGGTGTTGGGGAGAAAAAAAGGAAACAGGTGAATGTGGTGAACACAGACCTTTCCCGTGAGAATTCTTTTCTCTCTTCTTCCTGTGTTTTATAAACAAAGATAAAGTTTGGATGTTATTAAAAACAGTGTCTCGAGATTTGGACAGTTCAGGCCTGGCCAATCTGCCTAGGGGGAGGCTTCGAACTGACCAATCTGGGTGACTTTTGAAAAGTCTATATAAGTTGGAATTAAATAATAAAATGCTCTCTTTTATGGCACATGGAGAACCGGGTCTTCTCTCTCTGCTAGCAGCTCAACAGCGACAGGTGAACACTCAGGAAAGTCCTGTAAGCCTGGGGTTTTTTTTTTCTAATTAGTCTGAAAAGCTGTTTTTTTTTCTTTTTAAAATTAAGGCTATCAAATGAGCTCATGTTTTATCTTCTGTAGTCTATATATGATCTATAATCGTTGACAGTGAACCTAGAAAGTTAATGCTTGGTATTACTTAAAATTCATGTGAATTTTAGCTGTAGCTGTAGGATGTAGTAAAGGGATTTATGAATTAAAGCATGATTGACACTGTACAAAGCTCTTGCTGACTTTACAAGACAATTCACTCATTTTTCAGTTAAATTCATAGTTTAATATATCCAGGATAGATTAATGGAACATCACATTCCATTTTCTCTTTTCCATGAGATAAAGGGATATTGGCACTACAGTGTTAATTGTTTAATGTAACGGAAATATTATTAGTTGATTAAATTGGATTAGTTAGATTATCAGCTTAGAAACATGGTATCATGCATTTTATGTTCCTTCTGCTTTGGAATATTTTAGAGTTTGCAGCATTAACAATTTGGAAACCACATCCATACAAAGGCATATTTGAAGCTTGCTATTCTAAGGTGAAACATAAAAAAATTCCTAAAAGTTTTGACTGAAGGATACAGGAATAATTGTTTGGTACAGAAAGTATTTTTCCCCTCTTTGACAGGAAGTACTTTTTACAAATGAAACTTCATTCCAAAATATAATTCAGTGAAAAAACAAGACTGTTTTGGTACCATCTTTCCCTCAAAGCTGTTTAAGCTGATTGCAACAAAGATCAATAACTTCTGCAGTCCCAGCTCCACCACCCGAGGCAGACTGTCAACAGTTTTTTTCCTCTTCTGCCAGGTGGTCTTTGCTAAGTGATGAACAGATATTCTCCAGTCCTCTGCCTTTCCCTTCCTGCACCCCACGGAATGAGTACCATTGCTAGGAATTCACCTCAAGTTTCTGTGCAAAGTGATAATTTTAAAGAGGCATCATGTCTCACATCCATTATTCCTGTATGCCTCAGCTCTAAGAAGGTGCTGGGGATCTTCTCAGCACCCAGTCATCCCTTTCAATGCACCTAGCTCTGATCCAGGCCAGTTCCTTTTCAGTCACAGCTGCTGCAGTCTGGGTTCATAGTGAGTTGTTGGGCTGTAATTGAAAACTGGTCTCACTTCAGTCTAAGTAGCTCAAGAAAGAAGAAGGAGAAGGGATCTCATACTGCTCCACAAAGCTAATTCAACTCTTCCTGCATATTAGACATTCTCAGTGAGGTGCTTTTATACAGTACAAAAGGGCAAATCAAAACAAAACAAAGCAGAAAGGTTGCTTCTGTTGCAAGAATTACTGTTGATCACCCTACCTCAAATACGTGGAAGAGCTTGCATGATTTTAACTTGGGCACATCAGTCTCAGAAGACTTAGTTGTGTTAAGCTTTGTCTGAATCATCAGCTTCACAGCCTGTTTCCAACCCAAGTGCATTTTTGTGGGTGAAGTGTGGAGAACGTGCTGTTAGTGGTTGTCATGGTTTATCCCTGCAGGTAGCTGAACACTACACAGCTGCTCACTCATTCCCCACCCCCTGCAGTGGGATCGGGGAGGGAATTGGAAAAAAAAGGTACAATTTGTGGGTTGAGAAAAAGTCAGTTTATTAGGACAGAGACAGAAGGAAAAAAAGTAATTATAAAATAATTAGAATAATCAAAACACGCACAATGCAATTGCTCACCACTCACTGACTGATGCCCAGCCAGTCCCTGAGCAAGTTCCCCTGGCCAGCTTTCCTCCTAATCACTGTGCTGAGCATGATATAGTATCCCTTTGGCTTGTCTGCATCATGTCTCCATCTCTGGGTCATTGTCACAGCTCTTGTGCACCCCAGCCTCCTCATTGGTGGGGTGCTGTGAGAAGCTGAAAATTCCTTGACTTAATGTAATCACTGCTAAGCAACAACTCAGTGTCCAGGTCCCTTGCAATCTTACCCAACCTACAATTCTGTATGCCTGTGTTATCAACATTATTTTCATCCTAAATCCAAAGTACAGTTCAGTATTTTCATCCTAAATCCAAAACCTGCATAGTGGGAAAAATTAATTCCTAGCAATAACAGTCTTCCCAGTAGCTGTTATGGACACTTCCTCCTATTTCTTTTTGCTCACATTAAGACACAGTGAATTTCTACTGCAAACCATAATCTCATTAGTAAAACAAAAATGCATGTTCTGTCATATGACAGGTTTCTAAGTCTGGAATATATTCTTGATTAAATTGGCTTTGGCTGTGTAACCCCTATTAACATTAATGCCAGCCACATGGCTGAAACTCTGAATATGAACTTGAGAATAAATCATTACAACGCAATTGGTTAACTTTTATTGCCCTGAATGTCAGCGATATCAGCTGGAGAGAGAATCAGAGTCTTCCATGCAACTGAGCAGGTGATTTAACCCATTTCTTGATATTTGGCACTAAGATGAACAGGTTTTTTTCAGATTCTTTATATCCTAAATAGTTCTGCCTTGTAAAAAAATATGTTAAAGCTTTAACTTAACAGATGTGAATAGATATAAATGGATATGTGTTTGGATTTCCCACACTCTTAAGACTGAGTTAGCATAACACCTTTTTCAAAAAATGAAAAGCTTAAAAACATTCTCTCCAAATCTCTAAATCAACTCATAATGAATGAATTAATAAATACATCTTTCTTTTTTTTTTGTGAAAGCTTTTTTTCACTTGTTAACAAATAGCCTTTTATTTTCAGAAAACACCTTGTTGCAAAGACTAGAGCAGATTTGCTGAATACATTTTTGTACTATTGAGCAGTCAAACTGTGTTTATGTATCAGAAAATAACATTTATTTGAGCTCTGAATTTAAATCATTCTGTAAACAGTAAATTAACTTTGAGAGTACAAAACCCTTCATATCAAAGAGCTGGTCAGATATTAAATTTATGATTTCTTCACATTTTTATTAAATAAAAGATATTAAAAATCTGCTGAAAACACTACTGCAATCAGTGAAAGGGTGCCCACTGTCATTAGGAGCAGTTGGATAGAGCCCACCATGGGAAAAAATCAGTATTCAACTCATAGGCTTTCAGTTTGCCAAGTTCATACACAGGGCACATCCACATCTTGCAGAACGAGGCATTGACTTCCTCCAGCACAAGCAGGAGATGTTGTTTGGATTTTAATTTAATCCCTTGTTGATTATTCATTGGTGTGAAGCTGAAGAGTGGATAGAATACCAAAACAGACACTTTTAAAGCTAAACAAAGTATGTTAGACTCTTTAAATTGTGTACTCAAACCTGAATAAAACACACTGTATATATAAACACACTGCCCACACACATAAACTTGCTTTCTCTCTGTTTTTGCATACTTCCATATATATATATATCCATAAATTGATCTGAAAGAAAAGAAAGACTTTTTAAACCTTGAAATTTTCTGCTACAATTTTACTTCATAAATTACTCTCTTTGTGGGGTTATTTTTGGGGGGGCATGTGTATGAATGAGTACAACATAGGTCTGGGTAGAAAAACACATCTGGCTGGGGAGAGGAAACATGTACACTGAGAAGGTAGTGTGGGAAAGTTTCCCAAGAACTAATAACCACTGTTGAGTCTCCAAGAACAGATAAACTTGTAACACTGTGAGTGAGTGAATTTGCCAAACCTGTTCAAAGTCACAAGTGTACAGTGATGTCAACAACTTACAGTTGTGGTCTGTGTGTGCCTCATCTCTACCCATAAACAGAACAAGGATACTTGTACTGGGAGTGTCCAACACATTATCAGGATAAAACTATAAACTTTTTTTAAAAATAATTGCATACTAAGGCATTCACTTTTCAATATTCCAGCAATTCTAATTTCATGTCATTATGTTTGTGTTTTGCATCCTTTGGTTTTATTATAGAAATTTAATTCTGGTGGTTAGACTCAGGCTTTGCCAAGTAGCACTGAAATAAACAGTTTTGGTGATGATTTGGCATTTATTTTATGTTAAGTCCAGAAATAAATATATGGTATCTTGTGATGGTAGAGAATATCATGATGCATGTGGCATACTCATCAGTGCTGTCCTTCACCTTCCTTCTACTATTTCTTGAGAAAAGTCATGAGGCCAAGAGAAAATAAGATATAATGGTTTCCTGAGGGTGATAAGCTTTGCATGAGTAGCTTTAAGTATAGACAGACTGTAGATAGCTTTGTGTGTTATATGGCTAGTTTAATTACAGACAAACTGTAGATAGCCTTTCGTATTGTATTTGATCTAAACACAAATCTATGTTAGTAAAGTCCTCAACTTACTCTGAAGTCTGAGGTCTTGAACATCAATGAGGGTAAAGGCTTGAATACACATCAAGCATTGTGTAAAGAGGCAATGTTATAGATTCATGACACGGGTGTTGACTTTTGCACTACTTGGTTTTCAGAGGATTAAGTTTAGCTATTCGTTCATAATGAGAGGGCTTGAGTACTCAGTGAGCAACCTAATGTTAATCTGTGCATTAGCGAAGATTTTTAATAAACTTCATAAATATGCAGGGCAAAAGGGAAGAGATTAAAATTGCCACAGTAAAATTAATCTTGGCATTTCGTACCTTCTGAGTATTTTATTTTTTATCATGATTGTTTTCCCCGTATATGAAACACCAGGGAAGTGTTGCATGAAACTGAGAATAAATAAGAGAGAAGCAGGTTCAGACAAAGCAGTCTGTTGCCCTTGCCCCAGATGGTGCATGGTTTCTCTAAAATGTTAAAAGCAACCTGAATCTTGTGTGCTTGAGAAAGTGTAATACAATGAAGACTTTTTATGGTATGCAATTTACAGTGTTTGTAATGGTTCTGAGAGCAACGTGATCTCACAGGAAAGCCATTTAAGGCAGGAGAATTACACCAATGAAAAATGCTATGTGAAAACCACAACAGGAATGCAAACTGGGAAAAAAACCCTGAATAAGGAGCAGAGAGGAGAACTTACTTATTACACTTGCATTGAAGAGCAGTTTGAATCCATTCATGAATAGAATCAGGAGGGAAAAATGGATCCATGTTGATGAAAATTATGCAGGGAGGCAACAGGTGTTGAGACCTCCCTAGTCTGGCTATCTCAGGCGGCTGAGCAGGTCACCATTTCTTCAGACAGCAGTGGACATCTGCTCAAAATGATCAGGAAGTGAAAAGCTACTGAGTCAGCCCAACAGCTTTCATATTAAAGGCAAACCTCAAAAATCCTACATGACAACTCAGAAAGAAACCTGATTGCTAGTACACTCCAAGGCTGGAGTTCATCACTGGATGCCTTTCCCATTTCATGCAAGCAGGAATGTACACTTTTGGTGTTAGCTATAATCTATTTTTTTTACATCTTTAAGCTGTTATGATATTAAATATGAATTTAGATGAATTGGACAAGCGTGCCTGTGTGTGACCATTCATTCAGGGCAACAAAAACAGTTATAAATTGGTGGTAAGGCAAATCCTGGGAAGGGCCTGCAGTTTAAGAGCTCAAAGAAGGTGCCTTTCTCCAAGGTCTGCTTGCAGACTGTTGCAGTCAGAGAAGCTTCTGACATGAGACACAAACTGGAACCCTTCAAGCAAGAGGCAGACTGAGCTCCTGTGCCCACCGTGACAGTGATGCTCCCTGCCTGTCTGCAGGGATGGAGAGCTGTGATAAATAGTGCTTTGGGAGTGGGGAGAAAGTAAGAGTGAAAAACACTGCAGGGTGCAAAGTGTGCCACTGACTGGGTGGAGAGTTCACGTGTTTAGTGTAGGGGAACCCTTTATTCCTGCTCTTTTCAATGTTCTGTACTCAATAAAGGGAAAAAAAAGCAGCAACACATGAGACTACACAGAGTGGAATATCAGGGCTGTGGGGTATAACGGCAGATTCTGCCATCCTCCAGTTGAGCTTCTGCTCTGTACACTCCAATTATGTTGGCTCCTCTCATTTTTTTCACCTTGCTATACCTCTATCTCTTCCTGCAGAATTTATTCACCTCCTTCTCTCTTACTGATTACTGTTTTCCCTGCGTCTGCTCCTCCACTTCTCCATCCACCCCAAACTGCTGTGCCTGCTCATGAGCTTTCCTCACTCCTGTTTGTTTTCTTCCATAGCTCCTACTCTCTTCTCCCTTCTCTATCTGACTCCTGTTGCCTTCTGTAGCAGAGTGCATCCCACCCTGAAAGAGAGAAAATCTTCCTGCTGCCAGATCCATGGTCCTCACCACGCCATGGTCCTCACCTCCTCCTCATGGAGTCATTTGCAGAGGACTTACACCTGCTGGATGAAGCTGCTCATGCTTTGGTGGGGTAAGATATAAGAACTGTTGTCAGGGAAGAGGAGCTCTGACTTGGACTGAGTTTGTTCAAAACAAACAGTCTGGGGAGAATTCACCTGATAAACTAAAGCCTCCATCCAGCTTATATAAACAGAGGTGTTTTTTTAGAATTGCCAATAATATTTGGACAGCTTGTCACAAGGGCAGTAAAAGACATTGCTGCTTGAGGTGGTCCCCAGCCTTTCTCAATTTCAATTACATTATCTCCACATAGAAGTGCTGGTTTGACTCCTATGGTTCGTCTGCCTACTCCCCATTAACCATCTGAAGTTCCTATTTTCTAAAGATGACTAATTTTCTGTTACTTACACAGTATACTTAGTACTGAAAATATAATCCGAATGCAAAGACAGAAATCTCAGGATTTAAACAAGATCTATTATTGCTTCATTTGAGCTCTGAGCCAAAGGTGAATATGTCTAGATTTTACAATGATGTGTTGAAATAGTGTTTTAAAACTCTCATTATATATACTATCATTTAGAAAAAGATCTTCACCTTTTAACCGAGGGTTGAAGAGTGGGTCACAGGTGAGAGGAACAAAGGTACTCATGTAGTCATTGCAAAATGCCCCATATCACTAAACAAACTACTTTTAAAAGGTAGAAATCTCTTGAAAATTAAAATATTCCAAAAGCATTTAGTGTGAGCCTCTCTTTTACATATATGTTAATGTGAAATATAAAATTTCAACCTAAGAGTCAAGCCCTGCTGTGTGATTGCTGTTTGCTTGTGTGCCAGGTACCGCTGACAAACCATTCTCTTGCTTGCTGTGCCATGTGGCCAAAGGAGATTGTTTGAGCTCTTGTACCTCCCCGATGCCAGGAGAGTGTGCTGTGGGCTGGGAGCTGCCAGCAGGCAAGGATGCAGGGGGACTTTTCACCGAACAGCCCTCTCCAAGGAGGAGGAGGCAGGACAGTGTGGTTAAATGGGATATATGCGAGAGCTGGGGCAGCTCAACGTTGCCCACAGATGTAGGCAAAACTGACTGTTACTGCCCAAAAGAGCAGGAGTCCTTATTCGTGCAGGCAGTTTGGGCATCTGTGCCCTGGGCAAAGGAAAGAGGAGAGGTGTCAGGGGTGATCTGGGGGTGTCACTATGGTTTTCCAACAGTGAGAAAGGGTGTGAGGGGCCTGGCCTGGGGAGGGAGAACGTATGGAAGGAATATATTTACTGGAAGTTTTTTTGTCAAATTTTGGAGATATTGGGGATGTCTGAATCAGGTAGGGGACAGAAAGGAGAAGGGTGTATGGTTGGAAGGAATCAAGGTCTGGGAAGGATCTGCCAAGGGTAGCTGTGTGTTTGAACAGTGATCTTTCTTTTCTTCTGCCAGAATTGTCTTTTCTGCCTCCACACCCCTTCAGTAGAATGCCTTTTAGTGCCCAGAGATCTCCTTTCTCCATCTTCACATGATTCTCACACAACTACATACTGCTTTCCAAAAAGCCCTGTTCTCCTCCTGCCAAATCTTTCTTCCTGCTCATGATACTCTTGCAGTGATCAGTGCTGCTCAATGGGTGAGGAGGTGGCACCCCACCAGGCAGCCCTGGAGAGCCTGGCCAGGAGTCGGGCAGGCCTTGCTGCTTGGTGAAGGAGTGGCAGGGATTTCCTGATGTGCCTGGCAGCAGCAGCAGCTGGGCACTAGGAAGTGCATCAGTCATCATGAAAGTGCTGTGGGCGGTGGTTTTTCCAGAAGGCTTTCCATAAGGAACAGAGATCAGCTGTAGAACTGGAGTACCTAAGACTCCCTTGCCCAAAAGTTCCCACATAGATAAGTTTTAAGCATAAGAGTCTTTTCATGCACAGCAACCAGCACAATGAGCACCAGGACATCTGCATTAAATAACAGAAAATACTAAACTTGCCCACTTTGACACAGCTAAACTAGGACAAGGAACCAGGAACCTGTTGAACTGACCACTTCTCCTATAGTAGCTTGGAAGCTAGGAAATAGAAAACCCTCTTGAAACTCCTCTTGAGACAGAAGATAGCCAGCAGGACATTAGTCGACAGTGGGGGACACATGAGACTGAGTTCCTTCATGATGAATGTCTAGAATCCAAATGTGCCAGATGATTAGAAATATATTTTTCCTCTGGGAAGTTATGCAAAAGGTGTCCACCAGTGCCTGATGTCACCATTACCAACAGACAGACTGGCACAAGTCCCAGACAGGGTTCCCTGCATACTTGCAGAAACATACATGACATCATCATTTTGAGCAAAAGAAATCTAATTTTTTAAATTCCAGGAAGCTTTAGACTGCAGACTGTCCTGCCCAGAAACAGCAAGATCTTTATTTTGCACTTGTTGTGCTAAGTCTATAGGAGATTTGGGGAAATTTGTGTGTTAAATATTTTATGCCTATACGGTGTTTTCAGTTGTTCTCAACCTGAACAAATCTCAGATCATTAAACAACAATTTTTTCCTCTGTATCCACATATGGTACCCCATCCCCAAAAAAGGCTGAAAATTAATGAAAGGGAATGCCACAAGCCGTCCTATTTAAGGTGTGATGAATGACTAGGGGCTATCTGTACATACATTAAAATGGTATTTATGCTTCTCAGGAAGCCTTGTGGAATTTCTGGCAAGCCATGAACCCAGACCCTTAGGCTGTAAGAATGTGTGTTTCTACCCTACTGAGCTGAACAGCAAATCCAGCTCAGGGCAGTACGTGATCCGTAAATAAGTCTCCATAAATGCTTCAGTCACCAGAGAGAAATAAAGAAGCATATTGTCTTAACAATGTTTAGAAAAACCCAAACAGAAAAAAAAAAGAAAGGTATTATATTTATGGTCAATTGTAAAAAAAAAATAAAAATAGGATCTTCTATAAATTAATATTTTTAAGATTGTTTTATTTTGAAAGATGTATTCATTTGCAACTTAACCTGTAACTATATGGAATTACTGTTTCAAATACTGAAGTGTAGCTATGCAATTACATGGAATGAAGGAGTCTTATCATGCAAGGGCAGTTTACAGTTTTTGAGCGTGCTATCTAATCCTAGAAAAGATGTTAAAATATAATTGTTTTGTGACAGATTTCCTTTAAGGTGGAATAGTGGGTTGCTTTTGCCTTCTAAATAGCATTTTTTCTACATCCGTGTATGCCAGGAATTTGCAGTAAAATATAGATTTTTAGATGCTAATCTGACAATTCTTTCAGTTGAACTTACTTTATATACTATATTTAAACAAAAAGTGGAGTGTCAGGACTTAATATCAAAACTACTACAGAATTCTCCAATGTTTCCCAATATACAGTTCCGAGGCTTCTTGCCTTGGACTCTTTTTAAAAATACAGTCTTTATTGGTAGTGGAAGTAAATAATTTTCATATTATAATTCCTCCAGTAACAAGTTACAACAATCAAATTCTGAATTAACAAATATTATGCAAGAATAGACAACATTAGCACCATTGCTGAGACCAAGAATGCCTTCATTTTGGATATCCACACAAAGTATTAGTGAATTTGATTTTCCACAGGTTTTTGCACATCCTTAGTCACAAGCAAGAAATCTACTTTGATCCTTTATCCTACACCTATGTTGCTTTAACATCCATGTAAATAGATTTATAGCAAAAATATCTAAAAGACTGGTAGTTGGTTTTCTCTCAGCTGAGATGTTTAATCAGGTCAACAGACATTAGGAATTCTGAGGGATGAGTACTACAGCTTCAGAGGTATAGCAGTACACAAAGCATAATATAATACAAAACAATGGCACTGACTTATAAAAAGACCATGACTAATGCTATAAAGTGATTAAGTAACATAAAACTATTTTTTGGGTCCTGCCTAGACTAAAATTCCTAAGTAAACAAGAACACCTCTGGGGAATAATAAAATTTACAATATTCAGTGAAATGTTAGTAAGCTATGAGATAGGAGTAAACCAGAAGCAAATACAATTGAAATTTTAAAACTGTCATTTCAAAAGAAAGCTGGTGGACAGCTGTTGGTCTGGGAATATGTGCCAAAAAGCAGGTTGGAATTATCAGCAAGAGCACTTGGAAGTAATAGAATGACTTGCTTGTCACAGTCTGGAGTGTCATGCAATAAAGCACATGAAAAATTACCCCCAATCTGTCTAAATGTTGAGAAAGGAAAAAGATACTGCAGATAAACAGCTGAAGAGATGAATGTCCAATAATTAACTCAGTCTGACATTAAAGACTGAAGAGCTTAAAAGTCTTTAGATAGTATGTAACTGTAATTTTCATTTCAATAAAACATCCTAGAGAAAAGGTGCTTTACACATCCTCCCACATATCTCAAGAAATTATCAGAACAAGTGAAAGCAACAGGAAAGCCAAAGGCCTCATGGAGTTACTGTGGCATACAATTGTCTTCTTGCAGGAAGAATAACACAAAGGAAAAAGAAATCATCACCACACTTTGATTCTGAGAAAATTATTGTAGCAACCTGGAAGAGGAGCTAAACCATTATCATGTTTGTACACTTTAACAGAACTTTAACAGTTCTGTGAATGGGATATAGTGATCATCCCGTACAAGCTGAATGATCAAACTCCTCAAGTCATGCTTCTTTCTTCAAAAAAAAGCAACACTCAGTGGAAAATTTAATAATAAAAATGTTAAGGAAATTAATTTCCAGCACTTTTGGAGATAAGGAGAAACTTTTTATTCTTGGTACAGAGCAACCACCAAGAGCACTGACATTTCCCTTTAGAAAAATCACTTCAGCCAGTGCAATCACTTCTTTTTTACAAGGCACTTCAAAATAAGAAAATAATACACACACAACCCTTTCTAGTTCAAAATTTCTGCCTGAAATAAGACCTTTCCACGGTTTTATTTGCTGTTCCTAAGCAGATTAAGAACTTCTGTACTAGTGATACAATTAACGAGAAAAAAAATTCACATTTTACTTTACACACAGCAATATGGGCCCTGAGGCAATGCAGTCGTATGCTAAAGCTGGGTAACTAACCACTGAATTCTTGTCAGCAGCTTCTACAGAAAGATTTAAGACCAACAGCAGAGCTCAAAAATAAAAAAAAAGAAATACAAGTTTACACTGAAACCTTGTCAGAGAAAAGGAAACCTGATTTTTACTTGAAGAGGGGATTCCATATCCTGTGGCTGAGTAAGTATACTTAGGCCTTAATAAGATACACTCATTTGGAAATATTAATTGCTTTTACATAAATACAGGGTCAGAGCCTTGCTAACTCTCCTAGCTGTGATTGTGTCTGCTAGGTGGCCTTCTCTGGAAAGAAGGGCAGACACATAATCATCTCTCAGAATCAGCAGTAGATTTCGCTTCACAATTACATCAATGATAACACTGTACACTGATTCAGGCTTATCTACTCTGTGTCCTCCAGGCTACATCTTTCTCTTGAGAATAACTCACCCAGGGCACTTTCTAAACTAGTTAAGGAATACCCTTTATCACACTCAAACTGGATGGGTTGTTTTGGTGCTCCATCTTTTTTTCTTCATCTTCTGTCAAACAAAACTATGGAAAAAGAAATTTGATTACATAACCTTGTGCTGTCACATATCCAAAAGAGCTCCTAGCATGTGGAAGAAATGCCTGTATTTTTGTTTTTTGCAAGTCACACCTCCAGAAATATAATAGGAAAGAGGACATAGACTATTGAATGTATCCAGACCAGTACACATGTAGTCCAAACGTAAGATCTTGTTCAGGCTCAGAGTAAGATTTAAACATTATCTATATGGTTGTTCAAGCAAGAATTCAATTGCTTGATGCCTTTGAAACTACATTTCATTATAAGAAGGAGATGCTGGGGTTTTTTCAAGTTTTAGGGTGGACAGCATTGAAAGTGATGGCTTGTGTGAAGATAGAAAAATATAAGCAGAAAGATAGTTAATGTTCCTCAGTTTAGGGAGGAAAACTGTATTGCTCAAATGTTCATCCCAGTGGAAAGCATAACCTAAAGAATATATCAGAAATTATGTTGATCCTCATATCCAAAGGACGTTCTATAACAGTGCATTTCATTTAAACAAATGTTCTTCAATATGCAGAGAAATCATGATGACCTTTACAAGTATCACTATTCCTGGAGTCTTCTTTACCCTTTACCACATCCATTGATACAGACTATCTGGAATAGCCTGAATGAGAAACTATAAACCACCAAATGTCAAGTGAAATGTCATCATTAACTTTAATGTGTTACTGTTCATCATAATAAGTCTGAACTTGAAACAACATGCAAACTTGTGTAGCTTCAGTGGCACTGAAATTTCTCCTAATTTACACAGATCACAGGAAGACCAGGATAGTATTGTGTGTCCCAAGGGCAGCAAAATTTGCCTTTTGTTTGAACAGTTTCCTTTTAGCTGCAAGTACATAATTTAATTTTTACTGCATTAGTCCTTAAAATGAAATACTTTGGTAAGGGCTTTTCTTCTTTTGAACTGAACAATCAGTACAAAATATTCCAGTTGAAATGAGCTTAGTGCCCTGCCAGCACGGGGAGCAGTCAGGAGGGATAAAAAGTCCAAAGTATGATTTGTTTGAGGGCCTTCAAAACAAAAATAAATCACATCAGGGCCTCACAACAGGAAGATTTTTGTATTAAAGCTTTGAATAAAGTTCTTATTATCTAAATTCTCTTCACTGTATATTGAAAAGAATCAGCTCATTCATTTACAGTTTTAAATGTAAAAGTACATATATTAAACCCAAGTTACTTTGTGGTTTGAGATGCATTTAATTTTTTTCCCTATGAAACTTATAATCACAAAATATTATGTCGGTGTCTTCAGAATTAGAGTTAAAAAAAAAAAAAAAAAGGAAATAAAACCCAAAGATGATTTCAAGTTGCTTTTTCAGAATCCATTTAACTTTCACATTATACATTTAAACATTTTGCTATAATCTGTTCTGAGCTGTTTGCTTTTGCAAGATGGGCACTGCATAGATAATGTGCAAGCAGCATTTAATTATAAAGCTGTGTTCTCAACACCCAAATAACGTGGCTTCAGCGCATGATTCTTTTTGACAATAATTTCCTAATTGCCTTGTAGAAACTTGAGCATAATAAAGATTGTGAGGCACAGGAATGAGCTGGGTTAGATTTTATTTCATTTCTCCTCTGTCTTCTTCCCATGGCTAGAATTCCACTCCTATTTTCTCCATTAGGATATATTAGACCAATACATTTTACACAGAATTCAGCTTTAGTTTGGAAACGGATAATGCATGAGGAACCTAAAATAACTTGAAGAAAATGGTGAAGTTGGGTGCATCGACATTACATATTTTTCTTTCCCTATCTCTTCGGATATCATTATAGTTGATGAAAAGATGTACTGGAGCCACTTCTTGCCTTGCATCTATGTAACTTTGATTCCAAAACTGCTTAAACTCACAATAAGATGGTGTGGATAAATGTCTCAAGTCCTCCTTTAATTTTCCTGAAATGCATAGTTTTAGTTACCAAAATAAAATCTGACACAGAATACTCCTCCTATAAAGCCTTTCAACAAATGTTTAAATGCTTTTTCCTTATCAGCTCTTCAGTCTAAAATAGCCTAAACCCAAAAGAAACAGGGCTGTAATACACATAGAGGACAGCAGTACTTATTCCCCTTCAAATGCTCTGTTTGGTCCTAAGAGAATACACCTGCCTCTCTGAAGCAGTTTCATCCACTCCCCAAAGAAGAACCTGGAAAATGTGGCTGCAGTTATATTTAAACCTCACATGTAGGTTCTCCTGGTCCCCAAAGAGCATCATGAACTGAAACAGGCTTCAGGGAAAACAGCATATTTGATAATTAGTCCCTTTGAAACAGCCTCCATTTCTCCAAATACAGAACAATTCAGAATATTTTGATGACTGTAAAAGGAATCTGAAGACCATGAAGTGCCAAAAATTTTCTCATGGAAGCATTCACACTTTCTGAAGACCTTCAGAATATATAATCTGTCTTCAGGTGACACACCAGCCTCCCTGCACTCATCCCCCAGACTTCTCATGCTCAAGCTATTGAAAAAGATGCCACGTTCAATTTCTTGTTGAAAATTACAGTGGCTTATTCTGCTAACAGTGCTTATCCTCTCAGGGTGTCTTCCTCATATCTTGTCCCTCAATGCAGGAGACTTCTCCACCCATTTTTAAAGACTAACCCCCATAACTTCCTTGAAAAGTAAGCTGACAGCTATATATACACTATACATTAAAGCCTTGAGCTCGGTGTGTTGCTCAACAAACTCCAGACTGCTGTGTGCCCTGCACTTAGCACAAATCTCAGCACGGATGTTGCAGCTATTCACATGCTGGAGCAGGTGAGCTCTGAGCCTGGCAGCCTTCTATTCCTCTACATCTATCTTGGGAAGACAGATCGGGGATTGACTGTCTTGTAATGCTGTTAGTTGCCTCCATTCAATTCACCCTTCGAAACTGCCTTCCAGAAATAGATGGCAGAATAGGTTCTGAAATTGATGACTGTGGGGCTCACTGGGATTCTTCCTCTATTCCTGAGTTCTAGGGTCTTATCTCAGCTGATCTTCAATTCTGCTTAGAATGACTTTTCTACTGCTTGCTAATCATATCCTGAGGTAGCCAACTGCTTCCTGGGCTGTATCAAAATGGGACCAGCAGCTCGAGGTAGGTGAGTCTCCCCTTCCACTCTGCTCTTGTGAGACCCTACCTGGAGAACTGCACCCAGCTCTGTGGACCCCAACATAAGAAGGATGTGGATCTGTCAGACTGAGGCCAAAAGAGGGTCATGAAGATCCTCAGAGGGCTGGAGCACCTCTCCAATGAAGACATGCTGAAAGAGTGGAGGTTGTTCAGACTGGAGAAAGGGAGGCTTCAGGGAGACCTTAGACCAGCCTGTGAGTTCCTAAAGTGGATCTAAAAGAAAGCTGAAGAGGGACTTTATAGAAGGGCAAATAGTGACAGGACAAGGGGGAATGGCTTTAAACTGGCAAAGGGTGGTTTCAGATTAGATGTTAGGAAGCAATTCTTTGCTGTGAGGGTGGTGAGGAACAGTTTGCCCACAGAAGATGTTGGTGCCTCATCGCAGGCAATGGTCAAGGCCAGGACGGATGGGGCTCTGAACAGCCTGGTCTAGTGGAGGGTGTCCCTGTTCATGACAGGGGTGTTGGAACTAGATGGTCTTTAAGATCCCCTCTAATCCAAACCATTTGTCTGCCCTGGGAGGGTCATATCACACCTGCCCACCCTGCATACACACTGAAAGAGCACCAGAGTGCACAGCACCATATTAAAAGCCCTACAGGCTTTTGGCTTGAGGAAAGGGAGAGCAGCTCATATTTTCTTATTTGCTGGGGAAAACAAGCATGCTTTTGAAGAATTGTGTTTTCATATTTTCAAAAGCTTTCCCATTTTATGCTTTCAAAATAAGCACCCTTAGCAGCAGTTTCTGTTGGAAGAGAAATATCCAACCTCAAAAAATGCAAAAATAACCTTAGATCTTAAGTGGATTTGCATTTTTCTTACAAATATTTTGCTTGGTGTTATTAATTTGGATGTAAATGAGTTCTATTTAGGTATACTGAAAATCTGAAAGGTTCCTTTTTAGTACTAGTTCAATTATTGTCATGGCATAACGCAGTACTCTGAGACTAGGGAAGAAAAATTTACTGGCATTCTGCCATCCCTAGCCATCCTCCAGTTATATTTATAGCCTAGGGAAGTCCCAGTGCTACTTTTACCACATATGTGCAGTACAAGTGAGAATCTTTCGTTGCTGGGTTTCTTTTCAAAGCTGTTAACTTGGGACACTACAGCAGGCAGTGTCTGGGACGTCACCTAGCAGCTAAATCTCCCAGTCACAGCAGAGATCTAATGGAAATTCCACTGAACGCATGGCACCAGTTTTCTCTTTAAATTATGCTAAAATTTGACTGGAGCAGAAAATGAGAGTTAGACTACAGCTTTCATTATAGGTTTTAGTTTATATTTTGCAGTTTGCCACAAACTGCTCAGCACTTCTATACAAAATATGTCTTTGCTGTTCTTTAATCATTCATAATACATGCAACTCTCTAAGGTGCACAGAGAATGTGTGTGTGCCTATAATACAAAGCTTTTGCCTGGTAAGGTGCAAAATAAGTATTCCAGGTATTCACTGTGCAACATCCTGTGCTTAACTATAGAAAGGTACAAGGTAATTC
This sequence comes from Entomyzon cyanotis, assembly GCA_024500445.1. Lineage (NCBI taxonomy): Eukaryota > Metazoa > Chordata > Aves > Passeriformes > Meliphagidae > Entomyzon > Entomyzon cyanotis. Next base: position 35,375,645 of record JAKEPQ010001018.1, on the reverse strand, counting down.
AGTCTATTCTTAGAAGCATCATGACAAATTGAATTAATTTATGTCAACAGATTTCTAAAACCAATTAAAGCATTTTAACAGCATGCAAACAAATAAAAAAACCCCATTCCTAAGAATGCTATTGTAATTTACTTTGATATGTTCTTAAAACTAATCTGGACCATGACAGATTAGAAATCACAGGACAATACACATTATTAAGCTCTGCTTACAGGCTGGCTGCTGTGGTTTTGCTGTCATGCAAGGCTGTTATTTGAGCAAGGACAGAGCAAGAACTGTCCTTTAAAAACGTAATAGCGGCATGCAGCTTGGGTTTTGTTATGTTCTATTGGGAGAAGAATCACAAATTTATGCTGTAATTCTTTATTTATTGTATTTAATTTTTTAATCTTTTAAATTTTGCAGAGATAATGTAGACGAGACATTTGTCTCATATACAAATATTTTCCTAGCAGCTGAAATGCTAGAGAATGAGTTCTTACTTAATGTTGAGAAGCATGTTAAACTGTCCTTATCACAAAGGGCCCAATATAGAATTCTGCAAGAGGATCCTTGGCTGTCCTGATGATAAATGGAAAAAAAAGAAGCAATAAAAGGTAACAGTGAGAGCAGCAGTGATGTAGCTGTAATGTAACTGAATTTAAGTGAAAAATTAATTACTGCAATTTAAAAAGTGCTGCACTAGACACTACATTCATGACTACACGACAAGCTGTGTGTGCTGGTTCATCATACAGCAAGAATGCAGCTAACATTTCTGATACACTTCCTTGCTAAAAAAGTGTTTTGTGAATCCACAACCAGAAAAATAACACTGCCATTGAAACTGGAACTAAGTAATGCTGTCAGCCTTCCTAGAAGCCCTAATGACACATCAAGAACAAAAGTGAGAGGGATTTCCATACCTATCATATTCATTAGGAAAACCACTACCCATTGTTTATAAGCCTGAGTTCTGAAGCATGGAACTGTACACAGGATATAAAATCCTTTGGATTATTATGATAATAATACATGTGCAGTATTATACAGAGCATGGAAAGAAGAGATGCTGTACTAAACAAAAGTCAAGCACCTAAATAAAACTCAATTTTCTTTGAGGCTTATTTTTTCAAGATAATAAATTAAGTGCACCGTAAAAAGAGGCAGAAAAATTCAGAATTTGTTAGCACTGGAAATATTTAACAGGAATCAACCTCCATATTTCTGTACCAGAAGCTGAAGGAAAATGAAAATGGTTCTCTTTATAGGGCTGTTTAAATTCAAGAGGGTTCACATATAGGATTCTGAGCTCTATTCCCACGTTGATTCAAATGAAATGTTTAGAATTTACTAGATTTCTGTCTTCTGTTCAGAAGTTTCAGTTTTGTGCTATCAATATGTGACATTAATTAACCTGTTGAATACTTAAAATTCTTGAATTGAAGATTCTATACTACTGCACACCTGATTACTCATATATATCTCATAAACAGAAATAAAAATCAGCACAAAACTATACATACTTAGAATTTCCATAAATAAAATAATTGTTTACTGACCCTTCTCTATCTCTAACCTGACTTTTAAATGTAGCTTCTCTCTTATTCACTAATCAGATACTTCTTCCTAAGCCAAGTATCCACAATATTTAAACATTTATGTGGGTCCTTTGCAAATGCAATCTTTGTCAAGCTTACAGGTAGTATGTTTCACCAATCAGAATCCTAAATCAGTTGCAAACAATGGTGGATGCCCAACTGACTTTAAAAGCAGACCTCTTCTCTTACCAAGCAAGTAGAACTTCCAAATTCATTACCTTTTTTTGGTTCACTGACAGATTCAAGGTGTAACACAAGGCCTATATTTTTATACCAGCTTATCGGATACAAAGGGTAAAGAAGGGAAAAAATAAGTTTATTTATAATTTTTCATGGTAACGTCTATTGTATTTCAGAGGTTGTCTTTTATTGCTGTCCTCAAGATCAGCTGAAGCTAAGAACAGGTAGTTCTCTTTTGAAGCTCAAGAAATGCATGTCATAACATGTTTATGCAAAAATATTTTAATATATTTTGCTATTAAAATTCATTGCAACTTCTTTTCAGTGGAGCAATACTCGGTAAAATTGAGTTCTCAGAATTTCTACAAACCCCAAATATACAAAACATGAAACTGTGGCTAGCACAGGTCTTTCCCATGAGAACTTTCTCCTGTGTTTTATAAACAAAGATAAAGTTTGGATGTTATTAAAAACAGTGTCTCGAGATTTGGACAGTTCAGGCCTGGCCAATCGTGCCTAGGGGGAGGTTTCTGACTGACCAATCTGGGTGACCTCTGAAAAGTCTATATAAGTTGGAATCAAAATAATAAAGCTCTCTTTTCTTGCCACACTGAGAATGCGGGTCTTTTCTCTGCTAGCGGCTCAACAGCGACATGAAACTACAACATTCTTTTTCTGATATGAGAAAACCAAAATTACAATCTTAAAAAGTAAGTTTCCAGTCACTCTTCTGGCAAGCTGGAGTGAGGTTTTAAGCAGCTGTGTCAGATTTTAATTCTCTAGACTTTCACTAAAGAGATCATATCAAATAATCAAAATCTGATTAAAACAGAAAACATCTGGATATTAAAGTAATAATGCATGTAGCTGGCTTTGAACTTAAAGACAGGTCAGGGTTCCCCTCTTTTTAAATGGCAATATTTGCAGTATTTTTTTCAGAAACTACCACATAGTGTTTTGCTGTCGTGTGCTTCTGTTCACTCATACAAGGTGTCTCCTGCTATATGCTGCTTCTGAGGGAAAGATGCTAGGACACCACTCTAATGCCAAATCACTATAATGGGAATTTACTGTGAGTGTGGCAAGGAGACCTGATTTTTCAGTCAAAAAGAAAAAGTGCTATAAAATTTCTCTCCAGCTGAGTTATTTCTTTCTCTAAAGACAAGGACTTGAGTTCTTTTTATAAATGGGTGCATTGTCTCAATCTTGTGAAAACTGTTCCTGTCCTTCCATCTCTGCCTTTTACCATCTCAGCCTCTTTCTCACCATCACCCAACTACATCCACACCAGGTGGGGAAAAAACTCCACTTTACCATTTGCAACTTGCTTCTTCTGCAATTTTGGGTCCCCTTTATTGCCTCTTGATTTAGGGTCAGCCTTTCAGAAGGGTGAGGCAACAGCATTCAGAAGAGGCAACCATACTCTGAAGAAGTCTCTCTTAGTCAAATGCTCTGCTTCATTTTAATAAGTGTGCCGTACCAACAAATTACTGGGGAAAGAGGAGGAAGAGGGGAGAAGATATCAAAGATTCACTTGGTTTTGAAATGCTAATGAATATAAAAGAATTAAAAGTGTTTCTCTTATAGAGCAAACTGCTAATGTTTTGTACCTGCTAGACATAGAATTAATTTCAAAATAATTAACTGGTTACTTCTGGGATGTTTTAAAAAGTATTATGCAGACCTGCAGTTGAAAATTTGAAGAATATTATTAACACATTACATCAGGAAATGGTGTGGTCTGTAAAATTAAGCTATTTTCAGAAAAAGGGAGTACTATTAGTGGTTGGATGTGGTTTATAAATAGGATTCTATCACGACGAAATTAGACATATAGAAAGATTTTAGAGAGAAATTAAAGACCACTTATGTCATAATTGCAGGATAAAATTACAGACCTGAAAGTACTCCTTCTTTTCTGTTATTCAGTTGATATCAACTATTATTGTGCTGAATTATTTGAAAATGCTAGTTATATTTTAAAATAACTGTTTTTGCTTTTGAATGCAGATAAATAATTTCTTTAAAAGAAAATAATTTCAATTTAAATTAAATGAAAAGTAAAGTTTCTCTAAATTTTGGTAGGATTTGTTATCTGAAATGTGGGGTAACAGAATCCCCTTTTGCTATTAAAAAGTATCAGGAACAATTTCCCTTTCCACAGGCGATGCTTTATCACATTGGTTCTCAACCACATTTGCAAAATGAATGCATGGTTTATTGTAGGAATCAGTCAAGCACTCAGAAATTTATTAGTTGCAGTAGGAAAAAATACCTTCGGAAAAAAAATTAGGAATAATAGATTCGTGATTAAGCACTGGATAAGGCTTGGGAAAGAAGGATTCAGTCACTGGGTCTTTTGCAGATTCCCTCTGGGCATTTGCTAAATTTCATTGCTTTAATCAGTAATGCCCCAACACGTAACAACTGCAGCCAGGGAGCCACACTGCACTAAATGCTATGCAGCTCCTAAAGAAAACTGAACTTGAACTGAGAAGAGTTTAGTCATTCTGTATTCCTATTATCTACCAGTAAGGTAAGAACTACTTTTCTTCCACAGGTGTATGCAGATACAATGACTGGAGAAATAAAAATAATGTTCTTGTTGATAAGATGCATTTTCCTGATCTGGTTTTGTTATTCACTGTTGTCTTCTGTCATCTGCCATGTCTTGGATTTCCCTTTTCTTCTCTAGTCCTCATATTATTACTCTTTTTTACTCTTTTCCTTTGCTGTTGTTTTACAGTGCACTTCTCTATCTTCCAGAAGGTATTTCTCTCTTATTCAACTCCCCTTATTCTTTATGAACTTATTAGCAAGTTAAGTTTTTTTTTCAAATCCCTCTGAAAACCTCTTTGACATTGGTGACATTGTATTGACTGTGTAAGAAAAGGGTGTTTAGTTTCAAACATTTCTTCCTGATCCTAGGACAGAATTCCTCTTGATCTCAATAGTGCATATTGTGGTAAAACTGTGGAATTCAGATTATTTTCCTGGAACTACACAGATAGGTTGCTAAGAGCTTTGTGGTGTACATTGTACAAAGCCCTGTGGACAATGTTCACTAGATCTTCATCCAAACTAACTAACTAGGGAGACAGCTATTAATACTAACATGTGAGGAGTTAAAAAACTCTGAAAAAGGGACAGACAAATAAAATCCAGGACTTCTTTCCTATTAAAGGACTCAAAACTATTTAAAACATTGGTACATTCAAAATAATAAGAAATATTTCCTTCAAGTTTTTATGATTTTTCTTTACACTATGGTCTTCCCAGTGTGTCCAGATATTATGCTATAGATGTGACTTTCAGCAAATTATTTCCTATTAACTCTTTGAAGTTTAATTGATAAGTTGATGAAGCTTTGTGATAAACATACAATATTTTGAAACCTGTGAATAGATAATAATTTCCATTGTCTGTGCAAGGTTAGCTAGCATTTCAGTGTTCCTTTTAGAATGAAGACCTAAATTTTTCAGATTGATTAATCTGTAACAAGTTTTATTTAATAAAACATTCTACAGTGTCATTCCAGGGCCTCAGAAACCAGCCAGGGCCTCTGTGGAAACCAGCCATTTTTACATCAACATTGAATGATTTATGAATATGCTTTGGGGCATAAGATAATTCTGTGAACCCAGAAAAGTATCTTGCCAAAATCTGGGGGGTGTATATTAAAATGTTCACTTTCCATCAATCACATCTTCATTTTCCTAATAGAAGAGGATCAGATATTCAAGTCTAATCATGTGCTATGAAAAATTAATTTAAACCTAAGCCATAGTAGTATTTTTTACCTTAATTTTCCCCTTTATTCTAGCAGTGGATTTTTCTTTAGATCTGGATTACAGAGTACAGCACCCATTTTCACAGCAGTCTCAATATCTACAGTGGCTTTATTAGGGCTTTTTAAAAATAACTATTTTTCCCGTAGAGCCCGCAAAATTTTCTTGTGATCAAATCATTGCTAAAGTCCAAATTACTATGTCAAATAGAAACAGATGATATTCAAATGCACCCTGCCTTAACTTTGATAAATACAGACTGTAGTTAATGTATATTTATGTTAGTTAGGATTGTAGGAGTGGGCTTGTACCTTTACCTTACTGGAATAATAATGAATGAATCTGCACAAGCTAAAAACTGGGTTCCTCTGAAAGCAAACCCTCAAGCTCCTGTTTCTCTTTAAAGGAATTCTAAGTTCAGTAACTGTGGTCCTACAGCTGCTGTAGTTACCATACTACACTAGTGATGTTACAGACAAAGGTGTTAGGTGAAGCAAAGTCCAGCTTATAGCACAGGGACGAAGCAGAGTGACAGACAGCAGGTCACAGGTGCCCCACAGCTGCCCACAGAGGGAGGGAGTCAGCCAGCAGCACGAAAACGGCAGGAGACTTGAGCAACAAAAGGTCTTTTGGATGCTGTGGTACTTCCAGAAGTTGCCTCCATTCTTGCTGCTGAGAGAATATGGAGACCTCACCTCAGCTCTAAGATGCAGGGATCCCTAAATTTATAAGGGAATGAGAACTTCCAGCTTGCAGCTTCTTTCTTCTTTGTTATTTGAGTTGCCAAAGACTTTTGTTTCCAACAAAACATCTTTGCCTTGTGATCAGTCTTTAAATTCAGGCTTTATAGCACTTAGTAACTAAACTCTGCTTGAGGTCTAAAGAAGGAGGATTTCATACTGCTCTCTTTTAACTACATTAAAATGGTACTAAAATAGTGCAACAATAGTACAGAAAGTTTTAAACTTTGAGTTTAGATTTGTTTCTGTGGCTTTAATGTTATTTGTCTAAGTGCTGCTTTGGATTTTTTTCCTGCATTATGAAGTTACTTAAACTCATATTCATTTTTCTTCATACAAAACAATGTGTTTAAAACCCCTTACCTAACCTTTTTCTGGAGATTGTCTCCTACTTCTTATTTTTACTTTGCATGTTTTATGTTTTTTATCTTTTTCTTTTTCTTTAAATCACTCCTTTTCTTTCTTTATTGGAAGCCAAAAGTGAAACTTGCATTAGAGAAATTGCAACTCAAAGAGTCCTTAAAGATAAATATCGATTTAAGGCATCCTTATACAAATAAAGCAAACCAGACTCTTACAGCTTCACAAAATCCATAGCTTTAAGTGACCCAAGAAGAAAAAAAATTGATTACTTTCTTTAGTCTGCTTACTAAGGAAACTCAAAATTTACTTTTAAGAATATGCTGTTTCTGAGGACCTGATGACCACTTCTGTCTTTGTTTGTCATGTAGAACAAGTGGCTGAATGTTAAACTTCACAGTGAATTTAACATCTCAGTAAGAATGTCTCGAGAAAATAGAAATGTGCTTCTAACAATGTAATGTGATTTTAAAATTTCAGTGTATTAGATTAACTCTTCCCCCTAAGGGATTAAAAGGAAAAAAATATTGCAACAGGTATACAAAGTTTTCTGAACAGCATCACCTTTGAAGTTAAAACCTGGTATGGGCTATTGGGAGTGCTGCCAATTCCTAATTTCATGGTAGGAGCTAAAGTTCCAACAGTCAAGTGGCCATTTGAGGGAAAAAAAAGCTTCAAAATTAAAATATCTGGAAAATAAGGCTTAAGTAATGCTATCTTAGGTGTTTTGTTTAAGATGACAGACTCTGTCGATTTTCTCTGTCATCTATAGGCAGAAACAGACTTCTCCTGTGCAAGACAGAGAACACTTTTACCAACTTTCTCTTTATTTGCACTGTGGAGCCACTCTTTCTCCTTCGGCCACAGTGGGACTGTAAACAAACAGCCCCTACTTTTAGGGCATCAGGGTGTCAGGGTGTCGTGGCTGTAAGAAAATATTCCAAGTTGAATCTGAATACTTTTGAAAAACTAAAAATATTGGACTTGGGTAAAACCTTCTATATTCTTATTAAAAAATAATGTGCCTTTCACAAAAATTAGAGGAATAATAAGAAGAAAAGTGAATTAGTGTATGAATATTTTGCCTTTCTGAATAACCTCAGTTTCTAGCTTGTACCCTATTGGTAAGCTCTAGAACACTTTGCAACATTAAACTATTTGTTGACTGCATAATTTCATAATGTCATGTTATGGAAGTTAATGGTCTAAACCAACCATACATCTTAGATAATCTGTTTCTCTAATTACCATATTGATATTTTTGACTGCTCCATTGATGCACAGAAAATTGATACATTCAGTGCAATTGTGGAAGTTAAGATGTAAATTACATATTACACATAAAATGAACCCTAAACCTTAAAACACTCCTTTTTTAATGCAGCAGTAAGACCAAATGTCTTTATAATCAGAAAGAGATGACCAACATTGTCATCTCTTATTCCACAATCATTTTTCTTTCACTTAACATCATGATTAAGAGTCCCATTTGCAAATAGTGTGACTTCACTGAAAATTTAATCTAGCACCTGATTGGATAAATAAGGTCAATTTAGGATGAAGCAAATGAATACTATTAGACTGAACATCTGTCACTCTCTTGCAGCACAATTCATCTGATAAAATGGTTACCTCTTTATCAATTTCTTGACATAATAGGAATGAAGTCATCATAATAGAGCACTCTCGTAAGATCAATGTTTTCAGCTTTGAAAATAAATGTCTCGGCTCTGCCTCAGCATTAATGTGGCAGCTGGAGACTGTTAACCAAACCAAGTTTTGTTTCTATTGACTTATTTATAAGAACATACTTCTGAGCACTTTTTTTGGGGGGTATAAAGTTTTTCAAATTAATTTTAGGAGTATAACACCTGTGTTGTATAGTAATTACATTACTTGAAGGAAGAAATTTCAAGTGAAAGGGAGATTTTTGGTAAGAGTTACCGTATCTACAAAATTAAATTACAAGAAACCACAATATATAAAAATGAAATATTTATAATTAATATGTTGAATATGTAATGCCAGTAACAGTAATGTTTTACAGTCATAATAATCTAGACATGATATCATGTTTTTCAAATTGTGAATGTACAATGAATATTAATATGCCCATTTACGATACTTATCTTACTGAGATTAATGATTTAACATATACATATCACTGAAGTCAATGCAGTTTTTATATTCTGAATTTTATTCCTTCTTTACTTCTGGTTAAGCTTAATTTCTGAGGTAATCAGAAATAATGACAACAAGCCTGTTGATAGTGAGGCAGTCCTGTTTTATGTTCACTGATTCCCAGAAAGCTATATGATTTAACATAAACAGTGCCATATGACTTATGTGACTAGCCAAAACACAGCAGATTGCCAATAGCACAAGCTGAAATTAATCTTTGGGAGATATTCCAGTCTTTTATTTAAAATCTGCATGTAGAAAAATCTGAGCACTGAAAAGCAGTTGAAAAGGAGTAAGAACCTACCACAAAGGTAGTTGATTTCTTTTTTTCTACACTTATGCCATCCAAATCTCCCTCCAAAGTAGGAAGCAAAAATTAATACAGCCAGCAAACAATTATTTCCTTGAGGAGAAAACGCATACCATCAGAATGACTGGAAAATTTATGATCTTCACAGGGGGAAAAGTTGTTTAAACATTTAGGTAAAAGACCACCCTGCCTCTGAGCTTAAGCGACCCAAGACACTACATAATTCTGGTAGATTAGGAATCTCCAAGGTGTGTGAAAGTGCTGCTTCGTGTCAATAGGAAGGCAGTTCACAAGTTTTGATACGCCAGGGTATTCACATCACTGTAATGTAAACAAATCTTATCCTGACTGAACCCATGTATAGTTACATACTGCTCTGAGAGGCAACTCTTTCTCTGTATGGTCTGTACGTGATAGCCCAGCCACCTAATCAGGGCTATTAACTCATATGCTTAATTTAACCTGTCACATTACTAGAATGAACGCATCTCTAACCTTTGAGCGGATGGCCCAGTTGTCAGAGACTTCTCCCTTCCTCTGCACATCTTCCAAAAACTGCCAGGACAATTACTTTCCCCAGGTATTCCATCAATTTTAAAAGACACGCTCGAAAGTGACTGCACAGGACATGAATGAAAAAGTCACGACATTGGCAGCTTGTAGCCCTCTCATGACACTTCTGCCATAAATAACTTACAGGGGAACTGTGCAAACATAGAGCTGTCACCGGTCAAAGCTCTGTTCAATATAATACATGGTAGAAACATCATTAGAATTCACCTTAATTCAAGACCGCACTCAGCTATATACTGCAGGTTGGATGCCTGGACTATTTCATAATACTCAAAAGACCCATCATAACAATGTGAAGAGGTGTATTTGGAAAAAACCCAAAATGTGGATCAATGTATACACCAAAATATAAATCCTCCTCTTTCTTGTTATTTCTGCTAGATGAATATGTTGAACTTATGTATCACGGAAGTCCTTGTTCTTTTTTTTAATCAATAAACAAAGGATTGCATAGAACTCCCACCTTCTTCAGAAAATTGTTTTCCATTACTAGAGATTAAATTCCTATTCTCTTTTGATTAAACATTTTGCAAAATAAAATAAAAAATCCATGTGAAGAGAGTAGTGAGAGATCACAGCCTAACAGGTTAGTTTAGAAAAGACAATAAGTGTGCAAGAATCTGAAATTATCTCTAATATACCTGTAAAACATAAAACAGATTTGTTTCACTATAGACCTAACTTAGCTTGTGTAAGCCATGCCAGCTTTCTATTGAGCTGTATGAGATTTGTAAGACTTAGGAGTATTTATTTTAACTGAGTGACAACTGGCAAAGTCAAATTCAGTCTAAAATTAAAAACTAGAGATATATACTGTTCATAGTTATGTCTAATTCTTCACTGAGACCTCAATGCATGAAAGTCTTAGAATCCATTATTCCATTTTGCAAACAATTTTCATAAAAAAAAAATTTCATGTGAATGAATAGTACAAAGTCTGGGGATACAATCCTGAGTCTACAAGGTTTTAAGACTGCATGGCTATAAGAATTTTTTTCATGATGGTGTTTTGACTGTAAAATGAAGGATTATGAGCATTAAGGTGTCCACTCTGCAAAACTTTTTCTCAGGTGTAAACTTCTTTACAGAATTTTAAAAAATATTAGGAAGTCACTGGTCATTTGTACTTTTTCTTAATGCTATCTCATTTCCACTACAAGTTTGACATAACTCTCCCACCATTATTCAAATTCGATTTTTTCCCCCCATAAAACATGCCAATATTCTAACAGATAATTTGTATTTCATAGCAGTTGAATTCAGGTGGAACTGTTGATACATTTTTTTTTATTTTCAGAAGCGTTTTAAGTCACCTAACAAGATTGATGAAGACTGAGAAGAATTTTCAGAAATCTTGATTCCAGGAATGCTTCAAGAACTTTGGTTGTGGATGCTTATTCTTCATGAGCAATAACAAATATTATGGAAGTGCTTTATTTCTGAGATTAAAACTGACAGGAATTCTTTCTTATTCCAGGCACAAATGAATTGTACAAAGCACTACAAAGGAATTTATTAAACAGAACAATTTCCTTTGTGTGTCTCTATTGCAAACACCTAAATCCAGAGGGAGCAGGCATGGTGGCTTAAAAGAAGAAAAAATAGTGCTAATTGAGACTGACAATTCCTTTTGTCATAGGGAGATTTTTAACAGTATAATGGGCTCTAAAGAGAACAAACAAGGCTTTAATTTATTGACACTTCAGTTGCTTCCTTTATTAGCTCTTTGTAAACATTAAGAATTTACAGTGACATGGAAAATAGATTCAGGTTAAGATTAGCACTATAAGGTTAAGATTTGCACAGCAGCTTAGAAACCAAATGTCATTTTGACAACAAAGTGAATACATTAAAAACACCGTTCCAGCTCTGGCACTTAAATATCTACCAACAAAACTCCCGTGCAGCCATGTTTCTGTGACTACAAGCCCCACACATGACTTGTTTCAATGGCTTTGGTGCCAAATGATCTGGCAATAGACCCAGTGCAAATACAGACTAGATGATATCTAAGAAGTGCTGCTGGGTTGGATTATCCTTAAAACACTGCAAAAATCTATTTAATTATAAAATGTATAGAACTTTGAAAGAAAACTGGAAGTGTGCCAGCTTCTATTGCTTTTAGCCCTATAGGTAGAGACTAACTTAGATGTGGGGTGGTTTGGTTTGCGTCTTGTCCCTGCCTGGGCTAAGCAAAGTTGTGAAAAAAGATATGCCAATTACTAGGCAAATATTCAATGTATGAGAAAGGCTTGGGAGAGGAAGACAGCATGACAATCTTTCTGATGGCACCATTCTAGAAGAAGAAACAAGGGGATTTTCCAGTCTATAAATATCACTGGGTATTAGGAACAAGGTGTTCAGTAATTTAAAAACCTTTCCAGCACCAGAACAGAAGGTTCTGCAGACCTTTCTTTCACAGGAGAGTAAGGATTAGAGGATCCAAATTTTGAGTGTTTGTGCCTTTCATTTTTGTGTCCTAACCCCAAATGTACAGAAACCTAGCAGTTTGGGAAGAATTAGGAAAAGACTGAGATGAAGTCTCTTCTTACTTGTAATCACAATGTAGTTTTGTTTTTTCTGATTTTTAAAGCTCCTCACATTATTTAATTAATATAGCCCTTAAGGTTCATTTATACTTCATGTAAATCAAATATAAATGAGCTGGAGATATCACCATGGGAAATGGAATAAAATTAATTAATATATTACTTGATTAGTTCTTATCATTAGTTATTAATAATTCGGGGTTTTTTTCCTTCCTGTACAATTATGAGTTGCCTGTTCTATAGGAAAATGCCATAAAAAGTTAGTGTGTTTTGTTAAACATCATTCTTGGTCTCCAGATACCCCAAATTATCAGCTATTATAGAAGGATTCACAGTCTGCAACAGCCATAGATTGGTATTATTAGTCATAGTACTCTTGCTGGGCTGTTATTTCTCAATCATATATTGATTACCAGGGAGAATCAGTATGCTTATCGGAAAGTGATGAGATTTTTGGGGCATTAAAACAGATGCAGTTTTTGCACAAACCTAGCCTGGTAGTCAAACCACGTGTTCTGAGGACAATATGTTATCTGCTGGAAGTATTCTTGTGGAATTTTCTTCTCTCATCATTCATGCTTATTTGTCTCGTTTATCTTCCTCCTCTCAGATAAGGTCTGACAACAAAAGTGGTGATACACGGTATGACAGCCAGACATAGAAAATCACTCTTTCGAAGGCTGTACACCCTGAATGCTATTATGTTACACAGAATCAACACAAAACATCACAAAGCCACCTGAGTATTTACTGCCTCCCTGCTTGGTGTGATTTCTGAAATGACAAAATTCTTAATGATTATGCAGCAAGCTTTCACTACATGGTGCATTTTCCCCACTAATGATGTCCAACTGTGATTACTCTAGTACTAAAGGAAAAAACTTTAGTTTTTAGATCAGTGAAAACATTTTGCAATTCACAAACTGGACCTGGCACAACATATGAATAACCTATAAAATATATATAATAATATACACTTTAATTATACAGAATGTGTGGTAGACATATGTAGTGTGACAGAAGCAAAACAAAATACTGTAGATATAGCCTATATAAGCAAGTCCTTTTTTTTTTTAAAGAAGGTGAAATACTAAATATTTTAGAGAGTATACTTAGACAATTTAGAAATCTCATGTTAGGAAGATTAGAGTTATGTTTGTTAAACAGACTCTTAATGAAAGATTTTTTGAATCAGCATCTTAAAGGCTTTTAAAATTATATTACTAACAATACTGAATCATTTAATTTCCTCTCATTAAAAGTTCAGTTTTATGGGGAGTGATATTTGCATTAGTCTCCAATCATTATAAGCATGGTAGAAAATTGGGAAATATATTTTAAAATAGCTCAACACTGCTACCACTTCATAAAGAAAAATTCACCATGAAATATGCTGTTCCCAATGGAAATTTAGTACAAGAAAAACTGTACTCCGTCCTTGCAAGTGTCATGTTTAATGAATGTATTTGACAAATTCTGACATCTTTAGTAATACAGAAAGACACAGAATGATCGAAGCAGACTCTTAAATATATTCTTACTATTCAGGTTCAAATTAAATTCCATGAACATACAGAACAGGTACACATTTCATTTTAACTGGTGATATGAAAATCTCAGAGCAACATGTTTATCAATTTATGCGTATTGCAGTTAGACGTTCCATACTGTCCTATCAGAGACTGAGATTTAAAAGAAAATGAAAGAAACTCCTTTTTTTGTTGGGTAAATGAAAATGAAAACTATGCACACATGATGTGAGCACACAAACTGTCTTAAGACACATATTGTCTTAACTGTGTCACACAGTTTGTTAATAATGAAGAAGCAATAACCATCTTTAGGAAGGACTTAGAATTTTCCACTTTTGGCCATTGACTGAGAAGAACAAGAATATTCCATTATATATTTACATAAATGATTTTCACTCAGACTTCTATACAAACTTAATGGTTTCATCTTTTTCTACATTAACTGCTGACAACATGGATACTCAAGCTGTAAATTTTCATTGGCTTAAGGTAAGTTTAGCGTAGGTTAATAATTGAACAAATGGAAATGCACTTTTTGATTAGCATAAAAATTTGAGCTGATGGCTTTTTAGGAGATACAAATACCAAAATAGCCAATTAAACTCTGTTGAGCTTTGACTTTGTAATTTTTCCTCTTCATTTGCATCTTGGACAAGGTTACGAGCTGAGCTGATACCACTGAAAATAAAGTTAGGCCAAAGATGAATCTTTTTGAAATACTACCTAATACCGTTGGGGTACAAAAGAACAAAATGAACCTTTGCTAATTGAATAATTTTCTTTCTTACCTCATTTAAGTTTACTACATTTAGGATTTTAAGTAATTTCTGTGTATTTTTCATACGTAATAGATATGATGAAAAGCCTGTTGACACCTCACACAACTGTGACAATAATAATGTAAAAAAAAAAAAGCAATAGAAATTTGTTGCAAACTTAAAGAATTTTGTTTAAGTAAATCTCAAATAAAAAGGCATGTCCTTTACTTTTTGAATCTATTCTGAACCTTTGCTGCAAAATCCTTGACTATAATGTGCTTCAATATTTGCATTTTTGCAGACCAAAGCATTATTTTTATTATTATACCCAAGTGCATTAAAATGCATAGTTAAAATAAGTCAGGAAAAATTGTACTGCAAGCAATCTACTTTCCATATGGATTATTAATAATAAAAGAATGATGCTTGTCAGAGATTAAATGTTACACTATATTATTTTTCAGAGTAGAAAGCAGAACATTTAATATACTGCACATTATTTTTCCTTTTCCTTATTTAAATCTTCTGGTAAGCACACACCATGACAGCAGGAGACACAACAATGACTGAATGTACACAGCTACCACTAGATCATTCTCCCTCTATTAAAACCGAATTGAATGTAGCAATGATGTTCTGGCAGCTTGGTGTTATTTCTGGGTCAACATCATATCTCTCCAGGAAAGGTGTTTTTGTTGTTGGCCTGACTCTCCCTCTTTCTGATTTAACTGACATAGTTGAAACCATGCCAAGGTGCAAGAGCATTTCGAGTTCAGCAATGAGGAAAGCAGCTTGGGTAAGTGCCATGAACAAGCAGCTTCCTGAGAGACATGTGGAGTGGAGATTCAGTGCATGATATTTTTGAAATGAGGAAGACACGCACACCTCCACAGTGAATACTGCTCTCACTCTTTCCTATTTTTTCTTCCAGAGAAAACAGAGATCAAAGACCATGTATTATGTTATATTTCATTCCCCCCAAAGCACTACACTACATTTTTGAATTAAAATCTGAAGAGAGAAGTATTTAAGTAAAAAATTTTTGTGGCAAATGCTATCTATAGACAAACTTCTGAAGAAAAATAATTAATTTGCTTCAAGGTAAAATGAGATTCTCTTCAAACAAATCCAGAAAAGAAAGAACTGTTATAGCATTTAAGAAGAAAATGGTGTTGCTACAATAATACCTCCTTCTGTTTCCCTTATTAGCAAGATATTCCAAGTGCTAGGTACTGTATTATTGTTTTTCATTGTAGGTATAAAACCTTGAAGCAGCACAGGCAGGGTTCCTGTGTGCACTGCACTAGGGACTGTGCAAACAGAAGAACAGCAGCAGGCAATTTAGATTTAAGACAGCTCATCAGCAAGTGCAGGCAGACAGAGACTGCAAAGGCACACTGAGGTAGCGTTAGTCAGTGTGAGTGACAACAGTTTTGTCAGGGGTTGTGCAAGCATTGCAGCAAAGGAAAGGCAGAATTTGTGATTTGAAGGAAAACAGCAAGGCAGGTTGGCAGGTACTTATGGGATGTACCGTTAGGTTATGGATGAAATCATGAAAGTGCATATTGGAAAAGTCTGCTGAAAACATGAGGGAACCAGCTGGGGGATAAATGAGTCTGGGCGACTGTACATCGGAAGAGTCCTAAAGTCACAGAGACATTTGTAATGTTTATAGGGGTCAAAAACATGGCTCAGTAACAAAATACAGTATGATAGAGTGACTGTCCTTGTCAAGGCTATAGGAACATGGTGTTTTAGCCATTGAGGCACAAATTGAACCATTTAACTAGGGAGAATGTATTTGTAGAAAAAAAACACCTGTATGATTTATGTTTTCATTTGAAAAGAAGTTCCCCCAAACATTTCCTCCAGGAAAAACCAGTTTGTTTATGGTAATAGACTTTTAGAGAGATCTGCACATGAATTAATCTTAGTGTATATTCAGTAAATTAGTCAAAAGAAAAAATAATACCTAAAACTCTCAAAGCTTCCAATGTGACATTAAAATCCTACAGTGATGTGATAGACAGCAGCAGCCTGTGATGCATGATTTCCCTAAGAATAAATACATGGTTTTTTGCCAGAGATTTTCAGCTAAAAAGGAAGGAGACAGTGCCCAGTTGGCATGCTCTAGGACAGTGGCTGGCCAGCGAGAGCTTCAAGACATCTGGGAAAGGCAGTAAAAAAAAAAAATGGGAAGAGGAGGGAAAAGGAAAGACAGAATGTTTGGAGAAAAAATAGGTTGCAGATTGGTTACAGGAATTTCCTTGAAAGCTTTTTGGCTGCCACTTCTTTTTTTCCTTTTTTTTTTTTTTTTCCTTTTATTTTAAACACTGGTCATGATTGTGTAGCTGAGATTATTTCTCTGGTCCTCACTTCACCAGTTACAAAGAGTATGATCTCTTCAGTACAACTTGTTCAATGTTCACTGGCACAATTCCCAAAATAGCCTCCCAATCAAGATCAAATATAGCTGTGATTTGCAGTCTGTATTGACTGACGAGCCAGCTGACTGAGACAGCTGGTGCATGATAGTCAGGCTTTAAGGCATTCCACAATTTCAATTTAATTTCAAAGGTTACACTATAAGTAGGCACAAAATAAATAATTTGCATGAGGACAAAGATAATCTCTGGAAATAACTATGCTGTTCATAAATTATACAGTTATAGAACAGCCTCTTGTTATTTCTTTTGTCTGAGCACAGTAGAATTGTTATCCGTATAATACTGTAATATACATAAATAGCATTACAAATGCATGAGCAGAAAGTTTCCTGGTAGTATTATTGGTACAAATTATGAGAAAACACTGTTATCTACATAGTTATACATATATAAGCCTCATCAGCCAACTCCATAGAATTTAAGAATCCCGTTTCACCTTTACCACTATCAAGTATCTTTAAATACGCCAACATTATTCATCTGCCTTCATGGAAACACAGCAGTTAAGTATTCATTATCCAAACATGAAATACGAAGTCTATTTCAATGGCCACTACTTTTGAAGCATGTCATTTATTTAAGTCACAAAGCCACCTCAGTTCTACACAAATCCTGATTAAAAATATTCACAGCTAATAATTTTTTTTGTCCGTGACGTGGAATCAGGAGCAGAGATCCTTTTTGTACTGAATGGTTAAGCCCACAACAACTCAGGCAAACATCTCTTTCTTTGATATTTGGTGAGGTTTTGAGAGACCTCAGATCTTGATGTTTCTCACTGCGGG
Organism: Entomyzon cyanotis; assembly: GCA_024500445.1. Taxonomy (NCBI): domain Eukaryota; kingdom Metazoa; phylum Chordata; class Aves; order Passeriformes; family Meliphagidae; genus Entomyzon; species Entomyzon cyanotis. The sequence continues at coordinate 35,357,862 of JAKEPQ010001018.1, read as the reverse complement.
AGGATGGCAGGAGGTGGCGGCCTCACAATACGAGGTCCCCCCGGCGCGCATCTTCATCAAGTCTGGGCCAGGCGGCCCCAGGGTGCGCTTAGCGTGGCATGGGACTCCGACTACAGAAATTCTAGCAGGAAATGTGGTAAGACAAAAGGATGTACTGGACCCCATCTCTGTTCTGCCAGGGAAGTTTATTTGGGGTCCTTAGGTGGGGGTTGCAGGGAAGGGAAGAGAGAAAGGAAAGCGGGGGTAGGTCAGAGGGGCTGACAGCTCGGAGATGGAGACCCCGGGCTCCTGCCGGCATCGGCTTATAAGGGAAGGGAAGGGGGAGGGATTGGCTCCCCTGGAGCCTATCCCGGGATGTCTCAAGGGAAGACAGGCGGGGGAACACACCAATAGATTTTGGGTAAGGCAGGGTGCATATTTCAAAAACAGCCAATAACATACAGAGCAGGGGAACAAGGGAAAAGCCACATGGAATCCTAAAAAACCACATTGCTACAAGATCTAAACAATTTTAGTATTGGTGGAGGATGTTTGGGATGTTTAAGAAGTAGGCTTTTGGGACAAATCCAAAAGGCAATTAAAATAGCTAGAGCATAATTAATAGAAATAATGAGGAAAATTTAAATTGTTCTTCTATAACCACTAATTCAGAATGGATAAACAGTCTCTGAGCTTCCTACAAAGGAACACAAACACTTATTTTTCTGATATTCTAAATCTCACATGCAAGTTTGGAATACAAAATCTTTGCAAAGATTTCATTCAGTGAGATTTCACCTTTGTGGCTTCTCCCCAGCTTGTATTTCAAAACCAAGCAAAACCTGATTAGATTTCCTTGGCATGTGAATGCAAGGAAAGAGAATGATGTGAAAAATTCCTCCCTTTTTCTGCAGCAGTGACAAGCAGGGCACAATGACATCTCTTCTCTGTTTGCTGTGTGACAGGGGACCTTCCTGCTTGGCCCTGACGGGAAGAGCTCAGCCCTCCCTGACGGTTGCTGTCTCAGGAGTTGAGCAAGAGTCTACCCAGAACACAGGAGAGAAAGACCCAGCACAGACCTTGGCTCTGGGGAAGTTGCATACAGCTCCCACAGGCTTTTTGTCTCCATTTCTTACACACAGACAAGGCAACTTCATAAAACACATCAATATAAAATATAAATCTGAAAGGCAAGAGGACAATTAAGGAGCCTGTTTTGTTCCTGTTCAGTTTAATGACGCAGGTGGACTGGACTCAAGATTTGAGTAGAAACCACTGAAGAGAGAATTGTCCACTTAAATATCATTCTATTAAAAATAAACCCACACCTTTTTTACTGCTACTATTCCAAAATTCAGTCAAAAAAGTCAAATCTTAAGCTAACATATGGAAGCTTTCTCATAAAAGAAATAATATATGGGATCCTCAGAGAGATAATGAGACAAACCCTTACTATTGAAAAATATTTTTTCTCTATGCAAATATTATGATCTTTAATAATTATGTTAATTTTTCATTTATATTCACAGCTCATCTTGTAAAATCATTATATGTCTTAACATTAACTTTGATTGCATAAATATTACATTAACTTTGATCATGTAAGTATTGCACAATCACCATTTAAATAGTTATGAAGGTGACTGAATACGTTCCAATTGAGTTTAATTTAACTGGAGTAGGATTTTTAAACAGTGCTTTTGATTTAGTGATTTTATATACAGACCATTGAAGTTTTCATTCTTTTATTAACTCACATTAAAATGCTCAGAAAAGCATTTCTACAAGCAAGAGAGAGTTGAGGCTGACTACTACATGATTATAAAAACAAGACTACATCTTCCCTTCTGTGGGATAACCCAGAAACTAACTCAGGTCCTAATACAGAAGCCATTTTAACATTTATATATCATAAGCTTGTGATTAATTGCTGTGATTACTTTCACTGGATTACTTTGCTGTCAAATGTTTCTTCCATGCTGAAGGCAGTCTACTTTATTGGGTAGGTTTAAGTATGTCTTTCATACCTTGCTGGACCCCAGCTGCAGCAAGCTCTTGTAGCATTTCCAGTCAATTCCTCTATGGCATGGAAGGCTTTGATGCCTCTGAACAAATGGTGAGATATTGATTCACAGGAGCTGAGGCCTTTTACCCTACGTGACTATCAAAGAAAGCTGTCAACAGCTGCCTTGAATGTGCATTAGCAGAGTCACAGGGTATACAGGAACTTCCCGTAAAGTATGCTGCTGTTATAAATGGCAGTTTGTTCCCTCCGTGCTTTGAAGAGAGAGAATATGGCTATGAGGGCGAGATTTACTCATCTACAATACTTGTCACTCACCTGGCCTTGTAGAACTATTTGGGTGACTGTATTGTTTGCTAAGGTAATTTTGACCTTTCAGGAGTGGTCACTCCAGGGTATCCATGGTCAGGCAATGCACTTCTGAAGAAAAAGCAGACCCTTATCCTGTTCCTTATCTCTGTAGGTGCTATCCCTCACTTTAGCGAAAAAGGGACAAAGTACCTTCAGTGTCTGTCAGCAGTATTTAAGAACCCTGTTTTACATAGTTATATATCATCCTGGCAAACCTCTCCTAGGACTGCAAACATCCAAAGCTAATGCACTCTTCTGCTGTATCTGTGAATTCTTTCCACAGATATGCATCATGTTTTACCCTTTTCAAAAAGGGCACCATCAACGCCTCCTCCTTTGTAGGACAGATTCTTATTAGCAAGTCCCAAACGGCTCTTATGAGACTCAAATCTCTCAAGATACCACAGTTCTGATTTGAGCACAGTGAAGACTGAATGAAAAGCAGTAGTCCTAGATTGATTAAACTTGTCTATTAAACCACTGTCCTTGGTTTCTCCATAACTGATATTCTTGCTCAGAGGTGTTCCATACCACTTCTGTACCAGTATCTTTTACTCCTGTCTGGCTTCTGGATACTTTCCCAATTTGCAAAGCTGCTTTCTGAAAGAACAATAGGGTGGAGTTCCCCTCTATGCCCTTTTTTTTCTCCTTCCAGAATGAGAACTGGAATCCCCTCAGATTTCTGCCTCCTCCCCCTCCTTCCAGCCCTTCTTTTCTCTATGTGGCAGCCTGAGTGTGAAGTCACTCAACCACAAGAGCCTGGATATATCAAACAGGGTGTTTCACTGCAACTAGCTAACAGGACTGGGATTTTGGCAGAAGCCATAGCAACTATTCTAGAGGTGCAAAATGCTGTCCTTAGAGATGATCTAATCCATTAGGAATAGGGGATTTCTGTGTATGCGTATTGGGATAAAATCTACTGCAGGCTTTTTAAAGGAAAGAAGAGTTGGTGTGGTTTTTACATTTTATTTCTGTTCATTTTAGAAAGAAATGTATGTTTTAAATTGTTTAAATTGTAAATTCTGTTTCTGAGACAAAAATAAAGCAGCAGGAATTAAACATACTTCAGTGACTCTAACTGGCAAGCATGGACATATAGTATTTCTGCTACCATCTTTTTTTTTTCTCTCTTCTTTCTTCGGAGTAATTATATATCTTTTAAATTCAAACAGCATTTTAAAAATGCAGGTTACTATATCCAATAACTTTGACTTCATATTGTATTTTTGAAGCTTTTCTAACATTAACATATAAAACTGGAATAATGCTACTTAACTGCATTCATGCATTAATGTCTGTTTACAATATGTACTATACTTTAGTTCTTATATTGCAGAATTCCTTCAGGAAGCATGAATAACTCAAGCAGACAGAACAGCAATTGAAAAACAAAACTAAAGACCAAATGGGAACAGATTTCAATGTACCAAGACAAAAGATTCCTTTCTCTGGAGGACATAGTACTGAAAGAGATATTGAATTAACAGCTTCTTTTACAATATTTAACTGTACAGATGCTTTAAATAAGTCTTTGCCTTGCCGCATTTCAACTAAAAAACACATTCACAGAGATGTAAGTCATAATTGATCATAACAAGCACGCATTATCTATAAATAACCTAATCAACATTCAGCAAGGAGTTGCATAAATGAGCGCTTCTACATATTGCACCTTATAATGAGCCACTACACAACTAATGACTTATTAGTGCCATGGGCAATGAATGATTAATTAGTCAATTCAAAAGTGACTTTTTAAGGGTATAATTGCTACCTTTTCTAATTTCTGAAGGTTAGACAGAATTATGCCATGTTGGCATACTAGACCTGATAAAGTAACAACTTTGTTTGTCAACAAAGCACTAAGAGCAGGGGTGGCTCCTCAGGGCTGATTTCACTAAGCAGAGAATGCACTCTTGTTATGGGTTCCTCAGAATCCATTTGAGCACTTTGCAGTGAATCTTGGGGAAATTTAGGACAGCATCAAGTGAGAGCTGGAAGTGCCAGAGAAGATAAAGCACTCAGATCCTGCAGAACTGCTGCTGTGCCCAGAGTGTGCTGCTAGTTTTGATTCTGGGACATAACTCATTGTCTCCTCCAGCTGCTGCTGTCCCCTGCCTCTTCTGGCTTCCCGTATTCCCTTTAGCATTTATGTGTCAGCTTGGGAGGGCTATGGACTGGACATTGCTCAGGCCCCTGAAGGGACAGAACCACATTGCACAAATGTTCATAGGAATGGGGGATAAACATGCATAAGACTAAAAGCAATTAACAAAAGGAGAATTTTCCTTAGAAAAACGGAGTTTGGTGTACATGCAATTCTAGGAAGGCTTTCAAGGTATCAATATACAGCATTATCATTCTAGTACCACACTGACTTCCATTTGTGTGATGCAAAATCCACATAAGACAATGGAAAGTGTTCTGCCAAATCCAGTGGTACTATGTAAAGTAATAACGGAGATGCAGAAAATCATGACTTGATTACAGTGAGCTCTGTATGGGAACAGAAGGGTGTAGTGATCAAAGAAGCAGATTGTTCTGCAACATTTCTGTTTTCATATAGGGGAGTCAATTGAGGGACAAAACCAGGCAACACAAAATTTCTAACTGTATGATCACTTGGCCCTAACTCAAAGCTGTGAGGCAGGAGCTTGACCAGCAGGTGGTCTGTTCTGCAATTCAGCAGCCTTGCAGGGTTAACACGCAGAGTGTCACTTCCAACACCCAGTAATGCCCTCTTTCAAAAACCTTCAAGTACAATTTCTGACAAGACATCAATTAATAAGCTGATGTTGCTTAATATGTGAAAAGGAAAAAAAGTATACTTGGTAAAGTAACAATAGTAATCAATAGAATTTTATTAGAGGTTTTGCTTGACCAAAACTAAGTTGGAACATCATTCCTACTACCACATTTTTCCTACTATTAGTGCAGATAGGAAAACAATTGGTTCTTGGAGTAAAACATGTAACCAAAATCTGTGCCCTCAGCTTATTCAGATCACTTGCAAATGAAAGTACTGGTTATCAGTGGATAAGCATGAAACAGAAATACATCAATAAGCTACACATAAAGGGATCACATCTCTGTATCACTCATATGCTTTATTTTAGATTATTGAAAGATCCCTTGGCTGTGGGGCACAGCCACTCAACTGCCAGCATTTGGTTTCCTCACATCCCTGTATCTGCTGCACTGCTGGCTGCAGGAAGCTGGGAAGTCGCAACTGCACTGCTTGCTTCAGTCAAAAGACCAAATGGAAAATTAATGCTAATTTCCCACCTCTTTCCTGTTTCTAAGATTAAGTATCACTCTCAATTTTCCCCTCCAGTTGTCAATCATCTTCTTCTAAGCAATCAACTAGTAACTAAGTATTAGTTACTAGACACTTCTAATTTCAAATACATATTAAAAAATCCCATTGTGCTATGAATTTCTCAAAAAAACCCAACTTCTTTTAAAAGGGAAACTTCAGATTTTGTTCTAAAATATATAGAAATATACATTTATTTATACTTAAAGTCCAGTATAAGATGTAAAGTAAGATTTGTTCATCATCTAAAAATTATGTCCTCTTTTCCATGTTTTATTCTCACTAAAGCTTTGGTGATATTTAAGTTCCCTCCATAAATTTTTCAAATCTATGAAGTCAATTCCTATGGCCTTTCTGCTTATTTCTTAAAGTTTCCAAACAGGCTTCCAAAGAGGTGAGGTACTTCTGGGAAAAACTTCCCTGCCTAGGAAGCTTTTCACATACTTCTGTATTGTATATGTGTTTTTAAACTATGCCTCTGTCTCTTCATTCTTTTGACTGAAGATAACGTTTCAGTTATTTTCCCCACCTCCTGAATATCAGGTTGTGTCAGACACATTTGTTATGTTATTCTGCTGTTTTTCACATACTGAACTTCACCATGAACAGTTTAGCTAGTTACAGTACCATCTCCTTCCCTACACTCTCTTTGGAGTAGAATCATTACTGGAAACAAAGGACCTGCATTGGGAACAGAATTACAATGAGAGCATTTTATCTTATACATATTACAATGTTATATCCCATGAATATACAGAATAAAAGTGGTAAAGGATTATTTAAATGTGAGCTGTCTAAGTGTAACATGATTCAATAGCTGTGGTCCTTACTTGTAGCCACTGGCCATTCATTGCCTGAGAGGTTTATTAGAATGCTGTTACATTTGCAAAAAGAAATGTAAATGTAAATTTTGCAACTGAGACCAAAAAGGACATAAAAATTTCATGTTGTTCTCACAGTGTTTTCCCTTTTTTTATGCTGCCCATGGGCTGGCAGAGGCTGGGACAATGGCTGGGGTCTAACTTGCCTTTTTGACAAAACATAAGTCCTTATAAACATAAGAACAACCAAGAGCAAAAGTTCTGCAATAAGGCATATGCAGTTTTAAAAGTAATTAAAAAGGATTTGTCTTGCTGTTTGAAAATAATTAGAAACAATATTGTTCAAAATATTAGTTATGACATAGGTTGCTTTTATGTTATTTCTTCTTGAATAAAACTCTAATTAGAAGCTAATACACAGTTGCACTACACTTTGCATATAAGTGAATAGACAATAAAAACATTGAGGTTCATTAAAGTGATCAAAGAGAACTGCATACTCTCCACTCCTTTCAATAACTGTTCTACAGAGAGCTGGAAGGTTTTTGAAAAGCCTGAGCAGTCCTTGCCATTAACGTACTAAGCGAGTATAATTACCCAAATCAAGAGAACACAACTTATTTGCAATGAACTTTCTAAATTAAAATCGTTTGACTACTAACACAAATGAGATTCTGCTCATGAAAGGATCATTATAATTAAGCAAAAACTATTACTTTAAACTACCATGAACCCTTAGGACAATGACCTGAGTTTGTAGGAGCTGTTCTTTGTAATATTGAAACCACTAAACCACTAACTCTGATTAGATGGTTTTCAGTTTAGAAAGATGTTACTCAATAGCATGGATCTAAACCCACATTAAATTCACTGTGAAATTTATTGGGTGCAAAGAGATCTCTATGGGTTGCCACTGCACTGAGTGACAAAAAAAAAAAAAAAAGTGAATAACTTTTTAACTACAGCGAAAAATTGCTGGGAAAACATCCTGTCCTGAAAATTATGCATGAAGATTCAAAAACAGAGAAGCAGGAACCAGTATATGCCAAAAAAAGACAAATACAGCAAAACCATGATGTGTTGTCACCATCAAAGGAGAGAGAAACCTATGAGATCCACATCTAGATCACTAAAAAACAAAGGACAGAATAACAGTAACTGAGAAACTATCCCTGAGCTGTTTTTCTTATGGCCTTGTTATTGTAAGACACTGGTTTGGATTTTTTAAAAGAGAAAAGCAAACAGAGACACTCCATATATATTTAGTTAAGTAAGAATGGTTTAAAACCATGTTTAACTGCTTTGTTAAATCCATATAAATTTCTAACACGTGAAATCTCTGAGACTAAAGGCAGCTCTTAAATCTCACAGTTTGTCTAAAAATGGTTTAAAAAGGTAGAGCACTGAGGGAAGGTTCTGTGAAAAAGAACAGAAATTCAAAATGGAGAAGCTGATTAGTTTTAACTTTTAAAATAATAATGGTGCAATAAATAAAATAAAAAAATATTTTAAAAGCTATCATAAGTAACAAAATGCCAAATCACAATGAACATTGCTGGCTAAAGTCAGGCTCAAGATTGCTATATTAAAGGCCTATTACAAAGATATTTTTGCTTTTGTTTCTGAAAGAAAAAATAGTGTATATATTGTTAAGATTGTTTTCTAAACATAAAAGAGCAGTGCTGGACATTTTTAGATCTCAGCAAAGATTAGTAAGAAAGAAGAAGAAAAAGACTGTTAAAGTATGTAAGTCACAGACTTATGCAAAGAGAACCAGAGGTGCTTGGCTTAGTTTAGTATCTTTATAGTTTGCTGGAATGGGACTTCATGAATTAGAAACAAGATCTTTGGTGTTTGTATTAAAATATGTTCCCATGATACAACTAGGTCAAATTGTCTGATTTTAATATATTGATTATGTTGTGATATAGTGGAGTACTGCACAAACAAAAGAAAAGTATTTTGCTTCAACTAGTGGTTATGTTGAAAGCATTTTAACATGAGCAAAAACAACATTAAAAGTATTAAATAATTTCCCATTGCAGCACAAATTTGCACAAAGCTAGCAATGGGACAACATTAAAAGCATTAAATAATTTCCCATTGCAGCACAAATTTGCACAAAGCTAGCAATGGGACAACTCAAAAAACTAAAATTATTCATTCAGCAAGTCTTTGTGGGATCAGTCTTTGAGTCAGTTTTTCTCGTTCTCTACGTGATTGATTTTTCAAGTAATAAGATTTAAAAATAGTTACAAAAACATAGTTGTAAAATCATAAAATGTTCCCAAAAGGCTTAAGTTAAGCTACAGTTGTGTTACATCTGTGTTATCTACATAGACATTTATTGCCTTTGTACATATTTGATAGCATCTGCAAGCTGCCTCCAAAACCAAATGTGAGAAAGTAGCTGTGCACAAGTAACTGTGGCTATCCAAGCATTTCAGCACAGCCCAGCAGCTCAAGAATTTGTCTAGTTTTGCCACTAGTCCCTCACTGATGTCACTGGCCCTAGTGATGTCACTAGTCTCACACTAATGTGTGAGACCCTGTGACAGTTTTACTTCACCTCGACTGTTTAAATCACTCAGCTGAGAAGTAATGTTGTTCTGACGACAAATCCTGCTTAACAGCTGCTTCCAAAGCAGTGGGGTGAGATTTTCTTTTACACCTACACATGAACTTAAAATAGATTAAGAATGATAAGAAACCATTGTGCTTTCTGTCAGCAAATGGAGCAACAGAACTGACACACTGCTGTTCTCAATGCTCTTAATTTTGAAGTGGTTACGAATTACAGTAAAAGCCAAACCAAATTAATAGCACTCCACAGAATAATGTCAACCATTTCTCTCCCATTATTTATAATCTAAATATGCACACTAGTATTTTTTTAATTTTAATAACAATTGTTTCACACGGTCTTGAGGATGGCATAATGCCTGGAAACTGTTTCACCAAATTGCATACCATGATGATCTACTCTTTGGATAGGCTCCAGGACAAAGGCCATGAAGTATAATTAAAAAGAACTAATAATTAACACCCATAAAATGTAACATCAAGGAAAGGAGTGATAAATTTAGTTAAATACTACAAGTAGCTTTAGCACTTTTCCTCTGATGGACTAAAATTCCTGTTCTGGTTGTTGCTACTGTATGCAAATATGCTAAGATAAAACATGAAAAATGTGGCTCATTCTTTTCTTCACTACATCAAAACAATTAAATCAGTACATCTTAATGAGCACTTAACTGTTCCATATTTTTGTGCTACATGCAACCTGTTACCAGAACTGTAATAGAGCATTTTACATGGTGACGTTTCGGGGACTGATGTCAAAGAGCACAGAACCACAGAATAGCTGGGCTTGGACGATTCAACCCTCCTGCTCACACTAGGCCACCTACAGTCAGCTGCCCAGGACTATGTCCAGACAGTTTTTGGATGCAAACTACACAATCTTGCTGAACAACCTGCTTCATTGCTCAAAAACTTTCAAAAATTTACCTTAAGCAAAATTTTTCATAATGCTGCAACAGAAAGAGAAGAAAAATCAACTAAACATGCTCCTATTTAATTGCTCATAAACTAAGTATACTAAATGGACTATGTCAAGCTGTGATCATTCTACTCACACTATATATGAATTTTCACTTAAATGTATGTATAGGGAGGGTTTGAGTGTCCAGGTATGTCTTCGATTACTATATACACCAACAGGCTGGCCAAATGATTTTGCTTTCACTTGCACCTAAGTAAATCAAGAGCAATACCTCTGAATTGCTCTCTTTAATAGAGATATGTGATGTGGCAAAGCTGAGAATAATGGCAGGTCTCCTTGTATTTAAATTACCTCCCTAATGACCATCTATTTTTAATGACTATAAATAGTTGAAATACTAGCACATAATTTACTAAAGGTTACTTAGTCATTAATGTATCAACACAGCACGGTAAACAATGCAGTAGAAAACTCCAATGACTAAAAGTATGCCAGGGTCACAAATAACAAGCTATGCATATTCTTAAAAAGTTTATTTGTGATACAAAGCTTGAGAAACCAATGAGCAACAATATATTTATCTTCCTAGCACATCTTCATGAATACACTCCCTACCTAAAAATATATTTATAAGCAGGGATTTACAATTGCAAATATTAAACTTAACTGCTTTTAAAATATGTAAATTACATCATCTGAACTATAAATTTTGTGGGGCCTACAAGCCATTTTGGAGGCATTCATACTATATTTGGGTCTGTGAAACAAGACAAAGATGAAGAAACTAATTAAAGGTGCTGCAAAAGAACTACAAGCTCTAATTCCATAGACATAGAAACCATTGTCTTCTTGATACGCACTTTATCTTTCCTTCATATCTTCCACTACGTTAAAGGATCTGCCATATAAATATTTCTAATGATCAGTCAGTACTGACAGTGTTGTCATCAATCACTGCAGAACAAGTACTCTTTTACACAGTAATCACATAAATCCATCTTCCAAGATACTGTAATTCTTCCAGATACACCTCTTGATCTTTGGCAAGGTCATCTCATCTCTTGAAGCCTTCATGGAAAGACAGCAAATGCCGAAACTCAAAGATGGATGAATGGAAGAAAAAAGTAGATTCAGTTTAAAAAACTATCAAAGTAAGCAAGCCTATCTCTTTACCAAGCAATGGATCAAAAGCATTTGTAAAGAAGAGTCTGATATTTGGTGATAGTATCTAGTATTACTAATGCTTCCTCTACACAGAAATAAATCACAAATGTTCATTTGGAATATTTCCATGAATTACTCAAAATTTGCCACAATACTCTGCAATGATATTTTAACTTTTAAAAATAATTCTTGGGAGAAATGTGTGTACCTGGTTAATAAAAGTGTCTGTGAATAATTTCTGACTACAAAAAGGAAGGAAATATGTTCAAATTACCTTAACTTTACAGCTGCTACTTCAGAGTCTAGGACATAATTAGAAGTATTACAGAATCACAGAATGCACAAGGTTGGAAGGGACTACAGTGGGTCTCCCGGTCCAACCTCCCGGCTCAAGCAGAGCCATCTCACAGCACATGGCACAGGATTGTGTCCAGATGGTTATGGAATATGTCCAGTGAGGGAGACTCCACAGCCTCCCTGGGCAATCTGTTCCAGTGCTCAGTCACTGCACAGTAAAGCAGCTCTTCCTCATATTCAGTGGAACTTCCTGTGCATCAGGTTCTGCCCATTGTCTCTTCTCCTTGGCACCACCGAGCAGAGCCTGGCTCCATCCCCTTGGCATCTCCCTCCAGATACTCACAGACATTGATGAGGTCCCCTCTCATTGTCCTTTCCCAAGGCTGGACAGGCCTAGTTCCCATTGTCTAATATTAGTAATAGACAAAAGTTTAGGACATTTAGAGCAAATCCTTGTGTGCCTTTTCTTTTACTAATTTCCTGATCTTCTTTTGAGTACAAGAGACAGTCTTTACACAGCATTTTGCCTTTATGTTTCTCTATTATGATTGTGGGTTTTTTGATGAAAAAAATACTGAAAGCAAAACAGAACAAAAATCTTTCACTGATTTGTTTGTCTTCCTCAAAAGTCAAGAGAAAAACGCCAATAAAACTTATGGAGAAATTATTTCTGCAGCAACATCATTATAGACCAATTGCTAAGAAATAGCTTTATGTTAAAGTGCTTTACAAGAGAAATGGTCCACCAATGAGAATTATTTCAGCTGATGAAAAACAAGGAATAATAAAAAGACACTGATTTATGAAATGATGCAACATATAGAAGAACAATTTTCCTTCTAACATGTTGTGTACACTTCTGAATTCACAGGTCACCTCAGTTTATCAATCAAGAACAAATAGTGACATAAAGAGATATAAGTAGGAATAGTCATCTTGGAAAAATCAATTGTTACTCGAATAGAGTTTAAAGGCCGATATCCTGTACTGGGGAAGGAGCTGTTAGCTTGTTGAAATGATGCTAAAGTTGCAGATAAGAGTCACTTGGAGCAGAAGATGACAGGAAACAGAAAAGGAGTGAACTTGCAAATTATATCTAAGGGGGCAAGTGTCTGACTGGAGAGAAAAACTATTTTTTACCTTTAGCCATTAACAAAAATGGCTCAAAAATCATCACAAGTTCTAAAAAACAAATCCAAAGAATCATTTCCTTCACTTATGCAAACGAAGGTAGACTCAGATGAATGTTGGTGCAAAACACAGGAATGTAATAATCCTCGTATTTGCCTATGACAACCAAACATATGACAATATTTCACAAGAGGTTTTTGCAGCATAGCTGAAAGATGTTGCTGGTAATCAATATAACATAGTTATTGTCTGGAGAAATAGCAACCAGTTAATAGTCTGGAAATAAAGCCCACATACTTAAAGTGTTTACTTTGAGATAAAACAAATTAAAAACATATGCATAAAGCATACATACAAGCTGAACACGAGCACCTGTGATCCTGGTACATGAGAGGTGTTCTGGAACATTTAAGCGCCTTCACTGCAATATTTCCTTCATAATATTATATCTTATCTATACTGCTGTAGCAAAGAAATATTCCCTGCCAGCCAGCTTGATTCAAATTAGGAATGCAGTAAGAGAAACTCATCTGAATTCCAAATAGTGTAAATTGATATATACAAGAGAAAGCTGCTGCTGTGTCTGTGTCACAAGACAGAAATCAAGAAAATAGATTCAGACCTTTCTCTACCACAGCTTTCCTCTGTGACCTTGAGGAAATAGTTGCAACCAAACTGTTAAAGGTAAAGAGCTGAAGAATATCAAACATATTTCTAGACAGGTCAAAATAAACAAAATCAGATCTTTTCTTTCCCAGACAGAATGCCATTAAATCCATTGCTGCATGACGATGTGCATGCAGAAGGTGGGACTGGATAAAAAACTGACCAGGTGAATTCGGATAAGAAATATGTTACAAAGACTATGAAAATCTGGAACTAAAAGTCTGTGACAATCAGACTGCTGCTATTTTGAAAGGCATCACATGGAAGATATGAGTGCATTGATCCTACTCTGACACTCTACTCCAAGTCATGGATGAAAGAAGATGTCAGACTACATGGATCTTTGGTGTAGCCATTTTTGGTATTTGTACATGAATTTTTAACTTTCTGTCTTAGGAATTGCTTTTACTGTACATACCACAAAACAAAATTCATCTGTTTGAGAAGCTGGGTAAATATTGATGCAGTTGCCTCATAGTGAATATTATGTTGCCACAGTTTCATTGTTGCCACTGCAGTTAATGTAAAACTGGCTTAAATATACATTAGGTGTTATTTGGGATAGAAATAGCTTTAGGTATCTGTGATGTACTTGTACAAAATAATTATGGACTTTAATGTTACAACACAAAATATATTTTGAGATGATATACAGAAGCTATAACTCTTGGTGCAAAAAGAGCTGCCTCATATGAGCATATGTCATAACATAGTGAAGGGAATACTCTGCCACCTTGTGCCAAAGGGTTGGAGCAAAGACAGGGACTGCCAATGTCAAAAAGCTGACACAGCACAAAACAGAAACTCACCGTTCTATCAAAATTCCTCATGCCATTGATTTCAAAAGAAAATTCATTCAGAAACCTTATCATATTACCATGATTTAACAAGATATACTGAATTAGCTGAGCAATTTTAAATGTTTGTGCACTCAGTCTTAGCCAGTGGCAAACACAAGTTAATGTTGTTTAGCCTAGCCTGAAATGATTGAAGTTCAAGCTAAGCTGATGAATGGCTACATGTTGAGCGGTAGTAACCTAATTGTGTGTCTGAGTTGCCAGGTTCCTAAGTCTGCTTAAGTCACTTTGGAAAATTGGATTTTGCCAGTCATTTATAATGAGATTTTTCAAGGTATTTAGACATTTTGCTCTCATCAAAATCAGCGGGAGATAGATGTCACAGTGCCTTTAAAAATCTTGTTTGGAAAGCCCTGTACTGCTGAGCAGAGAAAATAGAAAACTAGACCTGCACCTGCAAGTTGTTTTTTGGACAATGTCTGATTCCTGGGTACAATAACACAGTGATGACTAACTGAGGACAGATAGACATGAAAGTGTCCCTGTATAAATCTCAGAGCAGGATAAGGCCTCAAATACATGTGTCAAGGGAAAGGGTGATAAGGAATGGCTGAATTGCAAAAATAGATAATACTTAGCTTAGGCTGATTCTAAATAAAACTTTAATGGTTCTCAAGCACTTGAAAATAAAAACATACCAATAATTATGTATGCCACCATTTTTTTCAAGTCAGTTGTAGCCAGATGGTTTCTTGGCATTATAGCAGACATGAACAAAAAGATATTCCCTGTATTTCGCATTTCAGTATTTAAGGAAGGTGCAAAGTCACGACAGAGGTGGGCTGCGGTCCCCTTTCACCCTGTTCAGATGGTGACTGGAGAATCTGACAGTGTTTGGAAGGCTGAAGGAGTCTTTGTGTCATTCCTGGACCTCAGAGGTCAAAGAGGAAAGCTACAGCCCAGGGAAGGGCTGGGTGACAAGGCTAGCTGGTGCCTGCAGCAAATAAAATCTAAAATGAATAAATCCAAGAAATAAAACAGTAATGAATATATTTCCTTCTGAGCTGTATGAAGAAAAAAGACACGAATTTTTAATGTACTAACCTCTGCCATTGAAAATTATCCTTTACTTTTCTCAGTAGCTTAACTTAGAAATGAGTAGGAGTTATACACCTGTTATGTGAGAAAAGAGGGTGACCATAAAGCACTTCTCAGAGGTACTTTTAAAATATTAACTGAGATGTAAAGTGCAACCCCACTTGTCCAAATGCTTATCGTGCTTGCAGCTGTCTAGAGTGTATTCCCTCTATCAGCTACTTAATAGCAATTGCATTGAAATAACCTAATAAAGGTAAATATAAAAAATTGAACTAGTTAAGCCCTAAGTAAAGATGAATGTGCTAGAATTACTCTTTTCATAAGATTTGCTACCCTTCCCAGTCTTTCAGAAGAACTGAGATGAGCAGGGAGCACTGTTTGAGCCTCACTGCAAAAGTGACAACCCCAGCTAGTCTTACACAGCATCCCAATATAAACTTTGAATTAACCCAAACATTTTTGAAATGTAAATCACACATGAAAGGATAAAAAGCATTCTCATTTTTTTATCTCCAGTGTTGTATGTATATGTGTTGCAGGTTTGAGGAACTTCACATAATAAACATATAATTGCTCGATGGTGGAATTAATTCCTATCTAGGATAAATTGAAAGAGTTGCACATCTCAAAAGACTCAAGTAATTATACTAACAAAATTATGAAAAGGTAAATATTACAGAGTGTTCAGAAAGTAAACTATGATCTACAGTAGGTGTGTTATTCTTCTTCTCCACACAGTATTAAAAAAAAAAAAAATCTTGCAGCCTGTAATAGAACCTTACCCTTAATTCTTGAAATTCTTGAAATTATTGCTATTCTTGAAAAATGACTGATACAGGAATCATATTCAATCAGAAGAAAGACAATCTCAGAAACATTTAAAAGGAAATGAAAACATAAATGGTAAAGGACTTACATTTTTAACTCATCTGTTTAATACTTTAAGTAGTAAATGAGGAGACAAACTCCCACTGATTTATAGATCTTTTATCTGGTAAAATGTTCTAAGGTTTAGAAATAGCAATAAAATACATGTTTTTCATCCTTTCCTATATCCTTATAGATGAGAATAATTAGGTAAAGTGAACATTATAATGCTTATTTGCATGCTAAGTATCAATTTCCTTGTGTGAATGGAATTTCTGGTGTGTATTAGTATGATGCAGGATATGTCTTTGGATGCTCTTTATATAGAAATCACCATCTACTAGATACAGTGCAACAGCTCATCAAGTCAGATACTAATGTTCAGCGGTCGAAATTTGGAAAAATTTTCAGATTTCAGCTCCCCTTAAGATGCCTGGATGCACAATTCCTTGGAAAAGTATGATTGTTCCTAACAAAATACCAAATATTAGACTTATAATAAGCAGAAAATGGAAGGAAACTCCTCACAGTATCCACAGTTTTGACAACTGTATCATTTACTTGTAGGCCACTAATAATGACCCTAAGTGTTGCTATCACTTTAGTCTTTATCACACACCAAAGCTGACTAGTGAGATGGCAAATAAATATCTTGAATCCTTTTATGGATTTGTAGATTTATTTTACTCTAAGATCCTCAGACTGGGTCCTGAAATTATCATGACAAAATTATTCTTACAGATGTCTGCAAATGGGTAAAATGTTTGTCTCTGGGGTTCAGCTAATGTTCTTAGCACAGCCACTTATGAAACTCCTTGCTGCCAGGCAGAATTCCTTGGAATTCAGGATGTTCTGATATCCTTACTTTCTCCAGCTCTCCTGTTGCAGCACAGAATAGCTGTGGCTTTCCACTTTTCATGCAACCAGCAATATTAAAAATTTGTTAAGCGTAGAGGGACTATAGTTGCAGGGCTTCCATTAGGCAATGAAGACATTAGTCCTACTTTCCAATGCCCTGTGCTTTTACACACCTATCATCTATCTGTCTGTCTATCTATCTATCTATCTATCCATCCATCCATCCATCCATCCATCCATCCATCCCTCCTTCAATTATACTGTTTCATTAAGAGGCAGATTCTAATATAATACTACTTTGGAAGTTGTGAAAAACTGAACAGATGTGAATTTCAATGTCTCTGCATATTTCTGTGTAAGAATTTCAGTGCAGGTATTTATGTCACTTTTAGAGGCAGTTGGGAGAAGTCTTGTCTTTTCATGCTTCTAGAAATTGATGGACATTATGTGGCAAGAAGTGCACTTATCTTGCTCTTGTGCTGCAACCTGCAATATAGGCACAATTTTGAGCTATGATGTAAAAGAAATATAATTTAATTTTAAGAAAAAAGTTTGAAATGATGACATTGCAGTATTTTAGCTACCACTGAGTGTACATTACATGATTTCTGTAAAGTTTCATGGAATCCAAAACATTCTAATGATGATTGCATCTATTTACACTAATTAATGTAATTACACCAATTGCACAAATAGAAGGCAATACATATTGACTGAAGCCAACTACTAATTACCAAAATAAAAACAAAATGAACCCAAGCTGGGAGTAAAACTGAAAAGAAGTTAGGTGTTTATTCTTCAAGTATGTGCAATAAACAAGTACAACCTCTCTAGTCCTTTTCCCTTTCAGTTTTCTACCCAAAAAAACCTAAGGAAAATTCCCTTATAAATCTCCCTAAGGCTTGTTCCGTATATCAAAGCTGAACTTGAAAAGATGCCTAAATGTTGACCAAAGTAAGAGTTGAATTACATTCAGTAATCACACTCCACACACTACATGACTGCAATATTGTTTTGCCAATGTCTCAGTGGAATAACCCTTCCAGGGAAGCATGGATATCTGTTACTGGGGTATACACCAGTGTAAGGCCAGAACCCATGATTGTGGAGATTTATCAGTTCAGCAGAACCTGGAAGCTACTCCTTCGAGGATTTTTTTAGGTGCCATCTGTACCATGAATACATAAGAGTGTTGTCACTTTCCATTGGTGAAGTCTTATCCAATTAGTTGTTTTTCTTACATCTCTTGTTAGTGAATGTGGGATGTTCTGTTTCAAGAATTCCATGTAAACATACAAGTAAACATTTAAATGAGAAAAATGACTAATCAAATACTTCAGTTATACCTTAATTCACCTTAATTCACCAACTAAGGGTCATATTTCCCACACAAAACCAACCTCAGAAATATTTCTCTGTATGTAGGTAATGTAAGCCAATTTACGATCCTTTCCAATGTGTTTTCCTCCTGGTAGAACCCCTACCCAATTTTTTTGTGTGTGACTTTTTTGGTGCTTAGAACTTCTGCTTCTGTAAGAAAAAAACAAATTTGTATTAAGTATGTCAGTGCTGTCATTATGTATATATTTCAGTCTCATTACAACTAAGATTTTGGCTTAATGTGTCCTATTTGAGGAATTGTAGCGAGTTAAACATTCGTTTTCCTCCCGTTCTCCAGAACAAAGACTACTACAGAATTTGGGTTGATGTAGGGAAATGAAAATTACTCTCTTCATTAAGTCATCTCTCTGCTTTGACAGCTTACAGATTGTTCTAATGAAAACTGGTGATACTTGTTGAGGAACATGTTAGACAGAATAAGTGAAGTCTGTAGACCCCTCATGCAGAACAGAGTTTCCCACGCCAGTCTAAGGCAGTGACTCTCTTTACATGTCTTCTTGGCTGTATATGCAGCACAGGGCAGAAACAGACTACTTGTAAGCTATATTGTCCATAACAGTTTAAAGGAAGAATCTGCAATTCTTGGTGAAATATGATTTATCTATTCCAAAATACTTGTAGTTTCATTTTTTTTTTTTCCCCTAAGGAATTTCATGCATACGTGTGTCATGACAGGGAGTTCTTAAAATACAAATTCATACTTTCTTTTATTTTTTTTTCTGTACTAAGAAATACTGGCATCCTCTTAAGGACACATATTGTTAACTTTTAAAAGAGTTGTGATAGTTTTAATTAGGGCACTTAATGGCATTTGCTAGCAACATTTAACTGTAATCGACAACTTGTCAACATGATCTACCATTTCCTATTTTTAAATGACTATGGGAGAAAGAAGTGAAAATACCACTAAATGAAACTGTTAAAGGACTTGCCATTAGTTTATGCAGGTGAAGAAACCACTCTAATGAACAACCAGATTTTCAGGTTTCCTTTGAGTTCACTTTTTGCAATTTGTACTTTTAAGTAGGGAGAATGGGTTTCTAAACTTCAGGATTTGCATGAGGGTCTTATTGTGTCTTTTCAGTGAAACACTGAAACATATTTAAATTAAATCTTGAAAGCAGTGAAATTTTGACAAATAATTTGCATTTGACTAATGATTTAATTCTTGCAGTAGAAACAGCAATTGCAATTACATGAGCAACTTTTAAAAATTGTTGTAATTATTATTTCATTATTACTGGAATGCTTGGAGATTTTAACTAACCCAAGTGATCCATTTTGCGTACCTTTTTTTTTTTTGACATCGACTGCCTGCATTCATTTAAGAAATGTTCTCTCCCTCTCTGCTTTCTGTAAAGTCCACCGAGGGAAAACAGTTTATCAAAAGCAGGAAATTCAAAAGAGAGGGAGTAGAACTATAAATTAAGCAATTAAGGAAAGATCATTATCAAGTGTTTATTACAACAGCTGAAGATGAATTAAGTTGTCTAGCAATTTTAAAGAGTTATAAACCAATGGTGACATCCCCATACTGCAGAAAACTATCAAAGTCAAGATAGGAGAGTATACTAGGGTAGATAATAGAAACATAATAAAAAATGGGGAAATAGCTGAGTTCAAACCATCAGACACAGGCAAATTGGATAATGTCTTAGGTAACTTCTGAAGAATAAAAAACCAAGTTTGATGGTCATTATAAAAAATAATTAGATTGACTACTTTGAACTATATGGTTTTGGGGTAAACAAGACACTTTATCTATGCATAAAGAGATTACTTCCATTTGAAAATATCAAGAGCTTTTATTAGGCTTTTAAGTGGTTGCTAAAGGTGAAGGAATGTATTTTCAATGACAATAAGAATAATGGATGTCATAGTATAGTCCCTAACCAAACAACCTTCTTAATCCGTGTTATAACACTAAGGCTCACATTCACCCAATTTTGCACTAAATGAAAAACACATCTTCTATGTATTTTCTGTTTCTAGCCAAAGGAAAGAAATAGGAATCCCTAGATGACTAAGCCATCTAGGCTCCACTGTGTCTCAATGGAGCTAAATGGGAAAATTGTAGATCCAAGGAGTTTTCTGCTTTGAAATATAGTTTGACATAGCTATGCTTTAGTTACCTGTCTACTTATAGAACTATGAGATGTTCTAATCCCTCATTTACAAGGAATAACCATACACTTTAGAAGTGGATTAAGGAAAAACACATTAAGAGCTTGACATCAAGTTCTTAAGCAATAGTTGCCCTAAAGAGCCTCAAGAGACAAATTTACACAAGATTTTATCAAGATGATAAGTGACGTGATTGTGCAAATTACCATGCATCAGTTGATTCTGGATAGCTGTCAATTATGTGGTCTTACCTCAGGACACAGTTTGACAAACTTCTTGACGTAAGTAATCACAAGCAGAATTTTAAGCACATGCTTGAATCCTTCTGAGACTCAATACAATTTGAAGTTCAAAGTTAAGCATATGCTGAAATATTTCTTGAATATGCATGAGTTACTCAGCTGGGCTGTTCAGTGAACATGCATCCTCTTAAAACTGTTTGGTAGAATATTTGCAGAAAGTGAATCCACTGGGGCCACAGACACAGCCAAGTTGTTTTTTTGGCTTTTTTTTCCAGTTCAAATAAATGCTCATGAATAAGTTTGAAGTATTTGCTTAGCATTTCTTAAGGGAATAATATCTGCCAACTGGCCTTGCCATCAATAAGGAAGTAACTAGATGCTAAATGTCAATATATATCGCTCTCTCCAGACTACACATGTCAATGAAATTAAAAGGTAAATTACTGAACATCTGGCTAGAACTATATTTTTAAGAAGTCTGTTTTAGTTCAAGTCAGAAAACTGGAGAATGTCTCACCTCTACTCATAGATCTGCTGTATTTAACAGCTGCCTATTCCCATAAACTTTGATTGAGCTGCGAACTTAAGAGGGCATTTGAAGATTCAGCTTGTGTCAGAAGAGTGGTTGCAGGGCTACAAGTCACAGCCAAGAATGAGGGTTTCCATGGTTCAGCAGCTGCACACGCTGATTGCAGTGACCTGTGCTTGTGCTACAGAGATCAAGTGACCTACGGAGGAGAAAGGAGCCACAGTGTGGCTTCAAACCTGCAGCAAATATAGGGCTGACACAAACCCCACTAGGATTTTCTAATTAATTCCAAAGTCAAAATATCATTTAGTCCTTTGTTAACTATTTCTTTCTTGTTCATATTCTGTAGGGTAAGAGTGTACATAATACAAGACTTTGTATGCTGATGTCATATCTTTTGTATCAGAGTCGCTATGAAATTAGGTTGGGCTGGTGTTTGTGAAGGCTTTACTAGGAAGTTCCTACACAGTGGCAGGATGGAAAAATGTCAGATACTTAACATGTACCATAATATTTAGGAAAATAAGATTTGAATTATTTAGATAACTTAATAAACATAGTTTTAAAAAAGTAGTATATCCATTGAAAGAGTGATCTCTTAATTTCTGGTACAGTTAAACTCCTGGATTTTTCTAGAGTAACAAATCTCATAATGGACAAATCTATACTGGGAGAAAATAGCATCAATTTGTACTGCAGTGTTGTACAATTCATTGCACATTCACTGTTACTGATTGCTGTACATGGATCTGGTTGTTCTTGATCCTAATATTCTGCCTAGAATATACTGATTAATTATCCAAAACCCATTAAGGAACACTCTTCATCATGATACTTAAAATAAAATTATATGAAGGATATAAGCTTCTTATTCTCATGGTAGGTCTTGAATGTTAGTGTAGTGAATCTAAAAAAATGGAGCAGGGAAACAGGAACTCTAGCCTGAGTTTGTTCTTAAACTTCAGCACACAATGCTGTAATCAGCATTAACATGAAGTAGAAGAGAGTGATTTGTTCTTAAGTGTTAGTGAACTATTCTGACACTGACTGTAAAGGTAAAAGATTTATGAGACTTACTGCTATGCACTGCCAGTCATGTGAATTATGATCTACCTGGAAAGTATGTTAATGAGTAAACAGATCTGCCAATTAGATATAATCGTGTCAGATGACTGGCCAAAAACATACTTAAACTAAACTGTCTGATTCCATTGGGGGAAAGCTATTGTTGAGCACATGAGGGGAAAATTTTAAATAAACCTCAGAGTGGAATGCAAATAAGCACTAGAGTGTGAAGATGCATTCAACTTCTACATGGTTGAAAGCACAGAACATTAAAAATTTGTCAGAAATTTAGATGATGAGAGAAATACAGAGGCAGAAGAACACAGTAAGGGAAAAAGTTTGCTGGTTGATCTGTGCCTATAGGTAAAAATGATTGATTTATAGTTTTTACATCAAAAACAATTGTTACATGGTTCCTAATATTCCATTTGCAATACTCTGACATCAGAACATAGGAACAGATACTCAAAATGTCTACATTTAGATAAAAATAAGTAAGCTGGGTACGTATATAACTGTTTTTGTGGATGAAGAAATATGAACCATTCTGAAAATCCTGCTGTCTGCTATCATTGCAGGTAGGGAAAGATCACTGTAGTAAGGCAGTGTGGTTGCCATCAGTGATCAAACACCTATCCAATTAATCCAAAGGGCTTCCAAACCATGCTTGCTTATTAATGTGCAGGCTCTGAATTGCAATGAAGGGCCTGGGAGGCTGTTAAAAGATTGAAAGGAATGTTTACAGGACTATGATTCAGACTCCTTTTCCTGAGAATAAACAGGCCATTCTGTGGAGAGCAAAGCCATCAGTAAACACTTGAAATTTATTAAATACTTTTCTACAGCTTATCCCTCCACCTCACTAATTGCTGCAGCTGCTACTACAAAAGCATTTAAATTACAGCTGAAAGGAGAGGTGGCCAATGCAAATCTTACAGGGAAAAAAGACCCCTGTGATACTCATCTGTGGTGTGATCCGACACATGTATGTTTGTGTGACTCCTCTCTCCACAGTCATTGCTGGTTGACACTCTGGCTATGGCACAAATGGAGAAACTCCCATTATCTTTAAAGAATATGATTTCACATTTGCTTTTTACATTATATAAATACAGACCATCATGAAACTCCCATTATCTTTAAAGAATATAATTTCACTTTTGCTTTTTACATTATATAAATACAGACCATCATCGTAGGAGTGAGAGTTGTGAATCTTTTTCTTCTCTGTCACAAGAAATTTAAACTCAAAGAAGATAACCATAGCCTTAAATCTAAGTGTCACTTGGAAACAGAAACCAAAATGGAATATGGACAGGTTTGATCAATTTCAGTAGAGTCAGTGGGCACATATAACAAAACAGGAATGTGCTGTGGTCTGCCTTATTTGTTCTAAGATGGGATAGTCACTCTCCTTAACATTGTAATCAGAGAACACATTCTGGGAATTCATGGAATTTCATAAGTTTCTCTTTGCAGTGATCCAAATTGTACAACTTAGATTTCATAGGCATGAGGAAACATATACTATCTCAGGTCCAAACTTTTTTCTGCATCTCAGATCTCATGAATATTTCTAGTCAGGTGGGACTTGTGAATGAGATAGAAGAGATCTGTTATATTAGTTTTTTTCT
Source organism: Entomyzon cyanotis (assembly GCA_024500445.1). Taxonomy (NCBI): domain Eukaryota; kingdom Metazoa; phylum Chordata; class Aves; order Passeriformes; family Meliphagidae; genus Entomyzon; species Entomyzon cyanotis. The sequence goes on along the minus strand of JAKEPQ010001018.1, from coordinate 35,333,991 downwards.
CTGCTTACTGCACATGTGCCATGCACAGCATTTTCTAAAAGAACCATCAGCAAGGAGGAGGCAGCTACCCTTTTTTTTTCTTCTAGGTTAGGAAGAAGACACTAAAACATGCAAGGGATTGTTCCTTTCCTGGAGGCAACTTATGAGAAGCTTGGGGAGTACTCACTAGCACATGTCCCCCACAGCACAGGTTCCCCCAGGTTTTTGGTGACCCAAGAGGAAAGTCTCTCTGGGCTTCTAAGGAGGTGGTGTGAAAGATTTTGCTGCCCAAACAGTCAGTGGGTGTTGGCAATTAGATGGGTTTAAAGGGGAGGAAGGTTTCATAAACATTTTATTTTAGACTTCCTAGAACTTTCCTTATTTCAGTTACCTCATTGAAGTTTATTTTCTAATAAAACATAGCTTTAAGGAACAATTCTACTGTGTTTTGTTTGAACAGGTTAAAATAAGATAGGTATTTCCACCACAAGGTCATGGTTTTCCAAGGGTTGTCAAAAAATCAATTTTTCACAAATATTACTGAAAGAAAAAATATTAGGAGCTTTCATCTCCCTTTTCAGCCATGAGGAGCAAGAATCTGTGGCTTGCTGCTCCCAGATGAATATCCTGCCATCTGCCTTTTCTGCATTTTGTCCTGCAACATCTTTGCATTTCATATCCTTCTGCAGAGTAGCCTCAGGGATGGAAGTACCAAACCAAGGTTTAAATTCATCTTAGCCCTCTTAAAACCTAGTTCACAGGCATAGGAAGGAGAAAGTATATATCTTATATTTTAAACTCATCCAGACTGGGATTATTCTCTTTTTAACATCCAGATAAAATCTTGTAACATTTTTTTACAGATTTTTGATACAAATATCTGAAAATAGTCTTTTATGTTTCACTAAAATGTTTTTAGACTTTTAAAAAATTTATTATGCATTCTGTAAATAAGATAGAAGTTTAATAGACTTCTAGAAAATTCTGTCTTGATTCTAAAGCTGATTGTAATTTCATGTCAAAATATGTTTCCTCTCCTCTCCTCTCCTCTCCTCTCCTCTCCTCTCCTCTCCTCTCCTCTCCTCTCCTCTCCTCTCCTCTCCTCTCCTCTCCTCTCCTCTCCTCTCCTCTCCTCTCCTCTCCTCTCCTCTCCTCTCCTCTCCTCTCCTCTCCTCTCCTCTCCTCTCCTCTCCTCTCATGTCTTCTTCTTCTTAAAAACCAAACCCCCCCCAAAAACCCTAAAGCAACACTTTTCCACACTTTTAATATGCCATTATTTATATTCCAGTAAAGAAAAATAGCACTTATTTGTCCATCTGCCAAGATCAAATACCTTTTTCTCATTTTAAATCAGACTGTCACAGGAAAATAAAGATGTCTTTTTCAGGAGTATGGCAGGCAGAATAATAAAAGATTGGGAAGCTCTGAAATGCTATATTGATCCTTCAACAGTACTAAGTAGGGAGAGAGAGTTTAGCTTGTTTTGAGATGAAATAGCAGAGCAAAATTAGTAAAGGAGTCTGCTTTTTTACCTAACTTAATTAAAAATTATTGCCTAGCTATTTTTATTAGTCTGCTTTTCCTTTTTTCTATTTGTCATTTTACTACTTGGAAAATAATTTTAGGGATACGTTGAAAACTTACATGTAACTCAGAACTCACATGAAATCAGGTAGGTACCAGGAGTCTCTGGACAGTTGCAGTACTCAACAAATTGTTTTTGTCTGAATAAATGTCTAACCCAAAACACCTTAGGGTGAATGGAAAGTCAATGACCCCTGTAGTGCATGGGAACAGAATTTAGTTTTCTAACATTTCCAAAGCTGTGTCATACTGTTGTTTGCCTGCTTCTTGCTCTGTCATCCAGTTTCATAAATATTTTTAAACAGAATACAATAAGAAACCCAAACCAACTGCAGCTATGCATGTTTATGGAGATCAATATACCAAATTGAACTTGTGAAATGCTAATAGCAGCAAAAGAAGTTCTAAAATAGAATAGAATTTAGATACTGAGCTATGATTTATAAACATAATTAAACATTAAACCTTTGCTACAGATATATTCATTAAGTAATAAATTTTTGTATGCTGTGCACTTATTTGTAAGGGGTTCACCTTATTTTTATACCATTTTATTTTATCCTTTGGCTATTTATATATCTAGTGCTACTTTATTTAATTTATTTTATTTTAAATCCATGAAGCACTTTCATGAACTGTGTTCCATACATAAATTAAAACCTGTGTAAATAATGGCAGAAGTGGTGAGATCCATTCCTCACATGAGACAACTAATGAGACACCCTGACTGAAAGACTGCCATTATTTTTCAGAAGAGTTGTATTGGGCTCTTTTTCTTTTAAAAACCACTACTCAAAAACGAGAGGAGTTAGGATGTCTGATTTTACAGGACCTGATAACAGAACTGAAATAAAACATATCTTGCTGGTGCAATAATGAAACCACAATGTGATTATACAGCAGTTAAATGTATTTTAGTGTGTAACACACATCTGATAAATTATTTGAAGATTAATAATCATGTCTTCTTTATAACAGTGGTATGACAGAGATGAAACACTGAGCTCCAGAAATGAAAGTTTATAATTCATTTAATTCTATGCTCCATACCTGCTCAATATCTCAAGGATTTACAGAGTGAAGTGCAGAATGCTTTAAAGCCAAATAAATCTGTAAAGTATTCTCTAAACAAATTAGTATATTCTCTCTTAATATTTGTACACAGATAATTACAGAAGGTAGAATACAAAAAATCAGATTCAGCACGGATCGAGTTCTGAATCTTCTGTGATCTGCAGCTGGGTCAAAGTACCACGACTGTCTTTGGAGAAGGATTGCTGAATTATTGTACTCTAAAATAAAAATAATTCAAATAATACCATTATATAGTATATCTTATTATATGTAAAGCTTATTGTTTCATCCCAGATGTACTGATCACATTTGTTTGTTCCCTTTTCCCTTCACTTAAGTAATTAGTGGAACTTAAATGATGCCAATATGTTCAAAATATTGAATAACAGAACTACAGAATACCAGGTTGGCAGGGGCCTTAAGGATCATCTGGCTGCTCTGCCCGTGAATAATGGGTGGGAGATGGTGGGAAGTATCCCTTAACTGTTAAGGTTAACAGTAGGGAGGGATCTGAGCATTGGTGAGTCATGACAACCCAAGAAAGACGGTGCTTGACTGCTACCCCATTTTGGAGAGATTTAGAGAATATGATGCCTGTCCAACATCACTATTGGCATGTAATGGGCAAATGGAAGTTCAAAAGTGAAATGGGATCTTCATTTCTCTCTTTGCTGCTCTTTGCTTTACTCATACAAGAATGCATTTGTCTATGACTGCTACAACGAATTCCAATTTCAAACACACTATTTCAAAAGACCTTTCCATGAAGCTTCCTGTTGGTAAGGGAGGTTGCAGTTAAGGGCAAATTTCAGAGTTGCTGTTTTGCTGACTGACATCTTTATCTCCAAGGTGATACCTCTGCGAAAGGCCAATTTCCAGCTAAGATTTCCTTATACTTTTTAAGAACCCTGTGATCTTTTCTGTAAGAAGGCAGCCTTTAGGGGACATGCAGGTTCCTTCTCTTCCTAAGGGGATTCAAAACCCTTTTTGCAACTGATATTCCTAGTTCTTTTTTCTGGTTTCATTTACTGAATATTACTGTTCTCAGGTTCAGCTTGTTGCATTCAAGTACAGTCACATAGAAAGTAATATCAATGTTTCTTTGTAGAATTTCACTTTGGGTGTCAAGTGTTAGACTATTTGCGACTCTTGGATACTAGAGTTAAGGTTTTTCTCCTGGATACCCACAGAAGTAGTAGAAACTGAATCAGCAACAAAGAAAGAAGAAATTATTTCAGCAGCTAGTAAAGAATCAAGAGCGGTGTCAGCAATGCTACATTAGTGCAATCTTCTTTGTTACAATATCATTACCAGAATTCACTTCATTTTTTGTTAGCAATAAAAGATTTCTGAGCCAAACAAAGAAGAACACTAAAGATCTTTAAAAACTCTTAAATTATTAACTTATTCAGAATTAAATTCTGTGCAGATTATCTAACTGTGCACTTCAATTATAACCACTGGGATTATACAAATTTAAAACCACCCAGAAAGTAAGCCCTACATTTCTGATTCAATCTGATTTTTACAATAGCATCTTCTTTTTCAATCACACAGTACTATGCTAAAATAAAGAAAAATTGCTTCATCTTCATGAGTTCAAAGAATTTCAGGCAAAAAGAAAACTGTGAACTTTTAGTCCTACATCCTGCCTAATATAATGACACAACTAATCTTATGTCTTTTTATTTTAACTAGTATTTACATTAGCCATGGTTGAAATAGATGCATTTTAAAAAATGAGACTCTCATTATTTCAAATTCTATCACATAAACTACCCACTTTGCTAAGTCATTCTAAAGTTACTTTCTAGACTATTCAAAAAAACAATGTCTGTGAAAAATTATCTAAAAACACTAAGTTAAAATAATAACCAGACTGGCTCCCTATGAACTCAACTTACTTCTGGCCACCTTTAGAATTTGGTACCTAAAAGTCTTAACTGAAGTTCAATCTCCTGTAGCTTTGTGCCTTCACCAGCATAGTGAAAACCAAAAGACCTCTTAGAGTTATCTTGATTTAGCATTTGCAAGTTTTCAGGTGAACTCCCAACCAGCCCCTATAACTCACATTCCAAAAGGAGACAAAAAAGCAAACAAACAAAAAATCCAAACATCAGGCAGTCTTATTTGGTGCTTAATTTGTGAATCTTCACTTCTCAGATTGTAATCTGTTATAATTTCTTCTACTGGACTGAAATACTTCCTGCTGTCTAATTTCTTTGAATTTCTACAATCAAAATATTCCTCTTCATAACATTAATGGACTAAGACCCTTCATTTTCTTTCTGTGCATGTTTTCCATTAATTTAATTGTCCCTTTATCATTTCAGTTAAGCTGATTAATTTTAAAAGGCTTTCTGGAATTTTGGTGACAACTGAACACAGCCCAATAGATATGGTCTCAGTACCAAGTACAGACATGCATTATCAGTATACTTTCTCAAAAATATATACATATTGTATATACATATGTCATCTTTGTATCTTCATCCTCATTTTCAGTAAAAATAGCATGAACACTCTTTGTAGAAAAGTTATATGGAAAACGCAGGCCTTAAATGTTGAACTACTCTGGTCTATGTGATGCTCTTTGCAGAGTCAGCAAAATGGAATTTAGAAATGAAAAATATTTGTTGCATGGGCATAAGTTTATAACATCTAAAGTTAGTGCTTTACGTGGTTTCAGCAAATTCCATCAAATGGAGAGACAAACAACATTAAAACAATTATAATATGACTGTGTGGCCAAATTCTTTCCATTCAGTTTACCACTGAAAAAGGATCATTACAACCCTTCATATGTGCACATACCAGTACATGCTGAAGGCAAGAATTTCTGCTATGCTGAAGTACAATTTGATTTGGGCTAAAGAATATCTTCTTGAAAATAATCCAGACTGGATCTGAAGACATCTGAGACTCTAGCACTTTCCTGTAATTTTCTCCATCAATTAGTTAATCTCACATTTGCAAATTTTGGCTCTGTTGCACTGATGTGCTGCAGTAAAAAAATTATGCATAGGTTCTTAATGAAGCAAAATTACAGGTATTTTCTTCTGAAAGACAACACTTTCTGGGGAATTCTATTGAGAAAATTTTGTTCTCTTCCAGCACCATCAACACCATAAAACTGATTAAAGGTGTGGGACCTTAAGCAAATAAACAAATCCACCACTGCACAAATTCACTTCTGTAACAATGAAAATTTTGACGTTAGCAGCATAAATGAAGTTTCCCCATTTCAGGCATGCTGTGACATATTTTGTCTGCTGCATTTTGTCTGCTGCAGACAAAAGATTCCATGTTGCATCTGTAAAACTATCTGTTCACTTAAATGATTTCTTTCTACTTCCCAGACCCCAAAGAATGAAATAACCATGTTGATGATCTACAACAGACCAAGCCATTTAAACTCCTTGTAGGTGGTGAGAGGAATACTACCCAGAGGTACAGTTGTGACCAACCCAGGACAGAGCGACAAGCAAAGAAATCCATCCCTGAATACTATTTTCTCTTGATCACAAGTACGTCTAAGCTAGATGCCAACTTGCATGTTATGGATACCAAAATTGGTGAGATGCATTCTATCCCTAACAAGAGTTATTATGAAATTTGTGGGAAGAAGTAATTTGGTATCCTGGAGAGGTGGGGCGCAGGGGTGGTGGGAATGTGTATTAAGGAACTATGATGAAAGAGGAAATACTTTTCGATCTTCTCTATGCTTGAAAGGGAAAATTCCCTTCAAAACATCTCCACCACCCTAACTGCCTGAGCTAGATACAGAATGAAGATAAAGTAGACAGATGTTGAAATGACTTCAGGAGAAGAAATTGCAGATTGTGGAATTCTTTTTCCTCTTTGACAGCTGGGTAATTTCCAAGTGGGGAAAGGAAAGAGGTAAATATAAAGTATTATGGTAAACTTTCCTCAGGGCATAATAGATCATTATTATAGTCAATGATTCAGAGCTGTGCAAGTGTGTGCAGAAGATATGCAAGCTGAAGTGAAGATGGAAGGTCAAAACCAGCCTAATGAAGAAAAACTATTATCTTGTCCATGAAGACTCCCCAGTTTATGTTGCTCTTGGTGACAACAAGACTTGATTTGACTCACCTGGGAACATTTTCCTGCATCAGAACAAATGCTCGCAAACTCCATTTTCTGTCAAAGTATGGTATTTCAATAATGGTTTGGAAACAGTGTCAACACTTCTTGTCACAATATGATTGCCCATTTGCTTATCTGCCCGGGGAGTAGAGCAAGGGCTAGGGATCCTTGGTTGCCAGACTTCTGGCTGCAACAAGGGCAGGATGCCCAGCATGCAGGTATGTGAAAGGTTATCAATAAAACTGTGGATTACCAACTCCTTACACTTGCTTAATGTTTGTGTTTGCAGTGGAAATGCAGCTAAAGTCCTAACAAGCATGATGGTTGACAAAAAGCACTGCTGCCAATTGTCAGAGGGCAAAAAGCACAAACATCCTGGTGATTAGAGGCTGATCAGCTGAGACTGATAAGACTCTAATATTCTGAATTAGCAAGGGATTGAATGGAATTTGACTAATTAGAATGTAAGCACTTTACTGAGAGAAAACATGTCCTCAGCTGAAGCAGACATAGTTGAAAAGTAGAGTTTTAAAATTATAGAGGTAAGAAGGTAAAAGGCTTGATCTGATAAAACTGCAAGGGATATTTGCATGAATTGAGACAGGGTTAAGAAGCAACAGTTTCCATGTAAGAACATAAGTATCCTACACTCAACTCACACTGCATTAAAATGCAGCTTTTTATGCTGCGTCTGAATATTTACATGGCATCCAGAATGGCGGTCAATGGGTTGTTTGGAAAAACAAGGTTTTTTCTTCTTCTGTAAGAGTAAATTGAAATTTTTTTCATCTTTAACAGCCCTGAAGCAATTCACATGTTGCAATTATAAAATGATTCCTTACTTTATTGTCTGTGTATATTCTAGTATGCTAGAATTTAGAAATCTAGAATATTAAACATAAATTAATGGTTGCACCTTACAAGCTCTTTGAAGCAAGCCTCTCTAAGGAGACCTGATCTAAGATGAGCATATGAATTGTCATGAAGTCACTCTTAGCCCATTAGCCTGTCTCTGGTCACTGCCAAGAATACAGGCTTCAGTAAGAGAACAGATAGTAAGAACAGTTTATGAATACTGCATTCCTTCAGGTGTATAATTTCAGATTCCTGCAGCAAGTAGCAATAGCCTGAATCACAAAATTGCATCTAAAGCACTAATATCCAACCCAAGGCATATTCTTCGTGAATTTAATTATTGTTTCAACTTATGTATATACAAAATAATGTATATACAACAATGTATATAACAATCTCCTAAATCCACAGACTGAATGAAAACAACACTTTTTCTTTGATCATCATAGATCTGTTGCCTTATATTTTAACTGTCTTTTCCCTAATTCCTCTATTGTAAGAAACTTAGAGAAATATTTCTACCTCACCATCATGCCAATCACACTTTTCAAGATAGCTATTTTGTCCCTTTTCCAAGTTGAATAGCCACAATCTCTTCTCTTTGCCCATCCAAAATCTTTTAATTGTCTCTGCTTTACCATGTTGACCTCCCAGGGAGTTTTTGTACTGCCCTCTTTATAGTACATCCCAGAACTTCACCAAGAGTTTTCTGTGTCCAGCTCAAAATATCAGGCCAAGTTAATAATATGTTTTATAAACTATTCTAATGATTTCAAGTTAAAAGTCAATTTTTATGTGACAGTCTTTTGGAGATACATAGGTACTTGCAGTATTCATAATAAAGATGCATTACAGGTATGTTATGTATTTCTTCTTAAATTCTACCTAAATACATAGCATTACATCGACATGAATACACAATATCACTTTGGTTTCATTGACTTCTAATCACTGAGCTATGTTTTTAGAAATTTGTTCATGATGACTCTTTTCAGAGTGGCAAAAGTTCATTTAGACCACATCACTAAATAATTGTTCTTAGATGTTTTGGGCCAGTTCTGTTTTTATCACTTTGCACTTATCATCACTTAAATGAATCTTATTTTTTATTGTCAAGTCACTCAGTGTTTTGGAATTTTTCTGCAATTCCTCAGTTGTAATTTTAGCTACCTTGAGTACCTGGATGTATAAATACCCCACTATTATTCTTTTGCCTTCTCATTTTTATTCTGCTCATTTATTATTGTGTTAAATATCATGCTCCTGGCAGAAAACTCGATGGCACATACAGAAGGAGATCTATTTAAACAAACCAAATTGTGCATCTGTTGAAATCAAACAGTAATCTGGGGATATAATGATTATTATTCATATTGATATAGTATTTTTGTGCACATTTTCATTAAGAAAATTAAGAAAAGAAAACATTTCAGTATTTTTTTCTGTTCTAAGATTTCCCGTCTGTTAATACTGTATACAGCTTAAATTACTGTTTTCAGATGCTGCTGTCATACGCTTTCTACAAAAATGCATATTCAGTATTACAAACTGAATTTCCTGGAGATTAAAGTGAAATCAAATGTATGAAAGAAGCAAGAGCTGTAGCTATTTAAATTTTCCTAATATTCATAACCTAACATAATATTTAATATCAATTTATACTTCTGACAATCAAATGATTTCTCTATTTTCATTAAGGATGAACAGTTTTATCTCACAGTATTTTCTATGTTCTGATATCTAAATGTTGCATGAGTATGACAGTGATTACCATAAATTGTTACTCAATCCAATATCATATCTACAAAAGGATAAAGTAAGGTTAATAAAGTTTGTACTAAATTTTTAGAATTTTTTTTTTCCTTTATTTTTTATTTTTTATTTTTCTCTTTCTGTTCCTACTTGTCCTTGACAAAGATTTCCCTTGCAAAAAGCTGCCTCTGCCCTTACCATAGAAGGGAATTGAACTGTATGTTCAATGACTCTTGCTATCAAGATCTCTTCATCTTGACAGCAAATACCTAAAGGAACTGGAGTGTTCATGATTTTTCCACAATCATTTATTTAGTGGAAACTGTCAACTCCTCATCTATCAGCATGATTTCAACGTCACCTGACACAACAGAGGAATTATTTTCCTTACAGCTTTAGATTTCCATATCCCAGGGCCAATATGGTGAAATGTCAGATTAACTGCCATCCAAATGCAATGCTTTTATTTCAAAACAATATTTTTCAGCCATTTTTTACAAACACATTTTCTCTTTCCTGCCTTTCCTTATTCTGCCCAGAAAAAGCAGTTATAGCAGTTTTGAGAAAATCTAATGGAAGCTTTCCCAAATAAAAAAGATAATGTCTAAAATTGTGAATGGCATGATGGTGAGGTAGAAATGTTTCTCTAAGTTTCTTGCAATAGAGGAATTAGGGAAAAGACAGTTAAAATATAAGGCAACAGATCTATGTTGATCAAAGAAAAAGTGTTGTTTTCATCCAGTATATGGGATTAGGAGATGTTATATACATTGTTGTGTATAAATTATTTTGTATATACATAAGTTGAAACAATAATTAAATTCACGAAGAATATGTCTTAGGTTGGATATTAGTGATTCTACATTCAGAGTATTGATAAACTTCCTAAAAACCTCACAAATTGACAGATTGTGCAAGAAAGGATAGTCACGCTGTAAATTTAGGAGGGTTCATAGAAGACTGTAATATTACAACAAATATAGTTAACATTCTGGGACACAGTTTTTGCCCTAATTCAGTGTATATGTTAGTTAAAGACAGAACTTTATAACATAATTTCTTTGCTTATTATAGACTCTCTTAGACTGTTCACTAATGGGACATAAACCTAGACTTTGAGTTAAGTATCCTTTTTAAATACCTCCTTGAATCATAATTTGGAGGTTTCCTGGATCCAAAACTTATTTGCTTTAAATGAACACTTGCTTTTTACCCTTGTATAGACTACCTGGCTCCTGAGTGCTCTCTAAGCTTTATGATATGCCCCTGTCTATGGGGGTGGTACTTGAATATGCTGCTGCCCATGCAAGTGAGATTCTAGATTTTAGTCACACCTGAATCTGGAAAAGCTGGAGATCATAGGAGACCAAATGTCAAAGAAAGGTAATAATTGTCCCTAGTGCGTGAGAAGAAAGACAGGAGGCTACCATATCTGCTCCAAGAAGAGATTCACTGAGGATCCTAAGGTGAATGTGCAGACAGCCCTCCTCTTCCTTCTCCCATTCATTCAATCCAGTGAGGCTCATGCTCTCAAAAGATCTAATAAATATATAAAAGGTCTGCACAGTCCTTCCTTAAGAAGGGAGTCCTGTTCTGTTCCTCTTCTTTGATTCCAGCTAAGAACACCACAGCCTTCACCAGGCTCCTCTTAATCTCTGCAGAACTGCATTCTTCATAACATTTTTCACCTTTCCCTGCCCTTTGGGAGGATGACTCCCACATCTCTACTCCCATCTGTGGATGCCCAGAAACAACAACTTGTATGAAGCACAGACATCACCTTTAAACAACCTGCCTCATGGAGGTTCCAGCCTTACTCTTAGAAAGGTAGAAAGTCCTACCTGCCTCTTTTGGTGACAAAAGTAAAAACCTAGACCATTCCTTCAGAGGTCAACCAGTGTGATAGATTTATCAGAGTGTAAAGCCCAGCCCCATGCCAAAGGGAGGCTGGAGCTGCTCCTCTGCTAGTGATGATTCTGGATATATTAGGTTGTAAAACCTCATCTAGTTGTCTGGGTGACAATTGGTTACTTAAACCACATTCCCCATAAACTTGCTATTGTCTTCAGCTTTCTTCATCTGATAACTCTCCATTTTCATTCTTCACAAATAGCAGAATTTAAAAGTATGTGGGTTTTTTAGGGGTTTTGTTTACCTTCTGGTGGGTCTCCTATTTTGAGTTCATTAGATCATCAGATTGAATCGAGAACCAAGACAGACTTCTCAACACATTGTGGATTTTATCTCCTCCCATGCAGTGTGACATTGCAGCCCATGTAGAGGGCTGCATAACCTGACACAGACTATGTTGCTGAAATTAGCACACCTGCTGGGCATTAAGCACACTGAATAACTTCAATAGTATTACATGGGTATAAGACACAACAGACTTTGGTCTAGGAATCCTATATATATATATATATATATATATGAAATGTTACATCACATTTTCCAGATTCTAAAACCCAGTTTGAAATCTGATATCTTAGTAAGATACAGAGGTTTGGAGAACAATAGGAGTTAGCTGGCTGCAGTCTCATCTGACCAGCCAATTCTATTTCTCTTCTTGTGGATGTTCCTCATTTTATAAGGTAATGTATCACAATGAGAGTGTCAACTGCCTCATGCTACAGCTGTGCTAAATCCTTCTGTACACAGTGATGTCCATTATGGTATCCTGATACTAGTAGGCTGAGTTATGAGCTGGACATGGAGTGTTCTGGAGTGCTGAAGCAGTCTGGCAGCCAGCCAGGGACATGGTACAGCAGCGTGTGCTTGGTGGAGTGCAGCAGATGACAGCCCATTGCTGGAAATTGCAGTTCTCCCATGCTGTGCAGTTATGATAGGGTGAAATGACTTGGCAAGTGGTGGCTATGATTTTATGGTACAATTGAACTGCAGTATGAAGCAGGATGAAATTGCTTAACAGCTTTAATTTGTCACGATTTGACTAAAACTATTTTTTTCTAGTAATGAACTAGGTCAGACTTGTGTGGTTCAGTACTCCAGGAACGTGGGCATTTACTTCTTCAGCTATGAGTCAAGAAGTGCCTAGGTATTTTTAGTTTACTTTTGCTTGTGTTTAGTTTGAAGAAATAGCATGAATTTAGACCAGATACTATCATGGGACTGTCTAGTGTATGATATTTTAGTTCAGGAGAAAGAATATTAGTGTTCACACAATTTCTATCTGGAAGCATCTTCTGTGGGCTTTCTGCCTTCAGTACTGACTCCTCACTGGGTTATTGCTGTACGTATGGACATGTCCTAATGAAGTAGCTAGGCTCCACTGATCATTTCATACAAACACATTTACTCTTACTGAATCACAGTTGGCAATTCCTTTGATGAATTCCTGGAATTGCTTATTGGGGTTAAACCATGACAACAGGGAATAAAATCTCACATGAATCCTCAGAGCTGTGAAAGAACAAGACCTTCATACAGTTCAGAGCCTCTTGCCCTACTCTTTATTATACTATTTTGCAGTTAAAAAATATTCATCCTGTTTATATGTTTATGGAAGAAATATTTTCTTGAATGTAGGTGAAGTTGAAGGAGATTATTTTTGGGGGGTTTATGGTCAACTTTTTCTTATTTTAGGTTGTTTGTTTCTCTGTATGTTTGCTTTATTAAAAAGGATTTAAAGAAAACTAGAAAACTATTGTAATAAGCAATTATTTCACATATTAGAGAAGAACTCCCTTAACTGTGGAACCTGTCTGTATCCTATAATGCAGAAGGGAACAAGAAATTAAAATTGAAGCAGCAATTTTAGAAAGAAGAATGTTTTCTTCCAAGTCAGTGAGATTATTTAGTTCTTTAGTCACCAAAGGCAATATTACCATTCAATATGTGGATTGTGGAGTTTTTCTGTCTAATATTCTCAATAGCAAGCTGTCACTGGGCTCTTCACCAAATATCTCTTGTCTAACCTACAATAAAATATTTAACTAGTCTTGTCTAAAGATAGCAAAACCATGGGCTACACTACAAAGTTTCATATCTGAAAAAATAAGAAAAGAGCATGGTATTTCATGAGAAAAATTTTAGACTTTATCTTTTTTATGTGGGAAAGCTTCTATTAGACTTTCTCAAATCACCCAAAACTGTAGGAAAACATTTTTTTTTTTTTTTTTATTGTCCTAGTGTTTGGCAAATGTTCTAGATTAGGAAGACTGCCAAAATACCCACATGCCATCATTATCTCCTCACTTTTTATCTCCTTCAGATATGAAAAAGCAATTTTCTTTCACCAGTGTCCTAACTGATGTCAGTAGAATATTAAATATAACAGAATGATGTAAAACTGTGCATCATCAAGATGCTACCCGTATTTCAACTGACATCTCCACACCAAATCCTAGCAATTTAATATACCCTTAGAATTAAAAAAGATGACAGAAGCTTGAATCCTCTTTAGTGTGAAGAAATTGCCCAACACTAATTTCACTCAGGCTGAGGAGAAAGAATGAAGGAAACATAGGATGACCTTGTCCACTCTCACATATATGACCAGTCATATGATCCAGACTATTAAAAGTACATAGTGGTTCCACAACAGCATAAACATTAATATTTATGTGACACCAAGAAATCACCTGTCAAAGAATGCAAATGTACTTCAGTGGAAACCAATAATCATGTTTAGAGAGTCTATCCTACCATTTTGTGTTCTAATTTTCCCAGAACCCTGAAGAAAAATCAAAATGAAGTGGTTGAAAGTGAACTGACAAAGTAAGACCAACTGATGTCATCTACCTAGATTTCATCTACCCAGCCCTCAGCATGGTCTCACATGACATCCTTAAGTCCAAATTGGAGAGACAAGGATTTGAAGGGTGGACTACTTAGAGGATAAGGAATGTGCTGGATGGTTGCAGCCAGAGAGAGATATGTGGTCAATGGCTCTATGTCCAGAGGGAGTACAGTGATGAGTGGTATCCCTCATGCATTTTTCTTGGGAATGATGCTCTTTAATTTCTTCATCAATCACAGACATTGAGATTAAATGCAACCTCAGCAAGTCTGCAGATGACATGAAGCTGAGCAGTGCAGCTGACAAAACAGGAGAATAGGATTCCATCCAGAGGAACATGGACACACTTGAGAAGGCAGGCCTATGAGAACCTGATGACAAGTAATGCACTCATGTCAATCCCAGACAGGCATACAGACTGGGAGAAGAACTCATTGAGAATAACCCTGCAGAGAAGGACTTTGGGGTTTTTGTGGATGACAAGAAGAAGAGTTGTAGCTTCTCCATCCATTGAACTATTCAAGGCCAGAGTTTATGGGGCTCTGAGCAACTTGGTCTAGTGGGTGTCATCCCTGCCCATGATGATGGGGGAAAAACAAACTAAATGATCTTTAAAGTCCCTTCCAACCCAAGCCTTCTTTTGATGCTATAAAAAGTCAGCAGTAAAGATTCCAGGAGAAAAGAATTTAAAAAAATACTATATTCTTTCTACAACAGTTATCTTTCAGATCTTATCACACAAGACCTTGACCACACAAAATAAAAATTATATGATTTCTAAAACTTCCATGTGTATCACTTGCTTAAACTGTTTTCATATTAATAACTGTTATTCATTTTTCTGGGTGCTAAACCGTATTAAATGGGATGAAATTTAAAGCTATTTTTTAACTTTTTCCCATTAAAGATAATGTTTCTTGTTAACCATTTGGATTTGGATTTAGATTTATCTTGTAGTCAATCAAGACATGTAGTTTTAGTTTTCTTCCACTTGGATGTGTGTTGATTTCTACTTTTATGAATTTACTGAATACTCTGACATGCTAACTTGTTTTTCTTTGCCTTATAGTCCTATTTCATAATATATTACAATTACAGGAACCACCTTCTATGCTGTAATTTCTGTGCATTTTTGTGTTATAGCTGCTATAGATGCTACTTTAGACTTAAAAAGTTATATATACACAGATATATATATATACGCACTTTAATTTTATTAATTTTTTTTTTTTTTTTTTTTTTACATTTGGTACCTTCCACAGCAGTCAAGAGCCCACAAGTTCTTGATATCATTACAATGGCATCATTCAAAAAAAGCTCATAGAGAATATTAGAATATTGAGGCTCCGTTCTGAATATGCCACTACGTTCCAAGCAGGAATGAAATTTGGTTTACATCTATAATTTCAGTAATTACTCCACAGCGCAGCTTCTGCTGCTTTAAAGTTTGCTTTTTACATCAAAAAAACTTTAGGCCATAACTGCAGAAGGCTTAACTTTCCATGGTTTTGGGACAGTCATCCTACAACTGTAACATGGAATCCAAGCACACCACCAAGTATTGTTTTTCATAGAATCATAAAACATTAAACTATGAAAGGGACCTTAAAGATCACCTAATCCCAGCCCCTCTGACATGGAAAGGGACACCTCCCACAAGACTGACGAATACATAATTTATAAATAACTACATACATATAAAATATACTCTAATTTACAAATAGCCAAATTAAGTACAGTAAAAAGATATGAGAAGTTTTTCAATATACATTGCTATCCTGGTAGCAATGGTTTGTAGGTAATTTTTTTTCCTTTCTAAATGAAAACATGAAATTTTAAATCAAACTATCCATAGCTTCTCTCCTATGATAACTGCAATCAGTGGGGATTTCTGAGTTTACTGTATTGCAGAAAGTATCCTGTGATATATTGTTGCTTAACAAAAGAGTAAACTAAAAGCTCTAATAACTTTTTTTGTTGGCAGAAAACCAAAAAACTGTAGTATGTGTGGCTTATGAATTGGCTGATATTTAAAGTAAAACTACACAGGCACCATTAACAACCCTTTCTTAATTTTAATTGGCTTTATTCTATTTGAAATTGTGTACACAATTCCTATTAAAAAACATAGCACAGGATGAAACCAACAGTTGCCACAAAAATAGTGCAGTATTTTACTACTTAATTCATGTATCACACCATATCACCTCATTCATAGATCAACCAAAGCACTGTTTGCTAATGGGTAAGATTTTTCTGTATATGAACCTATAACAACAGTACAGTCTTTTTGAGTTTATATTCTTTGACCATGCAAAGCTTGGAACAATAAAATGTTTTGTCTAAGCTTGAGACCAGTAGATTAACATACTCTTTATTCAGAAAAAGGAAATTGCCTTAGGAAGGATTTGAAACTTAATAAATCAGTTTCAAGAATAAAGCAGAAGCCTTTATTGTTTTGCCACAAAGCTTCTCAAGGATATACTGATGTATTTCTACTGTCTACATGCAAAAAAATGCAAACTGAAATGGTGATTATAATAGCAGAGAGACACGTTTTTATATTCAATATATTCAATATTCAAATAGATAGTTTTAACCAGGAAGCTGTCAACATCTATTTCCAATCATCCCATGAAAACCTAAGCGTGACAGATGGCATCCAGCCTGCCTGATGTGAATTTTACCTGATATATATTCACTGATGATTTAAATCTCTGATACCTATCTCTGTGTACTTCTACATACATATCTTAGTCTAGCTTTCCTTATCTTGAATTATACTGCATATAAAAAACCTACTCTTGTGCCCTGATAAGGATGGTATAGTACAAACATTTTATACTAAGGCATTTTCTTTCTTACTTTTTTTTTTTCCCCCATTTAATTTCTAGGCAGAATCTGTGGCCTCTCTGGACATTTCAGTTCTAGGTGAACACCTCTCATCCCTCTGGACCCTCTCAGAAGAAGACTTGGCTTTTGACCTATTGGCATTTCTTTTTGATCTATTCCATTTTTCCACTTTCTCATTTTCTTGATGCAATTTGAAGTCCTCTTCTTTCATCTTTGGACAGAGTACTTTCATTTGCCTCTCACTTGATATTCTGCTACAGCAACTAAGTCTTTCTCTTCTCCATCTACACATTCTCCTACTCATTACCATGTTGTCGGTGTTCAGTATTCCTCCCTCACCTCACACACGTGGAGGTGTAATCTGTTATTCGCCTTCTTTGATTGCAACAGCCTTGAAAGTGCTAGAGCAGGAAAGATGCCAGCATTTCAACTACTGTGTTGTCTAAACCTGAGCAGATGGTCTTCTAATCTCCTAGGAAGAGGAGGCTCAAATGTGTGATAGTTAAATTCTTTGAGGTGAATTTGTAGAAAAATGGAGGGTTCTGAAATACATGGTGCATTGAGGGCAATGTTTTGAGGGGAAGCTGGGAGGTACTTTTACTTTTATTCCTCCCTTTCTTTGGAGCTTCACTCTAAAATTTAGCCATCGCAAAGGTGAGGCTTTGGCCATTTTAATTTCATATAAGCCTGACTATTGTATGTCCAGAATGAATAGCACTTCATCCCTCCTACTTAAAAATCGCAGAAGCTTTCCTCACAAAATAGTGTCCATCTCCCAATGTCACTGGCATGTAACCTCTCTCCTAGGATTCTTCTCATCAAGGACTGTTTTTGCCATAACATGGTTGTATAATCTTGCCTCAAACTTCTGACAAAAATGCTAAGTTGTGAGAAAGAGCTGTGAAAAAGTACTAAGCTAGAAAAGAAGGGTAAAATGACAGGCAGAGGTAAGTTTGTTGAGACAGGGATGTTGGCATCTCTCTGATTCCAAGACAAAAACACTGACATGACAAGGTATAAAGATGGCATATCAGCAGCACTGAGGATTAATAATGGAGGCTGTCTGGCCAGCACAGACTTCCTGCATGATTTACAGGGGATTGTAAGCATATTAATACTCATTCTCCTTTCCCTTTTTTCTTTCTCTTTTTTTTTTTTTTTTGGTCCAGATTTTCTGTTGTGCGTAATAGCCAAAAATAACTGTTTTATACTCTTTCAATGTGTACATCCTTCCTGCAGTGTCTTTGTTCATGGTAAAAGTTGTCCAAACACAGTGACACTGAGAAGGCAAGTCACAGACATCAGCTGAGCAAAGTCATCAGCTCATCAGTCAAGGCAAAATGTCAGGTGGTGATTAACCAGGGAGATTTACATAATAGCTACTGAGTAGGAAGATTCTCCCTAGAAATAAACATCACTGAGAAAAATTTGGTCCATAAAAATTCTTAATATATGTAAATGTAGAGCTGAACACTTCACTGTCATTCTTCTCTCAGTGATCTCTAGACCACTATGCCACTACTCCAGAAAACAGAATGTTGCACTAAGGAAGCAAAGAAAAAACCGATGTACTCCATCAATTACATTAAATGACTTAAATGGACCCTTGTTGCCCTAGTCTATCAAAAAATACTATGTAATATAAAAAGAAAAATACATTTTCCTATTGCAAGCATATTGACTTAATTATAAGTCTCTGGTTTCAGAAATTTCTAGGTAGAATTTTTTCCCTCCTATATTTGATATGACACCATCCGTGATGATTCAGTGAGCCACTTTCATCCACAAGTCCACAAATTAAATGCTCTCTGTTAGTAGCAAGGACAGAACTCTGTTTCATTAAAATTTTAAAAATCAGACAAACACATATATCTATGAACAACTAAGTATTTAATCTATCCTGATTAAAGTATATTGCAAATAATGAGAGTTTGTGCAAGGCTGTATTGCGCAATGACTGAGACAGATTTTTGTAGGATACACTTATTTTAGCACTTTATAATAGCTCCTGCCCTTACATCCCTGAATAGATCTGAAATAATTAAACTGGTGTTAAAACACATTATGACACGGACTCTTCTTTTTCTCATTAATGCATGCTCTTTTTTGGGGTAGCCAAATGTGACAGAACCTTTTGCATTTTAGAAGGCAAATGTACCCAAATGCACATCTGTGACAAAAAATGAAAACAAACAAAAACCAAATTCATGTGCCCTCTTTGGATCACAAGTCAATGTCTACAAAGCCTTGAAATTAACCAATTAAGACTGAATGCAACTTTTATTCCCTGTATCAAATAGTATTTCCCATGAGGTTGCTTCGTGAAATTTAAAATTTTTCAATGAAAAATACTTCATATTCTACTTTCATTTGCTATTTAATGTATATGTCATGATCTGCCTCTAGAAAGAGAATATATCCATAAAATGGCAAATTATTTTTTCAATGGTCTGATGGAATTTCAATGATTTTAACTTGTTTTCTGCATTTGTGGCCTAGGTTTGTCCAGACACTGTGAATATTTTAAATTTATTACATCACAGTATAGATTTCAAATAAGAAATTTATATGGCTACATGCAGACATACAAGTTTCTGATACAATGATAATAGTGAGTTTTCTAACAGTCTATTGTTTTTTAACAAAATTTCAGGCCAAAATAACAGGTCAACAGTTTTCATGCTGCATGTTTGTTTCATAACAATTCTTATTTTATAAGAGGAAGAGATGGTTTGAGGTCTTTTTGTAAGCAAAGTTGACTAAAGAGGGGAACTCGAGCAGTTCCTTGGGATGTAAGATGGAGACCAGATATGTGGAAAGATGACAATGGATGCAGGGTCTGATTGCTTGCATCAAGAGAAGTAGCTTGAGAGGGAAAATACAGAGGTGGTAGGAGCAGATGAAGCAGTCCAGGACAGGGACATAAAGGAGGAGCAATAGTTGTAGGGCTTTTAGCATAAGGGAATAGATACAATAGAGATCCATACTGAGGCAGGATTCCTCTTTCAGTATTCTTAAGAGAAAGAAGAAATCCTAATGACATCTTTCCCATGTTTTTAAACACCTTCAAAATATCCTGAATAAATCATGGGTGTGCCAATGTGATTTCACATCATAGGATTTTTTAACTCTACTTTACATTTTAAACTTGCAAAATCTGAGATGAAAGAAACTTACGCTGCCTTACAGGAATGTTATTCCCTTCTGAAAGCCAAATACACGAGGCTTACGTAACAACATAATTAAGACTAAACTTACTGCTTTAGCTCAGATTCTTTGTGTGTTTATTTGTATGATCTATTTTGTTTTCCAGTCACTAGGGTACTGGACATCTTCATAATCTTTCAGATTTCTACCTTCACAGCATTCTTGTGAACTGCTACTCAGTACTGGCAGTGCCACAACTGTAGTGCTGTGTCCACTTCTGAGCTCCCCAGGACAAGAAACACGTGGAGCAACTAAAGGAAGCCCTCTAAAGGGCCACAAGGATGACTGGGGCATGTCTCATATGAGGAAAGGGATCTGGAGGGATCTGGAACTGTTTAGCCTGGAGAAAAGAAGTCTTGGTGGTGGTCTCATAAGTATGTACAAATATCCAAAGAAAGGAAATATAGAAGATGGAGCCCGGCTCCTTCCAGTGGTGCCCAGTGATAGGATGAAAGGCAATGGACACAAACTAAAACACAGGAAGCTCCCTTTGAACATCAGCAAAGGCTTTTTATCTGTGAGGGTGAGCAAGCACCAGCAGAGTTTGCCCAGAGAGATAGTGGCATCTGTAGCCTAAGAGAAATTAGCCATCTGGACATGGTTCTGGACAAATGGCCTTTTTTGAAAAAGTGGCTTGCACCAAGTAACTTCCAGAGGTCTCTTCTGACCTCAACCATCTGTGACTCTGTGTGAGAATAATACCTCATAGTGTTTCTCATTTCTACATTTAAAAGTCTCAGTAGTAAGGATGGGATCCAGACCACTTAAATTCACCAGATCCCTTCCAGTCTGGCCTGGAATTTTCCTTTGTAACTACACCTTACCTAGATTTGGCCCTCTTCTGTTCATGTAAAAAGGCTGAAATTGGAGTTAGAAGAACTTTTGACCTTAATAGTAATATAATATGCTTTATATTCCCAGATTACAGGATTTACAAAAAACTGGGAAGGAGGGGCTGGAGGGGAAGGGGGTGTTTGCTTTTCTGGGGTTGGGTTTTTGTTTGTTTGTTTGTTTGTTTTGTTTTAACTTCCTGTGCATTACCTTTCCCATTTGGCCTCTGAATTCCCTCTCATTCCACTGCTGCTCCCCAGAGCCACCCCAGCCTCTTGCTGCCACTTGTCACCTGGCAGGCAGAAGAAGTAGGTAGACCCCCGGGCTGTGTTTCTCTGCTGTTGAGGACAACCCTGTGTCCTAATTTTGTCACACATGCCATGAGCTCACTATCACCGCTTATTATAAACTCTAGATCCGCATGTAGACTTGTAATGAGAAACCCCATAACCTAAAGATTTGCGCAAAGGTAGACCAATTTTTGGAGGTACTGCACTTAGCAGCTCTCATTGACCTCAGTGACGGCTTTTTTGTTAAAAGGTGTGCACAACACTTTTAAAGCCAAACACACAAGAGAACATTTAAAAAGATGAGTAGCCCTTAAAATCCAGCAAAATAACTAAAAGGAATGAAAATACTACCAACTCATTTAACCTTCATTTTCTGAAATAAAATTTGCGTTTCGAAGTTAAGCTGTGAGTGTGCAAAACCTTAACTTACCACAGACATACCACATATAAATAAACATTTATTTACACATATATGTTTCCATCCATCCATCTATTTTTAGCAAAGTGAGCAGTCTCCAGTATTTGACACCTGCTATTTACAATTTTATACCTCGATTAAAATGGGTATGTTCATCCAGGTACAGTATTTTGATACAATCTCTGCTACAATAATAAAGTTCTTGTACTACAGTTTACTCTAGTTGCTTGTCACCTTTTTCAAATAGCAGATATTTAGGGCTGACTAGCTCTGAATTGCCTGTTGAAGCAACACTGAATATGGAGCCCACAATCTTAATTTAGGTCCCCAAGTTAGATGCCAGAAGTTGGATGGTGCGAATACCCCCCTCAGAGAACAAGCCATAAAAAGGAACAGCAGCTATGTATAGAATGCAGAGAAGACTAATATAAATGTCCTGAACAAAAATGCTGTATGCCTATATTTGTCAAGTGAAAGCTTGTTCCAGGGACTTGCTCGCGCACTGCAACTCCAGAGAGAGCTTCGAGAGAAGCTCTGCACCTCCCAGCACTGGGCCTTAATAGCTTCAGCATTTCTGTCTGCTGCCATGCTCCACCTTGCCTGATCTCAAGCAGCGTTATTGCAAGAACAGGGATTACACATCATTTCCCTCTACAGTACTTTGAATTATTTAATCAACGTGCTTTATTCCACAAGCTGTTCCAGCCACACTTGTGAGGGTTTAAATCAGGAGATTGCACTGTTACATGAGCAATCCTTGGAGGAACAAAGCGCCCTGCTGTGTTCTCAGTTAGAAAAATGCCATATTCAGCTCACAGCCATTGCACAAATGATGGTTCCTGCTCTGACATCTGACATACTATTCTAAGATTCTCCCAAGTTTCATTATGAGGTCATGGTGATCACACTGCTGTTAGTAAATTTTGGAACAGCTCACTTCCTGCTGGCAGGTATGGTGAGAGAAGATCCAGCTACAGCTGATACTAGGCATCTGTCATTACAACTGTCAGAAAGATAAACACAAAAGAGTTTTACTGGCCAGACAACATTTCCCAGAATTTTTAGCTTCTGTGCTGTGTCTCAAGATTATCATTGATGCTACAATGGATACTTCAATTATGCATGTGAAATGAGATTTTTAAAATAAAACAATTGTAAAAAAGCATGTACACTTTTTTCATTTTTTAACAGTATCACTACAGTCCTTCTCTTTCACCATCAACATCGGTGACCATTTTGAATTTTTAATTCCACGGCCCTTACTACTATTTATAAAATAGCCATACCACTATGTTGATAGTAAAAGTAATAAATTTTTCTTTTTGAAAAATATTTTTAATTCCACTGTATGATTTACTCTACGTATGATTTTCTTTACAACTGAAACATTTACTTTATTATTGCTTTCTGACGTGCAGCAATTTCAATTGTTTAACAAACAAACCTTGCCATGTCTTTCAACATTTATTTTCAAAGCAAGAATGCAGTCTAAAGGGGAGACACAGAAATTCTAAACAAGTTTGTGATGCTAATTTAAAGCAAATTTATTTTGACATTAATCCTAGAATGTCAGGACAGGACTCCATTATTTGGGTTCAATTGAGATTATCAATTTTAAAGTGGCTTTCAATTAAATATTTAGGGACTGTTGCCAAAGGACCTCTTTAACTAAATCACAGGCCATATATAAAACCATTTGTTTTGGAAGATTTATCTAAAAACAGTGTAACCTTTGAATTGGCCTGAATCCTCTCGAAAGAGAAAATAATAAATGCAATAAGAGGCAGGTCCATAAGTGGTGTGTGCATTTTTGGACCAAGTTAAGAAACAAATGACTTGTAATTCTGGCTAACCAAAAGAAAATCAAGGAAACCAGATCTGTGAAGAGGATGAGCCATAGTTTCCTTGTTGTGCTGGGCAGATACACAGGATTTTCAGCCAGCAGCAGCAGTTCACATCAGTACCACAGACACTGCTATTTAGCCCCATATTTGTCATTGTCTTCCTCCATGATATCAAGAAAATTATTTCATTTCTCACACTTGGTATCCCCTCATGTAAAATGAATTGACAGTTTTACCTATCTCTCTAATGTCAGGAGAATAATTTTGTAAAATATTCTGAGATCCATTTTATAAAGTTCCAAAAATGTTTTATTGTATACCAGTACACAGAGAGGAGAAGTTTCAGACATCCTAGTTGCAGAGTTTGATAAAGGTTTAACCTAAGACAAAGGTTGCATCTGGTTTCTTTGTTGTGTATCATTTATGTTTATAAGAAATGCTGGAATACTTCCAGCAAAGTGTCACCCGCTGGACCAAGTTAATCTCTCACCATTCAGCCTGAGAAGAGGATGTCCATTCTGTGTCTCCTGTTTCTCAGGGAAACAGTCTTTTAAAATTTAATTAGATTTCTTTTCTTGTTAGTATAGGAAACAGAAAATAAAATGTTTAAGATATATAGGATTTCTCAAAACATTATGAGATTTCAGCCTCAAGGAATTAAGCGGCATGGAATATATTTTTCTTTCCTTAATGATGTTCAACAAAATGAACAGTTCATCCCTGCCTGGTCTTCAGTATCATCTGCTAGGTTTTTCAGGTGTTAACTTTAGAAATTGTTTTCTGTGATGGTATCTTGGCCCAGATACAGGTCTTCATAAATTCCTAGCTCATAAACCTAAAACAACCTCAGCAATCATTATTGCTTACATAATACAGATTTCAGGGCTTCCCTGAGGTTAGTTCTTGTCCAAATGTTGTTCAGAACAAATTATTGTTACCCAAAACCTCAGCACTGCCACCGACAATTTTACTTTAGATTTTATTTTATAAAGAGAATAAATAGAGCTTCCTCCGTCTTTTAACATATATTTTGCTTTTCTCTTGCTTAAACACTTTATGAAATTTCTCTGTACTCTTTCTGTATCAATACTCTTAATGTAGTTTTCAAATGGGTATAGGATACCTGGGGAGGAATTTTGTCAACACTACCGATTGAAGCAATGGAAGGACTTTACCTATGGATTGATAAAGGTCTGGGCGTAAAGTCTGAGCATCCTATTTGGATTTTTCCACTTTACCTTCTATAAAATGTACTATTTATTTCAACATTTATCAGTACTCTAATTTCTGTGCCAAGTGAAATTTTTTAATATATTTATTTCTGGATATATGTATTTATTCACTGTATACTAGCTAAAAGGAGACTGACTTCTTCAGAATAGCAGAAGATTCCTTCTACATGCTTGTTTGTGATGTGTTACCTAGCTAGTACTCAGCCCTTTTCATTTACTGGTAAATTTTTATTTCCCCATTTTTCATATAAAAATAATCAACAATGCTAAATCTTTGTCTTACATTATTTTAAATATAAAATAGGAACAATATTAATCAATAGAAATTGTATTCTTATGAAAATTAAACTGGGTTTGAAGGGAATAATTTTTATCTTTCTGATTGTCTTTTATTATACTAACCTTGGTTAATACTTTCTTAATTGAGGTCCATTTATAGTTGTATAGCTTTTCCTGTAAGTTTATATTTCCCAGGCTGGCTTATTTACTCTTCTTAGATAGTGATATAAAAGCAATTATCTTCCATGCTTATGGAATTTCTCTAGTTCCAAGGAAAATAAAAAATCACTATCAATAATCTAGAGAGATCCTTGATTTCTAGGCTCTTAGATGCAAGGTAACTACAAATGGTAACTTCAAATTGTTTAACTTCAGTAGCTTCCGTTTAACCTTTAGTTACAATTGAAGCAGAAAATGCTTTTCCTTATCCTGTGATGTAACTAGAGCATTTGGCTTTTTCACCAGAACAGAAATACCTATTGAACTGCTTTTTTTCTCTTTCTTGAGAATTATTACTATGCTCAACAATTTCCATTTTGTGGGATGTGTATTCTAAAATCACACCTGTATCATAATAGAACTACAGTCCTGAGTTTTTTATGTTAATTCATGAAGTTATGCAAACCAGTTTCAGATATTTTGAGTCAAACACCATGAAGCTCTGTGCACCATTGTGAAGTAATGAATATTCTCTGTATGACAGACAATCCTAATTGGTAATCAGTATCTCAGCAATCAATATTGCTGGGAAATTAGGAGCTCTTAAATAAGTTTGTTTACAGATGCACATGCATACACACAACACATGCACAGTCACTTTCCTTTTATACCTGTGACTGACAGAAACTGAGCCCTTGCCTAAAAATATCTTTCAAAAGACTTCAAAGAGCTTAGAAGTTTTTACAAGTACAGAGGTGTCCCAATTTTCCTTCCATATGCTGGGAGATGTGAATAATTAAAGTTCAATTCACAGGTGTATCATAACTACTGCAAATATTCATAGTCATTATTTTGATTTTATAGTAGTATTGCATTTGCAGTAGACACATGTAAAGCATTACATGAAGTGCAGGGCTCTAGAGATACTGGAATATGAAAAACAAATTATTATAATCAGGATATGTAGGAAGCATCAACACAAAAAATTAACTTGAAATAAGTACAAAATAAGAAACAGACAACATTAAACGTCTCTAGGAAACACAATGCCATACAACTTAGAAGAAAACTAGGATAGATAACAATAGCTAGAAGCCAGAATGGTTTAGGATGCACCTGTGCAAAGAGTTTTTTTTCAGGTTGCTAAATATAGGAGATAGACTCATGCTTGATATAATAAAAGACCAGACCTTTTACTTCAAAGAATCTAAGAGGTATAAATAGAAAGAGAGAAAAAAAGTGTGTGTGCATGTGGTTTCAGTTTATGAAGATGCAAGTCCTTCTGACGCACAGGGGATAAACCTCTAACAGGCTGCAGTGCTCGGAGGAAGGAACTCTGCAACATGTGTCTAATGCTGGACACCATGTACTTCTACTTTCATTAATGGCATGGTTGTATATATATAACCTGTGTGTTGCCTAGATCAACAGATAGCCAACACTCAGGGCAGATATGACTTTACAATTTTATTCTTTTGTATTGATTTGATAGAATCCTCTTTAATGAGGAAACAAGACTGTTACTTGAAAATTCTTAAAAATCCCTTTATCCTGATAAAAATGAGTCAGACTTCCACATCTGGACTGTCTGGTAGTTTTGTAAAAAGCATTGCCATATGTTTTGATGCCATACTACTCTGTGAGCAGTGATGAGATCAGCACGGGACCTTAATAAAAACTTGAAGTTCAAGCTCTCATCCTGTGTCTTTTTTGCTCAAGTCTGCTTGTAATGGTGTACTTACTCCTCAGCAGGAATTCAGAATAAGGCATAGTCAGATACACGTGATCTTTATAAACTAGAAAAACATGTTCAATGCTCAAAACACTTTATTTTGTTTCATAATTTTTAACGACATTTAAGATGCGCCCCAAAGAAACAGTATTTTGCAGAAAATTACTCAGGAAGATGCTCCCCTGAAGGAGGATTTTGCTGCATTGTAAAGATCCTATCTAGGTGACTGAAAGCAGCTAGCTGTGGATTAGATGAAGTCAGCAGGGAATATGCATTGGCAGCTCCTGAGTGGCAGATGACCTTTGGCTGCCCCTATGATCCCAAAGCTGCAGTTCAATTTTCCATTTCAGCTTTACCCAGTGAACAAGGTCAGCCTATACTGCTTGCGACAGATTGATATCTTAGATGCACGGACATTTCAGGGGGTGCACAGGGTTCCCTTACATAACCCTCCCTTCCCTTTGTGGGAGCTTTCTTTATTCTCTTTATTAACCTACCATTCATTCCTTTTTACATTATGTATTTTCAAAAGGCAAAATAAAAACATTATTTTAACAATGATTTAGTGACAGCTTTAATGATATGATATAGCATCTTTTTAGTTTATTTTAAAGCTTAAAATCCTCATTGTTGCTGCAACAGGGTGGTGTAAATGAAAGTTAAGATGTTGACTGATGAGGTTGTTATATATCATTTCTGTGTGATGTAAAATCATTGTGGCTGTTTTCTCAAGGGCTGGTTTTTATGAGACTGAATTACATCATTGCTTCACAGAAAGCATTTTTCTGCATGATCAGGAGGCACACAGGGTGAGAAAGAGATTACTGAGCACAGCCAATGGGAGATGCTGCTTCTTAGCATTACTCCATGAAGACATGCTTCTAAGGGCATGTTTAATTTTGAGCATCAGTGGTCCCACTAAAATCCTGAATACTAGTCACAGGATTGGTGTTCTTTTAGGCCGTCCTTGTACATTTGGGACATTTGGGGGACAATGGCATTTACAAGCAGGTTTCCCCTGTCCCTTCCTTCTCTCAACCTTCTCTTTCACAGGTTTATAATGCAGTAAAACAATAGCCTCTATTCACTTATCTCTGCTTCAAGCAACACAAGCACATCAAGGACAGCAGTTCTAAAGCTTCTCCCTTACTGCAGATGTCACTAATCCTAGTGTGTACCTCCATGTGCGTTTAGAGGGAAATTGTGCCTCCCCAGAATCATTATATTAATGCTTCTAAGAAGGGCAAAGACAACTTTTTACATCAGTGATGTTTCTGATCATATATAACCCTTCCCTTCCAAAACTCAGGTTGACTAGTTAAACAGAAATAAATTCTATCATTGACAGTGTAGCACAGCATATTTTAACAGCAGCAAAAATAATACATAAAGTAAAGGAATTACATGGTGGAAATGACTGAAGGTTATTTATTCAAGGTTTGATTGTATGCACAAGATGCAGTCATTTCTTGGGTCAGGATGGAGTTCTGGACTTAAGAAAGAAAAAGGGCCATAGCAAAGGTTTTGAGAGAGAAGAGCTCATGGGCTTTTGTATCTTCATCTACAATTAATTTTTTCATCTGCCACTGGTACATGGAGTACAAGAAAGGAGGCAAAACCACAGCTCTCCCTTGATAGACCAGCAGATCTTGAGAGAGAAGGGGAGAAGAGTGTGGCAAAGTGAACATGAGGTCTGTGTGCAGAGCCAACTTTTCTGGGAGACAGAACAGGCAAAGGCAGGGATAGAAAGAAAGGTTGTTTGCCTATGCCAGCTGTGCCTTTAGAGCTTCAGAACAGCACATGAGCTAATTGCAAACTGTCCTGCATGGCTAAACTGCACTGACAGACAAAAAACACCCCATTTGGCAGTGTGATATTTATATAAAAACCAAATGAGGCTGTTTAAAGTGGACATAATACTGAAATGATCAGCTAGAGCTGAAACACTCAGGTATCTATTCTGCCTTAATCAATACACAAGACACATCAAGGTAATGCTTCAGAAGCAGCATACAAATTAGAGCTTGTTTCCTTACAGGAAAATCACATGAAGCTGAAGAACATACATATAGAAGAAAAAACCTGATGAATTCTACTACTAACAAATGACTACTTAAGGCTTTGAAAATTCTTTACTGTGCTGTTAAACTGAGAACATGGCGACATTAACATTTACACTGGTGAGGTGCATTTGCTTCTCAACCCATTTCTTCTCCTTGCAAAGTGTTCTGGGTAAAGGGTTGTGAGAGAGAGAGGGTACAAGAAACTTCCTTTGATTAGGGCAAAGCAGAGTCTGGCCAGGATCCTACATTACTAAGCTTATCCCCTGTTATAAATTAATGACTTTCCTTCAGATCTGAATCAGTCAGCTTGTTCTGGGACACTGTCTCCCCAACACTTCTCTTTTATAAACCTTGCAGTTGATGAGATCTTTTTTCCTCACTGTCCAGCCCTGCACCTGCCTCTGTGCAGTCCTTATTCCTATCAGCTTTCTAATTCTGGGTGCTGTTGTTTCCTGCAGGTCTGCTTTCTTGTACTGCTGCCCACCCAGCAGCCCTGAGTCCTAAAGGAGGTGCAGTGAAAATCTGCAGCAAAGCATGAAACAATACAGAGAGTATCAGATTAAGATGAAGTAGTGGTGTCTTGGGAAGGATAATGCCTTCTTGTTCTCATGATCACTTTAGCTCCCTCTGTGCAGTAGTATGTACTCCAAGATAACAAACCAAGCTGATCTCGTACTGCAGGACTTTTCTATGATGCGGATAAGGTTGGTATCTGCTGCT
Source organism: Entomyzon cyanotis (assembly GCA_024500445.1). NCBI lineage: Eukaryota > Metazoa > Chordata > Aves > Passeriformes > Meliphagidae > Entomyzon > Entomyzon cyanotis. The sequence goes on along the minus strand of JAKEPQ010001018.1, from coordinate 35,304,250 downwards.
CTAGATGCATGTAACAGGAGCCAAGTACAAGTTTGCTCCCTTGGACAAAGGCAGTTGGTTTTCTGCAGTGTTAGTTTGTCTGTCCTTCACTGCATAGATAGATGAGTGCAGGGGTTCTTCAAATCCTTGCATGCTCATAGACTGCCCAGGCTCTGTCTGAAGGACAGTCTGCAAATGGTTCAGTCATGCCCACCTGCACACCAAACTATTCAGTGTGCTTGGACTTGAAAAGGTCAGAAGAGAACATCAGTTCAAGACGCAGCAGAGAAATGGTACCCAGCCAGAATTTACAGAACACCGAGAAATCCACTCCCACTCCCTTCCTTTCCATGCCACCCCAGGCAGCAACCAGCACCACAGAGCTGTGGGCTACCACTGATCCCATTAATGCTGCCTGGCTCCTTATCTGCCTCTGACAGGATGCATACAGCAATATCTTGCTTAGTGACTGGTGGAGCTCTGACCACTTTGAGTAACAGTCTTTGAGACTGACAGCCTTCTGCGCCTGAAGGGATCAGAAATTTGTCTGGGAAACAATTTGAATTCTAGCTCTGACACTGCTTGCTTCTATGACATTACACATATCAGCATCTTACCTCAGGGTGCTGTGTAGGTGACTGTGGAAAATAATAATGCATCATCCTAAATCCCCCAGAGACTGGTTCATACATCCTAAGCCCAATTGCCTCAGAGAGAAGACTTAAATCATATTCTAGGGGGTATTAAGCTCTGAGAGATATCAGAGTGTTTATGAGGTCTAAGCTGAGCACTCTTGCCAATTCTATTTTGAGAATAAGCTCTGTTACCTTTCAAGAAGATGGTTTGGAATGACACAAAAAGCAACTCTTAGGAGACCCCTTTTCTTTCCACTCTTTGCTAGTTTTTCTGACAAATGATGTGACTCAACCCCAGAAGACTGCTGTAGTAGATTGAAGCTTCATATGAAAGCTATATTGATCAAGGGTGACAAGCCTACCAAATAGCTCCCAATCATACTTTGATTTATGCTCAAATATGCTATTATATATTATGTTCCTATATTCTCTGTCCTATATTCAATTATACTCCTATATGTTTTGTTCCTATATGCCATAAAGAAGCTCTACCTGGTTTGGCAGGATTAGGAAAGAGTAATTGTGGTTCTTCTAGCTAAAACTATTTCATTTTATTCAGAAATATTCAGCAAGTAGGAAGGTATTCCTGTCCTTTAAAAAAGTGTTTTCTTTGTGCTTCTTCAAGAAGCCTAAGGATAACAGATCTGGTTCTCAGTAGATGAGAAGGATGAAAATTCAAGGAGAACTCTACTCTTCTGAGCATCAGAGGAAGGAAAGTAAGAACCTGAGATGTCAAGGGTGAGAAAAATATAGAGAAAGAAATTTGAGAGATTAGAGGAGTACCAGACAAGTGGAGAACAGGGCAATGCTTGGAGTGACAACAGTGATGGGAAGACAGTGGGAACCAAAACAAGTTTCATGTCCTTCAACCTAACTTTGTGCTCAGAATAGCTGCAAATGGAGATTAAGTTGCTGTGCTTCACTGAGACTGATTGCTATTTATAGACCCATATTTGTCCTAGTTCCGCAGCATTTATGCATTTTTTTCTTACATTAGAACAAACACTGAAACCTGAAAACATTTGCTCTCAATGTACAACGCACCATGGAGAACATATTTGAATTTTTTAAATGGTATTTTGATACTAAGCTACTTTCAATGATTTTTAAAGATTTCTAGATAGGTAGAGAATATAAAGTTTTAGATTACATAGTGTAAGAATTATAATTTTTAAATATTTTAAAAAGTTGCATTAATTGTATCTCATATTTAGGAAGTAAGTTTTTGACTTAAGATTGTGATTAAGGATTGTGCTGTTTATTTTCACAGAGAAAGATAGACTTTAATTTTACTTATTTTCCACATTTTCATCTTGCATCTAGAAATGACCATCACTGTTCAAAAAGCTGAAAAATTCAAGGTATTCCTAATATTCCTTAGTGACAAAAACTTGACAAATATAACACCTATCAATTTACTCAGTATCCTAGCTTTCATGTTTGGTTTTTTTTTAATTCAAGCTCATTCATGAAATGGTTGAACCACATCACATATCAGTTTTCAATCAGAAATTTTCATCATTGTCAAAAATGTATGTTGACTTGATATAGCTTGTTTCAAGAATCAAAAATAGAAGACTGCATTCACGAGACAATCATTTAGTATCTTTCTGGAAACATTCCAGTGAGAAATGGAGGAACTAAGTTTATCAGTAACCTGAAATAAAATGAAGCACTCTTGAAACTTTCTATATTTAAATCTTCAGATGTTCACACAACCAGATTTTAAATAAATGATTTAAGTAAATTTTACCCTAGTGAAAAAGAAAAGGAAAATTATCTCTAGAAGAAAACAAAGCTACAGAGAACAGAGATTGGTAACTTAGACTGTGACAGGTAATCTGCATCAATTATTAAAAATGTAACACTGGCTTAAATGTTAGGTGAGATAAAAAAGGCTGAAATTGGCTGAGAAATGCATTCCAGCATAACAATTTCATTATCTGAAAGTATTCGAAAATATTATTCGACCTGAGTATGGAGGTGGAACTGGCAGAAAGGAAACACTGGCAGGAGGTGAGAGGGGGTAGTGGGAGTGAAAAAGTTGGGGAAGTAGATGTGAGAATAGCCATGAGTAAATGCAGAAATGTAAGATGCATAACAGCAATTGAGAGAGCTGCCTTAAGAAGATGAACAAGATATAGTGCTAGGAGAGTTTAGATGAAGGGGTATCTATAATAAATGACAATATGATAAATTAGGAAAAACACGGGTCTTGGTTCCTATTTAGATGATTTATAATCTCAGAAGCCCAAGGGCTCATCTTGTTATTGTTCCAATAAGGGGACAGGGGTGGAAAAGACTTATGCCTTATTATTTGCTCTGCTGTGAGGGAAAATATCCAAAATCACCAATTTATACCCTCTATGTACAGCAGAAGGTTGTGCTGACTATTTTTGAGTGGAAAAAAAAGACATAGTCATCTGGACTGATGCCTAATGATTAAATAATGTAATAAACAATTCACACATCTTTTCTCATGTAAAGAAGAGGAAAATGAAGTTTCACAATAGCTCATATCAGCCATGAGACACAGCCAGCTCTTAGTACCCTATTCCAGAAGCACTCGGCTCTCCTGGCTGTGCATGCAGAGCCTTGGCAAGCTCCCGACCCTGACTCACCCTCCTAGTTCATTTCAGGTATTATGAGGAAAGAGACAATGGTGGGCACAGGAAGAGAAAGGAGGACAAGGAATTGAGTGAGCCTTCAAGAAAAAAATAGAGGAAAGACTGAAAAAAAACCCAAAACCTGCATACATCTAAAGAAAAATTATTTAAGCCAATTTAAACAGCATGTCTTGCCTCAATAAGAAACATGTACCCTTGGAAAAACATCTTAAAATCCATCATGACTTTTTCCCATGAGTTTGCAGGACTGTTAAATAAATAAGCCATGTGGTAAATTGTGATGCCTTATTATAATCCCTAATTTCCTCTCTGTTGTAGGGATATTTATCCGTCTCATCTGTTGTGGTCTTTTTAGTTTGAGAGAATGAGTTCCCTAAGGACTAAGAATTGAGAGCCAGACTCCCACATGGCATAAAATGTTGGAAACCCCTTGACTCCAGCAGTACTTCTGTTTCAATGGCACCACTAATAACTGGTCATTTTTTTATATACTGCCTAACGCTCTGCAGGGTAACACAACAATGACTGTCATTAGGAGTTCAGGAGGGAAAAGAATATCTACACTGTGGAGATACACTATTTTTCCACTCAAGACAAAAAAAAGATATTTTTGCATTCTTGAAGAACTGTGAAAAACATGCAGTAATTTAGACTTGATCTTTACCAATATTTAGATGTGTGTCTTGAGTATTTTTCCTAGAAGACTTCCCATTTAAAGTCTACTGTCAAAACATTTGATGGTGTTCTGGACTTTCTGTTCTCTGTGAAAAATCCACAGAGATATATTAAAAAAACCTAGAAAATTTGCATGAAAATTATAGTTTAAAATTGCTTTCGTCCTTCCAATGTTATTACAGCATTTTGAAGAACATCTGTGCTTATCTAGTCACATCAACAAAGTAATCTTGAGGGGAGAAAGAAAAAGCCCCCCAATCATTCCTTATAAAACAGTTATGCTTTCATGCTGTTTTTGTAACTGGCTGCATAATAAAACCCCACAAAAATACTAATATAAGGATTTAAGGCCTTTTCAAACCAGTTTATAGGAATGGGTGTATTATGCCCACTTGGCATAATATGGGACAATAATCAGGCAAGGAATTGAATATTTTTCCTTGAAAAGTATTTTTACTCCAAAACCAAATCTAGAAATTCCATTTTTTAACCTGACTGTACTATAAAAGGAAATCTCATGAAGAAAATATCCTGCAAGACATTTTACATGTAAGATGTTTTACAGTGAGTTTATGGTATACGGCATGTGGTAAACCCCCCAAACTCTTAAATAATAAAATAAAAGGATAGAAGATAGCCTTTTTCTGCTCTCATATATAAATGGATTTTTAGTTATAATGTTAACACAAATAAAGGTCATAGAATGCTAAAATCCATAAAATGCCTTACTGTAACAGTCATATTTGAGGAATTTGTATGATTAACACTACATAAAAGTGACCTTCCCTTTAATTTACTGGTATTATCATTCCCAGTGTGAATGACCTCACTTTGAGATATCTTATAAAATCACAGCATTTTAGAAGACACCCCCTCATTTGCTTCTTAATGTATTTTTGAGGCATTGTAACCCAATGACTGTTATAATACTGTAAAGCTTCCTTTGTGCATCTATAGGTGACCTACTCATATTGCTTACTCTTGAGAGCAAAATGAAGTGACCCTTCTCCAGCAATTTTTATTGTAACATGATTTCTACTTCTTTGCCACAGCAACCACAGCTCAACTATTTTAAATAGCCTCAGCATTGCATTAGAACATTCCTTACCTGAAGGATATAAAGTGAAAAAATCTTAAGAGTATAGCAGAATAAACATGCAGCTATGTAAATGAATTTGGAATTTTTTTATCGGCCAAAACCCAAGTAGAAGCAATGTCGTTACTGACTAAATCCTTAGGTTTGAAACTGAGTTCTAATATTTACCTATAATTTTATACAGTTTCTCAGTCAATTTAAATGAGAAGTAGACCTCAAAAAACCACCCAAACAAAAAAACCAAAAAACCCCAAAAAACCTAAACAAAACCAAACAAAAAACCAACCAAAAATCTCAAAAATACAACCATGAGCAAAGAGACTCACAGCTGCTCTTACTTACAACTTCAGATACCTCTTGTTCCCCCCAAAAAGTATACTTTCATTAACCTATTTCTCTACAGAGCAGAGGAGCAATAATTCTAGAGCACAGTTTACCTTCCTGAGTAACCTAAAAGGGTATATGGACAGAAGGGAAGACAACTGTGTAGCTGCCTGGAATATAACACAAATTGCCTCTAGCAAAGGAACATAAGGAGCTAATTACCTTGACGGTGCAAACTAATCAAGTTAGGGTGATGGCCTCTCACATTATTCACATGAACAGCCCAGATGAGGTTACTGAAAATAGTGAGAAGTTGCTGATGAAATGGACAGTAACACTTCACAGCACATGCCCAAAGGGGCCAGTCCTCAATCCCAACACCCATCCTGGCCTACTGGTCCTGAAGCTCAGATGTCCCATCTAGCATTGCATCTGAGCTGAACCCTGTGTGTAATATAAAATACATATGAAATTATTCTTTCCCCACATCTCTGTGGCAACCTGCTGGTTTTCCAGATGTTCACCTATCCCAAAACATAGCAATTGGATGTAAAGCTTGAATAAATAAAAAATAAATCTATATATCATCGGTATGGATTAATCTGTTTTACATGATGTAGTCTTTTGCACATACATGACCTAAATCTTTAGGACAGAAAAGGATCTTGAGCATCTCTCTAATAGGGCTGTCTCATGCCCAAAGGGCTTAAAGCATACATCATTGAAGAAAAAGATTATTTGTGGACGGCACCTGCTTTGGATGGGCAGCTCTGCATTAGTTCCTTTAGATTAGTATTGTATTGCCTTTTTTTTTTTTTTACATTTACATTAATATAGAAAGATGAGACTTACAGAAGTTTGGATCAATGCAAAAACGCCTTCCTACTCATTTACAGAGACATAATATTGTTCACTTTCCAGAAATGGAACAACTGTGATTTCCCTTTTCAAGCTCTTTTACACTAATATAACTCCCTTCAGAAAAGTGATTTACATCATCATAAAGAGGAACAGACTCAGTAACTACTGAGACAAGTAAAACAAATTTTAATGAATCTCCTGTGTGCGTTTTTTGAAGTGACAGGTGAATAATTCCAAGAAGGACACAATTATGTGCCATGAAAGGCTGTTGCTACTTCAGCCTGAAGAGGCTGGAAGAGGTTTACTCACCACCACAGCTGGGGCAGGCAGGTCTGACCATTTGTTTGCATTGCTCTCCCTACACAGCAAAGGCTTGGCCACCAAGCATAAAAGCGTTTTGCCCACTGGATAAATTAATTAAGATAAAGCATAGGGGGAGGGGAACGCCTTTGAACAATGCACCTTTTTCCCAGTGGCCACACTTGGAAGGAGCAGGTACTCCTGCTTTGCTGAAGATATTGACCTGGAATTTTCATAATGGGTAAAAGAGGAAGTAAACTACCAGTTTCTCAGCTGTTGGTAGGCACTGGTCTTTGCTCCCACTTCTATTTGGCAAGACCAAATCCAGAATCATAAGTGTTAAAGTTGGGGGGTTTTTGTGTTGTTCTGTTTGCTTCTTTTGGTGGATTTTTAATCTTGTTTTTGTGTGGTTGTTTGGATTTTTTTCTGAATTCTGAAAATCTGAACATGATCAACTGATGTAGCTCAGATAATATCAACTGGCATATCATCAAATGTGTAGTAAGACCATCTATTTTGTATTTCATATCTCCATCTGTAAACAAGGAACTGTACATTTTTAGTTGTTCCTCAGGTAGATTGTGAGTGAAGTTGAGCCAAATGTTTCAAATCCATAATCTATTGATTATGTTCAATCAATTGATTTTATATTACCTGTTGATCGATAAATATATTTTAATGATATATTATTCATCAAAATATTTTATTGTAATTACTTGTGATTTTTTTTATGAAAAACCAAACTAGTTGAAGATGGTATGAATCTCACTTAAAATGAGTGAAACTTCCAATTATTGTCATTTAAAAATTTCAGTAGAGCTTAAATTTTTTTTTTTTTTTTGCAGTCTGGGTAATAAACTAAAAGGAATTAATTTTTTGCCAAGCACGCCTTGCGATGATAAACTTCATTACTCTGAGAAGTCAGAAATACAAGAGTAGAATGTCTTTTAATTGAACTCAATATGTATTAATTGTCTGAAAATAAGCAGTAAGTTTTTTTACATAGCTTGATGTTTATCCAACTCTAAATTTTCAAGGCAATTTAAAAGTTTATGCCAGAGAGTTAATCACTTTATCAGAGATAAGGTTGATTGGAGATAACCTTCAGCTGTGCCACAGCTCCTTTAGATTTTGATTCATCATTAATAGCCTGGTTTAAAATCTGTTCTATTCCTGAATACTTCCGTCTTTGATACTCATTAAAGAAATGTGTACATGCTTTGGAAAACAAACAAGCTAGCACCGGAAATTTTGTTGTTTATAACTTTTTTTTTTTTTAAACAAACATGGAAATAGTGGAAGAATAAATTTTATTTTTTAAATCAGTTTTATTCACAGCTATTTTCTGTATACTTTGCAAAATATTAAATTTAAGAGACACAGGAACAGTTACTTAATTTTGCCTTTCCTTTAAAACAGGCCAGACTCAGATTATTCATCAAATGATAATCCCATTTTCAGGTCTGCTTTCATACATTGATAGTTTTAAATTTTGGTGAGACACCGTGCACTTTTAAATACCCAAATAATTTCTTGATTGCCTGAAAACACCTACATCCTGATAGAGGAAAAAGTAGAAATGACACAGAAAAACCCTCATCTGTATTTTGGAAGACCTCAGAAAATGCCACGGCTGGCAGTTATTGGCTACAGTACCCTTGTTGATTTCAGTGTATTTTGAGGGCTATCTTGAAACCTCCTGAAAGAGCAGATTTGCAGTGTCACTAATTATGCTATGATTGTGGTGGCAGGCATAGCCAGAGCCTGGTGGGATGCCACATGCTGCACACACCCAGCGCTTCAGTGAGCAGTAGGAAGCAGTTTGAAGGTGAAGCAGGTGAAGCATGGCAGGTCTGAGGCTGGAAAGCCACTGACTCACCAGTGCTCAGCTCATGAGCTTTTCAGGCCAGCTAGACTTTGGGGCTGTCAGGATAATATGTCTCCACAGGCCAACTACTCATAAAGCACTGACTGTTCAGTTTGAAGAACCATGCCCAGTTCATGGTTGATTAACCACATTGATTTCTAGTAATTATATGTATAAAAATAGTTATAGAAATTGAAAACAGCAGCACAGCATGTATAATCTCACATTTAATTATTATTAACTTTGTAAAGTTGCTAATTCATTATAGGAAAATGTCTTTCTTCAAGATGTAATTGCAATCTGAAAGTCATACATTGGTTCATATTCAAAAATGATGCCCATAAAAAGCACTAATATGTTTAAAATGAGAGTGCAATTTTATATATCTTCTGTTATTTAGATCACTAGACCTGGTGTTTGGCATGAATGTGCACCATCTACAGCTTAGTGCTTTTACTAATAAGAAAATAATGGGTTTTAATGTATTTTTCATGGTACTAGTAAACTAAATGTTTGTTAACTTCAGTTTATCATTTATTTGATTCACACTGTATTGTTAGGTTCTGGGGTGTGAGAGAACATGCAAACTTTCAGCAGATGGTTTTGTTCTACAGTCCAGCTCTGTATTCCTTTCACATGCTAAAACACGGCTCTGCATGTGTTTCAGCACAAAATTCTGATCCACAAACATCAACAGAGCTTTGCTATAGGGTCTGATAGGACCATATTTTCCAGGAGGTTACTGTTAATTAATGATTGTAGCAATAAGACAGAACAGGGAATAAATTTGATGACCTGTGGGAGGAAAAAAAACCAAGAACTTGCAGCAGATAGTAATCTGGACAATATACCTGGCTAACTCATTTCTGACAGAGCTATTTAATACCTTTATATTTGCCCACAGAGATGTGTATTTATGAATATCTAGGACTGCTGCTGTTGTGTAGCTTTCATACTAGTTTTCAGAGCAACATTTCAGGTTAGAACTCCAAGGGTCAATAGTCCAGACATCAAATAGATTTCACTGCAAGTGATCTTCAGATCCATTTTGAGTCCATGTTTGTATAATCAGAGGAATAGTTTCGCCTCCGTCCTTCTGCTAAGGTTCTACAAAACTCAGCATGATCTCGAGAAAAGCTCTTTAACCAGAAATTATGAATGCTGGAAAATGCTCAAATCTACATTTATGTCATGCAACTCAATCACTCCACCAATGATCCAGTTCACAATGAACCAGAGATGGCTTGCCTGTTTTAGCCCCTGGTAAAGCAGTTAACCTTATGGTGCTGAACCTTCTGAATATTATTGGAACTAAATATTTTCCATTTAGAAGAGTCTGTCTTACTTCGCATAAGTGACTATTACAATTTACTAGCCATTTATTTCAGCATTACTTTACTTTCAGCTACAAATGAGCTGTTCACTTAAACTGACATAAATTTTCTGCACAGACTAAAGTGGAAGACACGAACCATTTACTTCAGAGATGTGTAGTATTACAACTATGATTATATCACCCCTTCAGTCTCTAAAAAGCCTTTTAATGTGCCAAAATCAGGAATAATTTTATGTGTTTACTAAAATACCAATCAGCTAACACCAGTCTTTGAGAGGGAAAACTATGCATTGTTCAGGAAGAAGTACATTTGGTTTGAATTTCACTGTCCTTGACAACAGATGATATATGATAATGTCTCAAAAGATGGACATTCCTGTCATTCACTCTTTTTTTAGCTTTAGAAACATTCTATTCTGCTGTGCCAGGCCAGATATAAAGGATGAGAAAGCCCTCAAACCTGGGAGTCCAAGTCTTATTCCTTGGATGACCAAATTCAGAGCATTAGCCAAATGCATACAGGCTGTCTCTATTATTTTGGTGCTCCAGTGCTTTAAAAGGAAAGACTGATTCAACTATCGGTGCTTGAAATGGATCACAGACTTTTATACATCCATGAGATGGTTACCGAGATATGGATTTCAATCCCATGCAGATGCCTAGTTCAGGATGCAAGTTAAATTTCCTTGAATTTCTAAATTTACTTGCTTATCTTAAAAAAACACAGCCATTTTAGGTATACTTGGATAAACTCTGCACAAGTGTGTAGCTGAACACAGCCTGGAACCATGATGGTCGGCAACAGTGGTGTGTTTCTGCAGTACAAAGAGGTGTCAAGTTAGCTGGCCCTGAGGTGCAGGTCAGATCAGGGATTTGCCTGTGTAGCACTGAAGTAGTTGTGCTTTTTTCAATCTAGAAACATTTAGGCAACACTAACATACCAGTTCATGTGCTGAGTTTTACTGAGCATGAGAAATATGACTTACGAGCAAAAGAAGATTTGTTCAAAATCAGGAAATCAAACTCCTTGAGGTGTGAAGCTACAGAAAAGATTATGACAAAGATTTTTTTTTTCCATTCTTAGAACTTTTACACTGCACTATAAAACAAAGATAGTCAATATCAGTAATAACTCTGCATTTCACCAGACTCAGAGAAAAATCTTAAAATTACCTGTACCATGCAATAAACCCTTTTTGATGGATTTAAACCTTTTGAAATAGAAAGTCCTGCACTAAAACCTGTTTTCACATCAAACTTAAACATAGCTGTTTCCATGTTGGAGTAAAATCATCATAGTATGTACATTAATAAAAACATGAAAAAATAAAGAATTCTTGCCTCCACTGGTCTCCGATTCCTGCATTCATGATTTTTTTTTTTCAGATTACTGAAATAAAATTAAAACAATCTAGATTTAAATTGACTGTCTGCCCATTTTGGTTTCTTCTACTATCTTGACAGCTTTCATTTTTTCATTGTGTTTTCTGAAGTTCAACACTCAGTAATTCACAAAGGCCAAAGTGCTGGCTGGTAAATAGAAATGAAGATGATGTGAGACAGCTCTTATTGTCCTTCTTGGGATTAAATGCAATGTAAGCCTCCTGATCCTCAGTGCAAGAGGCTATCAGACCCTAAGGGCTGGATCTGTTTCACACCATTTAAATCATCCTAAAGTTAGTTACTTCATAAATTTCAGTTATCTGTGCTCCCTTTATAATCAAGGGAGAGAAACAGATACTCCCAGAGGGTAATGAAAACAATATGCACCCTCATAAGATGCCTTTTCCGTTCTTCAGTGATTGAAAACTTTCATGATTTACATAAAATATCTATGCCCATATCTATAATCTTAATTGAGATTAACCTCAAGCTAAAACCTGAAGCTAAATGCTTAAGTATGCCATGAAATTGTACATTATTAAGCTTATTTACATTTCTTTTTATAGCTTTCTGACGTATGGACTGAAAAGCCAAACTCCAAATGAGTTACAGGCATAAATCATGTACCAATTCATGCACCGTGAAACACGTGCCAGCTCTATTGACAAACCTGTGCCTGCTGGTATGGACGTGGCTTTGATAGAAACTTCTATCACAATTTCTATTTTGAGACAAGTGAAGATTTACTTCAAGATTGTTAGGGATATTAAAGTCAGAAACTTGATTTGATCTTGAGAATGACAGAGAGACACTGACTCATTAATCTGTTTAGGAGCCTCTTGTGTTCTTTGTTTTGTTATGAACAGGAAAGTTATGAAAAGGAAAAGAAATCTGATTTTAGAGCTGCTAAAGAGGTTAAAAGAATAACTAGTGCTTAGTTTAATTGGTTTTAAGTTATGGTCTATGTCATTGACTTTATATATTTTTTTTTTGGCACTCTGTTTGGATGCTAGGTTACTGGAATATTTCAGCACTGTTGTACTCACTTTTTAAAGTGTATCATGAGCTCTAAAATGTTTTTTTTATGTTTTTCCTGAAATAAATACTATTTTTTTGTGTACAATAAATACCAAATAGCTGATTTTTAAATCGATGTTAAATTGATATGCAAAATACCCAAAATCATAGCCCCTGATATGAACTAAGAATTACCATAAGTAATTAGGCAAGCTGGGCTTTTTTGTGATAAACTTTCAGAGTTTATAGAGACAATTATTGTAAGTAAGGCATGCAGATTTACAATTTCAGTCATTTTGTATGTTGTCCCTGGGATTCTGCAAGTTTCAAAACTCAGTGCTGAATATTAATAAATACAGCATTATGAGAGGGTTTTTTTAGTTATCTAATGGCTAAAAAAAATTTTAAAAACAGTCATACTTTTACAAAGGTAAATTTTAATTAAACATGCTGAAAATATTGGAGACAATCTTTCTGTAAGCCGGTCTAGTCCCATGCTAGCCAACTTCACAGTCTTTCTACTTCGCATTATCTAGACCTATGAAGACCTCACAGCAATTTAGAAAGCATATCAAAGTAGAAATAGTTACTAGGGCATACAAATTTTATCTTTCTGTAGTTTCTCCTTTTATGTAAGCTGTGTTGTTTCATTTCAGCTGCTATGGTAGAACCTACCAAATATCTTCAACTTTTTCCATTTCCGTGATCTCATATGCATAAAGATTTCAGAGGTAGAATTAAACCTCACTTTTGTCAAGAGTAGCAGTGGGATTTCTTAGTGGAGTTTCACCAGACAGCTTATTTCCCAAGACCTCAGTGCCTCACACTGATCCAGCCCAGGGCAGCCTAGCTAATACGAAAAATAGTCCAATCAATTCTGCCCCCATTTTTAACGCATCCCTCAATACAATAAAGTTAAAAATCTGCAACATGTGCAGTACATTATGGTTCTAGCCTTACTTTAGGCATTTATTAAAAAATTTCATTGCACTGTATATATCTATACTATGTATATGTAAACTACGGCATATGGCTACATTACTCAACAGTTTGTGGGTGTAGTAGATTGCCTTGTTTCACAGGCAAAGCTCATTTTTAAAAGAAGTAAGAAAAATTGTATAAAAAGTAAGAAGAAAAAGGGTAAAACTTGTCTGCATGAAAACAAATCAGGGCTAAACTGAAGATGTGGACACACATGAACGCCATGGTCAACCATACAGATCAGCATCTTGTAAAGAGACATGCAATGACAAAAAACAATTGCTTCTCTTGACAGAAGATTTAAAAATTAATGATCTACATTTATGTTAGAGATGGTAGATAACTCAGTTAAAGTACTCTTGGATTGCTTAAATACTGTACAGTGGACATAGTACAAGACATAGGAAAAAATTCCTAGGCCATTCTCCATCTTATTGAACGATGATAAATCCATGAAAACTGTAACCATTGCCTACTAACCTTTTTCAAATTCCTGTAGCACATAACTGATACAGAAGTATTTAATATGAAAGATTATTACGAGAAAGTGTATCTCTCACAAATATAGCATTACTTGCCTCAGAATTTTCATCTGAAGTGAATTCATCTGCGTGAATAACCACCTTTTATGTACTAATCTCTGAATGTGATGCATTGACTCTAATACAAAATATTTCTCTAATATATAGAAATAATTCCAGTATATGTACAATTAAAAAAAAAAAGAAAAAAGAAAAAAAATGAGTAAACTATGAGCAATCTTCTGGTGGAAAAAACTTCTTAACTGGATTTTCAAATGTTTGCCCACAGTTTATTAGGCTTAACTACATACAGGAGGTAATCTTAGCCTACATAAAAGATTGTTCTGCCATCTTTTGGGTGGATAAAAAACCCACCTCCTGCCATTAATTCAGTTCCAATATTTTAAAGAAAGTGTTATCAACATTGAGTTTTAGTAATGCTTTAAACCAACATTACCAACTGAAAGATATGTTGAATCATTCCTTGATGCTTAGACTTAAAGTAGGTCATATGGTTTTGACAGCTGAACTTGATAAGGGTGATTTCAAAGAAAAAGGTGCGAACAAAGAATTTAGGAAGTTTTAAGCTCCAAATGACAGCCAACACCTTGATGATCTAGCTAAAATAAAGTGATAGAAAAAAGAATTCTATATTTTCTGTGAGAAATTGTGACATCCTGTGCTCTTTTACTCTTGGAGTGTAAGAATCCAAAGCTTTAATAATTACTATAACTAAATGCAATTTACTTGTAATCATTGATCCTGGAAAGAATTTTATGACTTTTTGTTTCTCCTTCTTAAAAATAACATTTGAGAAGTGACATTTTTAAATTAATAATCACATAACACTTCTAAAAAAATAAAAGCAAGCCAGCTCAACAACGTTTTGACAAAGCCATCCTGGCTCTAGCTTACACAGTAGTTAAAGCCTAAATTCTGTAAGAAAACCAGTTGCCTTAAATTAGAGGACAATACAGGGAGCTTCTTATGTCGTTGTAGATCAGTGTCGTTAAAACCTCAGTCCCACTGGCCTTTACTGAAATCTGCTCTTAAGGACTGGATTTAGGAACGTGCCCAGACTTCCCAGACTGCCCACTCTCCTGTCCAGCTGTACCATTGTTCCCAACAGCCAGCTAGTCCTGGTGTGTGTGCTCCTGCTGCCCTGCTGCGAGGCTCTGGCTCTCCTCACTCACTCACTCACTCACTCACTCACTCACTCACCCGCACAGCTGGCCAGCAGCACATTCGCTGGCCGTGCAGGAGGGGCAGCTATACAGGCTGCCTGCTCAGCGATGCCACTTGGCTTCAGTACACTCACCTTGAATCCCAGCAGAGCTGCTTTGCTGCAGTCTTAAACTCCACTCTCCTGCCTCTTTCCGTATATTCTCTCCCCTCTGATTTTCCATTCTTTAAGGAAGTGCTTAGATTTATCTTCCAGGAGCAGTTCTGTTTTGTCTAAGTAATTATCTAACAATTGACACAGAGGTTTGAATTTAGGCTGCCACTCCCTGGGGGAAATTCTCTACAGATGAGCCATAAGCCTGCCCTTCACTCTTAAATACTTACAGAAAAAGGAACAATTCCACCAAGCAAGAAACCACAGTTTGTGGAGGCCAAGGCACCTGCATCCTGCTCGGACTATCTTTGTTCAAGGCCCTCTTTTAGGTCAGGTAAGCAGGGAAGAGTTCATATCTTCTGCATTCTTTTAGATATTCCTCCCACTATAGCTTATTAAATGGAGGAAGGGCATGTCTCCTCTAGATGCTAGGATGATGCCTGTGAGGAACACAGCTCATGGCTGAAGTTGCTGAGAGGCTGGAAACATTACTGACCTGACTTGGCTATTTCCTCTCCACCATTATCACTTGCATTTAATTACAGCCAGCTGAGGCTGTTTGGCATGCTATGGGTATTCAGCAGGCCTTGCTTCTTGACTCTCAGCTTGTGGGATTTGCTGGGCTCAGACCTTTGTGTCCCTTTAAGAGGATGGTGAGGCCACATGGTCCTGAGCAGAGCACACCAAATACAATCCTGAAGGAAAAACTGAGGTGAGAGGCTTACTTGAAAGGGGCTTGTGCAGTGGATGGAGCACCAGGTAAGCTATCGGCCATGGACAAAAATGCACAGACAGCCCAATTTCATAATCCTGATGATTTACATACCACAGAATATAAGTTTCCTTTTATGGGAGGGAAAGCTGTCTCCAACCCTCCCAACTTTTCTCACCTTTATTCCCAGCTAATTAAAAAACAAACAATGCCCATGGATCCAAACAAGGACTCCCAATACAGTGACGATTTCCTACCTGGAATTCCTGGATAGTTTGTCCCCAACTCCTAGTTTACTTATACTCAGTTTACCTTTAATAATAAGTTGATATAAACTTTGTAATGTAACCTGTCCTGAGAATTAGTTCTCTGTGATTGAATATGAGACAGTTTGTTGCAAAAGAAACTGTGAATATCCAAACAGGCACATAAAGCTGAACTGTACTCCTGGGTGCAAATTCAGGTTTTGAATTGAAGAGCAATGTTAGTTTAAAGTACACCATTCTTGTTTTTTCTAGGTCTGATGGACATTTTGGTTTTCCATCTGGCATCTTTCCAACATTTTTGTTCTGAGCATTTATGTAGCACTCCAAGGACTCAAGGAGAGAACATTTTTATAAATAAAAGATGTGTTTGTATAATTACTAGGTAGAGAAAATCACTATTTTTGGGTTTAGTTTATTTCTTTTTGAATGCACAGATAAGGCCTACATTTTTTCTTTCCACTTTTGGTCAATGGCCAAAGCCCTCTTCAGATTCTTGATATGTAAACAGTATTTCAAAATAATTCATGGTCTGACAGTACTTATAGAAATAGTGTTACCTCTATATGTTTCTCTTTAGGTAGCCAGCTCGAACGCCTTCTGGATTCTGTGGCATTCTGTAAATTGCTTTGTAAATTGAAAAAAAAATTAAAAATTAAAGAGTTGGATGTTTTAGCTATAAAAATAAAGCCTTAAGGCATTGGGTAAAACTGATTTACTCCTTTTAGGGTTATGTTTAAACAGCTTCTTTTCTTGTTTCTGTAATAAAATTCAGCTGGCGATGAATGACTGAATAAGGATGACAGGACTTCTAGGCCTAGCATTAAAACAAAAATAAAAGAATGAACTTTTAATACATTTTATGAATGATTAAATTTTTTTTTAATTGATATTGAAATAATTTTCTAAATACAACTATTTTTCTTTCATAAAAGCAAGTAAGATGTGGTGATACCTTCACCTGTGTCTTAAGCATGAAATACTACAAGACCTTGACAGAACAGGGAAGAGCACATCCAGATTCAAATTTTATCTTTACTTGATCTTCATTAAAATATTCATACTTTCCTGTAAAAATACATGTTTCTATTAGACATTCAAAACTGAGGTGTTGCAGAAGGGAATTAGTTTATGCATACTAAGTCACACAGTCTTGACTACTACAAAATTAGCAAGGTATTATCACAGAAGAATGGGTTTCAACATTGAAAAATTGAGTCTTTCATGGATCCATGCAGTTTTCTCACACGGGAAAATTTCTTCTAATGTGTAATGCACTTGCTCCTCATATTTCTACTATGCATCTGCTCACTGCTTTTACAGTAAGAACAGCCATGGTTTGATGGCTTAAGCATCACCTTTTGACTCCTGTGTCTCTCACTTTATTCCATCCTCTTGATGCTGTCCCCCTAAATAGAAAAAATTCAGCTATCACCCTGGACGATAACCAGCTCATGATGATTTCTGAAGTTTTAGCTAATTGCAATGAAAGGCGGGGGGGGGAACTGAGCAAAGAGAATGTAACAGAAAGTGTACCAGAAAGGTTGGCAATAGGTACAGGAAACTGCATTGGGATTTTGCTTTAAGGCAGTTGAAGTATGCAGGAGGATAGAAGGAATACTGAGCCACAAGAATGGGTTCCTAGTTTGGGAAGGCGGGGAACTCAGACACAAGGTAATTTTTTTTGCTTTTACAGTGAAATCTGGGCCCAGATCTAAATCTTTACTCTGACATAGAGGAGGGAATGAAGCAGTTAGTGAAAAGGGAAAGGAAACAGGGTTACTGCAACAGGGCAGTAAAAGTATGCAAAATGAGTGTAAAAAAGAACCTTCAGGTACCTTGGGCTTTTTTCTCGGGTCTTGTCTTCAAATCTATATCTAAATTAGAGGATCTGCCTTTAATCTACTTGTTGGAAATTGAAGGTATGTGATTGGACATTTATTTTTAGAATTAGATAAGAAACAGGATACTCTGTGTGAGGCCAAAAGCCTATTTGATGTTACACTTGATTAATTGGTAGGCTGGGCTGAATTCATTTTAAGATTAACTTTGTTTTATTTCCTTCCTGTGGCATTATGTCAAGGTGAAAATGTATTGACTCATATTAATTTATTTGGTCCTGGCACACTCTGTGTATTCAAGTTAATTTATAAATGGGTTGTTATAGTCTGATTTGGCACATCACCTTGATAGTGACTTTTGAAAGGTACTGGTTAGTTCAAATGCCATTGAAACTCTTCATGCAGCTGATATTATTTTTTTTTTTTTTGTGCAATCTGATGTAGAAATTCATTATTATGCTGTCACCCAGTCAGAAGGATGACCCTTACTTTAGCATAGCTTTGACTAAAGAGGGAGGATTTATAATGATTTACATCAGCTCAGAAGCCAGTCCTAACTTCTTAGCCTCATAAGTGCAAGCTCAGTCATCCTTGGAAAGATGACATAATTGTTTCTATTCTACCATCCATTTCCTAAAAACCTTCTGAACAGTCTGTTATCTTCTGAGAACAAATAATCTGGACACAGAGCTCCATCCTTCATTTCTTGCTTTTTGTGTGGAAAATAACTTCTGTGCAAAATGAATTGCAAACTGTGTATAATACAAAACACTGACAATCAACATAGTCATAGTCATTATACAACAAGGAGTATAAGAGGGCAGGAGAAAAAATTATATCCTATTCCATTAAACTTTAGTAATATGTGATTCAAATATTTCATTAGTTTAGTGAACCACAGAAAAAAGCTTTCCCCAATAAAAAAAAAGAAAAAAAGATAAAAAAATGGCATGCTTGTGTTGTAAACAAATTTATCACTGAAAGGCCTGAAAAGACAGAACCCCCCCCCATTTGCCAGTGAAACTACTCTCAATCAGGACAAATTTCCAGCTGAAATTGCATTTGAATTGACACCATTACACTTCACTGAAAAATTCTCTCTACATAAGCAGAGCAAACTCTAGGTAATGGTAACATAAAAGAGCCCTCCAACAGCCTCCTTCCCTTGATGTCAAGGGAAGTGTAACAAAGTAAAATATCAGTGGATCTTTTGGAAATCAGACTACTGATGACTGTGCACATAGAACATGGGGTAATACAGCTGCTTTAACTTTACAGAAATGTAAATATTCCTGTTGAAATCCTATGTTGCTCATCTCTCTAGCTACTTTTCTATAGGGAAAGAAAGTATTTCCATTTGAGTTGAGCTGTTATCTCTGAAAATGAAGAGTTAACACAGAAAAGAAGAGGATAAAGGTGGAGACAAAAAGAAAGAGAGAGAGACAGACCATACTGAATAGGAAATATGGGTAAAAGATGGGAGGCAGAAGATGAGGAATGCATAAATAGTGCACAGAGTGATGGGGATGTGAAAAGTAGATTGATGAGACTGGAACACAGTACTGACTGTGAAAGCTGTGTCTGAGATAAAATTCATAACGTTTCTAACAAGAACCTTACAGTACTGAGTGGAGATAACAATGTGGGATTTGCTCGCTTAAATTATATCATCCAAGCAGACAACATTTTATACTAGAGTCAGTAAGGCTCTTGTTTTGTTTTAAGAAGCTATGTGAGACTCTGTGTCTGGGATACTGGATGCTAGTAAGTCAAATTATGTGCTTACAGTACAACAATACAATGCTTTTATTCACACTAATATAAAAAAGAATTTGGTTGTGTAGGATAACAACTTAAAAATAATTTTGGGAATTCCAGAATTCCCTCTACATAAATGTAGTATAGTCTTTGCATCCAGTGCTAAATCATAGCAGGACAAAGAACTACATTTTAACAAATATTAGTGATTATCTGCAGTAAAGCCAGTGCAATAATATTAGATCATGCATTAAAGAACTAATACAAGGTTCACCACAGCATTTTGTACACCATTTATTTAATACATACTATTTTTTTTTTCTTTCATATTTTGGGATTTTTAGGTCAAAAAAAGACAGAAATATAAAAGTGAAAATTAAGGTAGCATCACATGGCATCTACAATCATAATAGAAGCAAAAAAAAAAAAAAAACCAAAACAAAAACTAGGGAAAACACAGAAGCTGCTGGATGGTTCAGGCTGAGAAAAGACATGGAAAAGTCCAACACCTCAATGCCTTCTTTCCTTCAGTGTCTTCTGAAGAAAAGGTAAGACTTCAGGAGTTCCAAGTCCCTAAGAACAGAGGGGAAGTCTGCAGGAAAGACTTACCCTCAGTGGAGGAGGATCTGCTCAAGAAATATTTAAACAAAGTAAAATCCTCAGAAGCTGATGGGATGCACCCTGGAAGGGTGAGAGGGATACCTGGTGTCATTGCAGAATCACTTGCAACAGTTTTTGAAAGGTCATGGCAAATGTTAGGGACTTCTGAGGACTGGAACACAGCAAATGTCACTCCTGTCTTTAGGAAGAGCAGAAGTGCAATTGGCAGAGCAGCAGATCAGTTAGCCTCACCTTGATCCCTGTGAAAGTGATGAAGTAAATATCCAGGAAACAATATCCAAATATATTGTTTGGATATCCAAGAGGGTGAGTGGGAATTGCCAGTTTAGAAACTGTGAAATAATCTTGGCTGACCAGAAATACTTCTGCAATGAGATGACTGGGTTGGTGCATACAGGGAGAGGAGTTTGATTTGTTTTGACCTTTAAAGAGTAGGGCTTACAGCAGTGTATCCCATAAACTCCTCCCAGACAAACTGATGAAATATAGGCTAGATAAGTGAATGGTGAGGTGTTTTGAAAACTGGCTAAACTGTTTGGCTCAAAGAGCTGTGGTTAGGAGCACGAAGTCCAGATGAAGGCACCAATGGTGTACTCCAGTGGCTGATACTGGGTCCAATATGTTTCATTATTTTCCTTGATGACCTTGGCCACAGACAGACTGCACTCTCACCAAGTCTGTAGATGATACAAAACTGAGGGGAATGGTTGATGAAGCACGTGGTTACGCTGACATTCAAAGGGATGGCAGTAACCTGAAGAAACAGACACTTGGGAAAAAATAATGGTATGAACTGTTCAGGCAGTACACCTGCACAGCTGCCGACTGTTTGGGGAAGCAACTTTGCAGAGAGGGCTCTGGCAGTCTGAATGGACGATGAGCCTGCAACATGCCCTTATGGCATGGAGGGCAAACAGCCTGTGCAGGGTTGCCTCAGGAACAGCATCACACTGCCTGCAGGTTAAGAGTGTGACCCTTTGCCTCTCCTCAGCACTACAGAGATCACATAATGAATGCTATGTTCAGTCCTGAGCTTCCTGGTATAAGCAGAACTTGCACATAGTGGAACAAATCCAGTGAAGAGCCACAAAGATGATGGAGGTATTGGAGCATTTGAACTATGTAGAGAGGCTGAGAGAGATGGTATTGTTCAACCTGGAGAGATAACAGATCATGGGCATCTTATGCATGTGTATAAATACCTGGCAGGGGTAGAAGTTAAGAACATGGGCACAGACTCTTCTGAAGGGTGCCCAGTGACAGGGCAAGAAGCAACAGGCAGAAATTGGAACAGTGAGGGCATTCACTTATAGCGAAGAACAGCTCTAACATGGAACAATAAATTTTCCCTATACATAAATACTAAACCAATGAATTAATGATTAAACCTTGATTAACAACCATTATCCAGTACCCTTTACACTTCAGCGACACATTTCTGGTAATTTTGACAGAACTACAGGCACCATTTAAAGGCTCCCTTGAAACATGAACCACTCCGCTACCAAACCTTCATTTGAATTGGATCTTTGAAAGGCTGAAAAGGCTTCCATTTGTTGAGGAGAAATTGTTCTTTGTCAGTTGACTTTAGCTAGACTCAGACTGAATGATCATAAAAAAATTCTAGCACCATGGAGAAATAAAAAGAAGTGTGGCCTTTCTAAATGCCCTTGAAACCAATCCAGAAGGTGATGTCATTTGTATTAAAATTCTTCTGTATATCTACAGACAATAATGGTGGGCCTTTAAAAAACAGGTCAGTTTTGAAATGCAAAATTCCAGTTTATTCTTTTTTTGACAGCCTCTTTTTTCCTTACTTCCCATTTTTAGTAAGAAACCTGGACAAGAATGTACTGCTTCCCCCCAGCCCTGCTGCTTTCAGCACAGCTGTTGCTTTCTTCATGATCATTTAATGGAACCAGGGAAATAAGGACAAATGACAAAATGGATAATAGCATAAAAAGAAGAAGAAATCTTTACACAGATAAACAAAATTTAATCAGGGAGGAAAATAATTGATGAGGCAGGAATAGCTGTGAACATTCCTGTAAATCCCTCAAGGAATACTGGCAAACAACACTACAGCTCCTAGGGGACTTTCCTGTGTATTGTTAAAGGATAACATATGCAATCCAAATCTAGAAAAGTCAAGGGATTTTTTGAAAGATTAAAAGTGTTTTTTTTCAAGATTGGAAATAAACATTTTATCCTGAAAGGAGACTTCATAATCAAAGATGTAATGCCCATTAGACTAATCAACTTTAAAAAGCAAACAGAAAAAAAAACCCTACTTTTCCCTTGAATCTTTTCATGCTGTTAAGCAGAGAGTTAGAAGATCTTTGACAGCAGTTCCAGGTCCAGACTACAACACATAGCTCTGATCTCTTACTGTCTGACAGTGCTAAGTTTAGCACTTATATTGTTTGAGATTTATTTTTTTTGGTCTATTTTCTAGAACACTGGAGAAAAAAAAATAGGAGGCCTGTCAAAGGATTAGGAAACAAACTTTCTGGTGCAGTGCTTTCTCTATTTCTCTGCCAACCTACTTTGCAGTATTAAGATGCAAGGAAGAGGGTCTCCTGAGTGAAATTCAACCAAAATTTTTTAATCTTTTAAAGGTTATGCATTATGTGTCCACTTTCACATCTCAGAGTGAATAAAGTTTAGGACGGATTTTCAGTGAAGCATGTTTTTAAATGCCATGATACTTTTATAAGTGAATAATTGATAAAGAAATTAAACATTTAAAGAGTAGGTTGTGAGCCCTGCAGTGTGCCTGGGTAGCATTTGTAGTGGGTGGAACACATCCTACCTGTGCCCGTGGGTAGGGGTAGGCAGAGACCTGCTCTGTCTGTTGCCACTGCTGGTGTTTTCCTGAGTAGAAAGGGACAAAGAACAAACAGAGACCACATCCAACCTCAAGTAAAAATCTCAAATTCAGCAGCTCATGAAATTGTGGCTAGGACATGCTTGTTTGCTTGATTTTTTTTTCCCCCTTCCTTTTCTTTCTCTGAAATTTACATTTTAGGAAGAACTCAAACAAATTGAAACACCTCCCCAGTGCCTGGATCAGACACTGGATCACGTGGGACAGATGTTAGCCACATCAGGTAGTGTTTAAAGATGTCTAGATTCTTGGTGGATGAGCACTGGGCAACCTTATATGGTGCAGAAATGGACCCAGCAACTCCAGCAAAAGGAGCAGTGCCAGCTGCTTCCCGGATTGAGGGAGAAGCACAGATCAGACTTGAGCTTTGCCTGTCTCTCTTTATAGGACAGTGAACTTAAGGCCACATAAAAACCCTCTATTTTCTTGGTGAAGTTTTTACTGCTTTGTCAACTTTCCTCATGGCACAATCTAGCCCTCATTAGCTCTGTGTTAATGAGACATTGCTAAAGATAGATGAGAATTACTGTTCTCATTGAATAGCTATTTCAGCAGGCTGCATTGATATCTTTACGTAGGGGTCATGGAAATAATATTAAAAGACAGCCATGTAAAACACTTAAATAGTGAAATTACTTACTGGTGTGATACTGACTAAGCCACGTAGCAGACTTTAAATAAATCTCCTCTAATTTCTTCTGTGAGAAGGATCATCTCCCAAGTCCTGCAGTTTTATCTGCCTACTCATGTTCTTGGGCAAGTAATTTTGACCCAAGGAAATGGAACACTAGCTCATGACTTCAGACCAGGATATGAGTGGGCTTTTCATTGTCCTCTTACTCAGTTTAAATCTGGTGAAAGAAATACATTACTTTTATTTTGGCTAATGGACTTTAATGAAAGTAGGACTGTGACTTGGCAAAGAAGTGCAAGATGGAATGTACAGGCATGGAAAAAAGCCTGGAGAGAATGACTGGGGACAAATGAGGACAGGTGTTGGTGGCATGCAGAAGAGGAATGCAATAGGGAATAAGGTTAGAGAGATGGCTTGGGGCAAAACTTTGAGGGTCTTTCAAGGCAAGGACATAGAGACTGAACTCAAGGTGAGGTATGTGAGTAAAATTAAATAGGATTAACTTCCTCTGTGAGCTCTCCAAATACACATTATAACATTTTGCACTTCCATTTTTTCAGAAGTGAAACTTAAACAGACAGAAGCTCAGTATTTGGGTTCGACAGATTCTGATCTGCTCTCAGAGAACAATGTATCTTGAGTTTCCTAACATAAAACAAAGTAGAAAAAAATACAAACAGATGCACTCCAGAAGCTAAAGCAAGCTGAGAAGAGACTCCAGGTACAAGGGCCATGTTGTGCAGTGTCCAATTGATCATTTGCTCAAGGGGTAGAGACTTTGGAGCAATGTACTCAGGAGCAGCCATGTGCTCCAACACTCCGAACTTGCTTCAATTTTCCATCAGAAGCTGTGAATTCTGCAAAATCCTGGAAAAGAGAATGAAGGTAGGAGTAAAGCAAGAAGCAGAATGAATGTTGAAATAAATATTTGCCAAAGCTTGAAGATAGAAGTTGCCGTGAGCCTGCAACTAGAGCTAGTATTCATGGAAAAACATTTGTTTCTCTCTGTCTGAACTACACACAGCACTGATGGAAGATGATAAAGTGCTGAAAGCCTCATCATGTCTTAAAACACTGGATTCTGGTTTTACTGTCACTTCATAGGGTCACATAGTAATGTACATGACAGTTTTGCTATGTGATTAATGATATTTTGGCAGATATTAGGTGGTGTATGGTTCTAAATTTGCGCTAACAGAAACAGTCAGCTGAAAATATCTGGAAATCTAAAAGAAGGTTGGCTTTCACTTAAAAGTTGGTATTGTTACCTGAACAAGGTTCAAACCCATAAGAATATGTTTGAAATATATATAGAGTAAGCTACCAAAGACTTTTAACAGAATATCCAAATTATGTCAGCAGCTGGGGAATAAAAGGTAGATGAAAGTTTAGAGAAGACACCCTGGTGGACAACAAGCTCAATATGAGTGAACGGTGTGATGTTACAACAAAGATGCCAATGGGATGCTGGGCTGTAACAACAAGGGTATCGCCAGCAGAGAGAAAGTCATTATCCCTCTCTGCACTGCACTTGTCAGGCCACACCTGGAATACTGTGTTTAGCTTTGGTCCCCACTATAAAGAAAAAAAGAAAGGAAGTGGACAGGCTGGAGAGGGTCCAGAGAAGGGCCACAAAGGAGAGCAAAGGACCAGGAAGCCTACCAGAACAGGAAAGGGTGAGAGAGCTGGGTTTGTTCAGCTTTGAAAAAGAAGACTTTGGGGAGGTTTTAGCACCATGTTTCTGTGGGTGGCTACAAAGATGGAGATGCCCTTTTTACAGTGAGTCACATGAAAAAGATCAGGAGTAATACAAGTTACTCATGAAGAGATTCTGAATGGACACAGGATAAAATTTTTTCACAATAAGAACAATCAGCCATTGGAATAATCTCCCCATAGAAGTGGTGGATTCTCCAACACTGGACATCTTATGATTCAGCTGGAGAGGGTGCTGGGCCATCTTGTCTAGACTGTGCTTTTGCTAATACAGTTTCTGTGATTCTCTGGTTCTATGATTCTTCTAGGGAGGCTATCCACATTTAAATTCAAGAATGTTAAAATGGTTGTATATGTTCACAGTTATCCCTCATCAGAATATCACCTCACATATAAATGACAGTTGCCAAAACTGGAACTTTCTTCATGAATGTACTAGATTTGATCTGTGCTTCATTGGACTGGTTCCTTATATTTAGACCTGAGTAAGTACCAGAGAGCATAAATAAGTCTGGAACACACAACTGTGCTAGTCATCAGCACAGAAAAATCAGAAAAATGGATTTTCAAGTCATTGACTTAAAGGAGGCAATTTGGTGGAACTCTTTTACATCAAATGACTACATCAGAGAAGGAGATTCTACAGCCTTACAATGATGTTTCTCTCTGCGGGAGGGTGGCAGGAGGCGGCGGCCTCACAAAACGAGGTCCCCCCTGCGCGTATCTCCGCCAAGTCCGGGCTGGGCAGTCCCCGGGGTGCGCTTAGCGTGGCATGAGTCTCCGGCCACAGAAATTCTAACAGGAAATGTAGTGAGATGAAAGAACAAACTGGACACCATCTCTGTTCTGCTAGGGAGGTTTATTTGAAGTAGGGGGAGAGGGTTGCAGGGAAGGGAGACAGGGCAGGTAGCAGGTGCTAGC
The DNA here is from genome assembly GCA_024500445.1 of Entomyzon cyanotis. NCBI lineage: Eukaryota > Metazoa > Chordata > Aves > Passeriformes > Meliphagidae > Entomyzon > Entomyzon cyanotis. The sequence continues at coordinate 35,277,959 of JAKEPQ010001018.1, read as the reverse complement.
AGCTCAGAGATGGAAAGCCTCTCTCTGATGCAGACACCGGCTTTTAAGGGGAAAGAAGGGGAGGGACTGTCTCCCTTAGAGCCAGTCCCAGGAGGAGGAAGGGAAAATTGACAGGGGGAACACACCAATAGGTTTTCAGGTACAGCAGAGTGCATATTTCAAAATGAACCAATAGCATACAGAGCAGCAGCACATGGAATGGAAGCACATGGAATCCTAAAAACCTACATTGCTACATTACAACCCAAGTATTGATGTAAGAGACACATGTTGAAGTTCCTGCTCTCTGCAGGAGAGGTCACTGACTTAAGGTTAGGACAATCACATCCCATGTTTCCTTTGAGCACTTCTGCTGCTGGGCTGTTGTATGGAAGGAGATGTGGCAGCAGATGATGTAAATGATTGTGATCAGTCCCTTCAGATGCCACTTTCAGTATTGTATAACTAATTACATAAGAAGCTGTTTTCACTAAGATGGCTGGGACCTAGATATAAAAAATGGGTTTGAAATATCAACTCTGACCTGAAGAAACAAAGATCCTGAATTGGTTTAGTTTCTACCTCTCTCCCTTTCTGTGCCTACTTTTCAAAGCACTATAGAGAGGGTTTTTTGCTGGTAAAATGATGCCTTTCATATTTTTGATTCAGTCTCAAATATACCTGAGATTTATATGTGTAGGAAATCCACATTAGTATTTAGAATGAAGCCTTTAAATTGACCAAAAAAACTGTACATGGAAAAAAATTAGACATTTTTATAATTTTCTTGCAAGCTGGGATAAAAGGATTTTTTCACAGAAAGTATTTGTTTGCCATTGTATAAGAATAACAGACTTGTCTAAAGTTATCTGTCCTGTGAAAGATTAATGCATCAACTTGTAAGCTCTGATCACACAGAACATAATTTTCCCACCAGAGCAGTCTTCCTTTCCTAATCATGCTTTTCAAAGTCTCTTATTCTTTAGCAACATTTCTTCCACTGTGAGATGCTGCCACGGATACAAACCAATGCAAATTCATGCTAGTATATTTCAATAGTAACAGAGCAGCTCTCTTACTCAGACTAGCTGGACAAACACATGCATGTGTACTTAGAGGGAGAAAAATAAATATGTATATGTGTCTATGTACACATTTATGTACAGAGATTTATGTACATACACATACAAAGACACTACATTTAAGGTAAATATAATGGATGCTACTGCTTTAGATCCTACCAATTGCCCCAGCCTTGTCTCCTTTCAACTGTAAATGCTTTTTGTATCTGCTGTTTCTGATCAGCAAGCCAGCAGTATCTTTCCTGGTTTAGATGTTATCAGCATGATACTTTGAGGAGGCATTCTGCAATTGGGTATTGCTTCAGAAAAGCCATAATCTGTAATTAGTGACGTCAGTCAACTTATTAGAATGTAATTACAGAAAGCACTTTGATAATAAAACACTGGAATGAATATTACAGGTCTCTTTCAGTGCCATAAGCACAGTGGAAAAAAACTGTGTTACCATCTTTTTCTTTTGGTTTTGTGCCTGATTGATAAGGTTTGAGGATTTCATTAGTTTGCCTATGGAAATCATCTTAAGCATAGCTTACAGTTTCATTTCTCAATAAATTCAGCTGTCTTAGAAGGTAGTAAATTCATTAGGAGTAAAAAAAACCAAAAACCCTTGACCATATTATTTGCTGTCATATCAGAGGAAATCATCCTGAAAGCTGTGTGCTTACTAAAAATCTAGAAAGCTAAGGACTCAAATCTGAAGCACACCCACAAAGACCTTCATGGCAACTGAGGATGGACACAGAAATAAATAAATAAATGCAAGGAGATAAAATACTCAGACAGGATGAGTCATTTTGTATCAGTCAGTGCCAGCTCTACATTTGCATTGTGGAAGGTCAATTATCTCACACTGAAATATAGCTGAAACTATGAACTCAGTAGCTCTGGGCACTTAACACTGTTTAGATCTGTACTTTAACACTTAATTTAATATTTTTCCTGAAGGGAAATGATTAATAATTGCATTCAGTCAAGCATACACTTTAAAAGATTGACCCTTACAAGCTGTTGCTTTTTTAGGATTAGAAAAAAGTAGCTGTTTCCCCCGACACTATCCACTTATTTTACATTTTTTACACTTCACAAAGCTGCTGAATGTAACATGCTAATGGCGGAATTTTAAAGATAACTAATTAGAAGAGTATTTTGCAATTATGTTTTAGACCATTCAGCAACAAATAAGATGTTATTTGATGTTGAGTCTGATATTGATGAAAGTTCAGACTTTCCTCCCATTGAATTCAGTGCTGTGTGTCCTTTACAGCTAATCTCGAGCCAAGGAGCAGGCAGAAAATTATGTCTGTTAATTCTTCAGTTTGCATATTGAGATATACACTCTGGCTTGTTTTGGGATCCTCAAAATCTTTGTGAAAGGGTCCAGTCCTACATAGGAAAGGATTTTGACTTCAGCAATACCTTGCCAGACCTGAGATATATCCCAAGTGTATTTTGAGAAACAAGAAAATTTAAGCAATAAGAAACCTTTATTTTGGTGTTCAACCCAGCATTCATAGTTAATGAAACGTGTCTAGAGATAATGCTGATTGGATAGAGAATGGTGCACGAAATGGACAGAGATACTGGTTAGAAACTGGTTTTGAGAATCTAGCTGCTTCTGCATAGAACTACACAAGTTGTTCTGTCATCGTGATGTTCAAGAAAAATGTTGTCATGTTTTCATCATATCTCAAGCGTGTATCTCATGTCCTGGTAAGACTGCTCACAGTCATGTGTATTGTGTTTGTGTATTCATATATGGATGCAAAGCTTGACGATGAGTACTGAAAGCTTCGCCACCAGCCTCAAAAATTTCCAAAGAGCCATTTCTGGGCAATAACTGTTAGGCCACATCTGCAATAGCTAATCTTGACACTGTGTTAAGTGCAGGAGGCTTTCTGCCTCATACCAACATGCTTTCATAATACAATGGAAAGAATAGACTGTTCAATCTACTATAAAATCAAATATTGTTAAGCAAATAACTTTTACTCTCTCAAAAAATATTGCTACTCACAAATGTATAGAGAAGCATATAATGCAATTATTAACATATGATCTACTCTGTAATCTGAGTATGTGGCTTGAATATTATTTTTTCAGTTCAGAACTGAACATAATTTCCATCAACACAGTGGTAAACTAAAACCTGAAGCTTGCAGCTGGGGATTGCACAGTGCCATGCTTTTAACTAGAAGGGGAGGTTATGGTCAACCAATATAACCTAAAAAACACTATCTATTTTACTGCTAGTGAATGAAATGTGATGCGTGCAGACAGATGTTGCACAGCATACTGCATGTCATTTCACACATTCTCTGCAGTAAATGAGTCTTCATTGTTTGAAGTATTTACAATGGAAATGAAATTAAAAAAAAAAAGCTTGAGAAATACAATTTACATTTCCAGTGTACAATTATCACCAGATTTAATGACACAGTCCTTTCACTCACTATTCCTTCAGTTCCTTAAAATAAAGCCTAATTCTCTGATGCTTTGCACATGTTTGAAATGAGAACGTTTTACAGTTTTGCAGTTAGGGGTCTGGCTTCTCATCTACTGCTCTCTGTGTGAACATACCAGGTGGCACAGAGCAGTGGAAAACATCTCACCAACAGGTGAAACCCATAGTGTCACAGATTCCCTGATGATTGGATTGCTGGTAAAACTGTTTCCTGTCCCTTCTCTCCTATATATTCCTACTTTCTCCAGAGTTAAGAGGACAACAGATGAGCCAGAAGAACAGGCACACTCTTTTCTACACATTCTGCTTTACTCAGCAAGTAAACAGGTCCATTTCCCAGCAAATCAGAGATTAATGTCCCTTGCTGTCACTGCATACATATTTATTTTACACAATTCAGAGCCTGAAGAAATTTAAGTGGGACTTCAGAAATCATGTAAAGAGGCAGAATTTGGTCTCTGCTTAACTCATATGAAGATACACTCAATCAGTGAGGTGGCCTTCATTAGCATTCTGATGCTTGAGGATAACAGCAGGCACCAAGATGACTATTTCCAGCACCATTAATTTTCAGGAATATTTTTACAGAGAGCCTGCAAGGATGCTCCATGGCTTTCTTCATCATGGCTATTTCTGATTCAGTGCTCCAGCTATACAGTGCCAAAACTATTCAAAACCTGTGCCAAAAGGATTTCTGCTCCTCTGTAAGTATTACAATTTCTGAACAGAACTGTCAGTGCCCTAACTTGGTTATTTCCCAAGTTTCAAGCCTCTTCTCATGCCAATAGCACCCACATTTTTTGCTGTTGTTGCTGTTTCGTGGTTCTTTTTTCATGTTGCTGTTTTGTGACATTGAATTGTGTCTATGACTAAATTTTGAATGCTTACAGACCATTCAGTTACAACAAAGTGGTAGATGATGCTTCTCTAAAGACCTTAATTTGCTTCAGTTGAGAGAAAAAAGAAATAACATCTAAAATACCTTACAGAACTACGAATCATCATTCTCACCAAATGCTAACTCCCACTAACTCCTTTTAGTAAAACTGATCAACAGAATAGAACAATGAATTTCTTGTCCATGATGCTGTCAGCAATAGATACATATTTATTAAACAAAGGATAAATCTGAGGTGCGTAAAATGTAAGTCCATAGAAAGAAAATTTCCTTTAAAATTATGATCTATTAAAGGTTTATTCCTGAAAATATTCTAATGGAAGAACACTTCAAAATCAACGCACAGAAAAACCAAATAACCTCACTTGAAATACAACTTTTACAGCCATTTTGTCCTCCTTCTAACAAACTTGTCAAACAACATTTCATCCTATCTATCTTATTTAAGAGGTATAATATTGATCATTACCAGTATGCCAATGCCAATTAATCTTTCCAAAAAGTTTAGAGAGGAAATGTAGCTATACTTATCTCTAAATCAATATTCAATTCTCTAGTTACAGTAACTTATTTTACTTTATGCAAGTTTAGCTGACTCAAACTTACACAAAAGAGAATTTGAGATGCCAAATGATGAATAAAATACTTATCTGGTATGCCAAGAGGAAGATGGACATAATGTGTTTTGCACGAGGAGAGATTAAGACACTAGGATAAAATAAAACATAAGAAACAGCTTGTTATCTGTAACCAAAATAAAGGTTTGTAGATTTCAAGTGGTACTAAACACAATAAAAAAAAATAGGATACTTATATAAAATTAACATCCACTATAAACAAGATATTTTCTACAGAAAAGTAATTTCATTCCTTTATTTTTCAGATATTCTCAGAAGTCATGCATATTTACATTTGCCAAACCTTATTATTCAAAATACAAAGATATATGTGATATATTTTGTTAAAACAATAAATGCGGTGGAGTTACTGAATATGAACTGAATATGCTGACATTTTACAACAGAATTCTAAACATTTTTCATCAAGCTTTTAAGCTGTCTGGTTTTGTTTAAAGGTATGTTGTCAACTTCCATACCACTTAAAGGCTCTTATTAGGGACATGAATTGAAGATTTGGCTAACACCTGAAGCTGAGTCTTTTGTGCATTGTTAAATGTTGCTTGCTGAGTAAATAAGGCCTGTGAGAAATCACTCACTATATTTGGGAGTTTTTCATTCTCAGAAATGTTCTTTTTTCTCAATAACATAGGTCAGAATGAATCTTTGTGCTGTCCACTTACATGACTCTTCCGGTGTCCAATGGCACAACTACCATAACAGATCTCTAGCTTTATTCTCACCACAGTTCCCACATATTTCCATCTTCCTTTTGGATATATTTAGTTTAAAAAATTTTTGAACACCAATCTTATTAACTCTCTCATACACTGATTCAAGGTAATAGCAAGCATTTTTCAAAGGTGTTTGCTTTATGAAGAAAAGAGGCTATATGTTTAATGGATTTATATCCTTTAATGGATTTATATCCTTCCCATCCGTATGTTAAACTAAAAATAACATCTGAAATGCAAATTTCGAAATTCGGTCTTTAAATAGTATTTAAATAGATTTTCAAACCCCTAATTCTGTTTAGGATGATGATGATCATAACTACCACCTTTCAATTTGATATTCTCCTTCCAAAACACCCCTATTGGTTTGAATGTGACTGCCAAAATACACAAACTGCTTCACCACTTGTATTCCTCTGACTTTGGAAGCAGCACAGGTTGCAAGCTGACAGAGCTCTGACAAGATGCTCTGAGCTAACTGCGACTTCCATTTTCTTGGAATGGCAGATTGGATTTTCTACTTTGGTTAAGGAAAGAAGTCAGCAGACAACCTTCCCACCTGTAGCAGGGCTCTCCAGGCACAAGCAGCAAGGATCACTTTGAACAAGAGCAGGCACTACCTGCTTTCCAGTCAGGCTCCCCCTGTGGTGGCTGTCTTTCAAATAGCAATACAACAGACAAAATATATTTAAACTTCTGACTGCAAAGCTTTGAAAGAATTGTCAGAAACTGTCAGAAGCACACGCCATTTCTGCGTCTGGTTTTACTTTGTTTCTCCTTAGCAAGGCAAAGAAGTATGAATTGGTTTTTTACTCAAGGGTCTATTCAGTGGGTAGAGTGGGAAAAAAGTGGTTTCATGTATTTTTTTCAACTTAATTTTGCAAGGGTGTATCCCTCTGAATTACCCAAAAATAACCCTGACGAATTGAGTTAAAGCCTCAGTATGATCTCTGATGAACCTGAAAGGTACGCAAGCTGCTTTATTCTGCACAGGGATTGTGATGGCACACATTCTCCTATTATTCTTTTATGCACCTAGGACAGAATATCAGATCAGGATGTCTACAGTTCTTCCTGGGCTTTTGGTATTTGCATGGTACCACCTTGAAATGAGAACATAATGGTCTTAAAGCTTCTTTTTCTTTATTTTTTTTATTTTTTAGGGGTTTTTTTGTTGGTTTTTTTAAAAGATTTTTTTTTCTTCTCCAGAAATGTCCTCTGACAAGGTTCAATCTATTGAGAATTTCGGATGATATGTGGCAGATACAGATTCTTCTCAGCTGCGTAAGGCATTATGATGTCTTGTTTATTTCTATTAAGACAATAATCTGTGGTTTTAATCAGAATTTCAGCACAATTTAAAAGTGCCTGTTTGAAGGATAATTTATGGGAAGTACCAAACTGGCATTAAGAAATCTTCTGCTGCATGTCTCTCCTAGTTCCAGACTTATGAAAATCAAATTTTGGATTAGGTGAATGGACACATACAGCTATATCTTATTGCGAGAGAAGTACGTACTCAGACTGTGATTCGTGGTAGCACAGAGCCTGGGCATATTGGCTAATAGTGTTAAGAGGAAGGAAGAGAAGGAGGAGAGGAAAGGAAATTTCTAGTGGAATTCATACACAAGAAACTCCTGTATCTTTTGTATTTATCTAGCATTTCCCATCCAAGAACATCAGAGCCTTCAGTCTTGATGAAAAGAGAAAAACTTTCAAGACCTTACTGCTACAAGCCTTTATCTAAAGAAGAATTAAACCCATGAGCGTTACCAGTAGCAGGGCCTAAATTTGCAAATGATCAAAGGCAAATGATCAAAGCAAATGAGCAAAATCTCAAGCAGGTTGGGATAGTGCCTTCCCACAGATCTCTCTGAATTATTACTTAACAATGTCTTTGCAATATGGAAGGGATATTTCCCATGGAAAAGATATACTAGGCAAAGAACATTTTGACAAAATATGGCAAAAGCCTCTGCCAGGTTTATGGAACAAGATGAATATGCTAGTATACTTAAAACGCTGTCCTAAAAATATGATGTATGAAAGAAGTATAAATCAGTCATGTCTGTCAGAATACTTTAAATTCATTAGCTGTGCTTTGTTATAGTCCCAGTGAGATGGGTACTGAACAGATTTTCCTTTTTCTTGTGATTTTGGAAAGTCTCAGGCCATAGCCACTTACGCCCTAGTCTGATTAGTATCTTCCTGCAGTGCACGACATAAGCAGGACATGGCTAAATTTTGCTCATATAAAGTTGATTTGACAGGCTATTGACAGTGCAAATAAATGCTGACTTGACAACAAAATATCTCCTGACAACAAAACAAAGACATCTAACCATTTAACAAGACAAAGAGGAGAGAATAAAAAAAAGCCCTCACAAATTGTGTTAAATGCTTTAATATTTAAACAAACTATTCTTTCAAAATGTTACACATTTACAAAAGGGTCTCCTGAGCCTACTTATGAGGGAGATTCTTATTTAAGCATAAAAATGTTGATTTAAAAATGCAAAGTAGTAATCTAAATCAAATGTATGAAGGGGCTGATTAATGCACACCTTCAGTACATTAGGGGCTCTCTGCATAGACAGAAACTTGCATATTCATCTCAGGTATATTTTAATCAGAACTTTTGCACAGTTTGTCATCTTTCTTCTTAATCAGTGTTTCCCCTTGCAGGTATGGCTATTTGCTCATCATGATTGTTATTAAAACATGTGCTTTTTAATGCCAAGTAATTAGTAAAAATTACAGTAAAAGATTTTGTGTGCAGTTTCAATTGAGAGATGAATAACCTTGGTAGCAATATAGTTGAATTTTAGTCTCTTCCAGCCTGTACTATGAATACAAATTTTCTCTAGAGTTTGTGGCCATAAAATAATGCCTCTGCATTAATAACATACCTTGCAACTTTTGTCAGTCTTGCAAATCTGTTTTAACATCTTAGCTAGTATGACAGAGATCTAAGCCTCCAAGTGATAAATAAAGCAATAGTGCTAAATCCCCATTTCCCTTGACTAGGAGAGTAGCCTGATTCTCAACAAGGACTTTGATTTATGGAGATTGAAAATATTTCTCATCAGATTTAGGGAAAGTAGTAAGGAGGAGGATATTTTTACACTTGATAACAATTCAGATACACTAGAAAAAGAAGAAAATATCTTCCAGAAATGGTAAATGCATTCATACATTTAAAAATGGAACCTGAAGATCGATTCTCGTTGTTAAATCAAGTATTAGAATTCTGTAATAAAGACATCCACATATATATTGAACATGCTCTTTCTGAACTATTTTCATCTCTATGATTCTAATCTTGCAATCTTGCTGTGTAAACTCAGTAGACTCTGTGATGAAAAGATTCATCAACATGCTGAGTACAGTAGCGTCAAAGTACAAATCATGTTAACTGATGTATAATTATTTCAGATATAAACATATATAAATTTATTTATTTCTGTGTATACATTTAGACACACAAGCAACCAGAGAATGGATACCCACTTGTACATTCTTCTAAAATCTAATTACTTCAATATTGCAGAGTAGGGAAAGAAGAATGCTGGCTTAAATGGTTGCAAAAAATAATTTAATTTTACTTTTATCTACTTTGCTTTTCTGAAAGGATTGAATGTGAACCACTAGCAAATAAGAAAACGCAATATATTTCATTTTGTTACTGTATAAAATAGTAGTCTAAGAACGATAATAATAAAGAATTCTAATAATAAAATAATAGTTTAAGAACTCCACTAGAAAATTCAGTAACATATTTTAAATGAGAAATAGTCTTGTTGCAACGTGTGTCCTTCCCCTGATCCCTCCCCCTTGACCCTTCCGGACTGGCTGATGTGAGCCAGGACCGCCTCCTAACCCCACGGATAAAAGCCCAGCAGGACCCGGAGCCCAGCCTCTTTGATTCTGGGCTTCATGGAGCAACTATTCTCCCCCGATTCTCCCCTCCCCTCCCCCCACTCCCCAGTGCCATCCTTTATTATCCCAGTAAACCACCTGAAGCCTGGAATGAACAGCTGCCTTTCTAGACTTGCTACGCTTCCACACAGACCCAGTCTGACCAGTCCCACCGCCCGTGGCCAAGAAGAAACCATCCTGTGTGTTCCGGCTCTGGGGCAGCCCTCCCCCTGCAGCAGGGGAGAGCTGCCCTTGGGTACTGCACTGCTGCATAGTCTAATCTAGATTATACTTATATACTATTATATGAACATGATATAATATATTTAAATTTGGTTTTGTCTGCTAATGCATTGCATGTGAATCTTGCATCCTACCAGGAGTTTCCTGAAGGATATAGCATAGTAGTTCTTGATCGTTCTAAATTCATACTTTGAAATTGTGTTTCAAAAAACCTTCACTTTCTAGAATATCAAGCTTTAAACTCATGTAAATTAAATATGTTTATGGGTGAAAAATCCCCCATAGCAATTTGGCTCTTGTACTGGAAAAAAAGTCAAAGGATAAATTAATTTAGCTTTAAAAGAAATACTTGTGGCAGGGAAGCTACAGGTAGAATTTTTAAAAATAAGGAATCAATCCAGTGTATAACTTGACAGACAGTTATGGCAGTTAATAAATAACAAATATTGGTTCAGAAAGCAAAGATAATAAAATGTAAATGGACCAAATGATGGACTGTCAAGGTTTGTTTAAAGCCTTGTAAATGTTAATGCTCTCTTAGTAATAGGTGATGCAGAATAATGCCTGCAGATGATCTGTTAACTACAGAACTCCAAATGAATGATATCTTAACAGAGGGAAATATAATTCCTCTCATCCTATTTTTACCCTAAAACAAGCAAAAATGTTTTATGATGTAATCCTAACTCCATTTTAATTTGTACATTTAGTCCTAAAAAAGGTCCTTTCTGCTTTCAGAGTATACCTAGGACTTTTTGGTTAAATATAAAAAATAAGACTCATCTACATCAGAAGTGAAACATCAAACAGTGGCACTCAGGTAAATGAGACACAATCTAAGTGGTTCCTTTGACACATTTAGTAATGTTTAGAAATCAAAGAGCTGTTGTCAACTGAAATGCTGGATTTCTCCCACTGAAGTTCCTCTAAAGTTTGTAGATTTTTCTTGGATTGATTATTCATTACTTTATAAAATCAGTGACTGTACTGATATGAATTCCAATAATTTGTGTGACTCAGCTATCTTATCACAGATCCTGGCTTTCCCGTGCCTTGATTTGGGGTTAGGACTTTCACCATGGATTTCAGTATTGGGTTCCCTATCCACATAACTGGAGTTTTATAGCATGCAAGGATCAAGATAGGTCGAGTGTAGTCTAAAATTCGTGATTGTGCAATTTAACACTCTTTTTTAGAAAGGGTAAAAGGAAGCAGAGTAAATCACATCCTTAAAAGGTTTCTTAAGCTGCACTGGTGATTTTCATGAGCACTGGTGGAATCAGCAGCTGCAGTCTCCAGGACAAAGATCATCACAGAACAGAAAAAAATAGTACAAAGGGGTGATTATTACATCTGGAGTAGGGCAGTGAAGAAAAGAAGTAAGAAAAGGCAAAACAGTTTCACCAATGAAACAGCAATATGTTGACTTTGAAGTGCTTTGCTGGAGATACCTCTGATTAGACTTGGTTTTTTTGTCTACTTTAAAGCAAGATAATCACGTGATTATACCTCAAATTCTTTTAGAAGCTCCTTGGGCCAAGAACTCTTTTGGGAGAGTTGGAGCCCATAGGAGAGATCAATGAAAAAAAGCTAGTGCCTCCAGAGAACAGGTTTGGACTCTCAGGACCCTGTAAAACACTAGAATTTCAGGCACATGTTTTCTGATAAATTGTCATTCCTAGCAGTGATGCCTTTAGGGAATGTAGTTCTTTCAAGACATGCCCATTGGGTGTTTCTGAGAGAGATATCTTACACTTTAGAAAATTTGGATATGCAGACATACACAAAAGCAGGAACTCATCAGACAAATTGGATGTGATTTTTTCCCCATATCAGTTCAGTTCATGAAAGAAAGAAAACATCTATTCAAGATTCAAGAGAATTGTTTTAATCATTTTGGAGTGGCCAGAATATCTTCATTGAAAAAAATGACCTTCAGTCTTATGCATTTGTAGACTTTACAAAAAGTGCAATTATCTTCCCCAAATACATCTTATATCATATCTTATTGCACAAATGAGCAGCTTTCATTCATCTAAAGATGAGTGGGCACGGGAATTTTAAAGACAACACAAAAACAAGATATGCATTTCAAAAGAAATCATGAAAAATAGACTGCACCTCCTACTCAAAGCTGCAACAAACATGATAAAATGGGTAAAACCAGATATTCTTGCAGAGAGAAGAAATATTTAAGGCTCAGAAGAGAGAAGACACACAATGAAGCTAATCTACAAACTACAGACAAGAAAAAAATACATGATTCTTCCTCTAAGATATATCTGTTGTTATTCCTTAGAAATATTTTTAGAGAAGCTCTGGATATATTGTGTTGATAAGATACTCAAATGTTTTGACAAAATAATTAATTTACGTGTTCTTTATGAACAGCCTTGTAGAATGAAATCTATCCCAAAGCTTTCATATTTTTCTTAGCCTCAATCAGTCCTGTGATTGCTCAGACTTTGGTATCATCAATAATTAACACATGGAAACATAAACATTTGTGCGCACAAAAAGAGGAAGGATTCTTTATTCACTTGCATGGAAACAAAACAGCAGTTAAAGCAACATTCTTCCTAAAAACATGCCTTATTTGCAGTGTTTGATCATGTGGAGTAGCCCTTAAGTGAGTTGCTCCAGAAGTACTGATACTGTCCATACAGCTGCATGTAAAAGTGATAATTCTTAAGCTTTGCAGAAAATTAGAGTTTTGTTTATGAGCTGGAGAAAACAGGTGGGTGAGCCTATTTAATAAATAAAACAGAAGAAAAATCCCACTTCCATCTTCCACATCATTAAAATGCACACACATGAAAAAAAATCACTTGTCAAAACCTATTTTCTCAGGAATGTTTTCCTTCATTTCTTTTGGCTGAAATGGGCTCACTGAGATTATGTGTATTACACAAAGTAGTCATGTAAGATGGTATCTCTAGAATCAGTAATACAAAACGCTGAGTGCCACTGATGTCTGAGTACCACTGGATTCAACAAGTGTTAAAGCTTAAAAATGAACTGTAAATGAATTATAAAATTTAGTCCCTGAATGTCAGTTTTTTCCCAACAACTAAAAGACACCTTTTCTGCATTTCAGGGACTGTAGGGGCAAAGGGGAACTTTCTTTAGACTCCATGAGTAAGAAATGAGTGTAAAAGATCAAATAGTGCCACACAGGGCAATGGCAATGTCTGTTTTTTGTAACTGAAGGAAAATCTTGAGAAAAGTACTGATAGTCTCTTTTGTCACTGACAGCAATATTTATTGTTTACAGTTTTCTGATTTTTTTTTACAGGTTTCTCAAGTTGTGGGGTTTTTTCTAATTGACAAAGGAATGTTTTAGTCTGATGTAAACATTGAAAAGCACATTAACTTTACATTCCTATTTTTATAGAATCATAGAATCATTTAGGTTGGGAAACACCTCTAAGATCATTATGTCCAATCATCAAACTAATGCTGCTAAGTCCACCACTGAATCATATCCCTAAGTACCACATCCACCTGTCTTTTAAATACCTCCAGGGATAACAAACCACTTGCTTGGGCAGCCTGTTCCAATGCTTACTATCTCTTTTGGTAAAGAAAAGTTTCCTAATATCCAATCCAAAACTCCCCCTGCACAACTTAAGGCTTTCCTCCTGTCCTGTCACTTGCTCCTGGGAGAAGAGACCCACACCCCACCTTGCTGCACCTTCTTTCAGGCAGCTGTAGAGAGCAATAAGGTCAATTGAGAAGACTGGACCAAGTGGAATCCAGAGTTGCACCTGTGTGCAGCCAGACAAGAAGACAGCAACCTTCAAAGAACATTACCAAAGCTCTGTATTCAGTTTCCCTGCCTGCCACAAATTCTGCAAATGCCAGCAAGCAACTCACTCTCCAGGTCCCAGCTTTTTCTCCATAAAATGGGAGGAAGATATTGCATCTTTCCCCCTACTGTCTACCTCTCTTGCTTAATGTGGGCGCAAGCTTTCCAAAGAGGCTGTGAAATTGAATGGTTCTTAACCAAATGATTACTGTGTACATAGTAAGAAAAGTTCCTGCACAATAGGAAAAACCTTGCATAGAAAACCCACATCTGAACCAAATTTTTACTAAATTAACAGTGCTAATTTACTATAAATATACGTTATTGATTGCAAGTATACTATTGGTTTGGAGGCCAAAGCCAGAGGGCTGTTGTTTGTTTTTCAGTCAGCTTTATGGGAAAGGCTAGGAAAAATATTATATTATATGCTAATAGGATTTAATGCTATCCCCACTGAAGCAGAACTCCCACTGACTTCAGTGCTGCTAAGATTTTAACCAGTGTGAAATTTCTTCTCTGAATATTTCTATTTTGATTCAAGTTTCCAAAATAGCTTTGAAAAACAAATGCAAATACCTTCATATGCAAGAATTAACATCTGCATAAAAATTGATTCATACCACTCTCCACATAACAAAATTGTAGTGTGAGTATGTACTTATTTTCCAACGCTGATCAACTAGAATAAAATGCAAATTTCTAGTTCGCCAAAGGGAAGAAATGTGCTATCATTACTGTCAGTACAGAAATCCCACTACAAACAAGCAATAAATAATGTCAGGAAATGTCAGTTTCAGAGGGGATGTCACCATGGAAAATAAGCTTATGAAGTGCTGGAATACAAGTGGTATTGCTTCTAATTTTGAACTTTGATAGTAGAAATCAAGCCAGTTTAAATGTATATGCCACTGGAGACAGAGAGACTACACCTAAATATAGGAAATTCAAATAGAATCATTACTTCAAAATAAAATACTGAATATGAAAATTAATGTCTGAGGACTTAAGGATTTGAAAATTTTAAGCATTGAAGATTTAAAAACAAATACAGCACCCACAAGCTCACTGATAATTCACAAGCTCATTTCAATTGTCCTCATGTCAGAACCATTGCACTATTTCTTCCTGAGTCTGGTGAACTGGCTCTTCTGAAGTAAAAGCTAAGATTTTACTTGTTTTCTAAGAAAAACTACAAGCCCATTTCAGAAAAGCACACTTAATTCTCTGTCTGTTAACAAGGATGCTGCTAGTGGAGTCCCTTTCAGGCCCTGAACAATGCCTGGTCACATCAGTGAGAACACTTCTGGTGTGTTGCAGATTAGACCCTTACAGGGCATGGCAAATTACACTGTTCCTTGTCACAACTTTCATTTAGAAAGTCCAAAACATAATGTTTACACTGCTGTACACTGCAGGGAAACTTCAGAACAGGTAGATTTATGGGAGGTCATACTGACAGCTAGACAAATTTACCGAGTTCGGTGCATAGAAAGATTCTTTTTTCAAAGACAGCTTCTATAAGAGAATAAAATAAAGGCTTTTTGCAAAGAGATACTCATCATTTAGGAATCACATGACAAAAAATTATTCTATAGCTCTTCCTACAAAAATGTGATTTTACTAAGGGAATTATACCAATAAGCTACATTAAAAAAGCTTGTCCCTAATTTAAGCCATTGCTAACCATTAATGGGAATTTCATTTTTAAAAATTCTTCATTGCATCATTTTGTTTTCCTGTGTTTTGCTTACAATCTTGGTTTCAGATGGTGGGGTTTTTTTATTTGTAATAAATCATGAAGACTCATTTAATTTTCTCCAGGACACCTATTAATGTGACTAGCTTTTTCATTATTGCTTTTGGAAAATTATGTATTCTCAGCTAACCCTTTTTACATTAACACTGTTTCTTTCCAAAGTTGCCAGTTCATTAGTTTATTTTTTAATACATAAAATATGTGGAGAATATACTTGGTTACATTTGAAAACTGATTTCTTTTCAAAATATAAATCTTTAGTTTCTAGGAAGGACTAAATACCAGAGAAGTTTGAAATGCTAAAACAAAGGTTTCTCTGAATTGGGACTTAACAGACAAAATCAAATAATTGCCATGAAGGACAAAGGCTATTAAAAATCACTTCCATGTATGAGAAACAATGACTCTATTGAATATGCACTAGTTTAAGTTTTCATTTCTAAAAGAAGATACCTTTACACAATTATGAGGGTTTAACAGATGTGTGATAGTGACTTCAAGTGAGCTAAAAAGAAAAAAATCAGAAGGCGTTTTTATAGCTAAGTCAATGGATCCACTAGTGAAATGTTAAGTTATCCATATTTTTTGTTGTTGGATGTATGCCTGTAGCAGTGTCAAAACATTTGTTTTCCAAAATTCTTTATTAAAAGTGAACAAAATACTATGACTGTAACATTACAGGTTAAATATCTTATTCTCAGAAGAAATAATACTATTATTCACAGAAGAAATACAATTATTTACATGTTCCAGAACCTTCATCTCCCAATAATCCCAGCAGAATTTCAAGAGTGATGTTTTCAACAAAGGATTCACTAAGGCTATGAAAGAATAGGCTTTTTCTAATAGGCTTTTTCTAATCAAATTGAGGATAGCAACTTTAAAAATATCTGCGAAAGAAGATACAGTAAATCTCCACTTTTAAGAATTGCTAGTATTCATAATGTACAAGCAATGGCATACAATGTTTTGCATTACTATGTTTCACACACTGTCACAGTTGAATGTAGTTTAGTTAATTGCTCTTAACTAACTAGGTATTATGTTTTGCCATATACTGTGGAGGAGGCTGGTACACTTAAATTTGACTTTGAAACACAAGACTTATAAACATATACAAAAGTCATGTTAAATTAAAAAACCAGTATTTGTATCAAGTACTAACAGATTTAGATAGAAACTACATTTCCAGTTTGAACCCCCACATCTCCAATACAGACTTAACATACTTAACATGAGCCTTATAAGGTGAACTTCACACATTCTGTATTTTCTGCTGGGGTTATTCTCCAGTTCAGCTGGCACTGTAGTTTTCTTTATGGACTCTTAGAAGTTGATTCAGCTGTCTAAACCTAGGCAAGTAGCTCTGTGTAAGATGGCCTAGGGCATCTGACCTGTCCATCTCCTCTTCCAAAACAAGGCCTCCTGTAGGTCTGTTAGCCCTGTGTGGAAGCCTTGGAAATTCTAGGGTGCCACACAGAGCAGTCAGTACACATCTCCCTTCAGAGAACTGAAATAACCTCTCTGTCCTCTCTCACGTCTTGCTGATTATGACAAAAATGTTTTGGTCACACACAAATGGGGTGCTTTACTGTCTCATCTTTGATGCAGAGCAGGAAGAGGATAAAGGTAAACCTCCCAGTTTATCTTGGTGCAGAGCTGGAATCTGGGAGATTCTATAGCAGAATCTGATAACAAGAAAATGTTCCAGAGTGCTACAGTAAAAAAGCAGTACTTCCAACCTTTCAAACAGAATTCAAGGCATAAAGAAAGGTGACTTAAAGGAGTCCTGAATCCTTATTGTTTATCCCAAGTTTGGCAGATTCGTTCAGCAAAAATATTTTAAACCATAAAATATCTGCAATTAATTGTTTATTTTGTGCTGAATTGCTTAAATGTGGTGACTTGTTCACTGTTTCTCAGGAATTTTAGTAAATCTTTCTATGTATGTATGTATGCATCTATCTATCTATCTATCTATCTATCACTTTTGCAAGCTTATCAAGATAAACACATATTGAGTGTGAACTGCCTGAAAAATTCTAAAATCCTTGGTTCAACATATAATTACTATTGTTCAATGTAGGGTACAAGGACAGGCTCATGAGATTTTAAACAGCTACTGATTATGCTGTAAATTATATGTTTCCCTAGAATTACTGCTAAGCCCAGATATTTGACTTGAAAGGTCACTTACATTCAGCTTCTCTCAAAAAAAAGGCAAATCTAGCACTGGTAAATTTATATGGATAAGTATGTTTGCAGTCAAATGAAGACTCATTCTTCAGGTATATGCAGCAACCTGTGGTATCCTGAGCCAAATGTGATGTCTACATTCAGTATTTAATGAGGCAAACAGAAGAGATTAAAGAAGGGGCTACCAAGCTGTGGCTTTGATGGACATGAAGAGTGGTTTTGTGATGCCCAGAGGGCAGGCATTGCAGAGTAAAACTTGAATCACCATTTTCTTCGAAGTCCTTTGTTGCCCTAAAACTGAATTTTCATGGTTTGGCTCTATAGGCAGTATCAGCAAGGCTTTTGACCTTCTGTTGCAGTAGCAGAAAAATTATTCTGGCAAGGCTTCTAAATTCAAACATTTACTGTATTTGCAGAAATGAAGGACAGGTGAGTGTGAGAAATGCACCAGGAAAGGCATGGTTTGTCAGCAGAGGTTACTTTTATCTGTGCTGCTGTTTGGGCCTTAGCAGAGCAGTGCTGTGGTGTATGACCAAAGCAGAGAAGGGACAGCAGTGTAAATCCTGATCATGAGAAATATGACAAGGTATGAATGCCACAGCTTCCATCTTACAGCAGGTCAGGCTAGGGGCTCTTTACAGGCTCTGAATGGAAAGCAAATGCTGCATGTACCACTCACTGCTAATATGGAGCATAAAGTGCTGCAGTTATTTCACTCAGTTCTGTACCTGGTGCAAGGGAAATAGAAAATCTGGTTTAGTTCATCTGCTGAAGACAGAAAAATGTGACTTGACAACCTGGCTTATACAGGGGATTTACATTATTCTAAAATTATATCAACACTATTTGCATTTTTGTCATTGCAGACACTAACAATGTCCAGGGATTTTAATCTTTTAGGGACCCAGTTTATGAAAGGACTTAACAAATGTAATTTCATTGTCATGCTGTTTTCTTAATATTTGATTTTGTTTTTTCATTATGCTACAACAGCTCAATGTTTATTAATTAGTGGACATATTGACAGATAAACTGAATCTTTAATTAAATAAATACACTCAAATATTTAACTTCCTGTAGGAATTACTGTGGTACAAATTTAGCCAATCTGTGATGAAAATAACATGTAGCAAAAAAGACTATTGAATTTTCATGCTCAAACTTACCAATTAGAACAGTATTGAAAGTATTTAAAGAAACACTCAAATTTGTAAACCATTGAAAAGTATCAGGGCAGTACAGTATTCAAGCTGTATAAGCCGTGCACGGCCAAAGATGGAGAGGGAGGATTATTCTCCCCTGTGTTTTGCAAGACCAAAACCTACTGTCTGGCTTCATTACATATGTTCCACTTAGATGAGAATATAAAAATTCAGTGAAACTTACCAGATTTCATTACATTTGTCAACTTTACTGGCAGCAAAAACTCTTTTCCTGATCAGAAACTGTTTTCATTATTTGCAAAGTATAATTCAATTTAGTCAATTTTTTATTCAGTATGATAGATTTTTTTACAGACAGGTTTCAATTTGCTATTTTTTTTTTCTGTTTTACTGATTCAAATATTTGCACGTTTTATTTCTCCACTATCATATACAGTGACATTTAAACTCTACAAGAAATATTTCATTGCAAATAGCTTTTTATATCTTATATCAGGTTTATTCTAATTAGTAGGATTAGTACTAGTGTTAGATGTTTCACTGCATAAAATACATTCATGCTTTTTAAGATTTCACAATATGAAATCAAGAGTAAGCACACAATGCTGTTTTGCATAATGCAATGAGTGCAAGTGTCTCTGTGTGTGAGAAGGAGATAGCATTATGAACAGGAGCTTTAACTTGAGCTAAGCTTGGGCCCTTGACCTTGCCTGCCTTCTTGGATGTGCCTCCTGTCACAGAAGGTTGCAGTACCTGAATGATTAGGCAGAAACTAAGGTGTAAGGGAAAGCAGAAACTCCTAACAATTGACTAGTTGAGGAAAAACACATCCTCAGTCTCATGCTATACACTATGCAGTGATCAGAAGGTTTGTATTCCATACTTACTGTGTAGGGGTTTTTTCATAAGGAAAGCAACCTACAGAACAAAATTAAGAGCTGCTGTTCATATGAAAGGCACAGACACATTTGTGGTTGAGCTGCAGTAGGTGGTGGTGGTAACTGGATTTTCATGGAAGTAAATAATGACTTACTGTGTTAGAGTTCATAAAGAATTATGATCTACTCAGTGGCCAGACTAACAATTCAATAAGGTAAGATCAGCTTACACCAAAGGCC
Source organism: Entomyzon cyanotis (assembly GCA_024500445.1). Classification (NCBI taxonomy): domain Eukaryota; kingdom Metazoa; phylum Chordata; class Aves; order Passeriformes; family Meliphagidae; genus Entomyzon; species Entomyzon cyanotis. The sequence goes on along the minus strand of JAKEPQ010001018.1, from coordinate 35,257,986 downwards.
TCAGAAATCATGTAAACATAAGCAAATGCATTATAGTTCACTCTAAAACCAATAAAAAATAGCTCATGCGCACTCTAACTACAGCTTGCTTTGAAAGATAAAAAACAATGAGCACAAACTATATGATTGTGTAACAAACCAGGACAGAACAGTTGCAGAAATACATGAAGGAGGCCATTGTACAAACAGCTTTCCTTTCAGCTCTTTCCATTGATTATGTCTGAAGGTTCCACTTAGCTTTGTTTAACCAGATGTCAATGAACAAAAAAACCCTTTTCCTTATCTGTTCACCAGTGTAAAGCAATGAAATATTAATTAATACCACATTCAAATGGCTATTCAATTTAGAATAGTTCATTTTTTAAAGGCAGAAAAAGAGTAACTGACATCTATGAGCAGGTGTCCCCATGCCAAAAAATGTCTTACTTACTTAAAAAGCTGGGAAATGCATATTTGTTTGGGAAAGCCATTTATCCAGTGAAATCTTTAATTACATGCACCATAAAACAGGCACAAAATGCTGTCTCCTCAGACCTGTAACTTTAAGCCATTGCAAAGCATGAACTGCCTAATTTCACCAAAGAGTAACAGTCACTTCTTTGCTCTGCTGTTGCATGACAGCTGGATATGAACAGCTACTCTCTGCTATGGAGTGGAGTGGAGGGATGCCACATGACCACAGGCAAAGCTCTGCACTGTGTCAATGTCATTTCTGTTAAAGATCTTCTTGTAGCCTGACATCCAGAATGGAGTTGCACATTATGTACAATGGATAATATTTCTGACAATATACTCTGGATGGCCTTGAGCTGATTGCCACTACTTCTTCAGAAAACAGTTGTTACTGAATTGTTTCCTTTCAATAGAGTCTGCCTGAGGAAAAATAGCAAGCGAGACTGGATCATTAGTGCTGGATATATCATAACTTTGTAATTGCTCTAGTTTGGTACTTGAAAACAATTCTTTGTCAAGGACAGGAAACAGCTTGCCTGTAGGTGCAATAATGGAAAGAGTAGAGCTGATCCAGACAAGCATCTTTAAGATTATCTTATGCTTATGTGCTAAAACTTTATCTAGTTAACAAACTCAGGTTAAAGACAAATGATATCATCAGGACTGATGCTCAGTCTTTCAAGCAGAGCTCTTCACAACACCCTTTCAATATATTCAGACAAAATATTGCTGCTGATTCAGCATGATGTTTGACTACAACACCCTACACCTGAAAGGTGAGATACAGCAATCAGTATTGGTGTCCCACAACAATTCTGTTGTCTGGTACCAGTCACAGATCTTGCATTACAAGCAGCTTATGGACAGTCTTTCCAATGAGTCGAGTCACAGAACTGACAGTGGAACTGTGTAGTGTGGGTTATTTGGGACCATTTAAACCCTGTGAATGTGAGGCAATAGGGTGATGAGGTAACATGATTATTTGCTGTGGAGCTCAGTGGCAAATCTACCCCAAATTTCTAAAGGAGGAGGGAATGTAAAGATGAGCTTTCATCTCTCACCTATGAACCAAATCTAAAGCATGCCTTTCCTTCAGCTTTCTGAGGTGTGCAACTATTAGTCCTTAGATTTCTCATTATCTGATCAGTAACGTCAGCCAAGATGATCATCCTGTCACACAGTTCTGCAGAAATAGCCATATGTATACCTACGTGTCTATTATTATTATTATTTTTACAATTATCACACTAGCAGAGATGACTTTTCATCTAACATTTATTCCTCAAAGAGAGATTTGCAATAACAATTTATTTCAGAGACAAGAAAAGCTCATCCAGAGACAAGAGAGTTCATCCAGAACAATAATACCTGCTAGGAACTAATGTGTTTAGGAGCTTCAACTGAGGTGATTTCTAAGGGGTCTCCACAGGTGACAGAGTTCTGAATAACAACCCATCATAACAAGCACTTAAACAAATAAAAAACAACTTCCCTAGCATGAAATCTACCGCAAAACCTGAAATTCCTTCACTAGGAAAAGAGCAACTGTATAGGACTCTATTTAGATTAGAAAAACCTTGAACAGCTTAGAAGAGTCAATGAGCACTGAAAGCAAAAGCTCAAATGATAGCCACACAGAATTGCTCAGAAAGGCAGGAATTAAAGAATATGAGATGGGGAAAACACCTATCTAATGCCAAACTCCTATCAGGAGCTCCCGTGTTGCCTACAAGAAAGTTGAGAGTTTGGCAGAAGCAGCTAAATTCACTGGTACAAGAAGAGAAGATGGCACAACTTCACTTGTTATTATCTTGGAGTGCCAAAATAATATAGTTTGTGCTCATTATTTTCTATCTTTAAAAACAAGCTGTAGTTAGAGAGTACTATTTTTAGTGGGTTTAGAACCAACAATAGTGCTGTGAATAGCCTGAGTGTCCTCTTGTGATTCTAGTATATGTGTTCTCTTTAAATTATCCATTATTTATGTAATTCTTTCCTTTATTACACAAAAGTTTTTCCTTACAAACAGAATTTTTTATTTCTATATATGTGAATATATAAATATATATACAAAAAGTTACCACTGTTTTCCCCAATACACATTTCCACATTGCAATGCTGAAATGCTTAAGTTGACCTAAGCTTCTATACCATTAACATTTTTCCATTAGATCCTCCTCCCAGTGAGCTCTAAGGACATTTGATGTCAATTTTAACAGGCACAGGAATAAGAAATTTTTTGTGTTTATCTGCAAGTAGAATTTTGTATCTTTAATGTAACATTTTCCTTCTCTGTTTTAGTCCATATATGACTAAATACCCCAACACATACCTCTAGCCATGCAATTCCAAAACAGATCTGTTAATTTTTTTTTTCTATTCATAAAACAGTACAATTCTTCTTACTTCTTTTCCCTTCATCCATTCTCTGCCCAGCCTGTATTGGTCCTTGCAACTGTCCCAGCTCACGGGCAGGACCTTGCACTTGGCCTTCTTGAACTTCCTGAGGTTCACAGGGGCTCACCTCTCAAACCTGTCAAGCCTTACTAAGCCTTTCCTCCTGGGTGTATCAGATTAAGATAAAGCCTTATGTAAAGAGTATCTGGTTTGCTCACTCTTGTGCACAACATGAAATGTACACAATCTGCTGAATTAACAAGGATGATGTTCCTCTGTACACACAATATTCCTTTATTTCCTTTACCTCAAATTTGACAGCTTTGTGAAATACAGATTTCCAATTGTCTTACTTGAAATTTCTGTAGAGATCAGCTAAACCCACAGCAGATAATTGTAAGGCACAATGCAAATATTCAGTGCCACTGACAGCATGCTGCCATAGTCTTTATGTCTCATGAAACTTGCTGTGACTCTCTCTACAGTCTATGGACAGCTGGGAATATCTCTATCATAGTACTTTTTTCATGTTAGGTAAATGAACTGTGCTCTAAAGAGCCTATCACTCTCCACTGGAAAACTTGCTCAGTTGTAGATAGACATCTAAATTAAAGTTTGGTGAGAAGAGCTCCTTCATTCATATTAGAAACGTCACACACCTTTCAACAGATATTAAAAGACTGTGATGGACTTTTCACTGATGGCTCTTTAAATAGATTAGGAAGCACTTCTTATACTGTGATCCTAAATTTAAACCAGAACCAATTCAGAATACTCCTTTACCTTTTGTCAGATATGAGGTCTGATGCAATGATCACAATGGTCTTATCTAACCTTAAAAAAATGATTGCAGTTAATATAATTCATAAAGGAATTTGCAGAAACATTTCCTCATAAACTCAACTTTGCTACTTTAAAATCATGCCATGAAACACATCTCATGATATGCATAACCAAACCTAGATCTTTTATTTCTGCTTCAGCTCTTCAAATTCAATTTTGAGCTCTAACTGAAATAAAATTAGTTAATAATTAATTCCCTTACAGACTATGAATGGAATTTAAAAAAAAAAAGAAGATAGGAGACGTAAAAATAGCTTTATATTACCAAACCTCTAATACTATGGTCTTGATAGTCTTACAAAACTGTTGTAATTGCATTTCACAGATGCATTACTCTTTTATCCTTTCCTGCTGGCAATGTTTTTCCTCATGGGTTAGACAATACTATTTCTTTATCCATCCAAAACACAAATATTCACTTCTGTCTTAAAAATCAAATTGTAGGAGATAAAATAGGTGTCACATGTAATCAAATCCGACAACTTTGTTGTCTGCTTTTCATATTACGCTTAATTAAAAAACTAATTACTCAGTGTGTTCGTTTCACAATCTTTATTATATGCCTACAGAATTTGGTACTCAGTGCTGAAAGAATTCATTTTATGTACGACTTCGGTACAAGCTGTGCTCATGCCAAAGGAGTTCTAACACAGAACACAAAAATGCTCTCTCCTGTCTAAAAATTAAAATATGAATAACTTTCCAGGCTTGTAACCACACTAAATTATAAATGTGACAGAGTGCATCTCATATTTAATATCAAAGTCCTTAATTTGTTTGTTAGTAGAAAATATTTTTGCCTCTGGTTTGAATCTTCAGCATTCTCAAATGTCTTCTTCCTCAGTTTTTCAATTGAGCTTGCAGTTTACAAAATCTATTATAAACTCTTAAACATACTGTAGGTGCAACGTTTTATGTCTTAAATCCACTATTTTAAATTTTACATGATAAAATGGAAGGTTCAACTTACCTTTTTTTTTTTTTTTTTTAATATGAGAGTATTTTACTTAAAATCAGAAGCATGAAGCAGGTCCAGAGGTGCTTTAGATACTCACACTCTCAACTTCAAAGCAGTACTATAAGCTTTTGCTTACACCCATGTGGAACATGTTTACCTCTGGGCATATATCACTGTGTAACCTATATATGGCCAACGAGAAAGATCTACTTCTTTTCATAACCTATTTTCCCCTCATAGAGTTTAAATTCATATGAATAATGAGAATCACATAAAATAGTTTCAAAACCAAATTTAAAGTGGAAGAAGTTTGAAAAAAATTACTTTGCTTATCTCTTATTCTCTTTTTTCTGTACTGGGAATCTGTCTTTCTGACTTCTCAGCATTAAGTAATTTTCTGCCCTTTTCCTAAGTTTTGAGGACAGGGAGGAGGTGTGCAATGTTTTTACCACTCTATTGTACTGTTGGCTCCTTTCTCTTCTGTACTGTTGGCTCCTTTAACATTTATATGTGATGAGCTTTGATTCTGACCATGAAGACAGAGAAATCAAATATTTCTGGAGAGCCTGAAGGGGCAGACCAACCACTACTTAGTGCGAAACTATTTCTTGGTATGATGGCAGTGATATGGCTGCTCTAGAATTCAAATATATCCAGCAGGTAGTACAGGACCCAGTGAGTTGTACTCTTTCAACTACATAATGCTCCATAAATAAGAATGAAATTTACCTCTGCAGGTTAACCTTTATAACCTTCTGTACATGCTTATACAGAACTTGGAACGACTTTTTTTTGCCCATTTTTCTATGGGTTTTTGTTTGTTTTAAAGAACAAAGACAAAAATTGGGAAAAAATTAATTGGCTTCCAACTCTGTCATAATTAGACACAATAATTTAGTTGCACAATGAGTTATGTCGTGGGTCACGTAGAAGTGAAAATAAATGTCACTGTGTTGACTTACACGTGCTCAAACTCAATTCAGAATGTTACCAAAATCAGTGTATTTGTTTTACGGTTTAGGGGTTCTTTTTGCAAACCAAGCCTTTGGGATTTGCAAATGTGTGAGTTCACAAAGATTAGCAACATTGTTTTGCCTATGAATACATTTAAAATTTCTTTCAAATTCTTTCCACACCATGCCAAGTTATCGATTTTTATTGAGACTATACCATCACCACATTGCTAGAAGAACTGTATTTCTCTCAATGTGAATTTCATCTTTCCAGTTTGAGGTGTGATTGAAGAAATCAGTAAATAAATATAAAATAGATTTATAATTTAATCTTTCTGTACTGTTTTCTTTTGCAATTAATATTGAACCTGAATTTTTTTGTCACTATAATGTATATTCACAGCTGTTATTAATACTTCACATATTCCTTTAGACTTTTTCCATTTCTGCTATTTTACTCAAACCAATACTAATTTCTGGCTTTTATTTCACTAAAATTATGCATTCAGTTTCTTCTAAAATCAGATAATTAGTTCTGAAGTTTTTTCTCTATGCTCAGCCTTGCAATGACTTTTGCATGTCCTTATCTTCATGCACTGGATAAAATCAAGGTTCAGTGGAAGTTATGACATTGAGTTCAATGGGACTAGGCCAGTATAAAAAAGAAATTTTTACCATTTGATGCCCAATTACTCAATTCCCTTACTTGGTTTGAAAGCACTTCTGTGAGTCCTGTGCAGTATTGGATTTTTAAGGATAGAGATTTTTTCCAATAATGTCTTTACCTCTTTCTCAAGATGATGACAAACAAATTAAAAAAAAAAAAAACCAACAAAACAACAAATAAGGAAGGTGAATAGTCCTCTTCAGCCTCTTTTAAAAAAAATATGGAGATAATATCATTAAGTTGTGTCATTCTCTGACATGACATTATTTAGAAAATATTCTGAAGGTTCTAGGACTTCTTTCAATATGTAACCGACATCAGACATTCTTTTGAAGTAGAATTGTCTTTGTTCTAGAGCTATTTTGGATAGGGAATTAAGGAATTATGTTCTGTTACACTTGTTCCAAAGCACAACAAATACAGTATAGCTACTGCAAACCAACAAGTGATACTGTATAGCTTGCTCGTAATAAGGGCAAACATATTAAATTTTTAGAAGTTATTTTCATGGCAAATAGAAACATGACTATTAGAGATTAAAGAATCAGAAGTTTTAGGTAGGTCCAATCTCAGAGAATAATAGAGTGCTTTGGTTTGGAAGGGACAAAAGACCACCTCCAACCCCCTTGCCATTGGCAGTGACACCTTCCACTAGACCATGTCAATCAGAGCCCCATCCAGCCTGGCCTTGAACATTTGCAGGGATGGGGCATCCACAGCTCCTCTGGGCAACCTGTTCTTGTGCCTCACCACCCTCTAAGTAACAAATTTCTTCCAAATGTCTAATCTAAACCTACTCTGTTTCAGTTTAAAGCCATTCCCCTTTGTCCTGTCACTACATGCCCTTGTAAAAATGCCCCTCTCCAGTTCTCTTTGTAGCCCTTTTAAATACTGAAAGGCTGCTCCAAGGTCTCCCCAAAACCTTCTGTTCTCCAGGCTGAGCCTATCTTCCTATGAAGGAAGATATGTAGGTGCTCCAGCCCTCAGATCATCTTTGTGGTCCTCCTCTGTGCTCACTCCAGCAGGTGCCTGTCCTTATGCTGGGGGTCCCAGAGACAGATGCAGCACTCCAGGTGAGCAGAAGGCCACAACCACCTTCCTCAATCTGCTGCCCACATTTCTTTTGAGGTAGCACAGGGTGCAGCTGGCCTTGGCAGTAAGTGCACATTACTGGCTCATGTTGAGTTTCTTGTCAACAAACACCCCCAAGTCGCAAAATCACAGAGTCAAAGAATTAATTAGGTCGAAAAAGACCTCTGAGATCATGAAGTCCAACCTTTGACCAACCACCACCACGTCAATCAGACAATTAAAAACTGCTGGGTTTATCACTGCAAGCATTAACTAATTTCTTACAGCCTTATAAACAAAAAAGGTTACATGCACATTGCTGGTATCCTATCAAAGCTTTTTAATTTTAAAAACTTTTTTTACAATGTTCTTCAGCAGTAAGATTTTCAAAGAAATCATTGGAAATAATGGTTGAGAACTTAGAAACATTTTTCATTGTAACATCCATCTAACCCATTTCTTTGACCAAATCACCATTTAACTTCTTGCTAAAAATAGAAATGCCACAGATAATAATTTATAACTAAAACAAAAATAATTCCTCAGACTAAGTATGCAATAAGCATCATATTTATTGCTAACTGGAAATTTCATGGCAAAAGTTCTATGTTGATATTTATGATGAGACAATGGGATGACTATGCATTGAATGAAAAATATTTTGTTAGCAAATCTTAGAACTCCTGGTGACAAAGTAAAACTAGGGACATTTTTTTAATTTTGGAATCTCCATTCCTATAGCACATAGGCTTGATGCACCTACCAAAACATAGCAATTTCATGCTCCGTTGCTTTTGATGTGACATAAAGACTTAAGAATTCATACATTGTGTCAGATCAAAGATATATGTATGCCAGGATCTTGTGGCCATTACTGACTGCACAGAAAAGAGTAAAAACAGAGTAAATATATTTCATGCTTTCCCTCAATAGTGTCTCATCTTCCATCTATTTTCAGTTCAGGGATTTTATGAAGTAGATTGCTTTTCTATGTGCTTACAAACATCACTGAAGTTCTGTTCAATGAATTTGCCTAGGTATGCCCTTGAGTAAAAGCAAGTTTTTAAACATCTATTATGTGAGATTCTGCAGAGCTCAGTAAGTTTCTGGTGTGTCGAAAATCTTAAGAAAAAGGTTGAGTTCCTAAGAACTATAAACCCTCTTAATACAGGGTGAAAGTAAGGGTTAGTGAAATGTTAAAGTATTCATAATCAAAAAATCTAACACTGTCGGAAGACTTTTTTTTTGCATGCAAGTCTTTTCCACAGATCTTAAAACAGCAGAACTGAAAACTGTAAAACCATGCAAAATGTTCAAAGTTGCTACATTTAAATAAAATCATTAAAAAAAAGACCCTGAACCTCAACCATAATGAGTGGCTCCTGGAAAGTAAATTTTTTCAGGACTGTTTGCTGACTGAAAATGGGAACTTTCTTCATGCAGAGCACCAAACTTAAAGAGCTCTTCCTGTCTTCCCATGACTAAAAATATGCTCATGCCAAAGCAACAGGAACTTGACCCACAGTGGACAAGGGCACCACCTGCTGACACCTGCCCTTCTGCTGGCTTGCCCTACTGCCCTGCACTGAGTCTGATCTCCTCTGCCCATGAGAAGAGAATCAGCAATTTTCAAAATGCCCTTGGATACTCCATGCTCTCATAACAAATGCTTCTTCAGTACCTCAGCTTTCAGCTACACTTTTGGGTCTTGGATTCTTGTTCTGAAATTACTCAGTTCTTTTTCCTCTGCATTACACCACATGACAAAGGGTTTCTTTCTTCAGTTTTCCAGAACCGGTTTTTCATGACTAGCTTCCTTTTGATTTTACACAGAATTCCAGAAAGAAATAATCAGGATATAAAAAGAGGAAACGATTACACACAGACTACCTGTGAAAAGAAGCATTTCTGGAAATGCATGTTTTAGACTACAAAATTCAGAAGGACAACTTTAAAGAGAACTGTAGATCATAAAATACTCCTTTGTCAAGCATTTTCAAGATTTATTTTTTTTAAAAAAAATGCCCAAATCTGATAATTGTTGTGGCTGAAGACTGGACTGTGATGCTATTCATACTTGTAAGGATATTTATTTTCTTTCTCTTTTCTAAGGTCTTTGTCTAATAAAGATTCTTTATTGAGACAACAGGATCCTTAATGGTTTTTGAATCAGCCACTAATTTACTTACCATTTGCCTAAAGGACAAAGCTTTAGCTGTAGTTATTTTTCTGTCATTAATAGTCAACTTAATTTATATTCAAAATGCTCTAAAATTATTTTGTAAAAGTGTTATCGTTAGTTTTAAACAATGGAAAATATTTTGATTAATTTTATGATTACAAGAACAAATTGGCATGAAAGTAGGTTAAAAAAAATTGTGAAATGCCTTTGATCACAAAAACTTCTAGGCTCCCTGCCAATTTCAAAAGAAAAGAGAGATGTTTAAGGTAAAGATGTTGGTGTTTAGCTAGTGTCTCAGTCAGAATCTGGAAACAAAGACCCTTACGTTTTGAGTCCTTACATATGCAAGAAGCCTTACTGAAATTAAGTGGGGGAAAAATAATAAAGCACTCAAAAAAAAGTTTCTGTAGTAGACAAAAGTAAGATGCAAATAGAAAAAAATGAGCAGCAGCACTTTTCAAGATTAGAATACTCTTGCACATATAGAAGTGTATATATAAGGTATAATGCTAAAATATATAGTACAATCTCATATAACTCAAGTAGCATGTGTAAAGAAGAAAAGCTCAATTAGGCATTAAATTAGCTTTCAGACATATCAAACATGGGTTGTTTGTTTCTTTGGGGTTTTTCTATTTTTTTTGTTATTTTTAAGAAAGAGCCAGGAAAATAATAGCATGGTCTTCTGAAAATAGTTGGGGAACCGTAAACTTTTCAGGAAAAAAAAATTACAGGAGTCTCCATTGTTTTGGAAGGAATAAATATCTATTATGGGTAGGAAGATATGTCATTACTTGGGAACATAAATTGAGAACACCCTTTAGATTAAGATCCTGTGAATCCTTGCAATCAGTGTTCTACTCCCATCGGAGCAGAGGGTGTCAGGTGTCAGGCTCTTCCGACAGAATAATTCTGCACTAGAAAGGGAAGGAGGAAGTCTTTTTAATTAGGACCCTTCCTTATTAAATATTTATGTTATTGGAAAAGTTGCAGTAGGCAAAAAGCGGAGACTCACAAGGATATATTGCCTGATAGATATTTTCCTGGGACTGGAAACAGAACAGAGTGATCCCACCAGTCAGCTGAACTGCCCAAAAACAACCTTAGACACTTTTTTCTCAAGTTGTGTTCTATACATAACTGAGAAAGTACTGAAGCAACAGGTTTTTATTGACTTTCAAAATTAACATTTGTATTTAAAAATTCTCCCAAAGTGGTTCATGGATGATAAGTGTTTACTGTATATTTACTACACCATATATACAAAAACAACCCGAAAATCCTCCAATGCACTTTAACAAGAAATGTTTTGGACATGCTTTGTACTTCATGTCTTTTAAGCAACACTAAAATCTGCCATACAAAATAATGTTTTTATACTTTTTTTTTAAAGCAGATTATTTAAAATTTATAGCTGCTCAGAGGAAATTAGATAAAGCTACACAACAATGTGGATATGTGCTATCTGTGCCTATAACTACCATCTCAGTAGAAAGGCAAAATGTATATTCCAATACACCTAATACTTGATAGGATTAATAAATATATACAACTTTTGAGGAACAGAACTGTTTTATGGCATTTTAATGTATATCCAGTATTATTCTCAATAAAATGGACCTATAATTTTCCAAACTATGTCAAGTGCATTCTTTCTGAAACATAAAATTATTTGCCAAAATAGCTTGTAATATTATTAAACATGGAAAGTAATGAATGCAAAATTATTCTACCACAAGCCACTTGTGGCAAAATATGACAGTGATCCAATCTATTACCTCTCTTGCTTGAAACTCCAGGCAAGAGTCTCCATTTATTATCCTTGATTGTCCATGTGTGGCTGCTTAGATGAATGGATCCGTGATAAAAATAATCTGTTAAAGGCTCTGTGTCTCAGAGACCTCCCAAACAGTTGAAAAAAGAGTTACAATGACATATAGTATCAAAATTAGACTCCCAAGTTCAGAAGAACCAGTAATTTGGGGATATTTTCCTCTGATGGATGATCCAAAATGTACAAACAAGGATAGGTTAGTTATAAGACTAGTCACTATGAAACAGTTAGCAGAAATGGACAAATAGGATCACAACATGAGTGTCATCTGCTTTACTTCAAAATCAAGTATTCTGTAGTTTCCTAAAATTTATGAGAAAGGCTGCTCCTAACTTGTTTTTGCAAAACTCAGTGATATTTTATCCAGTGCTCTCAGTTACTTGAACTGTTGTAGATGAAACTCTACATTTTCCAAGTCACCACTCCACTGCAAAATGAAAAATGAACACTTCATTTTCCTAAGTCATTAAGGTACTACTGGCCCCAAAGAGAAATTTTAAGTTACAATAATAATCATCATCACATAATGGTTGGAATAGTTGATGGAAATTGTTTCTAACCTTAACATTTTATATACACATCACTTGAGTCGCAATAGAATTGCCTCTCTGTTTCCTACTTCCTACTACTTCCTATTTCACATGAATTAAAAGTGTATTTTGCTGGCAGTGCAAAGGCTGAGCATGGCAGATCAGGCCTCTCTCTATTTTCACATTACTGCAAACTAGGAGCAGCTTGTGAAACAATAGATTTACACTGCTATAAAATTATGTAAGTGGGATAAGCAAACAAAAATAACAAGCCTCGGCACCCCTTTTGAAAATGCTTGGAACTCCTCCAATAAAAAGGTCATGTTTCAGAAGATGAGCTTAATCTTTAGATGAAGTGGTAATGGACAGTATAAAACCATAAAGTGCTTGTGCTGGCATAGTGGCTGAGATCCACACATTTGTGACCTCAACATTTGCCTGCTGCAACAATGTCTAAACCACCAACTCTTAGTGATCTAGGAAAAATAAGCTTGCTCAAATTATAGAAGCATGATTATGATATAGGTGGTTTGGTGCCATGAAGACGGAAAGAATATAGGAACCTAAATAACACTTGATGCATCATTGTGGAGCTCTGACATCTATACTAGCTTCATGCTAAAGGCAAAGGGAAACCAAAGGTGAAGACTCATAATACTCAGAAATATTCCCAAGGCTAACCAGTGAGATTGCTACTTCTTTAATCACCACAGTCTCCGAGGAAATTTTCAAAACACGGCATGATAAATCTCTTAGTGAAAAGAACAGCAATGAAGAGAGAAGAGGACAGTGCCGCCTCAATCAGGATCTCAGTGCCATGTCTGAACTTCAGAATAAAACACATTTTTCTCTCTTTAATTCAGACACACATACATACACTGAGGAAAAAAAAAAAAAGTAGCTGTAATTTTAATCAAGAATGAAAAGTACTGAGAAGCCACAGTGCACCTCATGTGTAAGTTTGCCTGCAGTATAAGGACAGGACTACCACTGAGAACAAAATATGCGAAGAGGGAACGTCAAAAATGTTCATACCTTGTGGAACTAATATTTCACATTGGAAATTTAGAAATAAAGACTATATCTGTTAAAAAGAAAAATAGGAAAAAGACCTAAAGGTAAAAAAAGAAAGAGAAGGAGGAAGATTTATGCTTTAGTAACTTCTCAATGTTACTGCAAAATAGCAAAACTGAGATACTGTTTATGATTTAAGACACTCACTTGTCAGTAGCTAGAACACTAAATTGGTAATTGTTCACGAAACCAGCTAAAACATATCTATTGGTTTTACATGTACTGGTAAAGGAGAACTGGCATCATAAAATACTAAACCCCAAAAGTTTTTAGCTTCTCTGTCACATCTCAGTGCATTTAATATCCTTCTGTCATATTATTTATGACTTCACAAAGAAACCAGTTATTTCCCATTATCTCTTCAATAAATAAGTAAAGCAGAGCATGCTGCAGTGCTACAATTCGTTAATGAGATGCCTACAAAATCGTCACGGTGTCTAGTCTCAGAAGCTTGCACAGCATCTAACTGTTAGAGTTCACCTCATCCCCAAAGAGTAATTCCATTTTTTACACATTGATATGTTCCAACCTGACGACTGAGACACACATTTTTAGAGTGGATTACATTAAGTAAGTAAACCTTTCCATGACACATTTAACATTTAAAATAACAAAAATTCTAAAACTGTTTTCCATTCCTATTAGCATTTCCACCAGTCTATCACAAGAGCTCTGCCTTCTTTTCTGATAAGAAAAGCAGGTCAAAATTTTTACTTTGGTTTTCATGTGGGAAAAATCTGACACTCCAGCTCCCATTGGAATGAACTAATGGCATAGAAATGTTACATTATATACCATAAATCATAACTAAAATCCTGATCTAAAACCTGTCAAAGAAAATGAAAGCCTTTCCATTAGCTCCTGTGGGCTTTGCCTTTTCAACCCCAAATGATGGTAGAAATCATTAACTTTTCCACCCATTTATCTATATTGCTGCTTAATAAAAAAATGCACTGGTAAAAAACATTCCTCTTTTTTATTAGATCAATAACACTCTCACAAATTAAAAGAAACTACCATGAAATCACTTCTACATGTAAAAAGACAAAATATTTACCGATATTTTTCAAATACAGCAGGTACAGTGTTTCCTGTAGTTTCTACTGGCCTTTTTTAACATAAGACATAGTGTTCATAATGTATATTTCTTTATTTTTATTCACTGTAGGTTGTCTCATTTAATTTAACTAGTTTGTAGTACAGTTTCATAACATTACTGTACATTCTTTTCTTCTATCAATATTTTATATATTGGAACAAAAATTTCAGTTGTGTTTTCCACTGTTTATTAAATGCCCTATCAAGGACAGAAGATTTAAATGCTGTGAGTTTTTTATGGTTTTCCTCTCTAATTCAGTTAGCAGAAATATATTTATCTGACAGTCTTTAAAGATATGTACAGAGGCTACTGTAATGTAACCATAATGCCTCAAGAGAATATGTTGGGTTTTTTTCTGAGGTTACCTGTTCAATATATTCTGAGTCCTTTCTCCTGAATAAGTTGCTGTCACTCTGTTTGAATGGACAATGTCATCAGGGAAAAGCACCTTGGGGAAAGAAGCTTGAAAATGGAATGAGGAACAGTTAAATTGCATGAGATCATTAAAAAGAGCAGGACCTCCAAATCTGAAGGGGGAATGAAAAGGAATAAATAAAAATAATTCTCGGTTCTGACATCATGAACATTTCATTTTGCTCTCCTGGAATGGGATTCAAGTAGAAAGTAAAGACAGTTTTGGTGTAAGTATGTAGGGTTTTGTATGTGAGTTAGTATTGAAGCTCCCATTGCAGTCATTGAGTCTAGATAGTGACTTACCTCACCTGAGAGTAGGCACATACATTTGAGCATCTCACCTGGGATAATACTTACACACTCCTAAATTCAATTGTGGTTTTTTTTCTTTAAGTATGTAATTCAAGAGAAACAGAAAAATCAGAATTATTTACATATAAGATAAGGAAAAAGAAATTTCTCAGGCAGAAAAGGAAATCAGACCTAAGATGGTTGGTAAAATTTCTGGAAGAGTAAATGTCATCAAAAAACTTTTTTAGTCAACAATCAGTCTCAGGCAATAAGGATAAAGATACATGTTTATCCACAAAACTCATTTACACACACTATATGATTACAGTTTAATAAGCCATTTCCTTCCAGGAAACAGTTGTGAATATGCATAAAGTGCAATGCATTCATGCCAACAAAGCTGCAATATTCTCTGAAATGGAATAAAACCCAAGAATAAAATCTAGTCTCTCTCAACCCTTACGGGATTTTCAGAGTATTGGCATTCATATCTCATATCAGAAAAAAAGTAACTGCAAGTTTATTTGTTTTTTATTAAACAAATTATTTGACTAATGATTATCATGTATTGGAGGAATCTGAGGAAGTGTGATGATGGCTAGGAGTGATGGATTTTAATGTGGAAAGGCAAGCAAGCATTTAAGTCCATATAATAACCATTGTGCTGTTGATAAGTCTTAGCCAGGCTGTGGCTAGCACAGGTTTTTCCCGTGGGAACATTTTGCTATATTTCATAAACAAAGATAAAGTTTGGATGTTTTGCAAACAATGTCTCCGGATTAGGTCAGTTCGGGCTTGGCCAATTGGGCCTAGGGGGAGGTCTCGGGCTGACCAATCTGGGTGACCTCTGTAAATTCTATATATATGGAAATCAAAACAATAAAGGTCTCTTCTCTCTTTCCTTGTCTGAGCACCTGGCTCATTCCTCAGCTAGCGGCTCAACAGCGACACCAGTCATTCATTTTAACTGGTTTGACAGATTCTTGTTAGGGAAATGAGAGTTTCTTCTTTATGCCCATTTTATATACAGATTCAAAGAATCGTCTAGGTTAGAAAAGACCACTAAGACAATTGAGTCAAACTGTTAACCCAGCACTTCTGTGCTCACCACTAAACCATGTCCCCAAGTACCACATCTATAAGTCTTTACCAACTCAGGGATGGTGACTCAACCACTTCCCTGGGTAGTCCATTTCAATGCTTGAGCCCTTCCAGTAAGTCATTTTTTTCCAACATTTAATCTCAACGGCCCCTGGAACAACCTGAGGCTGTTTTCTCTTGCGCTATATTTGTTACTTGGGATAAGGGACCAACCCCCACCTGGCTACACCCTCCTTTCAGGTAGTTATAGAGTGATAAGGTCTCCCCTGAGCCTCCTTTTCTTCATGCTAAACACCCCCAGCCTCCTCAGCAGCTCCTCATATGATTCACTTTCTGTACACCTCACCAGCTCTGTTGCCCTTCTCTGGACACACACCAGCATCTCAACATCGTTCTTGTACTGAGGGGACAAAACTGGACCCAGCGCTGCCTTACCAGTGCCAAGTACAGTATATGACCTTATCCTAATACAGTTAGCAGGACAACCCCAAAATATAGGCAGGACTATCCATTCCAATGCCGTTTATGTCGGAAGAATAATGAGGAGATGTAATACATGGCATATTTTTCACTGACTATTTCAGTAAACAGATCAACCAAGAGATAAAACCTTTATTGCTCTAAATAGCACTGTTATACCACTCCAAAATTAGATACATCAGGCTCTGTCTGTCATGTTCTCTGATGATATTAGTGCGTGATACACTTTCAAGGTTGCCTGAAAGCTTCTGTGAGTTAGCAATACTTTTGATAAGCTAATGAAAAAAAAATGCCAACTTTTTCCCCTTTTAGCTGTAAGAAACTGAACAAATTCCCTACTCCACTGTTGATTATGACCATTTCTGTGAAATGCTCAAGAAGGGATCTCATGTATGACTTAGCATCCATGTCAGCAGAGGAGATGTTGTATCATTTGCTTCCCATTATGATCTTCCTCTTGACAAATAACAGATAAATCTATTGCATCAGAGGTTGGAATGTATTACCATACTGTTTTCCTATTGATAAAACTATGCCTCAGTACATATAATAAAACTGTATTTTTTTTTTTCACCCTATGCATAAGGTATGGAGAGCAATACATGTATTGGAGGAATGTCTGTTAACACTTCCCATGGATTTGGGATAAAATCCTTAGAATTTGAGATAATTCAAGAAAGTGATTGATGTCCTGGTCAGTATCTTGCTAGAGGTTTTTGTACAAAAGCCTGATGCAAAGCCCTCTCAGGTCAAATCCAAGTCTCTATTTGATTTCCATGGGCTTTGGATCAAGTGAATAGCACTAAATCCTGCAAGGCATTCACATATTCAAAGATGCTGCAGCATTTAGGCATCTTACATTGAAATTTTTATTAAGTTTTAGTGTTCTGCAGTTGACAAAAATTCTCATCACCTTGTGTATCATGCCCTTTGATCATATAAACAGCTGAAGAAAGAAAGAGTTGTAAGAACTTTTTGTGAGTTCAAAGCATCTGTTTTCCTGTTTGCACAGTATTCAAGCTCTATGATATTATTGGAGACTGAACTTTTGGTACTTAAGAGTATCTCTTATGTATCTGTTGTCCACAATTCTTTAAAATGTATTTAGGAAAAAAAGTATCTCCCTAATCTGAGCTTGATCCAACCCACAGTTAAATTATTTTCATTAACTGAGAACATGAGAGGGGGAGATGAAGGAGATGAATTAGTGCCAAGCTAAAGCTCTGTCTGAGGCTAGAAGTAAATTACATGGGTTGGACATAAGAAATGAGGCAAGAACTGTACCTGTTATACCTTCAGCAATCTGCAACTTCTTCCCAAGGCAGAAGCTGTATCTTTTTTATTTGATATGCACTGGTGGATATCTTGCCATTAATTTTTCTCATTGTTTTTTTAGTCAAAAAAAGAATGGACCAGTAATGTCTGGATCATAGCCATTCACCGTTAGATGAAATTGCTCTCTCTTAGCATTGTTTCTGAAAGTATTCTCCATTCCACACATGGATTAAAATTGTTTTGAACTGAAATCCCAAAAACAATTCAAATCAAACAAGCCAAATATGTAATTTTAGGTTTTTGCTCTACATTTCTAAAAGAAAATGAATACAAAATAAGTGGGTTTCATTAATGTATTTTTGGAAACATGAAATTCATAAATTATATTTTCCAACTATGTTTTACTTTTATCAAAGTCTCACATAAGAAAAAGTTCAGATTCCTGAAGAGATTTTCTATTACCATGCATTGCAAAAGCTCTTGATGTTTTATTTTGAAACATTTAAAAGCAAAGGGAAGAAGCTGGGAAAAACTTCCAGATATTTATTTTAATGTATTCAACTCATCCAGATCCTCCTCTCTTCCCTTTTTGAAAACAGGAGTGATGTTGCCCTTTATCTGACTGCAAAAGTTCTTGGCTCTTTTATAATTCTCTGATCAAAGTCAGTAACCAGAATCACTAAATAAGTTACCAATTTTTATACTACAGTAAGGAAATCTTGTGAACAGGTGCATTTTTCTTTACCTCACACCACAAACCCATTGTGTAGTAAACCTGACTGAAAGACCACAGTACATTGGAGAGTTAGTGATACACGTAGCCATGAAACTTAGCAAGTATAGCAGACCATGCTGAATATCCAGCCCAGCCTTCAGGCTGTGCTCTGCTGCACAAACACCTTGTCTGCAGAATAAACCTGACCAGAGTACTGTAAGAGAGGAGCCTGCAGGTGACTCAGTACTGGTGATAACATCACCTGTATGACCTTGCCTTCATCTAAAAGTGCAGCAAGAAATTCTCATGAAAATATCTTTATTTAATGGAGTTGTTTTATTGTAAAAAATAAATAAAAATTATGCAACCACAAAGGACCAAAAAGAAAGATCTCTGCATGCCCAGGAACTGTGCAGCATGCTGTGTATAAAACCCCCCCAACCCATCCACTGCTAAGCAAATGCATGGTTCCCAGCATCTGACTGGGTATAAGATTTACCAGGTATCTATATTCTTCTTTACTCTATGTTATTAAAACAACTGTTTTATTAAATCATTTGTTGTTGTGCCTTTCTTTTCAAGATTCAGAAAGAATACTGCACCTTCACTCTCTAACATCACATCCCACCACTCCACCCTGGTGCGGAACACTAGCCACTATCAGGCTGCTCTCTTGAAGGACTAATCAGTTTTTAACACTGCCTTTATCTATTTCTCTCTAGCAAACTAGTTAGGTAAATAATTTCTCTGCAGAAGGCCTTCACAGATCCCTGTTCTCAATTTGTTTCTTAAGGCAGTGGAAAAGGGGTTGGCATATTAAAAATATAAGTTCAAATCTCAGAACTATGTAAAAAACTTCTCTTCATACTAGGATTTGTTCCAAGGACAACTTAGAAGTAAGAAAGAAGCTTAAAAAGGAGCTTCTTTCCCATCACTATCATCACTCTTCTAGCTTTTCAAAAGCATTTGCTTGAACAGCAAATGGGAAGAGAACTATTTTTTAAAAAGTATTAAATCAAAACTGTTACTCCAAATTACAAAATAACCACTGTCTCCCCTCAAAGGAGAAGCAAACTTTCATTAGTTATACAGTATAGCGCATTTTCTTAAAAATTTATTTGGAAGTTTATGATAAAGCTGGCCAGCTGAAGAGAAGAAAAAAGAGGAAATATTATTTCTTCTGTAGATCATTCATCTCTTTCCACAGACACACATACACACACAAAAATTAATATGTCACTTAATGCATAAAAGAGCAAAATTTCATGAACTCTTACACAAAAAAACTCTACATAATATCTACATGTCTATAATATCATAATATCTACATGTCATAGCTTCCATTTCTTACATATCTTTTCATGCTGAATTCTTGGTTTGAAAACCACAGAGACAGAACATTAGGATCAGAAAATATCACAAAAAAAAAGGAACATATTGAAGGAAATATTATTTCAGACTTCTATAGAACTGTACTAGCTGGCAAATTTGAGATTTGTTGCTCTGGAAAAGCAGATCATGAAGACAAACTAAGTTTGAGTTAAACTGAATCTTTGTTGATAACAGAATTTCATACCAAATTACAGAATTCCCTTACCAGAGAGATTATGATGATTTGCAGAGAAGTGAACAAAGTTCAGAAGGAAAATGAGTAAAACATAAACTCTGAAGCAGTTTTGACTATAATACCCTGTCATGGCCTTCAAGCTTCTGTAGTGCTTCACTCTGGAGGCACCTTTAGGAAAAATTGTATTTATTAAATTGAATTAAATATGAAAATGACTACAGCAATGAGCAGAATGTCCCTGCTGAAATTTATTTTAGTGTGTCTCTAAAATTTTCAGTCTGCTATGCATTGGCAATGCCTAACTGCAGTCTAGAGCTCTGAAACCTCCTGGAAGACATTGGAACAGTGGCATGGGGGGACATGTCTGGTATGTCTCCATTGGGACACCAGACAAGAACAGTGGTGAAATAGCTAACAAGACCACCATGGGGCTTGGTCTTTAGGTTTCCTGTTCAGAAGAACAGAAATAGTTTACAACCCTTTGATGAGTAATCAAGGTAATCAAGCTCTCCATATCTTAGTTCACAAGCATTGCTATTTGAAGAATATATTTCTCTCCACAGAAAATTTCAAATTTCTAGAGGCTTCTTCTAAACCAGTAGAAACATTAAAACTCCTTTTTTTTTTTTTAATTTAAATTTTGTTGTGGTGTTTGTAAAAGGACCCCTGAAGTGGCCTTCAGGGTTACACAAAACAAGAATATTATGAGTTTAAATGTAGCAGAGGTTGCCTTTTTGATGAAGTGGGAATTGCCATCAAGAGTAAATGCCAAGCATTTACTCTGCTATGATCTTTGAAAGGAGTGAGTTATGGGCCTTTTCCAGTTATGTAACTGGGAACAAGAGTTGATCAAACCAGCTACCCACAGAGGTTGGAATTTATCTCATCCATTTCCACTTGGTATTTAACGTCTCTGCTAATTATAATAAATTTCATTTATACTCAGTGCAGAGGAATGAGCACATCCAGATGCCTGCTTCTCTTCATTACCTCCTAAGTGAGAAAAGGATGACTAGTTCAGAACTATTTAACTTTTGGAGGATTAAGTTAAGACCTATAAATATCTCCCAGAGATAGTAAGCAACTGGCAGAGAAATAAGTTGGAATTCCACCTCCAGATTCTTCCATAATAATTCTATTGTACAGTATGTCCTACTTGTTTCCTTTAAAATAGTTGTAATCGTCTTCTTTAAAAACCATACACCTAAGATGTAATATCTAAATTCTGTAGCTATATCCTTCCACACAAACATAGGGACTGGCAAATGAACTACGTACAGACAACACGAAAGGTTTATTTAAGGAAACCTTTCTGGTGCATTTGGATTTGTTTGCTTTGAAAACAAAGGAACCTCTGAGAATAGCTAGTGAGCTAGAAAACAGGTATCAGAAAATATATTGAAACAGAAGATATACCACTGAGAGAAAGAGATGAACCAACCTGTTTTCAGACTTTTGATATACTTATCTTTCAAAACAACTTATGTGGATCTAAATCCATATTTCCATCCATTTTTCTGCCCAGTATTCCAAACCATCACTTTGCTCTGTATTTATGCAATTTGTTTGCAAAGATGTAGCAAGCAGTGCACAATAAATGTTGTGAGTACATAGAGCAACAGGGAAAGCTCACACACATTCTTGAAAAATGTTGCAAGACCCAAAACCTCTTTCCTATTGCATGGCCAAACCCACTGTAAATCCACTCCATGGATGACTGCCTGACAGACATTATGCTGTACTCATGGAGTGAAGAGGGCTCAGGGCAGACAGGTGCCAGAAGGCAGTTGCATCCAAAGGGATTTGGGTAGCTCACTCCAGGCACTCTTTTGTGTCTTCTAGGGACCTGAAACAAAACTGGTTTCTATCTCCTCCTCTCACAACTAGAATTTTATCTTATTTGTGTGCACTGTTGCACAGAGATGTCTATATTTTAAAATCGTTGGTCATCTGTGCCAGACACAACTAGTCAGCATCATCTCCGGTCTGCAGTTGTGCTTGTCCCCAGAGGAGGAGAGAGATTGTCACGGCTCTGCCACTGTGGCAGGAGGCTGAACCGTGCTGAAAGGCTTACCAGCATGACTAGCAACATTGCTTCTCCCATGAATTATTTAATTGCTAAATTTCAAAACTTAGGGCCTTCACAGGGAAGAAACTGTAGGCTAAAGGAATGATGACGGTTGCAGCCTTTCAGTAGCTACAACTTTTGCAATGATCTCTGACTGTAATGGGATGAAGGGAGAGAGGTGCCAGAAGTAGCATGTGGTCTGAGAAGGACAGCACACATATCATGTATTACCTGGGGTTTTTTCTGTAAAGAGATTCCTTTATAATATTTACCCCTAAACATCGGCACCTTTTGACACAGATTAACATACTATAGGTTGATTACTTTGTTCACGAGCAAATCAGATAAAACTTGAGCTTTCCTTTCACTTGGAAAATAACTGATACTGAGCATGCCAAATCATTAAGCCAGTCTGTGGACACATTATCTGTCTGTGGGAAAGCTTCAATTTGTACTCTTTCAAGATTCCATCCAGGTGCAAAAGTGGCGAATTCTACCTAAATTCTCAAACATTGTAGAGTTTACAATATTGAAAGTTTCTTTTCATTTAAATACATATCAAATGAGCACAAGAGACAGCTGCACCCGTAGCTCTCACTAGGTGTGTGAGAACACGTGTATATACTCTTGTCCAGTTCTCCTGTGCATGATATCCACCTCTCAACTTTGATTTCATCAACTGCTGCCAACAAATGCATCAAAACCGACTGTGGCTAGCACAGGTCTTTCTCGTGAGAACATTTTGCTACATTTCATAAACAAAGATAAAGTTTGGATGTTTTGCAAACAACGTCTCCGGATTAGGTCAGTTCGGGCTTGGCCAGTTGGGCCTAGGGGGAGGTCTCGGGCTGACCAATCTGGGTGACCTCTGTAAACTCTATATATATGGAAATCAAAATAATAAAGACACCTTTTCTCCTTCCTTGTCTGAGAACCTGGGTCATTCCTCAGCTAGTGGCTCAACAGCGACATCCGACCTAACTAAAAAGCTTAGAAAACCCCAAAATTCTCAATTCTATACGAGGTACAAGATATTGTGATATTTATACTACAATTTGTTAATAAGAGTTGTTGCTAAAGATTTTTTCATACTGCTATTTCTTCAATAGAAATGTCACAATTCTTTACCTGTTCTACACCAATAATGAAGCGATTAGATACACTAAACCAAAAAAAGTATATAAGCTCTTCACAATCAGATTTGGAAAACATCTTCAACCCCTCTGCTTTTTATTGCTCTGTGGGAAGAAGGCCAGTTGGGGACCAGCATGTTGCAGCTGTAATCCACCATGTCAAAGAGCATGAATTTAGTTCCTAAGCAACTCTGCACAGTGCAGTAGTTGCTGCCCACAGCTGATAAGGATGCTTAGGGAATTGTTAAGTGGCTGCAAGTGGAAGAGATAAAAGTTGCAGAAACTGAAAGTAAGGCCACTAACACAATAATAAAACTCCTCCTTTGGGCTATAAAAAAGGGGGATATAAATAGTAACAACAATGAAAAGTTAAGGATCCCACTCACATTACATGTGCTCTCAAACAGAAAACACTCTTGGTTCATTTTACTGAAAGAAGCAGTGAGTTAGGATGCTAAAACATACATTCAGACTGTAGCCTATTACACAATCTTAAATTCCTTCACAACCTTACAGTCTGACTCTCAGCCATTTACAGGGAATGCCTGGATGGCCAAGCTTTCAAGTGATAACTTGAAAGACCGTTCCCTGTGTATCAGCCAAAATATTTTGAGAATCTGCCAGTAAAATTCATAGAAAAAAAAATCTGTATCTCTGGATACACATTTGAAAAAAGCTGGGGTTTGGCCTCAAAATATTTTTCTTCCAAAATAATAATTAATCAAAGCATGTTAATGTATTATCATAAAATTAGGCCATTATAGGTACCTTTAAGAAGGTTCACAGTTACTACTCAAGCTAAGATTAATTCTCTTAATCCAAGAGATTTAAAACTGGAGAGAAACATACTTAGTTTGTTTTAATTTACCAAAGTACTCAGTAATTAAATAAAATCCTAGAAGTTTATACTGCCTGTTATTCTACAAGAAGTTTTAGCTAAGGACACTGAGTCTGCAGTAATCAAACAGCTAAATTTATTTACACAGATACATATTTTATAACATTTTTGTTTTAATGTTGGTATTATAATAGATCATATATTTAAAAAAATATACAAGTGTTCTCAATATTGAGATTTTTGCTCCATTTGTTATTTTTTATAAATAAAGCTTTTGCGCAAGTGTTAGTAAGTACAAAGCTGAGTTAGACAGCATCTGGTTAAAAATCAGCTCACAAATCACAATGCCTCCTCAAAGAGAAAGAACTGTGATACAAGATGCTTACCTCAGGAAATAATTTTTTTTAGAAAGACCAGGAAAAACCAGGAAAATGTGCTTTAAATATGCTTCATTTAGGAACAGAGATTAAGGTAAAAATCAACAAGAAGAGCTGTAGACTCTCCTTACAAAGCTCATATTACTGCACAAAAAGAAAATTCAAATGCAGGCAAAGTACTTCTCAAACTTTCAACATGAGTCTACAAATAATGTACATTAAAAAATCAAATAGACACAAAATAAGAATGTTTGCCAGCACACCAAAGAAGGGGATGAATTTGCAGGGGTCAAAATTGAGAATTACATTTTACCTTTTCTTACCACACATCAGCAGCTTAAAAAATTTACTGAATATAAGCTAAATAAGAGACATGTTGACACCAATAAATCCTCAGAGTGCATGTTTCTGTGAAAAATGGAATCACCTAACTGACACTGTTTCATAATTTTTCACACTGTTTCTAAAAACATTTTCATTAATATCATAATATCTACATGTCATAGCTTCCATTTCTTACATATCTTTTCATGCTGAATTCTTGGTTTGAAAACCACAGAGACAGAACATTAGGATCAGAAAATATATCCCTTGGATGCTTTACATTACTTTTTCAGTTACCCTTCTTTTTTTACTAGAATTACTCATTCCTCTTTCCTAAGCACACCATACCCACAGCACTCTTATCTCCTTTCTACAGTTTTACGTAAAAATAGGGCAAATTCTATTTTTACAAGACCTGAACCGTAGCAGGATCCATTGATTCTGATAGGGGCATTTGATCCTGACTCTGGGACGTATCTGAAGTCTGAGTACAGTACTCTATGCTCATCCTAGAAGTTACTCCTGTGCACATAAGACTGTTTTCTAAGGTGACTAGGTACCTAGTTTCATAGCTGACTCACTTCAACTGCTCTCCTTTGTGTTTCTAACACCCAAGCCTCTTCTGAAAGTTTAAGTGCCTATCTGCATCTCTAGACACATAAATGCTTTTAAATTCTTCCTCATAGTGTTTGGCTGCCATAAATGAATAAAACCAGGAAATCTGTGTGTCCGTGAAACTTCACTTCTCAGCTCAACCAACCGGATCAAAGAAACAAGTAATACAGATGAGACTGAAAAAATAGGGATGAAATGCAAAATACTATTCCTAAATACTTTAAATATGCAAAATTTTACTTTGTTCATATTAATAACATTTTTCTAGGTTTTTTGGCAACCTCACATTATCTGGAATTCAAGAATCGTGATCTAGTTAAGTACATTTACACGGCAGCTCCTAATGCTTTCCCCTTCAGGATGGAGACCTGCAGATAAGAAGGGAACAATACTGCACAGTGGAATATAAGAAAGGAAACTGCTTTTCTAAATACACAAAATATACAATTGCTTATATGACTGATATCTTTGTATCTTTAACAATCAGACAGATGGCAGTCTTTTATTGTTTTGTTAGTTTTTGTCAATGCACTTAACTGCCAGAATTTGGACAGATGATGGAACTCTGTACTGATAACTAGGTACATTAAGATGTATCTCCTAATAATGCATAAGCTGTGTCTATGCTTCTATGAGAAAAAGAGTGCAGTCTCATTTGAATTATAATAGACCTGAATCCTGTTAAATTTTATTCTTTTTATGCATCGATCACATGATTTTCATAGGTGTTCATGTTTAAATCCAAGCCTTCATATGCCAGATACCTGAGTAAATTTTTGTGTCCAGTATTTTTGTACAGGACACTTATACCTGTTGCACATCAGATGCTCTAGTCAGAAGCATTATGTTTAATTTCATTTCAAATTGCATGTATTTAAATCTATGCTGTGGAAATAATTTAAATTTCATTGTGTACTTGGTGAAAATTGATTTTTTTTGTCAAAACAAACCCCACAGGTTTTTAACTTCAGAAGAGGTTTATAAAACATTACCAGAGGCACAGGAAGATCAAAATCATATGCTTTATAAAAAAAATATTAAAGAAATAGTGGTGGAAATTAGGCTTCTAACTGTGCTAGGTGTTGAAGTCCAAGCATGGTGATTATTATTGTTCCAGGAAGTGTAGCATGGAGCTATCATTTTAAAGCACTGTCTATAAATTCAAAAACGTTTTCTCCACTGCATCAACAATTCAGGAAAAAAAAAGTCTTAAAGAGTCTGTCTTCCAGAAAAACCTGTGCTCCTACCTATTGCCTAATAAACGACAGGTACAGAAATGTGCAGAATCTTTTCCATCACTCTGTCAACTCTGCTGTCAGGTAACTAATGAAACCTGTTAAGGCCAACTCTAAACTTTGTTTCTGTATTTCTAATTTATACTCCCTCTTTGGAACAATCTATAATTTTAACCCCTGATGAACCAGATTCTTCTCTCATTAGCTTACCATGATGAAAATTATGAACTTCTACCAATGGACTACAATATCATAAAAATCAAGTACAAGGAATAATTCATTAGACTTTCTTTCAAATGTTTGGAAATTTAATTGTCACCCTGAAGTTGAAAGATGTTCTCAACTTATTTTGAATAGTCACTTTATTCCTGAGGTATTTATGTTCCCCTGTTCAGAAACACAGTTTCCATTTCCAGATTTATTTTTTTTGCACAGTAGCACTATTTCTAATACTGTATTCATAGATTTATATGGCTTTTATACTGCAAATTTTTCATCTTAGACAGAGGCACAATGATGTGAGTCATGTACGGATTGTCATCACTCTGTTTGAACTTCTTTGGTTTGATCACTTAAAGGTTTTACTAAAATGATAGTATTCACAGATGATTACTCAAATGATAGACCCTAATTAATAGATCATGCACTAGTCATAATTACTCCCCAAGATTATTTGTTATGCTGTACTAAGTATAGTTCTGTGCTGCATCCAGGTCCACACTAATCTAATTGTTCTTATTCTTGTCTCACAGTAATAGCAAGGAAACAAAATTCCATCTGTTTCTACCAAAGGAGCAAATATATTAGATTCTGAGCAGAAAGGTCTTTTTGTTAAGCATCACCTTCATACTCTTCATAAGTGAACTAAGGAAATTCATGCTCAAGAAAGATGAGTGAAACAAGCTAACTCCTTTTCCTCTAGAGATTTTCAGGATTTTTTTTTAAGAGGAAAGCTAGTCCTCGGTGCAACTAAATAAGAATACAATTACTCTGCTCTCTGTCAAGCAACAACCACCCAATATAGTCTGTGTAATCTTTTTGTTACTGAACAAATACTTTTTTTACTGCCATCAAAATGACAGTATTACAGATTCTCCCTGGAGCCCTTTTTGAATATCTAGTAATGTACTTTGAAGGTGATCACAACTACACTTTGTCCCTCCTCTGTTATATAGGCTAAATGTCTCTGCTGTGAAGAGAAAATAGATTGAGACATCAAACACATTTGTAAAATACTAAATCCACTAGGCTGCATATAAGAAGACAAAAATAGAAAAATTCTATTTGAAACAGGGTTGAAAATACAGAACAAAAAAATGAATGAATGAGCCAATATGTATGTACAAGATACGGAAATAAATACTCTGTGAATCTTTACATTTGTAACATTAATCATAAGAATATATCCAAACTTTTAATGAAATTTTTCACAAAACAAAGATTTTGAATTTTGTTCTCTCTTGTCAGACTTTATTAGATTCAATTTTTTAGTAAAAGTTCTGAAGAGATGGCTTTTTTCAAACTAAAAGGCAGAGACTATAAGGGACTAAACACACTGAAAATGACACAGCGGTGAGAATAGAAAAACAAGAGAATATGTGAGGCACTTGAGAAAAAAAGTGATGATGTGGAAATTTTATGATGCTCATAAGGAAAATCTATCAAACAAAGGTCAGAACAAAAAATCTGTTCTGAGGAAAGTTCAGGTCAAATGAATGACAATGATGACAAACGAAAGATTTGATCTAGTCGTGAAGGATGAATTAGGAATGTGGAACAAAGGAACAGAAGAAGAAAAAATAAAGCCAGAGGAGTCTTAATACAAATGTTAAGCTTGTCTTGAAGAAGGGAGGAAAGGTGTCAACCTGCAGACAAACCACAACCATGAAAATTATGGAAAGTGGTAGTTTATTTAAATAATGGGGAAAGGAAATAGAATATACCCATAGTGATGAAAAAAGAATGGAAAAAGAAGTGAAGATGGCAAAGAACATGAGTATGCAGGGAAAGGAAATCCATTGCCCTCTTCTCTTGTTCACCGTTTGAGGCTTTGTGTTATCACATCTAGTCATCTGTTCATTATAAAGTCTTCAGAGAATCTGATATATCTTAAGTGGATTTCCTCACACATTATGGGCTATATTAACAAATAATGAAAACAAATAGTGGCTTTATCTTTTTTGAAAGACATTCTTCTAGTTTATACAATCAAAGCAAACAAACGAGTAGTCTTGTGTTCAGGCTTCCCTTCATAATGTATTGAGCTCATCTACAGAAGCATTGTGTGACTTGATAAAGCTACCCAATGTAAATGCTATAAAAATAGAATTTTAATATAGCAGTGAGATTGCTTTGGAACTAGTCACAGAAGAGCACTATGTTCCTTCTTTAAAGTATAATATCTTCATAAAACACAAACTACACTACAGTTCCGACTGACTTGGGAACAAACATTATCCTTGCACCATCAAAATCTTACCAGCTATTCCAGCCAATTTTCTGACAGGGCAGAAGGAAAGGTATTAGATTGTCATGTTATAAGGTGACAGCAGAAAGTGACATGACTGTCATTATGGGTGTAGGTGTTCCCATGCCCCCATGGAGGTCTGACAGTCCCAGTTCAATAGACCTGAGCTTTTTTCTCTGCCAAGTTTCACACTAACCTGATTCTTGAGCTTTATGTCCCTTCTATGCTTTCCACTGTTATCTTGAATCACCACAAAATGTTTTGTGACCTCCTTCAATTTTATTCTCTTTTCTCCTCTTGTTCCTACTTTACTTTTGCTACAATTAATCCTGATAAAACACTAGTTTGAAGTTTAAAATCAGACAGTTTAGTTTCTGGAAATGTGCATGCTGTTTTCCTAGAGTCATCTTTCTCTTCTCTTTCTCTCTCTGTCTTTATCTTTTTCTCATGTTCTCTTTCTTCCTTTCCTCCTTTCTTCCCTTTCTTTCTTTTTTTTTTTTCATTTATTTCATGTAACATTTCCGTGTACATGAACTACTTGAGCTGAGCAGTCAAGAGCAGTTAATAGCTGGGATATCCTTGGAGGAAAAAATATAGTAATATTTGAAGTCACTAGCACTCTGCAGAGGAAAATGTAATGTGTGTTTTTTAAAGACACTTTAATTGCTCAGCAATCATGCAGAACTGAGAAATATAGCTCTGCTTCCAAGGTAATAACTCCCCAAATTGCAAAGGTCGCTTACTCAATACCCTTGCTATCTAGAAAAATATGACAATGACACCAAGATTCAAAAACTCAATTTTATGTTAATCTATTATTCACTATTAGCTTTCACGTATTTTTGTAGTATTTCACATAACCTGCTGTGTGCTACTGTCATTTAAAACATAAAGACTTCATCAAGCTTTGTTCCTAAAAGAGAAAAGTTGTTCCCATCAAGTCCATTTATATACCCCTGATTCAGCTAAAACTAAAGTTAAAATGAACAGGAGTTCTGTATTAGTAAAGAGGTGATAAGCTTTAGCACATAGGAGAGGTATCAGTACTAATTACAATCAGTTTTCACTGACCCCTGATGCTTTTCCTTGTAATTTCCCTCTCCTTTTGTGTAATTATTCCATCACTAGAAAGATTTTTAAGCTTTAATTATGCTAATTTTATTTAAATTATTCACATATATATTTTAACATTTAAACATAATCTTTATATAGTTATCATGGTGTTATTAAAAGGACATCGTCTAGCTAATGCACTGATTAGAGATTTCATGGAAATTGGTGGTCTGTCATATTTGAACCTGTATCATACCTGAACTCCTGAGGGTGAGACTTTGGATCTCTGTACAATCTTCTCAAAACTTTTTCTGTGCAAACTGCCTTGAAAAAGGAGTCAAGAATGAGTGGATTCTCTTTAACCCTTTTTGTTCCACTTGGGACCAAAATATTGTGTGGCTGTGTACATAAAAATAGGTTCTTAGGCTCTATTCAAAGAGATTTGAAATTATGTTCAAATTTCATCAGTACTTTTGAAGATTTTACTCAGAGTAATACTTCAAAACCTGGAACAACAAAATAATACTCATGTGTATGTGTGTGTGTGTGTGTGCGCGTGTGTGTGTGTGCGTGTGTGCGCACCAAATAAAACAAACAAATCATATTAACACCAGATAGATAACATACTTGTGTCATAATCAGTTGCAATTTGGGCATAAAACAAGAAAAGATTCTGTTCAGTACCATGGACAAGTACTTTCCATATTGTGCATGAGCATGGAAACAACTTGCTCAGAAAGTACCTTTGTTACAAAAAAACCCCATAGACCAGCTTCTTTTCTTTTATATTAAGACTATACATTCTAAAAACCAGTAAATCCATTCTTGAAACCATCACAGGTCTAATTAAAAATAAATAGTAAAAGGTATCAGCATCAGAAAATACAGGATTGTGGAACTAGTTATTACGCATAACATGTTTCTTCTGCTAACTGGTCCCTTCCATTTGTCACCAGCAGAAAAAAAAGGGAAACCAAAAAAACCACCCAGGAACCTAAAAGGCAGATTAAAATCCCCAAAGCTCTTGTCACTCCTTTTTAGCATAACTTGCCCTTACAAGAAGAATGAAATATTTACTATGCTCTATATTTATCTTCATTTGTTATATCACACTGAAGATAAAAGCCTTGTATAAAAAATGGTGGCATAAGACATTCCCTTTATCTTTTTCAATTTTTTTATGTGCGTTTCCCAAGTAAATTACAATTGCACATAATAAATCAAGTTTTTCATAATAGTTTAATAATGCACTTTCATTTTGTTAAATTTAAATGTTATACATGTTTCATAAATCTCAACAGTCCCAACAAGATGTGGCAAAATGCTAATAAAATGATGGGCGTTGCCTTAATGAAAGTGCAAAGTTTGTCATTTAGTATCTGTAATTATTAACTAACTAGTCAGTTTCCAATGAATCAACAAATTTTTGGTTTCATAGATGGTACTATACAACTCAATATTCAGAATGGGGGAAAATTGTAATCTCAAATTAGTCAGCCTTCTAAATCCCTTTACAGATAATGCATTTTATAACTTGGTGCACAGAATCAGCTGATACAATCGGACTCTGGTTTCAGAGACTTTATAAAATAATACTATCTCCTTTCCATTAAACTGCATTGAATTCTAATGTCAACAATGGCACTTTTTAACCCCTAATTCTCTGGAAGAAGTTGTACTGCCATTAGAATTATGTTTAAAGACATATGCATGATGTGTCATATGTCTCACACTTCCTCAGATCACTCTCCAGAGTGTGTCACCCGTCAGTGTAGTTTGACACTCACTGTTTAAAAGTTACAGGTCCATGAAAATCGAAGGAAATGTGTTCAGTGTCTTAAATAAAACCAGGATTTTTTTTTTTTTTGGTAAAGATAAGGTATGATTTTCATTAAAACAAATCACTTTGCAATAACAAACTCAATATCCAGGTCTACATCAATACATGACTTCAAACAAAATGGCAGATCCACATACTGATCAAATTAAAAGCTTGCACATTGGTTCTCCTTGGAAATATTACTACTTTAGCAACACTGTAACAGGTCCTGCCAGCAAAGACAACACTCCATTAAAAATCCACTGATAACTCACAGACATTCATAAAGTATTTCAATTTCGCTGTTCAAAACCAGTTTCAGGATTTTTTTTGCTTTGTTTTGTTGTTTTCTTCTTCAGTTTTTTTGTAGCTTTCAAATTTGGGTTATTTTAATTTCAGCAATGCTGTTAACTCTCTTAAATGTGTGCAACATTTAGAAAGAACTCACAAGTTGTATTCATAAAGTTCTGTAACAAAAACTTACCCTCTCATTTTTTCATATCACCATTTTTTTAAAATTGAGTATTTCCCATTCGTGCCAATACACTTGTTGAAATGTTGGCTGTAACCAAACACCAGCTGCACTTACCCCAGTGTTGTCATGGTGACGATGGTGTACCAGAAGGCTGCAGGGATGCTGGTGAACTTGCTGGCTGATGAACCTTTCTCTGCATAGTACATGACTGTGGCAAAGATGATGATGGCCATAGTGAGTGAGAAGAGGAGGAAGCCTAACTCCGAGGCACAACTTTTCAGCGTATAGCCCAGGATGCGCAGGCCCTGTGAGTGGCGGGAAAACTTAAAGATCCTGAAGACACGAAAGACTCTTAATGTCACAAAAGCCCCACTGACATCCTCGTTATCTGTCATCACCAGGCCAATGTAATATGGCATAATGGCCACCACATCAATGATACTCATGACACTGCGCACAAATTTGTAGCGACTAGGAGCTGCCAGCAGACGTAGGAGATACTCAACTGTGAAGATCATGACACAGGCAGTATCCAGACAGAAGAAAGCCACGGCATAACGCTCTCCACAGGGCAGCTCTTTGATGCGACCTGGGCTTACCCCACAGGGCACTGTCTCTACCACATTGGCAATAACAGAGACGGCAATGAAGAAACCAGTGACATAGTAGAAGACCAGAGCAAGGGTACTGGTGTGTGGGTTTTCAAAAGCCCGCCACATCCTCTGACGAGCTGTCATTGAGGGTAGGGAGCTCTCAGGTACATTATCCGTATCAGCATCATCCTGCAGGCGCTCAGCATTCTCACGCCGGCGATCCTTGTACTCCTCGTAGCAGCAATCACCAATGATCTCAGGGATGATGCCAAAGAAGGCCAGCTCCTCATCATAAGCTGAGATGCACTCCTGGCGGGGATAATGGAGTTTCCCAGTACGGTAGAAGTTGAGAATGTGGCGGAAAATGTCAGGGTCCCGATCAAAAAAGTACTGCTGTGTCTCAGGGTGGTAGAAGAAGTCCCGCTCTGAACTGCCCAGCAGAGTGTCAGGGTAGCGCTCTAAGGTGTCCAGCCACGTCTGGAACTGGATGCCACTCACATTCAGCACAATCAGAGAGTCCTGGCTTCGTTTTCTCTCCTGTCGTGGAGCAGCTGGCATGGGACCAGTTGCCACTGGCATCCATCCTATGGCTGCTGCCCTGGCAAAGGGTAACCAAGCTGCTACTCCTGCCGCCATGGTTCCAAACACCTATTACAGCTAAGGGAGTCAGTCTAGAGACAGTTCTGGTCCAGCCACTAAAATAGAGAGGGAAAAGAAAAATACAAATTCTCACACATTTCTGAGGCAGCAGAATTTCTGAACATTTTTGTGATATTCAGTATTAACTGAAAACCTTTTTTGCTTCCTTTTTGTTTCCTCCACTTTTTCACCCCAGAATATGCTTTCCAGGCACTGGTTAGACTGTTAGGACAGTAAATGAGGGCACTTGGAAATCCCTGTATTCAAAGCAGCTACTCTAACAGCCAGATCCTTTGGATATAAGGTCTCCGTGCGAGGCCCCTGGATGGAAGCAACAGTCCTCGAAGCACTAGCCCCTGGAGCCGGCTAGTAGCTCTGGTGCAGCTGTGCAGCCACCTGGAAGGAGATTTTCTTCCACGCGCGATGCAGCCGGTCCCCCCGCCCCTCCTGCGCTCGCTCCCCGCCCGCCGCCGGAGCCGGGCCGCGGCAGCCAGCAGAGCCCTTCCCGGGCGGCTGCAGCGGGCCACCAACGCCGTCGCCGCTCGCCGTGGCGGGGCGGAGGGGATGGGCCGGGCGGGCCGCCCCCTCCCCGGCGGCAGCCCTGGAGCAGCGGCGAGACGAATCCTCTCCCTGACCTTTAATCGCCGACCGGGGACTCCTGCAGACCCCGGCTAGGGGCCGGGGAAACCGGCGGGGCAGGGGGAGGAGCTCCGGGCGGCAGCATTAAACTTTAAGGCAAGTTTGCCGTGCAGGAAATGCTTTGAAGGGCAGAGGGATGCCGGGGATGGGGCGCCGGGAGCGGAGAGCGCCCCACAGAGAGGGAGGGGGCAGAGTGGGTCTCTCCCCCGGACGGGGCATCGGGACACGGACAGGGGCTGATCTGCGCCGAGGAGACCGGGGTCGGGCAGAGCCCCGGCGGTCGTGGCGGGGGTGGGAGCGGGGGCTTTGGAGACACATGCAGAGGTTGGGGTGCACGGGGCATCCCCGGGAGCGCCCGAGCGAGCGGCGAAAGGCGAAGCCGGGGGAGGCTGGCCGTGGAGCGGGGCAGCAGCTCCCGGCGGCGGGGGAGGCCGGGGCCCGGGGCGGGCGGGGGAGCGCGGGGCAGGGGTGCGGGGTGCCGTAGCGGCTCGGCGGTCGGCGGTGGATCATGCTCCCCCCCGCCCACCGTACCCCCGCCTCCCTCCTCTCGCCCCTTCCCCTCGGCTCAGTTCTCGAATCCCTCCAGACGTGCCCAGTCTGCGGCACCTACCTGTGAAAGTCTGGCGAGAGCGCTCAGTTGCATAGAGACTTTTGGAAATACAGGCTCTGCCGCTAGATCTCCGCGCCCCGCCGGGAACGGCGGGGAAGTAGTTGCTCCTGAGAAAGCTTGATCGCATCCAAAGGGACATCGATAATAAGGCTTTCCCCCACCCCCACCCCCTCCGCCACCGCCGAGCGCCAAGCAACAAGTTCAAGGGGTGGGTGGGGGGGAAAAAACGTAATCGCGCCTGGCAGCTCGTGGAGCACGTCCTTGCGGGGCGCGGATCCTGCGGCGCGGGGCCGCTGTCAGGCGCGGCTGCGGCTGCGGCCGCTGCCCCTGCCCTGCCGCGGGCTGCGGGCGGCAGCGGCGAGGCCCTGGCGCGGCCGGGGGCGGGGAAGGGGCTTCCCGCTGCCTCCCCCAAGGCGGGCGGGCCATGCCACCCCGCCGCCGCCCGCGGGCGAGGGGCGCAGGGGCGGGCGGCGCCGGGCGGCGGAGCGGGCGCGGGGGAGCGCGGCGGGCGGGCAGGACATCGCTCCGCGGGAGGAACAAAGGGGCTGCGGACAGCGGCGGCGGCAGGGCAGGCAGGGAGCGCGGCTGTGCCTGCGAGTGCGTGTGTGCCAGTGTGTGTGCCAGTGTGTGTGCCGGTGTGTGTGCCCGTGTGTGTGCCGGTGTGTGTGCCCGTGTGTGTGCCCGTGTGTGTCTCTGCGGGGTCGGGATCGTGCGGTCCAACCCCTCCGCCAGCAGCGCCGCACAGACCCTCTGGAGTTCGCGGTGTTTTGGGTAGGGATCGGGCGGCGGCGATGGCTTAGGTGAGGTACCGAGGGGATTTCTGGAGAGCGCTATCTGCTTTCAGGGGAAGGGTAACCGTTCACTGAAAAAAAAAAAGAGGGGGATGAGATGCCTGGGAGTGAAGTGTAGCGATGCTCCTCACAACCCGCCCCGAGCCACTCCGGAGTTCTGGCTGCAATATCGAAATGGCTCTTACCAGCTTTGGGAACGGCGAGAGCTGGGACGGGTGTGGGAGCCTTTTCCTCCTCCTCTCCGTTCCGCTCCCGTGCCGAGCCGCCTCCCCTCTCCCGACGCTAGATGGCGCGTGGATGACGGGGAGCGAGCTCCCGCCGGGGCGCCGCTGCGGGGCCGGCCGAGCAGCGAGCTCCGCGCACCGCGCACTGCCCGCCCCGGGCCCCGCCGCCGCTTCCCGCCGCCGAGATCGCGGGACCGCTGGATCTCCGGGCTGGACGGGCGTGTAATTTCCCGAGCTCTGCGAGCCGCTCTGATAGTGCCGATAAATAGAGGGAACGGTCTGTATTTTTCAATCAACATTCTGAAAACGCTCCATGTCTTCTTCACAGACCTTGCAAGAAGATACCAGAAGGTATTCCTCTTTCTAATTTGCGTGCGTTCCCGTTTGGTAGTAAGAGGTTTCGAAAAGAATCATGGAATAAATAGGTTCCTTTATATATGAAGACCTTACGACCAAGCCTTCTACTTTGATAAGCTATTTGAGGTATATGCCGAAGAAAACCAAAACAAAAATAAACCAAATACGCACTGAAGTTTGAGAGCTAACTCTTTCTATATTTTAATAATATGCTCAGCTTCTGTATATATTCACTTCTAAGTTCCCATGAAAAACACGAGCACTTTCAGTACTGTAGTCTCTAAGCTGTTACTACAAGAAATATTTGAAAGCACAGAGAAAAAAGGTTTAAAAATGTTTAGGTGCAACTCCTAACATAGTAAAACTTGTGATGATGGCCGACTATGTATATCAAGTCACTCGAAATAAAATATCACATTAAATAAAGGATACTTTCTGTATATTTGCTGAAGTTGTTGCTGTGTTGCTTTGTCATTTTTTTCTAGTTCAAATGGTCAGTACATGATATCCTATAAAATAATCCATTAAATTTAAATCAGTTGGGCAACTATAGGTATTGAGCTTTCGATGATATGGATAGTCTTCTCCCATATGAAATGGAAAGTTTTATTTGGTGCTGCAGAAAGACAGTCATGTAGAATTAATAGATCCCAATTTATGATCCTGTTGGCTCAGCACTGAGAGAATAATACAGGACTTCCTTGAAAATCGAGGTTTCCTTGTCAGCTGTAGATTGTTTTTATAATCAGTAACTGCTCTTACTTTTTTAACATGCCTAGCTTTCCAAAAATCAGTTACTGCTTTAAGTTGCTTTTTTCTTTGCAGTTTTTCCTGAATAGAAGTCTTGCAACAAAGGATTTTCCATCCATAGAGAGAACCCATGAGAATGGGTTCCAATAAAGAAACACCTGGGTTCCTGTTGCAATCTTAAAGTTTTTTCAGAGATTTACACATTTCATCAGAAAATGGAAAAAAACCCAAACAAACCCTATGTGTTTGGACAAGTGGCTACCATGTAGCCTTGTAACATTTAGTCTGTCGTAAGTCAGAGGTTTGAAACCAGTTGAGGTTTAGAGACTTTTCTGGCATCATTGTTTGGAAAAATGATCACCTCACCTTAAATTTTTGTGGGCAGCCTGTGTATCCCAGAGGCATCTCTCCAAAGCAGTATCTTGGAAGGAAAAGAGTACACTCTATTAACCTGTTAATTAATATGTTACTGAGAAGTGATAGCCAGGAATTCAAAGTTTCACAGCTTGTACCTTATGTTTAGTTCATTAAAATTGTCTGGCTGCAGTATTCCTTATTTTCTATGTTTCAGAAAGACTAAATCCTGCTGCATGAGGTGTACCTAAGTAATCAGTTCTCCCTAAGTCAAAATCCTGCCTGTGAAATCAGAATTGGCTACAAAGAGATTGGTGTGATGTGACAGGGAGGATTATGACTTCAAGTAGGAATTAAATAGAAGGGACTCAAATGAGACAAAAATCCTATTTTCAAGCAAAGAAAATAAATCCTAGTAATTGTAGGAAAAGAAGAAAATGGTACTAAGGGGAATGCACAGTGGACTCTAAGATGAGCTGTTTCTTAATTCTTTCTGAAGTCATGAGGCACAAAGAACTCTCTGAGGATTAAAGAAGATAACAGCTATGATACAGAAGTTTATATTAATGATTTTAATTATTTTTTAAAAATTTAGAGTGTTTGAAACTGCAAGTTTTCTTTACAGAGTGAATGTACACTTGCATCCCCTCTTTTTAATTCCTCTTGTATAAAGACAGTTGTCTTTCCTTTTGAGAAAAGAACCCTGCAGATGGTGTTTTCTTTTGAGTGGGTTTCTTTTTGTTTGTTTTAATGAAGGTAACATTCCTGGGACCTTCTAAGTAGCAAAAGTCCAATATAAGGATTTCTAGAATGCAACCCCACTGAAGAACTAGGTCATGAGATTAGGAATGTGTCTCACAAAGGAAAATGTTTGATTCAACCTTGCAAATATAAAAAATAATGCCTCGGTCAAACATGCAATCAGCCCAAATATATATAAGCATAGTCTGCAGTTTCCTTGCCTTCATAAATTTATTTTGTCTAAATCTAGTTGCTTTTTGTGCTGTGGGCCAGACGGAATAAGTGGAAGCCTTTTGATAATTTTCCCAAGAAAAAAGCCATCTTTCTGGGAGTTTGCTAAAATAGGCTCAGGTCATTCTGCAGTGCAAGTGCTTGGTGTCCTTCTTTCTACATGGGGAAATTGATTGCTCTGGACAGTAAAAAATTACCTCTCATTGGTCAGGGATTAAGACATACTGTGGGGGGAAGTGCATCGTATGTACCCTTTCTTTTAAATTCCCAAGCCAACCTGAGAGGTAGTATAACCATCATTAACATAAAAAAATACCCTTATTTCTGTGGAAACAGATTTTTTATGTATTTAATACAGATTTAGAGGATGGACTATGAAGGCAGAGTAGTTTGGTTTTTTTCTTAAGGTGAGGCTAAGTCAATACTTGGAATCATCTCAAGAAAACCTTATACTCTTCCAAAGAAGAGACTGAATTGATCTCAAATATTTGTACTTTATCTGCTCTAAACCAACAAATACTGATTTCATCATTATATATATTTTTCTTGATGTATAGGATATTACAGAAAAAATTAATTCTGTTAAACTGTGTAGTAGTTATATTAAACTCTGGGAATTCTTCTTCAGATTAGTGGTATTGTACCCATCAATGAAATGGTAAGTAACTTTTAAATTTTACTTTAGACAAATACATATTTCTCATTTTGAATTCTTGTTTTGTGTCATATAATATCTTTGAACAAATACCTCTCTTGTCTTTATAATGAGACTAAATTTCAACCAATTTAGCTTTAAACACTTGTGCTACCTCATTAAGAGCCTAGTCTCCCTGAGTTCTTGAAGTCAGCAGGGCGAGAAACAACCCCAGAAAGCAACTATGATGTTGGTGTATGTAGGCAGGCATCCATTGACTGTAAAAGGCAGTCTGGGATGACTGTGGTCCTTAAGTTAGGAGTCTGCATTGGGATCCTCTGCATTAGGATACTTTGCATCAGGCAGGATGTGCCTGAGACAGAGCCTGAGCCAGTCTGCTAAGTCAAAAGGAAACTACTCTGGACTTCAAGTATCTTTAAGGTCACATACTTAGAAACTGAGAGAAAAGTAATGCAGAAAACTAATTAACGACTACTGTTTGTAATCCTGGTTGCACTGAAGCACTTTGGGAAATTTTTGACAAGGATGCCTCTTGCCAGACTTACTCTGTGTCTCCATAGCCACATTCCTAAGCACATGCAGAATCTTCAGTGTCATGAAACACTCCTGTTTCACTCCAAAAACAAAATAAAGTCTTTTTTTCTTTTTACGTCACAGTTTTTGACCTAACTGTCTTTTTAAATTTTTTTCTCTATAACATACTTGCAGCATGGCAATCTTTCAATCTGCATCCAAAGATTACCGTTTTAGATACTGCTTTTTTCTTTGTATTCCAGGAAATGTAGGGTTTGGATGCCAGCCACCTTCCTCTGCTCCTGCAAAAACCTCACAACGATCAATGGCTCCTTGCCTAATTAGTCCCATCTCTCTTATCCTGCGAATCCTTTCTAAACTGTTTTGTTACTAGATTGGTCTGCTCTTCAATACCTTACATGGAGAGTGCCCAAAGAGGGGTATTACAGCTCCAAGTGAGAGCGACTGGAATTGTATCCTACCCATTTTTAATAACTGGTTTCTGTTCCAGCAAAACTTCCACCATTTCAAGTTTCAGCAGCTTTATAGGAATCCTATATGAAAGAGATGAATATGTGCAAAAATATAGTTAATAGAAACAAAGTGTCATTTACTGGCATGAATGAATATAGAATGTTTTTCAGAAGTTAGCAGATTGAATAAAGTTATTATCTTGCATTGCAAATCACTTCCTTAGTCCAGCCAGCTCTTAGCAAAGAAAGAAGTTTGAGGTCAGGCAGGCTGGCATGAAGCTGGTAACTCTTCAAAACTGAGAGCATCTGGAGAGCTGCCTGTAGGGGCACCTTTTATGCCAGTAATTGCCAATAGCCCCTGTACCACAGTTCGGAACAGGAAATAGAAACCTTCTTTCATGTTAATGATTGCTTTCTAATTGCATAAACAGCAATGAGAAAGCAGTCATTTCTAGCAAGCTACTCCTCCAGCTTAGGGAGGAAATAAATTTTTTTGTGGTGCTCCTGGTGCCATTGCTGTGGCGAGTGTTGAGTGCAAGCTTCCAATAGGGAGAAAGGATGAAATAAAATACCTTGTGGTCTGTCAACAAAAGTGAAATGTTACTCATGGGAGTTTTTGCATGAAATTAATTTAAAAATAAAATTGACAAAAGCATAAAAAATACAATTCAGAAAAGCAAGCATTTTCTTCACAACAGGTTTATTACCCTGGAGCAGAGTGAACAGTTTACAAGTCCTGAGAAACATTTAGTAAGATTTGATGTGATGGTATTACTGGATGTCATCTCGTCCTAGAAGTCATAAAATTAAGATATTACAATTGACAACTGTCCTAAATTTAGTGTCATTTTGCTCTAC
Organism: Entomyzon cyanotis; assembly: GCA_024500445.1. Classification (NCBI taxonomy): domain Eukaryota; kingdom Metazoa; phylum Chordata; class Aves; order Passeriformes; family Meliphagidae; genus Entomyzon; species Entomyzon cyanotis. The sequence continues at coordinate 35,217,250 of JAKEPQ010001018.1, read as the reverse complement.
ATACTCCCAAATGATACACATCACAGAGAGACGTTAGATTTATTAATTATTTAGCTTCATCAATAAAACAAAAATTGTATTACTTGATTAGCAATACGTCACCTTGCTGGCAGTTTTCAGCACAGGCCATGAAGATATAAATTATGCTGCTAAGACAGTCTGACAACTTGCTCAAAATTATTGCTGTCCAAGTTAAAAGAAGTATGTTTCAATGAAATCATACTTGATTCATAAGAGGCTATAGCTTTGTTTACCAAATGAAGACGTTCTTTTGCTGTAGTTTCATTGTTCATAAATCAAATAGCAAGAGAATATCTAATTTGAATTATAACATTTTTAAAACAAGGTCATTAGAAACCAAATCATCACAATGTCAGATCTTTGGTTTCCTTTCAGTTTTGTGTATGTAGCATTGCCCAGTCGCTCAAAAGGATTGCTATATGATATAACAGAAAACAGACTCAAGAATACAGCAGTTACAGTGTAGCTATGTTCTAGACAATGTGTGAATTAAAAAAAAAAAAAAAAAGATAACCTGTTCAAACTAGTTATGGTTAATGCGATAGAAAGCAGAAGGGTGAAACACCAGAGAGTAGACACATTTCCATAAATACAGCTGTTAGAAGAAACAACTTAAAACCACTTGTTTAGCTAAAGATCCCAATATCAGTGAGAGTTCTGTAATGGTTAAAGTCCATTTGCAGCTTCTGCTCTGCTCTTACTAGCCTCTGCAAACCAGTCATATAATTCACAGTGAGTTTGGTCTTCTAATTTTATCTGTTATATAGAATGGAAATGTCTAGATGGGACATCAGTCCTTTCCATACTCTTCTGTTTCATCCTCCAGTTATAGCAATTAGGGCAGAAGATAATGTAATGTGGATAGTTTTAAAAAAAAAGCAGCACTGGGTAGTATAACTATTGATGTCTGATTTCCCACCAGTCTGATATCTAAGGAAGGGTGATCTCATTAGCTTCTTTCACAATGAATAATAGTAGGGTGTTTCTTCTCCAGCCACTTGCCAGTTTTAATGAAATTATAACAACTGCTTATCTTTAGTCTTTTTACCCCTCTAAAATGACATTCAAGAATTAGTGTGAGTTTCACAGACAGAGTGACGTGGGAAATGACTGTATTCACTCTATTTTAAAATTTACTCAATTACCTAGAAAACCAAGCTACAAATTGCCATTTCTCCTCATTTTGATGTGTTCATTCTGAGAATTTCTGGCCAGCTTACTCAAGAGCAGAGTTCTGGACATATTCTTTTCCATTCTCTTTATAGTGGACTTTCACATTTTTCCCCGTTTAGGTGAAACTCTGGTTACATTAGGCAGTTAAAAGGAATAGCACAAAGGTTGCCCTTGTCTGGTTGCCATAACCCTGAACATCAAATAATTATAATTGAGAAGTGTGAATCCCTCTGCAGCTTTTCACAGCTGCTAACATAAATAATATCCACTGCTAGCCAGAGGTGAATGCAGATCAGCTGTTCTTGACCACCAATTATTTAGTGGCCTATCCCCTTCTTACACCCTAGTCCAGGTCAACTTAAGCACTTTGTAGCTTTTGAGGATCTCAGGAAATTATTCTGTAATAGACTTGTGTGCATGTGTGTGTATGTTTAAGAGAGCAGCATAAAACCAAGCACAGTATATGTTGTTCATTATCACAATGATTTGTTGGTTTATTATGAAAAATGCTTATTTCAAAGTAGAATTAGTGGTTAATATCATTCATATTGCTGAAGAAAACTTTCTACTGTGAAAGAAACACTTTTTCTATAGTAAATATTCTCCTGATCTCTTTTCTTTGACTAACAGAAACAAAGTGCAATAAGGAATTAATGTTTCTTTTTTTCCGTGTTTTAATGTCACGTCATAAGTGTGCCTGCCTTTCTGCTGAATTAATGATTTCCTATTGTGTTTCATTACATATGGAAAGCTCAAATACGGTATCTGGTTAAATGCACTCAACCTTTTACGAAATTACAAAATCCAATATTATGTTTGAATAATAGATATTTTGTCATTTGGTTTGTTGAAATGTAAACATCATGACTCTATGTAAAACAGAAATGACAGATGGAGAAAGCTGTACATGCATACACTCTCATAGAAAAGTACGAAATGTGTGTTTGTTTCATTTCAAGCTTGATCTAGAAATGTTTTGTATAGAGAAGTACATTTTTCATGGTAAAACTGGAAAGTTAGATAGACTACTGTTATTGCTTTCTGGTTTTCTTTGTTTTGTATTGGATATATAGTTGACAAGCTGGTAGCTTTTCAAGTAAAGATTTTATGGCTGGCAGTAGAGTAGTAGAATTGCAAATAATTGCCTTCCTTTAATTTTTTTCCCAGTTCATTGCCTCAACAAAAGAATTACAAACCCCCAAAACACTGTTGTATATTTACCCAGGGCTAAAGGTCTTTGATTGCACCACTGAAAGAAAATAATGAAAACAAATTAACATAGTCATAAATTTTTATTAGAAAGATTTAATTTGGATTTTTTACATTATTTTTAAAATTTTCCCCAATTTTGGCATTTACTAAAGCAAAAAGTAATTTCAAAACAATGAAAAAGAAATGTTAAAAAATCAGATTTTCAGATTTCCCATTTCATACAAAACTGCTAAAAGTTATATCAACACAAAGACTTTTTTCAGAAAAAAGTAGTAAAACACAGTTTTCCTGTTTTCTGTAGTCTTTTCAAAACTTACTAATTAATTTAGTCCTTGATACAGGTTTCATTAACGTGGAATTTAAAATTATATCCTCCATTTGATTCTGGCTGTTAGTAACAGCTAATACAAAGTTTGCTGTCCTTGTAAGTACCAGAAGCTTTAGCAGGGCTTGGTGTGAGCACAGGGATATTAGTGCTGAAATGTTACTGAAGGACCAAGGCCCAGTTTTAAAATATATGATTCTTTGCGCAAGGACCCATCCATAAACAAGAACTTATCCAGAGCGAATGTTGTCTTAGGGAAGGAACCTGCAGGATATGGTGGCCACTTGGAAAATCCATTGTTATTTGAAGCAAAATGTTCATGCTTTCCTTATAGCTTTGTGCTATGCTCTACAGTTAAGTCTTTAATTGTGAAAGTGAGCATTTTTAGTAATTGCATACATGATTAATGTTATACTCATTAATAGGTATTTTAACCCTGAAGAGCCATCCAGAACATCTGCATCAGTTTCAGAATGGTTGCATGAAAACTTACTTGTGTCTTGGACACTATTTACCTCTATTTTTGTGCTGGCTGAGTGTTTCATGTTTTACAGTGCGACTAATATATGTAACAAGCCAATAAGAGCTCTTATTATACTTCTGTAACTCTTACTTCTTGACATAAAATCTTCCTCCTACTGTGTAAGTAAGATTAATTTGTAATCTTATATGCTTACTTACATATCCCACAGCGTTCAAAGTAGGCTAAATATGTGAAGCCTTGAATACAACTTAGAACTAAATTACAAAAATTAGACACTCTTGTCCACACTACTTCCTCCATTTATCATCGGAGTGTATCTAAGAGAAAGATTGAAAGGTCACCTTTTTTATTGTTCAGGAAAATAGAAATAAACAAAAAACCCCAAACCCATAACTCAATAGGTTTACAAATGTAAGCTGTAAAGAACAGCTTTTTTTGCTAGTGACAATGGGAAATCCTAATATTTAGGACTATGTATTATGCATGAACTACTGATTTATTGCCTAATGAATCTTTAGATATTTGATGTGTGAAAATATTAACAATTTCAAATACAAAAGGTTGTGTACTGAAAAGTGAGTCATGGCCTCAAACTGAAAAATCAACTGATGTGCTGCAAAGCTGTTTATATTATTTGTCCTAAGTTACCATCCTTTCTGTGTCATGTAATCACTGTTAGACAGTTGTATGATATTGCATGAAGCTTCCGTGCATTTAACGCAGTGCAGAAAAGGGAAACTACAACTGGCTTTGACAGGATTAAATTATACAACTAATCTGTTTTGTTCCAGATGTCAATACAAAAAAGTGACATCAGAGATGCAAATGCAGAACCACATACATAATTTTAATCCCTCATCCTGTGCTGTAGGTTACAAATCTGGAAATTATAGCATGTAGAAGCTTCTAAAACTGGATTTCTTTCTCATTGCTTTAAGATCCAGTACTGATAATAGTAAACATTTTACTGAGTTATTTTGGAATTCCCCATGTGACAACTAAATGAATAGCAAATTGCTTATACAAAATGATGGAGGGAGTTCAGGATTTTATGGCAGGTGAAAAGCATGTCATACATACTGACTTTCCATCTGTGACGGCATACCTAGACAGTGCCAAACTGAAAACTAGGCAGCATGCAACAGACGAGAAGACAAAGTGTCATGGTCATTTAATTTCACCAAGGGAACTGGCATGTGCCACAGAACTCATTGACACCTATTGCAAAATAACAATTTCATGTGAATGAATATAGGTACACCTATGTGTATACACATATGCATATATATGAATTCTATATGCATATACATTGCTTGCTTGGGTATTGTATTTCATTATTATAGAGACAATCCTGTGTTTCTGAAACAGCTGTACACTTTAGGTCTATGCTAGTGTGTGTGTTTTGCAGGTGCCAAATGGCAAAAAAAATGTACATTTTTTAAAATCTGTACAGAGTCTGATAATTTTCTAGTGCAGAGAAATTCCTCATTGTGCGAAGATTGCAAAAAAAAAAGGAATGTACTGAAATCTGTGCGTCTATTTTATTTTTAAACCACCAGTCTCTCAATAAGAAATAATAAAAAGACTGCTTTTGTGGAGCCTAAAATGCTTTATGCTTTGCTGCTGCAAATTTAGTCAGCAAAAGCAGCTAAACTCGTTGAAAACTCATTTATGAGTTGTGCTGACATGAATGAAACCATCAATGGTGCAAAAACAATGACAGAAAGAAAAAAAGATTTTTTATTTTAAGCTTCATTGAAAACAAAAGACATAACATTTGTCCAATAGAAATAGTTTGTAATTATTAGAATTTAAAATGTCATCAAAATCTAAAATAACCATACTTCAAATATTAGTGGACCAAAGGTAGGCTAAATTTGTTGCAACAAGAAATAAAAAAAAATCTAATTTATTACAGCAAGAGATAAAAAATATTCTAAAGATGACATAGCACAGTTACCTCCAGACTTTTGGCCAAAGTTGGTATGATGTGGCCATGATTTATTTTATACTTAGCTTTTAGATCCCATGGCTGTTTGGTGATCTGCAGCATTCAGAATAGAATAACCACAGTAAAGCAGCCCAGGGGCTTTCTGCTGGTCCCTGATGTATGCACCTGCAGATGATTCCAGTAGATCCTGGCAAGATAGTCTTTTGGGCAACAGACACACATTCTGTGTTTTCGGGCAGGCAGTCCACACAGATTAGTAGTTCATTTCTCTGGTGAAGGCTGCTGCTGGCGGTGTGAACAGACCTTCACAAGCTGCCAGGAAGCTTGTGAGCTGAAAAGGAAGAAGGAGCAGAAGCCACTCCAGTTTTCACAAGTAATACTTGTCTTGACTTGAACAATCATTTTGCCTTCACTGCAGCCATCCTATAACTGTCTCCAAAAGAATTTCCAAACTTATCATTTGGAGCAGTTTATATAGGTCTTCTAAGGAAATTCTACTATTGCTTCTGTTGGTGTACATTTTTATACATAGTCTCCATATATATTTTTTTCTTTGTGTATATCTCTGGTTTGAATACACATTTATATTTGTATGCATGGAAGAGTTTCAGAAAAGTCAGGGGTTTGTGTTTCTCTTCTTCCAGTTCGTTTTCCAGGAAGACTTTCAGTCCTTAAAAAAATATTAACTGAATTTTCTGTTTTGATGCACAAAAAAGGGAATACTTTTAAGTTTTCTTTTTATGGATGATTATAGCTAAGCAGATAATAAGGGGTAAAATCTACAAATATTTATTTAAATGAAATACTGAATTTTTCATGGTAATAGTCTAACTCATTTTGTGGTCATTTTCCAAGAATATTCTAGAAAACTAATTTACTGAGAGGGTGATTAAAATATGTATTGTTACTGAATAGTGGATGTACAAAAGAAAGTCATAGTCGGAGTTCTAATATGCAGTTATTGAAAATGAACAATAAGCTATTAGTTCTAATCTCTGGTCTGTTCTGTAGAGAACAAAGAAGAAAACGTGACTGCTGCTTACATGCTAACTGCAGTGATTTGCCTAAAATCTTCCACTGTTCTTTGCAACTATAGTCACACGTCATCAACATCAACTACACCATCTTCCTACAAGAATTCTGTATATTTGTAACTTAATGCATAGTCAAACTTGCCTTATAATATGACCAAACCTGGGCAGAAATAATTGTAGAATAAGAAGTTTATGAAGCCAGAATTTTTGTGGCAAGATTAGTATTCACGTAGATGATAAAGTGCATAGAACAAAAGCCCTGTTTCTGTTTGTTGCTACAGATAAGTAATAAGAGTTCAAAATCAAATTAGTCTTCACTTTTATTCTATACTTGTAGTAAATTGCTTACTTCACTATTAACAAGTATATTTGCAGAGAGACTTTGGCTAACATTAATAAATAAATAAAGGCTGTTACTATATTATGAATCTTTAAAATAATCTCAGATGTCTGTTCAGAGCTGTAGCTTTTAGTATGTATGAGTCTCACACTGTTGATTCTTGCCTTGTGACCACAGGCCTCTGGGTCTCTAGTATGTGCAGCACAGAACCCCAGGTTCCTCCAGTGCTCTATAGCCCCCATGTCAGCCTGGATTGGTCACAAATCAGCAAATACAAGAGCCACACACCAAAGGCTAGGTCATCATGTAAAGATTTGTGCTCAAAGGGCTTCAGCAGGGAGGCAGGCTACATCAGTGCAAGGTGTGTTATGGCCTCCTGCTCACCCTGGGTGACCCACTCGAGTGTGCCATTGTCTGTCGTGCAGATGAAAGGAAGATTCTTTTTCACAACTGTTTGAAAAGGAAGAAAGGAAGCTATATTCAGCAAATGAATTATTAACTCTGAATGACTCCCTCAGCTCTATGGCACAGTCATTGCTGCCCCAGTTTTCTGTCTTGCATATGAAGCATAAAATATCATTCCTGTTCTCAAAGCCTTTTCTTATAGAAATTGGTGAGAGGGCTGGTCAGAATTGGGCAAGATGAGGTAACATCTTCTGGCAAAGGATATATAATTTCACAATTCTATGTTTATAAGATCTTGTTCTGTTCCTGAATTGAAAAGACACACCAATGAGATATAGGTGGGAAAGAATGGCCCTGCATCTTCTCTGACATGAAAGGATTTACTTTGATGCATCCATCAACAGCAAAACCTTTACATTTGGAACATACTTGGTACAGTGGTCTAAAGATAAATTTTAAGCCCTTTTAGCTGCCTCCTTACAGGAATTTGGTACAACTCAGCAATGTGACTTTTCACAGACATCAAAGGGCTGAAAAGAAACCTGTAAGTTAACTACATCAGCCAATGCAGAGATTTTACTGGCTGATAATTCTGAGCCTTACGTACGTAAGTGAGTATTTTTACTGAATTAGGAGGAGTTATGCAAGGTAACCCAGATATTTTCAGGATAAATTAAACTTCCTAGTGTCTTGACTCATGAGTTTTCTCAGATCATTCATAGTAGAAAATTGAAGACAATTGTCTGGGCAAAAAGTACTTACTTTTTTATTATATATCTGCTTAACAATAGAAGTCATTATCTCTGTCTTCCAAATAATGGAAATTAATGGGAAATGAAACAAGAAAGGAATATGATTGTCTGAAAATATAACAGTAAAGTAGGGTCAGAAGTTAAATTTGAGTCAGTGTCTTCTGAGTCCCAAATCAGTTTGCAGAGTGTCTGCTTTTATATCTGTATCTGTACAGATATACCCCTGAATAGCTACCTCTCTATATAACTATTTTTATAAGTAAACCAGGTGTTTTTCTAAATGATCATTAAGATATCTGAGGAACTATGTAGATTCAGTAATATTCTATTATTGAGAACATTATTTACACTGTTTGTTAGTGATTAGAAGGACAGAGAATGGAGAATAAAGTAGATGTATGAAATATTTTGGAGAAAAGCTGTTTGATTATGCAGACACCTAAACACATAGATCTGGATAAATTAATTTTGTATTGAAGTTTTTCAGTGTAACATGGGAAAACCTCACTTTATTGACAAGAACTGTTGGCTGAAAATGTAGTGAAAATGTCAGTCTCTTTGTGTAGATAGAAATGCATCCACTGTGTAAATGTATGCAGTTATGTAAGATGTTTTGACTGGATGTTTTTATGTGTGAGACTTTATTAAGTAATTCCTAAAGAAAAAGAACATTTTATTTTGGGAATTCCTTTCATGTTTCTATGAACATAAAATCTTAGTCTAGAATTGCAATAATTGCAATTAGCTTACAATGATTATTTCTCTTCTCTGTAAATTTAAATAGTAACATAAATATTTAATGTAATTTTAAAAATCAGTTTAATGTAAATATAAATTTGCAATTTACATTTTTTGAGATAGGTTTTGAAAACCTGCAACATGCTTATGGTTAAATATAATAATGGTTTCATTTGACTAGGGAAGTAAAAATGGGATGATCTACCTGAAAGATCATCTAAATTCAGCTGGTCAATGGTTGTATGCAAAACCACATATTGCACCACTGATATTAGCCCTGAGAGAAACAGTCATCTATCTGAGGGTCTTGGCTCCAAATGCTTCCTGAGGAATTCAGAAGGCGAGGGAAACGGTTCCAACTCTTCCTTCCACATTCTGACATCTTCCACTTCTGTTGCAAAGCAGATGGAAGTACAAGTTACATCACGTGCTAAGTGATGCTGTTCCCTCGGTGCAGTCTGTATGAGTCTGATCAGATGCCTTGCTTCTGGAGGCCAGCAGATGGAAAATGGTAGAGAAGCAGAAATTTCTCATTGCCTGAAACTTCCTCAGGGAATCAATATGGAGAGCAACCAATTTAAATAGGATGCCATAGACATGTAAGCTACTAGAAGTCAGTACACACCCAAATGTAGCATTCATACTGATCCCCTTAAGTCCTTCCTATTGGTTCATATGATCATCCCACAGCCAATTTGGAATTGAACCTAAATGCTCTTCATTACACGAGGTGCAAAGCAGGTTTAAACTTGGCCCATAAGAAATACATTGTTAAACTCTTAGGAAAATATACCACTCCATAGTCAAGCACCACTATACTTTTTTAAAATGCTTTTTAATGCTTTTTTTTTATTCATTCTTTGACTATTTTCCTATTTCTCTGTATCTGGATTTTGCTGACTTTATTATTATTATCATTATTTTTTCCATTTTTTTTTTTAATTTTGTGATTTTAAACTAGCCAGGATCAGAACAAAATAAAAATTCACTCAAGGCTCGGGCTTGAACTCATTTTGTAGTTAGGGATTTATAGCAAAGGTTTTGACTTTATCCAGCTTAGCACATGTAAATGTCTTTAGCCCTATGTCTTCTTTTTAGTGTGACAAACAAAATAAAATAAAAATGAATGTATTTGAGGTTGCTCTGTATTCCCAGAGCTGTGCTCTGGGACTGACTTTCTGGCCAGCAAAATCCTCTTTGTTTCTCTTCTTTGTGAGTTTAATATTCTTTATAAGTGACGGGCCTAAATGGGCTTAGTTGCCTCAGTTAGTTCCCAGATAGTCAATTCTTTCCTGAGGTGTTTCTGAATCCTTTCTGGGAAATAAATTCCCAAAATGGTTCACTGGATATATGTGCCATGATCAGAAGGTTACAAAAGACTTGTTCAGTACCTGTGGATTAAATAATACCTGAAGGTTACGATAAAAATTCTGAAATAATCCAAAGAGTACAGTTGCATAATCTGGAAGAGAATATGTCAGTTTCCTTATTTGTAAAAAAAAAAAAATTTTGGACCAATTTTCTTCCTGGATAGTGCAGCCTAAACTGACCTTACAGGATTCAAACTGAGATCAATAACTGAGACTAGAAGTGGCTTAATATAAGTTGGAATATATCACGGTTGGTAATTATGTGGCTTTGCAGGATTTTTTTTCGTCGTGCTTTAGTATAGTTGAGCTAAGTCCCTTGACTAACAATGGAAGGGGTTATGGATAGTCAGCAAATGCAAGTTCAACCATGATCTGACTAACTATTCTAGAAAGTGTGTGAATGAATCTTTGACGAAACAGAGAAACCAGCACTGCATGTTGTGAAGCAAGCAGATCTGTAGAAGCTACTGCAAATGGAGCAGTTTCTCGGAGATGTAGCTCTGTTATCTGTGCTTAGAAAATGTGAGCAAATGTCAGCATTCTCTTTCCCAAATAGGTCTCAGTGAAAATAAGTTTTCCTACCCACAAAATGTAGTTACAATTTTTTGGGAAATGAAGCCATAAAATGAAATTATGATCTTGCAGCAACTTGTAAAGGAAATTTTTAGATATTTGCAAGATTCATCCTCCTTCCTTGTTCTGCCCATGTTATATGGGCAAGTCATTCTTTGCATGAGGAAGAGTCTGATCCTCATTTCTGACTCAAGTCAGAAATTTGAATCTGAATGCTCTGACAACAAAAGGCTGCTGCAGTTGCTAATTGCCAAATCAACTGTTCAGTTAGATGGTCTTTCGAATCCTCCTTTTCCCTGAGCGCCATTACCAGAAACTTCTGAAATCACTCTCAGTCATCCTGGCCAAATGAGTTACCCAAAATGCAATGCTCAAACGGAAAGTCTTGTCAAGTCATGAGAGCAAAGCTGTTGGAGTCCCACCTTCTCTTAAAGAGATCCCACATGAAGCCCATGTGAAATGAGCTACTCTTCAGCACAAAACTACTGAGCTTCGCTTATTTTCTTTTCAACATTTATGCATTCTTCTATTACACTTTATTTTGCAGAGCTCCACAGAGAATTTGATTATTACCAATGAATGAGGAAACACTCCTCCTTCTTAGCCTAGAGTCCCTTGTCCTGAGGGTCAGTCTGGAAGTTATTTTTCCTTTCAAAGTCATTTTGACAGATGTGTCACTCTGCACTTGGAATGATGCAGGTTTACATAAAAAACAACAGACTGCAACTGAAAGTTTATGATGAGGCAATTCTCATTTTGGAAAAGGTAAAATAAGACACAATAGGAAAGGAGCAGCTATAGGCTGTGTAATACCTATAGAGCAGAAACAGTCGATGCATAAAAAGCTCAGAATGCATCAGTTTTCTAAAATGTTTATAATTACAGACAGTTTTATGGTATTAGCTAAGCAATAAAGTAATTTTAAAGTCATGTATTTCCTGGAAGCTAATGATTGGACACTGGATCTGAAACTTCATGAAAGGGCTTGTCATTTTACCTCTCCTGTCATTAGCAGCCAAAAAGAGTTTAGAACTCTTATTTTATATCACAGATGTCTAAAAATACAGAGGAATGTAATTACTTTTAAATATTTTTCTTTCTTCCAATTTAAAATTGTGTTCTTGTCTTCAAAGTTCTGGCCTACATAATAGCTTTTGTTTCTTATTATATTACTCTGTAGAAGAAGCAGACATCATGATTCTGTCAGTAAAGTTCTGAACCAGTTTCCCCAAGATTTTAATAACATCTGATTTATTCCATCTGATCACCTATGGGAAAAAATGGATGAAGTGCTTTACAGTTTTAACATATCTACACTTCTCTCTGCCTTTAAAACTCTAATATATTTTATATCTAGGGACACAGACCAACAAACCAACCACAGTTCAGAAGACATTTTTCCAGAAACATGAAATGTCTCATAACTGTTTAAACTGACAACTTACATGTTGATGGTTTTGTACTGTGGAGCAGAGGGCCATATCCCTTTCATGTGGAAATCATCATAATACTCCTGACTTCATTCAAAATCAGAATAACTTCACTCATTTCTGTAAATGAGTGTCTGACCTAAGGTTTTCCACAGAAAACTGGTGGTCTTCCTGTGCATATTTCAGTTTTGAAGAGTTTCTCTGGAGTGTTTTCTGATAAAACTAGTGATTTTCCCAACACAATGTTTCATAGCAGCTGTATTAGTAAGTAAGTTAAATTATCCAAGAACCAGCCTGTGGTGGCAAGTTGCACATAGTTTTCTCCTTGCTCTCAGAGGCTTCATGCATCCAACCTGCTGGGAATACTCCCTTGCCTAGACTTTTCCATGAATGCTGCTTGGGCATTGTATAGGACAGTCCTGGTTGGCATAGTCTTTTAGGGACTATGCTAATAATTCAAGAGTATGATTGTATATAAGAACTTTTGTCTGTGACCCTTTTAGAAGCTGATTTTAGATCTGGTGTCATTCATAGTTGTGTTGGCATTCAGTTTAATTAGGAAAGTGATTATTTTTCCTTAAAATTGCTACTTGCACAAACTATGTCCTGTTGGTTTCAGAATTGTTCCACAAGTTTGGTGTCTCTTGCACTGAACTGCTTTGCATGTTGAGCAGGTTTTAATAAATTAATGACTCTGATAAATAAGTTCTACATTGTCTCTTGATACACTTTTTTTTTTCTGGAAAATTAAGATGATCCTATATGCACAACTCAAACTAGTTTATAAGTCTTCTTAAAGGCTTTAAGTTGCTCACTGTCCCTGCAACTATGATAAAAGTGCAGCTCTTCAGTTAATGCAATAATTATAATCAAAGTTCTGTGTAAAAGTGGTGAGCCTTGAACAGTACACTGTAGCAACGTGGGGTTTTAGGATTCCATGTGCTCCTTTGTCCCTCTGCTTTGTATACCATTGGTTCATTTTGAAATATGTTCTGCTGTACCCCAAAATCTATTGGTGGGTTCCCTATGCCTGTCTTCCCTTCAGACTCCCCAGGACTGGCTCTGGGGGAGACAGTCCCTCCCCCTTCCTTTCCCTTTATAAGTCGATGTCCGGATCAGCTGGAGGTCTTCCATCTCTGAGCTGCTAGCATCTCCTCCCTGCCCTGTCTCCCTTCCCCCTTCTCCTTCCCTGCACCCCTTTTCCCCGTTACCCTAAATAAACCTCTCTGGCAGAACAGAGATGGAGTCCAGTTCTTCCTTTGTCTCACTATATTCCTGCTTGAATTATATTCCTGCTTGAGGGCTGCACAGGCCGGCCTGTGCAGCCCTCCCGGACTGTGATACATCAGTACACTGAAAACCAGTGTGAGAAATCAAATCAATAAAAATTAGTATGTTTTGCAAATATCAGTTTGCCTTTCTATATGGCCTGAATATCTGCAGTTACTATAAACAGGGCAAATTATGTATCAGTAGAAATTATTAGCCTCAGCAAATGTATGTATTTCAATCCAGAAAGTGAGCAAATGAAAAAACATTGTCAGGTTATGCTGTATAGTAGTTGTTTTTCATTTCAAATATTTCACATTCCGTACCAGAACCTGAATTTCCCTGCTCAGGGCAGACTACTAAACAAGTTGCTCAATTTTTCTGAAACAATTGCTTTTAGGACATGGTGCTGAAATAAAATGTGCTGTCCTTCCACTGTTGATGTATCACGGTCCGGGAGGGCTGCACAGGCCGGCCCCACCCCGGACCGGGGTCCCTGGTCCGTGTTATTCCACCGGATCTAGGGCGGGCGGCCCCCGAGGTTCTGCGGCATGGCGTGAGTCTTCCAACCACATCAATTCAAGCAGGAATATAGTGATGCTAGGAAAGAACTGGACTCCATCTCTGTTCTGCCAGAGAGGTTTATTTAGGGTAACGGGGAAAAGGGGTGCAGGGAAGGAGAAGGGGGAAGGGAGACAGGGCAGGGAGGAGATGCTAGCAGCTCAGAGATGGAAGACCTCCAGCTGATCCGGACATCGACTTATAAAGGGAAAGGAAGGGGAGGGACTGTCTCCCCTAGAGCCAGTCCCGGGGAGTCTGAAGGGAAGACAGGCATAGGGAACCCACCAATAGATTTCGGGTACAGCAGAGCATATTTCAAAATGAACCAATGGTATACAAAGCAGAGGGACAAAGGAGCACATGGAATCCTAAGACCCCACGTTGCTACAGTGCACTGTCATGCAATCAACTGCATATAGGTAACTGCAATCCAGCTCATGTACCAGCAGGTCTGTCAGAAATTTACTTCCTTTGATGTAAACATGTATGGAATTATTAATGTTTTTTCTTTTTGCTTAATTTTGTTGTTTGTGGCTGGCACGGGTCTTTCCCATGGGAATTCCTTTTGTGTTTTGTAGACAAAGATAAAGTTTGGATGTTATTAAAAACAGTGTCTTGAGATTTGGACAGTTCAGGCCTGGCCAATCAGGCCTAGGGGGAGGTTTCTGACTGACCAATCTGGGTGACCTTTGAAAATTCTATATATATGTTGGATTCAAACAATAAAGCGCTTTTTCTACGCCACGCAGAGAATCGGGGCTTTCCTTCTCTGCTAGCGGCTCAACAGCGACAGTTGTTATTGTTTTTCTTTAGCTGAATACATCAAAGTTGCTGGCAGTTTCATTATTAGCTGGCTAATACTGACATTGTTAACTTTCATTAAGTCAGTATGGAGCTTAAATCCCACTGTTCTTTCAACTTCCATTAGAAACTATTTAATTGAAGTTCTTCATACAATGTCTGTTAACCCTGACTGAGATGTGCTCAGTTTTTTAAAGAAAATTGCAGCTGTTCCAGTTGGGCCATTTACATCTGTAGCAGAAGGTCACCTACCAGTTATGAATGAAATTGTGACACCTTAGGGCTTGTGGTATTTTATTTATTTATTTATTTGCTTGCTTACTTATTTATGTAGAAAAATCCAGTTACTATGCCAAGTCAGGGCTCTTCTAAGTTCTCTGCCAGACTAGTCTCAAATTTGGATCCTGAGCACATAACCACCCTATAAGTTAATATTGCCATAATGTTTCCTGAGGTGCCGAAAGTGTTCTATTTCTGCAGTAAAATTTCCAAAAGCAATCAATTTTTGATAGTGGGGAGTAGATCGATGTTTCTCTTATACTGGTACCCACCAGGAGTCATATTCTAGGGACTTCTTTTAGCTTTTCTGCACAGTCTGACTCAACAATTATTTACTGCATGCTGAGCAGAGTATGTTCTGCATACAGCATCACCAAAAAGGGCTGGTTAGAGCACTCACTATGGATGCAGATGATATAAGTCCAGCTCTTTTTCACCCTTCCCCTCACTTTAAGAGCATTTGAATGCATCTTTTCCAAGAGAGTAATTTAACTATGAGTCTCTTTGGGTCTGCCTCCCAGATTCCTTAACAAACCTTTCATCTGAGACAGGAATACTCGCTCCATCTATCTAAGCTCTAAAACCTAAAATCAATCTGTTTTCTGTCTGTTTTAAGAATTCATCCAAAAAGAAGCATTTTCCACATGACCAGGAAGGCATACATCTCTATACTACTTTTTTTTTGGGTGGATAGAAATCTCAGCTCAGATTTATCTTGTCAATGAGGAATTTGAATGCATCTCAGCTAAAAAAGAGCTATGGGATAACTCAGCTATTGGATAGAGGGGGGAGAATGCAATGCTGCAGAGGATATCTGAGAAATGGCTGGCTTAGATGTGTTTTCAATGTTGTCATTGCTGGGATGTGGATCTTGCATGGCAGCTCTCTTCAGTCCTTATTAATGCTGTAAGAGTAGAGTGATCACCTGTGAAACACCACGAGTGGCAGGGACAGAGGTTCTTAGCTTACTCATAGCTGCTGTGTGTGAGCATTGCTCTAAAAGCATTAAGAGATGTATCTGCTGGTAATGTAGATGGAGAGTACATTCAACATTGTCAATACAGGCAGGGAGAATACTTCTCCCACTTATTTTCTTGTGAATTCCTCAGCACCCCTGTTACAGCCATTTGAGAATTACTTAATGGTTTTATTATATAAGCATTATATAGGTAATGTTTTCCTAAATTAATGGCTTTTTTAATGGATATTTGAATATCAAAAATGTATTAACACTAAAATTAAACAAATATTATTATACTTCTGGTGGCTTTTCCTATAATTTTGATTACATACATACTTCCTAAGTTACCTACTCCTTGCCTACTCATATGGTAATTATAGTCTTTGGAAAAATTAAGAAGTTACACTCAAGAATCCGTTACAGTCTCCACACCTTAGACTGTCTTAGGAAGAAAGTCAATAATGTAATTATGAGACCTATTTACCTTTTGAAAATATTTCTTCATTGGAGCAGTATCTTCCAAACTTGGTTAGGGTTGTTACAAGAGGGAGTATTCCAAAGCCTGCTGTCAGTTTTCGTCTTGAGAATATTTTAATATCTGACACCAGAATTACTGTTTAATTAGCTGTTAGGAAGTATGTGTTTTTGTGCATGTACAAGTATTTTTCTGTACATATAAAGTAGGAAACCTTTTGCTGTTGCCATAAATGTCATGTTTTGATGGCAGTGCATCCTGCGTGTGGATGCAGGAGCTGTGCAACCACATGTCAGCCCTCATCCCAGGAGACATGACTTGGACAAGAGAAGGAGAAGACTGTTGTTTTTCACAGCACCTATTAAATCTACCCCCACTCCACTAAGTGATATCTAATTTCATATTATCAACCTCTTTGATTTTTTTAACTTCCCAGATGCAGATATCAGAGTGCACCTGGAGTTGCTGATTAAGTCTTTTTCGTACTTAACCTAAGCAGTGCTAATCCTCATGTGGATAGTTTAAACAGCTTCTGCCAAGTCATATTTTACCATGAAGGTGAACCAGGCTTCTTCAATACGTCTAGGATCGAATAATATACCATCAATCCTTGTTTCTTAATGACATTATCTTGAAAAAAAATCTACTTACATTTGGAATTAAATACAAATATCCAGTAAAGTTTCTCTGAGCCCGTATAGTATTTTACTTGACCTTCACAGCTGTCTTGCTTTGCATAAATATTGTCTTGAATTTATTTGTGGGGTTTTTTTGGGTTTTTTTTTTTTCCCCTGGTAATACTTCAGTGGTTGCCCCATGTTAGTTTTAAATGCAGATATAGTCTGGTCTGCTCAACACTGAATAGTGTTGTATGTTTTTCCAGCATATTTTGTCTCTTGGGTAGTAAAATCTTCATGCAATGTACACTGATGACAGGAATGTTATCTCTAGGTTCTCTGGGCAGCCTCTATGTTTTTAGGAAAGTACCTATTACCATGATAGTTCCATCAGTCCTGCTCTGTGCTGGTTATGGTTTCCCGCTGTTGCTTGTTGCTCCTTGCTCTACAGCTCTACTCTTCTCTCTTGTGAAGAGATATTGTTCTCCCTGTCCTTACTTGAGCACTATTTTTGTACTATGAAATGCTCATGTTGCTATTTCAGCTCTGTTTGGCTCATCTTCCATGTATTGAGGCCACCTGATACAGGACTTCTGCTTTGGGAATGGTAAGTAACATTGTCTGCTCTTGAATCTGAGTGACAGTGTCTCTTCCCAGAAGTGGGCTCCTTTTATATGTGGGTTCCTTTTATATATGTGACTATTTTTTCTCTTATTAGCTCTCTTTTGAAGTCTACATATCTGCAGCACTCAGCAAACCTATCAACTGCTGTCATGAAATCTTCATTATTTGCCTTTTATTCCTAGCATTTTATTATAGCAAGTGATCCTATCTGATTCTCTTGGAGGAAGTCACAAAGAATAATAGAGTACTCCAACTTTTGAGGCATGATTTCCTGTCACTGTAAATTTAGACAAAATAACTAGGAAGGAACCAGTTCAGTTGCACTTTAAGAATAGTTTGATAACAGTTTGTTTCTTAGTCACATTAGAAGATCTTAGTCAGCAGCTTGCCACTATCACTTGTTCTTCTTGAATTGGTTTCCTTAACTCCATAATGAAAATGTGTTCTCTAGAAAGTTTGTCTAAGTTATTACTTTTCCTTAATTAGTTTAATAACATATATATGTTATTAATAACATTCTATAATATAAAACTAAGACAAGAAATTGTGATACTTATTGTGCAAAACTATTTTCTGTGACTGAAAAAATCCATGAGGAAAGTTAACTTGTTTTGACACCATCACACATGAGAACAGCATGTTATATAGCCCTGATGGTATGTAATCATATTATCTCATTTCAATCTGGATCACTGGTATTCTTTGCCGTTTAATCAGCTTCATAAGATAACCAGCTTATGCTGTTATAGAATGTTGTATCTGGAGGAAAATTGCTTTTCTGTGAAATGACACAACTGATTAATATCCAATAGCATAGCCTCTGGAAACAGCTATGCTCTCTGGTTAACTGTTTTAGCCATACTGAAAAAGGCAGTGATATGTATTGAAGATTAAATATGTAATTGAAATATATGTTTAAGGAAAGCTGACTTTTAATATAACATTTATTTTAAAGAAAAAATTATCAATATTATTGTCTGATTTTTTAATGAAAAATGGAAAAGGAAAGATTTTTTAAAGATTTTGGTGAATGGTATCTATCAAAGCAATTTTTTGAAAAATTGTTTTTAACAAATACATTTTTTCGCAAAGAATTATTCTTCTAAGGTAATTTCCTTCTTTTGAATTTAAAACTAGAACCAACTCATAATGAGATTTTTCTGAAATTACTTTTCCCATAATCATATTGCTAATGGACCTAACACTCAAAAATAAAAGAAATGTCATCATTTGCAAAAAAACCAGTCCCACCTAGTGTCTGCTGAACTTAGTGACAGTGTATGACTCTGAGTCATATAATAATTTAAGATGGAAGGGATTTCTGAAGGTCATCTAGCCAAAATCTTCCTCAAAATGGGACTGACTTGAAAGTTCTTTACAGGATACAGCTTTTCCTGGAAGACTCTATACAGACATAGACACCTGTGTCTGAATGTTGGGGCTTAAAATATGACTTACCACCAGAAAAGAATGTGAAGTTTGTTCTTATTGTTTGGCATGTCTGCCTGCATTTTCTCCAGTTGTGAAAGAGTTTTCAGCTTGAACTTCTGATAAAAAAAAGCTTTGTTGTTCAGTATTCAAATAAGCATTCATTTTAGTGCTTTCCACATTTCTAAAAATACTCTTTTTTTTCCCCCTTTGGTTTAGTTATGAAGCCTGCTGCACATGTATGGACGACAATTATAAATATGAACATGTCCTTTGCATTTTATGCAATTATTTAATTTTGTCAGATTCTGCATGTGAGCATGATGAAGAAGAGAGAAGAACAGCTATTGACCACCTTCTTTGCCCCTCATGAGGGTTGAATGAGAAGTAGGAGTATTGAGTCAGGGTTGTGTGACTGTCAGGAGCACTGGCACAAAAGTGTGGAGGGGGTAGAATCTGGTTCAGACCTGTGCACTGAGAATTGGTACTCAATCTCCCTCTGAGTGGCTTGTGTGGGTGCACACACATCCTCCCCAGCAATCAACTTCTGCATGTACTCTTATGACTCACCCCCACAAAATATTCACAGACAATGTATACACATATACATAGAAATAAACAAATATGCAACTGAATAAGCCCTACAGAAAGACTAGAATTTATAGGTGCCACATTCCGCATCTTAATTAGATATTCTCTTTTGAATCTCATCTAAAGATGCAAAAGCAGGTCCCAGAGCATGTCTATTCATGTTGTAGTACCTTGAACCCTGATTCTAAAAGCATCTAATAGCACTTGATTTGTCAGTTGATACACATGTGATTTAGGATTTAGTTTGAGACTGTGAGAATCTGCTCATTGGCACATGTCTGAAGCTGCTTTTATACACATAAGGATTTTATTTATCATTTCATAACATTTAAAATTAGAAAATAGATACATAACTTTAGAGATATTTTGTGAAATGACATGGAAAAGCAGTTATGACAAAAAGGATAAAAATCCATACACTTAGTGTGCCTTATTTAGTTTGTCAAAAACACTTCAGCTTTTGAGAGAATGTAATGTAATTCAATGAATCTGCAAGTACATTTTCAGTCCATGGAAAATGACTGTCAATTCAAGGTTACTTCATAAAACTGAATCATGAACAAAAATTGCTTGGTGAAGCTGACAAAGGCAGAGAAGTAAAACAAATGAGGAAATGTGTATTAATGAATTAGAAACTAGAACAATAAAAACTGTTAATGGAGATCTGTGGAATAAAAAATACTTTTTTCTGATATATTTTCTGAAATATTTCTTTGACCATTATTGGCCTATCTACGTCTTCACTATGTAGAAAAATTATCTGTTGACTTCAATAGCATTATTTCAATTCATGCGGGCAACCATTTACACTTGAAAAAATAATAAATATTATTCATGAATATTTTCTTACACAAATGGAATTGCAAAGCTATTCCTTTCTTCATACATTTTTCACCCAAATTCCACTTTAAGCTAGCATTAAAATAAGAATAAATTTAGTAATTCATAAGCTTATGTCATTATATTTTTCCTTTACACATATTCTTAGAAACATTTGTCTTCTTGTTAATTTTTCTTCATTTCTTGCCTTCAAATTGTCATGTGAAGCATGAGATGCTTATAAGATTACAATTATCTACTCAGAGAGAAAGGTTATTTATCAAGTAGAGAATTAGTGAAAACATAAAGCCATTAGTCTCTTTCTCCCCTTTGTTTTCCATTGCAATTCCCTAGCTAGAGCTGAGTTGCTGTCTAGACATCTGTATTTGCACAGATAGGAAAATTAACTATTGATTTGGCCTATATACAAAACTCCAAAATATGAATGCAAGCTGGGTTTGCCAAAAGGAAATGGTCCTGGGTATAGTCAGACATTCCTGGAAGATGAAAAGGAACAGATTACATTTCCTTCAGCTGCTGAATACCAAGAATATTGTTCTCTTTTCTTTCATGTTTCCTTTATGTTTTCCTTTCTGTTTCCTTCATGTCTGCACAAAATTAGGCATTTCTTGCGGTCTTTTAAAACACTGAATCCTGCTCAGTGTATGCAGAGAAGGCCAAATTCTGGACTCTGATTCCAAACTTGAAAGGCAAGTATTATTCAGCATTTCTATCTGGCCATCAGTATCTGTCCTCCTTGTCAAACAGGCGGTTTCATGAAATTAGTTTGCATTTACTTTTAATGTGTCATCATCTGTTTCAGATATCTGCATTGCTACAGGGAGGCATTGTGCTTCAAACGAGGCAGCAACAAAATTGTTCAGACCACACAGCTTCCTGAAGCACCTGTCAGCAGCTGCTCGTGGTTGGGCCAGCACAAGGGCTCTGATTCTGGTTCAAACTAGGCCAGGTGAGGGTACAAGGAAGAAAATATTATAGTATCTTTCTCTTGCATGAGATGGACTCAAAATCTCAGCAAGGGCATAGTTTCATCATGCAGAAGCTTTGGCAATAACTTGACACTTCTGCATCTCCACCCCTTGCTTGTATGTGTTGCAGGATTGTTTTTAACCCATCGTTTCCCTCAGGTAGTTTGAGTTTAGAGTAAAATCTCATAAGCAGTTGAGCTGAAACTTCAGGAAGGGTAGACTGCTGGGACAGGGGAGTGGGAACATGCTACAGAACCACCGAATGGCTGAGGCTGGGAGAGGTATCTGGAGGTCATTTAGAGGTACATCCTCCTGCTTGAGTAGGGTCATCTAGAGTCATTTCTCCAGCATCATATCCAGAGAGATTTTTGATATCTCCAAGGCTGGAGACACCACAGTCTCCATTAGTGACAGTGTCAGCACTCAGTTGCCCTCAAACTGAAAAAATTTAAGCTTGACTGTCATTAAGTATTTTGTGTAATGACAGCCAGCTCTAAATTAGAGCTAAGAGTCACTTTTAGAAGTTCATAACTTCCAGCTCAGGTCTTAAAGACTTCAAGCACCTGTGCCTCTGTAACACTGTCTATGTCAATCTGCCTGGATATATCCCTACTAGTCAGTTCTAGTGTGCTTTGCAATGCTTCAGGGCATAAGAATGTGATTGTCCTTGCTAGGCAATTCTCGGCACACTCCTTAAAAAATATTCAGCCTGTTGTAATTATTTATGTCCCCCAACAACTCCTGCAAGTGTTCTGTCAGTCAGAGCAGCTCATGACAATACACTGTGAGCAGTTTGCCTTCAGCTACTGCTGCAAATGCACCACCACAGCTACCCAGTCTTGGCAGTTTTTAGGGTAGATGCCAGCCATTCTGTGAATTATCCCAGTGCCTTCAGAACTCTGAGGCATGTTTAATTTGCTGGTACAGAAATGGCCTGTGTCTGCAGGATATATGAATATGTGCTGATCCCTGTGACTTGAGCTTTAGTACATCAAGGTGCTTTATGTGCTCTTGATACAACGTGTGTGCGGCAGGCAAGAACCCTGAAACTGTCTCTTTTCTTCTTATTTTCCTAGAAATATTTTCATCAGCTCTTTTCTTTTAGAACTTGTCCATAACTTGGGTTCTGTTTGTGGATTTGCCTTTCTGAATAGCCCTCTGGCCAGGAATGTCTATTTCATTTAATTTTTTTTTTTTAAATTCCCACATCAGAGTGGATAATGTTGTGACTCAACCACATGATTAACAAATCAGCTTGCCTAATTTTAGCTGGAGTACAACTTTTCAATGTGCTTTTAGCCTTGAAAGAACACATTTTAAGATCAAAAAAAGCTCTGAGCAGATTTTTGATTGAAAACTGCAATTGCTATCAGTATTTCCAATCTATTTCAGAGCTAGAATGAGAAAATAGACTTTTTTAAACCACAGTATTTATTTTTAATTTCACCTGCATTTGAGACCTCCTGCTGGCCTACTTCTCTGTGTTTTTCTCAATTTATATTCATTGTAACTGAGTTGGGGAGAAAATTGATCACTACGTTTGGAATGCTGATGAATTTCTGTTCTTCAGCTCTATGCCTCTTTAATACAGCTATCTTTGCTTTGTAAATGTATATAACTCAAGAATATACATTAGTGAAATAAGACATTTTGTTTCAATAAATTGAGGACATCTACTTTAATGCTCTCCTAAGATCTGCAGGACATTATAAAGAGTTTGAAGTTATAGTACCATAATATAAAAGTGTTGCTTTTTGAAGATATAAATAAAAGACCCCAAGAATTATATTTAGGTAATAATTGTATTTAGGAAATTACCTTTGTACTACTGTTAGCATTGTTGATCAATTGAATCCACAAATGATTAATTATATAAAGTTGTTACATCATAACCTACTGAAGAAAATGATGGCAGCCCACAGCTTCTTTTATTCATACCTTGTAGTTGCCTTTGTACCACAGATATTTTTGAAACTTTTTCTTGAGAGCCTGTATCATTTTGCTGTGTTTTTAAGTTTCTTTAAGTTGTGAAATTTACACTTTTCATTGTGTACTCTGAGTTTCACAATAAATTAAATTATCCCACATTTCTCTTTTTACTAGTTTATTCTGTTCAGCCAATTGTTGTATGATAACTTCCAGTGTGGTGAGTCATCCAAAGTGAGCACACCACGTAGACATACAAATACCAGACTAATGTCTATTCTTCTTAGTGAAATTAGCTATTGATTGTGGTTGGCTGTGTCCTTTATTTCTCTTTCTTACAGCAATAGCAAGGAAATTTAAGATGCATATGTATTGACTGGCTGATTATAGCCATTTGTGTAGCATCTTGATTTTAAAATATTAGCTTTTCTAAAAATGTTTGTACCATGTACTGACAACTACTTTAATAAAGCAGCAACTGTGGTTTTAAAAAAGTAGAATGTCCATGTATACAGTATTTTTATAACTAATCAAGAAAATTTGGTATGATTTATGGAGTAAGGAATTGTGCATGCATGAAAATTGAACGTAATAACCATATACTTTTCTTCAGATCATGTTTAAATCAGTTTGGTTTTTTTAATGGGCTTAAATTCTTAAGGATTATTTCATTTTAAATGCATTTTATGAATAGCAGAAGCGGTAGAGAGCAAATTCTTCCTGAACAATTTTCAATACAGACTACAGTATTTGTGAAAGGCTTAAAATTAGCATGTTTGAATGGAGATTTAAAATGCTATAATAAATATCATCCTTTGTGTTTCCATAAAAGAACAGCACTTTCAAGTGAATTTAATGCTCATGGAATGTATAATAGTGACTGGTAAAGAAATGAAACTTATTTATTGTAGCTAGGTACAGAAAGACAGAAGCAGAATAGCAGTTTCCTCTGAAGAAATGGTGTGTCTTACGTGTAATATGGAGAAAGACTTCCAAATATTTTATATCTCTGCAAAAGCATCCAATGAGACCGCGTGCAAGATAGGTAGTTAGTATGTGCATGTAGTTTTCAGAAATTCACTAGAACTGCCAGAAAATTAAGTCAATGTGTTTGCACATACTGGCAAGCAAAGTTTCATCAACTACTGACCTTTCCCTTCTGGCCACTCCACAGGGTCTGAAGAAGAAAAGCTTTGTGGTCAGTTCTCTGGTGCCCAGATAATACATCCATGCTACACAGGAAAAGAAGGACTCATATTCATGAAGGAACACATGCTAAAATCTCACTCTAGCTTCTTCAAATCCCCCAAATTCACAAACTGTTTCATTACTTTGCCAAAGATACAGCTTTTACTTCTGCAGCTTTGGTATGTTTATACTATTTCCTTCTATTTCCAGCATTGCAGGTGGGTGGAGTAAAACGTGCCTTCAAGTATTATTGTTTATGTTTTCCAGAAATGTTGAAATTACTTACCCGTTCACTACATAAATACAACTATATTGTCTGTCTAGCCCTTAAAGGCCCAAGGAGAAGCAGGGAAGATAACTGCCCTCCAAGCACATTCCTTCATGGCAGTGAAAACATCTGCTTGCTTGCCAAAGATAACACTGAAATATTTACACTATTAAAAAAAAAAATCAGCACAAAGAAAATCAGCTACATAAAAACATGCTGGGGGAAAAAAAGCAAAAGGACCAATGATATAACTAAATCAGTAAGCTTGTGTTAAACCATGCTCACTCCCTTCCACTATGCAAGACTGCATAACTTTTATATTGTCTTGAGAAAAGGTGAAATGCAGGAAGTGGAACCCCTATTTTTCCAAGGCCCATCTTTCAAATTTTCTGTTCTCATGATCTAGTGAGGACAGAGGCTTTTTACATTTCCATTATTCAGATTCTGGATTCTCTCCTGAGGGTGACAGGACTGCAAAAGGTTATAAAGATAGCTTAGACTGTAAGACTTTTGACTGCTGGCAAATTTCAAATGAGGTCCTAGTCTACTTCTTCACTGACTGAACTGAAATGTAAAAATACTACATATTTTGAATATGCTTTGATATGGTGTGTCATGCCATACACTGGAACCTTACAATTTATACAAAGTGTACACTCAGTACCGCAAAAAGTCCTCAACAGTTTTTATAAGTTTATACCTTAACTTACTTACTTTAATTTATAAAGATTTAGAAATATGCGCTTTCAGAAGCTTTCAATACACCCAATGTGCATCATCACTGTTAAACTTAATCTATCCAATGAGGTAGGTGTCAATTAACAGCATTTTCTAAATTAACAATATTTTTTAGGAGGATAAAGCTGAAGTAGAGGAAAAGGTCATTCTGTTGTGATATGAAAGTCCTGAATTTTTATCACCAGTATTATATTCATGGTCACAAGGACTTCTCCTAATGTTAAACAACAGAATGATCAGATTTAAACAACAAAATGATCAGATTAAAACAACAGGTTGGCTTTCATTCTAAAGAGTCTTAAGCCGTTTTGTACAGGTCCAGAAACATCTAGAAATATACTATTTTTAAATTTTATTTTATTTCTCTACTTCACACCACAATATTAAGAAACTATTTTAGGTTACAAACATTAATTACTATCTGAGTTTTCACCTGTTCCGTAAAGATCTCCACAATATCTTGATTTTTTTAGACTACAATTATAAGATGCTACTGAAGTACTTATTTTATATATGAGTGTTTACTAACAGTATACACAAGACTGCATTAATTTTATTTTATGTTTGGCTATAATTAGATATCAGGTAACAATTATTGAAAACATTTTAAATTATTTTAGCATCCAGAGCATATATGAAAAATAAAAGCCTCAGACACTCAGCAACATTTTAATAAAAGCAAGGTCAAAAGGTAAAAGGAGGGAGCTGCTGTGACAATGAATTTACACTGATATGCATTTTATTTCTCTTCTGGTTAGCTGGGACTTTCAAATAGCATATTGCTTCAGATTTGTTTATGCATTGCTGTATTTCAGGGAAGTGTATTATAATATTATTAAAATATTGTTTATATGAGTTTAGAATATTAAAATACCATATTTTATTTTGTGCATATATTTTAGCATAACAATATGTGGTAGGCTACTTTTATACTATTGTCATTTGTACCTCAATAGCTAAGGATTTACATTATAATTCTCTATTTCAGCAGTTTATAATTAATCAATAACACTTTGTTCTGGGCTGAAAGATGACACGAAAATTCTATGTTCAGGATCATATATTTTTGCAAAAAAAGACACTTTAAAATCAGAAATAATTTTATTGGAGTATTGTTTTCCTTTTTTATTGTTGTTCAGAATAGCTTATGGTGCTGAGGATATTACAGAAAAAATATCAGCTGATTTCTCCACCCTCTTCCAACAATTTATAGCAATATGTTAAGGGCAGCTGAATCACGCTTTACATAAAACTCACATAATCCATTGCAGATGCATGCTGTCACCTCCACTCTTTTTGTGATTCCCTGTAGGATAGGTATATTCACTTTCACTACTCGAATTTCATGCACTAGAAACATTTTGCTAGGTCGTGTAACTTGATTAAAACTGAGAGGAATTCACAAGTGTTTGATTTGCCTGAGATGAAAAACAGCTGTCAGTTCATAAAAAAACCCCAAACAGGTAGATATGAAAAGAAAGAAGTAGGAAGGGAATGTATAGAGATAGGAAGTGAAGCATCTGCATGCAGTGCAGAGCCAAGACATTTCCAGGGAAGACACAAGATGGCAACTGAGCAATGGAGTTAGCGAGTTTCTGCAGTGACCATTTGAAGGTAAAGCAGAAGGGAAACAAAGCTGTCGTGGATAAACAGGAGGGATGAAATTATGTTTCCATGATTGGCATACTGAAGTATGACTTAGACACTTAGGTTTTTGAATAGCATATGTCATTAATCTAAGTATGTAGATAAGTATTTTTTCTTCTCAAACTAGAGTTCTAATAAAGTGCATATTAAATTAATGCTGGAGTGTATGTTCAGCTCATCAAAAATATACAGTCAAGTCTTGTCACGAGTGGAAACAGAGGGTGGATTGATTTACCAGTTGCCTAGGCCTATGACAACTAATGACCAAACCTATTCAGTGACCAGCACCGTCAAAACCCAGTGTGACTCATAAGTTCTTATAAAGACAGCTGATTTATGTCTAATGTAAAAATAGATTATGGTTCATTAGACACAGGTGAGAACGGAACAAAGAACTAGACAAATTTTACTACACAAAACATGAAAAGCTATTCATAGCTAAAACAAACATATATATATGTTGCCCAAAATAGGGAGATTCAAAACAATACAGCGCTAAAAATGAAAAAGGTACCTATTAATATTATTGTAGCTAGCAAAGAAGAATACAATTTAGGAAACTGAATGCTTCTTACCAAATCCAATTTTTGGAGCTGGGGATGCACCAGATCCTCTCTCAATCCCTCAGGGAAGTAACAACAGAGCCTGTGTCCAAGCCCAGGGGAGAAATCTTTTACTTCATGCTCCAATGTCCATGTAGAAAAGCTTCTACTTTTGCTGAGATTTTCGTGGTGTTTTGTAGGGAAAAGAGTGTGGATTTGCGGTCACTTGAAAATTCTTCACATTCTCTCAGTGTCTCACTCTGAGTTCCAGACGCCAGCATTGATCATTGATAGTCCGGACTAAGCTGTTGACTTAATCTGAGCCATCGATCTCCAGCAGTCAGGGAGAGAGAGAAGGGGGGGGGGGATTTTGTCCTGCCACAAGTCTGGACTGGAGTCACCACACAGTCACCACACAGACTTTTACATTTGAGCCAATCAGTACATAGATATAAATTTTTCTGTGATCCTAATTTAGGACATGTTCAGAATGAGGTAAATATCACCTTAGAAGCAGAAATTCCTCTTTTCTGATTATAAAGGAAGCCTAGGCTAATTAATTCAGACATAAACGCTTTACATAACTGCAGCTTAGCTAGAAGACACCCATTCATGGACATTGTTATTGAGACTACTTTACCTATCATGCTGCTTGCTGTCATAACTACCACATCATGTATTTAAATTAGTGAGCTTTGGAAGCACAGAATTATGGCTTTTTCATCCAGGGCAGGGTATCTTCAAATACCAATTTTAACCAGGTCTCAATCCCCCATTGCATTTTTGGAATGTAAAACAGATATACTACTCTGCTGGAGCTTTTCTTCATTTGATTGCCTTCCAGCCTCCTGCTGAAAACCACTTTCCAAAAGTAACCCAGTCAACCTTCAGGCACCTGTAGGCCAGAGTCACTGATTGTCCCTTATGGTAACTGGTGTTTGGCAGTCAATGCCATCCCCAGCCACAGCAGACTAATCAGGAGGTTGACACATGGAAAATCCTACTTCCTTCCCTTCTTCATCCTCTGTTCTCATATTTGGACAATGTCAATATGCCTCTCAGATTTTCTTTTTGTTTTCACACTGGAAATAAAAGGGGGTTTTACAACTGATTAGCCATTACTTAGTTTTAAGGACATATTTGTGGCCTTAAATGAAACATTTTCTTTAGGAAAAAGCCAAATTGAAATATTTGAGCAATGATCAGTGCACAGGTAACACATACTGAAAATGTGACACTGGCAGAGACCCTGTGATAACACAAAGCAGGCTTGGCATAAAATGAAATTAAAGTTATATCTATTGAAGGGCAGAAAAGAGGATGCCTTTTCAAGAATATCTTATTCCTGAGTATCTAGCACACACCTTTTCCTTTTCCTGCATATGTTGATTGGGGTAGAGAACTGAGACATATTTACAAGATAAGAGCAGTGAAGAGTTTTGATTGCTTTGTGAGTATGTGGTTGTATATTATTTATGCAATAACAACAGAACTGGCAATTGATCTCTTAATAGTCACAGCCTAATCTTGGATCTCAGAGCATGAAGATTCTAAGGATGGAGGTTAACACTGAAAATTGTCATGGATTTTAGATTCAATGGACTGAGAATAAAAAGATAAATGGATATTTAAAAAACATGAGCATGCAATATGCAAATCAAAATATTTACCTTGGATTTCTCCGAGTAAGAAGAAATAAAGAAAATAGAAAAGCAACTTGGATAAATGTCATTGTCCTGTTTTACATCTGTATTGGCTGTCCATTTTATTTGAATAATTATTATAACTAAACATTTTTTTTGCTAAAAGTAGTCAATAATGGCTGGTGACAGAATACACTAATTTTCTTTGTTATGGCTTCCAAAATTTTTTGGTATGAATAATGTCTGTTTTGAATAATGTCCATTGGTGTTTGAGTGCCCTAAACAATTGAAGTATTTCTTCTCTTAGCTTTAGAGCAAAAGTTAGTTCTGCAGCTAGGCTCACCCATCAGACACACCTGCCTATATAGACAGAGAAGCATACCCACAAACTGAAATATTTGTTTTGGAAAAATGAATCTGTTCTTTAAAAAAGCAGTGAAAGATCCACTCAAGTATGTAAAAGATATACTGTTATCCCATATACAGATAGAAAGGAGATAACAAATGATGCCCCAAATTATTTTTAAGAAGAAAAGCATGTGGCATACTCTATACTACCACTCATAGAATTAGACCTGTTTCCAATTAGTTTATATAATCAGGGATTCCTGGTCCAATTCATGTATGTTTAAAATACTTAAACTGGCAAAAACTGACTGCAGATCTGAAATTTATTTTATACTTTGAGTAACACTGTACAATGTAATGTTTTTAATAAAATCCCCGTATTTTTCAACACATCCTCTGCATGATCTTGATGATAATCCTAGATAAGCACAAGAAGAACTGTGAAATGCATGGCTGCAGATAGTACCAACAGGCATAATATGAAGAAAGCAAGTGAATGCTTGAGGACATTATTCCAGGGAGATAAAATTACCTGATGAGGGGAAAACTCTGAAGCTCTTTTCCATTATTTGTCATAGAGCTTAGAAACAGAACAAGATATTTTTGGCCCTTGTATTTTGCAAATGAACAAGAAAAGAGCAATAAAATATCTTCCTTATCTCACATTTTCACATTTTACTGTAAATTATACTCTTTCTTAGGAGTAATATTAATTTGGGGTTAGATCCATGAAAAGATTTAAGCACTGCAATGCCTAGCATTTTACTAACTCCTTAAAGCATTTTACTGCCTTGTGGAATTCCCCCATTTCACTACTTAGGCTTCTCATAAATGTCTGGAGAAAATTAGGTGCCAAGAATTAAGGTCAATAACAGGAATAGGAGCTCATTTCTAAAGATAAGATGCATTAAAGTCAGCAGGTAACAAAAGGAGACATTGAGCTACCTAATAAAACAGTGAAAACAGGGCTTGAACCCAGGTATTTTAATCCCGATTACTAGATACCATTTCTGTGCTCTGGTTCCTGACACCAGCTGCTTATTCCAACATCTCTGACAGAACATGGCTAGAAGACGAAGAAGAAGAGAGTTTGGTTTTCTGTCCCTTTTTTGTTATCTGTTCCCTCAAAATTTCCATGCAATACAAAAATACCTTATAAGGAAATAGGTTTCCCTTACTGCTTCCTGTTAAAACTTTTTTCCTCCATAAAATGAATAAATTTTTGTTGGACTAACAAACATAAACAACTTCCTTCCAGTATATAGCCTACTCCTTTGAACAAAGAGCCTAGGTGTCAGTAAACAATCACTACTCTTTTAAGCGTTCAGTAGAGCATAAAATCAAAGATTCTTTCCCTATCCACTAGCCTGTGAAGTCATGCTTAAATATTGAATACGGAACATATAATCATTTTTGAGTGAAATGGCTAAGCCAGAAGGAACTACAGTGTTGCTTTTGCTTCACCAGGCTGCAGAACAGAAACAAGCCTTATGTTAATGACACTGGCATGGGTTTGTGAGACAAGGATGGGGTGAATTTTCACATAGGACATCCTCAAAATCTGGAGAAGTGACCTTCTTTGCTTTTTAAGCTGGAGAAAACAATGATTTCCCAATTCTATTTGTTTTCTCTCATCCTAACAGATGGCATACCAATTTGAAATTGTTCTATTGAAACACATTTGTATCATTGCTGAACAACTGTTGTGAAATTAAGTATTTATTGATAATCTGCAGCTGAAATCTTGTTGTCCCCTCTCTAGTGTTCTGTCCTTATAAACTCTCTGCTCCAAAATTTAGGGTCAGAATTTTCAACTGAGCTGACCAATTGAAGTAGCCAGTGCTTTTTTAAAAAGCAAATTATAACCAAAGTGTCCAAGTGATTGGCACGGCAGCAGCATCCAACCTTTTGTAAACCTTTGAGGAGACTAAATCACAAGTCTAGTGCAGACATTGAGGTTACCAGACAACAAAAAATGTTCTGACTGTTTACTCTGTCTTACTCTGGAATAACGCTGGCAAATCACAGTGCAGCCATGCCTCCTTGCCTGTAGGCAGCAAGTCTCTGTGGCCCTAGCTTATGCCTGGCTTCTGTCCACAGATTGTGGGATGTTACTCCAGCTGACTGCTCCTGAAAAGAAGAATCCAGGCCTCAGCTACGTTACAGGGACACAGAAGAGCACAGGCTTTAAAAAATGATGATGATCAATAACAGTTGGCAGTGGAGGTAGTAGAACAAGAGCAATCGTCATTTGTACATTAAGAGTGCTGTGGTGCAAGCATGGTGTTTGAAACATACCACAGCTGTCTTTGCTTCTCAGGTATTTCCATCTTTTGACAGCTCTGTAAACCTCCTGCCCCTGTCTTGTTCCTCACCTTCATCACAGGCCAATCTAACTGATAATTCAGCTATTTCTATGACCAGTTCAGTGTTTATTTCTGCTATTCCTTGATCTTCTACCCCTAAAAAGTCCTGTTGTTGTCTGCACTTTTTAGTATTCCTGATGAATGAATGATCCAGTTCAATACAGGGATTCAAAGCTGAAAACTTGTCCATAGCTGGCAGAATGAATGTATTTTATTTTGCTACCTCTATTCAAGAGGATTCAGAGATCCCAATGATACTGTACCTCTTTACTGCTTTTAACTAGACCATGGGAGATAATGAATGACTAAACCTTTGGATTTATTCTTTCTTTTCTTTGCAGAGAACAAGGAGATTGCAGAGACTCTTGTCCCTACAATCTAATGCAAATTGTGCATAACCTATAAGTATGGAAATCAAGGGCATAATAATAAGCCAAGTCCTTTCAAATAGCGATATCTGGTGGTATTTGCTGTAGCACAGCAGTACGCTATGGATGAGATGGGAATGGCTAAAGTAATAGAGTATTTCCAGGTGTTAAGCAGAGGCTCAGGGTTAAGTGCTGTGCCCATGACAACCCATCGAGTGTGTGCAGAGCTGGCACAATGTCCTACCGTCCTAATGCTTTGGTGTGCAAAAGCTGGGAGTGACCTTCAGGTTGGAATATTTTCACATGTGTTCTGGTTTTGCTTGGGATACAGTTCATTTTCTTCCTAATAGCTGACACAGTGCTGTGTTTTTAATTTGAGGATAATATTGATAACACACTGATCTGCTTGTTGCTGAGCAGCACTTAGCCTAAGTCTGGGACTTTTCAGTGTCTCATGCTCTGCCAGTGAGGAGCTGCACAACAAACTTGGAGGACCCCATGGCCAGGATGGCTGACCTGAAATGGCCAAAGAGATATTCCATGCAATAGAATATCCCAGTATATAAACCAGGAAGGGCTGGCTGGAAGGCGGGAATCACTCCTTGGGGATGGGCCAGGCATGGGTCAGCAGGTGGTGAGCAATTGTCTTGTGCATCACTTGTCTTTCTTGGGGTTTATTTCTTACCTTTCCCCCACCCCCAAATTACTACTATAATTATTAAAACTATTATTATTATATTTTTTTTCCTATTAAAGTGTTTTTAACCAACAGCTGGGGTTTTTTAACTTTTTCCCCCCACCAAGGGGTATAGGGGCAGTGGGGGAGAGAGCAACTATGGAAAGATACTATTCCCTTTATATTTTCTGGCCCACTTAGGAGATGCAGATTGCCACACGCAGAGGTTGTTTTTTCACCTGAGCTCTGGAAAATAATGTATTCCTTACTTACCAAGCATAAAAAATCTTTACACATGTTGAGGTTATTTCAAAATCAGACTTAATTTTGTTTCAAATGGGATTTGAATTTCAACTGAACTAAGGCAACTCAATGAATTTGCTAAACATGCAAGATTTTTTTGTTCAGAAATTGTACTTAGTACAGCATAGCACAGTACCACCATTCTGGTGGTTTTCCCTAGCTGAGAGACAGCAAGGACTATCAATCTGATATTCCTCTTTTTACCTGCTGCTGCCTGCCTGCCTGCCTTCTTTCTTTCCTTCCTTCCTTCCTTCCTTCCTTCCTTCCTTCCTTCCTTCCTACAAGAATTCTTTTCTACATTGGTGCACTGTGGGAAGAGCTAGGTTACAAAACTAGCAGACTGGAGCAGTGAGATAGTGAAATGACTTAGTGAAGCCTTGCAAATTCCCATCATTTCTCTCTCTCCACAAATTGTTTCTTTTTATGAAATTTTGCATTTGGTGGGGTTTTGATTTATTTTTGTGGGGGAGAGAGAAGGGGGGCTGCTGGGGTTCTTCTTTGAAACAATGGAGCTTTTTTTTTGAAGACAAGAGCTCAGTAACTCACTCATTAGGTAGTATATTGTCGCTGTTGAGCGGCTAGCTGAGGAATGACCCAAGTTCTCAGACAAGGAAAGAGAGGAGAAGAGAACTTTATTGTTTTGAATTCCATATATATAGAGTTTACAGAGGTGCTCTAGATTGGTTAGCTCGAGGCCTCCCCCTAGGCCCAATTGGCCAAGCCCGAACTGACCCAATCCGGAGAAGTTGTTTGCAAAACATCCAAACTTTATCTTGTTTATGAAATATAGCAAAATGTTCCCACGGGAAGGACCTGTGCTAGCCACAGTATATAAAGTAGAAGGGAGAGTCAATATTAGAAGGAGATAAATAAACGGAAAGCAGCTTTTTTATGGTATGAACTACAAATAAAGGAGATAGAAGTAACATTTTAAGAAATATTTATATCTCGATTTATTGTCAGTTTATCCCAGTTGATGAATTATCATCTGTAAATGATGTAGGAGAAACTGGCACCTTCTAATTTGAGAAATTTCCACTGTTACTAGCCCGGTATTGTCAAGATTGATGGAACATGACCTACAGGCTCAAAAAGCTCCTAAGGTCATTTCTTGATCATTCCATCTTTTAAATGCAATTTTTTTTTTTATATCTTCAGGAGACTATTTTTTTTTTCTTTTGCTTGGGTAGCTGTAGGGGAAAGAAGCAGTTAAAATAGGTGAAAGAATATGCTGCAATATGAATTCAAAAGTGTCATTTGAAAATAAGCAGGAGTCTACTGAGACTGATACTCTCTTCACTTGTGGTGACTCCTAAAGAATGCAATTAAAGAGGCTGTAGTAGGCTCAGTTGTGTCATAGTACAGCAGTAAGCATTTTGCATCTGTTCCCATGGCAACAACACTGCAGAAACAAGTTGTTCAGGCTACAGTCTCTGTCACATTGGTATGGGGAAGCTCTCCCTAGCAGGGTAATAACTATAACTTTCTAGGTCTCAAAAGGCATTGTTTAGAACTGTGCTACTAAACAATGACATACTTAGCAAAGCCTTAAAATACCAAAGAAGGATGAACTGCAGATGAGATAAACACAGTTCTATTTGTAAAAATAATTCGGTATTTCTAGTGACATCACTTTAGCGAAAAACAAAATAATTTTTCTGGCTATAGACACAGTAGGGATTTTAAAATACCTTGAAATTCTGATTACCTGGAAAGCGGTAAAAATCATAAACACTAGAAAATTACTGATCAGACCCAACTGTGGTTTTGTTAAAATAGTCTTATCACTTACGGCATTGCTGGAACTCTTTTTTTGGTATGTAGATGAATGTTTACTGGTGATTTGTTTTTAAAGAGTTCAGATTTTTGTAATGTTCAAGGTAAGACAACAATCACTTTTGCCCATTGGATTCATTATGTGAACTGAGGTTCAATTAGATATTGACATGCTTTATTCAAAAGTAAACAGTTTATTAATGTCTAATCAACTGTTTCTACTAGAAGGGAACAGAAAAAGGTGCTGTGTGGAGAAGAAAAATTATAAAATAAAGAATGAAAAGCACTTGAAAATATAAGGACTTTCTTCTTCTTTCTTATGTGGGAATTCTTCACATTAAAACTGCAGGGATTAGTTGTACTACCTCGTACTACCTGATCGTTCAATAAGATGTACCAAATTAGAATACACTACCTTAACACACTTATTGCATGGTAACAAACACAATAGTTAACAATGAAAAACAGTTTCAGATATAACCTCTAATTTTCACTGCATAATAGTTTAAATTGCCCCTTTTAGGGGAAACTTTCTACATTGTCCTGTGCCCAAATTAGTTCTAATTTTATTTGCAGTTCTTTTAGGTTTAATGATACTCTAGCCAGCTATCTACAAGTCAAGGAAAATTACTTTTGTAATTTAAAAACATCAACTCTATTTGTTTAAAAAGGCCTGTCTAGAAACATCCAAAATATTATATAAGAAATTTAAGCCTAGGTCCAAGGAGGGAGTTGGACTTATCATGGTGACATTATTAGGCAGGTCAACTGACAGTCTTGGGACTTACTCCATCCCATAGGAATTTTCATTAGGGCCACTGCCTCTCTTAAGAAGATTTGAAATGTCACAGAGACAGCCAGTTGCCATGAGGGCACACAGCTGGAAGTTAGAAGTATATCTTTCAGTTGTATCTGCACCATATCAAGAAGAAGACTATATTTTTAGGCAACTTTTTTCCTTTTTAAATTTTTTTATCAGTTCCAACTGGCTGACATAAGCATGTTTCTCTTTGATCCAATGTGTATGGCAAATCCTGCTCATAAGTGCTGTCACTGAGAGACACATCTTCAGAAAAGGACACTTAATTACAAGGTTTTGTTTAAATTTTGTCAATAATTTGTGGACTTGAAAACCAATGAAGCTTTATGAGCATGCTGTAATTTTTTTTTTACTCAGATGATGAATTCTGATCAAACAGGGACACAGCACAAAAACATTTACAAAGACTTTGTAAATGGGCTATGTAGAGATTTTCCTACCACTTTATATTAACTCTGCCTTTCCTTCCTGCCATACCAAACAGGGTCACCCTTAACCAATCATCCCCATAAGAAGCACTCAGTTCTGACTCTGTGATAAATCCAGATTTGATAGATCCAGACTTTCCAAATACCCTGATGGTTACCCTGGTGTGGGAGATATGAATATAGGATAAAGGAAAATAGACAGTCCTCTGGTGGGAAGACTGGGAAAAGATCATTAGAAAAACTAATGTTTGAACATCTTAATGCCAATTTCAATCCATACCTCTGAGGTACGTCTCTGGAGTCTCTACAAAATACACAGGGTTGATGAAATCTCTGTGGAAAGGAGTCTGTGCCAGTTGCTCCAGTGAGCCATTACCCCATATGCTTTAACAGACTGTCTTTCCTCCTTGGTTTTGTCCATTGAAACCCCCCTTACCTCTGTTTTTCACCCCATGGTTTGCTGCCAAGATCAAAACTCTTGTCCAGAGTTTATCTCAGTTTCAGGAGCTACAGTCTTAATGGGCAGTCCATTTCTTCCTTTTCCTATATTCGCGACTTCTGCTTTAGTATTCCATTTTGGCAACTCTCTTCTTCAGGAGGATTCTTTACTCTGATCATGAAGGGCAGTCACAAACATGATTGGCTTACTTCCCACCCCCTGTCTGTGGCTGGTGTTGGCCAAGATCTTTCCACAGTAACTCTGCAATGGAAAGATCATGCCATTGATGATGTGGCTTCATGGCAGCTTTGGGCTCCATCCAGGAGGACAGAATCATTCATTAAAGGTTGCATCTAATTACCACCAGTGATTCCTTCACTGGCAATTTTGAGGAAAACACGGCAAAACTGATTTTCATGACAAGTATAAAAAGCACTCTTTGAGACAATGTAGCCATTCCTCCATTTCTAAACCTTAGGCCACACAAAGAGTATTAAAGCTGTTAAGGACTAAGATCTTCAGAATTTTTAAATATGCACTACTTTTTGAAATTACTGAACTTCTATGGCTAAGCTCAGAAAAATAAAGCAAAAGTAAGTTTGATCTAAGTTAGGCACCAGGGACATAAAAAACGAATCTGTCTAAAAAATACAGATTTTATAAAGTTGCAACATAGCTGAAAATGAGGCTGTCCAAAGGGAATTCTGATAGAAGATATAACAACATATTGCCTGACCAGTTCCGTATTTTACTCAGAAACAAAGAAAAAAGCCCCAACCATTTTCTGAGGACTTTGGAACATTTTTAGTCACAGATGGAGAAGTAGTAAGAAACAGCAGCTGAGAGTAGAAAAAGAAAGAAAATCACCCTTTTTTTCATAAGAAAAGCAGAATCCTTTTAATCTATCGCAAGTTCATATTCTTAGTGGTTAGCTGCAGGAGAAGCTGTTGATAGAGTCAAGAGGGATTAATGACAGGAGAAAGTTGAAAGAAGTGTATTCTTTTCCAGCCAATACAAGTGCAAGTATTTGGAGAATAGATGGACATGATAAAGCAACTTATTATGAAGCTTCATTTTCTCTTAGCTCTGACAGAAAACAGCTGCCTCGGTACTTCACCATTATCTGGGTATTCAAGGTGTGATGAGATTGAGAAGAGTTTATGACTTAGTTTTTCAGCAGCAGTAGTCAAAGTAAAAGGCAAGTAAAGGGCAAGAATTGAGCTCAGCATTTTCATTTTCCACATGGGACACTGTATATTATATTTGCATTTTATATGTTACATGCAATTTTCTGGGCATTTCTCTTCTGACATTTATGCCATATGAGATGGCTGAGTATTTGTTCACTTGCATTAGTGTTATCACTCTTAAATTATGGTAGATTTTTGCTGACAGGAAGATACAGACTTTAACATAAAGAGAGCATAGCCAAAAGGTAGAGGAGGAGATGAATGAATAGGGAAAAAAAGCAGAAAGAATTGAGGGAGAGATGAATAGAGGAAGGCAGAGAGGAAGGGAGACAACCTTTCGTTCCTTATTTGTTTCTTAATTTTTTATGTAATGATAATCCACTTCAAAACTCTCAATCTTAGTTTCTTGTCTTTAATTGTAAGATAACAATACTAAAATAATTTTCTCTGGTACTTTGAAAAACTGAAATAAGGAGCAGCTTTTACAGGACAAAAAAGGCAATTTTTAAAAATATTTCTGACAAAATGTTTCTTTAAACTGTTTCGTTTGGAAAAAGCTGTTCCTTCTTGCTCAAGAAAAGGTGGAAGGTTGTCATAAGAGAAGTCAGACCCATCTGTCTAGGTTACTTATGTTACCTTAATTTTCTTTGCTTCAACTTTTAGTCTCTGTCCTAGGTTGCAATATAGATGTGTTTAAGTATTCTATTACCACCAGCTGTGGCCTGTTAGCTGCTATCACCTGCTAATGACCCACTCCGGATGACAGGCAATGGGCCATCCGTTAGCTGTTATCAGCTGCTAATGACCCACCCGGATGACAGGCAATGGGCCATCAGGGACCCACCGTGTGATTCACGGACTTATCTCATCCCATTGTGGGATGCTCTGCCCAGGAGGGAGGAGCCAGGTGTTCCCACCTGGATATAACCTGGCCTTGGAACTGCCTGAGCTAGCCCTGTCTACTGGGTTCCCGGAGGACAAGAGCTACCACTGGATCTTCAGCTGGAGACTAGACCTTCACAGGATCACTGCTTCAACTGGACTACTTCAGTTGGACTGCTACTACCACCCTAACAGGGTGTTAGGTTATATCTGACTTTGTCAGTGCTTTTCCTTGTATTATTTCACTTATTTTTTAATTTCAATCTTGACTTGTGATCTCCCACTGGTTTGTTTTCAAACCAATATAGTCTCCTAAAATCTCTGTTGGTTTTCTAACTCCATAATATTATGGAAGTGTTCCTACCCAGATCATTATGGGAACTTTCAGATTTCTGTGCACAGAAAAGCATGTTTATAAGTTAATAAAATCTAATATAATTTTTTACTCTTAGGTAGTGTTAGAAAAAAATGAGGGAGACAATTTACTAAACCAAGAGTATCTCCAGGTTCTGATAAGTTCACAAATTGGAGAGGGTAGGGTGGGTCACAGAGATCAGAGGGAACAGGAATGATGTACATGGCAGTGGCTCAATTTGGTGAGAAGTGTCCTTGTTCCAGATAGAGGAAAGGAATTTCCACTCACTCTGCTCCACTGCTGGTGGTTGTCTGAGAAATTCACAAGATGAAGAGCTCTTTTAATGTCTTTCCTTATGTGGGTTTTATTACCAATAAAAACATTAAAGTTTAACAGTTTGCTTCATTGCATTTTCAGAAATATTTGACAGTATTTGACAACATGCCTGGTTGATGTGGTAGTTCTTGGGAATCCATAGAGTTTCTGTATTTTCTTGTACATTGGCAAAGTTAAAATCATCCTTTTAAATTTCAAGACAAGCACTTAACTTCAGTTTTGATACTGTTTAAGATGAGTCTACGTAATCTTCAAAAAGCAGACAGATAAACACATTCTGTGTGGGACAGCTGAAATCTTAGCTAAACTCTTTTAAATATGAACAAACAAAAGTTGTTAGAGATTTTATTCTTAGGGTAACAAATGTATATTAAAAATGTTTTCCATTTTCAAAATATTACCTCCCTACATCAGAACTAACAAAGGTCCATTTAATCTTTCTAAGATTTGTTACTGATAGCTCCATGCTGGGCACTCAAGCTCTTAAATGTCATATTCCTCCAAAATCTTGAATTTTAAGTAACTAATATGTTTGGGATTCTCTTTTTTATTTTCTCAACGTTTTCAGTTTATTTTCAGTATAACTAGCTTTCTGTTAAAGGCTTTTCTCCACAGGAATCAGGACTTGCAAGATTTCATTGCAGAGGCTGAAAAGAGCCTCAGGCTCACTGAGTGCAACATTTTGCTACTCTTATTTTAGCAATACTTAATTCTTATAGGAAAAAGGATAAATGAGAGGAAAACTTTTCTAGATATGATTATAACTAGTAAAGAGAAACTGTTTAAGATTGTCATTCTGGAAGGTAACTTTTTTAAGACAAGCTGAAATAGCAGTCTTCATATGTCTAGGGCAGGAAAAAAATCTAAAAGAATAAAGAGTTCAATCATTTCAGAGAAGTATAAAGGTATTATTCTGGGGACAGTAACCGAAAGCAAAACTATTAAATAGTGCTATTACCTTTAAAGAAACTAAAGTAATATCATAGTTAAAAATCACCTAATTGCAGAGGAAAATTAGGAAGACTATCAAGAGATCAATTCAATTAAATCACTCACCCTCCATAGAACTCAGAAAAGAGAAGAAGAAATATGAAATATAGTATCAAGCTCAGGTTTCTAAGGAAGAATTAAAAAGTATAGCACAGCTGTGTAGAGACAAAATTATAAAGAAAAGGACATAAGAAGAAAAAGAGGCAATAATTAAGCAGTAAAGAAAGTATCATTAAATCATCCTAGAATGATCATAGTAGTCAGATGCAAACGATGGGCCAAAGAGAGGCTTGGACTGATACTAAACTACTAACCAATGATAGTTCTAAATGGTTTCTTTCTGCCAGTCTTCAACAAGAAGATTTACTACTGTCAATGCGAGCAACAATTTTCGTACTGCCTATTAGCAACCAATGGGGTAAAAAACCAATTTAAATAAAGCAAATAATCACTTAAAAAGTCTCAGAAAGGATAATAGATTTGTAATGATCTGAGTCTTGTTTAGGTGCATAAAGTAGTCTCAGAACTACTGGCATTACCTAGAGATGAGGAATTCTTCAGATAAATGAAGAAATGCAACCTAGTACTTTCATTTAATAAAGGAAACAAGTAAATGGCAGTTCTGTTTGGAAGAATATGGAATTACTGAGGATCCCATACTACATAATCATCAATGACCCTCTATAATGGAAAGTAAAACAACAGTGCAGTAAAGAAGGTATATAAAGGGGTGTATATATATGCACATGTATATAAAGGTGTGTATGTATATGTATGTATATATATATAAAATAAAATCCATCTTGACTCAGCACCTTCACATCTTCCAGTCTGTTCCATTGTTAGACAGAGAAAAGTGTAAGAGTGCCCAGAAGCAGCCTGCATAAAACAGAGCATGAAGGACATAGAAGTAGTTACTCAATTTAAGTGCTATCACTGGTGCCATATTTAATATTTTTGCTTCTTTCATGCAGAAAAAATAGTGGTGATTCATGAAAAAGTGTTGTTTGATCATTTGGTGTAGTAATAGACACATGTTGACAATGTTACTTGTGGTAGCAAAACAGTTTGCAAGCAATAAAGTACCAATTCATCACCATTTAATTGAAAGAAGAGGAGGGGGAAAGATTTTGGGTCAGAATTATCTGGTTAAATACAGGTATTTCCTGTGTAAATATCTACATTTCAGCTTATTGTTTAGACTCCACAGGTTACACGAACAAACAGGATTTTCTTGGGCAAATCCAACTCATCTAGATGAAAACTTCTAAGACATAGCAGACAAACAATTCTGTAGAGATGTCTCCCTGTCTGCACTCATAGAATCATAGAATGGATTGGGTTTGAAGGAACCTTAAAAATCATCTAGTTCCAACGCCACTGCCATGGGCAGAGGCACCTTCCACTAGACTAGGATACTCAAAGCCACATCCAGGCTGGTCTTGAACACTTCTAGGGATGGGACATTCACAGCTTCCCTGTTCCAGTATCTCACTGTTGTCACATCCTAACATCTAATCTCAACCTACAGTCATTCAGTTTAAAGCCATTCCCCCTTGTCCTGTCACTACTGCCATTGTAAAAGATTCCTCTCCATCTGTCTTGTAGCCCCTTTAGGTACTGGAAACCTGCTATAAGGTCTCCCCATAGCCTTCTCGAGGCTGAACAACCCCAACTCCCTCATCCTGTTTTCACATGAGAAGTGTTTCAGCTCTCTGATCATCTTTGTGGCCTCCTCCTCTGTGGACTTGCTGTAAAAGTCCATGTTCTTTTCGTGTTGGGGGGCCTCAGAGCTGGATGCAGTGCTCCAGCTGGGGTCTCAGGAAACTGGCACAGGAAATCACCTCCCTTTACCTGCTGTCCATAATTCTTTTAATGCAGACCAGGATACATCTGGCTTTCTGGACTGTCAGTGCACATTGTCAGATCATATATAAATAGATATTGGAGATGTCTTTTATATGTAGATATTTATATACTTATATAAGAAAAGCATAGCTACATTATTCAGAGAAGAGTGGTGTGTTCTGAAAATGATTTATTCCAGACTTATTCAGATGGAAAAACCAGGGAAATTAGTTTAGATAGTCCTCGAGGGTCTTCACTAGTCACTTCCCAATGCAGTATGTGGTTTTATCATTTTCTTTTTCTTTTATTTCCACTGCAGTAAGTGCTGAGTTTAGCAGTAAGGGAGAGAAAAGGACACCTGACTCTTATGGGGGTTTGAGAGACAGGGCAACAGCAAGCTAAAAGCCAGAGCTTAGTGCATATACTATGCTATGGAAAGCACTTGAGTGTGTCTGCAGTGAAGTGCATTAGGGAGTTCACTGATTCCCTTTTCAGTTTGAAGAATGCACAATTCACTGGGAATTTTTTTCCATGGTGCAATATCAGTTACTGTACCAGAAGGCATGTTAAGAGAGTGCTCCTAACCTCTGCCTTAAGAGGTGGTGAACAGTTAAGGGAAAAGAACAGAGAACAGACACTAAAACTTGCAGAATTCCCCACTACTCAGCAAACCTTTGCCAACCTGACTTATGAAAAAGCAGACTGACCATCTAAATCATCAAAAGAATTCCCTTACTTTCTAACTCAGCAGTCGCAGAATGACTATTAAATACACCTCTGGGAAACTTAAGGTTTATTGATGCATGCTTGATGTGCATTTTAAGTCCAGCTTGTGCTACATGTCCAGAATACTGAATGACTGATATGTTCTGCAAAAAATTCTTCAGGACCAAGGTTTAATTCTTAGGTGAAGGCTGTTTCGAAAGAGGTTTGCTTTTCATCATGATCAGCCAGAAAAAAGGAAGAAAGAGCATGGAAAGAATGGGAAGAGTATTTTTTCTGTAATGCAGACTTGGACCCTCAAGTGACGTACCATGCTAGCTAAATATTTAGATAAACAGAGATGTATACATATTACAAAGTGCTGTGGAATTTATATGTTTCCTTTGATTTTCAGGTCAATGTAATACTTTGAGAATTAGACATTATTTTAATTGTACTGATTCCCAAGGGGAAAGTCAGTCCCTAGCCTCTATTAAAAAGAGCACTCATTAAGTGCTTTTCTATATTCAGAGGAGGATAAATTTATGATTTGTGTGTCACATGGCATTCCAACTTCAAGTGCCAGCCAATGTCTACCACTGGCAAGGTTATTCTCCACATCAAAAGTATGCTTCTATATTAACAATATGACAGAAACGTAACTATTATGCAAGACAAATGTTCTCTCTTTAATATGCATCATACACAGGTAATGGCAATAAAAAAGGACTGAAAAAGACAAGATAGCAAAACTATTATTTGAAAGAATGTTGACAAGTGTCTCTGCTTTCCACAGTTTTGTAACACTCATAAGCATGGAAGAGGCTATGCTCATTCCAAAACATCTGGATCTGGCAAGGCTAAAGTCTCATGGCCTCCCTGTGATGAAGCATTAGAAAAAAATATAATAATAAAAACAAGCTTGGATGCCAAAATCAGTGGCAATGCTGATCCAGATATTTCTGGCCTAATGTGGGATTAGCCACAGATATATTCTCTTACCAGCATGTCATAGTTTTCCACTCCCTTCAGACAAAATACGGACATATGGACTCACAGTGGAGCATATAAATATCATAAAGGTCAATAGCACAGAGCTCTAGCTTTCCTGTAACAGAATTTTGCTAGCCTCTTGCCTAACCTCTACTTTCTTTAGTTAACTATCTAAAAAGTGTAAGGGAAAAAGAAACAAGTAATGGACATTGACTTGCTCAGCAGCAGAAGAGAGTACACAGGCCTGTCACTATATTCTTTATTCCTGAAATTTCAATTTGATGAAATGCATCACAAGTTGGCACAGGCAATATATGAACATTATCATTCTTCAACTCATATTAAAATTGGAACAGTTGTGACTGGTGTATTGGCTTTTTTGTGTCAATTGAGAAAATAAGAGTTGAGTTGAAACAGATGACACTGATGAGTGTTGCTATGGGCACATTCAACAATAAGCATGTTATAATGGCTCAAGTTCTTGAATGCTGTCAGCAGCATTTAAGGTTACAGGAGTTTACTGATCTATTGGAGTAGCAAACAGAAGCATTTCTGGATTTTTTCACCAGTGCA
The DNA here is from genome assembly GCA_024500445.1 of Entomyzon cyanotis. Classification (NCBI taxonomy): domain Eukaryota; kingdom Metazoa; phylum Chordata; class Aves; order Passeriformes; family Meliphagidae; genus Entomyzon; species Entomyzon cyanotis. Next base: position 35,172,683 of record JAKEPQ010001018.1, on the reverse strand, counting down.
GTGCAAATAAAAACCTTAAGCATCACTTTTACTGGTATTCAGATGACACAAGGGCTAATTTTTGAGATGATAATGAATGGGAAATGGCATGTTTAATGAAAAGTGAAATACATTACAATGCAAGAGCTTCAGCACACTGAGCTAATGGTGCATGGTGGGAAGGAAAAAGAAAAAAGAGAATGGAGTTGGTATTTTACAGATTGGGGCAGTGTTTTTCCATCCAAGAACTGAATATATTTTATAAGTCTGGCAAAAAACAGTATGAGGGAATTCTGACATAAAACAGCACTGACGGCTGCTTCTGCCTATTGCATCTCTTGCACAATTATAATGCCCTGAAATTACAAAATGATATTTTCTCAGGGGTGAGAGGCCTCACTGTCATTACTATGACACCAGATAACACTTCTAAATTCATTTTCTAGGGAATTAAAAAATAAAGATAAAATTTTTGAGACTGAAGAGGCAGGAATTAGAAATATGTGAAGCTAGGAGTTCATTAAGTGTTTGAGGTATTCATTGTGCACAGGTCAAAAGAAATGCTGAAAATTGGCTTAACACAGTTTTTGTGTATTCTATATCTTTAAAAAAGTTAGCCTGTTATGGTACTTGGTTTACATACTTGGAAAAATGGAATTTCCTGAAGAAATATACAGTTTTGTTCTGTCTGACTCTGGCCATTATTTCAGGACATATCTATGTGCTATAACACTTTTCATTTTTTTAACTGATCCTTCCCTGAAGACGGGTTTTGAGTGAGTTTCTATGATTAAACGATTACTAATTTCCTTGAAGACGCCAAGAAGAGCAACTATACTGAGCCAATGCCAAAATGATAGAGAATATGGCTTTTTTGAACACATCAGATGTGTTCCTGGGATTTTTTCTGGTAGGTTCTTTTGTTTACTGCTTAGCTGTATTTGGAAGAATGCTTGCTGTCTGCTCTGTGTATTTCCTTGTTTCATTGGGTTCATTTAATTGGGCTTTCACAGTGAAGAACAAAGGCTTTCCATGGTATTTATAAAAGAATGTATTTACTATTTACTCCAAAATGCAAATAGTCTCAGAAGAAAAAATGGCAGCCTAACTGGTGTTAAAGTGTATGAAATTATCTTCCAATTACAACATAATTCAGAGTTACACATCAAAAGGGGGTTGCTCTAAATACATGTTCATGAAAAAGTGAAGTTCAATTTCATGCTTAAGTCTTTCATTAAACTCCATTTTCCTGCTTTTCTAACTCAATAATAACTTAATGAAAATAAATTTTAAAATTGCTTTGGTGTATGCAGGTGGTTTGTTTACCATGATTATTTTCCAGTTGAGTGCTAGACTTGGAAAAACTAATTACTTCTGCAGTTCCCAACAACATTCACAAGTGACCAGGAGTTAGGGTGTGGGAGCAGAGAGAAACGAGGAATAAGCAGAGCATTGGCTTCATTTCAGTTCTTGGCTTGACCACTGAGGCAATGGGACAAACACCACTATTTGCACTGACACAGGCAATACAGAATAACAGCTGCAAAGCAGTGCCACCCCAGAGCTTTTTGCTGTGCATGTCAACATTGGCATTATTGGCCCATCATTCTTACAAGTGGTGTCAAATTTTCTCATACCCAACAGACTCAGCAAGCAGCTAGAGCTCCCATAATAGTTGCTGCTACGGAGCAAGAGAGAAAATTGGGCTTCAGAGACACTGTACCTCTCAGATCACATTTACCTGTGCATTTTACGGGACAGAATCTAGTTCAATAGCCACATTTGCAGTCATGCAGATGTGTTTCTGGCAGCTATAGATTCTACAGAGCCTTTGAAAGTAGGGCTTATTATTTCATAGCTGCTAATCTGGAGCTCTGGGTACTGAAGGAGTGGAGGGAAACTGATACAGACTTAGCAGTGGCATTTACAATAAGGCAGGTACATGATAGGACTGCAGCTGAAAGCAGGGACTTTAAAAGCTTGACTGATGAAAGTGAATGAAATCTGGAGAGCTGACACTGAGATGTGACACGAGGAGCCAAAAGATGTCAGAAAAACCGAAAAATTCAGTCAGGAATAGCTAAAAGTTGTGGACATGAGACGTTAACAACCTCTCAGAATGGGCAGCCAGGGAATTCAGCAGATATTTGAAGTTAAAAAGAGAAGCTGAGGGAAAAGAACCCACTGGGAATTTAAATATAGGCAGTACATTGGGGAGGTTATGGAGCAATGTGAGTAATTATAATGTTGAATATACATCTATAAAATAATTCAGAATAAAATATTAACGAGGGCACAATTCTGGGTCCTTAACCTCTGATTGCCTAGAATTCAGTTGTTACTTTCAGAAGTATTTCTATTTCTCTTTTTACAGCAACAAACACATTCTTAAAAAGGAAATTTTATAGGTGATGCTATACTCAGTTTTTAGTTGAATATAATTCTAGTGATATATATGGGTGCTGTGCCTGTAAAGTTTCAGGAAAGCCTATTGACCACTCATAGATGGGAGACCACACATTTTTTACCAAAGACTAAGTTTGACATACCTACATCTGCCATATAATTATTGCAAATGACACATTGGGCTGGTTCTGAATTTTTTTCACCTCAGTCATTGCTCTTAACATGCAGCTGTATTGTTAGCAGCTCCACATTTTGTCTTTCTACCAGATCATTGTCTCTTACTTACTTTATTAATGTATGAGCTTTTAATGTAAAAGCAATATCAATAGAGATAAAAAGGTGATTTTCAGCTGATGTACAACCACTTGGAAAGAAGCATCCATGTAAAAGCAATAATTATTTAAATTGGAGCTAATACTGGTTACTTAGTGTTTGCAAACATTACCTCCATTAGTAGAATATTTGTAAAAGGGAATGATTTTTTTCAGTAAGGTACATCTGCTGACAGGGACTTAGATCACCTTTCTATATTTGATCAGATCATAGGTTCTCATGTGTCTGTTTTAATACAGCGAGTAGATCAATACAATCATTGTACAGCGTTTTTTCCCCCACAAAACAAGGTAAAAATTAATTAGAATAATATGTTTTTTGAGCTTTAATGCACATTTCTTGTTTGATGATGATCATTATGATTATTAAATTAATTATAGAAGTTCCCAGATACGTTACCAGAAACTGTAACTCCAGTGTGCCAGCCATTGCAAAAATAAGAAACATACAACAAAAAGTAAAGGCTGCAGGAGGCTGGCTTCACATTCTCAACTGGAACTTTAAGTAGAGTTTCTTGTAACTTCACATTCCTGGTGACATCAAACTGATCTACTAAAGGTGGACTCAGCAGCATGTCCTAAGAATATCTGTGTCTTGCAGACTTTCATTAAAAGTTAAAAAAAATGCATCAGGGTTAGAAAAACGATATTATACTTTAACACTGCATAAATTTGAGTCGATGAAAAGTAATTTTACCTGCACTACTGAATGACTCACAAAAATTCTCATAAAATATAATTTTATCACTGTGTTAAAGTCTGTAGGCTTATGTTTGAGCATGAAGATTAGGATAAAACAAATAATCTCACTCTTGTTATTTCTTATTTTGTGAGTGCTTGTTTTGTTTGTATAATGTCTTCTGTATGTGTTTTGAAGGAATTTTCCAGATTGTCAAAATGCAAAATAGGTACTCCAATAAATATCATCATATTAACAGCAATATACCCAGGAACTTTGGATCCTATATGTGAACCTTCCTTGTTTATGAAGTAACTGGAACTGGGAACAGGTTGGCGTGCAGTAGAAAAGGGAGGAAGCACACTAGACGACTATCTGGAAGTTAACCTATATATATATATCTATATATCTATCTCTGTATCTTCAATAGGGGTTTGCCAAAACCAAATCATGTCAGACTAATCTAATTGATTATTTCAATCCCAGGCTAACAAACTCATGTAGATGAGAAACCGTAGAATTTGGACAGTCTACAATAATATTCTAGTAAACAACCAAAGCAAACATTTTCTAGAAGAAACTGTTTAAGGTTGGAGTAAAACTGGTCAGAAAATTAAATTTGGATAGAAGGTGTCAATTTTTCACTGTCAAAGTTTTCACTGAAAAAGTTTTCACTGACAAAGGTATTCAGTTGCACACAGAAAGAATGAGACAGCTGGCTAAGAAAAAGGTCCAAGGTGTCGTTGCACATGTGCTATTGATGTCAGGTTCTTATGAGTAATATCATACACAGACATATGAATGAAAATATGGCTTCTAAAATAGGTAAAAATCAATAAAACCTTATCTGGAATACCATGGGTATGGTACTTCAAGAAAATAGCAAATGTGGTAAAGGTCTTAAATACATGACTTACTAACATTAACCCATTCTGTGTGATTCCTGGAATCCTCATAATCTCTTATCATTTTCCTTTTTTCTCTTCATTTTCCTTACTGGGATTCCAGTTCCCTTCATTATCCCCCTTCAGGCAATTTTCAGCACCTCTGCCTTTGCCTTTTTTTGCTCCAGGCTATACATTCAAAACATTTTTTTTTCCTATTCTGTCTTTTAGTTCTTGTCCCATCTGTATTTGGTTATTATTGTCACCCACATAGATTTTTCCTGAGTACCTGTAACTAAGCAGTTACTGAAAACAAAAGAGGGTGTGAGATGGTCAACACAAGGTAGAGAGACTTAGTCAAAGTAAAATCTCAGGGCATGTGAAATCTCTTGACAGTTTTAATAAATAAATCGCCATAAAGAATCTACCAGAAAATTCCCATGTAATTGGTAACAAAATTTGTGAAGTTCTTATAGAAACAAAAAATACTCACTCCTCGCTTCCACATTTCTAGTCCCTGCTCACATGGTATATATTTCTTGCAGAAAAAGGCTGATCACATTTTTATATGTCAAAGAAAAAAAATTAAATTCAGCCTGAGGCAGATACCTGGCATAAAAAACCTTGACTCAAACAATTTAGGTTTAGCAACTTTGTAAATAACTGAAAGCAAAGACATATAATGACAGTCTTGAGCAATCTTAGTAAAAGGCATTTGATGTCATAAGCGCTATATATAATAATTTTTCCTCAATGTAGCTGTATGCTATCCTTCAATTCTCCAGCTGGAGGGTCATTTCACAGATATCTTTGTCATTCTGAATAAAGTTCAATGACAAGAATTTTGTGAGAACAGTGGGTGCTTATAAACAGAAGTTCAGGGAATAACCACAATAAGAGCATTCTCTTTTCATCTCTGATGAGATTTTTTTTTTTTTTACTTCTGCCCCAAAAGACAAATTATTTTTTAAGTTGAAAACTCTACTATTTTTCAATGATGACCCGCTGCTGTACTCCTAATAAAACAACATTAACAATGAAGTGGGTTTCTGACACATGGGGAAGAATAATTATTACAGATATTATACAGACATTAATATAGTGAAGAAAATAAGTCATCTTCTCTTATGTGTAAGAGTCTGTGCAGGCACAATTAAAACTGTGACTTTATTTCTCCACTTCTCCTGGTGGTGCACAGCAGAGTACCAGTACAGCTGTGGAGTGGTTTGCTTTCTGTCTCTGGGTGCATATTCAAGAGGAGCTTTGAGCTTTGTGTCCTGAGCAGTGGTAATAAGAACGCAAAATTTCTAGTAACATTTCTGTCTTGGCTAAATGGTGCTATTTGTCTTATTTGCTGCTCTGACTAAAAAAAATTTGTCTTGTTTGTACTCCTATTCTCACCTTGCTCTGACAATTTTAACCTTTATAAACTGTACATATATAGCCCTAATTACAACAGTACACGTATCTTATACAAAGATCAAACTGTAAAATGTATTTTTGACAATTTCTGTTAAAATGTCATGTAGATATTAGATAATATCTGTAAATCCGTTGCAACTTTTACAAAAGTCAATATTTAGTTTCTTACCGTCACATTGAATGAATTAAGTAATACTCTCTTCCATCATATTGACTGACATTCATTCTTTATTGTTGCTTTACAATTCAACCCATGTAAATATACAGTCCTGCAATGCTAGAAATAATTGTGTCTAAAGTGGAAGGAACACAGTTCTAAGCCATACATGAATATAAGGAGTTTTTTACTCTTTATGGCCCAAGGATGTCTGCGTCCATCTCCAGCATCTGTGGGGAGAGGTCAGAAACCCGTATTTTCCCAGACGTGACATTCTCACCTTAAGACAAAAGCTGAGGTTTATAGAACAGCACCCTCAGAAGTGCTGGGGTCCTATTTCCAAAACTGATCCATGGAGATACTCTGTTGTCTGAAATACCAAGATGGGGCTCAGAATGATGTATTAAAATTGTTCATACCTTTAATGAGGAAGTAGCAAACTTGCTTGCGACAAATGGAAGGTTTAAGAAGATGGTATTGATATGTTGTGAACTTGTCAGCAGGATCTACAGCTCTTTACATTGTTATACTATGAAAAATGGAACCAGGCTCAATCTTTTACTCCATATGCAAGAAACTCAATGAGCATAGGGATAAGATCTTAATGGATATTCTTTTGACAGCTTTTCCTATAATATAAAGAAATCACTTGCAAGAAAACAAAAGTCTGACTGAATGTTCTTGAGGACCGCCTGAGACCATAGAATGAATAACAACAAAGACAAAAATCCTAGACAAAATTCACTTTCTCCAAAGAAGAGGCACCTTTCTTTAACTTTTGTAGGTGATATTTTTTTGGTGGTTTTCACTTGGTTGTTTTGTTTTGTTTGTTTGAGTTTGGGTTTTTTCATTTTACTGGGTATTCCTAGCAACAAACTTACATAAAGCAATAACCATATTACCCAAATTCAGGCATTTCTCCACCTGGAAAGAGAAAAAAATGATACATTTTTGGTGATTTCTTCCCATTTCTTCCCATTCTACTGGAGGGTGCCCATCTGTTCTGATGAGGGCCATAAAGTCCTCATCATTTAGCCCTCTGGGTAAAGCAGAATAAGAACAGAACTTAATCACCTACGAGAATAAGGTAAAATCCCATCAACTGCCACTAAATAACTAATAAATATTGTCAATAGTTCCCTTGTTGCTCAGGTGTCAAGAAATTAATGTGGGTCTGTTAGCCTCATAGGTTATCTAAAAGCCTCTCCTTTACAGTTTTACTCACAGTAGACCCCTTAGTATTATTTGTTCACTTCTGATCCTTTTCCTATCTCCTAGGGTTCATTTCTGAGGACTATAAGTAAAAGAAGTCACGTAAATGCCCAGTGGATAGCAGCTTTTGAATATTTGATGCAGGCAACCTTGTGGAATATTGAAATGGATACTAGAAATTTAAAACTACAAGTGAGATCCAGAAAACAGAATAATGGTCAAGATTCTTATGTCTCCTCCCATTATTAACAGTTTCAGCCAAGCTATAAAGTATATGTTGTTTGAGGAACTCAAAGATGTTTGTAAGGCTGTATATTCGTGAAATACTCTCCTTAATGGGCAGTGAGACATTAGTTTGTAAGCTCTTAGCAGCTATTAATCTTCGACTGAAGTTCAGAACCACTGTTGTTTAACAAGAGCAGGAAAATATGTCATTTTTTTAACCTTGTAGTTCTGCAAATAAAAACCATAGGATTAATATCTCAATATATAGCAAGAGTGGTAAGGATGTAAAGAGACACCCATAAAATGGAAGGAAAGAGAAATAAAAGAACTTTAAAAAACTATACAAGAAATAGGATCTCCACACTATGTAATTCACAAATATTCTTCATTTCTGCAGGGAAGGGGAGAGGGAGGAAACAAGGCTTGGTTAATCTACTACTGACATTTTGCTTTTCAGAACTAAAATACTGAGACTTGGGAACATGGCAAACTGATCATTTTACTTGCGACATGCACAGTATGAAGATAGTAGACTACCAAAGGGACAAAAATTCTAGCTAATCAGTATACACCATTTTGGAAAGTTAAACAACTATTGTATGTTGTTTCTATTTCTAAAATATATATAAATAGCAAAATTTCAAATCAGCAACAAATTTTAAGAAAGTTTACATAGCTCTGATTTAGTTATTCCATGCTTCAAGTATTTTCTTTATTTTGTGGAAATGAAATTATTGTTTCATAGGTTTTTGCTTGATTATTTGTTTATCTCAAGAAATTTGTCCTTGGCGCATTGTCCTTTCAGTTCAAATTGAACTCAAGATACAAGGTTACTCAATCTTTATGACAGAAAGATTTATGTCTGTATAGAAAATGCCACAGTGAACATCCAATCTGAAAGTTGTTGCTAATAGTGAAGAAGGTAAATTAATCACATTTCTCTAATGCTGAAATTATGGGTCCTTTCTTAAGGTGATCTTATTGCAAATAATCATCAGCCTCCTCTTCTCAAAATGCAAATTGACATTTTTTGGTAGCTAAATGTTCACATCATAATCATAATGCTATAAACAAACATACATTAAAAGGAAAAAAGCACTCTAGCAAATCATACTAATAACGGTCGTTAAGGTTCTTATAAAACAGACCTTGGAAGATAAAAAGCAGTTCTCAAATATTTGAAAAGCTAGTGTAAAAATAAAACTGCATATTTTTATGATCTGTGCTACAGGTCCATGTTGAAATAGACAGCTTACACTACTGCCTACTTTTATGTCTAGCACTATAAAATATATAATTATCAAAAACATATAATTAAGTAAAATCTTATCAGCTGTAAACATATCCATGTTAAGAAAAAATAACATGAATTTCGTCTATATATCATAGCAATATTATTTTTCTTACAAACACGTATGCCTAAATACATCCTAAATTTAGCACTAAGTGAATAATTATGTATTTAATTATTGTTGAGGAATTAGCAGATTACCAGTCTTCTAGATGTGAAACAATATGTATAGGAAAGTGTTGCCTGAAGAGATTGAGTTTGCAGCATTACTGACAGATTTCCTTAACTTGTAAGTTTTAGATTTGTAAAGGATGTTGAAACCTAAATCCCATGCCAAAATCTTTACTTTTATGAATTAAATAATAACCAAAAATATTGCCCCCTGTCATAACGCTTCAGGCCCTGGTGAGAATTACTCTCTCAATCTGTTTTCTTTGCCCATTTGTATATTGAAAGACTGCAACAAGGTTTCCTAGCAGGTGCACAGAACATGAGCGCACACTGCCCGTTCTGGAGGGAATTAATTTTAAGCAGTGCTTAAGCACTGCTTCTTAAAATGTCTTCAATTTCTGCACTACTGTGGGCTAACTCCGGCCAGCAGCTCAGCACAGCCCAGCTGCTTGCTCACTCCCCATAGTGGGTTGAGGATAGAATTGACGGAACTTGTGGGTTGAGATAGAATTTTAATCAGTAAACCAATGCAGGCTTACCTGTTTGCAGGCAGATATTTAGATATTTCCAGGAAAGCAGATCACCATCCTTAATAACAGTTACTTGGGAAGACAAATGCCATCACTTCTAACACCTTCCCCCTTCATCCTTCTTCTCTGCAGATGTTATTGCTAAGCATGACAGCATATATTATGGAATATCCCTCTGGTCAGTTGGGGTCAGCTGTCCCTGCTTTATTGCATCCCAAATTCTTGTGCACCCCCAGCCTACATGCTGGCAAGGCAGTGTGAGAAGCAAAAAAAAAATAAGGGCCTTGATGATGTGTAAGTACTGCTCAGCAATAGCTAAAACATCAGTGTGTTATTGATACTATTTTGGTGAAAAATCATAGCCCCATAGATCTAGGAGGAGTTACTACACCATTCCAAACAAAACCAGTATACTTAGTAGTATAGAGTATGAGAGCAGAGAGCACTAGTCTAATAATTTGCATGAACTGCTCCCTTTCAGAGTGCTTGTGTTACAAAAATTCAGCTTCATGTTGTTGTCACCATGTATAGTTCCTTTTTCATGGTTAGTGTGGTCACATAACCTCTCCTTGCACTTTTTGTGTATACAGCAGCCTTTGCAGGCTTGTACTTTGTGCTTTAGGGACTTTCTGTGCATTTTGAATAATTATGCAAACTTTTATAACTACACAATCATTGTTTCCCTTATCTTGAAACTTCTCCTGTGCTAAACACTGAAAAAATAAAAGATAGTACTTTCATGGCCCTTAGATTACATAGTCTGGTCTGCTTTTTCACCACCAACATTCAAATTTAAATGTGCTACTACAGTTTCTGGCAAGCACTATTTTACAGAATCATAGAATTATTTGGGTGGGAAGAGACCTTAAAGTTCATTGAATTCCAATGTTCCTACCATAACCAGGGACACCTTCCCATCTTTGCACAACTGCAGTCTATAATTTATTTTTTTTCCTTCAAGTGCAAATTCCAGTCTGCCATCATGCATACTTACAAGATGCATCAGGATCTTTCTCCAAACTGTTTGTTAACTTTCATGTGATCAACATTGCTTCCTCATGTACTATAAATGCCATCATAGCTTGTGTTTTCTAGACTTTAACTATTACATTTATCATTTTGCCTTGAAATTTCAGCATATGCTAACATTGTATAATTTACATTAATAGGACCACATTTTAAAATGTGAACTCTGTAGCTGCAAAATCTGAAACTCTATATGCAGAAAATCTACATAAGCAGTTTAATGATACCCTTCTGAAAATGAATGTGCAAAGACTTGGGTGATTATTTGCAGATAAATATGCATAAACTGGATGCAAACATTAAACATGGAACTCAATCTCAAAAAAATTCTTGCTCACTGATGAGAAATAAGCTTGCAATTTGGAACAGTTTATGTGAATTCCTTCCCTGTGTCAAGGCATACAGCCTCTGTGGCTTAGGATCATAGCACGGAAGAGACATCAGCTTCAAAGGGCTCTGACAAAGACTGGATTAACACATTAGGAAAATCAATACCACCCACCCACATCGTGTCCCAGATAATACAGCAGAACTGGGAAGAGGGAGAAGGGACTTGTCTGAAGTGATAAAATTATAAACCTCTGTGGTGGGCTGACCTTGGCTGACTGCCAGGCTCCCACCCAGGTGCTTTCTCACTTCCCCTCCTCAGCAGGCCAGGAGGGTGAAAATTAGATGGAAAACTTGTGGGTTGAATTGCAGACAGGGACATCACTCACCAATCACTATCAGAGACAGAGCAGACTTGACTTGCAGAATATTAATTTAGGTTATTCCTAATTTAAAAAAAAAATATATGTATATTAAAGTAGGATAGAGAGAAACAGACAAAACTAAACTCACATTACCCTACATTTTCTATCCAGGTTCAACTTCACTCTTTTGTTCCAAAATCTTCTACCTCATCCCCACTCTTCTAGCAGTACAGGGAAGATGGGGAGTGGGGGTTGTGGTCAGTTCATAACATTTTGTCTGTGCCACGTCTTCCTCTTCACATTCTTCCCTTGCTCCAGCATGAACTGACTCCCACAGGATAAAGTGCTTCACAAACTGCTCCACTGAGCAGTTCTTCATGAACTGATCTAGTGTCCATATGTAACAGTTCCTATCAGAAAACCTGCTCCATGTTGTCTCCCCTCCACTGATTACAGCTGTCAATGAGAGTCTGCTCCTACATGGTGTCTTCCTAACCTGCAACTTCCTTCAGGACAGGTCCACCTTCTCTGGTGTTGGGTCCTCCATAGCTGCAGAGATACAACCATGGTATCTCCAACAGGTTACAGAGAAATGTATGCTCTGGTTCCTGGGGTGCCTCATCATTTTCCTCTTCACTGATTTTGGTGCCCGCAGCACTCTTTCTCTTGTACTTTTCTCACAGCTGTGTCCAGTGTTTTTTTATCCTTCCTCATATATGTGCTCCCCCAAGGTGCTGCCACCATGGCTAATGGACAAAGTTTTGGCCAGCAGCAGGTCTGTTTTGGAATCATCTAGGCAGGGCTACTCTCAATCTGTTCATTCCCCAGCCTGGATCAATACAGGGGGGTGCCCTGACCCATGCGCAGTACCTTGCACTTGGTCTTGTTAAACCTCACGAGATTCTTATGAGCCCCTTTCTTGAGCTGGTCCAAGCCCTCTGGCCAACACATTTCAAATATATTACCATGGAATCCTGTTTTAAGGTCAGTACAATGAGAGCTGTGCCCATGAGAATAAAACAATAGCTGATTGCATTTTTCTACTCAACTTTTAACTCAAGTTTTCTGTGCAAGCTTTCCTGATATAATTTATAATTGCTGGAAGACCAGCTAAACTGGAATTAAGTGTAACATAATGTTGTGGTTTAGGAATGGTACTCTCCAATTTCATCTAAGACTTTCCAAATCATGCTTCTTCTTGCTTGCTCCCTCTTCTGCTGCCCAATATAGCAGGCTAGAGAGAATTGGAAGCCCATCAGGCAAAGATCACAGGTTAAGACAAAAACAATTTACTGGAAACAGCAATGAGATAAGAAAATGAACAGTAACAGCAACAATATTAGTAACAAAATTATACAAAAGAGAGACAGTGGTTCACATGACAAAATGCTCGCCATGGAACCTGACCAGACTGCAGCCATGCTACCTACCCCAAAGAGAAGGAACCTCTTCTTCCTGGAAGAAACTCCCTTCCCCTTACCCATGTCAATGAGACGAGGTGATAGAGAACAACATCCACATCCCAGCCATGCCCCCTCCTGGCTACCAAAAAATTAATCCTGTCCTGGCTGGAAACAGGACACATAAACAAAAAGAGGAAGGGAGAGCAAGATGGTAGCCAAGAGTTTGTTGAACTCTTGTAAAGAGAGCTGAAAAAAATTTCAGTTTGCTTTGGTACAGATGTGAAAACTGGCCTGAAATAGATATTTCCCCAGACTCTAATTAGAAAAGAATACATGGAAGTAATCATGGTCATTGTTGAAAAGGCATGTTCTTATTGATAACAATATAATTTGTAGCTGTTTCAAAATAAAGTGTGCTTAAATGGCTAATTAGAACATCCAAATAAACAGTTTTAGAGTGAAAAGCCTTTCCTTGCTGTAGGCACATTTCTCAGACATGTCTTTAATGCTGACTGTTCTTCAGGGAACTCATGTTTAAACAGATAGATAATTAACGATCTGTCTAAATATTCCTGATTTTTGTTATGCTTAGGTTTTGATTAGCTTTAATCCTTATCTTTGCTTTGTGTGTGTATTTAATGCCCTACAGAACTCTCCTGAAATGCATTTCTAAATGGTATCTGTGCAAATACTGAGACATAGTGAGTACAAGTAATTCATTGAATTTAGAACCATTCTCTTCATTTTATCCTTTCAATATAAACTTTTGTGTTTTCACTCGTGTCCTTTTTTTTTTTAGCTTTTTATACAATTAAGTAGACTCTTAAGCAAGCATAAATGTGGGCTTCGTTTTATCACTGGTTCTTCCACATCAGCTGGTATTGTAATTCCCCACATTTTATTAGGCATCTGAAATAATAACAACAAAACACATATGAGAAACTAAATAGAACTAGACATGCAACACAGTTCAAAACAGACTACAAGTGGTAGTAGTATACTTCCTCAAACTATTTATAGTTTATATAAGCAAAATTGTTGCTTAGATTATTTATGTAATAAAACAACATATTTGCGAAAGCATAACATTATATAAGCATATAAAATTATAAATTTATTGGACTATTTATTTGAAGTGAATAAATACAGTTTCTCTACTACAGTATTGGCATGTAGCTCTTTATATGAAAAGAGCTGTGAAAATGGAACTAGAACTAAGTATTTAAATAATTTGTTTTGCTCTAATTTTTGCTTTTTACCTATCTTCAGTTATTAACTGCACTGATGGTTTTGCTGGATGGCAGTATTCAAACAATTCAGTTTTAGTCATCCAAATTCCCTTTAGCATGATTAACAAAGGGGCTCACTGAACAGCCAGTGGTCCCCTTATGAACAGATGGCAGAAACTGATGCTGTTAGCATCAGATCACCCATTAAACTCTGGTGAGACTGCAGGGGCTGATTCTGTATCCATCCCTGCAGAGTATTACTTCTCAATGCGCTGATTTAACTATGCATGAGAAAACTGAAAGCAACTGCAGAAAAGGTTACTCCCCCCTCACACTTTGATCATTTGAGCTTCAGATATGCTAAAAGGCTGTATCATCCATTGGTAGAAGTGAAGAATTCAGTCAATCTAAAAACTTAAAAAGGAGAGCTGTACCTAGCATTCTTTTAAAGGATGAAATAAATATATCACCATGCAGAGGAAAAAATTTTGATGTTGAACAGTTTTTTTGGACATAGTTGAACTCCTCTACCTCTTTTCCAGTAGAGAAGACAGACTAGGGCCTTAATTGTAAAGATAAAATTGTGTTGTAGAGCCCACTGCCAAGGCCTGTGATTGGAAAATGAAATCATTGCTTGTTCACTTTTTCCAGACTATTTTATTATTATTTATGCATGGCTCTGTGCTTTGAGTTACATGTTTTCTCTCAATGATTATTCCTACCATGCAGAATGTATAAAATCTTGCTGCCAGGGAACAGGTCCACAGTAAGTTAATCATGCACATTATACTGCAGTTACACTATGACCCTATCTGCTGTTCCACCTTGTCAAAAGTGATTTAAATTTTCACCTTACACTTACCAGTAGTTGGGCTTGATTTTCTTGTGAAAGTTTTATTTGTATCTGGTCATTCCCTGAAGTAAGTAGCTACATATTTGTTTAATGCATCCTTGGCATATGGACTAGCTCCCAAACTGACAAGCTCTTTAGCACTTATGGCCTGGATTTCAGAATTCATTGCCAAAAATATATCAAAACATTTTCTCCTTCTTATCACGAGGAGGAAATGCTGATTCCTCAAGATGCATTTATATTGGCTTTTGCTGCATATTCTTGCTATATTTTGAAATAAGATATTTTATCAAACAGTATATTGTCTAATTTAGCTTTGACAGCATCTATAATGAAAAATCATGGCAGATACCTTGAAAGGAACAGGCTGTATTGTAGAGATTTTTCACACAATATGTTGTGTGCATGCCACTGAATTATAAACTATAAGCATGTGACTGAAATAGAAAAGATTTATAAAAATTTCTTTAGAGAAGCAAGTGTGAATGAAGAGAGTGAAAAACATTTTACCACACTAAACAGAGACTGTGATTCGCATACAGGTTAAAATGGGAGCTGGTTCTTACAAGTACAGAGAATGCATTTGATTTTATAGCTATCTCTTATGGAAATCTTCTGCAGGAAGCCAGGATGGGTAATAGTTACCACTCAAGATATTTATTACAGAAATTAATTTCTGGTGTTAGCCTTCAAACATATATTGAACAAACTGCTTTCCATGGGCTTATTTAGGTCAAGCGGGGATGGCTTCCAGAAGAAAGCTTTATGTGACAGTACTGTGTGCTTACAGAACTGCTTCCTACAGGATAAATCAGATAGCATTAACAAAAGCAGAGCTTCTTTCTGCAAGACTCTAAGTATTTCAAGGTGTATGTAACCTGTAGGCCACCCAGTCTGCCGATGTCTGTAACGAGAAAGCTATGGAGCCATATAGTCATTTGCTATTGACCTGTGTGCCTGGTTTCGTTTCCACAGAAAAGAAATGGGAGCAGAAACCACAGAGAGGAAGATTATGAAAATAGTGCATGCTCATATTCTGTCCTGCTGTGGAACTGGGACTTAACTGGGAAGACTTCAGGTCAAAGGCCATGTCAGCATAAGTCTCTCTGTGAAACTGGGAGAACTCTGGAGAACCATATAATTCAGAGGTGGCTCCAACTATCTTCTTCAGGCAACCACGTTAATCAGCCAGCTGGTTTTCTGCTAAATGTGAAAAGTCCTTAAGCCTCAGAAAATCCAGAAGTTTCCATAGTGGTGCTGTTTAGTGGCTTCAGGTGTTACAGAATCTTTTAAGGTGTTCTTTGGATTCCATTGCTGTAGGTGCATCCTCAAAAAGTCTCAATCTGTGTAACACCTACAAAACCCAAAAGTTTTAGACTGACGTGTGCTCTCATAAGACAATGGTTATTTTATTATCCCAGCGTGTGTAAGACCCCAGTTTAAGACTTTACTTTACATTATTTGGTATCTGACAACCACCAGGTCAGTCTGCAACATGCTGGTAATCCAGATAATGGCATATTGTTTCTCATCATGTTGTAATTTGTTGCTCTGGTGTGTATTTCATTTTCACTGCTGAAACATTTATAATGTGTAGAAATCCTATTTATTTGTATTAGCAAGACAGTCCTTCCAGAGTCAAATGGGTAGGACATTTATGTGGATATATGGCATCTAATTTAAGTATCTGTTTTGAAAAAAGTAGTATTCATGTGCTCAAAATGAATCAGTTTAAACACAGATTTTCTACCCATACCCTCTTGGAAGGATTAATATCATTAACAGATTTTGAAAGGGAATGTGAATCTCAGTGTTTCTTTAAAACATCTCCTCCTTATAAGTTTATAAGATTCCTTGTCCATTTTGACCACCTCACTAAATGCCTGCCTTGGATATGTTTCTCTTGTTAAGCCTCACAGTTCAGGCATCTTTCAGTATTGCAAAATTTTTTGCTTAGTCCAGTCAAAGTCCATAGTTCTCAGCATTTATAAAACACATTGACAATCTTACAGTTTTAAATTCACTTTAAAGGTATAATTGTCTGTTCCTAAGAAATATCTGCTTTAACAGGACATGGCAAATCATTACTCTTTGATGTGACCAAGTGCACAAGACTTTCTCATTTGTTGAGAATGCTGTCATCAGATCAAAGAATGAGAGAATCTCAAAATATCAGAGTTGGAAGGGGCCCAGAAGGATCATCAAGTCCAACTCCTGCTCCTGCACAGCACCATCCTCAAGAATCACACTGTGTGCTTGAGAGCATTGTCCAAACACTCTAGAACTGTCAGGTTTGGTGCTGTGACCACTTCCCTGGGGAGCTGCTCCAGTGCCCAACCACCCTCTGGGTGAAGAAGGTTTTCCTGGTATCCAACCTATATTTGTCCTAGCAGAACTTCAGGCCATTCCCTCAGGTCCTGTCACTGGTAATCACCAGTAAAGTTTTCACTGTCTATTTGTCTGTATGCTCATCACTCATCAGTAGTCAAAGTGAATTTAGTCAAATAAGAATGTTGAAACAGGCTGCAGTGATAGGATAACTTTGGTTGCAATTTGTGAAGTTGCAATCCTTATCTGTAAGGCTTTTCAGTCTATTTCTCATAATTCTGCTTTGCATCCTATTTCTCTTCACATACAGTTTCTACCACCTGGACTATAAACATCAACAATTCGGGCATTGTTTAGAAGTATAAATTTACCATATCATATGAGCAAGATAATATAAAGCTGAAATCATCAACAGAAGGATTTATTTTTGAAAACTCTATATATATGGAAATCAAAATAATAAATGCACTTTTCTCTTTTCTTGTCTGAGAACCTGAGTTTTCTCTCAGCTAGCAGCTCAACAACGACATTTATTTACCTTTATTTACTGATTACAGGAGCATCCATCTAGACTTGTGCCCCTTTTTAGAGTTAAGCATGGTAATCACAGAATTCAAATTAAACTACTGAAATCCATTACCTTACTGTTGTGGTTTAAATCTAGCTGGAAATTAAACTCCATGCAGACACTGCCCTACCATCCCCTTGGGTGACAAAGAGACAAAAGGCAGAGATTCTAAGTTAAGATAAGAACAGTTTACTGGAAACAGCAATGAGATAAGAAAACAAACAGTAATAGCAACACTACTAATAACAACAGTGTATAAAAGTGGGTGATTACATGCAAAAATGGTCACAGAGTCCAACCCAACATGACCTCACTGCCACCCCATGGCTCTGTTAGCTGTGTGCTTCCCCAGAAAAAGGAAAAAAAATGACCACGACTCCTCCAGGCAGTACCTTTTTCTTCAATACAAAGCCACGCCCCCTTTCTTTGCAGAAGTGAGAATCCCTTACCTCTGTCCCACTACCATGAGTGAGTGGTATTGAATAACAACCTAGGCATGCCCATGTGGCTCCAAGCTCTGTCCCCTCACAGCAACAGTGAGAAAATTAAGTCTGTCCTGGTCAAAACCAGGACACACACTAGGAATTTTAAAAGCACATGAATTGTGAAATCCAAATGCCCCATACAAATTAAAGAATTCTTCTAAATTTTCATTTCCTACCTCCATAAGAGTTCATGAAATCAATTGATGAGCTAGCATATCTAGTCACTCTTCCTCATCAAGGTACACTGCAAAAACATTTCTCTTGCAAATTGAATCACTGTACTATTAAAGCTCTTATTGATACAAAGTAAGTGCATAGGAGGCAAGCAGCCTCAGTTTCATAACTGATCAGAAAAGTCATAAAGATGTCGAATGTATCTTTTGAGAAGAAAAAGTTAAATATTCTACTGGAAAAAACAAGCTGGTGATTCTGTGTCTCATTTGAGTCTTATTCATGACACCCACATTTACCTCCAGAATATAGATGGAAAGAACATACAGGTAAAAGAACTGGGTTGTTCTCTAGCATTTTTTAACTATTCTGATAAAAGCTGCCAGTCAAAAATGTGACAGAGATGTTTTCAGCATTTCAAAATGTACTGGAAGTATGGGAGGTACTGTTACTGAATCTGTGGAAGTGAGATGCTTTTCTGTTAAATATTTACTGGTCCTGATAACATTATGAAAAAGGTTTCAGTGTAGCATTTGCAGAGAACAGTTCTGTTATTCCCTGCTTCTACCCCCACAAATGGTCAAAGTACATATAAGGATATTAGTCTCTTCACATACTTTTACTGGTGGAAGCTTTACACCATTAAAGACAATGCCATTAACATTATTCAGTGTAAGAGCGCACTCTGCTTCTTTAGAGCTTCATGCATTGCTCTGTTAGGTAATAGCAGAAGTGAGGTGTCAGATGACCATGCTTTTTCCCCAGCGTGAATGACATTTTGATAGAAATGGTCAGCAACCCATTTTAGGTCAGGAGGACAACAGTCATGTGTGCAGCATTTGCATTAGTCTTGTGAAACACAGCCCTAGTAAGTCTGTCTTCCTTGTCTCTGATCTGTTAAGGCAGTCTGCTGTTTCTACTACTTCCTTTTAAATGTAGCAGTCATGTTTTTCGATGTTTAAACCTACATGTTGCTCACAGCCAGCCTCTTTCATGAGCTTGCACAGGCCCCCAAGCTAATTAAAAATCAGTGCTGTAAATAAGAACTCAGAATCAAAGCTACAAATGCAACCTGTGGTCTGCATTTTGGCCAGGCATGCCTTTTCAATTCTAACAGAAAGCAAAGGGTGACCACACACACCAATTCCAACCTGATAATATACTTACATAGCGTGATAAGAAAACTTGGAAATATGCATTTGAACACATATTTGCTGGACCTTTTCTGGTTCAGCAAAATTGAAATAACGTTTTAGAGCTGAAATAGTGATGAACCACATTGGGAAAACACTGGTCTTGCCAGACACCACCACTTCTACCGAGTTGCCTTTGGGATTTTCACCAGGAAGAGTGGCTTACCTGTACAGAGGGGAAGAAGACTAAAATGATTTCACAGAAACATCCATCATCAATATGCAGCCTTTATCTTAGTGTTCTGAAGTGTTTAAAAGATCTGAGGTCTTCGTAGGTGGATTATGTGTTAAAATGCTGGACTAAGACTGAGATGTAGTTATAAGGAACTGAATGGCAAGAGAAGATACCATTTCATCCACCCCAGTTTTATACAGCAATTTGGAGTCACAAGTAATTATTGTTGCCATATTAGCACTCAGCAGCAATGATTTCTGAGCCAAGCTGGCCTACTGTGGTTTGCAAAAGATAGTGACAAAAAGACTTGCATAAAATAAAATCTTCTGAATGAATCTAAGAGAAACTTCCCTGTAGTTTCAAAAAAATTAACTGACTTAGGTTTCAACCTGAAATATCATTTTCTGTTTGGATTAATAAATGGTTAAACAATTAAAAATATTGCAAGTGTAATATTTTTGTACCTACTTGACTATCTAAATTGCTAAAAGGATATTCTTTTCCTGACAGTTTTATACCAGTTCTAAAACATCAATGCAGAAAAGCTAGAAGTTTTGGAAAAGTATTTTGATATATAGCTTACTGTGAAAATTATGACCAGCTCTTCAGACTTTAGAAGCTAACTCATCAGGAAGTGGTGGAGAACAATTTTTCCCCTCATCTGAACATTTTCTCTAATTTAACCTTCTGCAATTTTCAACTTTTTCCTATCCTTTGCTATATGTGTTTATAGATACACTCACATTCATCACAACTTTCATTTCTAATATAAAACTATTCTTTTTACCACATTGCTAGAATTCTTAATATTTCAATATCTTTTTTCCTCTTATTTTTATTCCCCGACAGGTATCCTATCTGCTGGATGGAATTGTTATCATCCTTTAGTTTAGCAATCTGCCTCCTAGTTCTAAAGAATATTTTTCTCATGAAAAGGTGTAAAAGCTTATGATGGCTCACTGACAATAGAAAGAAGCAGTCCATTTTTATTAGTAAAGCATCATCATCTGTACTACCTTCTTATAAAACAGCCCTTTTCTACATGAGAATTTTGCACCTTATTTTCAAATAGTGTTTTCCTCAGCAGCTATTGAGTGTGAAACGACACACTTAGTTTATTATAATCAATGAATAGAGAGGGAACAGTGAGATTTCACATGTACTACTAATTTTTATATTGCCAGTCTGCAGAAATGCTAGAGCTGGAGACTCCAGGCAGAGCTAGATGTTATTGTAGTAAAACAAAACCCAGACATTCATTTTGCAACTCTTTTGTCTTCTCAGCTAGAGTATCAAAGGACTTGTGTTCAGTCTGCAATTTTCAGCAAATCATTTGCACAACACTATTAACCAGTAGATACACTGTGACAATCTCTAAAATCTTATTTTCAGCAAAACACATTTTGCTCCCCTCCACATGCAAACATTTCCACATATGCTTCTGCTGTCACATTTACAAAAGATATAAATTTATGTAAAATTACCATATGTTCCTGACAGGAGGGAATTCTTCCTAGTAGCTTTTCACTAGGTTTTCAATTTTTGATACTCTAATCCAAATAATATATATTATGAAGGAGAGACATTGTTTTACCTGCTGTTTGGCCTCTCAGATGGTTATTAAGCTCAGAGGTAATCCCTAACAAGCTAGAACAGGGCTCCTTTGTGAATTGGCTATTGCAATAAAATAGGGTATATCTGAATATTCCAACACATTGAAACACATTATTCCATTGCCTATATCCTAAATGCACTGAATCTGAATATTCAGTCTTTTTTTCTAGATATACTTTTCTCAAACTTGCATCCTGAAATGAGAAGGAAATTATATAGTAAAATCATTGCATGAGTCCTTAATTCTCAGCAAGGAAATTAAAAAAGGGCTTAATAAAAGGTAGAATAATCCATTTCCAGTCCATAAGGGCTATAAACAATTTAAAGGCACTACTGAATATCATTACTGAATAAAGTTGTCATTAAGGACTTAGCTGAGTGCCTAATAAGCTGCTTTCCTGTTAGAAAACTGATTATTTTTAGAAGAATTAAGATGTCACAAATACTCCATTAGTTAATGTTAGCTGTGTGTCAGCAGTCAAGTGCTCACCTACAATTTTGGTTGCAGGTGAATATTATTATGCTGTTTATGGCTCTGGGAGGGTTCAAGGATGCAGTTAACTTGTCTGAAAACACTGACAAAGGTGGAAAGTTCTCATTTGACAAGGCACCACAACTGGCACAGGTGGCAAAGAGGAAGGTGGTTATTTCAGCCCTACATGGAGGTGAAAGGTTTGGAATTAGCACACCAGACAAGATTCCACTGTGCAAACTGTGGGAAAATTGCAGACAGCAATAGGAAGATGGCAGGTCTGGTGAGGTGCGGCTGGGCAGCCTATCCCACCGCGGCAAACTGAGAAAAGGAAGCAACTACTTATACACAGGCCATCCCAAGCTATGGGAATGGCACCTACACCATGGATACCCAGGACTTGGACTGTATTAAAGTGGTACTGGCAGAAGAACACCTTGGGACCCCCAGCACCATGCAGACAAGAACAGTGGGACACTGCAGGGACCCACATGGGCTGATATCTTTTATTAATGTCTTCCCACCACCTCCTCTCTCTCTTCTTCCCCCCACTACTTGCTCCTTTCCTATTTCTGTGTCTCTCTCTAACTTACATTTACTGTTAAATGAAATCCATTCTATTGACTTCAGCATATGGTCTCATTTGCATTTTAACTCAGGCAGAGGCATCTCTTAACAAGTGGATCCTAACATTATTTCAGTGTATCATAACATTATTTTGGTGTCAGAGTGTGATAATAACAAGACTGAGCTTCACATTTCAGTCCTCATCAGTGAACAGGTTGAGGCTCAGCTGAGTCTCAGTTTACTTGGATGTAAACCTGCCCCATGTAAACCATGGGGACAATTTACATGGAAGTCCAAGTTAATGAAGGGATCATCAAAGAGAGATACCACTTTCATCATGCAGTGTCATCCTCAAGACTAAGGCCCAAACTGTAACAGATTACAGAAGTCACAGGTAGAGAAGCTTACCCAACAATGCTCACTGCCATTTTCTGAATCTATTCTTACAGTTCCAGTACAAATCATTCTTTACTCTGGGTGAAAAATATAAAAGCCTACACTGTATTTTACAAATTTTTCAGCACATCTTTTAAAATAAACATGATTAGCCATTCTTTCCTACAATTGCTCTATTCCTCCAGCCCACCTTCCCCACCCCGAGGGCCAGGTAAACAATTTAAGATAATGTCTTCCATTGGAATTTTTGTTAGTTGCCACTCTCATGGAACCCAGTGTCAAAGCTTTGCCCATGTGCTGCTACTAAATGGAATCTAATTATCAGATCCTTTCTTCCTAATAGCAGCAGCAGCATCTTCCAGCTTGGTTTGCTGTTGTTCTTACATAAAGCATCCAAAATACAGTGGTGAAAATACAGAGGGAACAAAGAAACATCAGTTTCTCACTGGTGAAAGCAAAGGCAAAGGGGAGAAAAGGAAAAAAAAGAACTGCAGATAGTATTCATGCTAAATGACACTAAATATTCAGTCTGCCTGTACCCTCTGTCTTCCATCCCTCTCAAATCCTGATGCCACTCAACACTTAGCAAAGTAAATGGTTTATTAATAAACTAGACTAATTTTCTTGCTTAACTTTACTTGTTGCAAGTAATCTTGTACCAAGTTGTCCTGTGAATAGTTAGCAGAATAATTTGTCATTCAATAGGCACATACAAAAAGGAAAGGAAGCTAAAACAGAGGAAGATATGATTGGCTCAAATAGAATGGAAAAAGGTGTAGCTTTACTGAGGTCTCTGCACACAAGCCTGCTTACAGCTAACAAGGCTGGGCTGGGCAACTCTGCTCTTGTTAAAGAAAAAGTAACTGTTGTATTTCTGAGTATAGGAGTATTCAGAGATCATTTGCTGTTTCAGACCTTCTCTGAATTGTACTGATCTTTTCCCTTGAAATTCAAAATATTACCATAAAAAGCTTCCTTCTGAAAACAGTATTGCAACATAGAAGTTGCCCTGATGAATCAAAAATTTAGATGAGAGCATTCATCAGCTGGTTTCCCTGTACTATTTTGTTATTAAAACCAACAATACTGGGGAAAAAAAACCCCTTGTCTCTTAAGTAAGTAAAATAATCACTTAATATTATCATCCCTTTATAATAATTGATATGCGATTGCTAAATTCTAAGGTGCCTTCAACAAATGTAAAAAATTATGTTCTTCATACCGGAAAGAGCTTCTTGATGCCCATTTTGTTGTCTCAGAATTAATCCCTGAAGACATTCCTTTAATTAACTACAGCACTTGGGAATCTGTTCTGCTTCAAAAACATTTCTGGTTCCATAAAATGCTGAACTTTGTTGATTCTTCTTTTATCTCATTGCAACCCAACAGATCTCATCTGAGGCTTCTGTATGGAGCAGTTCTGACTGGACCAAACAAAGAGAGGGACAAAGTGGCAGCAGTCCATCACTGGTGTTATTATAGCTTACAGGTACATGCAACTGCCTCCAAACCCCAATCACCCCAGTCTTTAATATCACTTAAAACCACACCAGGTCCAACAGTCTATGCTGCTGTTGGCCTGTTCTGGCTTTTGTCTGAGGTAATTTTCAGATTGTTGTTGGCCATTAATGTCTGAGTAACCTTTAAGGAGAGACTAACCTTTAAGTTATTGGACACTTATAAGATGCAGTACTTTTTCTAGACTGTTGGCAGATCTGAAATAGAAGCCATGTCACAATTAATATAACATGGCGATGACACCTCTCCAGGGCATTCCCAAACAGTATATTCAAAGTTCACATTGTTTAATGGAACAATTAATTCAATAATTCTGACTCTAATATATCTTCACTTGTAAATCATGAAGACATTAACCTTAATAAAGCCAACCTGTCGTCATCTGTCATGCTCATTTGAAGTGCTTGATGCTGCAATAACACAATATTTCACAGTATGAAATGTTTGAATGCCCCAGTGAAACCTGATAAATACAACCATTTAATGCACTGAGAGTATTTTGTAAAGAACAAAGGCAATGTGGAAAGATATAAAAAAGAAAATAGGGCGAAAACCCCCCTGGTAATGTTAAATGTAAAAAATGGAAGCTGCTGATGGTGACATTTGTCCCTGCATTATACACAAACTAGATATGTAAAGTGCAGAAAATGTAGGTAAACAGAGCACCTTGTCACAAAATAATAACTTCAGTCAAACAGCTAGGGACCATAGGCAATATGTGTAATATGAGTGAGTGAGCATAGGCAATATGTGTAATATGTGTGAGTGAGCAAAACAGGCATGAAGACAAATATGATTCAGTAGCCAGAGTATACTGTGTTTGTCACATTATAAAGCAATGCAAAACAATGTTAGGGAATGGCCTTCTATTACAGAAATTAGTGAGAATTTTTGCCAGAAAATTTTGGTCATAATAACTAAGTCACTTAATTGTAATGTAGATACTACCTTAACTCTTATCAGGTCAAACTTGTTTTTACTGAAAATGCCTAATAACAGTGCAGGTTTTTTATTTCAGTTGCTTTCTTAATGATTAACTAATTCTTAATGTGTTTTGTCTGCCAATGACTATTGATTTATATATTCAAAAAGGACTAAATAACTCCCAAATGAAATAATAAGAAACATAACAACACATAAGAAAAGCAATTAGAAGTTTTTGCAGTAAGTGGATGGGTAAAAAAACAACTTGAATCCTGTAAACAATTTAGGGACTCCTTAACAGAATCCTGAAGAATAATTTCGGAACTAAATGACCAGAATAAGATTAAATAAAAAAGGGTTCAAAGTAAATGAGCAGATTAGTACAGGGATAGTTGTCTGTTACATATAAAAATGTCAAAGGTGGAAATGACTGTACTCCACACTGGTCTGAGGGGAAACAAAGCTCTGAAAGAAAAATGCCTTAATCATACTTTTCATTTTATCTCCCCTAGTCATCAATAATTGTCAGCATTACCTTACTTCATGCTTATAAAGCTGGTTATACACATTAAGCTGAAACAAAATCTTGCATAGGAAGCTCTAGAAGACAGAGAATACTATTTAAACTTACTGGCCCAGATCAGCAACTGGCATATACCACTGAAGTTCTGCTTAAATCAACACAGCTTAGGTATCTGACTCAGATTTCCAGAGGGAAATGATCACATATCTATGAATATCAGCCTGACATTGTCTCCTGGTTTATAGGAAAGGTCTATAATTGGGCACACTCCCAATTTAGATATTTTAAACTTTCTGAGATATTGGCTCAAGTTAAAAGTACATCTGTTACTATCTATAATAGACACTTGGCAAACTTATCTCAACAAAAATAGCAGATTTAATATTTCATGTGAAATGATGATTTGCAGCAGTTCAAGGCAGGATAACCCCCATAGTATTCAATCGCACAGTAGGAGAGAATAGTTTGTTCAAAACTAATATGTGAGTTGCATTACAGGTTAATTATGTGCAATAACCATAAACAGACCTTATTTTAAACTACGTATTTCACAGTATTTGGTGCTCTACCAGCAATAATCTTCCCCACTAGCTCTGATTTCATTTGTCTGTGTGTCTCAGTTAAATAATGTATGAAAAAGATTACTATATAATATATAAAATATCACCATCACCCATAGTTATCCAAGCAGACTGGATTTTTGTCTCCCACATCTCTTATGACCAACAGATTAATAGAATTTACATCACAAAATATACAGGGAGTGGGGGGTGTAAATTAAGACAGCACTGCATACATAGCTCCTTTTCTTGGCACTTCCCAAATCTGTTATTGAAGGCCTTGGTCTAGGTATTTACTCTGCATTGGAAGGCCCAGTGGGAATCAGAAGGACCCTTTGTAAAGCAATGGCATTTTTTGTTGCATTAGCCAGCTGTACCACACAGTTCTGCTTTGGCAATGTAATTTGACATTATGCTAACAATAAATAGTTTCAGAAAAAGAGACCCTTCCCAGTGTCCTTCAGTGATTTCACTAAATTTCAGCCAGAGTCCCAGAGAGTTTTCTCCAGCCCAGCATTGGCTTGCTAACAATACTGTAATGATTGTGGATTTGGAAAAATTATGTTATTCTTTCAAGTGACTTTCTACATTTTTAAGCATCCATTAAATAAGATTAGAGGCATAATGCAGACCTACTCTCTCCAATGGAGTGGGATGCAAAACAAATGTTGATCTGGCATACTGCAGTGCCTTGCATGTAGTCCACCTCAGTCTGGAAAATATCTGGACTGCCTTAATGCAGAACTGCCTGTTCTGCTAACTCAAAGATTTTGTTTCTGGCCAGCTTAGTGTGTAGTATCAAAACTGGTAGTTTCACACATTTGAAAACCTGGAAATACAGCCTACATCTGTTAATCAGGGCACTAGTCCTGGTCAGGGCAGGATGAGTTCAGGCTGTAAGTCAGAGACATGCTGGGCTGGTGAGAGAGTATCAGACCACCAAGAAGCTTGGAGCCAAGAGCTGACAAAGCTCTGCTGGTCTTCCTGGACAAGACAAATGCAGCTGGAAATCTCCATTTTCCTGGAAAAGTTGAAGACCTTCCAAGGATTTTCTAGTTTGACAAATAAAGTATTTCAATAAATATGTTTCCAAACTTGGTAAAAACTTAGAAGATCAAAAGTATAAAACAAAAACAGATGTTAATTCTTAAACAGGAAGTCTTGGTCTAGAAATTCATGTTTTCAACATACATTCTTGTACTTTGCCTGTTAAAATACAAAAAATGTAACCACTGTTAAATATATGCCCAAAAGAAAAATGAGACGCAAGCAAATAAAAAAGAACTATAAAATTCAATGTATAAAGGTTTTAGAATGGAAAGACAAAATCAGAATGTAAAGAACAAATATTCACAGTTTATAAAACATAATAAATGTACATCATAAAACATCCATTTCACCACATTTTCTACTATTTCTTGTGTTTATGGTGACAATAAATGTTAGTTGTATTCTAATTATTATAGTGCCTCGGAGATGCAATTTCATAACAGCACGGGTGATACTTAGATATGAATTTGTTATATATTTATTCATTTTAATAGCAATGACTTTGATCTTTCTTCTTGTTCATGACTTGGAAATTTTTCTCCTAAACAATTATTGTGTAGCATTCATAATTTCCTTTTATTTTACTCATATTTATATATGTTTGCTCTTTTAGGAGTGCAGAATACTTCTACTAGAATGTGCACACCATGGGTATATACTATAATTTGTATTTTCTTTTTACTGTGCAACTCTTTTTAGAAAACTCTTAATTCCAAAATTGCTTCCAGTTTCAATTTCCAGGTTGTTTCCTCGATGTCATAGAATTTAAATTAAAAAATAATCCATTTAGGACAGTTAAAATAGTGTACAATGCACAAAGAGAATTATCAAATAAAAATAAATATAAATATAAATAATAAATATAAATATAAATATAAATATAAATATAAATATAAATATAAATAAATATAAATGTTGTACTATGTTGTAGGAAAATGTATAAAATTGTATAAAAATGTGCAGAGTGTTTCAAAGGCAGCTCAGAACAATGTCATACTCAGAATCTGATGAAATTCCATTGCAGCAAAAGCCCATTTATACTTTTGAAAAATTTCACCTTTCTGAATGTCACAGAGAACCTAAATCTGCTCTTTTTTCATGCTCATAAATGTGTTAACTTCACAAGCAGTTCTACTGGTTTTCTATTTCCCTCGAGAAATTGTCTCCAAAAGTGCTTCATTCCTCCTATAGTCAGCTGTGTCTTTCTAAGTATCTCCATATCATCTCATATTTGCTACCCAGCTGCTCAGATTTTGGAAATCCTGCCAACTTCATAATATTCCTTGTTTCGTAGGACATGTCTTGCATTTCCCTTTTGTTTTTCTTTCCATACATCTGCATTCATTTGCTTTTCTATGTCCTTTGGACTGCTTATGCTGAAAATGGTAAATTCTAATAAGTATTTTACATTCTGTCTACCTTGTTTTGCCCTGTAAAATCTATGGATGTTCATGTCTGATGATGGCAGCCTCTGACTTACATATCAGTGTTTTAGAGAGTATGATGATCAGTTTCTGTAAGGTAGGACTTTGCATACTTGAGGAAATAATGTGAATTTAGTGGATAGCTCAAGCAAGTTCTGAAAGCTTGAAAATGCTGGCATTAAAAAACAGAATAACTATAATAAGGTTAACAAATAAATTGATCATAGCAATTGTTAACAAATCTGTTGATCAATAGTGTGTTGTCTTCTATGTTAAACATAAAACCCTACTAGTCATATGTATGAAAAAATAAATAAAATAAAATAAAATAAAATGGCCAAAGGCCAAATAAAACTTATTCTGGCTACTGCAGTAAAAGACCATAAAAATGTTTATAAAATACATTAGAAACAAAAGGAGGACTTCAGAGAATCTTCAGCTTTTATTGGATACAGGGGAAAACACAGTCACACAGGATGAGAAAAAACAGAAATTCTTAATGACTGCTTTGCCTTGGTTTTTAATAACCAGACCATTTGTTCTCAGGGTACCCAGCCCCCCAGAGCTGGCAGAGAGGGACAGGGTGCAGAATGATCCATAATACTCCATAATCCAAGGGGAAATGGTCAGCAACCTGCTGCACTGCTTACATACACAGGAGTCTCTGGGGTCAGACCAGATGCACCCAAGGGCAGACACTGACAGTGGTCAGAAGAGCTCCCTGAGACCCTTTCAGGCCTTTCCCAGAGTTCCCAATTGGCTGGAAATTAGCAAATGTAACACAAATCTAAAAGAATGGTAGGAAGGAAGATCTGGGGAACTGTAAGACTTTCAGCCTGACCTCAGGACCAAGAAAGGTTATGGAGCAGATCATCTTGAATGCCATGATGCAGCACATGCAGGACAACCAGGGGATCAGCCCAGGCAGCATGGAAAGGCATACACTGCTTGACTGTCCTGATCTCCTTCTATGACAAGGTTACCTGCATAGTGAATGTGGATGTTACCTACCTGGACCTTAGTAAAGCCTTTGGCACTGGTTCCTACAGCATTCTCCTGGAGAAACTGGTTGCTCATGGCTTGGATGGGCATGGTGAGGAATACATTTAGTGCAAGTAGCTCAGTTTGTAAGCTACAGAGCAAGCTGCAAGTTGAGCTTAGGAGGGCAGGAACCTGAGCCCAAGATCGAGCCCCAGGCTCTGACTGCCAACCCTTTAGTGCAAAGGATATAGGGACCTGTGGCACTGGCCAGCTGGCAGGAGCCAGTACTCTGGACTTTCTGCATTTAGACTGTAAGGGTATAAAAGCCCAGGGGTTCCTTTGTTTGTGGTCCCTTCCAGACACACCCAGCTCAAGCCTTTATTTAGTTATTTGTTACTTACTTATTGCATCAAGACTTAATTATTTTGAGGAAAGGGTGTCTAGGATTTTGGTATGGGAAACCTGGGCTGGAGCCAGTAAGAAAATCTGGTCTGACTGTCTGAGATGTAGCTGTGAATGGGCCTCAGTCCCAGCTCAAGTGGTGCAAGTGTAATTGCCAGAGTGAATGGTTGGGCATATCCTTTACATATGCACATCACTGAGGGTGGCTGAGTCCAGAGATTTGGTGTGAATGGAGTTAGGTTCAGCTGGCAGACAGCCACACAAAGTGTTCCTCAGTGATAAGTACTGGATCCAGTCCTGTTTAATATCTTTATCAATGATCTGGACGAGGGGTTAGCTGCACGTTCAGTAACCAGCTGGGTGGGAGTATTGATCTGCTGGAGAGTTGGAATGCTCTGCAGAGGGATTTGGACAGGTTGGATCAATGGACCAAGGATGAGGTATAAGGCTGTATGAAGTTTAAAAAAGCCAAGTGCCAGGTCCTGCACTTGAGTCTCAACATGCTCAGGCAGTGCTACAGGCTGGGAGCAGGGTGACTGGAAAACTGCCCTGCAGAAAAGGAGCTGGGGATACTGGTTTGACAGCAGCTGAACATGAGGCAGCGCATGCCCAGATGCCAAGAAGGCCAATGCCTTCCTGGCTTGGATTAGAAATATTGTGGCCAGCAAGACCAGGGCAGTGATTGTCCCCCTGTACTAGACACTGGTGGGGCCAAACCTCAGATTCTGTGTTCAGTTTTGGCTCCTCACTGCAAGAATGAAATGGAGATGCTGGAGCATATCCAGAGAAGGGCAAAGAAGCTGGTGAAGGATCTGGAGCACAAGTCTGATGAGAAGCAGTTGAGGGAGCTGGGGTTGTGTAGCCAGGAGAAAAGGAGGCTCAGAGGGACCCCATTGCTCTCTGCAACTGCATGAAAGGAGGCTGCAGCCAGGTGGTGGTTGGTCTCTTCTCCCAGGTAAGAGGCAATTAGTACAGGAAGAAATGACCTCAACTCAGGGGAGATTTAGATAAGATGTTAGGAAATATTTTTTCACTGAAAGTGTTGTCAAGCATTTAAAGAGGCTGCCCAGGGAAATGGTTGAATCATCATCCTGGGAGGTATTTTAAAGATTTGTAGGTGTGGTACTTAGGGATGTGGTTTAGTGTTGGACTTGGTAGTTGTAGGTTTACAGTTGGACGTGATGATCTCAAAGATCTTTTCCAATCTAAGTGATTCTATGATTCTATTTAGCTGAGAGACAATCTGTGTTTACAGCAAGATTTCAGTGAAAACACCAAAAATCTGGATTAACAGAAAAAATGAGAGACTAGAAGGCTCTATTTGTCTTAAATTCAGAGCTTTTGTTGCTTGCTGGTAGAATTATTTCATGGATCATTTATTTGAATATCAGCCTTTCTATGAGGTTTTATTTCCTGCTTTTAGACATTCCTGCTTACATCAGAGATGGGCTATATTCAGCATGATAGCTCTGAAAGAAGTGGAGGATGGAATATTAGTTTCTATGCATGGTCTTCTGCCTTCTATAAAGTAGAATAAATCGTATGAGAGGAAAAAAGTTATAACTTTATGTGAACCTCAGAATTCAAGCAAAATGTTTTGTGATGGATGTTTGAACACAGCTAAGAACCAGTTTTCCAAGTTAAATGGAACTTTCTTTTCTTAGACTTTACCACAGTGATTTAATAATATGATACTTTAATAAGCAGAAATGTTCTGAAGCACATAGAAATAGAATGAGTAGTGACAGTGAGCATTCTTTTCAGTACATAAAACCACTTCGGATATTAAGTCATTTTCTGGGGTAAAAAAACATAATCTGCAAAATATGTAAATTATTCTTTGCTGTGCGAATTAATGATCAGCTTACAGAAAAGCTTGAAATTGTAATGGAATAATCCCACATATAGAACTTTACAAGTTAAAAAAGGCTTAACCTTTACAATTTAATTTCCAAGAAACCGAATAAAATTGTCCTTGGGATATAGAAAATAATTTTCAGAGACTCGCAATGAATTTTCAAGGTACTTTGCTACCCTGGTTGCTTCTTGACTTTTTAACTCAAAAAATTCTAACAATTCAGAAAGTTCAGTGACACAAGAATTCTATTTAAAATATACTCCACAAATATGGAAATATCCTTCCTTGAGTCGTAATACATCAGTGTGAATACTAGAATCAATGTTTAAATGCACTCAGTCCCTTTTTTTGATGTTTAAACATCTTATAGTGTTTGGCTCAGGAGCTCACCGTCCATGGGTCTATTAAGTACAGCAAGGTGAATCATTTTCTCTGGCAAAATCTATTCAGGGTGTCAAAATTCCAAGAGAGAGACCACAGGTTAAAATCCCATGATAGCATGAGTCTTTAATTGCTTCCAAGGAGCAGGGCCTGCTAACTACATGAGAGGAACAGAAAATAAATTGGATGTATTCCTGCTTGATTAATATGCTCTGAGATAAGTTTTGGTCAGAGTGTTCTTCCAGAGCCTTACTGATGAAAGCTCATTTATTTGCCACTATCCCACATAAATCTGTACCTTTTAGAGATCTTGGAGGAGTTCCCTAATGACACAGAGTTGGGGTTACTACCTGAGGATACAACAGTAACAGCCAGACTGACCCAGGCTTTTCTGTAGGATAAAGACAAAAATTGTAGAATAGAGTTTCTATATAGCTATCAGTGTTGATATCTAAAACAATATAGAATTAGAGTTTTGTAGAGAGCTAATAGACCCTCCTTTTTCCTGTCTCATGGAGAGACTGAACCATCAAATCCTCAAAGCACAGCTTTTATGCAAAACAAGACAAAGCCACACACATTTCACAGCCCCAAAACAAAGTAAAAGTGACATCATCTTCACTTGTGTCAGACTGATGCAGGAGTTTAAGCTTCTGAAAATATTCCAGTTAAGGAACTAGATTCTCTCTAAAAAAAAAAAAAAATCCTAGAATTTGCTCCTGTTTAAACAAGATGAGAGAACTTGGAAAGCAATAGAACCCCAAAATGTGCAATACTGTGACAAATTACCAGTCACCAAACTCAAATAGTTTTTCCTGTATCCGTCATCACTCACTGCAATGAGCAATGACATAATCAATCAGCTAGACAAATAAACATTAAGAATAGTCCAAATGGCCTTAGAGAAGCTTTAAGAAAGCTGCTGGTTGGTATTTTATGCCAGCTTGCTCATTTAATATTCTAGAACACCTACAAGCCCATAGTAATTTATATTAATTGACTCATTTCCACGGCATCTTTCTGAAGGCAATCATGTGATTCAAGGCTATGATTAAATCAAGCAGCAAGCACAAACCGATATTCTTAACCAACACAAAATAAATGGCCCTTATATTCTGAGCTCTTGCAGATCACAAAGGAAGCTGGCATGGAATTACCCTGGCTACCCAAAGAGTGAAAATTTGCAGAAATAATTAATATGTCAATGATTAATCTAGTCATTCAGGTTTTGGGCCACCAGTGATTGCACTTATTTGCTGATCCAGATCTATGACTGCAGTATGAATGCCTAAGGTAAGTACAGATCTGGATATGTATGCTCAAAGCAGCCCACATCTTTAAAAAAATCAGCAGCTTTATTCTGCTTTAACAAAAAAAATCTCTGATGGTATTCTAAAGTAGTTTTAACATGAGCGTAAAAGATAAATCTGTTTAAAACATAAAGTGGCAGTTGTAAAGTCTTCACTTAATAGGATTAGCTAGATTTTTTCAAATGCAAAAGACAAAAAAAAATCTTAGATATTATAATATTGACTTTCTGTGATTTACATGCCCGGCATAGAATGAAAATAATAGATGCTTCAAGACTTGTATTGGCAAGTCCACAAGCAATGTTAACTCAAACATCTTGAGGTTGTAACAAGTTATGAATGTTGGAAGGTATTGACATTGAAATGTAATCCAAGCACAACCTCTGCCTATATACTATCTAGAAAAATTCAGTGTTTCTTTGGGATTTTATTTTCCCTCTTTCCCAAGTGTTCCAACCTTATTTCTGTAGTATGTAGAAAGCAACAGTTTAATTTATTTGCTTCAAGTGCTGTAGCAAGCCGGTTTCAGTAAGATATCATCAGTTATCTAATGACAAATCCCCTTGTGCTTATTTGAGTATATATATGTATATACAGGACTGATGAGGATCCAGAAAAATATGGTTTATTTTCTAATAAGATAATTCTTATCTCTCAAACATCAATGAAGCAAAACACAGAATTCAACTTCTTATACTTTCTGAAAACATAGCAACTTTGATTCTGAAAAATGTCTCAACTAGAGGTAGATGACACAGAATGCAGTTCATGTAGTTTGAATGACAGATTTAGAGATATAGAAAGTGAAAAACAGGTTAAGAAAATGAATAATGGCAAAAAGGTGTGGGGATTGGATATTTTTTTTCTCCAGAAAATAGTTAGAAAATGGTTTACACTGTATATAACTCAAGAGTAACTGTCTACCTTTTATAACTACGCATAAGCCTCAAGAACAAGAGGCTTACAGTAATACACCTCAGACTTAGCAGAGCCTGAGATTAAGTAACTATCAAAGATTTATTGATAACATAGAGCTTCCCTTCTTTTGGCTTTATTTAATTCTATTGCAGTCTGTGACAGCCATCACACAGTATTAATTAAGCCAAATTAGTATCTTGTCTTACATTGCCAATGCCAGAACTTAAAGAGCAGGATGTATCTTATAGGATAACATGTTGTTCTGTGCATTATATGCTTATGGGTGTTTCAATTTTCATATTCTTCTCAGGACTTTTCCAAACATTAGTAACTAGATAAAATAATAGCAATTAAATATTTTGGCTCATAGAGAAAGTCCTGAATTTTATTGGAAATGAGCTTAATGCTCTAAACAACCATCTAGCCTGAGCTTAGTGCCATACCTAAAACAAGACAAAATCTTAACTAGTGTTTTATTTCTTAATAATCTCTAGCACTCTGCATTTCAATTATGAATAAGATTATTTTATGCACAATAGTGAATAAAAATTTCAACACATATTGCAGCTGTCTTCATGGAAAACTTCTAATTACAGCTATATGAAAGGAAATCATGTAAATTATGCTTAATTTCTAGAATTATGTAGTGGACATAAGTAATTGAACTGGAAAATTCATTAACAATTAATTAATCTTTATAAGATGTATTTCATGTTTTTCTGATGGACAAAAATTTCAGGGACTTGCATACCACTAGTCATTTCAAATATAATACTATACCTCCAAAGGTCTTCATTTATTTTTGTGCTAAAAGCCATCACTGGTGAACTGAATTCAGTGATTTTACCCTTTTCAGTTTTAGACAGATGCAGTGGAATAAATCCAGTGCCTTAAAATAGTGAAATACAATACCTAGTGAAAGAAGGATGAAGGTCGTTTCAAGGAACAGATAACTTGAACCAACTGTGTGGGCAATTGAGGTTTTTCTCTTTAATTATACTGGTAATTAATTGTATCAGTAGCCAGAAGAATTCCACATTCTCTGCAGAATGTGAAGCAGCAGCTCAACAGACAAGTCGTTCTCTGAGACAACTCAAATTTCTCTGGAGAACCTGACTGAGACATGATTATTTACAGCACTCCCGGGCTGGCTGGTTGTTTTTGTTCTTATTTAGTTCAGTCCCCAGTGACTCAAGATATTGTCACTGTTGCCTGAAATTATAAATTCCATTCCATTACACAATTATTTTTTAAAGGATCTTTTAGGTATGACTCTTATAATTAAGCAGCTTTCTTTAACAAAAGCAGGCAATTTTATATGGGAGGCAGGACTCCTCCAGACATGTACACCCACTTTTCAAGCAGCTCTGTATCGTCCTTGTTTATCCACAGTATGTGCATACACTTTTGCATTGCAAATGGTTTGTGGTTTCCTTGTTGTCCTAGGTTGCAATATAGATGTATTTAAGTATTCTATTACCACCAGCTGTGGGCCGTTAGCTGTTATCAGCTGCTAATGACCCACTCCGGATGACAGGCAATGGGCCATCAGGGACCCACCGTGTGACTCATGGACTTATCTCATCCCATTGTGGGATGCTCTGCCCAGGAGGGAGGAGTCAGGTGTTCCCACCTGGATATAACCTGGCCTTGGAACTGCCTGAGCTAGCCCTGGTCTACTGGGTTCCCAGAGGACAAGAGCTACTACTGGATCTTCAGCTGGAGACTAGACCTTCACAGGATCACTGCTTCAACTGGACTACTTCAGTTGGACTGCTACTACCACCCTAACAGGGTGTTAGGTTGTATCTGACTTTGTCAGTGCTTTTCCTTGTATTATTTCACTTATTTTTAATTTCAATCTTGACTTGTGATCTCCCACTGGTTTGTTTTCAAACCAACACACTTGTGTATTGCTGCTGCTGCTGGGTGTAGCAGCAGAACAAAGGCGGTGGTATTTTGGTCCATTTTGCTTGAAGCTATATATATATATGTATACATATATATGTATATATGTATGTTGCAGGTGTTAGAATTTAATCTCAAGGCCTATATGTGCAAGAGAGTGGGAGGTAATCTTCCCTCTTTTTTGCCAAAGTTCTTAAACCAATGACCTGAATTCATCCCATCTTCTCTTAAGTACTTAACAGAGACAATTAATTTAGAAGCCTCGTTAGTGAAAATGTCTCCTATGGAGAGTTATAGACATCTTGACAGAATGATTCATAACTTACACAAGCTGACTCACTGTTTGGAAATTAACATCTTTTTGCACTAATGATAGAGGGAAGCCTAAGGTGAAGAGACTCCTAACTTAGGCAGCCAGTTAAAGACACAAAATTAGATGAGTGAAATTAAGTTCACCTAATTCATCTCTAGCTATCTAAAGAGGTCTCAGTTAAAATTGCCTCATACTTGTGTCACAAACATGAGGACATTTTTTAGTCCAGGAATGGATTTAACACAATTTGAACAAAGTATTTCCATTTTTGAGAATATTTTTTAGCTTTAAAATTCCTGGCTCTTTCGGTGATGAGAAGGTTTTCTTTCTTTTTTTTTTATTTCAAAAACTTGGATGAGGAAAAGAACAGCACTTTAGTTGTGGAAGTTCTATCATTGCCTCCAGTACATATCAGTCATTCAAAAGTCTCTGAGCTGTCAAAGTGATTAAATGAAAGTAGAAGAAAGAGCTGAAAAGGGGGATAGTATCAGGGGACTGAGTGCTTTCTCATTTGGAACTGTAGAGTTGAGAGTAAGGTTTAAATACCTGAAAGCAGGAAAAGAGGGACTAATCCTTGATAAGATATTCATATGTAAAGGAAAAGACAAAAGGATAAAATCATAGGAAAGATAACTTCTGGGAAGTTGTTCTACAGCACATTTGGTTGACTAGCTTGGGTCACTGGCAGTGCTGCAAGTCCAGCTCTAATGTCACAGACTTTGTTCAAATTTCCAGGGAAAGATGAGTTGAACACTAGAAATGTCAGGAAGATTCAAGGCCATTTTTAAGTTTCAATGTTATCCTTGACCTTTTGATGCAAGACCCTGTATGTAAGCAAGCAACAAAAGTTACTATGGATAGGAGTCAAGGTACAGAGATACACTGTTCAAGATTTTCCCCCTTGGAGCCCATTTGCCACTGATTTGTGAGAGGAGATAATATGGTGTTAGTTCAGATTGTACAGTTACTCTAAGAAATGGGTGAATATAAAGAATTTATGCAAGGACCTGCAGTTATTTGCTTCTATATTCAAAACCACATTTTAAACTCATTTTGGAGCATTGTAAGAAGTTCCAAAATGCCATTTACTTACATTTGTCCAAAATAATCTGTAGGATAAGTTTTGTTTTTAATAAAACTGTAACCTTTAACACCAAACTGACAAAGCACTCACTGGGAAGCACAATTCAAAGCAGTTGTGGAAAGGTCCTGAAAAAAAAGAAAAAAACAACCACCAAACCAACCAAAGCAAAACATTTGCAGTAGAGGTTGAAAATACATGCTTTTAGTCCTTACTCTGTTCCTCTAAAGTATAAGAGGAAAATCAAAATCAAACAGAAGACAGCAAATCAAGATTCAAGTTACTTTTGATTCAGTACTTTAAAGCAAAAAGTCTCTTCATCCAAGCAGCAATGTTTTATCTCTCAAATACATGTATGAGACTATTTTGGTTCTCTACTGGGTGGCTGGTGTTTTATAACATAGCTGTTCCATTTTATAATTTCTCTTACAGATTCTTCTCAAAAAGTCATCATTTAAAACAATCAATTCCCTTCTGTAAATGAATTCCCTAAATCTTGGATTTTACATTCCCCATTTCTTGGTATGTAGATGATGTGGACTATTCAGGACATACTTTTTCCTTCTTGTCTTTATCCTAATAGTTTAAAAACAGACTTAAACAGAATAAAACCTTTTAACTGGAAACTTTCTGAGACACTAAATTCCTATTATCTTCCTATACTTGCATATGCCCATATAACAGTGTGTGACATAAATTGATGAGAATTAATTCCAGGGACACATGCTAATTATATTGTAAGATCTAACAGGCATCCATGATTATCTCTCTCTCAGAGAGAGGTAATAGGTCTCAAGATGGGCAGGACTTTAAGGAATTATTAGACATGCTCCATAATTCAGAAAACCACTGCAGTGGTCTCAAAGTTCTGATGGAAGAGCAAAGTAATCTTTCAATGAGAAAACTCATATCTCCTGGGAAAGTCCTTGCCTATCTCTTCCCTGCCACAGGTGCAAAGTCAGGAATTTTCTTCCAGTCTGACTTTCTGATTGGCAGCTTTAGTAACTTCCTGAGTGAATCAAACTCTACTAAATCCTCTAAGATCACTAGATCAGCCCTTTCCTTGACTACTGAGAGCAATCTGTAAGCCTGGTCTCTTCTCCCTACCAGCTCCCAGTTGAGCAAATTCTGTCCCTCCCAATAAAGGCATCTGCCCACAAACCTAAATTCTGGCAGCAAACACCTCAGCTGAAGTGTTTTTTCAATGATGTTATACAATGAGAACGATTCGTACCTTCAGTTGGTGGGTGGGTCTGCATTTGATGCTTGGCAGCTGATAAGAGAAATGTATGCCTCTATCAAGAAATCAGAAGTTTCTTTTCCCATCTCTTTCTAGTTCCTTTACTGGTAGGTGTACTGACAACATCTAACAATGAATTGATTTCTTCTGAAGTACAAATTTTCTTCTGTGATACAAGCTTTTCTTTTGCTTTGCAGCATTTATAAAACAAATCTCCAATTTGCATATTTGCAGGTTTTGTCTTTTATGCATTTTTTTGGTACATTTATCACTTTTGATTTATTGTTTTCAACTTTGATATAGTCTGCATCTTGAATAAATCTATTTTTATTTTTTGGTTTGGATGTTATTTGAACCAAAATACTGCCTGTAATGGATGTTCATTCTTTGAATTACAAAGGGACATATATTTATTCTCCACATTGTCATGCAAGCTTTCTCTTCAAAAAGGTCTTTTTCTTTTTCCCTCTCCCTTTCTTTTTCAGCTGAGATGAACCCTTGATA
The DNA here is from genome assembly GCA_024500445.1 of Entomyzon cyanotis. Lineage (NCBI taxonomy): Eukaryota > Metazoa > Chordata > Aves > Passeriformes > Meliphagidae > Entomyzon > Entomyzon cyanotis. Next base: position 35,133,328 of record JAKEPQ010001018.1, on the reverse strand, counting down.
AATTAACACACGTATTGCAAGCAACCTCAGAAAAAGAAACACAATAAACAATTATGATTAAACTTTGGGGATCAAGAATTATTAAATGAAATTACTTCAGTTTATTTTTAATATTTATGAAGATGAAATCTCTTTGTTAGAGTGCTTACAATGTAGCAAAAAATTAAGAAAATGTGAAAATGGTCTGGAACTTAAATTACTAGCTATAATTACAGTGTGACTTTGCATTCACATGAAAGGAGTAGGAGACTGCAGAGCAGCCCATGGGGCCTTTTATCCTCAGCTAAATGCTCCTGCTGAAGCTACTTGCTATTTCCTTAAGGGATGTGTTATTCCACTGCTAGGTGCACACACACAGTTATTGGATGGCTCAAGGTCTAGAATATTGTGATCATGTTTACTGGTCTCTTGCAAGAAGGATTCTACTTTTCTCCTTTATACAGATATTTTATGACAGAATTTATTACTTTTTATTCACAAATATGGCTTCCATTTTTTTTACTAAGCAATATTCACATACCATTATAGTCTTCCTCAGAAAAGAGCAATAAAAAAGAAATTTAAAATGTCCCCAAACACCAGAGCATCAGTTTTTCACATTCAGCCGATTATAAATGCACAAACTATAAAATTATTTTGTCAGTATGTGTGTGAATTTCACAGAGGAAAACACCTCACATTCCATGAGGCAGGGGTGTAAGTGCAGAGAAACTGTCCCAGGAATCCTTACATCCATGCCCAGTATAAATAAAGAACATTAACAAGCCATTCTCCTTCCACTCAGTCCTGCTGTAGGACTTCACTATGAGTGCACTTATTTAACTCTATATGTTCCCAAGACTTTTTATTATATATACATCATTTCTGTAGAATATACGTGTGTGGACCTAAGCTACTTAAGTAATATGAAATATTATGAAATATGAAGAAATGAGAAGGTAATGCTAGACCTCTAAACTGTGTTGTTCCTTAAAAAAAGTTTAGGAATCTCCATAACTTCTGTACTGGAGGAAAAAGCCCAAAAAGCCACCAACTCCCAATGAAAATTTGATAGTCTTCTTCAGAAATATTGCAGCAAGTATTTAAGGTAAGTTTAAATTTTAGTTTGAAACAGACTGGTGATTCTGTTCTAAGTCTATGTCTCAAAGTATTCTGAACACATGCATTGCATTTAATATAAAGAAAATTTATTTATTTTATTGCATTTATTTTACCTTACTGCATTTCTCATAAAGAAAATGATGAGACAGCATGATGAACAGCTTTAATTATTTATGAGAAAAAAAGACCCCAAAAGAACTACAAATTACAAGTAATTAAACTGTAATACTAGTCTTAAGAGAAATTGCAACATATTTTTCTAAGTGTTTAGATGACTGAAGGTGCAGAATTAATTTTTTTCATGTACTCATGCAGTATCCATGATTCATTTTCTAAGGTTATAGGTCAACAGCTTGGTATGCTGTTAAACGCAAAAAGTAAAAAAAATAACCAACTTGGTATAACCATGCAATGGAAAGAAGCCTGATGCTGGCTTTAAAACACAGGCTCTGAAAACCATTTGTATTTTTGTCTCTGACAGAGTTTTTGCACATGATGTTTTTTATTGCTCCCACCAAAAATGTCATTCTTACTGCAAATTAGCTATTTTGGTGAAATTATGCCAGCTGTGACTTTTGGCACTTTCTCTACATGTCTGTAAAATAGGGTTTAATAATAGAGGTGCAGATAGTGTACTGAAGAAGACATTGATTATTTTACTGAAGATTTGCTATGACTTGCCATGGTTTGTGGTAGTAGGGATTCAGAACTGTCACTTGAGATTACTTCTCAAACACTCATTGGTCACTATAAAAATTTCTTACACTCCAGCTGGGGTACTTAGCGTTCCAGATTAGGTTTCCTTGTAGCAGAAATATATGACACTGAAAATGGCATTGACTGCTTCTCAGGGAAAAAAATAGAACACCAAAACCCCAACCAATAGGGAAAAAGAAAATGAAAAAAAAAAAAGAAAAAAAAGAAAAACCAAACCCTCCAAAAAACCACAAAAAACCCAACCAGAACCCCCTTCCATTGGGATACAATATTTCATTGAAATACAAGTCTTCTTATCCCATTATTATGTATTCTAGAAAAGCTTGGAAAAATTTTATAGACACAGTGAAAAATTGGAGTGGGCTCTTGCTAGCAACACGAAGCTGCCTTGTCTATGAAGTCATGCAGGTTTACAGCCTGCCAAGTGCTGTAGGAATGACAGGGAATAATAACAAATACTTAAATAATGAAGTGCTTGGATATTAAAATGCCTGAAAAAGGAAAATAATAAAAAAGAGATGACTAAGAGTGAGGCAATTTTAAGGCCCTATTTGAGTTCAGTATTCCTAAAATAACAAAAAGTAATTTTTTCTTTCTTTCCATATTTCTCATTTATATAGTTTGAAAATTCCCATGGAGTATATGTATTTGGTATGGAAAGGGCTGGCAAGAATAATAAGATTAAATAAATTATTTTACTGGTTCCTGGATTTTTCCTGTAATTAATAAATGATGTGATCAAGTGGTGGTTTAATGGCATTTATTTAACTATTATGGCAGCTTAAAAGTGGTCATTTTATACTTACTTTTACTTAGACTCTTCCAGGAAACTCAATTCACCAGGTCATATTAGCAGTTTTCCTTGTACTGCTTCTGCTCTTCCTACGTAGACAGACAGGACACTGAAAAAACAAGTGCCATTGTTTATCCCCATCTTCCATGGAGACCTAAGCAATGACTCCTACTTTTGTATTTCTTTTATCTGTTTATTCCACCATTACACAGTAGAAGCTCTGAGTATCATCAGAGCTTACAAGCCTTCATGAGATCATAGCAGCACAAGGATGTAGTTTACATTCTCTAGTTATTTTAGGAGTTGCTTGACTTGATGAAAGGACCTCATTTGTACATCCAGCATGGGATTCATCTGATCTGATGTAAGCATCTGCAATACACATCTGTCTATGCCTGAGACAGAAGTGTATATTCCCTTTATAGCCAAAGGAGAGAAACAAGTATTTCTAGAACGCAACTCACCACAGCCTAATGTAGATTCCCAAATTAGGTCAGATGAATCACACCTTAAAAACTGATGTACCTCTCTGTTGTCGGTTAAGCACATTTGGTGACTGGTTCAGATACAGCTAAGTGATAAGTTCTATTCTGTTTCCAAATGTGCCAAAGCTTGTTTACCTTATTCTTTGCAAAAAACCCCACATACCTGCCCCCTCCCAACCCTATTGATCTAATTTTTAACCTCATTATTTTGTAAAATAAGTTTTATCTTAGCTTTACTTTCTACAATAGTGTTAATTAGTGACATTTAACTTGCTGACTGTCTGGTCATTGTGTTAGGTCCAGAGTTGATACAGGGGAAGAAAGATGTTCAATATGCAATTTGGTTGGCTAATTAAAGACATAAATAGGTATAAATTAGAGTGTAAGTCTATAAATGTTCCTTGACCAGCCCTCTCCTGAGATTCCTCCTTTCCGTGGGATAGCAGCTTCCAGTAACCCTTCCAAAACTGGAATAAAGTTTGCTATTTAAAAAGGAAAAGAAATTACATCATGACAATACCACTGTTATAAAAATAATTTTGAAGTTGTGTACATAACTGTTTAGATTTAATAAGTTCTTTCAATATGCTCAGATTAAAAAGAAAACGGAATCTGGGTGCTCAAAGTAATAAATTATTTGGTAACAGATGGATATTGCTGTTTTCTAGAAAAGAACAGTAAAAATTGGTCAAACTCTTACTGCCTATTTTTATTCTTGGCACATGTAATTGAGAAGCCAACAAGGAAGGGATCTCTCCTGGACCTGATACTTACAAACAAGGAAGAATTGGTTAGCATGGGAAAGTCAGAGACATACTTGATTGCAGTGCTGATGATCAAGATCCTAAAAGGAGATAGTAGGGCAAAAGGCAGGTCTGCAATCCTAGCTTTTGGAGAGCAGACTGTAGTCTCCTCAGGGACCTGATTGGAAGAATACTCTGGGATATAGTCTGAGAGAGCAGAGGGGTTCAGGAGAGCTGGATGGATCAAGGATCAAGGATCACTTCCTCCAAAGTTAAGAAGGAGTCATACAGACAATTAGGAAATAAAGGCAGCATATGGGCAGCATGGATGAACAAGGGGCTTTTAACTGAACTCGCAAAAAAGGTGTGTCAGAGCTGAACACACGGGCAGGTGACTCAGGAGGAGTTTAGTTGCTGTCCAGTCTTGTAGGGATAGGGCTTGGGAAGCAAGAGCTGGCTTTCCTGGAGTTGAATCTAGCAAAGCCAACAAGAAAGGATTCTACAATTACATAAAAAGCAAATGGGAAAACAGCACCCCTCTGCTGAATGGGGCATGGAATTTGTTGACAGACAACATGGAACATACAGAGGTACTCAAAGGTGTACTTTGAGTGGGAACTGCATTCAGGAGCAAAAAGCACCTGAGAACACAGGGAAAGTCTGGAGCAAAAAGACTTCCTAGCCCTCAGGGAAAAAGGACAAGATCAGAGAGTACTTAAACAAACTGGACATATATTGGGAGGTTGTGAAGTCTCCGTTCAAGAAGATATTAAAGACCTGATTGGACATATTCAACTTGTTCCAAATGAGCCCTCTTGAGAAGGGGTTTGGACTCAATGATCTAAAGAGGCCTTCCAACCTAAATGATTATCTGATTCTGTTATTCCAGCTATAAGCATCAGATTTTAGGGATGGTGGATAGAATAAGTTTATGTTTTAACTGAAGCTGAACTGCGGTGATGCAGAGGTAAGGTCGTGCACAAAGTGACATATTCTAGACACAATAGCTAACCTAAATTTGCTGGACCTGACCTGTGTAGGTTTTTGACACACAATTTTCTTCAGAGATAATTCAGTGTGGAAAATTAGTTGAAAAAATTGTGGTTCCCTTCTGGAAGGACTCACTTTCTTCTGTGGCAAGAAAAACCCCTAAGAAAGCATACAAACCCGTGGAGGTTATACAGCAGCTCCCAACCAAGGGTTTTCAGCTGATGCTTTAGACTTCACTGTTAAATCTCACCAAGCCCCACTTCAGGTCCTTTTTTTTTGATCTAACCCAGAAAACTTTCTTCGAAGCCTGAATGGTGAATGAGAGAAAATCTTTCAGCACAGTTTTCTCGTTAAGCACCAAGCTGCCAGGGTTTAAGTTCAGAAATATTAGCCTGATGTTCTTTTATCTGCATAAATACATTTTTACAGGACATTTGGCCTTTTTCATTCCCACAGTTCTCTTATAAATATTGAACTTCACAGGAACAGTGAAGGGCTGTTCTGATTGTGAGAAACGAGTAATACTGAGAGAGTAACTCTTTCTCTATTAATTGAATCTCTCTGATTTGGATTGTTATATACATATATATGATATCAAAAGCAGAATGATTGGCTTTGCAAAAAGAGAAAAATACAGAAACACCTCCAGAATACCATACCATTCCCTTGCTATTTTAAATTATATGAAGGATCTTGCTTTAATTAAGTCAGAAACATGCTTCAATTTTAAAGGTACGCAATAAAAATGACTAGAAGTCAGAAGTTACATTTTACATTGCAATTGTTTCCCCCATTAAAAAATATGCTTTTCATTACTATTATAGCTGGCATTTCTTATTGGGCAAAAAAATACATAAGAAACACTTGGACCTATTCTTTTGCTTTGAGCATTTCTGAAACAATTCTTCAGTGAAGCATGCATCCATCAACGTAATTACTTTTACAGTCATAATCATCCCACTAGTCCTACATTATTAAGGCGCCTTTATTTGGTAGCCAGCGTACATATTTTGTGTTTAAAATTGTAACTTGTTTTTTTTTTCCCACAACAGGACTCAAATTATTTTAATTTCACAATTTATCTTTGTCTTCTGCTTTTTGTGAGGTGGGATTTACTTGCCCAGTGACAGTAGTAGAGCTGAGTAGGGAGTTTAGGCAGCTCAAAATTGAACTCATAAGTTAACTGTGATGAAGAAAACGAGGTTGAGGAAAGCATGAGTATCTTCAATGGATCTTTTTTAACCTCTTTGATATAGCAGACATGGAATTGTTTTAAAGAATGAGAGTGCTTCATACTGACTCTTATAAAGAAGATAATTAAACCAGAGAAGAAAGTAAACCAGCATTCATAAACGCAAAATTACTTGGTGGTCTGTTGCTCACTGGCAGCCAAGAACCCACATCACCTTGTTTCCAAGGCCTGGATCCTCCAGAGAATGCAGTTCCTTTGGGGCTTATCCATGGACTATGGCCTCTCTTGGAGTTTTACCAGTTCCACTATGGATCACCTCCGGCAGCTCTGGCTGCACTTCTATTTTGCTTTGGTGTTGTCTCTCCTTTCCTAAACATGTTTTCACAGAGGTGCCACCAGCCTGACAGATGAGCTCAGCTGTGTCCTGTGGTGTGTCCACTGAAAGTGGCTGGAGCCAGCTGCAAAAGTAAGTGCCCAGTCAGTAACTGATTATTGAGTAATGCCCACAGACTTTAAGAGTCAGAAGGGGATGGATCAGAACAAGGTGCAATAAGAAGAGAGGGAAGGTGGAATAGAAAGGATATGAGTGAACAAAAGGAGTGAATCCACAAAACTTGAAACTGCTGTGTTTATTCAAAATCTAACGCGAGAGATCTATCTGCAAAGGAGAAGACTTCTATTGCTTCAGTGAAATGCTTCAGAGTAGTGTTAGAGTAACCCCAAAGCAGGATGCTATAGTCCATGACTCATTGAAATAAGCAGCATTTTAATGTTTCAGGGACTCATTTGGGCAGAATTTTCTTATCCAGTGCCAATTTAATACACCATGAGTGAACAGAGATACAGGGAACCCCAGGCACCATACATTGCTGCCTTTCATTTGGAATTCACACTTTTCTAATATACAGCATCACAAAGACTTAAAAGTCTTTTCCTCAACATGGAAAAATGTAGAGAATGTCCATTCACAGAATGTTTATTGTCAGGCTCAGAAGTGTGGCAGAAACATGGTGGGGTTTGCTTCATTTTGCTTCGACAGGGGAACAAAAGTCTGTTTTCTGTAGTATTCTGCTCCATGCAAACCCTAACTTTGTGACTTTCTATTTTAAAATATGTCTGATTTCCTTTTCATTCAGATTTTGCCGAGTATAACACTCCCTCACTAGCTAAATCTAATTGTAAATGTAAAGTGCTAAACTAAGCCCTGCTCAACAGTCAGTAAATTGTGATGCAACCATCAAAGGCTTTGGTCCCTACTCTTAGTTCTCCTGATGCCTCTCAGTTGTGTCTGTCTTATTATATGCAGTGGGGATCTAATTGAACCGGTGCATAGTGGCATAAAATTGCAGTCTCAGTAGTGAAATAAGAGCTGATATGATGTTGCAGCAGTACCAGCCCTATTCAAATCTCATAATGTTAGAGGAAGGTAATTGATAGATGGATGGAGCATGCTCAAATGTTTATTGAAGCCCCTTTAACCTTGCATGTTTCATATAAACTCTTAAAACTGAACTTATATTCAGGGCCTCTCAAAACTACTGGTGCATTACTCAGATCAAATTATTTTCTTCAACATCTTTTACAATCATCATGAGAGATCATGGATTACTCAAAAGATCTGGGGACATTTTTTCAAATCTGAGAATTCTTCCAAAGTTTATTATCACTACTTATGTGTTTGGTTGGTTTGGGGTGTGTTTTTGGTTTTTATTTTGGTTTGGTTTAGTTTGGTTTGGTTTTGACTTATGCTTCCATATCTCTCCAGAAACACAGGAAAATTTTTTTTTTTCAGATTATCTGACTTTTTACATTTTTTATTTTTTCTAGTGACAATTAGTAAAATAAATACATAAATAAATGCCTCTAAATGTCTCAAAATCCTTAAATATTCCTGAACTGGTAGTTCAGCAGACATTTAAAAAATTTCAGTAAGGAAAGTAAATCCAGTTACAGACCTTCCTATTAGATTTAGTAGCTGAGAATATTAATTTGGTTTGCATAATATTAACAACAAAATAGCGTGTAGTCCCTATATTTGAAAAGATTTTTAGAACATGTTGAATTAAGCTCTGGTGTAGGTTTGTTACAAACCTCTTGCTGGCACAAAGAGTTCATTAAAAAGTACAAGGTTAGATGTTAATGGAGACAACAAATGGCCGACAATAGCATAAGCTTTTGTGCAGGACTAAAAGGTGAGATGGAATTGCAAAAATTAATTAGCAACATTACAAGTTCCTTTATAAGTAAGAATGAGAAGTCTCAGGAGTGCTGAGGTTCATAGTTATTAATTTATGGGAAATTCAGGATACAAGTTTTAAGATTAGGTCCAGAGGAGGGCCACCAAGATAATTAATGGTATGGAGTACCTCTCCTAGGAAGAAAGGCTGGGATAATTGGGATTATTTAGCCTGAACCAGAGAAGGCTTCAGGGTGACCTAACTGAAGGGAGCCTACAAGAAAGATAGAGACCATTTGCAAGAGCATGTAGTGACAGAACAAGGGGCAATGGCTTTAAACTGGAAGAGAGTAGTTTTGGATTAGACATTAGGAAAAAATTATTTATTGTGAAGGTGAGGCACTAGAACAGGTGAATGCCCCATCCCTGAAAGTGTTCAAGGCCAAGTTGGATGCAGCTCTGAGCAACGTGGTCTAGCAGAAGGTGTATTTTCCCACAGTGGGAGGGCTGGAAGTAGATGATCTTCAAGGCACCTTCCAACTCAAGCCTTTCTATGACCCATGATCTATAAATGCTGGTGAGCCTAACTCCTAATCCTTCCAAGAGGAACTAGTTGTATACAGAGTTTCATAAATACTTGTGCAACGTGGCCAAAGGTCTTCTGAGGCAGGCACACAGAATGAAATATTGAGTAGGTTAAGTACCAATGTTGCCTCTCTTTAGCCCATTTGTGGAGTGAGGTGTGTCTCAATCATATCACAGAACATCAGCTCACTGGTGAATACCTGCCTAGAGATTCCACAGAGGAAATACATATAATTGGAGTTTATCAGTAAAGGTCTGGGTGCCTCTATCCTCTTGAGGCCCAGTGGCTATTAATCCTCCTAAGTCTGAGAACATGTAAAAAATGGAAGAAAGGAAAATACAATATCACCTCTTGTATTATTAGACACACAGTTCCTATACCTCATCTGCTGAAAAAACAGGTATTCAAACTGTTATCTCATTTTTAGAGAAAATGCAGTCTCTATGAAAACTTGCTTTTTCAACACTCCCACTGAATCTGTGTCACTCTGCAGCAAAGAACACATGCTGCACAGGGAGTGTTGGTGCCTTAGAGAGACATCCCAGCATGCCAGCACATTGGAAAATGAGGCATCAAGCAAGAAAGATATACTGCATAACCCAGATAGGATATAGGATACTAAGGAAGGTCTCCTGAGAATATAAATGCCTTTTAGATCAAGTATTTCAGAACCACTTTTTGTTAGACACAAAGATAACTTGTGATTATTAACCCTTGTATTGGTAACTTTCAACTGCAAAAAATCAACTGTTTAAAACTTCTTCACATACCCTATTTATTTTAACAGTGTTTCAACTCTGATGAAGCCTTATGCTTCACCCTTATCTTCCCCTCGTTTTAATTTATTGCTCAACAATGTTCAGGACATGCTCAGAATCATGGTGTCTGAGAGAGGTTTTCATTCCTTAGTAGGTGAGTTCCACAAAGTTGGTTGTAAACTCTTAAATTAAAATCGACCCTGTGTCATATCAGAAGCTACACAACAAAACAACCAATTCCACATGATGTTCATAATAGCCTCTCAAACATAATGCTCAGCACAGAGTTTTTCAAAGCTGCTCAAAATGAAAAATCATATATCGTGGAAAGCACTTGAACTGTTTTGTGTTTGCTCTTGAATCAAGTTGACAAGATGACAAAAACTACTTTTCTTGTCTCTTGACGCTTAAAAAACTAATAGAAATTATCACTTTCCACTACAACTTTCCCTCAATCTTCTGCCTATGCAATACTAATCGGGTCACTGCACAAAATACTACAACAATGTTTCTACCATGCATCAAGTTAATAAGGGCAGAGTTGGAACAACAGCTCCAACAGTTACCTCAGACGAACCCATGAAAATGTTCCAGTGTTGTGTAACCCTTTTAGACTGCCAAAAAAACCAAAACGCCCAGGAGTTATGAAAATACACATTTTGCCTATTAGCGTTTATGCACAGCAATGATGCTGGAAAGATACAATGGACAAATGCTATGCTAAGCAGCTTCAACTGCATGTTCAAGAACTCTTTTGAAAACCTCTTATACAGCTGCACAGTTGTGAAAAGTAACACAATTAAGAAGAGCAACTGAAGTTTTAGAGTCTGTCTACCAAATTTTACTTTTCAGAATTAAGATGCCATAAAAGTGCTTGAAATCTCAAAAATTTAATGTTTTGCCAATTGCTAAATGAAAATGACAAATAGCTAAGTAGAGCTATTTAAACATCCTCAACTGACAGGCTAAATTTCAGTCTGAAGCTGCAGAAATATTAATGTCATCTGAAAGAGTATTAATGAAGAGAATGTCAGTGGAATTTGAGCTAGAGTGCTCGTACCAGTGGCAGTTTAAGGATTTTTCTAGTGTGGCCATTTCAGAATTAATACTATTGTAATTTTAATAATTATTGTTTCAAATTTGTTTTTAAAATTTATTTAAAAGATCATACTCATCACTTGAAACTCCTTTAAAGCTGTACCTCAATCTCTATGATTTTTTTAGAGACATTTCTAGGTCAGTTTTCTTCAACAGTCTCTACTGCATTAAGTGCAGGTAATTTCATTGTTTCTTTTTCATTATCAGATGTAAAATGTCCATGGGCAGTGCTCTATTGATTTTAAGCAGTTTTGCACCTTTGACTAAATCTTCCTCTAGTTCAAAAGTCATTTTTCTTTCCTCCATTACTGAGGAAGAGTTTTACTTTTCAGAGACAGAGAAGGGAATAAAGTTGGGATTTTAGAGCTGACAAAGAAAATGGTTATATGTTTGTGTTATCATACATGTGTCCACCATGTGAAAATATTAGATTTATGCAGTGATGGAAGGGCTGACTAGAACAACTCAGTTTTCTGGAAAAGCAGGCAATTCTGTCCATATCATTTATTTCCTGTGTTGACCCTCAATGCAGTGGAAGTTAAGCAGGCAGGTCCTATCTGTCCTATAGGAATAATATTCTGGGAGGTTTATTGTCTTTTCATAGTCTATAAAATAACAACTCCCCTTTATAGTTGCAAATATTCCTGATTTAGTCCAAAGCATACTTATCACTGTATAAATAATTTTTAAACTGCTGTGGAATAACTTTGAATAAATTTTATTCGGTATGCTTGTTTCCCCTTTCCCCCTTCATTTTCTGCTCAGCATTTTTCTTCGTGGCGATTTGTTTTGTAGCTTTTTACTAGTCTGCTTTCATGGTGAAAGTAATGGAACTATACTGAGCTGGTTTCTAAACTAATCTCAGCCTTGAGTGAACATACCAAGTGATAGACACAAAACTTGGTGAGAAAAGTGTAGATTGTACAAAAAAAAAAGGCAAAGGACAAGCACCAGAGAGCCTACATAGTTGCAACACCTTTCTGAACTGTGTGCCTAATTTCTGAAACAGTTTATTTTTAAGTCAGATTTGCAGGAGTTTTGGTTTGGTTTGGCTAATAGGTCACATCTGGGTATGTCACTGCCTGCCACAAGTTGCCATCAGCCTTCAGATTACCCTTAGTGTCTCCACATCTCTTGGCCATGGCATCTTTGCTTGTGGCCTCTCACAGCCCAGGCTCAGCACTGCAAGTGACTCACACCACTCCACACTACCTTGGGACACACTTGTGCTTAGTGACACTGGCCTTTTATGACAGAAACTCAAGAAGAAGGGATTTAACTCTCTTCTCTGATGGAAAAGCCCCACAAGGAAGTCATCAGTGCTGGACAGTGGCATCTGTTGACAATTTCCATGTCTTGATACGAGGTTTACTCATATTTAGTATAATGTGCTCACTCCTTACAGTCACCAGACCAATCAACATACTCAAAGGACTTTTATTTCCAATTACCTGTTTCTATGTTGCCATACCTACTTGTGAAGAGCTCTCACTTATGGTAACTCCTCAACAACAGTTGGTTTGGGTTTATCAAAATTTTCTGCAGTGTTATCCTTGCTTTTGTTATCCTGTTGAGCCTTAACATAAGCAAACAGTGAGTTTTGATGTATCTATATTTGGCTATATTCCTTAGTACCTTCCATATCAAAGTTCTTTTTTATTCTCTTATCAGATTCTAGTACAATGTGAATAGAGAATTTTAATAATTTTAACTTGTCTTGTGTGATCTTTTATTCTTTGATTTAATGCATTTATTAGAAATACCCCTCAAACATGCTGATATTTGTCCTTTTCCATCACTTTCCTTCTACAATTTTTTCTACATCTTCTTTGCTTTTGTGATCTCTCTTGTCTCGTCCAGATTGTTTGCGCTATTCAGTTTTACTACCTTAAATATTTTTTACCTGCTTACATAGAAATACTACATTTTAATACACTCTATGTCCCTCTTTTCAATTACTGACATGAGTTTTGCTTGTAGCTTCTGATGCAATACAAATTTTCAATCTCTCTTTCTCATAAATTGTAGTTCCTCACAGTACTATCTCCCTTGGCCTTAAATTTCTTTCAAAATTTGAATTTCTAAAGAGAAATATTTGTTGTTGGTGAATCTATATGAAATTCCTTGTCCTGAAAACTGAAGGGTATGTATCAGAGATTAGAAGTGGACATGCAATAATTAGTTTATGCAATTAAAGGCACATCTCCATGAACCCAAAGGAGCCCAGAGGAACAACAACAATTGGGGGAATTTCAACAACCTCATCAGAGCAAAGGGAGACCCTGAGGTGGCTCCTCCCCAGAGGGTCACAGGGGACCCTCTGCCCATGGCCACCCTGGGCCTAATCTTTTCTTCAGTCAGTGGGAGATGATAATAGCCATATTTGGGAATATGGGAGGCATTACTATACATCAGGAAGACACTTCTGCAATCAAAGGCAAGGAAAGGTTCAACAAGTCTGTCCTGCCCTCTCACTACAGTCATTACATTCTAACTATTCTCTCAGCTGCAGGGATCTCTGTCCTGTGCACGTGTGTCAGGGGATTTGAGTGCAGCAGCAGGAGTGTCAAGGCCTGTGTGTCTGGGGTGGGAGCAACTAGAGAGATCACAAAAGGGGTTCATTGTGATCATGTGTGTGTTTCCGGGTGTAATCACTGGTGTACATCAAGATGGACCAGTCAGTGAGTGGAAGAGGTTCAGCAGTTGCGTATCAGAGTGGTCCCAGAGTCTGGGCTGGATCCTGGAGACACAAGGGGCTCTGAGAGCTGGCTACCTCAGGGACCAGAAGGTCCATGCCAGGTACTGGAGAAACCACAGAGTCTGAAGTGGTCATAGTTTAGCACCAGGGTGGATTCACAGTTTTGAACTGGGTTGTAAAGCGTGGGTTGCACATGTCTAAGTGTGAGGCAGCTAGACCTAGGGTCACCTAATGAACAAGCTGAGTGTGCAAGGATGGTTCCTGGAGCAATGTGTACTGTGTGTGGGAATGTGCCAGCATGTCCTTGCATGCGGGCTAGAGTACCAGCAACTGGAGTGGGGCTGTGGTCTCGGATGCTTCTATGTTCAAGTGCCAGTGACAGGGAAGGCTGGAATCCAGGGCAGCTACTAGGAAGCCTGAGTGCTTAAGCCAAGCTTCTGGAGGGCTCCAAGCTGTACATGACCATTTTCCACTAACAGGCATCCATCCTGATTAGCCAAAAAGGGCAACAGTATGAGTCCTTCTGTGCTGTTTATGGTTTCCTGAGTGCCGTGGTTTCTGTCTGTTTTGACCTGCATGTACACAGGGTGTACACGTGTGCATGTCCTGGGTACATGTGTGCATGTGTGCCTTTTGGGAAGCTGGACTTGGAAGCACAAAGCTGTAGTGTCTTCTCTCTGTCAGGCTGCCAGATTAGGCAGCTTCTCAAAGTAACATCTGAGAACAGTGTGTTCTGAGTAGGATTTGCAAAAACCCTTAATACATGGTTGATGAATGGGAGATTTGTCATTTGCTTCAACAGGCATGGGTTCGAACAAGGGAAGTCTTAAGAGCATAAACATTCCAAGAATCAAATAATTTTTTAAAGTACTTTTTAAAAAAACACCTGTCTGTGAAAATATGCGGTGTGTTCAAAATGTGCAGCCTCTCACATTTACATTATTTTGGACTTTACTCTCCCCTCAGACCTATTTTACAAGCTTTATATGACAGAACAATTCTTTGTTTACACCAGCATATCAGTGAAAATGTCAGTTCCTCTATATTTTCTATTAACTGTTGATAAAAAGTGTATACTAATTGAACAGGACAATGAAAGGAGCTTAGTCATCTGTGGCTTTAAGAAGAATGTTGGTATTATTCACACTGTGTTTATGCCATATGAATACCACTAGTGTTCTCAGATGTTCCAAGCTATATATTTCCTTTTACTTATTTTTATCAGTGCTAAAGGATATACTGAGAAATAAGATTATCTTTTCTTCAGCAAATATTAACAAATAATTTCTCTCCCTTCTCTGGAAAACATGTGAATTCACTATTGGATCATAGGATCATAAAATGTTTCGAGTTTTAAGGGGCTCATAAGGATAATCAGGTCCAACTCCCTGCTCCTCGCAGGACTGCCTAAAAATAAACCATACAACTAAAAGCATCATCCAGTCACTCCTTAAATGCTGTCAGGCATGACCACTTTCCTGGGGAGCTGTTCCAGTGACCAGCCAATCCTCAGAGGTGGTGGCATTGTAAAGTGTATCTATAGAGGATAAATCTAAACATGGAAAATCAAATTAAATATTAATGTGATGTTTTACAATGTTGCATATGCAGTTCTCTTTATGCACATATGCGTGTATTCTTCTTGACGATTATGGTACTACAAATGATTTTAATTCCTGATTAATTTTATATTAGTCCAATTGCAGATATTCTTGGAGACTTCAATTTTCTGTCAATATGGCAGAGGCTCAGTATGTCAAAAAATTTCCTAGTTCTAGAACCTCAGAAATATAAGTTCAGAACAAATGTTTTATTTAAAGGCTCTTTATCCTTTCCATTTATACTTTAAAATAAGTATATAACTACCTGTATTGGTATATGTGTGTGTGTGTGTATTTTTTTTTCATTACTGGGAATACCTTTGCATGAAATAGTGAAAAATCTGCATTTGAAAGTTTGAAGTGCTTGAGGTACAGAATGTAAGAATGAATAATTTCTAACTGTAATCTCAGAAGCAACAAATAGTGTCCTCCACTTTGAGTTACATTAGTTTGAATTCCTCCAAAAGATTTCAGGAATATTTTATTGAATATAATTTTTTATTTCAGTGTCTTTGTTTTTAAAGACAACTTGAGTTTATCGAACAAGTTTTGGTTATGCCCAATGTATTTGCATTTTTTTGCTTCTTATATTGTAAAGAATATATTCTTGAGTGCCGTATTTGCAAGTTACATATCT
The DNA here is from genome assembly GCA_024500445.1 of Entomyzon cyanotis. Taxonomy (NCBI): domain Eukaryota; kingdom Metazoa; phylum Chordata; class Aves; order Passeriformes; family Meliphagidae; genus Entomyzon; species Entomyzon cyanotis. The sequence continues at coordinate 35,117,753 of JAKEPQ010001018.1, read as the reverse complement.
TGTAAGAAGTTTTGCATTTTTATGTAAAAAGGAGAATTAATATTTTCATTGTTGTAGCAATTTAACAATTGATGCTTATTAAAAATGTATATTATTTGAGAAACTAATTATTCCTTAATGTTCAGAAAGTTCTCAAGCTTCAGAAGTGTTATATCTCTCAGAACTTTCTAATACCTCTTGAACTGAAAAAAAAACAAACAACTTTTTGTACAAGTCACTTTTCTCAAAGTTGAAATAAAAGTAACAAAAACTTGACTGTCAATTTCTGACCTGAAAGGACAGCTGAGGGAGCTCTTCTTTAATTGCAATGGCAACACTTGTTCCAACTCTCTCAAATGTTCAGCAGAGATGTTAACTGAGAAGATCAGGTCACATTAACAATAAGCAGCTTCCTCTATGACACCCTTCACTTCCTCACTTTTAATCTGTGTGTCTTGCTCGCCAAAAACAGTCTAACTGCAGTAGCACAGAGCTCCATGGTGTGTAATCTATGCCCAAGAAGGCACCTCTGCTGCACAGCACAGGAGGAAGGAGCAGGATCTGGACCCAGTTAGCTGCAACTGGAACCAAAACATAATGTGAGAAGAATTCTACTGAACTGGTAGGTACTGAACAAGCCTCTTGCAGGTAGACCCAGCAGGTTCATATCTGACCTCCTATTTAACTCACGTCCAGGGAGCACACACAATCAGGAGTGCAGCCATCAGATCTGAGAACTCATGCAAGGCAATTAATGCAGGAATTGGTACGGGATAAGGTGCAGAGAGCTGCTACTCAACACTGTTAAGTCAGTGCAGAGATGGTGGTGAGATGCCAGAGGATGTTATCCCCTGCAGTCTGTGGCATGCCAGAGGCCTGAGTCCATGCTGCTCTTTCAGGATAGTGTTAGGGAGTAGCAAACAACACAGATTTTCATTACTGAGGGCATACTGGTAAAAGAATATAACAGCTACTGTATGCACTTAGTTTAAATTTAGATGTAAGATGAATAATTTGGAACAGGAAGGGCTCCCCTGAAGCATGAAGACCAGTCCCAGCTGCTATAGCAGGCAATTGCTTCATCACAATTCCTTTAACTAGCTTCAAGATAGAACTTGATCAGCTCATTATGTTTGAATCCCCTCCCTGCCCTCCCCTCTCCCCCCTAAATGTCACTCCTCTGATGGTTAGAACTGTTATAATTTACAACCTAGTTTAATTTATGGGCAGATTAAATTCATCATTTTCTTGTGTCAACACCATCCTTTAGCTAAAATAAGACTTTTTTTTTTTACCCTGAAATTTATATATATAATGAAGGCTGTGGGAAAATGATTTATCATCTCAGTTGTATCTTACCCTTTGTTTTGCAGGCAAAAGAAGGAGACCCATTTTTCTTCTTCAAAATAGTCAAGCTTTTCCCCACATGTTTGTAGAAGCATTATTGTGTCAAATCTACTTCAGTATGAATAAATATTTTCCAGATATGAGTGGCCAGTATACATCACCAATGTTTTCCACATATGCATTTTTTTACACTTGGCTCATCAGAAAATGTCTTATCTGGATGCAGTCTGTGATGTCTCTTGTCATTTACTTTTTCACAACTTTATCTATTAGAATAGTCAAATTTGTTTTTTATTATTTATAAATGATCTTGTGCTTGTCCTTATTTGAACAGCATCCAATGTTTTTAAGACCATACGTCCAATTTTTGAAAATATTTCATTTTCTAGCCTATTCTCTAGCACTTACCTTACTAGTGTTCTGCAACATGCCAGCCTCTCTTCTTAAATTCTTGCTATCTAAAACATAGATATTGAAAAACAGTGCTGAAAATTAGAGCAGATTTTTGTGGTAGCCTGCCATTCTCATTGATAATCCCCATCTGAATATACCTGATAATCCCTGTCTTTCCTAGAAATTTGCATGCATTCTTTCTGAAAACAAGAATTCCTGAGTTTGTTTTTGAAATGTCATGTGAAACAATGTCAAAAGCCTTACATCAAGATGTTTGACACCCACTCTTCTTCCAGGATTCACAATGCATGTTACCCTGTCACAAAAACAAGATGGGTCTGACACTACCTGATTTTAGCAGATCTATGTATGCTCTTACTCATCACCTTGCTCTCTTGTAGGAGTTTACCAAATTGTTTGATAACTTATCAAGCATTTTTCCTTGGAGCTGAAGTTCAGCTGTGGATTTATAAATACCCAGATCCTCCTTTTTTTTTTTGCTTTCAATAGATGGGTACCACACTTTCGCCTCTCATGCCACTGTTAAAAACTGCAAAGTCATCACATACTGTTTCTATTTCATCTTTGCTGCCATTAAGAAAAAAAAACTAGTAATCAGGACAGATAAACTTAGAGATCTACCTCCCTGATAGCACTGGGAAATGCGTGAGAGAAGTTAACAAAAAAGCAAAATATTTATTCAAGGACAGAGATATCAGAAATGAGTGGTGTATGGCAAAAATGTTCATTATTTTCCTTAAAATTACTATCCAGAAAGAGTTTGTAGCAAAACAATTTTTCAAAATGGGTGACAGCATCTTACATATACAGGATGAAATAAAAACACCTCTGAAAATGTTAACTGTAAATGGTAACATTAACAGTGTTAGGACAAGATTAACAAACCTTACATTTTATTACTGAAAGACACAAAATTTTAGCAATTCATCAGCAGTGCGATATAAAAATATTCTTACATTCAAAACAAGAAACAGTAGGCAGAGGTATGTGTGAGATTGTTAATCAAAAAGTCCTGAGTAGTCATGAGAAGTGGGCAGGATATCTAACACAGTCATACAGTTGTGGACACATATCTTGCTTCACAGAGGTGAGTGGCAACTGGCCAGGCTTAGCGTTGTACAACACGTGTCAAGCCAGTCAACAACTCCTGTAATCACTAAAATATAGACTGCCAGAATATGGTGCAAATGAGAATTTGGAAAAAATGGATAGCAGGATCAAAAGGTTTCTGAAATGTCTGTGGGCTCATGTCTCACACACTCTTGAAAAGTGAATTAAGATATTCTTTTATTAAGAGAACTAATAACTCAATATAATAAAGACTTTTAGAGCAGCTAAAAACCACCATTCAACTCCCAGACTTAGGATTCTTGTATTTTATGTTAATGAGTCACTGAATAAAATCCACAAACAAGGTTAGGTAGAAATATTTGTCCATGATTCAGTATCCCATTGAGAGAATTCAAACTACTTGTTTACCGACTCATATTACCTCTGACTCAGTGAATTTTAAATTAACTTCTTTGCTTATGGTACTGCAAAGAAGAAATAAAGTTTAATTCTTTTGTCATAGCTGTAGGACAGGACTTGTCTTTGAATTTTCTTGGCAGAAAAGTTTGAGTTTGTTGTTTCTTGGGAAGATGAACTAGCCACAGTCATCTATTAAAGGCTGATGCCATGCACACAATTTTTTATTAAAAACACTGGCTGTGAGACTGGTATTACACTAGTAAATTCATTTAGACCAGCTGTATTTCTGTGACCAGCAACTAGAATGGAGTAATGACTTGGGGCACGTATGTCCGGGCACCAACAACTGGAAAGATGGGAATCCAGGGGCAGTCATGGGGGGTCAGAGGTTAAAATGTTATGGTTAATGGCTTACACATTGTGATGAAGGACTTTTGCCCATTATGGCAAAACTGAATAAAGAATCTGCAGCCACCGAAGACCACCCCTTCCTTAAAATGCCCCCTGACTGGAACTTTGGACTGTGAATTAAGCTACTTAAGGGAACTTGAGATGAGATAAAAGTTACACTATTGTTCAATCATCTCAGGTCCAGGGAGAAGTAAACAAGGCTGAGGGAGAAGAATGCTTCCACAAGAAAGCCAAAGCCAGCATCTGTCCTGAAAATGATCCCTGGCTGTGTTTGTGGTGGGGGAGGCCATAGCCCACAGGCCCATCTGCTGAGGCTATATGTGCCCAGATTCCCCCCCACCAAAGGGGGAGAAGGGGAGTTTTGGGTGTGTGGCTTAACTTCTGGTCATAGAGAGTGAACACCCATCCTCCTTTACACAAACTGGCTCAGCTGTAAAAGTCCCCACCCTGGGAGGGCCACATCCATGGGATATTCATGTGAGAGGCAGCTGAGGAGGTGTCATAATCCATCAAAGACCCACAAAGCACCCCCCAGACTCATTCATGAGGCCTTGCACCAGAGCAGTGCTCTTGTTGCAAAGTGATGCCACAGATCCACAGTCCGTTGCAAGAGACTATGTCAAACCTGCCCACCCCCAGGGGAGGTACCTAGGCGTCCCACCTGGCCTAAATGTGTATTAATCCACTGGACTCCTATGTTTTTGGGGGGCACCCTTCCCACCAAGAAGACCAGATGGAGAGGATAATTGGGGCAGCATTGAAATCCACATAGTGGTGATATTTTCTACTTAATCTGTCTCTTTCACTCTCTTTCTGTCCCACCACCCCTTCACTATGTTTTTCACACCCTCCTTGTCTCTCTGTCTGTCTTTCACATTTACTGTTAAATAAAATCCACACTATTGACTTTGGCACCTCAATTTGGGCAGAGGCATCTCTCCAAAAATTTTGATAACCTGACTTTAACACTGGGTAGGGCACGTAAATGCAGCTGCTGGAGGGACCCTCACTGTACATATGGATATATATTTCTCCTCACTGGATCTCCATTCTTTCCAGCCAGAGAGGAGAGGAGAATGTGGGTGCATCCTGTGTTCCTGTGGGTGCTCTGTATGATCTCTGGCTGCCCATGCATATGTGCATATCTATATGTATGTAGGTAGTATGTATATATGCATATGTAGGGTATAAATGGGTTCTGTCTGTGTGTACACCTGCTGGGAACACATCTTCAGCCTTGCCACTGTTTGGACATAAGAACAGCATTGTAATGAAAAAATGTTTATTGCCTGAATGTTTAAATTGTTTTCATTTTTAATAAGCCAGTGAGTTGTGGTTACATTGCTCATCTACCCATTTTGTCTCCTAAGGCAAAGAAAACAAGTTAGTGCAGCAAAAACTATAGTGCTTCTATTCTGGATTTGCATTAAGAGAGTTGTTAAAATATATTTTGTTTCTTATTTTTCTAGACCAGTAAATTTTGGAACCAAGTGTTACTTGGCACCCAACAAAAACTTCTCATCTGTTCCCTTTAAGCTCATCTTAAAGACCGTCTGTGTCTTTGTGACACTAGAAGGGAGAGAAACAGTCCTTCATTTAGCTCATTTTTCAGCTGCGTAAGTCAGTTTGGCTTGCGATGATTTTGTTATTGAATAAGAAAACCAATTTTTGAATTATGCTGATGAGAAATTAGATTTTGCTATATTTACCACATTATTTTTTTCCTAGGTTACACAGAGTTAATAGAATTTAAATCAATTATTTTCCAGTTTACTTTTATTATTTTGGAATATATATATTTTTTTTAAAAAAGATTAGTATCATTTGATAGAATTTTTCCCCAGTAGATGAATGAAAATTCTTAATGATATATGAGAAGGCAACTCAAATATTACAGGTCACTATGCTCGTTCACACAGCTGTTTTAATCTGTGTGTGCAATGATCACAATAGATTATATGGGAAGAGCAGAGATTGTATGAGCAAACTCAGATCACAAAGATGTCACAATTTGGAAACCCAAGAGAACCAGTGCTGTAAGAAGAACTCAAGGAGTTCTTCTATTACAGTAGTAGGTACATTCAAATGGAAATGGTGTTTGGTACAGCTAGACACCTTCACAAAACTGCATGAACAAAGGCTGATGATGTCTCAACAGCCTGGAAGAACCAAGATCTTTCCTGAATAAAAGCTCTTAAAACCATCCCATATGTTTCATGTGTCCTTCTGCAAACTGTTGGTAGATTTCAGCTATTTTTCACGTTGGTTTTATCATAAACGAGTATTAACATATTGTGATTTTTCAGGATAATTTCCTATATAATTATCTTTCCTTGGCTCAAAAATCTAGTATTTTTCTTATATCCTCTGTATATGTACCTAATTTACTTTTTTGCTCATATGAACGGTTTGTGATCTCACAGCTAATTGTTCATAAGCAAACCTTAATTGCCTCATTTTTCAAGCCATTGCTCAGCATTGCATTTAAAAAAGACATACTAGCTGATATCCATCTTCTGTATTTTGTTCAGTTCCCCTCTCTGCAAAAAAAAAAAAAAGAATATTGTTAACTCAGTTACACATCAGATTTCATACAAATCTGAACAGGCATGTTTGCAAAAAATCTGTAAACATTTGAATTTTTTCATTACATATTAAAAAAAAATTTAATGATCACCACCACCTTTCTATTGTCTAATTTCAATGGATGTTGTTACACAATACAATAATAAACTAATTTTCTATTTTTCATGGCAATAGATAGTGTAATTTATCTGTGAATAAAATACAGTAAATCTAATTCAAAACTATTTTCTTGTATTCATATTTATTTAAAGGAATCAAGAAGATAATAAGATAACGGGGTTTTGACTTTTTTATTCTTCCAGAATTCTGAGACAAGGCTCGGTGCACCTTCTCAAGGAGTTTGGGTATCTCCTTGCACTGGATGTTCATGGTGAGGTGCTGGCCAGGGGCTGCAGAGGGGTTTCTGTGAGGAGAAGCTGGGGCTGCCCAGGGCTGGACATGGATGGCTCCAGCCAGCTCCAGCCAACCCATCACAGGGCACAGCAGAGCCTCTCGGCCACACTGGTGGCTCCTCTGCTATACTGCATTTGAGAAAGGGCAGAACACCAAACAGAGTGGGGAGGAGGGAATAAAAGCAGTGAAAAACAGCCAAAGAAGAACCAAAGTTAAACAAGGGGGATTAAGAGCTGCTCTGTGGCAGAGTGGTAATTCCCTTCCACTCAAGGAAAACCTGCTCTAGAGAAGGTTTTCCTGAAGCATGGCAGCCAGTGGAAGAACTTACACTGAAGCCAGAGGAAAGCTGTGAGATGATAGGAATCTCAGAGAGAAGCTGCTAAGTATGGACCATAGGGTTCCCTTCCTCATTTTTTGCTCGCTGAAGGGACTGAGGGTAATCTGCAGGGACAAAGAGAGGGGTTGGAAATAAGGAGTGACATTAAACCTGGGAATGCAGGAGAAAAGGATTTGAGACCTTGTGCTTGGCCTTATTGGACTTCATGAGGTTTCCACTGGCCGAATTCTTGAGCTAGTCCAGGTCCCTCCAGATGGCTTACAGTCCTTTGGCTATGTCAATTACACCACTCAATTTGGTGTTGTCAATCCATCCACATGTGGATTTAACAGGAAGGGAGAAATGTCAGCCTGTGAAGGCTGGCACAGTGTTTGCATCTGAGTTATCTGGAATTGGTTAGTTTTGTTAGATATTAACATTTTTAGTCAATTAAAATTAATATTTTAATACAATTAAAATTACAAATATTCTTACTCTTGTAATTTACTTTCTAAAATTATTGAAGGATGTATCTTTTTTACTTCAGAGACAGGGGAAAAAATGTGAACTCCTTTCCCTTCTTCTTTACCTCCCTCCCAATTACCCCTAGCTAATATAGAGCTCTCCAGGGAGTCACTCCTACTTCTAAAATAGTTCAATGCCTTCCCTGAAAAATGGAAAGAATAGGATAATTGTCATCCTAGAAACCTTTTCTATTCACAGATATGCTAGATTTCCCCTTACACAAGCTTTCCATCCTCGATGTCAATATACTTAATCATTCTCCCACCCACTACTGCAAGACCCAAGTTACATTTAATGGGATGTACTTGGGATGTACTTCCTAGCTCTTAGTAGTCACTATTCAAAAATAAAATTCCTTGAAGTATGAGGTTTTCTCGCTCTGGGGAGGCAGGGGAACCCCAAAACCCCACAAAAGAGGTTCCCCCGTGTGCTTACCACGCTTCCGTGGGCGGGGTGGAGCCGGGACCTGCGGGGCCCGGGCTCGCTTCTCGAAGACAGGATAATAGGAGCCTTGGCGCATAAAGGAAATGCAGTCTCTCAGCCTTGGGAATCCAGGGTTTATTGGGAGGGATGACGGGGAGGAGAAGGCAGATGGGACCGGGACGGAACGAGGGGAGCAGGAGGCAGTAGGATTCCACAGGGCCAAGAGCCCCGAACGGAAGCGAACATCGGGTTAAGAGGGATGGGAAGATGGGAGGGGTTTTGAGAGGATAGCCAACCGGGACACAGGGGATACAGATTGACAAGGGCTTCAGGGAATGGGGGTGCAAGGAGGGAAGATACGGAACTTTTAAAAACCAATAATAACACTGCGGGTAAAGAACTTTCTAGCTATTAACTAAACATGGGATAAAGAGAACTTCAGAAGCCAATACCTCTGATTCCTGACCCATATTCATGGGGCTTAGCCTCAAAGCTTGTCAGGGAGACAATTTTCTGTCACCCTAACCACAAGGTTTCTTTAAACCCAGGGGGGTTTGCTGGTTAGTTCAGACTCTAAGCTCACCTGAGTGGATCTCACTGCTACAGAAGTACTTAGAATTTCTGTCTGTAAGTGGAAAATTCAAGAAGAGGGCTTGTTTTAACCAATAATCTGAAACCATGTCGTTTATAGTTCTCCCAATTTATTTTGACAAACATATAGTTTAGGATATTTATATGTTACTGAAATGGTAATTAGCTTTCAGTTAATTCCTGTGTTTAAGAGTTGAACTAAAAGCCTTTGGAGTAACTGGAAATGGTACAATTAATTTCAGTGGACAAAGAGCCATTGCATAGAGCAGAGGGAAAAGACAAACCTGACAAAGGTATTAAAATTTAAAGAAATTCAGCTTGGTTGCTATGATTTGTCTAACAGGCAGACAGATTTAATTCCTCTGCTGTCAATTTGGCAGTTCATAGTGGTGTTTTGTGCACTTCTGAAAAGGAAAAACAAGAAAATATATTTTAATAAGTGTCTGCTATGCTGTTAAATTAGAAATAGTAATCTGATCACGGAATTTCTATTATTTTGGTAATGGTCATAATTTAATTTCTGTTACTCATCTTTCTGCATGTTGCATCTATAAGTATTTTTGACATATGTCTGAGAGGAATGTGTTCTGGAAATTTCTCTAAAACCAAATCAAGGTTTAGTTTCCATTAAAGAGAATTAAATACAGGTTGGGAAACAACCCTCAACAAACCAACAGGATGCTTCAGCCCCTTCCAACAGAACATGTAATTATTTTGAATCTGAAAAAGGAATAAGGATCATTACTGAGGAACTCACACATACAGCAGGTCTCTTACTGTAAGAAAGAATTGTGTGCTGGAATAAATTGCTGCATAAACTGTAACAAAAAATTGAGGTCTTATGTTTTAATGAGTGGGAAGAAAATATTAGCGTGTATTCATATAGCAAAACCAGATGTATTTTATTCAAACAACATTTTTTGTTCAAAATGTAAAGATTTTTGAAAACCTTTAGACAAAATAGAGAAATTGATGGTACATATTTACACTGAATTTTGTAATACTATAATGCTGAATAAGCTATCTAAATACATACCTGATCAAGTTGTCCTATACAAATTTTCCAGGGCTAGGCATCTGTAGGTTCATGGACACCATCATGGTGTGCAGAGTCACTGTCAAGCACCTGTTCCAAACAGGGTGAGACTCTCTATGTTAAGTCATCTACATCCTGATTCCATCTCCTCTTGTACCAGTTCTGCCACAAAGTAGTTCTTTCCTGCTTCCAGAACTCCATCAAAATGTGATTCTGAAGATTATTTTTTAAAATATTCTCAGGGACAAGACTGCAAAGAAATAAAAGTAAGAATAGAGTAGTCAAAAGATATCTAAACAACCACAGATAACTCATAGAGCAGCCCTGGAAGTACATCGCCTTTTGGAAACAATAAAAGTTTGCACTCAAAACCAAATCTCAAAACATCTATATTACTTTAAGTTTTATTCTGTCGTTTCAAGATCTTTGGGTTTTTCAGAGTTCTTCCTCCTACTCTCATTTCTTTTGACACATATCACTGTGAAGGTTTTCCTTTTGGAAAATTCTGGATTCCTCAGTCAAGTAATTATTGACAGACTTGAAAGACTTCAAGTCTTTCAGCAGGTGGTCTGTTGCTTCCACATAATCCTCCCTGAGACAACCCTGTTACTGCTTCCAGCTTAGTCATCAACATAAGGGGCTGCAATTTCAAAAGTAACAACGAAGTTTTCTTAGCTTTCTGCTAGTAGTCTCTCCAACCCCAGAGAAAAATAGTAAACAGACAAACAATCTCAGTGGAAATCCTTCCATACCCCAATGAAAAAATTTTATATACAGAATGTACGCAAATAAAAAAATGAAAGATATATGCATATATTAGAATCTATCATGTGTAATCTATTAAAAACTTATTAGAATATAAATTTTAAGTTCTACCATAAAAATTTTCAAGTACTAAATCTGGAAAATATAGATAGCAAACATTCTGTCACATTTGGTCTAAGGAAACCAATACATAAATCTCAGAGGAAAAAACTTTTAACTTTCTGATGCCTTGATCACATTTCTTAGCAGAGGGTAATACAAACTGAATTCATACTTCACCTGTCATATATATGGCATTTCTAAAATCTTAAATAAATCATTTTAATTTTAAGTAGGGTCATGATTTTGTAAACAAATAAATCAGTCATAAATTTGAACAAACACAAAATCATCAATGCTAGAAGTCTTTTCAGAAAAAACACTAGTGAGTATAGTAAAATGATTACTTTTCTTAGAATTTCAAGAAGAAAAATTATTTAAAGCCAAGGTGGTCCCATGAGCTGCAGAATGAATGACAGCTGGTTTCCCACACTATGTTTAGGTCTCTTTAATAAGTCCTGTGGTGCAATACTGTGGGCTAGTTGTGTCTTTTATTTTTAGTGTTCCCGTGTCATGATATATTATTGGTACCTCAGAGTATATATGTGTTGATTTTCTTCTTGGAATTATTCAGTGGGCCAAAATTATACCTGCTTTTCCTTATTTTGGTCTCCATCCTCTACCTACCTTGAAATTCCCACAAAATATGTCAAAATCTTTTGTCTTTAAGATTTGTACATCTTGATTTGCTTAGAAATTGTGCAGTTAATTTATATAGGGGGAGACACACAGTCAGAGCAACCCAACATAGTTAATTTTCTTAATAAATCAGGCATCAAGACTCCACTACTATTTTTTTCTCAAAAGATTTTCTCCCATTGTGGGGTTCTAAATTTCAGTTGATCCAAAATAAGAAGCAATAAAAGAGACCAAGAACAACTTTCTGTTTGAGAACTGTGGCAAATAGTGCTGCCCTTTTGTACTTTTATGTTGCCCAGAGGATTTTACTTTTTTTAAACCCCACCCATTCCCTGCACTGTGGTACCATTTCAGTTAATTTCCTTGGAAAGCTACCAGATATTCCAGAAACAATTGATTATTAGCAGGATGACAGCATCTCTGATGGCTATACATGAAAAAACACATCTTAGTTCAAAAATACACAATGATTTCTTCATTGCTTTCAAATTATTTCCTTCTAAGTGTAGTTTAAGAGAACGTGAACGCAGCTCAGTTTAATGTTATCACGTTCTGTACATTCTATCTTGTGCAATACCACGACAAAGTACTTCAGTAAATGTTCAAACATGTTGGAGAAATGGAAACCTTGCTAGAATTGGCAAATTAATTTTCTAAGCAAAATTCGGAAATAGCCTTGGAAAAGAAACAATAGTGGTGTGTGGTTCATGAAAGAAAAGCAAAAGTTGACCTCAAATTGCATAAGTAAAACTGGAAAAGCCATTTTAGAGTGAGCATTTGGAATGCAGAGCTTGCACATCCATTTTTCTAAGCGGGGTTTTAACTTTCATATGCTCTTTGGTTTACATCTTTCCAATACTGAGTACCTTTGAAAATGCAGCTGATTCTGTGCTCTGCAGATTAGCATATTTTGTATTAAGACTACTTACAGTCTTTTTAGGCCATTCTCTCTAATTCATGTTCATCTCTACCATACAGCTTTGAGGACAGAATGGCAAAAAGACAGCTAATGCTATGTGTCTTTTTTCTTTTTTCTTTCAGTGTTTGAAAGAAAGAATTCATGGCCTCTCATTTAGATACTTGCTTGTCATTTCTCTGTGTCTGTTTTCAGGAAATACTGTATGAAGTTGTAATCTTTGTAATCTTCATAATAATGAGGATTTAAAGGATTGTTCTACATTTAAAGTCTAGATAACATGATCTTATTTTTTCCTTCTGGCAAAAAAAGAAACAAAGATAGAAAATGAATGGAGATTTTGTCTGAGTAGTCCTTTAATCTTCTCTTTATAATGAAAAAACCTTAACTACTCCTTTCTCCTTTTTTTATCTCAGGAAGAAAAATTGGCTATAAAATCCTACCATTCAAGACGTACTTTCACATATTTAAGATGCCAAAAAGAACAATCTGTACAAATATTCTTTCTGGCAATCTATACTCTTAAAGGTTAAAACAATTTATTTTTTTAAATTTGGAAAGATGATATGTTTGCTTTCTACTCTTTTTAGATGATGTAAGCGTAGTTACACTGGGATTTACATAATAGGCCTTCTTAACAGCCCCTCAATATCATTGCATTCCCATAACGTCTTGATGATACAGAAAATCATTATCCATCTCACCACACTTTCTAGTATAAATTCTGTACTAAGTTTTCCTTGAATTGAGATTTGTATGAATACAAGTACAATATGGTTCCCATACTTCCCTTATCTCACTAAACACTCTTGGAGCCTTCTCTCTGTGATATCTGAGTGTGCAAACATGTGGGTGTCATTGCATTAAATAATATCTGCTCAAATATTTCAATAGCTGAACCTTAGGAGGGGGTAAAAATTCTGGTTCTCCACATCAAAGGCCTGATGATGTACAACAAATTCCATGTTGATCTGAAATTGCATTTTTTATCTTCCTGGGATACACCTCTTCATCTCAGTTCACATGCTCAGGGATGACTCCACGAGCCAAGCTTGGAAAGAGGGCATAATGAGGAGAGTCACTTTAATTACGTATTATTAAACCAAAAACGTTGTTACTTGAGAGAATCACAAATATTGTGTGCTAGATGTGTTATCAGACTTAGAGAAAACTACTTTTTTTTGTACTTTCCTATTGTTGGAGTTATATAGGTAAAAATTTTAACAGTAAAATTTAAGACATGGTATCTTAGCTAGTCTTAGCCCACAATACTGCAATGGCCATGACCACATAGCTTCACCCTTCTAGCAGACTTCAACCAAGTGATTGAAAGGAGCTGGAAAAAGTGTCAAATACCAATTACTTTGCATTGATATGTAATGAATTTTTCCATGACCTCAAGTTAGTGCAACCAAGCAGGTTTTGGGAATTGCAAGAAAAAACATTGATACAGTAGGCATTGCATTGCTTTGTCATGAATACAAAAGACAATTTATTACAGTTCAGGATAAGTAAGACAATTTTTGATGGGAAATTATGGAAAATCTAAATCTCATAGTAGAGATAATTTACATATCAAATAGAAAAATACTTTTATTTTTAGATATTTTTGTTTCATTGAATTTTGAAGCACTTTTGAGTTTGTAAAGGACAATAGATAAATTCACTAAATTATGGGTTTTAAAAAGTTAACATTTGTTAGAATGTTAACAATTTTTTTTTCTCATCATAATAGCAATAATTTAGGATTTAAGGAAGAAAATATGTAAATTATATAAGATTAAAAAGATCTTTACATCTACTATAATATGTCATTATGCCCTACTATATCAGCAGACATGGATAAAAGCATCAAAGAAGTAGCCTTTATTTCATGTGCCATTGTCTAATCTAATCTAATGAAATCTGGTCTACATTAAATTATAGGCCCTGGATAACTTGTAACACAGGACCACCATTTGATTGACTCCTTCATTGCAGAATACTTTCCTTCTTGATAGATGCAAGCACTGTCTTTGTAAGCCTGTTTTTTTCTATTTGAATGTGTATTTGTTCAATAAAGTGAACAAATATATGCAAAGACAAAAAAAAAGAAAAAAAAAGGATGATGCACATGAAGAAAACTACTGTAGCAGTTTCCATTCCCAGTTCATACTAAGACTGAGCATTCCATGGAGTCTAAAGTAAAAGAATAGCAGCTCGCATGTATTTGGCCTTAACAGGCAAAGGCAGATGATCAAAATGGTATAAAATATGTAATAGTCTTAATGAATGAGATGCTTAATGAACCAGGGGGTATTAAAGATAAAATTCATCACATTGACATCAGTTTTAGGGTACCACCCTTAGAGTTCCATTAGCTCAATAAGAAAGAAATTAATGATATGGATTAATATATAAAGAAAGTAAATTGAACTCTTACTCGTAAACACTTGCAGCATGTTTTTTTTTAATAACTTGCTTTCGGCAATTAAAGAAGCCAATTTATGGATTTTTTTACACCCAAAAGCTCTGAATGAAACTTGTGAACAGGTATGTTGTCCTTTGAAAATAAGTGAGTGGAAATTTATTTTTAAATGTACATGAAAGCCATGCTTTTTGCAATTTTTCCTCCTTCAACTCCTTTATATAGTATTACCTGTATAACTGGCAGTAAAACTGACTAAGTTGTTGCCTTCTGAATTTCTTTGGAGCTAAACTTATGGGAGATCAAATACCAGAGAGCTACAGAAAATGTACAGAAAAGTGTGTGTTTCATATACTCAACTAATCCAATCTTGTTACAGTGGAATAACCTTTACTGCTGTATGCTTCCTTCCTATGTGTATCAAGAAACATTATTTAAATACAGTTTTGGGAGTTTCCTATTAATAAACAACCATAATTCACTTTTACTTTGTGGTTTAACAATTTTTGGAGAGAAAGCTGATAACTATTAATGTAATGGTTACAAAAATTCTGAATTATGAAGGGTATTGTAATGTATTGAAGGGTTAATACAGAGGACTCCTGATCTAAAATCACAGATTAGATCCTCCGGTGAAATTGAATTATCAGCTGAAATGAAGTTCCAGTTCAGATCTCTTTAGCACATTTATATTTTATGTGTGGAGTGATACTGATTTTTTCGAGTTTAGTTCACCTAAAAGGCACAGGTCTAGCCTAAGGTAGCTGGACTCAGATTTTCTTACACTCACAAAAGAGACAAAGGCACCCCAGCAGATAATTAATTTTGTCTTAAAACAGAATGCTAAGGTGAGAGAAATGACAGTGTGATCTATAGGTGTGCCCCAGGGGATGCTCTGTAATGAGACGAATAACCCAGCAGATCTCACAATACTCCATGAAGAGGTGATAGTGTCTCCTCTAGAAAATGATTCAGAGCATCCAAGTTAGGCTGTGGAGGAACCTCTGCCTTTCCATTTGCTTCAGAGATATTAAAGAGCCAAAAATGAACTCTTGACAAATCCTCTTCTTTTCCACCGCTATTAAAGACAGCCTTGGTGACCAACTAATAATAGATACTCCTTTTTCTCTGAAAGCTAAAATTAGGAGACATGAATGCTGACCACAGTTCCCTCTTACAGAAGGTTTACATTCCAGCTGTTGCTCTTTCTTCTGTATAAGCATTGTAGAACTGAGCCCAAAGTTTTACATTATATCTTATATATAAATATAAATTCTGCCTCTCTTGCTAAAGTGGAAGATTCCAGGAATTCCCCTTTCTATTTCTTGGGTGGATCAGTGGCACTCTTGCATGTGCAAGGAAGGCTAATTTTGCAAACTGGTAATACCATGGAGTGAAAAGCAATAGCTCAAATTAAATTATAAGAAAATTATCTCTAGGAAGAAACAGAAGCATCCCTCTCTCTTCCTCCATTGGTCTAAGTATCAGAATCTTGTAATATCCCTTCAGTTGCATCTTGTCAGCCCTTTTTTTTAGGACTGTCCATTACATCAGTGTTCTTTCTGCTTCTTTGAACTTTCCACCATGAAGTAATTTGAAGAACACCGTGGCTATTTTAGGGGTTGCAAAAGAAATTTCCAGTATATCACTGTGTGATAGCACCATTCTCTGAGTTTTCATTTCTAATGTTGTGGAAAAAAAATACAAGAAAACAATGTTATAAATTGCTCCAAAGTAAGAAAATGCATGGCAAAAGAGAGGAAAATAATGATCAATAGATGAAAAAGAGTAATGTAAAATACAGCTCAAAACATACCTTTCAAAAGCTCATGATCACTTGAAGGATAAAGTGGTTTTTATTCCATTTTGAAGAGTTCATCTGCTACAGAGACTCTTCCTTGGTTGATGGAAGAACAGGAATAGGTGTCAGTAATTCTATAAATGTGAATAAAAGGCAAACTTGATTCAATTCAAAAATAAAGCCATAAAACTGAACAAGATTTTATCAGCTAGTTATGCTAGCATACATTAATGTAAGACTGCTACACTGTTTGTGATGGTTTCATAATCTCAATTCCTTGCTTTGCCATATTCCAATTTCAGAACAAAAAAATTAACAAAATCAACACCACAGCTGTCTTTGCATCTTTTATAGGTTTTATTTTTATACTGTATTAAGAAATCAAGGAGAGGGAGTTGGACTGATCCTAATATAACTTTATGAAATCAGTGTATTCAGTTAATTACATTTTTATGACATTTTTTGAGTGTGCTTTTCAGATAACTGGTTTTGTATCCCGTTGTTCTTTTCTGGTTTCATGCTCTATAATCTATTCTTATAGTTTTTGCTTTAGAAGTTCTGCACTATATGATTGTTTTTTTGTTTGTATTAACTCAGCAGGTGGGTCTCCAAACTATGCATATGCAAAATTTGTGTAACATTTAAAGCACAGCTGGAGATGGTCCCTTTTCACTGTTTCATGATACAGTTGCACTGTACATGACTGGGACAATAATTCCCTCTTTTTGTTGGTTTTTTTATAATGAGAAAAGAGGGGAAAATGCACCACAGGACAGCATTATTGAAAAAATTAAATAAGAGAGCTACAATTAGTAAATGTGACTACATATAAATATTTTCTTGGGGAAGTTGGATTGCACACTGATGTATCCCAGCAGAGCAGCCGCCTCCTGTGTAGAAGGAAGCCTCTGGAAATATATGTGTATAGAAAGCATAACTTATTTGTGCAAAAGTAATTTATGAAAAATTACAGTTTTAGCTTAATTAGATGGCACAAAAGTCTGAATCCTTGCACAGACAGGTCTTGTCATCTTTGATATTCAGGGATTGCTTTGAGTTTGTGTGGTTTTAAAAATGGCCTGAATTCCATTTGCAGTTACCTAGCAGATTATGGCCTTCTATACATCCTTCTCTCTATTTCTTCTCATGCCTGGCTTGAGACTTTCTTTGGAAAGTGAAACAACTCAATGATACAATTTCTATACTTTCTTTCCCCAAAGAAATCCAACAAATGTTTTATATGATGTTCATTTTTATATGCATTTTTTTTCATATAAATAAATTAATAGTTTTAAAAAGTGAACAAAGCCCTCAATACAGTTACTTCAGAATGGCCTTTAATTACTGTATATTACCTTGAAATATTGCTATAATTGAAATTCCTTTCTGGTCATGCGTGTCCTTCCACTGAATACAGGTTAAATGTAATATAATTTTCAATCTGCTAAATTCTCCTGGTTCTAATATAACCTTGGTAAAGAAGTATTATATACCTTTTCTATCTTCCTGTTTTTGTGTCATCTTACAGGTTCTCTGCTGTGTTTATTGGTAATCTGAAACTCCCAGTCAAATTCACCTTGTCAAGTTACGGTGCTACTGTCCATTCATTATCAGCTCCTGTTTGGCCAACCTTCAGTTGCTTGGAAAGTTGTCATTCAACTGTTAAAAGATAAACTGAGGTCTCACTGATTTTTTTGTTCCTCATGTCTATTATGTTTAGGTCTCCTATCAGATACTTAGATTTTTATTGGGATATGTATCTCTAAATTTGTCTCCTTATTTGTGTGTGATTTCTCAGTAGCAGTGCAATCTGGCTGCAATGCACATCAGAAAGTACTGGATTTTCTGTCCAACTACCAGATAGAGCAAGGTTCAGTTTCCATTTGAGCATTTTCTTCAAAACCCATATAATATGGAGGATATTGTTGGGGAAGGTGAAATAGGAAAGCCTTATAGATCTGATTACCTTGCAAAAGATGCTGAGGATATGGAAAATACGAGCGAGATTGAAATGAAGACAAGGTTCGAGTTGTAGAGTAACTAAAGAACAATGGTACGGCCAAGGAAAGTAATCCCCCTTCTTGATAGAACAATGCCCTCTGCCCAGGCAAGTCCAAAGGTCAGAGCAGACCCTGCCTGCCTGGTGGAGATCCCAAAAAGCAGGTTTTTAAGGTTTGAAACAGGACCCCATATGGTAATGTGATAATTCTTATAGGTTGTATGTAAATGCTGTAGAGTTTGTAGCTTGTCTTAGATTGGTTAAAGGGAATTAGAATATTCAACAGAGAAGATGATTTATTGCATTGTAAACAGCAAATTGCTCTCTTTTACGCTCTTTTACTCTCTTCTTTCTGCTCTCTCTCCCCCTCTCTCTCTTTCTCTTTTCTCTGGCCTGCTTTGGGCTGCGTCTTGCAGCCCAGCAGACCTCTCACACCCACGCTCTTTCGCAATAAACCCTCACGTTCTAAAACTCATCTTTAGAGATCTCTTGTCCCTATTTTTATCCCCATAACTAAACCCCATGGAGTCTTTCCTTACAGGATATATATCTGAGGTATCTAATACACACTTTAAAATCCATTGTGGGAAAAGTATAGAAAATAGACAAGTACAAGGAACATTGTGGAATTCTGAAAGGATAAATAGAAATAATAAAATCAATTGTTAAATGTACAAAAATAGGCAATCTGGACAAACAATTTGAAAGATGTAGTCTATTTGAAAATAGACTAAGTTTTATTTAAGTATTAAATTATACAATAGAAGAAGAACTCACTGAATATGTGCCCTGGGGACAATAGATTAAAAGATCTGCTTTGAATTTGAAACTTTTACAAACTTTTAGTTTTACCTGTTGATGAGTCCAGATAATTGGCAGACCTAGTAGAATTATTGAATATAATAGCCGATTTTTTCTAAATATTTATACATTATACTGTCTTTTGTATTACACCTCAGAAAAATCAAATTAGATTGCACTTGATAGATTGAAATTGGCTATCAAAGTATAGATGATATGCATTGGATTTAGAATGTTTTTCTAAGTAATTTTTGAGACAATATCTTACGCTCAAATTTACCTCTTGTTAATCATAGGTCCAAATCTTACTATTATTTATGATTGGCACTTACTGAAAACCAAAATCTGCTTTTTGTTGACCAGTAAATGGCTTTTTAACCTACAGAGTAATTGTGTAGGACAAGCTGTGGCAGTAACCTCCAAAGGATACTTTTGTTTTGAAGTCATTTAAGAGCTTGAATCCTTTGTGTAGACCATAAATAGCAGTACTAAATGTTTTCTTGTGATGTAGCTGTGAAGGGGTCAGTTAGCACATCTATTCCTTTCAAATTGCTTCCACTGACACCAGATCTGTCCCTTCATCACCACAGAGGGAGATGAAGAGGAATAATGAATGAACTAAAAATAGAGGAATGAATCTATTTGAGGATGACCTGATAGAAAGTCACAGAGAAGAAAGGCAGAGGAAACCATCTGGATATTTTCTGAGCAGTAACCCAGGGTGACATTTGCCTCTGTTGAAGACATGGAGTCTTTTGACTGTCCTTAGAATTTCCCCTTTGCTTTCTCAAGTTTTAAATTCTTTTTCTGATTATTTTTCTCCCCACTGCTACCAACTTGATCTTTACTCCTTGACATTCAAAATTAAACAAATCTAATTAAACAGAAGTAAGGTTTTTCCTAATAAGAAAAGAGGCAAGATTTTAGGTTCATCACAATGCAAATACATGATCCCAGTAAAGAACTTAGATGAAAGTTGTGGTGACAAAGCTATAACCCATATTTTGTTCCCCCACTGTTACTTAGATGGAGGCAATATTGAAGGACAAAAGTATCATGGCTAAGGGGCAGAGAGGTTTGAGTTCAAATATGATGTATTTTGGAAATTACAAATAAATCTAAAGCAATGATAGAAGCTTAAGAAGTTGGAATTTGATTTATCTCTTATAGCATTATTTAATCCTACTGAGAGTAAGAAGAAAGGGGAAATTGAATTTTTATTTATGGTGTAAAGCATTCCAAAAAGTTATTGAAAAAGGAACAAACCTCCTGCATAATTTCAGTTCAGAGTAATTAAATATTGGAGAGGCTCTGATGTCCAACAGGAATTATAACATAGCACTTTGAGACTTTATTATGTATAGACTTCTGGCAAGTATGTGAATAAGATGTGAAATTGAGAGGAAACACCAGAGGATGTGGGCAGGAACACCTGTTTCAAATGTCTTTGCATTCCTGTCAGAAATAATTTCCTAATCAGGGTTCATTTTGTTGCTGGTAACATTAAACGCTCAGGGTGAGTGCATGGTCTGAGCAGTGACCAAAATAAATATTAATGCATCAAGCCCCAAGAAACTGGTCATGAAACAGCATCTCAGAAGTGTCAGGGACATTGGGCTGAACCCAGCAGCCCAGCAGAGAGGAGGCAGCTGTGACTCCCAGCCATTGGGTCCATGCTGAGCCAAGGGGAAAGATCACCTCGTTCCACCTAGTGCAACCCAGGATGAGGCTAGTCTATACTACCATGTGAGCAGAAATAGCATCTAAGTTCTCGTTAGAGCTGAAATTATGCATTTCTGTAATGTGTCACACTTCAGCAGAAAATAAAAGTCCAGAGAACAGTTGCTAGGAAGGGTGGGAAGATGGAATAGAAATCTGAATGTACTACTTGGGCTAATAGTCTATCTCACTAATTCTTTTTTAGCATTCTCTTCAAACATTATTCTTCTAGCTTGACTTTTGTGATATTCTCTAAAAAATATTGATGGCAAATCTAGGAATTAAAAGGACAATAATCTAAGAGCACAGAATGAAATCCCTCAATGTTTAAAACATAATTAAGTGCCTGCTAACATTTTGTACTTAGGTGTTCCAACAGACTGCAAGTCTAGGCAGTCATTGAGAAAAATGTGGGAGAAAGACCTCTAGGTCAAGAAAGACAAGGAACTGCTGGAGTGGGTTCAGTGAAGGCTACAGATATGATTAGGGGGCTGGAGCATCTCTCAAGTGAGGAAAGACTGGGGGTGCTGGGCCTGTTCAGCCTCGAGAGGAGACAACTGAGGGGGAACTTCATCAACTCACCCAAGTATCTTCAAGGTGGTGTCAAGAGGATCGGGCCAGACTGTCTTCAGTGGTGCCCAGCATCAGGACAAATGGCAATGGGCACAAACTGAAACATAGCAAGTTCCATCTGAATATGAGGAAAAGCTTCTTTACTTTGAGGGTGACAGAGCACTGGAAGAGGCTGCCTGGAGTGGTTGTGGAGATTCCTGTAGACTTACTTAAAACCCACCTCAACATAATCCTGTGCAATCTGCTCCAGGTGAACCTGTGTTAACAGGGCAGTTGAACTAGATGGTTTCCAGAGGTTCCTTTCAACCTCAACCCTTCCACTATTCTGTGAAAGCCTTTAAAACTGCTTGGAAGGTTTTCTAAAGTAATACTTTTAAATGTGCACATAATTTTTGTGGTGACTGGAAGGCTATAAAGCAACTCCAGTACAAGCAAGTTTTCACTTCCACCACTAATATTTCTCATGTGACATACACAGGAATAAATTGGGCCCAAAGTGTCAGCTTAAGTGTTTGTGACTAACATGGGAAATTTAAGAAATATAAAGCCTCTCAAACCATAGGAAAGAAAGCCTGGCTCTTGGGCAATGTATTTGATCTTTAATTTTGCTTTACTGTACATCTAGAGCAAACACTATCTTTTCTTTTTACTCTTGGCTAGGAATAATTTTTCAACAGAGGCAAGCTGCTATTACTACTTCTAAACACATGTATGATGAAAATTTTAAAAAAATATAAAAGAAAATAGGGTCTATTCTCCCTTCTTCTATTCTCTGAAATCACAGAAGTGCAGCATTTGTTGTAGAGTTAGCAAAGGTTTGACTGTGTGACTCAGAGCAGAAAGTCTTTATTAGCTACTTGGCAATAAAGAAATGTGAGAGCACCCCATCAACACCCAAACCTTTCAGCTTCTAGAAATTGGTCCCATTGGAAGCATGCACTTGATGTTAAAAGATGACCTCTGCTCCATGTTCTGAGGGAATGAAAAGGAAAACAAAGCAACTACTCAGGCAATGTAGTTGGAGAAAAAATATATATTCTGGTCCAAAATTAGTTAACAAGATTAATTGTAGAGATAAGCAAGGAGTGATCAGAGCACAGCCTAAACTAATGTCATTTTGCAATCCACCTGCACTTCAATATTTCTATCACTTATTTTTCAATTTTAATATGAATTGGTTTCCTTTTCATTTATAATTTCTTTAGTCATGATAATTTTATAGAACTGGTGAAGTAAAATACTTGAATGCTAGGAGAGTAATTCACACTGTCAGGATTTGAAGTGAGATTTTGTTCCACTTTTAGAAAACTGTGGGAAAAGAATATCAGATAAGTACTAATTCATAGCCAATTGCATAAAAAGTCATACTACATATACACTTTTTAGTCAGAAGAGTTAAACATGTTTCCAAAAGAAGTGAAAAGACTGTCAGCTAGAATTTGGAAGGTATACTGGAAAGCCTGATACTTTGAGAATCCAAAATAAGCAAAGATGACCTAAGATGAATTATTTTTTCACCTTGCTTTCTCTGAGATTTGACTTGCTTGTGGGCTATTAATGAAGTGCATGAGCACAAGGAAGTAAAAGGCTCTAAGGTATAATGCATTTTAACTCAGGCACCTGTTACACCTGGTCACCATGAATGAAGAAGCTGCATTGTAAATTAAGCCATGTGGTGGCCAAATTCATCAAATACCTCTAGGTGTCCTTCAGTTTGTGCAGATGTTACAGCTGGTGTTTCTCAGCAGGTTGGGAAAACAGCAATGAGATTATCAAAATGGATATCAAGATTATGCAACTATGCAAACATATGAGTCTGCCAAAATCATGTTGAAATTAATGAAAATAATTAAATTTTTAAAGAGCCTTTTGAGCCTTAACTATTAGAAACCATAACTGCATGCAGTTCCCTGCCTTTGTAAGCTCTCGTTCAGGTATCCTCAACAAAAGTTCTTGATGTCAAAAAGATTTTGTCTGAGTAAAGATTGTGTCAAGTGCTGCAAGGATGCAAATGGTGTATTCTACATTATAACTAAAAATCCTAATATCAGTGTTATGACATTCACTCCCACTAAGAAGAGTTAGCTTGCGAGATTTCTGTGTTAAAAAAATAAAAATTGATCCTTAGTAAACCCAGCCTTCAAAAAACACAGTACAACACAGCAAAAGTGAATACTAATAATATCTAAATATTGTCAAAAAGAAAAGTATCCTTGCCAAGTATTAAAACTAACCACATCTTGAAAAAAGAAGCAACCATCATGTAGTGCAAATGCTAAAATGTTGTTCTCATTACTTACTACAAAAGGCTGTACATCTTTGTTTTAACCACAAATATAGTCTCTGATTCAGAAAAAATAGAATACATGAGGTTTTTTTCTTTTTTCCTGTGGATAATATGCTGATAAACATTGGTAGCTGAACAGCAATATTTTCAGATTTCTACTAACATCATAAATGAGGGAAATTTTTCTCTTATATAAATTTAAAAATAACCCAACAGGATAAATAGAAGTATGAGTAACAATCCCTTCAGCAGTCAGGGCTGTGTGTTTGGTTTATCAATTTAATTGTAAAAAAAATTTAGATTTTAAATGTGTTTTGTTTTGTTTTGTCCCCCAATGTTACATTCTGTTACATTAAACATTTTAAGTGTTAGAATAAGGATTAATCAGTGAGATTTTCTTTCTCTAGTATGATACAATCCAGGAAATAGTAGGGCAGTGCACTCTTTAATTAGTACAGATGTTTCAAACATATTGAGACAGAACAGTTTTACTATTGGCATCACTTCTTGGTTTCGGAATTACATATCATAATTCTCAGGGTGATACTGGTGGGCTTTGGCAGAGCTGTGCAGTACTGAGACCTCCAGACAGTGCAAAGGACACAACCTTTCCATGGATCACCTCATCTTTCATTGTTGGAGCTAATGTAAACAAGCAGAGGTCATAGCCTACGTGTGAGATGTATAATTGTTGAGCTGAATGAGGGCAGTGCAATGTCCACAACTCTTCTATGATGCATATGATTAAAATTAAAAGCAACACAACAAATAAGCACATAAACAAATACATAGCACAACAAATAAAGAGCATATTCATGAGTTTTTTGGTTCCAGTCAGCAGCAGCATTAATTTTACTGGTTAGATGTCTAGTATAAAGCAAGGAGTATTAGTCATGGTTTAAAGGTTGAGAAGAATGTGATAAGAAAAAACCCTGTGGTAGATCATTTGAGATGAATACCCCAGCACTTGTAAGAATTCAGGGCCTATTTTTCCCATTCCTCAGATGGGAGCTAAGTGACTCCTAAATCAATATCAAGAGACCAATAAATTATAAAATAGGTGAGATTAAAAAGTGTGCAGGGAGACATAATCCAGAAGATGTGGAGCAGAACAAAAAGGTAGGGAAGGCCCAAAAGGAAGTATTTTACCAATATGTTTGTACATGTAGTACAGCATCATGAACTCAAATATCTTTTGTACCTGCAGCAGAGATATTGAGGAAGTAAGAGAGATCACAATTTACAGTGACAGAAAGAAAAAATTTCAGGACACTCAGATGTGGGTGTGGTGGGAAGAAATTGTACTGTGAGACTTATGGAATGGTGAGTTGTAGGCCATAGGATTATGAAGGAAGATTCATATTAATTGCAGTATTTTTATCCCTGTTCCTAACATCTTTCATGATGGCATTTTTAAAGCTTCATATTTGCAAAAAAAAATATAATCTGCATTACTTCTTACATTTAAAATAAATTTATGGGATTTTTTTGTGTTTATATCTTTTAATTTGCACCAGTTTGGAAATTTCACCTGGATAAGAAAAAGTCAGTATTTAGTCCATGTTATTTTTATACCATTTACTCTGGTGTTGAATTCATAACAGAAAGGGAGTTTCTTTTTAGGCAAAAACTTTCTGTTTAAAGTCACTGTTTTAGCAGAAAAATGTTTTTTTTGTGTTTGCAAAGATATATCAATGTCTATACTGTTGATAATACTAAGAAAAATATGTTGATACTCAGGCAGATGCATTTTAGTGCATAGTTAGCGTTACTTTGATTCTAGTGTGCTTAAGATGTACAGAACTCTTGCTGCAGCATCCGCTTACCTGTAAAAACTAATCTTTCAGCTACCATTTCATTATTTTTCTACGTCATTTGCATACACATTATTCCCTTCTTACACTCAAACAGAAATTTTTCTTCTTTTTTGTCTTTCTATTTAACAATTCCTTCATCTTTTCTTTCTCTTTCTTTAATGGTGTATACCCCTATCATGTTATAGAGGGCCAGGGAGAACAGAAGTGTCAAAAAAAAAATGGAGATTTTTAATAAATAATGGTTCTTTTAATTGTCTAGCTATTTATAGATTAATATGTATACACATGCATGGAAAAATCCATTTAAACAGGTATAAAAATTTTTCCTTGGGGTCTTTGGTTTGATGAACTGTACACTTCTTTCAGAAACTTTGGTTACAGACTTGAAATGGGTTTATAGGATGCCTGAGTATCCTTATATACAAGGTTCCATGTCTAATACTAGATATAGTCAGGTTTTAAAAATAAAGATTTTAAGAGATTTTATTTTGATCTTCCTGTTAACATCTCAACAAAATGTATTTTTCCTTTGTTCATACAAGATTCCATTGAGGCAAAATATTGCATATCCTTCATATTCCCCCTTACCAGCAGAATTCAGTTTGACTAAGCCAGAAAGTTATTTCTTCCAATAGGAAATCAAACCCTAAATAAACCCTAACCACATCTTTTGGTTCAAATCCCAGATTATATAAACTAAATATGTAAATTGTGGTTAAAATATCAGCTGATGGTGAGTTGAGATATTCAAAGATACACATTCTTGGAATATAGCTAGCTAATTATTTTGTAGAAATGCAGGTTGTTTTCAGACTGTTGTGCAGATTGTTGGATCTATGGGACTCAAGTCAGAAAAGGCATTTGCAAAATGTTTATCTGCTTCTATTTGATATTGTGAGCTTTTACATGGGTCAGGGAAGAATTAGGCTGGATATCAGAAAAAGGTTCATCACCCTGAGGGTGTTTGGGCACTGGTACAGCTCTCCAGGTCAGTGGTCACAGCATCAGCCTGACAGAGTTCAAGCAGCATTTGGACAATGCTCTCAGGCACATGGTGTGACTCTTGGGGATGTATTGTGCAGGGCCAGGAGTTGGACTTCAGGGATCCTTGGGGATTCCTTTCAATGCAGCATATTCTGTGATTTCTCTGTATTTAATTCAGATGTAATAGCAGTGCAAAAGTTAGAGCTGCAAGTTTTCACTAATAAGATCGTAGCCTCAGTGTGAAATATTCTGAAGCCTGTAGTGGTTTTAATGCTTGTTCAAATTCTCTGGTTTAAGGATTTTTAACCTACATTGTGAAAAATTAACTACAAGTCTGAGAAAATGAGACGATTATAAATATATTAAAAATAGGTTTTAGATCAGAAAAAAGTTACAAAAAGAATATTATTTGCAATATTTCAATTTCAATATATTATTTGCACTGTTTAAAAAAATCCACTTAAGGTGCTTTAAAAGATGCTGCTTTTTGTAAGGAAAATGTATAGTTATTACAACAAATACAAAAGGGTAATATTGAAGTGTTATTTAAAAACTTGAATTATCTTGACAAAAAAAGAGGGTTTTTTAGTAGTATGCGACAGACATGCAGGAAAATGCCTAATAAAGAGGAATACAAATGGATATGGAGAGCAGGTGTCTCATTTCAGGCAGGTGTTGTTAGGAAATGGAAGTGTTGACAATCACTGTTACAATGGTGTCTAAGACAGCTCGGCTGTAAAAAGATCTATAGTAAAGAAAGATGATTCATGGAAGAAATATTGATTATCATACTTAGTCACTTTAGATCCTAAAATGGAAACAAATATGCAAGGATATTCATCCCTTCTTTTATAGTGGAAACAGTTGTGGAACAGTAAAATACATTGGTGTTACTCTTACTGAGTTTATCTAGAAGTTTTGCTTATACTGTATAAAAAACAGTGGTTATCTGCGATAAACTGCTTAATTTATTGAAGTCAAGGAAAAATAATCATTTAAGCAAAATTCACTCTGTCCAGACATTTGTGAATGAAGCCCAGACTCCCAGTAACATCATATGTTCCAAGCTGTCGTGAATATTTGAATAAATGATTTGCTGAAAGAGGAAATTGTAGCAAGAGTTACCACAAATTCAGTTGTAGTGTGGGAACTGGAAAAAACAATAAGGCCTCAATGTCAGACAATATTTATTGAGCCTTCTTGTGTTCACTGTTAGAGTGCCAACATCAGTGCACAAATTGGGAGTGCAAGAATGTCTCTCCACTAAGGAGTCTACGGTCTAGATACCCAAGGCAGCAAACTACCTATGTCTACTTTACTGTTAGGAGATGGAGGAAAAGCACTGTTAAGATTATGATTCACACAACCCAGACAACCCTCTGAGCCTCAGTAATATAAAAATATGTATCTGAGAGCGTAACCACACAGATACTCTGCCTAAAACCAAAGAGTAGCAACATCCATAGTCCAATAATGTGAGGTACTGATCATACGACAAAAGCATTCTGGTCTGGCAATAGAGGCTACTATGATCATTTATCCCATGTGGCATTCCAGAATTCTGTCATTTTTCTCCACAGATTTCCCCAAGGCAAGGTACTCATAAGCAGAGTGGTAAAACCAGATTCATTCAAGACCAGAAGAAGAGAAAGAGCTGCTATTCATAGCCCACCTAGTAATTTGGCAGTGACACCCTAGGAGCTAGGGCTTCCTCATCACCCTGTGAAGCCAGAGAGTGTATTGCCAACCACGAGCGACCAGGTTTATCAGACAGAGACTACCCAAACTTCAGTTCTTTGTCCATATTCATTTCATGTCTCATTTCCATTAATGCCTGCATGATAGTCAAAGGAAGGCATTCTTATTTTAAAAAAATCAAAAAAGCCAAAACTAAATAAACACAAAACCCTAATAGGAGCTTAGTTTTTCTCTACAATAATAAACCAATATCCTCTTTAAACTGTAGTTTTCACCAAGTCCTCTGGCTTTTCTTGTGAACTTACTGCTTGTTAGCCAACTTTCTCACTGAGAAATAGTTAAGTCACAGTAAGTAAAAAGAAATATAGAAATATAACTTTTCAGCTGCAAAAGAAGATTAAACATCCCTTCGTGACCTTTTAAAAAAACCCCACACTGGAATATTTTCATGATGGGCATGGCACTTTTTTCTACAAATTCCTAGTGCTCCTTAAAAAAAGAAAATTCTGTCTTGATTTGAAAACACACTGTTGTTGCAGTGGATGAGACCACCTCGGGAGCTGCCAGGGAGCCAAGTTGTCCCTGGACAAAAACACTGTGGTGGGAAAACTCTGAAGTTTGAAATACCCCCCAAGAATTGAATGGTCCCTCCCTAGACTATGTAAATTATCCTATGCTGATTGGCTGTAACCTGACCCCTCACTCCACCCCTCCCTCTCCCCACTGGTCATTGTATGCCCTGCCTTCTCCCCGCCCCTGTGCCCTCGGACTATTGGCCCTGTATCGCTATATCAATAGCGACTTGGAGGTACTCCTTCCTCTTCATTGTTGGACTCCATGGGGATTAAAGATCTCTGGAACATCCATGTGATTGAGCACTCTGGATTCTTTGTCTCCGGTGAAACGCATGAGCTATCCAGTTCCCAGGGTGAGTGAGAATCTGTGCCTTCTACTGGCTCGGGTGTGAGAAAGGTCTGCCTGCACGGCACCAGAGCAGTGCTGGCCAAAGAGATCTCAAAGCCATGGAGACACTTTCAGTAAACGCAGAAGCCTAGTCCACTCCACCACCCCGCTCTGCAATACATTGTCTCCAGATGTCCAAATATATGTAAAAAGATTAATTTGGGGGATGTACTTTCTTTGTGGATGTTGATTCTCAGTAGCTTTACCTTGTGATGCTTTGTGTGAGACAATAGGGCTCAGCAGGATCTCATAAGTGATTGAATATTTAATTACATGAAGCTGAACATGCAAAGACAAATTGAAGTAAATGAAAAGAAGTATTTAGTACAGCAATCAAGATCTGTGATTTGAATTTTCCTAGATTGTGACATCTGAATGTTTCAGAAACAAGTTGTTTAACTTCAAGTGAAGCAAGTAAACACTTGTGTTGATTTGCTAGAGAGTCTGTGAAATCGAGAAAGTCTGTGAACCCTATTCATGTGACATAAATCAAGATGAAATCTTGGTTAAAGATGAAATCTTCCTTTTCTTATTTCTAAGGAGCCTTACAACATGAACAATTACATTTCAGACTTCTGTTAAATGGATCCATGTATCTCTCAGATTTACATAGGATCGAAATTTCCTTCAAATGGCAAAACACTGGTTATTAAATTAATTTAAAAGAAAACCATATTCAGAAAGTTTCAGAATAATCTCCGTCTGTGCTCCTTTATATGTGCTTTCAATGAAAGTAAGTTGATGGAAGGAAAAGGGAGTGGCTCAGTACTGTTCATGGGCTTGAAGGGGGAGAAATTTTTTCATGATTGGGACTGCTCTGGGTATTTCCAGACATGAATATTTCATTGTGCAGTAAAATACAGTGGCATTTCTTTTTATTTTCTTCTAAAAGCAAATGAACTAAAACTCATTAACTCATTAAAATAAGAGTTTACAACTCTTCAAATTTATGAATTTCACAAATCAAATTTTTTAAATTACTTAAAATTTTTTAATTGCATAGAAATTGACATCAGGAAATGGATGATTTTGAAGGGAAAAGAAGACATTTGAAGTAATTATTCATTTCTACTTCAAAATATTTTATATCTAATAATTTTCATGGCTATATTCACCATCTCTTTAGATACTGATGTATACAGAGGCATAACAATGTAAATTTTTTCAGCAATTCTGTATAGGTTTGAATTAATAACACTGTTTTTCCTCCTCACAAAATTCTACCACAAATTATCAGGCACTGCTACTGATTATCATCCTTATTCATGTTTGTTGAAGCAATGGAAAATTCCCCATCAGTCAGCATAAATATGCAAGTAATTTATTTCCAGCACATGAATCCTCCCTGAAGAGGGACTTGAAGATGGGGTACTGAGGTTTGCAGTCCCTCATGCTGAAGGTAGAAAATTTTGCGTATAGGCACAGTGGGACCAACCACCTTCTCTAGCACACCACATCCACGGCTCTGTCTGCAAGAGAGAGCTTCCATCAGCTTTCATCCAAACTGCAAATATGATGTCAGACATCTCTTTGAAATTAACATTTTGTGAAACCATCTGGAACACCTCAGCTTCTTATAATTTTTATATATAACATTTATTGTTCTTTACACTTGTATATACTGGCAACTCTTCACATGGACAAAAGGAGATTGTCTCCCTTCTAAGAAAATAGCACAGTCCACCAAGCAGGTAAATTGACAAAATGTAGGGTAAAGGAAGGAGTCTAAAAATAGATAAGTTGATTGATGCCTAGCTAGTTGGGACAGGTTATTCAAACTTGGGTTTACTGAGGAACCTTAATCTCTTCATTAGTGACAGTTAAATACCTAACAATAACAGATAATGTAATGAGTTTTTAGCTTTGGCCATGTTGATGATCATATCACTAAATGAACCGGTAGCAGAGGTTTTTTGTGGTAAAACTCCAATGCAGAAAGGAATAAAAAGTCACCTTTGGATTACTCAGAATTGATTTAAGTAATGTTTTTCTAACAGTGTTAAAGAAGTTGGAGTTTTCAGGAGGAATAGGAAAACTTGTTTTTCCTCTGTATCAGGTCTTACATCTAAAGGATGGATCTTGAATGTACATGCTGTCAACAGAAGTTACTTACATAGTTGATATCAATAAAATTATATTCTTACTCAAGATCATAAATTATCCAATTCCTCCTAAGTGCACACACACCTTTTCCAGCTAAAATATTGAACATACCTATTGTATTTTATTTTTCCTTTTGACTCAATCAAATTAAATGATTTCTAAAGAGTCCTATAAAACACACTCTAGCAATACTCCTCCTCTGAGCAGCAGGACTTGTACATAAATCGAGTACAGAACTTTCAGTAAACCTGATCAATTTACCTTGATGCTTTTATGGGTGCTTTAAAAACATCACATAGAATTTTTGACAACTTTTCCTGGTACAGAATATTTTAGGTAAATATTTAAAATGCAGTTATAAAAAGCCAAAATATAATCACTCTTTAAAATGTTAATGTTTATTCATTCAAATACATGTATTTATAACTAAAAAAACAAACAACCCCCCCCCCAAACTAAACAAACAAAAACCAAAACTAAAACAATAAAACACAAGTAAAGATAATTGAAAACAGAAAAGTGCTTTTTGTTAAGTTTCCTTTTTTTTTCTGTATGCAAGGTCAAAAATAGCACGTCTTCAGTTTTCTGCTATTCAAAGCAATTTTTTTTTTCTCTGAGTAGGAATCCTAGCACTTGTCTTCAGGTTGTGTTTATGAGGAGCTATACTTTTGTACAGTTCATTTATGTTAACCTGTATTAGGAAATGCTATTCCCCCCCCCCCCCCCCAATATAATGAAAATCAATTGCTCAGCTGATTTCTGAACACATTTGGTGTTATCTCAAAATGAATTTGTGGCCAGCATGGGTCAGCACATGAAACCAGCTACAAAAAATAGCATTGTAAAGCTGGCTGTACATTAACACCTCAAAAAATGACTTGTGATTAAAGGTGGATGGTTTTAGTGGAGTGAGCTAAGTAAGACAGTAGCAGCCAGCCAGCATTTTAATCAATTAACCAGATTTCCAAAAATACCCTGACCTTTTTATCTTCCTTTAAATTGGGAAGATAATCCTCTGATATGAGAAATATAATTGGTCTGTGCCATGCATTTGAGCTAGGCTTACAAGGGCTTTAAAACCACTTCTTTAAGGACAGAAATACATTGGAATTTGATTTTTATGTTTGGCTTAGCACCAGGGAGATCTTTCTCTGTAACTACAAGAAAATGCCTGTCACATGGTTACATTGCAGGAGATCAGAGTTTTAGATGTCTTTGCACAGTCTTCATTCAGCCCCCAGTGTCACTCACTGAACTGTCTTGTACAATCACCTGTTTGGATTTCTGACAGTGAAATCCAAAAATAATTTGAAAGTATTATTTAATACGTAGTACAAAAATATAAACAGGCTGAGACAATCACCATGTAGAACATTTCTGAATCTGATTACACCACAATTTAAACAGTTAATGTAGCAACAAATGGCTGATGTTTAGAAAGAATAGAGATTAAATGCTTTTTTAAAATCTGGATACAATTATTTCTTTATAATTCTGTAATTAATATTTCAGTAAGGGGCTCTTCATTTTTCCATTTTAAAGACTGTTTTTTAAATATTATATCTCTGCATTAATCAGCCACCAATGAAATGTTAACAGTGGCATAAAATATATTGCATAAAAACATCTCATGCTCTCCATTGTCTTCTAGATTCAAAATGTACTCTACTCATGCTAAGACAAAATGTAAGGGAAGTAAAATTGTACTGCTGTAATATTAGAGGGGAGCTTGAAAAATCACCTGAGTCATCATCTTACAGTGAAGACATCCTCACAAATGTTTTTCTAATTTGTTCTTGAAAACCACTGTGGAAACAGTTTTATATCAACACACAGTAATCTGGTCCACTGTTTCATAACATTAGAAAGAAAGGTAATATCTTATCTTTAGCTTCTTTTTACAAAAGGAACTTTTTTCTGCTTGTCCTTTCCTGTGATCTTCATTACTTCTTCATAGCAACCCATAATAATTAAGAGACTATGTCTTTCCACTTCCTGCCTCCAGCAAAGGCAATTTGATTATTTTTTGCTTCGTGTACTCTCTAACATGCTTGCCATATATGTCATCCTCTTCTAGGCTCCCTTTTACCTTCTTAAACTGTGGTGCCTAAAACTGACTGTGGCATTGCGACCAAGGATCACCAGTGCTAAGTAGAGCTGAATAATTGTATTCCCTGTTGCAGAGGGCTGAGAGAAAATTTCTGTCAAACAGTGCTTGGCATCCAGTTGTCTGCTTCGCTCCACTGCTCCATTATGGTCAGTGGTAGGGTACACTGTGTCCACATTCTAGCCTTTTGAACATACAGATTAGCTTAGTTTAAATGTACCTTTATTGAAAATTTAAGCTAGGACTTTAATATTTACATATTTCCCTTAACTACATTTTATTTATTTGGATAACAAGTAAATCATATATTCTAGAACTCTCTGGAACCAAAGCTGACCAGTTTACAGCTCTTTTGTCCCTCCTTTTCTTTGCACTTTTGAAGACAGGTCTATGTCTTGTTCTTATGTTTCTTGTTCCATTTGCAGTCCTCTAAGGATTTCCTACTCATAGTATTTTCTAAATGTACCATTAATGTGTTTCAAATTCTTCACGAAGTGCATAAACACTTTAATGTGATTTTGAGAAATGTTTGGAACTATCACCAATCATCACTATCATGGATTTTTCTTTCCAGAATCAGACCAGCTTCTTGTCAAGCTATTTAGTTTCGACTCAGACTTCAAAAAATAAAAACCAGAAAGCTCCAGTTGTTACTCTCTCCATTTTTTCCAATTAGATCAGCATTTCTTCTAGTTTTTCTCTAATGTAGTTTTAGGATCTGATATTTTTTTCCTTAATTTCTCTTACTAATTGATAATTGTATGTTCTGTCATATTTCTGGATTTATTCTTACTATCATGGGTTCCTTCTTTCTCATCTTACTCAGTTATAGGACCCATAACCCTAGGACCATTTTATATGGGTTTTTTTTTCTTTTCTTTTCAAATCACTAAGGTCACCCCGAGTAGTGAAAATGTTCTCTAACTGTGCTTACCATCTTCTTGCATTAGCTAGTTTGGTAGTGTGCATTAATGTGGTTTCTTCCAGTAACTACCAGGTATGCTGCACTCCTGTCTCTCTCAGATTGTCTTCCCAAATGATCCATCATATGAGTTTCCTGAGTTCTCTATCAAAGCCTGACTTCTTAAACAATACTGGTTTTAGTTCTTCTGTCACACTTGTGTCCTTATGATAGTTCATTTTAGTATCTTATGTTTCCTTTCACCCCATACTACAATGCACCTTTGTCATCTCAATCAATTCTCCCTCTTAGGCAGAACTAAATCTAAATTAGCTGGTCCCCTTCTAACCTCCTAAACAGAGTTTTTTCCCAGTACATTTAATGAGCATGATTGTCAGTCTATAGCCTGTCATAGTATTTTTCCAGGAAATATTTAGTTAAAATTCTCTGCTGACACAAAAATCTAATCTTTGAATAGGCTAAGAAAAGCTTCATCAAGCTCTTCAGTAAAGGTCGTATGGATTACTGCCATTATTCCATTCTTCTTGTTGTCTTTTATCAGGACATAAAATATTAGTTTTTCAACTCTTAATAAAATCTAGATAAATATATGAACAAAGACAGTATTTTTTTTCTTATCTGTCTTTCCTGGAATATCTACTCTCCAAAGAAAAAAATTGTTCCCAAGAATTTCTGTGATATTATTTCTTGTCATATGAAGAGTTTTACTAAGATTTCTAGATATTCCAATCATTAATGTGTTCTTGTGTTTCATTTCCAAGATATGGCACCTTGGGATTTTACAATCAGCCTCAGGTTTGCTCTGTGATTCTCTAAACACTGTATTATAGTAGCAGTTGATACACTGCTATTTACACAGCTGACATTTCTAGTGGAGACTTTAACTCTACTAGGAGCTCATTAATTGAGAGCCCCTTCATCATTTCCACAAGTCTTTTATCTTGGATGGAGGTTACTCATTGATAAAAAGGCCAGGCAGGCAGATACCACTCTCACAGCACAAAAGAAGCACAAGAGTGCTTGCTGATGAAGATGTTTAAGGGAGCTGACCTGAACTGTCAGAGAGAATTTCTGGAATTTTGTGATAAATGTATGAATAATTCCTCATTTCATGGAGTTTTTGGAGAACAATTTGTGTGGTATTCTTAGCTGATGTAAATTGTCATTCCTCAGTTTACTTACAGGTTTTGAAATTAAGTATTATATGTTATATTATTTTTTTCATATTACATATAAAGGTTTGCAATGGTATTGCATGGCAGTTCCTCATCTAAAATTGTTTACTTGCAATCAATGTAGTGCTAGAGAGCAGTGACCAGGACTGCAGTTTACAGATTTGAATCAACTCAAATTAAATCTGACAGATGCCCATTAAATCTAATCTGAGTTGGATCAACTCTTTGTCACAAACAGGAAAGGAAAATACTCTTCAATAACGTACTGGGAGTTCTGTCTAGTGATAAAATATCACTGTAACATAAGAAATGAGCTGAAAATAACTTACAACTCAAATGCCCCCCAGAATGATTTAATTGCAATACTTTAGAAGAAGACCGTATCACTTCTATTTCATACCCAAACCTTTCAACAAACTGGATAACTCAGCATCATCATTGTGGGCCCTAGAAGGATGTTTTTAAGTGAGTGTTCACTGATGTGAAAAACATCATCCTAAATGTGTCATCTCAGATATTTTGCAAATCAAAGAAACTGGTGTTTCCACACAGTAAGAAGCTAATTCTAACTCTGTCACAAACCTCAGCTGTACATAGCTATGTCTCCTGAGATGGAAAGCAAGAAGCAGATTATAGTTCTTACATACAAATCTATTTTCTCTTTGCTGAGAGGAGAAATAATCTGTGCTTGTCTTACGCTTGGCTCAGGAAGATTGCTCAAAAGGGCATCACAGAACCTGTGCTGGTGTTCATATGTCAGAGTTCTATTGGGGACTCAGCCTGGTTCATGCAAAGTTCTGTTTATTGAATGGAAACATCATGGTTTTATACAGTTACCAAGCATTACTTTATCCATTACATGTTTTGCTTTCTTAATGTCAGAGTCATCATTCCCAATCACCCTTGTTAATCACCCAACATAGTTTTGCCTCTATATCAGTCTCTGCCCTTGCTAGGGGTGGTTCAGCTTGACTTCCCATTAACTGTTGCCCATTAACTGGTATCTAAAGATCTCCATAGTTGCAACCTTCTGTTAGCTTCCACCCAAACTCCCACATTCATACTCAGTTCTACCAATTTATAGCTCTACTCTTCATCTCTTTAACCACTTTAATAAATGCAGAAGTTGTGGTTTGAGAATGGCTACTTTTCCTCCACTCAACAGCTGCTGTTATAAACAGCAGGAGCTGGGGAGAAAATGAGGTGTATGCAATCTCTCTCATACTGTAGTAGGTGAAAGAGGTGAACATGAAATATGTGTGAACCAGAAGTGACCAGGGAACCTGAATCTCAGGTATGGCAGTAGAGAAATTTATTAGTGCAATTACACTTTGTGTTTTCAAAGAAAAGATGTAACAATCTTTAATATTAACTATGAAATAATTTCGAGTATTGACAACAGATCAAGCTGTTCAAGGAAATATGTGAATGCCAGATACAGAAAAAAACTCCAAACAATGCACAAAGAACTTTTTCCTGTAATCATAAACATTTTGAAACAAAGTTACAACCAGATTGCAGAATCAGTTCTGTGAAATACACAGCCAGTTGAAGTCTTTAGTAATGGCACCAATTACAGCTTGTTGTGTTCATATAGCTGTGGTTCAGATTGCCTCAGCATTTCTATTGTAACCTCATAATTCCATGGGCTTATACCTTAGCTGTACGTATTGGGAGTTTTTGCTGGTTTTGTCTTGCACTGAAGCTTAGCTTTCTTACGCACTTTCACCAATAAAATATTTAACTGTATAAAATGCAGATGTTTAGAAACAAACTACAATCCAATCGGTGTTGTCTGACTCTTTTTAGCCATATTGTGCTTTGAGTACATAAGGTAAGAGGCAAAATGTTGGTTTCAGACAATGGTAACTTAATAGTGAAAGACATTTTTTGTATGTGTCAAGTGCATTTTTACTTAAGTCAGGAAAGCATGTGTGATTTCAGTTTAAGTGCATTTTAAGGTTCATTGAAGAAGGATTAAAAGGTTGGGCTGAGCCAAGTCTTTATGCAGGTGTACAGATACCTAAGCAGAACCATGGGTGTCTTTTTAATGCCGTTTTATGGGTAAGAATGTATAGAAATTAGGATTGTGTATTGGAAAATTTATCATGTATTCTAAAATACACACTTTTGGATACAGTTAATAGTTGTTTTGTCCAAAATATACATTCACTGAATGTATGTGATAGCTTGAATATTTTTAAAAGTTATTTCAGACCCTGAGGATGGCTCAGTTGGTCAGAGCATGGTGTTAACAACATCAAGGTTGTGGGGTTCAATCCCCCATGGTCTGTTTATTTTAGAGCTGGATTGGATGATTCTTGTGGGTCCCTTCCAATTCAGAATATTCTGTGTACATGTTGTTGCACTAAAAATACCTCAGTAGTAACATTTATTGTAACAGTATTTATGTTAGCCAGAACTCTGGTGAGAATAACAATTTACATTTGTATAGGTGCTTTTATCCTACGGGATCTCTGCATTTTTTACAAGTATTAATACTATTTGGTTTTGTGACTGTTTATTTTAGTTTAAAAATAACCTAATCACTTGTTTACATTAAATTAATTCTGTACTTTAAGGCATTTCTGGTGTGCCTTGTCATTGATAAAAATAACCTGTATCATTTAATTTAATTTTATTAGGTTTTGGTATTTTAGTTATGGCTGTTCGCCACAACTATTGTAAAAATAGTTTAAATCAAATACTTCCAATTCTGCAATATCTCTTGGTTTATGATTTAGCTCCATGCTAGCAGCAGCAGTGGCAGCAGCAGCTCTTGTGGCATGCTGAGAAAAGCAGGAGGCTTGTGAGGTCTCGAGCCTGGCTGTCTCCCTGGCCAATCCAAACCACAGGAATCTCCATGGAACTGGGCCTTGGGGAGTGCAAATGACCAGGAGTGACATGACCAGGTTGTACAAACAGGAAGAGGTTCCTGGGAGGAGTGGCATGGCATTTCGCTGCACCGCTGGTGCAAGGAGGGCAGCGCAGTCAACAGCTGCCAGGCTGCTGCCTGCTCTGCTCCTCCACAGGGGTAGGCAGCAGCCCTGAGTGCCATCCCAGCCAGCTGCTGCCTGTGCAAGCCCACCCAGCACCTCGAGGTTTCCAGGGAAGGAGAAGGGCTTGTTAGACAGCGCTTTGGTATCTTTGGAAGTATAGTGGTAGAGACAAAGCAAGGGCTGTGCTCTGCAGCAGCCGGGAGCCATCTGCTGAGACAGCTGGGAGAGTTTGGAGGTGACCATTCAGAGAAAGCTTCCTATCAGGGAAGCTGCTGTCCACGTGAAGCTCAGCAAATTACCCTGTGGTCCTAGAGTGCCAGCTAAACCTGTGTGAGGCACTTCAGGGGGAGTCACTCAGGCTGAAGGTGGAAGAGATGATACCTCTTGCACACATTAAGACATGCAGAAGGAAGCAGAGATGTAGCAGTGGGTGACTCTCTGCTGAGGCACCCATTGGCTGCGTTGATGTACAGTCAATAGAAGTTTACTGCTTGGCCAGGAACTGAAATCTGGGGTGTCCCAGCAAGACTGCCACAACTGGTTAAAAGCACAGACTACTATCAACTAATGCTTTTCCATGTGGACACCAACGGCACTTTGGACTACTTGTATAGCCCTTAGCTGTTGGGCTGTTCCTTCTATAACTTTTGTAAAAATGGAATATTGACAAAGCCAGCTATCACTAAAATCATTCTATATAGTCTATTTATTGGCAAAATGTTGCAATTTCCCTGTGGTAGCCAGCACATGCTACTGATCCATCAAATGATGAGAAAAATCAAATGGATATTTGAATATCTAAAAGCTGATGGACATTTAATTATTTTCTATATATAATCTTACAAATATATTCAATATTTTAATATTGTTCAGCACAAAATATACTAAACTCTAGTATGACTTTCACTAACCTTCCTTCTGAGAATTCCTTATAATGAATGTCACAAGATGTTCAAACAAGTTCTTTAAAGAAACCATTTTTGACAGGACCAATTTAATTACCTTAAGATGCAATGTAACACTTTGTTTTGCTGGATGGATTCTTCTTCGTTTTGTCCTCACTGAAATACTCCTTCCTTCAAAAACACATACATTTAATATGCACGTTTACCTTAATGTGAAAAAGAAATACATCCAGAAACAATTTATCTGTTAGACACTTCCTTTTCAGCTGGTCCAGAACATTTGTTGTATAATATTCTGTTCATTATGTTATCTTGCAGTAATGCCAGATATTTTAAAAGACCATTGATATTCACTTCATTATTTTTTTTTTTTGCAAACAGTCATGGATGCCATGAAACCAGGAAAGAAAAGGAAAGTTGTTTTTTAATTAAAAGAAGGTTTGAACACCAATAACAAAAAACAAAGAAATCTGAGCATAAAACCTTAGTTTTGCTAGTAAACAGAACCCTAGTACAGTTGTTATATTTTACTATGTGTTCCAGTAACAAAGTGGGATATTAGTTCTGCTTAGCCAAGGTATCTGATTAATTGGTATGAATTGGATAACGTCTTGATCTCCCATGGATTTAATAGCTGCCATTATAGGAAAGATTGGCTTGTTGTCAGCCAACAGCACTAGCTTTCCCTGAATTGTGGTTAAAAGTCATAAAACAGCACTTAGTTTGATTTATTTTATTAATCAAAGCCATACTTGTTTTATAAAGGTCTCATGATCTTGCATTTGATATCTGCAGTCTAATATGAATCCATCAGCCTTTAAAACCTTCAGCACCTTGAGGAAGTGTTCTTGGATACTGCTGGCATTCTCCTCAGAGAACGCACTTTAAATGTACCCTTGAAATCTTGCAAGTAAAAGCAAAGCTTACTTAATTTCTAATAAAAGTAAGAATTATAAGCAATCTGTAAGGCTTTGCAGAGACATGGTATTGACAGAAAATTGGAAGCTTTGGACCTAAAGGTCCATTCTTCTTATCAACCAACCAACTGCATCACTGCTTAAATTTCCATTGACCTATGCAGAACACTTTGTACCATTAAAGGGTTCAATTAAGTCCATTTTATTAAGATAAAAGGCATTTTTACTGAATTATAAAGAACATAAAATTTGCCCTGTACTTTTGTCCTGCACTTTTCCCTAAAGTCACACTAACATATCTCAAAAAAATATTGCAAGTAATTAAAAAACTTCTGTTCCTTGACTTAACAACAGAGATAATTGAGCAATAAGCCTATGGTTAGATAATACTGCTGAGTCACAAAGCGTTTTTTTTGAAAAATGGAACAATAGCTGAAGTTCTGATTTCAATAAGCAGCTGTTCTTACGAAAAGGGAAATTTACATGACATAAGAGGAATTTAAAACAAAACCCCCAAAACTTAAAGAAAGAAAGAAATAATTACCTCTAGCCTGTTATCTGAGAGGAAATCTTCAATATGAAAATGAATAATTTTTAACATTCTTTTGCCCTTCACTATAATGATATCTATAGTTTTTCTTCAGACTGAAATGCAAAATACTAATATCTATAGTTTTTATTCAGTCTGAAATGCAAAATACTCATTCAATCATGGTGATCTAGGACAAGATCCTAAATGGAACATGGCTAAGCAAGAACTGTCATTCTGATTATGCAATTTCATTTCTTAAACAAGAATCCTGTATATTTATGGAGTTCTCAGATTTAAATGTAGTTAGGCATGGATTGAGTGGTTTCCTTTATAGACAAAGCTTTGGAACTGGAGTTTGCAGTAGGGGAAAAAAAAAGGAAATACCAACTGCAATATCCAAGAGAATAATGAGTATATCTGCTGAGAAATTTCAATTCTAAGACTAAGGTAATAATGCCATTTCAAAACATTGAACCTATTACCTAATGCATAGCACTGAGAGAAAATAAAACTTACAGAACTGGTAATTGTCTAAAAATATGAAATATATTTCAATTCTTGCTCAGAAAACATTGTAAGGAACCATTTAAACAATTGTTATATTTTAGCCCTTTTTTAGAAAAAAAAGCAATAGCATACATTGAACTATGATTTTTCTAACAAAGATGTGGTGTTCCTGAAGCTGAACAGTTATTTTGTGGAGGGGGAAAATGGAATATTTTGCAAATTATAGTTCAAATATTAACAGTGCTCGAAGTATTACATTCAGTGCTAATGAAAGTAGTGTTAGTACAATTTCCAAGCCACCTGCTCAGAAAATGGTTTGCTACATGATGTCAGTTATGTCACTTCTAGTTTTAGTAGTTAGTCAGACAAAAGGCAAAGAAGAAAAGCAATTTCCTTTACAAACTTTGAATTTGTAAGGCGTTTTGTTTCCAGAAGGTAAGTAAAGCTGGCAGGAGGAATCAAGTATCTGAGTTATAAGAAATTTGTTGCCTAAATAATTACATTATATTTTTGAGCAATAAGTTCCTTTTTGTAAGACTGTAATTTCTCTAGGCAGAGGAAGCTTATTGATCCTTTTGAATGTGTTCAGCCTTATCTAACTATTCAGTTGTTTGACCCACATCAGTGTAAGTAGTCTATAAAAATTTTGATGGTTTCTCAAGTTTTGCATTCAAACTTATCATAAATTAAAT
This sequence comes from Entomyzon cyanotis, assembly GCA_024500445.1. Taxonomy (NCBI): domain Eukaryota; kingdom Metazoa; phylum Chordata; class Aves; order Passeriformes; family Meliphagidae; genus Entomyzon; species Entomyzon cyanotis. The sequence continues at coordinate 35,075,935 of JAKEPQ010001018.1, read as the reverse complement.
CAATATAGAAAAATGAATACGGAGATGTGAGGAAAAGATTATGTGAAAAGATTAAAAGTTCTGCTTCAAATTAGTCATTGCTACAGAATGCTGCTGTGTCAGGAAAACAGCAGTGTCAGGAAAATAACTAAGATGGGAGTAAATGAAAGTGGGGGAAAAAGCAAACTGAAGTGTGTGAACACCCACCAAATGTACTGGGTTTGATTGGGTTTGACTGGGATGCAGTAAATTTTTTTCACATTAGTCCATATGGTGTTGTTTGGACTGGTGACCAAAATGCACCAATGTTTTCACTACTGCTGAACAGTCCTTGCCCAGTGTCCAGGCTGTCTGCTTCTCTCTCCACCCCTCAGCAATAAGGCTGGGAGTGAGCAAGAAGTTGGGAGCAGACACAGCTGGGACAGCTGACCAAAACTGACTAGAGATACCCCATGCCATGTAACATCATGTTCAGAAATCAAATGTGTGTGTTTGTATTTCAAAGGAGAGCCATTGCTTGGGGACTGGATGGGCATTGGTATGGTTGTGATTGAATGTGTATACATCCCTTGTGGGGGTGTTTCTTCCCCCCACGCCCCGCCATCCCCACTGACTAAACTATCCTTATCTAGACCCATGAGTTTTCTTGCTTTTTGCTTTCTTAATACTCTCCCCCATTAGAAAGGGGAGTGGAGGGTGGTGCTGCACAAGTGACTTGGTAGGGACTTAGCTTAGCCAGCTGGAGTTAACCCGCAACACCAAGGTAAGAGTAATTGCAAAACAAAAATGGGAAACCTCCAATGTAATTTTTTCTACTCTGTCTTTTAAGGTGGGAGGGAAGTCAATGCAAGATAACCACACGTGAGTCCCAGAACTCTTGCTCAGCAACTACGCATGCCATTGGATCTAACCTTTTAATTTAAAGACTGAAGGACTTGTCTGAAAATATAGGGCAATATTATAGATTAGATTTTAAAAATGTGGATGTGATGGAAATTGGATTTCTGGCAATTTCATTATGCTTAATTCCATTGATAGATAATATTAACACCATGGTTTCAATGACCAAATCTATATTACTAAAAAAGGAAAAGGAATATGCTTCAGCTTTGGAATACTGGTTATTCATACTACTTAAATTTTTACTGTGTTGGGTTTATTGACATTTTTCAAGAAGATTCCTAAGCATGAGTTTGGGAATACACATGACAAAGAGTATTCATAACGGGCAGCATGGATAAATCTATAGTGGTTAGTTTCTCTCTGTTCTGTGTAATCCTTCAATACTATTTCCACACTCAAACATAAAAATATAAACAAAATGATATCAATGTGTAAATGCCACCTGAAACTGAGGTGAAATGGTATGATCAAGTGTTGTGTGAATTAGATGCACCCAGGTTATGCTACTTGACTTCTAGGCTAGATGTAACCTGATCCTATGCTATTTATCAGTGTAGATGGTGTTGATGTTTCCACCAGCTATTTACCTTAAGCATGCAATGTCATGAGAATTGCAGTGTATAAATAGCAATATGAAGTTTTATCAGGTTAAGAGACATGTTTGCAGAAAGAACTGAAAAATTCTGATGACAGCACAACTTCTAGTTTCCAAATTGTGCTTTTCATAAGAACAAATAATTTTTTTTTTAATTGTACTGAACAGTGTTTAGACTAGTATTTTAATTTATTTATCAGGTAACCTTATAATACCTAGGCATTTACTTCATGCTTCCTTTGTTCTTTTCAACAGCTTCATTCACCTTTGTATAGACCTGTCTGAAAAGTTAATTTGGTTTAATTGTTGCTACTGACTGGAGCCGTAATGCTACCAGTGCATATATTCAGGTTACCTAAGTAACGTGTCTCAAGTTGGTTTCATTTGCTCTGCCAGGAGGGATAGAGTATTGGGTATGAGCCAGTCCCCTTTGGGATCTGATTAGGTCTATCCATCCTCACAAAATCCTTCAGTTTATTCTGATTTAGAACTAGAGTGCGATCCAAAATGCAGAGGTATGTGATCTGGGCTCAAGTGTGTACTGACTCTATAGAAGAGGTGACCAGCTACTTCTTTATTCAACAATGCTTCCAGTTATATATCTGCAGGTAAGAGGGAACCAAGTCATTGCTAGTCATAGCAAAATACTATGTACTGCAGAACAAATGCAAATAAATTTGTTTGCAATTAAACCACACCAAAACTTGGAAATATCAGAGTGTCTTTGACCACTTCAGAAATCATAAATTATTTTACATACATTTGATCTCTTATAATATAAAAAGCATTGAGACATGGTATAGTATTTATGAGGGTTTCCTAAATTTTCTTTCTTTATGTATATTTTTCTTTCGCAGTCATAATTCTCACTTTTTGTTGAATGAGAACAGTTTGAGCCAGCAGCTGGTCCAGTTCTTAAAGCAAAACATCTCTAGAGAGTACCAAGGGGAAGAGGACAGATATTTTCCTCTCTGCAAACACTGCATGCAAATCTCTGTGCTGTATCTCGTAGCCAACATCTTCATGAAAATGAGCTTTACTTTAACTGCTAGCAAAGGTTTAATTATCAGAAACAAGTTCCTTCTCCTTCCTCAGGTTCTAGGTTTGCTGTATCACTTATTCAACTACTTGTCAACTTGTATAATATAGATCCACAACAGTGATCCTAGATCACACATGTGAGTGCCATTGCCCCTTCTCCTTTGGTTTCCAATTGGTCTATGATGTGTCTGGTTCTGTTTTGAGTATTGGAGGTGGTTAAAAATTTCACTGTTCATGTTGTTACTGTATGGATTTGTGAAACAGAATAGTGTTCTTACACCTGGCTTAAATGTCAGTTTTCAGTAACAGAATAAAAGTGGTTCCTCACAAGAAACTTGAGAACTGAGTACTTTGAGTATTAATATATTATTGTGATGATTATTACTATTATTTCAAGAGGTTGTTTATGTAAGGGGTTGCATTCCAATTGGTATCCTATTGACAATTCTTTTTGTAGAATGTAGGATTTTTTTTTTTTTTTTTGGTAATAATAAGTTCTTCTTTGTGAAGATATTTAGCACAACCAGCAGGCAATTGCTAGAAAAGGGAAGAATTGGCCTATCAGACCTAGGTCAGACGTGACTCCACTCAATTTTGATAGATGTGAACTCCATTCTAAAGCCCAGTGACTGTGCTCACAATGAATAGAAAGCAGGAAAAAGTGATTTCTCAGATTCACTGATACCCAAGTGGTTTGGGAGTGCCTGAAATATGGGTGACCCTTGCACAAATCTTTATTTTACTGAATTTGAGCAGGAAGTAGATCTCTGTAACCCTCCAGTCTCCTAAAAAACTGCAGTATTTCTCATTCTCTTGTGCCGAACCTGGTCTACCATGTACAATAATTTAAATATTGATTTGGAGTATGGACTTTTATCATTTTGCATTGTTGCATAATTACTACTCAGTTGCAGCATTTGCTTGCCCTGGTGAATATTTAGGTTATGTAATATGGAGTAACATCACCTGGAAACACTTAGAACAAACTGTTCCAGAAATGCCTATGAAGTGATGGCTAGGGCACACTTATTATAAAAGACTACATTTCAAAGTCCTCCTTTAAATTAGATAGAAGTCAGATACACATGAAAGTGATTCTAGGATGGACATGAAGACAAGTGTCTCACAACTTCAGAGGAATGCAGTAACTAGCGGGTTACCTGAAAAACCAGAGAGAGATGGGATGACATATTCTTAGAAAGAAGAATAGGTGAAGGGATTGTAAAATGTGGAAATCTGGAAGTACCTGTCTTACCTAAATGATTCAGTGTCTTCATGATTGTGGTTGTGAAATAGATTCAGAACAGCATAATTGTAAGCACTTAGGACACTTTATTGCTAGAAAGTTAAATTTATTACAATAAAATACAAAATTTTATATATATATACATATATATTTTTATATACATATATATATATATATATATATATATATATATATATGGTTGGAAGTATTCAAAAGAGATGAGGTGATTAGGAAAATTATCCTGGAACATTCAAATTCAAATCCACAATTGAAACCTGAATGAAGCAGTACTTAAACTTCTGCATCTTACATCCAAGCTGAATAGTACAACTGTTGGATTTGCTTATGCTCTTTTATTTCACCCATGACTGTGTGTTATTTCTAACACATTGTGTGCATATGTTTATTTTTTTCTTCATCCAGTGCCGTGTCTGCAAAATCATTACTGTCTCTCTCTAATGTTGATGTAATATTTAAAATACCAAATATAATTAGTAACTGATCTTCTTGGAGTCATAACTAGAGTAGAATTTACTATTACAATTATATTTTAAATTGGTGAAACCTGAGGAAAGCAGGTTTATGAACTGTGCTAGTTGCATTCTTTGATTCTGCTACAAGATGTCAGCTTATGCTTCAATTCACAAACAAGCACAATGGAAATTGTAACATGGCCCTTTCTGCTTTCTTCCAATGTGGGCTGAATACCAATAAAATCAAACAAGGTGAAATAGTTGTCTTGAAAACCCTCAGAAGCAGAAGTGTTAGCTTCGTGGTATTACAGATAAGCCTCACTATCATTTGCTTGCACTCTTCTATCAACTGAATCTCTTCACTCCAAAAATGCAGGAAATAAAATAATAAGGAAATCTAAAAAAGACAAAAGAAAACAAATCTATTGTTGTACATTTTTTTGACATTTGAAAAAAAATATATAAAACATCATTTCTTTCTTTTCCACAGTAAAAGATTTTGAGGAGATTCAGAAATCGATTTGCACATTTTGCTTGTGAGAAGGTTATCTTTTTGATTAAAGATATTTTCTGTTTTCCTCCTGTCTCTTCAGTGGCAATTTTTTAACTCAGGGGAGGTAATTAGACTGGAGGAAAGCATACTGAAAATTGGCATTTGCTACCTAACCAAGATTTCTGAATGCATGAGATTAACTCATCATTGAACAGCAGGTTGGGAGATTCAGCTTTGAAATATGTAAAAATACGTCATAAGGGAGAGGGAGAAGAATAGCACAAAATATTTTTGGTAAGTACATTTGTTGAAAAGGTTCATTGGTTATTTTCATTTTTACTGTGAGAGGGAAACTGCCAGGGTCTTGACAAGTTGAATTTTGGAAATCACTAGGGAGAGAGATTCCTCCACCTCTTTGTACAGCCTTTTCCAGTGCTTGACCCCTTTCACAGTGAACAATATATCCAAGAAGAACTTTTCTTCCTCGTGATTATAGGTACTAGCACTTGATCCTTCATTGTGCACATCCAAGAGAAAAATCGGGTTCTATCTTTACTGTAACTCCCTTTTAAGTAATGAAAGACTGAAATTATATTCCTCTCTATCCTTGTTTTCTCTATGCTAAGCTGTTTCAACAGTCTTCCTTTATAGGTTATGTTCTTCAGACTGTCCAATCATCTTGGTGATTTTCCACTAAATTCTGTTTGTTAATACATCTTGTTGACCAGAGGTCCAAAACTATACACAGTACTCCAGAGGCATACTAAGTTCAAAATCACTGGATGGAGAAGAATAACCATTTGCTTCAATCTGCTAACTACACCCTCAATCTGCTAACTACATCCTTGCTAATACAGCCCAGTAGGCAATTAGTCCTCATTGTAGTAAATATATCTTGATTCCAGGTCAGTTCCTAAAGATATATTATCCAGGCAGTCTGTTCCCAGCCTAGATGGTGGACTTGCTGCATGCCAAGAAGAAGACTACTTTGTATTTCTGTTTATTGATCATTTTGAGATTCTTATTAACTCATGTTTTCAGCTTGTTTATTCCTTAATAAGCAAGAACAGCCCAGGTCTCCAGCATATCAATCATGATCCCCAATCTGAAATAATGCAAAAACATGATAGGGGTGATTCCTTGTCAAGGTCACTGTCAAAGTTGTTAAAATATCATCCCTTTTAACCAATTCCGGAGGAACTTGCCTTATACTTGATCACTAGGTACACTTTGACTCAATGACTGCTACTCCTTGGGTCTGATTGTCCAAATTTTTCACCCAGATTATACTTCACCCATTTCCTCTTTGTATCTTCAGTTTGGCTACCAGGACTCTATGCAAGACCCTGATGTAATGGAGATAATTATATAACATTGATATAATCAAGGTAAATGCAGTTCACTGCACTCCCTCCAGCCACGGTCATTCATTCAGATAAGAAAAACACAATTTTCCCACAAGAAATTGATGCTGACTGTACTCAAGAAATTGATGCTGACTGTACTCAGTAACCTGTTTGGGTTTTTTATTTCCTTCATGTACCCTGAAATAGCTTCCATGAGTATGAGCTCTATAATTCTGCCAGGTAGTAAGGCTGGCTCTTCAGTCTGCCTAAGAAGAAATTTTGGATGTGCTTACTTTCTGAAGCCTCTAGGATAGAAGGTTAAGTTTAGTTTAAGTGTCTAATTTTAGTATTGTTCCATGTATGACAGCTTCCTATCTTTCTTGCCAGAGCCAATGGAGGATCCAGGTGCCTAACAGCATCTAGTGTCACTGGAGAAACCTTAGGATACCTGAGACATGCCCAGAGAACTAGAAGATATGACCCATGACCTGCAGAACAATCCCACTTTCCCACATAAAAAGTTGGATATCAGGGAAGATATTTCAAAGAATCTCAGATGGAAATAAATATATGTGCTTAACAAACTGAATTGTTCCATGGACAACTATTTTGAAACTGAATCACTCTCTTGGCTTCTCTAATGGTAATAACTTAATCTGTATGGGTTGTGATGGAAGCATAAATTATATTTGTAGCATAAATGAAAACATTCTCTTTTGCACTAAATTTTACCCTCAGTTGTCTGTACCTAGTTTTCACTTCCACAGCATCCATTAACAGGGTGTCCAAAGAGAAATGAATTGTAAAATATTGGGTTTTCAGTAGGTTGTAGAGCCTTGTTGCTTGTGTATTACATAGGTGGGTATAAAACGGAATATTTGCCCTTGTTCAGGTTGACAAGAACTCAAATAGATATGAATTGCACAGAGAGATCTTCTCAGATGTCTTTGTGCCAGAAAATACTGCCAACTGCTTTTTTTTACTGTATGAATGTCCACTGTACAGCTCGTTTTTGCTAAGAGCATTGGAGAACTTCTGTCAGTGAGGCTCACTTTACTGATTAATTTCATTATTTATTCATAGCTCTATGAAAAAGGAAAAAAAAAGTGTCCTAAAGTTTCTCATTTTTTAATAGCATGAATACTGTATCCTTTAGAGCATTTATCTACTTGTTTTGTTGTTTAGTGGGTTTTTTCCCCTTATCCTTCTTTATCTTGTCTGAAATCTATATTTTGGAATAAAAAATGTATTTTTAAATGCAGGTGAGACCTGAAGAGTGTCCTGGAAAATGCATGTGTGGAAAAGTGATGTATGAAAGAACAAAAGTACAAAAGTAATTTCTGCATCTGCTATAATATACCAAAGTTTGCAAATTTCCTAAGTTACTCTAGGGCAATGGTCAATGTTACCAAAGTCTGCATCTCCTCTGTACAAACGTACTGTAAAAATAGATTTTTAATTGACTCAGTTCTGCCATAAATTTAATTTGGGTTATAACCATGATAACTAACTTGTATTACACCACTTAGAGTATTCTTAATAATCAACCTACTTTCTTACAACAGATAAGAATGACTATAGTGATAACTTGAACAACAGATGACTATGGTGATAACTTGTAGTATACTACTTAGAAAATTTCTAATGATAAAATTCTTTTTCTTATAGCAACTAAGATTTGCATTATGTTTTTATTAAATCAATATAGGGATTAAAAGAATAGCACCACTGTATAGAAGTTACTGTGAAGTGTGATTCACAAAAGAATAGTGATTTCTAGCCTAAATAAATTAAAGGCTTGGATTTCCCCTGAAAAAAATGCACAAGATGATGTGCAATTAAAAAAAAAGAAAAGAGTGAGAAAACAGTAACATGAACATTATTTGGAAACTTTATTTCAGAGATGAGAACTTGAAGTTTTTGAAATCTAAGCAATTTATTGGGACAAAGTAAAATGTCACCAAAAAAAACCCCAAAAAATATTTTAAAAAATTTGTGTTCCTGGATGACAGCTTATAAGATTTTTATCACTACTGAATAACAAGGAACTCTGAAAGCAAGCAAAACTAGCAATGCTTATGAAAGAGAGGGAGTGGAGGAAAGGAAAGCAAAGTATATTTCTGAATCATGTAAAATGTACAGTATTTTTGTTGATCTGGTTCTGATAGCAAATAATGAAATGCCAGTTCTGTGACAACTAGCAGCTATACAACTTCATTCCATTTTATTGTAAAGATGTTATAGTTTGATGAATCAGTCTATAAATCACAAGTCATTCCTCTGCACTTAATAGGCCTCCTTGTACTAAAAATGTTCTCTGTAGCAGACTAAGTATCAAAATTTTGTTTTCAAGACCTGACTCTGCTTGGTTCACTCCTATAGATGTATGTAACTCCATCTTTTCAAATCTGCATTTAATCACTTTAGGAGCAAGGGAAGAGAGGAAAGAAGTTTTGTTCTTAGCATGAGGCAAAAATATTTCAATAGCCTTATAACTGCATTCTATCCAAACTGAACTGAGATTGTATGAAAATGATGCAATTAATTTTTGTCCTCTGCTAATCTCAAATATCTACAAACTGGGAACTGAGCAATGTGTTACTCATCTACCTCACATTTAAAAAACACAGCACTGGTGATGAGCTGAAATCCTGGGCCACAGTGAAAAACATTTCAATCCAAGATTAGAAGTTTATTCAAAAATGAAACATCAAATAAACTCTCAAATTATTCATAGGCAACTGACATGATACTTCTGTCATTAATGACTCATCAGGAAGGGTTTTTTGTGTGCATGCATGTGGATTTATCATTGAATTGTGAATTATTGAGTGCAATTCCTAGAAGCCATTGTTTCCAAATACACACTTTCGGTATTAGATGTCTTGGAAAACAATTTTCCATGGATGCACACTTCCTAGAACCCTACTAAGTTTAACTTATGAGATTTAATTATCAGAGGCTTGCAAACTGTATTGGGTTTGCATGGCCAGGCTTTGAGACTGGGGGTGCTACAGGGGTGGCTTCTGTGAGAAGCTGCCAGGAGCTTCCTGCATGTCAGGCAGAGCCAATTCCTGGCAGCTGCAAAGATGGACGTGACACTGCTCAAAGCTGGGCCAATTAGAAATAGTGGTAACACCTCTGTGATAATATATTTCAGAAGAAAAAATAAAGATATTGTGTAGAGGTAATGGTGGCCAGAGGAGAGTGAGGGGAGAATATTTGAGAGGAACAACTCTGCAGACACCAAGGTCAGGATGTAGAGCTGAGAAGGAGGGAGAAGTGGTGGGAAGGTGTTTATAAGGTCTTATTTTACTTCTGATTATCATGCTTTGATTTTGTTATTAACAAAATCAATAAAAATATGTCTAATTCTAGACTGTCTTATCTGTGACAGTGTTTAGTGAGCAATCTCTCATGATGCTTATGTCAGCTGATGAACCCTTTGTTCCCCTCCCCAGCTGCAGAGGGAAGTGATAGAGGAGGCTTTGGTGAGTGCCTGGCATCCATCCCACATCAGCTCACTACAAAAACACATATGGCATGAGTAAAACACTAAGATTCACCCACTAAATTACATGTAGAAAACTCTTCAGGAGTAATGCAGTTTGAGGAGATAATTGTCATTCATACTTAGTAGTGTAAACTGTTGAAGGAAGTTCTTGTTTTCCAAGAATCTTCTCAGATGTCTCACAAAATTTCCTCAGTCAAATGACCTTTAAGAAAATGTGTGCATTCACTTAGGTGATGGGCAAGCAGTTCCATGACAATAAGATTACTAATTCCAGTTAATTTTAGGGGTTTTCTTCAAGTTTAATTAAGCTTGTATTTCCACATTCTACATTACAGTGAACTTCATAGCTCACAGTATTTTTTAAAATAATTTACATTTCATCAGTCTTGTTTCATATATAGCTAATAAGTAGAAAATCCTCTTCGGAAATTAAAGAGCCTTTTTACATTATCTTTATAATTAACTCAGTATTAAATTAATAATGGAGACATAGTAAAACTTTAAATTGAAGCTTTGAAATACAGAATTACAAATAGCTAATCTAAAGAAAATTACAGATGAAAGAAATATGAGAAACAGTCCACGTCAGGGGAAAGTATCATGAAACTAAATCAGTGAATTTTTTGTGTGTGTTTACAAATAATCTCCAAGCTACTGATATTTCTGAGTTCGGGCTATGAATATATTGTACTTCACTTGCAAGCTGTATTGCCTAAGAAATTATGAATATTGTATTTTACATGTAACCCAATTCTGGTCTAAGGGAGCTAATGAATTTCTAGTGTCCCATTAGAGGCATCTTCTAACACTTTTTATTCTGGCAAAATAAAAGTTTAATTTCTAGGTAGTCTCAGCTATGTGATTTATAGCACAGCTGTGTGGGTGTCAAAGAACCCACTCAAGCAGCAAGACTGGCAAACTCTTGGAGCCCTTTCTCACTCTCATATTTAGATTTTGTTCCAGTTGAAGTCAGTGCCTCAGTCTGGAGAAAGAGAAAATGACACATTCTCTGGGTTTGTTGCTGCACAGATTTGGAGCATGACAGCTGTTGTGTGCATCCAAACAGATGAACTGTAAGCCTCAGTCCTCAAAATAGGTGTTCTCACCAATCCTGTCCTTACCTCTACTTTAGCCATAGTGAAACTCTTCGTATTATATAGGATTAATGACCCAAAATATCAGAATCAGCTAATTTTTCCAGAGGATTTTTCTAATACTAAGTCATATAAATACTTACCTCTATCATTACTTTCCTAGCAGCACTTACAATATTGGTATCAATCCTGTGAAGATATCAGTTTATTTTAAGGGTAAATTTACAACAAACCTTCTCTTAACCGTTGTTTGCCAATACTGCAATACTTGTACTACTGAGATGTCATCTAGGTTTTGAATGATTTTGTACAAATTTTTATTTCTTTTCCTGTGCATCAATAAAGAATGAAGAATTTTCAGATCTTGTCTTGGTAGAATGCTAATCCAAACTTTAAAAGGAGCTCTGTAACATAAGAATCAAACCTACAACATATCCAGAGAAAATTAATTCACTTCTTTCTCACAAAATAAACAAATCTCTACATGAATAAAAATGTAATATATTTCTAAATTAAAAGGCAAAATCCAAACCCACAACTTATCAGAACCAATTCCTCAGAAAAACTCAATTGTGAATGCAAATTGCATGCATAGTAGCAACACTTTTCAAATCTGCATCATCACCTATTTCTTCTAAATACATATCTGTCTTATTTTTTTCTCTCTTGCCAAGTGACATGGGTTATATAAACTTTACAATTGAAAGAGAAGAATTTAAAAGTGAAAGGAAAGCATAATTTTAACGCAAATGAGAGAATTTAAACACATTTCTGAGTGATGTTTCTGATACTTGAAAGACTTTAAAAATGAGATTTAAGTTGATATGAACAGGGTGTGATTGGAATGTAAAGGTTTAAGGATGTTAATTTGCCATTGATAGCATATCAGAAATTGGCCCAGAATGAATTGCCTGAAGACTTAGGGTTTAAATTATGATTAGCAATAGTAAATGTTATTATAATTGCTGTAGCTGTTATAATGAGAGACCATAAAATAATGATTCAGTGAAAAAATTAAAACATTATAATATTTTAGAATGAACTTTACAGAAACTTCTAGTAATCAAACATCATCCCAATTGATATCCTGTACCTAGGTCCCTTGATAATTCTTTCTTGAATCATGTTTTCTCCCACAGAAACTTCTAACTCTTTGAGTAATATTTTACAATACAAAAATGCCTAGAAGCCTCTCAAGGTCCTGTTCTCTTATATATGGTTCCACTTGCAGAGGTCTTATTACCTCAGACAAGAGACCATTGTTGAGGGAAGAACAGCGTCAGACAGAGGAGAATGTCCTAAACTCGCTGAATCTAGTTTAGCCTCACTTAGGTTTAGACCTAATGTACCCACAATGAGAAAGAAGTTGTCATAAATTTCCTCCATTGTCAGTGGGAAGGGACAGGCATCTTCTTCTCATCTTGGGTTGCTGCACTCTCAGTTACCAGGAGACTACACAGAGAACATGGGGAGAATATTTTCCTAGCAGAATTCTTAACATTTTCAAGTTTTCCTTATTGCACATGGTGTGTATACACAAATAAATGCAATTTTTTTGATTATTTATGATAAATTTTCCAGTGCAAGGGAAATCTGAAGAAGGAGAAACTGGATATTCTGTTCATCTGACTGCTAAGTGAAAGGTACCTTGCATACTCATGGGACGTAAGTTAAAACTCAGACACTTCTTGTAAAGGTATGATAATAAAGCTGCTAAAATAAAACTGGAAAAGTAAATAGGAGCAGAAGAAAGATGAGGTATTGTGAAGGCTGAGTGGGTTAAAATGTCAAGCATAAGAAACAATTTTTTACTATTTTATACTTGTTCTACAAACTGAAAAATTCCCACCAGACAGATACAAAATGTCTTGTCTGAAAAAAGGCTTGTGTGACATAATTTTATAAATATACCTACAAATGTCACTGCAGCTATTATTTTCCCATTAATTTAGTACTGTCAGGGCTTTTTTTTTTTTTAATTCTACTTTCACAAATTTTTTTTTATGTTCCACTGTAGACTGTGCTTTACACCTTCAAAAGGTAATACCATTTCAGGAAACCAAAAGTGGACCAAAGAATAACATAATTCTGGGAAATATGCTACATACAGGTTCAAATTCTGAAGTTGATAAATGCATTATGTGACAGAATTATTGAGAGAATTAGGTACATGTAATATAATGTGTTGATATTAATGGAGTACAAAACTAAAATAATTCTTTTGGACAGAGTTCTGGAAAGGTCCTATAAAAGCTAGTGCTTCATTTTTGCAGGAAAAAAAGATTACTTGGATTGAAATGTGTGTAGGGTCTTCTGGTTTGGAAATACAATTAATTTCTTGTGAAGCCATACAGCTGATATTCATATTAAGAGTGACTGATAATCCTGAAAAGAAAGAAGGTAGAGGAGCTGTATCAGACTCAGTGCAATATTAACGATAAAGATTCCTCATGGAAAAACTCCTCAAAAGCTCATGCCTTAACTTTTGTGAACACAATAAATTTTGCCCTTTATTCCTTGTTTTCTTTTTTTTTTTTTTCACAAGAAAGGTTGCATGAGTTCTACTTTCTGATTACCTCAGTGGACAATATCAAATACTAGAAAATTAGCTGCAAGATACAAAATACCCGTGATATTTTTGGGCATCATATTAGTGTTTAAAGAAATTCCTTCTATATACTTAGCAAAGTTTAGTTTGTGCTTCAGGTAATTTATAGTTTCAAGAACAAAGAGCTCCTTTTGAAAATTGAAAAATAAATAAATTGCTTCTGCTTAAGCCCTAGTACTGGAATCAGTGTTGTAAGATTGGTAAGGGTCCTCATTATATAATTAGGGCCTGTTCATTTTAGTTTGCATCCAAAGTGCTTTCCTAAACTGACTGTACAGCAAAACCAGAACAGATATAGTCAAAGAGTTAGTATTTCTCCTTTTCTCACAGAAGACTTAAATGCATATAATTTTCTTTCAAGAAGTTTTTAATCTTGCTAAAGGGATTTGCGGGGAAAAAAAAGGATACTTTAAGCAGGAAAAATGTTGCATATTTTCCTGGAAAATGCTAGTATCTAAAAAAAATCATAAGAGTAGACAAGTTGTATAGCTTAGTTTCTATGCTATTTTGTATTTGATTAAATACAATAAATTTTTATGTAAAAAAATTATTACAGAAAAATAATTGCATGACAATATATACTTGTATGGTGGGTTACCCTTGGCTAGATGCCAGGTGTTCACCAAAGCCTCTCTGTCACTTCTTTTCCTCAACTGGACCTAGAGAAGATTAGAACAAAAGGCTTGTGGGTCAAAATAAGGACAGGGAGAGATCACTCACCAATTACAATCACAGGCAAAACAGACTTGACTTGGGGAAAAATTAATTTAATTCATTGCCAATCAAATCAGAGCAGGGTAATACGAAATAAAGCCAAATCTTTTAACACCTTCCCTCCACACTTCTGTTCTTCCTGGACTCAACTTCACTCCCAGCTTTCTCTACCTCTTCCCCCAAGTGGTGCAGAAGGATAAGGAATGGAGGATACAGTTGGTTCATCACGTCTCTCTTGCTCCTTCTTCAGGGGGAGGATTCCTCACACTGTTCCCATGCTCCAGTGTGGTGTCCCTCTCACAGGAGACAGTGCTCTGTGGGTTCCAACGTGGGTTCATCCCACAGGCTGCAGTTCCACAAACTGCTCCAGCATGGATCTCTTATTTGTGCTCTTTCTGCAGGGTGCCATCCTTCAAGGGCAGAGTGCTCCAAACAAGGCCTTCCCAGGGGGTCAACAACCTCCTTCGGGTGCAACCACCTGCTCTGCCATGGGGTCCTCCAGGGACTGCAGGAGGATCCCTGCTCCACCATGGACCTCCATGGGCTGCAGGGGCACAGCCTGTCACACCATGGTCTGCACCTCAGGCTGCATAATTATAAAGGAGAAATCTCTCTTCCAGCAAATAAACTGCTCTATGTCCTTTTTATAATGTGCTGAGTTTTAGGAAGGCAAGCTGAGCTTTAGAATTAGAATGTGTATTTTGAGTGGAATATTATTGAGTGAAATAGCTGAACATTTAAGGAGTTTTCTTGATTTTCCCAAGAATTCTATTAACTAGGATCTAACGTATAAAATTCACCCAATTTTGTCTTCAGAGAGCTCACTTTGTTTATCCAAATATAATCTAAGTTGAAATAAAAACTGATATGATAACAACAATCATATTAGATACAATCTTGAAATTTATAATTTTGATAATAAAATATTTTATTGTGGAACTTCAGGTTTCAGAACCTTGCATCAGAATTTAAGTCAGTGCTTTTAAACTACACAGCAGAGACTGTATGATGTAAGAGAGGTGAGCTCCATTAAAGCAACAAAAGTTAAGTTCATGGTATTAAGGATTCAGTATGACATTTATCTAATCAAGCTTCAGATGTCTGCCAGAGAGACATCTGTGCTTGCTGTCATCATAGGATCTGCCTCCATATGTCCAATGGAAAGGAACCAATACTTCAATGGTGTTACTCTCACAACCTCTTTGAAATTACTTCTTTAGTGACATGAATCATACATGTTCTCTTCACAACTTAAAACAAGTTTTGTGAGGTATATGAGGTGTGGTTTTTTTTCTTGCAGTATTTTGGAGAGTGGAGAAGTCTTTATTGAAGATATATGAATCCTTCTTAAATAAGTATCAATGACAAAGGTATCTCTGATTGAAAGAGATGGAACTGGATGACTTATGCTGTTTCATGAGTAGCATCTATACAAGCAAATAAAATGTTCCAGAATGTGAGCCTGTGATTGTGGTGTGTGTTTATTTAGCTGGAGCTCAAATGCAGAGTTGTTGCAAAGAGGATTCTCTATATCCCAAATAAACACAGGGGATATGACCTATCTGACTGGTGTCTCTCCTACCATTCTTGGTAGGACCATGTATTAAGTTTTGCTCCCTTCAGCTTTTATGTTTTGATGTTTTGATACCCAGATATATTTCCAAATCCTCTATTGAGGATAACAGCACAGTAATTCAGTACCATATTTTTTGCAAGAAAAGGTGACTAAAAGATGGGTTTCAAGCTTTGAGTTTTGCCTTTACTGGTAAAGATTTTGCTTATAACAAAATTGATCCTTGCATATGTACCATTTGGTCCCTTTCATCCCAAACCATATGGGCCTGACATGTTCCAGGGGGGTGGATCTGTTCTAGTGCTAATGGACCCAGGCTGACAAGTTTGCAATCCACTCCCTACTGCATCTGGTTCTTGAAGGAGTTATGAGATCTGACAGAGTACCATGAAACTGGATAGATGAAAACTGCAGTGACCATGTGATGGTCTGCCTGAACAAATGAGTCTTCCCAGAACTGATTGTGCCAAGATACCTGAGCCGGTTTTCTCTGGTGCCAAATCAAGTTTGACAGGGTTTATTAGCTTAGGATGAAGGTCATGGTAACAAAGATATTTTGCTTTAGCTTAGATTCTTAGCTTGAAGATTGCTCCTGATCTAATAAATTCTATAGAATTGAGCTGGTTCTTCATAATGCCAGCTTGGCTGCCTGCATCTGTTTTACCTTGCTTTGTTATGCTCTGTTTTGAAGCTTTATAATCCACCATTTTAAAGAGATTATTCATGATTGGATCTCTTTGACTATAGCTCACACAGTTTTGATCAGGCAGAAACAAGAAACTGTTTTTAAGAAAACAAATGCTTACTGGTAACAAAGGGCTCTACTTCACTTGATTTCTCCTTTTTTGCTTTTTCCCTTCAATGAATCAGGCCGAGAGAAGCCAAAAATCTTTATTGTTGGACATCCTAAAACATGAAGTGAGTAGATATTTACTTTCTCTTCACAGTCAAAGCTGCACATAGCAGCTTTGGTTCTTACTTTTAGTATGCCCTCTTGTATATAGAGTTTAAATTATCTAAATCAATAATTCAGCCAGTGTGTCTTCTGACATGAGTTACTGCTTACTACTGCTTGCTTGAGGCAGAACATTACCACAAGTTAGTATGGAAAGCCAAGAATCAAATAATCATATTTCATAGTTAATAAATAATTTTTGTTACATTCCTGTGTAAAAATAAATCTCCCTCCACAATCCCTATCTCATAAAACATGCTTATTATACTAAAAATATTCCCTAGAATTATTTGTGGAAGTCATTCTTTGAGCAGTTTGTTCTAAAGTTTGGGGTTTTTAAACAAAAAAAGTTTTGAAAGGATGCACAGAAACAGGGTGTTTTCTAGTTCTATGACTGTCTTTTAAGAATTGGAGAATTGTGGTATTAATAGCAATGATTAAAGACATAGAAATTCTTGGCCTTTCATATCCTGCAGTATCAGCTTAAAATGCACTTCTTCAGCAAATAATCATGACAGTAAACTCAGCTGTGAGAAAAGATGAACTGTTTTGGTTTAACTGGGCAGGCACACAGCTCACTCCACGCCAGTAGGCTGAGGAAAAGAATCAGAAAAGAAGGTAAAACTCATGGATTAAGATAAAGATAGGCTAACAGGACAGAAAAGGAGCAGCTTTCAATGCCAGCCTGCTCATTCCTACTGTTCTCAATTCACTATCAAATTGTTGAGTCAGATCAGCTAATAGTTGTACGGCAGACATTAAAAAAAGTTTTTGTGTAAGTCAGTTAAAAATTCAATGAAACAAGCTATAAGTCTGAAGAAAACCCAGCTCTATTAGTCCCAGGGTTTGTTAGTCTACTGACATTAAGATGTATTATTTCTCTGGAGGAGCTCAGAGACACAGGCGACTTAAAAGTAATTTGCACAAGGAAATGCAATAAGGATCAATTTGTGTAGCTCTCAAGCTGTTAAAATGCTTTCCATGTTTTGTTCCATACTGAGGTACCTGAAAGCCTTTTTCTTTCATTCCATATGTTATCAGTGAGGGTCTTTCCTCTTAGTTTTTGCTTAATAGTACAGTAGACATGTATCAACAGCAGATACTTTCGCAGACAAGGCCAAATATAGTGTTTATAATTTGATAGGTGATGAATAACAGTAATTATAATAATATTAGTCAGTTGAACTTATTTTCTGTATGTTCTGATAGTGTTATATGATTATAAGCATATATGCTTATTGGAACCAATAATCAAAGATAGACCTCTCTTGTTTTATTAATAAAAAAGAGTCTCACCGTTTATTATTCATTAAAACTGTGGTGGAATATCTAGTTAGTGCAGAGGCTGATTTGTTGAAGCCTAATGCAGGAAATTTAATTGACAGACAGTCTGTTTCTGAAACATCTGCAGAACCACAAACCTATTGAGGAACTCCAAAGGTGAGGGTATTAATGACCTTAAGACTGGACCAGAGTTATTTCCCTGCACAGCAATTGGGCTGAATGTATGTCCTGGGTTGCAATATAGATGTATTTAAGTATTCTGTTACCACCAGCTGTGAGCCGTTAGCTGCTATCAGCTGCTAATGACCCACTCCAGATGACAGGCAATGGGCCATCCGTTAGCTGTTATCAGCTGCTAATGACCCACCCGGATGACAGGCAATGGGCCATCAGGGACCCACCATGTGACTCATGGACTTATCTCATCCCATTGTGGGATGCTCTGCCCAGGAGGGAGGAGCCAGGTGTTCCCACCTGGATATAACCTGGCCTTGGAACTGCCTGAGCTAGCCCTGTCTAGTGGGTTCCCAGAGGACAAGAGCTGCTACTGGATCTTCAGCTGGAGACTAGACCTTCACAGGATCACTGCTTCAACTGGACTACTTCAGTTGGACTGCTACTACCACCCTAACAGGGTGTTAGGTTGTACCTGACTTTGTCAGTGCTTTTCCTTGTATTATTTCACTTATTTTTAATTTCAATCTTGACTTGTGATCTCCCACTGGTTTGTCTTCAACACAATGTATTAGATTCACAAAATATTCTGAGTTGAAAAAGACCCAGCATGATCATCCAGTCCAACTCCTAAGTGAACAGGCTGTACAGGGATTGAAACCACAACCTTGGTGTTATCAGCACCATGCTCTGACCACCTGAGCTAATCCAGAGTGAGTCTAATGGCTTTACCAGCTTTTTCCTCACTAAAAACAGCCTCAAAAAGCCTGTCTTAGAGCAACACTACTAAAATTATTTCTGTTTAAAATGCACAACTTCATTTTCTTATTAAAATTCAAATCAATGAATGGAAAAAGTAAAGTCAAATGAAAAAGTGGTAAGGAATATATCTTTGGAAAGCAACACTGAAATATGCCTATGATGTTTTAGCTATGCCCTTAATGTGAAAGTCTGTGACCATTTTAGCCCATCTGGACAACAGTAAGAAAGAAAAAGTGCTGTTATACTCACCCATGTGAAAAACCTGGAGACAAGAAAGCATTCTGAGGACTTCTTGGACTACTTGCATTGTGCAAAGACAGGCTGACCTCATGTAACATGCTTCTTTGTATGTAAGGAATTTTTAAAATACATTAATGTTTTTAATTTAAATACTGGCATTGGGTTTTGATCCTGTGCTCTTGGGTAAGGCCAGTAAAATCAGTGTAAATTATGTTAGTGGTGAATTTAATTGTGAGCCAAGGAACTCTTAATAACTCAAGCTGGGACATACAAAAAAAGGACATGGAGAGAAGAAACAAATATGAATAATTTAGAAAATATATACAAATGACAAAAAAGTTCATAGCTCATACAGCTGTTGTTCATTTCAGCACATTTTTTCAGTGAATATTTTAGGGTACTGACTCGTAGGGGAGGCACAATGGGATGTTTTTTTTAGTTTAGTTTAAGTTGCCTGATGTCTAAAAATCTGTTCCTAAGTCACCATCTAGTCCATCTCCAAACCTCCTTCTCCCTCTGCCATGTGTCAGAACAGCAAAAATCTGTTGTCCCTGTTCAGCATCCCTAGTCAGTCCAGCCTACCAGAAATCCTGGTTGCAAGGGGACCTCTTATTATTTCCTAAAGCTGCACAGAAAATATGTATTGCAACTCATTTACCTCCCTTGCATTGTCAAAGTTGGAGACAAAAGGTCACTTTCAAGTTGATTCCAGTGAGGTGGTAAGACAGAAAATGATGGCTCATAGTCAGATGGTAGCTATAGTAAAATCTGATACAAGAAAACTGAGAGTTTCTCAGATGCAGTATCCGCCAGCAGTTTGGATCCTAAAAGGGGAAGTTCACCATCTTAAAGAGATGGTTTCAGATTGCTTTCTTCATATTTGATACAGATTTTCATAGCTTCTTCTTGCATCCATAAATGGTGGAAATATATGAAAAGAGAATCAATCTAGAACACTTTATGTTTTGTTTTAGAGATTCTGAACTCTGTTGAAAATAGCTTATTCCAGCATTCATTATTTGAATTTAAGTGCATTTTATCCTACTGATTTAGAATGGAGATAAAAAACTTGTTGTTTCTATATCTTTCCTACTGATGTCACTTTTTCATGGGTAAGTTTGAGAAGGTCTTTTCTGCATTACATTGATCTCCTATAATTCATTTAGCAGTTAGAGAAGTTACAATGACAGAGCAAATCAGTAAGATATAACGTTTAGATCTGACTGGTTGCCAGCTCTGAGCACCCTGATCAAATGCTTTAAATTTAATATTTAATGAATAATGGCTAAAATAAGAAACTAAATGACCTGAAAAAAGAGCAAATGAAAACCACTCAGGAGAACTTGCATGTTAGAAGGAAAAATGGAGTAGAGATGACTTTAAAAGTTTTAGTCTCCACTTCCTGAGTTGCTTGAAATGTCGATACCTGATCTCTTAATCATGATCTCAAACACAGCACCTGCCCACAAGGGTGAAAATTTAAGAGCTTGCATTGCTAACCTAGGAGTTAGCAGGTAAGCCTGACTGTTTTGTCAAAAGGGGTGTGAAAAACCAACCTTTTGAATTAAAGTACAACAATGCCTGATAAAAAGAAAAATAAAAGAAAAAAACCCACCATCATTACACCTTCTTTTATCATGCAAAAGTGGTGAACGAGTTACTTCACCATATTCCATTCTGAGTATTAAATTAAACATGTAATTTTACCTCATTTCAGGATTTCTTTGTGTTGTATCAACTTGACATGTCTTTTAACCTAACAACTCTGGTTTTTAGTGTTTTGGAATTCTGTACCTTTCCACTTGCGTTTTCCTTCACTGAAATGCAATGCTCCCTTGTGGCAGTGTTATTTCCCTGCATGCTCCATGACAATTCCAATCTTTCAAGGACTTTGAACACAGCAGTTTTGTCTGGATTTGTATTTCAAGGAAGGAAATCCTTTGCCATCCTAGAGAATTTTGGTTTTACTTCCATCTGCATATCTTGAGCATATGTAATATGCCGAATTTATTTTTCAGTTTTGATATGGCATAACAATGTGACATTGTTGACCTGAGTGGATTCTGCTTTCATTTTGGTTCATCATGAACTCATGTAGTTTAAGTGGTTTCATAGTGTGTCAGAATTAGATACAGCCCAGCAGGATAATTCACAGCACCACAAATAGGCACATTCATTCCCTATCAATTTGATAGAGATGATAAGTTCCTTAAAAAGATAATCCACAAAATCTGTGTGTGATGACAGAAAGCCACTCAGAGCAGGTATAAAATATAGTGGTGACTGAGAACTCCAGAATTCCCCACCAGCTTTGATGAGTGACTCAGGACTTGAACCTTTAAGCTCTTGGATCATTTGAAAGCTAAGATGGGAAGGCATCCAGCTGAGCAGGGCTCACTCTTTTTAAAACCAGAGAAGCGGCTTGAGGTCTCTTATTTTGAAAAAATAAGCACCTTTGGAATCAAAGTTTTTCCAAATGCAGGGAACTAAGGTTCATTTCCAATGTCAGCCAGAAATTATTCAGGTGCACCCTGCTACTAACCAGAGGACTTTCCAAACTTCCAGAGAGGATATGTCATCCCTGCAGGCAGGCCCACAGAGGGATATCTGCTTGGTGTTTGTAATGTATGAGTCTCCTCCATAATGAGGTTCAGACTTCAAGTCTCCAGAAAAGGATATAAATACAGATGCATAGGGAATCTTTAGGACAAACAAGAGTCAGATCTGGTAAATCTTGACAGCTGCTTGAGTTGAGTGCTGATATCAAAGTGGTGTCTCCTTCCAAGTAACAAGCAATAGGGTAAGAGTAAATGGCCTCAGGCTGTTCCAGGGGAGATTTAGATAGGAACTGAGGAAAAATTTCTTCACTGAAAGGGTTGTCAAGCATTGAAATAGGCTTTCCAGGGAATTAGTTGTGTTATCATCCCTGGAAGTGTTTAAAAGTCATGTAAGTGTGGCACTTACTGACATAGTTTAGTGATGGACTTGACAGTGTTAGGTTAATGGTTGGACCCAATTTTAGTGATTCTATTGTATTCTTTTCAGATATAAGACATATTGTAAAAGCAATGTGAAATCCATTGACAATAGAAATAATAACCTTCTCAGAGAATTTAAAGCTTTCCCAAATTAGCTGGCTCTGATATGCCTCACAATTAAGATCCAGCAGCTCTGGATGGTGCTACTTAGAAATGTACTTCCACGGCTGCCCATCCAGGCTACTGCAGGAGACAATCAATTTCTGATGCAATAGAAAGCAATGTGCTGCTCCTCAGTGGAACCATTCACAGCTCAAGATTCGCTAAAACAGACAATGAACATCTGCCAGTTTGTCACTCACTGTGCTCCACTGCTCACACAACTTCTTCCATTTCTGACAAGAAAAAAGATGGAAACTCTTAGTCCAAGACAATAAAAAGCTTTATATACCAACACTTCTTAAGAAGCAGAGAAGGACTTTAGGATCTCAGATTTACAGAATGAAACTTGGTGTTTAGATTGTTTTCAGAAATGTCACAGTTTCTGTTTAAAATGCTGCAGTATTCAAATGCTTGATATAAAGTAACCCACGTCCTCAGTACCACACAAATGATGCAGCAAGTCACAATAGATAAAGACTCAAAAGAATTGGTATTACACATAGAACTTGTCTGGATCTCATGTTTACACTGAAATTGTAATAAAACAAATTTGGAGACTACAGCTCAATTCTAATCCCTTACCTCCACTTTGATGTGGGAGTGCTCATTTTCTGTTACAACTGTTTTGCTGCTCTGTTTACAAATGAAAACAGTTGGAAGTCAGGAAAAATGCTGTTTAGCTGACAAGCCACTCTGTCAGAGGTCTGACACAATAGTAAAGTATTCCTCTGTCCTTGACTTCTCAGTACAACAATAACTGTCCTTTGCTTCAAATTACTTTTTCATGGAGCTCTGATACCTGTCGCCTGAAGTCAGAATTTAGATAACTATAACATGGTGTGTGAAATTGCAGTCAAGATTATGACATAGAAAATTTCTAAATAATGCAGAGAGAGCCTATATGAAGAGCACAGTATGCTGCAACATAAATTCAGCAGAATCTGTTGTGCTAGGCACCTTTCTAAATATTTAATCCTCTTAATGTATTTTTGCAGCTAGATACTCTTTAGAAATACCCAAATATATACTACTCCATACATATTTGAAAATACACCAAATATAATGTAATAATAATGTTTCAGACTGGGAAACATGAATCTTTAGAATTCCCCCTGTCACAATACCACAATATTAAAAAGCATGTTATTAAAACAGATTGACTTGATGTTTCTCTTATTGCCTTGCATACATTTTTCATTAAGGGAAACAGTAAACTGCTGAGTTTAAATTTGATTTGCATTTTCAGTAGAGGCAAGGAAAATTATAGTACCAGGTGCTTCTTCTCAGTTGGATTTATTTCGTCAACATGCCCTTCGCATGAAGGAAATACTTAATGGTATTAGCTGCAAAAGGACAGTACCCAGAAATGTCATAGCACAGCAGGACAGAGCCACCCTACCAGTCTCAGGAAGATGGCTTTTAGTCAGCAGCTGCCAAGGAGAGGAAACTGCTTTGGCACTGGTGCAATAATATTTAGCCTTTCACTTGCCATATAAACATGCCTAGGAGTGTAGCTGGCCAATCCCCAAATACACGGCAGTGCTTGGGACCTTTTCATCAACAGTGTTTTTGATAAAGGGGTGAAATGGATGCCTGCTATGTTTTGCTTCAACAAAGGTCCTCATAGCAGAGCTAAGATTACAGAGTCACTGATAAACTTTGCAAGAGCCAGATCTGAAAGCTACAGGCCCAGTGAATTAATCAAATTTTTCAGGATCTAGTAGTACACAAACAGAGAGGGCACTGCTGGAACATTCATTTTTTCTCTGGTTGTTTACTCTTGTCCAGATGAGAGAACAATCATATGCCCCAATGACCTGTGAGGCGCGCTGAAAGCACAACTGCGAAAAATAGAGTCAGATTTTTTTGCTAGCCATAAAGGCTATTGAAACAACAGAAAATTAAACCAAGCACACTTTTTTACATTTTAAATGCATTTTCAAGATGATGTAGAACATGCTGCCTAAAGTTTAAATTAAGAAACAATAGAAAAAAATACCTCAAATCACACAAGAGCTACAATACATGCAAGAATATAACCAACAAAAATTTTTCTGTGGGAATTAGATTCAGTAGCCACTATGTATATATCATTTTATTCTGAGCATATGTTTGGATATTTCACCTAGGAAAATGTTAAATCTACTCAATAAACTGATGCAGTTACAAGTGCTCAACCTTTATACCAAATTATTAGCTTATGTATTAGAAACATGTTTCCTCCTCTGTCTTCTGCTATGTAACACTTGAGTCATTGCTCTTGACTGTTCAGGGTAATGTTGGGTAGGCAGAAGACCCTTACATTATCAAGTAATTATAATTTGAAATGTCAAAATATTTTATATAATACAATTCAAGAGTGAACTATATGAAGAAAAGTGAACCTAGTCAAACTCCAGTAATATAAAAAAATATAACTAATGATGGATAACCCTTCCATACTGATCAGATGCATTACAACTAGGCAAAACATTACTGAAATTTCAGGATCTTTTTCTTTCTCTCTCTTTTTCTACTTCTTTGCCAAATCATTACAAAAGTCTGTGCTTCAGTTTTGTATAAAAAGGTTAGATAAAACTGAGTGAAACATACATGACATAATTTTACTATATGCATTCAATATATAACAGATTTCAGACCACAGAATTAAATTGAGTTTACCTTCACCTAGTTTCTACATGCTAATGGGATTGATCAAACACTGCCCTGGGATAGATCATTTCTTTTCTAAAAGTGGCTGTATTTAAAAGAAATGAGAAAATTTTTCTAGTCACCTGTGTTCACTGCTTCAAATTTTGAAGCAGTAACATCTGGTGTGAAAAATTGTGTTAATAATTTTATGTTGCCATCTGAAAGTTAATGTTCTTAATAATAATAATAATATATGCTCTAGCCTACTCACATATATGGTAAGTTCTGGATAAATGGTGAGATTCCTCAGATTCAGCAATTAGTGAGGAACTTCCATGCTGCAGAGCAAAAGAATTTTCTCAGCTTTTAAGATGCCTTGTAAGAAACTTCTGGAACTAAGAATAGATAACTATGTCTGAAGACTGACATGAATACATGTACCCAAATATTCACATGAGAAACCTTTTTTTTTCTTAAAACAAACAAGGCATCTATAAGAATCCAAACCTCAGTACAGTCCACAAAAAACATTATTTAATATATCGTACTAAATACAACTACAAAACTCTCAGATGTAAATGAACATTTTTCTTTTACTTTGATTTGAAAACCTTAGTAATTTTCTAGTGTCATCCCATACAACAAATAATCTAAATTATTAATATTACTTTTCAGAAAACTGACTGCCCAATAATATCCACTTTTCCATATTTAAACCTTGTCTATTAAAGAAATATGAAATGCAAAATTTATTTTTTGCATTTCATAATATGTACCACATAATTTATTTTTAAGTCAGCTTCAGAATATTTGAGGAGATGGATAAATAGAGGAAACCTAACTAGACACTTAAAAATGCTAAGCATAAATGTCATGTAACTATTTCTCAAACTTTCATAATTGTTAAGATCAATATTTTATTTGGAGAGATGGTTTAGTATCTATTTTCTCTGCAGTTTTGTGACTTTTGCAGTGCAAAGATGGTAAGAAGCTCAGCAGAGTTTATTCAAATTAAATATTCCAGATTTATAAGGAAAAAAGTCTTGACGCAATATTTTCACCCTTCAGAGATTATGAGTTGTGAATTTCCTAATCTGGGAAATGTTTCTTCAGCGAGGAGATTGTCTTAGCTGTTATAGCTTTTTATTCAATTATCTAAGTATTTAATGGTTTAATTATTGAAATATTTTTCCTCTTTTATAGCCTTATAATTTTGTGCAAAATATTGTTAAATTCAATGGGTATTGAATGTCACAGGTAAGTGTCTTCATGGCACAGACTGGAAGCCTACAGCTTTATTAAATTTAATGGATTCGAATCTGGTTTTGCTAGCTCGACATCACACCCTGTGATTCTTTTTTAGGTAATGGGACGTGCAATTAAAGGTACATATACACCACTTTCCCCAACATCACAATAAGGGATTATGGTGAAAACAACACAAGCAGGTAATGACAGATCAGCACTGGGAGACTCCAAGAATGCAACAGCAATTAAACACATTATTAAGCAGTAAAAAACTAACATCTCAAATCTAGAACTGAATCATCTGCGCTTAATATTTTTAAAAAAACAGTCACTCACTGCAGACTGGATTTTTTTACTTAAAATAACTTTGATAGTGCTTCTAAGTAGGAATTAGGGTATCAATAAATACTGTCATAAAGTGAAAAAATATATGGCTTTTCCTCTTTTTTAGTTTAGGATGAATTTAGTGCTCCTCATTACTTGGGATGCAACAAACTCGCACAGCTGTGGTGTGTTTGTGGTAAATTTTGAGTTTTACTGGAAGGACTCTCTCTTTCTTCCCAATGTAAAATTTTGGAGTATTGATAGTAGGAACAATAACACCTTTGCTAATACAGTCTAACTCTTTTGAAAGTAAAAAAAGTATATTTTACTAAAATTGTATTTGATGGAGGAAAGCAGGGGGAAACACAGTTTTTGCAGCATATAACATATTCAAAGGAGCTCAAACTGAAATAGGACTTGGTGAAATATACTTAGGCATTCATACCGCTATGAACTCTTTAACAAGTGATACTTCAACTGCTGGCAGAAAAAGCAGTAACATGAGGCTTGATAACAATATTCTCTGAATTATTATTGCTGCCATTCACAGAGATAGATTTTCCATTGACTGCTATCATTTTGAGTTCCTATATCTCACCTTAATTTGATTAGCTGCCTGATGGAAGTCATGTGCAGACTGAAAAATTGGCCTTTTCCATCACAGTGTTTGGGTGAAAGATAGATTGCTTCTGTTTGCTGTCATGTCTGGAGTCTAGACAGGAAGAATGCTTTATAACAATACTAATATTAAAAAATCATTATTCTTAGAGGGTTAATACAGCTCTTTATGGTAAAAGAATCATGTGTCTGTGTGTGCACCCTGAAGGTATGGATTCATTTTACCTAAGTTTGACTGTTTAATTGAGGTTCTTAAGTTAGTAAGAGCAAAGAGTTGAATCTAGTCTGACCTAGATCTTTGAACAGAACAGGATTAATCAAGTCACCAGAACTAAGAAACCTCCATCTTTCTTATAAGCAGTAAGTAAAGAGTTTCAGAATACAAATCATTTGACCTAAGAAGACAGGCATATCACAGTGTCTACTTTCTCTATTGACTGTATAGATAGTCTAGACAGTTGGATGATTTCACTGAGTCAGAAACATCATTCCCTCTAAAAGTGTGCCATTATTATCAAACAAACTAATAGACACAGTGCAGAACTAGCAAGTGCGTGTACCAAGTTTGGTCAATCCAGGTCCTTCCAATTCATCATGGTGAGAAAGGAAATGAAAAATAGTGTGTGCAAAGTCTATAGCCCTGTCTGGAAAACAATCTCTTGAGAAAGTGTATTAATGACTAACAGTGAGGAAGTCTATTGATGAGTGGTTAATGACTGTTGTGTGCTTGTGAGACAATAATTTCCTGCTTTTTAAATCATGACCTCAGAATGCCATGTATGACAGGTATAGTCTACATTACTGCTTGACTCCTCAGCCTTTTTACTTTGTGTTATGGTTTTTATCTGTTGTCTCTGGCCTTAGCTGAGAATAACAGGCATGGAAGAGTTCCTTAATTTTAGTTTTTATATGAAGTCAAAATAATTAAATTGTTTACAAAAACGACTTGGCACAACCTGGAGTCTTTTCTTCTCACTGTGGATTTCTGTTACACAAGCCCCTAGAGTGAGTGAATATTGTGCTAATGGGCATGTAAAAGTAATGAATCACTGGAATCTATGCCTTTGTCACAGAAGAAAGATGAATCAGCTGAAATACTATCCTGAAGATTAGAAGTCTAGAGTGATGGTTATCATTAGCAAAGTTAAAGGTTTCACTGTCTGATATGCGTACTGTAACTCTCAAACCTCACAAAACTGCCTACAGTTGAGCTCTCTGGGGTCCAGTTAATAATTCTGACTGTCTCACTAGCTTGTTGACAGCTTCTTGCTGAAGGTCATATTCTGATGAAACATATAATTTTAAATGCTCCTTTTTCCTTTCAAAACTTAACCTAAAATACTTTCAAGGGAAAAAGAAAGATGCTCCAATGCTTATGTTTCTTGATGTATGCATTTGAGAATATATACATATAAAAAGTCATGATACTTCCTCACTGAAAGGTTAATCAGGTGTCTGAAATCTGTAGGTTAATAGCTGTAGGAATCTGGGCCACGTGAACTTCACTGGTCTTGACAGAAAAATGCATTCTGTCCTTGAAGATTTTTTCATCCCTTTTATTTGATTACTGCCACATACTATTAATGCTGATTCAAGAAAATGCACAGTGCTTTCTTACCCTTTTGCACAATTTGTAAGATGAAATTTTTCCCTGTTTTAATGTGGGGAAAAATGGAAAGACACTGGGGAATTATGACCCCACCAATGAAAACATCTACCCTTGCTGTAAAATTTGAATAAAACTCAAGCCCAAACTCTAACTTACATTTTCAGCCCAATATACTGCTACTACAGGTTTATGGTGGGCTGATCTTGGCTGGCTGGCTGGTTGATGCTTACCCAGCTGCCCTCTCACTGTCCCTCTCCAGCAGAGCAGGGGGAGAAAATAAGACAGAAAAGTTCATGGATAGAGATAAGGATAGAGAGATAGCTCACCATCACTGGAAAACAAACTTGACTTGGGAAAATTTAATTTAATTTATTGAAAGGAAAAAACTATTAGAATAATAATGACCAAAAACTTTCTGCCCACCTCTTCATCCAAGGCTCAACTTCACTTTTTCATTCCCAGCATTTCTACCCACCACAAGCTGTCCCAGCACAGATCCTTTCAGTGGAGTGTAGTCCTTCAGGAACAGACCACTCCAGTGCTGGGGCCCCCTCAGACTGAGGTTCCTGCCAGCAGTCTGTTCCTGCATGCATTCCTCTGTGCCTGCCACAGCTCCTGCCGGGAGCCTGATCCATCATGGACCCTTCATGGGCTGCAGCTTCTTTCAGGGCATCTCCACCTGCTCCAGTGTGGAGCCCTCCAAGGCTGCAGTGCAGGTATCTTCTCCACAATGCTCATCCACGTGCTGCAGGGGTACAACCATCTTCTCTATGATTTTCTCCAGTGGCTGCAGAGGAATTTCTGTTCCAGTGCATGGAACACCTCCTGCCTCTCCCTCTTCTCTTATCTTGGTTTCTGCAGCATTGTTCCTCTCACATTTTCCGCACTTCTTCCTCTCACAGCTGTGCAGTGGTTTTGCCCTTTCTTAAATACCTTTTCCCATTTGTGCCACCACCTTGGCCAAGAGGCTCAGCTGTGCCCTGTGGTGAGTCTATTGGATTTTTCTGGAACTGGTTGTCTCACACATGGAGCATCCTTATCTCATTCTCTCAGAGAGCACCTGTAAGAGTCCCTTACTACCAAAACTCTGCCAGAGACAATCAATAAAAGGTTTAAAGAAAATAAAGATCTGTATAACATCTTTGCACATGAATAATAAGGAGGTCTGGCCTAAAATTTGCAACAATAGCATCTCAAAGGCACATTGCTGAGAGGCAAACCTAGTCCTCAATAAATAGCATTGCTCTGACTGACAGACAGCCCTTGCCTTTTCCCTCTCCAGGTGTACAAGAACAGTCCATTCAGCTACAGCTTGTGGGTTATACAGCTTATCCTGCTGCACGTGCTTCTGTACCATATTTTAGACCCTACAAATTCAACAGCTGGAACCATTGTATTTTTAAAAACAGTTAAACTTAGGTAAAATGATCATTATTATTATCCTTTTCAACCCATCTGAATATCAAATCTACTCATAGGAATAAAATGGAACAGAGACAATAACTTTGTGAAAAATTGGTGAGACCTAATATTTCAAAACAGTGGAATTGACAGCCCTAAAAGAACCAGAAAATTGTGGTTAGTAAGACTATAAAAACGGAGACTACAAAAAACTTTCCTCATAACCAATTGATTTAGAACCTGAATGTCACTGGATGGCATACAATTATGTGGGAGTTATTTACTCATAGCATCCCCTGACCTAGTGTCTCAGTTTGAAAGACAGGTGTCTGCCAAGAGAGGTTGAACCCTCCCTTAGGACAGAGAATGTGATTTTTTTCCCTCCCTCCGAATTATTTAATTTTGTAAATCAAGGACTTTCAGGCAAAGGTATGGGAAAAAAGGAATATCAGTTCTTTACTAGTATCTATAGACAAGCAATAACAATAATAGCAACCACAACTAGAACCAGAAGACCAATAGCAGATGACTTGTGAGCTGCCGAGCCTTTTCCCGTGTGGTGTAATCATGGCTGCAAGCAGCAGGGGCGCTGTTGAGCTCCTGGTCAGGCAGGGCAGGTGCGATGACTGCCGAGCGGCTGCAGGTGGTGCTGTTGCACAGGGTCAGGTCAGCCTCAGGCAGCTGGTAACGGCAGGCAGGCTGAGAAGCATGCAGGGAGGCAAAGCAGCTTGGAGCAGCGAGAAAGCAGAGCAGCAGGGGCAGGCGCTGTCTCTCTCTCCCCGGCTAGCTAGCGAGGTAGCAAGGATTTCTGCAGTCACAGCAGACGCCGCGGTCTCATGCGGCAGAGGGCAGGGGCAGGCAGCATAGGCAGCCGGACTCTCCCGGCAGCAGCTGCAGGAAAAACGCAGCCCGGGAAAACGTGCACTTCCCAGTGGGGAGAAAGGTTGAATCAAAGCTCACCCAGCCAGGAGAAGAGAAAAACAGGGCACAGTTGGATTTCCTCTGGTCGCAGCCAAAAAGCAAAGTGCAGCCTTTCCTCTCAGCGTCCAAACCACGAGAGACCCGTTCCAAGGGCCGGCTCTTCCCTTACCCTGCCCTGCCCAAGCCCACCTTTTGTCTTTTACAAAAGACTTGATCGCTCTAAACATCCAACTATTTGTTGCTTAGTAACAGGAATGGGAAGAAATTCTAAATGTACTCAACCCCTGACACCTACAATTAACACAGAGCAATCTGGTGTGAATTATTGGCAAAAAGCACAATAACAATGATGTAACTTTGAGGATTATCACCTGTACAAAATTAAGTGCAACATATCTTGAGTACTACAGAGTTTCTTATAATCTCAGAACTAACTTGCCTATGATGTCAGCTGTGCCATATATCTTTTCATATTTTAATAACAAAATAGTATCATTAAAATTCCTTACAGTGTTCATGAATTGGAGATAGAAATACGTGTTATCACACCTAAGTACTTTTGTTTCAATGTACTTAATCCTGTTTATTTTCTTGAGTCCAGATAAAAATGACTGAGAAGGTATATGAAAAGTTAGAGAAGTACTATAATACCTAATATTTTTTAAGGGGTTCGGGGGTTTATTTATTAATCCCATGGTCTATTGAATCATTCAAAAAAGTAAATTTTTTTACTTCTAATATAATTTAAAATTCACAAAGAAGGCAATGACTTTGAAGACTGAATTTGGAAAATAAATGTGTTTTCAATTTTTGTCTACTTTCTTTTAAGATATTGCTTCTGAAGTATTTACAGAGAATAATTCTAAGGTTAAAGGAAAAGCAGTGAACTGATGTCAGATAAACTATCAAAATATTTAGGGCTCTGGAGACAAAGGGGATGAATATATTGATCTGAGAGAGAGGAGGCCTAGACTCTGTAGAGGATGCCAAAAAAAGTAAATTAATTAGAAAAGAGAGTTCATGAACCGTAAATTTAATTCCCAAAAACTTACCAGAGCTTTGGAAAGAATGTTCATTTATAAATTTCTGAGCCTTACACTGGAGTTAGATGTTGCAATTTAAAGTATGTACCAAAGTTTCAGATATAAATTTATGCAAATATTTGGCTTGTGACAAAACTAATCTATTTTTTTTCTCTTAAGTTTTTGGTGAAGGTCTGAGTTGAACAGCAATTAATGATATGGTCCTAATGTTCAAGAGAATAATGTGTTTGTATGTAGGCGAGGACTAGTGAAAAGGTGCAGACCTTTATTATGAATAAACAGAAAAGTGCTTGATAAAGGAAAATGGGGATAGATGGAGATGTATTTATGTTTCCAAAAGATTCTTTTTAAATGCCAGAAAAGGTAATAGAGAAATTAAGCAACCATCATCAGTAAATAATTTGCATATCAACATAAATCCTAGGAAAGACAATAGAAAAGGTAGAAGTAAGTATATGTTATACTGTCTCTGTGGAGCAGGATCAAGTCAAGACTTTCAGGAAAAAAGTAATATATTTTATTATACTAACCAGTGTAGCTGAGGAGGGGAAAAATCAGATGTTGCTCAGTTTCATATTTCAGTAGAATAAAAAGTATACATGCTCCATACAGCTTTTTAATATCTGTCTTGTTCGCCACAAAGTATGATTGTGTTTCCCATTCAATTTATGGGAAATTTAACCCTATCTGTAGATCTTTTTTCATTTTTTTATCATGGCATAATGAAAACCCTTGGGTAGCTTAAGTTTCCATAAGTCATTCCAGATTATTTATTGTGTGATGACATTGAAGTCAGGCTAAGATGTGGCAAAATATTTTAGTTACTCAGAAGCTGTAGGCTGGGAAAAACCAGCAGCACCTATAGAAACACTAGGGAAATGAACATCATTTGACTAGTGAAAAGGAATGCAAGAACAAAAATTGCATACTTGCTCAAAAAAAAAAAAGGTTCTATAGGAAAGCAACCTTTCCTAACATATTTGTTCAGAAAACAGGAATTCAACATTATCCAGGGGCAAGAACATGAACGTCAAGGATATCCAGTTATCAGAAATTATTTCTTCCCCTGTTTCAAAATGGGAAAAAAATTGAACATTGAAAAATTATTGAAAAAATCTACCTGTAAAGAAAGTCGTTTACACATTGTGTGGTCTGGCTTTGAAACTTATTGCCCCAATTTTTGAGATGAAGAAATTTCCAAACTCAATATATGTAAATTGTACAGTGTGGGATCTTTTCCTACAACCTTACTGTGTCAATAGCACCACCTTAAGAATGCATTTTAACTCCCATGCTTCAGGACTTACACAAAACTCTAATAATTGAGAAAATACTTAAGACTGAGGTAGCATAGTCTGCTGTGTGTTCTGTGCATATACTTTTCTCAGAAGAGGCAGTATGGGCAAATTTTAGACAAGATACTCAGGCAAACAAATGAGAGATCTGATATACCATAGGAATTCTTACAAACTGAGAGATGCAATAGGGTTCAAAGCTCTCAATATCACTTCTTGGTGTCTAGCTGAGTGCAAATGCTGTAATGCATTCAGATGCATGCAGTCAACATTACCTTGCCTTTCTAGCTCCACCTCCTTACAACATAAATTTCTTTGTGGCTAGCACAGGTTCTTCCCGTGGGAACATTTTGCTATATTTCATAAACAAGATAAAGTTTGGATGTTTTGCAAACAGTTTCTCCAAATTGAGTGAGTTCGGGCCTGGCCAATTGTGCCTAGGGGGAGGTCTCGGGCTGACCAATCTGGGGCACTTCTGTAAACTCTATATATATGGAATTCAAAACAATAAAGTTCCTTTTCTCCTCTCTTCGCTTGTCTGAGAACTTGGGTCAGTCCTCAGCTAGCCGCTCAACAGCGACATTTCTTGTCTTTTCATTTTCCAGATCTTTTTGTACTTCAACCTCTTATGAAAATATTTATCTCTTCTTATTGGATTTTTGGTACTGTAATTAGGTATTCCTCTGTTTGCAAGCTCATGATTATATTACGAGTTTAAAGTATCATCTGTCAATACTTTTGTTGATTCCATGATTGTCTTAATTTCTTTGACCTCACATTTTCTTTCACTTAGACTTTCTATCAAGATTGAAATATAAATTGAGAAAAAAAAAAGAAAATCCATGTGAAAACAGCAAGATCTCTTTACTTGAAGACTCAGACATTTAGAAGGCAGAATGTACATCAGGAAGACAGAGAAAAATGACATTGGGATATTTGGAGAGTGAAGAGATACAAATGTAAAGCAGAGTATAATCAGATAAGAGTATATAGAGATATATAAAACTGGAATGGACAGACAAGGAGACAGCAAAATTATAGCATATTCAGCAATAGTGTAAATGAATTCATAGCTTTGGTCCAGAGTAAAAAGATGCACAACATAGATACTAATACAAGAGGTCTTAATATTGTAGAAAAATTCTGAAAAGTACCTACAAAGCATTTGCCTGCAAATATATAGTCACAGGTCTTTCACAAGCTTTTAAAAGAATAAGAAACTTTGCCATTAGAATACTGACCAAGACGCATGGCATTTCCCAGAGATTAATGATATTATGTGTCCATTTGTTCTTTTAAGAGGCCTGATAACTCAGCCCTCATCCGGGTAGGCAGTGGTATCCCCATATCTCCCAAAGGTTATGTATTTTTTTCCCCCTATTTCACAATGAAGGCAAGTAGGTGAAAAAAAATCACTTTTGTTTGGAGTTTCTAATATTGTCCTTCAGAATAGTGCTGTAACAATTCATGCAGAAGAAAACTAAAAGGTCAATGAACAATGCCAGATGCTAATCATGCTTCCAATGATCTCTGAAAGATTCTCACACCTAATTGAATGTGAGGGTTTCTCTTCTGATTAATCCCAGCACTTATTTCAAAGGTGGATACTTCACAGATATGCCAGTATTTGGTCTTGTTCTTGTCTATGACCTACTCCAGTATGAAACTGTTGACTGTGTTGCAAAGTCAGCTGCAAGATGAACAAAGTTATGAATGAATTATGGAGCAGCTTTCACGAATTTTACTTTGAAGAATTAAAGATTATCAATGCTTCAAATCTTGATCAGCATTCCATTATAAAACCATGCTACTGGTGCAAGGTCTATATGCCTCCTCTAAGCCAAATTTAACTCTAGGTCACTCTGAATCTAAAATAACTCTATTAAATTCAATAGATTTTCATTTCTGCATATAAATGCCTAGTATAGCTATAAACAAAAAAAGAACTGTATTTAATATGGCTGCCCTATATAATTCTATCTGACTGGACCTCCTGTTTATTACTTAATAGTTAACAGGTAGAAATAAATTTTCAAGAGGTTTCAGTATGTCAGATTTTTAAGGATATCTTCACAAGACAAACAGATCTATTGATAAAGGTGACTTCCATTTCAAAAGTACTACAGCCTCTCACTTTTGTGTGCTATAGGAAGTATATAATGGCTTCCAGTGGAATATTAATTCCACTTAAATTAAAAATGCCTTTGGTATTTGAAAGTATTTATGCAACTGTGAATATGGGGTTTTGCTTAGCACTGCACAGTAATCCACTGAAGGATTATACTGAGGCACGAGATAAGTACAAGTGCCTAAAGTGATCTGGGCAAATGAAATATAAACAGCCAGAGGAACATGAAAATACTAATAAGCAGTTCCTATTTCTTTTTCACCGTTTCAATTTTGGCAAACTGAATAGTATGATTGACAAATCACCTCTCAATTTTGGTAGGAAACATTTTGATCAAAAAATAAAACATCAAAATGGAGACACTCTTCTTTTTATTTATTTTATTTTTGAGCACTGAAGGGTGGTAGCTGTATTTATTCTTTCTTGGTAGTCTAATCAATTCTTATTTTCATACAAACTAAACTAGCTGGTTTTATGGAAAACACCTAGACAGAATTTTGTGTTCTTCTATTACAATTCCTCTTGGAAATCTTACAAATTAACTTTTGTCCCTTTTCTATGAATGAGTTATTTAAAGACAGATTTAACTTCTTATTTATGTACTTTCAGGTTGATTTCAGGTTGAGCTCTGTCAAGAGTTTTTAAAAAACTGAGGATATAATGGAATTTCTCACTGAATATGTGTTGTAGCAATTTTAGAATGGAAGCATTGATGTAACTGATGATCTGTGCTCCACATTACTGGATTACCATATTTTTTTGGATTATAGGAATAAAGATTGTTTAAGTGAATTCCAATAGAAGAAATTGCCAAAAGCATGTATTTAGATTCAAGCAGCACTTTAAACACATTCACGTATTTATGAGACTTTAGTCTTCTGTAAATATTAATTCAAACAAAAGCAGCCTTTATCTTATTGAGGACTGGATATCATGGGCTGAATGATGTTACTGAAAACAGTATTTTCACATGTGAATTCATTAGAGCAGTCACCCGTACCAGGACTTAAGAATAACCACAATAGTTGTCCAAATAAAACTAGTTTTATGGTATCTTTTTAACCATGTATTTCTGATGGCTGTTCTCCATCACTGATTTGCAGTAATGGAAAAGTTAAATGAAGGTGTAAATACACTTTTTTATCAGTGCTTCTATTTTTTCTTCCCTCCGTTATGCAGCTGCCCACGAAAGAAGAGATGGCCAATATTCCTCTAGCATTAGGGGTGATGCAGCATTGTGGAGTGAGGAAAGCTTCCCTCCCAGTTGGAAACATCGCATTTGAAAGCTGTGATGACTGCATGAAATGAAGTGTCAGACCAGATGAGGTTTTCTCGCTCTGGGGAGGCAGGGAGACCCCAAAAACCCCAACTAAAAGAGGTCCCTGCCGGGTGCTTCCATGCTGCGGGAGCGGAGCGGATCCGGGACCGGCGGAACCCGAGCTCAGGCTGTCTCCCCGAAGGCAGGATAGCAGGAGCCTTGGCGATTAAAGAAGATGCAGTCTCTCAGCTTTCAGAATCCAGGGTTTTTTGGTGGGAACGGCAGGAATGAGAGGGCGGCTGGGACCGGGATGGAACGCGGGAGAGGAGAGAGCTGGGTTCCAAGGAGCTGAGAGCCCCGAGGGCCCCCGTTCCAGGGGTTAAGAGGGACCGCAGGATGGGAGGGCTTTACACAGGAGGGCCAAGAGGGGCAAGAGGGATACAGAACTGGCAGAGGAGCTAGGGAATGGGGATGCTAGGAGAGAAGGCACAGAACTTCAAACCCAATGGGGAGATTCGGCCAGAGGGAACAAAGTAGAATTTTCCCGCTTTTAACTCTATGGGATAGGGGAAGGGGGATGTGCAGTGCCAATCATCTACTAAAACCTGCAGGCACACTGCTACAACCAGTCACACAGATGTGGAGCCACAAAGAGAAAGAAGATGAGAACAAACGAATGTGGGAACACATGTAACAGGAAAAAGACCATAAGCAAAATAACAAAAAAGAAATTGTTCCACAGACTTCTTATATAAGATATGGCAGTGATTCTATACTAAAAGTTCAGGGTTCAGAACCTTTTGTGATACTATTCCCGTTTTCATTTATTGGCTTCACTCTGATTCATACTGCACATCACTGAGATCTCTCGAGAGTTACAAATATAGAACCGTGGAATGTCCTAAGTTGGAAGCAACCCAAAGGATCATCAAAAGTCCAGTTCCTGGCCCAGCAGAGGATCACACAAAGAATCAACATGTTCTTGAAAACATTATCTAAGTGCTTCTTGATCTCTGTCAGGCTTGGTGCTGTGACCACTTCCCTGGGGAGCATGTTCCAGATCCTCTGGGTAAAGAACCTTTTCCTAATATCTAACCTAAACTTGCCCTGACATAGTTTCATGCCATTCCCTTGTGTTCTAATGCTAGTCACCAGAGAGGAGAGATCAGTGCCTGGTCTTCCTTTTCCCCTCGTGAGGAAGCTGTAAACCGCAAAGTTTCCC
The DNA here is from genome assembly GCA_024500445.1 of Entomyzon cyanotis. NCBI lineage: Eukaryota > Metazoa > Chordata > Aves > Passeriformes > Meliphagidae > Entomyzon > Entomyzon cyanotis. The sequence continues at coordinate 35,038,103 of JAKEPQ010001018.1, read as the reverse complement.
CTCAGTCTACTCTTCTTTCAGCTGAACAGTCCAAGGGACCTCAGCCACTCATCATAAAGCTTCCCCTCATCCCATCGCTGTGGGTGACCCATATTAGAAAACTGTGCAAAAAATTAACTCTGTCCTATTGAAAACCAGGGCAGTGAAGAAGAAAAAGAAAGGGGGGACGTTGGGAGTTATGGTGTTTGTCTTCCCAAGACACCTCTATGCGTTATGGATCTCTGCTTTCATGGCGATTGCTGGACACCTGTCTGCACATGGGAAGTGGTAAACAGATTCCTTGTTTTGCTTTGCTTGCACACAGAGCTTTTGGTTTGCCTGTTAAACAGGCTTTATCTCAATCACAAGCTTTATCACATGTACCTTCCTGATTGTCTCCCCCATCCCAATGCAGGGAAAGTGAGTGAGTGACTAGGTGGGGTTAAGTTGCTGAGAGGGATTTAACCGTGACAACCATGGAACAAAACCCACATGAATGTCGCATTACCTGTTGCAAGAAATCTTTAGGATTACTAATTTAGTTGCTACTTTATTTGTTAATTGGAAAGTTGGGCTACAACACACAATAAGTTGCAGTGATAGGTGCATTGTTCTGCCAAACAGAGAAGGAAAACAACAAAATGGCTGAAGTCAATGGTGTAAAAAATGTCCTTGATTTGGGACTCACCCCAAAAAGTAAGACTAGATATTTTCTAATGAAAAAGTTTATTAATATATCAAAATATCTATTCTTGAGTTTCCATATCTTTCCTGTAGAAAAAAATATATGTATGCATTACTCAGCATTTATTTGTCACAATAATTACTTGCTTTGAGTGCTTTCTTTTCATAATTCTTGTATTGCATTCATTACTCCTGAATAAATGTTAATTTCATTAAAATAATGATTTCTTTGCTTTGCCTTTCAAACCACATACAGTTCCAAATAGGTATCAGTCTTAAGAACCATTTGTTTAAATTTTCCATCATTTAATTTATAACACAATAAAGATTGACACACAGCAATTCACTGTGTGATTATGTCAAATTTCCAGATGAGCTTCTTAGAGTACTACCACAGCAAATATTCTTTTATGATTGCATGTTGCCTCTATCCTCTTACTAATTTCATTTGTAACTACTCTAGAAAATAAAATGGTCATCAAGTCATTAAAAAAACTGGATCACTGAGATCCACTGAACTCTTTAGATCTAAAGATCCAAAGACATCTTTAGTGCTTATTTGCTATATCCAAACAGTGTTGAAAAGTGCAACTGTTGAAGCAACAGGTAATTATTTCTTGCTTTTTTTTTTCTAAGGGGACAGTGACTGCCTTCATAAACCAGTAAAACCAGGTACCTCTATGACAATGCAAGGTGGTCAGTATGCCCATATGCTCAGTCAAATTTTCCACATTCCCATAGGACTCAGGCAGGCTTCCTCATGCTTCCAAAGCATTTGGAAACATTTTGCAAAGATTTTGCTTTCATAAATTCAGAATTCAGTTTTAGCTTAGATATACTACTAAAATAAGAAATTAGCAAAGTCCAGCAAGTATCAATTCAATAGTTATTGAGAGAAGCATGAAGGTTTCTTATTTTTTAACATAAAAAAAAATTTAAATAGCTGTAAATATTTAGAGACCTTTCCTTATATTATCAAAGAACAAAATATTAGTTTAAAGTTGTGAAGAAGTATTACATAAAAAAGCACTCACTGCTGAAGTAGGAAGAAGCTTACAAAGAAATTAAATTTTTTGCTAAGAAAAATAGGTAGTCTAGGAGAATAAATACCAAATTTATTAAATAAAAGCTAAACATTTTTTAAAATAAATGTAATTAAGAGTAATTGAGGTGCTTTTGAAACTTGTTGACTAGAACAATTATAATGAAAACCTTCAATTATGACAATTGAAGCACATAAAATATTTAAATTATTTATTTGTGGTTTCACTCTATATGGTAAATACAGTTTTACTCAAGCCCAGATTTTTGTATTTAGTAGAAAAAACAAGTAATTGTTATGTCCTTTATTAGTAAATATATAAAATCAAGATTGAAATGTTTAAGAAGACCCATCAGTTTCACAGGAATGAAACATTTTAAACTGGAAGAGCTGTTAGAAAATATTTACTAAAATTGCTATTAGAAATTAAAGAAATGCCCTCATTTACTATGTTAACAAAAGAATTGTACAATCTACAATACTTGTGGTAACTATACAATAATTAAAACAGCAAAGAAATTAAAAACAAAACCACAACGAAAACATGAAACTGAACTTATCAAAAGTTTATATCCAGGATTTTGGAACCGTAATACAGTAAAGAGGTAGATCTCTTTCTACAGTAGTCCAGTGTCATGACTGCAACCTCTGACATCAGCAGTCACTAAAAACCTCAAGCAATGACACTTAGATGAGAATAAAACCTCCTGCACTTGTTAGGCAATGCAAATATTTTAAAACCTTCATTTACTGTATCAAGCAACCTGTCTAATGGCTGCTAAACCCAAGTCAAGATAAGCAGTTCATGGAATCAGAGAATATCTCAAGTACAAAAGGACCCATAAGTATCATCAAGTCCAACTCCTTGCACCTTGCAGGACTGCCTAAATCTAAAACGTATGATTAAGAGCATCATCCAGATGCTCCTTGAACTCTGATAAGCTCGGGGCTGTGACCCTTCCCTGGGGAGGCTGTTCAGTGACCAACTGCTTTCCAGTGAAGAATCTTTTCCTAATGTCCAATCTGAATATCCCCCACTGCAAATTCATTCTATTCACTTGTGTTCTAATGCTGTCCCTCTCAAGGAAGTTGTAGACTATGATGAGGCACCCCTTGCCTCCTTTTCTCCAAGCTGAACAACCTGAGTGACCTCTGCCACTCCTCATAAGTCTTGTCCTCAAGACATTTCATCATCTTGGCCACTCTCTACAAGGCACTCTAATAATTTGACAACCTTCCTAAAATGAGATGTCCAAAACTTCGTCAGGGAGTGTCAAGGTGGGACTCCACTAGTGCAGAGTACAGCTGGACAATCACCTCCCTTGACTGGCTGGTGATGCTGTGCCTGATGCATCCCAGGAAAGGGTTGGAGCTTTTTGGCTATCAGGGCACACTGCTGACTCATATTCCACTTGCCATTGACCCAAATCCTGAGATCTCTCTGTGAGCCAATTTGCATGCACTCACTCTTGTTAAATTTCTATGTTGATTCCCTCTTGATGGCAGCAATTATCAGTGATCTTTTTGATCTTTTCAAATCTTTTCCTGTATTTTTGCTCATATACAAAATCAGAAAAGATAAAAAAAGAAGAAAACCCAAACAAACAAAAAAACCCCCACCAACCAACCAACCAAAGAAAAACAACAGATAGAGCTTTGGCACCTCAAAATTATCTAGTGTTTTTAGGAACAATAGAAAAAGCCTAAAAAGCTGTTAAATATAAAAAACTGTGTACTAAATCTGGAATTTACTGTGAAACATTAAGCGCTGTGGGGAGTGTTCTGCTCTTGGATGTGAAAGGCAGAGTTTGATCATTGAAGTTTTCATTTTCTGCATGCATAATACTTCCTTTAATGTCTTATATAATTGTATATCCTTTGTATTTTAAAATAAAGCCTTTAAAAAGGATTTCTAAGCAGCAGGGGAAAAAAGTGCATTACAGGAAATCGACTGCAGAACAGCAGTATTAATTTAAAGAAAACACTGGATACTTTGAAAAATGAGCTGTTTTTCATGAAAAAAATAGGAAATATATGCAGGAAAAAAATGACAGGAAGAGATAGAAATAGATAAGCAAATAATATTCGAGATATTCTATATAAAAGCAATCCTACAAAAAACTGTTGAAGATCAATTGTAGCGATTGACACTGAGAGCTCTCCTAGAATAAAGCCAGTTCAGAAAAAAACAGTGGTTAAATCCACAATCATGCCACTCTTAAATGAAGATCGTCTATCACCTTTCAGTTTGTACTGATGAACAAAAGATACCTCTTCACATAACACGTCTTTCTGAACTATAGCTGGACACAGCCTTGCGATGCTTAATCTGCCAATTTAAGGTTTGATTTGACCACAAGTTTTGTTTTGTTTTCTTCTTAAGTTTTTTCTTTCTTTCTTTGTTACTATTTAGCTTCTTTGTGTTTGAGCATTTGTGTTCCTTCAGTGCTTCTGTTTCAAAACAACCAATACATTTTCTGATCTTTAATCTCCCATCCTCTTATCTTTAATCCCCCCCCTCCTGCTGGTTCTGTGTTGTTCCTGCTGTTCAGGAATGAGATAATTGAAAGGGAAACTGCTATTCTTATAAACTAGTGAAAAAGGTTTTAACTTTTTTTTCTCTAAGAACAGTATTTTTATTTTTTACAGTCCCACTATATGAAGATAAAAATTATTAATTCATATTACCATTATAATTAATCTTTTTAACATTAAATTCCAAGTTTATGAGTCTGTTAGAGAAATGAAACTTCAATTAATCAGAAGTATTGATTAATTCAGTTTCAGATACTGGTTATTTAATACTGGTTATACCCACAAAATGTGAATATGAGGGAAGTAATTTTGTTTGTCATCTCTTCTTCAGAATGAAATTAGTGGAGCAAGTTAATTGTAATATTAAAAATCTGTCCTTTGTACCAAAATCATTTGTCAAAAAGGCTGCAGAAAAAAAAAAAGTCTAGATTACATTTAATTTAAAATTATGTAGTTTCTGAAGAACACAATCAAACATATCATAAGTACAGATTTTTTTTCAGTAGAAAAAGCATTGGAAGAGGGAAATGGAAACACTTCCTACCAGCAGAACTGCAGCATCTTTTCTTTTTTCTTAATATTATCCCTTGTCACCTCATTGCCTTATTTAAATGCATCATTCATCAGAACAAACGATCTGTTCAGGTCTGAGGACCTCCAGAGATACCTCTCATACTAGTGAGAGGTATCACCAGCTATGCTTCCAAGAAACTCACTTGCTTCTGATGTAGCTCTGAATGATTCAGCAATGTTGGACACACTTGAGCTTTCATATGAATGTAATTTATCCTGTTATGCTCTTGGCTTCTGAAAAAGTTGAATGAGGTGCTTTTTCACTGCCAAGTCAGACAAACCTGACAAAACCATAGATTTTCTCAGAGACTACAAGGTTTTCTCATCAGACTTTGTTTTCAGATAAATTCCCCTTATCTCACCTCATGAGGCTGGGCAGTTGTAATATCTAGACTTTTGGCACTACCTCTCCTTCTCAGATGAGGACATTTAGATGCTACTGAATCACATAAAACCTCAGCCTCTGTTCTTCCGAGGACCCTCAGTCCTCACCCTCTCTCATGGCTAGAATAGAAGACCGTAAAAGAGCAAGAGCCTTTGAATTTTGGGATGGAACAGAGCACTGCCTACACATGGGAACAGAGTAAAAATGAAAAGGCAGAGTGAGACATCAAAAGGGATTATCTTGAGATAAACATGGATGATGCAGCATTTGCAGTCTAGTGACACAAGGCACATAATGACTTAGCAGTTGCACTGTTTTCTATATTTAAGAACAATTCTTTATCAGTTTCAGCAAGACTATATTATGTGAACAACATTTAAATATCCATGTTTTTGTTCTGAAACAATGGCAAGTAGTTTAGCACAAGCTAAAATTTCATATCCTGGAAGTTCTTAAGTACTGAGCATTTTTGGAAGTTTATGAAAACAGAGCATTGTGAACTGAAATTTTTCTTGTTTTCCCTGTACTACAGTGGTACTCATAATAAGAAACAAAATAAACTCCTAATTATATTATATTACTTATATTCATGAATTTTTTAGTTGCCTCAGGTGGCTGGGGAAGTCAAATGTTATAGGCATTTGTGAGATTTATTCTTTCAGTACTCTATTTGCAATAGGGACTATAAACAGAATTGCTACAAAACCCTGTAAGAAAGCTTTTATGTGTGAGTTTTGCAACTGCATTTTTCATATGAGAAATGCATAGAAATTTCACAAAATCACAGAATGGGTAAGGTTGGAAGGATGGGTCTTCTGGTCTGACCTCACTGCTTAAGGAAGGGTCATCCCAGAGCCCATGGCACAGGATTGCATCCAGATGATTCTTGAATATCTCCAGTGAGGGAGTCTCTACACCCTCTCTGGGCAAACTTTTCCAGTGCTTGGTCACCCATGCAATAAAGAATTTCTTCCTCATATTCAGGTGGAACTTCCTGTGCATCAGTTTCTGCCCGTTACTTCTTCTATGGCTTGGCACAAAGAAGAGCCTGGTTCTCTGCTGTTGACATCCACATTTTAGGTATTTATAGTCATTGATGAGGTTCCCCTTTAGTAGCTTCTTCCTGAGGCTGAACAGGCCCAACTCCCTCAGTTTTTCATCACAAGAGAGATTTTCCAGACCCCTGTCCATCTTTTTATGCACCCCAGGATTCCATGGGCCTTCTTGGCCACAAGAGCACTGCTGGTTCATGGACAGTTTTTTGTCCACCAAGACCCCCAGTCCGCCAGTAGTTCTGCTCTTTGATTGATGGTTGAAGCATTTTAAATAAGACATTAATAAGCCATTATGTGGTGTACTAGCAGTAGTTTTATCAGCAATCCATTTATATTTCATTACCTTCTGTGAATAAAAATAAGGGTCTAATGTTAACTATAAAGAAAAATTACCATAAAAGACAAATCTTCAAACTCAAGAGAGCCTCCATAAAGCTGTTCAACTGATGATCAAACAGGACATCAGAAAATAAAAAGGATCAACTTTCCAAGATAGGTTTTAAAACCTAAGCTGGAATGCACTTTGTGATTAAAAGTTCATGCTACTAGTTTGGTTCTTCACCTAGCAAACGTATTGATTTTACTGAAGTGAGGATAAAGACCAAAACATCCAATCTCACTTTTGCACTCTAAAGACTTGAATTTTGATCCAAAGATAATGCAAGTAAATGGGAGACTTTTGTTGTTTTTTCAAGGACTTTTGAGCATTCTTATATTTATCTATAGTGAAAATAAATCTCATGGAAGAAAAATTTCAATCTAAATATCAGATATTTTAGAAACAATCTTATAAAGTAAAACTTTTTTAAATTTTTGTGAATAGTCAGAGAAAGTAAATGGAAATATTTCAAAGAAATACTGAGTGCCTTGAAAATAGACATAGGGATTTATGACCAGAGAGTATGAAGAAGAAAATGATTATGGGGTTAACTGTGCTGTTTATTTATCTTGTATACTGTGTCTTTAAAAGATTTGCACTGATAAATAGGAAAGTATTCTATTGATCTGAGAATAATATTGCAATGTTTAAGAAAAAATAAGATTCTAAACTTTTTTAAAAGAACAGAAAATCATCCATAATTCAAAGTCATTTCTGCCCCATCTGAAATCAGAATTACACTGTTAACCTTACAGTGACTCTGTATAACAAAAAGACAGAAATATAGTCTGATTTTTTTCTGTTACAATATATAATTTGCTACAGTTTTTTTCACACAGTGGGTGAAAAAACCAGTTTTTCGAAACAGTGGGTTAAGGCAAGTAAAACAGGCCCCTTTTAGGGATCTTCCTGTTTAGAATTATTTTTTCTTTTGTGTTAGACAAATAAAGGGATATTAATTTTGAATGGTTATATGTTTTGGTTAAACAGACTTTAAAACTCTTAATTTAATCAATGTGAACTTTTACACATGAAATAGACTTAAAAAAATTATTATGTAGAAACAAATTATGCTTTGTTTTAAGAAACATAACATTTAACATGCATTTAACATGCATGGTTGGTATTTCATATGACCAATAGGTGAGCAATGATCCTCCTAATATGTTCTTATACATCTATTTTAATATCAGATAGAATTTCCCATTATCTAAAATATTAATTAGAAACTAATTCAGTGTATTTAGGTTTCATGGCAATACTCTACTATAAAATAAAAAAAGGTTCAGAATTATAGAATATCCTGAGTTGGAAGGGGCCCACAAGGATCATCAAAATATAGCTGCTGGCCCTGCACCAGACAGCCCCAAAACCACACCATGTGCCTGAGAGTGCTGTCCCAAATGCTTCTTGAGCGCTGTCAGGCTTGGTGCTGTGACCACTAAGTTAGAAGTAGTATTTAAGAAAATTGTTACTGTAATGAACTTTTGCATCTGACTGATAAAAAACAATTTTGCTCCTCAATGGCACTGTCATTTCATTCATAATCATTCATTTATTCATAGTCATATACATAACTTGTGCAAAGCACTTCATCTACTGGAATGAAATTCCCCTTCAAAGAATGATGTGGAAAATGGAATCAAGGCATCTGATGATTTCAATATTAAATGGTTTGGTAGCCGAAATAAAACATACTTTTACCTTAAAAATGTAGTAACTAATAATTAGAACCCTGTCCCAAGGAAAAATTATGTTTTAGTGTCATGCGTCTCTTTTGACATTTTTCAGCCAGGGAGAAAAACAAAGTGGATAGAAAAACACAGAAACATTTCAGTTGTGCATAATTTTCATTAAAAGAGAACACGAATGCAATAAAACATTCTCATCTTGGACACCTGGATTATGGAATGGCACTTAATTGGCCTGAACTGAAAATGCTTTATTATTCCAGTCTAAAAATGTGTGCCAACAGAGGCCTGGCTAAGGTCAAAAAAATTGGTGTAAGGAGAGAGCTGTCTTCTGTATTTCTCCCTTCCACTGGCAATGTGATATGGCTCTGATGCTCACACCTTTCTTCAATCTTCCTTCAGAGAAAGATTGAAACAATATAATAGGTTATTCTGTGGCATCAGCAGACCGAACAGCAACAGCTCTAGAGGTTGAATCAAAGACTTTTCTTGACCAGCATCCTGAATACAATACTGGCCAATAAAGTAGGTAGAGAGAGTAAAAAAGAACTGAAGCACATACAGCCTTACTTCCAGAAGTTCTTGGGTCAAGAATTCCTGAGACAAAATGTAAATTGTTCAAGGAGTAAATCTTAATTAAGCTTCTTGGAGGTACTAAGCAGAGCTGTCACTTCTGAGGCTTCATTCCCAAAGTTCAATAGCCTATCCATGGATCTCTTTTACCAGGGTTAGAGTGATGCCATTCCCATATCTTGAATGGATGGAAAAGTAAACCCAAAACAGTATGTGTTCGAAATGCTGATTCCAGTAACTTACACAGAAATCTCAGAGCTGGCTGGAACTGGCTCTTTATAGCTTGGGGGCAGTGTCTGATGTCTTCTTCCAGAACCCAGCCCTGCAGCCCCTTCCACCACCACAACCTTTCCACCTAAACCAAAAACATTCCATTCTTTGCAATTGTGAATCACATATTTATGAATTATCATTCAAATGTATTCATAGCATGATGTACAGTCTTAAAAAACTTCACTTACATTGACAAAAGAATTCCCACAAAAATCAAAATAACTTCAACATAACACTGAAAAAGACATCATCCCTTCACTACAATTAGAACAACAAAAATTTCCTACAAGGTTCAGTCCATGTTTTGCCCATTACTTCTCCCAGTTTCTGTCCTTATCTCAAATTCCTTGAAAGCTCCACACTGGGTACCAAAGAAAGACTAGTGTGCTGATCTTCGTTGTCAGGTGCTCACCAAGCCACTTTCTCACTCTCCCTCCTCAGTAGAACAGGGGAAGAAAATAAAATTAAAAACTCTTAGGTTGAGATAAAGATTGTTAAACAAAGCAAAAGCCTCACACAGAAGCAAAGGAAAAGAGACACATTTGTACTCTACTTCTCATAAGCTGGTATGCTCCAGCCGTTTTCTGGGAAGTAGGGCCCTGGTACATGCTGTGGTTTCTTCAGAAGACAAATGCCTTAAAAACAAATGCCCCCTTTCTTCTTTTTCCTACTTTTTATTGCTAAGAAAATGTTACATGGTATGTAATACCCCTTTGGTGAGTTTGAATCCTTTTTTCTGGCTATGGCCCATCCCAAATTCTTGTCACCTCCCAGCCTTTTTTTTTTTGGAGGGATGGGGAGGTGATTTGAAGGGACATCCTCTAAGCTTGGGAGCACTGCTCAGTGGGAGTCAAAACATTGGTGTGTTGTCCACACCATTCTGGCTACAGATACAAAGTACATCACTGTGAGGTCTGCTGTGGGAAAAGTTAACCCCCTCCCAGCCAGACCAAAGAAAACAAGGAAAACTTGTGTGAAATTAAGTAATTCTAAAATCTGCATATGAAGCTGTTGACAGCGTTGCTCACTGCCAGTGAATTTGTTTTTATTTTGACAACTCTGCATAATGTTGAGAATATGTTATCCTCAGGCATTTAACATAACATATGTAAAACAACTAGACAGTCATGTTCCTCTTCAATATATATTCTTAACTGGCTGCAAACTCTGTTCAAGTTACCATTGAAATTCTCACTATTAGTAAAATCTAGAAGTCAAATATTTGTATTAAAAGTATGAATTGTATTTTGAATACAAGATAAGTATTTAAATGAACTCAAGCAATAAGATTGGGTGGCTGCATGAGAATCTTTTCTGCCTTTCTAGATCATGGTTAAATTTGTGCAGGACTGAAGCATATGGATGTTTTAGAGGTCATGTTGACAGGTGCAGTTCTCATCTACAAAGGATTAACCAGCTTCCTAAGAGCATTAACGTCTGGGCTCCGGGTCATACTTTCATCCCTTTTGTAAGGGTCAAAATGTAAAGTACAGACTGAGGCATCAAAAATAAAACTTTTACAGAGACAGCTTTGTTCCAGATGGCAGGTCTGGAGGGGTATAAGGTACCATATGTAAGAACCTTCAGTATCCATAGATTTTTCATTTTGATTTCTTCTACGCTCGATTCACATTTTATCAAATTAATGCATCACATAAAAAGATCAGTATGTTTATGAACCTCCTCTTTTGTGTGACCTAAAGAACATTATATCCTAATTTTGGCAGGGTCCTCCAAAGTTTATTTATGAAAATCCCCTGCTCAAAGGCATGATCAGCTATTGAAGTGAGGTTGATGAGAAATGTTTGCTTGCACTTTGTTAACAATGGTCTGGTGCAAAAATTTACAAAATTTGTAACCCTTTTACTTGCCTTTTCTTATGCTTGCTGCATGGCAGATAAAATTTATTTTGGGTGATTTCTCTTCATGACAGAAATTGCAGGGTTCTTTCCTTCTGAGACAGCAGGAATCAAATGGCAGGCTGATGCTTTATGATACATCTGTGTATCAGATTAACTTCTCTCTGTCTCTTCTCTTGCTGTTAGGAACTGCAGTAACCAGTTCCAGTGCAAGGCCTCCCACTTGTACAATGTGCTTTGCTCTTCCCTCTGACATGATGTAGAGCTTCTTTTTGCATTCCAAACCATGGTGCCTTCACTGCACATTAGAAGAGACTTCCCAAGCAACCTGTTCTTCATGTTCACAGTTGCTTTCCTCTTTGCAGAAAACTACCATGCATTTGAGGGCTGTAATCATGCTGCCTCTTCATTTTTGTTTCTCCCTCAGAACAATTACAGTCCATTTATTCTTTCCTTACAGTTCATGTTTCCCTGATCTTGGATCATGCCTTTTACTTTCCACCAAACATTCTCTAACCACTCCACGTATTTTTGGATTTAGGGACTCAAAACTGGATTCAGGCCTCCAGCTATGCTTTCATCTTGTTTATCAGTTTTCCAAGTAGACAAATACTAGGTCACAAGAAGAGATTGTTTTTTATTAGCTGATGCTTAAAACGTGGGACCTTAGCACTGGGAACTTGTGCTTTGAAAGACATTAATGTCGATATTCATATGTGTAGTTGCATTTTTTCTACTGGAAAGAAACTCATAATTTTATCTTCAGTTTTACTCCAGAAATAAAATCCAGCCCATCTGTTCAGTGCATGCTCCCTAACAGCACCATTGAATGGCTTTAAACAATCCATTTACAGCAGAAAGCTGGTGGCCAGCCACTCCTTTACCCAAAGGAACAGTAGTTTGACAAGTGACCCTGAATTTCTTCCAGTAATGTATACAGCAAAAAAAGAACTGGCCCAAACCCAGCTGTCGGGCTTTGATTCAGGAACGAAGACGTTCCAAGGCAGGAGTTATCTATCAAAACGGCAGCCCCATACTCAGGGAAATATATCTGATCTAAAGCTGATAGAGTGTGAAATCAAAGGTTGTGAATGGCTACTCAAGGGAAACCAGATACATTTCTATGGGGTTGCAGTACAAATGGTGTTGGTAATAGGTTGTGGCAGGACAAAGAGCAGCTGAATTAAATACCAAGATCTTGCATGTTAGCTTTACTGGATCAAAGAAGTGCAAGATGTCACACTGACATTATGAAAATTATCTCTTTAACTTTTCTGCACTAAGTCACTGATTACCACTTTACTTTGTCTTCATCTCATCAATTTATCTGATAGAAGGAGTTCATCCAAGAAATACCAGGAGGAAGGTCTGACTATATAATTATTCTGCATGAAGACTCTTCTTTTCTAACAGGTTCATACCATGAAGGACTAATTTCTTTGTGGTAAATGCCATCCAGGTAGCAGGTTAAGTACTGAAAATTGTTCATTTTACTTATGGTCTTTGAAGACCTGGAATGTCAAATATATGTTCAGTGATATCTTCAAAATATTGAATGTAATGGAAGACAAGAGCATGTTAGCAGTGGTGATTAGTAATCAGTCTTTTTCATATCAATATTTTAAATGTGGATTTTTAAGAAAGATTAATACCTTTCTAGGTTAATGCTGAGTAAGGTTTAAAGCTATTAAATTTAAATTTAATTTTAAAATTTTTAAATTTAAATTTATTGAATTTTTCTTGAACTTTATGTTTGGATTTTTTAGGTGCAATGAGAACACTATTCACAAAATTCTGGACCAAAAACAATAATTTCAAAAGCAATTACTTTAGCTCATCATATTAATAACTGACCCTATGTGTATGCAAGGAAAGGATGTGCTCTATGTGAATCAAAGTGAAGAAAAATATTTCTTCTTATAGTTCTTTCTAAACAGATGGCTCATAAATAGATTAAAATACTTCTGTACATCTCTCAGGTCAGTACTGAGAGTCAGTACTTGCTTTTACTATCATTCATTAGAGAGCCAGGAAAGGAGTTTCTGAAATGTTGCCATTTAAATCATTGTTTTAAATCATTATTTTATGTGTTCTGATTTAATATACTATAAATTAATTATGTCAAAAATATCTAAAACAGTGCACAGGTGTATTTATTTTTCTTTAATATAGAAAATTAAAATAAATAGTGTCATATGACTACTAAAATTTTATGGTTCAATACAGTAATAAGGACATTGCTTCAATAAAAAAATTCAGTGGGACACTTAAAGTGCAGTGTTTATCAAATTGTTTAAATATTAATATATGGACTGTGAAGAACCTGGAAAGGGAGAATTACTGAATTAATACATAATGTTCTTGCTAAAAAGTATCTTAGAGTAAGATTAACAGGTTAATGGCTGATGGTAATTGTACAGCATATGTATCATCCGGTGCAGCAGTGTTAGTATTCAAAATCACTGCCACAAGTTACCTTTGTAATGATGGCATAGAAGCTCTTACAACAGTGGCAATATAATACCCGTTATTTTTGCTTTTTCTTTTTTTTTCCACTATCATTTAAAATCAATATTGCAAAATTAAAACAGCATTGGGAGGCCCATACAAATTGATAATATGAAAATTTCTGAATGAGATTTGATTGCATTTCCATTAAAGAAAAGGGCAGAATTTTAATGATCCTTCCTGTAGTCATATTTGCAATTTTCAGAAGGTGCAATAATGCATCATTTACTGATGAGATGTTAGATCATAGTGTCTGCAAGATTTTATTGTATTATTCACTAGGTAATGTTCCAGTATTCTGAGACAAATGCAGAACAAACAAAAAAGTTTGAAAGGAAAGATGAGATAGTGGCCATGAAGCCTTGTTTAATTAAAAATTTTTGGAAAATAAATAAATGAATAATGATGCATCAAGTTAATAAAATTCTTTTTTTCCATTGACTCCTGCAAAATCATGTAATTTAAATACCTTCCAAATAGAAAATTGTAAATACCCAACTTAAAAGGAAATATAATCTTAGCATTATTATATTCATTTTTTCAGCTGTCTCAGCTTTTAAGCAGTGAAAAGACTATTTTGGTTCTCACACAGAAAATATTGTTGTCACCATCCAAATACTTTAGTTATTCAGTTTATTATCCACTGCTCATTGTTCTCCCAACTCCCCCTTCACCAGTAAAATAATAAAAATAAAAGTTTTTTAAAGACTCCAAATTATTCTTTTAGTACAGGAAATGGAAGAAAAATTTAGTCATGGAGAGCTTCTGACAATATCTCTAAACTAGAGCAGCGCAATGTCCACTGCACAGCTGGCTAAGCAGAACTTCACAAAGACCATCTTCTAGCCCTGAACAGCCTATGTGGCTTCACTCGGTCTCGTGTCCGGGCAGCGTGCCCCGAAGCCACAACGAAAGGGCGAGCTGCTGCGCCGGGCGGCGCTGAGCCAGCGCTCGGGCTGGCCGCGACAGTGGAACTCGCAGGTGAGGAGGACTGAGTCCCCAGGGAACAGAGGCGATCGAGGACCGAGGCAGTAGAAAGAAATGCAGGCTTCTAAGGCTGTGATCCAGGGAGTTTATTGAAGGAAAAGTCTCAGGAGCAGAAGGCTGGAGGCGGGACAGAACGTGGAGGTAGGAGCGGGGCAGGATCAGAGGCTCAGAAGCTCCGAGCACTCTCTGACAACGGTTTATGAGGGACAGCAAAAGGGCAGGGGCAGAGGGTAGGGAACCAATGGGAAAGGGCTGGGATTGAGAAGGACAGGGAAACAGGGCAATGGGAGCTCTACAGAGGAGGGTACAAATTTGAAAATACCTATAGGGAGGGACTGGCTAGGAGAACTTTCTAGAACAAAGAGAAGGGGAGGGGAGACGCGCGGGGCCAATGAGCCAGTTGTCTGCTGCATAATAATGTTTTCTGCCGCAGGGTGCCCTGGGCTCGAATTATGTGTCACCCTAAGCCAACCTCACTTCATGCCCAGGACTCTTCCCTTGGGGCTGCTGATCCCGGTAATCAGCTGCTCACGTTCACTTGAGCCAGGGCCACCGCTACAAGCCTATTTGTCTGATGTCATTCTGGAGATTAACTTATTTCAGGTCTTTGCTGCTTCTGCTCTTTGATTGGCTTTTTATGCCTCTGGAATGTGTTTTGAACAGATAGTTTGGACATTGGTAGAACATCTTGGCCCTGATATTTGGTTCTCTGAGTGCCATTCTTTTATAAATACCACTAATAATATCATTATAGCTAGTATGAGTAGTAGCAGCAATTGTAAATATGTGGTATTCCCATTTCTTCTAGTCTTCTTTGTAATAAATATTTAAGGCATGGTTTCTGTATCGTCTATATTGGTCTTTGTAAGGGTGGCATGGGATAAATCTTCTGAAAATAACAATTTCCTTGGTACTACTGCATGAAGAATATTTTCCTTCCTGAATGCTCAAATACTTGCTTTGTTGGTCTTTTGATTTTTGACTATGCCCAGAGGTTTAATAGAAAAGATTATTTTTTCCTACAAATCAGTCAAAATAATACCTGGCATGTTTTCTATAGAATATCTGAATATTTTACCTACTTTTTGGGAGTCAGTCCCAAATTTTACTCATTCCATTTCAGAACTTTTTGTTTGAATATTGGCGTATTCTGGTATAATAGCAAATAATGGTAATTCCTTGTACACCACTTAGCACCTGGAATAAAGGAGTTTCTGCTTATCATTTAGGGAATGCTTCACAATGCCACATTCCTTATGTGATCCATGAAAAAAACAGGTAAAAGCTAATTCTTCACACACACATATACCACACAAACATTTCACAACTATTTCCTGGTAATGGCAAGGTGTATCTATTATGTTAAAGTATGTGTCTTCTGAAGTGACTCATTACTGAACAGAAGTGGTGTGACTTCTAGACATGGTGGACTATCATTATGCAGTGCTCTGCTAGCAGCATATTCTGAAGATAAAGACAAAAAAAAAGACAAATACAGAAAAATCAGTCTCTAGAAATGTCGTAAACCTCAAAACACTGAAAAATATCCCTGGAAAAATAGCTAGAGTTTTGAAGTTGCTTACAAACACAGATTCTAGGATAGATTCCCCAATGCTACAGATGAATAATATTTCAAAAACTGAAGATTTGATTTAATGTAATAAAAATGGTAGTTTTTAATCATGTCATTATGATGCCTTTTGTCATAAAGATGATGAGCATGTTTCCGAAATAAAAATTATTATATGATGTTAAGACAGGAGATGGGAAGTTATTCTGAAATATAGAGTGTGATAAACCTGAACAATGATATAATTGTAATGATGTTAAATGTGCCAAGGTTATTGAATGCTTTTCAAGATTCTAGTTAATCCCTTTTAAGATGTGCACTAATCCCAGAAAAGTTCTGAATCTCTACAATTGCTTTTCAATAAATATCACCTTTTTGTAAAAGCAGTACTGTGTAAGCTATTCATAGGTCAATTTGAAAACAAATTTTGAGGTTTATTCAATTCATTGGTTTTAATGATTTGAGATACTGAATTTTAATATACTACAAATTGGATGGCTGAAGTATCCATTTTCATCCCAGAATAGCATTATTTTAGGGAAAAGAGAGGCTTTTGGTTTTCTTTGAGGTGGAAAAAATGCATTTAGAAATGTTAGTCTATTTATATAGATAAGTTTTTTGATTAAACATATTTACCACAGTGTTACAAAATATCTTGTAAGACTACTACTATGCCATTAACATAGAAGGGTATTTTTACAATACAGGAAGATAAAAAATTATTGCAAATGTAAATTTCTAAGGCAGTTTCAGAAAAGAAATAGTGTTCTCATACCCTTAGATTATGTCTGGCTAGGTTTTATTATTGCAATTCATGAGCATAAGAGCTGAAAAAGAAATTTAGAATTTTTTTTATTGAAATAAATGGGATTTCATTTATCTAAAATACAGACTCTAGAATAAGAAATTTTTAATCTTGAAAGAAGAACTCATGTTTAATATCGCTATTTATGCTATCATGTGTTGTCTGGAGACATATTCTCCCCCTATCCACACCGCTTAATTTTTTCTGTATTACATTATCATTCTCAGTTGTATGACTGGCTCTATACTACACTCAACTACTAGAAATTAGATTTCAGCCATCAAGTCATTGATTTGCCTTGCCTTGAAATATGTTTCTGGGAATCACCACTATCCAGACACAGTAGTTCTGGGAATTAAATTGAAAAACAGCCAGTCAAATAGGAATATATGAATAGAAGAAGAATCCATATCCAGAGCTATGAATGCTTCTCTCTTGCTTTGTACACAACATCAGTTCTGAAGGTCCTAGATCAGTCAGGATGTAACAATCAGCTTGCAAATATATATGGGGCAAAACTTCAAGCTTCTTCTAAAGTATAAATAAGTCAGTCTATAAACTAATTTGATGAGGATTGTACACCAGCAGAAAATACACCATGTAGGACAAATGTATTTTAAATAAGGATGCCAGAGTCTCTGAGTCCACGACCAGAGACAGGAAGGATGCACACATTGCCCGTTTCTAATCACTAACATGTCTGACTCTTTCTATGGGGATATTTTTCTCTGGTTATTACAGAGTCAATCACATGTGCTCTCCAGGCACACAGAACAAGAAATGTTTTCCTTGTGGCCAGTATTACTTCTGCTCTTTTCTATATTCATTTTGTGACATCTGGGTTCAGTATTTTTTCCCGCTGAAATTTTTGAAGATGTATCTTATTTTAGCCTCACCTGTAATTTTCTCTAGCATTATTATTTTGTATAATATGTTTTATATATTCTTTTTTCACATAATGTTCAGCTTTATGAAATCTAATCAGGCTTGGTTGCTATGTGATCATGTTGTGTTTGCCTATATTCTGTCTCCTGCATTATTTCTACAGCCTTTTAACTCTAATACCCTGCCACAGTGCTTCTAAATCACTTTATCCCAAAATCAAATTACAAGAAAAAGCTGGAGGAAAAAAAACCTCTCTCATTCTCCTGGATGATTCTGTTTGCTTTTCCTTATAATGTGCATCAGTTTATTAATATAGCTCACAGATTTTATAGCTTAGCTGTGTTTCTTCTAAATAAAGCAGATGAAAAATCCTGCATGACTGTAATAGTCTAATTGTGCGTTTAGAGAAACACAAGTTAAGAATCCAAGAGATAAGCTTCTCATAGGAAAAGTAATCCGTTTACAGTGCACTTTTATGATATGTGTTATTTAAAAAATAAATAAATAAAATGAAGCACTTTAAAAGGATTTAGGATATCAAATAATTTTATGGCTCACTTATTAAAAGTTCCCATGAAACACTGTAAGTTGTAGCATTGGCACTGAAATGACTATGAAAGTGTCCCAACACATCTGTCAGCTAGCAAGTAATATCTTTATCTTGCAGGGTAGACTGTGTCATAAGAGATGTTACATGAGATAAAACTTGCATATGGGAACAAAAGTGTTGGAACAATATTAAAATAGCAGTAGTAAAAAAGCAGGCAGAATATATATAATGGTTTATGTGCATATTGTATATTTATATAAACACAGGTATTTAATGAAACATAATACAGAATCTATGCATGTAAATGTGCATAAGTATATATATGTGCATGCTTTTCAATGTATTGCAAAAATATTAGATGATTCAGGATTTCTTAAAATAAGATGTCTTCAGTTATTCTGAGTACATTATTTCTCTCCTGTATTATTTATTTAGACAGACTTTCTGAAGGATTTTTTTCTGTGTGCTTCAAATGCAAATTCAGATGCAAATTATCTCAACAACATGCCAAGATTAGCAGCACCCCACACAGATTGTGCAGAGGGAACGCACAATTTTTCCAAATTCCTTAATAAATCCACTCAAAAAGCAAGGTTTCCCTTGGCTGAATTTGAATCCCAGAAGAGAATGCTCATTTTCAGTAGCTGATCAAAAGATTTATTTGAGTTATAGTCTCTCTTTTGATTCCACCACCATACAAACTCTGAACATCTTGCTCAGTGACGCAGAAGACAGCATAAAGTAATTCAAACTTCTATCACAACTTGCACCATCTTTTTTCTTGGCTTCCATGAGTGATACTCATCATTCAGCTACCCAATTTTGAGATCCCTCATGCTGCAAAAAAACTGCAATGCATCTTTTACAATATATAGTAGAAGAGAAACTCACATGCAGTATTGCTGCCATCCTTTTGTTTTCAAATTACTGCCTGGCACCACCTCTAAGCCACTGTTCCAGATGCATAACCAGAGACTCTGTTCAGGTGATAGAGAAGAGAGACATACAAGTCATTGCTTCTTTTGACTGGTAACACAAATGTGTCAAGTCAGGTACATCTTACATCATGCTCTTGCCCATGACTTAATTTGTGTTGTTTTTAATGTGCCCACATGAATCCAATCAATGGCTCTTAAGTATCTGCAGTAAAGTTTATGAATGTTCAAGTGATGACAACATGCCACAACATCAAAACTGTTTTGGATTTCTTTGGCCAAATCCCTGAATTTTTTTTTTCTCAAGGCTTCTTGTGATGTGGGGAAGGGGATGCAAGGGGAGCAAGCATTACTAGCCAGATGGGCTCTTATGGAATGCTAACTCCATTTTAGTTGGGTTTTAGTTACTCATGAAATACAAAGCATAACACCAAGAAAAGGAATCAAACCCAAAACCAGAATAAAAAGCCCAACACATTTATCTTTTAAGATGTTGTTTCACTTTATTCTTCCTCATTCTTCCACAACTCTGAAAAGTTGTTGAATATTTCTGAAAGTCATGGAAGGTAAGAAATTTGGAAAATATAAATTCTAAAGCAGATATTTTGAGTACAACATTGTAGCATTATAGGCTACCCACCAATTAAAAACATACAGAAACTGTTGCTCATGACAAAGTAATGTGGTTTCCCATATAAAATTTAAAAATGTGATAGCAGTTGAGGACCAACAGCTGAATAAAAGTTTATTTTATATATTACTGAATTTTTTTCTATTTGAATTATAGTGAGAATTTCCCCAATGTTTGTATATGCATGACTGCCACAGTAGGTGGTTTGTGTTAATATGGATTTAGTTTTGTACATATAATAAACGCATAATTACTTCAAGCCAAATATTTGTTCATTGCTGTAGGAATACAATAATTTAAATGTAATTATATTGTACAGACCCTGTTCTCCCCCTGACTAAAGTCAATTGAGTTCGTAGTAGTTGATTACGATGGTTGGATCTGGTTCAGTTATGTGAAGATAACAAGGATGAAAGTGAGCCCTGCAGTTTGGAGAGGATGAGAACCTCAGATCACAGTACTTTCAATCACCATTTTGGAGACTCCACAGTACTGAACACTAGGACCTTGATAATTCATTTACTCAGTGGTACTGTCTAATGAAAACTGCACAGTGATGTAAGCTTGGCTTTTGGAACAAAATTTGCATTGCAGCTACAAAAAATCTTTTTCAAGTGCACCAAAGTGCTGTTCTTTACAAACTAGCATTTGCTTATGGAAACAGCATTCTTTTCACCAGTCTTTTTATAGGTTGGAAGTCTTTTATTTTCTTTTTCTTTCCTAGTATAATTATTCTGAAAAACTAAAATTGTTCTTTCCTACTCTCTCTACTTCCTTCTTTTTCCTTCAGCTTTCTTCCATTTGAGTTCTTTAACTCTTATAATTATGTCACCTCTTGGAAAGATGAGTAAATGTATGGGAAACATAACCACTAGTGCCAAGTCAGAAGAGATTACCATGAAGAAACAAGCCAGTGGCTTGGATTCAGAATTGACATTTTCACCCTTTGAGATCCTGAGCATATCTTTGTAGGACATAACCTCCTAAAAAAAGCTAGGTTTACTAATAGCTCTCTCTTATAGAATGGAGATACAAACAAGCCTGCTATACAAAGTGGCAAATTTCTCCCTGACTTTTATTGGAGATCCCTTTTCTGTGTCTTCAAAGATATCAATAGTGCTTTTTGCCACAACACAACACTTGAAACATTTATTTGGGAAACAATAAACTGTGCTCACTAATTTCTTGTACAAGACAGTGCTCTCCTAGAACCTTCTATTCTATATCTTTTAAGATGTATTTTTTCTTGGATATTTTTTCCTGCATTTGATTGTACTATACAATGTTTTCCATCTTGAGTTGAGAATTGTGTGCTTCTTTCAAATATTATTTAGAATGGACACATCACTGACCTTTTTCTTTCAATTACAGAACAGAAATAATTATTGGATTATTTGAGGAGTTAGGCATGTCCAACTGTGCTGTTTCCTGTAAATAATTAAGAGGCTATCTTAGTATTTTCAGGACAAAAGCTTCAATCTCTTTGTTAAGTGAGATAAAATGCATATTTGGAATGAATAGTTCTAATTATGAAAATGTACAGTGGTTCCTGGACTCTGGAAACAGAAATGTCCCTATGTAATCCTTATCCCACAGAGTGCACAGTAATGTCTAACCATCGTCCCACAGATTTAAAGCTCCTCACCAGAAGAGCCTGAAGAAGGGCTCAGGTCTCTTGACTTGTGTTTGCTATGGAATATGTATAAAGTCCATTGTATAGGTAATTATTCTGCTGTTAAAAGGACCAGCTAAGATACAATATGAATATATGTATATATGCTCTTTGAATTTATGATCAAACCACTCTTACCTAGAGTCCTAGAAATTAAATACATTCTTAGAAAAGAAATCCCATCACACAGTTCAACATTATCTTTGAAGTCTAACACATTAACAAGAGTTTTAGAAGAACTTTGAACCCTCAGACTTTTCTGTTCTCTTCATAAAATTTATTAAACTTGACACAGTTTTTACCTTTTTCCCTAGTATTTATCTGCTGTTTTAAATGCAGTAAAAATACAGAAAGAGAGGTGGAAAGATGGGGGAAGAGAGAAATCCTTCCTCTGTGAGTTAAACAGACAGCTGCATCAGCTAATTGTGTATCCATTGCGCTTAGGCACCGAGAATGTTCTCTGTCCCACTAAACAGGATGACACCCCCAAATCCACCCCTGTGTCATGTACATATTCACACTGAAATTGAAAAACAAAGATACAGCAACATAGCCCTGGGCAGATTTGGGAAAGTTAGAGGAGGACATGCACTGAAGGAGAAAACAGCTCAGTCCAAAGCTCTCCAAGACTACTATCACTTTACAGGGGTTAATTCCATTGGCCAGCAGGCAGGCATGGTAGGTTTTTCCCATGCTGGAGCTGTCAATGCCAGAAAGTCTGCTGACTGCAGTGGGTGTGTTCCTTTTCCCTCCAGCACTGTCAGAAAAATCCTTTCCCTCCATATTTTCTGACATGTAAGGACCCAGTTATAAGAGGTTGTAAGCAGAAGGGAGAAATGGGGGCAGCATCCTTATTCTGACCCTCTAGAGAGAATGTTTTCCACTGAGTATTTTGCTGATTTTAATACTTCTGGAGTTAAAGCAAGGAGAGCTCTGGCCATCTGGCTACATAAAAAATTCATTCATCAGGTAAACTGTTAGGGAGGAAGTTACTGGGACACGTCATGATAAATTATAAATTTATCTATTTCCTAATAACAGACAATATTAATTTTACATTTTAGCTGCACGGTTGTCCTACAACAGTCAAAGAAAGTACAAATGTATCAAATGTCATGCTGGTTATGAACTGTCAAAATATTGCTGCAGACCATTACAGCTTCTGCAGAATCCATGAAAAATTCTGTCATGAAGAAAAATCCTTCTGAGATTTGTTTCAGGCAAAAATATAACTGATTTTTAAATAGTTTAGAGAAAAAAAATGCTAAAAATACTTATTGTTTCCAAATGATCACAGCATGGTTGATAGAAATATAGTCTTGAATAAGGAAATAACACTTATTTAAGCAGCTTGCGAAGAACGTATTTGTCATGCTTCAATAAAATCTATGCTTGATGCTTATTAATTTTCCAGTTCACTTTGGGGTCTTAATGAAATTCTTTGGCATTTAATTTGAAGTTGGGAACTGAATTTTCAGAATTATGCAGAATTTTATGATGTTTAAAAGTCGGCTTTGCAAAGCATTCAGTCTGATTTTAAAGTTTGTACCAAATTCTACTTTCAGCATAATTTTACTTACATTTATTGACATGCTTGAGATTACAAATGTTAGCCCTATAGATTATATCTGAGAAAGGGCCATTGTAGGATATTTTTTTCCTTGCAAAGATGTCATATTTGAATGACTTAATGGCAGAATGTAAGTTATTTTGAGTAATAGCATAAAATTATTGGGCATTAATATGTAGAGATAAATTGTTCTCATCAATTGAGAACTCAACAGCAATTCTTTGCTGCTGCAAAAAAAAATTTCTTTGCTGTACATTACAAAAAGAAGTAGGTAGTTTAGCATGCCTAACAATCTATGAAGGACTGAAATACCTGTAGTTTAGTGACATCGTGCAAAGAATTGCTCTGTATATATCAGGATGTCATAGGGTATAGCTGAGAAATTAAGCACTGCTCTTCTTGAAAAAACAATTGTTGGATAAAAAGGAAAGATTATATACATTAGTAAACAAAGTAATTATACATATACAATTTTACATTAGTAAACAAAGATTATATACATTAGTAAACAAAGTTAAAGATGGTCTTTTACTGGATTTTTTCAGTATTGCTAATGAAAGTTGCATTGGCTGTCCAATAGGCCTACCACTTGCTCTGAAACTTTAGGTGAAACAGGGCAGAGAGGGTGTCTACTTCCATCTCTTTCTGCATACATCATATGTTGCTCACTGGAGGCTGGTGAATGCAACAAAATAATATCTATGAATGTTTCACTGAGTTTGAATTAGTTTCTTTTCTTCTTATACTCTTTCTTAGCTGGTTTTTTTTTTTCAAGAGAGGTATGTGTGCATTGCATGGATATTTGCAGAAAATACATTTTATGTGGGGCTATTCCAAGTTTTTATGTGAGTACATTTTATATACTGCAGTAAACCACTTCAGAAAACAGAGTATGTGTTTCCATACAATACAGGCACAGCAGTGATTGAATGACTCGAGATAGACTGGCTGGTTAAATTATGTGCAATTACACTTCATGAATGAGAAGAGAGAAAATAAATCCCATCATTTCAGGTATGTTTCTTCGGGTAAATTTAGTAGTAAATTCCCCCTAGGTTTTCAGTCTGCCACCACTTCCTATGTCAGTTTTTCTCTGTGGCAGACTTAAACCCTTAGTCATTTACAGTGTACTTTTCTCCTATGAGAGAGTCATGCTTCTGTAATTAGAGATCAGACATCACCTAGCGTGACTGTAGTGGCCAGTCACAACTAAGCAACTTAGCTCATGTTCTTAACGCCTGCTGCTGAAAATTCCTAAGGAGCCATACATATTATCTCATAAACAATAAGAAAGTTACAGTGACAAATCTTTCCTATCCGGTTCTCAATCCTCTGTTCACCTGAATACTCTGAGCAAAGAACAGCCTACCCCTGCCTTTGCTGGAAAAGAAATCACAAGCTCACAAAAATCACCTTAAACAGATGGAGGGAAGGTTCTAACAGATACCAGAAGAAGACTAGAAATAATAGTGGCGATAAGCAGTAAAATACAAGGCATAACCTTTAGGAGAAAGAAATATACAACATATACTTGTTATAATAGAATCAAACTAGAAAAAAACCCATGCTGTTAAGGTAGGTCTGAAATTAATGAGTAGCAATAAGACTTTGGTTTTCCTAAGAGAATATATTAAATAACATATCAAAAGATCCATGTGATCAACTGATCAGTGTGACCCAGGAATGGTGTGATGTAGAGAAAATAATCTAAATTTCTGTCTGTTATCTGTTCAATAAAACTAGTAATATAGGTTTTGTCTTATATATAAATAAAATATTATTTGTATTTGAAGATAGGGACCCTTAATTCCTACAAATTCTAATTTCATTTTCTTTCAGATATCTTTTCCTGTAAATCTTTTGCTGAAATCCATGTTAAGCTTTCCTGCAGACAGCCTTTTTTTCATGGTCTTCCTCATACCTCTTCCTAATCCATGTCTCTGCTCTGTGTGTCTGATATTTCCAGATGAAACTCTACCTGGCACAGACAGATGTACTCATTCTCTAGTATTTTGGAGAACAAATCATCTGACCTAAAACATAAACTCTATTCATATTTATCACACAAACAAGAAATACCCTTGTGGTGAAGGGGTGAGTTTTATTTTTTGCCAACACATTTGCAAAGCTCATTAGTGATGTCGTCTTTAATGTAGCTCAAATCCTTTATTTGTTTCATCTTATCAAAATAAATGATTGCTTATTTCTCTACTTGTTACTCAGAGGTCTATGGTAAAAGCCACTGAGCATTCTTTTTTACAATGTAGATTACCTAATATACTGATTGATTTGGGGCTGGTTGGCTTTCTGATTCTACCCAAAAGAGAGTGATAAACCTCCTAGATTAATGCTAAAGTGTTACAGGAAGTAGTTCCTTTATGTATTGCCTACTTTACCAATAGTACTCAGAATTTCCATCTGTTCCATATCTTCTTTGCTTTCCTTTCTAATGGTCACTATTTGCTACCTTCCAAAATACCCCAAAACCTAGAGTGGAATTTTGAAATCAGCTCCCAGATTTTGAGCTGTACATATAAATATTTATTTTTCACATCTGTTTTTCTTTTCTCCATGTGTAGGAGAATGACACAATAGAGTGCATTGAATTAACAAAAAGGTAAACTTTCAAGACTGCAGAGGTCACCATTCTGTAAGAATGCTGTATAATTTCTCTGTACTCCAGAAGACAGTTAACATTAGCATATCACCACAGTCTATTTGATGGACTTTACCATATTTTTACCACACAAATATTTATACATGCTTGCCAATCATTGCTTGATTTCCCAATCTGTGAAGCCAGACTACTGAGATCCCATATTTTTGAAAGCCCTTTTTTATCCCACTGTAAGACAAAAATACTTTGACTTTTACACAGGTCTGTCATTAGAAGTTGCCTGAATTAACCTTAATGTCTGTGCTGCTTTCATGAGTCCAGGCATTTCAAGAAAACTGGTAAAATGCTTATGGATCTTCCCTAGGACAGTCTCAAGCACAGTGATCACAGGTGTACAGGGGCAGGGAAATGACAGAACAAGAGTGTGCACCCTCTTGGTTTCCTCCATTGTGTGAATTAATCTCCTAGGAACTACATCTTAACAATGTAGTGCCTGGCACACTTAATTCATAGAGTCCCTAACCTTTACCTGGGGTCTAGAGCAGAATGGATGTATTGTAAAGGATAACTTTTAGCAGCCTAAAAAAGGTATGACACTGACTTAATTTAATCACTGACTTTTTCTGTGGGGAATTCCAGTAGCCAAAGATTTCTCTCAATCAATTCTACCTGTTAAATGGAGATAAAATCTGTCTAGGGATTGTCTAGGGGATCAGTTTGCTGCATAAGCAGTGCAGAAATCTGCTGAAATGGTTAGGGAGCCACAGCAGACTGTATATATGCAGGAAAGTGGACAAGATGTTTGCGTACAGGATTTCGCCTATCTTCCAGTATCAGATGTGTTTGCTAAGAACTCTATGCTATATCATTGTCTCCAGACTGGTAAACCCAGACTTTCTGGTCAGTTGAAAAATGTGGATTTGGCTGTTTTGGCATACCATTATGATGGAAGGTTATATTGTGATTCTTACACAACTTGTGGTTCCCCCAACATAAGCATCAAGGAGTGGGGCATTTGAGGATGTGTAAACTGAATGGACAAATTAGGGACAAGAGGAATATTCATCAGGTTTTGCATCATGGCTTGTGGGACTGTGGAACCCAACCTGTGCTTATAGCTGCTTAATAGTGCTTTTATTTAATTGCCTGCTTACTCAAATGAATATTGGTTTAATATTTTTGCATGCTGATTTTGCTTGGAGATCAGGGTTGCAGTAGCAACCAAGTCAGTTTAACCTTGGGATTATATTTGCCCTTGCTTGTTTAGCTGGCAGCCATTCTCTGTATACACACATCCTCTCTTTTCAATGTTGTCCTGCCCTAACAATCTTAAATATCTTTTCTTTATGAATGTTTGATCTAGCTAGTGATGACATAGTTACCAGGTGGAATAGAAGCTGAAATGTTTGTCTTTTCAGACAATTAGCCTTCTTCAGGGGGCAAAGAAGCCTTATTCTATATTCCAGTGTAAAATAGCCTGCTATGATACATATTCATGGTTTTGAAGTGCTCAGAGTATTTGATCTTGCAGACTGCTTTGTATTAACAACTCCCAATGAAGTCAATAGGAACTGAAATACATTGCTCAGATATGCAATATCTAGGATATGGTTAAGTTTTGAATATTGAAATATGCAACCTGAGGATACATCCTCCTGTCAATTAGGTTCACTTCTGTTATGCATCACATGTGAAAGAAAGGACATGATCACATACACCTGGGGGAACTGTTTACTTAAATTACTGTTTTACATGTAATTTAAGTCTTTTGGCAATAGCCTATAATCTCCTTCCCAGACCCTGTTTGATTGCAGTATGCAAATTTGCAGCTTTACTAAACAAAGGGAATACAACAACTCAACATTTTGTGGTTTCCTAGGTTAGATTTCTGGGAAATGTGGAAATACTGCTTTTCAAATGCAATAAAATCTCCAGAAACTATATAACCTTCTGCTTAGTAGCAAATCAAGCAGAGAGCACATGGATAAAATATCCCTTTTCTCAAGTTCTTTTGCTGACTTTTTTTCCTAATGCTTTTTTCCTGTCCTGCAGCAGTCACCTGGAATGTTAAAGAAGGATAATTTATTATTCATACTTATTTCTTATATTCTCATAGAAGAATGCCAAGTTTATCTACAGTAAAAGAACCCAAATCCTGGATCAGAAGGTCAGACTAGCATTTTGTGTTGGCAGGTGCTGAAAACTTCTCAGTAATCCTGGTTGAAGAAAGGGAAAAGGAGGCTTCAAACTCAGTAAATGCTAGACTTTCTGGAATTGAAGGATTCTTATAGAGGTTTGAGAATGGAGAAATAATCAAGATGACTTCCTTATGCTCAATCTGTCAAAAATGCTCATCTTTTTCAATTAAATCTTTTCACAGTGTTCTGCATGGTCTGAAATGGGTTCAGCTAATACAAAAGCAAAATGCTGTAGAATACATATGCTAGTTCGTGCCTGTGAGCACAATTTCACCAGACCTCCATTAACCACCTTTCAAAATTCATACTGCAGGCCTCTGAAAAAAGTCACATGTTCTTTTTTCAGCTATAAAAAAAATTTATTCAATACAGAACACACAGAGAAAATAACAAAAAGAACTGCTTCCAGTCTAGTTGTGCAATTGCACATGTTTGAGTTGCAGCAGAATTTTAGGCCAAGAATGTGTCTCATCAGAGACCAAATGACATTTGAGTGTCAACTGGTCTGAGTGTTTCTACCTGCTTCATTTCTTCATGCTTATCTCTTCATATACTTTGTCCATCCTATGAAAGATCTTGCACATTCCACCTAAATACTTATCTTTACTACTGTGTGAACAGGTCTTCTCAAAGCATCAATCAGACATTCTAATGTTTAAATTCATTTATACACATCTCTATATATGCATATACATTCTAGTCTAATGGCCTTTTCTTAATGCTGCCATACACACATGTCCTCAGGCACTCCCATGATTGTCTGGCAGGACTATCTGACCCTATGTTTATATATCTCTCTCTCTAATGTACTACATAAACATACATTTATATATTATATATTCAAATATGGACATCAGGCAATCACAGACCAATATGAAACCATGTGGGTTCCGTTGTTTAACAAAATGGCAGCTCCCTGCCATCAAAAAGTGTCTAAAACTAAGCAGTGTCCCCATGTGCAGGTCGGGGAAGGGGCTTCTGGCTTTGGTGTTCTGGGTAAAGCAAGAGGGGTGGCTGCTCCAGGCAGTCATGACAGACAATGTGAGTAGGGGAAAGGGAATGACTGCTGGGGCAAATGGCCTGTGGGTTTTGAGGGAGCAGGGTGGGATTTCTGTCAGACACTGGGGACAGGGTGCCATCAGTTCTTGCTTGGTTATCAGTGCTATCTGTACTACTGGCCAACATGCAGAGAAAAATAGCAAAATATTCAGAAGACGGAAAAGATATTGAGGGATTTTTCTTTTTCTAAAAAAACTGTACGTTTTTGTTGAGGCTTGCAACGTCTTCTTTATCATGACAGAGTGCATTTTTCTCTGTGCCACAACTCAGTTTGCTTTCTCCATCTTTCAACAATTCAATAGACTGTTTAGTTTTGAATAATGTTTTACTGGTTAAACCAGAATAAGTGTAGTAAAGTTGTCATTTATTGTGTTTCCTCCAGATATAAAATACACTGGTCACATGACGTGAATGTTTTTGAAGTCTGGAATAACAGACATTTTTGACTTTTTTTGTGGAAGCAGAAATATTTTTTAAATTATTTATATTCTTTCACAACATTTGCAATAAGTGATATATGAAAGTAATGAAATAATCAACAAATAAAATGTACTTACATATTTTGATCTCCCAAGCCTGTGACGCATTCACTTTCATTTTTAGTAATGAGGTAACTTGTGTATAATCGTATGTTTAGATTGCATACTACATTTTTAACTGTATCACCCTCTAGAAACAAATGCCCTAGAATTCTAAGACTAATCTTATTTCTGACTTCTGTATGTGATGCCATTAAAATTTACTCTCACTAAGCCAGCTGCAGTATCAGGGTTTATTAATCATCTAAATAAGCTTAGCTTTACAGAAAAAAAAATAAAAATAAGACAGTTGCCTCTGCAAATCCTACAAATATGCAGCTCTTTACAACTCCCCTTTGCCATCCATCTAACCAAAATTTGAACCTGATCTAGCAAACTGTACACAACTGTTCCTGTTATGCAGCTTATTCCCTCATTTCTAAAAAGATATTAAGGATAATAGAGATTAACTAGTTAGTAGAAAGTTTATCACCTGTGCCCTTTGCATTATATTAGATACTCCCTTTTTATATATATAACGGATTTGCTAAGAATTTTGTGATGTTGATTTTTACTGTACTTATTCTAGATAATTACATGACCCAGTTTTCAGCTGAATTTTAGAATCGCAGAAAAGATGCATGTAGGTTTCAAGTGATGGGGTTTTTTTTAGAAAAAATAGAAAATATGAAACTCAAATCCCAAATTTACTATACATTATTCTTTTATTACAGCATGTCTGAAATAGTTCTCGAAATTATGTGGGATGCATTAATACCTCGCAAAAATTAATTACTCATTGTTTGTTATCCAATCTACAAATATTGCTTGTTATCTAATTTGTAATCTATTTTGCATCATTCTACCTCTTACAGCATTTTGGTTTGGACTACTTACCCCAGTATTTGGCTGCAACCAAAACCAGTATTGAGTGCTTGCTTTATGTTCTCAATAAATCCACCAATCTGCAAGATCAAATTAAAAGGATGAAGGGACATCTAATACAATACTGTTCATATATCATTTTTCTCAGGTATTTTGCTACTGGAATATCTATGTTCTAAACACAAATACAAGGCTCATTCATGCCAGTACTGTACCACCAACCACAATGAACTCTCAAAAGCATGCTAAAAGCCTCTTTTATGGAAGAGAATAAGAAAACATTAAGAAATACATGCTAACACCCACATCAATTCAGCCTAAGCAGACCCAGAACACAGAGACTGATGCATTTGCTCAAGTACAAATGTAGGGAAGAGAACTGCCTCAGACACACATCCTTTGCAAGTCCTCTCCGTGCGGATGGAGGAGAAGGTCTTGGACAGTACCAGATTGTCCAAGCCTGGAGGGTGAGGTGAGGCCCTTCTGGGCCTCCAGAAATGTTCCCTTCTCTCTTGTTATGAGCAACACAGCTAAAAGTCATACAGCTTCATGCACCACTTGGAAGGCCCAAAGGAATCAGTTTGTTGCTTTGGGGAAGTCTGTGACTACAGTGATACTGATGAAAAAGATCTCTTGATTCTTTGAGTCAAAAAATAACCCTGAAAAAATTAGAGATAAGAGAGATAGGTAAAGGAGAGAAAGGAAGGAGAAACAGACTTCTGAGTACAAAACTTCCCAGAGTGATACATCTGGGATTATATTGCTTTTTGTTCTATGACATTGAGACAAACAGGACCATATCTGCCAACCTGGTGTAGTAAGTAATTTACCTGTTACTCCAATTACAATAAGGTATCTCAAGAGAACAAGAATGCCACTGATTTATCTCTGATCATTCCAGGTTTTTTAGCTTCTCTAGCTCAGATAAAAATAATAGCATAAACAAAAAATACATTACCATTAATAATTTAAAGCTCTTTTTCATATGTAGCACATAGACAGGCATCCAGTAGAAAAATAATTGGAGAACAGAATGTTAAATTGTTGAAAAAATCATTAATAAACTCTTTAAAATCAAGTCAGACACTCTTCATCTATTTTCCAAATCTGAAAATTAATGTAGTTTCTAATTTGAAAGATTCTCATGTGAGAATATCCAGCTGGGCTTTCATTTCCACAAGTACTTTTTGTTCTACGATAAGGTAGTAAATAAACAAGTACTAAAATTTTCCAACAAGTATATATCTGACATTTTAAACAGGCTTGAGTAGCACCTACTGGGAATAATCAAATTCCTTAAACAATTAGGCATAAAAAGCAGTGCATTTTGGGCCAGTTTTCATATACCTTGGGTAGTGGAATAAAATATTATACTCAAGACCCAAGTGATTCTAGTCTACTGTGAAGTATAATAATGGTCCTGAAATGCACAATGCCTAGAGCAGATTATTGTCATTAAAATTTAGAATTCATGCAGAAAAACAATGGAGTCTCACTAGACTCTTTTGATAATGGTTTGACATTACAATCTGAAAGTTAAATCTGGAAATCTACATTAATTTTGCAGTAAAGTGTAAAGGCTTCATTTATTGTCAGATCTCCCTTTGTCTTTCTCTTGATACCAGCTTAGTTGTGATTTTTGTCAAACAGAAGAGCTTCTGTTCTGGGCAATCACACAGCAGTTAGTTGACAACTGGAGCAGAATCTGATGACTTGCACAGTCCTTTATGGAAGAATAGCTCAGATATGTTTGTGTTGTCACTGGTTATTATTTCAAAAATAGTATTTTAATCAATGCAAATATAGTTAGCAAGCTCTTCCACAACAGAATGCTTTGTGGCTCATATTATTTTCTGCCTTTGGCCAAAATTGTGGATGAAAACCCTGCAGTACTGTCTTCAATACAATGTAAAAGGAAATAACAATCAGCTAACAATGTTTAGTTCTTTACAGGTGTACAAAAATATCCATGAGACTTTGTTGTTGCAAATGGATCCCAAGAATCAGTTGAAGTGGTTACTGCTTTACACTTGCCATAAAACACAGCAGCACAAATCCTGTTGTGAAATACTGAGAATAAAATATTTATATAGTTGTTATCTGTGCTTCATAACAATTGCAATTTGCATGCACATAGTTTTCCACAGATTATAATTCTGAACTACTGATAGAATTAATCAGCCATTCATTCCTCATGTAGGAAATAATCTAAAAGTTTGTAAGACTAGACTTTCTGAAAGAAAATTTTTCTGGAATTGGAAAAATGGACTTTTAAGAATGAGTCATAGAGATATTGCTATTGTAGAAGTATTAGGATAATAAAATAAAATAAATAATTTTTAAAAACTTTTGTCTTGCATTATGCTATCTTGTAGCAATGTTTTGGAATTTGGTATGTCTTACTAAGAAAAATGTGAAGTGTCTTTAGAAAAAGCTATTTTATTGCTACAAAATCCTTTTTTTTTAGAAAGAATTATATGAGAGGTATTTACAGAAAATTATATATTCATATTTTTCATTAAGACACGCTTAACTTTTTCTTCTATATAATGCCTTATCTTTCAGTGGAAGAATCCTTTTGTATTTTTGGATACAATTTCAAAAGACTGTTTTAAAGGTACAAAAGACAGAAATTACAATTTGCAAGGAAGACTCGTGTATGAGCAAGCAGAGGAAATTATTAGAAAAGGGATTAACAAGTTGCTGACTAAGCTAATAAGAATTCTCAACTATCAGAAGAATTAGATATGTATTTTGAAGGGAAAATGGATATAAATGTCTCTTCCTCTTATTTAGTATACAAAGACAGCCTATTGCATATCTCCAAACACTGCAGCAAGAAACTAGAGTAGATTTTCTAACCGTGGCATCTAAATCATATAGATTTCCCCATCTTAACTTGGTGAAAACACACCTCCTTTCATCCATGTCAAGCAAGCATCTGTGAGGATTGCTGTTGCTTTGGTTAGAGAATGATGTTGCCCCCTACCAAATTATGTTTCATTCATTAATGGGAGAATTTCCAGAAAGGGAGGATGTACATGTGTTTGTAGTCACTTCAGCGAGATCATATCTGTAGAGTTTGAAAAACAGTTTTCATTGAAATGAAATGTGCATTTGGGTAGTCACTGTGAGCTTTAGAGGAGATCTTTGAATTGGGAAAATGCTTGAACTGTAACAATGTTGTCCTGCATTTTCTGTTGCGGGGAGGGGTGTCTTGCAAGTTGAAGTTTTGCTGTCTAAGGCAATGGTCTTTCACTTTTGTGGAAAGCATTAGGCAAATGAATCTTGCAAGAAACACTTCAAGAAAAAAATATTTGATTCTGCTATTAACAAGGATTTATATGATCGGTTTAATAGTCAATGTACTAGAAATATACATTGGAAACTTACATTTTAAAAATTATTTAGGTGGAAATAACCAGCAGAGTTTCTGATTTGTTGTATTAGTTTGAAAACAAACCAGATCCTGATCGCAAGTCAGGATTAAAATTTAATAGGAAAATTAAAAATAAGTGAAATAATACATGGAAAAAGCACTGACAAAGTCAGATACAACCTGACACCCTCTTAGGGTGATGGTAGCAGTCCAAGTAGTTCAGTTGAAGCGGTGATCCTGTAGAAGGTCTGGTCTCCACTTGAAGGTCCAGCAGTAGCTCCTGTCCTCTGGGAATCCAGTAGACAGGGTTACCTGTGCAGTTCAAAGCCAAGTTTTATCCAGGTGGGAATGCTTGGCTCCTCCCTCCTGGGCAGAGCATCTCACAATAAGACGAGATAATTCCATGAGTCATGGTGGTTTCTTGATGGCTCATTAACAGTTATCAGGGATGAGTCATAGCAGGAGATAACAGCTAACGCTCCACAGCTGGTGGTAATAGAATATTTAAATACATCTGTATTGTAACCTGGGACATCCATCTATATCTATATCTATCTCTATCTCTATCTCTATCTATCAATCTCTCAGAATATATATATATTTATATGAGAAAGGATATATATTTATATTTATATAAATATTTCATATTTATATGAAAAAAATATATACATGAGACATATGTATAAATAATATTATTATATTTTATATAATAAAATATATATATATAATTTTATATATTTTTATATATTTTTATACATTTTATATTTATATGTATATATATATATATATGAGAATCAGTACTATTCTGAAAAAGACTTGTTTTCAGGCCAAACATTGGAAACTTTTCATTGCAATTTTTGAGTTCTAGTCAGCAAATTTTGCGGTAGAATGAACTTGGGATCAGGAAAAAGGACTCTGTGGAAGCCCCTGAACTGAGGGACATTCATTGTCTCTGATCAGCCCTACCAATTCATCTACAGTCAAGAGCCTCTTGCCAAACTTCAGTCTTTTCCTGCAGGCCTTGTTTCATCTCAAGGTAAGCCAAAGCTTGGGGGGAAAATTGCCTATCTAAGCCTGGCATGTGTTTTAGACTCAGCAAGAAACTGAAATTGGGCCCTGGAGCTAGGAGACAGTCCTATGCAGCAATCTGTGAAAATAGTACCCTCTCCACATTATTATACGTCTATGTCAACTGGTTTTAAAAAATCTGAGCACACATTACCATACGAATAGGTATTTCTCCCAGCATTTCCAAATTTACTTTTATTTCAGTCCCCTAAAAGTGTAGGCTCTGTTTCCATGTTCAGAACTGGATCTAGTGTATTGCAGAAGATAAGTGGTCAAATGTGGATTTTGCCTACTTCTGATACAAGCAAATCACTGCCAGCGTTGCACAGCTGTTACTGCATAGCCTATGAAAGCAAGTTATGGTCAATTTAGCTTGCTTTATGCAGTAAAATTGCAAATGGAGTTTAGTATTCTGAAATAAAATCTTTGGTAAGAAGTGGTTTGGTATATGAACCAAGAGAAAAAGCTTGATTTTTTTTTTCTGGTTACTGGAAGGGAAAGGGCTGGAAATCTTTTGTTTTGACATGTAGACTTAAAATATTAGCAATAACCAATAAAGCATGAATATATGTAGAAAGTAGATAGTCCTACATTGACCTTTCCTATCATATTTTCATGTTAATAGTGGTCTATAAATACAAATATAAAGTAGACTTTCAAAAGGGAAAATTTTCAGCAGTGTTGCAATTTTTATTTTCTTTGGCAAATACTCAGAGGTAGTCAAATCTTCACCAGGATAAATTTCTAGTATTTCAGTTGCATGCAAGGACTTAAAAAGAATATGTACTATATCATTAAAACTCAGATAAACTAAAAGATTGAGTTTAACCAAAAGAAAGGGATCACAGATTATATTCTAATACTGCTTTTATTATTTTCTAAAAAAAACCACTTTCTTGAATTTCTGAAATTGCTATTGGTTTGTTGGTTTGTTTGTTTGTTTGTGATAGGTTTTTTGTTTGTTTCACATTTCAGTTGCATGAGAAAGCTTCATTAATCCCAGGAAGATGAAGAGCTGAACTAACATGATTTCATTGCTAGGATAGTATTTTTTCTCCTTCAATGATCTGTATCAGCCCTTCTGTTCTTTCCTTCTTACTTAGTACTGCCACAATGGTTGCCATCAACATGGGCATGGGATTTTCTGAAATTATTTACCTGAGAAAACAGAGCAGATATCTGAATAAATGCAGTAGAAGCCTTTGTTCCAGGTGGTTTTTTCCATCATAGAAACATTACTTAGAGTCTTCCGACTGAAGATTCATTGTTTAGCTGTGCCTTCTGCTGCTGTGGTGGATGTCTCTGCTCCTGTGTCTCACTTATCAGAAAAAAGATCTTAAAGATTATATATTCATATATCTCATTGCCAGCATCCAGCTTAGTACATCTCATCTTTAACAAGGTCTGCATAAATCTCTCTATGCCTATGTTTTCTGCTTCTGAAATTTTCAGCCATAAAGCAACACCCAAAAAGGTGACCTCAGATCAGATCTCAACTCTGTGTTTGTCCTTCAGAATATGGGGTTATTTTTATGCTACCTTCCCATTTGATCTTTGATCAGGGACAGGCAATAGCTGTTAATTTAATGACTTTGTTTATTTACACTATAACATTATTTTGAAAGTCATCAGCTGGCATAAAAAAAATAATCTTAAGGATAAGGAATTGAGCACAAAATGGAACACATGAGCATGGCAGTGATACCCATTAGTTCTCCTTCACAGATACATGCTGAAAAAAACTCTTCCTTTGTCCTTCTCTGCTCCCCCCAAAAAAGCAAACCCGCAAAGAGAATTAGAAAATTTGCAGAGGATTTTAATAGATGACCAAAAGTGTAGAAGCACAAGGGAAAATTTCATGACCATCAGCCTTAGAAAAGTGAAAATGGAAAAGAGAACATATGAAATGGCATTGCATGTGATTATATTGTTGTTTTTGCTTCTGTTTAGAACATACTTTTGATGTGAAACTCCTGATTATCAGCATTTCCTGTGTTTGACAACATTTAGCAAAGCTGCTGCTGTTGCTGTTTGCAGGTCCAGCCAGTAGCAGGACTGGGCGTGAATTTCACGGGGACAAATACAGAGCCTTACCTCATATTACCAGTATGGTTAGCTAGGTGCTCCTCCCCCAAAGATTTCCAATACTACTCACAATTATCTGTGAATCTTGGCTGTTTCTCACTTACCTCCTCCTTAGCCATCTGTGCAATCCAGCCATTCCTCACAGCACTAGCTGTAATTTCTGCCAGCTTCTCACTGCGTTATTTATGGCGTTCAGCAATTTCTCATGTCACGTTCTGTAGCTTCTCAGAGTCTGTTTGGATAGCTAAACTTTGTGCCAGGGCTGCATATCTTAACACTCAGCACCAACCATTTCACTTTATGGTTCTCCTCTTGAATGACATTGCTCAGTAATGTTGATGCAGCTGCTACAATAATTAAGTGCCACAGGAAAAGAAAAAAGGGAATTCACATAGTACATCCTTACACCTCTATCCATTGAGGGTTGTATGGTGTTCAGTTCACCACAGAGCAAAGCAAATTTTCCATAAAAAATAATTTAATTTAGTGGAGGGGTAGATGTGCAGAGACTGAAGAAATATTTGCAAGGACTGTACATATGTGTTTGAGGTGAAAAATACTTTAAATTGTCAGTGCTAACAGACAGCAGCCATGTATTTTTTTACCTACAAAGAAGTTAATCCTGACTAAATTGCAATAATACAAAATGTTTTCACAACATTAATAAACCTGAAATAATTAAGCAAGCTCTTGAAGCATTTGTGAACATGTGTTTTAAACAGAGAAAGGGAAAGGAGGTTTAACATGCTGTATTCTTCATTACATTCTCCAGTGCAGACTCTAAGTTACTGTGTAATTCACAACATATCAAGACACCAAGGTATAGCTACATGAGGGTGGTGCTATAACTTCTTTTGTTAGACCTGAGGAACCTCTAATTTTTCAATGAGAAGCTTGGACACCGAGTATACATTGCTATATGCCATTTCTAAATTTCTAAGGAAATGAAGACACAAATGAATATTTTAATGATTTTCTATAGCTCAGTGCCTGAAATTGTCCTCCTTGTTGGTCACAAATGTAATAAATTCTACCCACGATTTTCATAAATAATTATAGGCATTAAAAAGTGCCCTCATGCATCTTGCAAGAATATAAAATGGGATGGCGAAATGGTAAGAATTAAAAAATTTCAGTAGCTTCATGGTAATTTGCAACTCAAATTAAAATCAAAACATTAAAGCAAGAAAAAGAAGGGCAAATGCAATTGAGTTACATTACCATTTTTCCATAGATTCTCTTAATAAAACAAAAATAATAATAATAATAATAAAATATTCTAAGTATAAGAAGGAGCATGAGAAAGGGATGATGAATACTTCATGAATTATTGACAGGACTACAATACAAATATGTTCCTTCACAATGTATTGTAGCTCCACAGAAAACACCCACTGAAAATCATAAACTCTTTACAGCATTTGTTCTTTTCTGGAGATGTGAAAGTGTATTTTAAGGATTTCATTCTGTTTTTAATTGTGAAACCTCCTACTCACTTAAGAAGAAAAAATCCTTCTATTCTACTATCGTAAAATCCTACTATCTTAAGAAACTCACCCAAATAAAATTTAGAAAAGGGAATGAAAATTATACATCTCAATAGGATTTTTGCAATTTAACTTCCTGAGATTGGAGTAAACACATTTTTTCCATAGTGTGAATAAGGAAGGCACTGAGGAAAGAAGACTAGATAAAAAAATCTAGATAAATTAAGCACCGAACTGGACATATGCCTCATCTTCAGACTGTATAATGGAAATTTTAATATGAGAATTACATGGTAAAAAAGATAAATTAATTTTATGGAGAACATTAGGTTGAACCCAGCTTTTACCTTGTTTTCTTTTCCCTTTGTAAATTAACACCAACAGTGGTGCATTACCTAGACAGTCTGTTGACTCCTCCAGGTGAGGTTCCTCACAGCAGGAGAATCACCAGCTGGCATTTGGACCTCATGAAACCAATGTGAGGATGAAAGGGCAAGGCAGGTGGAGGTATCGGGGAGGAGAGGATCTAGGGGACTAGTATATCTCTTGCTTTTTCAGTTCACAGAAACAGCTGACTCCCTTGATAGGTGTAATAATCACTTGATAGGACAATAATGACTGAGATTATTATTTCTAAAACAATACAATAAAAATCAGAAGTTAGTAAATGAGTAAGTGCATGACATTTATTCATTAACATTAAAAAAATTGCCCATTTTCCTCTGATGAATTAGCATTAGTAGTCAATTATTGTTTAGAAGTCAACATGCTACTGTATCTAAGAATATATTATAAATTTAGAAGCAAACTCATTTAAAAGCATAATAGTGGGTAGAATAAGGCAACACTAGAGAGCAAGAATTTTGTTACTTCACAGTGCCATCTTCACCATTGCAGCCTTGTAAATGACATATGGACATTTTCTTCATCTCATTAGGTGTGGGACTTTTCAGCTAAAGTAAACAAGAGGATCATTAAATGAGTGCCTTTCTTCTCTCAGAAACCACATTACATCAGTATTTAAATTCATTAAGGCTTGGCATCTTTTATTTAATTCTAATAAAATGAGAAAATACAACATAACTCCTCATACCAGCTCCAGCAATAGCAATTCACTTGGGCTTAATTTCAAACTGTTGGAGATCCATTAATTCATTTTTATTTCCTTAGAAAAATGTCTTACAGTGGTTTTCTTACCATTGTTCCTATTTAATTCCGGAAAGGATTATTTAATTGTCTATAGAGTAATTTATGTCTTAGCTTCATAACCTCAGTATTCAAACAAGCACTTAAAAACTTCAAGAAAAAAAAGCTACATGTATAGTACTAAAACCTTTTTCCTCTAGAATCCTTTTTCTTTATATCTTCTGCTTTCCCTAAGGTTTTGATTAGAATGAAATTAAAATTACCCAGCTGTCATGTTCAGTGGTCCTTTTTGTATGCTGATACTCTTCTTAATGATAAAAACAGCCATAGAGTACACAATCCTGAATTTTTTTTTTTTAACTTTTCTATTTACAGGTAATTATGATATATCAGCATATTCCTCTTCTACAAAAGTCATGGTGTGCCAAATTCCCCAAAGTCCTGTCCATGCCTGTTTTCACAGAATTTTAAATCATGCAGGGACATGGCTTTTTCCTTTACAGTGTGCTTTGTAATAGGAAGACAATTTAACAGTTATTTAAGAACATTTGAGGCATTCTACATATTCTTTTACAAAAAGCCTTGACTAAGAAACCTGAAGACTCTTGCTAATGATATTGCCTATGAGCAGTAAAACTACAGTACTTAATTTAGACTCTCTCTCTCTCTGAGAGAACAGGGGGTTCCTAGTCTGGTGAACAGTGTCAAAAGGTTTCATATTCTGTGTACTGATATTCAGAAAAATAGCCTCTAGTTCAAGGCGGGTTTATGGTGTCTTATAAGAATACATTTCCTGGCTATCCAGTGTTTCTGGAACTGAAGCTTTGTCGATGAAGCCAGCAAAAAAGCTCTGTGAGAGCATGTGTCCTTAGACTGAGGCAACCCATAGTGTCTGAGGGGTGTATGACACTGGAAAGAGGGGCTGCCTACCTCTTTGATAAGAAATATTTTTGTTCATCACATTATCTTAAGAGTATTCAGCTTTAGAACTTCTTCAGAAAGACTTCTGGAACTTTGAGCTACTAGTTGTTTGGGTTATTTTCTCTCCTTTGCGCTTCCTCTCAACCCATGAGTTCTCCTGTTTTTCCTCTTCTTATTCTCCTCTTCTTCTGGGGCAGGGTAGGGTAACAGAGAAGCTGTGTAACAACTTAAACTACTGGCTCAGGTCAAGCCACCACACCAAAACCAAAATACGGTATGTGCCTTCAGCTTCCCACTTAGGCATCTGCAAGTCCATCCATGAACACAATCTTATCTCTAACAGCCAACCTCCATTCTTCAGCCAGAAATCTGTACCACAGTGAATGGACCTGACTTTAAACCTACATTTGCAGGAAAAAATGAAAGCTTATGATCCAGCTTAGGATAAAACTAAAGGCTGACTAAAAAATATATTCAAGAGGAACAGAAAAACTACATGATGTGCATAAATCCACTGTCTCTGCTTATAGTCTAATAGTGTATCACAAATTCATTAATAAGAAAAAAATAATTAGTGCTAAAAGGAAATCCTTGCTTTTCCAATAAATTTAGCAACAGAAGTGCTGCAGGCCAATGTTAGCTCTCAGGCCAGTATGTTTGATTTGACATTATGGTGTAACAGACATCTGGACCTCCCTACATACACATCAGAATAGGAAGCAAGAGAAAGAGAAGTGTAAAAACTTGAAGCAAGATAATTTTGTGTTAATAAGAGGGGAAAACAGGTTACTGCTTTTTCCTGCCTGCTTGCTTCTGTTCATCTTTATGCTGTACCTTTTCTTTACCTTATAAGCATTGAAGTCAAGCTCAAGCTTCATCTAGTTATCAGAAAGATGTGATCAAGTGGAACTGAACTGTACTATGTGATATTGCTCTTCTTTTCCCCCTAAATAGTCTCAGGTTCCAGGGCTGAAACCTAACAAAATGCAGCAAAGTAAATAGCTTATTGCTTATAAATTCATTACTGGATTTGGATCACTATGAAGCAGTGTTCAGATGCCCCTGAGGAGGCTGGCTGCTCAGACTGCCAGTCATTCACTGTCTAGCAGTGCTGCTTCAGTAAGTTGTTTTTTTCTGGCATCATCCTGCATATCTGACTGACTTTTTAGGGACAAAAAGCTGTTTTTTAATCTTATTGCTTCTTTTAAATTAAATTATTGGTGTAAGAGGGTAAAAATCAGCTACATTCTCGATGAGATTATCCTCCCTTTTACCTATTTCATCCATGTAGTTCCTCCGTGGTGTTTTTTACAGACATTGTTTCTCAATTATCTAGGCATGTCATTGCAAGGTAGCACTCCTCAACAAGGAATAAACACTTTTTTTCTGCAGCTCATGAGAATTTGAAGCAGCAGTGCTGGTAAATCCCTTACAGTCACAAAAGTGTATAAAAATTTTGAAAATGGGAAAAGCTGCTTTAAAAATGTCATGATTTCTGTTTCTGTGAGAGCAACAAGCACTGAGGAATGGGCTTCTTGAACTATATGGATACTCTCTCAAGAGCTCGTGGTGTGAAATGAAGCTCACTCCTTACCAGAAGTCAGAAAATTTAATTTTGCTGTCTAATTTAATCGAATGTCAGTAAATCATTACTTCTCACAGAAGAATTACAGTTTTCTATACTGACTGTCTACTTATTAAACTAGAAATTAGCAAAGTGGTTCGGATAAAAAAGGATAGAAAGTCAATGTTCTTACTAACACAAATTTCTGAAGTTTCTCAAACTCCATGAGAAAAGGCAAATTGACTGCTTTCCTGTTTGTCTCAAGTGAGTAAAAATTGTGTTTATGCAAAGGCCATCTGAACTTTCAACAAAATATAAGCTGGAATATCACTTCACTGCTTCTCATCTGTGCATATGGTATATATGTAAGATACACCCCGGATGAATGCATCTGGAAGAAAATGTCATTTTGATTCTCTCAGATCCTTTGTAAAACATACTTTTGTGAAAGATAATCACTATAATATAGTTTGTTTCTTTATATATGCATTTAATCAATGTGTATGTGGTTACCTGCACTAATATTTCTTCTGTTTGGTTTGCTGAATCACATCCTAAATGACATGTAGTAAGCCAGTTGAAACATGGAGTAATGAAGTTGAGAATGACATGAAAGTGAGAATTAAGAACATAGTCAAAATTAGGGGAAACTAAAGACCTTTGCAAGACTTGAAGAATCTAAGAGTTATCACAGAAATCTCTATATTGCAGGAAATAAGTCAATTGTTTGCTAAGCAGGATTTAGAAAGAAAGAACATGCTCTCCTACACTGATTTTTCAAACATTTTTCTCTTTTGAAGATTTTTTATTCTTCTGAGGCATCTGGTTCTGGCCACTAATAAAGACAGGTTGGCTGGAAAGGACAAATTACCTAAATTAGGCTGGCAGTTCCTACATCCTATGACATCTGGTGTTTCTGCCATGTTACTGATATGTCATTTTGACAAATTATGTTTCATCGTGTGATAGTAACAAGCAACATCATAGAATGTAAGCAATGTAATCTGAAGTGATTCCAACAATTTAAAACAATCTGGGTTTTTTTAATCTGCCTATTACCAATTTAGAAGCTGAGAGGAATAAAACAAGAGGTTAACTGAAGTCCTAATCTAACCTCCAAAATATGTGATTGTTTCTATTCCAAAAGATTTACTTCTATAAATAGAGATCTGAGCTGCAAGCCATGAATGATGATTTAAGGATATCTAAACAGAATGCAAAATTCTTTATGGAGCAAAAACCTGGGAGAAATTAATTTCCTGGCAGCAACATATTCATTAATTTCAGTTCTTTTCAAGATCTGATTCAAAGTAGAGA
This sequence comes from Entomyzon cyanotis, assembly GCA_024500445.1. Taxonomy (NCBI): domain Eukaryota; kingdom Metazoa; phylum Chordata; class Aves; order Passeriformes; family Meliphagidae; genus Entomyzon; species Entomyzon cyanotis. Next base: position 34,994,718 of record JAKEPQ010001018.1, on the reverse strand, counting down.
ATGAGATCACATAATTCTCTGACTGCCCAATACATGATTTGAACTTATTCATAACTGATTGTGCTGAAGAATTTTGTAATCTGGTTGCTTATTTTCCTGAGATGACAATGTTTTAAGAATGAAGATATTAAGCCAAACAATTGGTATTTTAATTACAAATGTGTAATGTGATATTTAAAGAAAAGATAATTGACCTTTATTTACTAAAGTGCTTTTTTTTCATGGGCTATTCCAAGTGCATTTGAAGATTCATATTCCTTTACTAGCCAGTTGTAGTTTTTTAAGTAGCTGGTTGATTTAGAACTGGTTTTGGTGGTAAAATACATCCAGAGATGTCAAAGTACTTGATCCATGAGGATGACTGTGGAGATATCTATGATTACTTTGCCTTTCTAGTAACAGATTTAAGGACCAATTTCTTTGTAGCTGAAATGGAAAGGAATGACTTTCACTTCTACAGTGAGTGGTCAATGCTTGAGCTGTAAAATAAACCTACTGTCATCACAGTACAATCTAATCCTGAGTTTATGTGAATACCTAGAGAATAGTGGCTAAACAAACACCTGTATCAAATGCATGTAATGAAATAAATTAAAATATGGGAACAAAGCAAATATTCCTCTTTTTCTGGATTTTAAAACAACAGTTAAACTTAGCACCTGTTAAAGACACACATTGATTGTCTTTTGTGCCAAACCACTTTCTAAATAGGAAGCATGGGAAAATCCACCCCTTCTTTTATTTCAGTGATATTATCTAAAATTTGAAACAGTCTGGATGGAGAAGAAAACTTCAGTTTTCTGAGAAACAAGTAAATTCTCACAATTATGTGACAGTATTTGGTGAGTGACCTCTCCCAGTCCTTATCTCAACTCATGAACCTGTCGTTATATTTTCCCTCCCCTGTCCAGTTGCGAGGGGAGTGATAGAGAGGCTTTGGTGGGTGCCTCCATCCAGCCAGCATCAACCCATCACACCATCCAAAACAGATATAAAGTAGGGAGATAGTAGTGAAAGACAAAAAAAGAAGTTAGAAAAGAATTTTTAAAAACCTGAACAAATACAAATTCATTTTTTGTATTCTTCAAAGAATATGAATCTCACAGTTTCTGCACAGCGGCCATTCTTATGGTACAACAGGAAGAATGAAAGCTGAAAAAGCTGTGTGAGAGTTTTCCCAAGAGCTCTGGAACGCTAAGATTCAAGCTTCATGATTCATAAGTCCACAAATAATTAGTTGTTTGACTGCTTGGATTCACAAGACTGGGTATTATTCCAAAGGTCTGGAAAACGGATGTTGGTGATTTCACCCTGTAGTTAATTCGTAGTGGAGCAGAGTGTTTTGGCTAAATTATTTTTTGCTTCATTATTTCTGAAATTCTGTCTGAACAGTTATAAACAGTACATTACAGTGTTTGTAAATATATAAACTAATGATAAAATAATTGATATTTTTATAAGAAGCAATTATTTCACATTACTAATTTTACAAGGAAATAGTAATTCTGTTTATTTTCTTAAAATGAATAACCTACATTCAAAAATTATTATAAACATCAAAATAATAATTTTTCATTTGCTTTGCTTCTCAGTTTCTCCTACCCTTTGGAACCCCACGTAGAACTGCAGCACTTTCACAGAATCAGAGAGTCACATAATGTGTGAGGTTGGAAGGGAATTCTCATCCCCTTTCATTTCATAAGTCTCTATAAGCAATGCAATAACAGCCTCCAATTCTTCATTACATTCTTGATATGGATGCAATGTTTTACCTCCATCTTTGTCAAAAATTTTGTTGATTTCTGAAAGAAAGAAATTCAAGAGAAACAAAAGTGTTGAGGTTTACTGAAATTACAAATTATATTCCTTTAAAATCTTAGGAGTGTCTATATTGCAAATCTGTCTAGACATATACAGGCCTACCTAAAATTCAGAAACTTTATTCAAATAATTAAAAAGGCTTGAGGGTCATTACCTATGGTTGACTCTGAGAAGATTTTTACCGGACTACTCAGAATTGCAATTTACTAGAATGTAATAATGCCTACACCACCAAAGCAAATTTTCAAAAAGTAATTTAAACATTATTTTATTCTACCATTTATATTTAATGGCTCATTCATCACTCAATACAAAATTCTGTGCAAAGACATGTAACTAAGTTGCGTATTAAACCCACTAAGTACCATGTCTACAAATCTGAAGCAGAATTTGAGCCAATATTAATTCAATATATAAAATTATTCAATATATAAGATTATGTAGTAATGGTAAATTAAACTGACAAACAACACAGTTATATTGGACCCTCACTTCTGTGTGAGCAGATGAGTTAAGAGGAAGAAAAACAATTCCCCCATATTAATGTCCTATTAACAATTCATTTGCTGAGAGGATTTATAGTCATCAAAACAATTATTCTAAGGAAGCATAGAAGAGGGATTTCAGTCTAACTGAATAAAGGAAAAGAAAGGATGAAGGGAAAAAGGCAAAATTCAGGTTTGAATCCAAGTTGCATATAAAGAGGTTCATGTCTCCTTTGCCCCTGAACAGAAACTCATTTTCTGTGGCTGCTAGTAGAAGCAGTAATTTATTCCAGCCTTTGCTAGGAACTCACTGTCTGACGCATCTGCAAAAGGCAGCCTGTTCTTACTCCCTCCCCTTATAACCCCAGGTTTAATCTCAATACTTCGGTAAGAGTTCTGGGAAGACAAAATAAATGCCCTTCATTTACCACTCAAATTCCACCTGCATGTGAGGAAGCCTATCTGCACTGAAAATGGAAGTAAGCAGAGGATTAGCTTGGGTCATTGAAGTGCTTGTTACTACAAATTATCTACTTATAGCATCGTGCTATATGTCCGTCTGAAACACTCATGCGTATGGATTGCTCTTACCCTGGGACTGTCCAAGAGCTGCTGTGCTTACATGTGTGACTCAGCTCTGAGGTTCAGCTGTCTGTAGGAAGCCTTATCACAAGGAACTTGATAGATCAGACATTCACACTTTGGAAGATTCATCAAAGACTGAGATGCTATAAATGCCTGTCATCCTGGAGAATCAGCATAGTGTCTGCATAAATAAATCAATAATAATAACGAATGCAAACTTTCCAGTGTGCTGTGCAGCCATCTCGAGTGAACATATTTCAGGGACAACAGCCTGAGAAAAAAATCATGACAGGATTGATGAGCACAGGCAGACCTACATTAGTCTCAGAAATTTTGAGGTGTTAGAGTTTAGTAAATGTGCCCACATACAGTGTCAGAAATTTAAAAGAAATTGCTCCTGACCTAAGAGCAGCCCAAGTATATGTCAATTATGTTGGCTCTGTAATATCAAATTATCCAAAAAAATCTAGAAAAATATGAAATCTTCCAGAATCATGCCCAAACAGAGTAAAAAGTTAAATCCATCAAAGGAATTATTTATTCCAAACTGTTGGATTACTATGATAACTTTTTCCAACTGTGTATGTCTTTAGGTTTTTGCATGTCTTTTAACACTAGGCTCTCTACTAGCATATTTATTTTTTCTCCAAAAATAAATCTACAAGCCATGATGAGGAGGCTGAGAAAGATGCTGAGTATAAGCACAGTGAATCAGGTAGAATACAAAAATATAATTCAGATACTCCTGTTTTACCTGTTCAGTGCTGCAAGTATGGGACTTCCATGTTTCTTTCTGCTTGCTATTGAGCTTTTTAATAATTTGTGTTGTTCTCTGGGCACTAGGAATACAAGAAATCCGTGTCTTTCAAGAACCAAACTGCTGTGAACCAAACAAACTTTAAAAGAATTGCTAGAGGGCTTGCACATCTTGGTGCAATGCCTACAGAAGTGGGAAGGAAGTTTGCTAAGATAACTTAAAGCAACTCAGGATTTTATCTGTGGTAATTGTGCATAATGAAGTAATGGCATTACAGGGCATGTATTCTATCATTCTCAATTTGGGGGGAAAATGACTTTAAATATTGTTTGAGTTGTCTTAGTGTATATGTTGTTCATTTAGCAAAATGTCTACATGGTTCAATTTTGTTGAGGACAGTTGAAAGATATTAAAAATAAAAATATTGGAACATAAAAGTACTGTGAGAAATAATGACATAATCCCCACAGTATCACATCATTTTAATAGTTTGAATTTTTTGTGTTCCTAATGTAACTTCAATTGCAATAGCTCACACATTGTAATTAAAGAGACAAGGTAATAGATAAAGAAGACCAGGACAGAAATAGGCTTTTTGGATTTATAATTTTGAAAGCAGTTCCTTAATTTGAAATGAATGAACAAATGGAATTATACAAGCATTTAGAAGGTAGATGAAAGGGGAAATGTTGAATCTTGCTGACAAAAGACAGGACTCTTCTGGAGCTCAAAAAGAACAGTTCATGTCATACCAAGAGATTATCATCTCCAGTATGCCACATCCAAAAGCAGGCAGTAGAGGACGCCTGTGGAAGAAGGATGGGTCAGAGTGAGGAGGAATTCTTGGTACTTTGCAGCTCCCTCTCCCAGATCCCTGACATTCCTGTCTCAAGAACTTACTGCTTCAGAGCTTGAATTTATTAATCTCAGTGATCTTCACCTTCCCTGTTTGTCCAACTGTTTTTTTGCATCCATGTAAATTATTTGGTCCCTGCATCAGAGAGTCCTAAAATAGAAATAAATGAGTGAGGAAACATCTTCATTCTTTTGTTTTAAATGCCAGCTGCCATTTGATATGATCACCTCTAGACATTTTGTTAGATGGAGAGCATGAACAATAGTTTTGTGTTCACATTCTTTCTGTCATTCTTGCATTTTATCCTACTGTTGGTCAGTTGTCTTTTTCTCAGCCTGAAGAGTCCTAGTTCACTTGTTTATTCCTCACAAGGAATGGGGGAAAAATTATCCTCTTCTACCAATTTCAGATTTTGTGAAGAGGGTGATTTGCATGTAAAATTCTCACCAAGGCCTGATGTGACAGGAGCTGACACCATCCCACCCCAACCACACTCACTCCCAACCAGAAACTGCGCCCCTTCTTCTCAGAAGCAAGAGAGAGTGCCTTTCCCCCACCCCTGGCCATGGTGTGAGATGGTACCAAATAACAAAATGTCTTGGCCACTCCACCTTCCTCTGATCTGGGCTGGACCTTGGATACCCTGAAGACTTCTTAAGGCTCCCTGTCCTTTTGACATTGAGGATCCCAGAGGTGAATGCAGCTCCTTTCACTCACAGTGTACTCTGGCAGCCAGAAGGGCCAACCCTGTTCTGGGGGCATCAGGTACAGCATTGCCAGCTGAGCAAGGGAGAGGATTGTCCTGCTCTGCTCTGCACTGGGGCAGCCTCATCCTTAATATTGTGGGGAGTTTTGGGCACCACAATATAAGAACGACAAGCTATTAGAGACCGTCCAAAAGAGGGCTATGGAGATTGAGAAAGCTTTAAAGGAGAATCCAAATGAGGAGAGCCTGAGGTCACTAGTTCAGCCTGGAGGAGACTGAGGGCAGAACACATCACAGTGGACAGCTTCCTAGGGAAGGGAAGAGGAGGGTTGGGTCACCAGTGACAGGACCCAAGGGAACTGCATGAAGCTGTCAGGGGAGATTTAGGGGAGATATTAGGAAAAGGCTCTTCACATAGAGAGTGGGTTTGGCACTGTTACAGCTTCCCAGGGAAGTGGTCATGACAACCAAGACTTCCAGAGTTTAAGAAGCATTTAGTCAATGCTCTCGGGCAGAGTGATTTTTGAACTTATCTTGTGCAGAACCATGAGCTGGATTTGATGATTATTGTGGGTCACTTCCAGCTCAGGATATTCTATGATTGCCTTAACAATCCATATCCTCTTATATGCTGCAGACTTTCCTACACAAGTTGAAGAAAAACCTGTTCTACAATTGCAATGTCAAAAGGAGTATTGTGCTTCCCCTTTTTTCTGTTGTTTTGGATTTTTTATGTGAATATAGTAGATATCTGTGTCAGTTTGTGCATTGTGTACAAACTGTATCTACATTGTATGCAAATTGTATATAATTGCATATCTATTATACACAAATATTATTTATCAGGCTACCTACTGCAGTCACACAACAATATTTTGAAGCCAAATAGTATGAAAATAAAATAGAACTGTATTTATAAATTTAGTCGCCCTCTGCACAGCTATGGACCTTACTTCTTACAGAACTATAATTTCTTTCAGGGCTTCTGAAATCTGTCTTTTTGTACCAGCATTACTGCCAGGAACTGGTTACTTAATTCATTGAAAATTGAACTTCAGATCATGCTTCACTATTTAAATAAACACCCTTCTTTTCAAGACTGTCTATCTTTTGTGCTGTTTGTGCTTAGAGCTAACTTTGACCAAAAAAGTCACCTTGAAACTCATTCCGCTCACTCTTAAAGGAGCATGGCGTGCCTAATTCCATAATTCATTCTTAACATGAATTGTGTTTTATATCCAATATGACTCATGCACAGATCAGCTGTCGCCACCTGCTAGATACTATTACGATCAGTGGAAAGCAAGGGAATTTTTACCATTAAAAAATTTAAAGGATTCAATAGCATAACAAATATTAACTAGCCCTGCAATGAGCTTCTTCGTGTGGATCATCTCAATGAAGACCAAATGTCATATACATAATAGCAAGAAAAGGATTAGGAACTTTGAAACACAAATCTGTAAAATTTACAGGAGCCTTTATGCACTGGATAATGCTACAATTGCACAATTACAATTCACAGGTTTTTCTAATTGTGAGCTAAACATCAGGAAGGAAGTACAGAATGTCCAACTAGATGCTGCTACACCTAGGTTCTAAAAAAAAAACCAAAAACATTCAGTCCTTTTTCAATGTTCAAGTTACTCACTACCACTAGGGATAAAGAAGTCAGATTTCCCTTTTTGCTAGAGAAGTGTGTTAAACCTGTTATTTTACTTTGCCATTGTCATTATTTAAGAAGTAATTATAGATATGCCTACTAGAACGGTTCTATTGCAATCCTTGTTTTTCAAGAGTTTATGACTCAGTGAATTTAATTCCTCCTGGAATGGAACTCACCTTACAAGTTGTCAACCTGGTCACACTTTGTTCCTAAAGGGCTTACTTGAATTGATTAAACCCTCTTATATGACATCACAATTCAAAACAGGGAAGTTCTTTTCACGGATTCTAAATTCTTGTGTATTCCAGCGACACAGTTTTAAGACACTGTAAGCAACTAGCCATAAGCCTTTAAATTAGAACTTCTTGTCTTCTTCTATGTGAAAGACTTTAAGCAGCAGATTTATTTATCTTTTAAAAGAAGCTACTCCAGTACACTTGCCTGAGCCAATTGCTACATAGACACCACAGATATAGATCAATTCTCTAATTAGGAATGTTTCCATTTTCAGTGTTGTAACCTTGTAAACAAGTAAAGTTCACCTGATCATGGAACTACAGTACAGATTAGGCCAGGTACAGTAGGGTCAGCATGTCCTTCAGAGACCTTACTCTTGTGTTCTATAATGTCTTGGAATATTTTTTTTTCACATTTCAGCTGTTTCAGCCACCTTAGATTTCAAATGTAGATTTCAAAGCCTTTTGGGAGGTTTCTTTGAAAGAAATATGCAAGTAAGCCAAGAAATTTTAAAAGAAAAAAGTATAAAACAATGTCTAATGAAATTGCCCCATTTTGCAGAGCTGTAAATACAATGAGGTAACAGTGTCCTCCTAGTCTTCTAGAAACAGCTTCTGCTCCCAACAAGACCAAAATAACTGCTCTTCAAATAATCCACTCCCTGAATGTTCTGAAATATAATCACTCCTGTTTTTTTCCCCAAATCTCTAGTTTCTATTCCTGTATAATGTCATTTACCTGTATTTCTTACCCTGTGGGGAAAAAAAAAGATAGTCAGATAATTAAATAAAATAATGATGTAGAATGTTTAAGAATTTGTTTCATATAGAAAGGACAAGAATTAGGTCCTAAGAAAAAATTTAGAGCTTGTAGGTTTTTCAGACAGCTTCAGGTCTGTGTCATGACATTCTGTTTTTATGAACTGATGTGTCAGTAATGGCAAGAAGCTTTTAGCTTGAAGAAGAATAGTACCATTGTTGGAAAAAGAGATCTGTGAGAAGTAACAGAGTTTTGGAAAAAAAAAACCAAAAGCACTTGATGTAACAAGGAAGAAATCAGAAGATAGTTTAGGGGAAAAGGCTGAACAAGAAGCCAATCTCTCTATGGCATCTGGAACCCCTAGGACCTTATTAGAGGTAAGCCAGCTGCTGTTAGTTCAGGTATTCTGGGGTTCCACAACAGTACAGCCACACTGATGCAGTGTTTAATAGGTCTACACATTTTGCTTCTCATCTGTAGTGATGTGCTTGATCCCATTTCCTTCTGGCATATTGTCCCTGGATCTTGAATCCTACCTCTGCACTTGGTTTGCTTTCTTAAGTTGCACAATTTTTGGATGGTAATCCTTCTCTGCTTTCTCTGTATTTTGTGAGTGTTGAAATCAAGAGTGAAAACAAAAGCAACTTGATCGATGAAGGTATGCTAAGTGTCTAAGTAAAAAACTGAGATAAAGAAAAGAGATTCACTTTTGAGGGACATATTAGTTTTAAAATAGAGTATAAGAAAAGACAGTAATCAAAGAGAGGCCAGAAGTCAAAAGGTAGAATAGCAAGAAGCTCAGTGGAAGCTAATGATGGAACTTCCCAGCCCTTGGTCTATCATTGCCATAAGCATAAAATTTACCTTCAACCTGAAATCCAGCATTTTCTTACTTCAAGACAGCAAATTACAGTGAGAAAGTCACAAATAGGGTGGTAATGACACTCTCCAAGGCTGAGTGGCATCTCCCTTCACACTTCCAAATAGACTTTTCTCATTAGTTCAGTGTGTTGAAACTTATAGGAAGCACGTTATATTATTTTAAACGGTACCCGATCTACTTTGGGAGTTTGAAGTCAGTGGTGTGAAATGAGCTGAGGAAAAACAGACATTATCCTTGTTAAAACCAAGCCATAGGAATTCAATATTGAATCTACACAAAACTTGAAAAATTGCTGTCTTATACAATCATAATAAATCAATGTATTGCATATACTGCAGTAGTTCCACAGGAATTTTTTGAATTGCTATTTTTAAAGGGATTTGGGCAGCCATTTTCAGAATAGAATGCATTTTTACAAGTGTTATCGTCAGAATGGGGAGACAAGAGCACTGGGTCGTCTTTATCTATTGTATGACATTTTCTTAAAAATAATTAAGCCACTGTCTAAAACCACCTATAGTGGAATTTTGAATATTTAGGCATTCACATGTATTACATTCAGGTAAGAAACAGACAGATGAACACTAGAGAACAAGTCTCAGACAACAGAAATGGGAGAAGTGGAGAAGTCATTTCACCTAAGAGATCTTATCAGTCAGCAAAAATTTATTACAACGTACAGCAAAGACAACTGGGAAAAGTTAGTTAATGAAACTTTCAAATCACTGTCACAAAGGAAAAATCCCAAACCAGAATCAACTGGTGCTTGTTGAGGAAAACTCATGACTTGGCACCACAAAAAAAGGAGAATAAGAAAACTGGTTTTATAGTGTTTTCACCAATATATGAAATAGATAGAAAACTGTTACACTGGATATAACTTTTTGTTTTTTAAAGAATATTACATGGAATTTATTCAAATACTAAAATCCTTTCTCCAAATACTGAAAGCAGCTGCTGCTGTAAACTATGGTACTAAAAAAATAAGAAAAAAACAAAGAGTTGATGTGCATGCTGTAAGTGAGCATATATAACATGATATTTATGGAAAGAAAATTACTTACTTCACATTCATGAAATAAAAAAATATCCCATGAGAGGAGAGGGAAGGAGAGTTTTTTTATCCCATAAGGCTCTGCAGCCTTTGGTGATGCAGGAGGCAGATGCTGTGATTGTTCCACCACTGAAGGATAAACACTGACCTTATGTGTATGACCGTACCTTCTATGCAGAGCACCACTCATAAGCACAGAGGTAGCATTAAAAATATTTATAAGTTTAATGGAGGTATTTTATGATTTTTGAAAAATTGAAATGAATTCAGGAAATGGTATTAACAACGGTGATCTGGGCTGTGGAAAATTCATCATATAATGAACTAATTTATGAAACACTAAGCTCAGTCTGTGTAATTTGCCCTATAAAAGAGTAGCAGGTAGGTAATATTGTTAATATGAACTCTGGGAAGAGATTTCTGACACTGTTTTTCAAATGGGAAGGAAATGGTCTAGGAAGACAGTGAAGGAAAGTTTCAGGCAGGTCAACTAAACAAATGTAAGGCATTGTAATTTTTTGGTGTTTGTTTCTTGGGGTTTTTTAATCATAACTGTGGAGCTATTGAGGCTTCAGATCAGCTCATTGGACTTTGAGTTAGCTGAAGTACTTATATCAAGATTGAATAAATTTCTGGGGGCAAAAAATGTTCCAAATAGAAATTAAGTCTATTAAGACTGAAATATTTTAGCCCATTTTGTGCAAGAGATCTGATGAGATGTCACAGTAATCACAGTAATCTTTTAGTACATGTGCATCAAGACCAGTTTTAATTTCATTACAATTTTTTTTTGTTTTCTTAAGGTTCTTAGTAAGGTTGCAACACTTGAAGCTGCAAAGTAATAATGAAGTCACAACAACTATATTTACTCTGAGCTCTTTATATAATTTCTACTTTATCTCAATTCCCAAATGTTATCTGGATTGTTGTTAGTGCACCCTGAGAATATTTTGGCAGATGTAATTACAATATGAATTTATGTCACTCATAAAATAATAGGAAATCAATACCTTAGGTTTGATTTTAAATAAATTGGGTGTGTCTTTTTAGAAAAATATGTGTTGATCGTCACAATTTTTTTGTCATTTCAACAAAAATCATATTACCAAAATATGTGGTCTTTCAAGTTTTTCAAACTATTCAAGGTGATGTTTTGAGGGACACCTAAATGAAGCTCAAAAACCCCAGTATTCAGTAGATCAAATATTACCCATTACTTTGCATAATGAAAACTATAATCAGTCCAAACATTACCAGTGCTTTATTATTACTATTTTTTAAATAAAATTTCATTTCATATGTTAAGAACTGCAAATAAAATATGACATAAAAGTATTGAACTCAGTCAAAATTTTAGCTCATTTAGTTTTAGATTTACATGGATTTTTACTTGTTTCTGGAAAATTTCTTCATTTTTCAGTAAGAGGAGGTTGTTCATTTCATATTTTGGATGTATTTTTTTCTCCAAATAGGCTCAAATTCTAACATGATTAAAATAAAAATGTGAAAAAGTGTACTTAGATTTCAAGCTTACACAGAACAAAGACTAAACATTATTTAAGTTTATTCTCTTTGATAAGTTTTGCCTCTTTCCAAATACAATACAAAATTCAACATTGCATTTTTATTACCAGCTACCAACATTGTGATGTCTTTCTACAGAATGCTTACTAATCATATAACTTTTTTTTCTAATATGAAACTATAAACCTGGCAATGAATTACAACACGGTTTATTGTTTCTGCTACTTTCAGTATATGTGACTCCAAGCAGAGTCAAATTAAAACACACTGGATCACTGGGTCAGGACTGTAACAACAGAGCAAATTAAATGAATACCAGAAAACATGAATTTTTGAGATGTGTAATGTTTAAAATCACTTGATAGATGAGAGACTCCTCCTAGGTTATACAATATTCTCTAGGCTATGCTACATATTTCTTCAACTCTGTCTCCTAGTTGTTTCAAATCTATTTATTTCTGCAGGGGCCCCTTGATTAGAAAATCAGATACAAAACAGTTAAGACAGCACCATTGCTTAAAAAAATGACTGCTTGTCCTAAGCAGGTTACTTTAAAAATCATGCTATAATACTGATTTTTATAAAAGTGCTCAAACACTTGCCACAAAGTAAAATCTGGAACCAGTATCAGAGGAATGGGGCAAAGAAATAAAGTTCACACTTAGTTCCATTCCCCCATCCTCTGACAATAAGTAAAGAATGAGGCTATATCCAGATTTCTTATCTTGAAACTATTTGTTTTTTAAAATCTGATTTTAAAAAATAGAAAGAAAAAACAACCCACAACACAAACCTCCAACCACCCCAAAAAACCCCCTAAGAACTTTCTCCACTATTATTATATATGAACAAACCATGTCTTCTATTTTTTGTATTTTCAGTAATTTCATGGGAGAAGATACAGAATGCTAAAATTCAAATTTATAGGGACACTGAGTGCACTGAGTGCAATCTGGAGACTCTACATTCCAGCACCTCCTAAGTTTTGGTCTGTGTCTCCTGAGCATGGTGATGGATGATGTCCACAAGGATGGATATTGCCTGGCATTCACTTAGCAGACTGATGACATGTGAACCACACATTATGCTTGAACAAACACGTCTTGACAAAATCAATGAAACTGATGGTGAGCTGGACCTCTTCTTCTGTACGTATTTTTATTAAGTTTGTTGATGTGAGTATCCAGTGTACACAGATTCCCCCAAGGGCCTAAATTTATTTTGTCCAGCTCTGAACCTGGCATCCATTAACTCTTATCATGCACGGTTTCATTTTGTTGATTGCTTTCTCATAGTAGTACAATTCTTCTCTCTCTAGTTGTTGCACTCAGTAAGATCTGGTGGTTTTGTAGACATCAGTTTTGCTGACTTCAGGGGATAGTTTTGTGAATTTCATTACGTGTATTGATCTGCCATAAGGGGAAGTTTTTTTTCAAATTTCGTTTTTTTAGTTGTTGATTTGCTTCCTGAGTGTGAAGATTTCTCTATGTATTTTTATCCCAATGCAAATGCATATGTTATCATTACTTATTTTAGACATGACGTCTGATTGTAGTGTGTTCTTCATACTAATAGTGATTTTTAAAAATCACTCAGTTTCATTGAATATGCCTCATTTATTTTTTTGCTTAAAAAAAAGGGGAGGTGGACCAAAGTTGTATTTTGAGGTTCATTTCCTTCTGTTGGTCCATTTAGGAGTAAATTTATATGTACTTGGAATAAACATAGGAAAGCATACAATATGCTTCAGGAAAACACTATTATAGTATGGATACAGAAAAGAAGTAATTATGCATTTTTAAACTCAGCAAAGAAAAGAGTGCTAAGCCATGATCTAATCCTTAATATATTTGTCTAACTATTCTTTGTGATGCAATTAGATTTGATGTCCTCTTTAGACTCTTTAACCTTTGTTTTTATTACTATGGCAACTCTGTACATCGATATTAGAATGTTTGGTTTTTTAAGAGCTGTTAAGTAGAAGAATTTCAATCAAAAACTCTATTATTGTAGTTGACCCTGTAAACATTGAACTTGTATGATAGAATCACTGACTCATACAATAGGGCTGTATATACCTAAACATAAGCCCAAATGTGCTTAATTATACCTAAAGAGTGATTAAATCAAAGCCGAATGTCAGATCCTGCAAAAACTTGAAAGACAATATATAAAATCTTTTCCTCAGAAAATCTTTACAACCTTCTGTAGGCTGCTTTCATACTGAACTCGGATGGATAAATTTCTCTCACGCAGTTCTGAAATACTTTGTCTTTGAAGCATGTGACATAACTCTGGTGGCATACAGTGCTTTATTTGTGTTTTCTATAGGAGAACCTGCCTGTGTCACAATCTGTTTGGTTGTTTATCATCAGAACAAACTGATAAAACCTTTGGTGTTATACTGCCGTTATGAATTTTTCTATTCCCTGTAAAGTTAATCATTAGATGTCATTCCTGATGGTATTGGATCCAGCTGAGATGGAGTTCATCTCACCACTGCAGCCCTCACAGTGCTGTGCTTTGCATTGGTAGCTGCAAAGGTGTTGACAGCACCCCAGGATTTTGGCTGCAGCTGAGAAGCACCAGCACAGCATCATTGCTGTTTGCCAACATTCCCCACTCCATCAGGGGCTGGGCATGGGCAGGGTCCTGGCAGGGAACACAGCTGGGCCAGCTGACCCAAACTGACCAAAGGGATATGCCAACCATTCACACCAGCTCAGCTGTAAGAGCTAAGGAAAGGAGGAGTAATGGGGGGGAGGGGGGAGGTATTTGTTATTTACAATGTTTGGAGCAAAATGCTGTGTGTGCTGAAGCCCTGCTTCCTGGGAAGTGCCTGAACATTTCTTGCTGATGGGGAGAAAAACCCTACTTTTTCCTTTGTTTGTGCATGCAAACTTTTGCTTTTGGTTTAGTAAACTGCCTTAGCTCAACATACAAGTTGTTTTCCATCTTATTTTCTCTCCTTGTCCAGCCGGGAAGAGGAGTGATAGAACTGTGCAGTAGGGACCTGATGTCCAGCCAAGGTCAACCCTCCACAATGACATCTCTAGTAGAGGGATAACTATAATTTTTTGCTGTAACTCATCAGATATACAAACAAACAAACAAAAACAAAAAAACCCCCACAAAAATAAAAAAAAACCAACAAATCTGGAGAAGGAGGTTACAATAAAATTTACCAAAATTTCATTTTCCTATGCTTTTTTTTCCCTCAGAAGTAAATAACTATAGAAGAATTACTATGTATTTCCACAGAAATCAAGTCTTTTTGATCTAAAACAAATGGAAAGAAACAAATTGAAAGAAATCACTAGTGTCACCAAAAAGCCAATAGAGTAATTTTCCTTTTATTCAGAAGCACAGTGTCTAGGGATACTCATCAAGGATAAATAGAACTATACTTCAATGCTTGTCTCCACCTGAGGAGTTTTTGAGCTCATCTGTCATATTTGAAACACCTGACTAGGCAATACTTTAAGATTCAGGTAAGTATATGTCTAAATTTTGTCATCCACTACTCCTTTCTTTTGAAAAGAATGTTGGTATAAATAATTGTTCTCTCTTGTTCCACTCCACCAAAAGCTGTTGACACCAGCAAACTAAGGATTTTTTTTTCTGTATTTCAGAATTTCAGAAATTTTCTGTCTTTCTGTATTTTCACCAGAACCTCTTAAGATGCCTCCTATACTCAATGCCAATATGACTACTACAAAAGCATCTGAGCCCATTTCTTATGTGCAGGAAAATATTTAAATTATGTGATTATTTTCTTTGAGCCATATTCCTCTTGACAGTATATGCAAACATCAAAAAGCTATTAAATCTTCATATCTGGAAATTTCAGTTAATGAAAAATTCAATCCATCATTTATGATATCTCAAAACAAATTTTTAAGCTTACATATTTTTCTGGTGTCAAGATCCTGGAAAGATGTAGAACAACCTGATATATAGGCAACTTGATGCATATTTTGTCACATACCGTATGGACCATGTAAAATTAAAGCATCCCCTTTTAGGATCTTGCACATCTTATGCTGCAATTCCCTCAGAAACATCAGTGATGTTTAATGTGGTTTAATGAACTCCAGTGAGACCTTAACTGAGCAAATAAAGAGCCACAGAGGCACTTAATGAAGTATGGAATCAAGCATCATCACAGAAGGGAATAAGACCCTGCAGCAGAGAGTATAGAAAAGGCTGCAATATTATATATTATGAACACTGGTGGGGGGAAAAAAAGAAATAAAATAATTCTATACTGTCTTCTGCTACTCATATTCTTGAACACTGCCAATAAAACCTTAAAAAATGCAAAACTCTTATAATGTAACAATTTCTACGCCTGTGTTACATGAACTGTTTCTTGGTGATAACATTTTTATTTAATTATGTCTGTGAGCATCATAACTTATATTGATGAACATGGATTGGCATAGTTGTTTAAGCCTATAATGAACTAAATGTTATACAGAATACAATTTTCCTCTTCATTTACTTTAATTATTCTAGTTGTAAATGCTGTTGCCTTCCATGATTACTGAATAAATCTCACTGTAGGATCAATTACTACAGTTTAAGAATTAGACTGAAGACCTGGTTTGCAATTATGTACAGTTTTTGTGCCATTAGATCTCAGCATTATTCTTTCTAAAATATTTGGAGACCTAATGACATAAAACATTAGAGTCAATGTCCCAGGACAGTTAAATACTGAACCCTTGTAAGCACCTCACTCTTTAACTGAACTACATTTTTTTAATTTGGCCTCTTTAAAATTTTAAATCAAAGTGCTGTCAAATAAAATCAAATTTTGTTAATCTGTGTCAAAGAGTAAAAACATCAATAAACTCCCATGGTGGAGGCAGATCAGTAAACATTGCATAGTTCTGCCTTGCAGAAGGAGAGACTGAGCTGAATCTTTTTAAAGACAGTTTTAGAGAATTTCTGAATGGTTCCTGTAGAAACACACCGGTGTAACACTCCAGCAGAAAGAAGCAATTAATTAAAAATCTGCTAGCTGGATTCAGAAATTTGTTGACAACTGAAAGCTATTATTCACACTAAAGAATTCAATAACACACTAAACTGATCCTAATTCATGGTGACCCCATTACTGTGTAATCTCTTATCAGAAGATAGAAGGTTAGGACCTCAGGTTTTCTATGTTGATATATAATCCCAACTAAATGAGAGACTGATTCAGAAGTATTGTTACAAATTACCATATTGATATATATGCTAATCTGCTCTGCTATCCCTTTATAGATGTTCTGAAATTAAAGCTTGCATCCCTCATTTTATTCTGTAGAAAAAGAACAAAAAAATGACCTCATTTCTGTTAACATCAACTTTTATAAACAAGCAAAATTTGAAGGATTAAATTAAAACTGTTTCATGAGCCAGTGACCAAATTCATAGATGGAGTTATAAATTAACCCAAATAATTCTGAGTGAAACTACTGAAAAATATAAATTGGTATATTTACATGTTTTTTTCATGCCGCTTACTCTACAAGTTAAAACTGCTTAAGGTCTCTCGAATTTCATTTAGTATTTCTTTTCTCATTTTAATTTACTTAAATTCACCAATAAAGACCTAATTTAGAGCTGATGTGCAAGATGACTTCCTGTGTTATTGTTTACATCAAGTTGTTGTCTGCAAATGGTACATTTGATGTTACTCACTGGGCAACAAGGGGAGAATTGTGTGTCAGTAATTTAGAGTGCTGTTTCATTCATACCTTTTTACATCTTTTGTCTAGCAGAAGAGAGTTATGAAATATTCAGCTCTTTACACACAAGCAATACAGTTGTGTGTTGCCATGTGGAAGTTACTGAAAGCTGTCCAAAAGTTGCTAAGGGTCTAACTCAGCACTGAGCATTTCATAAAATGCAACGCAACGAAATAAAAAAAATTATACATATGAAAGAAGTAAAAAGATCTGAGAGAAAGAAAACCCTGAACAGCTGAGTATCACCACATCTGTGCTACTCACCAGGTCTTTGTCCAGCCTGTAGGCTGATTCCCAATATTTTAATTTAGGAAATAAAATGCAAAAATCTGGTTTTGGACTTATATGCAATGGTTTAACATGCTTAAATGTATTAATAAGGTGAGTAGATCACCTTCTGTGTCACTAGTGCAAAACTTATTATGTTTGTGACAGTAGTTTAGTTTGCAATGTATCCTTAAATTTATTTCACCAGCCATCTTCAGTGTGATTCTGTGGAACAGGAATATTGATGGTGAAACTAAACCAGAAAGTCAAGGACAGTCTGTTCTATTGCCCCAATAACATCTGTAGATAATACTGTAACAAAGGAACCACCTACCTGAATCTGCATTTGGGGCTAAAGAAAAAGAAATTTGGCAGCCTGATAGGTTGACAATTAGATTTGTGGGAGCAAAGAAAGTCAGTCTGGTTTTTTTTACATTTTACCCCTGTAAAGTCCAATACCTGGATGAAGCAGAATATTTTTAAAGGATCCTTTATTCATATTTCACCAGCTCTTCATTGCCTCTGTAGAACCTTCCAAACCATTGCGTAACAAAACCCAAGTATTTCCTCTGTATTTTGGGACAACAGAATAATTTTGAACAGAGGTCCATTTAACATATAGTAGATAATGATGAAAACAGTCACTACAGTCAGTTAATTAATAGCACTTAAAATTATTTCATAAACTATTGTGATCACATAACAGGATCTGATTAGTTTCTTCTTTATTTTTGAAAGGATTTTCAGTATATATTATGCTAATCTCTTCACTATGATACTTGACAATTTCCTAGTTTCAATTTATTGTTATAAACAATTTTTTCTAATCTAGAAAAATATTTCTATGAAAAAAATCAAAGTAATCTTTGATTTTTTTTAAAGAAGACTATCTTCTAGGAGTTCAAATAGTGACTCCAATCTCATTCTAGTGAACTAGATACATTTGAACTTGAACACTTAGTAGTGTATTTGCCCCCGATCCAGCTTTAGCCACAATAGAAATACTGACAGCTTCAGAGTAGCTTAAGTTCCTCCAGCGGAATTTCACTTGGGAGAATCTTGTCTTTTCCATTGACTGTAGAGAAAAATTAAGACTTCTGCAGGAAAATCTAATTTGCTTCAATCCTGCTGATATTGAGTTGTTCATGCGTTCTGTTATTGCTGCATGATACTATCAGTATCTGGATGAAGACCTTTATATACACTTCATATACATACATGTACAATATTTTTCGTTAAACTTATAAGGCTTCTTGTCTTTTTCTCAATTTCTTTGCCTTCTTCCTGAATTCATTACACTTCCTGTCTATCAAATTAATTGAATTTGTCCATGTTTTTGGAGACTCAGTACGTAAGCAGATTCAGAAACATACAAGTAATGTCTAGAAACACGCTTATGGCTAATGGAGATCTCCAAAAAGTCAGTGCTGCAGGAAATCAAAGAAAAAACATCACAAAGATGGGACAACTTGTAATATCTATGAAGAACACTTTTCCTGCCCTAGACTTAAGCTATATTGAAAATGAGTCCCATCACCATTTTAGAAACATGATTTAAATATTTTAGAGCCCAGATGACTCACAAAAAGGAAAAAATATATTTTGCCAATTTGAGTCCTCTTTTGAAATAAATCTTATCTGACATTTGGTGTTAGCTGGATGAAGAGTTAGTGGTGACAATCCTGTTGCTGGAGTTACCTGATTCCAAAACACTCAGAGACCTTTACAGTCTGGCTACCATAGGAAAAACAAGCAATGATCACATCATCCCCTCAGCTTTTTAGGCTTCCCACATGTCATTAATGAGCTGTGCTTTGATAGAGCAATATTGCCCAAAAGTAATGTTGAGTACTTTCATTAGTGAGCTACAGGTCTCCAAATTAGTGAAATGTCTTTTAGCAGTTCAAACTTGTGATTGGAGAGCATTTAAACATTAACTGCCCCCAGACTGATTGCTTTCTTAGACTGGGGTTTAAATGTTCTGCCCCACTGAATTAGTGAAAAATGGCCATCAACCCAGAATAACCTGAGGTGGGCCATTTAGCAGGTATTGCAAAATAGTACATGTATTACTATTATGCTGTCCAGTAATTGCACCTTAACAAAAAATGCAAATCATTTCCTACAAATGTTGATTCATTTTCAATATCTGAGGGCAATAATAGGAACTAGAAATATGTTCCAATGAATAATAGATTATGAAAGACTATCTTGCACCATTTAATCATTTTTCCCCTGAGAAAAAAGAAGTCATTCTTTTGAAATCCTAATATTTCTTGCCTGATTGAAGAACAATTATGCACTCCACAGGCATAGTGATATTTTAAATTATTTTGCTTCCCAAATTAGTAAAACCGTAGACTTTCTATTCTAGATATAGCCCCAGAATCCAGAATTTTGGAATGCTATGTTATCTTTCCTATATGTTTCTATACAAATCATGTCTCATTTTTATACATCAGGATTATGTTTTAGAAAATTGTCACACAGGGAATTTGTTGCAGTCTTTTAAGAAAATGCTGCATGGGAATCATTTAGGGTAGATAAATGGAAATTATTCTTGCCATACAGCTAGGCACACCTGAAGAATTCAAGAACAATTTATCTTTCACAATGACCTTTTTGGCAGAACTCTGTAATAAGGTCAAACTATTTTCACATGGGGTGAGAAGCTTTATTTATCAATAGCAAACATCAGTGTAATAGTTCATTCCTGTAATAGTTCTGCTTTCAAGGATACCAAGTGGTAGGCTAGTACTGTCAGTACCTAAATGTCCAAAGTAATTTGCTTTATCACCATAAACTTTTCATTCATATATCTCAAATCTCCTAAAGATCTCACCCATTGCAATTACCCACTATAATGGAGAAAAATAATTTAATATATCTTAGAGAAACCTACCAGAGCCTGACAGCTTCCATTGTGCAGCCAGATGACAGTTTTAGGGAATATTTGCCTGTGGGGAATAGAAGTCTCTGCCCGATGCCTTTGTGCATCTTCTCTACAGAGCACATTCTGATGATCCTTATCTGCCAAAAGATGCCAAGTTGAGAGTGTTTTTATTCAACCTGGGAGAGTGACTTCTGTTTTTTGAAATATCATTCCAGAAACTGAGCCCTATCTGTGTAACTTGAATGGGTTTATTATTCTCTACATATTTTTTCATTTAACTGCTAATTTTTTTTTTCCAGTTGTGATTATTAAGAGTGTGACATCAAGATAAATAGCTTTAGACCCTCCTAACTTCTCCACCAACCCAAAAGCATAGGCATATCAGCTCCATTTTCAGATGTACACACCTTCATTTAGTGAATCACCTTATGAAGCTGTACAACACAAGCTATGAATTCACTTTCTAGAAGCCCTTACTCAAGGCAATATATGTCCCTCATTTAGCCCAAGAAAAATGGACCACAAAATATCAATCCAATGAGAAGAATGACATAAATGTTGGCTAACAGATTGATCCCTGAGAGTATGTGGTCCACACAAATACACAGCACCAACCTATATCTGCCTCCAGACTTAATGATCAGGTCAGATGAGCTAAGGGTCTTTCATGGGAAAACTGTTCAGAAATGAATACTTCTGTCTGCAGTAAGCAAGAAAAGAAGAAGAAATAAATATACATGACAACTGCATTTTAGCAGATTACAGCTAAGAGGTATACTGATTCATTTGTTATACTTTAAGACTGCAACCAGTTAGGTACTGGTGAGGTAGAAAGATAAAAGGGAGACTTCTTGGCAGGAGAAGCAATATGCTTCTACAAAATAAGGATAAGAGATAAGAGTATAAAAAGTAAGATAAGAGGACTTCTCCTATCACTTACACAAAAATTAGGAGCTTCTTTTCAAAGAAAGGGTGAGACTCCTAAGCTGGTGTTAATTAACACAGGGAAGATATTGTCCAAACTGAATATCTTTTCTCTCCGTTAATTTTTTTTTTTTTTTTTGCATTATATTCAGGAGTGATGGCAACCATGGCTCTAGTAAGCATCTGCATGCAGGCAAATAAAGTACTGTCTAGAAAGCAGATGCAGAGGTGAAGCTTGCAAGAAATAGCAACACATCCTGAGAGGAAGACAATAAAAAGTAACTCAGTGGAAATATACCCAGGGAGTATGAAAATAAAAAAGAAATCCTGGTCTACTCATGTATGGACATGAATATATGTGTGTGAATTAATGTTCCTTCTGGGTACCATGTTTATTCTGCACTTCCAAATAATATTGTGAAACTGGCATTAGATTAGAGTGCTATTACTGCTCAGTCAACTGAAAAGACAGTTTCGACTTGGATCAGCCTCATAACTCCTATCTGTATGCACTGATGTGGAATGCTATACACCTCATTGTATCTCAGTATTAAGTAGTATTTATTTTTTATTTTCTATTAATAAACCATCTATTTTGAAAGGTACAGTATTAACCTTCCAGGAAATTTAGTGGTATCTAAGAGCATTATCACTCTCTCTACTGTCATTTGAAGTAATGCGGGGGGAAAAAAAGAAAGAGAAATTTACAAGAAAAAAAATGCCTTCTTATCTAGCAGAAAACATTAGTAACATATTTTTTGTGTTTACAGTGAGAGCAAAAAAGCTTGAAACAGATTAGTTTTTCACCACCAATGGTGGATGTTTCCTGGATTAGTATGCAGCACATATGAGCAATCTTCACCAAGCAAAAAAGCAATGGATGCACACTAATTGTGTTAGAGCAATGTAGACATCATTTAGGAAGGCAGAACTTGGAGTGCATCTATGGGGACTAGATGAGATGTGAAACTGAATCCAACTTCTTGCACGTGTATGTGAGTGAATACATGTGCACAGCCACACACTGACATGCATGTTCTAGCATGTGTAAGAAGCAACCTTGAGTTTTCATCCATGTCATGCAAAGAGATAGACGATTACTTTCAGCTTAGAAGATTGCAAAGAATACAAAAGCAGATCAAAAATCATGTTGCCTTTAACGTAAATAAATGAATATTCAACAAGTATAAAATATTTGGAATTGTGTTTTAAAATATTTGAAAATGATTGAGCATTGCATACTTCATTTTGTTATCTATGTATTTTGCTGTGATTCATTTGGGCTATATTTTTTCTTCATCATTTTTAAGCTTTTCAGCTCATTAATTTATCTAATTATATCTAATTACTCACTCACAGCAGTATACCTAATTTTCAAGAACTACCAAATTTGTACTGTTGAATGTTCTGAGAATTTGTTCAATAGACAAAATTCTTTCACTTCATTTAAGCTCCAACACACTAATTTAGCAAAAAACTGGACCAGCATTTTCTAATCTGTAAATATATAATTATTATCTTAAGGTCATCTTCTCATTGTCTTACAGCCCCTCTGTACTTTATGGAAATTAAGTAACAAATAGGACATTTGTCCTTAATTAGAATAAACAATTTTTTTACTAGATTGTATTAAAAATTAAGACAACAAGTAGTCAACCTGTTTGAGAAGCAAGATCAAACCTACATCTGTTCTCTGGCATCTCTTTAATATCTAAGAAAACATACTGTGCCTGGCAAAACTTCAAAATTTAAAACTTGCATTGTCTTTGTTTCTGAGATGTTACGCATTTTCAATCTCTTTTTTTTTTTTTTTTTTTAATTCTAAAGGAGAGCTAGGATGGTTTTCAACTTACATCTGTGTTGCTGGTTTCTCTCTAGAGAGACGTGATTTACTGAGTTGAAATTCTTTCAGCTGAATCTTGTTCTGAGAAGGGAAGGAACTTTGAATAGAAATTTGGTAGTATGTGCATGTTTGGTAAGTGGAGCCTGTAAAGTTACAGAAAATGTTTCTATTGTAAGAAAATCTTCCACCTTTGCACTGACCTGTGCTTTCAGACCCAGGAACAATTATTCACGGCTCATGTGTTGATCACAAAATGGCAAATCCTAAAATCTCTTTTTTTTCCGCAGAGAGCAGACTGAATATACAAGCAACTCTTTTCTGTTGAATGATAGAGCACTGTACTTGCAAGAGATTATCTGAAGAGGACAGCAAAATTTTGTCATCCTTACTTTCCTAAAGTAGTTTTGCATCTTATAACCCTGTGGAGGTACATATTGGTCCTGTAGCTGGTTGGAATATGGAGGATTGGTGAATTCAGAGGCTTATATTCACTGACTTTTGAAGGCTGAGCTACCCTGTAGCAAATCTTGGAAGCAAAAGGAAGGGAATTTTCAATTGTGCCATCTTGATACATTTTCTAAATTAGGTTTTTATAGTTAAACTTTATTTGTCTTAGGCAGAAAAAAAAGGTAAGAGGACTTTCTGATTCTGATACTTTCACATTGCAGCTGGAATTCCAAAGAAAAGTGTCCAAAAAGAACTCAAAATTTAATCAGGCTCTGTTTGAAATACCTCTTAGCAGGATCTTGGGGATGGGATAAACTATCCCATGTAATTATTTTCTTCCATAAAATGTGGAGGGAGGGTGACATCAGTGCTTAAGAAAGGTATTTTCACATCTGTATATGAAAGAGCCTTCCATTTGGTCAGTTAGGCTCTTGGTTGGTTTTCAAACAGAATATGCATACATTAGCTCAGTAAAAGCCAAAAACTTGAAATAATTTATTGGAAAGCCCTTCAGAAAGCTTACTATTCAAACATCTTTATGACCCAACTGGATACAGTCACAGAAATTTTTCCAAAATAGGCTTATCCAGAGTAAGAGGCTTCCCATCTGTCTGAGGAACTGCTATCTCTAAAAATAGCAGAGGGAAAGAGGGAAATAGATTCTAGTGGAAATGTGTTTCTGACAGCATCTGAGTGGGAGTATATAAAGGATTGCCTTTTCTCAATTTCCATGGTTTCTGAAGCAGGGATCAGACATCAGGGGAAGTTTACAGTTGTCTGAATATAGGCATTGCTACAATTTGAGCTGTTCTGCAGCTTCTCATCTGGCCAGCAGCTCTTGTTTCAGAAAATCAAGATTCTGCTGAAGGACCTTGTGTTTATTTTCCAGACACGAGCAGATATCTGAGGCACCTAAATTGGTTTAATAGATGCATGGTTTGGGAACTGAATCCTACCCTAAATGTTTATCAGCTAACGTTCTGCTGTATATTTGCCATTTGAAGAACAGGTTGCTCCTAAACACAAAGGAATTGTATCCTTTTACAAGACTTAGATGACTTCCAAACAAGAAATCTGAAGCAATGCAGTCACTTGTGGATGTCTCCACTGAGAACGATGTTATAGCCATTACTCTAATAATATGCTGTAAAAGATTATGGATGACCAGAGAACAGAAAGTCAGCAAGAAGCTTTGTTAATTTATTTGTTACAGAGATCCTGCAGTCCAGGCTCTAATTAAGGCTTGGCAGGCTCCCAAGGCCATCACCATACGCTCAGATAGCTGCCTGTAAGTCATGCAGTGGGTTTTAGTGGCAGATTCTTAACAGTAGTTCCAACTTTAGCTGCTGTTGTGCTATTTGAGTTTAAGACCCTGTAAGGGAGGGCCCTAGTCTGCTCCTTAGCCACACTACAAAGCTATCTTGGCTTGGCCTGGCACAACCAGAGCCTGCTCTGTTATTTCCATGGGTTTGTAAACCTGCTGATGTAGCCAAAGCTCCTCTGCTCAGTAATGTTCAGTGGTTCCACCAAAATAGCTACCAATTTTCAAAGAACAACTACTACAATAAAAGTCCGCAAATACATTTCATGAGTAACATGGAAATTAAAAAATAAAGGAAACAGAATGAAAAAGCCAAGATTATCAAAAAACAACCTCATTTGATGACAAGTAGTAGAAGATTTAAACATAAAATTATAACCTTATAAGATTAAGTGATTTTGAGATTCGTATTTTATCAGTCTGCCTCTCAGGACAATGTTTTGAAGAGCACAACAGAACAAAGAAGCTATGTCAAACAGTGGGTAACAGTGGGGTAACATTTTTAATGTTCCTAGCAATAGGATAGAATGTTATCATAAGAGAACTTGCTTGCAAAATGAAGGTGTTAAGTTTTATCCTTTCCATGGTGAAACTGCTCATTGATGATGGTGGCTACCCCAGGATGTATCAGAGCTGCCTTTCCTCAAAAATTCACATTGTTCTACATTTTTACCAGACAAGACAGAAAAGACAACACTGTTCAGTGTTTACAGTCCAGCATAATTGTCAGTAGTAGACTGGGTTAGAAGAGTGTCTAGGCAAAAGAGTGTAGCTAAATGAGTGTTCACTTGACGTACTGACTTTTAGAGCTCTACTGTATTAGATAGGATAATTAACTCATTTCTAAATGACTGAAAATCCTTAGGACAGCATAGGGTTTTGGTTTATGCATTTACATCTTACTTTATGACTGCAGAGATAAACACTTCAGTTCTGGACATTTCTACAGATTTAGCATGTAAGTAGGAACAGAAAGACACACACACATATAAAACTTTTTTTTTTATGTATAAAACACCAGTGTCATTTTGTGTGCACTTTGAAAACACGGCTCACATCTGTATTTCCCAGTGAAAAAATGTATAATTTACTAGCTCTGGTGACTTTTATCCCTCCAAGGAGTTAAAAAATTTTGTGTGTTAGGCAGTATAAAAACACACGGTTGTAATGGTAAATAGAATATATTAACTAGTGGCTCACATTGCATTGGTTGAAAAACTAAGTCTCAGAGGTGCTTCTGGTATTTGGAATAAGAGTTCTCATCACTTTTTGACATGGGATTACTCCTCTGGGCCTCCTTTTCAGAGCAGCATTTCTTGTTGTGATGCAGTGGTGATGGTAAATATCCAGTGGTGGATCTCTGCTCCTTTACACTTGCCTGAAGGAGTTTAAGTACTGTCTTGTCAATGTCATACTGTATATCCATCATAACTCCTCTGTAGACTTCTCAAATTTATTTCCTCCCAAAAGAGAAGAACCCATGCATTATGCCATTTTATCGAAAAAATAAAAGAATCATGTCATTTGACTGTGAAAAGATTGTGGCACTAAAAGAAACTAGAAGTGTGAATTAAAACAACTCATGTGAAACTTACTCAGCAAGCACACTCAAAGCTGCAATGCAGCACCTAAGCCTCTGTCCCACATCTGCAAGTCTCTACTCCAGCAATAATCCCAAAATTAATAGTGAATTTCAGAATAGGTCTGTTGAGCCACGTCAGACATGTGAGGCTACAGAATCACAGTAAGATGACACAAAAATACAAATAGTTAAGGTACAGGCCCAGCTGTGAAGGAGTCAGAGATCAGAAATTATTCTAGGTCAGAGATCAGAAATTATTCCAGGTCAGGTTCAGTATGAGAAAAAGGACAGCTCTGCATCTTTGAACTCTAGTGTCTCCAACAACCACGAGCAGGAACACAGTCCCACTGCAATTAATCCCAATTACTGACATCCTAACCGTGGAGATGAGCATTTGGAAACAAGACCACTTCACTTTCTGGACTCTATTTCAGCTGACATACTTAGTCATGAAGAGATATGAATCTAGAAAATAATACTGCAGTGCTTCCATTAAAAGAGAAATACGATGTTATTTTCTTCACTTTTGAGCCAAATTCTCAGCACAAAAAAATGTTATCAAATCAGCTGGAATAGGACTCCATGGCTATGTACAAGCAGAAAACCTGACTTTTAATATCAGATGACCAAAAAAAATACAATTAATGGTGCATTGGAAAATATGTAATTAGTAAAACATAACTTGCTGCAACCTTGAAGCTGTCTACTAGATTAACAACCACATGACAAATTAATACTCAGTACCTATGGCCTTTGAGGAAATATGAGTATTTTCTGCTTAATTTTTTACATATGGCTTGATTTAATAGCTGAACTAATAAAAATGCTCTATGGATATTTAAACTCCTGAAAACAGTCAGGAAAATGTCACCAGCATTTAGAAACCCACCAACTTATCAACATGGATTTTCTTCTTTCAAAACATGTATTTTAATGAACATTTCTATTTGCTGTGTCTTTTAGATCACAAACTGTTTCATTAGAACAATTTCTTTGTATTTATGAGCATATTTTTTCGTATTATGGGTACCACAACCACACAAGTCATAATATTCCTAAATCTAATGAAGAAAATATACATTGATTATATACTTGAAATTACATTGGAAGTTGATAATGATCCAGGGTGGATAGATTCAACATGTGTTTCACGTATGCTTCTTTTTCTTCTGGTTTGTTGATGAGTTTCTTTGGAACAAAGTCAGAGGAATTGTGATTTTCATTGGGAATGAAGAACAGATGTGTGTAATGAGTGTCTGGGGTGAGAAGAAAATCTGTGCAGCTATATATTACATCAGACTTTTTTTCTATCATTCTCAATTAGCTTTGGAGAGCATTGACTACAATGTCACCAGCTGCTCTTTCAACTGCACAATTTTACCAAGTAAAATGGACCCTATATGGGGAGTTTTATTCCACTCTTTTGTTAAAAATTAAAAGATAGATTATAACAAACCAATGTACTTGTGCTTTGTTATGACCTGTCCCAGGAGACAAGAGTAACCCAGGCTCTTGTTAATAGACTCCTTGGGGTGGATTAGAGTGAAACAACACTGAATGATCAATGTTGCTATATATATATATACATACATACATACATACACACATATATATATATATATACACACATACATACATGTATAAATATATAAAAAAAGTATTATGGTTTATTTTGACACAATTTGGTTGCAAAGCAAAGCATGTATGTAGCTGTTTTGATTACTATTATCTCTAGTAATATTACTATATGAAAGCATTGCAATGTGAAAACACAGAATATCACCCAAGGACAAGTGTAAGTGTAGCAACGTGGGATTTTAGGATTCCATGTGCTCCTTTGTCCCTCTGCTTTGTATACCATTGGTTCATTTTGAAATATGCTCTGCTGTACCCCGAAATCTATTGGTGGGTTCCCTATGCCTGTCTTCCCTTCAGACTCCCCAGGACTGGCTCTAGGGGAGACAGTCCCTCCCCTTCCTTTCCCTTTATAAGGTGATGTCCGGATTAGCTCGAGGTCTTTGCATCTCTGAGCTGGCACCCCTTATCCTGTCCCAGCCTTTCCTCCCCCCTTCTCCTCCCCTGCAACCCCCTTTTCCCCGTTACCCCAAATAAACCTCCCTAGCAGAACAGAGATGGAGTCCAGTTCTTCCTTCGTCTCACTATATTCCTGCTTGAATTGACGTGGTTTGAAGACTCACGCCATGCCGCGGAACCGCAGGGGCCGGGCGCCCCAGATCCGGTGGGATTAAACAGACCAGGGACCCCGGTCCGGGGTGGGGAGCCAGCCTGTGCAGCCCTCCCGGCCTGTGCTACATCATATAAGGGAAAAAGAGAGAGAGAATAAGAGTGTGAAAATCTCACCACCCTGCCAACCTTTGATGAGTCTTGCTTGTTGCAGCTTAGATGTGCCTTGGTGGAAGTGATGGTACATTGGGGTGGGGATGGAGAGGGAAACCTCCAAAACACAAAGTCGCTCAGGAATCACCCAGGTACCTCCCCTCAGTGAGGAGCTTTCAGTCCTCTGGTGGAAAGCCTCAGAAATGAGTTTGGGGGTGCTTCAGGGGTCTTTGATGGTTTATGACACCTTTTAAGACATGACGGCTGCTTCTTAGGCATTTGAGCCAGGCTGCCACATCAGACCTTCAATGGGGAGGGGAGGATGGGGAGTTTTACAGCCCAGAGGTTTATGTAAGCATGAGAAGAGGCTCTTTCCTGCCTCCACAGGCTTTTCTTCTCTTATCTCACTCATAGCTCATAATTCACTCTCTGTCTTAGAGGTTAACCATTACATACCCCTAAAGACTCCTGCCTCTAAATCCAGCTCTTACAAAGCACTCTGCCTTCACAACTGGGGGATGTTTTGAGTAATTAACCCATAAAAGTTCACTGTCTCACATGTTTCTATCCTCCTTCTTTTCTATTTTTGACCCCTTTTTTTCTGTTGTTTTTATCAGCAATTGAACAAAAGGGAAGTACATGAAGTACCGTGAGCATTATGTATCTTGTATTTTACCTTTGAATCTCTACAATTTCTTTTTCTCAAAGGTGTAATCTGCAAAGAAATTACAAAATATGGGATATATTATTTATTTTGTATGCATTGAGCTAAAAATGACTTTGCATCAAGATGCCTGCCCTAGGTTATATAAACTAGTAGAGGAATCTTCCTCAGACAGGAAACCACTTCCTTTTTTACAGTACTGTATTGAAAAAAGCTCAATTATCATACAAGTCTCTTTGTTTTGATATAGTTTATCCAGTTTATCAAGTAGGATCTCATTTGTACATGAATGTCTTATTTCAAAGGCAAATTCCATGATAAATTCCTGAAAAATGTTTAATTTCATCTCAGTCAATACACTCTTATACTTTGTTTAGATTGAATTCTACAGACAGAAGACAAGATCCACAAAAGTTCTTTGATCTCTAACTCATTTAGACTACATAAGAGTTATATCCTGTTAAAAATGTATTGCAATCACAGAGGCATCTGATAAATTTAGAAACTATTTTTAGAAAAACATATTTGTTTCTCTAATTGTTTATATTATTGAAGATATTATACCACTTCAAAATGTGTAATAAAGATTATTCAAGAATATTTGAGAATAGATACAGACTAAATACATTCTAATTTAGGCTCATTTCTCAAATAACCTGAGTTTGAACCTTACATCTGTAGATACATCTTTTATGTATCAAAACAAGTAGGAACACTAGAACTATATGAGACCTTAATTTTTGAACTGTAGCGACCAATGGGTACCTAAACATAGATTTTTATTCATTCTAGCAAGGGCAAACTCAGTTTTGTGATGACTAAAAATTGAGCAGAGCCACACAGCTGTGTTGTAAATTGTCAAGCCAAGTCTGAACATGTGTTTGGCAGGTGTTTGGCACAGTGGGCAAGAGAAAATATTTCATCATGATTCAAGAGAAACGGTTCTTGTAGACATTAATTACTTAATTCCTTTCTGCAGGGATGCAACATCTTTTTAAACAGATAGTATGAATATGCTTTATGTAAGTTCATTGTTTCAAAGACACTGAAAAAGGGGAAAGAGGATTTGTCTAGTGTGAAAACTCTTAGGGTCCAGGATAGCAATAAGAGGTTATGCATTAAAAAATATTTCATCTGTCCTTTAATCAGGGAAGCCAGACTTCAGCAAATGTCTACTCAGTATTTCTGTGGCAACACAGAAACACATTGCATGAGTCATTTATCTAAGTAGTGGCAGACAACTTTTATTGTGAGGCTGGAAGAAACATTCATGAAAGGACATCTGATGACTTAAATAACATCCCTGAGAACTGAACTGTGACTTCCTCTAGGAGAAGAAAACGTCCTCCAGCAGGTGGAATGAGGGATTTCTAAAATTACAGTGTGAAAAAAATGCACACCTAAAAATGTATCTAAAATAATTTTGATCACCAATGAAAACAGCTTGAACAAAGATTAGCCACTATTTTGATTAATTTGTTATTTAAAAGTGATTTATCCTGCAGTACATACCGACAGCCTCATTCTTCTTTGATTTTCCCTCTGTGATTAAAACAGTGGATTCTTCACTTGTTAGGGCTGGATTTTATGACAGTGTGTTAATAGTCAATCACTTGCAATTTCTACAAGTGCCTCATCTAATACAATCAATAGTTTTTTCCTTGTTCCAGGTGTCATCTCTGTGATAAAATCTGTCTTTTATGTGGCTGTAAACTGATCATGGGTCATGAAATATAATGAGCGCATTTCGCAAAGTGAACACATCATTACTCATTCTCAATATTCACTGAATGTACAAGTAAATGAAAGCAAGTTAAGTTTTATCTTCATATACAACTCAAACTTAAAGTCGATTAAAGGCTCACCTAGCTAATGGTCCATATTCCATTCTTACCCATGTTTAATTCGATGAATTGCTACAGCTGAATTTTTCCAAATGTTATACAGTGTCAGATCACTCAAGGAAAGGGATGACAACATTTTGAGTGATCTATTACACACTGAACAGAAGAAGACTGAAAAATTTGAATAGGAAAGCTTATGTGCTCCTAATGGCCTAGTGATTTATGTCATTAAGTCTTTTTGCCATCAGAGGAAACATAAGTCATAACACTACTTTAAACTGCTACTGACAATTCTAATTATTTTATTGGGAGATGTAGGTTTGTTTATATTTAGTAATGATGTTATTTCTTCCAGTTCATGAGCAAGTGAATAGATATTAAGGAAAAAATTATTTTTTTATAGACAAGAGTATAATTAAATATCTAAGAACAGAAAAAAGAATCTTAATAGATACTTGTACACATGAAGTTCATGTCTAATATCTAGTATCAGTTTGAAATTCAGAATGGGAATAATTATCAGGGGGTTTTTCAGTAACACCTTTCAAGATAAAGCAACTAAAATAATTTGATGCTAATGCATAAAAACGTAGATTCACAAAATCACTTTTTATACTATAGTCTTCAATGAATTGTAATAAACCTCAGGAAATTCCCTGAGGTCTGTAAGATTCCACAGCTTCTTCATAGGAAATTTTGCTGTCTCATCACTTCTTCCCTTGCTGGATCTTCCTGTATTTTAAACTATAGCCATCATCCTGTTCTCAAAATAGGATTCAGAGATGAGTCAGCCAGATATATTCAGTGAACCACCAGATAGAAAATGCTCCAAAAGTCAGGAGATCTAAATTCAGCTTATTCTCTCAATGAAATGAGTGTCAGTGTACACCTTCCAGGTGGTCACAAATCTAGTATGATTTTCTATGGTGGGTCTTTCTCAGTCCTTACAACTGAAACCATTTGATTTTGAATGAATAAATATCAAGACAAAGAGGAACTAATTAAGAACCTAGAGTTGAATACATCTGGCTTAGCTTAAGCATCTAAAAATTGTACCTCTAAGTCTGTCATACTTACATGGGTCTTTTTGTATGGTCAGGGAAGAGATATAGGCACCAGAGGGACATTTATCTTGTGCTGCTGTAGCCATATAAGACAGATCAGATGAATCTCCCTCTGGAGGTTCCTGTTTCTCTCCATTGACTGGGTGGAGCATAGGTGACTGTCCTATTTGGATGTATAAATTTTAGATGTCTAAAGTTATATGAAATAAATTCCAACCCCAGAGGCTAAGGCAGGATGCTAGGACCCAAAGCCATAGAAAAAGCACTCATTGCTCAAATTGTCTGGAAGAATTTTTACAAACTAGAATGCCACTTCCCAAACCCACTCTCCAAAATCTGTCAGACTAAGCAGATAACGCAGCAGATGTTAAACACAGAGACAAGAAAGGTTTTGTTCTGTGAAAAAAACATATCTTACATGAGATACCCATGTACATTTATCTTTTGGGCTGTCTTAAAAGGAGCTCTCACTTGTCTGATACATTTTTAACTAATAAAACCCACTTCTTTTGAATAAGATTTTACTCATCTAAGTTTTTGAAATTTTTTGTGTGGCACTCATTGCTAGAAATTAAATAGTTAATCCCATAAAACCTTCCTTATAAACTTTACTTGTCCTTGGGGAACTAGAAAGCAGCACACTGTAGGATACCAAGCTAATGAATTATATACTAAAATATGTATTCTATACTGATTTGCCGTGCTGCCATGAATATACTGGAGTTACACATAGTGATGTGTAATGTGAGTTATTTATATGCTTTGTGGGTTTTGTGTTTCACCATCACTGAAATGTAAGTGATAAAGTATTAACTTTGTCTGAGGTAAGTACATGCTAAGAAACCAAACTATAAAACTCTCTAGCACTTCACGTGTTGTTTGTCTGGTTTGACTAATATTTGTTCATGGCAACTGAAGACAAGCATCCTACCTTTTGGCTTTATTGGCAATACGGACAGGACACAGGCTGTAACTCGTTTAATAACGTGACCTGTCTCAGACAGTTGAAGTTGGTGGTTGGTATCCTTCCTTGAATGACACATGTGCAAAGATTGGGGAGCCCCTGATGAGACATGCCTTCTTTAACATCTGTTCTATTCAGACTGAGTCATTGTTTGTTATTTCTTTCTTTTCTTTTTGTATTTTGAATCATTGCAATGGGGACACTTAGCTCTGTTAAGTGTCAGTAGATCTACATACACAGTGAAAACCAGTAAAATACTGTTATTTGGAAAGTCGTTTTTTGGGATATTGACTACACCTGCTTAAAACTTAGCTGACTAGCATAAAATATTGATGAGTCAGTGTCCTGGTTTCAGCTGGGATAGAGTTAATTTCTTCTCTGTAGCTGCTAAAGTGCAGTGCTTTGGATTCAGAATAGAATTTTATTTTATAACACATTGATGTCAGGAGTATGTGAGAATTCTCTGGGAGTAATGCTGGGTACAAAACCACAATGTAATATGATTTCCAACAGAAATTAAATTATTACTGTACTAAAATGGGTAAATAGGAGTAGATATGTAAGGTAAATAAAGCCAATTTTTTTTTCCATGTTAAGAGGCCTGTGCTTATTCATTGGTTTGTTTTTTTCCAGATCTGAATACCATCACCCATTTTAAAAAAAGAAATAAATGTACAAGAGAGTAAGAGGTAAACAGTAAGAATGGTTCAAAAAATAAAAAGACTGGAGAGAAAAGATTATCTCATTGATTTTAGTTAGTGTAAATAGGAGCTAACTAGAGGGAACAACTGTCTTCAAATGAATCAAAGATCACTGCAAAGACAATAAAAACCTGTTCCATTACAGATAAAACAAGTAATGATCCTAAACTGAGACAGCTATTCTAGAACATGAGCACAAGAGGTAAATTAAAGTTACTCTTGTAACCTGACTTTTGACCACTTGCCTCCTTGAAAGCTTGATGTTCATTTTGTATATTTAAAACATTGGACTTTAACTCACATATGAAATATAAGGATTCAGCTGCTATGTTTCACTACTCTTTTTTGAATAAACAGAAATATCTATCACTGCTCTAACAAGCACGGATTCTTTTTCTTTAAAAAGGTTCATTAATCCCATTCCCAAAATCCTAATTAGGTACTTCAGAGTGTTTCTAACAGTAATACAATTTTCTCAAGATCTTTGAAGGCAATAGCTCTCTTTAGAATGCAATTTGTAGGGCTTTTTTTCCTTTACAACAGCCCCAGAGGTGAACGTTATCTCATAGTAACACACACTTCATTTTGTATCTCACTGCCTAAACAAGCAAGAGATTTTGTGAATAGAATTTTTTTTCAAATCCTGCTTTCCATTTTGCTTCTACATTTAGGAGATGTTAACATAAGCAAGGGGATTTTGTATTTCTTCTAAAAATCTATTTCCTCTTTTTCTGACCCTTAATTGTTATCATACGAATAACATTGGAAAAATTAAATCATATCTCACAACTCTACATGAACTAAACTGGACATTTTCGGTGGCAACAGTGTAAACATACTTAGTGTCATAATGCACAAACTCCCTGTCACAGCCTCAAAGAGCCAATAACTCAGCTTTCACCATTCAGTTCCTTCCATTCCAACCCCAGTTAACACAAACTCTCTAATGTAGTGCTACTCTTTCTATATTAGTGTTGACTTGAATGGATTACAAAAGACACTCCTGTATAATACTTCAATGTAATATCTTCTATACGTTGTTTCTTGAAAGTAAAACAGTCCTTCTGTGAAGAGCTAATACCATCAGCGTTATTGTTTTGAACAGATCTGAGATACTATTTATTTCCCAGCAATAATGCTGACCAGATATAAGTAAAAAGCTACATTTTTTGAGGTAATAATGTTTAATAAAAAATTCAGTAAATAGTTTGATTCACAAAATTATAGTGATTTCACAGAAGTTTATACACTGTTTATTTAAGATGTCCCCTAAAATGGTTCCCAGTAGCTTTCAGTAGTAGCTTCCAGGAATGTTTAGTGTTCGTGACAAAATGTGGCATAAAGTTCATTTCTTTGGTGAAACCCAAATTAACAGTGTAGCATACTTATATATTTTACCTTTTCTGTGGCACTATTTAAATTTCAAATTTTAAGATACCAAAATAACCTAAAGGTCTTTCTCAAAATGTCTTTTTGCTTCATAACTGTATACATGGAATGAAATATACAGATGTCTATTTAGTGCAAAGAAACCACTTATCAGTAACACACAGACACAATGTGTTAGGCATGCCTTCCCCCCATTATCAAAAGATTGATTTTTTTCAGTATGCATCCAGGTCAGAAAATGGTTTTTTTTGCATTGGGAAGAATTAGAATTCAGAATACATCATGGAACTTTACATATAAGTTTCAGGGCAGGAAAAAATTATCAGTTAGTGCTGACTGAGGGCAGATACTTCTCTGAAGATTGCATTAATTGTCCTTGGAAATGCCTATTTCTTGCCCCTGATTGAAGAGCCAATCCAGGCAAACAGCTAACCCTAGATACCCTTTGGAAAGAAATTCAGTGAGCTGAATTCCATCAGTGGGATCTTCACTTCAGATTCTGACAATTCAGAAACTTATTTACTTGGCCTCAAATCTAAGTGAAGTCAGTTTTTCATCTGTGGGTTCCCGTTAATCTGGCAATACACATTTTGTGACTCCAGAATTTCCTCGCAAGGCTACTCAAAATGAGAGGCTGTTTTTTAAAGGATTATGTTCCAGCAGTTTTCCCCACATTACCATGTTCCAAATGCTGCAGCAGCTACCTAGCAGCTTACCATTTACTAAGTAATTTTACTTTTGAAATTCTGAATCATTTTTGCAACTCCTGTCTGAGGACATGTAGGCTTCAATCAGTTTAAGGATGGTGGTTTATTTGATGAGTACCTGTAAAAATTATAAGTCCCAACTACAGTAAATCAAGTAATGAACTTTAGGGTTTACATTTTTATGAAATTATATTTAACACACACACACATATATGTATACATATACATACAAAAAAATACACACAGAAAATCTTTTGTTAACGTGATTTATACAGATAGCCAGGAGCAGCAACAAGGTCCAAACTTTTCCAGTAATTCCAGCCAAGAATTACAAAGAATAATTATTTTCTTGCCTTTTTTTTCTTTTATTTCCCTACTTTGATTCCTTTTGCAGGATACTGATGAGATACTTTCCAAGCCTGCTTGCAGCCTGTGGGCCTGTTTTTCCTTTCATTTGTTCTTTGTTTGGTCATCTGGACAACTACACAGCATCATGTTCTTTGGCTTTTGTCAGATCAAGTTAGAATGAGCAAGTTGCAGCAAGAGTGGTAGAGCCATTTGTGCACAACAGCCACACTGAAAGAAAGAGTTTCACTGTAAGGATCCATTTTCCAATCCATGCTTAGTCATGATAGAAATAGATGCATCTCCCTTTGGACCTCCACAATGCTAACTATAAATAAAGGGTCTAATTTCAGCTTGCTTGCTCCTACTTCCTCCATGTTCAGAATTTATAGCCCAACGTTTTTTATCAATAAATTTCTCCGGATGATATTACATTTAGAGATAGCATAATTAGTACCATAATAAGTGGCACAAACTCAACACTGCATAACAATTGGGCAGGAAAAAAAAGACACCTTGACATGATTTGCTTCAGTGAATGAAAATGGCATGACATGTCTGAGTCTCACAGGACTTAAAGGGCAACAGCAGAATTGTAGTATCTCTATGATAGTCTCATACAGGATTGTGTCATCTCTCTTCTCAGTTCTCCCTTTATATTTTTCCTATTATTCTATAATTTAAAATGGATGTAAAGTCACTGCACATGCAGTATAAACAAATGACAAATTCGATTTCAGGCAAAACTTACATGTAACATTCTGGTTTGAAAGGGATCAAACAAATCCTCATTAAAATATAGAGATTAAAGTTTAAGGGAAAAGATAAGAGAAATTAGCATCCCCATAGAAGTCTAATTACTTTTCCCCCACCTGCATTGGAATGAAAAACATTAGTTGATCCAGTAGATAATAAATGGGACTGAGAAATAGAAAATGTGAGAAATGCCAGAATGCTAGAAATACTACGATTGGATAAGGAGAATACTTTTCTTGTAAAGGATAATACTTTTTCTTGTAAGGAAACACTTCCCATAGGATATAAACTTGCAAGATTAACTAATCATCTTATGTGGCCAGATAGAAGCTTCAGTTTATGTGTATCTCAGTGGGAACTTGGGGTTTCGACAGCACCCAAGAAGAGCTCAGAATTTGGCAGAAATAGTCCCACATTAGTGAATGTTCAAGTATGAAATCTTTAACATTAATAAAACTGACTTAATTGAAATGTTGTATTCACTTATTTTAGGTAACTTTTAAATATTATTTTCAAAAGCTAAAGCCCCTCCGCTGCCAAATGGAATGTCTAGATGCAGCACACTGAGCAAAAATAGATGCCTTAGAAGTTCATTATCTTTACTTGCTCGTTTTCACAATGGAAGAGTGACTTTTCTGCCAAAGTCACAATGGAAGAGTGACTTTGGTGGTAAGAGCAGCCAGCTCAAAAATCTAGAATTTATTTGAAAAATTGTACAGCAAACTTCTTTGAGCTCCCTCCCAGAGACTTTGGAAACTCTTCTGTATATACTTTTAAAAGTCGTTCTCTGACTTATAATCAGGAAGCTCTCTCAATATAAAATAAACTTTTGGGTAACAGGAATCAAATATTTTGACAAAGAAACAAAACAATGCCAAAGTACCAAGAACGTGTCCAGTCCCACGGCATTTTGGGTAAAAGTTCTGTGCTTCAACTGAATAAAGATCCCAGCTCTGAAGAGCACCCATCCACTTCTTCCAGCAGGAACATCAAACAAATGATCTCTTATGGAAGTTTAACCAAGACCAGGGTCAAACATTCATCTCAAGTATCATTCCAACCTAATAAGAGCATCAATGAAGGACATGCCTTGTCTCTGCACTGCTCTGCTCTGCTCTGCACTGGTGTGGTCTCATCTTGAGTACTATGCATAGTTTTGGGCACAAGTGTATAAAAAATATATATAAAGCAATTAGACAACATCCAAAGGAGGGCTATGAAGATGGAGAAGGGCCTTGAGGGGAAGCTGTATGAGAAGCAGCTGAGGTCACTTGGTCTGTTCAGCCTGGAGGAGATTGAGGAGAGACTTCATTGCAGTTACAACTTCCTCCTAAGGGGAAGTGGAATAGCAGGCACTGATCTCTTCTCTCTGGTGACAGTGACAGGACCCAAGGCCTGATGTTGTGTCAGGGGAGGTTTAGGTTGAATATTATTAAGAGGTACTTTATCCGGTGGTCGTTGGGCACTGGAACAAGCTCCCCAGGGAAGTGGCCACAGCATCAAGCCTGACAGAGTTCAAGAAGCAATTGGATAATGCTCTCAGGCACATGGTGTGACACTTGGGAATGTACTGTGCAGGGCCAGGAGTTGGACTTCTATGATCTTTGTCCATTCCAGCTCAGGATATTCTATGATTCTTGACAGTCTCCAAATTACTCTGCATTTTCTCTGTACACCATTGCCTGCCACCACTCAACTACCTCCATGCTAGTAGCAGTCAACTTATGAGTGAATCCATCACATTTATTTAATTTGTTTGTGGTCAATCATACTGAAACGATCACATCACACAACAGAAATTGATGCATAGGCTAATATTCTTTACTACTTAACCAGGCATTTGTTTTCCATCATAACACAGGATGAAGTTATGTAGCAAAATCTACTTCAGGCTTTATGCACGGGCACAGTTACAACTTATCTTTTATACCTTTAATATTCTTAACAAAGAAGAACTGAA
Source organism: Entomyzon cyanotis (assembly GCA_024500445.1). Taxonomy (NCBI): domain Eukaryota; kingdom Metazoa; phylum Chordata; class Aves; order Passeriformes; family Meliphagidae; genus Entomyzon; species Entomyzon cyanotis. Next base: position 34,955,636 of record JAKEPQ010001018.1, on the reverse strand, counting down.
AATTTAGTAAACAGGATATGAAGAAAAAAAATGAAATAACTGCCTCTTTCAACCATCCTTTCATGCTGAATATTAAGTGCATGTATATATAATTGTAGACATTCTGAAAGCATTATGTTAAATTCACTAGACTAACTGATAAAGACTACCCAAAAAGATGTTCATCTACATCAAACTACAGACAACATTTATTGTGAGTTTTATACAATTCAAAATCCCATGCTAACATGATGACATGATGACAAATGAAAATTTGGTACCAAAACAAACCATAGTTTCTGTATTTCAAAGTAGAAGGTTTTATATATGTATGTTCATCTGTTCTTTTCTCCAGCAAACCCCATGCAAATACAGAATTTCCTGTGTGGAGGAGAAAAAGCTTACTTCATATCATCACACCTGCAATTCATCCATTTAAATCAAATAAGGGGTTTAGGGTCCAAACATTCCCTTGCTGATTATTAATTTTCTTTGCATGGATAGCATTTTTATCAGTGGATAGTAGAATCTTCCAATTGCAATGAATATTATGACAGATATTTGAATTGTTCTGCTGCTTCTCATCCAGAGCATCCCCTGCCATTTTGCTTAATTGTTATAAGAATAGATAATTGTTCAAGAAGAATGAAGGGGAACAAAAAGGATGTGGAAGACCATTTAGAGTCTTGTGCTAAATGAAAATTCCATCACCTATATTTGTTCTTCACAATTTCCCTTACCACTGAATCTGGTGGGCAGAGAAACCCGATCATTACTAAGTGCTTTTTGCCATTGCTGATCACAGCACTATCAGCTCCAATATGTGTCACAAGCAAGCTGGTGATCAGAGCTTTAGTAATTGGGCAATAACATAAGAACTCTCAGCAGAGATCTCCTGTAAAACATGAAACCCTATCAAGGAATTACATGATTCAAATTATCTCTTAGAATTTAACAGACAGTCCTAATTTCCAAATAAAATATCCAGTCCAGACTGGATTCTAAACTACCAGACAGATACTTTAAACTCTTCCTTCAGGACTGAAAGGACAAGCTTATTCAGAGAAAGAAAACTACCACAACTACTGAAAAAACAGCTGTGGCAAATAATTTCCTTTTTTCTAGCAGCTTGATTTTTTTGCATTGAGGTCCATCCTCATAATTTAGTCTAATTGTATTTATTTACAGTATTATTTTTTAATTTCTCAAATGCTGAGAACATGCAGGATTAAAAAATGGGCTTTACTGCTACCTCATCAGAGGGGAGAGCAATTAGGCAGAACACAGACACACTGTGAACAAAGATGGCTTCACTGCTTGTTTACTTTGCACATTTTCATGAAGGAAAGTACCACCCTGCTGCCAGGAAAGCAAGCCAAGATGTGTGCAAAATGTAGACGGGCCCTATGTACATGCCATATGCAGGTATCAGGCATCCCTGAGTAACTGCTGTGCCTCACTGTGACTGAAAGCCCCAGGCAAGCAAGCAGGATATAAAGATGCTGATAGAGTGTACCAAAGAACAGTCTTTCCAGGCAGGGTCATTCTTACTTGGCAATCTTCAAACTGGGACAGAGTTTGAAGCACGGTATGCATACAGATGAACTAGAGGCATGGGGCTGAACTCAGCCTGGCCTAATGACTGCAACTAGCAAGAAACAAGTAAATTATATCCAAAACTGTTTATATTTATTTCACCAAGGTTGATGTTTCCACAGCTTATCTTTTATGATCTTGGTGCACCCCTGACTTTCAGTTTTCTTGAAAAAGGTGTTACAAATGTCTCTTTTTGCTGGAGATATTAAAATGGTTATCTTCTCAGCTCTCATATTTAGTTTATACATATTTGTACATATTAACATCTAGACCAAAGTCTAGATTCATTCCCTGTTCCTAAATTATTTATTCCCAATATCATACAGGTAAAATTGTAGGTTAAGGTTCACTTCATGTATTTTATTCATCTAAATTTGGGGCATAAAATAGATTTCTAAGTAGGGTGAATGGAGGCTGTTGCCATATATGTGTAATAGGCTATGTTCTATGCCATGTTTTAGGTAAATTCTAGGGCTTCCAGGAATGTTTTAGGAAATCTTCTAGAAATGGATATTTCACTTCCTGAATTAGTATGTAAGCAAGTAAGATCTTGCATGAAAATAACTGCCAAATCTGCTTTTATGGAAAAGACAGGAATAGTGGCATCTTCTGTGGAGTCTAATACCACTCAATTTGGTGTGTTTCAAATGTACCCCATTTAGGGGACTAAGGTGAAAAAATGTCTTATTTCTGCTTGACAAGTGTATCCATGAATGAATGTAAATTGAGGTACACACAGCAATGAGTCACAAGGTCAGCAGCAAAGTCACAAAGTCAAATAAAGACTTTTCATGACCATGTGCATGTCCATAAAAATTCCAGACACAGAGCAAGGACAAAACAATTATTTACTGTAACGCTCTGATGGAGTTTTAATGATACATCCAAAGTGACTTACTGGATATGCCCTGGAAGAGAGGTACACTAAAAATACCCTCATAATAAACAGTTTTATTTTGTGGCCCTCTAGAAAGGTTGACAAGGGAGGCAGCTACTTTTGCCTCTGTCTTGGTTTAAGACAATTTACAGGGCAGACACTCCAAAATTAGTTATCTCCCCTTTTAATTACTCCCTTTCACCAATAAGGAGAGATGAATGACAGAAGAGATAAGTGAAAAAATAACAGTTTACTAAAAAATGAAACAGCAACAGGCAAAGCAACAGTAATAATCACTAGATCATGAAAGTGCTGAATCCCATGGACTCCCTGGGAACAAAGAAAAAAGAGCAGATAAGCCCTGCCCCCAAAATGGAAGCCTCCATGGATGTCCAAAGGAGAAAGGCAAGGTGGGGAAAGGCCCCCTTCTCCCAGCCATGTGTGGAGAGAGAGAGAGCAAAGAGAAAAAAATCCAACACAGCAACCAAACCTCTGTAATTAAAAAAATCCTTCCTCTTCCCCCAAACAACAACCAACAGGGAACAAGGACAAAACAAAAAGAAACCTAGAGTCCAAAACCAGTCAAATGCCCCTTGAGCCATTTGCTCCATGCCACCCAACAGGCTGCTGGTGGCAGCAGCTTCGGCAACAATGACAGATGGAACTGGGTCAGGGAAGGATTTTTGGACAGAGTCAGGAATGTGGGCACTGGCTGGAGCTAGGGCAGGAAACGGGAACTGGGGCAGGGGTAAAGCTGCGGTGTCAATTTCTCTGCTTCTTTTTCAGCCAGCTGGATGCAGCTGGAGTCAGCACTGCAGTTCTGAGTTGTTACTGCATTGTGGAAGGAAAGAAGCAGACTTGCTGGGCACTGAAACCGCCAGCTCTCATTTGCAGAATTTGCCCTGAAACACTTTAAGATTGAGAAATAGTTTCTTAGAGACCTGAGGCAAGCAAGGAGCCCAAAAAGAAACTAAAGAAGGCTTCTGCTTTGGCTCGGTGAAGCAAGTCTCTTGGCAATCTGGCAAGAACAAAACAAGAAAGAGGCTCTGCATAAGTGTCCTCCAATCCTTAAAGTGATCCTGGAATTCCCCACCTACCTGAGCCTGGGGCCAGACTGATTCTGGCCCCTGGGTGTTAGAGGAACAGTGACAATCTTGGGCTAATGACGTAGCCCAGGTATGGAATACAGTGCATATTTTTTGGGTTACCCAGGACAGTCTCCTATTTGAGTCAATAGTGCCTGAAAGCTTGCAAATCAGCTCCCTTAGCTCTTTATATTGTCTAGTTTTTTAGAGGATTTTTATCAGGCCTGTTTTCCAACTCAGAAACACCAAATTTACTTAAGAAATGTGGAAAGTAATTTACAATGACTGTGTTGCACCCAGGAAATAATAGACAGATACAAAAAAACTGCTTGAAAATGGTTCTTTATATGCTTATATCATAGAGTTTTTACAGATTTGATTCTGTAACACTGTAAAACCTTTAAATTAAAAGTATAATGGAATTTATCTATTTGACAACAATTTCTGTGAGTTTTAAAGTACTTGGAGTACTGTAAAATAAAACGTACTATCCTGTCTAAGTTTAACCAATCAACATGCAGAGAACACTGGGCTGTAAGATGGCCCACCTTAAATATGGTTTATTTTGTCCCTTTAGTCCTTTATTGATCAAATCTTCAAAGTCTGTTTTCCTAATTTACATATATTAACAACAGGTGTCTTTAGTTTTGGCCAGCATTTATTTATAATCAACATGAAGTCATTACCACCAAATTACAGGTGCAAAGCAATACATGTTTTTGAGGAGTTTTTTTTTAACCTAAAAAGTAGAGCAGAGAAATTAAATTAACTGGTAAAGTGACATAGCTGAATGTCTACCAAAGATGTGCCTTCTCTCAGTAAGAACAAGTAATTAACCACACAAATGGAGGATTGTAAATCTGGACCTAGCTTCTAAAAGGTGTCACAGATAAATCAGTAGATTAGCAGAGAGTTTGGCTTTAAGCCAGAATCACTGGTTTGAAACTATAAGAAATGTGGCAAGAACAAGATACCTTTTTTCAAAGGAAAATCATACTTACAAAATCTTCCATATTCTTTGAACACATCAACAACATGGAAGAACTGCCAAACATAGTACGTTTTGTTTCCAAAAGATCTGAGCCATGTCTTCACTAGAGGCTATTTCAAAAGTAATTAGCCCAAATTATTTTATGAATATGGATAAACCATGAAAGTAAAAAAACAATTTTCATGTACACAAATGACATTCAACTGCACTTTTCCTATTTATGGATCCATGTGTTCATATGTTCAGTATGTGGTTACCACTATAATCATAGACATGCAGTAAAATTAATCCCATTTCCTTTGGAGTCAGTCAATTTGCTTGAATCTCTTGCTGTTTGCTGTCAGGAACCTACATACACCTGTCAAGAGGCAGAATTTTGCTTCTGTGGAACATGTTGACACAGTTCATTTATTTCAGGCTGCAGCAATTTATGAACATTCGCTGTCATCAGTTAACATCAGTTAGGAGGTTTGGTGTGACTTTTTCCATATCAAAAGAGACAGGACTATTGTCTCTCAAAAAGGAGATTTATTTACTGACAAGAACATATGACTTGAGCAGGAAATTGAATATATTATAAAGAGTCACCATGCTAAATCAGTAGTTTTCACAATCACCTGGTTTATTTGGCTTTGGGTGATACAAAGCCTGAGAGAATTCTTCTATCCTTCAGTTTTAAGAGAAGTCCAACAGTCCAACCTGTATTACTTCTCTGTTTATAAGTCCTATTGCAGGAGTTCTAAATGCCTTTTAGGTCTTCTTTTTACAATCTAATTGCTTATTTTGTTTGCTTATTTGGTTAAAAACACAAAAAGCTCTTCTTGATGATGCCGAGCAACAGGACAAGAGGCAACGGGCAGAATCTGATGCACAAGAAGTTCCACCTGAACATGAGGAAGAAATTCTTTACTGTGCAGGGGACTGCACACAGGAACAATTTTCCCAGAGAGATTGTGGAGTCTCCTTCACTGGAGATATTCAAGTGCTGTCTGGACACAATACTGGGCCATGTGCTTTGGGATGGCTCTGCCTGAGCAGGGAGATTGGACCAGATGACCCACTGGGGTCCCTTCCAACCTTACTCGTTCTGTGGTTCTGTGAAGACATAAGCTATATCTGTGCAAGCAGTAAAGTGAAGTGACAGAGAAAAAAACCCTGATATTCCGTCTTTCATTTCACATACTACCTGAGAAAAGCAGCAGCTGTGCCACATCTCCATTTTACTTAGCATTTTTCATGTAGATGTTTTCAGTACTTGATTTTTCATGGTTAAAGAATAAGCATTTGTGCATGTCAGACTAAATATTGGGAATATAAATAATTCAGACATCCTGAAAGAAAATACTAATTTTTAATTTCTAAAAATATTTAAAGGTTTAAAATGCTTTTATCAATTGATGTTTGAATATTACATGTTAGTGCTATAGAGGAAAGAATACAAATCTGACACACAACCATATCAGCTTGAAACACTTCAATTGAAACGTTCAGTTGAATTCACTAGAACGGAATTAGTTTGGATTTTTTCCCCCTGTGTTCTTCATTTTGTTAACATTGAAGGACTTTGTTATAACAGTGCTAATATTTTTGTTTCCATTTTTAATTTTTGACAAATTGCATTTTCTGGCAGGATAATTTTCTATTAAATTCTTGTGGTGATTTGTGATGTACCTATAAGTAAATAATGGAATATACATACACATGAATAGAAATGTCTGAACTAACAATGACTGCAGTGAAGAGAATAAGTTTATCCTATGTTGTGGGAAATAGCTTGCTACCACATGCTGCCAGCAGGAAAAAAATTGTCTTTTGTGAGTCTGCATAGCAAATATTAAATTTGCTGTATGTTCCCTGGTTAGCTCAACCAAGTTTTCACTGTGTGATTTATTACTTGGATATAAAACCAAATAATAACAAAATGCTTTAAAATACATGTATTATGTTTCTTGCTGTTATAATTTATGCAGCATTTACTGCTACAGAATTATCATGGAAGTTTCTCAAACTTACTTCTCTATTTAGTTAACATTGCTGCAGAAATTAGCCCTGAAGTGCTACAGATTTATACAACCCTAATGATAGTGTGAATGCAAATGTAATAGATGCCTTTCTTCTCCCAGCTGTTACCTTTAGCCACCTGACATGTCAGTAATGAGAATCAGATCTGAAAAAAATAATTCCATCACCTTCACAGAAGGATAGGAAAAGCATGATGAGAGTCTCAAGGCTACGATACCAGAAAATGTTTTTTTTTCCCCTTTTCTCAGTCAATTATGTTTTTATTTCAACCTTTTCTGCCTAAACAGAACTGGCAGGATGATTAATACAATTTCTACAGGCAGCCTGGCACTTACTTTTTCTAACAGAGGAAGTGACAACCTAAAGCAATTCCCTGGTCTGCTAAATCCAGTATCAGACCTCTGGCAGTGGAAAACACTATCTGCTTCAGAATAAAGAAAAAGGAGTTCAGTTGTAAAATGTTTTAGTGACTTGCAGCTGAGGCTGCACTCAATGAGCTAGGACATTTTTTTAAAAATTGCTCCACTGGCCCAGTAGTTTCTCACATCAAGATGACGTGAAATAGAAGTATTTCCCTATTTTCATTGCACCCTGTGTCCTGTGGAGATCAACAAGAACAAAGGGCTGACAAGAACTGTGTGGTACATTGCATTAAGAAATTGTATATAATTTGGAGATTTGGAGATTTGGAGATTTGGAGATTTGGAGATTTAAAAATCGAGTGTCTGGTTTTTATCTTCTCTATTGGTTTGGGTTTTATTCTTTTCTTTTTTTTTTTTTTTTAATTATTTCATTGTAACCCATGCACAAGAATCAAAGGTGCCAAGCACAATCCAGCAGTACCCTTCAGCATGTATCTCACCACATCTTCAAGTGACAGTGCCTTCACACAGTGAACTGCTAAATATTTGAGGTACTCTTTAAGCATCTAAGTGACTTGCACAAGCACATGCAGCTTTTAGATGGCAACATGTATTCCTTCTAATCAGTTCTTCTCAGGCTCTTGGTACGAGGTCTGCTTCTTGGAAGGCATTTGAGTTGTACCATAACATGGTTACCACCTACTTCTAGTAGTTCTGTGACACCCATAGTACTTCTCTGGGTACTTCTGTTGTGGTGGTGGTGGTGTTATTTTCTGGTTAGAGTTTTTCTTTTTTCTGTTTTTTAGAGACTGCTCTGACCTATATTCAAGACCTGGACTGTTTCAACACATGAATGTAGTGTAAAAGCAGGAATGAAACACAGTGTAGATAATGAGTGGGTCAAGGATGGAGTTCTTGAAAGCACTGGGAAGGCTTTGAAAAATACTTGAAAGTACTGAAAACATGCTGGCAGGACTCATGAGATGAACAATTCTAAGACTTTGTCAGTGTATGGTATAATACAGGTGAAAAGGCAATTCTCTGCAGGTGCACCAAATTTCTGCAATGAAGTGGTGATGGAACTCTACCAACTGCTTTTGCTGTGAACATATTGTGGAGAAATTCAACAGAACAATGTACACAAAGCCAAAGGATTATTGCAGTGTGTAGGTGGCATAAAATCACACATTCTCTCTGTCAAGATAATCTGAGATTGCTGTAAAATTACTGCAGAAAACATTATTAATAAACATATCATTATTGACCATAAGCCCACAACATCTAGCCGATAAGAAGATACCTGCCACTGAATATATTGTATTGCTCTTTGACTACCCCAACATTGAGGTAAGACAAAAAAATTCCCAAAATATTTGTGCTCTTGAATTTCTGCAAGCTTCATAGATTTTTGGGAATACTAAAATCCTTAAAGAGTTGTTCAAAATGATAGAGAATATGTAACAGCCCCAAACCCCTGATCCTTGATATCTTTCTACTTAGGCTAAACCCCATGCTCTCCTTATTTTAATTTTTTTTCCATAGAGATGTTATTCAGATTTCTCTCTTCTGCCTTATGAGTTTTCCTCAGACATTTACTTTTGAAATATCTGTTTCTATGACAAAGCTGTTTGAAGTTAAACAAAACATTTGTAATGTTATTGAGGAGTCAGGCAGGGAAACCAATAGGCTGTACACACTCAGATCACATACCCAGGAATATTAATTCAAAGCGTTAATGATTACTACTGAGAACTAGTGGTTATATTCTACACATTAAATTCCAGCACTTGGGCAGGCAATTTTATCTTCTGGCTGCATAGAGTTATGTCTATCACTTTCTGGAGTCATGTTCAGCTGTCTGCTTCCCACTGCAGTTTTGGAACATGACTTGATTGTTGAGTTCTGGGAGGGTCCTCTTTCAATAAATAAATATTCAACTCAACAAATAAATAAATACATAAAGAAATCCATTCAATTTTATTTTTTAATTGCTCTTCATGAATATGCTTAGGTTTACATGCTGTTGTACTTGATCTTGTGGGAGTTCACTGAGTTCTGCAGGTTCTGCCATCAAAACTCTTGCCTCTCCTTCCAGTAAGGGGAAGGTTGTCTTTTTGTATGTGATATAGTGGTCTGTCTTGGTTGGACGTCTTGCTCCACAGAAATAGATAAGCCTGCTTCATCATTTGGAGAGTAGAAGATTATCACTTAAAATGAAAATTTTAAAACTACTCAGAGAAGTTTTCATGGATAAACTTACTTTGAGTTAATGCTGCATGATGGGGCAATTATAGGTGTTCTTGAAGCAGTTTTTTCATCTTTTTTAACCAGAATTTGAGGTTGTCATCTCCTGTTTTATGATATAGACTGCTTTCCTACATAGAAATATCTGAAGTCTTGAGATAGTGTCTTCCTCTTCTTTCCCCATAACATTTTGCTAACATCTATCCAGAAAACCACAGGCATCTATTGCTATTCTGTTAAATTTAGTTCCCTCATTAGATCTCCCTCAAAGCTGAACACTTAATTTCCTTTCAATGACCTAAAGGACGGAAAGAAAAATAACATATTTTTATTCTTATGCTTAGAGATGTATATGGAGATTTTGTGAACTCTTTCCAACCAGGTATTTATCCTATTCAATGAAATTCGTAAGGCACACAGCTATATTACCTGTTCTATGTCTGAATGTTTCCTGCAATACGATATTTTCAGATATTTTACTGTTCTCAGGAATATCTGCTGTCTCAAGACATCCACCCTGACATTCTGACTCTTTTGGTTTGGTGTCTAGTTCTAAGTAGTGAAGTCTTGAGTGGAACCTACTTTATGTTTTTCTGATCCATTAAGCAGTGTGAACAGGATTTCTCTGTTCTAATGCAGCACCAGAAATTGGAAGTCTTGATTTCAGGTAGGTATGTAGGCTCCTGTCCCTTGTGGCCAGTGTCTTTTAGACAGCAGTTCAGTCAAATTAATTAATCTCTCCCTGTGTCTACTTTTCTCCACTGAGGACAGTAATTAGCTTAGAGGTGCATGTTTAAGTCCTACATCTGCTACTGGATTAGATCAATCTCTGTGCACACACTCTGTGGTTATGATGGTACTGCTGCCACTGTAAAGATGCTCACACAGGTTTTAACAATGCAGCAATGCAGCTATGACAATTTGCCATAAATAACTACTGTTTCTGGATTAGGTCAGCTGCTGAACAGTGTGCTGTGGCATGCTACATGGCTAGAAATGTCTACTTTAAATGTAGTCCTGTTTAAACTGCAGCCATTGCAGAAATTCTTTAAGATTAGATTTTTACACTCCTATAGATTTACAGATCTTCACATATCTTTTAAATTCATTCCACCAAGTCTGAGAGAAGCAAGAGTACTATAATTTCCATGCTGATGAAAAATATCTCTCCTAAGGAGTTCAGGAGACACCTTAGAAAAAGGATTCTCTAATTAACCTGGCATCACAGCAGAGGAAGTAAAGGACCAAGACTGTTGTTTTGGTCTTGGATCTTCTTGTAGAGAGTCTGAGGTGGAGATAACTATAAATCTCCCAGTTTGATCTCCCAGTCTGGAATGGGTAGCTACCACTATTGAGTCTCTGAGAAAAATACATCCCATCCTTTACTCGGTGCTGGGGGTTTTAGAGAGATGTTAACAATGGAAACCCTACAGAATTTTCCTGCATATCTTTTCCTAGTTATAACTCTGTGAAGCACTACGACTTTAATTTTCCGTGTCATCACTCCTGCAAGAATAAACTCACACTTTTAGGGCTTAGCTGTTTTTCTGGTTTTTTGGTTTTGGGGTTTTTTTTGGGTTTTGGGTTTTTTTTTTTGTTTGTTTGGTTGGTTTTTGGGGGTTTTTTATAGTTACAGAAACCCGCTTCCAAGTGAAATGTGGTTTAGGAAAATAATAGCCTTCTATTTGTTTCTATAATAGAATGAAATAATCCTGAAATGCAATTACATGTAATTCAGACACCACTAGTACAAATATATAGACATATATACATACACCTACTGTGTTCAGTCTTGCCCATACTGTTCATGTAATAATAATTAATAATAATAATAATTTTGTAGTTACTCAGTTTCACTTATCTGGTGACCTCAAGGAGCTTGGAAAAAATCACTTTAAATAACACTCCAGAGTTCTCTGTGCCTCATTACAACATTTTTAAAACATAATTACGCTGAAGGAAATATAATAAATGAATTTTATTTATTAGGAGAGGAAAGGTAGTTTATAATAAAACCCATTAATATGGGTGAGTTTAGATATGGTGATTGCACCTGGAGGTGAATGAACTATGAACACTACAATGATCATACAACTACAACCCTGCTAATAAACCTTGGTTTTCATATGCCAGCAAAGAACTCTGTTGAATCTTCCACAGTAGTTCTTTCCTATCTAATCCAGATTTCAATTGAGGTGTACAGAGGCCAAGAAAAACAGCTGTGGACTAAGTCACTGTACCATTTTAGACTAATTTTCTATTCTAATACTATTAAGGGAATTGCATATGTTATTTTTAATACAAAACCTACACATATAGAAAAATATTGCTTCATATTTCAAATTATTGATTTCTTGGATTTGAATGTATTAGTTAAATCTAATATGCTATAAATTTTGAAGAAGGTTATATAGCCCTGTCTATTCTACAGATTTTATAATTACTGAAACAGTTGCCATTAGCAACAGATCTCATTTAAAATCATAACAACCTCCTTATACACATTAAGAAACTAAATTCATTTGAAATCCCAGCAAAAAGTTTTGAATCTTTGGCATGTGTTTTAACACAGTTATTATGGTATTTTTTCTATACACTCAGAACTACACATACTGAAATAAATGTGTAGATACGTAACTTTCCACTGACAATGTGAATATATATGCCTGGAAATGATCAAACCTCATTTGCAATATTCAGCCAGAGAGGGGTATTTTGCAGAAATATCTACAGCTAATAAAATTAGTGTGTAAAGAGCAAAAGGAATTCCAATGCTTCTTGCTATGCTGAAACATGTAAGAAATGGAAGAACTTTATAAGAAGGCCAAATTGTGGCCAAACTCAGTATTCAGCCTTTCTCTTTGTATTTCAGTAATCTATACTTGCCCAAGGAACAAAGGCAGGGGAAGAGGTAGACTGGCATTTTGCAGCACTAAGAGAGAACAGCTCCCACCTATGTTCTGCTAAGTAGAGTTTTGCTGAGAGCAATTGTCCACAAACCCCACTGGGCTCCTGGTCTAGATGAAGTATCCAACACAGAAATCTTGTAGTTGCCTTCCTTTTCCAGGCCAGCTTCCAAGAGTGCAATCCTGAACACTGCAGAGGGCAATGTAATAAAATCGCCTATAGTGACTTTAAATTCTCTCTGTCTTGGGGAATGGTCAGTTTGACTATTTTGCTGCCATCATAAAAAAGGCACGATGATGCTGGAGTGGAATGCCTTGCTCTTTGCACTGCCTTGTTTCCTGCAAATTCTAGCATATCATTTACTGCCTTCATTAACCTTCTCTGAAATTCTAGTATTAAATCATTTGAAGTGGTCCTATGAATGTGGGACTCAGCACCTACCGAGCTTGTAATATTGCTTTGTATAACAGGATTATGATATTTATATGCCATTTCTCAATGCCTATAATTCATCCAAGCAACTTGTTTGCTACAATACGCCAAGAAGTGATCTTCATTGAACAATCACTCACATTCTTCTTAAGAGGGGTCAGAGCTCCATGTTAACTTCTTTGCATTACTGATTGAATAGAAAGAATCCTTAACTCCTGACAAGAAAATGAGGGCTTTATCCTCTCAGGAGCACTCAAATACTTATTGAAGTGTGACCAAAGCCCTTTAGAATGCACAAGAAATTCAGACAATTTTTTGCAGGTATGTATTAGCTAACATTTACCCAAATTGAATTCTGTCTGCCCTTATGCACTACGTACATTAAGCATGTCTAAAAAATATTAATTTAAAGTCCTTTCTCTTGCATATCCTTTCAGACAGATTAAAAATGACATGAGAAAGTAAAGATTATGAGAGAGGTTTAAAATGAAACAAAAAAAAAATGGGACCAAGTACAGTGGTTTGACAGATGGAGAGGCCCTCATCAGAAAAGTGACTAAGCTTGGCTAACTGCAGCTAACTAGCAAACACATGGATTTTGCTCATATTAACATAGGTGTGGCTACCCTCATTCAGATCAGCCCTGTTTATGGCACTAGCACTATCAGCTATCCTGAACCATGCACAGAAAACAACCCAATGATGAAAAACGGCTCATACCTTAAATCTAAAGGATTTCTATTGCTTCCAAATGTTTTGACTGTTTTCTTTTGGTGCAGATATTTCAGTTCAATATCTTTCTTCTTACCTCAGCTAAACAGAAAAACAAGGGTCTGTTTTTCAAATCCTCCTAAGGTCATGGCATGTGAATTCACAAAAGTTATAAAATTACTTAAATTAATGATGTCTAATACCTGCTGACATGCTCAAAAGCCACAGTGTGTTGCAATTCATGGATCCCACCTCCATGGCTGCTGATAGGGCATTCAAGTTGGGTGCTCATGTTGACCAGCAAACATCTTTAAAGAACTGGGGATCCCCTGTGCCAGAGCACACCTGGGGTTCTTGTGTATTGCCAGATACACTGGAATGTCTCACAGGCAGTCTGTGTACTTTCTGTGTCCCTATAAGGTAGACTGGAGGCAGATATAAGTAGCATAACAGACTGTATGCAAAGCTGTTTTCCAGAGATCATGCTTTCAGAGGATTGTAAACTAAGTCAGTGAGGATTTATTACAATATCTCTGTGTTTCTTTTGCAAATCCTGTTGGAATCGATGTTGGTGCATTTTTAAGCAACTGACTGCTTTATTAACTGTTGCCTTTACTCTTGCTAATATTGGGGATAATGACTATTACTGGCTAATTATATGCTGCAGAAAATAATGTTTTCTAATGTCCCATCATTCAGTTTTATTCAGTATCCTTTTTTGTTTGTGTAATTAGAAGAGGTGAAGAGGAGTTCATGAAGTGTCTTTTCTGTTTCTTTAACTGTTTCCCATATTGTCATACACAACTGTTTAAAAGTATTTATAAATATTTCTATGTGTTCAGCTTCATTGCAGTGCCCACCTGGCATCTCACCATCAATTCAAAATGCACTGCCAAGGACTGTTGAGCTGATGCATAGGTGAGTGTGTCACAGGTTTCTTGGATTGCCAGGAATCTGTTTCTGTTCCCTTCCTCTGGTTACTAACAAAATAAAAACTGTTACCTTTTTAAAAGAATACAACTCCTAGATACAAACTCATGTTATTTTGTTTGGCTGTACCTTTTTTTGTCTCCCAAAAAGCTTCCCTTTGTTTAAGTTTCTTCTACCTTTATTTCAGATTCGTGATGCAGAGAACTGAACAAAGGAAAAAGGTAGAGAATACTCATTTTTCAACAAATTCAGCTAGAGCCATGTTTTACAACTTCTCATTTAAATTATGAATTAAAATTAATAAATTATGAGAAAATGTGATAGGACATGCAAACCTATGCAGAATAGTGCCCTGAGACTTTCAAACTGCTTTTGAATCCCATCAATTAGAACTATGTAATAGCAAGTAGAAAAAGGCTGGATTTTTACAATTTCTCAGACCCCCAGAGGCCTTGCAGATGATCTCCTCTTCCAGAAGTATTCACTGCTCATGTCTCTACTTATATACTGCTCTCCCTCACCAGCAGTCCACATATACAGAGGAGTGAGAAGGCACAGCATTTGCAATGGGTGAAATGTTCCTGTTCTTTACCAGTCCTACTGCTGCTTCATAAGTGAAACACATTAAAACTATCCAAGAACAAACTCATCTTCTGCAGGGTGAGAGATAAACCAGGGTCTATGACATCCATCCTTGCTGCACACAGGGAAGAACAGAATCAGAGCACTAAAATGGCCTACAGCTTTCACTGCTGTAAATTTTCTGCCTCTATTGAAATCAATAGAGCTGGGAAAATTTATATCTGCTCAGGGATTGGTACTAGCAGTTTCTGGGCATGATTCTCCTTTGCTTGTAACTAGTGTTTCTAGTTACAGCTATGCAAAGTAAATGCAAGCCCTTCCACTCTGCACTGGCTGTGCTTTATGCCTACTATTTTCAATTACTGCTTATCCTTTCATCCTGAAGTTAGTAGACTGCGAAATAGTTTTAGGTGTGTGTGTATATCATGTGGTTGCTAGGCCTTTTAGGGCAGGGTAGTTGCAAGCCTTTAATATTACAGGTCTAAGTGACTATAAACAACTTTGTGGCTTATACGAACAAACATATCTTCTGAGGATTAATAAGCTATATTCATAGAATCACAGAATCACAGAATGGGAAAGGTTGAGGTTTTCTCGCTCTGGGAAGGCAGGGAAACCCTGAAAACCCTACTAAAAGAGGTCCCCGCCGGGTGCTTCCATGCTGCGGGAGCGGAGCGGATCCGGGACCTGCGGAACCCGAGCTCGGGCTGTCTCCCCGAAGGCAGGATAGCAGGAGCCTCGGCGATTAAAGAAGATGCAGTCTCTCAGCTTTCAGAATCCAGGGGTTTTTGGTGGGACAGAGGGGAGGAGAAGGCGGATGGGACCGGGACGGAACGTGGCGGGAGGAGGCAGCGGGTTCCAAGGCGCTGAGAGCCCCGAACGGAAGCGAATATGGGGTTAAGAGGGATGGAGAAATGGGAGGGGTTTTGAGAGGATAGCCAACCGGAATGCAGGAGATACAGAACTGGCAGATAAACTGGGGAATAGGGGTGCAAGGGGGGCAGATACAGAACTTTAAAAACCAATAATACCACTGCGGGTAAAGAACTTTCTAGCTATTAACTATATATGGGATAAAGAGGAGGAGAACTTTAGGAACCAATACCTCTGATTCCTGCCCCATATTCATGGGGCTTAGCCTCAAAGCATGTCAGGGGGATGATTTTCTGTCACCCTAACCTGCAGGGTTCTTCAGACCCGGGGGGGTTTGTTGGTTATTTCAGACTCTAAGCTCACCTGAGTGGATCTCACTGCTACAAAAGGTTGGAAGGGACCACAGTGGGTCATTTGGTCAAACCTCCTGGCTCAAGCAAAGTCATCCCGGAGCACATTGCACAGGATTGTTTCCATACAGTTCTTGAATATTTTTGTATTAGATTCCACATATAAACAAAGTAAACAGATTAGACAAAAATCTAAAATAATACAGGTTTTGTGATAAAATAGATAACAGTTGTTCTGAAGTCCAAATTTTAAGTAGTTATATTGGCAAATTAATAGAACTGTGTTTGAATACTGTCTCATTGATACACAAAAGTTTCTGATCCAGGATTGAACAGTGATAGTGAACGAAAGTATAATTCAAAGGAAAAACATTTTTGCTTCAGGGGAATATTCTTTCTTTTTAGGACAAGAAAGGGCTGATGTAATATCTTTTGAACTAAAACATGAGGTTGTAAAAATCAGAATGATAATTAGAAAATATAGTAAGTATAGTAAATATTGTACCGCAGAGACTTTCAGGTAGTGGAAGACAGTAAAGCTACTTCATGCTTATTTGCATGTTATCCCCAATGCCAGAACTGAAACATTCTGTAATTGATGAGGTGATATATTCAGTGCAGAATTTGATAATGAATTTTCATATATCCTCACACATGTCAAGGCAGATACTGTTGTTACTTCACATAACTGCATTCATATTTTGTAGCTACAACTCTGCTTTCTCCATTGTCTGACATTTTTTTTTCTTTTTATAGATGTGCCTGTGTCTTCCAAAGAGCATTATTAAATTATTTTTTCAGTCCAAAAGACACTTTAATAATATATGTAATGAATAAAAAAGCTCAAGAAGTGGGCTGGTGGGAATGTCATGAGTTTTAACAGGACCAAGCACAAGGTGCTGCAGCTGGGTCAGGGCAACCCCCTGTATAAACACAGGCTGGGGATGAACAGATCCAGAGCAGCCCTGCTGAGAAGGACTTGGGGTGCATGAGAGGCTGGACATGAGCAGGCAAAGTGCACTCACAGCCCAGAAACCCAATTGCATCCTGGGCTGCATCAAAAGCAGCATGGCCAGCTGGGCAAGGGAGGGGATTCTGCCCCACTGCTCCACTCTGGGGAGATCCCACCTGGAGTGCTGCCTCCAGCTCTGGGGCCCATCACAGGAAGGACCTGTGAAGGTTGAAGGATCAATCATAAACCACAATGGTTAGAGTTGGAGCACCTCCGCAGTGGGGAAAGGCTGGGAGAATTGGGATTGTTTAGCCTGGAAGAGAGAAGCCTTTGGGATGACATAATTGCAGCCTTCCAGTATCTGAAGGGAACTTACAGGAAAGATGGAACAATACCATTTACAAGGGCGTGTAGTGACAGAACAAGGGAAAATGGTTTCAAATGGAAAGAGAGTAGTTTTAAATTAGATATTGTGAGGAAATTCTTTATTGTGTAGGTGGTGAGGCGCTGGAACAGTTTGCTGGAACTGAGAATTTCTGAATACCCCATCACTGGAAGTCTTCAAGGCCAGGCTGGATGGGTCTCTAAGCAACCTGCTCTAGTGAAAAATGTCCCTGTTCATGGCAGCTGGATTGGAACCAGATGATCATAAAGGTTCCTTCCAACCCAAGCCATTCTAGGATTCTATAATTCTGTGATGAATTTTGCATTATATAAGACCCATTTAAATATCTTATGGTCATCAGGCACACCGAATCTCCAGAATTGTTATGTCTGAACTTATACCCATTTTTTCCTCCAGCTGAACTGTCTTCAACTTTATTTAATAAATTAGCAGGATTACTTTCTTGTATTCCTGTGTCACTAGATACAGCCACTTTGCAACTTAAACAGCAAAAAATGACTCTTCTTGGAAGCCACAATTTCTTCTTAAATTGAAAATATAATGGGAATTTACATGGGCATAGGGATATGCTTTGTACCACACAAGCATCTTCTGAGAAAACATTTCTGAGACTTACATGGTTACATGACATGAGGACCTGGGCTGTATCCTTACGAGTAGAAGTAGCACAGCTCTGCTCCTCTGCACCAATATTCATTTTGAATTGTCCCACAGAGAAGCATGGCAAAAGGAAGCAAAAAGAAGGTTTAATAATTATATACAGATGGATACAACAGCCCTGTCCTAAATATCTCCACCTCAAAGATTAGACTGTTTTGCTGACAATGGCAGTTTAAACCACCTCTTTTGGTCATCCCACCAAGGCACACAGGTTGTACAAGTCTGTATCTTTCCAAAACTGTGACATACACGTGAATGTAAACAGTCCTGGCCTATTACAGTTTAATGTCAAAAAACCAAGAAAGTACAGTCTCATAAAAAACCCAGAGTTTCAGTAGAAATTATATGCAAGTGAATTTGAAAAAACCCACTCACTCTCTTTAGCATATGGCTAAATGCAAAACCTCGCAGTGAGGTTTCACACTCTGGGGAGGTGGCAGGACCCCGAAACCTCACAAAAAGAGGGTCGCCACTCTCGATGCGAACTCCCATGCAGTCCGGGCCGGTCAGAGCCAGGCCGCCGTGAGCACGCGGGAGCGCACGGTGTGGCATGAAGCTCGAGTGACAGAAAGTCTGCAGGAACCATGGGTGAGGCGAAAGAACATACTGGAGACTGTTTCTGTTCTTCCAGGGAGGTTTATTCGGGTCTTCGGGGGGGGGGGAGTTGCAGGGAAGGAGAAAGGGGGAGGAAAGCAGGGGAAGGGCGAGCAGGCTGGGAGCCCAGAAACAGTAACAGTTGGGCTCACGGCTGGCATTGGTTTATAAGGGAAGGGGAAGGGGGAGGGATTGGCTGCGCAGAGCTAATCCCAGAATGTCTGAGGGAAAGAATGGCAGGGGAACATACCAATAGAGTTGGGATAAGGCAGGGTTCATATTCAAAAATAGCAAATAACATACAGAGCAGGGGAACAAAGGAAAAACCTTGTGGAGCCTTGCAGAGCCACACTGCAACATTGCGGTGTATCTTGATTATAAAGAGGAATTTGAGGACTTGGGGTTTTTTGTTGGATTTTATGTTTGGTTTTATTGTTATTTTCCTTTGATTTTTCCTTGTTAATTTAAATTAATAGATCATATATAGCTAACACTGTGGAGAAACAAGAATTATAAGATTAACCCCAGGCTTATACAAAAGAAAGTACCATTAGTCTTTGCTTATTTTTAAACTGCAAACTACTGATAAACGTAATTTTATTAAAGTTCTCAGTAAAAATCAGGAACTGTATCCTGGTATTAGTTATTTTGCTATTTTTTTTCAGCTAATATGATTACCAGTAGAACAAAGAGGTTAAAGGGAATATAAAGACCAATAATATTTAAACAGATGTCAAGAAATGTTTCTTTCATTAGGAGAATCATTAAAGTGTTGAGCAAGCCTCCCAGGCAAGATTATTGAGGCAAAAACTCTACAGTAATTAAAGAAAGGATTACATACCATCATGGAAATGGTATACTAAAGAATCATATTATCACAGTAACATTAATATTGGAAAAAGATCTCCAGGATCATTGAGTCCAACCTCTAACCAACCAGCACCATGTCAACTAAACCATAGCACTAAGTGCCATGTGCAGTTGTTTCATGAACACTTTCAGGGATGGTGACTCCATCATCTCCCTGGGCAGCCTGTTCTGATGCTTAACCACCCTTTCAGTGAAGAAATTCTTCCTTATGTCCAACCTAAACCTCCCCAGTGCAAGCTTCCTCTTGTCATGTTCCTAGTTGCCTGAGAGAAAATAATGACCTCCACCTGGCTACAACCTACTTTCAGGTAGTTGCAGGGAGACATAAGGTTTCCCCTGAGCCTCCTTTTCTCCAGGATAAACAAACCTAGGTCCCCCAGCTGCTCCTCATATGACTCACTCTAGGTGCTTCACCGGCTCAATTGCCCTTCTCTGGACTCACTCCAGCCCCTCAACATCTTTTTTGTAGCGAGGGACCCAGAATTGGACACAGGATTCAAGGTCCAGCCTCACCAGTGCCAGTACAGAGGGACAATCAGCTCTCTAGGCCTGCTGGCCACACGGTTTCTGATACAGACCAGGATGCCATTGGCCTTCTTAGCCACCTGGGCACACTGATGGCTCATGTTCAGACAGTCATCAATCAGCACCCCCAGGTCCTTTCCCGCTGGGCAGATTTCCAGACGCTCTGCCCCAAGCCTGTATCTGCATGGAGTTGTTGTGACCCAAGGGCAGGACCTGACACTTCACATGGATGAAACTCATACCATTGGCCTCAGCTCATCCATCCAGCTTGTCCAGATCCCTCTACAGAGTCTTCCTACCCTCCAGCAGATCAACACTCCCACCCAATCTGCTGTTATCTGGAAACTGAGGTTGCACTCAATCTCCTTGTCCAGATGATCTGTAAAGATATGAAATAGGACTGGCCCAAATTCTGAGCCCTGGGGCTTTAATAAGTGTAAGGACCTAAAGATCACACTGCACAGTGTCAAACACTGTAAAGGCCACAGAAGGACTTTCCCATAAGATAAGCACAAAATGGAGTGACAGGATAGCACCAAACCCAGGAGGCGAGATCTGGGTAGCACATCCTGGCTAACACATCCAGGCAAATATTCCCACTGTGGCAAAATTCCCACTGTGGCAAACTGTGTAAAGAAGCAGCTGCTTGTGGGCATATCACAGTCAAACAAGGATCACCCCAAGTAATGGGACAGATGGCATCTGTGACCACACACACACCCCTCCCCAAGAAATGCCTCTGTGAATACCCAGAATTTGTACTGTAAATTGTCACTGTGATGGGAACTAGAGATAAGATAAAGGTGGTATTATTGTCTGGTTGTTATCTCAGACCAGGGATGAGGTTATCAAAACTGGGGGAGGAAAATGTATTGCTGATGATGGATATAAAGAATGCAGAATTTATGTGCCACAAAGAATGCCAACTCAGCAACTGTGCTGAAATCAGCTCGGACTGGGTAAAAGGTTATTCCATCGGGGGAGATCATGACCACCAACTCACAACCTGCCAACTCAAGAGAAAGACTGAGCATGCCAACTAACTAGCATTAGAAGCAAGGCAATCATTTAATCAACAGAATAAGAGAATTGTGTAGCCAATGAGCATTAACTCCTTTGTTTGCTACAATGTGACCTTGAGACCCCCCACCACTGAGAAGCCCAGGGTGAAGAAGGACCAACAGGACACCACAGGATCCGCAGAGTGGTAACTTCTGCTTAATCTGTCTCTTTCTCTCTCCTCACTTTTCTACTTCTTTCTATCTCTGTACCTCACATGTACAGTTAAATAACATCTGTACTATTGACACTGGCATATGGTCTCATTTGCACCTTAATTTAGGCAAAGGCATCTCTCGATAATCATATCATAAGTCATTTATCTTCACTAATTTTCTTGAGGGTGTTTTCTCATTAAATCATATTTTTTTGAGCTTGAGTATATGTGGGATTTTTAAACTGTGAGAATGTGAGACATAAAATGCAGGGTATAGATAATAATAAAAGAGTTATTAATAGATGAACCTCTCTTTAAGATACCACGGGTCACACTTTATGTACACAGTGTTGAAATAACAGCTGATGCTTTTTCCAGAGTTATGATAACATTATGTAAACCTTCAACCTCATCATCTCAGTTAAACTGTCAATATAAGCATAATCAGCTGTCACCCTGTTTTCTCTTTCTTTCTTTCTTTCTTTCTCCCTTTCTCCAGACTAAGAATCTCCTGCCATGTGTTTAATAACCAATTCAGAAAAATTGCTGATTCTCTCAACTTATCAGACAAGTACAGAGCTCCAATCTCTGCAGTAGAGATCATAAGGGCCATGGCTGTATCTGCTAAATAAATAAAGCATGCAAGTACTAGCACTGAAGAGTAGAAATAGCTTCGAAATACTTTTCTTCCTATGGCAGCACTCATCTAATAACAGCTCAAAGATTAAGACTAACTGTTTAGTTCATGGGTGTTGCAAGTGCAGGAACACATCTGATGAAACCATTACTTTAATCAAACTGGTACATGTTGGATCAAGAAATATTTGCAATCAGTCTTTGCAAGTATTTGGGTAAGTAATATAGCTAAGGACAGCACATTTTATTCAGGGTTTTCAGATATCCAGGAGAAAAAAAAAAAAAAAAAAAAAGGTAAGTATGCAGGATTTGACTGGTTCTGAAGCCTTAAAACAGGGTTTTTCACTTAATTTTTGTACCATTAAAAGCACGGTAAGCAATGCCATCCAATCTGTAACACTACTTATCCACTCTATGACATAAGATAATATAAATACACTGGAAACACTGAAATTAATTTTAAACTTGGGAATAAATACACCAACTAATGCTGTCAAGAGAATCTAGCCCATAAAGCAGGTATTTCCTAGTGAATCAGTACCTTCACTGGGGCTTTGTTGTTGCTATTGATGTTCTGAAGTGATGGCTTAAATGCCCAGCATGAAAAACCCTTTGAAAATATTCGGGCAAGAGGTAGCAAGAGGGAAACATAAAACCATCAGAGAAAAGAGCAATGAAAACTCTTTTTCAATATTTTTTGTACTCTTAAATACATTTTGAAAGCTGTGATGTTCTGTGAAAGACAGAAGACACCACACAGCAGAAAGCCATACCTGGCTATCAGCTGAAGTCACAGTTTTTCTGGCTAGAGAGTTCTCAACACAGTGCCAAGTCCTTGATCAAAGGATGGTACCTCTGTTGGGAAAAGAACAGCAGAAGTGCTTTTCTATTTGCCTGTTAGTATGGACCATACTGTAGGTTGCAATGACAAGTTGACAAGCACATCACTTCTTTGAAGCTACCACTCATCTTCTTGTGCAGCTGAATTTAAATTATAGGTAATTAATTGCTGTTTGACTGGACTCCTCAGTTCATTAACCAGAATAAGAAAAGATCTGTTGCTCTTTTAACTAGATGGATTCCTTCCACTGGGAATATGAATGGACTCATTAGACAAGGATTCCTAATGATTCTGCTCTTAGAATCACGCTATTAAACAGAAGCTGAAGCTTCAGAAGAAGATAAAGCCTTTTTTTCACAGAAATATACTGCTGATTCAGAAAGGTTGACCTGATGATCCAATAGATCTTTGTCAACTTTAATGAAATGCTGTACCAGCTCAGGAACATCACCAACACCTGCATTTCAAAGGCAGGCTATTTGTTCTCTGCTAAGCTTCCTGTGCCATGCTTCAGAATAACACAGAAAACAGCAAAAGATCCATGGCTTGAGAACAGTGTGCTTTAATCAAGGTTGAATTCAGACATGACCAGAATAGTGATGGTATTGAGCAACAGCTCAGGATCTTTCTTTAACCTCACAAAGACAGATGGGGGTGGGGAGATATGCTGTACACAATAGTAAAACTTTTCCTTTTTTCACATAACAGCTATTTTGTGGACACAGAGTTCACTTCTATTTGTACAATAATAAGGGCAGTATGCCAGGGTAAGCCTTTAAGTCATTGTGGCAGAACTATACTCAGTCACACGTCATCAGCTGTGTAGCAGGTAGAGCTGGATGGTCTGGAACAAAACAGCAGTGCTGCAATTGAACATCCTTTGCTATTGAATCAGCTGTGCAAAGCTGAGAAATAGGTGCTTCTTCAGAAATAGCTAGCAATCTCTTTTTCCAGCTGGCAATTTATCTGAAATGGAGATTTTCAGTCATTCTCCATTCATGGGTTTTCGTGTACATATTTTTTAAAACTGTTCAGAATTCAAAAGCAGTGCCACATCAGGGGTAATTAGCTTGATTTCCTGTGTGGGTCCATCTGTCTTCATCCATGTGCTCTTTCTGAATAATTTTGAAAGATTTTTTTCTTAAAGCAAATCTGGCAGAAAAGCAGAGGCTTCAAGGATATCAACTATCTACACATTGTGTGAAAAATAGACAGCTGGCTAAATTGCTGTTTTACTCAGGATTCTTCTTGTTAATATCGTTGGTACAGAAAAAGAGTTTATTGCTGTATTTCCCTGAGATTGGCATCAAATCATTCAAGTGAATACCCCAATACTGTGAAAAGATAATGAGCAAACTTTCAGCATCTTGTAGTCTGGAAAATCCAATGATCACAGAGATTCAAATTTCTTTAATTCTGATCAGGAGCATTAGCTTCTGGAGTCATACTACCTGAAAGAATAGTCTGACATACATTTTGAAAGTTCTACTTCTCAAGACACTAAGATAAAGCTTGAAAACTTCCTCAAGTGTGTTATATGAACCAAAAAACCCACAACAACAAAGAATCTGCCCTCATATTTTCATACAGTAATTAAAAAAAACCAAAAAAGCCCCACAAATATTGTGGTTTAGGTCGAGCATTTCCCAATTTTTTCCTCCTGCTGAAAACACCCCAGACCACAAGCCACTTGCTCACTTCCCTCCTCCTGTTTCTATGGCAGGATGCAGAGGAGAATAAAAGGCACAAAAAGGTAAAGATCATGGGTTGAGATAAGACCAACTTACTGGAAGCAATTAAACAACAAAAATGAAGAGTAGCAATACTAATAATAGAGTGTACAAGAGAGGTGAATGATTCACTTGTGATTTTTTGCTATGTGGAACCCAGTGCTACGTGACCACACACTCTGGCAAAACAGAAAAAGAAACAACCCTACTGTGCATAGCATGGGGTGGCACAGAATAACCTCAGGGTCCATGCCCCTCCTGGCTGCTGCAAAAATGAACCCCGTCCTGGATGGAACCAGGACACCAAAACAAAAAAAACCCAGACACAACAAAAATCCTGCAGTAAAACCAACACACACACAGATACACACAAACCCCCCCAGATTTAAAGATTCACTTTTTTTTTTAAATTATTTGAGCTGGCAGTAATGTGCTGGATTCTTTCAGCCTATGAAATATAACGTCACCTAGCTTATTTGTACACTGGGTCAGAGGAGCACACCTGCATTCTGCAGCTTGTAAATTGCCTCTTTACTATTATTTAATGCTAAAAAATCAATAAGTGAGCTTTGCAATAAAACATGCAACATAAAAATTGAGTATAGTATTTAGATACTGATTGTGAAATCTTAACATTCTTGAAATACTGGTTTAGCCATATCAGGAAAATGAATTATACTGACCAAACAAATTTTAACTCTTTGCAGAATGTAAATATTTTTTTACATAAGTATTTAATAAAAATTTCTTTGCATTCTTCCTTGGGAAAAAAGCAAAAAGAAAACATGATGATAGAATTTTTTCTTAGTAGTCTAATAAAGTCCAAGACAAAGGTCTAAACTTATGCTGACAAGAACATTAAACTTTCCAGTAGAGGATTTTAATTAATCTCTTTAGACATATGGCTTTAGTGACCATTGTAAACCTTTTTCTTTTGGAAAAAACCTGCTTATTCAATGACTAGCTCTGGCAGAGTCTCTCCCAATGAATTTGTCAAGAAGGTTTACTCTGAGCATAAATTCATCTCTCTGTGTAGACTATTCCATTGTAGCTCATTAGACAAAGCAAATATAAGTAAGCCATGATCAACCTTTAAAGTACAGGCAAAATTTACATGCACCCAAAAAACACCAGCATATGATAAAATTTTACAGCATTTTATATTTTTAGAATTTTTAGACTGCTTATATTTTTTCTCTATTGATAAATATATAGACTCAAAAATGCTCAAGCTGCTAATTTTTGTAGGGTGGACTTTCCTCTTTGTATTCTTAAATATTAATGTAAGAACATGATTGATCTTCAGTGCTAAGCACAATTGTTGTCCCCATGCTATTTATTCAACTCCTAAGGAAGTTTCCCTGTCTGACCATTCAGGAGCTGCTCTGACAGTCACACTTGCAGCACCAGAGACTTTTAGTGCTGGGAGTGAAGCCTCTCACACCAGGCAGCTCCAGTGAGCTCCAGCAAATGCCCCTTGACTCCCTACATACACCACACCCATACAGTGGGACAGGGTTGGTGTCTCACACTTCTGAATCTTTAAAATTATTTAGTCATGGTGCAGCAAATGCCTGAGCTAGTGCCTGCAAGGAGGGACCCTTAACAAAATAGTCCCTGGGCTTTTTTACCATTACAGTCTATGCACGGGATAGTCTGGCGTCTTCCTGCTGAGTCCTTGTCTCCCACGCCCTTCTCATTTATCTAATTCTATCTCTCTTTCTCCCTTGCGTTTAATGTTGAATAAAATCTGTCCTGTTTGACTTTGGCATATAGTTTTGTTTGCACCTTAATTTGGGCGGAGACATGTCTCTAAGAATTGGATTGTAACACTCCACAATGAGCAAGCTCATGGCAAAACATGGAGAGAGAGAGAAGTTCACACAGGAGTTATAGGAGGGATCCTTTCTGGGAGAGAAGCTTTCACTTTTTCTTTCTCATAATGATTTAATTTGGAAAGGCCAAAAATAAATTTGGGTGCTTCCTCTAGTTGCAGTTGCTGGGATGTAAAAAAAAATTAAATATTCTAGTGTTCTTTTAAAAAAAATATGAGCATACTGTATTTGATGCTATTACAAGACAGTGCTCTGAAGATCTGTTATCACACTGCTGTGCTCTTATTCTTCTTGTTTCCCCTACAAGGATTTGAGTTATTGTCATCTGAGATAAAGGCCACACTTGTAAAACAGAAAAATAAACATTTTTTACAGTCTTGTTTATATTTATAAGCAAGGTGAAACATTTAATGTGAAACTCAGTAGATCTCAAAGAGGACATCTTTATTGCAATAATATTTACAATTTTATCTTGTCCTGGAGTTTAGGTTTCATCTCTTTTGAGATGCAGTCTTTGTTGTGCCATATTTAATATTCATATGTTATAGCAGTTTCTGGTTCAATTTATCATTCCAGTTTAGGTGGCAAGAGAAATATTCTTCTCCATACTTAGGACTAGTAGGCCCTCCATTTAAATCCTATTCAGAATTTTGAAAGGTGCATCAAGGTAAGAAAAATAGGAGTATAAACAGGAAAAACCTATAAATCATCATGCATTCAGGGTAATTTTCAAGGTCACAAATGATGTAAAATACTTTCCTTTTATCTTGTGTTCCTGTTGTTTTGGGGTATTCTTGAGTACAAATATTTCACAGTATTAGAAAAACATACAAAGACCATGTTTGGGTATTTATTGTTACAAGAACATAGAGGTAGTCATGCATTTGATAAGGTATGTCATCCTGAATATCAAAAGCTTAAAAAAAACCAACAAATCAGTAATTTTGTGTGTTTCATATTTTTTTTTACAATTGCTACAACCAAAACTGTTGTAGAGTGATTACTACCTAGGTGTAACAACACCCATGTGCAGCTATTAAATTATTATTATTTTTCAACAGAGTTGTAGATATTGCAGAGTTTTGTTAATGCTTGACAAAAAAAGATTAGCAAAGTCAGGAGTGGCTGCTCTTGATATTCCACACTAAATTAATGACAGTGGGGCCCTTGAAAATCTGTTCTACTTATACATAAGAACAGAATGACTACTCTGAGTAAAAGATTTTGCTCTTTTATGAACTTATTAAATAAGCTCACACATATACAGAGCTGTGATTTCTGAACGGGAAAAAATGCCACCCTGCACACCCCAACAGGTAATGTATTCTTCATGGTTCTTCTATCTTCTTGTACAAAGATCACGATTTGAAGCAACTCTGAGAAAAATTAATAAATAAATAAATAAAATCACCTTATCCACAGGACCTGTGTGACCATATGGTCACATATAATGATGACACATTTCACTTAAGAGAAGAAAAGAGAAAAAAAATTACAGGGAGTATTGTAATAGTATGTTTACTATAACAAATGATTACATTTTTTCAAGCATGCTGTTTAATTGCTGGATAACTTTGATATCCAAAGCATTTTTACTTATTAAGAAAAAGCAGGATAGCTCTGATCTCCAAAGCATTTTTACTTATTGAGCAGGAACACATTTTCCTCTAGTTTACAAAGAAGCTGTTTACTATTCTCTTTCCAAGGATTGTTCTTTTCTTTTCCAGAGATTGTTTTGTTTTCTTCTTTTTCCATAGGATAGATAGGAATTTAAGTATTTTAGTACAAGTTTATAACTGTAGTGTTTAAGTTCAACAAATACTGGTTTTCAAGGGTGTGCTGGTTTCACCTGGGGTGTAGTTAATTTTCTTCACAGTGGCTGGTATGGGGCTGTGTTTTGGATTTGTGCTGAAAACAGTGTTGATTATACATAGACGCTTTCATTGTCACTGAGCAGAGCTTACACAGAGCCAAGGCTTTTTCTGCTTCTCACACCACCCCTCCAGGGAGGAGCTGGGCTGCACAAGGAGCTGGGAGGGAACACAGACAGGACAGCTGACCACAACTGACCCGAGGGATATTACATACAATATGACATCATACTCAGCATTGGCAGCTGCAGGAGGAAGAAGGAAGTGGGGACATTTGGAGTGATGGTGTTTCTCTTCCCAGGTTGCCATTAGGATGGAGCTCTGCTCTCCTAGGGATGGCTGAGCACCTGCCCACCCATGAGAAGTGGTGAAAGCTCTTGCTTTACCTATTAAACTGTCTATATCTCTACCCATGAATTTTCTCACTTTTACCCTTGCAATTTTCTCCCAAATCCCACCAGAAAGAAGAGAGTGAGCAGCTGAGTGGTGCTTAGTCTCTGTCTGGTATTGAACTGTGATGCACTGTTTGTAGGTTCCTTGTGATTGAAATGCACTCTTGTCAAATATGTTTATTTTTAATCCCAGTTGAACAGGATTTATTGAAAGACTTTGTTATTTGAGCAAGTACATATCAATGGACTGAAGTTATTTTCTGTTTAACCTCTCTTCTTTGAAACTCATCTGACACAATGAAGTGAGATTTGATGTCTGGCTGACCCTTTTGTATCCATTTTACGATAATGATATAAACTGTCTGTCTAGTAGTCAGTGTTTTTTACTTGTTTTGAGACTGTTTTCTTCATCACGACAGGAGACTGGAATATGAAGATCCTCATTGTACTATGCAGCTCTTTGAGAAAACAGGGAGAGCATTATGGCTTGTGCTTTAGTGGATTGTCCTAATTACTTTCTACCAGAATACTTATAATGTCCTTGATGATATTTTACAATTTCCCTTACACACTTTTTTATTCTTGTCATGCTTTTCATTTTCTATATCATAATTTTAAGATCTGCAAAAAGGACACAATTTGAATTTCTTCATGTATACTATACCTTTCAGTCTGGAGTTTGTACCAGCTGTCCCAAAAGAATGACAGAAAAAATAACAGTAAAGTATAGGAAAAAAAAACCTAGAAGATTCTTTATATATAAAGGATCCAATTCCTAGTAGTAATATTATTTATGCCTGTGAAAAAAAAAAATCAAATTTTCTTTCGGAAGATAATAGTTCAAAATTTTTTCCATAGTCATGCATTTTTGCCAGTGATAATGAAATTGAAAATTTTGAAAAGTTTTGGTCACATATTCCATCAACAGTTATAGGTAAAAATTTATTTTGGTAATTCATCTGAGAATCTTCAGCAACTGTTCAACACATTGGGAAGTCTTAATAATGACCCTTAAACTAGTTTCACAGTTCTGTGGCTCTAAATTTTTATGTGTTGTGACATTCAGATAATGATGCCCCAGAGCAGATTTACAAAATGTGTGGTTTTGTTGTTAGGGTTTTTTTCATTCTACTCATCATTTTTAAATGCTAGAGAGATGGCTATTATATTGATTTGTATTTCAGCATCATGAAAAAGTCTGTTTAGAAAGGATCCAGCAACCATGTTTCAGAGATTAATTCGCAAAGATACACATTACTTGAATATCTAAAAATAGTGTTGCCAAGCAACAAGGTAAAATACAAGAATGTTACTAGAAGAAACTAAAATACTTATTAAATTTAATAATATATGCAGATTAATTCTATCCTAAAAACCTGGTATACTCTTCTGATGTCATATTTTCAATATGTAATTTTCAACTAATATTCATCATGAAACAGGTCCTTCAAAGATCCATGCGTCTGAAATACTTGCCTTTCTGCCATGATTTGAATACATTGGATGAATGTTTAAAACAATGCCAGTTGTGTTTAATTATTCATTATGCTACTGAACCAGTATTAGTATTCTGTGGGACTCTGAAGTAATATTGAGCAGTGATTGTGGTGATGTTTCCAGATCTTGTTTGTTCTTTGAAGCTTATGCCTTTCTACGCAGACCATTTCCTGAGGGACAGGGTGATATTGGCAGGCCAGCAGAAATGGTAATTGTGTCAAAACTGTACGGTGAATGATGAGGTGCTCTAGTGGGAAACTACAAGAAAGTGCAGGGTTTAATTACAGCCTGCAAATCTTCACAAACTCTGAAGAGAGAAAAGTCTAGACTGTGCATTTGGCATTGATTTGTGAGCCATTATTAACTTTCCAGAAACACTTCAATGTTACAAAAGATAAATCTTCACATAACAAGAGCTGCACCTTTCAGTTTTGAAATCCTAGATAGTCTAACTGGTAGGAACAAGTGTCACCTAAGAAGCCAGAGGCTATTATGTAGAGCAGAATAACTACTTTCATGCCTGTATAGATTTACAGTAAAGCGGAAAACAGATTTCCACTTCACATTTTAAAAACATGTACTTGAAGGATTCCAACCCTTTTCTATTTCCCTTCCCCTACAGAGCCTTTCAGTGGCGAAAGTTTAACCCTTTTGCAGCAATTTTCAACAGAAAGTTTCTGACAGAAAGGATCAAGTTGAATTGTAGCAGTGGTCAAACCATACACAATGGATTATCAACTTTTATATCACCTTCCTGAAAGCTGAGAAAACAAGCACGTACAACTGTCAATGAAATAGGAATACAAATAGCCTTAATGAAATTTAATACTCTTTTTGCATTCTCTGAGAGCAAAAGTAACTAATGCATTACCAGTCTCTTGCAAATACCATGCGGGGAAATAAGGAAGGAAATTGAAGGACCAAAGAAAGCAGGACATATGGTCACATCTCAGGTGACATTGTGGGGTAGGACTGGTGCAGAGATGCCAGGCAGAGCGATCTGTCTTTGCCACAGAAGAGCCCTGGAGGATAAGTGGAATTGTTCAGGCATGGGTGGAGCAGCCTGGGGGCAACCAGTAGGCATCCTGTGTGCATGTGGAGAAGATTTTTGACTCTGGATCTCCTTTAGAGGAGGAACCTTCCACAACAGCTAAGCAGTGTCCTGTAGTCCTGACTAGAGTGGTCTTCTAAACATCATGCTTTTTTTCTTTCTTTCATACAGGTTTTATGTCCATTGCTTGGAAATTAAATTTTAGCTTATATAGATTTAGCCTGGCAGCTAAATTTCCTGTCAGCTGTGTTTCTCTCCAAAGTTTGTAAGGTGCTGTACTGGTGTCCTTCTGTCCTTTTCCCACACATTGAAAAAGTAAGCAGGTACACATTAATATCTTGCATCCTATCAGAAATCTATGTTTTTCAGCATAACACCTTGTCTCTTGGCTCTATCTCAGCTGACAGTTTGCACAAGCACTGATTCCCTACAGGGATGTCGAATTTAGTATTCTCATCTTCTAAGGTCATCTGCTACACCACTCTGCTAACACATCCAGCATAGAAATATATTTGTCACAAGACATCTCTTCTAGAATTTTTCTCTTGTCAAGAGGAAAAAAAAAATCATATTTTATATCTGTCTTTAACAGTTTATGTTGGGAGTATATCAACATCTGTATATAAATTACTGTCTCACTCCTATTTATTTCCTTTAATAACAACCCATTTGGGATTATTATTCTATTCATGTTCTGGCAGTGTCTGTACGAGTAATCTGGCCACTGCCTGAGAACACTCAGAAACAGAGACACACTCATCTGCATTGATAAACTGATAGAACAGACCCTTGTAGGATAAACATCTGTACCAATTTGTGCATTTACAAGCAACACCCAGACATGGTTTGGGAGCTAACACATGCCAAAGATCTTTCACAGTAGCAAAGTAAATGAGATTAATACTACAAAAGAAATATTGTCCCACGTCTATTGGCCTTGTCTTATTCCCTACTACAGATATAGTACATGATTCTCATAAAGATAGGTTCATCTCTTTTTTTAAAGAAGATGAATATAGTCCTGCTTATAGACAAGGGAGTGGCTTACCCAGAGTATTCCCTTCCTGAATTTTAACAAGGGTCAGTTTGACCAGCAGGACTGTGACAGAAGACTGACACACAGTGGGACCCCCTAAATATAGTGCTTACAGTGTCATGCTACAAACACACTATTTCCCAGATTTCCAAACAGTAAATTATATTTTCCCCATCAGTATTTTCTGATAGTTTAAGTAAATATAACCAGATTTTTGCAGATAGAAGAAGTTAAAATTACATGGACAAAATAATAAAATATTCATGATTAATTTCCTACTTAACTTACTTCCTTATTTAGATAGCTTCTCTGTGTTACCATATGAGATACTTCAATTTCTCAATTCTGTTTTTAACAATGAAGCCAGTAGCTCAACTTATTTTCTTTCTGGGTCTTTTTACATTCCTTCTTCAGAGAAAAAGTGAGGCTTCTTAGGCTTGAACCATCACACCAACAGGCTCAGTGTGATTATTTATCGTCAGTCTTTTAACAGCTATCTAATCAAATATTGTCCTCAGACACCTATTGGTCTCATCTTAAACAAAG
Organism: Entomyzon cyanotis; assembly: GCA_024500445.1. Classification (NCBI taxonomy): domain Eukaryota; kingdom Metazoa; phylum Chordata; class Aves; order Passeriformes; family Meliphagidae; genus Entomyzon; species Entomyzon cyanotis. The sequence goes on along the minus strand of JAKEPQ010001018.1, from coordinate 34,923,037 downwards.
ATATATCTTAACACATGGAAATATGTAATTATTAACTTGATGAAGCTGATAATTGTAGCAGTGAGATTAACCCAGATGAGCGTGGAGGCTGAAATAGCCAACGAAGCCCCCTGGGTCTGAAGAGACCTTCAGGTGAGGGTGACAGAAAATTGTTCACCCCGACATACCTTGCAGCTAGCCTCATGAATATGGGTCAGGAATCAGAAGTATTGGTTTCTGGAGCTCTCCTCCCCTTCATTCCGAGAACTGAGAGACTGCGTTTCTTTCCTATCGCCCCATCTCCTGCTGGACTCCGTCCCCGGCGGCACCCCGCACCTGCACTCGCGGGCTTCACTGCAGTGCCCGATCCAGTGCCTGGGGGTTACGGCGGTTTGCCTTCTTCCGTGTGACTTCAGGGCTAGCTGCCTGATGCAGAGGGTAAGTCACAGATATAGAATCAAAAATGGCTCAGCTGCATATATTTTCATTTTCAAAAATATCAGGCTTCAATAACTGGTAAAAATTCAATGATAAGTTAATGGCATCAGTGCACATTTCTATCCATATGTTGCTCTTTTAAGTCATTCTAAAGTCAAGGTTTTGGCTCTATTCACTGAAAAAAACCGCTTAGATTTATACCTCAAGACTATACACCTTCCATTATTCTGGTAAAATTTTAAAAGCCTATACACGTTCACAAATCTACGCCAGTGACATTCAAGGTAATGGGAATTCTCTAATAACTTGTGGTGTGTTTAAATAAAAAACACATTCTCCTAAATTCTGTCATAAACAATTGGTTTTGAAAATTACGGAAACTAAATAGCAAAAGTTGGTCTAGTGGGATACGTCTCTGATTTCTGTGTACTCTATAGAGCTGTAGATTATTTGATAATTGGTTCATTGGTTTTAGGTTAGGAGTTGCTGGGTTTTTTCACTCTTCAGTGTTATTTTGTGTTCTTAGACCTTAAGATCCTGATACCTAATGAATGCTGGCTGTGTTCAACCACTGCAACTATCAACTCTAGTTAAAATAATAAACTGTAGATAAAACATTTTTAACAAAGCCAATGAGCACATTCTTAAGGGGCTAGCTTTGAATGGTGACTTCACAGAGCTGGTTGGTATGTATCTGATGTGCTTCCATGGACATGAAAAGAATTTTCACTTTTATTTTTCCTGCTGACCAGGAAAAATATTTTTTCATATTTTTTTCACATCTTTGTTTGCCAAAGTATTTTTTTTTCAATTTAAATGAAATGTATCATGAAATGAGGTTTCTCTCTCCGGGGAAGCAGCAGAACACAGAAACCTCACAAAAGGAGGTCTGCCGCGGTGTGTACCTCCACGGAGTCCGTGCCGGGTGGCCCCGGGGCGCACTCAGCATGGCATGAGGCTCCAGCCACAGAAATTCTGCAGGAAACAGGGGTAAGGCAAAGGAACATACTGGACGCCATCTCCATTCTGCCAGGGAAGTTTATTAGGGGTCTTCGGGGGTGGTTGCAGGGAAGGGAAGAGGGGGAGGAGAGCAGGCAGTAGGGGCTGGCAGGCTCGAAGATAGTGCTGGGCGGGGCTCACGCCGGCATCGGCTTATACGGCAAGGGAAGGAGGGAGGGATTGGCTCTCTCAGAGCCAATCCCGAGAAGTCTGAAGGGGAGACAGGCAGGGGAACACACCAATACATTGCTAATAAGGCAGGATGCATATTTCAAAAACAGCCAATAACATACAGAGGAGGGGAACAAAGAAAAAACCTCGTGGAATCCTGAAAAACTACATTGCTACAATGAAAGAGAGAGGAGAAAAAACACCTTGAAATTAGCCAGTTCCAAACTCCTATGGAAAAATGTCAAAGGGAAAATTATGACTCCATGGAAATGAATTTCCCTTTTTATTGAGATGAGATCAAGAATGCCTCTGCAGTTTTCTCCACCATTTCCTGTCAGCTATCTGGATCTAGAGCTGGAAGTTGTCCTATGATTTTTACTTCAGCAATAAAACAGAATAAATAAAGAGTGTACTCTTTATTTGAAAACTTTTTTTCCCCAAGGTCCTACTTTAGAAATGAGATTTCTGTTTCCATTTACTTATTTTCCTGGTCTGCTCAATCTGATTCCTAAACAGCTTGGAGCAGATGTGTATCTAGCACACCAGTACTTTCCCACATTGGGACCAATCACTATGGTGCTGCTCAGTGCATTCTACTTCCATTTATTAATAGAGCTGTTACAAATGCTGATATAAAGCCACAGGAAAACGGGACAATGGCAGCCTGATGACCCAACTTGTGATCGAGGAGCTGATTGCTGTCACCACTGAAGGCACCAGCTCAAGTGTTTTCAGCACGTCTTTAAAGGACTGATTCACAGATCAAAACTTGCAAAAGTCTAAATCTTGAACATTCTGGAATTCCATTGTAAAATTTGTATCCTTATCAGATAATTCTTTAAGTATTCAGATGCTGTCTTTTCCAAAGGCAAGGAATTTTAGTCAAACCAGTGTATGGTAAGGTAATTGACTTTACCTTCTCATTGATAACATTGTTTTCTCCAATTCAATGGAAGAAGTTCTTTCAAAAGGGACAGACATTTTAAAATTCTAAGATTCTACTTCTGTTTTCTGTGGGATTATTTCTGGATAAAATCACACGTTCAGGTTGCAAAATCAGCCAAAATAATTCTACAAAATGGCACTGATTAATCATTTGTAAATGTCTGCCCCATTTGTTAAATATAAAAAAGGCATGAAAAATAAAATTATCAGCACCATATTTCTCATTAAATACATTGCAAAGCACACAAATTAATTGGCAAATATCAAAAGTGTAAAAATCATCAAAAGAGCACTGTATCCACAATAATAGAAAGCTAAAAAATGTAGCCTTTTTCATTAAAATATTTTCATTAGGAAATAAACCCCTACTATTTCAACACTCACTTTTGAATTAAATAACAATTTTCTTTCACGGCAATTAGAAGTCAGCTGAGTCACATCCTCCAGTTAAAAATCTGGCTTTACTGAAGTCTAATCCACAGTTCTGTCAGCAGTGCACTTTATTCATGAGATACATCTTGCTCACCCTGGCAGAACTTTTGCTAAATGTGGTTGCACGTCTGTGTGGGGGGCTAAAATGTCAAACCTCAACATCATTGTGTTTCCCCAGAGAATTGTGAGATCTAATTAGAAGCAGTTCTATAATTACTTTTTCAATGTCTCAGACCTTTCTTAACTCCTTTCCACAAAAGTTTTCAAAACTACCTCCCTTTTGGCAGATTTTTCACCATTAACAGCTTACCAGAAGATGTATATTTATTGTCAGGCGTGAGAATAAATGCAAGAGAAGAGCTGCTACCCTGGAGAAGAAAATCACATTTCTTGCAGCCCTACGAGGCCAATAGTGGTGGATGAATGTAGGTTCCCCATATCCCTTGCACAGTGCTAAAACTGAAAAGGAGTCACTCCATAGCACAGATTTTACAGCATTATGAATGGGTATATGGCTGAAATGTAAATGTATTCCCTGACCTCCTTATATTGTTGTTACCCCAACTAGTCTTGCACTTTCTTCCTCCCCAGTAAAGATTCACAGTTTACAAACATTACTGTGCAATAGCCCATGGTGTCCCAATCTGCTGACAGAAATGTCAGGGTGGGCTGAGCTGGCCCAGCCCTCTACTGCTACTCAGTGATCTATATTTAAAAGGACAAAGTTTCATTTTGAGTCAATCCAAGTGGAAATTCTCAGAACTGGCCGAGAATTTCCACAAAAGTTCCCTAAACCAAGCAAACCATTCTCTTGATACAGGTAATTTGTGATTAATGTCATTCTGGATATGTTTATAGCTGATATTTTCATGTACACTTGCACTTTTCCCTTCAGTGTAAATGTTAGTCTAAGTTTGTTGGAATATAATTTAGAGCTTAGAGTAATTTTGTGCCCCAAAGATATTTTCATTATAGTTCATTTAATCGAGTTTAATATTCTAATACAACCTAGTCCAGGTGCCCCTAGCTATTTTATTAATTTATCAACTTCTCAAGAAGACAGCAGCAGAATATACCAAAGATGACAGCAATTGTTTGTATTTATACAGCTTAAATGGTGTCACTTTCTTAGTTTGCAGGAAACAAAGGGTGCCATTATTTTCCCCTCAAGGGTTCTTTCATCTTTTTTAATTTCTAGTGTTCTCTTCTGTCTCTTTTGAAATGTGTAGGTAAGTCCTTAAAATAACCTTTAGAGCTAGGATGAAACAGAAAGGTAAAAAATAGTTTAAATTTACAAAGATATTAATGCAGAACCATTTTCCCTAGCCAACTCTATCTTCACACGGTATCACTTTAATAATCCTCTGTTACTCTTCTTCCTTTCCTTGCTGTCATCTTCTACATGTTGCAAAAACGACTTCTCAGGAACTTTTTACATAATTAATTCATTATGGTCCTCTTTATTATGCAGCACAACCAGTACTCTTACAGCCATGATTTTTTGCTGGTTTGTACATTTTATTTCTCACTGTATTTTACCTCTTTCACTATGTCATTTACAAACACTTTACTGCAATAATCCCCTTAAAATGAAATAATCTGAGCATACTTGGGTTTATTAACTTCGTCTGTCCAGATGATCTACTAAAGTAAGCGAGAGCTTGAACAGCAGGTTTGTACTTGGTTGTTGCTAGAATTTTTCTTCATATTTTTAAATAACTCTTTTTGTAGTGTCTCAGAAGCTAACAGACATATTTCTTTTTAAATAAGTTTAGCAGTCTACATTAGATGGTACAGCTTCAAAATAATTCTTGGAGTTATTTATCTGCTTAGAAGAGAGCTAATATTAATATTACTTTGTCTTCATTCACCTGTTTAGGCCTTAGCAAAGCATGCTAACTGGGTTTTTAAGTTTTAAAATTTACTAGGTTTCTCCCCTAGTGCACAAAGATGAATCAACCAAAAAGTAATAACATAACCAGTTTTCCCAAAACAATAAATTTTCAATTATCAAATTTTCTTAGGCAAAGGAAATTTAGTGCTTCCTGTAAATGTCTGACCCTGAATTTTCTTCTCTTGTTAGGTTTAGAGACAGCTAGCAGCTTTCTATAGCAGAGAAAAACCTCAAATTTCTCTAAAATTATGAGACTTCTGTGTGAAAATTATATTTGTTGTATTTAGTGTTTAGCAGTAAATTAAACAGTTGTAGTCATTTGAAAACAAACCAGTGGGAGATCACAAGTCAGGATTAAAATTTAATAGGAAAATTAAAAAATAAGTGCAATAATACAAGGAAAAACACTGACAAAGTCTTCTACAACCTGACACCCTGATAGGGTGGTGGTAGCAGTCCAAATGAAGTAGTTCAGTTGAAGCTGTGATCCTGTGGAAGGTCTGGTCTCCACCTGAAGGTCCAGTGGTAGCTCTTGTCTTCTGGGAACCCAACAGACAGCAGCTGCTTGTGCAGTTCAAAGCCCAGGTTATATCCAGGTGGGAATGCTTGGCTCCTCCCTCCTGGGCAGAGCATCTCACAATAGGATGAGGTAACTCCATGAGTCATGCGGTGGGTTCTTGGTGGTTCATTAACAGTTATCAGGGGTGAGTCATAGCAGGAGATAACAACCAGTACCCCACAGCGTGTGGTAATAGAATACTAAATATTCTATTCTATACTGTAACCTAGGACAACAGTGGTTGAATAAATATTGTGCATGTGAAATAACAAGAAAAAAGAGTGAGATAAAAACCTGGATCCAATTAGAACCTTGGGAAAGAGCAGGGATAGCAAAGCTGAGCAACTTCTAGGTCCCAACAATGCAGACTGGAGGTTGAATTGCCTAGAAACCCTAAATAGGCCATGAAAGTAGACTTGCAACCTAAAATGAACTTGTAATGTATATGTGGGGTGAGGCTACAACCACCCAGAAGATAGGGCAGAGAGGTAATTGCTTAAATTAATCAGCCTCAAATATCTAAGAATATTTCCACCACTTTTTTCAGCTCAACCATTTAAATTGGGTGCAAGGGAAAATATCTCCTTCCACTTCAAGTCTGTATTCTCAAATGCAATTAAAAACATTGTCAAGGTTAATCTTTTCTGTTTCAATGAAGCAGCAACACTTACCCTCTCGCTTTAGTAGTCAAAATTCTAACACTGAGCACAGAGGACTTCACCACAATTTCAGTTATTTCTGGCATTTCTTCAACTACCTAAGTTGCTAGTATTGCTTTACTGCCAGGCAGACCCACAATATCATGTTCAAGCTTTTCCTTAGCTCAAAAAAGATCTGAAAATTATTTGGTAGGAGGAAAACAAAGACATTGGGAAAAAAACTCCCTTAGTTTTTAGGAGAGCCAGTACGGTGGAGAGAATTCCAAGCTCCTATTCCTTCAACTAGTCTCACTTTTTTTTTTTTTTCCCTATACTATGAATGTTACATCCAAAATGTATCAGACCTTAGAGGGGAAAAAGGTGTTTCTAGGGCAGAGTTATTAGTGAAGTTCCAGCAACACCATTCCTCAGTGTCTTTCTTACACAGTATTACTGATTTTGGAATAATGCTGTCTTGTACAGAGGTGATTCAAAGAAGGGGTGAGCTCATGGAAATATTTTAGAAATGCCTATGTCATAATGATTAATATCTAATCCAGAAAAGCATGTCTGATATCTAGCAAAAGCAGAAACTAAACCACAAGAGTTTCCAATATCCTCAGAGGAAGCTTTTACCAAAATGCTTTTAAGTGTTCACCTCTACATGAGCCTTCACATGAGCTATAAAGCACACCAGAACTGAATTTTTCTTGAACCCACTGTTGCAGACAGGAGCACTGTTTTATTCATACCCTTCAGCCTCAATAAAGCCTCTCTTAGATTAGGTTGAGAATTGCCTAATGTATGGATTTCTAGGTCTGGGCTAAATGCCAAACTGTTCAGCCCTCTTAGGATGTAGATAATTCTGGGTATGAACACAAGCAGAACTTTATGGGTCTTGAAAGCATTCTTGTCAAAATTGAAGGATCTTTGATGTAAGTAGTTAAATGATATTCAGAAAATGCAAACATATTTTCAAACCTGAAATATAAATTTGTTGTTATTAATACAATTTTTAATTTTTTTAAATTAAAAATCAAAATATAATCACCAAGGTCAGTCTTTGTATGAAATTTTTCACAGTTAATGATATTCATCCTCTCAGACTACCATGTTGCCATGTGCTATTATCTGTCTTCCCCAATCACAGCCCAATACATACTATTTCAAGTCCTGTGTACATTTCTAATAAAAATGCCTAAACAACAGAGAAAAATTCCAGTTTAGGGAGTCTACTTACAAATGGTAGTAAACTTTTTGAACTCAACATTTTGTTGTTCAGAGTCTATTTTCTGCTAAGATTTGCCTTGTTAATGTGCATTTAGACTTTATCCTCCCCAGTTAGAAAAAAACCCCACTTTTTAATGTGTTGTACAAGTCATCTGATTTTGGGGAAGTTGTAATTAAAAAATCTACTGCAGGACAATTTTATCCTACTCAGGACAACTCACCTACCAGAGAATATCAGTAGCATAGTGAACAGATGGGCTATATTTTACTTTTTTAAAGCAAAATTTCGTGCTGGGAGGGCTCTGACTTGTACCCATAGTCCATTTATAAATGAAATGACACTCTTAACAGCCCTTAGCTAATAATTAAGAAGAAATTGCCATATTACTTCAGTTCTGCCTGAAGAACTTGCGGCCTAATGCTTAGCCTAGTGCTTAGCTTCAATATCCAGTGAAGCCACTTCATAAGCAAAATTCCTGAGGACATCCAGTTTATTAGAGGTACATGTTATTTAATCTGTTTATTTGGCATCGTTGAAACACAGATCCACTTACCAAGAACATTTGACCATTTGTGAGACTCCAACACTTCCCCTTGAATTGGTCAATGACACCTATTTCCTGAAAAGCTGTGGAAAGGCCTTCAGGGATTTTTTTATCAATTTTTTTACTGTGGAATTTGATAATACATATAGAATCATAGAATGGGTTGGAGAGGACCTTAAAGATCATCTATGAAGCTTTTAAAACTAGAGTGGGCAAAAGGCTGTAAACATACATTCATACACTGCTCTACTGCTAGCACCAGCAGCCATTTGTCCTAATATGCCTAATCTTGATTTCCACTTTCTGAAGTTTTATTTATTAATTTTTTTCCAGGCAGGAATAGCAGGAATTGGGATAGTAAGACAGTGAAATTCATCTGAAGTTTCAGATGAATAGTTTATCCTGCAATACCAGGAGGAGAAATATATCATTTCAAATTCTTGCACTTAGTATAATCATTATAAATATAGATATTGTCATAATGAAGATAAATAATTTTAATAAGCTATCTGGAATTTAACTTATTATAGTACATGAACAACATTCTTAAGATAATTAGTCTGGATGTAAAACACTGCATAGGAGTTGATAACAGCAACTTAAATTTCAAGCAGGTGCAGGTTGCCTTTCTTGAAAGATTAAATAATTAGAACTGTTACTTACAGGACTAAGAACACTCATATGTAAATGACAGCTGCGATCATAATGCAGTATTTGATCAAAAACATTTCAAATACAACCTAAAAAAGGAACTTTGAAAAAGACTTGTTCAGACACGTAGTTGTGTGAGAGTAGTAAAATCAAACTTGTTAAAAGAGAAGTAGCAACTTTAAATTCTAGGACTTAAAAAAAAGTACTATTAGAGTTCACTTGGGTCTTCATAATTCTCTGCTATGAACTTCTAGATACTAAGAAAATAAAAAAAATTGTCTGAATTATTTAACTGCCTGGATTATTTAAATAGTAGTTCTCCCACAGTGATTATTTTTTAACTTATTTTTATTTTGCAAAACTTGCTTCAAACACATACTGCTTACAGAACTTAGATTTGCATTTGTCACCTGAAGTAATTTGTTTGTACCAATCCAATTATAACAAAACTACATTTTAACCAAAATGACAAAACCAGCAAATATCATTAAGCCGCAGGATAATGACAAATGAAGACTGTTATTTTAAAGCCTTCTTTTTGTAATCGAAGCACAGGATATAAATATAGTATGTTACATTGCAGTAATAATTTCTGACATTGTTAACACATTGAAGAATGTAAATGTCAAGTTAGTGATATTTAGAAATTGGGCCTTTGGTATAATTCTGTTCAATAAGTCTAAGCCATTGTGTTTCCTGCAGGGTGTAGGTTCACAGGGTGCATGGTGCTGCTGTACCAGCCTGTCATGACAAGCATCAATAAAGATATTCAGGTAGGATATCTCCTAAATGTAAAAGATTCTCTCACATAATACGTTTTAGGCCTGAGATAGGAGAACCAGAGGAAAGATGAACAAAACAGAATTCAAAGTCTCATAAATAAGTCACTCATCTTTGACCTTTAGGTAGCCAAAAGAAAATACCACTTTAGCTGCTACAATTTATTTGATTTAAGAGTCTTAAATAAGTAGCCTGAAGTCTCTGGCTTTGCAAAGCAGTGAAAGGCTGTTGGAGGCACTTTTTTCTTTATTTTTTTGTACACCTCACAACTGCATAGCCCAACACCAGAGAAGGCTGAGAGAGACAACTGTAACACTAACTACTTAACTTTTTCAGACTGGAAAACTGTTTGTCCTATAGTATAGCCCTCTCCATGCAGGTTTAGCTGAGAGCTGTTTCTCAGCCTATCCTGAAGTCCATAGAAGTGCCAGGCCTCCACATGTCTCCTTGGCGTGTTCCTCTCCTGCTCAGCATGGCCTTTCAAGCAAGCATTTACTAGAGAGGATTATGGGGCAAACATTCAGAACTGAATTACATCTTGGCTTGGTACATGATCTTACATGCCTCTACAAAATGCTTCAGCCTTTTAAAGGAGCATGAAAAGGGAAAATGAAAGTAGATTCACATCTTCAAAGAATGTAAGATACCTCAAATGCCAGTGGTGCCAGAGCTCCAATGATTTTAATTTCATAATTGATGTTGTGATATCTGTTTGAAATGATGGGAAAGAACAAGAAGCTGGAATGTTGAAAATGTACTGCAAAGATCAGAGGGAGAAAGAAATTTAGGTTTTCTGACTATAATTTATTCCTAAATAAATTCAGATACAGCATATCAAATGTGATAGAGAAGGCTTTAGTTTTATGGTTCATTGAGAGCAATGTATTTTTAGAAGAATTTGAATGAACAGAAAATACGGATTTGTCTTAGGATTGAGGGAAGTCACTTCTTACCATATATGAGCATGGAAGAAAGCACAAAAATAAAAGGGGCAAAAGAAAGTTTCCGGGCTGGCACCTCAATAGCAAACAAATGTGAAAGTAAAAGATACATGACATTATTTACAAGGTGGTTATTTTTGTTTATGAATTTTTTAACAAATTACTTTCTTCCTCTGAACAGCTGTATTAACTATCACAATAGACGACTGCATAGAGAATAAAACTTTTTCATTAATTTTTATTTGGTCCTATCCTGTGCGCCAACAGACAACCTGAACTGCGTTGGAGAGTCACATCACATTTATCAGTATCACATAGTGGGGAGTTAAAGTAAAATATTGCATGTGTGAATTACTTCTATCCAGGCTTCTCCAGGCTGCACCTTGAATCCTGTGTTAAGTTTTGGGCCCCACACCACAAGAAAGACATTGAAATCAACAGAAGGGCAATGAAACCAGGGAAGGGTCTAGAGCACAAGTCTTATGAGGAGTGGCCAAGGGAGCTGTGGGTGTTTAGTCTGGAGGAAAGGCTGTTCAGGAGAGACTTTATTGCTCTCTACAATTAGCTGAAAGGAGGTTGTAGCAAGGTGGGGATTGGTCTCTTCTCTCAAGAAACAAGTAATTGAAGAGGAAATGTTCCAGGGAAGGTTAGTTTGGATATTAGGAAAAGTTTCTTCACAGCAAGCATTCTCAAGCATTGTAACAGGCCGCCCAGGGAAGTACTGGAGTCACTGTTGCAGTAGAGCTCTGCAAAGCCCCTCAAGGTTTTTCCTTTGTTCCCCTGCTCTGTATGTTATTGGCTGTTTTGAAATATACATCCTGCCTTATCAGAAGTCTATTGGTGTGTTCCCCTGCCTTTCTTCCCCTCAGACCTTCCAGGATTGGCTCTCCATAGCCAATCCCTCCCCCTTTCCCTTCCCTTATAAGCCCATGTGAGCATCAGCCCAGGCATCACTGTTTTTGGGCTCCCAGCCCCTTTGCCCTTCCCCTGCTTTCCTCCCCATTTCCCTTTCCCTGCAACACCCCCCCCCCCCCCCCCCCCCCCGAAGACCTGAATAAACCTCCCTGGGAGACCAGAGACAGTGTCCAGTATGTTCTTTTGCCTCACCCATGTTTCCTGCAGAGCTTCTGACGCTCGAGCTTCATGCCACGCTGTGCGCTCCCGCGTGCTTGCAGCGCCCCGGCTCCAACCAGCCCGGACTGCGTGGGAGTTCGCATCACAGCGGCGACCCCTTTTTGTGGGGTTTTGGGGGTCCTGCCGCCTCCCTAGAGCGAGAAACCTCAAGTCACCATACCAGGAGGTATGGTTTGGTGGTTAAGGACATGGTTTAGTGTGGGGCTTTGCAGTGCTGGGATAATGGTTGGACTCTCTTGTCTAACAGGTCTTTCCAACTCTGTTGGTTCTGGCTGAGATGGAGTTCATTTTCCCATAGCAGCCCTCACAATGCTGTGCTTTGCAGAAAGGTTTTGATAACACCCCAGTGTTTTGGCTACAGCTGAGCAGTGGTGGAACAGCGTTAGCACTGTCAACATTCCCTGCCTTCAATAGGCTGGGGGCCAGCTGACCCAAATCAACCAAAGGGATATGCAATACCATTTGACATCAGCTGAGATATAAAAGCTAAGGAAAGGAGGAGGAAGTGGGAGTATTCATTATTTATAATGTTTGCCTTCTGGAGCACATTGCTTTGTGTGCTGAAGCCCTGTTTCCTGGGAAGTGCCTGAACATTGCTTGCGGATGGGAAGTATAGAATAAATCTATTTTTTTCCTCTTTGCTTGTGCATGTGCAAACTTTTGCTTTTGGTTTATTAAACTGCCTTATCTCAATTTCCAAGTCATTTTCCTTCTTATTTTCTGTCCCCTGTCCAGCCAGGAAGGGAAATGATAGAGGCACTTGGTGGGAACTTGGCATCCAGCCAAGGTCAACCCAACACAACAACCTAAATGTTTCTATGATTCTCTGATTTTATCAAAAAGCTCAAGCACCTGTCAAACTGAACATCCTTTTTTGAAGAAGATTCTCATTGTTCTAAGTGTCTTAATGAATTTTCTCTACCCTCAGTATCCTGTAGCTGAATCTCAGGCTTTAATTCAAAATAATTTGGAAGGTACAGGGGTAGAAACAGATCTATCTGGCTGCCTCTGGGTAGCGACCCAGAAGAAGGAAATCCCTGGGCCTTTACAGCCTTACATCTGTACTTCCAGTCCTCACCAGTTCTTCATACACCTTGCGCTGTTGGTTGATTTTTGTTCTGGAATGTTTTTTGTTCCTAACTGGATTCTTTCTCCATCTCCTGGTAGGTCATTACCTTGCTTATCTGGACTGGTTTCAGCTTCTCCTGACAGCAGTGGCTTCCATATCTTTCAGCCTGCATTGGTCTCAGGAACTGAGCAACAGTTCAAGGTGTGTTGAGTGGGCGTTTGAAGCTTGTGGCTTAAGGGTTCAGCACCTTTAACTACTCATGGAAAACTACTCAGACAAAATGATACATTTAAAAGAATACAGTTAGCTAAAATTATGTATCAACATTTCTACATACATGTCATGTTAGATAACCACTTGTGCAAGCTTTTTATTTCCTTGAAGGGTACATTTATTATATTGGCACCAGTGATTTAATACTTTTTTTTATGCATGTAATGTAGAAAATGCACAACAGATCAATACAGAGCAAAATAATAATTCACAGAATCACAGAAACATTTAGATTGTAAAAGACCTCAAGGCCAATTATCACCTTGTCAATTAGACCTCAAGGCCAATCGCCACCTTTTCAACTAGACCATAACATTAAATGTCACATTCAGTCATTTCGTGAACCTCTTCCAGGGATGGTGACTCCACCAAGGGTAGCCCATTCTAATGTTAGCAACACTTTTTATGAAGAAATTCTTCCTGATGTCCAACCTGGAGCAGCTTGAGGCCATTTTCTCATGTCACTGGTTGCCTGGGAGAAGAAGCCAGCCCACACCTGGCTACAACTTGCTTTCAGGTGGTTGCACAGAGTCATAAGGTCTCCCCTGAGCCTTCTTTTCTCCAGGCTAAAGAGCCCCATCTAGCTCAGCCACTCCTCATGTGATTCACTCTCTAGAACCTTCACCACGTCTGTTGCCCTTCTCTAGACACACTCGAGTCCCTCAATGTCTTTCTTGTAGTGAGGGACCGAGAATTGGACACAGTACTACAGGCATGGACTCACCAGTGAATTCATCTGGTTCAATTAAGTAGGATAAATTTATAAGTGAATAAAATGCTAAATTCAGTATGTATTTGCAAGAATTTCAGAGGTTACTAGTTTTTCTAATTGTGTTGTCTTTACTTGAGCAATTTCTTATTTATGTCATGTATAGGGTTTTAAATAATTTTGTATCATTAAGATAAGAAGACATTTTGTATGACTCTTAAAGTCCTCTTTATTTGTATAGCTAAGTCTGTTTTTTTGGCCCTAGGCAAGACTGTGATGTTTAAAGTAAGCGACAAGGTTGTTGCCTGTCATGAAATAGTAAAGATCTATGTTTTCTTCCCTATGCAAAACACTTCTTTTAAGACATTTGCAGGTTTTCATTTAAAACAGTAATAGTAATTTTGTTTGTCTCCTTGGAATTCATGAATATTATTTTTTCTCATTGTTCAATAAACAGAATAATCCAAAGCAATTGGAATATATTAATATTAATAAACTGTCAAACTGTAGACATTCTGGAGTAACATTTTGGGAATAAATCATAGATGAAATAACATCTTGTGAATAAATCATAAATACAGGTGTGCACACACTTGCACACACCTAGGATTTATTATATGCATAAATATATGTATGCATGAGATGTATACACTAAAACATATTGATTTAAAAAAACTCTTGTTGTCAAAAAACTGTGATGGCAGAAATAAATAATTCTGCCATCTGCTCCTTCTCTTGTTCTTTCTAAATAAAGTGTGGCTAGTTATATTCTAGCAAAAGTAGTAAAAATACCAGGAACTAAAATAATTAATTTCTGATTCTTAGAATCTCTGTTACTGGGCCAAATACTACAATTCAGTAGCAATTTTTAAAATGTCTTAGAGGTTTTTAACTTCCAGAGGTGCTTTAGAGAAACCAGTTCAAAGGCTGAGTCCATAGTGCTTCATTACATCAACTACGGAGATGTGACAAATTATCCAGTGTACTCTTATCAAATTATCTAAAAGTGCTCTTTCTTAATTTAAACCAGCCTTTTATACACAGCAGTTTGATGCACAAAGGATATTCTTACTTCACTTTAGAATAATTGGATCGAGTGTGCATTGTGCTTAGCAGCCTTGGCCAAACAACAAACAGCTGGGCTTCCTGACCTCTCTGAATGCATTCTCATCTGACTGCCTGTAAGGCGTTTCCATTTCCATTTCAGATACTGCTGCGTATGAACAGGAACATGGGCACATTTCAAGCTACCTACATCTTCCATCTGCCAATCCTTTGAACATCATATGTCCTCACCTGACATCTGTACCAAAACAGATGGGATACCCTGTGCTTTGGCTGGACTATATGCCCTACAGACAGGCTGGATCCACACTCTGACTAGGATCAAGGTCCAATTTTTCTCCCTCAGGATTCCCTGGGATTTTCTTCAAACCTGTCTCTGATCTTGATCCAAGGGCAAGAAATAAGCCTGAGTGTGAATGAAGGCATGGATCCCTACTCAGAATGGAGAGTAGATATGTGGAGGTTCGGCAACCCGAACCTGTAGATCCTGAGTCCCCGGCCCCGGTGGCCAATGCTGTCCAGGCGGGCAACGAAGAAGCTGCCGGAGATGCCATCTCCTGGGACTCAGAGGAGACCGGAGTCTGAGCCGTCCTCTCCCCTCCCCTGGAAAGTTTTTCCTCAGTTGATTAGTCAAAAGTTTGCTCCCCCGCCTTATCCCCTCCCCTGTTGCTGCCTACTCCCCAGAATGTTCTGTTGCTACCGCTCCCTCATTGGTTCTTTGTAATCCCTCCCCGGCTGTTACTGATTTGCTCCCCTGCTTGTCCATTACTGTGTTCTGGAGCCCCGTTGGCTCCACCCCTGCTGTCCCACCCCAGGAAACCCCGTACTGCTGTACAAAACCCCTGTTCCCCCCGCCCTCGTGGTCTTGAACGTAGAGGTCTTGAACGTCTCGTTCCTGACCAGCGAGTGACCTCGTGAGCCCGGACCCTTCGAGCTTCGCTCCAGGTATCCGCACGGGTCACTCTCCCGAGGGCTTCCCGACGCGCTCCCCAGCTTTCGCCTCCTTCAATAAAGGCGCCTTGGGAACCTTCACCTGCTCGGAATTCTTTTATCTCGGGGGCGACCAGCGACGTCACTGCCTTCCTGCTCCAGGGACACCGTCCTTGGTTCCGAGGCCATTTGGCGGGCCCTGGGACTGACTGAAGCTGACCGCGAGCAGAACCAAAGAGTGGGGCGGGCTGCTAGCCAGGACTGCCGTGAGGCCCCAACTGCCCTCCGGGAGCCCGAGAAGCTCCAGTGAGGGAGCGGGCAAGAGCGGACGGGGTACATCAAAGCCCCCTTTATTTTTCCTACAACAATATAGATATTTCTGTTTGTCTTGCATGGGAGACAGGAGCTTTATGAGTTTTTGCAGTTTGACAGAGTTTAAGATAGCTAGTTCCCCAAGACTTAGTCCAGTTCGCAAGATTCTTTGATATCTGGCCGATTTGTCTAAAAATACCATTTATTTGACACAGAACATAACAAACATACAAACATAGAACAGATTGACACATATAAACACACAATGAATGCATAATTGCAACACTGCAATAGTTAAAAATGCAATAAATGCTTGCTTGAGCTAGCTGAAATGCAAGTTAAGAAAGGTACCTATAAGTTAGCCGGAATAATACAATTTAGGAAACTCAAATGGTCTTACCAAATCCAATTTTTGGAGCTGGGGATGCATTAAGATTTCCTCACTCAATCCCTCGGGAAGTAACCACAGGGCTGCGTCCAAGACCCTGGGGAGAAGTACCTTACTTCACGTTCCAATGTCCATGTAGAAAGGCTTCTACTTTTGCTGAGTTTTTCGTGGTGTTTTATAGGGAAAAGAGTGTGGATTTGCGGTCACTTGAAAATTCTTCACATTCTCTCAGTGTCTCACCTTGGCCTTCCAGGCGCCAGGACTAGATAGCCAGGACTAAGCTATTGACTTAATCTGAGCCATCGATCTCGGCCAGCAATCAGGAAGAGAGAGAAGGGGGGGGGGGTGTTTGTCCTGCCACACTGTTGTGTGACCCAACAGTACACTGAGGAAAACTGCCAGAGGTATTTAATTTCTTCTCCAAGGTATGAAACAACCTTATTCAACTGGAGGCGTGGATACAGGATTTATATCTTAATATCTATACTGCATATACCAATTCTTCATGTGTCAACTTTGTTTTCACTGGCAATGGCAACAACTACAATTTGTTCAGTATCTACAAATGCAACCAGTAACTTTAATTTGGCAGCATAAAGTGACCTGGCTTATGAAATCCAAAGCAAAATGCTCATTAGCACTCAGTAAATATAGACCACTAAGATGAGTCTCCTTCTGGCACTTCAGAGTGCATGACTCTAATTCAAGATGATCATGCTCTGCCAAAAAGCCTATAAATACCATAAATAGATGCATACAAATGACAAAATAATAAAACCGTGTCTCTTGAACTATAGAAATTATTATATGTATTAATAGATGTCATTCTTTATTTACAATTAATTCTCTCCTTAAAAAAAAGGCCCATATTTAGTTGTAGGCTAATAGTTGTATTGAATTAAGCACAATAATTTCCATTTTCCATTCTGGTTATAGTTTCTATGAAAAGGATAAATCTTATAATTTGTTCTTTTTCTGCCTTCAGAAAGGTAGAGTTTGCTATGATCTGAAGAATCCATTACTCTTTCCTTCACAAATACTTAAATATGTGCTGAAAATTCTTTAGCAAAAATAGAGCTTCCACTTCAATTTCATATAAAGCAACTACAAATACTAAGACAAATTAAAAAATTATATTTCTATTAGCACTTTTATATTATTTTGTTTCTCTAAAAGGTCAACACAATTGCTGTGCACAGGGGTATCTGGAGTGCAGTTTTGTTACCAATTGTACTGGTTTTTCCTCTTTCTGGTGTTCTTCAGCAAGCTCTCTGTCCCCATCATCAGATGTTCTTGCACCAAAGCCAGACAGGAGGTGTTCTTGGCAGTTACATGATCCATATGTCAAGGCATGGAGTATTTTTTTAGGTGATGGGCTACGTCTATGTACTTGAAGATCCAATTCTCGACACTTATCAAGTATTTTGCCAGACTAAGGGGAGAACCAAGCAGCTGACTACATGCTCAGCATGGGGTTTGCTTCCTAATTTTTGTCTGTGCTGTCAGAAGACAATTTTTTAAAATTTTCTTTTGTTTTGGCACCAGTTTATTTCTTAGTGCATTTTGTAAATAATGTCTTTCACTAGTTCCTAATGAGATCTGTATGCAAGTTGATCAAAGTGTTCTATCCTCATGGCCACATGTGATTCAAAGCACACTGGCCAAAGATCCATTCACAGAACATTAATCAGAAATTAGAAATAAACTAAACTTCTTTTCTACATAAAGGCAGAGAATTATTAATGGCTGCAATTCAGAAAATAGCAGGATTATATTACTCCTGACAGAGATTTCCTATCCATCTGGCCACATGGATGCCTGCTGCCTCATTAGTGCTTTGATAGGAGTTTTGATTTGCTCACAATAATGGCAAGTGTACAGTTGTGTCTCCCCATTTAAAGTTAGATTGGTCTTCCTACAACATGTCAGTATTCAGTAATGGCTGGGAATTTGGTTGTTACTGACTTCTCTAGGCAGAGCATAGACAAACCCCTACATTTGTTTTCTTATTATCTTGCAGATTGATTCCATTTTTACTAAGGCTTCAACTAATCTTATTTCATAAAAAGGATATACTAGTAGCTGCTTTTTACTCCTGTCAAAAACTAAAAACAATATTTTATTATTGATAATTTATTTGGAAACTCAAATTAATGTATTAAATATATAGGGAAAAATTTTAATGGATGTAGGTATTGCAATGTTTAGAGCTTGAAGAAGAAAAAAAAAACTAGTAAGAAAAGCATTTGTCATCATCTTAACTCTTTTCTAGTCTCCCTGAATGCTTCAAGTAAGAGACATTTTACTTGACACAGTATCTTGAGATATATATATTCATACTTCTTCTACTCTGCAAGAATTGAGTCAACACTAGATGCTTAAAATGAGTGGCAATAATTGGGCTCAGGCATCTGCCTGATCTTGAGGGTTCTGTGAATCAGGATGAATGGCATTATGGAGACCGAAGCACTGAGTAGTGTTTTGTTTTGTTTAATCCTATTCTGAAATAAAAATTATCAGGGAGACTACATACATTAAGCAGAAGTCTTTATTTCATCCCAAGGAATTTAAAAAAAAAGACAAGAAAATAGTTGGCAAAATGTTGGCCCTTTAGGCTTAGAATGCAATTGAACAAAATAATTGGTTCAAATAACAGCTTCCCACATTACACTTGGTTTCAATTGGGTTTTCCCACCATGGCACACTAGGTTCTTTTTTTGAGTTGGATGAGAAAAGAGTTCAGCTGCTGTCTCCTTAGGAATGGAGGGACATATTTAGTCTCAGCTGTTTGCAATTGGTCCTCCAGTGTGTGTTTCTTCAACCATTTTTTCCCTTTCAGGAAATCTGTTTTCTTTAAATGAAAGGACAGACAAAAGAGCAAAGAAACAAGAAAGACCCTTCTTCTGTCTTTGCCTCCCAAAAATTGATCCAGTCAGTGTTTCTCCCATGCCCAATTCAGAACTAGATGTGACACATATCCTGTGCGTAAGAAATGTGGCATTTTCAGTATTAGTCCAATTTCTACCCCAGAACTGCATTATTTTTTTTCTCAAGATGCATATGCAAAACAGCTCCTCTTCACTGCAGTGAATTTATCCCCTTGTTTGAAGGAGAAAGCTCTTCTATTTTCGATGGGTGATTTCTCTTTATTAATCAGTCAGTTTGGCTTGATGTCTTGCAAACAATGTTAATAACTTGCAATCCTGTTCATGTCACTATGGAAGCTGCAGTTGAACAACCTGGTGTCAAATAGAAGGCTCAGTTCAGCTGCCCATACATTAGAGCATGCAATGGGATTCATATAATGAAGACAAAAGCAAAGTCTAGATCTCATAACAAATACCTTTAGATACCACCAAAGCAGAAAAATGTCAAGCACATCACCATGATTTTTAAATAATTTTAAAATTTACAATTTATAAATGCAGAAACTTAAGCAAACACTTTACTGTGAACAGAGAAGGCAGTGATTTCATTAACAATTTTGTGGTCTCCTACACAGTTCTGCAGTCTCCTACACAGACCCTCAGAAGTTCTAGTTCTTCTAGTTTATTCTCTCTCTCAAGGATAAAAGAAAGGCAGCTTAGTCATCACTAACATCCTTTGGCTCAGTTCTTCTTAAAGGCATCCTGAGATTGAGTCCCAGTCAAGCTAGTCTCTTGCTTCTCTGTCCTTTCTGTTGCAAAGCTTTGCTTGTGTAAAATCAAATGTGTCCAGCTGTTCTTTAAGCCTTTTACCACATGTTCCCACCCCAGTGAACAAAGAGAGTGCTTTTCTGTTTGTTTTTCATATACTCAAGTCATTTGCCAAACCTATACTCAGTCCATTGAAAAACGTCCTATAGTTTTTGCCTCTCTGGGTTAAATACACCTCTTCTCTTTCCTCCTCCATGTAAATTTTTTTCATCAAAAGACATAAAGTGAGCATTTCTATTTTGCTGAAATTCTCATAATACCAAGTGTAAGACTATTTCTGTAGCCTGTTTTTGCTGGGTTTAATTGGAAGTATTTCAACTGGTGTCTCCAGTTGGAATGCCTTAGATTGGTATAGCTAAATTTCTTTCTACTTGTTCTTGTTTCATCTCTTTAAGTAGAAGCACATCTTTGCACTGCTATTAATAACCACTCATGTAATTGATAAGAATTGCCCAAATGTCAGCTGTAATACTTGAGCACATTGAAGGTTGTTAGACAAGTCATCAGGCACAAGAAAGCCCACAAGTTAAATATGAAGCAACTCATGGAATTCACAAAGGGCTATTGCAGTCCTAAAACTGCAGACACCAAGTTACTTCCCATTATCAGCTCTTAGTCCAAGTTCTAGTAGTATTAAACAAAATAGTCCTCTACTGGTTTGTGTGAAGTATAAACAGTCCAATTTATGAGTCCTTTCTGTTGATAGATTTAACTAAGACAGCAATGAATTCCAACTATGTAACGTCTATGAAGAAAAATGTAGAGTTCATGGAAACCATGGGATAAAGACATAGGAAGTTAATTTATTTATGGTCATTTTAATAGTAAGATTGAGACCACAGGCAGATCATGCAGTTCTGACATCACACACTTCTGTCAGGACCTAATTTCATATCTGTCATGATAATAGCTTATAATTGAATCTCAGTGTAATTGGAAGTAATGGCTTGTGCCAACAATACTTCTCAGAAACACAGATTTACATGGTGTGTACAAAGTTTAATTGAGCCATGACTATAGGAGAAGTTGAATATTACAGCTGGCATGTTGCCTGATAAAGACCCCATTGCAAAAAGTGCCCTAAAGAACCAATTTTAAAATTATTCCTTTCATATTAATTTTTAAGTCAGGACTGAAATAAAATAATTACTTGGCTATTTTGGTTGACCTCTTGTTGTGTGATAGTCAAACATGTAATGTGTTATCATGGTCTAGGAATGGTATTGCTCAGTTAAGTCTTCCCAGTGAAAAATTCCAAGCCATGCACCACTTGCTGACTCCTCCCTCCCCTCATCCCTCCCCTTGCAGCAGGATGGAGAGAATAATTAGAGCCACAAAAGGTAAAGGTCACAGGTCAAGATGAAAACAATTTACTGGAAACAGCAATAAGATGAGAAAGAAACAGTAACAGCAACAATATTAATAACAGTGCACAAGAGAAGCAAACAATTCACACCTGAGTGCTCACCACTGTAGCACACAGGACCTCTGACAATACCCCACTGCACCACTCTACAGGACTCAAAAGGGGTCCCTTTGCCCACCCACAGAATTTACATGCAGTGGCATAGAATAACCTCAGGTTCCATGCTGTGCCTACTCTGACTACTGCAAAAATTAACCCTGTTCTGGCCCAAACCAGGATGTGTACATGATAGTAATTCATTGGTTCAGCCCTCTGTTTCATGGACAAATGAGGCCACAAGACAAATATTTTTCTTTTATATGGAGCATATATTTAAATAGTTTGTTAAATTACAACCTTTCTGTCATATGCAAACATGTTTTCAACAAAACTACACAAGTAATCTTTTTTCTAGTCACCACAAAAACATTGAACCTTTCAGGTTTTACCATCCTTGGGAACATTGAGAACAACTGAGGAAAAGTTCCAGTATATGGAAAGTGGAGTTAAAATATAAGCTTTTCATAAAATTGTAGCATATACAGGGGTAGACACAGAGCATTGAACTATGCAATATGGACATTTCCCCATAAAATGTTTACATGTCATTGTTCTGTTGTTCAGTCAAATTTGCTTATGTCTAAAACAAAGGTGGGAGTACAAAGAACAAATAATTAGGTTTGTAATTTTCAGCTGTAGGTTAATCAGTCAGAATATGGGTATAAAACATAGCTTGTGATCATGATAAAGCAAATGAAATCCTAGAATGTATGAAGGGAAGTATGACTGCTAGAGATAAGGAAGTGTTAATGCAATTAGACGAAGCACTGTTGACTTCCTCTGCAATAATGCACACACTGTTCTGATAGCCCCTGTTTAAGAAAGATTAATTAAACTGAAATAGTTACAGAGAAGGGCTGCTAAGATGATCAGGGAAAAAAGAGCCTATCTTGTAAGAGTAGACTAAAATAACTTAATGGAGTCCGATGGGGTATATCATTGCTCTCTATAAATACTTCAGAGGTAGATAAATGCTAAAGATGGAGAAAGCTATTTAAACTGAAAGACAAGGTTGACACAAGAACAAATGGGTATAAATGGGAAAACTTGGGCTGGAGAGCAGAAGAAAGAGTGAGGTTCTGGAAGAACAAATCTTACTAGTTTAAAAGTAAGACAGGACAAGTATGTAAGTCATGTTTGTGTAAGAATAGGAAGGAAGTTGTCATGTTGACTAAGACACTCCTTCCTCCTCATACTTTTTCCCTGCTCCTGCTTGGGGTTCCTCCCATGGGATACAGTCATTCATGACTTCTAACAAGGATCTTTTGCACAGGCAGCCTTTCTTCATAAACTGGTACAGCATGGTCCTTTCCATGGGATACAGTCTTGCAGGAATGGATTGCTCATTTGTGGGTACCCCATAGGGTTGCAAGTCCGGACAGAAAACCTGTTTCTGCATGGGCATCTCTCTCCATGGGCCACAGGTCCTCTCAAGATCCTGCTCCAGCATGGATTCCCATGGGCTGCAGCATCCTTCAGAATTGCTCTGGCATGAAGTCTTCCATAGACAACAGTGTGTATATCTCTTCCACTGTGGACCTCCATTCTTTTCTTACAGGTGCTGTTGCGCGGTGTTATTTTACCTGTCTTAAATGTGTTATCACAGATGACCTACCTATGTCACTGATGTTCTCAGCTTTGGCCAGTGGTTAGTCCATCCTGGAGACAGCTGGAAGTGGCTCTGTCCAACACACAGACAACTTCTGGTGTCTTTTTACAAAACCCACACCTGAAGCCGCCCGATACCAAAACCTTGCCACTTGAACCACACACAGCAATCTATTAAAAACTCATATGTTTAGTATGATTCTCAGCAAGCACACCTAATACTGCCTAGAATTTCAGAAGCAAAACTCCTTTTTTTTTTCCTTCTAACATTTGAGGCATATGTATTTGCAATTGAACATATTGGTAAAATAGGCTAACTACATAGATGGAGTTCTGGAAAAGAACAAACGGTACAAGTTTATATGACATTTCCCTTGAGTACTTTCCCTGTCATTGTCTGGTATTTCAGCTCAGAGACTTTGCTGACCCATGTGATTTGCCTGATATTTGTGATTTGCCTTCTTTGTGGCCCTCAGTATAATCCTCTTTAAGGTATTTTGCCAGTCTTCCCTTGACGTACATGCAGTTTTATACACACACTGTCCTTTGATACAAGGGTGCCTGTTACAACCTGGTTATTAAAATTGTTAGAGAGATGCCTCTGCCCAAATTAAGGTGCAAGCGAGACCATATGCTGAAGTCAATATTACGGATTTTATGTAACAGTAAATATGCAGTAGAGAGAGAGAGAGAGATAGAAATAGAAAGAGAGGGAGAGGGAAGACAGAAAGGGAGTCATAGAGACAGATTAAGTAGAAAATATCACCACTCCGTGGATCCTGTTGGCATCCAGCTGATCCTTTTTTTCTGGTCTTGATGGTGAGGGTCACACAAAACATAGAGTTCAGTGGATATGTTTGGGCCAAGTGGGAATGCCCAGGTACTTCCCCTGGCGAGGGGAGCAGTTGTGAGGGGAACAGACTCTGGATCTGTTGCATCATTTGCATCACGTGCAGTGCTCTGGTGCAAGGCCTCAAGAATGAGCCTGGGGGCAGTTTTGGGGGGCTTTGATGGATTTTGACACCTCCTCATCTACCTCTCATGTGAATGTCCCATGTGTATGTGGCCTTCCCAGGGTGAGGGAGTTTTACAACTAGTGACAGTCACCAGTCTGATGTCACCCCATTCACTGTAACCCTTTGTGCCCAACCCCTGAGCCAGCTGCTCATGTGCATGTGTTTAACCAGCTAAGTGCTGGACATTTTGTCTGGAAGAATACTATAGAGACGGTGTTGAAAGCCTCACTGAAATCCAAAAATATTACATCAACTGGCTTCCCTTGATCAGCTAGGTGGGTTACCTTGTCATAAAAGAAAAGCAAATTTGACAAGCAGAACTTTCCCTTATGAAGCCATACTGACTGTGACCAGAGACTGCATTGTCTTTCATTTGTTTTTCAATACCTTTGAGGATAATCTCCTTTACTGTGATTCAAGACCTTACATACTGTTTTTGATGTATCACTTTTAAGACATATTATCAATATTTTGCCTTTTAAAAAATCAATCACTCAATTACTTCCCTATATTCACATTAAAAGAATATTTTGGAAATAAAATATTTCTTCACCCTGCTTATCAGAATGTGCTGGAGTAAACTATGCTGGACTCTAATCTAGTATTTTGTCCCCAGATATCTTCCAGCTCTGCTTTGGTCAAGAATGAAGAAAGCAATGAGGTCCTTTGTTACTGTTCTTTTAACAGATTTCAATTTATATTATTGTAATCTGTCATCCATCATTACCACTAAATCATCCAAAATTTAAAAAAAACCCAACTAATGCTGAGTCAAACCATTATGATAAACTTTCCTGTCTTCAATAAAAATCCATACTGAGTAGTAAGCTAAATTAACTACATCAGAAAGTCACTTCAGAATGAGAACTCATTAAAGACAGTGACAACTTTGTAGGAGACAACGCACCGCTCATTTCAAAAGGTATTCAGGAGCCTCACTTGATAAAAAAGTTTGTTTACTTGGGGAGTGGGTAATTTAATTATCTATCTTCCTGACAGAAAGAATCCTTGTTGACTAGGGAGGTAGGATTAGCATATAAGGAATTTATTGTTTCACTTAATCTAACAGCCCAACATCCAAGAGACTTTGTCCTATAAATAAACTCTGTAAAGTCAAAAACCAAACAAGCAAACAAGCAAAGGTTGAAAGACAAAAGAGGACATGCTGCTTAAAATCTCATTTTCCTGGCATAAATTTTGCTGAAGTATACCCTACCTCCACTGTGCTGAAGGAAAACATTTACCTTTGTAATACCCTTTGAAGTATATATATTAACTTTTTGGAAGTTTTAAACAAGGCAATGCAAGTTATTTTCTCCTGGCCCAAGAAAGTGATGTCATTGTTGCCGCAGTCAATTGTCTACCCCATCACCTGGTAGCCACCTACTTAGTGAGCAGAGGACTGCTGGCAACTACTTCAGCTCTGGAAATGGACTAAGATATTTCTTGATTATTTTTCATGACCAGTTCTCAAAGCTTCTTCCTTGCCCAAATGGTAGCTAAAACAGCAGTAGTGAATCATTTGTGAGCAGTCTTGCCTCAACAGATATCCCATCTTCCAAGTTAAATCTTGCATTGACCACAACATGGAGACATTATTAAGGTGAGTAATACGACTGGCAAAGAAAGTTTTGGAGAAGGCAAAATAATGTTTCTGTGGGATAGAGCTTGGAAATGTCCTGTGTTCAAAAGCATAGGAGGTAACCTTACATGGTGGACAGAGAGAGTAGGAAGTTCTCAGGTAAGCAAAATCAATTTGGGTTTTGGAAAATATTACGGAATCCTGGACCCAAATAACGTCTAAAGACTGAAAATTCTTTTCCAAGGCATTCACTGAAGGAGAAAAGGCAGGAACCTTCTGAGGAATTTGGAAACTGAAAGCAAGAAGGAAGAAAGAAAATTGTGAGAGGAAAAACTCTATTCCTTCTGGGATCTCTGCTGAAAATATCCAGTAGCCTTAACCTTAAGTGGAATGCTTTACTATTTTTCTTGCTGTGTGCTTTTGTCAGAATTATTCTTCCTTTGCCTTTATAATCAAAAGGGGGGTTTTTATGCAGAAACTTCCGATGTTTTAAAGCCAAAACAGCCAGCTCACTGTGGATTATCAACTGATCAGCAGAAATCAGAATCTGTTCTTTTTCTGTGGAGGGACCCAAGGAGTTGCTTCAAGGTACACATCTACCACATAAATGACAATGTTCCATCATACAGTAGCTTCTGCTGTCACTGGCACAGCTATGGAACAGAGCATTTGGTCCACTTGCAAAGGGAGCACTTTCACACAGTCTATGGATGTTGCCATGGAATACTTCACTTATAGAATGCCAACATAAATCTGAAAGTCACCAAGCAAGTGCTTACACCATTCAAACAATTATTTGGATCAAAGGTCATAAAGTAAGTATATAAGCAGGCAAATACAATCTCTGCATTTAAATCAGCTTATGATGGCTTTAAAAATATTATTAAATATTTAAAATATTATTATTAAAATTATTATTATAAGATTATTTTTAAAATTATAATAAACATTGAAGTAGTACTGAATTACATCAAGTATAGAATAATACAGTAAAAATAGTATTATTATACTATTTATAGTATAATAGTAAATAGTATAATAGTAAAAGCAGTAGCCAAATAATGCTTGTTATATTTGATAAGGCGAGAAACATAATACAAGTGCATTTACAGACTTTTTTTTTTTAATCTGAGAGGATGCAAAATTGGACGATATTTTATTTTTGTGTGTTCAGCATGTGAAGAAGTTTGCTTTGCCTGTTCAGGTTTCCTGGAAATAATGCCAGTATCAGCAATCATTTGATTTTTCAAAGACCTTTTTTCACTTCAGTCTTCATAACAAAAAGTTGCCTAAGGGGGTGATCCATAAAACATAAACAACAAGTTATTATGTGCAAATGCAGCATTTATATTTTCTGCATAATGTAAGCACTAACTTACAGTGGATACATTTTAATATTGTTGTAATATCTATTAAATGAGTTCTGTGTTTTGGTTTGGGTTAGGTTTTGGATTTGGGTTTTTTTTGCAAGAATATTTAGTAGCTGTATAATTCTGAGACAGAACAAGATAAAATTGTGGTTTGGGAGATAAAGATTAGAAAATGCTAATTATGGACATTGATTAGAAACAATTACATACAAATGCAAAAGAAATGTTTAATAACAGGCTGTGTATGGCAGGAAGGACAAAGATTGAATACTGAGGGCAGTAAAGAAGGGGTTAAGGCCTAACCTTTGTCATATCTCTGCTTTCTTATTTCTTTCTTTTTATTGTTTTTCCAATTGGTGCATCTGTCTAATTGGAAACAGCTGCAGAATAACAGATTTAGCTGTACTTTAGCAATGAAATGCCAAATGCTGATATCTTTTACCTCAATAATCAGCACATCCTCATTCAAGTAAACTTTCAGAGGGTTTGGTGTTTGATCTGTTTTAAGAAATCACAAAATGATTCAGGAAAATGAAAAATTATGATTAAAAAGTTTCACAGTATTCAAAGAACAACTTGTGTCAGTCTCATTCACTTTTTCATATACTGCAGTGTCTGAAAACAATTTCTATATTAAGCACTGAAAACATGCTTGTCCATTTTTTTGGGGGGGGGGGGGCAGGAGGCGATGGATCCGGATTTGGAGATTTTTATTTGGTGTGCTTTTTTTGTTTTATTTTTATTTTTTATTAGTAGTGTGTGCATGTTTGAGAGAGAAAGATGCATAGTCGGATGCAGGATGCAGTCCTGCTGTAATTAATATTTCTGTTATTATGAAAACATGAAGCAAATATCTGAAAATGCTTTATATTCCAGAATGGCTACAAACAACACTACAATTGAATTTCCTTCATAAATGTAGCAACTCCTTTTATTGCTTTAAAGTTATGTAAGACTATCACCTCCTACCCTTTATTACAAAGAAGAAACTTTCTCTCAATAGGCCAAATGGGATCTTTGAGTGTAAGCTATCTCTAGTCTTCTTACTGTCGATACAGTAGTGAGTGCCTTTAAAGTGCACAGATATTATAAAGTATTGGTTAATAAGGTTACACAGGAGGTCTAAGTCCAAACTTAAAAGCACACG
This sequence comes from Entomyzon cyanotis, assembly GCA_024500445.1. Taxonomy (NCBI): domain Eukaryota; kingdom Metazoa; phylum Chordata; class Aves; order Passeriformes; family Meliphagidae; genus Entomyzon; species Entomyzon cyanotis. The sequence continues at coordinate 34,895,072 of JAKEPQ010001018.1, read as the reverse complement.
TCAATTCCATTAATTTATTGGAAAAATTAATTTCACAATACTTCCTTTGAATTTCCTTAAGAGTGTTGTTTCATTTAAAAATATCAAAAGATACTGTGCTGTCTTGCAGGTCACAGTTACAATTTGATGGTCGAGTTGCTGCCTTAGTAATGCTAAGGTTGACTAAATCTCCAAATGAATGGATTTTATGACAGACAGGCTAAGATAAAAAACAATGAGGTTGCTAAAAAAATCCTTTATACCATGAGTTTCATAAAATAGAACTCAAAGCTGAGTACATTGGGAATGACCGTCTGGGCCGCTTACAGGCATCAACAGTAAAAAAAAGAAACAACTGTTCAGTCTACATTTCTGGACCTGTGTAGGGCAAGAGAGAATTAACTTTACAGTCTATATTGAAGGTTCAGTGTCAGAACTGGAGTAGGGATGGATAGGAAAACAAAGGATTTATTCTTTTTACAAGGAGTCAGGCAATCATAGAAATTTCTTTCTTGAATTCATGGTTATGTACTGACTGTCTGTGTGTTGTTTAACCTGGCAAGCAGCTAAACACCACACAGCTCTTTGCTCAGTGTCCCCCAGTGGGATAGGGAAGAGAACTGAAAAAAAATCAAAACTCATGGGTTGAAATGAAGACAGTTTAACAGGACAGAAAACAAAGGGAAAATGCAAATCCAAAACACAACACTGTACCACCTACTAGGTAGAATATTAACTCTACCTCAGCTGAAATCAGGACACTGCAGTGTACAGTATGTCCAGGATGAGAAAGGTAACCATGAAAAAACCCACACTTCCTTGAGGTAGAATCTTTGGCCAGAATTAAATGCATTATCATTGTTTGTTCAGAGTCATGTTTTTAGAATTTAATAGTGTTGTTATAAATTCTGTCCATTTATATGGTCCAGAAATTATATGAGTTAGAAAATGCCAAGTATTCCTCCCCAGTGGATGTATGCAGAATACATTAAATTTTGCATTGTGACTAGTGGTTTTGAACTTTCTACTGCAATCTTTTTGCTAATAACATTGACAAAAAACATAGTTTGGAACTGTGGTTTTGATATGTCCTCAATTCTTATTAAAGCTGTGTAGGAAAACTAAAAATAGCTCTGAAGACAGGAATGAAAAATGTCAATTCAAGAAATAGGGTAAGAAGACTTTTATTAGCTAGCTCAAGGACAGACTAGAAAAGGCATAAAAAACAGTACAGATCCACAACAAATGTACATTTAGAGATTGTGTCAAAATATACTCTGCTCATGCCGCATGCCTTAATTTGCTTACCACTCTACCTTCATTTTGTCACCAATGTTGACACTGTAATGCCTGTTACATGCTTTATAAGGAAATAACCCTAGTGCCAGGATAAAATTGGGAAGGTAATAAAGAACATTTCAGCACTGGATATATTCTGTCTGATATTCACAAGCATACACACACACAGTCCGGGATTATTGAGAATTCCTGGGTCTCATTCAAAGTTGCCAGGCTGCTCACATCTGCCTATGTTTGTTTGTAATTGCTTTCCTGAACAATATCATCTAGGTAAGGAAATGGGGGCAGTGGGGGGTGGAAAGTCAACAGCTTTGCTGATAAACACAGCAGGTGTGTATTTAATATAATTTTTGTAGCTCAGACAGATAACTTCCCTTTTCTAGAGTGGAACACATGAGATAGATTCAAAAGGCAGCACCATCTTTCCATGTAATAAAACTCTTTATAAATATTTTCAGAGTCTCTGGAGGAATGAAAATCATCCACTGAAATATGCCTTTTTTTCCCATTCAAATCTAGAATTCATATCCTTTTTGTTGTCGAATTCACTATCTCTTGTTTATTAGTGTGCTCATTGAGTATGGTCTTATCATATCAGTTTGGCATGTCTACACTACCAGAAGCCAGAACTATAATTTATCTCTAATTTATTCCTTGCTCAAGAAGCCTTTGTCTTTAAAAAATAACTGAGGTCATTTGCTACTATTGCTAAGCCTGTAGTGCTACAGCATACATACAATGATACAACATATACACAGTGCTATAGTGAAAACATCAAGATAATTTTATGAATACACACTCAAGTAGAAAAATAAATAATTTGGCTTGTCTTCTTTTGCTTTAAACAAAGGTGTTGTAGCCTGTCTAGAAGAGTTTTTACACTTCTTTGTGCAGACCCAAATACATAATTCAATATGTGGTAGAAGAATGTGTTTAGTAAGATATTCAAATTCAAGTATGGTATAGAAAATAAATTAGACTTTTTGCCTTTTTGCAGAAGCTTTGAGAGTTTTTTGTATACTGGCTGAATTTGTCCAACTGAGTGGAAAATAAGTGCATAGACAGGGAGTTGATGTCTTTCTCAAATAAACTTCTCCATGTAATTTTTAGCTAAACAGGAGAGAATGTCTGGAGTTTCAGGTAAGACTGTCAGTCTGTCCTTTTTGAAGAGATATCCTCTATTCCATCCCCTAGGGAATTCTAATCCAGCCAATTCTTGAAAAACTATTTCTTAGTGCAGCTGACTTTTGCAAAGGCTAGTAAATACCTAACTCTGCAACTGATAAAACAAGATTCAGGCAGCATATGAAATGTTCAGAGTAGTCTTTTACTGGTGAGAAATCAGTGAAATGATAATAAGCTGAATAATATTTCTATTTAAACTGCATTTAGAGCAGTGACTTGTTTTGTTTGGGGTCTCTTTTTACACACCTTTTAAGCAGAACATTCTATTGTCATACATTTCCATTTCTCCAGAAGACTTTTTTTTTTTTTTTTGAAAGATAAATTTCTGGAATAGAAATTTGCACACTTTTACTTCTCCATTAATTACAGCAGCGCTGCTTCTGCCCAGTCCTCACAAATAATACATTAGTATTTTAAAGTTTATTGGAAGGTATTAGAAAGGGTTTGGAGATCCGTGGCATGTGGTATTATATAGGGTGTATGTTGAATCTCTGTTGTTTAAGGACTCTAATCAGTCTCTTCTAGTCTTTGGATCTGAGAAGCAGCATTTTCCTTCATAGTCTATGCATATGTCTCAGAGAACATCCATATAAATCAAAATTATGCAAGTTCAGATGACAGAAAGCATCACTGAATAGTTTCATGGGTAAAAAAAAAATCTGTGTTCACAGACACCTACTTATGTTTCCTACACAGATGGAAATCTACCTAGTTTTTTTATCCAAATGTAGTTACATCAGTATAGACTCTTCCAAAGATAAATTATTGAATTTTATAAAAAAAATCTGATTGAAAATATGTTTGAGGAAATAAAATAATAATAAACAACGAATATATTTGTTTTCATTATTTATTATTTTTTTATTTTCTGTTCTCAGCAGTCAACTAATTTACCAGCTTTGATTCTGCTACATGGCTCTATGATTAAAAACACAGAGGAGAGAAATTAAGTTTTCTTACTTTAAGTATTTTCTGCCTGTCTTCCAAATTGTCAATACTATGATTAAAATTCTTCCTGAGCATGTCTTGATATCCTTGTGAATGACTGCTTTTGAAAAACATGTGTTAACAGGATTATTTACTACATATTATGCATAAATTTCTTCATGTTGTTAATATGGTTCCATTTCAAATACTTCAGAATTGCAAAGGGAAAAAATTAGAAAAAATATGTAAAATTTAATTTCATTTAGAATCCAGTTCTTTGCAAAAATTATACTTAACACTGACTTCTGTGCTTTCACAGCAATACAGAGAGAATTTGTTAGCATTAAAACCATTGAACTGAAACTTGAAAGCAAAAATACTTTCTAAAAGATTTAAAAAACCCAAGTTTAACCTACAAAACTCAAAAGACTCTGTAATAGTATGAGAATCATAAAAATTTCCAAAGCGTCCCTCTTCCCAAAATGAAATACCAATGAAAAATTTTACTGTGCTGAACACATCTGTCAAAATGGAGGATTTCAGAAGCTGACCATTGTAGCAATGTGGTTTTTGAGGATTCCATGTGGCTTTTCTTTGTTCCCCTGCTCTGTATGTTATTGGTTGTTTTTGAAACATGCCCCCTGCTGTATCTGAAATCTATTAGTGTATTCCCTCGCCTGTCTTCCCTTCAGACTCCCGGGATTGGCTCCAGGGGAGCCAATCCCTCCCCCTTCTCTTCCCTTATAAGCTGATGCTTGCATGAGCTCGTGGTCTCCATCTTCGAGCTGCCAGCCCCTCTGACCTACACCTGCTTTCCTCCCCCTCTTCCCTTCAACCCTCCCCCCTGAAGACCCTAAATAAACTTCCCTGGCAGAACGGAGATGGGGTCCAGTACATCCTTTTGTCTTACCACATTTCCTGCTAGAATTTCTGTAGTCGGAGTCCCATGCCACGCTAAGCGCACCCTGGGGACTGCCCAGCCCGGACTTGGTGGAGATACGCGCCAGGGGGACCTCGTATTGTGAGGCCGCCGCCTCCTGCCATCCCCCTGCAGAGAGAAACATCAGACCATTTACAACCTGTTTGTGCAAGTGTGGAGTCATTACTATTGTATACACTCTCAGATCCAAAGCTGCTCCATACTATCACTGAAAATCTGGGGTTTTTTCCATCAGATCAGCAAATTTCAAAAGCTGATAATTTTGGACAGTTGAAAGCAGCACTTCAAATAGAGCAGACACAAAAATGTTGTCAGGCTTTAAGAATGTAAGTGTATCAGCCAATATAATTAAATCTGATGATGGTCTTGGTAACACCCTACTGAGAAACTCTTTAGGATGGTATAATTTCATTATTTTGTCTGTCAGGTATGACTGCAGCCTGACAGTTTAGCTAACTTAGTACATTTCTGACCAAAAATAGCCCATACTAGCTGTCAGTCTTATTTTTTTGTGAAATTCAATATAGTAAAACCATAAAAGCCACACTTAGAATGATGGAATCACAGAATGGCTTGGATTGGAAGGGACCTTAAAGATCATCTGGTTCCAGCACTCCTGCCATGGACAAGAACATCTTCCACTAGACCAGGTTGCTCAGAATTCCATCCAAATTGGCCTCAAACACAGCCAGGGATGGGACATCCACAATTTGTCTGGGTAACTTCTTCCAATGCCTCACTGCGCACACAATAAATTCCTTTCCAATATCTAATCTAAACCTACTCTCTTTAAGTTTGAAGTCATTCCCCCTTGTCATGTCACTACATGTTCTTGTAAAAAGTCTGGCTCCATCCTTCTTGTAGGTTGCCTTCAGGTACTGGAAGGCTGCAATTAGATCACCCCAAAGCCTTCTTTCTTCCAGGCTAAACAATCCCAATTCTCCCAGCCTTTCTTCACAAGAGAAGTTCTCCAACTCTCTGACCACTATTGTGGCCTCCCCTGGACTCACTCCAACAGATTGATGTCCTTCCTGTGATGGGCCCCAGAGCTGGATGCAGCAATCCAGGTGGGGTCTCACCAGACTGGAGCAGTGGGGCAGCATCCCCTTCCTTGACCACTTGGGGACACCACTTGTAACGGACATCCATTGGGATCTGAGCTGTTGACCACTGGATGTGACTGTCAAATCAATTTCTTATCCATCTAACACTCCACCTATCGAATCCATTTCCAATTTAGAGAGAAGAATGTCGTGGGAGGTTGTGTCATAAGCTTTACAGAGACCCAGATAAATTACATTTGTAACCCTCAATACTATTTCTGAAAAGAAATCTGAACTGACAATCCTAAGAGAAGAACAAGAAAATATGCTCCAGAAAACTGTTTGGATATGGATGCAGGCTGCTTCTTCTCTTCTTTTGGTTTTAATAAATGAGGCCCTACAGCCCAGGGTCTTGTTTGCTGCTCACATTTAACCAGGAACTGTGGACATACATACTTACGCATGTTTATTATAGGCTGAATCCCACAGTCACCACTCAGTCTAGTTTTCACTGTCAGATGCTCACTTGATGCTTGCCACCACAATTTTCTTTGCTGGATTTCCAAGAGCCTGAAAAAGGTTGCGGAGGAAATGCTCTGACAGATCTCATTACACACTGTGGCTTGCCAGCATACCTCTGACAATCTTTAGTAACAACTCCTGAATCTTACCAGTCTGAGAAAGGATAATTAAATTCATTCAGAGCCAACTCTGCTTCTACCAGAGACACTACAAAAGCTTTTTATAGTGAAGTAACAGCTGACAGTAAGACTGAGAAGCCCTTGATGCAAGAAGCCTGTAATATGTATATAATTACATGGATTGCTTTGACATTTGCTACACATTACAATGGTAAGGAATATTATATTATACTATATATACTATGTTCTATAGATTCAATTTTCCTTTTGATTACCATTAGGAAGTTAATTCTTTAGAAAAATGTTTGCTGTTACAGCATGTTTGCATGTACAACAGTAATGTTTTTTTTTTTTTAAAGAAGTTTATTTTTAACTGCATTAGTCTTAACTGAAGAAATAAAAATGATTCTGTAATTGCTGGCTTCTTTCATCTCCTACTTTAGACTTCCTTCTGGGAAATAAGGACTTCAGCCTTTTGCAGTCCCATATGTCCAGGGTAGAAAAGTTTTTAAGGTCAGGACTCCTCCTGAAAAATGTAACCTAGCTTCAAAAAAATTTTTGCAGTGTTAGAAGTCTAATAATTAATCTTTTCTAATCCATGCCTTGAATTCAGCATTGTGATATGCTCACTATATTTTGACACTTGAAAATATCCTTCTGATTTTATTGTGTGAAAAAGCCAAATAACAAATGATCCTTTCAGTCTTTAATTTGCACATGGTAGTTTAAGACCAGTGGGAAATTAAATTTCAAGCATAATGCTCCCCTTTCCTCCACCACTTCTGGTGGCAGAAACTATGGCTGGAGATAAAAAATTACTGAAAACAAACAGTAATGGAATAAGGAATTAATAGTAACAGCAACAACATTAATAACAAAATTATGCAAGAGAGGGTGATTTGGACACAAAATGTGCTCACTACCTTGGCTCAGTTCGGCATGGCTGCTGAGACAAAGACAAGATGGTGGCTGTTTCCACGCTCCATCAGTGACACACAGCTTTTCCCAAGACAGAGATAAGTCGGTGGACATTTCCATAGCTAGCACCACATGGCCTCCCAAGACAATGACAACCAGTGAAGACAAATACCCCAAAAGCTGGATTGTCTGCACTGCACCATGCTGCCCACTCCTGGACCACTCATTTCCCTGGGCTTGGCTATGGTCCTTAGTGTTCAGCTGGGCTTGGCTAGGCTTGACCCAACTCAGCATCTCTCAGGTGAGCTCCCACATCTTGGCTGGGTTCACTGGTTGGAATTCTGCTCTCCTGGGGGGCAGGAGTGGCAGAAGAGGGACAGAGTCTGCAGTGTTGGTCTCAGAGGAAGAAATGGAATAAAATGGCCCACTTCTGGTGTGCATTCACCTTTTTCTTCCCCTTGAACCCAGGACTGGCCAGTGATGACATGTTCGGCCCAGAATAGCAACCAAGCCACACCCACACAGCTCTAGGCTTTGCCCTTTCTTGACACCTGCAAGCAAAACTAGGACATTCATAAGGGATCTTTGTGTTTAAATGCTTCAAGTGTTTACATATATTTTGATCAGTGTAGAATATCCTTTTTTTAAATTAGATATTCTCATTTCATAAAGGATGTTATTGCAAGCTAAAAAAGAAAAGCATGGGATTCTATATGTTTACAAGGCATTTAATAATAGTAGAATAAACAAGTTGGAAGAAATCTTTATAGATAAAGTAATCCATCTCCAACTGAGGACTCAGCATACCTTCTATTTTATTAAGGTAGCCAGTTCTTATAACCTGTCAGTTACAGATGCTGCACTACTTACTCAGATAATCTATCACTATGCTCAGTCCTTCTCAGCTTTAAAATACTTCTACCTGATATATTTGTTACCTTTTCCATTCTTCAATTAAAGCCTGTTACTCATCACTGTATCTGCAGAGAATAAGAAGGATGGATTATTCCTTTTCGTCCTGTCACCTTTTTCGTATTTGAAGATGGCTCCTATATGTCCCTTCAGTCTTCTTTTTTCTAGACTAAAAAGCTCAAATCCTTTTTCATAGGTCAATTTTCATGAAGTTCTTTTCATTCTCAGTCCAATATCATTGACAGTGATATATGCCACTTTGCTGCATATTGACAATTCAGCAGTAATCAGCTTCCAAAAGATGATCCTTCCTCCCTGCTTACTGGCTAGCTTCCACAGTCAGATAAAAGCTCTGAAATATAGCAGTAATACAGAACATAGTACTGCTCCACACTTTTCTGCTCTATCAGGATAATACACTTATTCATATCATAATGTTATCGAAGAAAGACAGAGGATGTAGAGATTAAGATAATGCAATCAATATGAACATAATTCTTATCACTTGCTATCAGATGCAAAATCTGGTTTCATTACATTTTTCATCAAACCATTTCAGAAGATATTCCAAATTATTTTTTAATTTAATTTTTGCATTTATAAAAATAAAATATCTGGTAAAGATTATCCTTAAAGGGGAGATAAAGCTCTAAAACCACAAAATAAAGATCACCATCAAGGTGCATTACACCTTCATAATACTGTTTTTTGAAAAAGTAGTTTATTTTGACACTGCAAGATTAGGTCTCCTGTTTTAAAATAATTCAGAAGATATTGTCACCACATAAAGTATAAATCTCTGAATAGAGGCATAATCACTGTGGACAATAATTTTCTCATCCAAAATTGTAAGCAAAAATAGATTTCCTGTGTTACAAATTTTGATATTGGTTGTCCTTAACATAGGAAGAGAAGGTACAATTTAGAAGTCAAAGTATTAAAACTATTTAGGGAAAGTGTACTAAAAGTTTTAAGCCATTCCTACAAAGAGCTGTGCTCTCAGTTTTTCAAACAGAAGGATCAATGTACCTAACTACATATCTACCATAGATATCTACCTATCTCCTTGGACAAATATGCCTGTTAAAAACATTGCTGAACGAAGGACAAGGCTGCTTTTCTGAAAAAGAAGAAAAATAAGGATTTGTGTGAGACATAGGAGGTACAGGGCAGGGAAATTATTTTCCTGGTAGTCATAACAATCTGAGGGAAGTTAACTTAAATTTTTAAATATTATTACTCGATCTCAAAATTAATCTGATCCACTGAAGCAGAAGCACTTTACACGGAGATACAAGCTATTCTGGGATATTTGTAGTTGCATCTCTGAGCAGCAGCAGTGATGACTTACGTCTGTAACAACAGGCTCAGAAGCTCTGTAGTGATGGTGGTTTCAGGATTCCTGCCCATCCTAATCAAAATTGATGCACATAACTTGTCCACTAGCATGGCCATCTGTCAGTGTGGCATACTGCCCACTCAAAAGGTATTATGCCAATTTCAGTCTTCCGGCCTAAGATGGATTTAGAAGGCAACAAACAGAAAAAACATAGTGCATTAAAACCAGCAAATAGCAGTCTGTCCTCTGGGAATCCTGTAGCAAGGGCTTGCAAAATATACCTGATGTGCTACAATCCATATCTCCTGACCTGAACTGGAGAGAATATCAAAAGAGCTCCAGAATGTGCCAGCAGATTACTGTGCAGCCAAACAATCAATAGGTAAGGGATGTGATTTCCCCCTTCAACACAATGCTCACAAGACCACATCTACAGTACACATCTAGTGTCCAGGTCAGCTTCCCAACTAATCAACCAGGTCACAAAGCTGATCAGAGGCAGCACTTGTCCTGTGAGGAAAGACTGAGGAAACTGGGCTTGTTCAGCCTAGAGAAGAGGTGGCTAAAGGGGAAACTAAGAGCAGCCTTTCAATAATCCTGGTGATTCTGAGGAAGACAAATTCAGACATTTTGCAGGAGAGTGTGGTGGGAATATGAGAAGCAGATGGCACCAACAAAAACAGTGAAGGTTCTGAACAGGTGTGGGAAGAACCATTTTCACTGTGATGATGGCCAGGCAGTGGGATAGGTTGCCAAGTTGTGAAGCCTCCATCCTTCAAAGTTATGAAAAACAGACGAGCTAAAGCCCTAAACAGCCTGGTCTGACCCCAGAGAAGACCTCCCTTTGTGAAGGATGCTGCCCTAGAGACGTCCTGAGATCCCCTCTGATCTGGGTCATACTGCAATCCTTCATGTAGTCAATGAAGAAAGTGATGCTCTTTCAGAAGATACCTTAGACCATCCCATTTTATTTTTTTGTCTATCTTGCATCAGAAACTAAAAATTTCATTAAACTAGAAGAAAAATGTCCTTTTACAGAACTTCCTACAAACACGATAAACAAGGGATTCAGGGTCCAGCCTCATTTGTATTAATGTGAAGGGAGAGGGCCTTCACATTAATGTGAATTCATTGTATTCCATGAAACACCAAAGACAAGCCCTGACAAATCAGATTTCCATCTGATTCCTTTACATGAATGATGATTGCTACTGAGGCTAAAGAAACACTCAGATGGTGGATGGTGTAAAAATATCCATGAAGAGGACACAGCTGTCGCTGAAGCATACACAGGACAGATTAGCTACTATTAATCTATGGTACAAACAAATCTCTATTAGATCTTATTTTAATAAGTAAAACTTTAACAAGAAGTTACACCTCAGCTAAGCAATTCACTATCACTCTACAGATGTATTACTGTAAGCATACACAAATATGCACATAATAAAATGGAGGTAATTATCTAAATTGCATCTTGTTTTAAAATAATCTAATTTCCCTGCAGTTTGTACATTTTTATTTAAATTGGATAGGAGAAATTAGACAGATGAATTTCAATTGCAAAGAAGAAATTAATTTTATTGTATTTTTTAAGTCAATATTATTGGGGAGCAAAATTAAGGTCATTAGAAAGCAGTTAACAGGGTAATACAATAAGCATATAAAGCAAAATATATTAAAAAAATAAAACAAAGTAATTCAAACATAATTTGAAATCTGTAAACTACGTTGTAAGAGATTTTTTTCCTAGTGATCAAGTTTTGGCTATGAAGACATTTAACCATATAATGTTCTGAGCATTAAGCGCTTCAAAGTTTGAAGGCAACTGGTAGAGCACAGGAGGTGAGTCAATCCTATAAATTCCAGCAAAAAATTTTAGATACCACATAGATATTATATTGTGCAGATCTCACAGGTTAACATTACTGTCTTCCTTTTGTGTTATTTTAGTGACTTAAATAAGTTTTCCATCAGTAAATTCACACAGGGTTATTTATACACTTCTTAAAATGAAGTTCGGTTTGTAGCCTGATATATTATTCCAATCCAAAAAATGTAGGTGAAACAAGAAAGATTAATCCAAAATATATACTGAGATTCTCGAAGCTGATCTTTCAACTGAAACCAGTGACCTCAAGACATGCATCTTTATTCAGGCACAAACTTCTATCTTTGACTACAAAAATCCCATTTTTTAGAACAGTAAAAGTTTTGAATTCCTGCTTCATTGACTTTGGCATGACTGAAACATATTGTATGTTAAAGGATCTGATGAAATGTTCGATGTCTTTCTGTCTTTTTTCTGCATGTGTCTTCCTTATTAGTAATTGGATCATTCAAAAATAAATGAGTTCATGATCTAAATGAGTTCATGGAGCTCAGTGATGTAATTTACAGCTAAGTATAACAAAGATATATTTAACTCATTTAACTCAGTGTTATCATTTATAGAATGCAGTAGACTGGGGCATCAGTTTTATTCAAATGAGTAAAAAGTCACCTCTTTCATTTTCAAAAAATCATCAGAATTGTATGATGCAATAAACATCACCAGAACCAAAAACCTCCAAGTATTTCTGCAGTCATTATTTACAGAGTTCTTTTCCATTAGAAAATAAAATAACCACACTTGTCAGTTTTCTTAATTTCAGCTCAATGCTGAGATGCAGAATCGTGACCATATTTTCACCATCTGAATTAATACATTACATTTATTTTTACCTGATAGCACTACTCTGAAAGGATGGTGAAATAGTATTCTCTTATGGCATTAAGAAATAACAGCCAAGATAAATAATTCCAAATCCTGTTATTGTTTTAAAGGTTGTCTCCATATTGAGTGGGATTTTGATTACATTAAAGTTTCCTGAAAGTTCATTAGAAAGGTAACAAACCACTAAAGAGTTTCAGAGGTATTTAATAAAGTTCTCTGCCAACATGTAACACCTATTTACAACAGATATTTTTTAAATAAAACAATCCTTGAAACAAAATTTCCATGTCTGTAAGAGAACACAGAAAACATTTTCACTATTGCACTTCTTGTAAAATCCCTTTTCCCCCACTGTCTATGTCAGATAGGTAGCAATATTTGACCCTGCACTATAGTTTAATGGACATCAGTAAAAGTGTCTTCAGTGAAACACAGAAAATGCTTGTCCCCATCTCACCTAATTTAATGGGTTAGTAGAAATAGCATAAGTTCTTTAGAAAGAATGATTAAGTGCTTTAATAAGAAAAAGCACTGAACTCAGACATTGGTCCACATTTTACAATTTTTTAATTATAAAATGACATCAAGAAAGACAGGTTACCACCTGCTGACATTTTGTTCTCTTTCACAGAAAGCTGAAAACAAAACAGCTCAAACTGAAGTCGAAGTCAAAGTCAGCAGGAACTGGCACATAAAAATAAAATAGTAAAATAATAAAAAATACAGCTAGTTTTGAATCTTAAGACCTACCAACATTTTGTAAAAGTGAAGTGCATATATCCACAGACAGAAAAAATTGGTAAGAAATAACAAGGGGCCACAAAAAACAGGTCTACATATCAATCTGCCAAAACCTGCGTGTTCTGTAGGAAAGAAAAAGGAAGCAAAGCCAGTCTGAAAGGTCCTGGAGAGAGTCTGAGAGAAGAAATTCTCCCTGGGACAACTCTCTGCTAGTGAGGATTTGGGTGTGTTTCGCAAGGTTCTGCTGAGCAAGCAGGTGAAGACGAGAATTAGGATTGAGAGGAAGACAGAACTCTATGTTTCCAGCCCTTTTTTTTTTTCTTCAGACCTTTCCACCTGTCTACAGCTTTAGCTCTGGGCTTTCTCATTCTCTCAGCCCTAACCCTGACTCTAATCATAGTTCAGACACCCCAGACTAGTTTCTGAGGGAAAATTGATTTGAAGTGAAAACTTTTGCTAGCCTTAAATTTCCCTGAGCAGACATTTTTGGTGCCTTTCGAAGTACAACTACGGGTTCAGAGGGCCCCGACTCTAGAGACATTGAAGAGGCTTTGCCTTAAGGCAAATAACTACCTCATGGAATTTGTCTTTGGAAAGAAATTTCTTAGACACCTTAAAGTCAAAACATGGTTTTTCTCTTTCTTTCAAATATAAACATAATCCTATATCTGTTCCTTGCACACAGCATCACTTGTCTTTGCTGAGATGAAAAATTTCTGAGAATAAAATTCTGTCAACCTTCAGTTTGATTTCTTAGCCTCCTTCCAACCCGGGTCCAGGTGGACTGCTGAGCTTCTGTCTCACAAACCAAACCTGAGTTTACTGTAATCCTAACCATAAACTGAGTCATAGATCAAGGAAACCAAGACCTTCCAAACACTAGTCTACTCCATAGAAAGGTCTGGCAGTCCTATTTCACCTTTGGTAGAAATCTTCCAGTACCACAGCAATGGGAACCCAGGGCTTGCTCATCCTCTCAGTTGTAATTCTATTTTTAACACCATGCTCAGCCTCACAAAAGCCACACCTGAATTCTCACACATGAAGAATTTTTGAGGGTAATGTTTTGGTAACCAGCAGTTTCCTTTGGTAGCTGTTTCTAGATCAAATACTACTGTAGTTCTTGGCTTTTTTTTTTTCCCCACAATCTGAACCCTAGGCATAATCTTAGCCTTAATCAATTAAAACATTAACCTATGGCTGATCTGTAGGTCTGGATATTTAAACCACAAAATTTTCCTTGGGAAAAAAGAATCATTTATCATTCCTCAACTTTGGGGGCGTTTTTCAGTTCTACTCTCACCGGAGCTCTGGGCTTCTTTCTACACACCCTAGACTTTCCCCAGGCTGGAGATTCCTTGGGCAGAACTCCTTTGGCATTGCCTTTTCAAATGAGTCTCAAATTGAGCTCCTGGATTTCTCCTTTTCCTAATCTAATCAAAACCCTGATATTCAGACTATATGCAATTCTAGAAACATTATAGCCATTAATTTCTTGATGTGAGGGTTGCTTTGGTTGCCCTAGTTTTCTGGCAGCAATGCTGCTACAGCTGGGCTTATTTTTCTCAGAAAGCAAGCAGAATTTCAAGATTAAGGTTAGAACTGAGAAATGATAAAGGCTAGAGCTTCAGCTGGAGTAACCAGAGTAGGAAAGAAGCTCCTAAGTGACAATATGACAAAATGCTCTGCTCTGGGTGAAATTAGGTTAGGGTTGCCAGAAAGAGAAAGCTATGCTATAGAGGTGCAATTTTGGCAGGGAAATGATTCTTTGGAAAACAATGCTTGTAAGAGAGGTTGTCTGTTATTCAGACTTCCTTCTGTGAAGTGCTGAATAAATAGAATTCAGATGGCGAACAAAACATATTTCAATCTGTTCTCACAGTTGCGTGGATGGAATTTGCACAGACATTTGTTAACAGCTACAACAAAATAAACACAGGATACAGAATAATTAGCTTTGTTCAGCATCGTACCTTCGTTGCTTATTCCTTGTTTTAAGGATATAGGTTACCTAAAACTCAGATTTCCCAAGATGAAGATCTTTATATTTTTGATATACCAATGCATGTTTGTGACTCTTCACCATAATGTTTAATTTCCAATCACAGATTTTCTTGTAAATGGTAAAGTGATGGGAAAGCATTTAATAAGTATCCATGGAGAAATGGATTATTTTTGTAAACCAAATTTTACCCCAAGGAAGAACAGAATGACTAGACAGTATCACTTTAGGAACTCTAAATTTCTAGATCATATATAAGATTTATGAGGTTGTTTTCTTCATTAAATCTTTTGCAAAGGTCAGGCCGTGAATGATGTGAAAATTACCCATTCTTTTAGCTAATTCAACCTAAGTGTCTCAAGATTTTCCAACTCACTTATGTGCCTCAACAAGTTCCTCTGGTATTGCAATATGAGTATATAGCAATATTTCTTGCTAAATTATAGTTTCAGGAATTCTCATATTCATCATTTCCAGTTTCCTCATTTTAGAAAGATTATTTCTCTACAGTAGATTAAGTAGTTGTACTGCAAAGTTTTGCATTTTATTTTTCTTCTTCATGGGGAATTTTTTTGTTGGTCTCTCTGTTTTTTTGATATCAAACAGTCCTACTGTGTCACACTGAATAAAAAGAATATTTTGAATGTACATGAGAGACTGGTTCAGTTACAACGTAAAGAATCATAGTACATCAGGGAGAGGAGAAAAGGCTTATGGAAGACAGTCCTCTGAAAGACAGTCCTCTGCCATCACTGTCTGAGAACAGCAGTTCCGATCTAAAAGGTCACTACAGTTAAAGAAAGATTTTCTACTCACTTCAGTGGGATCAGTCACAAACTTCCAAGTGTAACATGACTTCTAGCTGTCACAGTGCAGATTTCAGCCTGGACTCCATCGTTCCATGCCCAGACTTTCTAGCTCTGTGCAGGTGGTTAGATATTCCCATGTAACTCACTCCTGAATACTCTACATCCAGAATGATATGCCACTGTTACAATAGTTCCCATTTTTATAAGACTTTAAGTTTCTGTGTTAAAATTAAAGCTTCTCCTTGAGTCTCTCCCAGAAGAGTTTGCACAAGGCAATATAACCACTTTTGCTTTAGGTTTTGAGCAGCTATTTAAAATGATGTGTCCTCCATCACATATATTTGCAATGCATCACACCCTGAGATAGGTTGTTCTTGTCTCTCCTTATCTGCAGCAGAAAGGAAGGCATTACACATAATGTTCTTTTTTCCCCTTGTTCATTCATCCACATGAGGTACCAGGCCTAGACCAATGCAGTGTTGGCCTTTCCATGACCAGTTTAGCTAACTGCCCAAGAACAAAACCTCTTCTGGTTCTTCATGCCTTCGTATTTATTTTTATTTCAAATTTATGCTTGCCTTTGGAATATATGATTAATTGAACCTACTTTTACACTTCAAATTCTGAAAGATTAATCTAAGCTTCCAGTCATGGAAAGAAATTTCTTCAATTTGAGACAGGTGAATTTGCCTCTGGAGATGCCTCTCTTTCCCAATTGATTATAGAAGAAGTCAGCATTCCTAGATGGGATCAGCTGCCAGTATTCACCCACTCTTCATCTATTTTTTTCTCAATGTCAAGACTCAAAATTCCATAACCACCCGAATGATTTTGCATTTTCACGGTAGATGTTGACATAATAAATATCTCTTTATTACATGGTGTCCTCATGCCATCTTTTACTTTTCAATTCATGCTCGTAATATAAAGAACCCAGAACAGCATGAGACAGCTAATAATTTGATCAAGGGTGTGTAGCATGTTTTGGTGTTATCATGCAGAGTAGGACAAAGTATTTTGGTGTGTCTGAGTAAGAAAGGGTAGGGAAAAAATATCAGAATTTCAGACATTACATAAAAGAAAGAAAGAAGATTAATGAAATTAGCCTGTGGAAGGTTTCCAGGGAATAATATGTTGCGTAAAGAAGTTTAGTTACATTAGACACTGCATAAAAATGTACTTTTTTATGAAAGTGAGAAAGAATAACAAAAGGAGACAGATATATAGAGGAAAATAAAACTTTGAAGGAATAACGCAGGAGAAATAAGTGGCAGCAGGGTTTTATTTGTTACATCTTTAGGAGGTGAAAAAAATAAATATACATTTCAGGAGGTCAGAGGCTGTACCCTGTATATCTTTTCTTCATGTGACAGTGACAAAAGATAGTTGAGTCTTCATATGTGTGTCCATCTTACACACTCTTCCTTTCTGCCCTCTCTGCTGAGCAATGTGGTTTACCCTAACATAAGAACACCAGGTGGGTATTGCAGGAGGAACTGTGTGGGAGATTATATAATTAATGTATTCCAGAGATGGGGGAAATGAGTTGGTTTTGATTGACTTTTCTGCACATGCATAAGGGTATAAAATAGTATCAGAATCTGAGCCAGCTGGGCCAACTTGTCTCCCAAGGTTGCAGCCAACTTTGTATTGGCCAACATCCTCCACACACACTCTGTCCTCTGTCAGGGATATCTGCAGAGCACACACAGCATTAAGACAGGGAACACTTTCTTTTGGGTGAATGTGTAAAAGGCATAAGATCTGGTCAAATACAAAAATAAAGTCCTAAAGTAGCTACATGGCTATTTTGTTGCTTTGTAATTGTGAATTATGCAAGGCCAAAGACAAAATCTGTATGTTGTTTCTAGACAAATCTGCTTATTTTATAGCCCTTCAGAGGTACACTGTTGACCAAATCTGAGACTAAGTGGACCTAGCCACACCTAGAATTCTCTGAGAGGTTTAGAAAGCAACAGGGTCTGACTGAAGCGTATGACTCAACACAAAGGACCATGACCTTATTACATTATAATCCATTGTAATAAATGGTAGAGTTGTTATTTAGGTTGTATTAGCAATAAATCTAATCATAATTATCCACATAATCAGTGTGTCCTACTTCTAGCACCTGGCCAAGAGCCTACTCTCGACTGTCACACTTCTCTCATGCCTTCCAGCAATACGGCAAAATATAAAGTAACAAAAAATCTCTACCATTGCTCCAATCTCTAATTAGAACTTCCATTTTTGCCAGTGAGCAACTTATGCTGAGAATTGAAGGAGCATACTGCTGATGCTGCTTTTTCCTATTGAAGTACCATGCATCTGCTAGAAAGGCTAAATTTTTTGCAGCTATTGTCCAAGTTCTAGAAATACATATTTTATTTATATACACAGACACACGCACACTCAGCATCAAGGTCCAGGAAAAAATATTTGATCTCCACAATGTACAGGCTAAGTAAGACTTTCTTTTCAATCGCTGTATTATATTAGTACCAAAAAGCAAATCCAGAACAGTTGTTTCTAAGTGACAACCAATGGTACTCAAATAGCATTTAAAAAAGGTATGTGCCACTAATTCTTCCAAAGACTTTAAGAAATGGGTGGGTAGTGAGAGATAAGCTGGCTGCTACTCCTGTCAATGAAATATCTGTACTGAAAGCAGTGACTCAGCGAGTGTCAATCTTGCTTAGCAAGTAGAACCATAAATGAATTCCCCAGAGTGACAATTTTCTCATTAACATTAAAGATCATCTGGAATCCCATTAGTAACACACTCATGTCTAGAGCATATAGAAGGTACAAAGAAATGAAGCTAACTAAATTGGGAAGGGAATGAGGTAAAAGTCTATTTTACTCTTTTGGAATGGATTCTTAAAATATACCTCTGAGAACAGACATGATAAGAGAGCAAAAATGAAGATATAGTCAAATATGCAAAAGCGGGTTGTGGCTCATGACAAGACATTACAAGAATGGCAGTTGGAAGGAATTACTTCAATAAAGTACCCTTAAATCTTTGAAGACTGTCCTTCTTTTGTCTAAATTTTTGTGGACTAGCTGCAAACAAATGGGGATAGATCTGAAAGGTGATTGGAAAAAAGCAGTCTGACAGAGAACCTTTGATAAGAAAAAGTGACATGAAGGTGACTGTACTTTAACATCCACCAACCTGTCTTCCATTTTCTGATCCTCAGATTAAAATGACTGAACTGTCCAAAGAAACAGAATAGAAAACTACTTCAATCAGCATGAACACAGGATCTATGAGAAGCAAAAGTGTATGCTCTCATTATTTTGCAGCTATCTGTCACATTAATTCATGTTCTGTTTAGATAAAGAAGAGATGCCACATACTATGGTCCAGTGCTGTGAACATACGGAACACATCTGAATAGACTCCTGTGTCTTCATATCAAAAAAGATTTTCTGTAAAATAGCATTATAGAGGCTGTTTATTCTATCCCATTTTTATTTTACATTTATAAAGTTTCACTACCTTAGTTTCCTTCTTTGAAAGAGTTTTCACATGCGTTTTTCACATGCGTTTTCTTATGCACTTTCCAAAAGTTTCTGAAGTACTATGTTGTCAATTTTTGTAACATGGAGGGGAAACATACTTCTGAAATAACTTCCTACTATACAGTTTGATGGGTATCACTGTGAAAATGGGAACTCCAGTCACTTTCAAATGCTTCGGTATGTTTCGAAATGGGAGGGGTAATGCACTCAAAATTTAGCAGGGGAAGAAATCACTCCGATCTGAAAACTGGGACAAGTTAAAGACCAAAGACCACAATAAATCAATCCACAGATAACAGGTACTTTAGGTATACATTCTACATTCTACATTCTTTAATTATCATGTTATCAAAACAACTCATAATTTTTAATTAATTTTTTTCATAGCATATGTGATAGAGTTAGCTACAAGAAAGACTGAGAGTCATGGAAAATAAAGTGAAAGGAGTAAAAGGAAGCAGCTCAAGGGTTTTTTAGATACCTAAACAACCTCAGATACAATACAGTGTACTCCTGACATATCTATAATTGCTATAGATTTTTTTTTGTAATATAAGCAAAGAAAAATTGCTTGCAAAAATAAGCCATATTCTTTCCCTCCAAGAATTATTTAATTTCAATAGATTTGCCCAAGTACTCATTGGTACCAGTCTATCTATGTAATATTCAGGCTAACTCTTGCTCATTTGACACAAACCCAGGAAGTGTATGTATGCTCTTTGCATGGAACCCAATAGTGTGGGTAGATTCAAATAAGCTCCCTGAATGAGAACTAAGGTTTCACAATCACAACAATCCCTATTTGTGAATTTCAAATCAATTCAGGTCGTTTTAAGGTGCTATGGAAATCAGCTCAGCTGGGATGCACAGTGCCAGCATTTTAGTACCATTTAACACTATTTAATACTACTTAATACCATTCACATGCAGAAAGAGTCTATAGTTCTTCAAACATGAGAGGTTAGAATTATTTTAGAGAATTTTTGTCTTACACTTCAAAAGTGCTGTTATATTTAAGCCACACTGAGTGTCTAAGCTCCTTACGTTAATAGGAAATTCCAGCATTCCCACAACTGAGTTAAGCAGGCAACAACTACACCCAGACTCTGAATTTTAATGCTAAGAAATGTTAATCCTCAATAAATACATTAATCAAATATAATTTAAATTAAATAAAAAGGATACAGACTTATTACTTTTAAAAGTACTGCCTGTGACCTGAAGAAAAAGAAAAAGCATCAGCAAGGAGAATTAATAGTTTTATCAAGGAAAATGCAATATATTCATTTCCATTTTTTTTTAAATTGACAAAAAATTATTCCAAGTTCCTATATAACATCCAAATACTGATTCACTATTATGCATAATAATACGATGTAAATTACTGTATTTAACCTCTTTAACACTCCGAATAGGAGTCTGCAGTGTAAGATATTAATGTACCATTTATTATTACTTGGCAGCAACACTTTCTCCACTAAAAGTTTATTATTTATTGATGTGACCAAACCCTGTTTAGAATACTGACAAAAATGAAAAGTCCAATGCTTAGTTTAATCCCACAATTCATCCTCATGTGCATTCTGATTGCAAGTGTAAAAGGATGGCATGAATGACATGGCCTTTTTCCAGCACCAGCACTTGCTGCTGCTCTACAGCATCTTGAAAAACTGAGAGCGATATTCTAGCTGTCTGTCTGCTTGTTGTTTAAATCTGCCAACAGTAAGAAACAGACCAGAACAATACAAATATTAAGTTTAAAACTCATTTTAAGTCCTTTATTTTCTCTTTCCTTTGTTATTCAGAATTGCACCTTACTAGCATAACCCAGCCTTGAACAAATTGGAATAACTGGAATGTCATATTAAAAAAAATTAAAAATCATGTCTTAACAGTCCTTCCTAAAGGACTATTAAGAATCAATACTTTTTATTAAGACACTGATCATAGTAATATACAAATTTGCAAATTCCTTCTCTATAGTAAGACAGCTCTTGTCTTTTTATGCTGCAATATCACTCCCCAAATATCTTCTTGTGACAGAAACATGATTGACACTCACATTTAAAAAAGTGTTAAATAAACTTCCCAGTTTTCTCCCCAGCTCTTCCCACTTCTTTTGCTTATTTTTTTCTATGTATTTAATCCAACTGAAAGTTCCTCCAGCACTTGGTTATAAAATTGTATATTCAAATGTAACACAGGTAAATCTTTCAGTCCTACGTACTATTGATATTTTAATCCTCCATTAAAAGATGACAACACATGCCAAACTTAGAAGTCTATTTCCTGAACACATGTATTTTGTAGGTATGATAAACTCTAATAAATAAGAGTTTGTAGCAGCAGAATATACTTTAGTCATTTGCTATAATCTCATTATTTCCACTCACTATCCTACTCCATTCTGAATTAGTAGAAAGACTTAATTCACATTAGGAGCTTGACATTTGAAGTAAGACTATGTAGTAGGAAATAAAAAGCTTTTCCAACATCAAATAGTGTTTCTATAATGTACAAGGAAACAAAAGGCTCTATTTTCTCAATATTTAAATTATTTAGGTGTCCAACATCCAAATGAAATCTGAAAATCCTATTGAAAATTACAGCCTGTAGAATGACTGAATGCTTTAGGAAGATAATTAGCATCAATTAAAATTTAAACAATATCTGGATATTTGAGAACAGAATGTAAATTAAGGACCATAGGCTTGTTTTTCACATGGATTAGTAAATCAAACAGATTTTCTTGATTTTCTTTTATGAATAGCAGAGTCAATACATGACAAATTAATACCACATAGACACATTTAAATCTGAAGTCTATCCAATTCAAATTCTTTATTTGTAAAATGAGCACAATAAAAATTATATTATGCCCTATGTGTTACTACATACAATTAATCATTATTGGTTAGTTTCTTGGGCTATATGAAACTATTTTCATTGTGTCTCTGGACTTTCTTTCAAAAAAATTACTTAATGATCTACTATTTTATTTTTTAAAAATATTGGGAGGGGTATACATAACATTTAATGTAAATAAAAAAGGTAATCTTTTTTTAATATAATAAGGTGGAATTCTTTAAATTTTTTAAGTGTCCTTATTTAATCAGCAGAAAACAATTTGGAAGTACTTCAGCATAATTGCAGAATGACTGACCTGTTGGAAAGAACCTCAGCAGATCATCTAGTCCAACATCACTGTTCAAAGCAATGTCACCATCAGCAGGTTGCTCAGGTTTGTGTCCATAAAGGATATAATTCAGCATCTATAAGGATGGAGAATACATAGCTTCTCCATACAACATGTTCTGTGTATCATAACCTTCAAAATAAAAAAAAACTTTTACCTTGTATTTAGGTGGAATTTCCTGTATTTCAGTTTGGCACTGTCTCCTGGTATTTCACGAGGCACCACTAAGAGTCTTTCTCTGTCTTCTTTGGTCTTTTCCCAAGACCATCAGAGATCCTCCTGAGAATTTTCTTCTCCAGGCTGAATAGTCCCAACTCTCTCAGCCTCTCTACATAGCTCAAATGGTGCAAACTCTTTAGCATCATCATGGCCCTGTGCTGGGTTCCAATACATACATGTCCACATCATACCACGTCTTGGAACCGCAGACTGGACACAGGACTCCAGTTACGGCCCACTAATGGAAATTTTTTCTAAAAGAGAATGAGAAAACACTTTTTTTTTTTTTTTTAAACTCTTAAACTTCCTTGCTAAAACAGCAAGATTTTACTTTCTGACTTGAACAAAATTTTTATGGAAATCTCCTTGACCCTATATATTTTGATTACAACAACAGCTGAATCAAACATTAACAAGGATACAAATAATTTTAAAAGCAAGGAAAAGTCAATGTGGTCTCCGTGGTTAAGTGAGGGTTTTTCTCCTAACCTTAGTAACCAAAGCAATGTAAATAGAATATTGACTGTACAAGGTTTATGTAACAGGAAGCTGTGAGAAGTCATAGCAAATTATCAGCCCACTAAATAAGAAGTATCACAAAGACTGATTGCAATGTTTTCCTCACTCTGTTTCACATTCTCCATGTCTTCTTTTGATTGCAGAGTTTGTTTATGGGTTTATCATTAGAGTTTCAGAACACTTGATCTGTATTTTTCACTTAGTACAGAGTAGCTACTAAGCAAATATTATTGTCGTATCATCACTGAAAATTTGACAATAGTCCTGCTTCTTGTTCGGCTGCAACTTGAGTTGAGCATATTGTTTGCATTCCATGAGTCTGCGCTTGATAAATATGCAAATATTTCTTTTACTAAACATTGTGGTAAACGGATACTGAAATAATGAAAAATTAAATAAATCATCACAAAATTAATACAGCTAAGCGTTGGTTGCTTGGAATTATGCAGTGTCTATGAAAACAATTGCCCAAATCCTCCTTTCATTTTTGCATCCAAAAGCCAACCAGCATCAATGAGATTACATAAAGAAGACTATTTTTCTTTTAAGCCTTCAAAATATTCCGATTAGTAATCAGGATTGCTAGAGGAGCAAGTAATTAAGTCCAGGGTCCTTTATAAGAAATTGTGAGAATATTAAATTAAAATATTAAATTAAGTGTGACTCTACTGTTTCGAAGTCTGTTATCTATTTACTAAAAACTTCAGGCTTTAGTAAATAGATAACAGACACAAATATGCAAGATAAAGAAGACCCAAAAATTAGTTCGTTTGGCAACAAACATCAAAGATAATAATGTACTAAAAATTAGGAAGGGTTTTAGAAAATATTTAATTTTGATCTTCTGTAAAATGAGCTGTACAATATAGCTCTGGAACTACAGAGTGAAGATGATGCAGCCTAAGATGAGCAAATAAAAGGCAGAAGCACAAAGTAAATGAATGTTTGACAGAAAAATCATAGTTGAATTCATGAGTGGCTCAAAGGAATCAAAGGTGTGTAGAAAGAGACAGTAATGTGGAAAGAAAGAGGAAGAGGACAATCAAAATAAAAGCGCTACTGAAAAAAGAAAAAGAAGCAATGAACATCTCATACATAAAGAATATTGAGGGACACATCTGTGAAAAAAAATCTTTTTTATACCTTATTGTTGCTGTTGAGCCGCTAGCAGAGAAGGAAAGCCCCAATTGTCAGCGTGGCATAGAAAAAGCACTTTATTGTTTGAATCCAACATATATATAGAGTTTTCAAAGGTCACCCAGATTGGTCAGTCAGAAACCTCCCCCTAGGCCTGATTGGCCAGGCCCAAACTGTCCAAATCTCAAGACACTGTTTTTAATAACATCTAAACTTTATCTTTGTTTATAAAACACAAAAAGAATTCTCATGGGAAAGACCTGTGCTAGCCACACCTTATATTCCATTATTTCAACAAATCCAGAAAAGATACGATATCCTCACCTCTGTAAGAGTCAGGGCACATCAAAATCTTAAAATAAGACAAAACACAATCTTTTCCCTATAAATTAAAAAACTCCAAAGAACTGAATGTCCACCCTTTTAACGCAAACAACAGGTACTGTCATTGCCTATTTGAGATTGGCTATCACTCATAGGGTGCTGTATGCTGTCCAGAGAAGGTGCCAAATGGAGAAAATAAGAAGTATGTGGAAGATAAAGCAGAAGAATAAACAATATATATATTTTTATAAATACATGTGTGTGTGTGTGTGTGTGTGTATGCTTATATAAATACTAACTGTACCCATTGATATTCAGTCTAATGATGATTCACTGTGGTGGTTAGGATGGTGCTTTACTGGAGAAATGAAACAAGGGGAGAATCAGAGAGACAAAGTAACCTCTTTGACACATTCAATAAGAAAAATAGGGTCAGGTCATCTCTTATCACATTTGGATTCCCCCTATCTGAAAATGGCTCACCTAGTTGACTTAACAAAACTGCCTTGCTACAACACAAGATTTTATGTAAAAAGGGAAAGTCAAGAACAAAAAGTAGAGAAAACAGAATATTCTTGTCTTTAGAAAATGGTGTGGACTGCAAGTTTAGATTTCTATTCTTGTTGTAATCATTGTCACAAGGACAGATTCCTCTTGTGACATGCTGTGTTCTCATTACATCTTTTGTCAAAGGAATAAAATCAATACCTCATGAAATTTTCAAAGTAAGTCTACCTGTTTATGGCTGTGGAATACCAAACTATTCTATGTGTGAACAGCTAAACCTGATAATAGAGATATTAGACCACTGTCTTTTGTATTATCTAATAGTGATTAAAATTGCACCCTCTTGTTCTCATGATAAAGACTACCGTAAATATTA
Source organism: Entomyzon cyanotis (assembly GCA_024500445.1). Taxonomy (NCBI): domain Eukaryota; kingdom Metazoa; phylum Chordata; class Aves; order Passeriformes; family Meliphagidae; genus Entomyzon; species Entomyzon cyanotis. The sequence goes on along the minus strand of JAKEPQ010001018.1, from coordinate 34,869,815 downwards.
GGTGTAACATAGTGTATGAGCTTTCATTATAATTGGGAAGAAGAAATTTTGGACTCTATCCCAGATGGCTCACAACTACTTCCTGATGAAAATGAAGACTCGCTTGCAAAAGCTGTCCTTTTTTATCTAGTCTGTAATGATACAATTAGTTTTGTAATACCCTTCTGAGACCTGAAAATTAATAAGTAATGTATAATAAAAAAATATGGAACACAGAATCCTGCAATTACAAAACTGTGACAGGCACAAAAGCAAATCTCCAGAAACTTGGGATTGTTGCAATAAGGATTTCAATTTCCATCTACAGTCAGAAAAATAGCCCATCATTGATTTTCATGAGAGCAAGATTTGAATAATTGATCCTGCAGTTTGAAATCAATAAGATGCCCTTTCATGTGCTGTCCATGTTGATTTGGTTCTGTTAATCTCTTTCACATCTAAGTAATTCATAGTTAATGACTGAACTGGGTGATTAGCCCTGACGAGTTTAGACTCTGAATCCTGTGACAAATAAAATGTTATCACCAGAATTTAGGCACATCTACTAACAAGTAGGAGGCAAGTGTTGATAGCTATTTTTAACTGAGAACCTCCAAATCTTTTCTCTTCTGGCAATAGAGAGCAAAGACCCGTTGTTTACCAATTGAAGTATTAGAAGTAGTAGCAGTATTAGCAGCATAAACCCTTAATTGCAGAGATAAAACAAACAAATTTTAAAAACACCAACCATTATGGCTGGCAGGATACACTGCAAATATCTCATTACTTTTAGATGTCACTGGCCTAAATCATAGTTAGTAAACACAAATGTGACCAAAAGTGGACCCTTCCATGTTATTATCCTGCTTTGTTTGGCAACAAAAGTGAGAAGCCTGTTCTGCAATACTTCTAAGATCTTTTACATTACCTGTCTCATAGGATAATACCTTGAGCACCAGGGTGTTTCATATTCTCAAGACATCTGGCCTGATTTTAACCTACTGAACAACCACCATGTAACTGTGGTGGTAACTGTGTAAGTGGTAGGTTGAGTGAAGTAAAACAATATGGTAACAACAAAATAACAGGGTAAGACAAAGATTTCATCTTGTCTTCCAAATTCATCGCAATTATACTGTCCTTAACATTTTGCTCCCCATTCACTTAGCAGCACCATAAAATATTTTTTCACATGCTCATAAACAAAGACAAGGCCCATATGCTAAAAAACAGCTTTCTAATTAATTAGTACCTGCCATTTGAGTCACTTAAATTCTCTATCTCACTGGCTTTTTTCCTTGAAGCTAGAAAGGCAGTAGATTTCTTAACAGATCTGAAGTAAACTAAAATTTTAACAATCACTCATGTTTCCTCCCACTTACTGTTTTTTAAAGCCATACAGCTCATATTTTAATGGCATCAAAAATTGTATGTCCATGTCTTACTGTCACGGACATGACACTAGTATCAGCCTCACCTCCTTGCCTGGCAAGATCATGCAACAAATTTCTTATAGTAAAAATGTACAAGAGAGAAGGAGGTGATTAGAGATCCAAGGGCAAATCATACCTTACTAACCTCGTGGCCTTCTACAACAAAGTGGCTGCATCGGTGGAAAAAGGAAGAACTACAGATGTCAACTACCTACATTTCTGCAAGTTCTTTTGTACGGTCCCTGACAGCATCCTTCCTGCTAGACTGGAGAGATAAGGGTTTGAGGGATGGAATGGGAGATCAATAAGGAGTCAACTGGATGGCTCTGCCCAAAGTGTTGTAGTCAATGGCTCAATGTCCAAGCTGAAATCAGTAAAGAGTGGGTCCCTCAAGGGTCCATACTGTGATCAATACTATTTAATATCTTCATCTTTATAGATAATGGGACTGAGTCAGCTAGCTTGCAGATGACAAAGTTGAATGGTGTAGTTGGTATTCTTGAGGGAAGGGCTGCCATCCAGAAGGACCTTTGCAGCCTTGAGGAGTGAGCACATATGAGCTTCATGAAGTTCAACAAGGCCGAGTGCAAGGACCTGCAATGGAGTCAGGGCAATTCCCAGTATCATTACACACTGGTGGAGCAACTCTGAGGAGAAGGACTTGGGCATACTGGTGGATGACAATTTGGACTTGAGCTGTCAGTGTGCACCTTCAGACCAGAAATCAAATAGCACCAGACGTGTCCAGCAGTGTGATTTTGCCCCTCTACTCCATTCTGGTAAGACCTCATCTGGAGTACAGCATCCATCTCTGGGATCCACAATACCTAAAAGACATAGATGGATGTGCAAGAGTGGGTCCAGAGAAGGGCCAGAAAAATGGTCAGAAGGCTGGAGCACCTCTCCTATGAAGAAAGGCTTAGTTGGGGCTGTTCAGCCTAGGGAAGAGAAGGCTCCAAGGGGACCTTAGATCAGCCTTTCAATATACAAAAGGGGCTTATAAGAAGGAGAGAGAACATTTTACCACGGCCTGTCAAGAGGTCGCCCTAACCCAAGACACTTTATTATTTGGTTTCTATATGAAATTGCTATAATCCTCCTGCCCATGTGCAGATAATTCAGACTTATTTTGTAATGAGAAACCCACTGAGTTCAGATGAGATTTTTGTTCCACTCTTCCTCTGCTCTGAAAGCTATTCCAATGTAAAGCACAACCAATTTCTCAATTTTACCTGCCTTTCATGACAGAATATATCCACTCACAGACTTTACGTTGGCATTATGCCAGATTATTGGTATAATAATAATAATAGTAATGCTTATTCCTACATATAACTGAGTAGAATGCTTACCTGCATGCAGACTAATAGATCACACTGTGATGCAAACAGAGATGACACCAAATCTGGGATTTTAACATACAATTTTTAACACTGTCATTCACTGCCAATGAAAGAGTGATACCCAGTTGTATTATATTGGTTTTCATTGTCTTAGCCAGAGATTGCTCAGGAGATCTTGAGAATTGTTGAAAACAGTTCTGAAATAAAACATATATGACCATATTTCAGTAATAAAAGATTGCAAGCTGCTGAGATGAAAGGGGGAATTTTTCAGTAAGAAAAGCACATCTGTCTTTCAATATGCAAGGCACCTGTCACCCAACCAGCGACAAAAAGCCAATATTCTATTTACTTTTTACTCAAAGCATTTGCAACTTGCAATCACCAGTTTAATCTATGATAAAAATTGGCAATTTATGGAAGTTGTCTTTTTACCATTATTTTCCCTTGCAAGTCAAAGAGAAAAAAAATACTTCATTCATGTGAACGTCATTTTCTCATTTAGATATCATAAATAAATTGCCTTTTTAGTACAAAATGAAAAGTGGGAATTATTATTTAATGAAGATTAGTATCCACAAAAACACATACACATAACTTTTCAAAATCGTTTTCATATTGCTTTATCAGAGTAATTTCCTTAATTATCAGATTTATTTTCTTCAATTCATCTTTTCACAGTGTTGCTTGGAAGTTGATAATACAAAAACACATTAATAAAAAGCAGTAATACTAAAGAGAAGCAGAGAAACTTTGTGGCTTTGTGCTTTGGCAAGAAATAAAAGAGGAGTAGGTAAGCAATCTTCAGAGTGCCATTGATGTATCACGGTCCGGGAGGGCTGCACAGGCCGGCTCCCCCCGGTCCGGGGTCCCTAGTCCGTGTTATCCCACCGGATCTAGGGCGGGCGGCCCCCGAGGTTCTGCGGCATGGCGTCAGTCTTCAAACCACGTCAATTCAGCAGGAATATAGTGATGCTAAGGAAGAGCTGGACTACATCTCTGTTCTGCTAGGGAGGTTTATTTGGGGTAACGGGGAAAAGGGGGTTGCAGGGAAGGAGAAGGGGGAAGGGAGACAAGGCAGGTAGCAGATGCTAGCAGCCCAGAGATGGAAGACCTCCAGCTGATCCGGACATCAACTTATAAAGGGAAAGGAAGGGGAGGGACTGTCTCCCCCAGAGCCAGTCCCGGGGAGTCTGAAGGGAAGACAGGCATAGGGAACCCACCAATAGATTTCGGGGTACAGCAGAGCATATTTCAAAATGAACCAATGGTATACAAAGCAGAGGGACAAAGGAGCACATGGAATCCTAAAACCCCACATTGCTACATGCCATCTCTGCTTAGATTGGATCTCACAAAATATGCCATCTTTTCTTGCAAAGTGGTTGTCTTAGCTTTTTGTGCTTTGCCACCAAATGACAACTGTTTGCCTTTAGACACTCAAATGAAAATACACTGAGCCTTTTATTCTGACAGCTGCTTACTTTCATTTACTTGGTTTCAGTAAAATCAAGACATTTGCAGGAATATCCAACACTTTCAGAACTGAATACAAATAAATGTTATGGGGTTTCATATATCAGTTTGTCCAATCTGACTGAAGTTCACATCCTGAGATACCTTCTAGAAGAACAGACACTGAATGTAATATTTTTTCCTTCATTAATGTTAGGGTCCTAATGGAACCCATAGAAGCACCAATGAATATTTAACAGATTCCTGGAGAAGAAAATCTGTCTCCAGCAATCCTTAACTTCCTGATTGACAGAAAATAGAAAACTATGTAAAAGAACAATTAGTATTTAACCTGTTTCTCATAGTTTTGGGGGATTTGTTTGTTTGTTTGCTTGTTTGTTTTTTACAAAGCACCAAATCGTAGCTTTGCTTGGAGGAGGTTTGATCTGACCAACTAGGATAATTTTTGTGTACTCTCACTGTCACATTTTCAATGTATGTACTAACAGCAATAGAATAATGAAACCTGATGAAAAATATAGATAGATCCTGAAAAAAGCAGCATAATGTGGACTAAAATATTTGGAATCATGTTTCATAAAATTTCTATGTATTTTCTAGGAATGTTTCCTGGAAAAGTAGAAGCCTTGTTAGAAGTCTTTCAAAAGAAATACTTAAAAATTAAAACCAGACTGCAATTATAGTTTAAAATATTCACTACTAAATTATGAGTCATATGCTTTTAAACTTTAAACTCCTGCTCACCAAAGTTTCACAAATTTAGCAAATAGTTATTTTATAAGATAAATATTTCTTTCATTTCTACAGTTTACCATTATGCCAACACCAGCAGCAATTTCACCTGACCAGCAAGTCATATCTCTAAATTAACCCTATGCCATTGATGAGCAAAGCAAAAGGAGTGCACAAGCCATATATCTCATATTTAGACATTTATAAGCAAACATACACATCTATAGGTCTTAGTATATAAGTTAAATCCCACTACAAATGAATAAAATACTGGTATTTTTGCACCAACCACAATTTTCCAAATCCTAAATGAAAAGTCTGCAAGCAAACAAATGTTTTTAAAAGATGGATTTTCAGTAAGAAGGTAATAAATTTCATAGGCTTTGAGCATATTAGTTTGTATTCTTTGGCAGGAGTGGGGGGTCGTGGTGGTTGAAATAATCACTTGAAATACCAGGCAGCTTTTAAAAACACTGCGATTCCAGATGGCTTTTAATCTCAACATACAGTACAATAAGACAATAAGGAAAAAATGCTAAATAGATGATACTGCAGAGAACTTTTAATTTTAAAAGCAGTTTTCAGTTGAACAGTGTTCCAAGATGAATAGACTTCTTTTACCAATACATGTTTCCATTTATGAAACTGTGAAAATGCAATATAGGAACATTTATTATTTAATATTTTTATTGCAGTTACAGCAAGAGCTCGAAAATGAGGAATCAAGGCCCCACTGAGCAAACATATAATGACAAAATTCCTCCTTACAAAGTTTAGAGTTCAAAAGCCATTAGTACAATCACATTTTTTGTCATGTTTAGGATAGCTTATTACAGAAGTCAGAATAGCAACAGTTTAATATTTTCGAGTTCTTTTATATTCAGGGAAAAATCGTATATATATATGTCTAGCAGAAGCTTTTTAAAAAGAAATCAGATTTTTCAAATCTTCTACTAAAACAAAGTAGACCAGCATTCTAAATTTACTACACTTTGCTGAGACTTGCTGAACCAGACTTTTAGAATTTATCATTCATAAGTTCCTTCTCACTTTAACTTTCCTAACATCTTAGATCCCAGATTGGAATATACAAGTTCTGATCTAAGAGTATGTCTTCCCAAGCATTGTGACGATAAAGATTCTTATTTATTCATATGTGTGAATTTGTAGTAAGAATTCTTTTTTTTTTCCACAAGTTATCCTTGGTTTTTTTTCACAAGTTATAACTTGTTTTGAAGGGAAGAATATTAGTTGTCAGTTTTCATGTAGATAACATTACCAGTGTCTTTGGACACATAGTCCTGAACATAGTTATATTTGTAAGAAATATTTTAAACCCCAGCTATCACTCATTTGAACACCTCACTCGGTGTCAGAGAAGTCACTTTCACTATTAATGCAGAGCATTTTTATGAAATTCTCAACACAGAGGTTACTCTATAAAAGTTAGTACACAACAAAAAAAAAAAAAAAAGCGCCATTCTTTTTAAATCTCAGAACTGCATTTCCTTAAATATCCGGAGGTTTGTGTTCCAGAATCTAGATGCTTAATGTGACATTAGTTGTCTGCATATCAAGAAAGCACTGACCTCACCCCCCTGAAATATAATCTTCATGTTAGATATTTAGAAGCCAACATTCAATTCAATTATCATTTATTTTAACTTTTTATTAGCCTCTACTTTTAAATTATCTATTTGCAGAAGTGAAATGTAAATTTAATTTTATCTATAAAATGAAAAAATATTAATTGTTAGAAGAGTGTGTCATGACCTATTGACTTTTACTACAGTAATACAGACAGAGGGTCATGTTGCTTCTGCAGACACTCCAGGATTCTGTTGCATGATCATGAAATATAACTGAATATGTCATAGAGAAACAAATCTATTAAATACTTTGCTAGTAAAACTTCTGAAGACAGCACAAATATTTTAAAATAATCTTAAAACATGCTCACCTCAGAAAAGAAGTTCCCACATGCAAGAAGAATGTCTTTATAAATTCAAACTCACTGAGGCTCTATCTGCAGTTTTCTGTATGGGTTGTCTCTGGATATGACAATAAAGAACATTATGAATTAGAAAATATAAACACATAATCCGTAAAAGCCTAAACTCTTCCCTCAACTACAGGTAAGTAAACCTGTAGTGGGAGCCTTTATGAAAATCAAAAGAACCATGAATGAAATATCCTTATACCTGCTTATAAAGAACCTTGAACTAATATTGGGAAAATAATAACAATAACAAAATCATACCAATATCAAGGTTAGTTTAATAGTGAAACCTCTTCTATTTGTACCACCATAACATTTTTCAAAACTGTTCACTAAGGAGAATTTCAGGCTGAGTAATCATCAAATGTTGATTAATAGCCTGTTTACTCAAATTGAATTTAATGTAGCTTCCAGTCATCCAAGTAGTTTCCATTCCAAATTTCACAATAACGTTAACTGACATTGTAAGAGATGTCAAATCAGATGGCAATGATTAGGACAGATCATATTTCTGAAAATTACTTCACACAAACATATAAAAATTAAATACCGAAGGAACAGTAACAAGTAGACATCACCTTGCCTTCAAGCAGAAAACCCTGAAGAGAAAGACATTTAGTTAAAGATGTCTCAATAAAATGAATTTGGCATTCTAATCCTGAAGCATTCACTAAAAGAACTTGATCCTTTACTTCTCTGCTCATATGGCCCCCAGCTTCTTGGGGTAGGGCAGAGTTTTTCGCTGATTTGTAAGACATAACACTTTCTTTTCTGTTTTCATGTCTACTAGCTTCTATCAACTGCAGAAAATGTGCCTTGGAAACCATCAATAAAATGTGCCTCCTTGGGCTGATCTTATGAACTTTATGAAACTCAAGACAACATACCAGTTAGCATGTTTATGGTCTTTTTCCAGAAACATATACAAAATTCATTATGTCTGACAGCTAGAATATTCAAATAAATGTCTCAAGTATCCTAGAAAAAGTCTCTTTTGTAACATCCTCTGTAACATTTTTATTCTACTTTTTTTATTTAGACTTTTCACTGACCTGTAGATGCAGTTTGATTCAAGTACATTGTTGGTTACATGCATCTCTTTCAATGTGATCTCAAAGTTTTCTTCATCACTTCAGTGCTGTTGTCAGCTGCCAAGTAGAGACCAAATGCCACTTCTCTGTAGCTGGAGTTCAAGCTGTCCATTCTCTAGATAATGAAGAAAAGGGTTAAAGGATTAATTTTAGCATACTACATTCAGATCCTGAATTTTCACTTCATTTGTTGCATTGAATATCATCAGAGCACATCATGTTCCAGTAAAGCTCCCATTGCACTCTGTAATGGTGTTGACAGCTGCTCAGATCTTACCTAACCCACTAGACCTCTAACACACATGTGTTTGGGGAACAACATTAAATTTTCTTTTCCCAGTTACTTTTTCCATGAAAAGAATGATTTGGGGTCAACAGTTTCCTCCATAAGCAAGACTTCTTTTCTGAGCAAATCTTTCCCGTAGTCTGATAGCACTGAATCAGCTTACTGTCTGTTCTTTTAATTAAATTTAAAATAAAACCAAAAAACACAAAAAAAAAAAAAGAAGCAAGAGAACATAAACACTTCAACATACAGTACCAGGTTTCTCACTCTCAAATTCCTTGGCATGAAAAAATTTACCTCAGACTGTGTTACTGATTATTTATACAGTAGTACATATAGGTGAGCCTAAGCAACCCTAAATATCTGTCAATTTATACCAATGTTTAACTTTTGGTAAGAAACAAAGCAGAGAAACATTTGATAAAAGTGGAAAATATCTTCAGGTTAAACCTGTTAAAGGCTTTTTGCATAAGGTCAAAATAGATGCAAAGTTTCATTGTATAAATTAAAATTGCTCTGAGCCAAGGGAAATAGGAGATGTCTTGCTGTTGCACCAGCAGCTGTGACAAAATCACTCTCCTCAGATGTAAGATGTACATCTCCCCCCTCAAGGTTACCTCAGATGTAAGATGCACAACTCCATCCCAAAGTTGCCCACCTCCAAGGTACAATTACCCCTCACTGGGCATGACGTGTGACTAGAGTCACTCAAGCTCCACCTAAACATAAAGAAATAGTATAAAAGTAGGTTAAGAGTGGGAGAACTTAGAGAAGATTTTATCATAACTTCTGGGATTGGTCAACAGGACAAATCTGTCTTCTCTGCCACAGGGATGCCTACTGGATAAGACCAAGAGGTATGCTGAATGATTACTGATTAGAGCTTCTCTGTATATTGCTTTGAATATGTTTTTGCAGTTAGATACTATCACTAGCAATCTTTGAACCTCAGCCTGTCATCATTTTATTAATAAAGAGTGTTACTCTGTAAATTATTAGTGTGAGTCCTTCAAGGGTGCTGGCAGTGGCTGGCAGCAGGTAACATACTTGAAAATAAGTGTGGAGAGCCAGGAGGGATCTCTGTTACTGTTGGTGTGTGTCCCTTAACAAATCAGTCGAACTTCTCTCTGATCCAGCAGATTGCTCTGTGGAGAGTCACCATAATGGGATACTGACAGACTGGTTCTTGGCTTTCCTGGGGCACTGACAGACTAATCAAACATAAAATGTTTGAGGAGATCTCGCCTTTTACATGACAAAGAGAGATGCTGACAATATATGCACCTAAACGTATTTGCACGCAGCATGAGCCAAAGAAGAATTTAGCTCTGTACTTTAAGCTTTTCCTCTTGTAGTCAGAAGAACTATTGGTGTTTGGCAGCAAGCCAGACATAAGCAGTGGGACTGTACAGAAGAGCTGGAGCCTAAAAGTCTCAGAGAGGACACATGGAATGGCTGAAAAGTAGAATTTGCTGCTAAAATAATATATCTCTGTACCAGTTTGCAGTTGCAGTGTAGTTAACTGTGGATACATAGAACTAGAGGTATTATCATGCCCAACAAGGTAACTGCCATTGTCAATTTGCTGCTCTTAACATTCCAAAGTAGTCACTCAGAATCGCAAAGATCACTGTAATCTCTAAAACGTAGGCTTTTAGAATAACATACATATAGTAAATTATGTATTGATATTTGTCCATGCATTCAGACACATGGATGTCACCCATAATTTTTCTAAAGTGACTGAAATGTTTGCAGTGAGTCTTTGCCAATTTTTAACCTCAGTGTGTCTCAACTTTTGCGGTTTTAAACCTTACCGCCTTCCTCTTTGAGACATTTTTCTATAAACTTCCAAATGTATGACAGAGGAGGAAAAAATAAACATGGAAAACTACAGACGTTACAGTAAGCTTTTCAGAGTGCTAGAGCAACAGCAGTCAGAGAATAAATGGAAGTTCCAACAGAGTCTGAACTTTAGTGCTTCTTTAACACTGCAGCACGCTCATTTCAATCATTAAGAGGAGATCTAAAATACAAAAAACTAAGGAAAAAATTCAATTGTTTTTAGGAATCCTCCTAAGCCAGTTTATATCATGAGGCTATTAAAATATTCCAGATATGAAACCATGTTTTCACAAATAATCTCAATTTTAGTTGAAATCATTTCAAGTACCTACTAAATTATAGCATTAAACTGAAATTAATTTCTTATTAATTTTGTATATAGGCAGAACTTTGTTTTCGTAAGGTTGCTTATGTATATGCTATCATATCCCTTAAATTCATGTGTTTCTCTATAAAGGAAAAATGTAGTAGTAATTTGATTAATACTTTATACTTATTTAGAAAGCTGTCATAATCTCTGATGTTTGGGATTTTTCTACCTCCATTTTTACTTAGTCATAATCTGACAAAAACTAAACAGGGTATCTTGTCTTACCATCACTCAGAAACATGGGCTTTTTAAAGCTTCTCTTTCAGACATGGTATAGAAATACATAGACTTCAAGACAGGATGTGACTATTACCACCCACTGGAATCCCACTAGGCTACAATCCTACATCAGTCCTTTAAATATCTCTTTTCATTTCCTATCTTTATTTTATTATAGTGACAGAAACACACCTTGCAAATAAAGTGCTACTGAATTGGTCACTGCATTGGTCTACAGAAACTAAGTGTAATAATAAGTTGTTCCAAATGTGAAGCTTCTTAAGTCTGATTTAGAGACCATTATGGAAACACCTAATCTACTTCCTTAATATATCACTAAGTAGACACTCTGTCAATAGATGAACAATAATTTACTGCTTGATTGTGTAAGGCCAGTGACATCCTAAATTTCCAAGCTGATGGGATCTGAATATTGCCGATTGTGTCACGTGGTCTTAACATTGGACAGAACTAAGCGATGGATTAATGTCCTAATTTTACAATGTAAGTGAAGGCTAATGTAACAAAAGGAGCAGGTAAATTACTCACAGAAAGTTATTCATGCACATAGTCAAAGAAGAAGGAATGAAATTCAGATGTCCTTGTGGTTTTTCTCCCAATACTACATCTATCTAGATAAAAATATTCTCTGCTTTTTCATCTCTAAGAAACTCAAATTCTCTCAAAGAAACTCAAATTATCTCAGGCTTTGCACTAACCTGGTTTCTGCTGTCACAGGACCGAGCTCCAATCCTTTGGCAGTAGAAAATCTGCTCACAAGCTACAGCTGTCTTATACACGTAAAAGATGTTCTCCAAGGTGCCAACACCTGGCCAGCATGGCCCTGAAATTGTATTGGCTGCACAAGACTTGTAGTTTGCTCAGCCAAGAGACAAAGCCATCCATCATTTCTCTAGGAGGAAGTTGAGTTCAGTTACTCTGTTTTGGAATTTATTTGCTTCTATTTATTCCTTCTTCATATTCAGAATGTTGTAATTCTGATACTAGTGCTTCAGTGATCTATCCTTCCTCATAAGCTCACATGCCTGTGCTTTTTGTGTTTAACTTCTTTTTTTTTTCCTGACTGTTTTATGATGGCTTTTGAAAAATTCAGACTAAAGTAAAGAAATAATCATTACTGCTTAGAGCAAAGGAAGAGCTCAAACACAGAACATTGCCAGACTCACTGCAGTGGTTTGCCTTCTGCTTTTTGTATTTATTCACAGAATTCAGGCTACTTCAGCTTTTTGTTTTGTCACTGATCTTTTGTCTTGTCTTTTCTGCAGGTGTTGCATTCCTTCTTCTCTCCGTAATCTTCCAACCTTTATTCTATTTATCCTTTAAAAGCTTGCTTAGTAAACAAAATTAAATTTAAAATTAAATATTTTAATTTTTTTTAATTATGCTTCTACAGAAATGTAGTTATTATAGCCCAGAACTGCCCTTGTGCACCTCTATGAAATGCTTCACTTAGGAACAGCCTCTTCAGAAAATCTTTGTATAGCCAAAAAGCCGAAAGAGGCCCTTTGAGAGCCCATCAATGATGTCATTTGCTCTCTGGAGGTACTTCACTTTCTGTTTACCACAGGGAGAATGGTGATGGTGATTGTGCAGTAACAGTGCTTCTGATGATGCCTTAGCCAGCTGGGAGGAATCTGGTCTCATTTATAGGTCAATGACAGGTTGAGAGATAAAGGGATAAGTAATGTTGTTTTTAAAGAGTATCTCACTTCTGATACCCTCACTAGTCCCCTGCAATGTAGCAGCAGAATTCTCATAAGCCAGTTTAACCAGCTGAGCAGAAATTTGCCTGGGTGTGCTTCCCTCATGCCCTCCATGTGTATGGAATGAAACCAGCCCTAAAAAGCAATCAAACCTCTGTTTCTCAAAAAATATAAGCTGACAGAGCACGTTTGTTTCTTGTTACTAAATACAGAGATTAAAGTGGAAAAAAAGTGAACTTGGGTACTTTTCAAATACAATTGCACAATGACAGTAGCAGCCATACAGCATTTCTTCAGAGAGTGAACACTTACTTGCATTCTAATGGAAAGCGTTATGTATGTAATATATGTAACATTGCCATCTAGTGATGTCAGCTGCAACAACGTGCTTGAGCAACTCCCAGATGTACGCACAGCCACCCCCAGTCACAATAACCTTCTTCCTTCTTCCTGGTCTTCATGATTTATTATTTGGCACTCATATTTATTATACCTTCTCCTGCATTTAAATTGGAGGAACATTTTAAATGGGCATCTAATACAATTTAAAGGACTGTCTGTAAATGAATAAGTTAGTCAAGGAGTCTAGGAATAAGCTCACATTACTTCTAAAAATCTGAAAAGGTATGTTCTTCTAGATTTCTGGTTGTATGTTACTATATCTTCTTGTCATGGTTTACAAATACTATTCTTCAATTTATTAGTCCTGCTAAAACCACACTGCCTCTTGTTCCTCCCTCCTCCTCCAACTGGAAGCACAAAAGGCAAAGATCATGAACTGAGATAAAAACAATTTACTGGAAACAGCAAAGAGATAAGAAAATGAACAGTAAAAGCAACAAATTAATAACAAAAGGTATAAGATGAAACAATTTACACAGAAAGCCTGTTACAAATGCCAACTGGCTCTTCCCCACTGTCTTCTCCCTGCTGCAAGGAGCACCCTCTTCCCGAGAAGTGAAAGCCCCTTACCCCTGCCCCTGGAAATGATGTGAGGTGGAATAGACCCATCTGCAAGCCACATCCCTTAATCCATGCCCCTAAAGCCATGCCCCCTCCCAGACACTGAAAAAAATTAGCTCTGTCCTGGCCAGAAACAGAGCACCACTAGAGGTATTTTCACTAAAAGTTCTGTTTTCTCCAAAATCAGCTTCTGGAAAGCTTTCCAGCTCATACTTAAGAAATGAAAAAATTAATGACTCAAATAAACCCAAATATTGGGCAGTAGTGGCCCTGATGTAAACTGGCATAAACAAGGGATATGCAACCTAAACAAGGGATATGCAACCTCTTCATACACATGGAAATAATCTCTTGAAGGGTACTTAATTGCATGGTTAAAATGAAGTTGAGCTTGGGATAAGTGTAGGTTATATGAGATCAAATACATCTTCCATTTTCTGCACCTTAGATGAGATGCCTAATTTTAGACCAACAATTTAAGATGAGCTCATTGCCACATAGGAAGTTATATCAATGTAGGCATTCAGAAAGCACAACAGATCTAATCTTCCTTAATGGTCCACCTCAGCACTCAATCTATTCAACTGTTTGGATGGCTTCCTTACTTTCCCAAAGTAGAGGGCTTTCCAGCATAGAAGGGACTATGCAATAGCTCTGTTTCTCACACTCAGCTCAGTGGTACTCATCGGATAGACGACATTCTGGGGAAGTGTGCACATGCCATAAAGACATAATTGATACATCTATGCCATCATAACAACATATCTGCTCTTGTGGTGCACTAAAATAGACTGAGAAAAGACTGGGAAATATTAGGGTAATTTATTAATATATCCACTGACTCTGTAGGCCCAACTACGACAACTTGATGCATACAGGTGAAAGTATTTGTTCTACTTTTACATAGGATAATTGAGAAAAAGCCTCAAACTTTGATGATGCATTAATTATGTGCTGAACTGAAGGTCACCTCAAGTAATTTTCATCCAAGTGATTTTGGCTTATTTGGTTAGATTAATATTTACCTACAGTTTTTTGGGGGGTTTTTTTGTCTTCCCTCTTTCTTACTGCTCTGAAAAATACCAAAAATGCCTTGGAATTTTTTATATATCTACAATTTTGAATAATTTTGGATTTTTGAATAACTGGAAAATTAATTACAATAGCTGCAGGAAGCTACAAACTCTTACAATCTGTCATTGTCTTAAATGTACAGTGTGAGTGCATTGCCTTACTCCAAAATGTTTCTTTTCCCTCAGAATACCAGAATACTAGTTACAGAGCTTTAATTTTATGTTTAAAGAAAGCTTTTATATAAAAATGTACAGTTTCATAAGCTACAACACTTGTGAAGAGCTACCAACTTGAACTTATTCAAGAATTGTAGTGCCTGAAAGGATAAATATAACATTTGGTTTGATTTTCCTTATGACTTACAGGAATATTTTATGGAAGGTATTCAAAATGCCAGCTATACTTATGTTCCTATAGAAAAATATGAGCATTTCCTTTTGTATTGGCTTTAAGCTTTTCATAGAAAGAAAAAATTAACTAGTCACAATCAGAGACTTTTTTTTGAAAAGGCAAGTACATATTTGCCTGATAGGGAAAAAGCACTGGGAGTTGATCTTGAAACTTTATATTACATTTATTTCCATCAAAAATTGTACCATGTGTTAAAACACAAAAAATATAAAATTGCACCCTAAATATATATGCAATTTTTTAATCGCAAAAAATTAGGTGCTGAAATTTCTATACATTGTGCGTTGCTACACAAATGAATGAAGTGAAATTAAAATAAATTTATAATAAGGGGCACAAAAATGTAAATGGGCACATTTCCCTGTAATCTTTTCTGAAAAATGCTCCTGGAACCATTTAAGGTAGTGATAACTTTTAGCTAAAGCAGCGAGTTTATATTCAAGCAATGTTATCATTTTTCAAGGAAGAGAATTATATATTCTGGAAATTGGAGTGAATGCACAAAATTTGACAGTGATGTAAATTATCAAGCCAATGTCCAGAGGGATCATGCTGTAAATAGGAATAATATCTTTAATTCAATGCTCACTGGTATCATAGCCTGCCTCTAAACCAGCTGAAATTGGAAATTTTGCAGAACAAAAAGAAAGGTTTAACTCTAGTCTCAAAAAAAGGCTTGTTTGTCCTCCACAATACAGGATCTGCCTTCCTCCAAGACATAAGCTTCTAGTGAATGAAACACAAAAATGAAGAACAAGTCTCAGAAACTTCATAGTGAAAGAAATTAGTTTAAACCTCTCTCCTGCCTTACCTGTGGATAACCTTCTCCATCCAATGCCTCTTTTCAGCTACATGGATGGATTCTTTATCTTCTAAACACTTTTCCTTTCTTCTAATGAATGCACTTTCTTTCCTGTGTGAGAGAGTGGTTTTGGCACAGTCTGCTGAGGACAGCTGGCAGGATCTGTGGAGTAGATACTGCAGCCCATGGAGGTGTTTCCACCTGCTGATCATGACTAATGGAGAATTTCCAAAGGTTGGACAAAGAGGTAGGAACCCAAACCCGTGAGTAGAAGTCATTTTCCTTAATAATGTCCTGGATTCATTCAGGATGTATTTTACAATTGAGTAGTGATGTAATTTTAGTCTATCTATCTACATTTACCTACATGTGGGGTTATTCTTGTTCATTTATTGCAGAAACCCTTTGAGGCCTCAGTCAAAACCAAGTCCTGCTCATATTGGGCATGACAGCAGTAAACACTGTGAATGCAAATGTTGGCACAAAGACCTCCAGCAGGCTAAGGAAAAGCAGCACTACTATGAGAATTTCACAGAACAAAAACTGAGAAATTAAGTGCCTTGGTGTAGGCCTGCAGGAATCCTGTAGAAGACAGCTTGTCCCTGAAGAGCACATCACTATGAAATCTCTGCAAAGATGAAGCACAGGCAGCTGACTGCACACTTAGAGATGTTCCATGAATATGTTGTTAGAATAGCTAGCTAAACAATGATAGTGTAAAAAAAACAAAGTTTTTATCGGCTGTATATGAAATATTAATAAGTACAAAAAGAAAAACAAGAAGAAAAACAAGATGGTTACTTCAAATAGTAAGTAGTTTAATCCAGAAAGACCCTGACATAAATCCTTTCCTGTAAAATTTCTGATATACACTGGAAATCAAGCTTTGTATGAAGACAGTACTATACATGTTACCATAATAAATACCCACAGCAAGGAATATTTATCATGCTGTAGTTTTAACAATCCAGAAGACACTACGTATCAGTGTTTGCAGTGTCATTACTACAATTCATGTATAACTACAGGCATTACAAATAATGTTTTTCAAAGAATAGTTCTTTAAAAATGTTACTGATTAAGGTAAGAATATTGTGTTCCTCAGAATAGAAGATTTTTGTGAAGTAAATTATCTTTTAGAAGGAAAGTTAATGTCTTAAAAATGAAATTATTGCAAAGGCAGAAGTGAGAGAGTTTGCCAGTTTCAAAGATAGAGATGGACAGCATCCAAAACACAGCAGTCCCGAAGATGCTTCTGTTTACCATTTGGAAGTATACAGTAACATGCAAATTCAGAACAAACAGATTCTATGGATGATTAATGTTCTATCTTTATGTATATCAGCTCTTCATTTTGCAAGGGGATGGCCAGGTGAACAGGAAATACTATTGAGTGCTTCTCTGGCTGTCTGCCATGCTCCAAATGATGTAATAAAATTACACCAACACTTGAGAGATTGTCTTAAAAGTAAAAAAGAATGTTTTAAGCTGGGAATCTGAACACTATAAGTTTGTCTTAAGAAATCAAATACATCTAGAAGTTACTGCTTTATTTTAATACAAATATTCTGAGCTTTGACTTACTTTCCATAATATGGGTTTCTATTATCTGTATAAATATTTTAATATCCTTACTTACCCTTACACAGTGAAAGCTATTTACACATTTTAAAAAGTTTCAAAAACAGGTGTTTCTGTGCTGAAAATATTACTGTGTGGTGTTTTGACTAAATTATTAAATTTTTCAATTGTGATTTAATTTAAAAATAAGTAAGAAGTTAATAGAAAGCATTGAAAGGATAATAAATATTAGATCCTATTCTTGATTTCTACCATTATAAATCTGATAAAATTATTGAAGTAATGAATGCACCCATTCAATATCATCTAGCCGCAAAAAAAATTCTTAAATCTGTAATGCTCAAGGATGTTGGGAGAAAAAAGCTCATCAGTTTTTAGGTGCAAAATAGCTACCTTTGGTTCTTAAAGCAAAAAGAAAGGTAATTTCTCAGATTATCTCATACAAAGGATTATTGCAGAAAAATGGTCTAATCAGTCCCCTCAAAAGTTCCATTACAGAGGAAATTCATCACCATCAATGACTATGTTCAAGGCACACGATGCTGTCTACTCATTTTTTGATCCACATCTACTATCCAAGAAAAGCACCTTAGCTATAGAAAATGTTTGATGACATAAAAGTTAGGCTGCAGATCCTGGCGTCCCTCAAATCAGAATTTCAAGATACAGCAGGGAGTTTTCACATCATCAAATTGATATCTCTGCAGTTTGTTATATTAGAGTCTTCCTCTGTTGAAGCAGCCTTGTGGGATTCTGTGGGATTTTTGTGTTTCACTGATACACTTACACTCCATAACAAAATTTGTAAAAATGAAAATCAGAAGAGATGTATGTGTTTGTCAAATAATTGGTAATGTCACTTTTCTGGGAATTTAAAAATCAAGCAGGGTCCTAAATGTGTGCTGATACTACTGATATCTTCTTTAAATGGATTTTAATAAATAATTGTTGTATAGATAATTCACATAAGGAATGAAATCTATTTCACATTGTCATTATTTTCCTATCAAGAGCCAGAAGAGCTTCGTACTTGTCAGCCAAGTAAAAACCTAGACTATAAACACATGGGAAGCATAATCATGTGGATATGACTCTTCCACACAGCAAGTGAAATTACAATTTAGAACTTTACAGACATTAAGAATGTCACGATTTTCTTTGTAGTAGTAGAGCACATTACTTAAAAAATCCCTCTTGCCCATATAACTCTGTAAAGCTGTTCAGTGGTACACTGCAATGTACAGTTCTGCGATTCTTTGTCCCTTTTAATGAAATAACACATTTGATTGTAAGCTCTTTAGCCTAGCAAAGCTCTCAAACAACCTATGCCCATGCACAAATGATGGGATTAGCTCTGAGCAGCATGAGAACCCCAAATGGCCAGATGCCATAATTGACTGAATTGCTCTCACGCTGGTGAAAAGCAGAGAGCTGAGAGTCACATGGGCATTTCAGTAACACCATAACCTGTAGCTCTGGGAAGTGGTGGTTTTATCGTGAGTGATAACATTGTTTCTATTGTTCTGAGCAGCACATTCATTCCCTGTTGTACATCTTACACAGTACTCGTCTCACTCTGAAAGTGCCAGCAGCCAGAAGACAATGAGCAGGGATTAATGGTATGGAGGCAGGTGGGCTGTATGAACAAAAAATTGCATCACTGGTGAAGAGACCTGAAATGCTAGAGCTGCATGTATGCAATCCTCATTTCTTCTTGCTCCTTTAACAACATAACTCTAAGGGATGGTTTAGCTGAGAAAACTTACCTGAGCTAAAAGAAAAAGGAGGCAGGTACCCCAGAGTGAACAGCTTTAATAGTTATGGACAACAAGGATAACTAAGGTTAGACCCTCACCAAGACACTTAGCAGGATCTTATGTTATATACATTGCTAATGCAGAAATTGCCCTTTTCCAATATTATTGTTTCTCTTCATTCATCTGTCCTCTATCCCCTTAAATTTCGTCTCACATAAATCCTTGGACTCAGTATTTGCAAATGGAAAAAGATTAACACATTTTAAATATGTTCTTTTTATCAGGTTTGAAGAGTGGCTGGAAGAACTCATCTGACTTTTCTGGACTAATGAAATAAGAAATGGTTATTTCCAGAAGCAATATCACACCACCTAATATTAATATATCTTGTCAGTAATATCCCTTTCTGTTTAATACAGAAACAGCTACGTCTTCTGCAGAGGTCAGGATATTTTCAACCTCTCTGTAGATTGTCTAAATGAAGAAGATGTGCTGATAGAGAATTGGTTGCATTTCTGGAGATGAACTGATGAGGTAGTCTGTGCTTTTTTCCTAGCCCACACATGGGTTGCCATCATTCCATGCATATTTTGTCTTCTTAGTAGTGGAGGAAAAGAGTGGACCTGGCAGATGCTTCAGCCTAAATTTAAAGACAGTGTAAGAATTAATACTTTCACCTGAATTGAAAGATTCAGAGATTTTAAGTACCTGTCAAAACATTGTCAAAGCCTGCGGATGGACAAGGTTCAGTACCTTTACATCTGTACTTTTATAAAGCCTCCCTCTCTGTGAGATATACATACATATTTTGAGTTTGGGCAGCAGTTTATGTCCTGGCTGCTGTCTCCAGAACATGTAAATAATGAGTGTATGGAGCAAGAGGTCTGAGGTAACAGATGTAACAGATAACTTCTCTGATCTGCTGATTCATGTATTTTAAGTACAAAAGGTATCATAATGATGATCTAGTCTATCCTCTTAAATTATGCAGGGCAAGGAGATACAGTGGGCAATTTCTGTATTAATAATCTCTGTTTGACTTACACCATATTTTTAAGAAAGTTATCCAATCTTAGTTCTTCACATAATGAAGAACCCACCTCATCCCTCGCTGAGTTTTCCCAGTGATTAATTACTCTCACTGTTAAAATTTCTGATTTATTTCTAGTTCAAATTTGTCTAGCCTCATCTACTAACCACTGGATCTCATTACACCTTTCCCTATTAGATTAAAAACGCATTTACTACCAGGAATGTCTTTCCTGTACAGTTACTTAAATAGCATAATCAAATCACCTTTTAACCTTCTCTTGGGTAAACTAAATAGATTGAGTTCAATTAACAAGCCTCCATCCTGCCTTCAGGGAAAAGGAGCAGTGGTACTCTTGGGAAGGTTTTCATAATATACACCACATTAATTCACCAGATTTTTTTTTTCCGAAAGCATTCTGGACAGCTGTATGTGCTTTTTTATTTATTACTGACTTCCAGCAGAAACAGCAATAAAATGTCTCTTTTCTTTCCTGAGCGCCACAAAAGCACTTAAGTGTGCTGATGCTGGTTGTTCCCAAAGATAACTTTATTCAGTCATCTTCAGGAGCAGAATTTGTTTGTCAATGCAAGTTGGACACCTGAGATCCAGATGTTATTCAAGGAGAGATCTCAACATGTAGAACTGGGATTCAAAGACACAAGCAAGATGAGTAGGAAGACAGACAATAAAGTGACACGTTTCTAAGAGTTGGCTTCTAGCAGATTTGTAAACTTATTGGAGACTGGGATTCTTAGTCTGTAGCCTCTTCCGGATTTAAACAAAAAAGTCATCCACTTAGAGAAAGTCTTTGAAATATATAAAACTAAATCTGACATCCAAAAAAAATGGAAGAAAATAAAAAGAGATTTAATCTTCTACCCTGGAGAAAAAGGCAACATCCATTCTACTCTAAAAAGGATGAAGCTAAATATTCAAACTTCACAGAGACAGAAAAAACAAAATTCAGCATGTGCATGAGTGATGAAGCCACTCATCTGGGAAAGAACAGTCAACGCCTTGTTTATGAATGCTGTTCAATACAGGTTTAATACAAAATGCTTTAGCAGGCCCAGAAGCAGGGACTCCTCTCAGAGCTGACTGCATTTATTAAGAGATTACATAGTATTTCTCCTCATTTGATTATGTGTTTTCCTAGTGATCATATATATATAATATTATAAAATGCAATTTTATAATTGCATATTTACAAATTATAATTTATTAAACATAAATATAGAAATCTCACTGCAAATTCCACCACATCCTACTTCAACCACATCAAGTTCTTCTGTGAATTTGGGCCATGTGTTTTAAAGCCAAAGACAGGCATTTTTCCAGCATCTGTCATTTATTTTATTGTGGTATTGAATTTCTGTTCATCAATGTAGCAGTGAGTACTTTTACCTCTAAGTGAGTGCAATGAAAATCAAGGTTGCTTATCTAGTTGAAACTGAAGTTAAAAACTCTTTAATTATTTTGAAGTATATGTTTGTCCATACAAACTTTGTAAAGCATATATGGTGTGTGGCATCCCCTTCAGCACCTCTAAAAGCCATAAGGATGCTTAATTCCTAGTAAAACACTATCAAAACTTCTTTCACAATGGTAAGAAACAAACACAAATAATTCAAGTCTAAATGGTGCAATTATTTTCTATTTAACAATTTTGTGACTTTTTCCTTAAAAGTTTCTAGTTACATAAGTCTTCTGATAACGCTGAAATCAAAATGTTTTACTATGTTTAGAAAATCTAATAGACCAAGTCTGTCTCTAATTATTTATTTGTATATCTACCTGCTATCCACATAATGTGGCTGCCGACCACAAAATAAAGACATTTTATTTGTTTTCAAAGAACACAAATATGAAATTTTTTTTTAAAGTTTTATTTTTCCAAACTCCAATTGATTTTGTATTTACTATTTGTAGCAAGCATTTTTATTTGTTTTGTCATCTCTGTATATTGTAAAAGTGGTGCTTTTCCAAATGTGTAGTTGACACCACTCTTCCATTAAGATTATAGCTGATGATACAAAACTTTGATGTTCCAGCATGTGGAAGGAGAAGCCAGTGGATGTCTAGCAGGCATGAAGAATGTGCTCCGAGTCTCTGTACTGCATGAGCCACCACAGCAAGGGGAGAATGGCAGAGAACATCAGTGTGTTGCTGATGTTTGTACCATGAAGTTGAACACAGATGGCAGACGGAAGTCACTGTCATTCTGAAACATGCAGGCATCACACATAGACTGACTGAGTGTTCATGAAGATTCTATGGTGATGGATGAGATCTTGCAGAATTATGGAATAATATTTTCTCTGACTGTAATGTTCCTAACTCTGTCCAAGGGACTACACTTCGATATGTGCACCAGACGCACTGGAACATTTGGACATGTCATTCTTTCCAAAGACCACTGTGCTTTTCAGGAGTTGCAAGGGGCAGGCAGCTTGTGGGAACCCGACTGCCTATTAATTTGTACATAGTGCATTACAAAGGATTTGCATGTGCTGAAACATGGCACAGCTGGGTTCAGATAGCTAAACAGCTAGCCTCCATCTACTTCTGCACCCCAAAATGCTTGAGATGCCATCTCTCTGTGTTTCAAGAAAAGTTTGTGCTGAAATACATATATGACCTCTCTTGTGTGTGACAGTCAGGATGGTTCCACCAGGGAGATCATAATGGGAGCACCAGAGATCTTCAGTACAGTGATTCTGACAGTGATTACAGACTATAAGATCTTTTGCAGTTTTTTTTCATGGTGCAGACAGTGGCCACTGAGAAGGGGTCTCAGGCTAGTAGCTGTGGCAACACTGTCCACAGTATGAAAACTCACGATTTTGTGCAGTCATCACTGACCAAAAAATAGCAGCTGTATTTTTTACTGCACAGATATTTGGTGAAACTGTTCCCACCCCAGTTTTTTCTTCACTTCCTATGGAGAAGGTTAATTCCTATTTTCATAGCTTAGACACTACAGCCGACATACTGTTTTCACCAATATTATTGCCAGGGTATATATAGAAAAGGTACTCATATACAAGTAGAAATAACTTCATTTCTTTGAAAGTATAGGCCACATATATAGTCTTTATACTGATTTTTTCTAGTGCACAAAGTCAATCTACAAAGCCTAAACCTAGGCACTTGTTCTATACTTTTTTCCTGTCAGAGAGGCAGTAGACCCCTAAGTTCAAGTGTGTTTTTAATGGAAGAACTTAATGAAAAAATATTTCCTAAGAGTATTACAGTCATTTGTCTAAATGTCACAAATGTTCCACAGATTGTATAGTCAACTTCTTCAGGGAGGAAAAAGTAGATTGCCTTTTTGGATTATCATTTTGCCCTTTCTCTAAGATGCTCACATTAAGATGAATTAAATGATTGCCTAAGAAAGCCCTTTGAAGCTTAGTGGAAGCAAGCATCTTCTAAGCAATTATTTAATTCACAATCTCTCTCCTTCTATACTATAACTTTAATTATTCCTGTTATGATATTCAACAGTAATGGATTCAATTAGATAACTGGATGACCATGTCTTGTAAGTAATTATGAATGTTTTCAGCTAAGACAACCAGTGTGCCAACTTTTTAAAAGTGAATGAAAAGGTGTCTGGCAGATTAATTCTCATGTACAAACTCTTGCCCTGAAATCTTCAATTGCAATATTTATTTGGAATGTTCACACATTGACAATTGCCCCAACAGTTTCCCTGTTATACTTCAGATTATTTTCTTCCCATACCTTATTTCACACTCTTTTTTTGTAAATGCTTTGCAACATACAGTGCCTGTACTAGTAAATGTGCTAAGCTATCAGTGAGTAAATGACTTTGGAAATTAGTTGGAGGTTAATTCTTTGCCTCATTGGCCCCCCAAAGTAGTCAAACTGTAATTGATTTTGATGGCATTCACAAAGTGCCTTGGCCTGTTGAATAATGAAGGAGCACTTACAGAGACGGCCACTGAATATAGCAACAATTATGCAGGGTATCAATGAGACATCATTAAAAGTTTAATGCTTCCGCACTTAACCAACTTTGCCCTACCTTTAACAGCTTTGTTGCTTTAGGAAATCTCCAAAGTTTCAAGTGTCAGTGTGTTGTACATGTTTTACATCCATCAATTCAGAGAAATGTTCGCTCAGGGTAAGCATGTCTAGTCCTGACATATTTAAGGAGCTGTTAAAGCATAAAAGAAAAATGATAGACAATTACTGATGCTGGGAAAATGTCAGACCCTTCATGTATGTGCTGAATGGAGCATTTGTCACTCACATGGTCACAGTGCCCTAAGGACAGCATCATCTTACTCTATTTTTGATTACTCACAGGTGACATAAGAAATGTCAGATTATTTTTCAGTCATAACAGATTCAGCCAATCAGCTATGAAGTAATTAGTCTTCGGGATTTTTCGTTCATTTATTTTCGCAATTTTTTTTTATGATTGAAAGTGGTGATTACACCCATGTTTTAACAGTAATTTATTGAACTTTGTAAGTTTGTGTTAAATAACTACTGAAGTAGAAGTTGTGAGGAGTTTAAGAAGCTAATGAACCTGCCCTTCACAGTCATGATTTGTACACACTTGCTAGCCACCTCAGTCAATGTCTGAGGAAAAATGCCTAATGTACTTACCTTGCAGGCAGTCTACTAAGCAGTAATGAACAGGCACAGGACACTAAGGTCACACTGGTATATAAAAATATCACATAATGTAGGATGAGGAGGATTTTTGAAGGCAACTATAATATCATTCCTCTAAAAAGAGTTTTACTATGGATCATTAAAGTTTTGGGATAGTAGCTCTGCGTCTGAATCCTGAACAATCAGCCCCGCTTACTTCAAGAACCCTGGCAATATCACCCCACTTACAGTAAAAAATGGGGTAGAGGTCATGTTTCCTGACATTAGCATGGAATCTGGGATCTCTGTGATTTAAGCAAGGACTCACCTTTTTCAGATTAGGTCTGGAGAGCTCTCTTCAGTGTTTCTACTATACATCCTCTCAAAAGCCAGGCCTTACCTGCACTTTTAGACACACTTAAAAAGTATAGATCTTGGCACTTACCACTTAGAAGTTACTCCAAGATGTGTTTCTTCTTTAAAGAAAAGTACTTGATCAAGCTTTATCTATGTGTGCCTTGTAAAATTATGATCCAATTTTCAACATACTCCCTTTTAAAAATATCTTCAAATCCTATAAAAACATGGAATACACCTCTTCTACTAATAAAGAAGGAGAACCAAGCTGGATCCTGAAACCAAGCAACATGTCATGACTTAAACATGATCTAAAAATGTCTAGATCTAATACCTACTACTGCAAACATGTCTTGGTGAGAGCCAGCTGGAGTGTGTAGAGTACCAAGGAATGGATTAATGAATGAGCCTTGTTAACCACTGAGTGTGAATTCTTGAATTCCATTGCTGAGTGTTCTCTCTGGCCTTGTTTCACAGATATATGTGCGAACTCTATCTCTGAGCATTCAAAAGGTATTTCTGAATACAACCATTCAAAAGTATTTCTCACTTGAATGAGCTTGCAAAACCAGTAGCTTAGTCTCCAAGAAGAACTTTTATTTGGCTCTTTGATATTACCTTGAGAACATTTAATGTGATCTTCCTTCTTTAAGTGCTGCACACAGGCCTTTTTCTCTCTTAATATGCTTAAATTTTTAACTTTGTGTTTGTCATAGTGTGAATTTGAAACTGAATGAAACATTTTATAAACCTGGAGGAAGCCTTTTTGTTCTGCAAGATTTCCATGTCCATACCAAAAAAAAAAAAAAAAGTACAATAGATAGTGGGTGAAACAGGGAATATTAGTGGGGAAATAACCTATTTTTAAGTTGTTGTCTATCAGGTGGAGATGTGTTCTGTACCTGCCTTTGACATCAAGTTCATGAATGTTTCTCCACTCAGCTCCAAATTTCTGCAGATTCTTCTTTTTCTGACTCCTGTAGCTAAGGCACTTGGGTGCTGGTTTGCAAACATATCAAGCACATTTAAATCCATCTGGCATAAAAAACCATAATCTCAATAAAAACTCATCCCTGTTCTTTATACAGCAGGTAATCATATTACCAAAACTCATAGCAGGAAAATGAATTAGGTAGATCCTCTTCTTTCTGTTCCTTAGCCTTTTATTTCAACTTTCCAGTTGCTGAAAGATTTTTCTCTATGCAAGAAAATCTGCAAAAAACTTTATTTTTATATTGGCTAAAATATTACTGCTGAATGCCTGTTGGAATTTAGTTTTTGTGAACTCTCACTGTATTATGAGAAAGGTCTCAAATTATATTTCCTCTTTTTAACAATATTTCTCCAATACTTTATTCTGAATGTATGACATATTTTAACCCCTGCTGGCAGCAAAGTACCAAGCAGCCACTCACTTCTCCCCATCCCTTCTCCCTCTTGGTAGAATCAAAATTGAAAAAAGGTAAAACCCACACACTGAGTTAAGAACAGTTTCATAACCAAAATAAAGCAAGAGATATTACTAATAATAGACTGAAAAATCCTCAGCTTAATTCAGGCACTACTTAACAAGAATTAAAACATCAGTGTATTATCAATATTATTCTCACACTATATCCAAAACACAGCACTGTACCAGCTACTGAGAAGAAATTGAGTCTGTCTGAGATGAAACCAGGACAGTGTGTTCTTCTGCTAAATGAATACTTGTCTCTTCTCTTTCAGATGAAGACCCTGTCTCCCAGTCTATAGCAGTAAGTTTCCCTTCTCTTAGTCTTTCTTTTTACTGGTGAATGTAAATTCTTTGGTGCATCATTCTCCATATTTATTGCAGACATAGCTCAGGTGCTCAATCCAGCCTTGCAATCCACTTAGTCAAATGTCTAATTTTAGGTCTTTGCTGATCATCCCAAATTTTGTGTCCCTTTTTTCATAAACTTCACAAGTGCTCCAACCTTTTGACACCTTAGAGTCTTTAATAACTTTTAGCCTATAAACTTGCCAAAGAGTTTTTGAAAATCCAAATATATTATGTACATGGTTCCTCTTTGTTTATGTTCTGCGACACTTTTGAAGAACTCCAGCAGATGAGTGAGGCAGGATTTCTTTCCTCAGCTGTGATGCCGATTTTCCCAGACACAATTTTACTCACCCATTCTGCTACGATAATCTTTATAATAGACTATGTCATCTAACCAGAGGCAGAAGTCAGACTTATCAGGATGTAGTGTTTAAGATTTCCTCTAGAGTGGGTTCTGTGGCTGGGAGTTATGCTGGCAGCTCACCAATATGCTGACACAGTTTCTGCTCGTGATGACAGGTTACATTCTTGACAAACTGCTCTGCAATTTCACATATGAACACTGTCCTAGTGAATATTATCCAATCCTGCTGATTTGCTAAGATCTTACACAAAAATCTGTTTGGTCTCATACTTTCTGCATATTTATTTCAAATTAACCTAACTCCTCTAATCTGTTACAAAAAAAGTGCATCAGGTGTGGGATTCTCCCCAGATTGCTTTACCAGTAAAGGCAAAAAGCAAAGAATTTGCTGAGCTGCCTTTTTTGTGATACTATCAGCTCTGACAACAGCCTGGGGTTGTTGTTGATTATTCTGTATGTGAGTCAGTCTATAGTAATGGGTCTCTTATCTATGTAACAACCTGCAGAATTTAAGTCATCAATTAATCATCTTTTCTTATATTTACTTTATCAATCACTTATTCACAGCCTAGTAGAATTTAATTTCAGAAATACATCTGTGACTACCTCCATCTGCTGTGGAAGACAAACAATTTGTTTATACTCTTTCTCATAAAAGCCTGTGATATATTTAATATAGAAAATTCTGGCACGTGATTAACATTTGGTACTGTAGGATACTGGTTTTGTTTTGTAAGTGGTGTCTTATCTTAAATTTAGTGCAGTGGACCATTTATTTCTAAGTCTTTCTAACAGGTCAATTTCATTCTTCCACAGAGACATATAAACATTGAAGACAAGTTTAGAGGAGTGTAATTTTTCATATATTGCTGTCTTCATCCCTAAATTCTCTTTTAAAAAATTTTATGTCTGCAACTTTTTCAACTAAAATAATTTCAAATTATTGCTCAGTGTTAAAGCTGAATATTTGGAATGGTTAACAATATTTTACATAGATCAAATAAAAAGCTATTTTATCCATCATAGAGGGGAAAGTGGCAGGGACATAAATCAGTAGAATATCAGTGATTTTCTTTTCTTTTTTTCTGTCATAATTCATCTGCTATTCCTAGTTAATCATAAAAAGGCAAACAGAATATGTTAGAGTCACACTTGAAAATGTGTTTAATTAGAGCAGTCATGTCACAACATAGCTTACATTGTTTTCTTTCTGATGTCTGCTATCTCAGTTCGACTAGTAATGCATACTTAGTTAAGGAGCTTTTAATTTCAGTTATTAATATAATCTGCCATAATTGAATTCCAAAATACTGGGTTGTGGGTCTACTTACAAAACAGTGTATGTTTGAAAACAATATCTTCTCTTGCCCTACAGGTCAGATCTTTTCTTTCTCCAGAAGAAATAAATTCCTGTAATAGTACTGAAGTTGTATAATGACATATTTAATTTGTGCGAGGGAAAATCAGGATAGTACTTTTTAAAAGTTAGGATGGCTCTCAGCCTACTGATGGTCTGTCATCAAGTGCTGAAAATTCACTTAAAATTTGCTAAAAAATTTACATTCTTTTGTTGCCTCAGCTAGCTCTACTGAAGAAAATAAAAAGAATGTATTATGGCATATTTAGATACGTTCATTTGGAGATGGGACATTCACAAAAGTTCTCTGCCTTTACACAGATACATTTATTAAGTTATAGCTCTACAATTAAAGAATCGGTAGGACCTGCATTGCAGAGATTTTGCAGTGGCAATGTCACCCCTAGGAGAATCTGGGGCCTTCCATGTCCCCAAACATATGATTGTTTATGAGGTTAAGCGAAGTTATTGGTTTTGACATATGTAAGATCAAGGACCCCTCAGTTTTAGTAAGATACTGAAGTATCTCTCTGTCTCGGTATGTAGAAAATTTCTTTCACAGATGTTTACTAACAAATTCCCTTATGAGACAAATGTAACAAAAATTATGCTAAATTATACTTGACTCATATAACACTCATGACCCATACTGGGACAAAATGAAGGTTGCTGTAGTTCAGGTGTGTACCTCTTAGTAAAGCTGTGAATAAGGACAGCCTTCTACCTTCTGCGGGCTTTAGCCAGGCTGGTTTGCTTAAATCTTGAGGGAGAGAGACTGAGAAGTAACCTTATATCTAATGAAGACTGCTAACTGCCTGGTCACTAAGGAAAGAAGATTATTTGCAGTTGTTCTTCGTACTCTGCTGTTTAAAATTTTATATTGTTTAAAATTTTATATGGTTGAAAAATGAGGATGGGGGGCGTAGTAAAAGATTAGTCTTGAGTCCTAAGACCTGAATCTCTTTCCACAAACTGGAAACTGGATCCACCTTTTTAAGGAAAAGGGGAAAGAGCACTTCAAAGTCTACTCATCACCCTCTTTCAATAATTGCTAGTTTATGTCTCTCATTTGCGCATCTCCATCCATTCATAAAGCAATGAAATCCCTTTTCTCCTTTTCCACACTGTGAGGGAGTGAATCCTCATGGCCTCTTCTTGGTGACATTGTTTGGAACAGATAATGGCAGGAATGTGATTATAAATGGGCTGTCTAAATAGATTGCCTCAAACTGTCCACTGTGAGGACATTTGCAAAAAAAAAAACCCTGGTAACGCCACAACGAAATTCCCAATAAAGCAGTTTGTTTAAGACAGCCGTCTTTAAAGCACCACATGGCATGGAGAGTCTTGGGAAAACAAGGAGTCTAAAAGAAGTGTCCAAGAAGCATAAAAAATTGTGGCACCTTGGATCGAGACCACCCATCAAACACCATAAGGAGCTTGTATCCATCCAGCTGGAGGATTCACAGCACAGGGACAACATATGGAGAGCCACATGTGGGGCGCTCTTATGGGATCTCTTGGAGAGCTTTCTCCATGACATGCATTATCAGAGGAAGCAGTGTACACATCAGAGTAAAGCGCTCATATTTTGAACTCAAATAAATAAATAGGGGAATGGGAGCTCCTAGGGAAGCTGTACATGCTTAAAATTCAGATGCCCAGAGGTGAGGGACAAAAGGCATCTGGGGATGCAACATGTGTAGGATGGTGGTAAGGTTAGAATTTCATGGGAATAGTGATAGAAGGGTGCTCAGAAAATTTTACGTGTTTGATAACTTTTTTAAGTGTCCACTAGTGTGGTTTTTTCAGTTGTATTGCTGATATTGATCCTGGATGCAATGTTCTCTGATTGCTGGTTAATTATATGGACTTAATTTTAATTCAGCTCTGACTTAGACCATATTAATCAAGCATTTTTTCTCTTCAGCACCACACAACTTGCAAACAAGTCCTTGTTTTCAAGGATGTGTTTTCAGCAATGGTGATTTATGGAACTGGACCCTTCCCTGTATAATGTTTCCAACACTTTTTTCAAAGAAACTGAGGTGATCATGTGGGACAAATGTTGGGTGACTAAGATTAGTCAGAGGGAAGGAACAATCCCAGAGAAGATCAATTTGTACAAAAGAAATTGGGATGAATGAGCTAAAAGAGATTTGATGGCAGGTGGGAATGTGTGTGCTTGTTAAGAAACATGGGTTCACACCTTCTTTTTTTTCTGATAAACCCACACTGAAATATCTACTTCACCCCATTTCTATAATTTCATAGTAGCCCAAAAAAAGCTAGGGGGCTTTAAAGGATTTTAAAAGACATCTTTTCTTGTAATAATCAAAATTTCTCAACCTCAGTAACAGTAGGGAAGCTATAAATACCTTTCCTTATGATTTTCACTGCTTCACTGGTTATGTTTTCTATGCAGAAACAGTTGCAGTGAAAAATTACTTATAAAGAAGTAACTAACCAGTATAAGATCCTACATAAATCCTGTTTGAGTTGGATGATTTGTTGCCAGTTCTTTGGTCAATAGCTGTATCCAAATTTATAGAGCTTCTGTCGTGCCTGATCCACATTATTTGAAATGGAAGTCAGGTTGACATGCCACAGAAATTGTAAAACATTCAGGCTCCTGGAGAATTTTTCAGAACCAAAATACGATTTTGCCTCTCTAATTGGAATGTAGCTATATTCAAGAACATAGCTCAATAGTGAGAAAAAAAGGACAAGATTTAAACTATTCAGCTTATGTACTGAGCACACTCAAGCTAATTCGCTAAGTCAAGGAGAAGAAAAATTAGTCAATGTAGAAATTCTTCTTATCATGGTGATAGCACTTTAATTTAACGTTAGATCAGAGATCTCCACATTCCCATGATGTCTACTGGGCAGGTTTGGTCTAATTGGAGAGAAAAGCTTTCTATTTTAAATGTGGTGATTATCTAAAATGCAGATTTCATGTGTTCAGTTTGCTCTGTTTGTGTAAAAATTTCCATTAACATCACAGAACAGCTGACGCAAATTGAGATCATCGTGTATGAATGAATAACAACCAGTCTGAAGGTGTGCCTGACAACTGCACACTGGAAGTCCACCCCAGGCAGGCCAATTGCCTTGTTATATTGGCTGCAACACTAATATTTTAGATCTGAAGTCTGTGTTTTCTAACTTGAATCTTCCCATGCCTGCTTGTCTCACAGCTGAAACTACAGAAAACAAGAAGTGAAATAAAGTGAATTTTATTGATCAAAGCATGCATTTCCTTCTTCACTGTAACCCGGACACAGCACCAGCAGCTGAAGAAGAACAGTTTGGGAACAACTCATTTTGCAGATGAAAAACCCTCTTACAAAAGTTCCCCAGCCCAGAGTGGGACTGGTGGAAGTCTCCTAAGTGCTTTTGAGTTGGAAGTTGTCATTCTCAGTATTGCATTTTCAGAAACTGATATAAGATGGTAAAAAAATCATTAATTACAATTTCTCTTCTGATGCTGCTTGCAATCTATGTTGTGTTTATTGAATTGTCCACAAAAACTTTTTGTAATTTGTTCATAGGTATATATATTTTATACAGATACAATAGCAGCAAACTACTCACAACCCAGTTACAGTGTTTCTAGCACAGCCTTGAATTTTTATTAATTCTACCAACAATGCAACATTTACTTCAGGTACCACTGCATCATTGTGTGATAACTTCTTAAAATCCACAAATAATTAGTCCTTATGTAAAATTATTCCTTTTTAAAAATACATCAATTTTTAGGATTCATCTGATACACTATTACATTATACATTCATATTCTGTCATGAACTGATGTACAACACCTGAGTGATGTTGTACAACAATTTAACAATCACTGGTCAGGACAGGCTACCTTATTAACTGCACTTTCAAAATCATTTTCAAGTGCACATAAGAGCTCTTCTTGCATTCTAAGATGAAGGAGGTTAGATCGTTTCAAATGACACTGTGAAATATTTCAGAAAGTCAGAATTCAGTTTATAAGACAGTGCTGTAAATGCAGGTCCTCCAATCTCTAATGAAAGCTCATAAATATAAATTCTGTTGGTGGGATCCAGCATTTAAAAAAAGCCATTTAATAATCGCTATGTCCCTATATAGCAAATATATGCACAAGTATATGCATACTCATCTCCATATTAATTATCATTCTAAAATGTAATTTTATCTTGAAAATATGCAATCTTAAATGTTTTCAAAAGAGTTGTTAAAATGGACCATTTTATTTGCATGTCTCCTTTAGTCTCGGCAAGGGGAGATATGTATTATACAAAACACATAAGAGATTAGCCTCTTCTCCTGATATACATTCAGATTTCTGTGTGAATCTTTTAAGTTAATATCAATGATCCAGTGAGAAATGAAAAATGGAAAAAAAGGTCCATCAAATATACGGTCATAAAACTTACATGCAAAGGTGAAAGAAGAGCTAAACAAAGGGGAAATAAAGAGCAGACTAATTATTTAGTAAACAGTAGAAAATTTCAGTAGTGCAATAAAATAAACACCCAGGAACCAAGGATGTGAATCAGTCATGCTGAGAACCAGAAACCCAGTGTTGGAAATTCACGATGCTGAGCATAATGAATGAAATTAAATATGACCTCAGTTCAGAATATCAGTTTAGATGTGTAACAAAACCCTTAAATATGCAAATATCTGTAAGAAGGCTGATTAAAAAATCTTGCTAGTGTATGTTTTCTGGATAAATCTGATCTGCATAATTGTCCCTTTCTGATGCCCATGTTACAGACTGTGTTGTAGGTTTAACATTGGGCAGAAGAGAAGGAAGAAATTTTTCTAAGATATAAAGCAACCAGAAAATCATGTGTTTGTTGTGGAAGAAAGGAGGCACAGGGGACAATTTCCAAAGCCAGAGTTTGAAGAAAGAGGCACTTTTTTCTTCTTTATTAGCCAGAGATAGTTTGGCAATAAATGGAGTAGACTTGAAACAGTCAATGGAGACCAGAAACTCATCCTCTTCTGGACATGCTCCCATTAGTCTGTCACTTTGTCAGTCAGCATGTATCTCCCTGGGCATATACCATAGTAGAATGTTATGGTATAAATAGTTCTATAGGACTACTGAGTGCCTCTA
This sequence comes from Entomyzon cyanotis, assembly GCA_024500445.1. Taxonomy (NCBI): domain Eukaryota; kingdom Metazoa; phylum Chordata; class Aves; order Passeriformes; family Meliphagidae; genus Entomyzon; species Entomyzon cyanotis. The sequence goes on along the minus strand of JAKEPQ010001018.1, from coordinate 34,836,067 downwards.
TGTTACCCCAGTCTTCATTTTTGTATTTGGCCATATCAATTCTGCTGTAGTTTCTCTATATGAAATCCTGCTCAGGATTTCAAAATAAGTTGGGTTGGGGAGGTTGAGCACTTGATTTGCTCCCTGCCAGTATTCATGAGTGATGAGAACAAGAATGACGGATGGCCTAACTTGGAGAAGCTCCAAGCAGAAGACAGGAGCCATGTTTGATGTCAAGAAAATGAAGGCTGGTTCTGCATAAATTAGAAATTGTTTGTCAACTTTAGTTCTGCAGGACAGTGAGTTGCTTTCAGGAAGCTTAATCCCAGAAGAAAAAAATTGATTTATTTAGCAAGAATTTCACAGAATTAAAATATTGTGTCTTACAGCTAAACATTAAATCTTATAAGACAAATTGAGAGATGTTTCACATTGCATAATAAACCAGTTGGAAAATTAGATAATTTTAGGGGGTTTATTTTACTTTATTTCAAAAGTTTAAGATCAACCTTTGTTTAGTTGAACAATTTTTTGGGGAAACAACTTTATTAAATAAAATGAGGAAAAAAATTACAGTTTCCTAAAGGTCCCCAAATCTTCCATCTCTGTCTTGCAAAACACTGCTGAGATAGAAACTATTTGCTAGGTTTTATCATTGTGCTTCAGATATAAATTCTATTGTGATTTGTTGTTCTTCATGGTGAGATACGACTGTAGGTATTTCAAAATACATGTGATTTACATTTTCTTGCTGCCTTCCTTGCTTTATTTTCTCTAGTGAATGGGGATTATTTAAAGATTACTTAGACTTTTATAAATATATGACTTTACATTCCCAAAAGTAAAATTTTGCAGACAGAGGCTCTTATGCACGTTTATATCTGGATTTCTCTAGAACATGAGGTGCATGCATAGAAAGGAATATAACTTTTTTTTTTTGCAGGAGGGCGATAGATTCAGCCCATTAGCCCTCACAAGCTTGAAGAAAGAGAATGGTGGAAGCTGCTCCAGTCATGAGGCTGCAGTAGCCACAGCAGCATCTGTTACACAGTGGGCTCTTAGCATGGGTGAAATAGGTCAAGCTGACGGCTGACGAGTCTTTGGACAAACTGCAAAGTGCAATAGCTCAGCACTTCACCACTCTCGTGTGTCAAGAGCACATCACCTTTCCAATGTTGTGACATGAGTTGCTGTCACCTATGGTAGTGCTCTTGCCTCATATTGCACCAATTCCTTGTGGAAAGAAACATTTCCCTAACCACACAGCAGCCATTTCCTGCTTATTGCTGCACAGCTGGCTCTGGACACACTGGCTGGAGGAAACTGCACATCACAGGTACAATGAACTGCTGGGGAGACAAGGAAGGGTAAAAACCATTTCACCTCAACAACACTCTCTCCTTCCATCACATTCTGCTGCACTCAGCCTATTTCCTTTCCCTGGCATCCCATGGGGAATGGAAATGCTTACACTTACCAATTTTTACTGGGTAGGAAGGAGGAGTGCATCAAAATGGTGGAAACCAATGGATGATCTGAGCTAAAGCACAGCCCTCAGTCTCCAAAACTCCATGAATGAAAGAAAAGGAGACAGCACAGGAAAAAAAAGGCAGTTAAAAGCCAAACAGGATTAAGGACATGGCTGCAATTCTAGCAGAATGATTGCTTGGTCTTAAACCTCCAGGATCTTTTCTAGAATCCAGTACAAATTTAGAAAGAAATCTAATTATGAGAGTGTTAACAAGCCTAGGTATAAACTAAGCTCAACTCTACACCAACACAGCTGAAGTGTCTTTGCTACCATGTCACTAATTGGTCATTTGGACCACTGGGGTTACCAGGATTGACATAGTGGAAATGAAAGGCTATTTGTGAGTCATCGTTAAGTAGGGAGGAAGTCAAGGAAAAGCTGTTTACCACCGGTTTGGCAGGTTGAGAATATTAGTTGTGGCCTAGAAGCAGAAAGCAAAATGCCACAATGAGTTAGCAATGCATTTCTGGTGTGTGTTTCCTCAGAAATTCAGTGCAGAGGACTGCTAACAAATGTGGCAAACTGACTACAAGGATGCTTTGGCTCTCCATGTCATTGCAAGACAGCAATATTTCATCATATAGACAAACTTCCATTTCACACTTGACTGAAAGCCAGAATATGAAGTCCCCAAATAGATGCCTTTTTTGGATAATGTCAGTCTGAGTAGCCAGCATGCATTAAAATTGCATGTGTCAGAAATGGCTGTCCTGCATATGTTTAGCTGGTGTTTATCAAACAACTTTCCAGCCGGCCATTGTTGTATAGCAAAACTGAGAAGAAATCATTATAAAGTGTGAACCTGGTAATCTGAGAACACACTGGCCTTATTAGCTATAAGAAGAAGATCCTGCTCTCTGAGCAATCTCTGCAAACCGTCAAACATCACCAGACATGACAGCCCTTGCTTGGCTCTGGGATACTATCCGCACTGTAAACTATTTGCCTGGGGATCTGCAGATAATGGAATAGAAACAAACACTGCAGCAAATGAACCTGTCTGTCTCACAGGATGACATCAGACTGGATTTCCACCCAAAATACAAGTATTATTCTGGAAATTGCATTTTGACAATTTGAAACAAGAAACGCTTCCAGAGTATTTGAAATAAGTTTTCTAAAATTATTTTTCTTGGGCGGGAAAAAAAAAACATAACAATGGAGCAGCAAGGATAAAAATGACTGCACTTTTTCTCTTTAGTCATTAGATAAATGCATTAAAAATGACTGCATAATGAAATACAAAACATAGTAGATAACATGTCAGGGACCATTTCTGGAAAAAAAATTAATGGCATAGATAGTCTTTATTCACTCTGAAGTGTGCTTTTGAAGCTGGGGGTAAATAGGGTATAAATAATACTCAGGGTTATATTCAAATATGACAAAGCCATCATTTGCCACAATGATTGCTTCAGTTCTGCTTCAGTGAAGTCCTCTCCTAGATTTCCCTCAGTTTCTCTTCTTTTGATGTAAATATGAGAGTGAAATGTTTTTTTTCCCATCTAACTAATCCATGGTCCTTGGAAATCTGACGACTGATAGGGCAATTTCTGCCCTGCACACAAACACACTGTATTCCCACAGGGGAAAAGGTACTGATTTTCAGGATCAAGATCCAAGTGACCCTCCTTTACCTCACCATCTGCACATTAATTACCAGCTTGCTTTCATGGACTAAACCAGCCTTCATCAGTTCCTGGTTTTGCAGGACAAGAGACATTAAGAAGCCAAATGTGAGAATTTCAGTGGTGCACAAGACCCTCCAGTGTTGTATCTGAGAGACTGGTCATAAGGTCCTGAAAGCTGAGAGAAAGAAAAAAATTGCTCACTGGATGTGATGCAGGTGAATTACACTTCTGAAAAGTTAAACATTATTCAGAGGTGACATAAAGCAACCCTAAAAAAGAAAAAAATTACCAAGAAATAAAGGAAAAAGATAAGATGTAAGACTTAAAAGACATATTTCCATATGATCCAGTTTTAGGGATTATTCCTAAGTGTATTTCATGCATGCCCAAAAAAAAAGAAGTAAACAAATCAATGAACATTGCATCATTGCGTTAGAAAAATATTAACCTCAAAAAGTGTGTAAGTGGATGAATTATGGAAGATTTTTGGTCCTACAGAAAAATAACAGCAGGGAAGCATCATACATTGCTACAACACTTGACAGTGTCTCACACTGGGAAAGAAATAAAGGGAAACTAGTGGCATCTGAACTACATTTGTTTTCGTTGTCATTGAAAGAATGAAAACTGTTACAAGGAAGACAGTTTCTCACCAAAGCATAACTGTATTTTTTTGCAAGAACTGGGTAAATTGAGGAATTAAGGATGATTTTTTAGGCCCCTACAGACAAAAGAAAGAAGAATTGCTGATTCATACCTTTGGGAAACTGCTATTTTTCACTAAGTACACTTGTAAATTAAAGTAACAAAAACGTTAGTTGTGAAAATCTGTCCTTCAGTGGGAACAGGATTAAGGTTTTAAAATTAAGAAGGAAAAGAACTATTTAGTTTATAAATACCTTGTTTCACAGTTTTTACACACATGAGGATTAATCCTACACTTGCTTTTTACTACAACACTTGAGATTTAGAGTCCTCCATATTAGTTGTTCCTTCTCAAAATAAAATAACTCAAGGGTCTGTGCCCACAGAAGGACTTTTGTTTCTGAGTCCAGAAACTTCTTTCAAGCAGAGGTATTTCTACCACAGAAACAAAAACCCATGGTTCCTTCCAAAATTAGTGAAAAGATATATGGGTATCCAGAGTGATTCAGACCTCAGATGTAGAGTCGTTCTCCCAGTGAGACTGTGTCCTGTCTAGTCACTTTATAGGGAGTTTAATAAACCTATCTCTGAAATGTTTCAATTCCATTTGTGATGTTCAATGGCAGGATGAATCAAAGCTTGGGCTCAATGCAATAGAATATAAAGTCTTGGTCTAAGCATCTAGACTACCTATGGGAAAATTAAGAGACCTCATAAACTGCCTGATAACTGCCAACTGATTGACACACTACCTTCAGCAAGTAAAGAAGAATTCAGAAAAAGAGCCTGAACTTCCACTGAAGATAGATTATTTGTTATCACTGGAAATGTCTCTTTCCACTAAGAATTTACAGTCTCCAGTTTTGGAAATAGGTCCTTCTGTCTTTCATTCTCCTATTTTAGAAGTCTTAGATGATATTCATACCACTTCACTTTTTCTTTTTTTTTTTTCCATTTAGCTCTATGACTTTCCCTTATGGAAAGCTGATACAATTTGTATAAGAACCAAATACAGTTTTTCCTGCTTTAAGGCATTAAAGCTTTAATGTGGTTTTTTTTCAGCTTAACTGTAGAAACCAGGAACTGAATCATTAAACTGGGAGAGAAAAACACTTACCTTAAATTTTTTCTTTTTTGCATAGTCCATTTAAATATTCATAGGGCAAGACAGAGAGAAGCAAAGCATCAAAAGGACTATATCTGTGCCTGTAAGTATAGCTTGCATCCAAAAGCTAGATTAAAAGAATAAAAAAGCCCTCAAAACAGGATGACTTCATATACGCTCACTAGAACTATCAGTTCCTAGCCCTGCAAACTTCCTGCTGTCTTCTTAACAGAGCCTGAGCATTATCAAGGGGAGATAATTCTCCTTTTTAAAAGAAATCACACACCACCTCCCATCAGTAGACAGATCCCCAGCCATTCTCCAAGCAATAGCCACCTTGGAAGTAAAAAAACCCCTCATGCCCTTCTTCCTCTACGGTTCTAATTGAATGCAGAATACAGTTCTATTGCTGACCATGACATTATACAGCAGGAATATCCCTTTGGCTGATTCGAGTCAACTGTCCCAAGTGCTGCTTCCCAACTTCTTGACCACCTTCAGCCTCCTTGGGAGGTGAGGATGGGTAGAGTGGGAGAAAGCAAAAGACTTGAACCTCTGCAAGCACTATTGAGCAACAGGCAAAGTATTAGTTTGTTATCAACACTGGTTTAGCCACAAATCCAAAACACAGAACTATATAGGTTGCTATGAAGAAAATTAACTGCATCACAACCAAACCCAGTACAGAGACATATTAGGAAAAGCTCACTCTTGTGGTTCTTGAGAACTAAGTACTCATTAATCACTTGCCCATTAAAAAAACAGCACAATTCTCTTTTGTTCCCTCAGTTGAAAGTCCCATGCGGGTAGACTAAACACTGGGTTTTTTTCCTTTGGTCTACTGACTAGCTAAGTATTCTCTGCTAATAAATCAGGCATAACAGTAAGTTATTAATATCAGCAAAGCTGCCATAAGTCACCTGAAAGTAGTATGCTTTGTATCAGGCCATTAAGAGAAATGTCATGGGAAAGATTAGAAGCAGTTAATTCTTCCCAAAATATTACTTAGGAACTTTTTACCTTCAAAAATAAATTTCTTTATAAGCAACTAAGTCACAAAAGTGATCAAAATATGTCCAGTGGTGGGTGGATGTTAAACTCTCCTCCTCAAGTTGTTCCACTTCCCATGACCTAGTTACATATTCATGGTAGGCAGGAGGCAAAGCAAGAGAAAATAAACAGACTGACACATGCAGAGCATAGTCAGATGTTGTCCAGCAACTTTGAATTTGCAGGTTTTCTACAGTGTCAGACTCTAGTGGTAGGGAAAGAATTCTCAAACCAATACAAACAGCAAGTGGTGCTCAAACCAGTTTTCCTAAAATCTGCTTAGATCTCAGAACACCTGCAAGAGCAAATGAAAATCTATGCAAACAATGCTTACCTCCAAAATGCTTCCCAGCACCTAGAGTACAACACAGTGTCGTGATTCTTGAGTAATTATTTGTTCTGTGCAACAGCATACATGACATTCTCTTTCTAGTATCATTAAAATAAGATAAACAAACCTTGTTTAAACCCTTTTAAAAGAAGTATATCAATCACTGTTCCAAGAAAGGTAAATAAGGATTGCTTTAATAGCATCAAAGATGGATTATTACAGAAAATAGAAGTATGAATTAAATTTACAAACCTCAATACGTTCCATGAAGAATTATACTTAATGCAGCTAAATTTCATTATAATACCCTCTGACCATTTGCTCAACTTCTCCAGAGAGAGCTACTTCAGCTTTACATAATCTTTATTCTTTCATTCCTAAAAAAATTCTTGAGGGACACATTTAAATGAATAAATGAATTAAATTTTATAGAGAGAAATGCTCATACACATGATGGATCTAAGAATAATGAATAAGGGATAAATTATTTATGGTATTTCATTTTGTCACACACTGTCAAACTGTGACAATAACAGATTTGCTTATCCATGCAAACACAAATCAAAATATGGCAAGACTGAAACAAATAACCAACTCAGGCAAGGCACTGTGATCATTCTGCTGGTGGAAATAGTTTTAAATATGATAACGAATAGCAGATGTAGCCATCCAAATAATAGCATTTCATTCACTCATTCCTTGTTATTCAATCACTCTTTTTTTATTTGCTTTTTCATAGAGTAATAGATTTTAGTGGCCAGAGGGATGCATGTTAATGTGGGCTTATCAACTAAATAGCACAACTCAATGAACTTCATCCACTTTCTCCAAGTAGTCATTGATGAAATCTGTCTTTCCATTACAGCATTTCCCCAAGATTATGTGTACATGCGAAGTTGGATATGCATTATGTTACTTTCTGAAGGTATTAAATACTAGATAGTTTTCAATCTGAAGCTCTACAGCTACATTAATGTGCCCTTGCACCCAAACTAAGAATGGACCTTCCTAGTGCAAGTTAGTCTATATTGCATCCAGCTCAGTTTATACCTACATGTCATAATGCTCTGTGTCTCTCTGCTGAATTAGCCACCTACCTTACAGGTTCTAGGTGCAGGTTGAAAGAGCAGGTTTGCATCCACATAGATAAACTCTTAGCTGCTTTTCAGGCATTGATGGAGTCAACAATAACATATAAGTTGTTAATTCTTCTCACAATTAAAAATATACCTCTTATCTCTAGTCTGAGGGTGTATGTTTAACTTCAAGGCAATAAACCTTTCTATACCTTTTTCTCTAAGTTCACCTTTAAATACCAATTTTTCATCTGTGTATCTACCTATCTATCTATGGTTCCCTTACTTTTCCCTTAGGAGACTAAAAAGACCAAGTTTCCTTAGTATCTCATGTCAACTATCATCATCTGGCTGGCTAACTCCCCACTTTCCTCAGACAGTGATTCCAGTCTCCAACAGCCTTTAGATGTCTTCTGTGTGTCTTTTCACTGGGTAAAATCTCAGCACAAACCTCTTGTCTCATAGTAAAACTACTCCCTTGCCACCCTTCCTACAAAAACCTTAGGCTGCTGATCTTACATCACTTCCCTGTTTCTTTCCCTGTCTGCCTGAGTCCGTCAGCTGTCTCTTATTCTCAAGAGAGTGAATTAGCCTTTTGTCAGGTCTAAGCTGCTCCAGCCAGACTGCTTTGGGTCATCTCATTAAAGCTTAATAGGATATACATGTTAGGCTGCATTAAAGCAGTATATACTTAACCAGCAAAGAGTATATAACAGTGGTTTTAATAGAAACACCACCTAATCCGTCTAGTCTAACTAAGCAGTGATTTAAACTTTCAGAACGTGTGAAATAAAACCATCAACTTCAATATATATCAACTATGTCAAATACCTATTACATATTAATTATTATTGTTATTGATATTATTATCCTTGTAGAAGATTTCCTCATGAATCATAAGAAGCAACTGAGATTTTTTTTTCTAGCTATATTCATGCTGCACTGAGATTGAGAATAATTTGTGTGCGTCAGTTTGTGAGGGTCTGAGTTTCTATCTAAGTATGTATATTTAAAGCTGAAAGGTTGTAGAAACATATTTTTGAAAAGTTAGTTTGTAAATTTTGTGAACCAGTTCTAGAAGTGGTCTGACAAAAAAGAAAAATTAAACACTACCCCTTTTGAACACGCAGGTTAATGAATTACTACTATTTTTTTCTAAGACAGCACCAAGCGAGAGGCTAAGTACTTTCCAAGATTATTTGTAATTCATTGTTCATAAGGTATTTACATAGATGCTTTATATATTCTCAGACTAGGAAGTGGTTTCTTTAACCCAGAAAAATATTGTAGTACTAGTAGCAGGGCTGAATACAAGAAAAATATATATCAGAGGCAGCAGAATGGTTCTTGTTCAGAAAAAGAGACTTGTAGCTGATTTTGATTAACTTGATAAATTGAGGACATTTCAAATATGTGAAAGGAATCTTAATTAGAAATGCCATTTACTTGTCTATGATCTCAACGATAAATAGCAAAAAAATAATATACTATGTTGGTTTCATGACAGCAGCTAGTACCTTCAACAAAAGCCAGAATACTACAAGATTGAATGAGCTACTCAGGCCATTGTTAAATTACATGAGTTAAGTCACCTCTCTACTTCAAAATCTTTATTAATCAGATAAACTAGCAGTGGTATGAGAACCTAAATAAAATGGTCTAACATACTTATTACCACATAAATCTAAGCTCTTTCATACTTACATTATTGTGATACAATATTACTGTTATCCAAATGTGGGTATCAAAACTAGCTCTTTGGAACTCTTCCAATGTGAAAAAAAAATTAATTAATATATTGTTCTTTAAGTGTGTTTTCTGTTTGGGGAGTAAATGAAGAAGCTTATTGATTTAAGAGTATATTTTATACTTTTAAAGACAGACTTGCAAGATTGTACAGAATGTATAATGACCACTGTCTGCTGCTATCAAAATAAAGCTATTCAAAGAATTAATGTTCTACATTTGCAAAGTCAGATGAAATTATTAAGAGCATTGAATCTGACATTGCAAATCACAGCAACCACTGCATTTTGCAAAATATTTCTGCACTGATGTCATAAAAATAGTTGACATAGAGCTTTAAAAAATCCCTTCAAGCCATACATGAAAGTGGCATTTGGTATATTTATTACAATGAATACAGCAATGATTATTAAGTATTCCCCAAATGGGAAATTATTTGTTTTCTTGAATTTTGTGATGTTCTGTTAATATCACTATGCTAATTTTTAATGATATCTGGAACAGAATAGAATAGAACAGAATAGAATAGCCTATTTCATTTATAGATCCCAAACATGGGATCTATATATCTATGTCTATAGATCCCAAACATGGGATCCACGGAGCCCGGAACTCCACACAGCCCTCCTGCAGAGGCTGCTCCAGTGCTCAGTCCAGTGGGATAATCACCCTTTTGCCCAGCTGCTGATGCTGTGTTTGATCACCCAGGATGGGGTTTGCCCTCTTGGCTGCCTGGGCACCCACTGCTGACCCACGCTGATCCTGCTGTCAGCCAGCACCCCCAGATCCCTCTGCAGGGCTGCTCTCCAGCCACTCCTCTCCCAATTTATATTTGTGCCTGGCATTGCTCCATCCCAGGTGCAGAATCTGACATTTGGACTTGGTAAATTGTATCCAATTACTCATTGACCAAAGCTCCAAATTATCTAGATCTCTCCATCCCTCAAGAGTCAGTAATTTTCTTATAAACACATTTACTGTGTCTCTATTAGGCTAAAATATGCAGAAATCAATCAGGTTGGTGTGGTTTTGTGTTTTGCAGGTGCAGAGCTTTTATGCAAAATTGTACAGTATTATATCTTTTGCTGAGAATAAATCCTAGCATGAACATCAACTTTGTCATTTTTGTAAAGACTTGAAATTACAGATTCATTATCATGAACATACATGATTTATGGAAAGCAGTTACCAAAGCATATGCTCTTCTGCAAGCCAAACAAGACATCTATTTTCTAAACTTCTGTTGTTTGCTGGAAATATTGCATGTCAGACACCATCAAGGGTAGTAGCTTTAACTTCTAATATTTACAGTTTTCTGCACCATAACAAGGCTTAGAATAGCACTTATAACATGTGGTTTAAACCATGGTGGTTTAATTGACCAGGTATTTGTGGACTGAGCTCTTGATCATCTCTTGCTATGCCAACGTAAAGAACGTATTTCCCTTTTCCCAGGCAAGTAGGTTAATTTTTGAATCATACTGCATTTAGACTAATGAAATATTGCAAGGATGGATATGAGACTGCCTTCAAGTGCATTTTCTTCATTTTCTTCTCCCACAGTGCACATATACATCAGTTGATCCACCAACTGGCCAATACTGCTAAGAGGCAAAACAAATCACAGTGAGGTATATATATGGAGTCCCAACTCCTCCCTTGGAAATCTCTTGTGGAAAGCAAGAGTGACATCTGAAGCAATGGATTACCAACTGAGAGAGACACTGAGAAGCCAATGTTGATCCAGAAATTATTGTGGAGAAAAAAATACCTCAATATCAGTATAATCTACAAAACAAATATGCAAGGAACAGATTAAAGGGAAAAAACCTCTCTCAAGTACTAGAATTGTAAAATATTTTCATTTTTAATTTATTACTGTGGGGATAGAATAGTCAATTGGAAGTGTCATTTTGTTTTCCTTTGGGAAAAATGCCATAAAGGATCTTCAGTGATTTACTGTCATCTGTGCTAGATATGGAAAGACACACTTCACCATCAAAGCATTGTTTCTGAATACACTGTATCAAAAGTATTAAATACTGCATGCAGAATAAAAATATTAAGTAAAAAAAGCAAAACAAAGCAAAACTAAACTATAGCAAAGTGCTTCTCTACTATATAAAATTATTTATTTCCCTATTTTTAAGAATTCAAAAATTCTGCATTTCTAAAATCTGTATTAAATAGCAAATTTATTTAGAGTGAAAATAAAGACATGGAGAAAAATATTTGAAGTGTCGTAATTCTTGTATAGAAGGGTCTGGAAATAAATGTTTTTGAAAATTTATGGAGATTATAAATGTAAAAATTATTTTCACTTCATTTAGAATTTGACTTTGTAAATGTGACAAAGACTTCAGAACTATTTTGAATGTATAATTTAATCACATCCTCTATTAACTTTTGTTTCCATAAAGGGATAATTCCAGAGGAGGTGATAATACCTCTAACTCAGTGGAAATGCTACACAGTGAGGATTAGAAATCTTTAGTCATCATCTATTCAAATGGAGTAGCCTTGAATGGTAAGATTTGCCAAAGCAAGGCAGGGTCTTCTAATTTTTATTTTAGGAGGATGTAACTAAGTAACAGATGGAAGACTTCTATCACTGGAGGAGATTGCTAAGGGAGATATCAGACAAAGTGGAACTCGATGGAGGGCACTCAGAAAGATAAAGGAAGATGGAGCAGAAAAAGGAACAGCAGAACATGCTTTCATGGTAGAAAAGTGATTTTGAAAGCAACAAGACTGATGGGTATAATGGACTTTCAAGTAGGTTGTTCAACTTAAAACTGGGGAAAAGAAAATCTTTTCCCAGAGGATGTGAAAAATTATTCTTAATTTTTTTCACAAAAAATAAGCCAGTAGAAGCCCCAAAATCCAGCCTTATTTCGAATCTCCCAAGACTCATATATATCTTCATGTTAAATACTAAAATTTACTATATGTATTATTTAACATCCTTTTTAAATTTTTGCATTTTAGACTGATTTTGAAACTAGTAGTTCACATATCTCCCTGACTGTTTTATGAGTGAAACTCTTCATGGATTTCTGGATTTCAGTTGTGTATTTTCAAATTTCCTGTTTGCTGAACTAAGTTCACCCAGCTATAACCACATATTTCTGTTAACTCTTTCATTTTTACTCTGTGTTAATTCTCTATTTTTAATTCTAGTATGTTTAAATCTATTTTCTTCTCCTGAAATTCCTATAATGGTTGGGGCTTTTCATTTTCAAAGTACCTTATATTTCATCTTTAAGTGGACAATTAACAAGTTAGCATTATTTATGCTTTTTGTGAAAAACACCCTGGTGATTTAGTTAAGGTAACTTCCAAACAAAATGAAACAATTTAGTACAACTTGTATAGGACAAAAAATACCATCAATGACAAACCTAAAGTTTGAAAGCCATTACTCCTACACGTCAAAAAAACCAGATGATAAATCAGTCTCCTTTTTTGGCAGTCTTGAAGTCATTGTAATATAGCAGCACACAGCTGCAGAGGAGCTTTTAAAGTCCCTGGGACGGCTGGCAGGGTCACAGAGAGTCAGCACCCCCCTAGAAAGGGGAAGTTGGGCAGCAGAAGATGCAGATCAGGCAGCTAAGCCAGGGCAAACCAACTCTTCCCTTTGTGTCCCAAGGATTCACAGCTCAGTTCCAGCTGGATCTGGGAGCCTTGGTCACAGTTGCACATGCCTAGAGAAACAAAGTAATGTGTGCTGGAGGGCCTTTTGCTACCATGCTGCAAGCAGAACAAAAAGGCAGTTCAGCAATTTCCCTTTTGCTCTCTATTTGGTTCTATTAAATCATCTTTAGCAGATTTGACTCAGACAGCAGAAATAAAACAAAATATTTTGCCTCTGGAGTGGGAAACGTGGCACTAACTGGTGGATATCTTCAACACAATTTCATGGAGGGAGCAAAGTCTTCCACCCTCAAGGGCTGGACATGTACTCTCATTAGCAAATTGTTTGGGGTTTGTTATTTGATAATCACGAGTTATTTTGTTTTAAAGTTTCCTTTGTTAAAGAAAGTAATCTGATTAAAAAGAAAAAAAACACAAGGGACAACCTCACTTTTGAGAAAGTACAATCTCCTTAGAGGAAGCAGAAAGAATCTGCCCAGAGTAAAGGTAAATTATTAAAAGTTTTTCACCTACAGTTAAAAGATATATTTTGCATTAACACTCTAAAATCATCCAATTCTATTGAAACCAATTTTACTTATTAACATAAATAATTATGCAGGAAAACACTTTTCTGTGCCAAGAACTGGTGTAAACATTTTACATTATATAATTATGTTTGTCTGAGGAACATAAACTCAGAAGTCATCCTGACATTTTTAATTCTATGACAATAAATTTCAGTTATTTGGATACTTTTATCCTGATTTTTCTCCTAAGCATAATATAGAATTGTAGCACTCTCAAATGACGTGCTCAAAATTTTTGCAGCATTAGTTTCCTGAGAAGCCGGTATTGGGCAGAGACACAAGTAGTGTCAATCCCAGAGTAAGGTTGCAATTTTTAAAAGTGCAGTTTTGGGCAGAGAAACCCAATATTTCCAAAAATCAAAATTAATATTCTTGTCATGGTGTTTTTTATTTTAAACAGTTGGAAAATAAATTAAACTCATTCCTTAATCATCTCTTTGGAAACATGAAAATCAGCTTCACCGCAAACTAGTGACAAAGCCTTGTGGAAGCTGCTTGCAGTAGCCCTGAGAGAACCAAGCGTTGTACAGTCTTCTTTCTACCTCAGATAATCTGACTTTGACTTTGAAGGGTCATGCAGAAACAGCTCAGCATATTTTCAAATCATTCACCCAGTCCTGAACAGCAATCCACTTTGCATTACCATGATCTGATCTCAGAACCAGACAGTGATCTTAATGCAGTTTTCTTATGACTATCACTGATTTACAAAAATAGAAATGCACAATATAAAGATGAGATCTTTCCCCTTCACTGTTCCTTATTTTATTTCCCACAGCATATTCCTCAAATCTTTCATTTATAAAGAGTCTTGTACCTCCTAGTTCTCTGTTACATCTCTGCTTTTTCTCATTTATCATGTAGTTATTTCACTCTTTATCTCTACAGCTTCTCAAGATGGCAGTATCTCATTAAAACAAAATTGAGACTGTTAACCTCCCTATTCTCAGTAAATTCTCAAGGTCTTTGAAGGACACATCAATGCAATCACCACATACCCATCAACTCTTAGAAACATATAATTATTTTGAAATGTTGAATATTTAAAACAGAACTAGGCAATGTAATTCTTGTGTCCCTCATGATCTAAACAGTCGCAAAACACAAAGTATATTCTAGACTCAGGGACAGAGCTAAAGATAAACTTTGAAGTGAACACAAATATGAAAACAAGGTTGGGTTTACTTTGCCATTCAGCACAATGACCAATAAGTCAAGGTTAATTTGAGAAATGTATTTGCATATTACTTATAGAACAGACTGTGGTGTACATACCATATTCCCATGGAGAGGATGATGCTAAGTTGCACATTTCAGCAGACATACAGCAAAACTGTGTCTCTGGGAGACGCTAAGACATCCCTTCTCCACCACATTGTGTAGGGCCCATTCTCAGGCTGTCTCTCTCTCAGGGTGCACATACTCCTCTGTGCTTGCTATCAAACTGTAGAGATGCTAATGACCTAGTCCAAAATCAGGCTGCTTTGCAGTATAATCTTTTGAGACTCTTTATTCCAGGACTTCACATGATGAAGTTTTTGTCACCACTTTTTTGCTGAATTCTGAGAAGCTGTGCAAAGTCTGGTCTGAGGTTTGGCCCCTATGTCTCCAGGCAGAATTCATTACAGGAAAAAAAAAGCATTAAACAGTCACTATGAGAGAAAAAGAACATTAGACAGAGAGCAAATAGGACAAAGAAGAGACTGAGAAATTTTCTTCATGACAAAATAATGAAACTAATATTAGAAATTAATATCTATGAGCATTCAAAGGTTAAAAACAAAGTCAAGAATAGTAGCCAGTGCAAATGTTTGAAGTATAAAAATGGAAAGTAAATTTAAATTACTTTGAATAAGATTACATTTTCAGTTAACAAAGGGAACTAAACGAGCCCATTATAACTCGAGTTTGGTAGAGCCTTTTACACAATGTGTCACAAAATTAAACTTATAGAATTAAACAAAATTACACCAAAAAAGTGTACTGTAATATGAGTAGTGGCTCAAAGACAATTGATATAAGGTAATTTTAAATAAAAGAACATTGCTTTGGGTGAGCTCTCCTGGACCTCTGGAATTTGTAATAGGTCCATTCTGATTTAGTGATTCTATACTCACAATCAAAGCGGAGGAAAGATGGCATACTGATTGTTGCTACAGATAATAATTAACAAAGCAAACTTGTAAGTACACTGAAGGGGAAAATACAGAAAGGAATATTACTCACTTAAGCGTACTAGCGAAACAATATAGAAGATATAATTCCCTTAGGGACAGATTCTCCATAGCAGAAATATTGATACTGAAACTAAAATAAAATTTCACTTCATAGGAAAATTTTTTTTAAAAGGATTTTGAAGTTAATGCTGTAACACATATGGTGTTCAGGATGTTTGGCTAACACTTTCCCACTGAGAACTCAACTCAGACTTCAATGGCCTAAGGGGTCTTGATCTTCTCACATCTTTGCTCCAACATCTTATTTCCTAAAATTGAGCTAGTTAGTGATAGAGATCTTTTCCCAAGCAAAGTTTGCTACACCCTTCCCTCTTCATTTACGTGCAACACTCTTCCAGGCACTGAAACACTAGCCTTTAGTAGACTGACAAAATATATCCAATTGACCTCTGGCATGGCTTGCGCTGTTGCTTTGCCCTGTGATTTCCCTTGAAACGCAAGAACTACTTCTGGCAGAAGTTAAAACCATTTGTTTTGACAATGTAAAATAAGGTATCTGGCTGTCCTCACCTATTGACTGACTTAGTGCTTAACTAAACTATTCTCCAATGATTAGCTTACTGTGAAGAAAAACCATTATCTTTGGCCTGGAAGGACTGTGCTCAGATAAGTCATGGTTTTAGTATATTGAGTCATACATTTCTTATAAAACTTACTGGTCCTCCACTCACATGCTGCTCAGCCACACAAAAAGGATTAATGCCTTTGGTTCATTAGTGATTCTTGTCTCAAATGTGAACCCTTACCCAGTCTCCGAATGTTGCCATGAAATTAATCTTCAGTGCAAGCCATTTAAATTCACACCTACTGAATTAAACCCTCCTGACAGACATTGCTATCAGGTAGGCCAGAGCTAACTCAAATAAATCTGGTGTGTAAGTTACTCTACTCTCACATTTTTCAGGTCCAAAACAGAGGTAGTGTGTCTTCTATCACATTTTTCTGAATCTCTATCCTATTTGTAACAAATATCTACCTTGGAAAGCTCCCTACCTGGCTGGGACAGGGTCTGGAAATATGCTCTTGCTATTGTGGTTTAAAAATCCTTCATGCCCTCTTTAACTTCTATTCTGGCTAATATACTCCATATTTTGCCTAGAATTAGTCTTTAAAAAATCTGATTAATGCATTGATTGCCTTGATCTGCCCAGTACTCTATTAAAATTTGACAAATATCTCAGTCAGCAGCTGCAATCAGCAAAGTGCACTGAAATTTATATCTGGAAATATCTGGAAATATGTATAACAAATTGTAAGTTAAACAGAAAAATAAAATTTGTACTAGTGGGAAAGGGGATACTCCAGCTTTCTTTTGGCAGCTGTTACTACTGTGTGGTGCATTTCAGCATATTTCAAGAAAGAATCTTTTTATACCCACACATTACTTCTGAAGTTTCCTTCTCTGTGGAACCAAAGCGATAATTAGCTTACGTTATCAAGTATAATACATTTGTTTGTGCTACTTGAAAAAGAAAGATCAAATATCTGCCTTTAAAGCACCTGTGGACAATCTAATTTTTTGCATACTATTTTCCTGCCTCAGGAACAGGGTATCCAAAACTACCAACCTCAGTTTCTAAGTCCGTATTTTTAATCACCTACTTCACTCCTTCCACTAACTAGACATCATTGTAGACCTGTGCTTTAACCACAAATCATTACTTAGACTGAATACAAATATAATTTTTATAATCTTCCTGCTCACAATTTTTTTTTCCCTTTCTTACCTGTTAAGTCATGTGAGAGCAATGCACTTCAAGATTTAAGTTGTCTTCTATTCCAGCTACACCATTTTCATTCTGTGTATACTATACACAGTAGTTTATCTTTAACCAAACAATTATGGTTCAATCTACTCCTCATGTTTTTCTGGTCATGCTCATCTACCTCTCTCTGGAATAAAAGCTAATTTATGTAAACTGTGGTTGCACTTTTATGCCTAAAATGACTTAGATTTTTCCATAACACAAAGTGAGCACAGTTCAGATGGCAGTTTAAGGAAAACCATTGAACTATAATTGTTTATAAATGTGTAAATTTCTCTAGGGTTCACTTTCAGACACTGCTGCAATATCCATGAACCAGTTGCCATATTAAAACAATAAATATCTAATTTGCCCAGAGGTGAGCAGTCCATTCATTTTCTGTCACAAAGACTACATGAAGGGTTTCACCAAAGCTATCAACAGCTTCTGTCTATGCTATATGTACGTTTTGATGCTTGCAGTTCTTACCAGCACATGTCAGATCAGGTCCTCTCACCTTTTCCCAGGCGCTTCACGTTTTCTTCTGTTTTAAAATGGAAGGTGGCTTTGTCTTATGGTTGTTAGAATTTGCTGAGCAACAAAAATCATAAAAGCCTGGTTCAAATCTTCCCGCCAAGTGTTAATTTTCAGTCTAAGATTTTGTTCCTAATATGGTTCAAGATTTATCAAAATCCTGCAGTGACCAGTGTCTAAAAGGTTGGATTTATTTGTACTCTGTTGTTAAAAATATGTAACTCAGACGTTTCATTTTTATCTAGAGTGTATCACTGTTCACATTTCAATAACAAAAATTTAAGTCAAGCAGAGAAATGTGGGCAAGAAAAAAATTAATTTGAAAAAGCAGTTGTTTTAAATGATATCATGAAACATGAAACCACCTTCAAATTATCTGTTACTGCACTAGCATGAAATGCTGCTTGAAAGTCTTCCACTTATCTTTCTTATTTCCAGGAATTTTACCTTTGATGAAGCCAGGACTGATGAAACACCTTTTGTTCATGTCAATTAACATATACTCATAGTAACCTGTAGTACTTGGGAATTATTCTGGATATAAATTTCTTTGAAATAAAATCTTCAGTGCAGATAGTATAAATTGGAACAGCAAAAGAAAATTTGGGTTTCTGTAGTCCCATCCCGAACTGCAGTGGCAACCACAAAGGCTGTTTTGATTTGTTGGTATATTGTAACTGCAAAATATTATATTATTGAATAAATAGGAAAATGAAAGTAGAGGGAGTAATTCTGTCAAGTGATTGATGGTTCTGCTTTCACTATAAGTCACAGGAAAGTAGTTACCAACATCATCCATAGAGCTGCTTTTAAAATTAAAAGCTCCTATCACAGTCAGCATTGTCCTTTCCACCTAACCATAGATTTTATCAGCATGCCCTTGTCTCATACAGAACTTTGCTAAGAAAACAGTTTTCTTTATCCTGCACTCAAGGTATTACTAAGAAGATGTAATGATTTCAGGTTAGCAAAAGAGGCCATAAACATCTCTCTTTAAAGATGACAGTCCCCCTTCCCAGTAAATGTCCTATCTCAGTTTATTGCACTGGAGTGGGAGGGGCTGGATTCTTTTTCGTAGGACAGCATCCAAAAGTCAGTAACACTATTCTAAATATTGAATTTATCATAGGAGAAGAAAACAAAATACAACTGCAGAAAGCAAAATGCCTTAATGGTTTTTATTCCAGAGTGACATTTTCCTAGGTTTTCCACTGTCAAGAAGCTGAGGGAATGGTGCTTGAGGAAGCAGACAACTGAATGGCACAGCTTTCTGCTGTGAGCTAATGCTGTCAGCTGTTCCACAGCAGTGCTCAGAGTGGTGTCTCCTCAGGATGCCATCCCACAAAATAGCTGTGCTAGGCCCATGGTGCAGCACACTACAGTGAGCATTAAGCAGCTTACCTGCTTGATTTCAAACTACCTCAGTGTTTCTCTGCTGCAAAAAAATGTAAATACCGTGTCATTGCTGGTGTGTTATGAACTTACAACACAGATTGGACTCACAACACGTGACTTCCTAGTAACTTGTTTTACAGCCTTGGCCATAGCTTTGTTATTTACTTATCCTGTATAAACTGTGTTCACATAGATAAACTTGGGCACTAGTTGACAGAAAAATACTGAACGAGAAGTTAAACTAGAACAGTATCTTTTTAGTTCTAACTTCATCTGTGACTGAAAATATTCCTCTTAATTCCAGTTAGAGGTCAGCAAAAATTACAGGGGCAGTTTCAGTTCTGGATCAAATATTGATACCATTTGGTCCAAGTTCAATTTGTTTTCTTGGGGCCAAATTATTTAAATCTGGGACATGGTATTTAGATATAATAAAAAACAACAGATCAGAGAAAGATGTATAAAAGGAAAACCTGTCATTCTTGAGGGGAAAAGAAATGTGAAACGATCCTCACAGATGCAGTCCCCACAATAATCATAATGAGAAGACCAGAAGATCCCATTCTTCTAAAGCCTTTTTTTGTCTTTGCTATCTATGATTCAGCTTTGGAATTAATTATGACAGGTTTTATGACTACAATATTTTAAGGCTAAAAATAAAATGGGAGACTGTTCTATCATTTGTATTGCTGAACTTTTCGGTGTCTTATTAATGAAATAATGCTAAAACAAAAGTTTTAATAACTCTAGTAAATTCAGAACAAAACTGAATATCTGTTTTCTCTCTCCTCTGTCATGACACTGCAAAAAGTAGGAGAGTCTGGTTTTGTATCTTTTGCTTGGTTTAACTTGATAATTGTTTTAAATGGCTGCAAAGAAGTCAACAACAGTGTAAACAAGACTGTAAACCATTATGATTTCCATGGTCAGTGTCAGAAGTGATGTTATTCTGGGAACAATCCTAGCAAAATTGCACTAGGTATTTTTCACATTTCAGCAGCAGGGCTTATCTACAGATAGTCATTCCTACTGATCAAGGATCCATGCAGCAACATCAGTGCTGGGCACATATGGAGAAGAAAGAATGCAATTTAACATTCGCATTTGGCACTCTCAGTAAGATTCATCTGATTTGCAAAGGAGGCAGGCAAGAGTTGCAGCCATTAATAAAGATGATTCACTATAGTAGATGATTTCTGAATCATCTTAAAAATATCATATCTGCTTATATCTCTGGATTTTGCAACTAGTTTCAAAAATTTATAAGTAAGTAGTCTATTAAGATGTAATAATAACAATGTAACAACAATTAAAATACAATGACAGCCCAAAACCTAAATATATTACCTTGATATATTATTTGGAGAGAGCTTTCAACAGAAAAATATTTATGTGGTCTAGATGAAGATTTGTTTGGATAACATCCAACTCCCTGGAGTCCTAGTTAAGAATTCCACTGCTCTGTTGGATCAGATTTCACAGGATGAGGTTAAAGAGGCAAATTACTTCCTTAAATTACCAGTGGTCCCCAGCAAGAAATGGCTTGGGGCTTATTTTTATGAATATGTTTAGATCTCTCAGCAAAAAGAAAAATTTATGAAATACTGAGATTAGAGTTTTGAAGAGAACTGTAATGGCCTTTGAAAAAATAGAAATAAAATGGACCTGAAGAACACAAAAACAGTTTTCTTGCTATATGTTAATCACAGGACTTAGTGGGATGTTCAGTTGTTAATAATGGGCAGATAAACTTAAATAACTAACAGATCTGTGCAAAGAAGAATACTGAAAATTAGCATTGTTCAGAAGACTAAATAGAGATCAGGTTTCCCAGATCAATGCTTTCTGGGAAAATTACAAATTTGTACTTTTTTTTTTTTTCTGGACCAATATACAAAAGCACTTAACACTCTAGTTTCTTCTACCCTAACAATTAAGTTGATCAAGAAGTCACCCAACAGAGTTTGAATCAGACTTCAGCCCAACAATAGCAACTAAGGTGTACACTAATCACAGATTAATTTGTGGTAAAAACATGCATAATTTCTGGTTTTCAGTAAAGCCCCAGGACACTTTTTATATGCTCTGTGTTCATTCTTTGCAAGGTATCTGCTGCCAGACCCCATCAAAGGCAAGATGCAAGGCTTCCAGTTTGTTCAGGTCTGGCCAATCATACCTTATTTTGAGACTAGAGGTAACTGCAGTTCCATTGAGGCTGTTGGCATGGCGCTTGCAAGATACCATAGGTATAAGAGATAAGAGATATTTTTGGCTGTAGAGTATTTTGTCGTTGCTTTTAAGAAAGTTTTCACAAACCAGAGCAGCTCCCAAGACATAAATATGAAATATTTATTGCCAGCTGAAAAAAGTATGACATGCATTCATCCACTTTGTACACTTTTTTAATTTTAGGAATTTTTTTAAAATTCTAAATGAGGAAAAGATGGTGAAACTTCTTTCTGAAAATCTGCATTGATTTTCATTGCTCCCTGAATAGTTTAAATTAATCCCACATGTGCACAAGCCATTTTGCTGGTATTCCTGCTGCTTGCTATATGCCAGCACAGTCAAAAACTAACAAGTGTGCAGCCATGTCTTTTCTGAACAGAGCAGCACAGACACCTGCCATCAAAGAGCAGACTTTCATCTCTGCTTCCTGAGGATTTATTTAGCTTTCAGCTCCTTCTACAGATGAACAACAAGGAAATACCCCCTTGATGGTTTTAGTTCACGTACTCTATTGCATCTTATTTGGATGAATTTTGAACTTTTATATATTTTAATATCTCTAACCAAAACCTTGCTTCCCCTCCCTACTTTTTCTCATTTTTGTTTTCTTTATCATTTTGCCTTTATCTTCTCTCCCAGTTTCTCATGACTCATATAATTTTCATTACATTACCAGTTCTGAAAACAGTGAGAAATCTGTCAAGAATGGATGTAAATGAGATGTAATAGAAGAACATTTGGGATTTACTTCAACAATCTGTGTGATATTAAAGAGATAAGGAGGAAAAAGAGAATGCTTGTTTAATATATGGTGAAAGACAATGCTAGACAAAGTGGAGAAAGATATATAAAGACAATCTATTCCCTCCAAACATGATCTGCTTAGATTAGCATGTTCAATCAAACCTTTACTACCTATAACATTGTGCCAAATGTGACATTTTTAAAAATGGAAAGACTAGATTTGTTCATGAACATCTTCTGCAGTTATTGACATTATTATTTATTCTGAAAAATTTATATGCTTGGTTCTTTATTAAAGAAAGTAAAAAGCACAAATCTTGGCTTGAAGATTTTATGATGATGAGCCTTCCTGCAGTAAATCAAGTGGGTATTTTATTAAGTAACGTTCTACTGATGTTAATGTGTCTCCACATGAGGCCAGGCATTTGCTGCCATAGGCAACTTGGAAGGTCAGGCCTTTCTTAAAAATCCAAAATAATAAATTAAATAAATCATTGCATCAGTTTCAAAAGAGTAAAATGAACACAGCTCCTCACACATATATTTTGACATCTCTTCATTCTAGCATACATTATTTTACAAAAAAATTCATATGGAAATGAATATGCTCTTCACTTCTTCCAAATTCAGTACTGATGCTTCCACTCTTCAGCAGGTGCTCATATCCCAGGAGTTTGACAGAGGCCAGTTTCCTTTGTATGAGAATTCTAAATCCTCACAGCTGTGTAACAAACAGTCACCAAAGCACCGCCCATGCCAGAGCCTAGCAGACTTCCTCACAGCAGGAAATTACGCAGGAAAGATGCAAAAGTCTGGAGAAATCCTAGGTGGGAGAAGAAGATAAAGCCTAGGACATGAAGTACAACAAGTCAACAATCACATGTGGAATGATTTTGCAGCAAAGACCTACAAGGCTGAATCAGATGGCACGTCCTTTACCAAAGCAGAAAACATAGGAACACATGAATCATTAAGAAGCATGTGAAATGTGTGGGCTTGAAAGGCAAAACTTCGGCTATGAAGAATGGTTTGGATTTACAAAGCTGTATATGTTCAGCAGGATGAGGCTTGAGCATGAGTGAAAATAATTACTATGAAAGTCTTCACTAATATTACAAGGTTACTGCTCTTAAATAAGTATTTCTTTATTCGAGCAAAACCCCCCTTCTTTTACCAACACCTCTAACTGTTGTTCTAAGTGATGCTTTCTGGTTCCTGATAATAATGCAAGTGTGGTAATATTCTACCGAATTAGGCTGAAGATTAACAGAAGGAAAACCAGTGTCAGGAAACAGAGAAATAAGAGATAACACCCAAAGAAATATATTTATTATATGGAAGAAAAGCAAAGACGCAAAATACCTTCTGAATACAAAAGAAATATCAGCAGATTTAAAGCATTGCATGTAATACCGATATGTTTTCTTCAACCCTGCTGTAAAGTATGTATTGCTATATGCAAAGAATAGGGAAATTCTTAGATACATACGAAATGTCAATATTTACATTTGCTTCCAATTTGGCTTTTACAGTAAGAAGAAATTAAAATTACTAGAACTGTGTCACAATGACTCAGCAATGTGCCAATATTAGAAATCTTTTTAATATTTTATTGTAAAACAATTCTATCAGACTCCTCTCTTGGTTTAATATGGAATGCCTTTTTCATTTTTCATGTTGTGTTGTATACTGGCAAAGAAGCTCTTGAACAAATCACAGAATCATCAGACTCTAAGCTGCTAGTAACTCCCTCTCACTATGGTAAAGGTGGTTTTCTGACTCTCTATTATGTGTCTGCCATAGCTTTTCTGTTTAGGAACATCATCAGGAATTCAGAGCCCTTGATACTGTCAACGTGTAACCTAGTCATAAAAAAAAGTTGCAAACTGCCTTTTTGAAAGTTCTGTGCTAGAGATTAAAACTACTTTGCTAAAAGGACTGTTGATGTGGAAGCCCACAGTGACAGTAATGCTAAATTTCTCAAATCTCCATATGCTTGTTGCCACAATAGCTGTGTCAGTCACCTCTCATGTGCAGTCAGAATACAGCCTAAGACAGTCTCATTCACCCTGTGTGACACCATACCTCACTCAGCTTTTCCTGTAGAGTTGGGTATCTTGCTCAAGCCAGCTATCTTTGTCAGTACAGAGAAATAAGTGCACTGGCAGAATGGGCGCAACTATTTTCAGCAACAGTTTTAGTAACGTGAGCTGTCATCTGATAGCCCTTATCTCTCTCCAGCAGTTGCATTGGAAGCTGAAGAGACTGACTTCAACTTGACACCCAATTACTGTTAATTAAAATTAACCAAAATAAGATCCACTACTATTAACAGAAACTGCAAGCAAAATGAAGTCTCTGTGATTTCCCCCTTATAAAGCTGCTAAAAAGCAGTTCTTCTAACACCCATATTCAAGAAAAATTTTTAAAAAATTTTTTTAAATCTCCATTTTAATAATTTATGTTTCCTCTTTATGGATTGCCAGTGAAGAGTTTGTCTATGGGAATAAAGTAATTAACACAAAAATACCACAAATACTTGTAGGTAAGATCTTACCTACACAATTTTGATGACTTTTAAGAAATAGATTGAAAGGCTGAAAACAGTGCACAGGCATGGTCTGATACTGTTCATACCAGCAAAACCAAGCCTATATTGCAAATGATATTACACAGGCTGTTACCCCCACTTAGTTTCAGTTTTACAGCAACAACAAAAATATGTTTAAAGTTACTTTCTCTAGCTCCACATTTTTTAATAGATTTATAATTTTCCTAACAGATTTTCAGCTTTGTAATGGTTCTTAATATTGCACTTTAAAACAGTAATGTAGTTCCTTAGGTGGAGAAGGCTTCTTAGACAATCAGGGATAAATTTTTCACTTCTACCTATCCTGTCATACCATACCATATTGTTCCTAGGTTTATACAGCCCTCAATCCTGAGTTGAATCTTTTCTATGTGATAGCCCAAATATGGAATATTCAATGATTTTCTTTCAACTCTCCATGCTAAACAATATTCATGCACGGTAGAGCTAATTGTTATCCTTCAGTTCATAAAGTCATTTGCATTTTGTCCTCTAGAGCTTTAATTTCAGTTAGCTGGTAAAGCTAACTATTTGAGATTTTCAAACATCACTACTAAGCTTAACCCACCATTTTCTCAGGAGATAGGAAAAATGTGTTGCTGTACACATATATATTCCAATTTCATATATGTATTTCCAATTTATAATCAAATCCACCTTTCCCTTCACAAGATATTCTTAATCGAGAATTTGCACAGCAGAATAATTAAATCAATGAGAGAATTTTGGCAAAATGAGAGGTAGGCTTACTTTTAATAACTTCCTGAAGTACTCCAAGAGATATACAGAAAGTTCCTCTTCACAAAGCACAAATGCATCTCAAAACAGTGTAACCCTAAGAATACTTACTATGTAGGAAGTGGATTTCAAGCAGGAAATGAGTAGACAATATGTATTAGTATAATATAGCTGCTTATGGCTGCAGGAAGGAATGAATACTTTTTGTTTCAAGCAAAGTTTCTCTTATCAGATAATTGAAGGGACATGTAAGTAATCTGTGGACATATAGAAGTTCTTGCAGCCAAAGAGAATAATCTTCAAAATTAGGCTATGACTCACATTAGTTTCAGGGTATCTCTTGATTTTCTCATGGATATACTTTCATCTTATTTCTGTCAGCTGAATTCATACAGTGTTTTTTGGCTGTCATTAACAAGACAGGTCAAGAAAGCAGTTGTCAAGTATATGTTTCCTGACAATCTTCATTTCTCACCTCATTGACAGACTGATTTTCCTGCTTAGACAAACACATTTCTGTATTTTCTATCAAGGTCTTTTGTACTTGAGATGTTTAGTTTAAAATTAAAATATTCAATATTTGACAATCTTATCAAAAACCTTCTCAAGCCCTGTGTTTAGCCAAGATGTAAATCGAGGTGGTTTTGATTTTAAATCAATTTTGGGCTTTTAACTGGTACTATATTTTACAGTAATTTTTCATCATTCAGGAAACATCACATCTGCCACTCTGGTAGAAATGTTTCCTTGGTGCATTTCCACCTCCCTTACCCTTTTAATGTAGTCACACCTGGCCACTGGCCATATGATTTTACAGACAAGCCATAACTTAACTCATATCAAAGAAGCAGAAATAAATGCAGCTCCTAGATTTGCTGTATGCTATTAAAAACAATTATAGTAATTGCAACCAGGAGAGGAACTAAAAATCTTCAGTGTGCTTTTAAGAACTAACTGGTAGTCTGCTGTCTACAAAAATCATCCCTTAAAAAACAAAAAAAACCTCCTTATAACTAAAGTGAGATTTCCAAATCAATATTTTTATGGAAAGAGAATTTAATGTGGAGAAAGGAGGAGGAGGACAAAAAAGTGAACTCTGCACAAAGATGTCTCCCACACTGTGCAGTTAAGCACATTTTTCCCACTGCAGAACATCTGAATTAATACATGGCCTTGGCTTTTTCCTTTCTGGCACTTAGTAGAATCAATGCTGGACACATGCATGTGAATAGATTTTTCAGGACTGCAAGTTTTTTCTGAGGTTATTGATAACATAATCAGGAAAACCCTTCAGAGCATTAATGTACTATAGGTGACCTTTCAAAAACCTTCAAGCTTCAAAGTTGTACCAAACACAATAACTCAGCACTGCAGACGTACCTGTGCTCTCAGAGTGCTCTCTGTCAGAGCTGGAATCCATTGCTTCAGTATCCATCCCATGAAAGGAGTGACAGCAGGTCTGAACCTGGAGATCATAGTTTGCCACAGGACAGCTAAATGTCAAACAGTATATTTGCACTAATTTCATTGTGTTTTACTTGGAATGCAATAAAGACAGACTTAAGTTTCAGCCTTGAAACTGTCCCCATGAAGAAGCAGTAATTGCTTTCTCTCACTTAAAACAAATAGCTTGTATTTTGCTCGGAATCTTTAATGGGTCTAGAGGACAGATTTAGTAAGTCTTAACTGCTACCCTCTGTATAATCCTATCTGATATCTTTAAGCTTCCTCCTGAGAAAATAAAGATGCATTATAGCTTTACTGGAGAATCTGAGCATCTATTCTGTTCTTTTACTTGAAAAACTAATTGATTTTATTGCTACATTAATGACTACCAAATAAATATTAACTGGAAACACAGTTCTATGAATAAATACCAAAGCATTTTCTATGGTTAATAAAAGACATTCTTTAATAAACTATAAGCAATGACTTTTAAATTGCTTCTCTCTCTGTGAAAGTTAGTTACCACTCTCTTTTAAAAGCTGTGTACTATCAAAGGGAGAATAAGTTGTACCCATTGGGTTTCAGCATGTTGTTTCAGGCTCAGCAACAGTAATACCATTCACTCAGGTTCAGTGAGAGAAAAATGAGGGTCACATTCAGGTGTCTGCAAAACCGCATGTAGACAAACTCAACAAGGTTCCTCACTCCTTGTCTGTCTTGTTAGATTGACTGATAGACTGGATATTTTTTGCAATATGAAGCTAAAAATACCTGTAATTTCTTGCAGGTAGAAAAATGCCTCCCTGTCAATTAATTGAAAAAATACATAGCTCACGTTGACTGAACTTTTTACTCCTGTGTCAGAAAAACATATACAGAAGCTCTCTAATGAGGCAGTTTGGTAATAAATGAGACTATATTTGAATGGGATTTGCAGAATCACCTTTATTCCACAACTAAAATAGGAAAACTCCAATATCTTCATTATTCCTGTTGTTTCATATTTTGTCTCCATACTAAAATAGTGAAGGAGCCACCAAGCTTCTCCTAAAAAGATAACACCCAACCAGACATTCACATAAGCAGAGTACTACTAAGCCAATTGCGGAATTATAACTGGCAAGTTTAATTTTGTCATGCAGCTGGAAAAGGAAGAAATTGTTTAAGAAATTACAGGATTGCAGAACCTAGTAAATTTCCTAGTAAATGCTAGGACAGTTTTGGAGTTCCTAGATACTATAAATAAATAAACAACTTTGGATCAGGAAGGTTTAATTAGCATTAAACACATTTGAGCGTTGAGGGCTGGAACCTCACTGCCTTCTGCTCATTAGGTTGGTTGTGACTTTTACTCTGCTTGTTAATTTCATTTTATTTATCATAAAACTGTAATTTAAAAACCACAGCAATCACTTAAGGCACATTATTGTTTAAAAGCTTAACTGGAAGTTATTTGATCCAAGCACTAGTTACAGTAGTACTAGATTAATTGTGATTTTTCTTTGCGTTCACTATAAGGCAATATTCTACTTTAGAGTAAACTGCCTAGAAGACAGTCTAACTTGAGCTGACATTACTTACAGAGCATTGTATAAGATGACTTACAAGACAGTGCAGTGATCAAAAGATCTTTTTCCTGGTCACAATTGCCCTAAATATTTTCATTGCTGTTTTTCTATATTTCTTGTTCACAGACCTTCTTTTTGCCTAATTTCTCATGTCTGTACTGTTTTAAATCTTGATTGAGGTTGTGGCCTCTCCATACCAAAGTTTCAAGGCCAGGCTGGGTGGGGCTCTGAGAATCTTGGTCTAGTGGAAGGTTCCCTGGCCAGGACAGAGCGGGTGGAACCAGATGATCTTTGAGGTTCCTTCCAACCCAAACCATTCTATCACTCTACGATTCTTTGAGCTTGTCTTCTCACACAGCTAACCTACTGCACTGCAATTTTAGAAATTCCCTAGGAGATGAGATAATCTTACCTTATAATAATTTTTCTTTTTTTTTTTTTAATAAGACCTACCAAAAGAACAGAGCAGAAACAAGACACCTACCTGTCAAAAGCAACTATTTTAAGGGTACACACTATTCTGGGTCTTGTTGGGAAGGAGTTAATTTTCTTCATAGTAGCCCATATAGTGTTGTGCATATGTGACTGAATAGGTGTTGACAACAGAGCAGGATTCCATCTGTGACTGAATAGTGCTTGCACAGCATCAGTGTCTTTCTTGTTTCTCACTTTGTTCCACCAGAGTAGGCTGTGGGTGGGCAAGAGGCTGGGAGAGAGCACAAGCAGAAGAGCTGACTCATAGTTGATAATTTCATCAGTGATAAAAACCAATGAGATTATAACCTTAAAAACAGGTGCATAACCTACTTTAAACCAAGGAAACTGTTTATCAAAGGAAAATTTAGTAATTTATAAAATTTTAATTAAATTACTATAAATATTTACTATTTTAGTTTGATATCTGGGGTGTAGTGTAAGCTAAATATTTTGAATAGAAGCATTATAATTGCATAATTCCATTATTTATCCAGGAACTTACCTAAAAGTTACAACTGGAGAATTTTTATTCAAATTTATATTATTTATTGTTTTGGTTCTTCATGTTTTCTCATGGTAGTAATTTCAAAAAGAGGTTTTGTCTGCCTTTAGGCTGTGTTCATTCATGTACGTTTCTGTTATCACAGGCCTACAATCATCAACTTCAATTTGTTTTCCCCTGCAATTGAAGAACTGATTTATTATCTAGCTCCACATTTTTAAAATAATATAATTTTACACATGAGCTAGATACCATGCTTGCACATAGGTTCATGGGATGTTTGTAAATTTATTGCTATTTGGGTTTAGTGAGGAGAAGACAGAGGAATTCTGTACATGTAATGGAAATGAAGGCACTTAATTGAACAGTTATTTGAGGTTATATGCATGTAAATATGGATGAATGGGATTCATTAAATACCCATAGAAGCTAATTCATTGCTTAATGTATTTTTAGTTCACCACAGGATCAGCTGGGCTAGTGGAACCTCTGTTAAAGGTAAAAAATTTACGTTCACCTACATCATCTCCACTAATTTCAGAGACTGAAAAAAGTGGTGATGCTGTAGTAAGCTAGTTCTCTAGGTCCCCTCTATAACATTTGAAAAGAATTAGGAAATCTGAAAGGATAATTCATTCCATTAAAGGTAAAATAATTATAGGAGATACAAATTCCCCTAGTAAAGCTTCTCTTTCATTACTAACTTAGAATGGAAGCCAGAAGGCTTATGTTCCTGAAAATAAATCCCCTCTAAAGTCACCTCTTCAGTTTCAGAACATACAATTTTGGTATTTCAGTAGCTCAACACAGTGTTGTAAGAAGTTAAATGTCAAATAAAATCTTCAAGTTTAGACAGTAAAAATGTAGAATTTATAAATTATTATTTGGAAATTAGGCTGTACCTGTTACCAGAGGTTGGCCCTAGTCACGATTGTAATCATGAACCCACTGCAAAATTCTTACTGTCTTCATCCACCCAGGCAGAAACTAAATTCTCATCTTCTGAGAGTATTTCACTTGAAGCAGCTATGCATCCTTCCTATTGTTGACTGCCCCTTTTTATCCTTCATTTGCAATAGTACTAAAAGGCATTTTATTTTCTTATGAAATAAAGAGACATAGTAGTAATATTGTTAAGGACCTGCTATAACAGCCTTTGAAATCAGTGGGAGTTTCTCCATTGACTTCAACAGGTTCTGAATGGAATTCTAAAACATTGAATTTAGGGAACAGCAATTAAAGAGCTCTCTCATCAATAGCAAAAAGTTCAGAATATCTATGCATTAATTCTACTGAAAACAATGGCAAAATATGTTTACTTGTCTAAAATGAAATATTTTTAGCCTCTGTCATATAAACAATTCCAATAATCAGTATGTACGTGTACAGATATACAAAATGCACAAAAGCGTGTAGTAACTAAAAATTAAATTATAATTTAACAGACATAATGAGATCTAAGTATTAATAACCTCATTAAAAAGTCTGATGAATACAAAAGCTCTCACATTATAATTACTCTCAGAAAGAAAAGATGTCTTGTTAATCTAGTGAGCAGCTGATGACAGAGAAAATTATAAATAATGGAAACATTGCACAAATTAATTCTAGATTTGGACAGAATAGTTTGTATTTAATAATAGAAAGACCATCTTTAGCAGAGAGTAAGTATGATAATAGAATATTTGGGGTTAGAAGGGGTGACTATTCTGGAGGCTGTTCTAACTATTAAACTTCTTTTCTCTCCCATGGTCCTCGATTTTTTAAAAAGAGCCAATCTTTCTCTTACAACAGGTCAAAATGAAGCTAGATGCTGGCCAGCAGCATCCTACAAACACTGCATCAACTGAATACTAATGAAATGTCTCCTTTCAAAAAGTTTTGAGGCTGTGAAAGACTAATGGGAGATTTTTTCAAAATGGAGAGTAATACAATTGCTTGGGCAATTTTACACAATCAAGCTTGTGGTATTCATATTGATTTGCTATGTATAATTAGTGACTATTATAATGGTTAAGTTAATTCTGAAGACACACTGGTTTTTATTTGTCTGAGCTACTTCTCATATGTAGAGGCATAGCTCCTGGAATAGAAAACTAAAAACATGAGGCTACCATTATTTATTACATTGGGCAAAGATAATTCATTATTGCTGTATCATACAGAGTGTGCCACAATATTCTGTATTTGGCATTTTTAGTATGTTCCATTATTATTTGTATTCCCATCATCATCTTCCCATGTCTTTTAGTAACAGACTTGATCTGGCACATATTAAACATATTTTGCATCTAAACTCTAGAAAACAGCAAAAAATACAAATTTATCTTTGTCTTCAATTAGCATCATTATTTCTGTTTAGTTGTCAGTTCCTTGAAGAGCCAAACTGGAACAATTGCTTATATTAATCATGGCAAGAAATGCTAAGACAGCCCATGGGAGAACCATTTTTTCACTTATTGGCTTTTTGTACAAGCTGTATTGGCAAAGTCATTTCACAAGTTTAATGGATGATTCCAGCTTGTAAATGTATTGGTCAAGGTAGGTCATATAGTGTAGTATTTACAGAAATAGAACCAGACAGGTTCAGTAACTAGAGTAGTTAAATAATAATGACAAAAGGCTGCATGTTTACCCTTGCTTTTTATGCCTTCCATAAATATTTTGGTGCCATAGGAAATTTAATGCTATAATGTGGTCAAAAGATCAGGCTTTAATTACTGCAGTACCTTCTGCTCAAAAGTGATGCTATGCTGTAATTTTTAAGACCTGTCATCAAAAGATTAATTTTACCTGATGAAGACTGAAGTTGTGCCATCATGAAAGGTGCAATCATTTGTCCAAAAACAAGACATAAAGTGTCTGTGGCAGTAGCAGCAAAAGAATTAGGAAAAATCCCATAATTTTAAAATTAAAAGCATTCACAGTGAAAGCTTTCAGTTAGCAACTAGCTATTAGAACTGAGTCCAGTAGTCTGCTTTGGTCTCAAGATTTGGTGGTTTTAGTGTTGTAATATTTCTCTAATGCAAATCTACCATGATGAAAGAAATACTGAAATTCACTCAATGTCATGTTAAGCTAAGAGATCAACAGTAAAAGATACTTTGAGACCTAAGGAACAGCACCTTTCTCCTCCAGGTTGGATCAGCTACTTACACTTTCCATTTCAAATTAGGATTTGGCCATTCACCATTGGTGAGAGGCATTGAGTGCCCACCAGTCCTGAATACTTTGCTGTCTCACCTGTGGGGTTTACCTTTAATCTGTTGCTGATTTAAAGTTCACTAACATCTTTGAGTATTTCTACACAGGTAGGAGGAAGAAAAGTATATGATTGTTCTCACCCATGCATTGGGTAAGAATGCCAAAAACTAGCGAAAAACTAGCCAGCTTATTAACATTCTCACAGTACCAAAATGAAGCTACTGAAATCTTTAGAGAGGCATCAGTTTATTATTTGGGTCTGCATTAGTGCAGCTACATGTCTTCCCAAATTTTCTTCAGTAAATTCCCAGAGCATACAGTGCCTTGCGTTTGTCCTTCATCCATGCAAACAAACGCTATCAGTGTGCTTCATAGCCCTACTCGTCTCTGCCGTCCTGTGTCCTGGGCTGGATTCGCAGAAGGACAGAGGAAGTGCAGACAGTGCAGCCATGTAGATGTGCCCAGTGACAGCTGACAGTGTCACACAGCAATGAACTGGGAGTAGCATGCCAGAACTAGCAGCTATCAGTGGTCAAAGTGCCTGAGGAAGACTACTTTGAGGTAAGAGCCTTCCCCTTGCCATTCCTGACCACTCTAAATACACTTAGCAAAGAAAGACTTTTTCGTGCAACTTGGAAGAAAATATGAACATACAAAAAGCCCTTTTTCTTTTTTTTTTCATGCTTACAGGAATGCATTTTGAGCACCAGGCAGAAAAACACACCAAACTCTTCAGATAATGTTCATTGTGCTGTAGAGTAAGTAATCACAATGACAATTAATGAATTAAAGCTCTGCATTTTATGGAAAACTGTGCTTGTGATAAAAGCAGATGAACAGAATAATATTACATTAAGATGCTCCTTAAATACTGAAGTAGTTACTTCACAGTGAAATGAAAGGACTCTGCCAACAAGGCTTTCAAAGTTAAATAAATCTACTCGTGTTTGTTGTTCTAATTTACTAGGTCAGTATTTCAAAGAAACCCTGAGATAAGCAAGCTGGCAGGAAAATGAGGGAAACAGTTGTTGGGGGAATAGTGAGAAAAGGTTTTGGACCTGAATTACTCTTGGCATTTACAGGTTGGGAGTAACGTTAATAAAAATTACAGCTGCAACAATGATGACTCTCTGTTATAATACATACTGTCAGGAGTAGCCTCTTCAGTGACCTCTGGTAATATGATTCTGCTGGTGGATGCTTACAAATCTGCTGAGGAAGCAAGTTAGAGCTGCAGAAATGGCAAACCATCCCTCATTCCCCAAAAAGGAATCTGGCACTGAACTGGAGATTCAAAAACTACAACATACATTGTGCAAAAGTAAATAAGAAAATAAAAAACCCTTTTCTTTTTCCTACATGAGAGAAGCACTTCTATTCCATGGGAGATAAGGGTCATGATAGCACATAACCACAGACTCTTTCTCTAACAGATCAATGACTATTCTTTTGGCTGTGTAAAAATATCTTTTGTCCACAGGAAAACTGCTGAATGAATAAAGTGATTGGAAAAAGTGTTACCTTTTGCGTGCTGGAAGCAAACACAGTTATTTATTGTTCATATCCTTCATTATACCTTCCTCAGCAGCAGCACTCAATATTTCATCCTCAGCACACCTGTAGAATTACAAATGCAGCTATTACCTACAAACATGTGCTAGAGAAATGCAACATATAATTACAACAGCAAAAAGCCACTTAATATGCAGTTCTTCTGGAGTTGGTTTTATAATTTCAATAACACTTTAAAAAGAAAAAAGAGGCAGCTGCTTACCTTAGCCATTAATCCTGGAGAAAATTTTTTTTGTCAGAGTAATATACACTAAAAAGTAACTAATCATTAACACTCCACCAGTCTAGTTGCTAGATCTGTAACTACCAATTTCCTGGGGTTTCTCCCTAATAAAACCTGTATTCATCATTTCATTTGTTCCTGAAGTACAGCAAAGTAGTTGAAGAATCTGTGTTTATGTGTAAAAGAGAGTCAGCTCCCTGTTGTGAACAGGTTGTTTCCTCCCTATTACAGGAAATAAAATAGCCAAGCATTGCTTAAAAACGTATTTTAATATTGACATTTTTGTACTGTTCCTTTTCATTCTTCTCTCTTACATACAAAAACCTTCAGAAAAGTTTTTTCGAGTTCTAAGTGATTGTGGGAAGTAAATCATGGAGATAACAAGTGCAATGGTTTAAACATTATTTCTATCCCATCTACTTCTTTCATATAGGACGTACCTCTTTTTGTTGCACTGAAACTATTCACAAATTTTGCTTTTAAAGCTAAAGAAGATATCCAGATGTAAGAAAAAAAAGTGTTTTCCAATATTCTTGGCAAATTTCAATGGTCTTGGTATTTACCTAATACTTAAAATCGAATCTAAAAAAAAAAATTAAATGCTAAATTAAAAAATCACTGTGGATTAAACAAAACATTTCTTTATTACCATTGGCATTATCAGTCAAACCTATTACTTCAGCGTCTAAGGGCCTCTCCCCCTCAAAAGAAACATTCACTCATTCAACTACAAAAGGCACTGTTAGAGCCCAAAATAGTGTGTCTTCTCCCTAATCTAAATGAGCAACCTGCTTGTCAGGAGTAAAAGCATAGAATGAGAGCAGTCACATCACAACACTTCAGAGTTTGAAACTTGAAATCTGTAATCCTTGGAAAAATAATCCCCATGAATTCTGGGAGAAACTAAACAGGATGAAATGTGAAGGGGAACAGTGTGAAGTTAATAAAGCCGGGATGAAAAGGTAATGGGAAAAATAAAAGCCAAGGTGAGGATCAAAAAAAAAAATGGATAAAGAAATCAATTCAGAATTGCAGAAGTTTTTAAATTGCGAAGACTTTATGTATACATTTCTTATAAGTATATTATTATAGATTTCCAAGCCAGATCACTTCTACTCTTTCATGTCTTAGCTCTAAACAGACTACAAGAACACTCAGAAAACAAAGATTCCTTCAGATATTTCATTGCTTTCTTTTTGTGATTTCATGCAGGCAAACAGCAGCAACAAGGGATTACTCACTAAAATTACTAGTAAGGCAAGCATATATGACTAATTTTTTTTATACTGCTTTTGAAAAAAAAAAGAGTACTAACTACTAAGATTATTTCCCTAGTCTGATTCTGGCTAACATTACTATAATATATCTGATAACCTACTACACCTAAGTAGATATATATGCAAAATGGAATGAAGCGATAAATTTTTATGTAATTAATAGATATTGCACATACTTATGTACATATTTTCAGTGTTTGTGGATTTGAAAGTTCAGTACTATGCACTGACATTGAGAACTCCCTCAACTTTCCTGAAATGAGAGCTTTAGCTCCCACACTTGCAATGCAGAGCCAGAGCATTGCTCCTTTCTGTTGCCTTAATGCAGGCACCCGGACCCATATCCCTTAACCTCCGGTTAGAATCATGCTCCATTTGGGCCCATATGGGAACAGTTGCCAGAGTTTCACTGCTGCTGGGGAGGGCTCCTCTCCTGGCAAGATTCCTGGCTTTACAGTCTCAGTCCAAGGCAATAACTCCTACTTGCAAGTTAGAGCTGAGGCCTTTAAGTCCTCACACCATTACCTGCAGTCTGAAATTCTTCATGACACGGTTACTCAACCACAGCTCAAGACAGAAAACTCTACACTGACCATGTGTGTGCACATGCACACCCACAGCACCATCTCAACAGACAGTGGAAACCACTTGTTCCCATTTGAGGAATGCACAAATTATTCAGTTTTTTTACAAAAACTTTACTGAATTAAAAAATGTCACATTATTTTTCTGATTAGTCAGGCGCATTTTCAGAGTTGAAATTCTATTAAGTAGCTGTGGAATAAGAGCCTTGGGATTTAAACCACCATTTATATTTGAGCAAGTTGCCTTAGACTGTCTTTGCAGTCAATGGAGAGAAGTTGGCATTTCTAGGGCACACTTTATCTCATCTTAAAATAGCTGTCTAAAGCAGATCAGACGAATTGTGCCCTTGCAGTGCCTTTTACTCCCCACTGACTATAAAAAGCATGACTAGCTCAGAGGTACACATCTGCACTATAGACATTTACAGATAGGTGATAAATTCCATGCTGTATGATTTATGATGAGCTGACTTTGATGGCCAAGGAAGGATGAGTTCCAACTCAATTTTCCCCTGCTCCAAAGCTGGGTTGTTTATAGGGCTTCTCAGCAAAGTGGATACCACTGTATCTCTAAGGAATTGAACTGGTGCTGTAGCCTTAAATTCTTGACACTTAAACAGACATTCATTTGTTAGTTATTCATAGAACTGGTGGACACCTGGTCATCCCTGAAACCACCCTACCCTTTTGAAACACTTCTTGGAGGATTTGGCTGAATGAACTGATAGATCAGAAAGTTATTAGGTGAAGACCAAGAGAGGCATGTGCAGCTAGCACTGCTACATAACTGTCTGAAGGAGACTATGATAAAAATTTCAAACAAAATTAGACAAAAGCATTCTCACCTTGCACTTGTCCTTAAGTAATTAATTGAAATAAGATATAACAACAGCATAAATAAAACCAGTCATCTCTAACCATACCCTTTGCTTCTTCAACTCCTTCCTACTCCTTTCACTCAACTAATCCAGTCTTTTATTTGTGATAAAAAATACCTGCAACTGATCCCACTGAAACCAAGACAGTAAGAGTTTCATTATTCAGCAATATGCTGTATACGCACTGTACATCTTTGCCTTATAAGCTACAAGATTCCTGTGATTCAGGGACAATCCTTTATTTATTGTTACCTTCATAAGTATACAATCTAAAAACTATCATATATACGATTGCAAGAGTAGTGTTATTTGTACACAGAGAATAATAAAATCACTCTAGTTTAAGCAAACATCTTCTCAAATAAGGAAGTATCTTCTTAAGTAATGGTAATACTGAATTTTAATATGTTACACTTTCCAATTTTGTACTGCAAAACCAAACTTTGATTTGTAACATTTCAGGCTCCATACATGGCACAAGGATGAATATTGCTTGAAAATAACTGTTAGGTCAAGTTACTATCAGTACATTTGCTTCTTTGTTCACTGAGAAAAGCAGTAATTTTTTTCCTAACTATACAGGAAGAGAGGAGGAATAAAGGAGAAACCCCTAGATATTCTCTGAAAGATTTTCTCCAAAAGAGTTAGACTCAAAAACCATTGAATGCATTGAAAAATCTTACTGGATTCAGTTTGCTTTAGTTTTGGCCCTTGTAGAACCCACTACTACTTTAAGAATGAGAGAAAAATAAATTATTTCTGTTTCTTCATGCAATTTTAAAGGATATTTTCCACTTAGTTTTTTTTGCTTTAATTCCATTGTTCTATGAGAACCTTAATATGATACCACATTTCTTTGTGATAGCCACGTCCATTTTCATATAAACTCTTGAAAGAAAGCTATCTTTTTTCAGAAGCTATAATTTCTCATTTCAACAACCAGAAGTAATTATTTTGAGTTAAATTACTTTACTATTATACTCTGACTATAGATAGAAGAGTCAGAATACAGAAAATTCTGGTGCAAAATTCCTGTAAGACAATATTTCTCCTTTTCATCCAATTTGTTTAGCCTTACACAGCATGGAATCACCATATGGTCAACATCAGTCTTCCACAACATCCTTCTCTCTAAATTGGAGAGAAATGGATTTGATGGGTGGACTGTTAGATGGATAAGCAATTAGTTGGGCAGTCACATCCAGAGGGGAATGGTCATTGGCTCAGAGTACAGTGGTTATCATTGATAAGTGGTGTCCCACAGGGTCTGCATTGGGACCAGTGTTATTTAGTATCTTCATTAGTGACATAGACAAAGGGCTTGAGTGCACCCTCAGCAAACTGCAGATGACACCAATCTGAGTGGTGCAGTTGACACACCAGAAGGATGGGATGCCATCCAGAGGGACCTGGACCAGCTCAAGAAGTGGGCTGGTGGGAATGTCATGAGTTTTAACAGGACCAAGCACAAGGTGCTGCAGCTGGGTCAGGGCAACCCCCTGTATAAACACAGGCTGTGGATGAACAGATTCAGAGCAGCCCTGCTGAGAAGGACTTGGGGTGCATGAGAGGCTGGACATGAGCAGGCAAAGTGCACTCACAGCCCAGAAACCCAATTGCATCCTGGGCTGCATCAAAAGCAGCATGGCCAGCTGGGCAAGGGAGGGGATTCTGCCCCACTGCTCCACTCTGGGGAGATCCCACCTGGAGTGCTGCCTCCAGCTCTGGGGCCCATCACAGACAGGACCTGTGAAGGTTGAAGGATCGATCATAAACCACAATGGTTAGAGTTGGAGCACCTCCACAGGGAGAATTGGGATTGTTTAGCCTGGAAGGGAGAAGGCTTCAGGGTGATTGAATTGTGACTTTCCAGTACCTAAAGGGAGCCTACAAGAAGGATGGAGAGAATCCATTTACAGGAGCTTGTAGTGGGCAATGGCTTTAAATTGAAAGTGAGTAGCTTTGGATTAGACTTTTGGAAGAAACTTCATTACTGTGAGGGTTGTGAGGTGCTGGAACAATTTGCCCAGTGGACTTGTGGGTGCCCCACCCCTGGAAATGAATTCGAGTCTAGGTTGGATGGGAGTCTGAGCAACATCTGGTCTAGTGGAACGTGTCCCTGCCCATGACAGGAGGGTTGGAAATAAATGATCTTTAAGGTACCTTCCAACCCAAGCCATTCTATTATTCTATGGCTATCTGTAGGAATTTCTAAATGTTGTATCATGTTGGATAGGGATTAGAAATGCCTCTACAGTCATCAAAGCCCTTCTCTGACTTTCATAGGCCTTGCTATACTATGATCCATACATAAAATAAAAAATTCAAGCAGGCAAGATACCCAGAAATATATCTGGGAGCACAAAAGACTATGTGGTGAGAACAGGTCAGAGTCACAGTTGCATCAGTGTTTGACAAATGATGGATATGCTCTCTTAACATGGTTAGATCAATTCTCTTTTTAAGGTTTTGAATATTTACTGTACATTTGCTACAAGTGCTGAATGTATGAATTAAATGTCACAAGGAATGTTCTGTATCCTATTAAGACACTAAACTTTTGCATTGCATTCAGGTTTATGGTGCTGCATATGATACAGTTTGTTTTGTACTCAATTTGAAATGTTTCAATGGGCTTTCTTGTTTAAGAATTATGTTCTGTAAATATGAAACTGAATTTCTAAGTAGGAAATTTATCAAACAAAAAGTAAAAATAAAGACAGAGGATCTGATGCTTGATGATTAAATATACTTCTCTCAGGACTGGAAGAGGGGTTCAGAAGATAATTGCTGTTGTTAATTTAAAAATGGCCTGAAGAAGTAACATAAAATATACTCTAAATAACTTTGCCAGTTAGTGAAGCTATACATTTTTTACTTGAAAATACTTCTATTTCATCTGTTCCAAAAATGCACATAATTAAACATTAATTCCATTTTAATTGCATCCCTAGTGAATGCTCCTATGCCATTTTGTCTTTTGAAACTTTGGCTAGTTTAAAGCAAAAGAACTTGTACTTACAAATCAGCCAGAGGCATGATGTTGCCTTTGATTGACAGCTACGCTAGTAATTCTTTTAATAAGATAGGGATGATATGGTTGGTATAGATAATTTTTCTCAGTGTGGGTGACAGCCTCAGGCACAAGTAGTCTAAATGAATGCTTGAAACCCTATGCTTTTAAGTAGTCCCATAGGTATAGCTAATCCAACACTTCCCTGTATCAGGCTATCACATATCAAATGCTCTGAAGTGTCTGTCCTGTAACAGAGGAGAGGTAAGAACTTAGTTATCTATTAAAGTGTAAGTGATCGGAGTTATTCTGTGTGTGTGCTTCAAAAAAGAGTTCTGTTGCAGTAATTAATTAGATGATGATAAGTGTTTCCTGTGTATGCATATGGGCAGTGCCTATAGCACTGCTTCCAGAGAAGCTCCTATGTGGGAAGCTTACAAAGCAGAAAGCATGGAGGTGAGGATCTAGTTTATAATCATGAAGAGGACAGTCTGAGACTGATGGAGATGAGCTACAAAGAGCTTCGGAAGTAAAACAGGAAAACAGTGCTATGCAGCCAGGAAAAGGGACAATTTGCCTGTTTTAGTGAGCAGACAGGTTTCTTCCTTGGATCCTTCTACAGTAACAAGAAATCAGCAATAAACTGTGCTGCTGCTCTAAGTAGTTTCCATGGCAGAAGGATATTGCCTGCATAATGCATGGTGTTCCTCTAGGAGCCTTGGTTTTGTAAAAGATTATTGTGTGGTAAGGTTTTGGTGGCAAAGGGGTTAGAGTGGTGGCTTCTGTGAGAAGCCACCAGAAGGTTGTATGCTATGTCTGATAGAGTCCAAGCCAGACACTGCCAAGATGGACTGGACACTGGACAAAGCCAAGTCCATCAGCAGTGGTGGATGTGATCCCATCAGTCCCTAGGATAACGCATTTAAGACAGAGAAAACGTTATTGTGCAGGAGAAGATTGCAGTCAGAGAAGAGATAAGCGAGAATATGCAATGGGGACAATACATACACCCATGTAAATGAACAAGGAGGGGAAGGACGTGCTACAGGTACCAGAGCAGAGATTCCCCTGCAGCCTGTGATAAAGATCATGGTGAGGCAGCTGTGTCACTGCAGCCCACAAGGTCCAGTTGGGCAGAGACATACCTGCAGCCCACAGACACCACACCATGTCAGAGAATCAGTGAGGTTTTGCAACTGATACAATACAAACACATCGCTTCTCTGGGACAAAAGAAATATCTTTGTAAGTGTGCTGGTTTCATGTAACATCAATGGTGCAATTCTTTAATCAAATAAATCACCCTTCTCCATGCAAACAAACAGGTGTACTGAAGTCAAATAAAATATTTTATTATTCTGCGAGAAAAGCACCTAAATTTCATATCAGAAACTAAGCCTGACATAGAGCAATGGTAATAGTAACAAAGTGAAATGCAAGCTGCTGACAAACAAAATCAAAGCAATGCAATTTGTGGTTCAGAATGTTAATATTCATCTTAGTTTTATGGTCTGATGGTTATTTAGGAGCATGTTGTAATGTTCTACCTAGGTATTACCCCTGCACAAACACAGAGGTCTTTCTGGCTGATAGAAAGACTCATAGTGATGAAAAAGGACTTCAAGTCAGATAGGCCACAACTCAGTCAGGTTTTAAACTTTTGTAAGTGTTATGCGTATGTCTGGATTGCTTTAATAAAGAGGGGTTTAATTAATCCTGTATGAAAGTAGCTTTCTGATTCAAACACTTAATGTGAACACACTGAAGACTTCTGAACAGGAAGATTTAATTTTTGGGTATGAAGAGTGTAAATTCATGAATTAATAAATCTTTTTAGCTTTATTTCATTGTCTCAATGCGTATTTTTTTCATTAGCTAGTCAGTAGAGATCCACCTTGCAATGTTTCATATCAGCCTGTGGACACCAAAGTTGCATAATATATTCCAGCAGTGGGTGGTCTGATTCTTTAAGCAAGCTGATTTTTTTGTATTAAAAAGCTTAGTTCAACTTTTGCTCTTAGAAAATTTTATTCTGCTTGACTACATTTATTTTAAAGTATGTGTGTGCATACATGCACAGCTCAGTGCCTAGTAACTGTATTATGTAGCCAGGAACATCTCAGTGTTTCTGTCACTATTCCTTGCTTCTTGAGATTTATTACAAGGCAATAAAAATTCTGCTAACTCTGAAAACAAGGTTTCTGTGCTTTAACATACTTTACTTCATTTGGAACACAACAATAAAAAAGTTCCATTTCAGTAATAAAAATCTAAGGAAATAGAGAGTAAGAAAAAGCTTCCCACAGAGGCTGTATTGTTTTTGTCTTTTTCATATCAATTTTTTAGACCACTAATTAATAGCAAAAGACATAAATGCCTAGATAATTCCAAGGGAAAATGTACTTTAAAATGGTTTCTGACACCTAAAATATGTACTTCTAATTGTTGCACAGGGTCATATTTTGGGTTTTGTTTTAAATCCGGACACTCTCCTTATTTCTCTAGGTTGGATATATTTTTTTGTCCTGTTATAAAAGTTACATTTATTTGCTTCAAATAAAGTTAACATGAATAGTGTCCTATGTCTCTGTTTTCTCCAACATTTTAATGTGCAGTACTAAAGTTGTTTGTAAAAAAAATGGTAACTAAAAAAGCTCAAGAATTAAGAGTCTGGAGAGCTTAAACACATAAATAAAGTTCACAAAGAATGTGTTCTTTTGAAATTATTCCTTTTCTACAGCAGCATGCATCTGAGGGCAATCAAACTTTGCAGAGAGTATTCAAACAGATGAATAGCTACTTTACATGACAGAGAGACAGCATCAAGTCCTATCTGGGGACTTTAAGTGCACTATGAATATATGATGCCCACATACCACTGAAAGAAGTGGTTATTATGAAAAATTGTCTGTTTTGAGACAACTGTCTGTAAGGACTTAAGGATCACAGTTGTCTGTCTCAAATACTGTAAAGGCCACAGAAGGACTTTGCCATGAGATAAACACAAAATGGAGTGACAGGACGGCAGCAACCCCAGGCCTGGCAGAGGTGAGATCTGGGTAGCACATCCTGAGTAACACATCCAGACAAAAATTCCCACTCTGGCAAAATTCCCACTGTGGCAAACTGTGTAAAGAAGAAACTGCTCAGACACATATCACAGTCAAACAAGGATCAACCCAAGTTACAGGACAGATGGCATCTGCAACCACCCAAGGTTCCCCCCAAATGGAACCTCATGGAACTTAGACTGTAAATTAAGCTATGTGAATGGAAATTAAGCCATGTGATGGGAACTAGAAACATGACAAAGGTGGTATTATTTTCTGAGGGTAATCTCAGACCACGGATGAGGTTATCAAAACTGGGGGAGAAGAATGTATCGCCGATAATGGACGTAAAGAATGCAAGATTTATATGCCACAAGGAATGCCAAATCAGCAACTGTGCTGAAATCAGGTCAGACTGGGTAAAAGATTATTCCATCAGGGGGAGATCGTGACCACCAACTCACAACCTACTGACTCAAAAGAAGAAAAACACTGAGCATGGGGCCATTTAGAATTAAAAGTGAGGGAATTATTTAACCAGTGAAATAAGGGAACTGTGTATCTAATAAGCACTACTTAATTTGTTTACTAAATGTACAAATAGTGGAAAGTGTCTAATTACCTTGCCCCCCCCCCCCCCCCCCCCCCCAAGAAGCCTAAGTGAAGGATACTGGGATATATATCCCATATACTAAAGGGATACTTCTGGTTCCATGGAGGTTGATATCTTCTGCCTGATCTCATTCTCTCTGTCCCTCTCTTTTTTTCTCCATATTTTCTATTTCTTTCTACCTCTCTACCTCATATTTACTGTTAAATAAAATCCACACTATTGACTTCAGCATATGGTCTAATTTGCACCTTAATTTGTGCAGAGGCATCTCTCAATAATCAGACCTTAACAATGTTCTTAGGCTTTTCACTTTGAATTATGCTTCACTCTACATTCAGTTAAGAAGTCACTGCAGTCAAGACATGAATTTGCATTTTCCAAGTCTCTATTGAGTCTGTTCTCATTTGGTTTGATCACTGGGAAA
The DNA here is from genome assembly GCA_024500445.1 of Entomyzon cyanotis. Taxonomy (NCBI): domain Eukaryota; kingdom Metazoa; phylum Chordata; class Aves; order Passeriformes; family Meliphagidae; genus Entomyzon; species Entomyzon cyanotis. The sequence goes on along the minus strand of JAKEPQ010001018.1, from coordinate 34,791,707 downwards.
CAGAAAGAGTTCCTGGTTCTGTATCTGCTACACTGTGATTACAGTGAGAAATAGCATAATAATGGAAAGCAAAGGAGATTAGAAGAAGTGCAGAAATTAATCACATGAAATTGGTGGATTAGGTTTTCTGACGTAGTTAACTTCTCTGCTCCAATTCCACTGAAATCACTTGGGAGAGGTAGCCGAGCCTAGAACCCTTCCAAGCAAACATAGGAATTCTTCTGCAGACAGCAGCCTTCTCGACTGCTTTGATACGCTGTGTTCTATGGGTACACACATAGTTATATATGAAGATCTATTTTTCTATGGAGGAAGTCTGTTTACATGCTATTGATGCTAAACTATGTACAGCATCATGAAAAGAAAAGCTGAATAAAAAGTTTAGTTTCTAATTGACAATTTCTAGTCATTACTTGGTATGTACAATTCCTAATTAATTGAGTAACATCAGCTTCAATAAATATTATGTTTCCATGAAGAATAAAAGCAGGCTTCAGTTTAGGGAAGAATATAATATTTACAGTACTTTCCAGACTCATGAGCCAGAGTTTGAATAGTTGAAAAGTCTAGAAATTGAGGGGAAAAAGTAATAAAATTAGGTGGTTTCCACAACAGAATGCTGCTCATTTCCTGTTCTCTACAAGTGATAAGGACATTTTATTTTTGGAAAGATTTTTTTTTTCTGAATATTACCTCAGCTTTAATCCATTGCTGGTGGTTTGGCTTTTTTTCTGAAGTGTTTTAGGATTGTTGTTGTAATATTTCCTCTAATTATATGTAAAACATGTGCTGATTCTAATACTCTGTAAATTACTGATTTATGAATGTAAAAATAATAAAACAGCAAAAAAATAAGCAAAGCTACAGAGCTACATTCTGTGGATATACTGACCATGCTGTCAATTTACATACCCTGTTAATCTGATTCAAAGCTGTAAATGCATAGAAACATGCTCCAGCATACTGAACTGCAGCAAAATTGAATTTTACTTGATCATCCTAATTTTGAAGTTTAACTTTCCATTTTAAGATTGAATCACTCAGGTTACAATGCTCTTTTTGTTTTTCCAGTAGAAAAAAATCATATCTACTTTGAAAAACCACTGTCTAAAAGACAACACATACTCTGGGATTAACATATTTACACTATTTTCTATATGTACCTTTGATTACATAATAGCAATGCAAAAATTACAAGTTGAAAATAGCAAGTTTTCATGCACTTCCTAAATATTTTTCCCAGTATTTTAGTATTACTTATTACGTATTAGGTCTGTGTGAGTATTAGGTGCATTTCATTTTGATGCATCACAGAGAAAGCTCTTATGTGGATGACATAAAATGCCTCCTCAGAGCTCCTTGGGATTTTGAAAGATTAGGGTTATAGTATAGTCATGTGACATCTCAAAAAGTAATTTTGATTCAGTTACAAAGTTTTATATTCATTCAGCTGATGCATTACACTGATAAATACAATTTTTGTTGTATCCTATATTGTGGTATTCTGTTGTAAAGACTTTATTGAAGTCATCTATTTGTTTTGGCTTGATGGATCGAAAAATTGTTTGCATTGTACAGGTCTGATCACTTAACAGGTACTCATTTAAATGGCTAAAAAGATACAAGGGTTGTGTAATGAGATGGAAAATTGCTAGCCACATATTAGGTAATTACTATGGGTTTTGTCCAAATCAATTTTGGCAGAAAATAATAAATCTAGCAAATAGACTTGGAACCTACATTTCAGATTGGTAATCAGTAGGTCACTCCTGTGAAAACATTTTCCTATCTGTTCTTGTTTAATGGGGAAAGAAGTCATTGCCTTATTTAACAGCAATTTCATAGTGAGATACAAGAGTCATATAAAAAGGCATATGCATCAAAGCTAAAAATTCCCTCAAACACAAAGTCAAGTCTTCTGTCTTTTCTTTTCTTTTGAATATTGAGATTTTCCTGATCACCTCCTAAAATAAGTAGACTCCATACTGGCCAATAAAAGGAAGGACAGAAGCAGAACCTCTGCATGTGATTAGGAGACAAGGATGACAGCTCAAGTGTGGATTTATAGGGAAGACTTGGGTCATACTTTCCCCAGCCTTGCTGTGGGCTCCTGGTATGGCTCTTCCCCAGCCCTCCAGGCCACAGTCCATGTCAGAAGGAAGTTTGGTGTCTCTCCCAGAAGACACGTGCTGGCAGCAAGGTGACAGGAGAGAATCAGAGAAGTCATGAGGATGTTTGAGCCTTCCATTTACTGAAGCCCCACTGGAGGCCATTATCACTCTTTTCTCAAGGTGAGAAATCTCTTTCTCTCCATCCTTTAGGGATTTCTGTCACCATATTTTCTATACATCTATGTTTTCTACAATTTAATGTCCTACCTAGAGTATAGCACAACCCAAAATTTGAAAATGTCTGCTTAGAATTTGCATGCAGTCATTATGTGTGCATTTTATCCACAAAACAAGAATTCTGATGTAAGCAGGCCATAGTGGAGGACAAGTAAATTGCTATGGTAAATTTGAGCTTTATGCTGTGGGAATCGACATCCAGGGCTCTAAGATGAAATCAAGGAGCTAAAAGCTATCTCTGAATAGGTTAAACAACAATAGCAAGGAGACTCAGAGCAGCTGCCCACACACACACACCTCAGCTCTTACAGATCATGAGGAGATCTTCTAGACTATTGCAAAGCAAAGTGTAAAGCCAAAATTATGCCATTTCTGAATATTTGGTTTAAATACTGCCTAAAAAAATAGTATCTGTTCATGATGTATCACGGTCCGGGAGGGCTGCACAGGCCGGCTCCCCCCCGGACGAGGGTCCCTGGTCCGTGTTATCCCACCGGATCTGGGGCGGGCGGCCCCCGAGGTTCTGCGGCATGGTGTCAGTCTTCAAACCACGTCAATTCAAGCAGGAATATAGTGATGCTAGGAAAGAACTGGACTCCATCTCTGTTCTGCTAGAGAGGTTTATTTAGGGTAACGGGGAAAAGGGGTGCAGGGAAGGAGAAGGGGGAAGGGAGACAGGGCAGGGAGGAGATGCTAGCAGCCCAGAGATGGAAGACCTCGAGCTGATCCGGACATCGACTTATAAAGGGAAAGGAAGGGGAGGGACTGTCTCCCCCAGAGCCAGTCCAGGGGAGTCTGAAGGGAAGACAGGCATAGGGAACCCACCAATAGATTTTGGGGTACAGCAGAGCATATTTCAAAATGAACCAATGGTATACAAAGCAGAGGAACAAAGGAGCACATGGAATCCTAAAACCCCACGTTGCTACATGTTCACATGGTCACTGCCACTCAAAAGCTTTCTTGGAAGATTTTTTCCCCAGCCCCAGAGCTACTGATTGCTAAGTTACAGCTGGGATTTACTACAAGTCTGTGAAGCAATTTCAATGATAACAAATTAAATATGCTTCTGACCTTTCTCCAGTGTTGCAGCTAGCGAACTTAGAAAGGTTGGTAACCATACCGTTAAACAAACTTTCTACACAAAACACACTGACAAAATCCAAAATTACAACTGGGAATAGTCATTGGACTCTGATAACTCCCAGAGTGTACCCAGGAAGTATTTAGGAGACAGCTAGTTTGCTCAGGCCAAAACTTTAAAAAAGAAAAATTGTACTAATAACTCAGCAGCATAGACAATTTAATACTGGTACAATAAATGTTGCCTCACACTGGACAATTTTCTAATATAAACACAGTACGGTTATAGAGACTGACCCAATACCTGTTACAATGTCAGATATATGGACAGGTTTTCATGTTATCAAGTACTAACCACAATAACCAGGACAAAGCAGAATTAACAATAACAGAATTGTTCAATAACACACTGTTATGACAAGCCATAGTCTTATACACATGGTTTTTTTAAGACAAGAAGGTCCTGCACTGCTACATCTGCAGGAAACTAAAGCTACTGTAAAGCGAACAGGGAGTTACATCATTACTTATTTGCAATGTAATTATTACCTACAGCTGAGCAAGATCAGTTAACACTGCCCAAAGCTTTGGCATTACTAGCACATTGCCACACAACACTTTCTGAGAAACTCTGGGGTTTTGTGAAAACTACAGACAGTCTATTTTGTGCAATTGACAGGTGCATTATTTATGGACCAATATAGTTAATCTACTGTTAGTCCCCTGACTTTAAATAAGTTCGGTGTGGGCAGATGCCTGCATTTGCCCAAAGCCCTGTTAAAGCCTCTAAAGCTTCACAGAAGCACAGGACTCAGAGGAAATGCAGCTCGCTCCAAGCTTGGGGATGTACTATGGTCTCAGAATTACATTTAATAGAATTGGTTTTCCGTGCTTCTATTTTAAGAATTTTGTTTATCATAATACTTCTTGAAGTTAAAACAAAGCATGTCTTGTTCTCATTCTAGCTTTCAGAGTGACTTCGCAAAAATTCTCTTTTCTCAAAAAATCATACCTTCTAAGCATCTCAATTCCGTATGCAGATTGAACTGGACAGTAAGGTCAGTTAGCAGTGAAATAACATTATTTAAAAATAAATCCCCATCATGCATTGGAACTATCCATTAGGGAAACATTAGTGAGATAAAAAATTATGTTTCCCAGCTTGCAGCTTCAGACTGTCTATTTTAATTTTGTTCATATGCCATTGATTATCTGCAGTGGATTTGATATTCGGCAATAGCAGATTTTATGTGATCTTTCTGGTCATTTTGTCTGGCTTTCTATTTACTACTCCATGCTGTTATTGGGTTGCATGAAGGAGCTTGGCTATTACTCTTTTGTTTTGTTTCTGCTGCTAGAATAGTTTTGATCAATACAGCTTGTAAAATACTAGATCATAAAATGCAGTGCATTTAACAAAACCTTTTTTCAGTTGTTCTAATAACTTTCATTTCAAATACAGGAACTATAAACCAGCTACACCTCACTTCTGGCTTTTTAGGATATTTTGCAGACTATTAAATACAAAATACATATGAACAGTTAGTTCATCCTTGAAGAAGCACATTGAGTATGAAGGTTTTTAATGCTACTGTATAAATTTATATTTCAAGATATTTTCAGTTCCAATATGAAGTGTACAAGATAATGGGGCAGACCTAAAAGGATGATTTAGCACTTACCTCTAGCTCCAGATTTTTTCCATCAATAAAAGGGCAACAATATAAAAGGGATTAGTGGCAGTCTCACTTTCTGGGGACCCTACAGGGAAACAACCTTTTGTAATGTATATAACAGAGTTCACATTTCTATTACTGAAATTATTATTCCATATAACCATACCAGGGTGTCTTTCTAATGACATTTTTATGCAAAATGTTTGATTCAGCAACAAGACTTATTCACACCTTTAAAAACTATTTATGCACAGTTGAACAAACAATTGTTCCTCTCACACAGTCAGTAACCCAATCATTTTAATCTTAATAACCCACAGAGAAAACTCACAAGCAATGATTATATACTGTGTGGGCTGCTTTCCATTCACTTTGGAGATTTCTGTAATAAAGCCCTGCCTGGAATCAGACAAGTTCTCCACCCCTAAGGGCTACAGGCTAGAGAGCCTCATTTTTGCCCTCAAATAAAGTCAGACGGAAAATTTATCAAAATCAGAACTGTTGAAGTAAAATACACAACTGAAAACAGTAACTTAGGAAGGTATCACTAATTTTGCTCAAGAAAGTTTTCTTCTCTTCTGAAGCACACCCTCACCAGTTTGTAAAGATCACTTGTGACTTTTCAGATTTCTGACCAGCTGCAAGTTGGTTTTCATATTAATATTGAAAAATATATAAAATACATGGATGTTAAAAATAGCCTGTTTACAGTTCCAAATAATAGTTTATGGTACATTTGAGATATCATGAAGACTTAAGTTTTGGTTTTAAATACTTTCCCTAAATATAATTCAGAAAAACACTTATCAGCAGGGAAAATAAAACTAAATAATGCTTAACCACATACAGTCAACCTTCCCCTCTAGAAGTCAGCTTCTGAGTAAGCTTTACCCAAATGAGTCCTCTGTGTTCAGTTCATAATAGAATTAAATGTTTATTGATTAAAGAGTTGTTTGTTCAAACAGAAAATATCTTCTACTGTGAACAGGGGATTAATGAAGGCTATTTTCTTATGGATTTCTGTCCTACACACTGTGCTACACAGGAGTTCTGCAATCTGCATCCTCAGTACCTTCACATCACTCTTCTTCAGAGTTTGTTGCTCTCTCTTACACACACCCTCTACCTACTACAGCAGCAGTTCTCTTCCCCGAGTGTGCCTGGCCTTGCAGCTTGGGGAGAGGTGATGTCAGCACACAAACCTGCTGACAAGCCAGTTTTGCATATCTGGCTGAAGAGCAGCAGGGATTTGTTGGGATGACCAGAATGGGCACTCACATTGCAGCCTTTCCATTGGGGGTTTTCAGTTCTCCCATCTATGTCTTCTAGTCAGTGTCTGGTTTTCACCATGTTTGTATAAAGCAATTATGTCCTAGATCTCTGTATAATTTAGTTGAAATTGGTTCTTTGTTAAAAAACAATCCCACAGAAACCAGAATAGGACAGGCAATTTCAATTTTCCTTGCACCCTGATGATCTCCAGTTCCTCTGACATTTGCTTACATGCAGAGGCAGCTGGCACAGGGGAGGTCATTTTGTAAGCTGGTCTGGTTTGCATTACTGGAGTTCTTCTGTTTAGATGTGCCCAGGAGCTATGAAAGCCTCTTCTGCCTGTTGAGCTGTGCTTTCCCCTTGGCTCTGGGATACTTTGGGTATGAGATTTATTCCCTTTCCTTTCAGCATGGGTAGTCCTTCACACTCATGCTAACACATTTACCTATCTTATGGGAATACCAGCAGACTACGTTTGCATTCAGTGGGTTTGAAATTACTATACTACATGAGCCGCAGATCAGGGAAGAAGCCCATTCCTTTACGACTAAATATGGCTGTGAGAATCTCATTGATCTGATTGCCATGGTGCAGTTTGCAGATACTCTTCAGTGACAACTGGCCACTAAGCCAACTTTCATAATCAGAAAGCAGAACTCATTGCTTGGCTTCTTCTGGTTTGTGTAGCTCCATTGCTTCATGTTTTCCATTTCTTATTTTGGAATGCTCTTCTAGCTGTACACTAGATTATGTATGTCTTTATCAGCCTCAGAAAACACATTTTTAAAAATACACTTTCTAGAGTGTGTTCCAAAAATGTAATGTTCAGGGAGACTGAAATATTTAGGGCATCAGCAAAGCAGTATTGAGCATTTTCTCTCTAGAGTCAGAGTGAAAATCTAGTCTTATTATTAAAATACTTTACTCAAAATACAGACTTTTCTCCTAGCTTTGCCATAAGGTATTTCAGTATATCATACTATTTTTCCATGCACACACTTACAGAGGAATGAAAGAAAATAGTATTTCTTATTCACATTCTCACCCCTCCTTCCATTTAAAGTCATTCCATACAAATATTTTAGCTAGGTATGGAGTTGATAATAATAATAGCAATAATACTGGCATGGTCATAGCTTGTACTTTCTGCACAGTTCATTGCACAGTTTTAAGCATCAGAATTTGTACCTATAATGTCATCTCTACTGTAGTTCCAGCAGAGAGTCCAAGCACTCACTCAATCAACCATGTTATAGAAGATTCCATAAAGCTGCATTTTGTACTTGTGGTTGGTGTTAGTAGATAGATGACATGCAGCAGATGGCACACAAGTACATAGCACAGTTTTGGTCTTTGTAGGATCAATTAAAAACTTCTGCACAATGGCCAAGGTTTCTTTACTGTATATCTTTGCATGAAGAACTTCAATTATAAATCTTAACAGTTAATTTTGCAAATCCACTAAAATGCAGGATAAAATTGTGAGGACTTAAAGAATGCAATTGCATGTCTCAAAACACCATCCCCATAAAATAAGCCACCAACAGAACTTGAGATAAGCACAGACAGCACAGCAGGAAGGATCTAATCCCAGGACTAACAGAGGTAAAGGTTTGGAATTAGCATACGAGAAAAATTGAACTGTGCAGACTGTGGGAAAGAAAACCACTGCTTTCATCCATGCCAGCCCAAGTTGCGGGAACATCTGTGACCACCCTGTGAATGTCCAGGACCTGGACTGTATAAAAGTGGTACCTGCAGAAGAACAACTCTGGGACTCCCAGCAAAAAGAAGACCAGGGTGAAGAAGGACCAGCAGGATGCTGCAGAAATCCACATGGTGGTGACATTTTTGCTTAACCTCTCTCTCTCTCCCTCTCTACCCCCCATTCCCATTTTCTTTTATTTCTCTACCTCCCATTTACTGTTAAACAAATTCTGTACTATTCATTTCAGCATATGGTCTCATTTGCACCTTGATTCAGGCACAGGCATCTATTATAATCGGATCATAACAAGAGGTACATGAACTGCTGCTGGCCCTGGTGTGTATATGAGGTTTTGAAATCCAGGATTCATGGTTTACTATCTTTAGTATAGGTTAAATTCACTTAGCAGAACTTAATACAAATATGTATGTAATAAATAAACATCCATGAAATTAGATTCATTGTCAAGCCTGCAGATTATACAACGCCAGTTTCTCCTTTGAAATGAAGAGCCAGTTGCTGTCTCCCAGAGCACACCAGCATTTTATAATTTTAAAATAAGTATTCAATAGCCACACCGGTGCTACTGAAGAAGGCCACTTAAGTACAAGCAAATTATGACTGATGAAGGTCCTTGGACTGCTGAAAGACACATGCTAATGAAGGAACATGGATGTCATATCATTATTTGCTCAATTTTATGTATTCAGGTACATACAAAATTAAGGAAAAAATTGCAGATCCTTTTCTGACAGAACTGTACATAATACAATACATAACGACAAACATGCAGTACAATTCAGGAGTTCAACCCACATTCACAATAGTATAATCAGTTACGTATGTATTGACTTGAAAAGCAAAATCTTACTTAGAATTTCTGCTCTTAGTCATTTTTGTCATTCTTGACACCTTTATAAATGAATCTTATCATCTTTGGAGCCATCTGGAAGAGTCTATGTCCAGCACGAGGCAGTTCCAGCCTCTGCTTACAGGGGCTGTTCTATAGCCCCCACTGCCATCTTGTCACAGATACCCAGTGCAATTTCAGAAATATTAGTCATATCTGAGTGTGTTGGGGAAATTATGTGTGTGTGAATTAATCAACATATACAACACATATGGATGCATTTTGTGTTTGTTTGTGTTCACAGAAATGCAGCAGTCTAAATAAAATCAAATCAAAAGACACTTGTAAAAAATATTACCAGAAAAAGACAAAAGGAGATGAAAAATCCTGTCTTCAATGCATTGTAAGTTTTTTTTTTCCTGGTGCTTGTAATCTTTATAGTCAGCACATATTTAAAAAAAACTGCCAGATATACAAATGCCTTCTGAAATTTCATGGAAATACAGCATAAGTTAATTGGACACTGCAGATGTAGTTGCTTCATGACTGCAACTCTGAAGAATTTAGAACTTGGCTTCTTATTTTAGCCCCTTAACAGCCTTAGATTCTAGCACAAGCTAAAAATATTATGTAGGTGCTGATGATGTCACTGCTTTTGTATTCCTTGTAGAGCTGAAGTGTGCAGCTGGAACTGTATAAAAGTTGAGGAATTACTGTGTCATTTGAAGTCAAAATTATTATGCTTGAATTTCTGCAACTGTAGGTTCTCACAGGACTACTGGCCTCGAGGCTTATGGAAACTAAACATACTGATGCTAGCCAGGAGAGATTAGTAAACATATTGCTTATGCTTCTGGAAAACTGTCACTGGGTACTCTCCCAAAAGAACAAGTTCTGATCTCTATTTTAAGTAGCAGCTGCTCAGTGTGCTAAAATATCCTGCACAGATTTATTCGGTTTTGCTTTCCACAGAGTTCTTTTCATCTCAGTGACCAATAAGAGTGGGACAGAAGTGGAAACTTGACATTAAGCTGAGTGGTTGTGATGTATCACGGTCTGGGAGGGCTGCACAGGCCGGCTCCCCCCCGGACGAGGGTCCCTGGTCCGTGTCATTCCACCGGATCTGGGGCGGGCGGCCCCCGAGGTTCCGCGGCATGGCACCAGTCTTCAAACCACGTCAATTCAAGCAGGAATATAGTGAGACTAGGAAAAAACTGGACTCCATCTCTGTTCTGCTAGAGAGGTTTATTTAGGGTAACGGGGAAAAGGGGTGCAGGGAAGGAGAAGGGGGAAGGGAGACAGGGCAGGGAGGAGATGCTAGCAGCTCAGAGATGCAAAGACATCGAGCTGATCCAGGCTCTGCCTTTTAAAGGGAAGGAGAGGGGGCAGGGGCTGGCTCTCTCTGAGCCGGTCCCAGGACGACGAAGGGAAGATTGGCAAGAGGGTACACACCAATAGGTTTTGAGGTACAGCAGAGCATATTTTAAAATGAACCAATGGTACACCGAGTGGGGAAACAAAGGGAGCACATGGAATCCTAAAACCACACATTGCTACATGGTTGCTGGCACTTTTCAGAGCAGAAAACAGCCCTAGAAGAATTAGGTGATATTTAAGAAATAAAAGTTTGTTACTTGCTTTGTCACTTCTCCCATGTCCATATACACACAAATGCTTTCTTACTCTGTCCCACTGAAAACACACATGTACGTAAATAGAATAACAAAACTGCAGAATGTGTAAGGGAAGGGACCACAGCAGGTTATCTGGTCCAATCTTCCTGCTCTAGCAGGATCATCCTAGAGCACAAGGCACAGGATTGCATCCAGACAGTTCATTAATATCTCCAGTGAGGGAGAATCCACATCACTCTGGGCAACATGTTCCAGTGCATGGCCACCCAAACAGTAAAGTTCTTCCTCATATTCAGGTGTAATTTCCTGTGCATCAGTTTCTGCCCATTGCCCATTCTTGTCCTATTGCTTAGCCCCACTGAGAAGAGCCTGGATCCATCCTCTTGACACCTTTCCTTCAGACATTGATGAGGTCCCCTCTCAGTTGTCTCTTCTTGAGTTTGAATAGGCCCAGCTCCCTCAGCCTTTCCTTGAAGACAGATGAGCCAGTACCCTCATCACCTTTGTTGCCTTTCACTGGACCCACTCCAGGAGCTCCATGTCTCTCTTGCACTGAGTCCAGAATTGGACACAGCCATACCAGGCTAGAGTAGAAGGGCAGGATCACCTCTGTCACCCTGCTGGCTCTTCCTAATGCATCCCAGGATACCATTGGCCTTCTTAGCCACGAGGACACTGCTGGCTCATGGACAGCTTGTTGGAACTTGCTGGGGAGGCATCCACCCCTTCATCCACGTCATTGATGAATAAGTTAAACAATACTGAGGCCGGTATTGAACCTTGGGGGATATCACTTGTTACAGGCCTCCAACTAGACCCCGTACCATTGACAATGACCTTGTGGTTTTAAAAGCCATAAGGTTTTAAAAGATTTCTTCTGAAAAGGTTTTTGGAACATCATTCATATGACTAAGCTGCTTACTAGACAGCTTCACATCCCCATGTAAAAAGCACTAAAACAAAATAGTCCAAAGATGTGCATAATGACTTCCTCATGCCAGGCTTCAGGTTCCAGTCTCACTGAAAGATTTGAAGAAAATCACTGAAAACATCTATTCAGAAGAATACAAAGGAAATAATAACTTCTTGCTCAAAAATTTTTTCTTTGCTCTATTTGCCATTTTATAATATATTCCTATGGTTGAACAGACTAGGAAAAGCCTCTGCTGTATTTGAAAAGCACCTTTTCAGTAGGGCTAAAATGAACTGTGATTTACCTTTATTTTCTGCACATCTTTCACACAGACTATGGGTAAGTTGTAAGAGTAAATAATTGCAGAGAATAGTGAAATGTGCTTTGATACACAAGGAAAAAAATCCCTCTCCATTTAGGAAGGTACATCAGAGAAATATGTTGGCAGTGCTGTTTGTGTATGAGAAGGCTGATGACCATGAGTGAATAAACAAGATAAAAAACCCAGCAAATGTATGCAATACAATCAAATAATAATTTAAGAACTTTAGTAGTCAAAGGATACACTTTAGAATGGGAATTTTAAGTAAAATTTCTTTTTAACTGAGAAATTTTCATCTCTAACATTCATCTACTGAAGATAAAATGTTAGAAGGTGGGAAGAAGTAATTGAGAAAAGACAGAACTGGGGATAAAGATGAGGAAAGATGGAATAATGTAGATAATGTGTGAGATTTCAGACTTCTTTATAAGAGTTATATAGGAAAATTAAATCAAAAGGTAAAAGCCAAAGATGAAATATTTTGAGTTGAGAATGAAAACACTTGAGTTGAGGAGGCATCTGAAGATGCTCCTCTCAGAAAATTTGTGAGAGCTGGAGATGAAGGAGTTAAGCATAAATTTACATAGGCATTACTACAAGATTTAAAATGTGAAACCTTCCCTTTGACCTGAAACAACAAAATAGCTGGAGGGTAGGAGAAAGAAAATCATGCTATCCTAATTTCATGTATGACTAGAAAAAATTAGACAGACAGAAACATATTGTTTGGGAAATTTACCCTGCAGGTCATGTCTCATGGAGGATCTTAACAGAGACAAAATTAATCTGACTCCAGAGAACAATGGTTTTCCATTATTTCAGGAGCAGAAATCATGTCTATAGAGGACCTATCATATGTATTAGGCAAGAGCTCCTGTCTTCAGATGCTTAGCCTGAAAAGATCTTTGGTCCTTTATTTACATAAATATCCTAAAAAATATGCAAACAACAATTAACTTCAATGAGTCGATGCAGTCAAATAATAGGAAATTCCATTTATGTAAATAGGCTAAACTGGATTAAAAGTTCATGAATAGTAACCAAGAATCACTGAGAAACAGAACTATGACATAGCATGACATAGGCAATTTTTTTTTTCTGCAAAAGTATAACTTCCTCTAAAATCATTCCATATATCCTTACTTTTAGGAAGCACTCTTAAGTTATTTTCACATGACATGTACAGGTAAAAAGTACAGAGAGCTCTAATAAAAGCATAAATTCAATTCTTCAAAGCCAGTCATACATTTCTGTTGAATTTTCAGGAAGAGCCCTGGATAACCACTCCTTTAAATGGGCATTGATACAGTAGTGTGTACAGAAATACAGACTTCTGAGACACATTTGCATGTATTTTCATTTTCTATTGAAATTAACCACATTATTGTCAAACATTTTCTTTGAAAATATTCCAAAAGTTACTTTGCAGCTATATTTTGGTAGCTGAGGTACAAATAAGCTCTGTGCAAAATGTGTGATAGAGTCTTCTTTTCTCCTTCTTCCAAATCTGGTAGCTCGGGAGTTAATAGTTCTCAAAAAAAACCAAACTCCATTATGCCAAATTTTATAACATTCTTGCAGCAAAAATTACTTTTTGTGTCAGAAGTGTTAGGGAAATGGCATGGTCTCAAACATTACTCATGGCACCAGTAAATTACAGAAATAAATGCTGTCATCTGCTATCCTAATCCTCCAGTTCACTGTCATTTGGGGAGCAGAAATTATCATCATACAGTATCCAAAAAACACTAATTTTATAAGAAAAAATGGATTAGTCTTTCTTATTTACAAGCTGTAAAGATGTGATGGCACACAATTACAGCAGATGGATGTGTCTCATTACAAATCTAGCAGTTTCTTGGAAGTTCAAAGTACAAACTTCTTTAGAAGAGGAATAAAATGGAAAGGAATGCAATATATAACATTAAGATTCAGTTCCCATGATAAACAGCTTAGAGAAAAAAAAAGCTAAACTAGGTATAGAATTATTTGGCCTCATAAGTTATGGTCCATAAGTAATTTGGTTTACAAATTTCTTTCATCTCCTCATAGCAAATATAATTCAATAGTACATATCTTCAACACAAGTAAATTTGTGTTAGGGGAATAAAATAGGCCATTTTCCATTTTTAAGCCATATGCATAATCCCAGACATAGAAATAATTGCAGAATTATGATTTCAGTAATTGCTCAGCACAGTTAAAGATGTCTCAGAGGTAGTAAAGTATCAAGAAGAGGATGTGTTGGGCACATTATTTACAGAATCACAGAATATTCTGAGTCGGAAGGGACCCACAATGATCATTGATTCCAACTCTTTAGTGAATGGCCCATACAGGGATTGAAACCACAACCTTGCTGTTATTAGCACCATGCTTTATCTTGAAGCCTAATGGCATGTTTTTCCTAAAGGTTTTCTCTTTGTGTTATACAGACAGCCTAAACTTGTTAGATTTGCAGTGAAATCTCCAAGGAAACTGGAACAAGATTTTTTGAAAATGAAACAAACAAACAAACAAAACCAACAAAAATTTCTCCCAAAGGTCTGGTAACCTGTATATATCGTGGACTTTTACCTACTTTCTGTTTTCTTCTGCACCATCTACCAGCATGAAAAAATGGACATTTATATTCATTTTTCTTAGTATTTTTTTCCTTCAATAATTCTTTTGTCAAAGGGCATTCTCCTCTCTGAAAAAAATGAGTTCAACATAACATCTTTTAGCTTTTCATTAACAGTGTTCTTGTCAACAGTAGCAGCTTTGAAAGAGAAAAAAAATAAAAGAAAAAAAAAAAAAGGCGGGATAACTTCAGGGTCTAGTCCTGCCAGGAACTTTGAAAGCTAAGAAAAAAAACAGGTTTTAGCATCACAGAATCAAGCTTTTATTAGTATCTGAGTAGGGTGGGGTATACTGAAATACTGTGATCTAAAAGTATCATTTAAATATATGTAAAACTAATGCAACACCCAGAAGTTTATATCCCTGCTGTTCAGTCATTTTTCCCTTTTAGGAAGTGAAATTCTTTTTCCTTCTTCCAATTTGTTGACTGTTGCAATTTCATCATTCAGAGAAAAAAATCTCCCAGTAAGTGAAGAAAAAGTCATGAAAATACAAAATGAACAATAATTCCTAAGAGAAAATGTGCATTTCAATACTTAGCTTTAATAGTGTGAATGAAAGGACTGAATTGGCCCATTAAATTTAATTCATAATTACAAACTTTTCATGTTGAACACCCACTGCAACTCCCCCAGCCCTTCCAGCATCCACATCTCTTCATTCTGCCTCACTTCTAAGAAGCAGAACAAAGTTGAAATTTCAAATTCATATTGTAACTGAGCAGGAATCTTCCTTCATATTGTATATTTTGGACTTGCCATTAATATTCTGTTGCCTAAAATAATAGGTTATTATACCTTCTGCATCAAAATAGTTCTCTCCCTATTTTGCATGCTTCCCAGGTCTTTAAACAAATCCTATAGATGTTTGGACTTTACATTTTTTATTATATTTTTCATGCACTATTAGTTTGAAAAGCTGTTTTCATTATAATACTTATTATGATGAAAAGGAGTTGGTTTAGCCTGTTAGGAAAAGGGACTGTTGTGTAATTACTGATATATAATTGAACTTTTCCTTGAACCATGCACTCTAATTAGGTCTCCATATCTCATTTACATAATTTTTTAATACACTGATGGAATGGAATGTTCTGTTCTCAGGACTGGTGAACAGTTCATTAACAGCAGTATAGGAATTAGGAATTCATTGTGAAGATAGCTCTCACTAGCACTAGCCCTCCTGCTGCATCCCAACTAGTCTGCTCTGTTGAACATGAAGTTTTAGTTCTCGCTGGCCTCTTGCTTCTGCATATTCAAGCTGCTTATCAACAACAAATTTACCCCCTCAGCTTCTCAAATAATTTACAATGTAAGAACTATTCTAACACTCAGCTGAATGAGATATGGAAAAGTGTGGAGAGTGAAGGATGTTTAGAGGTCTGTGGGCTATTTTTAGTTCATCTCCACATTGACGTATTATTTCCTGAAGCTTTCTCTTATCTATGTCCTTATATTGAATTCCTTACCATGGTATCTCAGGGTTTCTGTTTCTTTGGGCATTATTAAAAATGAGAGAAGTCCTGATCTAGTCAGTTCTACCCTGCAGTCACAGAAATTGATATCTGTACATTGTGCCCTTGCCTGGAAAGAGAAGGTCCCGAGGGCAGAATGAAACAGGAGAGTTGTGGTGGGCATTTTAAGCACATTGCTGAGTGGCAGTGGCATGAGTTAGCCTGAATGAACTTGTAGGGTTCTTCCTTCAGTCTTTCCCATCCTGTTAAGGACTGCCCCATTTTTTCAGCACCTGACAGGTTTTTTGATTCTGTAATATTACCTGAAACTGGCATTTTTGTCAGAAGTCTGCCAGTGAAGGTTCTTGTATCCTTTCGATTACAATTATCATTTTCCTGGAACATAGAAGCAAATCATCAAAGCTGTTAAATCCATCCATCACTCTGATATTTCATGTGGTCTAGGTGCTGAGACAGTTAAACTCATCATCTAACACTTGAGAAAGGAAATTTTGTTTACAAATATCTGAATCACACCTTGTGCTAGTTACAGTATCATATTTAGAGATAGTTAGAAAAGTACAAATTCATTTTTGCTAAACTCCCTCCACCACAGCAAAACCTCACATATCTGTTTCCAGGTGATATTTGCCCTTCTCATTACACTATAAACATCTTAATACTTCTAGATTTCTTAGAAAGAGGCCTTTTACAATGCATTTCTCTTTTAATTTACTTTTTATTTGTAAAATTTATTCTAGATGGGTGCTGTGTATCAGTAACAGCCTGGCCAGCAGGACCAGAGCAGTGATCATCCTCCTGTTTTCAGCACTGGTGAGGCTGCACCTCAAATCCTGTATTCAGTTTTGGGCCCCACGCTACAAGAAGGACATTGAGGGGCTGAAGCATGTCCAGAGAAGGGCAATGAAGCTGGTGAAGGGGTTGGAGCATAATTCTGACGAGGAGTGGCTGAGGGAGCTGGGGTTGTTCAGCCTGGAGAAAAGGAGGTTTAGGGGAAACCTTACTGCTCTCTGCAATTACCTGAAAGGAGGCTGTAGCCAGGTGGGGATCGGTTTTTTGTCCCGGCTAACAAGTGACAAGATGACAGGAAATGGCCTCAAGCTGTGCCAGGGGAGATTTAGATTAGACATGAAGAAAAATTTCTTCACTGAAAGGGTGGTCAAGCACTGGAACAGGCTGCCGAGGGACATGGTGGAGTAACCATCCCTGGAAGTGTTCAAGATAGCATGCAGATGTGGCACTTAGGACACACTTAAGACATGGTTTAATCATGGACTTGGAAGCGTCAGAATAATGGTTGAACTTGATCATTTTAGAAGTCTTTTCCAACCTTAACGACTCAATGATTCTATGAATAACAGCCTCAAGTAAAATGGCGTAACTCCATTAAAATCCTTAGCACCTATGGAATCATGCCCTCCAGCAAGGGAAAATTATGCTCCTGTCTTATGACTCTGTGAAAACTCATCCTGCATTGCTGTAGAAGATGACTGGTTATGTGTATGGATATGATAACATTATTTAAATGTTGGATGCTTACATTTTTTTATGGACTCTTATACTGCTTCATTTCAGTACTTTACTATTTTACAGTGATGGTGATGAGCATTACTACCACTTTTTAAGACTGTGCTATACCTTTAATATATTTAAACAGTACATATATTATGGGAGAGCACCAATGAAAAGTAAGTCAATGGGGAATCCTTGTTAATCTCAGTGATTTGGGGTCACACTGGGACAGAATTACATTTTCATATACGTGCTTTCCAAACTGAAGAGAGACTTCCTCTCAGTGGTCTCACTTCACAGCTCCTAAGCACAATAATTTGCAAAGAATGGCTGCTATACTTATGGAAGGAAATTAAACCAGTTATTACCTCTGGTAAGTACTTTCTATTTCACATACCTTCAGAAATGTAATGTCCATTAAACCTTTTATTATCAAACTGCTAATTAACTACTTTGAAACTATTGTTTACAATTTATTCATCATGAGGTTGATGCAAATTTGCTTTCATTTCTAATAATGCTCTTTGATGGCAAGGCAGGTGTATTGTCTGCATATATCTGACCAAATTAAAATCTAAATTATACCTTTGTGCGTTCCCGTTTTAGCTGTTTGGTGAAGCAGATTATTTATATGTGAATTTCAAATGGTGAAAAAATAATGTCTTTGAAGGGCATCAAATCATAGAAAGGGAATGCATTCTGTGACATTCAATCATACGGAGGTCTTGTGAAATTCTTGAAAACCTGTTATTGTCTGCAAATAGAAAAAAAATGCCATTGTATTAAAAGTCTTGATAAAATAAAATTAGTTCATTTCAATTATTTAATAATTTGAATGTCCTTAAGCCTTTCATGTCTGTAGAGAGTTTTCCAGTAGTGGGCAGTCACTGGGAAAACAGCTTCTTTTAAGCCTTTTGACAGTAGGTATTTGCATGCTAGAGAAAACTCTTCATATAAATGAAAGAGGGAAGGAGACTAAGTCAAAGAAAAGAAGACAAAAACAAAGGCTTCTAAACTTGAGAAGATATCTGTAAACATCTATACAAAAATAGCTTGTGTAGTTACATTAATAAATGTATAATTTTGACAACTGAAAGTCTTCAATTATCAAAAGAAAATGTATTTGGAAACAGGTTGCGAAATCTTGGAAAGAATGCTTGGGCAATTGAAACCATTTCCCTGCTGTCAAGTCTTATAATCTTTTTCATAATTTCTTTGAGTACCCTCCTTAAACCAGTACAACATAAAACTGTATTGACAACAGAGTGCTCAGAAAATTTCTTTTTAGCTTACTAGCAACCTTATTCTATTTCTCATCAGTTCTCATGCATTTTCCAGATAATATTTTTCTTTTTCATAAGCAGATGTCCTGCCCCCTTGGTGTTTACCCAGGTGATCATTTTTTAGAGATGACTGTGAACTTTAGCTTTCCAGTAGCTCCTCTCTCCAGGATGCTGCTTCTCATCTCCCTAATTCCACATACCAAGTTTAGAAGCCAGGAAGAAGTTGTGGTGCTGACATGCAGGGAACTCACTCATGCAAAGGAGAGAGGAGAAGGGATTTATCACTTCTGCTCATGCCTTCTCCCTCCACCTCCCCATGGCACATGACTCCCTGTGTGAAAGGAGACCTCAACCGGATTCACAAGTGGCCACCTACTTAATTTTTCTTTTTACCTGTGAAGAAGAATAATGTCCTCTGAAAGCCTTCACTAGGCTAAACAGGCCAAGATCTTTCAACCTGCTCAGACAAGAGCCTATCCATTTCTCAACGCCTTTTTTGTTCTCCAAAGGGAGACTCATCAGCAGCTGACGTCATACTTACATGTTTTGGGTATAGGAAGGACCCATCTTATTTCACCAAAATATAACCACAGTGAGAGTGCCTGTTTGTACTACCCTACGCAACACTAGACACTGAACGTGGCAAATGATGTATTTCACATAATGAAAATAACTCCTTGTTTTCAGTATCTTTCAAAACAGTAAGTATTCTTTTTAAAAGTGAAAGTTGTTTCAGTTGTTTAACATTTCCCATGATCACAGTAACCCTAGATGAGTATGCAATATTTAAATATCATGCAAATAATAAAATGCAACTTTCTCATTTTCATAATAATGTACATATCAGCCATAGCCTAATTGCCAAGAGAGAACAATGCTCCTAATTATACCCATTAGGAATTTTTGCTTTTGGATAGAGTATGAAGTGGCTTTGTATATTTGTAAATTGCTGAATTCAGGTGAGCTTCAAATTTCTACAGGCTGATCTCACATTAGTCCTTTGACCTGTACTTTTAATTTGGCATGAAACTACTGTAAGCTACATAGTGAAACTAATGAGGCTGTTGCAATTGTGTAGGGCAGTAATCAACAGCTACTTTATTTCTGGAGATTGTATTAAGTCTATGCAAGGTGTGAACTGAGAAAAGGTTTTTGTTTCAAAAAAAATCTGATGTGCATACACACACTTTCTCAGAAAATAAATAAGATTTTGAGCAGACATGTTAAATGAAAAAGAGCTAGGGTCAGTTATTTTGATCTCATCTTTTGACAATTTAAAGAAAAAATAATTCTGCACATGAAGCGCAAAGAGGAATTCAGAGCTGAAGTATAATCCACAGTAACAAACAGCAACAGTAAAACAGCAACCAGTCATCTCTGTAGCAGTTTTTCACCACAATAAGGCAGAGCTAGATCCTTTCTCCCAAACTGTAACCCTGTGCACTGGAAAAACAGCTGTCTGTCCTGACACACCCATTGACTGGCACAGGAAAAATGTGCTGCAGTGTGATGGAGAAGCCTAAGGCCTCCTAGAAGAGACATTCAGATGCATCTTCAATGTCTCTCTGCATATTAAGATGTGGTACACAGCATATTAAGATGTGGTATATCCACTGATGTGGTTGACAGCAAGGGGCCTGCAGGGGTGGCCTCTGTGAGAAGAGGCTGGACATGGTTCCAGATGGCTCCAGTGGGAAACCCACACTGCGCAGAGGAAGAGTGTGAGAAGAAAAGAGTGGCAGAGAGAAGCTGCTGTGCACTGACCACCCACAGCCCCCATTCCCTCCTGCGCCACTCAGGAGGGGAGAGCAGTTAGAACACTGAGGGATTGAAGCTGAGTCTGGGAGAGAGAAGAGTTGTTGTAATACTTGACTTTTTTTTTCTCACCACCTAAATCCACTTTATTTTTCAATAAATTAATTTTCCCCAGTATGAGCTGGTTTTGCCCATGACAGTAATTATTAAGCAATCTCACTGTCTTCATCTTGAATTATGAACTTCATCCCACTTTTGCAGAATGGGTAAGACTGAAAGGGACCACTGGAGGTAACCTAGTCCAACCTCCCTGCAAGGTCATCCTAGAGCACATTACTCAGAATTGCATCCAGGATTTTTTCTCCCTTTCTTGCTGAGTAGGGAAAGTGAGTGTTAGTCTGTTAGCCAAAGCTGACCCACCACACTCCATGACCCAATACATCCTGCATGCAAACCTGCCTGTTTTGAGTAACCACTACTAGTGACCTGAACACACATAGCTGCCTCAGCTTTACTCTAAGGGCAATATGGACTTACAACACTTTGAATGGCTCAGAAAGCTCTTCTCTCTCTACACTGTACAACACAATTTGAAATTAAAAGACAGCTGAAGCAGATATATATTAATATATAAAAATAAATATTTTGCTCATGCAACAAAAAAAAGTAGTCAGTAAATCCCCCAAAAAACAGGAAAAAAGTACACTTATTTTGATATGGGGTTTTTTTCCCCCAGGAAAATTAAACACTAAAAAAAAGTGACATTAAATATGTGCTTATGCTTTTGAATATTATTCTCATCTACTACAAACTCAGATTAATTTTACAGCAATGCATTGTTCAAAATTAAGAAGAGTTCAGCTGACAGTTTCTAGTGAGCGAAGTAGGAAGAGACACTGCTCTCGAATTCTTATTTTTATGGCTAGTAAAAAACATCTATATATACACAGAGGAACAAATCAAGATGCTAAGAGTGGCATAAGTATAAACACATTAGGCTTTCCTTTGTTTGTGATTCTTGTGCTTTTAAGCCCAGACGGAAATTAAGCACTCCAATACCACTCCCTCAAAACCCAACTTTCATCCCCCCGTTGCCCCACCCCCTTCCCTGGTGGAATGAGGAGAAGAATCAAAGTAAAATTTGTATGTTGAGATAAGACCAGTGTAAGAATTGAAAATAAAGTAAAATACAGTGATAACTGTAAATAATAATAATAACAATCATAATCTAAAGGTAAAAACCAAGTGATGTACAATGCAAGTGCTCACCATTTGCTGACCAATGCCAGACCCCCCTTCACAAAACTAGACTGCCCACCTTTCTGGGTAACTCTCCCCAGTTTATTTACTGGACATGATGTTCTGTGATGTGAAATATCCCTTTGGTCAATTCAGGTTACTTGACCTAGCTGTGTTTAAGCCTAGTTTGTTTTTTGCATCCTCAATGGCAGAGCATGAGACAAGAAAAAAAGTCCTTGACTTAAGATAAACACCACTTAGCAAAAATATCAGTGTTATAATCAAATTATCAGTGTGTTATCTGCACTATTCTCATTCCAAGTCCAAAACACAGCACTGTAACAGCTACTGAGAAGAAATTAACTCTACCCTAGCTAAACCACAACAGTGATGATAAGCCCAAAAGTGTAAAAAGAATGGCTCCAGTTCCTTCTTTTGCTGGTATTTTACCAAAATAGCTTTGTTCAGTAACATTATAGTTAGCACATTCTATGTGGCAGCTAGAAATATACTTTGATTCATTACAGTTATTTGACTCATCAGTCAAAACTGTCGAGATTCGTCTTTCTTCTTTCACAGGGAAGGAAAATGAATTGCTAGAAGTCTAAGTTCTTCTTTAAAAAGTGCAGGTATATAAATTACCTTAGTGTCATATGTTAGCAGTTGAGGTAATGCATCTGGTAATATCTAGATACATGAAACTATCTATGGATTATTATAGGGCTGAATAAATTCTTTGAAAATTACTATCCACATAGGCTCTTAACTGGCCATTTCATTCTCTTGAACAACTAGATGCTATTCTACATTGTTTTTCTCTGTCCTACTCCCTTGTGCCTACAAACATTTTGTGCCTATCCATGCAAGCAGTGTGCACCAAGCAGGCCTTGAAGGCAGGAAGCAACTGCGTAGGAAGACATAGGCAGTGCTTTATCATCTTTAGGGGCTACACCCTGTAAAATCCAGTAATTGAATTCACACACTAATACGCTCAAATACTCTCATGCAGAGCTTCTAAAAAAGAGTGGCGACACTCCTGGCCCCAGAGTTTCCCATTCATATGGCATAGAATGTCCTTCATTTCTCCTAAAGTGCCATGTCAAGCAATGGTGTTCCCAAGTGCTTAATGAAAGGGGCAGACCAGGATACAGCTGAATGACAGGGGGTTATATCAGCTCAAATCTCCAAGTTATTTAATATTCAGCATTTCAGCCATGTTCATTGTTCTGGGTAGGCTCAGACTCCAAAGGAACCTTTTGCAAACTCCTATGTGCTCATTTCAATTTGTCTTTCAAACCCAAGTTTCAAATTAAAATTAATGGTGCCAAAAGAATGTAAGTGCCCTATCCTCTCTGTGCTTCCTGTCTGTGATCATCACCCACTGTGCACTGAGTGTGCTATTCTTTTAAGCTTAGTGGCCCCTGTAAATATATTTCCCTTTATGAGACCTAAGGTACAAGGTTGTTCAACTACTTAGCATGTTATCTCCAAAGTTAGTAATAAATAAATGATGTACAGTACAGTTCAAGGTATACAGTGTTACAGAATGACTCCACTACCTAACAATACACACAGACCCAGCATCCAAAACAGAGGTGCCTTGTCCTTCAGTGTGTCTGCGTTCTGTTGCTATTGCATTCAAATGCAAAATCATGAAATTACAATGGTTTTGCAGTTTCACCCTTTGATCCCAAAATTACATTGATGTAATTTTTTGTTCAGTTACTGTGGGTTTTTTCAGGCTTCGCTTTTTTTAGAGTGGAGGTGAGAGGCTCTATATACTCACATATATTAACCACAGCACTTAAAAAATATAATGAATAATTTCTTCTAAAGATTTTTTTAAGTCTACCAGACACGATCAAGTTTGTTCACTTTACCCCACGAAGACTCATTCTCTTTCTCTTGCAGATCTCCTACCTATATTTCTGTTCAGGATTGGAAAAGAGCAGCCTTTCATCAGCCTTTTGAACATGTGGAAAAAAGCAGGGTAGAATTATGCATACAGTGCAATAAAGTTCTTCATATGTAGATTGGTGTACATTATCAGTTTTAAAGCCACTTTTATCTACACCAGAAAAATACAGAGGAGCTTTGGGAATCTCAGTGTTGTCCGAAAAATAAAACTGTTTCCTTTTTTTATCACCACTTCACATCATTAGTGTCTAGGCATGTCATATTAAAAACCTGTTAGAGAGATATTTAATTTTTTTTTTAAAAGACCTTAACAAAAAAATAAAACTAGATATGACATCATCTGGTGGAGACTCTAGAGTACCTGACAAGAAAAGAAAAATTATTGTGTTTCAGAAATTTTTTTAAATGTCTAGAATTGCTCTTTCTACAGCATATATATTGTACATTAGCATACGCTTTTTCAGTCAGAGTAGTTTACACTTGAGCCACGACTGTCAAAGAGCAGCATGTCTAACACAGAAAATGTGCCAGAGTAGCTGAGGAGGACTGAGTTATCTGTGTGTCAATGGTAATTAATAAACCACAATGGTGTGCAGTATTTATGTTATTTAAACAAGATTATTACAGGCAAAATGAATCACACGCAAAAACAAAGGAGCACAATGGAGCTGCTCATCACCTGCAACTGGAATCACTTCTCATGTGAACAGCTCTTGCATGTGTTGATGTGATTAATTTCTGAAGCTACAGAGAACATGTAGCAAGATTATTCATTCAAAATTAACATGAATTTGAATGTGGTTGTATTCTCAGACTTTTCTTACTTATTTTTATTCAGCATTTGGATGACATAGATGATCACAGCAAATTTGCTTCTATTGAAATATTCAAATACACACTGTAAAGTGTATATTCAGTCACACATATTTCATGACATATTGTCAATTTTAGTCATATGAATGACACGATGTAGCTATACTGAAATAAAACAAACTTACAGACAACCTCAGATACAAAAGGTGGGGTTTTTAGTGACACAACTCTACTCCAACACCAGTTGTCTGAAAAAGGTTAAATTTAATTACCCTCACCTTTCTGGTGTTAACTAGAGTACACAGGTTATACAGTCAATTTTTTAAAGGATATCTGAGAAATAATACAAAATTAAAAACATAGAATAGTAGTAAAACAAGTTTCCAAGAAAGCCTGTAGCTTGCAGGAAGTCTATGTGTTATTTAGTGTAACAGAGAGTGCTGGGGAAGAAATTAATCAGCCAAACAGCTTGCCTGTACAGATTTATAGGCTACTTCTGAGTAATATGTGGTTTGCTCACTTTCTCTTTGCCAACCATTATCTAACAGTGCTAAGTCTTCCCAATTAAAGAAATAATCATTTAACTGTGAAATCTATATTCTATTATTGTCTCTATTTATTGTTCAAGTTGTCTTTTTTAAAGGTGAGTCTTGACTTTCACTCTAGGTTGATTATTACTTTCATCAAGGCAAATCTTTCAAACCTTCTCTCCAAAAAGGAAGCTTGTTAGATAAAATTAAATTACCTCTCTGGAAAAGGATAAGGAGGCTTTTTAATATTAAAGTAGATTGACATAAAACAGTAACACAAATACTAATGTAAATGTAAAGCATGGGAAAATTTTCTCTACATTCTGATTTGACTTTTTTTCGTGTATGTTTTCAGGATCTAGACATTTCTGATCAAATGTATTTTCAAATACTTATGATTAAACTTCTGATTTAATATTCTTTTTTGAGCTCTATACTGACAACACAGTACAATAACTTTGAACACTCTGGAGCTTAAACTCTCCCTTCAGGGACAAGTAAAGCTAATTCTAAAGAAGAAATAGCTGCTGTCCAGCCTTGCTCTAAAACAAGGCTTTCTTCTCAGAGCACTGTAAGTTGCCAGTGTGACAGGACACTCTCGTGCTGAACACAGCAGGAGATTCACAGGTTCTTCACACTGTCTTTCACTGTGCAGCAACTTCCAGTTTAAGTTAGGAATTTAATTATAGATGAGATTTACATGCCATCACAGAGATACTAGGGTATTCTGCCACCAACAGCCTTCTCTCATGTACCAGGGACACATAGCATAGTAGCTGAGCAATCATATAGGTAATCCTTATTCATTGGAAAGGTGAAGGTAAAGCTCAGGTAACACAGTGACAGTGTCTGACATGGCTGGAAGTCACAGCTGTGGGAACAGGAAATGTTAACTGACTTGACAATTTGCATTTGCTCAATTCACTCATGAAGTTAACAAAGTGCATTTCAACAGCACTTACCAGTCAGTCAGCCAGACAGGCCATTAAAGCACATCTATTTTGTCTCCTCTTTGCACCAGCTGTTTGCTAAAATAATACTAAGATAGGACAAAAATAGTACTTGCGAGTAACCCTCACTAGGAATTTCTGAATCAAAATCCTTGCTATTTTTAATTTAGAGAATGTGTTAAAATCACTAAAAAGAGATTGCAACACCAAAGCAACAACCTTCCAGGCTAAGTAAGTTTTTTAGAGGAAATCTTTGTGCTAGCTGCAAGGCAGGAAGAGAAAATGCTCTCACTTGCTGAAATCTGTGCATTAACCTTTTTCATCTGTGTATTTAGCCACATCTTATAACAAGGACCCCTATATCTACATTAACAAGGCCTGCAAATAAAGTATATGTCAGCTTTTCTTGGGCAAGACAGAGAACGAGAAAAAAATTATATAATTCCTGTTGAATTCTGTGTTTGTGTGATTGAACTGATGGAGCAAAGATACATTAACCTTGCTTTCTTTATTTAGGAAGGTATTGTTCTTTGTCACGTTTTTGTTTTTTTCCCATGGGGAATGAGCTATCTTTAGCTCATGAAGACACAGTGAATGTCTTCCTTGCAGCTTCTTCTTCTTTTAGTTTTCATGAGAAAATGTTTAGAAACAGGTCTCCTTCTTGTGGGGGAAAAAAAAAAGGGTGTGGAGTTTTTTCAGTGAAATTCACTTTCTTGTGCCCGGCCTCATCCATCCTTTAGACTCACAGGTTATTTCACATCTCAAAAAAGCTACTAGGCCTGTTTTGTTCTGTGCACTATTCCCCTTCTAGACCACTGTAGCCAGTTGCCACTTCTTTTAAGTTCTTAGTCTTTTGACCAGTTTTCCACTTATTTTATCCCACTCTGAATCTCCGAAGAGTTTAATGTGCTGTTCTGAGGTGATGACCCCATATGAAAAACACTGTAGACTTCAATAAAAGCCTTTATTACACGATCAGACACATTAAATGTATTTTTATTCTCCTGTTCTTTTCATTCTTTCTTTTTCACCAAAAATATCTGTTATGTTACTGAATGAATTGTTAAAAAAAATTCTAACTCCTGCTTTTTTCTATGGCAATGTAACTCCACTGGGATTTATCTTTTGCTTATGAGCATCCCCTGCTGTCCCTATGAGAATGAGCTGCTCACCCTATCAGGATTCTGCATACAGCAACAATACTAATTAAGACTAATTCCATAATATACATATATGGGATAAAAACAACAATGCAATATAATCCATATAATATTAAATTCATTTTACCCAAATCTATGATTATGGACCCAAATGCCACAGCTGTGAGAGCCAAACATTTTAAAAGGAAGTAAGAAAATGTTCAGCAAATGAGACCAAGGAATTTATTAATCAGAAATTCAATTCAGAAGTACTGTGAGTAAATCTTTCTGTAAGGAATCAATAAACAGTAATAGCTGTGCCTTTCAGGTTTATACTTTTACAGTAGTTGTTTTGAGATTCTTTAAATAGCCTTAGTTGTATTTCTTCTGTTAGTAGTACCTCACTCCCCAGATGGCTAAGATAGAGCACATCAAAACAAACTGCCGCCTTCTGGTGCTTTTGCTCTGTCAGCTGCCTACTTTGCAACACTTGCATATATATGCCAAATGCCTATCTAACACATATGAGATGTGCCAGTACAACACACTGAGATTTGCAATAAAATTTTATTAATGGGTACAAAACCTGTACTTATATTCTGAAAACGGATATCATTAGGCAGCAGGACCCATACATTCTTCACTTCAGGTTTAGATTTTTAATTATGAAGATCCCTGAAAATTTCCAACAGACTGATACCATATACATAAAATAATAAGTAGATCTAGATCCTATAGAATTTTAACACCTCATTTCAATTCTGACCACACAAGAGTACTTCAAAACTTATTTCAGCTACAGTTATGCCCTCACTACCCCAGGAAAATTAACTTTAATACCACAGTAATAAGCAAATACTATTTAAAATAGTTTCTCAGTTGTAAGCTAAAAATAACTAGACCAAAATTGACTATTCTATAGTTGTATATTAGATGTGCATCACTTGAGTACTAAGATGCAGGTCAAAGATTTAAAGAGAGTGATTGATTCCAGTGCAGTGAATGGATTTATTAGCGCACAGCATAAATGGCCGGGTGACTCTCATTTTCACAATTTTTCTTGACCTGTCAAGTCATTGTCTTTATGAAGATCAAATATTTATTGTTTCTCATATAATTCAACATTGCCTTCATGATGTATGCTTCAGCTTAGATATTATCATGTCATCCTTTGTATCTCAGAGGACTGACGGGTGTAACAATGAAAATCTTAAGACTAAACTGTTTATATTGACATCAGTCAAAATCAAAATGCATTGCCATACCTCTGACCAAGTCACCAAAAGACAGCTATGAAGATGAAGGTAACTTACATTACAGTTGAGTGAGAATATATAAAAACTTTTTTCCTTTCATGAAATCTATTGAATAATTGATCAAGGGAAAGTTTAACTTGGATTTATCCAAAGGAACGTGCAAGACACTTTGTCACAAAACAGAGTTGTTGTCAGCATTACTCTTTTTTGCTGTTGCTATTATTATACAATATGTGCTTACATAGTATAATGACAGTTTAAGCTATTAAGTTTTCCCCTTTTTTTCTTTAGATTTTTTGGTTTATACGTCAGAGGGAAAATAAAAACAGGATCAAAGCAGCTGAAATTATTTGAAGTGTTTGTACCTCCAAACACAGTAATAATTTAAAGCCTCTTTCTTTAAATGTTTAAAGGTAATGTATTGGCATGAGATATCCCAAAACATTATATTGAGGTTATGAAGGTTTGAATTAGAATGCTAAGCTGTAAGCTTACTTGATTTCCTCTCACTCTTTGTTGTATAAAATAAAAATATTTTCAGTCATACAGTGTCAAGCCCTGTATTCATGTGCCCTAGTTTAGGTATTTAAAATCTTTGTGTCTGACTCATCTTGGAAACACCATAATGCAGATAAACCAGCATTTTCAGAAGGTGATTCACGTGCTCTATCTTAGTCAACTATCAGGAAAACCAGCATACCCTAACAAAGTGCTAGTTTTTCCTGATTGATTAACATGTGGCTCTGACTGTGTCAGACATGGAAGTCTAACTCCTCTAAGTCTAAAACTAGGTGAAAATTAATATTCAACCATTGTCTCCTCAGAACAATAAATTATCCTTTGTGCGTACTCTTCTGAAACATTTAAAATGTTTGCTAACATATCTGCTAAAATTGATTTTAAACATGGTTAGATAAAACAATAATCCAGAACAGAGATGTGACTGCCTTATCTATACCACTGTGTTTTAAAATTCCAAAATCCGCCTTTAAGTAAACCGAGTCTGAAAGATTAAGATGGGAATTTGATAGGATTAAACAAATCCTTTATGTATTGCACATTGTGCTATGGGATTTCAGCTATTTTGTAAAATCATAGAAACGCTGGCTGGAAATTATCTCTGTACATAGCCTAGTTTGAACAATAATCAAGCAAAAGTTCATCTGCTTCTCCTGCATGGAGCAGGACTATTGAGAGAACTAGACTGGTTAAGTCATGGCTTTGTGTAACGAAGTCTTGAAAACCCCAAGAATGGAGGAAGACTCCCTGCCTCTCTTCAGGAACTTAAGCAAAGTGGAAATATCCTTATAGTGAAGAGGTTTTTCCTGATCTGCATCCCAAATCTCCCAAGATACTACTTGTGGCTGCAACATTGACCACCTCCAATAAGAGTTTGAATTCCCCTCATTCAGCAGTAGTCTGTGGTCAGAAAGATTAAGTCAATGGCAATAAACCTCCAGTTCATGTGCTTTCTATATACTAATTAAATTGAGGATATTTCTGCTTCTGCTTTCTAAATTTGGGGCTTCAAAGAAAAGAGTAGGATAGAAGTTCCAAACTTCTTTCATTTCTTGCTGAATTCTACAATACTAAATCTTTGCTGGAATAGTTTTACTTGAAAATTTCAGATTTTTTTTCTGATTGAACAGTTCAGACCAATTTAAAATTAAATAAATCCATCTCAGAAGTGAAAAAAAGTGCTGAAGCATGAGTGAGTGAGTCAGTATCAGCTGGCTAAACTCAGCTATACACTCAGTTTCCACAACAAAATTCAATCAAATTCCCCGCATCCTGCGCAGGCCTGCTGCTATTACTGCTGTTAATTCCACTTCTGATGTAAATAAAGAAGATAAAGGAAGTGTTTTATCACCTCATAATGATGGTTCTGCTTGCACAGCAAGGAGCATTTATTCTAGTTCAAAGCACAATATTTTGAATGTACCAAATACTGCTTGTTATAA
Source organism: Entomyzon cyanotis (assembly GCA_024500445.1). Lineage (NCBI taxonomy): Eukaryota > Metazoa > Chordata > Aves > Passeriformes > Meliphagidae > Entomyzon > Entomyzon cyanotis. Next base: position 34,761,450 of record JAKEPQ010001018.1, on the reverse strand, counting down.
GAAGAGAGAATTCTAACAACCTCTTAAACCTATATTAAATGCTTTAGCAGATCCAGGTAGTATGTTTCTACAAGATTAGTGTCACACAGAAATACAAACATAAGAACAGTGAATAAGAAAATAAAGATATGGCTGCCCTGAAATGTAAGTAGGTCTTGAGAACAACATACTTTTTTATTGGAAGGTTATTTTGAAAAGACAGGATAAATTTTATATGTAAAGTAGACTTTCTTTACACCCAAAATTTTGATTGTCCACATAAACATCGGAACAGTACTCTTTGTCAGGAGTGTTCACAGAAAGAGAGGTTTTAACTTTCATGTTGATAAATGTAGATTATTATGTGATTTTATAAATCTTTAGGCTACAGAATCTTGAATGTTAGACTACAGAGTTTTGAATGTATTTTCCACTCAAGTGACAGAGATAATTCTGGGTGGTTTATCAGACTATTAGACAACAAATAAAACACATCCTGGGAAATCTAACAAAATACAGGAGTAACTATATATTTGTTTTTAAAATCATGTTTCTTTTTTAGTAACTCACTTTTCTAAACAAACTGTGACCTTTTCATGACATTTTACAAGCACAGAATGCATGAACTATTGTGTGCTGTTTGAGAAAATACAGCTGTGATGTGATACTAAAAGAGATGTTTATTTTTCACTGAGCACACTCCTGCATCCTCTGGTGGTGACAGGTATTGTGACTGTGTCATGTGATTTCCTCTGTAACCAAGATAAAAAGGAACTGTGTGCATGGTCTAGAAAACAAAATCTGAGTTATTTCCCCAGTCTGGGAATAAAGGCGAAATTTACAGTCCAATCAATCCTTTTGACTATGATCATTAATAGTTGGTAATAAAATGGACCATGGGCAATCAACTGGCCCTGAGGGCAAGCAGCACACCATGGCTCATATCCTCATGGCTCTAGTCTCACCCCCACCAAAACAACATGGCCTCATCTTTGCTGACTTTGGCAATGCTCCCTGGTAAGTATTTCTTATTGAAAAGACTCAAAAATTAGCAAAATTCAAAGGTGTGTGTGATATCTTTACGTCAGCACCTCATCTGCCACTTGTACCTGAAAGACGATCCACACAGAAAGAAGCAAGTCTACTGTCAGAGTCAACCGCAGGTACCTCCACTGGGGAACACAAAAACACCCCCCTACTTTTCTCCCTGAACTCCCTGAATATCCCACCACTCTATGAGAAAGGAAGGGAGCTTTCAGTCATTTTGCCAAGAAAAGCCTGGTTTTGGAAAATTGGAATTAGCAATTCATGCTATCATTGTTATATCACCTTTATTAAGAATATGTCTTGGAGGAGGCAAGAAGGATAAAATGAGATTGCCAAGATCCTAAGTAAACCAGACTTTGGCAAAGAAATGTGGATTCTCTAGTCATGTGAGCTAATTGGTCACTTGAGTTGAAAACTTGAGCTGAAAATTTTGGAGGTTTTACAATACTAAAATAGTGAGATTTTGGTAAAGACTTTCAAGCAGAAAAGCAGGAAGTTGACGCAGGAACCTGATACCATTTCTCATAGGATTATAGGATGATGCTACCTCCTGTAACAAGGCACTTGGACTAAGATTAAAGAGGTCTTTTGCACATTCATGTATTTTTCTTTTTCTGCTTTTGAAAATACACTTCTATTTCAGTGCAGAAAGAAAAAATGCCTAGTCTCCCCCTACATTATGAATAGAGCCTTAAATAGTAGGAGCAGTATTTTATCTTTGATTTGTCTTTCAGTATTACCAATCATTTATGTTTTAAATTATATGTGAAGTCTATCTCAAAATTAATGCCATTATTTTATTTCTAAGGATTACATTATACATAATGAGCCAAACTCTAAAGCTCTTATAACAAACCAGCATTTGCTTTAGAAAAAAAATTCTCTTATTGAAGACTGTCTTTTTTCCTGAGATGATTTGCACACAACAATTTCTTCTAAGGAGAGGAAGATGTAGTTAGCTAATGTAAGCTAAAGCACCTGGATTTAAAAAATGCACACAATAGTAGACAAAACTTCATTGTCACAGGGTGATTCACTCCGTGCTTTATTTCCTTCTAGCAATTTTCTAATTAAAGTCTGGAGTTTTGAAAGCATTTTTTGTTCTGAAATTACATAGCAGTGATGGAGTCACAAGAGGTTACAATGGGGAATACTATGGTTGGCTCTGTGAACACTTCAAGCTTGCACAAACACATAGTCTCTAAACTTATCATCACCATTCCTCAGCAGTCCTTTGCTCCATCTCCCTTAAGCCAGCAAAAGCACATAAGGTGACATGCAACAGCTGGACTGAGTTAAATTAAGCTTTCCACCACCACCACCTTATTTTTTGCTGGGTTACTTTTAACTTAGATCTGTTCCTGACCGTGTTCACAGTCCAGCTACAATCAGCACTAATGACTGTAGAAAAAAGAAGGAATGAACACCCACACTTATGCAGAGGGTTAATCCAGTTCTTTCAGTATCAGATTAAAAATCTCAGTGAATCAAAATGTAAATGTTACAGAGGACATGTCTGTAAAAACATGCCACTGAAAATAAATAATGTCGTGTCTTATATGGCACTCAATGTCCTTCATCACAAAATCACTAAATTAATAATTAAGTCCATAATTAAAAAATAATAAAATAGTATTATGCCCTCAAAACCCAAGAATGCTCATATGACATTCAGGTATTTTTTCAGAACATGTTTCTCACACATTATATTGATATATTTCCTTGGGCAACAAATAATCTCCAAACAGAGATTTCGATGTGCTGCTCAAAGAAAGTGTGACTACCTGATGGTAGTCAGAGATGAGAAAATTGTCTTCAGAATGTGGTAGAGTTAGAGCTTAGCAGAAGGCTTTGTATTGATCTCCATACCATACATTTTGTTGGATTTATATTGTTTTAAATTTTATTTAATCGTATATTCACATTATGAAGCTTATTCATTTCTTTTTTAATGTGTTTCCTGACTCTTTGGCTCATTCACATGTCAGATCATTCCTGAAAGCTAGCACTAATTGTGAATTTAATTGACATGTATAGTGAAAATGTCAATGACAGGGTATTTTTAACACATAGTGGCAGTTTCAGATTTAGTCCTCTTCAGTATTAATTCCTGACAGTTATTGTCCCATTTAACTTAGGATAGAATTTTAAATAGAGATGTTATCATCTGATGACTAAATGTTCCTTTTTATCTCATTTGTATCAATTGTCAGTGCACAGAGGCATTACCATGATCAATTCAAATGTATGAATAGATGTGCCACCCATGAAAACTGTCTCAACAGAACAAGGCACCAATGAAATGCCTGTTCTTTTGTTGTAAATTTTAATGACATTCTCTGCTAAGGCGCCATACAGGAACTTGCAGTTTGGACCGTGAAGTGGCAGACTGCAGAATAATTCAGAAGTTCCAATTGATTAGAAAACCCCTTTTTTAGTAGCTTGGCGTGGCAAGATTTTGAATATTAGATCCGACTCCCATATTTCACTGAACCATTCTAAAGGATGTAGAAGAGGAAACCTAGGCTAGTATTACAATAAAGTCCTTGAATTACAAACCTGAGGCCATGATCTAATGTCATTATAATTATTTTAAAGAAATTAATAATCTTCCTTAATTTGACATGTCTCTTTTTTTCCCCTTTTTTTTTTTTTTTTTTTTTTTTGGTTGCTGGGGTTTTGTTTGTTTGTTTGTTTGTTGCTTGCTTGCTTGCTTGCTTGCTTGCTTGGGGTCTTGTTTGGTTTGGGTTTTTTTTTCTTTTTATACTTATGTAGAAAGAGATGGAATGTCACCATTCAAGTTTTGTATTTTCCAGATAAGCTAAACTCCTGGACTCCAATAAACAGTGTGTGAACAGGACACATGCCAAGCACTTGCATGTGTAGCAGCACACAGCTCACTCCTGTGCTGTCAGTGCCTGGAGCACTCACCAGTTGCCCTGACACAGCTGCCCCTCTCCCCAGGAGGCTTCTCCTCTTTTACACTTATGGAGAGGGCAAATTTTATCCTTCAAGAGCTCAGAGACTGAAGCAAAGATTTTTACTGAAGCAATTTGTCAGATCCTGTGCTCTTACAGAAAGCACCCTGGTTGAGGAAAGTTTCTTTTTATTGGCTGAGATGAGATGTTTCTAGAACCAAAGTCTCCTTCAAAGGAAACCTTGAAAATACCCAGTCTTATGTCCTCACTCCAACACTGTTAATTTATTTGCCATAGAAAACTGACAGACTTTTATCTTCCTGTCCTCATTTTGAATACAGATTCACTTACACTTGAAAGGCATCCCAAGTGAGCTAGGGAACTGCCACCACAACATAAGTAACAGGCCAAATTTAGGAAAGTTCCTCTTTAGAAAGGTACACTCTTGATTTTAGGTGCATGCCTCAGGATCATTATTAGATCTCAGCTTCCACAGTCATTAATAAAAGGTTATCAGATATTGGTTTTGGTGCTGTTTGGTTCTTCTAGAATGTGGAAACAACACCTCATGCTGTAAAATTATTTCTGTTCGGAAGATAAAAATTTTTAAAATTATGTTATAAAAGTAATCATTTCTTCTGATGCTCCCAAACCATCAAGTGTAGTAAGATTTGTCTGACTCGTTAGTTAAGTCAAAGAATTTGCTAAAGCTATTGGCAAAAGTGCCTTGTTTAGCATTTTGTGCATAAAGAAGAAGACATGATTTTAAAGTAAGTTTGAGGATCATTTTAAGGGGAGAGAATCTGGGCTTTCAGACGAGCCAGCTTTTCTTCAATACAGATTCACTAGATTTACTTTCTCACCCACAAAAGAAAAAGACAGAAAGAACCCCAACCTTTTGTTCAAATGCATTTAATCACTCATGCTATAGGATGACTACAAAATATCTCATTTCATGTTATAAAGACTTGACCCTTCATCCCCAGAAGGCAATTTATATGATGAATCCATTATAATTTCACATCTTGAAGTCTGCAGATGACAGTTTCCCCAGTGCACAATAACCCAGCACATTCTGTCTTCTCTGTATGGAGCCACTAAAACTCTGTATTTATATACTGTATTTCATATATTTCATACCAAATATGTTTAGAATCCTGTGTACATCAACAAAGGAGAGAGGGATAATATTTTCTAAGACATCCACAGGTCCTCCTAAAACCAAAAGAAAATCACTGGAAGAGTCAAAACAAATTTTGCCCTCATTATTATCATGGATAGGAAATCCATGGGAAAAAAATATATAGGGACTCAGATTGTGTACTGACATCTCTATATTGCCTTTGTTGAAGTTGCATTCTACAGCAAGGTGAAGGAGGATTAGGTCTTTATGACTACATACCATTTAGCAGATGCCACTACCATAGTCAAATGATGCATTTATTACTTTAAATAATTTTAGAAACAGAAATTATCATATGAAATATTAAAATATTTTTAATAATTTCCTAATTTTTTTTACCATTAATAATATCAAATAGAGTAATTCTTTACATTTTATCTTTATTTCCCAGTCTTAGAGATTCTGGGGAATAAAACAGATGGCTGGATTTACAAAGCTTTACCTTACGCAGTAAAATGAGGCTCTGTGCAGATGGACATGTAGATACTACTGCCAGTATTGTACCTTATCCATATGGACCACAAGAGTTATGGCAGAAGTAATTATTTTCAAAATCTTCCTTGGATACAAGCTAATACCTCCCTGTTCACATGGCTCTGTTCTTTCTAGTTTGTACCATTGGAGAAGCAGCAATAAGAAAAATAAATATTGAAGTGTTTGCATGGTAAGTCAGACACAACACGTTAACTAGTGGTTTAATATTTTCTAAGAAAATACTCTTTTTCTCTGGGCATAGCAACTTAAAGCATTCAGAGGAGCATGCACTGTGTCAGTTCAGTGTTTTCACATCAAAGGATTCAGGTTGCTACAGACAGACTTTCATGGGATGGAGCCTGTGGAGCTAACAGGCAAGAGGCAGTGAGTTGATGGCATTATCCAGGACAGGAAAAAGTTGTCGTAACACCTTTAAGAACTGAACTCTATTTAATCATAGGTCTGTCCTCCAGGACCTACCATACTCAATTGTATAATGGGAATATTCTCAAATCACACTTACTACTAAATCTCATGTCCTGCTATCAGCCAGCTACAGGTCCTGCAGCATGTTAGGTGGAGATCCAGTGGGTTGGATATAGTATAAGAACCATGGGATGGACTATTCTCATCACTTAAAAGAAAGACTTCTCCAGTGGTTACCTTAAAGACTGATAAAAGATTTAGGATTACATCTATATTGAGAAAGATTTTGTAAGCACAGAGGCAAAGACACTAGCAGGATATTTGGACAATCTTGTAGCAAAGGCTTTTTCTGTGGCTTGGTTCATACATGGGAATATTCGTATTTCAGACTTAATTAACACAAATTGCAAACATTTATGAAAAAATAAATACAGAAATGCAATTTCTGACAATCACAAACACAAATATAGAGGTGTCATTTCCTAGATGTTGTTATGCTCTCTTTTAATATGAGTATGATTTAAAGTTTGATGCTATCATTTACAGATCTCTAAATGGATTTGCCCATGGTTTCCAGTTTCTACTATATCTGAAATATACAAGGCCATGAATAAAGCAAGAGTCAATGATCTTTACAGAAAGTAAATCATGGATGTTGATTTGGTGACTTACATGAAAGTAAATCATGATATTTTCCTTTAAAAATTCCAAACCCTCTCTGAATGCACTTCAAACATTCCGATGTTCCCTATTTTTCTCTTCAGTTGCATCTGCGGAGTTTTCGTTGTCTGATCATTGATTCTGTGATTCAACTAGGTTGGAGAAGACCTTTGAGATCATCAAGTCCAAATCATGACCTAACACCACCCTTTTAAGTAGACCATGGCACTGAGTGCCACATCCACATTTTTTCTTAAAGCACCTCCAAGGACAGTAACTCCACCACCTCCCTGGGCAGCCCATTCCAATGCCCAATCACCCTTTCTGTGAAGAACTTCTTCCTAGTGTCCAGCCTAAACCCCTCCTGATGCAGCTTAAGACTGTGTCCTCTCGTCCTGTCTCTGGTTGCTTGGGAGAAGAGACCAAGCCCCATCTGGCTACAACCGCCTTTCAGGGAGCTGTAGAGAGCAATAAGGTTTCCCCTGAGCATCCTCCTCTCCAGGCTAAACACCCCCAGCTCCCTCAGCCACTCCTCACAGGGCTTGTGCTCCAGACCCTTCACCTTCTCTGGACATGCTCCAGCATCTCAACATCCTTCCTAAACTGGGGGGCCCAGAACTGGACACAGCACTCCAGCTGCAGCCTCACCAGTGCTGAGTCCAGGGGGACAATCACTTCCCTGGTCCTGCTGGCTACACTATTGCTGACCCAACCCAGGATGCCATTGACCTTCTTGGTCACCTGGGCACAAACTGGTTCATGTTCACTGGGCTGTCAATCAGTACCCCCAGGTCCTTTTCTGCCTGGACACTGCCCAGCCACTCTGTCCCCAGACTGTAGCACTGCAGGGGGTTGTTGTGGCCAAAGTGCAGGACTTGGCACTTGGACTTGTTAAACCTCATATTGTTGGACTCAGCTCATCTATCCAGGATGTCCAGGCCCCTCTGCAGAGCCCTTCTATCCTACAGCTGATCAACACTTGCACCCAGCTTGGTATCATCTGCAAATTTGCAAATGGTATACTCAATCCCCTCATCCAGATCATCAAGAAAGATGTTAAACAGGACTGGGCCCAACACTGATCTCTGGGGGATGACACACAATATTGAGGTATTCTCTAATGCTAAATGTTTCAGGATTGTGGTGTACCTCCTTGAGCAAAAAAGTTTAACTGAATTCCATTTGTAAAGTCACTTGAGATCCTCTGCTGAAGGATACTACAAAAAAAAGTACTCTTATAATGGGTTACTAAAAAGTGATTGCTTGTAGTGTTTAACACATCAATTTAAAGAAGTAAGATCATATTCATGGTAAGTTTGGAGATTTTATATCTTTTGTCTTCAGGACTGACAAAAATCCCATATATAATAGCACCAGAAGTACATAAAAATCCATCTGAACAACTTAATAAAAAATTCTGACAGAACAAAACAACATAGAATAATACAAATTCTCCTACACAAAATTATACTTTGAGTATGTGAGACTAACAGCATAGCAACAAAGGGTTAGTTTTAAATACTTGCAGAGGTAATAACATTTTAGAGAAATTTGTTTCTGAAAGTATGTCAAAAATACACAGATTCCAGATAAAGATTCTGTTTTCCCTAGAAAAATAAGTACTTTTCAGTTTAAAAATAACTTCTGTTTTCTACTTATCTAATTTTGTCCTTGGCTAGCACAGGCATGATTTGCTTAAGCTGAAAGGAAATAATAGCTGTGAAGTTGTTCATATGTGATGAATGAAAGCATAATGTAAGACAAGATACCTAAACCACAACAAGCAACAGAATATTGCTCAGCTTAAAGCCTGAATCCACGTTACATCCTGATTATTTACTCAGAACAATTTTGTGCATTTGCCCTCAGAGGCCCAAGAGTTTCTTGCTTAACATGCCACTAAAATTGTAAAACCAAACCATGTTATGAAGAAAGTCACAAGGACACAAGTAAGCATGGTATGATAAATACATGGAATATAATGAACAATTTTAAAAAGTGGAACTACCATTCACCTCTGAAGATTGCTTATGTGAATATAAAGTATGTAGCACAATCCCAGCTCCCTCAACTGTTTCTCATATGACTTGTGCTTCAGACCCTCCACTGGCTTTGTTGCCCTTCTCTGGACACACTCCACCACCTCTATGTTTTTCTTGTCGCGAGGGACCAATACTGGACACAGAACTTGAAGGGCAGCCTCACAAGCGCCAAGTGCAGGGGGACAATCGCTGCCCTAGTCCCTTGGCCACACTATTTCTGATGCAAGCCAGGATGCCTTCTTGGCCACCTGGACACACATTGTCTCATGCATAACTGACTGCCAAGCAGCACCCCCAGGTCTTTTTCCACCACACAGCTTTCCAGTCATTTGTCCCAAGACCATAGTGTTGCACAGAGTTGTGACGCAAGGGCAGGACCTGGCGCTTCTCCTTGTTAAACCTCATCCAGTTGCTTTGGAACATTAATCCAGCCTGTTCTGATCCCCCTGCAGAGCCTCAACTTCAACTTGAATTCAAATTGACTTAAATTCAACTTGCCATCAACCAGGACCCCAGGTCCCTTTCTGCAGCGCTGCTTTCCAGTATCTCATTCCTCAGTCTGTACGTGTGTGCAGGGTTGCCCCATCCCAGGTGCAGAATTCTGGCATATTCCCTCGTTGAACTTTGCATGGTTGGTGATTGCCTGTTCTCTGATTTGTCAAGGTCTCTCTGCAGGGTCTCCCTGCCTTTGAGGGAGTCAACAGCTCCTCCCAGTTTTGTACCATGTGCATACTTGCTCAGTATCCCTTCCTGTCCTGCATCCGAGTCATTTATGAAGATGTTGAAGAGCACAGAGCCAAGGATGGAGCCCTGTGGAACCCCACCAGGACAGTCACCAGTCTGATGTCATCCCATTCACTGTAACCCTTTGTGCCTGATCCATAAGCCATTTGTTCACCCATCACATGAAATGTTTATCCAGCTGTGGGATGGACATTTTGTTCTAAGAATTAGCTCAAAGCTAGTGTTTCCTCATAGCTGACTGTGGGCTAGGATTTGATTAAAATGTATGAATTTTTTTCTTTTTAAATGGGTCTGGTTTTCTTCTGTAGCTCCCCTTACATTTTTGCTCCTATGCAGAAGAAATGTATCATAATGTTTTAACATTTAAAGTGTTTTACAGTAGCAAGATTGACTTCATACTAAGTAAATTTTATTCCCTTACATTAGCTTTTGGAAACTAAAGCAAACATGTCAGTGATTTTACGTCATTCTTTGCAAGAGAGGAAAGAAATGTGCAATTAATGCTGCAAGTAGTTTTAAAAGCTTCTCTCCTAGCAACAAACACAACTGATAAAATCAACAGCTCAATTTCTTACAGACTTAAGGATTTTCATCTTAAATGTTTCCAGACATAATTTGTAATAATTAAAATAATTCTGAAATTGTTGTCATGACTGACTCCAGAACATGATGTGATACAACTGTGTCTCTCATGCTTCATGCAGTAATGAGAAGATAGCCCAACTTTTTTACAGTCACAGTTGGATCTTGCTTTATTGCCTCCACTCTTTCCAAATTCAGTATATTCTAGTTTAATGTCTATAGAACACAGAAGACTTGATCAGATTTATTGCATTGTCCAGTTCACGAACTTCCAATAAGAAAGATTTTCAGGATGTTGAAATTAAGATGTAAGGTATGAAATAATTATTGCATGAAATAAAAATTGCAACCTAAAATAATGATAAGAAGCAACAGTATGCAAATGTTGGAAGTGACTGATCAGGATCTGTATGACTCATCACTGCAATTTACCATGACATAGCTGTGGTGTGTATGGGAAAAGTAATCCAGACACAATTCCATGTTGTGAAGCCAGCAAATTATCACAAAAATAAATGTATAATATGCCAGAACTGCATTTCCTAATGGCTCTTTGGTTTCACATTTTCATTTTTAGAGGCTAATCCCTCTTTCTGCAACCATCTCCACCGCATGTAGCTTGCATGAGCACATGATCAGGAAAAGAATGTTGTTTTCTTATCAAAATGTGTCTTTTAGCCTGAGTGAAACAATTTCCATCTTTTGCTTTTATAAAATATTTATTAACAACTTTGAAATAGACTTTGAATCACTGAAATATTAATTAAAATGTTATTAAATGCTGTACCAAAATAATATTTTGTATTTACTTCAAGTGTTTTGCTCTGCTGAAAAAAATCATTTAGGTCAACACAATATTGGTCAACATTTTAGCCAGACCAAAGCTGTTTTTTGCTGGTCAAAAGAGTTGAGGCTGAGACATTTATTTCTAAGCATATGCCATAGCTCTTGCATGGTGTGCAGCCAGCCTAGGCTGCTGGCTCACTCTCAAATGGGAGGTCTGCTGGAGGAAATCCAGCCAGGCTCTTGTGGAACTGGTTTTGCTCTACAGAAGCCAGTGCGAGACCTGCCTTTAAAGTCTGGTGGAGCAGTACTAAACAAGCTGGCTGATGCACTGACAGTTTGCTAGGACTAGGAAATCTCCACACTGACAAGAGAAGTGCCACTTTGTGAATTGTAGGCATAAGACGATAAAGAGAGTTGTCCACCACATTGCTATGTTCCAGATTACTCTACCAGGGATTGCTACAGTTAAATGAGTTTTGTTACAGAGAAGTGATGTGGAGCATTGTTCCCACACTTAGCACTGTGGTTACACGCTTGAGGTTGTAGCTGGAATGGCTGCAGCCATCCTGTTCTGATGCTAAGGGCAGGAGAGATGTCAGCAACCAGTGACACAAGAGGCAAAGAGTGGTAAACCCCAAGTATGCATATACCAATGCATCAAAGCATGTCTAAAATACAACTCCAATAGTGATTAGAAACAAATCTTCTTCCCAAGCACAGTGCAAACTTTCACCCAAGAAATTAATAACCTAAACAAAGCCTTTAACCCAGTCTAGGAAAGGAACCCCTAAAAAGGATCATAAAATTTATCAACAGCTCAGAAAAATTCCAATTATTTGTTTCAGAGTAGCATTCAACCAATGTTGAATGTAAATTATCTGTCTATACTTTCCATTTTTCTGTCTCACTCTGCATTCCTCCCTCCATGTCTCATAGGACACTCTTTCTTTATATTATATATTGTGTGATACTATTCATGTGACCTTATGTCAGAATTCATCCATATAGATTGCTATTTTTCGTCACAGAATAATAAATGGTATTGTGGAAAAGTTGTTCCTTATTTGCTTGAGTTGTTCTAGCCGTCAGTGCTAAACTACAATGGCTTCTGGTCTGTAAATAGCTTTGTCCTTAGGGCTTGGAAGGCAGTTTATTTTTCCTGAACCACAGTATAAATGTGATGCAATTGAATAAACCTTGTAAATGTACCCGAAATGCTATAGGGCCTTCACTATGCCAAAATGAGGACCATGAAATTTTCTTATTTATTTTCTTCATAAATTGAACTGATCTTAGATTTTAGAAATAAAACTGACTAGAACAAAGAGAATTATATTTAGCTGGAAGACAGAGACAGAGAGGAGAATGAAGCACCCATAATCCGAGAGAAAATGGTCAGCGATATGCTACACCACTGAGACACACAAATCTTTTGGGTGTGTTGGGATCCACTCAAGGGCACTGTGGAAACTGCCAGAGGAGCTCGTTGAACCACTTCCCATCATTTGCCTGCTGGTCAGGGGAGGCAACTGTCCAGCTCTCCTCTGCATTGGTGGGGCCTCACCTTGAATATTCTGGGCAGTTTTGGTTACCACAATAAAAGAAAGATATAAAGCTATTAGAGTGTGTCCAAAGCAGGGCAGTGAAGATGGCGAAGGGCCTTGAGGGGAAGCTGTCTGAGGAGCAGCTGAGGTCACTTGGTCTGTTCAGCCTGGAAGAGACTGAGGGTAAACCTCATTGCAGTTACAACTTCCTCGTGAGGGGAAAAGGAGGGGCAGACGCTGATCTCTTCTCTGTGGTGACCAGGGACAGGACCTGAGGGAATGGCCTGTAGTTGTGCCAGGGGAAGTTTAGGTTGGATATTATGAAAAGGTTCTTCACCCAGAGGGTGTTTCAGCACTGCAAGAGGCTCCCCAAGGAAGTGGTCGCAGCACCAAGCCTGACAGAGCTCAAGAAGCATTTGGACAATGCACTCAGGCACATTGTGTGACCCTTGGGGATGTTCTGTTTAGGGCCAGGAGTTGGACTGGATGATCCTTGTAGACCTCTTCCAACTCAGCATATTCTGTGCTGCTGTGATCCTGAGATAGCACAAATAGCTTGCTAGTTCCACTCAACCAAAACAGATTATTCATTGACTGTACAGACCAGTACATAGTTGTAAGAGTTATAATAGGCTAAAAATTATAAAATTGTTTAGCTTTGTTCATAAGAGACTGAGAAAAAAAATCTATCAGCCATATCCTAATGAAATCATAAAGCAGGAAATTAAATGTAAGTCCTTACTAGTGGTGGTATTCCAATCTTACAATGTGGAAAAGCAAAAGTATGTGTGTATGGTGAAGGTCAAGGTTCGCAAAATCAAATAGGTACTGAAAGAACCCTTTACTTACAGACATTTGTTTTAGAGCTTCAAGTTACTGTGTTTCTGTACCTGCAAAACACCACTACTGTAATTGTGCTGCTTCTGATGGGTGCTCCTGTAAACAAGGAGCATAGAGAGCTTTGACACACATGCTCCTTCCATAGGCTTTCAATAACAGATGTACTTATGTCCTAAATACAGAGTCACAAACTGTAATAATCAGTGGGCCATACCAGTCTGGGAAGTTTCTTGGTGATGTCTCTTACCTGGGCCCCACCAAGCCAACAAACCTTCCTTTATTAATTATGGAATTATTCCATAATTTACTCCAGAGGCTGTTCCCACTACAAGTAACTCCCCAACAGGCTGTGAACTGCAGCAGAAAGGATGAATGTGCACCATATGAACTATTTTCCCTAAGTAGAAAACCTAAGAGAGACAGACTCCTCTTCTGTCTTCTCAATCTTATCCTCCAAAACAGCTGGAATCTACATTTGTTTTTTGACATTCCCTCTATTATCTTCAACATAATCTTGCTGTGATCACTTATTCTTTTCCTTCCTCTGTACTTTCCCAAGATCCCTATACTTTAAAGTGCTTTCTTTCACTTTATATAGGAGATTTTGTCTCTTTCACATCTTCATTTTCATTAAAATTTTGCTAGACAGAAGAATATAGCCCACTTCTTTTGCGACTCTACAGTGAGCTAGGGTCTAGATATTGAACTGCACTGACATCAAAAAACAGATTTTCGTCAAAGGATATCTGTGATACTCTAGTATGTTTGAAAAAATGTTAAGACTATTAAGAGGTAAGAATAAAAAATCAGCTTAAAAGAGCCTGCATTATTCAATAAACCTGAGACCTTGCAGATGAACACAGGTTAGCCAATGCACTGTGAAAAAGGAATTCTTGTATATTGTGAGAACAAACCAGACTTTGAAACTTGCTGCGTCTCAACGCAATCATGATATCAAACAGCCAGTCACATGTGGATACATATATTAAACTGCAGCAATTCTATTGAAATGGTTTGAAAACAGTGCTTTTTTCTGCCTCAGATCTCTTTCCTCTACATCCTCAGTGTTACACCTGCATGCACCAGGGAAAAGCTGAGTTTGCTGCTGTTGGATTTTGAAGTGAAAACACAGCAATGAGTAACTGAATTAGATTCTACATCTTTATGGATCTTCAAAAGGATTCACAGTTTATGTTCCAGGTAGTAACAGATAAGCAAGAAATATGTTTCACCCATCTCTATTGTTTCATAATTTAGCATCAATGAGACTATGCCTTGAAGGCATTTACTGATCAATAGAACTGGTATTACAGTTTATAGTAAGTGAGAAATGGATAACTTTAGGGAAGATTGCAGGCATGTCAATTACAAAATCTGAAACACATCTGGTGAAGACTCATTGTAAAAAGGCAAAGACAGAGCCCCACTTTTTGTCCTTTGCAGTCATTTTTTCTGTACAAACCTTCCCCTCAGAAAGAAAAGTGAAATGAATGGAGCACTGACCCAGTTATTAACCTACTGCACTTGTTCTACAAGAATAGCTGTTGTCTATCTCATAAAACAGCAAATTGAAACCACTTTAATCCCCATTGCAATGAAGGCCTCACAGCTCCATTCTGAGAAATTCTTGTCAAATAGAAAATATGATCTAATTAATCCAAATATTTTTGTCTCTTCAAATATGTCGTTGGCAATTTTTTTACAACACAGTAGAATAGCTTACTGTACACTGTCTGCTACTTGTCAAAAGAACAGACAATGTATAAACACTGAAAATAAAATTGCATGTGTCAAATCTGAGAGAAAATATGTTGCTTGTTCAAAATTGAATGAACACTTTATGGAAATGTAGAACGTTCTGCCCCAGCAGGTTTAGTTACTCAGACTTCATTTTACTATGTTGTGCTATGACAAAGATTTATGTCTCCATTAGAATAAAACAGAGATAGCAGAGACTACATTGGTTTTAAAGTAGAAAAATGAGGAAAGTAACATATTACCAGGGCCAATGTTGAATAGCATCAACAGACACAAACCCATTGCTAAGCATTTCTGGAAGACTATCCAAGTATCTCACTCAGTTTTGAGCTCTATGGCAATGAATTATTGAGCTTTCATCTTCCCTGTGGCACAGCAGGGACACTCAGGTTCCAGCAACTGTTTTCCCAGGTTAATTCTGATCCAGTAACTTCTCTTGTTTTCTATCCCTAGCAAGCAAAAAAGGGGTTTCGTTCTCAAGCAAGTTACAATTTATTTAGTGCTCTGTACATGTCCTAAAGGTATCTGCATATTGAACAATGAAGTGTAAGTCTGCCAAACACTACTAAATCTTGTGGAAAAGGGAAATATTCTCTCTAATATTCTTCCCAAAGTGGGAAGAATCTTGGAAGAGGAGAGCTGCTGCAGGTTATTTGATTTCAATTAATTTTAGCCATCTGAAATATGGATACCCAGTTCTAAATTACCTGTGCTATATTTTTCTATAGCAACAACAAAAATACATAGGCAATTCTAGAGTATGATTAATTTTAGATGTCAACAGCAGGATGAAATGAAGTGCACCCCAGGGGTGACTATTACTGTTTTCTGACTCTGAAGAAAACCTGAGGTGTCTATCCAGGCAGTAGAGACCTGCAATATGTATTTAAAAGTTAACTGGAACTAATTCCACCCTGTTTGCCTTACAGTTTTATCAAAAAACTTGTAACTTTTATTTTAGGAGGATTCTAAATGTCTGTTTGCATTGCCTCTGATAATATAGGTGATATGCTGCATCATCAATGCCATCATCTGAAGCTACCCAAGAACATGAAGAAACAATCCAGACAGTGCATTCTTTGCTCTACTGTCCCTGGGGCCATGTATGAAGCACCATGCAGTGTATGGTTTAAATCTGGAACCTCCAACATATAGTAATCCTTGGACAGGGAATGTCTAGGAATTGAAGTCTGGGTATTTGTGATGCCACTTCTGAACACAGCTAGTTTATACATTCATCCAAAGATGCACTTTTATCTATTTCACTTTTGTCTTTTGTGGCAGAAATTCAGTTATTAGCACATACTGCATTAAAGAACATGGAAAATCAGCATAACCACAAATATAGCCAACATGATTACCAAAAAAATCAAAATAAAGAACTGTGACAATACTTTAAAAAGACTGTAGAAAATATAAATTCCTACTGTCTGAATATCATATTACTAGAAGAGAGTACCTTATGGAAACCAAAATGAGAAAAAACATGCTTTGTTCAAAATAATCCAATTACTATATTATTTTATTAAATGTGCTATTGTATGCTATATTGTTTCATAATATGTGCTGTATATGGTACAGGCAGAATTCAAAATAAAAATGTGGAAGTTTACATATGGAACAGATTTCTCTGCAGTATATACGAAGTTTTCTAGTTTACATATGTGAAGTGGCTACTAGACTGCCATTTACTAGTTCATTTTAAGCACTATTTACATATATTTTCCACAGAGTCAGAAAGCATTAGAATGTAGAATTGTGAGCATGTTTTCTATGCTGGACTTGCTCAGCATTTAAAGTTAGGTAGGTTACTCACAGCAACAGATTACCTTAAAGTACCACATGTCCTTATTCTATTGTTTTTAGTAGCTCAGAATGCAGACAGCAGAGGATGAAACAGGATGAACCAAACTGCTCCTGACCATTTTTTCCTTGTGTGATGGCAAAGGCCCCAAGTCCATCTACTCAACCTCTCCACTCCTAAGCTCTCCATCACACCTACACCCTTTCTTTTTTGCCATTTTTCTAACATGGCCTTTACATCTCATACTTATTCTGTGTGATCAACATGAACTCAAATTCCACAGTAATTTCATACATATTGTAAAACTTAAAAATCTATTATATTATCTTTAAATGTCTTAGAATATTTTAACACAGTCTACCAATGGCAATTCAGCTGAAGAACCCACATCTTTTTACTGGAAGTCATCTGTTCCCTTTCTTTGCCATGCAAAGAGAAAATACTATCTTTAAACAGGATGTTAAACAGAATGTTGCTCATAATTCAGTAAGTAACACACTTGCATCTGAGCCAGATTTGGAGCACTGCCTCAGCACACTGTTTTAAAAGGTTTCTTTTTACTGCAGCTGCCATCTTTCAAAATTATTCTTACTGGTGACATTCTTTGCACTGGTGGACTCACTCTTGCCTCTCAAACTGTCCATTTTACCTTTCATTCGTGTAGTTATTTATTTTGTAAGCTATTTCCTAGCATCACCATATTCATAATAACACATAGGAAAATTAAAACAAGCAACTGCTGGAACCATGAACAATTTAAAATTATTATCTATTTAGTATCCATACAAGCACTTTGCAACAGTTTGCGTCAACAGACTTGCAAAATTACCTGGCAAGCATTTCCCAGTGTGTAAATAGTATCAAAGGTAACTATTAAGGTTTTTTCTTTGCTGTCTCTTCATGAAGATTTCCTCTTCACAGAGGAATAAAACCTAGCCACAAAAAATGGCAGAAGAATTGAAAAAGAGTCTGACAGCAGACTTTTAACAGGTCATAAGTACGGCCAAACTGACAAGTAACACTTGTCCATGCCAAAAGAAGGTTCAATCAGTCACCAAAGGTCACGATTTAGATGGATCTGGGAGAGTGCTGTCCTTCTCTTATCTCATGTTTGTAAACTCTCCCATAGCACAGGCCACAGTTGAGGTCAAAGGAAACGTTCAAGTCAAGATGGTGACAGCCATTCTGGATAAAGGCAGAAGGTTACAAATTATTATCTAAACCCTGCTGACTAGAATACCTAATTCTTATGCAATAAAAATTGTGAGTAAATTATATTTTTCAGAATATTTTTCAGTTAGCTAAGTTGAAATTTCCTTGGCCAATTTTTTAATCTTGCATTAGCATGCACCAAAGAAATAAAACACTAAGTATGCTTGTTTCGTTGTACTTTCAAATTTCTTTTTGGCACATTTGTTATTTTGGCAGTAATATGTGTACATACTTCAAGAGTCGTAAGTTTGGACAAACATTCTGCCCTTTTTCTTCCTTTTTTCACCTCAGCAGTCACAGGGAGTTTACATGTTGCTCTTGCACCCTAAGTATGTACAGACCTTTGAGATGCCTCCCCCTCCATCAGGCAGTCTTTCCAGTACCGATGCTTACTTCTTCCCTTCTGTATTCTCATCTGTAGAACCCATTTTGACTCCTTGCCTGCATTTCTCTTTTTCTGTTTTTTCATTCTGTTCACTTCTTTTTTCCTTTGTTTCCTTTTATTTGCCCTTCTTTTCCACCAGTTCTCTCTATGTTATCTTCATGTTTTCTTAAGTTGTAGTCTTTCTTTGTCTTTTTTCTCACATCTTTGTCCAATTTTCAGTGCCAGGCTCTTCCTTTCCCTTTTGTCTTGCACTTAAAAAGCTCTAGAATGCTCCTCTCCAGTTTACAGTTAACATACTGAAAACATTTATTCCCTTCTAGTTCATTGGGATTTTTCATTGTTTTTATTTCCAGAATGCTTCTGTAAATGAAAAGGCCAAGACTAGCCCACTTTTCTCTTGGCTAGAAAAAGGAACAGATTCAGATCATGCAGTCTTAGTCTGTTTCCCTCACCAGCAAGTTCACAGGGATCATAACTGGAATATGATTCTAGCAGCTGCAGCTGGCAGATCAGGACCCAAAATTTACATGCACCCTGATGGACTCCTGATGGGGTGAGGTTGGCATGATAACATATATGTCCTGCCAT
This sequence comes from Entomyzon cyanotis, assembly GCA_024500445.1. Classification (NCBI taxonomy): domain Eukaryota; kingdom Metazoa; phylum Chordata; class Aves; order Passeriformes; family Meliphagidae; genus Entomyzon; species Entomyzon cyanotis. The sequence goes on along the minus strand of JAKEPQ010001018.1, from coordinate 34,742,478 downwards.
AAGGAGAAATGTAACTCTAAAAAACAATGTTAAACATTGCATCATGGTCACATTAAGTCTGTCACTCTGGGAGACCTGAAGGGCTTTTTTTTTTCCTAGAGTGTTGTGTTACAGCCAGGACAATTATTTGACCATAGCCTTTTCAGGATTTTTTCGTGCCATGAATATTATTGGTATATGATTCAGTAGAAGACACTAGAGATCCTGAGGATCAGTGCTTTTTTGTTTTCTCATCCTTCTACTACTGTTCCTTTTCATATTTCAGAAAGAAGATCAATATATCCATGAGTAAGAACACAGGATAAAGTAATATCACTGGGAAAGAACATTTATTTACTAGCACAATCTCTGCAGATGTACATACTCTCATCAGATGCAACTGTACTCCTAACTCAGCAACACCAGAATTTTACCATTTATCTTCAATTTTTTGCTGCCTTTACGTGGCCAGCTGTGTGGTAACCACAGGTCAAAGAGCCAGACATCAAAAAGGTAGGGCTGATGACGACTACACCTTGAGTATGCAAGGAGCTGAGCAAAAGCCTACATATGGCTCTTGCCATTCAGTCATTTCAGTGGTGTTAAAATTTTCAGCTGTCTGTAACTCAGTGGTACTTCCAAGCAGCACTAAAGTCCCTCTGGACTGATCATACAGGAAGACAACCCCTATTCTAAAGGCATTAGCACGCCTTTTAAGCAAGACACAAGTGACTATGACAATCCAAGTGAAAAGACAGTGATGAATGGTTAATGTAAGGCTGCCATCATAAAACGTACACCTGAAATTCATTAATTTATGTCTTATTGATTTATTCAGATGCCATCCACCACACAGCCTAGTCACACTGGCTTTGTTGATGCACTGCTGACTCTATGCAGGTTCATTCATTTAAGCAGTACTTACAGGCAGATGGTATGTTCTTATAGCACAGATTAGGCCCACAGTTTTGTGCATAATGCTGTGAGTACGTCATGTACATGGGTTCCTTAGTATGTCACATTGATTTATGCATGGCTTTGCAGAAATCACTTTTCCAGAACCAGATCCCTTCTATATACTTCATATGAGACAGATTTTAAAAGGACACATTGCTCTTATTCATGAAGTTTCTTATTCTTTCTACTTCTCTATTGCTTCTGTAGCTTTCTTTTCAAGATATTTCTACTCCTATCACAAGTCTGTGTGTGTGTGTATATTATAAACCTCTGATTACTACACCTAACAAAATTTTACAGTTCTTATAAATCCTTCAGCCAAGCTTGCACATTTCAACTCATCCTGTTTGGGAAAGAAATTCTCTTTCTATATAAGGCATGTGAAGTACTGCAGTTACCTTCCTGCCCTTATTGGAATTCTTTCAAATCCAAAAAAGTAGGGATCTGTTCTGGGTAACCCAAAATGTTATTGTATTCCATAGCCATCTGTAGTATTGTCATATGCCCAAAATTATTACTGTCTCTTGAAGACTAGTGGCCAGAAACAGACCTGAGGATGCCAGGGGGTGCCAACAACCTTCTTAAGGTCAGGGTCACTCAGGCAGAAGCCTCTTGCATTTCTCTTCCATTCTCACAGGGAAAGTGGGACGGTGCCACGCAGAAGCCTTCTTTTGGTTCTCTCTGGCCTTTGGAGGAGGGTGCTTCAGGCAGGTCTCCAAGTAGCAACAGCAGCAACCTAAGAGGCTGCATTTCGCAATCCAAAACTGTTTCAGAGTGAATTTCTCAACACCTGTCCCCACTGTGGAGCTAGTCGGGGCTGGACCACCTTTCCTTGGTGCTCGACTGGTCCATTTTCTTCCTCCCCACACTGAGGCAGTGACCCGAGACAGCAGCACTGACACCAGCGGAGTCCAGCGAGAAGCAGGAGGAGGAAGTGAGCAGCAGCACTGACCTCACACACACACACCCTGCCATGGCCACTGACAGGAGCTGGGGATGCTGACACCGGGAGGCCAGAGCTCCCAGGCAATGCCAGCACCTCCCATCTCCCATCAGAACTGCTTTGTAAGCTCCAGTCTTCCCTGTTTTCTGTTCCGGGGGGAGGCTGAGCCCATCAGGGCGTGCCCACCATCTTCACCTTTGTCTCTTGGGCAGCATGGTTGTCTGCAGAGAGTGCCATCCTAGGGGTAGCGTTTGTCTGCCATTTTGTGCCTTTGCCTCCTGGAGCAGAGGTCTGCTATGGAGTTATTTTTTGACTTGTATCTACTCACATTCGTCTCTCCTTATCAGCGAAAAAGGGGTGGTTAAGACTTAAAGGGGAAATAACTCATTTTAGAGTTGTATCCCCCTAAATTGTCTTAAACCAAGACAGGATCACACAAGGAAATTAATCTCCCTGGTCTGAGATACATGTCATAGTGGCATGTATCTTCATTTAAAGATCCTCAAACTTCTTAAACTTTAGAAAACTCTCCTGATGCAGGTGGAAATGCATCTAGTAGTAACATTGTGATGTCAGTTACCACACTACTATATCCTTTTCCAGGTGTTCTCTGCCATTCCCTTGCTATATTGTTGATCACAGAGCATATATTATTCAGCTATGTTCCTGCTGATTTTAAAAAAAATACCTTAGAAGTACACAGCTTGAAACTGCACTGCTTTAAACTCTGCCATCTTAGTCAGCCCATGCCTGTTATCAGATTTCCACTTTAGCATTGCTCAGCTTGCTCAACAGGCTAGAAATGTATGATTGCCTTTTTTTTTTTTTTTTTTTTTTTTTTTTTTTTTGCCAATGGAGTGATTTTCAGCAAGAAGAACAGAACCATTTTCAAGATCCACTTTTAGGTAATTAGTATGTCTTGAAACAGAAGTCCCAAGGAAGACTATACTACCCAGAGTTGATTAATAAATTAATTTACTGGCATCTGATTATTTTCCCCACCTCAGTTCTCTTTCTCTTGCTACAGGGAATGACTACTTCATCTCACTGTGACCAGACTATAGCACCATAAAGCAGAAATGCTGAGCATTACTTAGAGGGAAGATTGGCTTTCAAACAATAGCAACAACTCACTCTGAGGTTTGCCAAAGTCCTGATTCAAGTACATGGGCTTTCTCCAATCTTAAATTTTGGGATTGTATTCCCATCCTGCAATACACATAATATATATATTTCTACACCAGCCTACCCACTACCACTGCAATTAGTTTGCATTCACGGTGTACGACACAGCATGGAAGAGGGCAGAGAAGTTTATTCTCAGCAGCAGTAATGGCATGTGAATATAAAATACAGACATCAATTTAAGATAGTGCTGACATGTCCTATACCTCCCATATATAAAAAATAGTGTAGGTATACAGCAGGGTCATCTCTCACAATAATTTTTTTCTCATCTACCACCACTGATTTTAATGAAGTTAGTTTAGATTTACATTGGTATGCAAAGAGAGTGAGGTCTACATTATACAAATATATAAACTTAAGGGCTTGAAAGAAGCAGACAGCTTAAAAGCTCAGAGACCTTGAAAAATGTGATTATGTAGAAGCACACACTAAATCATGGTAATTTGTGTCTACTTGTCTCAGATGATACCCATGTTTGAATGTTTGAAAACTTATCTCTAGAAATACATGACAACAATTGCTACAGCTATATACTTTCTGGATATATCCTAGTGGTAAAAAACTACAAATAAACAAGGCAGTATATCTGTGTACAACTGCTGTTTAAGTGAAGGGAGTAAATATTACAGTTTACTAGTAAATTCCATAAACTCTGTATTACTTACAACATCAAGCTTGATATATCATGTACCACAAAGAAAAACATTTATGATGGACAGCTGAGATGTGAGAAAAATAACATGTGCTAGGGATCAAACCTGAGGAAAATTAAGGAAGAACTCTTCAAAAGCACTTTCAGCTATATCTTGTCATTTTCCAGGTTATTAACGGAAATGCCAATTCTCAAAGTCAGAAAGTTCCAGACAAGAAAATAGTAGTGTTAATTCAACTTTAAAAAATACAGACAAACATATACTGAACCTTTTCTCATTTTCTTTCCAGTTCACCTTATGAACCTGTGCTCTCCCAGAAACCCTGCAGGTTCTGACAACCTCTCCTCATGATTGTGATATAGATAACCTTGCTTAAAGGTGCTTCAAAAATCATAATGGAAAATACCCATCCAGCGCTACAGAAAAAGCTGAAAAATATATGATCTTATCTATACACTCTTTAACATCATTTCAGTAATCACAAATCTTGAACAAGAACTGGTAAAAAATAAAGAGTCAACGGGGAATATTTATTACCCTAGTCCATGAAGAAGTGGAAGTTTTCTCACAGTCTGCTTTCAGTTAATCTAAGAAGAGTTGTCACCTTCAATTTATTACTATTTTGTTTTGTGTGCCAGATTTAACATAAGGATTACTTCTTTTGCACTGGTGGGAATTTGAGCTATTCAGTAAATGCCAAACTTTGTCGCTTTAGTATCCCATTTTTAGGAGTCAATTATTGCATCTAAATCCATGATGCCTCAATCCTAAAATGAAGAAATTTGAGCAAAATCATACATATGTTTATTTAGGCTATTTCTTTTTTGCTGCGGTGAATTTGTCCTTTAAAAAATAAATTATTGGTCTATATGGTATTTCTGTGTCTATATCATTGTTGCACCTTAGAACTGAATGTTAATGCCACTTTATAGACATAAATAACAAAAAGGTTGTTTCTACAGGTTGGTTTACTATTTTGGTGTATTTTTTTTTCCCCTAGGGATGTATGTTTAACTGTTCTATATCAATATCAAACCACAAAAAAGAAGACCATTAATTGACAAGATGCAAAATTTTTCGTTCTTTCACAGACATGCTGGTTTTCTTGTGGCTATACACTAGATAGTGTTTCAACAAGCTCACATTATGCTGTACAGATGACTAATTACTTGCTACTTCTAGTTAAAAATAAAAACAGGAAAATAATAAATGGACAGCTTTTTCATATTTGTAAGCAATGACTTGCCAATCCAATAGGAATTTTTAGTTTTATATATATATCTCCAAATACACACCATGTCTGAAGGGCTACAAGACATTAAATGACCCTTTGGGGTTTTAAGTTTCATACAGCCAAATAGGACTTCTCAACAAACATCTTATTTCACTGAACTTTCTTCTTAGCCTTATTTATGTTACAATGCAAGTTGCTCAAGAAATTTCAACATTGATATATCCATGGACAGGAAAAAAAGTGAAATCTTGAAATGCAATCTTGATGGCTGATGATGAACAAGGAAGCTAAGAAAATGTCCATGGATTGTGCTTATAATTTTTTTAGGTTTTATTCAACCATAAAAAAAGGACAGTATTAAAAATAAATATGAGCAAATAGCCCAGTTTACACAGTGCTATTGTATAAGAAAATAATCAAACGTCTGCCTACTCATAGAAAGTCACTGGCAGGCCCTACAATCTTGTCATTTAATAGAAGGGTCTTCCTCAGCTGATGACTACATTGCACCTTTCCCAAGTTTCCAGTGTCTTTCTTTTTCCTGTTTACTCATCTTGTTCTACAATAATTATTGAAGAATACTGTTGTTGATTTATTTTTTAATTTGTTTGTTTGTAATCTATAGCATGGCACAGCAACAGTCTAATGCAAATTCTTGGTTTAAAGCTGGTTGTTTTCAGAGACCTTTGGAGCAATGGTCTACCAGTCCTTATTTCACAACTGATTTACCAGATAGATTATGCTGTGTTAGAAGTACTTGTGCTGTCTGAAGGAAGGGAGGCGAGAGCTGTTTTTCTGACTCAAACCTTCTATAGAGTTGATGGGTATCAGTAGTCTGAGAGAAAAAAAGCAGAAAGAAACTAGTAGGGGTTGCTACAAGCCATATCTGTATTTCTGAACAAGAAACTACCTTGTATTATTTGTTACTTCTTGGCTCAGGAGGCAGAAAATCGTCTCCTTCCTTGTATGTAAATAAGATTGTACCAAAATTGTACTTGACTCTCATCAGTTTAGCTTCTTGAAGAAACAACCTATTAATAACTCAGTAATTGGCCATTTTGCTAATAATGCGTGCCATTAATTTAGCCATTATTGATACAACTATATATTAATAAAGACATAAAGTTGAAATATTGACTACAAAACAAAAATATTTCAGAATATTTAGTTTGGAGGAAAGAAAAAAGGCTTTGATTTTCCCCTGAAAAAAATAGTACATTAAATTTAGCAGTCATGAGACAGTCACATGTCCCAGAAATGTATCATGGGACAGAAATAGTTTTCAGCAGTCCATACTGATCATAGTCCGTAGAATTGCTGTCTGAAAATTAGAGATTAGAAAACATTATTATCCAAGTGCTCTAGAGTGTCAAGTCATTTACTCAAGAGTTAAGAAGTTATGTACAATTATTTTCAATTTACTATTTACTCTATTTTCATAAATAGCCAAGACTTTTGTCTTTTAAATCTTAAAACAACAACAAGAAGAAAAATAAAACAAAAAACCCAAACAAACAAAAGACTACAGTAATCCCACTACTGTCAGCTACCAAATTTAGAAAGCCAAATTTGCATAATGAAGTTTTTATCTAGACAAGAGAATTGTAGGATTTTTTTAAAAATCCTCTCTACTAGATTAAACTGGATTAAACAGTAGTCTAATCAGGTGGCATCATCTGGTAACAGAAAAGGTCATAATGGTGATAGAGCTCCACTATTCAAGACACCAGCATTACCCACTTTGACTCAGATTTTTGTGACACCTGTAATACAGAATCAGAGAATTGTTAGGGTTGGAAGGGACCTCTGGAGATCATGTATGGATCTTCCACATTCACGTGTGCTCCATCATTGCTAGGACAAATCCTTGTGCAAACCATCTGTTCTACAAGCTCTCACAGCATATTTTTGACCTTTATATCTAATTTCAAAACATGCTGTGAAATGCAAATTGAGTTAAGATTACAGTTATGCTAGGAATAAAGATTTGCAAAATGGGCTGAACATCTGACTTCTGCAGTTTTTACAGCTGACTTCTGCAGAACCAAGTCTTGATATACCAGCACTGATAACCGTCAGTGAGGTAACCTGATCCACTCCCAGATTATATATCAGTGTGGGTTAGAATTAGTGCTCAGATAAGTCAAAGAAATTTAAGATGTGGGTTCAAAGAGCAAGTTAAGATCTGGTCCCAGCTGGTTCAGGTATCTTATCCTGAAGGTCAGTCTGTTCTCTGATAGCTGGGATTAGCATTAAAATTTGAGAAAATGCAGGCTGAAAATCTTTTTAACTGATGGCTAATACATATTTAAGATGAAGAATAATGTGAACAGAACTAATGATATAATGTTGGTACAAGAGTGGGAAGAATTCCTGATTTATCATTATGTTTAGAGCTGTCTGTAATATATAAGAAAACATGATATGAACAACTCTGTTGGTGAAACCTGAAATGTTGGCAGCACTCAACTAGAGAAGATGTCGGCAAGTTCTCTGATTCTTCTGTCTGATGAGATGCTATTGGTCTCATTTTACAGTTAGAATTACTGTTTAGCAGTCACATCAAGGAGTTATATGTACTGACCCACTAGAGAGGACTCCCACAAGAACACTGATGCCTCGTGACACACTCAAAAACCTTGCCAACCTTCTGCAACAACAGGACTTCAATGTCGGTGATCCAAGGTCTCTCTGGGAACATCAGTACGGTGTGACCTTGGCTTAGTTTTACTGAGAAAAATATTGCAAAGGGAGAAAGTATGTAACAAAGTCAAGCAAGTTAAGGAAGAAAAAGACAGATGTGATAGCTCAAATGGTACTAGTTGGCAGAGGAAAAATAAAAATACTGACCCAAAAGGTAGAAAACATTAAACAAAAAAGGAGAATCTGAGGATACAAACCTCAAAAAGAGTGAGGGTCAGCCAATTGCAAGGAACAAGAGGGGCCAACACTTGCACTGGTTAGCAAAGGCTTGGGAAATATCTTACAAGGATCATGAGCTTACCACTGTAGTTTAGTCATCTTCAATATCTATTGTGCGCATTATTAAACCAGCTCAGAGATGTGTCCTGCTTATCATGTCTCTGCACTCTGCAGAAGTTATCTGCATGCAGCAATTAAGAAAGAAAGGGTTACATGGCTAAGTAAACAAATCTGATGAATGATAAACATGACTGCTAAAATTAAAATTTGGGTTAAGTCTTCAATATGATGGCCCAAAAGTTTTTCTGGATCTTGGAAAATCTGTAGGGATAAAACAAGCATAAATGCTACCCTGGTCTTTACAAACTGGATGAAAGGCAACATGAGCCCCGGCCTCTGAATAGATTGCATATTAAGGCCCCAATTTAAACAACCTGGTTTCACTGATCCATCATAAAGGTCAGTTCTGAGATTAAAACTTGGATAAGAGCACTTGTAATGGCATATTCTATAGCCACTGAATGTTGAATCCCCAAGATTCCAAGCAAAAGAGGGCTCAAAGCTGTAGAGATTAACTACTGTTGACAGTCCAATGCTAACAGGTTTGCCTGGTCAGTGTCTAAGGCTAGGCTTTAGCACGAGATTGGAAGTCAGCTCATACAGTGAAGAATTATCTCTCCTTGTGGATTTTGAAGGAGGACTATAGATTAGAGACTGATAATAATAAAGTGGACTCTGAAGTCACATACTTCTCAGTTTATCTAAAAGTCAGGGTAAAACTTAAGGAATGAAAAAGCATGGGCTGCAGAGCTATGTTTTGTTGATCCTAAATCACTGTCTACAGAGGTCAAAGGAAAACTGATCTCTCGTAACTTTTCTGCTGGTGTTATAAAACTAAAACTCAGATTAGAATTACAATCAGGTTAGGACTACATATGGAAATGTTGTTCTAGCTGATGAATCTACAAAAGGTGAATAAAGTTTCTTATGAGCACATGCTTTCTATTTCATGTTTTACATCCAGGTTAGTCTCAGAAATAGGGTTAGGATTTGGGAAAATTTGGATTGAAGAATTAGTTTTATGATCTATTCTAGGAATCTTACTGAAATAAAAGTTAATTGTAATGTGCCATTATTTGTCCTGCTAAATGTGTCAATATCTTAACTATAATTTATATAAAGTTCAGGGTTCAAGTTCAGAATCCCAGGGTGAAGGTTCCTGGGCTCTGTTGGCTAATTAGTTCTGCAGATAATTCCAGGTGAAGTAAGGGCTGCCTCAAGTAGGAAGGCACATTTGTCAGTTTGCTTGGAATAGAAACAGAATCATTAAGGTTGGAAAAGACCTCCAATATCATAAAGTCCAACCTTTGACTGATCACCACCACATCAGCTAAATCATAGCACTAAAGAGCCACACCCAGTCATTTCTTGACAACTTCCAGGGGTGGTGACTCCACCATCTCCCTGGGAAGCCTGTTCCAATGTCTGACCACACTTCCAGTGAAGAAATTCTTCCTGATGTCCAACTTTAATGTCCTTTGTGTCAGCTTGACCCCCAACTGGCCACAGCCTCCTTTTGGGCAGTTGTAGAGAAAGAGAAGATCTCCCCTCAGCCTTCTTTTCTCCATGCTACAGAACCCCAGTTCCCAGTCAAACCTCTTATGACTGATTCTGTAAACCCTTCACCAGCTCCACTGCCCTTCTCTGGACAAGTTCCAGCACCTCAATGTCTTTATTCTTGTGTGAGGCCCACAGCTGGACACAGACCTTGAGGTGCAGCCTCAACTGTGCCAAGACCAGAGGGACAAGGTAGTGACTTTGTTGATGCCCTTCCATACTTCACCAAGAATCAAAAACTTTATCCTTCCATATTTGCTGTGCCCAAGGCAGCTTCTGGCCACCTCATCTCCCACCAGCCGTTCTCTGTTCATAAACAGCAGGTCTAATAGGGCACTGCCTCTGGTAGCTCACTCAGCAGCTGTGTCAGGATATGATTGGAATGAGAATTCAATGGACTATTTAATAAATTATATTTCTCTTATACACTTCTTGCAAGGCCTCCAGCTCCTAAAAGACTAAACAAAAGATGTCAGGGGCCTTACTTCCATTAGTACAGCACTAATTGTCTTACTGATCAAAGACACTTTAGGAGAGTTAGAATTCAGGTTTTTAAAGTCTAGTTCAAATACCTGTAAAAGACTTCAACCATAAAGGATGACGACAGCTTATAATTTAATTTTCAGTACCATGGAAAACATGTCTGTCCAGTTTATGATTATGGTTAGGCACAACATTCAGGAAAGCAGCTCACAGGTCTTTTACTGATTATTCTATAAAAGCTGAAAAAGAGAGATGAGGAATGGTGACAGCAGGTGCTGTGTGCTATTGCTTGTATTAGTTTAAATACAGTTGATTAACCCTAATTTTGGTCTAAATTTTAAACCAGAGTTAGGCTGTCTTCCTAATTCAGCTCCACTCATTTGAATTTAGTGGTGGATCCATTAAGATTTACAGATCTAATGCTTGCTGATAGAAAGAGAAATTATTTTCCAAACCAGGTGCAGTTACATGGCCTTTGAAAAAATTCAGCACTATGCTGAGATTACAAGTTGACAAAGTAGGAGTCAAGAGATCTGTATTTATTGATTGTTCTTGGAAGCTCTTTTACTGCAATTTAAGGGAAGATAATAAGAGACCTATTGGTCTTTCAGACATGGGCCTGATTGCTTGATCAGTAACTTAGATCTGTGAAAAGTGGAGATTATCATGGAATATTTCAGAAAGAAAAATGATGGCTGTATCTACCTGAGCTTTTTGCCATTTGTACAGGGGGAAAGACTGCATTGTATTAAATCTTGGTTTACAGTTTGGATCAATGTGAGCATTGGTCTTAGTGACAGAAAAACAGGCTGAATGTAGGGGTTTTTTCTTCTGATTAATCCCAGAAGTCCTGTGGAACTAAACAAGTTACTGAAAAAAATCAGAAGCTAAACCCTACTGCAATATCTAACTAGTGAGGGGACACATGGCTGATAAATCAGGCCACCATTCACACTAAGCCTGGCTTAGCTACCTTCAGGTTAAGTGTAGAAAAACAAAGTGTTTATTGGAGTTTCCTCAGTTCAGCTTGTTTTGAAAGAGCCAATTTGAACAGAGATCATAAAATTTTACTGCCAAAAGAAAGGCTGACCTGTTTATTAGGCTTCAGTCACATAAATGCACATGGAGACTAGAACCAACTTTGTCAGCTGCTTTTGGCTGAGATGGAATTCATTCTCTTCACAGCATATATGGGGCTATGTTTTGCATTCATGCTGAGAACAGGGCTGATAACACATTGATGCTTTAGCTACTGTTGAGCAGCACCTATACAATGTCAAGTCCTTTTCTGCCTCTCAGCCCACTAGTGAGGAGATTGGGAGTGCACAAGAGGCTGGGAGAGAGCACAGCTGGGATAGCTGACCCCAGCTGATCAGAGGTATATCCCATCGCGCTGAGCCATAAAAACTGCAGGAAGAAAGAAGCAAAAAAGCTGGAAGTTAAAGCATTTTTCTTCCCCAGTCAGTTATGTATGACAGAACTCTGCTTTCCTCAGAATGGCTGAACCCCTGCCTGCCCATGGGAAGTGGTGAATTAATTCCTGGCTTTGCTTTGCTTGCATGAGTGGCTTTTACTTTACCTATTAGACTGTCTTTATGTCAACCCCTGAGTTTCTTCAGTTTTACCCTTCAGATTCTCTACTGTTCCCCATTTGTGGGAGAAGTAGGGAGGGAAATTAAACAGCTCTGTGAGGCTGTGCCTACTGGGGTTAACCCTCAAAACTTTGCCAAGAGCAGCCCTTCAGCTGGAGGTGAGAGCACTGTGAATTGAACCATTTTGTTAGCTGTAAGGCTGATGATTACTCTGGATCCTCACATAGAGCAGATCTTGCTTTATAGTAAAGCTTAGCATTAGGATTCAGAATTACTGATAATCTCCTTAAATTGCATTTTCAACAAAAAATAATACTTCAGGATAAAGCTTAAGCAGGTACAGCTTGAGCAATTCTCATGGGTATCAGGTACAGAAGGTAGAGAGTCTTCAGTTTCATTAACAAGAGACCTTTAGGTTGAGCTGAAGACAGATGTCATCTTAAGAACATGGCTAAAAGTACATTTTATTCTCTTATCTTTTAAATGGGCTTTCAATGGCCCTAAACTCTGCTAAACTACAAAACTTCAGCTAAATGTTTATTTACACTTTAAAATTAGACAGAAAATTTGGCGGGGGGAGGTTTGTTTTGCAATTTGGTTTACAAATGAACTTCAGACAAGGACGAGACAGCAGTCTTTAATGGATTTCCTGAACTCATTTGAATAATGATTTTCATTTAAGCTTTAGGGTGGCTTCAGAAAATCAAAAAACACAGAAGATAAGTTTTAAGAGGTATTCAGAATTGACATTAAGACACATATTGGTTTGATTTAAGTTAAAGGTTAAATTAGGTCTCATAGGGCTAATATATTTATAAACAAAGCCTAGAGATAGGATGATGGTTCTGTAACCAGGAGATGTCAAAAGTGATGCTATAGCCTAATTGAAAGAAACCTTTGAGACAGATGGGAACAAGCATGTGGTTCATATAATTGACAAAACAACCTTGTCTTGAGACACAAAAGACGTAGAGAGCTAAAGTTATAGGTGGAGTTTGGATTATTTACAGGAAAGAAATCATAGAAATATATTGTATTATGAATATATGAGGAGACTTTTAAGAGACAAACTGTACAGGCTCAAATTTCAATTGAACAATTCTTATCTGATTTTGTTTAATGTCTTAGGCTTGACCTAGATAACCCCACATTAACCTACGTAACTCTAGGTTGCCAGAAAACTGACAACCTGAAAAATTTCTGGACAGAACAATCTATGCTTTTCTCAGCTACCCAGGGCACATCAAATAGGTGTGGTATGGTTGATCTTTTTCTTAAGCTAAGGTTTTGGGGGATTTAGAGGTTTTTTAATTTTTTTTTTCTTTTTCTTTGTAAATTGATAATTTTTCTTTTCCTTTTGACAAGATGTTTTTGTGACTCCTTCCATGATTAAAAAGGTGACTTCTCCCTGATAGATGACATCTTCTGAAGACAGATCTTGGATCTTCAGCCTGTCTTTCAGATGTCTTTTGATGTACAGTGTTTTAAGTGAACACTCCAGGAAAATGTTTTACCTGTCTGTCTACCTGATATCAACAGAACATTTCCTCCAGGTGGGCACTCTGCAGGATCTCACTGCAAGGGGGTAGAAGAAGGATGAAGGGATGGAGACTGCTTTATCTGTAAGCCTCAGAACCAACAATAATTCATAAGTCTAGACAGGAAAGGGAGAAAGGGAGAACCTATCCATACCTTTAAGAATACCACCCAACACCATTCACCCCAAAAAAACATACCTCAGTTATGCGAGACACAGATAGCGATTAAGAGTGAAATGCCCAATTTCAGAGCTCAGAAGGTGAAAACAGGCTGGCATATAATGACTACTGTTGCTCAAGTTCACTTTATTCCACTTCATACCAGTCCTCAACGATCTGAAAGCTTGTGTCTTAGCCACATTTGGGAGGATTTTCACATGACTAACTGAAAGGCCAGCTTCAAACCAAATAACTATTGCCTAATCTAATGCCACAGGGAATCTACAGCATCTAAGGAAAGGTCCCTGGGGTTTTCTCTCACTGTTGTTCTTGGAAATAGCTTTGCTGTCTTGGCTGAAGCATCCAAAAGAGAAATTCAATTGGACACAGAAATTTTTCATAGAAAGTTTCAGCACCATATTGCAGAGGTTTGACAGACTACAAAATCTGAAACAAGATGCTAAAATTAAAAGTATCAACTGGCCCCATCTAGAATAATGACTAGATAAGTACTACATTCTACATGCCTTTTAAACAGGTTAAAAACCCCCAGCCAATTAAATGAAAGTGGAAAATAAATTTTTGCTTTTAATATTTTAGCCTTAGAAGAGAGAAAACACAGAAAACTTGACACCATAACAAATCTTGCAAACTGCAATTCTTAACTAACGCTAGATACCCACAGGAAAAACCAGAAAAGCTTCTGGGTGGAGTTGGTATTGTAAACAAGGCAGCATCGTCTCCTCATGGTAAGGAAAGAAAGGAGCATTCAAATGCCTTTGCTGAAACAAGATCCCCTCTAATCTAGAAACCAAGGTTTAAGAATAAGAAAGTTTTCCCAACAGATATCAAACATACTAATGATGGAATCACCTTCATTTTTATTCAGAATGGCAGCAATAGTTAAAAACCTTTGTAATCTGCTGTTGAACCAAATTAAGTATTAGAGCACCTGGAGCATTTTCAAATGCAAGGAGGAGAACCTTGAGGTCAATAGGATTAACTCCCAGTTCTTCAGCTTTACTTTGCAAATATCACAGAGAGCATGATAGGTTTCCTCAGTAATTCTCTGGTAGTTTTACAGGAGCTGGCAGGCTAACTAATAAATCAAGAGACACTTCTGCTGCTGTTCATTGTATTTGTGATTGGTACCAGAGAACCACACATTACCCTCAGGAAAACAAGTTCTTCAAAATGCTAGGAGAGTCGGTTTGTTGTTGGGGTTTTTTTTAATTTGGGGATTTGGGGGTTGTTTGGGGGGATTTTGACTATTTTTTAATCTGCTACTCTCACTTCCCTAAACTACTCCTCAGTACTTTATCATGGCTAGGGAGAGGCAGGTAATAAAGTAGAAGGAAAAAAATCTGCTTGTAATCTAACAAACACTCTAATCTCCTTTTAACAACCAGATTTTCATTTTTATTAACCTAATGTTAGGCAAAAACTTCATAGTAATGTGCTGTGTAACAAACAGAAAGAAAAATAAATTCTGAACTACTGAAAGATAAAATTATATGTTTGGGGTTCATATTAAATTTAAGCAAGTACTACGGAAATTTTCAGGAATCAACCAAGTCAAAGGTTTCGGCCATAAAGTAACATCCACCACAAAAAACTGAAGCAAAACTAGTTTCCATGCCCCAAAAGTCTACTTTTAGATTTTTATTACTTAATTCCTAAGAATCACCTCAATATGCAAAACAAAAGTGCTGAAAAAATACAATTTTAGTGTTTTGAGGTTACTCATGGGTGTTAGACATAGAGCATGAGAGGGAGGAAGAGTTCTGGAAGTACTGCTAGAATTCAAAAATCAGATGTAAATGCTTGGCATTGACCTGAAGCTAAGTCTTCTGCTAAATGCATTATCTGTTAAGAATGGCTTATTGAACAGATCTAATTGTTTCAAAGCCTGAAGATGCCTGATTTTTATGCTGTCTCTAGGGTCAGGATAGAGCTATGAATATTAACCCTAATTTTCACCAAAGCTTTGGAATTATTTTGGTGCAGAGGGCAAGTCTTACCATACATTAACATTTTCCAATGAAAAGGCAAGGTTAAATATGCCCTGACATTGCTACTGCAAAGTGAAGGAAAGGCAGGTTTCATTCTGGCATCATCTAAGCTGCAATGGGGTGCACATATTTGCAGTGGTTGTGAAGATAATTGATAAGTGTCAATACTCTCAATTTCACATGCAGGAAGTGGTGAAATGCTAGTAGCAGACAAAACTAATTTTTTTTTTAAATGGCAGATGCTGTCCCCTCCTGCCATCTCCTACAGTCCAAGAATAGGGAAAGAGTATATTGTCCCCTGAGTAAATGGTAGGTTAGTGGCAGAAAGGATTGCTTTGTAGGCTCAGATACATCCACTACTGATTTAAAGTTCATTCTCTCTATCTCAGGGCAGACTTGCCTTTCCCTTATGTCCAAATCCAAAGATGACCTTTTGCAGGCACATCAGTTGCTTCATGGTTTATAGACTGAAAAAAGGCACCAAGCTGGGAGAAAGGTGTCCTCGTGTCTGTTGATATTCTGCACTCACACTAGAACACATTTCCATCAGCTGATTGGCCAAGACTTAAGGAGAAATCAAGTGACAATGTGAAACCATGGCTGCTGAACACCAAAGCTATCATGGGACAGCAGATCTCCGAGGTGGCTACAGGCTGGTCTTTCTTAGTCATTCTAAGAAACTCCATCTTCCTCCACTGAGACACAGCAATCACTTTTACAGGGAGACTCCTGAAATCCTGTCTTAAGCAAAAATGAGGTCCTGTGTTACAAATACTTACAGACTGATTCAAACCCTGCCAGCATAAAAATGTCTTCAAATTTATTGAGCTTTTTGTATATTCTAGCATGAAAGGGGAGAATTACTAACACCAGAGGCAGGATTAATCAATAAGTGTTGAACTGATTCACATAATGACATTTCCCCTTAGCTATTCTGAATAATTTCATTCACTAAAGAGAATGAGACAGTCATTTTCATTTACCAGTATGTCAGGGATTTCTAAACAGGCTTTGAACATCTACATTCATTTAGCTGCACCCCTGTTTGAATGAGGCTTTGAATGATTCACAAAGGCATTTGAGCCATCATTTCCCCCCGAGTTCTGGAGGATAGTTTCTACTCTACAATCACAATGCAAATACATAAAATAAAAGGATGCACTGGCTGCAGATAAAGTCAGTAGTCAGTACAAAGTCAGTAAAACTGATAATTCTTTTCATAAGCAATACTAATACAAGGTTATGGCACTCCCTCTACTTTATCACTTTAGTTATCTTTTTAAAGGGTGTATTGCACCACTACTAAAGCTACATGTTTTCAAGCCATTTAGTGGAAAAAAAAATAAACTTATGGGATTTGCAGCTTTCTTAAACAAATTTTTCGTCTCAGAGTCTACAGCACACACCATGGTATTCTTTTATTTCAATTGTCACCTTTTTTTGAGAGAGAATATGGATATAGGGTTTTTCCACTAAAGGTGACCCAAATTTGTGTGGAAAAATCTGTGCTTAAAAACTAGAAGTTTTTACTTTACAGTAGAAAAATAAATCATTCTTCAAAGGGTGAAAACGATGGAGTATGAGTATGTCCCTGAAGTGCACAGTAAGTCATACCAGTGGTCCCCAGAAGTTCAGACACTCCAAAGGAAGTTGAGGACACCAATAGCCCCAGCCTCTACATGTGCTGAAAGGCATCACAGGGAGTGATACACTGGGGAAAAGGGCATGGGTCTCAGTTGCTTGACTCAGCAGAGCTGGAGCCTCTCCCACTGGCAGGACACATCTGCCCTAATCAGGACATGGACCTGTGAATAACCTCTCAGAAAGCAGCACCTCAGCCACCTTGGTCCTTTCTCATACAACAGACACGAAGAAGAGAAGGAAGTGCATGAAAGGAAGAAACCAGCACAACTGTTAGGAGTCAGTTTTTCCAGCAGATATGAAACTTATAAGCCCCTTGGCTTAGGAGAAGAGAAAACACTCTACCCATTTACTCTTCACCCTTTGCTCCATTTGGAAAGGAAATTCTAGAAATACCTGCTAGCACTTCTAATTGCAGAGAATCAAAGTTGAGATACTCCAGTACAGAAGAAAAATAGTGCAGGTCAGGAATAATGACAAATATTCCATTTTCCTTTACCAAAGTAGCCAATACCTGTAATAAATCTACTTATGCATGTCTCCAGAAAATAAATGGTTGTGTTTTCTCAAACCACATTTGAATCAGCTTCAAAAAAAAAGTTTCATTTATGTCTATTAATTCACCTTCAGTTTCAGAGGAAGGTTTCAGCAGGTTCCTATTTCCTCTGAAGTACTGAGCTAGGCAATTATTATGTGCCTGAGCTGCAAGAGGCACCCAGGTGCTTCACATATTTCGATTTTTATCCAAGCTTTACACTTCAGGTAATTGACTCGTAAGGAAAATCATAATCGCAATCCATCAAAGTTTTTTCAGCATGTGCCTAGCCGTGTACAGTCAAAGAGACTTCAAAAAGAATAAATGTCACACTGAATGGGGAGTTTAGGGCTTGTCCAAACAGTGGAAGTCAAGAGGCTGCACACTTCTGAGGACATGGGCTTAAAGTTTCATTAAAAAAATAGGACTAATTTGATCTTCAGGAACTGATTCATAGGACTGTATATCACAGTTTATTATTTTTGCTAGACCTCAGTTTACCATTCAGATTACCTTTATACTCTGAAAAAATAAAATTTAAAATGACATTTTCTAAGACTCAGGTAAAAGTTTATGTCTAAATTAGATCACAGAGTTAGTTGTGTGGGGTGTATTTCCATAATAACTTTCATCAGGCTAGAAGTCCCTTACTGCAGGCTCTGTCATTGCATGCTTTTTGTTGCCTGGATTTAGCACACGTCAGGGGGCCTTTCTGGTTATTGTTACATTGAACAACATAAGAGATGTAGAGAACTGTAAGAATCACCGTATTTCATTCACAGCCTGATCATAGCATCTAAATCTAAAAACAAAGTGTTCAGCTCAGGACATCAATCTGTTATCCCTGGTCCTACACATCTTTCCAGCATTTCAGCTCCTCCCTGAAAAGGCAGAAGGAAAAATTATGCAAGCTGAAGAAAAAAGAGGGAATGCTAGATACTACATAATATGCATGAATGCTACTACCTCACATTGTTAACTATGTTCTTCTAGTAGGTTTTCAGCTCTGAGAGCCACTGGTTTACCTTGAAGCACTAGGAAAAAGGCAGCTGAGACAGGAGCCATGAGGCAGCCACAACTTTCAACACAGATTTAATTCACTTAGCCAACTGCCCTGTTTAATATCTTCTAGTGCAGCACAGCATACTAAAAATTCAGATGAAGTATCTCACATGGGAAAATCTTAACATTACTGCTAATTATTAAATATGTGCAGTCTAAAAAAACTAAACAGCACTTCTATTTCTCTGACACATTTTCTGCTGGAACAGAAAGGGGAAAATCAGTAAAAAACCACTGATTAATGCCCATTTTGTGATACCTCACTAATTAAGGCAGATTTCAGACTTCACTACATATAGTTCCACAAATTACTCTACTACTAGTACTAAGTAATTGAGTTGAAGGTACAAAAGTAAAAATGTAATAGGATTTAATGATGCGCTCTATACTCCTAATGGTCTCTACTCCCGTGAAATGTTACAATAGGCTCTTTCAGTACCATCTAGCTGTCCCCCAACAGGTACACTTCTGTGGTTTCAGAGGATTTTTTTAAAAGCTTGTAGCTGAAACCTGGTTATAATGCCTCTGTTGCAACCCAGGCATTTAAGAAATAAAAATGCTGACTCGCACAAACTAAAAAAGCCACATTTCAAAGGATTGTAAACATTTAATTATTTTATGATTTAATGCATTTTTTATCAGAGTAGCAGTTTTAAACATAGATATAAAAGCCCAGGCTGAACAGCTGATCCAATATATCTGGCTGGTAATACTGCTTTCGACAAACACATTTGATGAGCAAACACGTCCTCCTAGCCACCTACACTCACACCCATCTGTTCAGATGGCAACCCGCCTGCACTAGGTAACGTGCCAGTATTAGAAGGCCAGAGAAACAAGCCAAAAGTAGGGCTAAGGAGATATCTAAATAACATTACACTTACCACATCTTCTTCATGAATTTCATCCTACTTGTAACAAGCAGCATTACACTACTGCACACAGACTTTTGAAATTTTGTTCCTTGTGCATACAATTACAGGACTAGCAGCACACAGGAAAGGAGAATTGGTTGGCTGGGGATACTCACAGCTGCTAAAAACCCTTGAGATGAATTGCAGCTGGTATTTGAGAGGCCCATTACAGACATCCGTTGATTTGCTTTGAAAAGGTAGAGACAGCAGGTTCTGCAGGTGAAGATAGTTCCCTGGAAGACAGCACCACCTGGGATGGTCACAATCAGTGCAAATTCTTCACTACAACTGCTGTCTCTATAATGGCAAGAAGTGTAACTCATCCAGTCTGAATCACAAACCTTGTCATGTGTTTGTTTTTCAAACCTGTGTATTGTACTTCTCAAAAAGCACAAAATCTCAGAAAATTGTATTTATCCATAAGTCTGCAGCTGATGCATTCACTGCAGTTGTGTGTCTTTGCCACCGTGAAGTGGGTAGAAATTATTCTGCATTCTGGGAAAAGGGAAAAAACAAAACAGAAGAAACTAATTTTACATCTCCAAGTATATAATGAGTGGGGGGTTCCTAATTTTAAGATTTTTACATTACCAATAATAATTTCTCTTTTGGTAGAATTTATCCTACCAAATATAGTTTTTTCATAACTATAATATTACCCCCAGCAGCTTTCAGCATATGTAGACATTTAGAAACTATTAAAAAAAAAAAAAAAAGGCAGAAATTACAAAATACCTCTTAGCAAAACTGATGATTAACAAAGTATTCATTTATAGATGACCTGTAAATTTTTGAGATGAGATTAGAAAAGCATTTTCCACTTTGGCACCCAAGCCCCATTTTCTAAGCTTTGGAAAATACTGATTTTAATTAGTAGGCCATATGCTGTTATGTATACCTCTTTCTAAGCAGAAAGCCTTTGCTTTGGGATCTTGCTGAGACTTGGCCACCCTGACGTATCCAAATCTCCCACTGACTGTACAAACTATTTAGGAACTGTTCCAAAGCCCAGTGGAAAAAATTGTTATTATACTTACCCTATTCCCCTTGCCATGAGAGCTGCGCACACTGGGGAGACACAGTCCCGCCCTTTCATATGATTAGAGTTAACTCTGACATTCTCCATCCTTTCTGTAATAGAGCAGAGACAGGTGAAGTTATTAATTTTTAAATGTTTTGAATTGTGAGAAATCTACGCCAAGAAGATGAGTCTTCCAGTTCTCTCTGGGAGGAACAATGCCAATGTTACAGCCAGCCCATGATTGGAGAAAGTAACCAAGAGAGGATGGTGGCACGGAGAGGAGGACAGGGAGTGCATCAGCAAATTTTTAGTTATGTCAACCCCCCCTCAGGCTTTTTTGCCAAACTCCAAGCAATTCGGGGCTATTTTCTTCAAGAACACTGTAGAATCTATAAGAATCTACCTTTCTTGATTAAATTTTATGAAAGAAAAAGAAAGCAGGAGGAAGAAACCTGACAGAGATCGAAGGTCTTTCACTAAATCAGGAAAGAGAAACCTCAAGTAGAGGTCTGTTTTCTACTATCATTTCTATGGATAGTCTATATACTGGGTTGAATAGCTGTTAGCATCGTGCCCTCTACAGTAGCTCATTTGCTCTTTATAAAATTAAAATTCTCCAACCTCAACTTTACATTATGAAAAGGACTTCAGCTGCAAAAAAAATCAGCCCTTAGGCTGCAAAAAAATTCAGCCCTTAGGCCCACTGTAGCCCAAGAAGGCATCCAACCTCTGTCCACTCAAGGCTGATACCATAAAACAATGTGATACATAATGCTAACTATTTTTTTCTGTTCTGTTGTTTCAACATTTAAAAACAGACACTGCAAAAATCGACATCTTACAGTCTAAAGAACCACTCCTCTAGCTAATGTACTTGGGGAAAGCTCAGTCATATATAATCTAGAAAAATCTCGTATTTAATAAAGAAATAGCAGGGTCATTTCCTTGTGTTGAGCTGAATATCTGCTGTACTTTTGTCTTCTAAATGAATATTGCTTTGTACCTGTAGGTTCTATTTCTCACTGCCTGAAAACTTTACCTTTTCTTCTAATTTCTTCCAAGTTTCTGCTTAAAACTTTTGAAACTACTTTGAACTAACTCATATCTTGGAGCTAGACAGGATAATATCATTTAAATACTAGTTTGGCCTATAGGGTTATATGACAGAATATGTCAATTAAATTACTATTGATTTGAGAGAGCGGAGAAAAGTTTTTTCTTGTTAAATCCAGTAAAATAACCCCAAAGGATGAAGTGCTCAAGAAGCAAAGAAAAGAGAAAGCTCTACTTTTAATATCTTTTTCTGTCTAAGCTCCAGAGCTGAGTCTTCTAATCATGTGCTGAATCAGTATCCTACTAGCAGTATGCTTAAATTTCAGATATACAACCAGCCTGATACCTTGCTATTAATCTACCTAATGTACTAGACCTATCTTTAAAGCCCAGTACTGTTGTTCTACTGTGCAGCAAACTACAAATGAAATAAACACAATTATAGAGACAATGCAATTTACTTGTATACAGTATCCTTCATACTGAGATTAAAAGTGCTTTGTAGACCTGATCCGTTATGGACTAACTAGAAAAGGAATATTTTAAGAAGTGATTTAAGTAGAAGGAGTAATTCATATATCAGATGGTAAAAAGTTCCCTATTGCATTTTTTTAAGTTACAAGACAGCTGGGAGAGAGCAAAAAAATCAGATGAAGATATGAGTTGAAGACAAGGTTGGGAAGGGCAGAATGTGAAAGCAAAACAGAGCAAAGCCATGAAGAATTTTAACAAGAGAGAAGCCCAGCATAAAACACACCATTCTTCCATAAAGCATAATTGTTGTACTGCCTGTAACTTCAATTGTGTTAAACATCAAGGCACTTCTGAAAAGTTCACTTGGTTTCCATTTACATATTTAACCAAACACCGTTGCAGATCTGGTACTTGGCACAATAGCAGAAGCACACAATTGATAAAATGCTGGAAGTGAACATGAACGTTGTGCTATGCACAATCTCTGTTACAATTTCATGGCAAAGGGGCAAGCATACAGTTGGTAAGTGGACATGATGAGTGGTTTCCCTGGCTTGCAATTCCCAAGGTGTTTCAGCAGTTTTGGAATAATTGTAGCTACCTAGGAGGTCTCCTAAGGAACATAGCAATTTCAACAAAAAAAAAAAAAAAAGACAGCCCAAGAAGATTATGAACTTAAAGAATCACCAAGAAGAGGGAAAGAACTGAAATTGTTACATTGGTTTTGTACAATCCTATTCCAAAGAATAACTGGATTATATTATGAAAAATACCTCCCTCATGAAAGATACAGGAAAGCTGAGAGTGCAGGATTTCATCACCAAACAACATGAGAAAATGTTAGTCTATGGCTATCGCTCCTGTCATGTGCTCTTGTTTATGCAAGCAAAATATGGAGAAGTTGTTCCCTATAAACCTCAGGAAACAGCATCAAAAGCATTCAAAAGCCACCACAGAGAGGGCAGTTTTCTCAAAAGGCATTATCCAGTTCTTGTCCTAGTGTAGGGTAGAGAATAGACAGATGGTTTTCAGGTTTCTGGGAAATCCTGTACTGTCACACTTTGCTTTTCAGTTGCTTTCCTAAAATACAGTTTCAAAAGAAAACAGAAAGTCTTCATTTTCTGTCTAGAGTTTCAGCCAGTAGCAAAATCTTTGAGGAGACTCTCTAAATGTCTCCTGACTCATTCCTACAATGTCTGAAACAGGTAAGTTACCTACAAGTCAATAGCACTGTAAGAAAAACAAAAAAACCATACTAATTCTGATTAAATCAAAACTTGAATAAACACATCATACAGCCCTACAGTCAGAGAAGCAGCAGAGCCTGTGTTATGCTCAACCCCTAGTTATGCTTCTTGCCTTTTTATTCTCCAGAGAAACAAAAGCACACACTTAAAAATGAAGTTAGGAACAAGCAGAGACTTTTTCAGCAATTGCTTTCATCATTTAACAATTTTTCTTAACCACAGCAGTCTCTCATGAATAATCTCAACAGTGTCCAGGGGCCTGGTGATTATTTCATGACTGAATAAATGTGACTGATGGGAAATCAGAACACTAAAACACTGGAGCATTGTGCAATCTGACCAGGCAGAATTGCTGTAAAATTGTTTAGCATGTTTCATTGTTTTTAAAATTGAAACTACAAATACATTTTGAGACCCACTAGAAAAAAAATTCTATCCTTCTTTTCTATGGATATATACATTTTAAAAAAGAAGAAATTCCATTCCTGCAGTTTTTAAGAATCCCTTTACATCTATATTTTGACTTGCATTGATCATTTCAATATTAGCTGACTAACATTTGATTTCATGAATATTCCAGAGAACAGTTTCCACTCAATACCAACACTTTTCTATCTGAGCGATAGGAATATGTACTAAAGTAATGGAAATGAATCATCCATTTTAAGGATATTCTTCTCATATCTTTTACTATGTCATCTGAAATAAATTTCCATAGTCCTTGCAAAGTTGCATATAAATCTCTATTGCTGGTTTCAGATGTGTAAATAACACCACAGGAGAGCGAAGGAAACCCTGCTGAGCACCTGATAGAAACACTAAATGATGCATAGTGGAAAGGAGACTCAGATTTCCAGATTTGTGTTTTGACTGCATTTCCGTCATATATGCTCAATTGTAAAAAGATGTTCTCAACACATATCCTGCTCTAGAAACTCCATTTGGTGCATTGCAGCAATATCATACACAGAAATGTAACAGTGAACCTGAGAAGAAATCTTAAATTCCATTTGCCCTGTGGTATATTACAACTACTTTACCTCTTCATTTTGAAAGACCTTTTTAGAGCACTCACACACTCAGATTTATCAGATTTAGTGTCAACCTTCTTAAGGGACAAGTTAAAAGTTTAAAATTTTACTTTAAATATAATTGTTAAATTAATTAAAACTCTTAGACATTGAAATGAATGTAGTCTATGTATTATCATTATTCCTTGTCGTACTTAGAGTACAGTCTAAAAGCCAAATATGACAAGATTGCAGAGTACTGGTATTGAGGATGAGAAATGATCCTCGTTCAAATAGCTAACAATGTCAATCAACAAGCAAGAATGGGTGGAAGGAGAGGAATATATCTTTCATGCCAATAAAACAGAATATGGCTGTGCGTCCTGTTCTAATTCCATGATTGATTCACTTTTATTTCGTTATTTCAGGGTTTGGGTGAGAATCACAGAAATCGCACCCTTCGTCTCCATGTGAACAGTTTTGGGCAGCTTTCCTTCCAGCTCCCTCCTCAGGTAGAAAATGTGATTTCTGCTTACAAGTCCAATTGTTTCCATATTTTATGCAAGAGATGATAAAAATTTGCATCCCTTGGAACTTCCTAGTCTTTATCAAAGTCTACAACTACAATTAGATCACAGTCTACAAGTGCAATTAGGTGATAAAGTCAGTAGGGAATTAAGGAAATATGTCCTTTAGAAGAATTTGAGAAGTCTGTTAATAAAGGGAACTTCATAAATTACATGCTTTAGTTATAGTCAGTGCTTGAAAAGCAGAAGAATGAAACTCTATACTATGCTGTCTTCTTTCATGCTGTGCATCATACTGGAAGGGACAGAGGGAAAGGGGGAACAGCTGTCTTGGACACAAGCAGGAATTCAGAATTAACAAAAGATCCCACTGAGTTCCTGCTGTTTGGGTTACGGATCAGTTCCAATCCAGATGCACACTTCTGCCACTACCCATGCTTGCCTGCACTATGCACTGAATTAAAAATTGACTCCTTCTAGTCTTGTCCTGCTCTCCACAGTCACCCTAGCCCGTTTGCTTCTCTTTGATCTGTCTTTCATGCAGCCACTTTGTGATGATGACTGGATTTTTTCATTGCTCATGGTAAACAGAATCCAGAATTATAAGCAAACAGCAGAGAAAAACCTGGAATTGCTTACAGCTGCTTAACTTACTGTGTCATTCACCTGGACACAGGATATAAGGGTTTTGAAATAGCTTTAGGAATCCTCAAGGAGGAACACGTTCCTGATGTATCTAACATCAGCTCCTGAAACATCTATCACACTCATCTCCTGCACCCAATTAGCATTTAAGTCACTCCAGATATGTCAATAGGTTGTTTTGGATAGGATGTGTTGATTTCCAAACATATATTCTCAGCTGGATTATGTCATTAATAACAAGTTTTCAGGTTTCCCTGAAAACTGATCCTTTTCAAGCTGAAAGGTAAGAAAGGAACCTTCTTCACAGAAGCAAGCCATAATTATCCAAAACAAAAGTCATTACTAACCTCAGTATCTCTTATTCCCCTAATTTGAGGGGTGGTAAGTCAGAAGTTTTAAAGATGCTGTTAGTCTAGGAAGACAACAAGCTCATTTTGAGCTAAAAGGAGATGGAGGAGTAATACACAGAAGCCAAAACTGGAAATTAAAATCTGAGAACTATGTTTTACTTAAAACCAGTTTGGAAACCTTTCGTCTGTCTCTTCAGAATACATCTGGCAACTTTCAAGCTAAGGCGGTTATGGAATGGATTAAAGCAAGGTTTATATTGAAAGGGGGGTTTTTTGGTTGGTTTTTTTTTTTTTTTAAACAGTAACTTTAGAGAGCAGAACAGATTGGTGACAATTTAGATGGAATTCAACTGCCCTGGAATGTGCAATTTCAGAAAACTAGACATGCTCAACAAAAAGAATACAATGTAAAAATTATGATAATTCATTTTGAAATAGCTTTATTCTTATTTTTTTACCCTACATCATAACATCACAAAATATTTAAAAATTTAAAGATTAAGAGAAATATTTCTACTTTATTGAAATTAAATGTTTAGTATGAATTAAAACAATATTGAGGTGGGGGGGTTGTTGGTTTTTTTTCCTTTATGAAAAACTTTGACATTTGGGCATATATTTCACCTTAGAAATTCTGACAAATTTTGACATCTTTTGAAAATAGAATGTCCATCATACAAATAGTTTCAGTCATTGGCTCTCCACCTGGCACAAAACTTTAACCTGTACCGTGCATGCTATGCTTCCTAAGCTGTACAAACTTCAGCTAATGCTATCTGAGCATCTTGAAATCCATTTGAAGATAAATGAATGTACAGCAAACTATGTGCACTCAGAATATGTACAGGGAAGACAGGGAAAGCACACAGAGGACATTATAGTCACCTGAGATGGAAATAATTTAAAATCTTGGGAAAAAAAGAGAGAAATTCAGGTTTCTGAGCTTTTATGTTGTCGTAGAGGTGGTTATTATTGATAAAATTATCTTTATCTCATTGGCATTTTGGAAGAATTTCTCCTTTATTTTGAAATGGTTCCTCCTCATTTACTCTCAGTATGTGACTCTACTACAGTTATCCATTATTGAAGAACTGTATACACCTATTTCATAGAACAATACATCATCAGTTGTATTAGTTTTAACAAAATTGTTAATCCATTGTTCTAGACAGCAAAAGTCAATGAGTTGGTTAAAATGAAAGCTTCTCACTGTAAAAACACTTTTTTCCAATACACTAAAAGGATTTTAGCACTTAGGTCTCCTCTATGCAAGATACTTAGGATGCCTGACTAAGGAATTCGGGATGGAAACATACAGTGGACAAGTTAGTGATGGAAAGCAGGCTACTTTTAACACCCTAACTGAAACAACAAAAGACCAAGGAAATATAATCATGTTTCATATGCTTAGATATTAGAACTTTAGCAGGTCTGTGAACGCTCATAATTTTATCATGAAGCACTTCTCTTTTTTTAACCTCAAAACACAACCAAGACCTCTGAAGAAAAATAAATGAGACAATTTCTGTTTTCAGTTTCATATGGAGAAAAAACTCTATGTATTTTCTCAAACTGTTTGTTTTTAGAGAGACTGGGCTCCTGACTGGACTCCTGAATGTGTCAAGGCATCCCCTGATACTCTGTGTTCCTGCTCCTCAAATCCACCAAGCTGAAGGACCTAGGGATTGCACTGCCATTGCCACCAGTTCTGAGAAGTAAGGCTTCCTTGACATGAGAAGTAGCATGCTCAAGGATAAAAGAGATACATGCCCAGATCTCAAATCTTCCAACAGATAATGGTCAGATGAACACCAAGGCCAAATAACCTAGGTGCAGTCAAAGAAGCACAGACATCTGGCTTTGAATACAATAATAAGAGAACTATTAAGGGAAAAAAAGTATAATTTAATTAAAATTTTGTGAGTCCAGCCAGTACTGTGATTTGATTCTGCCCAGCAGTGGTTTTAGCAGGGGCTAAAAAGATGAGGCCACCTTCCTCTACCCCAGCACTGCTGTGATGTAGCACAGCTAAGGTGGGTAGATGAAGGAATAGGAACCACTCTCTGTTCAGAGAATTGCATTCAGCTCTGGTTTGTGACAGCAAAATTTTTATGCTTTTTACCATCCTACCAGCCAGTCTGAGTTTTCTGCACAAGTCCACTGTAAAATGCACAGGATTTCTCCAGCATTTATTTTTGCCCTTTCTTTGTAATAACTGAAAGACTCACTGCAACTTTGAGAAGGCATTTAATAATTGACTTTATTTTTCTCAGTCACAGAAAATAGCAGTTTTCTTTAAAAAATAGATTAAAAACTCCTGATTCTGTCTGATAAAAAGTGAGTTAATTATACCACAGTAAATTGCAGATGGGCATACTGACATCTGGCGGCCTTTCAGAGATACTAAAATTACTCCCAGCAAATACTCCATACGAGAATGGTAACAATATAAAAATGACAGTGTGGTTCGCTTTGCATCTGCCCATATTTAATAAGTATTATTCAAGACCTGAATTAAGAAGTAATGAGTCCACGCTGAAATATGGCCTGTCAATTAGCTGCCACGTTATGACACATTTGATGCTGCCCTGGCTGCAGGCATCAGAAAGCCACAAGCTTTCGTGAACAGCAATTAAGGGTGCCAAAGCTGTCACAACCACACTGCAGCTGCTCTGGGAATCATCAGGATATTTCACAGTGCCACACTGCATTAAACAGAACTGCAGCCAGTGGAAGTAAAAGCATCTTATTACTAATATTGCTATTGTGGGATCTAGTAGATCTAATCATGCACTAGGACTCCATCACAGAAGGCACTATACAAACCATGAAAATGATAGGCTATCCATAGTAGACTATAGTCTAATTATAAGACAAGGAACAGTCAACAGATTCAACGTGCTACTGGCCAATACATCAGAGTCCAATCTCTGACAAAATGTCACTAAACAGGAACCCTTTTCTTTTTTCTTTCTATTTTTTTCTTAAAAAAGGAAGCAGAACTCTCCTGTGGTAGTGTAAGAGAACCAAACTCTGAGAAGAAAGAGTCTCTTTCTTGTTAAAACAGCATATATTTTGGGGGAGGAAATAGCTCAGCTTCATCTATGGAAGGGATTATTTATGTAACAGGAGAAGTTCCCCTAAATCAGGTGCAGCAAAGGTCTTGGAAGACACACTGCACCACTACTGCTGTTAAAAGAAGAAAGAAAATACTGCCTTCTCCCCTCTGAAACACAGAGTATTGTGTAGTTTTGCACTCACTGTCGTGAAGTCTGCTATGATGTTTCTAAATGTTGCCTGTTGGAGATGGGGAGAGAAGTGATCTGATCCGCTCCTCCATGCACCAAACACACAAAGAAATCCAGATGAGCCTTTGCTGCTAGCTGTCATCAAGAATTTCATTTTAGATCAAGAGAAAAAAATCCTGTCAGCAAAGGTTTTCCTGTCCATTCCCAGGCTGCTGATTCCATCACAAGCGATTATCGAGAACTAGGGTCTCCCACACAGAGAAATAAAGTCCATCAGAAATTGTATTAATAAATGACATAAACTTCATTCTGAATCTGCCCAAGAAGAATGTGTAGGTATTTCCCACACAAAGGAGATTCTGAAGGACATTTCATAATATTAAAACTCAGGGTTTTTTGTTACATTTTCATTCATTTAATTTTTTCTGCTATAATGTTGTGGTATTAAAGGTGAGGTAGCCTACCTATGGTTTATGGGCTACATCTACAATACTGCCTGAATAATTCATTCAGTTTGCAGCCTACCAGATTACCAGACCCTTTCCCTGGGTCCTACTGATGCAGGCAGAAATCATATCACAATCCAAATAAATTATTGTCATAGCTCAGCTTTTGATGCTTCAGCTTTGTGAAGCCTGGCCTCTTGTGCTTTGTATTTATATAATCAAAATTTAAGAACCTTCTGACTTCAAAACCCAACAACCATGAACACTTGGCTGCTGCAGATCCATTGCACGAAGGGGCACAGACACTTTTTGGTTGTCCATCCAAAAGTCCTGCTTACTGCTTTGCTTCCTTCATGCAAGATCCCAAGTTCCACCAGCTTCTGATAGAAAGGTGCCAGAAGATGTGGCTAAATGGGAGAAGATGTGATGGCAGGTTTGTGATGACAGGTTTGGGCAGCATGAGACAGGCAAGGAAAGGAAAGGAAACAAAGGAGCTGAGAAAAGGAATAGATTCAGGAGTCTTGTTTTGTTAGGGACCTTAGTCCATAAAGGGTCTGCAAACGATCCCAGGAGTGAGCAAGGAAGAGATGCTTTTGATGAACAGAAAAAATTCTTCAAGCACAGAAGTTCAGCAAAAAAGGAGGTATGGCATGGAAAGAAAAATATAATCTAGATGTAAAGACTACTTTCTTAAAATGTATAAAGGAGAAACCTTCTAAGTAGATGCTGATGAGCTTGCAGAATATGACTGCATATTATGATTTCCCTGCAGTCACAGTTCTTCAGTTGAAATAAAAATATTGATGGAGGTTTTATGGTAACCATCCATTGAAACAAACACATTAGGCTAATGACCTAAAACCAATAAAATATCCCACTTAGTCCATCAAAATTAAAGCAATGTTTATGAATTTTCTGACAGCACATTTCATGTTACCACAAAGCACTTGCACCTGCAGTAACTTTCAAAATTTAGTTCATCTTTGCTTCTTACTGATCCATAGGCTTTTAAAATCTTGCAGTTTGCACTATGTTACCCAGTTGATACCTATAATAAAGATATGTGATTGTCAGAACCATTTCTAAGGGGAATTATTTAAAACAAGCAGGATATTATAGTTTTAAGGACTTAAAGGAAAATCTTTGTGGCACATTCATCTTAAGTATCTAACTGTTAACCAATACAGTTCACTGGCTGTACATTTAGAAGCCAGAGAATCAATTTATTATCACTAGTGTTAAATTCAAAGGTGTAGTGAGTTTGAAAAATGAGTATGTTTTATGCATGTCCTAGCCTGCTAAATCAGCAAAGCTACCAGTGTTGGTGAAAGCCTAAATCACAGTAGGAAAACTGTGAAGATTTGTAATTATTGAGGAACACATTCATCATTTTCTCTATTAATATAAAATCAACAAGTCTTCAACAAACTGTAGTATACCCAAAGCCAAAAACCTCAAAAGTAGAGAACTGCACAGGCACAACCATATTAAAAAAAAATAAATGTATATTCAAAACTAAAAGAATTTGATACTGATAAACCAGAGAAGTCCAATTCTCAGATGTAATAATATGCCACTGCCTTAATATTGTTTCAAAAAGCAAAATCTTTGTACATAATGAACAGATTTTCAAAGAAGAGCTCAAAAGGCCTGTAGTTTGAGCCTCTGGCAAAAGAAAATACAAAGTTGAAACAGTTGTGGACAGAAGCTTGTTTTAACATCTGTTTCACATCCACGGCCTCAAACCTTAAAACAAGACTAAGTAAATTCTGTGAAAGAGGAAAACTTTTCATTTTTAGAGTCTTCTGATTATAAAATATATGTGTGTCTCCAGGTGTATGTATCACACATGAAGTAATTGCACAGTCTGGTTTTAATATAAATTACTTTAGATAAAGGAATACTGTAGGTGAAAATCGTGTGGACTGGGGGAGGTGGCTCTAGAAAAATTAAGAAATTAATACATGTATCTACATTTATTGATTACTCCATAAGGCAAAAATATTAGCTACTAGGAATTATTATCTCCCAAACTGTACTTTAATATTCACTGTGGTCACTTTCACAGCAGCAGAAGCAAGAGTGCATATATGCCCCAGCTCTATCTTAGGGCATTAGTTCATTAATTCAAATAATGAGTGTTAGTGCAGCATTAACCTTGGGATACTTTCTGGTAGAAAATACTCCCTACACTATCTTAACTATTAGCATTTGCATTTACACAGTATGGTAGAATTGTTATCACTCCCAATTTAAGAACAAATTTTATCCCTTGAAAATTTAAAATGCTGCTGCATAGCTTTATTTATTGAGATAAGAGCCTAGGTGGTGCAACAGTTTTTAAATTTACTTCATTCAATGTTTAAATTTTAAATACTAGATAGGTCCTCATAAGTAGCAATGAGTAACCAGGGGCCAAACTATAGCATCATGCACCAGCTCTTGTTTGGTCTAAAACAAATTGATCTGTGCTTAAACTGAGTAGGAAAATTTCCTGAGCAAATCTTCAGTCTAAGGCCTCATTATACAAATCTTTTCTCTGCTGATATAAAAAAGGGATTTCTCTCTGTCTCATAAGTACAACACCCTGCAAGAAAACAGAACCTTCTCATTCATTGCAAAACAGCCCTGTGCAAGTTTAACAAAGTTCATACTTTAGTTCAAACAAAATTAAGCAGTGACAATGCTGAGCAGTAGAGCACTACATCCTTTTCGCACTGGCACCCTAGTTACTTCCATTACTGTGTAAGGTTGATAACATTAATTTTGATAACAGGATCACAGAATGGGCTAACCTGGAAGTTACCTTTGGAGATCATCTAGTCCAAACCCCCTGCTCAAAGCAGGGTCACCAAGAACAGGCTGCCTATGACCATGTCCAGCTGGACTTTTAACACATTCAAGAAAAGACTCAAACCACTTTTCAGAGCAACCTGTTCTGTGCTTGGTCACTCTCACAGTGTTTTCTGGTGTTCAGACAGAATCTCCTTCATTTCAGTTCATACCTATTGCCTCTTTTCTGGCTCTGACTTCCCACAGCCTCCATCTGCTATCTCTACACATGAATAAGACGCCTCTGAGACCTCTCTTCTCCAAGGTAAACAGTGTCATCTCTCTCAGCCTCATCATATAGTAAAGATGCTTCAAACCCTCCATCATCTTCATGCCCCTTTGCTCAACTCTCTCCAGAATGTCCATATCCCTCTCTTCTGGAAAGTCCAGGATGGGACAGTGCTGAGGAGTGGGGAAGGACCACACCCTTGACATGCAGGTGAAGCAATGCTGTTCCTAGAATCATGGAATCATAGAATCATCAAGTTTGGAAGAGATGTTTAAGATCATCCAGTCCAAATGTCAGCACAGCACTACCACTGTAACCACTAAACCACATCACCCAGCAGCAGTCCCAGATACCTCTTAAACACCTACAGGGATGATGAGCTCACCACCTGGACAACCTATTCCAATGCCTTACCACCCGAACAGTGAAAAATATTTTTTCTAATTTGAATTTCTCCTGTCTCATCTTAAGGCCATTTCCTCAAGTCCTCTCACTGCAGGCACGGCAGGAGAAATCAATCTCCACCTCATGACAGCCTCCTTTCATATAGTTGCAGAGACCAATGAGCTCCTCCCTGAGCCTCCTCTTCTCAAAAGTAAACAAAAACAGCTCCCTCAGCCACTCCTCATGAAACACATTTTCTAGACCTTACACAAGCCTTATTGCACCTCAATGTCCTTTTTAAAGTAAGAGGCCCAGAACTGAATACAGTACTTGAGGTGCAGCCTCACCAGTGCTGACTACAAGGGGATGATCACTGCCCAGGTACTGTGGGCCACACTATTCTTGCTACAGACCAAGATACCATTGGCCCTTTTGGCCACCTGGCCACACGCTGGCTCATATTCAGCTGCTGTCATCCAGCAACCCCAAGTGCCTTTCTGCCAAGCAGCTTTCAAGTCACTCCTTCCCCAGCCTGTAGTGCTGCATCCAGTTGCTGCAAAGTGAGTGGGATGACCTGGCACCCTCTTGAACCTCATGCATTTGTCTTCAGCCCATTGATCAAGTCTGTCCAGATCCCACTGTAGAGCCTTCCTACCCTTCAGCAGGTCAACACACCCACCCAACTTAGTGTCATCTGCAGATTTACTGAGGGTGCAGAATCCCCACATCCAGATCATCAAATAAAGGTGTTAGGCAGTACCAGCCCTAAAATTAAACCCTGGGGAACACTGCTAGTGACCACCTGCCAACTCGATTTAACTTCATTCACCACAATTCTCTGGGCCTGGCCATCCAGCCAGTGTTTTACGCATCAAGGAGTCCACCCATCCAAGCTGTGAGCAGACAGTTTTTCTAGAAGGATAGTGTGGGAGACAGTGCTAAACATTTTACTGAAGTCTAGATAGGCTATATCCACAGCCTTTCCCTCGACTACTAATTGGGTCACTTTGTCACAGAAGAACTAGAAATTGCCCCTAATCTCAACACTCCCTTAGAGAAAAGTAAGGAAGTTAAATTCTTGCACACAATGGGCATGGGGAGGTTACTCTCTCGTTTCCTTTTGCAATTGCTTTTAATCTCCACTATTTGTCTTCTAGAAGAAAACTCAAATTTTCAGCCTTTTGTCCTAAATCTTGTACTTTAAACTTCTGATTATTTTTATTACTCTCTTAACCTGCTCTCTGCAATTTTTCAGCATCTGCTTTAGCATGAAATACCCAGTATGGCAATCAAACTCCAGCTGAAACCTTACTACTGCCTGCCAGCTTGGCAGAATGATTAGTTGCCATGCCCTCAATACAAAACTTGCATTAGCATATCCCAGAATGACACCTCTTGTGAACAGCATAGCATTGTGCTGTTTAGTCAAAAATAGTTTCTACTCCCTCAAATCCTTCTTTTCTATGTTAACTGTAGTACTTTGCTTTATACTAATTCTTAGGAATTCTTGTTCTGCCATAATGTGCAGTGCTGTCTCAATATCCATCATTAAATCATCCTGACACAGAACAGTTGTTTTTCCTTATCTTCACCACACACTCAGATGTATCATACACAAGGGAAGAGTGTTTGCTACAGAATCATTTCACTTTCAATGCAACTTTAGCAAAATAATGAGTAAAATGATAGAAATTATACCAGGGAAAATGATGACAACCTAGGAAGCAAAATTCTTCCCTAAAGAGGTAAGCTTTCCAAATTCATGAGCTACCTAACTGGGACAAGTAGAACCTGTTAATTTATACAAAACGCTATGAGAAAACAACTTATTCATTGTACATGCTTAATTGCTCATGTGTAAAATATAAAACATGTTAAATTAAAACAACCAAGATAAAAGAGATGGAGGCTAAATGTTAAAATACAGACACGTGTTTGTAAGAGATGTTCAGGCTAAGGAAAGTAATATCAGAATATTTACGAAGTGAAAAGGAAAAATGAACTGTAACAAAATGGAAGCACCTTAACCGAGGCAAGAGGTAATTAACCCCAGTGACAACATACCAGTCTGCAAGAAGAATTTTAAAAAATAAAAAAAGATAGAAAGGTGATTGTGTTTTTAAAGATAGACACCATGCCAACTCAACCAAAATGAAAAAAGCCATATGAGACAGACTTAGAATCCAATACAGGATTATTTATTGGTGCCACTAGTACATATGAGCTAGCAACAATAACAAAACCAAAAAACAAATCCTCACCGAAACCAGGTTCTCTGCGATGCACAGTATGGAACAATGCTGAACTAATAAAGAGCCTGACAGACACACTGAATAATCCAGCCTCAAGGTGAAGACTACATCATCATTTTCGAAATCGTTTAGTCCAAATATTCAGTAAATGTCACTGCAGTCATTACACAGTAAATTGCCAGGGAGTATTCTATGTCTTATGAAGGGGAGGTCTAGAAATGCCATCAAGATATGAAGATTGTATTTTTGGAGGTTTTCTTTTTCTTAACTATGTTTATACTCTTTTTTGTATTCTTTTGTTTGTAAATTATATTAACTTATGCATTTCAGTAATTACATCTTCTCAGAAAAGAAAACATGCTTTTATTTGGTAGAGGGGAAACAAAAAAAACAGGAAAATGTTTTCCTTCTTGTAACTTGCATCTGACAGACACAGTAAATGAAAATAATGGCTGCAGTTCAGTAGTCTGTAGGCATCATACTCCAGAGAATAAAACAAGTTACTGCAGTATGAAAAGGAATCCCTTTCTGTGGGATCCCCTCAAAAAATGCATTTACACAAACCTTGTATGTTTATTGCAGATATGTGGATAAGGTGCTTTTTGTTAATACAAATGTGAAGACTTGGCATAATTAATTCGTCCAAGGACCTTTGTGCAGAAATGTTTCATCACCTCCCCATTTTAGTGTCAAAGAAAAGGCACAAAGAGGAAACAGAGAGGTTCAAGTCTATACAGCTATCCAAATTCAAGAATATTTCGCTCCACACACCTTTCTTCAAGTCATATTTTTCAGTGTAATTAATCATCCAAAAGCCTAGCTGTACAAAAGTGGAATTAACTATAACGAGTTAAACAAGAATATTTAAACTTGTACAACTAAAGCAATTTGTTGGCTCAGTTTCAGTCAAAGCCACAGCTAAAGTAGATTCACAAACAGCAGTGGTGACCACCATCAATTTTCATAACCTCCAAGTTCCCAGAAAGCTTCATTATTTTCTCCATTTCAGGGTTTTCAGAACTAGTTTCATTATTTTTTCCAGTGCAGGGTTTTGAGAACTCACCTGTTCTTTTACGTTAGCTCCAAACTGAACTGTAGAAGGCTTCAACCAAAGCTCACTTTAAAATTACAGCTCCTTTGGGGTGCATTTCTCCAAATTCTGACTAGTACAAGTTCCTACAGGCACAGATCATCTGCTCTGAGGTCCGCCTACCACCTCCCTGATCTGAGAGAGCAACTCAAAACACTGGTCACTGTGTCAAAGACTCAAAACCTTGGAAACTGAACTCTAAAAAAAGGTATCACCTCTTGTTGCCCAGAATACCGTGAAAACCACCCTGGAGCCTCTTTCTGCTGTCATGACTGTTGTGCTCCCTTCCCTGCCTGTATCAAAGAACATGAAACTCACTGTCTCCATTGCTTTGGAGCTTGTCTGCAGCCACCATGCACTGTTCACCTCTATGTGCCTTCTTTTTCCTTCCATCTCTTTTCACCTGAAACTTTTTCCTGCTATGAAATCTTGATCTAATTTACCCTACTCAATGTGTGTATCCACTAAATCAGTGATAAAGCAGTGGAGAAAAAAAGAGGTGTATAAATTCATGTTTTGGGATTCGGTCCAAGTAGCGAAAAAATAATAACCTCCACATTGTCTTAATTGCTTCTGTCTGTTTAAACACACTCACTTTTAGATATATAGCAGTTTTTTGCTGCTTGTAGAAACACACTATTGGGAACTAATGTTCCACGTGCATTCAGGACCAAAACCAACAACAAATATAAATGACTCTAATATAACATTTTTTTACTTAGTTCTCCAGTTTTGCATATGTGAGTTGCTCCTACAGCTTGTCACACTCGAAGAATGCAACAATTATTGTGTTTTGCTCCCTTTGGAATTAGTTTGAAGTCTGTATTTATTGAGGGTAAGTAATATGTAGAAAAGTAACTAGCAAAAGACAAATTTTTCTCACACCAATAAATAATTCAAGAAGGAATAAAAAATATTATTGTCTTTTATTATATTTTGTGAATCAGGATTTTATAAATGTTTAAGACAAATTTGCAAAACTGGACATGGAATCATTTTTTTTTAAAGGAAGAATAAAAAGATGTATCATGAGTTTTCTTGGGTTCATCTATTTTTTTTTCCAAATCACTTAAAGACGTGCCATTACAGAAATACAGAATCAGAGAAGGGCTGAGGTTGGAAGGGGCCTCTTGGGACCAAGTTGCTTTCCTACTGGTCAGCTCCCACTTGCTGGTGCCTGGAGTTGTGGCTCAGACAGTGCAGGATGTTCTACTTCCCCTTGTTAAACTTTATGAGGTTCCCATTCGCTCATTTCTCCAGCCTAAGATTACTCTGGACCACAGCAAACCCTCTGGTGCATCAGTCACTCCTCCCTGTGCCATCAGTGTACATGCTGAGGGTATGCTCCGTCCCATCATCCCAATCATCAGTGAAGATGTTGACCAGAGCTCCTAATCACTGGCTTCCAGTTGGATGTTGTACCACTGGTCACCACCCTCTGGTCCCAGCAGTTTTCAACCCACCTGTCTGCTCATCCAGCCCATTCTTCATCAGCTTCTCTTTGAGGAAGCCCTGTGTCCACTAGTATACACATTTATTTTGATTTTTAAAAAATCAACTAAAGTGAGTGTTTTAACACCAAGATTATTTCTCAAAGGGAAATGAAAGTCAGAGTTCTTAATTTTAATTATCACCTTTTACATGATACTGACATCTAATAAAAATAAGACAGCACCAAGATTTAAGGCGTTAAAATTCCTTAAAAGTTGGGTACCTTTAGAGATGAACCTACATGCTTTATTTATGCATCCAATTACAGATTTGGCTTTGATGGAATTAGTGCCTTCAAGCTCTACTGGCAGGCATTGTGTGAAAACAGTGTTTTGAGAACATTTTCCATCAGAAAGGAAACACATGATGTTTCCATTTCAGTCTTGCTTGCTTCAGCTACACCTGAAGACCTTCCTACAATTGTGTTTCCTCCAGGAGAAGAGCAACAAATAACTTTATAGGATTGCATTTCAGGTGGCTGTCTCTCACTGGTCCTGATGTAATTTGCTGAAGTGAGAATGCAGCAGGATGGAGAAAAGTGAGAACAATTTGTTCTTGACCACAAAGCTTAGTGTCAATTATTGGCCCATTCAAGCCAGAGATTTATTACTAATACTGTTGAAGACATGTCATTATTACTCATTAAGTTCTCTGAAAACAAGCAAACTGTATCTTATCTACGTCTGTTTACTGACCACTTCACCAGGAGCTTTCTACAAAGTGCTGTGTCTTTTGCTTTACCAAATGGTTTGTCAGCTGCAAATTTTTTTTAAGTATTCTTTTAATTACAATTAGAACTGATGAGTAAGGTAAGTTCTGCTCTTGCAAACATTTGAACTGTTTCAAAATTTTATAAAAATTCATTATGTTTTATTCAATTCATAAGATACACGGACTGAACCAAAATAACTCATAACATGTATGGACAGCAAATGTTTCTTTAATTAATTCCTGAAACACAGAAGTGTGTTTATGCTTTGAGATTAAGTCTAGCTGCATTTCATCTTACCATACGTCAAAGAAAAAGTTGAAACATTCAGTTTAATTTATGCCAAACAGAAGTCATATATATTTTTACATGACATTTTTTTCAGTTGAACAATTTCACCTAATTCAGTAAGGATTTGCACTTATTTTGATCTATCCAACTATGCAACAGGAGTGCAGTACCAGCTCTGCAGTAAATGTCACCTAGCTGTACTCATGCACAAGAGAAATGGATTCATGGCTCCCTGTATCACTAGAGTTATCTACTGCACAGCACCCTTTCACATGTCCACTGAATCCAAAATTCCTGACATTATCATCTTGCCACAGTCAACAGTAATGTAAGAGGAAGATAAAGTGTGGGTATAGATGCCTCCAATAAGAAAAGAAGTTTTTAGCTGGATACTATTAATCAATAACAATGACTTCTCTCTGTGACTGTGAGAGATTATAAACAAATCAAGGACAAGAAGCCTGGGAAGCTTGTAACATCTGGTGGTTATTTTGATGACATCAGTCACTCCTTGCATTGTGGTGGCTGCAAGTGAGATGCAAGTAAACACATCCTTCAGGAACCTCATTCCAAATATCAGAATCTGTTCCAAGATAGTAGCTATCCACTAGCTAGAGATAAAGCAGAATACAAACCCGTTAATCTCAAAATCAATCCAAGATTCTGCTACAGGGCTAAAAATTACCATTTCATTTCAAAAAACTATTAAGTTTGTTGCAGTGTAAGAATTATTCAGCGCCTAACATGACATCAGTGCTTACATGCAACAAGCATATCTACACAGCTTGCGTCTATTCAAGACATGATTTAGGTGTTTCAAGCAAGATCAGAGGTACTCCTCAGTATACAGAGATGAATGCTGTTATGACTAGAGATTTTCTGAGCCTTTAATGACTCTAAGTTGCCTGTTAAGAGATTGCTTGCCAGTAAGAACTGATATTGTTCCTATTGCTAGAAACTTAAAACTAGGCTGCACAGAATATAACAACGTGCACTGCGGGAATCAATCCTGAATTGGCAGAAATCCCAACTTTAGAAAGCCTAATATTCCATTTCATCTCTAACTTCTATAGTTCTTTGCTGTGGCCTTCATTGTTTCTGCAGTAAAACTGTGATTGATCATTAATACCATGTTTTCAAGAGTTTGATCTGTGCTTTAATAATTCTCTGAATCTGCTCTTACCTTGAAATACACACTATTTCTGCTCTGCAAGCTGTCTCTCCCTAGGAATTTCTGGTGATTTTTTTGTTCTTTTAAAAAAGAAGGTAAGAGCATTCAGACAACCATCTCCCCCAAAATGAATCTCTTCTTACTTTGTAAGACCTACAAAGCCATTGTACAAAACTGCTGTTAAGCCACTGGGTCCTCCTCAGGCTGGGAGAACTAAGGGAAAACGCTGAGACTGAAAGCAGTCTCTGATTAAATTTAATTTCAATTAATATAATTTTCTACACCTACAAAATATTTTAATAAAAGTGTTCAAAAAATATTATTTTAACTAAGATCTTATTTCACCTGTCATACCACTTGACCTGATCCCATATATTGACCTCAGAGTGCAACAAATCAGTCACCCAATAATGTTGCAGGATAGGGGGTGTTCATGGAAAAACCATTCTCAGTCATTATCCAAAATTGCTCAGTGGATTATTTGTAATATTTTTTTAACTTTAAGGATTTCTTATAGTAAGATCATTAATACTTATCCAAAGCTCAGCAATCAGAATTTAAAATCAGTAACAGAATCAGCACAATTAGCACACGTGTTCAAAGAAGAAAAGAGTTATTACTGTGATTTAGTGAAGTTGAAGAAACATTTTTTACAGCTTAGAATTCACGCTAGTAGGAAAAAGCAGTGCTTAGACTCAATTTTCTCCCATTAAAGTGGACAGGAGTCTTGACACTCAGTTCAAGGACAGCAGAATCACGCACCAGCAAGACAGATGTCAATAGTCAAATGCAGAAGTCATTAATGAATATGAACTTAGCAGTAAGAGTTTATACCCTCACCCATAAGTAATGAACCATACTAGGGTTTTTATTCTTTTTAAAACTATTTCCAGGAAAATGATGCGTCTTAACCCTGATGTATTTTGTGTTATACATTGTGCATTGAATATCTGAAGTGCTCTTCAATAGTCTAAATCAAAAATCAGACAGCACTTTTTCTTCAACTTAGGTTGTAACTTAACTATGTCACGGCAAATATTTCTAGGGCTTGTAGGTGCCAACATAAAGTCAATTAATAAATGCAGTGATAACTAGGGTTAAGAAATCCATCATGCAAGTGAGGTCAAAAGTGAGTATGGGGGGGGTGGAGGGGGTTGTTTCTTAGTACGATAAGTATCCTGCTATTTTTTAATCCTCTAGCAATTATATTACCATGAAATGATAAATTATAATTTAATATTTGTACTGCTATATGTAACCAATAAGTGCTTCCATCCTCCAATATATTAATAAGGAGCTGAACAGTAGGTCAGTCAAACCCTGTCAAATAACTCATCAAAAAAGAGTATTATTTTGTGTGCTTGTGTGCATAGGCAGAGGCATGAAAGCAGCCCCATTCTAAATGGCAGAGTGACAATGCACCATGCAAGAATTTGACACTACACCTATGGCATGAAGCCAGCAGACTTTGATAGGGAAGCCAGAAGCTCTGTGCTTTGCTCTGCAAATCCATAGAAACCCTGCCCATGTGTTTACATGTGTGCATATGTGCAGATACACTCCTACCTAGTCAGACATCTGCATGGGTACTTTGAATGAGAAATATAAGATCTTGTCCTGGCTTCTCCTTTATTTCCAGTGATAGTGACACAGGAATATATTTGTGCAGACTGTAGCATCCTTTTCTCCTCATTTTAACCTGGAAAATTCTGATTAGCACATCCTAGGGTATAGAAGAGATTGATGTAATGCCCCTATTTCTAGCAATGAATCAGCTCTTCAGTGTGATATACGTACCTATTAATTATGTAGTGCTCCCATTTTATAAAATCTGTTTGCAGACTCCGTCTGGAATACTAATTAATTATACAGTGCATATTATAGGCTTTATTTCTCTCCAGCCTACATTCAGCTAGCCACTGTCATTCATTATGGCTATATTTGTAAGCCATTTATATTGTTTAACCCTTAACTCTTCTTGCATTGTACTGAACCCCTAGGACTCAGCTACACAATCCCTAACCAAGGTTCCTGAAAGAGCTGAGGGCCATTGCTTGATTAATATCTTAGCTTAAAACTTGGGCAAGAGAGGAGGATTTTGCAGTCAGGAATATATGTGAAAGAGATGGTAAGACCCATGCCTTACAGAGACAGTGTCATCATGGTCTCCACGCTAAACCCAGGGGTCAAGACTAACTGAACATATTCTGTGCAGACATTTTATGTACCTTCCAGGTGTATTCAGTGTAATCATTGCCTGACTGATGTCATATGTTTCTAATTTGAAATCCCAAGGCTTATATACTTACATTTCACAGTGATTTATCCTATAGCCATTTATCTTTTAATAAGACACTTGCTATGTGCATTTCAATTTGTTCTTTTCAAATATATCGTTCTCTATGCAAAATGGGAGGGAAAATTTCAGCTTTTAGGGGTCAGCAAGACATTGCCCAATTGTCATCATAGGATTTGATGACAACCTAGATGAGCAGCCTGTCCTTGGCCCATTAACAGAAAAAAAGTGCAATTAAGTGATTCAAAACCAGAGTAGATGAATGAAAGAAACAAAGACAGTAATTCTTTCTGTTGTCCCAGTTCCTATTTTGTCCAAACCATACATACATACAAAAATATATTTTGATTCAGATAAGATAGAAAATGAGATGTCTCAGTTCCCCTATGGAGTTTCTTAAGGGAAACCAGAAGAAAAACTGGAAATAAAAACATTCTAGCTGCTGAGACCTTGCTGCCCTAGTTCTTCAGGGAAATTGGTATTTGAGATGGATAAGAAAGTCCGATGTTAACAAGGTTAAAGAATTTCATCAAAAGCAACAGGGTCTGAGTATTCAGTTAACAAGGAGCAGGAATACTACTTCAGATGCTTTTAAGTAACACATGTATGAGATTAGAGTAACTTGTCTGCATTGAATTACATCTCATCCTATGAAAGAGAAAGTAGAATTTTG
Source organism: Entomyzon cyanotis (assembly GCA_024500445.1). NCBI lineage: Eukaryota > Metazoa > Chordata > Aves > Passeriformes > Meliphagidae > Entomyzon > Entomyzon cyanotis. The sequence goes on along the minus strand of JAKEPQ010001018.1, from coordinate 34,699,610 downwards.
TAGTAAGATATCAATTAAATGATTACTGTCATTTAAATTGAAGATGTCTTAGAGTTGTCATCCTGTAACACTTCCTCTTAGTTCAAGACACATTATTGAGAAACCACTGACATACTGTGACAAAAATGTGTTCCCAACATTTTTTCAGGCAGTTTTCATGGAAGCTATGTAGCACTTTTTCACACCGCAGTTTCCATTTTCTTACCTGTTCTTTACTTTCCAACTTAACTTTTGCAGAGGTTACATCTTAGTAGTGCTGGGATCAGAAGGTTTTTCTGTTCCATCTATACATCTAGAATATTTACAATTGCTCTTTTAGAAATCTACAGACAGGTTCTCCAAGCAATAATCTCTTGACTACTTGTTAAGACTATCTAAACTGCAGTATGTTCTTATTTCAGGTCTCCAGCTAAGTCTATGTCATAGGGTTATAAAGAACCACTGAATGAGCTAAAATTCAGTGTCCCAGTTCTTCACTTCATAGGATCTGCATGCAGTTAACTTTTAAAGACTTGTTTCATTGCGTTCCAAGAAGGCATTTAAATTCCATAAGGAGACAATCAAACTGTTTTTGACAACAGAGATGTATTAGTTCTTTCTCCCTCTTTCAGTGAGTTATAAGGTCATAATAAAGTACTTCTGGCAAAGACCGACATTCCCTTCTTCCCTTCTTTCCAGACATTATTTTTATTTTCTAGTGCCATTTCCAGCAGCCTTTTCACAACGTGTGGGCATGAATGTGAAACATTCATTGATCAATTCTCAGTCCAAATAGGGCAGGTTATCAGAAGCTTGTGCTCTTCCACACTATGCCCGAAACATTAAAAGCCTTTCAGGGACTGATCTTTCAAACACTTAATCGTGCAATCAAGTTTTATGGAGCTGCTCACATGATTGAAATTAAGCACCTACTTCAGTACCATGCTGAACTAGACTCTAACTCTTCTTTATTACCAACAATTACTGAAGCCCCATTTTTTCTTTTAATTTTACCTAGCCTGTCAGAAAAACACACCCATAAAACCCAATCTGTTATTGTCATTCATACATACAATAATCCCCAGCTGACATCATCTGAGCCTGAAGTAGATAACAAATAAAGAAGCTTATACCTTCAGGGATAAAACAAGACAGTTACAGCAATGAATTTGAGCTTGAAACATTTTAAATATTTTTAGATTATAGCAAATACAGTCTTATTCTCTAACAAGAAAAGGAAAACAAATTAACATCGCCTTAGTACTAGCTCTTGAACTATCAAAGAAATCTCTGATATCATGAAACAGAAAAGAAGCCTGCAAAGCAGTTCTGTGATGAAGATACAATGCTTGATGACAACATTCTCCACATTTGTGCGAATCTGATACAAAACTTTACTTTGTATGAAGACGTGACCCCACAAATCTGTGCAAGTAATCAATTTCTATCAAATTTCTAGGAATTTATGACATCATGTGCAGTTGAATTTTGAAGGATGTAGCCAATGTCTTTCAGACCATCTTATAAATGCCCATCATACAAAATCACTGATAGGAAAAATCTATGGAGCTTTAAATTCATCTTTGCATTTTGTAAAAATTTGAGTATGACATTTAAGCATATCTCATCTGATGCAAGCCAGTGACCTTTATACCTTCCCACTCTGTACTTAGTATCTCCAAGGCTTTTATCAAAGGTAGTAGGCCAATACCTTTCAGACACATAAATTCATACCTGTCAAAATACATGGAGTCACGGTTATTTCTGACCACACTTTCTGCCATGCCACCTCCCACTTGGGCCTTTTTGCCTGTAAACTGAGCTCAGCTCAGAAATCAGGAATGATTCTGAACTTTTGTGTTCCACCTCTGCCTATATTTCTGACATTAGATGAGGTATGTTGCCACCAGGATACTTCCTTCTATGGCAGAACATAAAATCTTAATCCTGTTATTGCACTAGACCTCCTGCAGGGTTATGTGATGGTTTGTTAATAAACACACACAGAGTCAAAAATGGGAAACCAGCTAGACCCCCAGGCAGCCAAGGACAGCACCCACATCTAGCCCATTGCTCTTCTCATGTAAGCATGTGCAGATCAGCAAGCAAAGAATCTATTTCCAGATTCCATCATGAATCATTCAAAGTTTTGCAATGAGGGTAGTCTTTCTACTATTTTTATTATCACTGCACTGAAGTGATACCAGTAAAACTGAACAACTCGCAATGTAGTCTCTTCAAATAGTTACCATGACAATACTCATTAGATGTTCTATGCCAAAACAAAATGCTTCAGGTTACTTTGAAATGTGAAAAAAGCTTGAAATTGTTCAGTTTTGTCCTAATTCTGTCACTGCAGGTATGACACAAAAAAGCAGTGCTTTGATATTTTTTTTTTCAATCAACTTTTTACAGCAGTATTTTCCCAAAATAAGATGCTTTGCTTATGCCCCACATTAATAAGAAATGGAGCAGAATAGGATATATCATTAGGGATGCACAAGCAGAAGTCAAAATAGTATTAAAGAAGAGGAAGAAAGAAGAAGAAAGAGCACAGCAGTAGTTGAGAAAAAGAAGCATTTCATTTCACAGAGATGCAAGGAAAACAGAAAATCCTCTATAAGGGCAAGATACCCTTTCACTTAAGTTTGCAAAAGAGGAATTTGAATGGGAACAGACTCAAAGAAGCACCATCACAATGATTATGAGAATGGAGAAATTTTAAGAACTCTTAATATGTCTTATGAAACAAGTTAAACTACTTTCATCTGCTTATCCTAGAAAAGAAATATGATAAGCTTTTATAAATACATTAAGAGCAGTACTTGAGAGGGTGGGAAATTATCCAAATTAAAGGATAATAAATAGTACAGAAACAAAATCAACTGTCTATTAATTGGCCAGAAATATATTTGCATGGAACAAGTGTTCTTGTCATGTGCAGGGTTGATTACCCTATGATCCTGTGATCTTTTCCAAAGGAAAAGTAAGATATTTTAAGCTGAGTGCAGAAAGGCAGAGATCTTCAACCCCATTAACAGCTGCACTAAACCTATGTTTTCCCTTTCTCATAGGATATTGGTTACACAGCTGAGCAGCCACACAAGCAGCCTTCATCCTTTGCCCCATTTGGACCAGAGGTGAGTATTTCTGTCTGATTGAGATTCATAATGTTTGGAAAGGTGTTGCTTGACAGGTAGGAGCTCTAACAGAGCATCTTTAGAAAAGTTACACGTAAGAAAATTTATAGAAGCTCCGCTGAGATATATGGGTATTAAGAAGCTTCCCCTGCATTTTCCTAATAATGGGTTTGTATGAGGCATGAAGCTGTTCGGTTAACAATTGCTGCTGGCATTGTTCTGCAAGAGAGCAGAAGTCTCAGGTGAGCCTAAATCTGATCTCACCAAACAAAACTCTTACGTGACCCTGAATCTGATCTCTCAGAGCAGCAACAGCCAGGGCAAAGAGTGGCTGATCACAGGGACTTTTCTGGGTTAGGGAGAGGTCAGGTAACTTATCCCCATGTCTGGGGAAGACCCAAGGATTCATAGCTGCACCCAACCAAGAAGTGCCAGCAGCTTTTCCTTTGCTGATGACAAACCAGCTCAGGACATATACTCTGCCATAAACAGAAGGCATCTTCCCCTATAGGAATAGCTATGGCTGTGCCAGTGCATTTTTTGGAAAGGAATAGCTGGCATGGGCCAAAGCCAGGACAGGGACAGTGTGACAAAACAAGCTAGAGTACAGCACATCTCCTTGATGCATATTGCTGCCACATACAAGTTTAGCTGGAGGGAACAGAATTTGCCCTGTGCCTTGTGACCGATTACAGCACTGCAGCCACCCTGTCCTGTTTGTCCCTGGAATGGAAAGCAGTGCACAATTCTAACAATAATGCTCTCAGGTGAATAAAATTCAGCTGACACCACTTAGTTATACTGTTTCTGAAGTGCTGGCGGGACTGAAAAACTAGTAAAAATTATTTGTAACACTAGCAGGAATGTTTATGAACAGAGAGATGGGAACAGATTTGCTGAGTATGGAGATGCTGTTGTATTTGAGAGCACAGCTTCTTGTAAGCATCCATATTGCCTAAATTTAGCACATACAATATTATCCACCATCAGATCAGCAAGTACAGTATGAGTGAGATCAGCACAGGCAATTTTTCTACATGAGACAATCTTTAATGCAGTGTTGGGTGAATAACACTTTTTTTAAGCTATTCTCAGAACAGGACAATGTTTCTTATTTACAAATAACACTGCCAGTCACTGCTTTAATCTACACCTTTCATTCATTATGGATAGACTACAGCATATGGTGATAGATCTCACAGTCTAGGGATCCATTAATCTGTGGTGAGTTGAGAGGTGATTTATCTATGGCATAGAGGAGTCTCCTGGGCTCCCAAAGAGTGGCAGTGTTACCATTGACTTACTGTTATTTCCCCACAGTTCCTTCCCCACAGCTGTTCACTGCCAAGCCTGCACCTCTCTAGCCAGCAATGCAATCTCCAGCCCCAAGGACGTAAGGCTCACTTACAGTCTGGATGAAAACTGGTGGTGTGTTTGAGGACAGAAAAAATCCCAAGCTCCATGTCAAAACTCAGCAGCAGCAGCAGCCTGCCTATACAGGACACACATGCAGAAGGTCACACCACAGGGATTTTGCACCATAAGATACCAGACTACTGTTCCCTGGACTGTTGTTAGTGTTGGGATGCAGGACAAATGTCCCCTGGTGTCACATGCCCTCAGTGTCCTCAGGCTGCTACAGCCTCACTGCAGCAGTACAGCTCTAGAGCAGTCAGTTCTGCCAGCACAGCCCCCAGAGCATACTGAAAATTAGCAGGATTCAAAACTTTTTTCTTCTTTTTTTTTTTTTTTGTTCCGTGCATGCATGCCAAGCACCCACCTTCTCAACTCCACCCACACCCATTACCAAATTCCTGCCTACTATCTTTCTTGATGGAGAAGAAAATTCTGTGCATGAGGTGCTATAGATATACAGAACTAAGAAAGATTAACAGGATTTTCTTGCCCAAAAGTACACTGATGGTTAAATTTTTTTTGTGTCATTTTATGGTTACATCAATTAACCTTCCTGTCATCTGCAACTGGACCTGAAAGTACTGTCTTCTCAGTTTCAGAACCCCGGGTTATAACTATTTATGCCAGAAGTTTCTTTTATTTGAAATGGGGACTAAGCCTTGCTACACATGGCAGCAGTCAATTGTTTGACTAAATGTCAGAAGCAGCTGAGTTGATATAGAGGCAGTTGTTTTTAGAACTGCTTAATTTGCAGACACCTCCTGATTTTACTTTAAATGTCCTAGAGCATCTCAACTGTAATGACAAATAATAGTGGGTATCTGCCATGGAAAGGTTTGTAGCACACAAGAAGAGATTTAATCAACAGAAGGAAGAGTACGTTTTTCATTTTTCATTAAGATAAATATGCCTTCAGGTCTGATTGTATGCAACAGTTTATTTCAACTAATAAAAACTACCTCCAGCCTGAGAATTAAAGAATGCCCTGCATCATTATGCATCTGACTTTTCCCAAGGTTTAAGGCCAGCATTCATGTTGACTGTCCCAGGAGCTCTGACTGTTCAGTGCTGCCTGAAAATCATATCCTTCAGTTACATACAATTTAAGTGAATGCCAGTTAGGGAATCAGGTGGCTGTGCACTGCTGCTCTCCTGTGGTCTACAATGGAGTTTCCTAGGAGAGAGCTGGGAAGCAAAGAAAGTCGGGTTCACATGGAGAAGGGTCTTCACAACGAGGGACAGACAGGCAGTAAAGGATGCTGTATATATGGGCAGCACTGGGCTGCCAAACAAACATCAAAATTCCTTTCTCCTGGGGACGGGAGGCAGAAGGAGAACAGAGCTGGGTGAAGGAGGGGAGGGCTCTCTCCCACAATACCTCCCAAAACTGCAGGCAGAGACCAGCACAGTGCCCTGCGGTCAGCAGGAGCAAAGGTAGGGAGGGGCTGAGCAACCCATCACCCCGAAGTAGCAGCATCATCTGATAATGGAATTCTCAGGAGGTTTTCCAACAGCCAACTCAGCAAAACTGCTCCCAGCACTGCTCTGCCCTGGGCAGGGCAGGCACTGAGGCACAGCCTGATTCATAACCTCCCTTGTGCATATATTTGTGTAACTGCGGCAATGACTTTGATGTCCAGCATTTTGCAAGAAAGAAGTATGATTGGTATGTATAAATTAATAAATGCAACTGACTACTGAATTGCTTTGAGACATTAAGCTAGAGGTAGAGCCTGGAAGGAGGTAGACAGCAGGAGAGTGAATTATCATTTTGTACCTTATATTCTCAGAAAGATAAGTGAGATTAGGGAGGAGAAACAGGGCACGTGAAACTCCTGAGTTATAACAGAAACTAAACTGCTTAGATAAATCTGTAGCGAAGAGGTAAGGCTGTAATGGACTGCTATATTTTATGTTGTGTTCTGCCTCTAAATGGGACCATTCATTTAAGGAAGGACTACAAGATATTAGGACTAAATATAAATGAGAGGGAAACCAAGGTATTCATTACTAAGAGGAATAAGGTATATCCAAGTGCGCTTTACTTCAGCACATTCAGCCAGCTACAGACTCCAGATAACCACAGCAAGGCTGCAGAACAACAAGCATTTACAAAATGGAAAAAGTCACCACAATCCCAGAGGAGGAAAACAATATTTGGGAAATGGACTTCAGCTTCAAACTTACATTTAAGGAGTCTGTAAGTTTCTGAGACTATTGGGCAGGAGACTAAAGGGCAATGAAAAATATTGGCATTTGGAAGCAAGGAGAGGGAGGCAGTTAAAATTCCTCAAATGACAAAACAAGACTGAGAAACTCCTCACTCTTTGGACTGCATATTTTCTTTCTAAAGGGGTATCTTTTCAAGTGATAATGCGTGCTCCTGTAGGTTTGTGAATCCTCTTCTACTTACCTTCTGGTTTGTCTATGTCTCCTAACAGATGGCTAGCTCAGGAGAGAAAACAAAATACGCTGACTACCTGGACATGTAGCAGTTTGCACACACTATAGCATAGGAACAAGAGATTAGAGCAAAAGAGAGTGTGTCCATCTTCCTTGGGACCACTCTTGAAGGAGCCAGCACTGGTCTGTGAAGCTTGTTGCTACATGAGCCTAAAACCACCAACTGCAAAAGCAGAGGGAATGGTGTTTTAATGTCTCTCTAATTTACAGTACCACCCACAGATTGTCTGCAGGTGGTGGCCATCAGTCTTGCCTTGTAGGTAAGCACAAAATATATGTTAAAATATATATTACATTGAAAACCACATAAACTCAGACCTAGATTCATCCTAGCTAAATGTCAGAATCAACTGAGGATCATCCACAATCCATAGCCTAGGGAGATTGAGGAATCTCCAAGAACCATGAGACACCTGAGTGCTGACACACTGGGGTCTCCCTGGAGGCCTGTAGGACCTGGGCCTTCTCAGGTCAGGACTAGTTTCAGCAGACATTTATTTTCAATAAATGCTGAGCACTGCTAATTGTGAAGGCTTGGCCCCAAGATGACAGACACTTTTTTACCTTCTTTCTTCACTGAAAAAAAAATCATTTAAAAGCAGAAACCCAAAACATTGCCTAGTAATGACAAAGAGCTGAGGACTTTTCAACATACAATAGCAGAACTCAGTGAGCTCTCAGTTGATGGCTGTGTGCTTCAGACCATGTTCCTGATGATGACTTTGGGATTGTAGAAGCAATAGCTTCTACAATTCTCAAAAGAAAGGCAGTACTTGCCACAGAATGTAATAAAATCATTTTGATGAGTGGACTAGCAAGCTAACTGTGTAAAAGTCATGCATCCATCATTTTACCACACTCATCATAAGGCAGACTGCTCAAAAGATGCTATCATTTAAAAAACAAAACAAAACAAACAAAAAAAAAAAGCAGAATGGTGAAATATTTAAGTAAAGTAGGTTTATTCTATTTTAAACACATAAAAATGTAAAAATATTTCAAGTGTAAGCCTGAAAGAAGAAACACATGGGTTTCAACAACAGACCCATCCTTGAAAAAATGCATTAAAATAGTAAAAAGCCTTCACTGTACCGAGAGTAACAAAAAGTTCTTGATTATTGTATAGTAACGTACCATATTAGTATTATATTGTTGGACTCCCTCCTCTCACCAAAAAGCAACTGTCAGCAGAAAACACAAAGAGAAACCTGACAACTTCTTCCCAAAAGTAGATTACTCACAGTTCATGGATTTGCCAAAAGGAGCCTGGCCCTTTTCAATTAGCAAGGATGATAAGTTTAATTGCAGAGAAGAAAGAACACATGCAATTATTGAATCAGTTACACAGATGAGCATGGTTTGCAGAAAATGCTAATTTGACTAATGCCTTCTTGCATATCAATATCTCTGCCATATGGTGAGGTTGAAGATGAATGGTTGTTCCTGGTTTTTTAACAAAAAGTTATGTGGTTGAACTATGATATCAAATTATGATGAGACTTAAGTAGCACAGTGAAAATAGTACACAATGGAAAGTCATCTGTCTGTGTTGTCTGCAATGTTAATTTTCTTAATCTCAAAAGAACATAGCTGGTACCACACTTAAAGCAGAAAGAACAATTATGCCCAGAGTTACAAACATGCTGAAATGCTTTAACCAAATATTACTAAATATTATTCTGAAATTGCAAGAATTTTATTGAAAAAGCATATATCGACATTTTTGGCCATGATGATACCTACACAGACATATCACATCACTTAAACTCAGTCTTAAGTAAAATTCTTTGATGTTTCATAACTGCCTCTGTACTCAAAAATCAAGCTTATTTTAACTTAATTCCTGACTTACCAAATTTTATACCCACATTTAAGTAAAAGAGACTGACTGTTGTAAAAAGGAACGGCAAGAGTGAGCAAGTGGCAGTCTCAATATGAGATATAAAGCAAGCTCCATATTATTTCACTGTATGAGTGGCTTATATACTGTTATAATGTTTATATTTATTGATTATTAATCTACTGGTTAATTATACAGCTTACAGTTTATATTTTATTACATTCTATTCTCACACATTGAGGGCTCTTCCTCAGTTACTCCTTATTCTTCTCACGAGATTCTCCCACAGCCCCGAGGCACAGCTGTGCCTCTCAGGTATTTTTGTCATGGCACCTTCCCAGGGCTGTACTGCGGCCTGTTAGCTAACACAGGCCTTGTTCTCTAACAACTGACAAAGGTGAGAAATTTTATGAAATTACACAGATACAATGACAGTTGTATCAGAGATGTTAACTTTAGATCCAGGGTACCACTTCATTCCATCAGTTCCAGGAAGAATTCTGTAAGATGAAATGAATAATAAAGGTTGGAGAAGTTTCCCACTTTCCAATAATTCCCTGTTATAAACATAGAAACTTCAGAATTAGAAGACACATTTTTTTAAAGTATGGGGGAAAGAAGACCTTTGAAGAGACTGGGGTGAGGGAGGTAAAATCAGGCATGGAAAAGCTAAGGAATACCAGGACTAAAATTATTTTGACAACAATACCTTCTCCCCCTTATGTCTACATCCTATGACATTTTTCAATTACATAGTGACCTACTGCATTGCTTGAAGATCTCTGCCTCTCCCATTGCACTGGCAGTACAATTTCCAAGGAAAGAATCATAGGAAAGAGAATGCTGCTCTTCTTTATTGAAGATTTACTCATCCACTGAAGATCATTTTTACTTCTCATCTCTTATTAACTGGAAAATAGCTGGTAATTTAATTGAGCACTTTTAATGGAGGACAGATGTGATAAATTCAAGCTACAAAATTCAGTTTGGTTTTACCTATATAATGTACAGGGTGGAATCAAAATATCACAAGGTTTCACTGTTGCGTGAGGTCACCAGCAAAGATCCAAGAGCATGACAGCACTTTTGACATGAGCAGCCATTCACAGCATCACTTAGCTCATTTATTTTGGGAGGGAAAAAGTGAAGTCTTAGAAAATGGACTCACTCTGCACAAAGGCAAAGAAGCCATTACTGCTGGTGTAAGTACTGAGAAACAACAGACGCATAGGGAATCTTAAGAGACAGATTTGTGTCACCACCAATGTCTATTTTACAGACATTTCTGCAGAGATTTGCAGGCTGCATTTTAATTTATAAAAATAGAAAATACTTCCTGTTTTTCACCAAACATAATGAAAAAAATATGTATGACGTGTAATCTAATCTGCCCTATAACTGAGAACAAGCCATTCACTGATATGCATGATGATATAATTTTATATGGTGGCCAAGAAGGCCACCATATAAATACCTATATAGTATCCAGAAACACTTCAAGGGAAAACTTTCCTCCTCAGAGATTTGTCCATTTTGAATAACATCTGAATGCCAGAGAAAACAAAAAAAACCAAAAAAACAAAAACAAAACCAAAAAAAAAAAAGGACTGTCCAGTCCACATCTTTGTTATTTAAGCTGTTTTTAAGAACTCTTTTTAACTGCTAAATTATGGTGAATGAAGGTAGACAAAACAGTACGCCAGATTAACTTTGCCTTTCATTTCATAGAACAGGTATTTTGCTGGAAATTGCTCATTACATCACTCATTCAATCATCAATCACTCTCACTGGCCAATATATGTCAAACCCTATTTCTCAAAAAGCAGTTCTTAATTATTGTGTTAGACCAATTACATATAACTGCCTAAAGTGAAAGTGTTATCTATTGCAGGTAAAACTCAATACAAGCTTTAGAATGTACTTGGATGTATCCCAAAAATTATTTCCTTTTTACAGCTAGGATATAGACTGAATTCATATTGAGCACCACATACCTGCCAAGCAGGCATCTAAACTTATTTTAATTATTCATAACTTTTAAATGAGCAGAGGTTCTAACAAGAAGTATTACATGAAAATTGCACTGGCTGAATAATAACTTCTGCACAAGTTAAAGACTTGGTTGAGCAAACAAGACCTATTACAGCTGCCTCTCAAGGGGAAGAACAGCCCAACAGCTTATGTTTTCAATGAGCTGTCCTGTCTTCTTTTTAACCATGATGGAACACATTGCTCCAAAACCAATCAATAAAAGACAGCCTCACAGAGGTACTGTGTCTGCCCTCTATCTAACATTCCACAGAACAGAGAGCTTTTCAGTGAGACTCTTACATATGTTGATGTGACAGAAATATAGAAGAAGAAAAACTACGGTAATTAGTTCTTTTCATCTCTAGAATAATCTCTTCCTGTAATGATTTCCAGTAACATGAATGAGTTTGAGATAAGAGTGAAGGGAACAGAACAGGCTAGAAACAGATTTGCATCAGTGCTTTACACTAGTCAGGTTTTAATATTCCTTTCAGCTGACGCATTTGTGTGTACATACCCAAGCTAGAAACACTATACAAACCCTGCCTTGGGAGGTGGAATCACAGCAAAATAAAGTCATATCTATGAAAGGGGAATAAATCCTGTACTAGACACTGACACAGCTGGTTCCCAGTATTTTCAATTTATGGTGTACTTTCATGTCTATTTGACAGAGGTGAATTGTTAGAAGACAAGTAGGTATATTTGAAAATTAAGAGCTAAACCCAGAACAAATTCACCCCTGACAGCCTTTGAGGACTCTCAACACAGTGTTGAAGGGTCTCAACACGATGTCTATAGGAAAAGTTTAATTTGGTATCATCTCTCATGTACCCTAAACCAGTGTAATCTTCCCTGCATATCAACTGCTCTATTAATTATTTATTCCTGGATGTATAAATCTGTTTCAGCACTGCAGTAATAGTATTTCTAACATGACTTAGAATTGAACAGTGTAATTTATAAAACTCTTGTTGATGTTTTAAAACATCTGTTGCACATCGGGGAAAATATCATGCTTCAACACACATTTTACAAGAATCGATGTTTGCAGAAACAAATCTGTCAGTGATGGTGATAGGTGCACCCAATTCTCTCAGTGGGTACATACAAACTCTATTTGCTTTATGGACACCCTCCAAGTAAAGAAATGCTGACAACATTATAACTATCTCATAATGTTACATGGATATGTTACTTCACCAGAGGTAGCATTTCACTGCACAAATGATGACCTAGCTCACTGTAAGGCTGCTACGTGAAAATCTTTAATTTTAAAGCATCCTTGTGATTAATAAGTGTCTGGGCTGATTAATTTTAAGTCATATATGATATTTCCTTACAAATTAAATCCCTTCTTTATCACCACTACTGTCATAAAGTCAGTCACAAGCGAAGAAATCAGCGAAGAAACCTAAGCATTTCCACAAAAAACACACTTCTGAAGCAGTAAAGATCAGAGATAAATATAACACAAATTTTTCATATCATGTTTATGGGTTCCTCTCATAGAAATTTTTCATGTTTAGGAAAGAGAAAATCACAGATAGATATGACTCCAAATTTCTGGAACCACTGACAGCAATCACATCAGTTGCTGTACAGATGCCCTGATAGCATTCATAAGTACCATTACTATCCATTCTGCAAGGAAGAGAGTGAGAATGATCCAATCAGAAAGTTATTTGCAAACTTCTATGTAAACCCCAAAGGCTGCATTCTTAGTCTCAAGCAAACATCAGCCCACACGAGCTCAGACTAAGTAAATGTTTTCAGAAATAATGTGATTAATTTTTCCCTAGAAATGCTCACAAAAGCTAACAAAACAAACCTGCATACAACAAAGAATACTCACTCTTCTTTATATATTACTTGGTCTTAGTAACCAGGCTACTCATCATCCATTTGCTCCCTAAAAACTTCAGGTGTCCAAATGAGAAGCAGTAACAATATTGCTTGACTTCAGTGCCCAGTCCCAAGATGAACAGTATCAGAGTGCCTACCAATGGGCACATTTTGGAAGTGATCCACAGGAGGAATGGCTTGAGGTACCCAGACTATCAGCAAAAATCACAGACAGCTCCTAAGTGTTAGCACTCCCATTCAGGTCAACCAACACCTTTAGCCACATGCAGAGAGACTCTGCAAGCAGCAGAGTTTAAGCTTGTTTAAACTAAAAATTGTTTATTGACCAAAAAAAGCATAAAACTCCCCTGTATTTTTCTCCTTTATTTTATATCTTTTCAAAATGGCCTTTATTTTCTTCTCAATCTCTGCCTCAACAACCCTACCTCTAACTGAAATTTCACATTTCTTATCTTTCTGGAGACCTTTCAGACCTGGTTCTCCCCATAAGGCAATTTCCCCAGTAATGTGAGCCAGGGTTATGCCCATGCAAAGTAGAGCCAAGGATCCTTGGACACCACCAGTGCCAGCCTGGACAAGGGGGAAGGCTACAGAGGGGGTTACAGTGTGAACAGGTTATGTGAGTGACTACTTAAATGAAATATTAAGTTATTCTTTCAGGTACAAATACAGTTCTGATTCTTGCACTATCAAGAGGGAAGGTTTTCCATCCTACAAGCAGCCAAGCACTCCATCTTACTTCAGAGGTAGCACTCAGGTTGACAAGCTTCAGAGAATAAACTCTGCTGAGCCCTTCCAAAAACAGTGCAGTCAAGTGAACCTTGCACTACAAGGATCTACCAGATACCATATGAAAATCAAGTAAGGCTTCCAGACATGCAGCTTCAGATTACCACAATGATAGATGCAGTATAATGTCCCAAAGATAGATACAACTTGTCTTAGTTGTGGGGCCAGCTGGGTACATAGGCTGTACATCCACAAAACCAGGGTCACGCGGAGTGATAAAGGAGAAAGGGTTATGCTACCTAATGCTACCACCACCCATCCAGCTGCTCCCATCTTATATTACTTCCTGATACCAGATTTGTCTGTAAGATGGTGGAAATCTTTCAAAGACATAAGGGGTCTTGAGGTGGTTAACTTCCATTTGATGCCCATGAAAATGTGAGGTCTTACAGTTTTTTGTACCTCTCAAGATGTCACTAGAATTACTTTTGATTGAATTATTATACTCAGGGATAATAAAGTTAATTCTGCTTTGTGCTGTTAACAATGTGTCCTGCATTACATCGCCTATGTGTTACATTATTAATCCTTTTGCCATTTAATTTCTCTTGACTAGCTCTTCAGAATTGATTAATTTGTTCTTCAAAGTGTTATAATGACTTTGGGCACACAACAGAATACATTTACAATTACACTTTACATTTGGTGCGGCACTTTCAAAACTAGTAAAAGTATTTCTACTGCCAATTCAGCTTCTTATTTGTACAATTCCTCCATGCTTTTAGCTTACAATGAAGAGGTGTAGGTTATAAAGATTTGCAAAGTCGAACTTCATTATGCAAAATTTAATCAAGAAATTATGTTTTTCTTATGGCTTGAAGTAATTCTTAAAAATCCAATTAAAATCTTCTTAATTAATGTTGGCAAAATTGCTCAAGCATCAAAGGAGATCATATTCCCCACCTCTAGCAGAAATGATAAAATCATTTTACAATTTATATGCACTATCACTTCTGGGAAAAATATGGCCATTTGACACTTTCTAAAGACTCTGTTCAAAAATATTCAAAGAAAAACTGGGCAATGAGTCATACAGGCATTTTACTCTACACAGCAAGAATAAAAAATTGTGATTATTCTAGCAAAAACAGTGTTCTGAGATGTCAAATGCTGTGTCAGTCAGCAATGTTATCTGGAGTATGCACTGATTTATTACCAATTGGATGAGACAAGGTGCTCCATTCTGTCTGATGTGTATTCTTGTTTATTTATTTCGCAATAACTTTTGAAAGTTATGTCTGATCAGTGCCAAAAATGCAGGAAATGACCAGCTAAATCTCATTCATTGTGGTGACAGTCAAAAAAACATGAGAGGAGAAACTGGGTATTCACAAATGCTCTTTGTCTGTCTGTCTGTCTGTTTCCAGCAAAACCTGCACAGGTATACCTGTCCTTGGAAACGTTGGCATGCGCTAGTGACATGCACAGTTAAAAGGGCTTGAGCCTTTGCAGTGCAGGAGTCACATCCACTCAGCCTTTCTCACATGTGCCACAGAGTAAATAGGTTACTCATATTGTGCATCTCACTCCACAGCCCTCTGCCAGCTGTATGTTCCATGACCACCACAGCAGGCTCCATAGAAAGGACTGCAGCTGTCACAGCCTCCAGCCACTTCTCTGAATGGCTTTCCAAATCGCGATACAGCCTTCTGCATTCATGGCAGACAGTGAGTAAGATGAAAAGCAGCACTAGGGCCAGCATCTCAGGAACATCCTCTCCCTCTGACAAGAGAAATTGTGTAACTGTGCAGTGGCCCTGTGCAGGGCTGACAGGGGATGCACAGTGGAAAGACAAGAGGGAGTGGGCAGAGTGGGATACAAGGGGAGGAGAAGAAGGAATGGAGATGGGGAATAAATAACACCGTCAAAACAGAAATGGGGACACAGAGAGTCAAACATTATGTCCCTGGAGTTTGAAGCTGGGGGTGAGGGGCCACAGAGATTCCCCAAAACTGAGGAAGAGGATGGTATGAAGACAGGGAATCTGTAAAGGAGAAAGGCAAGAGGAGGCAGCAGTTGGAAAGGCATGCAAGAAACACATACTGCAGTTACCTTCAGTATACCTCAGTGAGCTCAGCCAACAGATGCTATGAACTGTGCAATTTACTGGTATTTAATACAAATAGCAATTGGGCCAAAATCACTAACATGAATCCATGAGAAGGACCCAAAGTTTTCAAGATAATCCTAGTGCACCATTCCAGGTGTCAGCTGTTCCACTCCTTTCCATGCAGCACGGCAGAAAAATGCCAGGCATCACTCAGCAGCTCTCCATCTCAGTGCACTGGTATTAATGCAGGACCCTTCCTGCTGTTTGTTCTTCTTCCTAATGAAAACTCATCTGGAAAGTGAGTACAGACACTGTGTACCAACAGATCTCTGCCTCCCACATCAGAAGAGCTATCTTCCTCATCACTCTCATGGATGTGCTCATGCTACATAACAAAAAATCAGGAATACAGCAAAGACAAATATATCGTAGAATCATAAAATCCTTTAGGTAGGGCAAGATCTAATATCATTGAATCCAACCGTTAATCTAACACTGCCAAGTCCACCACTAAACCATGTCCCTGAGTGCCACATGCAGATAGATAAACATGCAAATGCACATCCACATCTGTAATAAATCCCCAGCAAAATTTCTCCCAATCCCACGACAAATGATGAGACCCACATTGCCTTTTGCCTTTCCTCAGCCAGGAAGTAAAGGTACAGATAAAAGTCTGGGGGCACAGAGGTAGTAGGAACATAAGAGATCCAGGTCTGGTTGACTAAAAGTTTTCTCTAGAGTTCTGTCCGCAATCCAAAACCGAGAGCTCCTTCTTCCTTTTGAATACACTTTCCCTGCCATGATGGAGAGGAAACCTATCACTCTCCAAATAACAAAATGTTTTCTAGCAACTTCATTTTCTTTCTTTTTGATGTTATTAAGAACCTGAGCATCACTTTTGGCTCCTTTAGCTCAGCAGGCTGAGTCTTACTTTTTTAGTACCTCAATTAGCTATTAATAGTAGTAGTAGTACGTGTGAACTACCTTTTTCCGATTATTCTTTGAAAGATCTCAGATGCATAGGAGAAGTTGGGGAGGTACAATAGAGGTTTCAGGGTCATCTCTATAATTGAAATATGATGCTTTCAGAGTTAGAAGACATGGAAACCACAAGACATTTGCAATAAATTATGTTGTTTCTTATTAGGCATGAGCACAGGTGCTCTGGAGAGGGATCCAACGACTCCCTGCTTAGTCACATACTCCCATTCTTCCTGACTGGCTGCTCTTAAGGTTTTTCCTTCTATAATTAATGCTAATAATGGTAATAATAATATTATATTAAGCTTGGTAGAGCTCTCAATTAGAAGATCTCATAATACTTCCCAGGAACCATTAACTTCTCAGTTTTTCAGCAGAATAAATGGGACTAACTAAAGCACCATTTACCTTCCAACGTGCATCACTGTCTGACACTAATAGGACTGGCAATTGCCTTTATTCATGTATGTGACCAGAATTACTTGTGACTGTTGTCTGAAGTGCTGCCATAAACCAAGAATTTAAAAGTCTCAAATGCTTTTAAATAAGCTGCCTGCCAGAAGAGTCAGGGGGGACATCAGCATACAAAACTTTAGAGACATAATTAAGACAGTGAAATGTTTCAGTCAGTTTTTCATATTTTCCTTCTCCCAAATTTCAAAAGGAAACTTTCCATTATTATCAGACAATTTTATTATTGTATGTATCTGTTTAAAAATTTCAGCATATAATTAGTCCATGACTGGTGCAAAGCCAATGGCAGCTCTGTGTTTGGGCATCCATGCACCAGGGCACACAACTGTCTTCTCACAGAGCATGAACACCACAGCCACTTCCACAGAAGCCAGCCCAGCTCAGAACATATATACCTTTATTCTCCCTAATAAGCTCTGCTAAGAAAAGTAATTAGCTGAAGTATAAGGCCACCTGAATGAAGGTACATGGTGTTGAACTGAGTGGGAACTTTTTGTGAGTTCTGATGTGCATTAGGATGTTAAGTTACTGAAATAGTTTTTAAAGCCTTACCTCTTGTTCCTTTTACTATGGGTATGAGCAGGGGATAAAAGGTCATTAGAATGAGTTAGAAGAGCATTATTTATATATATGCAATGTAAAATTATCTGCTGGAAGTATGTTGCCAAGAGGGATGATAAGTGTTGTATTAAAATTTGCAGGATTATACCTAGTATCTTCATTTCTCTTTTATAGTCAAGTAAAAATTTCTCTTTATTATATAATGATGATATATTACAAGAAATAATTACATTTTTAATTAATGATGGCAAAATTATACGTTGCAGGATTCAGAACAGGCTGGTAGATATGAAGAACTATGCTATTAGTTGACTCATATATTTCATACTATAAAAACACATAGCAAATATAGGGGTTATAAAATTTTGCCTGGGAATAAAATTTTAAAAATTAGTACACAGGCCATTAACTTGGTCACTGTAAATAAAAAGAACATTCATTTATGCAGGCAAGTTGGACTCAGATGAGGTTGAACACTGTGGCCAAGAAATAAAGGTGTCTTTTGTTTACAAAAATGAGTAATTTTTACATGGTACTTATTACAGCTATTTACAGTATTGTCTTTAGCTTTGGTTGCAATAATGCATTGGAATATCTTCTTTGAGCTATGAATTTGTGACAAAGTACAAGTGAGTCTTGTGCAGACTCATCACAAGGCCCAGCCGTGACCTCTCTGTCTTTATGTCGCAGGAAAGATTATTAAAAATTGCAGACAAAAGTTGTTGGAAAACCAGACGTAACACGAAGGAGCATAAGTGTTCCTTTTGCATACTTTTCATAGACACACTATGACAGTCAAGGTGTTTCTGGTTTACATTTTTTTAATTGCAAAACTGGGTGTGCCCAGTCTTGCAATTAAAATTTTGTGTGTTAAAAATTTAAGTGTTTCCCCCAAATGCCTCTGCTAATATTTCCCCAATACTTCCTTTGATTATGCAGAAGTATTACATTGACCTGAATGGAAAATCACAAAAGCAGCATTGTAGGAAAGAAATGCTGGAAAAGGTAGTAAATGCATAATTTTTTCCTCATGAACTTGCTCTGGTTCCTGTTAACGGTAGAGCTGCATCCTGAAAAATATGTTTTGGGGTTTTTCAGACTGAAATAGCCCATTATTAGCAGTTCATTCATTCATTTAGCACTGTGGAAACCATAACTCTACTTGTATGAATCACCCCCTTATGTGTGCTAATATGGGCAACAGCTGCATTTAGCAGATTTCTGCATTTAGCACTGATTCCTAAGTGCTCCTGAAGTGTAGAAAAGTGCTGTGTACATTTAAGCCCACAAATGTTTACAGGCTTCTTTTTCGTTATCAGCCAAGGGCAGTTAATCCCTGGAGGAGAAGAGGTGCAATGTGTTTTTTGTATGCTGTTCTCAGTATCAAACATGATTGTATTCAACTGTCCTCCATCCCTTCCTAAAGCAAACAACTGTTTGTCTGCTCCCTATTCCCCAGAGGCTCTGCTATTTCAGGCTGCTTGTCTGAATTTCCTTGAAGAATCCTCTTTCTTCCAGTCAGACTTCAAAAGAGAATTAACAAGTGGGCATGGCTGTGTAACCAAAGATTACTTTTTCACTTAGCATCTGCCCCATGTTTTTCCATACACTAAATTTTTTCAAAATCTCAGCTTCCTCTGTACTTTGATCAAAATCTTAGTCTTCTCTCTCTGTCCTATATTTGTCTCCAGTTGGATGGAGACAGAAGTTTGATGGTAGCACACAGCTGTTATGATTACTGAGGGACTGTCTGAGAAAGGAAGAGGTTGGAGACAATGGTTCTTAGCACAAAAGAGACTGTTGTTGGCAGAAGTTCAAGATGATGTCCTGAGGGACACACTTCTGCTAGGAGAAGTGCTTTGGGGAAGAGGATGACACAGTTTACTGTGGGATTTTAAGAAATGGAAAAAATTGGGAAAGATTATGTGACTGTCGCCCTTGCCCATCTCGATTCCCCAGGACTAGGTCCTGACAAGTACCTAGAAACATCCCCCTGGGACTGAATGCTGATTGGTTTGGGCTCCCCCATCCCATTCCCTTTTATGGTCACTTTCTAGAGAGTTCCCCTTTGTCTGTTACCCCTCCGACCCTGGATTGGTGCCTCCTGATTGTGTCCCCTCCTACCCGGCTCCTCTGATTGGGCAAGGCAAATGCCCGTCTTGTGTCCCCCAGCTTGATTGGTTCTCCAAGTTGTACCCTCCCCTAATACCATTCCCTTAAAAGGCACCTCCGGGGAGCGATCGGGGCCATTTTGTCGGTGTTCCTCTCCCTCCCTCGTCTCTGTTATACCTTCCAATAAACTCTCTGGGGACCTGACAAAACGGACTGCGTCTCTTCCTGTGTCTTCGACCGACTCTCGAGCTCTGACTCCCAGCTCCCGGAGCTCTGCACTTTGGGTGCTGCCCGGAAGGCGGTGGTCTCCCACCTTGACGAGCTCGGCCCTGGGATAGGGCGAGCACACTGCTACAAGATTAGGAAAGGATGAGAGTACGGTGGTGAAATCACAGCAGGGTGAGAAGGAAATGGTAAGTACAATTAATTTCCTGAAATAGAGGCATTTAGTGCCATTTGAGATATTCTACGGTGCTTTAGACAGTTCCATGGAACTGGCAGCTAAAATACAGAACACAAGTGAGCTTTCCTGGTCTTGCAGGGGAAGATTTCCAAGGACATTTCAAAGGAAAATAGATCCCTATGTGTATTTGATTGAACTATTCCTGACATATGTGGCAACACATAGAAATTAGGGAGAAATAAGGACCACTCTGTAAGGAAAGCACAAAAAAGTAAACACAGAAAATGGTAAAAGCAAAGTAGAAAAAGGAAAACTTGACAGGTCATATAAAAGAGAGAAAACATGCTGAAGAGTAGAAAACACAGAAGCAGGGGATCTCTAGGGTAATAGTAAACAAGCAGAAAATTGCAGTGCTGCTTAAGAGCTCCACTAGTGAGGTACTGGCAAATGCTCACTACACAAGTCAGGCTAAACTTCAAAAATATCCATATCCCACAAGCCCTCAAGTTCAGCACAACTCATATTCTACAATGTCAGAACCTCACCTGTGGGTATATTGAATCAACCTGTGGATGTTCAAATGATACATTTTACTTAAAGGTAGTACATTTATTATTTTTGAAATTAAAAGCTAAAGCTAAAGATATTCTATGAATGAAAAACAATGAACTTTTCTGAGTTCCTGTAGAATATCTGCATGTTACAAATATTCAAGCATGTATGTACAGTGTCAAAAGAGCAAGATAGTGTTGAGTGTCAAATACTTTTTAAATTAATAATGTTATACGCCCACACTCTGCTTGGTTCATATTTCTTTTTTATTCACCTTTCAAACTTGGGGAAAACAAAAAAAGTTGATAAAATTAATTAAAATAAAGAGAGGAAGAAAAATTTTAAAAGGGATGGAGGGAGGGAGACAGGGAGGGAAGGAGGGAAGGAGGGAAGGAGGGAAGGAAGGACATACTTTGCTTATATCTGAATCCATTTTTCTTGCCAGTTTGTAAGAGTGAGCAAATGAAGGATCATAAAGTCCTTTCCCCTGTAGAAGGAAAGGGGAAGTAAGAGGGTGGAAAGGAAGCAGCTTCATCCTCTTGCCGTATGTCAACTAGGCATGACTTCAGACAGAGGGCTGTTTTTCAAGCAAGGAGAAAGAACTGAAGTGATATGTTCAAACCCAGGCTCAATATGAACATTTCCTCCCATGATTGCATTTGCATGTTCAATTCAGACCCTGCTTTTGTTTGATTGTAAAGAACTTGAAAAACATGCTACTTAATAACAACTCTGCCTGGATAAACTAGAAAAATAAAGAAAGATGGCAAATAATTCAGCCTAATGGGGTTTTTTTATTGCCAAGCACATTTACAGATTTCATTGATTCTTCCATGGAAAAAAGGAATGTATTAAAGATGGGAGACACATTCTAAGGGCTTACTTTCAGTAGCCCCAAATTGCTCATCTTAGTTCTTAAGTCTATACAAAATGCTGATGCACTGGAAGGAAAAATTAGAACTTATTGCAACCCCTAATGTGTCACCAAGAAATCAAAATTCTGTAAACATAAATTGTTCTGTATAAGGCACTTCAGCAGGCAAGATACTGCATTAAGCATGAAACTAGCTCTGGCGATGTCTTGACATGCAACCTTGACTTCGTGGGCTTGTTGTTGTGCACATTTGTCCATTTTTCTTTCACTGCTAATGAGCTGCAGCATCTACAAAGTGTTATGTAGTACCTAGTGCCTGACAGAAGGAAAGTCCCAGTTCCTATGAGATTTGTGAATGCAGGAATAAAAATATTTAGAAAGGGTATCCATAGCACCCAACTGTATGATCCTAAATTAGGCTAGGAGGCTACTCCATTAGTCAGTAAAACACAGTTCCTGGGAACTGCCTCGGCTCTTTATTGACAGGCAAATGTTACACATGTTTACCAAAATCTGGTGCCTATTGCTCAGCAAGGTAAAATGTCCTCCCAAGGGAAATGTACCACATATTTGGAGAGGCCTCATGGGCTTGATATTAAGCAAAACAAAAATAAAGTAAGAAAAATTAACTTCAGCTGTTGACTTCCTATTGTACTTCTCACAGAAGAGGGAGAGTGAGAAGATATAGCAATATAGTTTCTATTTCAGAACCAAGAACCACCCACAGATCACTGCAGCCTACAGTCATTTGAACCATGTGAATAGCACCATCAGTGCCCAGCCTGAGAATATAGTTTATGTTTTCCATAAGAAATTAAAGTCATATGAATTCTTGATGAATTAAGTGTCTTCTAAATAATATTATCAACCCTTGTTATTTGTTTTAAAAGCTTTTTTTTGTCACCAAATTATAAGAGGGGCAATATGGCTGTAAGCATGTCATTCTGCAGAGAACAGTAGCTGAGTATCTATGACAAAGAAGAACTGTATAATTAGTCTACATTTTTTTAAAAATATTTGCCTGTCAACCATCTAAACCATCTTTCTGGAAACACATTTCCCAGGGAAGCAACTGAAATGACAGGATGTGGATCCCTGAGAATATAACTCTTCCTCAAAATCAATCCTATTTCTGTTGATCTATAGAAAAGTATATTTTCAGTGCTATTTTATATTTGAACTGCTAGGCATAAAATTAAGGAAAAAATATATTTAAAGGTTTTTCAGGGCTCCAGCAACAATACTGTTCAACTAATGTACAATAGTTCATTTCAAATAACAAGGCAAATTATTTATTTTATTGTATATGCTAAGTGCTCCTAAACTTAAACAGTTTAAAGCATTGCTGTTAAGTTTTTCAGAAGACATAAAGTCCATACATTAACAGTGGCATGAACAGAACAGTGTGAGGTTGAAGAAAAAGGGGTTGAATATTAAAGCTGTCACTCCAGGTAAAGATGGAGACTATTTTTGGATCTTCCTTTTAAATTGTGCTTAGAGCAATAATGCATTCATTATCAGACTCCATGGGTATTTCTGCAAGATAAAACTTATTCAGTATGCAGTGGTACAGAGGCAAGGTACTTTCTAAGATACTTTTACATAACTTAGAAAACATAAAGCACATTTCAATAAATATTAGTATCTTTAGCAAAGCTCAGAGGAGATATTTTCCAATACCTCATTATGTATCATGCCTTCTTACTCCAACAGCAACTAGGCACCAGGGAGGGAACAGATCTAAAACCAGGAAAAACAACTAAATTAGAGATGCCATATACTTGTTTTGTTCTAGTTATATCCCTGAAAATGAATCTGATATGATGTAATCAAGAAACTGCTAAGAACATAGGTGAAAACTCTGCTTAGTTATTTATTGGACATGGTTTATAGATTTGTATAATTCAACTTCTCATGCAGTGCAATTTGTATGCTGTGATTTACAAATCACTTATAGTTAATTTCTCTTTTTATTAAGGGCAGGATTTTACAACTTTCAAGTTTAAAAATTAGGAGGTTTACAAACTGGAGAAGTTTGCATGTTCGTACCTGCCATGACTATCAGCAACACATCTCTCCACAAAATGCTTATTCTCATCCTTAACATCCAAAGCACTATGATATTTAAACAGGGGCTACTAATCTTTATTTTTTACCTTAGAGAAGGATAAATTGTGATATTTGCCTTTCCAATATATATAAGCAGAAATAAAAATCTCTGCTAATTTTAATATGGCTTTGAAGCACAAAACTAGTCACTATTCTGAATTTTACATACTAGAAGCAAAAAACCCCAACCCTCTCTTTTGGCATCTGAATTGTCAGGCACCACATATATGGGGGGTTTTGTGTTTATTTGCCATTCATTACTGAAAATCTCTTAACATCAGCCTTCAGGAGTATTTTTGTCACTTCATCTGTGAAGCAAGAATCCTGGTTTTCTTTCCATTTTCAATATACAAAAGATAGCACACATGGTATTACAAATAGAAAAAAAAATCACTGAGCTTCATTAAATTTGTGATTATTTGACTACAAGACCTAACATGAACCATATTTGCCAAAATAATATGTTCATTCTTTCAGAAGACTATGTTCATTCTTTTTGCTAAAAAAAAAAAAACAAAAAAAACCCAAAACCAAAAAACCCCCAATCAGTATATTTAGATATATTGCTTCTAGGTACCTGTATCTAAGTTTTATCTTAGCTAGCTTCAAGAATTTCAAAAGATACCAATTCACTTATACTACAAGGATACAGGATAGCCTTAGAATTCTTTTTATTTGAAAACTATATCTAGGAAAGGATTTTTAGTTGCTTTTATAGATATATAATGTGCCAGATAATTTAAAATAATAATTTAATAATATTAAATGGACTCTGGAAAGCAAATGTGATATTTAGTTAGCAATAGTAAAAAATAACTTATTTCCACTACTTTTAAAGTATTAATTACTGAGAATTAAAACAATTATGCCCATAATTTGAATTCTCTTTTCAGGGTTTCCATGGGGTATTACAATATTATTCAACAAATATCAGTCCATTCCTAACTTAGCTCGGAAATATTTTCATTTTCAGAAAGCATGTTGCTATCAAGAACTAAAAAGACACAGATAATCTGTGTCAAAGCTGTTTTCTTCCTGGGGCTTAAACACCAGGCAGTCCCTACATTGCCAAATAAAATAGGTCATATTACCCCATATGTAGAGAAACATAAAAGAGGAAGAAACTTCCAAGGTATGCCTCACAGGCTGCATCAGAAAATCCATTACTCCTTTACAGTGATAAAAGCTTGCACCCTTTTTGGGGCTCTGTGTAGAGCACTGAAATAATTTACAGATTAATCTGATTATGAGAATTCATGGAATAGGGAAAGTGGTGGCCTGAGTATTCTGTCACTGTTGAACTTATCACAGTTATACATAAGAAGCTGCTGCAGAGCTCCCCTTCAGAGGGGAGGTACTAAAAACTAGAACTAAGATTGTGCCTTCAGTTCTAATCTGTCACCAGAGAGTTTGCCTTTCTTATTATTATTTTCTGTACTCATCCCTCAAACTAATGAAGTTTGTCCTGACATTTACTATAGCTCTTGATTTAGAGCCATTACCACAGATATTTTCCAGGCTTTGTCAGCACTATCACTGCAAACTCCAAGCTACATTTACGTTGAGCCAAAATCCAGCACTTAGATTCTTTCATTATTTGTCACTTGCATGCTGAGTTGCAGCTCTGGGTAGATGGGTACCCACTCATCAAGTTGTCATCACAGAGCAAGGGATATTAACTGAGGAGATTTATCTGTGAGGCGTCTCTTCCTACCGAGGCATAATAGAGCATAGGTTTTGTTTTAAAAGATGTACTACTCAGTTAGGCACTTCTCAATGAGATTAATTTTCCTAAGTGAAGTATGAAAGTATGAGAAAAAACTAGATAATTTTTCTCCTCATTATATGTTTGCTTTTCCTGTTTCCAAATTTTAACAGCTCTGAAGAGAGCTGTTCTCAACTCTTTTTTCTTTCCTTGGGTTATTTCTTTTGTGAAAATGATAAATCTAAACATGAACTTTTCCCATTCTGAACTCTTCATTGGTTTACTCTGTTTTTCACTGTCTGCATTTTCAGGTGAATGTACGTCTCTCCTGTATCAGTCTTACCAAATCAACTAGCTGTGGATTGTGCTTACAGGGCACAAGCTACAGCCAACTTGTAAATGCTGGGACTGAGGACCGATCTGCTGGACAGCGTGTCTTTCCTATGAATCCTCTTCACACCAGAGAGACCAGAATTAAAGATGAACTTCACAGTGAGTTGGTATCTCTATGCCACATCCTCAGACAAGAAACTAAGCTGCATCAGCGACCCTACAGCTGCTGCCACTCTGTTTCCAGCCACGGCAAGCAGTGGCTACATTCATCCTGTGTGCCCCATTATAACTCAGGAGACCACCTGATGTTCCAGCTGGGCTCCAGAGTGCCATCATTGAGGACTCATAGGTTACACATTTGATCAGAAGGCAATTCAGCTGGCAACAGCCATCACAGTTTGTAGTCCTTAGATGTCATTGAACCAGGAATATGGCCGAATTTTAAGAGTGTACTGGAAGGAAACATCTATGAACAAATCTCTGCCTAAGCAGTGAGTAAATCAGTCCAGGGTCTCTTATGGTTCTGTGTGTCCCCAGACTTTCCCATGCCTCCTTCCACAGACCTCATGACATTCTCCACATGCCCACTGGCTAATGTGGATTGACACCAGCCTCAAGCTGCCATGGGCTGCCAGACCAAAGTTGTCAGCCTTTCTCTCAGTAATGGAGATCTCTCTCCTCTATTTAGGGACCACTCATAATCAGATTTTTAAGAGTTTTAGCACACTCAGGATCTCAGATCTTCTCTGAAATGTGAACCTTGGTCAAAAATTTAAAAAAATACTAGGAAGGCAAAGAGGAACATACAGAAAAGACAGCTGTATATGCTTTTTTTTTCTTTAGGAAATAACGCTAAAAATGTTTCCATTATTATATATATCTTACCTATGTATGTTCTGAAAAATAGCAAAATGAGTGGATTTTGAACTATAACTATACTTTTCCATGACACATGGACCATCAAGTTTCCATCACAAACACATTACTGAGACCATGGAGATTTTACTTTTGTACAGTGGGAGCAGAATCCAGACAAGACACCAAACAACAAATACACCAAACAACATCAGGCCATATTGCTTAGGTGTGTATTTGGCTTTGATTACACTTTGTGTGTAATATATGCATCACTTTTGGGCTTCTGTGCTATAAATAACTAGAGTGGTAGACTCTGTAAAGAAACAAATGGACTCTCTAAGACAATATTCTTGGCTATACCAACATCAAAAGTTGAGAACCTAACTGTGAAAAAACTTGGCATACCACATCAAAAGTGACAAGCAATTTATTAATCAAACAGACTAGTCACAAGTTTACTGTGGTGACATGGAAACAGGTCCCACTCTACTTTTGTGTAATTTTTAGAAGGAACTCTGAGCATGTCTTCCACTCTCCTTCATTTGTTCTGTCAGCAACACTTGTCTCTTTGATGTCTCTTTGACGTCTAATCACAAATTGTCTGTATAATGCAATTCTGCTGGTACCCACTACACTCAAGCTCTACTTTATCAAACCAAATTGCTTATTACTGGTCTGAAGTTAAAATTCTTGATTCAGTTGTCAACAGAGATGTCATAAATCCTCACATAACACTGAATCTTGTAGGTCACACATGGCCCTTCTGAAAAAAACAATTCAAACAATTCAAAAACCTGCAGTCCCTGTCAGAATCTAGTTCCTAAAAACAATTCAGGCAACAGGAGGCAACAATAAGAAGTGGCATCCCATCCAAAAGACGGTAAATGACACAAGGGTGTTAGTATGGGGAAAGTACAATAAACATTTTCATCATCTGTGTCAATTCGCAGAGAACACACTTTGCTATTAAATGTTTATATATATAATAATAACAAGAATGTAAAAACAATCACTAAGAAAAATACTACAGAAGAAAAGTTTTTTCAGTGAATATGAGGATAAAGGTCACAATGAATACAAGAATTGGTAAAGTCATCACTGCAAAGCATTTACAGAAGAGGAAATCAAATAGGCGAAGAAATTGCCTTTTAAAAATGTTTCTATGCTTTTATTACTGAATCAGCACCAACTGAGATTTAAATCTCAGGGTTTTTTCACATTTATTGCTATGTAAATTGCTGTTTCAACTGGAAAAAAAAACCAAACAGCCCTTAGTGTAGGTGGAGAAAGGTACAACATTTTTTAAAATAGAACTTCTGTATTGCACCAAGTTCTAGAGCAAAATCTCACCACTGGGGCCCATGTTAAACTCTTACCGCTACCAACATAATTGGAAAGGTTTATCTTCCTAAAAATAAGACAACTTTCACTGAACTACTGTGAAGTGCACTTCTCACCATTTCCTCCACGTTCCTCTTGGCTGCCATCCAGCAGATCTTATATAGCTACTGTGCTGCAGTATGCAGTGGATTTAAAAGCCATTTCTGCAGTGACTAGTGGCATGTACACTTTTACCATTGCATCACATCATTAAAAGGAGAATAAATTTTGGGGCACATTGCACTGGCACGTATCTTAGATGGGAAAAACGTGTTGTTGTTGCAGAATTTCTTATATGAACCATTCAGTTCCTCAGAGATACACCTGGTATTGGCCCTAGGTAATTACTTAAATCTCTATTTTTGCTTCTAGAATACAGGTTGTATTCATAGCTGTAACACACCATGCTAAACATTACATGGTAGAGGTGTGCAGTAGGGAATACACATTTGTTCAGAAGATGCTCTGGAGATTTAAGCAATCAGTATGGATACAGAGAATTCCTGTTGACTTCACGAATTTTTGTGGTTCCCTTTTGGTTTACTGTCTCACACTAGACAATAATGAGAAACTGTCTCTTACAGTCAAAGAGAAATATGGTTTACATTCACAGAGAGTGATGATATTCAGTTGTGAATTTGAATCCAGTTTAAGCTCAATAATCAAATTTAAAAGAAGACTCTGTAGAAAATTCAAACATAGCTCTAATGATATTGGAATAGCAGTGTGTGAAATGTAACTCCAAAATAGCTGAAGTCTCCTGAGCTTACCTACATATATATATATCAGACCAAATGTAAGAAATTTCTTACTATGAGGGTGATGAAACACTGGCACAGGTTGCCCGTACAGGTGGTGGATGTTCCATCCCTGGAAACCTTCAAGGTCAGGTTGGACAGGGCTCTGATGTCCCTGCTCATTGCAGGGGAGGTATGACTAGACGACTTTTAAAGGTCCCTTCCAACCCAAACTATTCTATGATTTTATATGATTGCTTCTTCCAAGTTAATTCAAACCCCAAAGCATTTCAAGAGCCTCATTTCCTGGCAGTGGTGGTAGTTTGGGCATTTCTTCTTACCACTAGAAATGTAGACGCAGAAAGAAAATGTGCACCCTGCCCTCCCAGATGATCCTCCTCCTGATGCATGTGGCTAAAAGACTTTAAAAAGAATGTCAGGGTGCAACAAATATTAAATAGTTGGTTACAGGTCTCCTTGGGCATCAGCGAGAGACAGCAAGTAAATACTCAGGAAAAAAGCAGTAATGGTAAAAACAGAAGTAATAAAACCCATAAAACATCTTGAAATGGCTCTAAGTGTATGAACATCTAATATAATGAAAGTTATTTGTATAGCCTTCCACTTAATAGTTCAAAATATCATGAATCGTAAAAAGCATGAGGAAAAAATAAAACAGCATAGAAATTTATAAAAAGCAACTTTTCTGCATCTTTTTTTCAATGAACATGTACTGTTTTAATCTAACAGCAACTCTAGTTTTATAACTGGAAACTCAGACATTTTGCAATATTTAACCTTAAGTGCTTTGGAAAGAAACTGCAAACAGTAATATAGTTGTTCTTTCCATGTTGAGGAATGACTGTGCTGGGACAGGGCTATGACCAGCCCAAGTGTTTCTTCCTTTTAATCTAAAGTTTACAAGCATTGCAAGTAACTTTGATAAGATCATTTGAATATATAAATAGCTACTTATCACATCAAGGCTATAAGCCTAACTGACAAATGCTAACAAAAATATAAATGCAATTGCATTATAAAATACTGTTATGAAAACCAAATTGACATGAATAAACTCAGAAAAGAACCCGGTTTTGCTTTTATCATGCTGAAAGAAGCATGTTGCATGGGGGTTTTTTTGGTTTTTGTTTGGTTTTTTGTGGGTTTTTTTGTTCTGGTTCGGGGGTTTTTTGGGTTTGGTTTTTTTTTGTTTGGTTGGGGGGTTTTGTTTATTTGTTGGTTTGTGGGTTGGTTGTTGGGTTTTTTTGGGGTTTTTTGTTGTCCAATCTAATGCTCTCCCAGCTGAGCCATTGAAACATCCAGATCTCAACCTCACTGCAATGGGACAATGAGCTGTTCCAGCAAGATGATTTTTTAATCTTTGGAAAATGTAATAAAATATGAAAGGTGTTTGCAGTCCTTTGTAACAGAAAGCTTTAGAACAAAGGAATGCATGTTACCAAACATTTTTTCAAATATTACATACTGCTTCCTTTTTGTAGCTGCCCAGTATTTCCACTAAACTGTAAAACAAGTACCAGAAAAAAATAAAATAGAAAAATATGCAGGGGTTTGATGAAAACTAAGCAAATCAAATAATTCCTTTTTCCTTCTTTTGTCTTGGAATCATGGCTATTTGACACTAAATGCATCTTAAATTATCTTGAGAGAGGATAAGTAATTGATTACTTTTATAGAGCCTTTTTAATGCATTCCTGTCAGTGAAATTGCTTTTTATGATGAATTCAGGTTCATCTACTGCATTCTTCCATTTATTGCTGAGAGTTTATATGCAAGAAACTCTGCAATGACTGCATTTGTGCTCTTAAGAATTTTTCTTTTCCTTTCATATACTTTCCTATCCATATTCTCCCTCACCCAGTCATGCTCCATTGAGGCTTTTATTGCTAGTCAAAAAATACATACTTAAATGAAGCAACCACCTCTTTTCACAAATACATGTTTTCTGCATATGGGTCGGAAAATTATTTTCAGTATGACAAATAAAAATTAAAACAGTTAATCATTGATTTCAGATAACATGTTATGCAAAAAAAGGAGGAGAGGGCACCCCAAACCAAATTATTTCAGCTTAGGTACACAGAATCACAGAACCATTCAGGGTGGAAAAGCCTTCTAAAAATCATCTTGTCCAATACAGCACCCCAAGCAGGGTCATCTAGAGTAGCTCTTAGTCATGACAGTTACCTGAAGTCACAGCTACTATTTGATGTCTATAGATCCTTTATCTGTTAAGATCCAAAGATGTCAAAACTAATCTTGTGACCTGTTGGAGGCAGGTCGTAAGATCTTCAGAGCTAGTACTGGTACCATGGTAGTGACAGGCTACATACAAAATAACCCCAGAGTTTTCCAGTTTTTAATTCCAGCAGGCTATTATTCCAGAAAGACAGACTAATTTAAGAAATCCTAATGATCTGGATTATGACAATGCAACTTTACTTATGATAAAATGTTTGTATAAGTTATATAGCTGTTTTGTTATCACAATATTCACTATACTGTACCACCATTCTTCTGTCACTAGTCCTCTATACCAAAGTATTGTCCTCCTTATAGTAAGCACCCTATTAGCTAGATCGACAAAGTACTTGTCAACAATTGAGATAATTTTTTCCAAAACTTGTCCCACAGAAACCAGAAAAAGATTACACAGCTACAGGAGACAAGACACCTCCAGTTATACTGTGCCCTGCAAATGCAGTTTGATAATTCAAGATTAAATGCATGGGACTAATGTATCCCCCAGGTCAGCATTATTCAGACCAGTACAGCTGATTTGGTGATTTTGGTTTATTCAGAAAGCATTCCTTTATATGGTTTATATGTCACCCATTGAGAAGAAGAAGGTCTTGGGACTGTCTCCTGCAGGGAAAGAAGATGATATTTACGACAGAAAAGTGCTGAGCTGCCAATATAGGTCTTAGGTCCACCAGCACATTTTAGTCCAATCTCTTCAGTATCTATTTAACATACTTACTAGCTCCTACTGAGATAGTTTCTAATCTGAGGAACATATATTCTTAAAATCTTGGGGTCTGAGAAATAGCATTATTCCTATTCTCACAGGTGGGTGGCACGAGGCATGAATATTTTAAATCATTTGCTCAGGCTCAAAGAACAAGTTCCTGCTCCTTTACAGTGTAAGTCTGAGCTACAAATGCTCTAGTCAATTTAATGACTTCTGAACTCTCAAACTTGCTGATAAACAAGCAAAGCAGGGCAATGCCTTGGTAGCGTCAGTCTGATGGTGACCACATGCATGCCTAGTGAGTTCACAAACCATGAACGAGGTTACAGCAGAACAATGTTTCCTCTGCCACAAGTCCCTGGCATATACATCAGGGCTTTGGACAGAAATGCTAGGGTTGAGACAGGATGAAACCCATTTAAGTACTGCAATCAAGGTAGCTGCACAACAATAACATGGGGCAAGACTACAAGGACTCTGATGCACGCTGCTGAGTGCACATGTCCTGAAACTACACAGGCACCTTCCCCAAAGCAAGTCTGGGAAAAGGCAGGTTCAGCACAAGGTTTTTTTACTTCTTTCATCCTGCTGCAGCTGGTGCAGTGAGCACACAACTTAGAGCCATTACAGGCAAAGGAAACAAACTGCAGCATGAAAGACAAGGCTGCTGAAGCACAGCTGTGTTTTGGTTATATGCTGCTGGGCCTGATGCCTTTGGTTGGGAAGAAAGGCCTCTTGTGCCCCTGAAAGCCTTACTGGGACTTTTTCTGAGGAAGAATACCCATCATTGGTATAGATAGCAACAAGGACCTCAGACTGAAAAAGCGTTTTGTCAGTGACACAAAGTCTTATTATGAGATTTGCTATTGGCAATGGGAAAAGAAGCCACAGGGCTGTGTACTTAAATCCTCTGAGTCTTCTGTGTTGGAAAAAGGACTTCTATCTGCCCTGAAGACATAAATTCATCCCCTTTTAACATTGCAAGTACACGCTTTCTGGCTCTTTGTGATCCAGACAGTCTCTAATGAAGAGGCTGACGAATTTAACATTCTTTCTTTTCATTCTCTCTTTCTTGAGAGCACTTGCCCACTACTGTTTTATATGTCACCTAGAACCTCCTTCAGTAAACTTCCGAAGTGCAGCTTAAATCTAAAACTACTCTAAACACTGACAGAATAAATCAAGCAAGACACAGGCACTGAGCTAAATCTGAGCAAAAGTTTTCAGAAGTAGCTCAGGAAGCCTTTCCCAAGTGGGAGGAGATCAAGTTTAGCTGAGCCTTCCTGCAATCCCTGGCTCGCAGGAAGAGTGGAGTGGCAAGTGAAGGATCATGCTTGATGTCAGTAATTTAGGAGCAAGATTTTTCAGAAAAGAAGACCTGTGTTGATTGTTTTGTGTGAACAAATTGTGATAGATTTTTTTTCCTCTTCTCTCACTTAAGCTTCAAAGTAGCCAGTAGCTTTGAAATGCATGTCTGTGATGTTTCAGATGTATGAACAACCTGCAATTACAGTATGAAAATCCGTGGAAGAATATTGTTTTCACTTTCTAGCCCCCAAAACTGTTAGGAGGGACCAAAATTGCTTGTTTCGTAACTGAAAGACAGTGTTTAATATTAAAACTAGTTTATTCTAAATCTGGTAGCTCCAAAATAGTCCTATTTGTGCATAACTCGGTGATCTAATTTCATTTGGCTGCCTGTTTCAGCGTATTACTCTGATTAAGCTGTAGGAGTCAGCAACAACAAAAAAACACTTCAGTGAATTGATCTGCTTCTAGCTTATGCAAATCACTGACATCAAATTTCTCAGTGGCCTAATCTGTTAATCTGCAAGAGTTTTGCTGAACCTAGCAATTGTCACTGATGTCTGATAACATATTAAAATCCTTGCTTCCCTAATTTTCATCACTTTTGATAGATAATATTTTGTAATAGCTTTAAAATTTTCCCATCCCCACCACTATAGTTTCTTCATTAAAAGCAGCCTGCCAACTTAAATATACTGTATATAATTGCATAGTGTTTGAAATTACGGTATCTCCTTTCCTCCCCCCTCTCACAGAAGAATATTATATTTTGATCCCTGTCTACCATTTATATCTCCTAAATTGCAATAGTTGTTGCCTTTTCCCTGCTGTTTAAAACGTCCTCCAAGACATCCATCATTTTATGTTAGAGTGGCTCAGTGAGCGACATGCAGCAGGGCTCTGTACCTGCACCAAATCCACTATTATGCTGGGCCAGTTAATAAAAGCAGCAAACAAGCTGCAGCATAACAAAAAACAACCCAGCAGATTGATTACAGCAATGGATAATACTAATGTCTTAAATTAAATATGTCTGAAAGTATCCTCATCTGTTTCTCACACTTGATGCCAGGCTGTACTTAACTTCAGCACAGGCCATGTGCTATGACTGCAGCATAGAAACAGGGATGAAAAGAGTCCTGATCCAAACAGGAGGACAGGAAGGGGAGGGGGCAGCTACTCAGCTGTACAGCACAGACATGAATGTAAAAATATGTTTTGTGTCAGTTGATCCTAATGGAAAGAATAAAGCCTCCTTATTCCTGTTGCTATACCTGTGCCTGGTTATCACTTGGATTTCCTAAAAAATAAAATTAGTGTCCTCCCTACATTGTGTCCGATTAGTGTCCTCCCTACATTGGCAAAGAACTTGGCATTGCATTTGTTGTGCAACCAAATTGCTTACAGCATCAGAAATACTAACATCAGGGTCTTCATTTTTATCTTACTTGCTTTTCGTCACCTGAGATAATGAAAGCCCAACTGGAAAACTACAATGGAGCATACCAAGAAGAAGAGAAAGGAAGCATAAAATTTTGCTTATTATAGATTAGTAGCTAATATCCAACTGCCCAAAAGAGAGATGGAGAAAGATGTTATGCTTATGTTCTGTTTTCCTTCTGTGTCTCAAAACCCATCTATCACCCGTGATCAAGTTATAAAACTGCTCTTCTGAATTACATAAAAGCCAGAAGAAATTCCACTCCCATACACATCATCATTAGTAAAAATCCAGCATGACTTGTGTCATTCAGTTTTGGCATAAAAAGAAGACAGCACAGGCTATCTTTATGATGAATGCTGGATTCTGTGATATTCTGATTATATTATTCTACAAAAGTAGAGTTTCAGTATTGCTGAAAATATCCCGCAGTAGTTAATCAATTATAAATATTTAAAATCTCTCACAGACATTCTGGAACAGACACACCTCACTAATTAACACTAATGATCAGGAGAATCAAATTAGTGACTAATGGAATGAATACATAAAGCAAGGCAATGTAGCAAAAAAAGTCTGTTAGTATGTTTGTTCAGAACAGTTTAATTCATTTCTAATGCAATGATTTATTATGAGTCAATTAGAACTCTGTCTTTTTATAATTATTTTTATTTATTTGACAAAATACTTTCACTGTGGCAAATGACATTTTATTAAATCTGAGACATTCTGTAGTAACATCTGAATGCAAGAAGAACATTTACAGAGAAAAAGCGTACACCTCCCTAGCTGTTTGGCATCCTACCACAGGTTACACTGCTTCATTCAAACTAGTGTCAGGCAGAAACACCGAGTCTATCTCCAGATAAACTGGTGTTCCCATAGAGCACAGGTCAGTGTTATCCAGACTTTAGCTTGGGTCCCATATGCAGCACCCAGCCCATATTTGCACAAACCTCTGCTCATGCACTTTAGCCCAGACAATGCTGAGTGCCTTCCTCTTACAATGTCAGGTTTCCAACCTGGCTGGTTCAGAACAGCCTCGTGCTATACATTGTCATGCCAAGAGACAACCAGCAGCCTGGCAGCTCTTAATCAAGTCTCCAGCAGAGATTCAGGAAGGCCTGCAAGCATTTTCTGCATCCCCTTGCTGTAAGTATCTACATGTAGTGATGGCAGAATTTCCTTATCTCTATTCTGGCCCCATGTACTGTCCCTAGGGCTGATCTGGACTGTTTCATCCACTCTAAAATTAGCAGAGCAACTGATTTCCATTTCTTTAAACTGAAAAATTCTAGTTTAATCCTTTTTCCATGGAAAATGTTTAAAATCCACTTTTTTGTTGTTATTGTTGTTGTTTAATTCATTAAATGATAGCATTTCAGGAATTGCTGTGCATGAAGTGTTACAATAATAATGGTACACCTAAGCCCTAAAATTTAAAGTAAAAGTTACTACTGTAGAAAACCTGAATTTTCTTAATGTGGCTATGTTCTACATTTCTCCCTTAGGAGTATCTCCAACATTACCAGCTGGATAGTGAAGGATATATTGGAGCAGACAACAGCTCCCATCTGGCATCAGGCATCTGTGTTACCCTTCAGATAGTGTAATTATTGGAAATACATCTTCCAGAGGGATTTGAATATGAAAGAAATCTAGGGAAAAACCCCTCACTTTTATGTAAAAAAATGCAAGTTGGTAAAGTGCAAGTTTGTAAAATTTTGCTTTAACACTTCTTCCCAAAATATGATTGATGATCTGCCATGGTAACAAAAAGGCAGAACAGACTATACAGATAAAATAGGAATCCAAAAGCTGCTAATTAAATGAAAATGTTGAGCTCCTATGATCACTGTTTAACTCTCTGCAGAGGAAATGCACCACTGATCTTACCTGCTCTTCTAGCAGCTCTGTTCTAAGTCTATGCTGATTTATAGAAACACACAAAAGAAAGGGAATTTCGCAGTAGATGCTGAGCCCATGGAGGTTAAGTGGGGGACCTCTACACAGGTGGACTTGTCATGAGCTTCTCTCTCCCATGCCCTACCACAGAGCCATGAACATGTTCATCCCAGGAGCCACACAACTGTGTTTGCAAAATGTAGAGCTGTGGGCAGTGGCAACAGACATGGCTATGTCACTCTACACAGAAGTGATGCCCCGGGCTGGCTTGGTATACATCTTCTGCCAGGGGTTTCTCTGTTGGGTGGCAGCACTGTGTTAGCCAAAAGTTGGGCTCACAGGTCCACCCAGTGGTGCTCCCCAGCCTAAGAAAAGAGCTCCTATGGACAGCAGGGCTTCTCACTGCCCCAGCAGAGATGAAGCAGTGCCCCTGAGCCTCACCCCTCTCCTTTATTAAACAGAGCATATGCACAAAGTGTAAATAAACTAATTCACCAGGGAAATTATTTTCTGTGTCACTTAATTTTCTACAGCCTCTCCTTCCAGAGGCCTGAAAAGGCTGGTATTGAGCAAACAGGCAAAAATAATTAACCTCTCTGACCTTCCAATTGATCAGCTGTGGCCATCCGCCCTTTTATCTGGCTACAAGGAATAGGTCTGTGGAACAGCTTTTTTATAGTTTACCACTGGTCACTGCATGAGATATTATGAGATCTACTGACGCAGAAAGAGCTTATAATTAACTATCTGAGATCTTAAACCGAGCTAAAGGGTCAGACATGAGATCTCAGCCGTTATCACATTTTTGGGGAAAATTACCAGCTCAGCGACAGAGCCCAGCCTCCTGCTAGCAACAATCTACTCTAAAGGGGTTTAACTCTTAGCCATTATTTTTCACATGGAAATTCTGTTCCTGTGCTCCACTCAGCTGAACTTGAACATAAAAGGAATGAGCATCCAGTGTTGTTAATATTAAATAATCTGCTGTACAGGGAGTTATCTTGCTAAAAACAATTACTCCAGAGCTGTTTGACAGACATAGCACAGCTGGTAGTTCAGTGGTAGATCAAAGACACAGGGGATCTGTGAAAAAAAAATCCATCAGGAAGAAATAGTTGAACTTGTATATTCTACTGAGGCCTACAAGTTGTACTTCTGTGAGAAAGAAGAAGTGGCCAGCCAAGTAAAACCCCAGGAAATACAAAGACACATTAGGATGATGCTAAATAACATGGAAATCTCATGGTTCTTCAGTAAACGTTCATGTTCATCCACACCTGGAGCTCACCAAAACTTCTGAAAACAAAGGAATGCACAATATACAAATAAAAATCTCCAGCAAGAACTGAAGGAATTCAGCTGCCTAGCTAGCATTCTGATTGCTAGGGTGGGACACAACTAAGCCAAAGCCTCTTGCAGACAAAGTGCTGAACAAGACAGATAAGCTATCCCTAGAGGACAGTGACAGTGACAGTGACAGTACCAGTGACATTCCTTTTTTTTTTTTTTTCACTCTCATCAAGTACAGAGACATATTACTGAGGTTAAGTAGAATCAAACCTGACAGTGGGAAATTAAAAGCATGTCACATTTTTCTGAAAAGACTAGTGGGGTTTTTTTGTTTTGTTTTGTTTTATTTTTGTTTTGGTGTTTTATATATATATCCCCATAACATCTTTCCCTGAGAACAAACACAAGCAGCCTGGTAAAGAGGCTGGCAATAGCCATCAGATCTCTGGGAACAGCACCAGTACTCACTACTGACCCACTCCCTCTACGTTGCACATAGCTGCTAGGTGCAGAGGAGAGCCTTCTGACATGTGGTATTACACCTATGACAAACAAGGCACTTCAGCTGTATCTCTTCGGCTTTTAAATTAGAAAATATACTTCTTTCTATCCTCCTTTACCCTCTCTTGGAACAAGGAGTGATGTAGCACAGGCCGGGGGGGTGCTGCACGAGCCGGCTC
Source organism: Entomyzon cyanotis (assembly GCA_024500445.1). Taxonomy (NCBI): domain Eukaryota; kingdom Metazoa; phylum Chordata; class Aves; order Passeriformes; family Meliphagidae; genus Entomyzon; species Entomyzon cyanotis. The sequence goes on along the minus strand of JAKEPQ010001018.1, from coordinate 34,661,337 downwards.
CCCCCCAGACTGGGTCTCAGGTCCGTGTAATCCCACCGGATCTGGTGCGCCCGGCCCCCGAGGTTCCGCGGCATGGCGTGAGTCTCCAAACCACATCAATTCAGCAGGGATATAGTGAAACTAAGAAAAGAACTTGACTCCATCGCTGTTCTGGCAGGGAGGTTTATTTGGGGTAACGGGGAAAAGGGTCACAGGGAAAGGAGAAGGGGAGGGAAGCAGGAATGAGACAGGAGCTGCCAGCCCAGAGATGCAAGACCTCGAGCTGATCCGGACATTGCTTTATAAAGGGAAAGGAAGGGGAGGGACTGTCTCCCCCAGAGCCATCCTGGGGAGTCTGAAGGGAGGACAGGCATAGGGAACCCACCAATAGATTTTGGGTACAGCAGAATGCATATTTCAAAATGAACCAATGGTATACAAAGCAGAGGGACAAAGGAGCACATGGAATCCCAAAACCCCACATTGCTACAAAGGAGAAAAATATTCTTTTCTGAACTGGATCCTTGATGAGTTAAAATTAATTATCACAATGCCGAATTTCATTTTTGTTGGGGTTTTTTTTGTTTGTTTGTTTGCCTGTATCCTGTAAAAACAAAACAAAAGAAAGGAGATTTTTCCCAAGCAGTCTAACACCACAATTGCTCTGAAAACAAACAAGGTTTGTATTCCAAAGTTAGTTACAAGTTTTAAGCAAACTATCAATTGTACTTTTTATACACACTTACTCAACTATGTATGTTCATATTTATTATGTATATAAAGACACAAATAGTACAAGGTGTATACATTAAACCACTGTAATTTGAAATCTATAGCAACAGATAAGGAAAGCTCCACTCTTTGTAACTAAGAAGAAAATTACTCATTTCTGATTACTGACTTAAATATATTGTAAATAGAAACTAACCAGACAAGAGTATATACCTGGCATAAAATCAGTAGCCAGAAACAAAACAAAGAAATTTTAGCAAATTATGCTTAGGAAGTTACCCTGCCATGGAATGTAGATCTATCTCACTTTCCCTCCTCCGGTGCAATGCAACTTTGGGCTGGGATTTGAATATTCCTTTTGACTGGACTGTATTCTGCACAATGTTTCTATATCTTGGGAAATAATGCTTGGTTTAAAGCAAAGGAAAGTACATTGTGTCCTGGTGCAACTTGAGGCAATTTCTTTTGTCCTATGGCTTGTTACCTGGGAGAAGGAATGACCCCTACATGGCTATAATTTCCTTTTCAGATCATTATGGAGAGCAATAAGGTCTCCCTGCTGTTTGCTTTTCTCTAGGCTGAACAACCCCAGTTCTGTCAGTCATTCCTCATAAGACTTGACACCTTTCAGGACACATCGCTAAATCAGCAACCAGGCTTCCATATGATCACATAAGTATTTGGTTAATTAATCAAAACTCCATTAAGCTTCAGAAAAGCACTGATTTTGAGCACTCCTGTGGTTTTACTTGACAGTGGATACTTCTCCCAACCTTCCATCTAGTCTCCTGACCCTTCATCACAGCAGTCCAGTTAGCAGCATGGATGGAGAGGTGCACCTTGCTGCTTGAGGGAGGAATAGTACAACAAACAATTTTGTACCGCGCCTAAAAAGTAAAATTGTGCGGCAAACAGTACACGAAGATGCTGCCACTAGATGGCAACAAGTGCACATGAAAAACAAGAACACGTTTCTGAGAGCACAACTAATGGTCTCTTCACTCAGCAAGAGTTTATTTCTTCATCGGGCAACAGGGCAGCACAAAAGCCCTGTCTGAGTACATACTGTGCATTTTGAAAGCTGCATTGTATCCCAACTCTGTCTAATTCCCCAACTCCCATTGCATCGAGCTGTGTTTTAAAGCTAGCTATCAAAACAAACAAAAAAAAGTTGCAGCTGGAGCCCCAAGGCGGTTCAGGGAAGCTTTAAGGATAATGCTCAATAGAGTTCAAATATCTGGGTGCAAGTGACTATGAAGCTCTGAGGAGAGTGAAACCAGAGGGGACATAGGAAAATCCTTAGCCATTTGAAATTATTTACTCTACAAGTCTTGTTGTTGACTTGGGACACACCACATGATGTGAACAGAGACTTAAGTAATACAAAATGACCTCACCTACACTAGGGCTGGGGACAGGTAAGACGGTGGGAGTCACTTGGGGAAACACTGGCACCAAACACTAATTACCCCAATGATGGTGTTGTAAGTTTTCTTTCCCAAACATACTGGGGAACAAATGTCCCAATATACTTCTCCCCCATCTATACAGCATCATCTCCTTTTCACACTAGGCTGAGAAGTGACTCTTACTGTCATTGCATCTGTGTGAACGCAAATTGAGCTGTCCCTGAGGGCTGAATGACTGCAAGGGTCACAAGTTAATATATGGCAGCAAGGAGTTGTGCTATACATCCTGGCAGGTGTGCTACAAAGGACTGTATTACTGGCAAGTTTCCTTTATTCTGGCACAGTGCTACAGACAGAGCCCATTCATCCCCTTTTTACCTCTATTAACTTTCTTCACATCAAAACTCCCTTTCCAATACTTCTTCAGTTTAAAAGACTTTGTAACACCTTGCAAAGCACAATGACACAAGAAAGATGAAATTGAAGAGCCCATCCCTCAGCTGCACATTTAACCCAAGACATGAGACAAGCACATTTTGACTCTACCTCTTCTTGGAATTTCTATCAGCTGAACACTGCTGAAACTAGAAGTGGTAGCTGTATCTGATTTTTTATATATCTCTTTCCTCTTTCTTCTTCTAATTTCATCTTCTCAGGGTTATAAGTACCTTAAAAACTGAGGGGCTTCAAGTTTGCTAAGATGAATGAGCTAATTTAATGCTTTGTGAAATGCATTATGTTGCTTTAAACTTTGCCAAAGTTCCCTGATTTTCTAAAGTTTGCCAGTAAAGTTTTTGTTGTTTTGACCCCTTTGAAAATATCTTGTTGATATTTTCTCCTGTGTGTCTGACTTGGGTTATGGGTAAAAAACCCCGTACATTTATTTAAGGAACTCACTGAGTGAGCTCTGGGGCCTTATACACAGTGAGAAGGCTCCCATCACTTGAGTGTTGCAATGGAGGGATGCAGATTCTTTAGGAGGGACAGGATGGGTATGGGAGCAGGGAGCTGACCTTTGCAGGAGAGAGCAGCAAGAGCGCATGGAGCTCTGCCTAGGGATGTATGAGGAGCTGACTGAGAATTTATGAGTTAAGATTAAAGATAACTCATTAATGTCTTCTTTAAAAGTCCTGTCTCATGTACGTCATCTGAAAAGGAGAAACAAGCAAATCAGGCCCTCTACAGATAGATGAAAGCAGCCTTATATCCACAGGCCCTGTTTCTGACATGGGGCTTCAACCAGTACCTGTTGAAGGGACAAACATCAACACACAAGCAATCCAGGAGATTCCTGGAGTACATCAATGACAGCTTCTTTTTCAAAGTGGCAGCGCAGCCAAGAAGAGATACTCTGCTGGGCCTAGTCCTCACTAACAACAAGGGCTTGTTGAGAATGAGAAAAATCAAGGGCAGCTTTGGCTGCAGTGACCATGAAATGGTGGACTCTGGGTTTCTGAGGGTACAGAGGACAGTGGAAAGCAGGCTCACAGCCCTGAACTTCAGGAGAGAAGTGTCCCATGAGATAAGACCCTAGAGACTGAGGCCCCTGAGAAAGCTGGTTAATATTCAAGGATCACTTCCACTAAGCTCAAAGGAGTTCCATTCCAAAAAGCAGAAAGTCAGGCAAAAATGCCAGGAAGCCTGCATGGATGGCTTGAACAGGTTGCTCCTCATTCAAACACAAAATGAAGCTTACAGAGGGTGGACACAAGGCCAGGTAACCAGAAATATTGTCTGAGCATTCAGGGGTGAAGTTAGGAAAGCTAAAGCCCAAATGGAACTGAATCAGGCCAGGAACACTGAAGACAAAAGGAAGGACTTCTTTGAGCATGAGACTTCATGGACTCTGTCCTTCCTAGCAAGGCCAGTGTTACAAATGCAGTCAGGAGCTTAGATAAATCTCTGCCTTTTACCTAGGCCCTGGGCAGCAGGCAGTAGCTCTTACTGGGGTGGCCAGCACCCCAAGCCCCGGTGTCATTTGCAAGTGCTTTATTAATCACTAATTAGGTATAATATGATGTAAATTATAATTTATTCGACACAAAAAATAACAGACATAAGACCTGGGACAAAATTACATGCCACACAGGAATATAATAAAATAAAATAAAATAAAATAAAATAAAATAAAATAAAATAAAATAAACAAACTACTAGCAGAGAGAATTCAGTGGGTGAAAAGGTACCTGTTATTACAGCTAGCAAGAAATAATATAACTTAGGAACCAATGTATCTTACCAACACCAATTTTGTGGTGAAGTTTACCTCGGAATCCTTTAACTCAATTCCCAGGAAAGTAGCCAGCAGAGCCTGGGTCCAGACTCCGGGGAGAAGCATTTGCACATTTCCACAGTGTATGTAGATTTCTGCCTCTGTGATGACTTGTGTGTCTTTTATAGCGTAAAAGTGTGTCTTTCAGTCATGTACTTATTCTTTTCATCTCTTTACACATCCGCTTTCTGTACCAAGGTGTGGATTGTGGGTTGGAGGCTCCAAACTCTCGGGCACCAAGAGATAACCCCTTGCTGGGCTTCTGGTCCAGCCTGAGTCATCTTATGTACCAGCCATGTGGTAGATGGAGATGGGGAGGACATCCTGCCAGAGCTAGCCTTCAGGGATCAGGGTACCTGACTCTATGAAACCCTGTTACACAAAAGGACTTGGACTAAAGCACCATCGTCATTCTGTGGTTCTGTGCAGGGGGTGAGCAGCAGCCACCAGCACAGCAAATCCATACCTGCCATGCAGCGTGCACTACAGCATGCACAAAAGTGTGCAGAGTGTCATGGGGCTCCTCAGCAAGAAGCAGCAGCCACTGCCCTTTGGCAGTGCTCCAGGGCTGCCCTGTGCCACCACTGCCACCAGCGTTTAGGCAAACATGAGTTCAGTGCTTGCAATATGGAGCATGAAACACGCTCTATCATTTGAGAGCAAGCATCCAAAGAGGAAATCCACCTGTATCATGACACTTTGTCCTCCAGAGTCACTGCTTTGCAGGGACTGCAGCTGTGCAGTAGTAGTGTTCCAATACAGCACTGCTTTGAGCGTTTAAGGAAAGCAAAGACTTCAGGCTGAAGAGCTCTGCAGGGGCTACGTTAAGAAGCTCTGTTAAGGGCCACTGGAGTCACCTGTGGAATCCCGGAAGATGTTCATGTAGCCTCCGCAAGGTCTTTCACTGGCTTTAGAAATGCTGTTGACTGATAAGCAAATGGGGACAAAATGTGTTTCTTCCTTTGTGCCCAGCTCTATCGTTTTTATGTGTCCTTGGAACCTCTAAAGTCTCATTCTGTATTGCAGACTCTCATGTCATGTAAAATGTTCTTACAGTGCCTTGTTTCTCCCTGTCTGCTGTAAAAGAAACATAAGGAATCTTATGTCTTTTCTCTCCAGCCACTGCTGAACTTGAAACTCAATGTGCTGGATCTTCAAGAAACCTTCATGTGGACTAGGATCCCCTTTGAATGAAATGCTGTGGAATGTTTCTAGATATTTTCTTTTTTTATAGTGCATCTATGGTTTCTTTTCTGCCCAGTTCAAATCTGAAAGCTTGTTTATTGCAAGTTTTATTTAACATTTACTCTTAAATAAAAATCTGTACTAATGACTTTGGCACATGGTCTCGTTTGCACCTTTATTTGAACAGACTCTCTCTCTAAGACTTTTAATATTCTCATCTGAACACCCAGATGTCCGACAAATATCTCTCTTTCCTCCAGGGGACTTGAAGCACATTCATGTCAAAATCACGTGCTCGAGCAGAGCTATTGCTAATAGTCAGTTCCCAGATTCTTGCTGCATTTTAGAGCAATCCTCCTTGAGGTCTGGGCAGAAGGCAAAGGCAGCGGGTGAGCTTCTGGTAGCCATGAAACACAGGCAAATCCCACAGGTTTTTGAGCATGTGTGGTACTGACCCACCCATAGCCCTCAAAGGAAAACAAATGTATTAGGAAATTTCTCCAGCCTGCTTTCAGGACTTTGTAGCATCTCTCCACCCAGAAATTACGTGCAGAACTTCTGGGCCTTCACTTTTTGTTGTGACTGGGACAAACAAGGACGTGTTTTAAAGTGTATTCGTAGCGCTCTGCATGCTACCGGTTGGCTGGTGGAGCAGCAGAACTGAACGTCACTGTCGGCAGCTGGCACAGCAGCAGGTGCCAGCAGCTACGATGGTGCCGGGGGGTAAGGGGTCTGGTCTTCAAGAGGGACAAGACAGACAAGCTGGGGAATTGTCCTCGAACTCCGGCACGGCAGCCTTATTGCGATCATCTCTCGAGAGCTCCAGCCATGCCCGCCCGCTCGAGCTGAGATCTGACCGCAGCCTGATCTTCACTTCGGGGCCGTGTGCCCAGAGGCAGCCTGGCCATGCACTGAGGGAAAAGCCCGGAGCGGGTGAGGCGAGAGCTGCTCGAGTGCCTGCCGCAGCCCCCGGCCCGGCCAGAGAAGGCCAGACCGTGTCCCGGGGCATCCCGAGGGAGGCCAGTGCCCAATGCCGTCCGGACCCCTCACGAGCCCCGAGTCGGTTGCTTGCCGGGCGCACGCCGAGGGCGTCTCCGCCATCACCCGCCCGGCGCCGCCCGTGCCCGCGCCGCGGCCTCTGTGACGCCCCAGCTAAAGCTCTGCCGGTGCCAGGCGCGTTGTGGGCTCGGTTGTGTTGGTGCCCGCAGCCGGCGCTCAGAGCTGCCGAACCCACTCTGGGAGAAGCAGCTCGTCCCGCGCTGGGAGCACTGCGCGTCCCTGCCGCCGCCTCGGAGGCTCCTGGCCGCAGCCACTGCGCGGGGCGACCTTGTCAGCCTTGTGGCTGGTGCCTGTTCCCGTGCGATTCCCTGTCCCTTGTCCTCGCTCTTTTACCCATCCTCGTCCCTTCCATCATCCCCATCCACACCCGGAGCCCAGCAGCCCGCCGGGTGTTTCCCACTGCTGCCCCCCCGCCCCCAGCAGGGCCATGTCTTGGCACACCCTGCAGAGGAGGGTAGGGCGGCTCTTCAGCAGACAGCGGCAGCCGTGGCCGTCCAGCAGCGCGTTTGGGCAGCCTTGTGCCGCCGCTGCCAGTGCCTCCGAGCCCAGTGAGAACGCCTGGGGCAGGCTGCACCGCGCGGCTGCCCGTGGCGACCTGGCCTGGCTGAGGCGGTGGCGCTGGTATTGGAAGCTGGTCGGCATCGACGGGCGAGACGAGCAGAGGCGGTCAGTTCTGTGGGCCACTGATGGGACACTTTGGCTGCTTCTGGCAGGCGCTGTCGCGGGAGCTTCTGAGCCAAGCTCCACTAGTCCTCGGCAGCCCTCTCTTAAGGAAAAGACACAAGAGCATTAGCACGCCGAAGCCAACCCCCCTGGCAGCTTCCGATGCCTAGGGGAAGCACCAGCCCTTAAGGCCCTGTGTGGGATCACGTTCAGGCTAATGGCTTGGGAAGCGAGATTTGTCCTGTCAGCTGGGAGAATGAACTGTAGAGCTTTTCGTGGCTTGTAGCTGCCGGGTCGGCTCGAGCGCTGTTGGAAGTGCGCGCTGCCGCGTGCCGCTTCGCCATGGTCTCTCTGCAGGGCTGTTTCGCTGCTGCTCAGACCTCATCCCTTCCCTTCTGCGGCGTGCCTAATCAGCGCAGGATTGCAGCAGCCGCAGCAAATGGGGGAAACAGAGTCCGGGCAGGGTCCCCAGGGCTGGGTAAATACACAAATTTGTTTCATCCTTTGTGTTGAGATCTATGTTTAATTTTTAGGACGCCTCTGCATCTTGCTTCTGCGAATGGCCATGCAGATGTTGTTAGGTATCTAGCACGAAAGAACTGCCAGCTGAACCTTGCTGATGATTTCAAGAGAACTCCTCTGATGGAGGTATGTGGACTGTGTTCTGATCTTGTTAGCAGGGCTTATTGATGGTGCATTTCAGGAGAGGTGTCTGGCAGGATTCCTTGCACAGAAGGGCCATAGACACATGCGTGTTATTATCAGCGTGGCTTAGGCCTCTGTTAGCTAACCTTTGAAGATGTCCTTCTGTCCCAGCATTCAGGAGACGAGCGAGTTGTGGCAGAGTTAGAAAAAAACGTTGAAAGTCTTCCCCCTTTTTGTGTGTTGTTCCCAGGCAGTACAGTGCCAGCAAGAAGAATGTGTGGCTATTCTGCTAGAACATGGTGCTGACCCAAATCTGGCAGATGCTGACGGCAACACTGCCCTTCACCTGGCTGTCCTGTCTGCTAATACTGCTGTAGCAGGGCTGCTACTTGAGCATAATGCCAGTATGGATGCTCAGAACCAGGTAATCTTGACATGTGGGTAAAGTTGCTCTTTCAAACAGGTGCAGAACTCGGCTCTGTTTTTGTAACGGAGATTCTCTGTCCTTTCAGGAAGGATATACCCCCTTAGATCTTGCCCTCTCCAAACAGCATGAGGAGATGCTGGAGTGTCTTCTGAAAGAAGCAGCTGATGGGCATGCTACAGAGCAATGTGAAAGGTGAGGAGTTTGTTAAAACAGCACACAGGCATCCTCAGATGTCAGTGAGTGAGTGTGACTGAGGAGAGGCATGGGAGTGAGCTTAGAAAAAGAAGGAGGAGACACATGGAAGGAGTTCCCTGTGTGACTGGCGAAACAGGTCTGCTCTTGGCTGCCTTCCTACCTTCGGTACTCTTTTACTTTGCCCACTGAGGACTGCCAGAAAGCGTTCTCTGTGGTGCCCTCTCCCCACACAGACCCAGACCCGCTGAAAACTTGCCATTAGCTCGGCAGCATGATTGCTCTGCAGGAGAGGGGGTTTATGTAAAGGCATATTTGGTGCGTTTAGTGGTATGAATGGGAGTGTTGGGAGAAAGGGAAGCAACTTGCCCAAGGAGGCATGACAGGTTGCATCCACGCATACAGAGAAAAATTGTCTTGCCATGTAGATGGTCAGGCAGCTGAAGAGCTTGCCCCAGGAGTACATGCAGCTGCATCCATAGGGATTTTGAAGAGTAGTGGAAGGAGCCCTGAACAGCATGGCCTGACCTTGTAGTTGAGGCTGCACTGTGATTTGATGGGCCTGGAGACCTCCAGAGGTCCCTTCTAAGCTGAATTCTCCAAGGCTTCCATGTACTTGGCTTTCCTTTCACGGTGCTTGTCGGAAAGGGGATGAGTTGATTTGGGAGCAAGCAGGGAAAAAAGGATACAGAATTGGACATATTTCCTATCAAATTTTGGATGCTTTAGGACTTCTCTTGCGGTTACAACAAGCCTTGAGTCTGATGTGGAGGAAGACAATCTGCGCTTGCAGGAGGAGTTGGAGAGTGTTGAAGCTGAGGTATGGAAAGCCTGACCCTACAGGAATAAATGGGGAGGTGCCTGATGCTTTCCTGTCCATTTTGAGAAAGGACAGAAGAGTATCCCAGGAGCCAGAAGGAGAGAGACCTAAGGAAGTGGTGGTTACATCAGGTTTTGATCTGCCTCTATTCCTCCTGCCTCTGCCCCCACCATGCTGAGGTAGAGCTGTGTCTCCTCAGGGTTTCACCACTTCCAGGTGAGGGGCTTGGGATTCCTCACTCTGCCCTACATTCAAGGTCTTCCTGGTTTAAGAACGCTCCCCAAGAAAACTGGCTCAATTCCCAACTCCAGAGCAGGTCTGCTGACGCAGTTCACCCGGGAGCCTTTGCTGAAACAGTGGGATATAACTGCTGCCATCCCTCCTGGCCCCACCACACTGAGGCAGAGCTGACTCTCCTTAGGCATCCACTGCTTCCCGCTCAGGGGGAGCTGGGCACCTCTCTCGGTGCTGCATTTGAGCTCTCTTGCACGTCAGAAAACTCCCCATGCTGCCCTGGCGCCATGCTGTGCTCCAGAACAGGTCACTCAGGAGCAGTTTTCCTCTGACATTTCCAAGATGCCTTCCTTCCTTAGGCATAAAAGCTTTTCAGTTTATGCTTTCATGCAGTAGCAAGCAAGTGAATACAAAGAGCATTATCACAGGTCCCCAAAAGGGTTGAACAGGTAGTGTTCCATGCTTAGAACCATGCTCTAGGAAATCTGTGGAGGGATAGGAGAGGCAACTGTAGAAGATGAGGAAGTAACACAGCTTGTGTTCATTTGCTGGTAGAAGCAAAGCTTTGAAAGTACTTGAAATGATTACAGTTTGGGCAGGTATGCACAGAGGGTATGCACAGATATATGCAGCACGTGAATCCTTGGGCAGCAGCTGAGTGCTCTGTATAAAAGCTCACCTGACAACTGGATTCTTACTGTGATATTTCAGTTGCGGGAGGTGCAAAAAAAGTATCTTCAGTCTGAGCATATTCTTCATGACCAAATGATTGCCTTGGACAATAAGCACAGAGAAGAAACAGCTGCTGTCCAGAAAGTGCAGGACCAGCTGTTGGCATATTTGGAGACGAACACTGCTGTGAAACGACTGGAAGAAGAGGCACATCGGTAAGAGAACAACAGAGTGGGGCAAGGTGTCTGTTGCTTGCAGAGACTTGGTGGAAGCCACAGGAGAGATACTCTGATTTTGAATGACACTTTTGCTTTCGATTCTGTGACTTCATGCTCTTCATCTGGGATTGGTGCTTGTTTTAGTGGATTTTCTGTCAATAAGACCTGTGTTTCTTTTTAAGCCGTGAAATTGAAAACACCAGATTGGAAGCCACTGTCCAGCAACAAAGCAATAGGATTGAAGCCCTAGTGAGAGACCTGCAAGCATCTGCCTCAGTAAGTTGGTCAGAAATTTCCTTTTTGGTTACTTCTGAGCCTAGTTACCTGTTTCTGTGGGGACATCTTAAGGTGAGGTTTTCCCAGAGAGCCAGTGGGAGCTTGGTTCCTGCATTCTCCGGGAAAGAGGCTGCTTAGAAGGCAGCTGAGGATCTGGCTTTCATAGCAACAGGCTTTTGACTTGCCTTTTTAGTCTAGAATAGAAACAGTGAAGTTTTCCCTGCCTTCCCCTGGCAGCATGAGGCTGCTTTTTTGGAAAAGGAGGAGAAAGAGTTCATCTGTTTCCCGGCTACCTGCGGGGGGCCAGTAGCATTTCTTAGTTTGAATTCACTCTGAAGACCGATGTGTACATGCAATTGAAGAAGTGAAAGCACACCTCATATGCTGAGTGACAACTTAGTGTTCATGGATCCCCATTTCTCTAGGACTCAGTGCCACAGCTGCAGCAGAAGCTTGCCAGAGCAGGTGAAGTAAAATCTACATCCAAAGCTTCACTGGAAGTTACTAGGAGCCACGAGGCTGACCTGGAGAAAGCCCACCTGTACTTGCAAGAAGAATTGGCTCGGGTTCGAGCAGAGGTATGGAAAGCCTGTGCCTATAGGAATCAAACTGTGGGTGCCTATCTCTTCCTGTGCATGGTGTAAAAGGAATCACAGTATTCCATGAGGCAGCAGGAGAGAGACTTAAGGAAGTTACCGATGATCCCTTGGTGCAATTCATGAAGGTCATGAACCTTTAGCCTTCTGTTCTTCTTCTCCTCTTCCATATTGCAGAGGGCTGTTGGTTGCAGCTTTGTCACAGCTTGCCCTGAGGCCCTTGTGTGGAAGAGAGGGGAGGAACACTACTGTGGCTGCAAGAGGAAGATCAGCCCCTGAGCCCTGTCTCAGGCATGAGCTGAACAGGATGCAGTTCAGACTTTGCTTTTTTAAACAGCATCGTCGCTGCCCAGGCACAATGAGGGGAGGTGACACAGGAAAAGTTCTCTAACTCGTTGCTCACAGGTCGCTCTTTCAGCCCATCTTCTTATGGGGACCCAGACATATTCTTCACTGAAGTACCTTATAATTTTTTTTTTTGAAATCTAAACTTTTCTACTTCTTTCAGGCAATCTCCCAAGTGTTTTCTCTGCTTGTTTCCGGTAGATGATAAATAAAGCCTCCATGGCCAACCGCTTTAGCGATTTTAACAAAATTCTCTGTGTTTCGATCCCTCTGGGTTTCATTTTGTATTTGGGATTTTTCTTTTCATGTACAGGTTGTTGAACTTTCCCAGCAGCTGACCATGGAGTCTAAAAGAAGCATGCAGCTAGAAGCACAAAATCGAGATTTGCAAGAAGAGCTGTCCACCCTGCGTGGGAACTGTGAAGAACTGGAGAAGAGCAAATGCCAGCTGAAAGAAGAGGTGGCAAAACTCCAGCATCGACTGGAGACTAACATGGTGGATCACAGCCAAATGGAACAATACAAAAGGGAGCTGGAAGAACGAGCAGACAAGGATATAAGAAAAAAACTGTTAGAAGTCAATCTGTTTTTGCAAGTAAGTGACTGTCTGACACGTGTCTGTAGGCACTACGTAGACTTTGTGGGAATCACTTTTTAGTGTTTTGCTGTGGGTGCCCAATTCTGTGTGTTAGCACTGTACTTGTGTCTATGTTGAAGAGCAGTGGGAGAAGGGAATATGGGTGGGCAGGAGTGCTCTCACAGTGTCTAATGTGCAGGGAGGTCCCTGAATCAAAAGCTTGCCCAGCTTGTCCATTTTGCAGTGCCTGGGGGCTGTCTCTGTCCACTGCTCTGGTTCTTGCTGTTCGTGCTTGAAGGGATTTTGCACCTTCCAGCTGTCATGGCCAGACCTACAGGTCCAGCTCTGTCCTTATATGAGGCAGAGTGCTCAGAAAAGAAATGACTGAAGTTGCAGGTGTGGAGGTGGGGGGGAGATGAGGCATCCTGCTGATGTCTTTGAGGAATCCTGTTCTCTATGCCCTGTCTTGCAGAGATAGTGTAGGATTAGTAGCTTTCATTAGTAGCTTTGAATAGTAGCACTAATTTGGGCTTCTTCCTGAGTGAAAAGTATTATTTACCCTGGTGGTAGCTCCAGGGTTCTGCCTTGATTGCCGATGGTAGTGAGGAGGCACAGCCACCTCTCTGAGCCAAGCTGGGCCCATGAAACTGGGTCCATGCAATTGACAGGTGGGCAGAGGTCTCTTTTCCCTTGTGGTGGTTGAAGGTGCACTGTCTCCTTCAGGCACAGGCAGCCTCCCAGGACAGACTAGAACAAATCAGAAGCAGTCATCATGCTTCACTGACAAACCAGCTAAAAGAGAGAATTAGAGATTTCGAATGTGCACAGGCAGAAATGGAAAAGTACAAGGAGCTGTATCTGGAAGAAGTAAAAACTAGACGATGCCTAGCAAAGAAACTGGAAAGGTAAATCCATGCTTTATTTTGACTGCTTATCGGGGACTCCTTTTTCCTCTTGCACTTTCCTTCTTAATGCTGGCCAGGTGCAGAAGAGGAATTACGTGCCAACGCCTGTGACAGCATGTTTGTGGGGAAAATACCTTAAGAGCCTTGCCCTTCAGCAGGCCTTCATTTCTCTTCAGTGTTCCAGCAGGAACACCACTGATCACGGCATTAACAGCGTACTTTTCAAGTTGATGTTGTTTTAACTGGCAGCTTTTTTTGCTGGTCTCTATAATCTCCTCATCCTGCGTGTGACACAAAAGATGAATTTCATGTCTGTTACTCCTTGAGTACGAATGTTCTCCCCTCAGAGAACAGAATTGGATTTTGTGAAGGACAAATAGAAATGATCTTTTTTGGCTTCTGTTTAAGCAGTGGCTCTGAGTTTCCTTGGGAAGGGTTGGTTAGCTCTGAGTACTTATGGAGGTGATGTACCTTCCAGAAGAAGCTATGTAAATACACAGCTTTCACAGAGTGCTTTATGCCCTCATGCTGAGCACTCCTAAGCGTTGGTAACACTTGCTGCTCCTTGCACCTAGTGTGACTTCTTAGCTCAGGTCAAATGATGTGCTATTTTTGGACGCCCTTAATCTCAGAAGTCCAATAGTAGCCAAGGAGCTGGAGGGTAGCTCTGGGGAAGTGTTACTACCAAAGATAACTGTTTGTATGCTTCCAAATGTTTCAGAGCTAATGAGAGACTTGAAGAAGCCAATGCTAAACTCCTGCGGGAACGCCATAAAAGCAAATCTTTAATAACAAGCAGCATTGTCAGCGGAGGTCTGGCTGCAACTCCAGTTCTCTATTCTTCTGCACTGGGACATCTTGGCAACAATTCAGGACTGGACAGAAGTCTTAGTGAAGGAGGAAGCTTCCTAAGCCAACGTGAGAAGATATTATCATCAAAAAAAGAGGCTTGCATCTTCTGTGGCCAAGGAAAGCATTTTGAAATACTGTTCTCAACTACTGCTGAAAAGTAGCCGTGTTAAAGGTTATCCTTTTCAGCCTGAAGTTAGAATCCATTTTTTGTTGCATGCCATATTGTCTAATAGGCCAAAGCAACCTGCTAATCCTCAGAACACTGCAGGGCTATACATTGTAAGGCTGAAGACTTTGGGTCATCAGAGGTGTAAAATATTTCAAGTCTTAAAACCTGGTCATCCCTCTCCAACTCATAAATAGGAAGTACTGTTCGTGATCTGTGTACCAGAAGATTTTGGGTCCTCGAGGGTGGTTGTTACATTTACAGACTGTCAAGCTTCAGTCCTAAGAGCTGTGCCAAAGGCTCCTGGAAATGAATGTGGGTGTCTTGACATAGAAATAATAGTGAACTCTGCTAGCTGCACCTAGTGTGAATTGGTGGATTTGTGAAACCAATTTCCCTACATAATGTGAGAAAGGGAATGTTGATTCCCTACATTCTCAATTTCTGTTCCTTTTCCAGTTTCATTTTCCAACTACCCTCCTGTACTTTAGTGGTCTTTCTATTGTGAGCTTTTTCCCTTGCCTCATGTACATGTAGGCCATGTTCTTGTGTCTCACTGAAGACTTTTGAACTTAAGCTTGGTGTTACTGGAAGTGTTTTGTCCATTTCTGCTGTTATCTTTTGATTCATACTTACTGATGTATTCACATTTGCCTAAAGCTGAAAACCCTTTGAAGTTGCTGGTTTCTCTAGGTGAGAGAGTGACTGCTGCCAAGTACTTCTGTGCTTTATGTATATGTGAAGTTATGGCTTTTGTGGTAGTTCAGCTTCTCTAAGTGTCACCATATGGGTGGATTTCATCTGTTCTAAGGCAGCTTGGTTAAACTAGAGGAGTAGGCTCTTTACCCCCCTTGCCTGTTCTGACAGTCAGAAAGCTCTGGGTAGCAACAAAAGTTGTGTGTGGAGTAGCAGTACTGCTCTGAAGTTGAGTTCCTAGACTCTGAGCATCACCTCATGGAGTCTTAGAGGATCCAACTTACTCTGTGCTCAAGAAGCTCCACAGGTAAACATTAAGTCAATGTCACTTCCTGAAACTGAATTACTGAGATGGTGACTGCTGCAAGTGACCCAGTAGGTTACTGCCTGAAGAGCTAAGCAGTGAGAGGTACCTGCTCAGGAGGTTTGGGCTAGTCAGTGCAATGCCTTCTCCAGAGGGCTGGGGGGCAGGAGAGCCGTGGAGACACTCTCAGAGTCCTCAAAGGTGTATTTTCATTCAAAGGCCTTTTCATTCCCTTTTCAGGGAAATCCATGCGTTGGCTTCATTTCCACCTAGTTCTCTTTCCTCGGGTAGGGATGAGAATCACAAAAGGGTTACTGGAAGAAATAAGAGGCAAACCAGACCTTTTTCCTCTCTTCATTCATCCACACATGTTGCAGAGGGTCCTGTGGACCTTCTGGTCCTTGTAAAGGCTTCATAAACCAGGGAAAGTGCTTTCTTCCAATACCTCAACTACTCTGGCTTTGTTAGGATTAGTCCTGCTTTAGATCCTCTTTTGGTGTAGGCTTTACATTTCCTGCTTCCTTCTGCTACCTATGTCTCATTTTGTGTTCTAGAGGGGTCCCTTCTCCCCAGGATTTTACTGCTGCTTGTACATGTTTCAAAAAAAGTTGAGGCTTGGGGGAATTTGCTCTTCTGGCACCACTGAGAAGAGTTTGGCTCCATCCATTTTATTCCACCCACCTGGTGGTAGTTAATGCACACAGATAAGGTTGCCCTGAGCTTTGTCTGCTCCAGGAAAGAAACAGTCACAGCTCTCTCAGCCTTTGCACATAGCTCATGTGGTCCAAGGCCTTCAGCATCTTCTTGGCCATCACAGGCCATCATCTCCATTTGGGATGATATTTTTGGGGTTTATCACATTGTCTGTGGGGTGTAAGAGTGTCTTAGGAGTTTTAACAGTTCCATTTGGGTCATATTATATCTTAACTGTATATTTGATGTATAATTCTAGGTACGACAGGAACTGGATGAAAAAATCGCTAAGGAACTTAAAGAAGGTAATGTGTCATTATATTAGGAGTGTTTTTAGTGGAAAAGGTGACTGTTTCTTAGTCCTGACAGCTTTCAAGCCAATTTTTTCAACTTCCTCTGCTAAGCACGGAGAATTTTTTCTGCTACCTTTCCAGTTTAGACTTAAATGTGAAAAATTCCTGCTTCCCAAAATATTGTGTTGAATGTCACGCTCTTGGCTAGAAAAGACAAGCAAGAAGAAAATTCACCCACTGCCCATAAAGAAGTATTTGGCTTGAGCTGAAGTTGTCCTTCATTAGAGTTAATCTCCAGCAAAAACATCCAAGAAGCCCCAGATATTTATAGATCTTCATAGACTTCAGCCATCCCTTCTTCGCTGTACAGGGATTGCATTCAGTGCTACACAGTTCTCTGCTGTTATATCTTGATTTTTCTTGCTATGATTTATGGCTTGTCTTTGTAGCTTAGGTGTTGCAGTCTTGTTTTGAATAAGCAAGAAGAACATAAGCAGAGACAAAATACAGCCTTTCTTTAGGAAGAGATAATTCAGTAGTGTTTAGGCAAACATGAGTTCAGTGCTTGCAATATGGAGCATGAAACACGCTCTATCATTTGAGAGCAAGCGTCCAAAGAGGAAATCCACCTGTATCATGACAGTTGGTCCTCCAGAGTCACTGCTTTGCAGGGACTGCAGCTGTGCAGTAGTAGTGTTCCAATACAGCACTGCGTTGAGCGTTTAAGGAAAGCAAAGACTTCAGGCTGAAGAGCTCTGCAGGGGCTACGTTAAGAAGCTCTGTTAAGGGCCACTGGAGTCACCTGTGGAGTCCCGGAAGATGTTCATGTAGCCTCCACAAGGTCTTTCACTGGCTTTAGAAATGCTGTTGACTGATAAGCAAATGGGGACAAAATGTGTTTCTTCCTTTGTGCCCAGCTCTATCGTTTTTATGTGTCCTTGGAAACTCTAAAGTCTCATTCTGTATTGCAGACTCTCATGTCATGTAAAATGTTCTTACAGTGCCTTGTTTCTCCCTGTCTGCTGTAAAAGTAACATAAGGAATCTTGTGTCTTTTCTCTCCAGCCACTGCTGAACTTGAAACTCAGTGTGCTAGATCTTCAAGAAACCTTCATGTGGACTAGGATCCTTTTTGCAGAGCCATAGAGGAGTACCATGAAGTTTTAACCAAAAACTACCTCATTTGAATGAAATGCCATGGAAAGGCTCTGGAAATTTTTTTGGTTTTATAGAACATTTTTTTTTTCCCTTCTCCCCGGTTCAGATGTGAAAACTTTTTCATTGTAGTCTGAATATAGACTCTTAAGTCTATTAAATGTATGTCATGCAGAAAGCACTTAGCTGTTAGGGTTTTTCTCTGCGTAGCTGGCTTCTTTTGCACTCACAGTAAGAACCACATCCGTTTTTTTCTGACCAGCAGATTGACTGATCTGGATTCTTGAGCTTGGCAAAACTGTCAGAAATGTTTCCTATTACAGGAGCTGCATGATGTTGCTCCTCTCATGTTCTGTGTTTTAACAGACGTGTTGCCTTTGTTCCGTTTAATCCTTCCACTCAATGTGTTTGGAATGTTTCCAGTATTATTTTCATGCTTAGAGCCATTTCTGACACCTGGAAGTTGAGGAGAAACACCATTCCCAGGTCTTGCTGGGAAGTAGACAGCTATGCAAGTCCACCTAACCAGTCCTAATTGCTTCCAATGCATGAAGGCAGGCATTACAACTTTGATAGCTCACTCTCCACACATACACCAAAGAACAGGTTGCAAAAAGTGCATTAAAATCATGTTTCACCTCCTCTCCAGGGGATCCCCTTGGGCTGTAAATCCCAAATGCCCTTTGGAAGCTAACAAATTTAATTAAACAGTACATTGCACAAGTTCTTCACATAATTGAGAACGAAAGCTCTGCTAAGGAGCAACAGTACTGTAAACTCTAAAGGCAAATGACATAAGAAGCAGCAGTAAACTCTGGGATGCTGTGTAAGCCAATGAAATCTGGCTGCTTAGCAGTTTGATCAAAGACTATGCAATATAAACAAATCTCTTGCATTTGTATTTTGATTAACACTGATTTCTTTTTGTCTGATGCTGGTTTGCTTTTAAACATCAAGTACGCAGAATTATTTCAGAAAGTCTCAGTCTTTCAAGAAATTGAAACTAGCTTGAACTCAAAAAAAAAAAAAGCTAATAATCAGTATGTGAGGGTCACAGAAGAACCATTTATCAGCTGCAGCTTTCAGGGCAGTTTTCTGGGAACAGTCCTGGTTCTCTCCTTCAGTGTCCATTAAAAACCATGTCTAAGCCTATTCCAAACTCAAATTTATCAATATCTGAAACACAGCTAGCACAAACTGAAAGCACAACAAAACATTTAATCAGACAACAAAATGAATAATGTAACATCATTTTACTTTCTGCCTACTCTCTTATTTGTATAGTTGTTGACTGCTGGAAGGATGAAGGCTCCCATGCCTCTCCATCACAATGTTTCTTACATGTTCTCTGTACTCAAGCACACTTCTGGACAGGGCTATGATATGTGCACTGTAGACTCAGAATAATTGATATTTTAAGCTCCCTGTATGGATGCACCAAACCCAAACATAGGTCTGACCCCCACAAAGCATTTTAGCTCAAATAATTTCACTACTGTTACTGGAATCACTGATAGACTTTCCATTGAAGAAGAATGTACAGCCTTCACGCAGTTGGATTCTGAACATTCAGTACTTTTCAGAATGAATAAGACTGGAAAAAAGTTTAGTTTTGCCATCATTGCTGCCATTGTTTGGCATTGTTCTGCCTTAATTTAGCAGGGGGTTTTTAGCAGGGGTATTCCAAATATCATCTACCTGAGTAGGCAGCCCAAGACTGCTCTCAGGACCCAACATTTTGTCGCTATCCCAGAGCAGGTGGCCCAGGGACTGCACTCTGGGGACCCAACAGCACTGCTCAACGATAGCAAAAACATCTCTGTATTATCATCACTGTGTTCAGAACAAATCCAAAACAGCGCCATACGAGCCACTGTGAAGAAAATTAACTCTACCACAGCCCAAATCAGCACAATCACACACTGATGTTTTGGCTGTTGCTGAGCAGTGCTTACCAGTAGTCAGGGAGTTTTTGATGTCTCATGCTTTGCCTGTGGGGAGCTGCACAAAAAGCTGGGAGGAGACATAGCTGGGACAGCTTATGCAAACTGGACAAAGGGATATTGCACACCATAGAAACTAGGTCAAGTAAGACAGGACCTGTTTTTTTTAATTTTTTTTTTTTTTTTAAATTTGAGTCAGTTATTAAACTGCTCTTATCTGAACCCACAAGTCAGGGGTTTTGTTACTTGTTTCTAATTCTCCTCCCCATCCCACTGTGTGGTGTGTGTGCAGGGGGTAGGGATAACACAGCTGTGTGGTACCTCAGTTCATGTCTGGGGTTAAGCCACAGCATTGCAGTCCTATTGTCAGCAGACATTTCTCGCTTTCATATGATTTATAATTTCCAAGTAGTTTAATAAAAAGAAGGAAGAAAGAGGTTTTATTTTGCATTTTTCTCAACTAAAATGTAACCAAACCTAACAAATCCAATTGCAACCTACTTGACTCCACAATAACACAGAGCCCATTTCCATGATAACTGTATATTGGTAGCCCAAGAAGTGTGAGCCAGTGAATTTGTGTGGTTCTGAATATGCTAGTAAGACTCTTCTGAGTCACAGTATCACAGAAGATTTTGAGTTGGAAGGGACCCACAAGGATGGATCATAAAGTCAAACTCTTAAGTGAACAGCCTATACAGGGGTTGAACCCATAACCTTGGTGTTATTAGCACCATGCTCTGACCAGCTGAGCCAATCTCATACAGTAACTCTTTTACTGTATTAAAAAAAAAGTAACATTTCTTGTTCATCACTTAGAGGAAGCCAAAAGAAATCCCTTCTACATTCTGAATGGAAAGCTAGCTGTTAATCCTACTGTGTGCATGGGATATGGTGTGTCAGACTGGACTGGGTGCAAGTAAAACTGCCACCGCTTGACTCAGCATAGCCAGTGACTGCAGAAGGCTCCAGGAGCAGCACACCAGAAGCAGCCCCACAGTTGCAGCACTCTGCTTAGAGCAAAAGCTGCTGAAGTCACTGTCTGCAGGACGTGTGTTAACTACCCCATCCTCTTCAAAGCCTCAGAGTTGGCACTGCCAAAACATGCAATCCTCCCAGACAGCTTTTCTAAGTTGTACCACTCCTATAAATACAACAATTGCAAAGCAGGTGTACTAAACCAGATACTCAGCAGCATATTGTTATCAGACCAAGTCTTTACTGACACTTCTCCTTCCTGGTAGACAAAATACACCAGGTGGTCTAATAGGGGAATTAGCCATATTGGCAAAGAGGAATTTAAGACTGCCATTTGATACCTCAGCTGTACAAAGACTGTGAGCTAAATTATCCAGCTACAGTGAATCATGTTGAAGGAAAGGTGTACCTTTAGCAGACTAACCCAAATACCAGTGCTTATGCAACACTTAAGTCACACTTAAGCACTATTTGGCCATCTACCTGTGGTACACAAGTCTTGTGATTAAACAAGAACTCAGGAACAGGAATGAAATTTTTCATGCAGACAGGAAAAGAAACAGCTGTTACTGGATGATACTGAGAAACTACAGATAAGCATAGAGAACACTGAACAGAAAAAGCAACAGAATAGAAAACACCAAAATTAAAAAATAAAAACCCCAAACCTAAATCCAAAAAGGAACTATAAAAATAAAAATAGAAATTAATCAAAACAAAAAACAGGTTGGTATCTTCAACAGCACCCTGAGCCAACACAATTAATGAAATAGTACAAACAAGGATCAACACAAACAGCTGACAGTTAGTTTAATGAGAGTCTAGCTATTTATTTTGCATCTTTTTTGGCTAATAATGAATGAACAATTCCTGTTGTACCCATACGACTCTATGACCCCATCAGCATCCCGTTATCTTTAAAAGCATGAAACCAAATTTTAGCCCATTCAGCTATCAAAGTCACCACCAGCTAAAGCTGACTCTGTACTCACAGGCTATTTTATTGATACCATTCTGAAATATTTGACATAGAATTAGGAACTCCTGGTCTTATCTAGGGAGTAACCTGTAAAAACAAAACTATTTGTGGCTGAGCACGTGTCCACTTGAAAAAGAAACTGAGATTAAACACTTCCTCCTGAAGAGCATAGAGATGACTCGTGTTTACTCCTTGTTGTCATCTTGTAAATAAAAACTTGCCTCTCTTCTAAGATGACTGGAAGAAAACAAATATATCCAGTTAAAAAATGCATTTTGCTCTCCATTTTTCCATTAAATGGTCAGACTGACTATAGAGACACTCTTAAAAATGGTTACTCATAAGTAATTTCCTAATACTCAAAACAATTTAGGTTTTGCAACCTGAACCTACTTAGCTGTGGATTCAGCAAAAGAGTATTTTTCTATATTTTTACTTTTTTTTCCATCTTTTTAAATTTTAAAACAAAAAAAAAAAATTGGCTTTCTAGAAGAGATCAGGTCTGAAAGAACACTGCAAATACACTGAGAACTAATGAAAGTGACTTGTACATCAGTCACCTTAGTACAAGAGAATACTGCTAGAAGCGAACACATTTGATAAAGCTGTGAAGATCCATTCTGGAAAGGAAAACAAAGATTTTAATAGATGTACTATTCTTAGTGATGAAGGAGAAGAAAATATTTCAAAGGGCTCAATCACCTCCCTAAAAAGTGGCACTATATTCCTGCCCCACTGCAATAAATAATATTCGCTGCTAATCATAGAAAAATACGTTCCTCTGTTTGGACTAGGTTTTGTTTGTCATCTGTTTTTCAGAAATTCATATGCAAAAAGTAATTTCTAAAGATAGGAAAAAGTGTTCTGGCAAGGTGTTCCATCAGCCAAATATCCTAAGCATCATCCCCAAATTATATGGTATCTGAACTACCCAGTGGCATCACAGTAGCAGTACAATATTGAGAATGATTCCAAATTTACCGACACCAAATATTTTGCTTTCTCTACTACGTTTTCATACAGTCCGTCCGTATACATGTTTGTATTCTTCCGTGTCGGTGCCAAATATAGCCACATTTACCATAAAGTAACTTTCTGAGTGTGTCACGGGTGTTACGGAAATTGGCCAGTCTGACAGTCACCAACCTGGCAGGCAGTCACACATGCAGGGCCAAAGGCTGTCACCGCTGGGAGCGCAGCCCTCGCAGCGAGCCGAGCGGCGCATGGCTTGACACACCTCCCGCAGCCCACTGCCTCAGTCACACCAGCTTCCCTACCGGCTCCAGCCCAGGCTTCCCACAGCACAGGCTCACATAGCTCTTTCCATAAAGCCATTTATTCCTGAGCAGTAACACAGAAACAGCCCGAGCTGGTGCCTCCCAGGAGGGCACCTACATAAAGACCCCCTGCGCTTCCACAGCCTCGCTCTGCCGCCCCAGTCTGCGGCTCCTGTCCCGCTCTCCTTGTCCAACCACCTCGCTGCCGTCACTGGTCTTCACCTCCTCTGCCATCCAAAAAGTCGGCAGTTCCAGGCTCCTGCTGTGTCTCTCAGAGTCTATCCACCTGACTAGCGTCATCCACCGTCGCGCTCTCTGACATCCCAAATGTCGGCAGTTCACGGCCTCTGCTCTCGAGCTCCCACCCACAGCTCAAGCTGCACCTCAATCGGCAGCTAGCGACCCCAGCTACTTGGACCAGACATATTTCTCGGCATCTGCTCAGGCACGTAACTAGATGATGTCTGAAGCCTCGCTCCATCCCCTTTCCTCCTGTATTAATCCCTGCGGTCTGTTGCTTCGTCACCCGTTCACCCAAGCCTGCTAGCAGCACCCACGCAGCACGAAACGCCTCAGGACGTGAATTCCACCGGAGGCCTATTCTGTCCGCAACTCCCCGCCTCTCGCGGCCGCGCCTGCGCAGGCCCCCGCCGCTGCCCGCCCGCGCCTGCGCGGGGCCCTGGGTGCGCGGGGCGATGCGTTGGGGCTGCCGGGGCTGCCGGGGCACCGGGAGCTGTCAGCGCCCCAGGGCACCCGTCGCCCTCGAGGTTCGCTCTGCTTTGCAGCAGCCGCACCGAGTCGAGGTCGCTGCCGGGAGCTCCCTTCCCCTGTCCCCGCGTGAGGCACGATAAAGCCCGCCGGGTGCTTCCCGCCGTCGCTCTCTTCAGACGGGACTGTGCCTGCGTCCCTGCCGCGGGATGAAGAGGATCTTTGGGTTCGGGAGGAAGAGGAAGGAGCAGCCGCCGCCCGGCAGCGCCTCCCTTCCCTGCCCCGCCGGTGCCTATGAGCTTCGGCAGAAGGACCTGGGCAAGCTACACCGCGCGGCCGCCAGCGGCGACCTGGGCCAGGTGCGGCAGGGACTGAAGAAATACGGCATCGACGGGCGCGACAAGGCGGAGCGGTAAGGACGGGAGCCGCGGGGCGATCTCGGGTGCCCCAGGTGCAGCTAGCTGAGCAGCCCCCGGGAGCTGCCCGGCGCAGGAGCGGAGCGGCAGCGGCGCTGTGGGCAGCAGGAGGGCGAGTGGGCGCTGCAGCCGAGCGCAGCCCTGGGCTGGCTGAGGGAATCAGGCTTGTGCTGCCAAAACCCCCTTGAATTCGGCCAACTGTCGCCTTACGAGTTTTGACCCGGCCTCCTCAGTGCCCTCATTCCCGGAGTCTTGTGTCCTTGCCCAGGGGCACAGAGTGGAAGCGAGCTCTTAGCCTGGCATTGGGGAGTTGCAGGAAGAGCCTCATAGCCATTCTCCAGCCAGGCTTTGCAGTCAGAGTGCAATCGCATCTATCTGTGTGCCCATCTGAGGGCTCAGCGTGCAGGTTCGGTAGTTGAGCCCGAAGGATGCACTTCCTCAGCTGGGAGCAACTTAAAGAAAGGTGGACACTGGAGTCAGGAAGGATTTATAACGCAAAATAAACATGTTGTTTGTTGATGCTGCATGCACAGTTGCCTTTTGTGACTCTGATGTGGCAGCCTAAGCTACAGTATGGTTTTAGGTGGCAGTTAGTTTTTTGCTCTGAGGCTTTGGTACAGCTAATCAGTACCTTGAACTGGAAGATCTGGTCAGTGACTTGCAGGAAAAGCTGTTGCTTCTGACAGGTGCTGTTGTGTGGGTTTTTGAGTCAAGCACAGCAAGCGCTTTTCAGTTCTACCTTAAGGAGAAGCCCTGGGCTGCAGCATAGTTCCTAGAGATCTGTCATAAGCATAAGGGAATCACCTTTTCTGAAAACGCTCAGAGTCAAATCCTTTGTGATATTCTGAAGAGATGCTGATTTTAGCAGAGTAGCTCAGCTTCCTAGGCTAGCTGTCCAGAAGGCTGGACTTCTGGCAGCAATAAAACTCAGCTAGTTTCATTGCCCTAAAACCGTCTAGATTTGTAGGAGAAGCAAGGAAGAGTCCAGGATGCATCACTTTAGTATTTAGGATTATGTGCCTGAGTGTTGGCAATTAGTATTTGATTATGCAGCTGGAGATGGGGGATGCAGCTTAAGGTGAATTGACTGCATTTTGTGCCTGCTCCATTTGCTTAAGTCAAGGTGTCCAATGGCATTTATAGAAATAGTCACCAGATCTTAGCAGGCCCTGGTATATAATTTGTCTAATTATTGTATTTTAATGTGTTGTATAGAAGTCTTTGTTTCCTCTAGTAAGGTTTCCTTCTGTGTGTCAAGCTATTATCAGCATTTTAACTGGGGAAATAAAGTAGCACACTGTGATAAACAAAACCCAAACCAAATTTTACTAGAGACAAGGCAGTGTAAGTTCTCTAGATCACTGCAGTGATTTTGGCATGGCAATGCTCAGTGCTGGAAAGCTTACCTGACAGGGATCCCATGGACAGAGTCTGCCTGCTTGCTGCAGCTGGTGTATATTATACCAGCCATGAGGGTTATGGGCTCACCTGTGCCCTCTTAGTGCATGTGGGTGTGATGAGTGGATTGAATGATCATCAGATGCAATTGTGTTCCAGAGCTTCATCACATCCTCCAGGGACTTAAAGACGTCATCAGAAACAGAAGTGAAGAACAGGAAACCTGTGAATTAAAGGCTGAAATGTGTACATTGTTCACATGAATATCTCAGTTCTGCTTGTGATTTCCAAAAGCAAATCAGTACACCAAGGATGTGGCAAGTCTCACACCTACAGGCTCCTTCCATAAAGTGGGTCCTGTAGCCCATAGTACCTCCAAAAATGCGTATGGAACAGCATTAGTCAGGAGAGGGAAGGCTTTGCAGAAATGGTCCAGGGAAGCCTTCAGCTGTGCTGAAAAAGGTAGACAAAACCTGGCATGAAGTTGAAAGCACTCGTAGGTATAATACTGGCTAGTCATGAATCCTGGGTCAAAGCTAATCACTAAGAGAGATTTACCCAGTTAGCTGCTTGTCAAAGTGAACTCTAGAGCTTTACATTCCTTAGCTTGTAGCTGCTAGCTAAGTGCCTTTGAAAGTGTGTGCCCTCAACTTGCTGTTCCCCTGAGGCCTCGTGGTTGGGTTGTTTTGCAGCTGCTCAGACATCAGCAGGTCTCTTCTACCACATGGGTGATCAGTGTAGGACTGCAGCAGCAGCAGGAGCAGAGTCTGCGCAGAGTTCCTAGGGCTGGTGGCAGAACAACTTTGGTGTTATTGGAGGTCTCTTGGGGGGATAGGCAACTGTGAACACTCTGATGTTCTCCATCTGCCTGTTCCCTGAAGTGGATCTTGTGTGGAGCTCAGCAGGCCTTGCTCCAAGCAGAGCCAACTCCCTTCCACTTGGAAAACTGAGAGGATTGGCTGAGGATGGCAGTGATGAGCCTGTAGTTAGTGACTTCAGGTTTGTCATGTTTCCTTGTGCTTGTTAATAGCAGCTTTTAGATGGTCATTGACTCCTTCATAACCAGTCCTTCTTAGCTTTCAGATAATCTCAGTCATTTCTTCAGAAGCAGGAGGTCTTCCTTGATGCTTCAGTCTCTTTCCTGTCTGTAGCAAGGCATCATAAGTTCTTTGAAGTCTTGGGTGGTTTTTCTGTCCTTATCCTCAAGTCTCTGGAGGTGTCCCCATCAGCTGCCATCTGACAAGGAGTATCTGTGTTACAAATTGCTGAGTTCCTGCATTCATGTGCCATATTTGTGTACCTTCCCCTCTCTGTTCCTACCCAGCCAGGGAGCTGTTGTACCTTGACCACTCAGCAAGGTACTAAAATATTTTGAAGGTTGGCTGAGCTCCTCTAAATAGAGGACCTACCTACACTGATGTGGTTCAAAACTAGTGCTGATGTTCCCCTCAGTTCTTGGGGAACTGCAGAATTTTTATTGCATCACCTTCAAGGGCGGGAACACATGCAGGAACTTCCTTGGTGATTGTGTCTTTGTGTACGAGTAGGCTGGTTAACTGACATCAGACCTCAGATATTCTGTGGCTTGAAGGACCCTTTTTCTTTCTGGCAAGGCTTTAAACTGAAGAAAAATGTTGCATTTTCCTGTGCTGGTTATATATTGTAGAAACATGGTATGGCCTCCTTGAAGAGGACTTCCTCTGTAGTAGGTTTTTTATGACTATGATAGTTAAACACGAAAGGAAAGTCAAACGCTACTTTCCTGTAGTCAGGATTAGAGTGCTCTGCTCTCTGATTTGCTATGTTATTAGAGGCATTTTGGTGCAAGTGTGGTCTTGCTTTTTGTTTCAGTGGTAAACAAACTAGAGAAAATGGAGAAGTTGTCAAAGTGCGGGGAAACTAATATTCCTGCGATGAAACTCATCTACATCTCCAATACACTTCTGGCCCATGAATGATCAAAGAAAAACTTGGAAGTTTACTTGCTATAGTCCTCAGATTCCCTAGCTTTGATCTCTTGCTGTGCCATGTGTGTAGTCCCACTGAGGGCAATACCCAATGCCTGGGCACAGGAATCTCTGCAGATTCAGTTCTGCAGTGAAGGAAATGTCCCCTTACTAAGCAGATGCTGCAAAGGGTTTTTGCTAGCAAGTCCTGGGCGTTTGGTGTGCACCTGCTCTTACCGGTAGTGGAGTGAGTTCTTAAGCTTGCAATTTGCAAAGTGAAACTTGGTATCTGTTTATCAAAATGCCTGAAATTATCCTTGTCTTTGCTAATTCAATTTATTTAATTTTTAGGACAGCTCTCCATCTTGCTTGTGCAAACGGCCATGTGGATGTAGTTACATATCTAGTAGAAAACAAGTGTAAGCTGAATCTTCTTGACAATGACAACAGATCACCACTGATGAAGGTATGTGGACTATGTTATGTTCTTGCAACTGAGGCTTATGATTTTGAACTAAATGATGTATTTTTCAGTATTCTTTATCTAGACCTTTTGTGATTAGTGTGGAATGGGCATATGTTAGTTAATTTTTGAAGGTGCTTTAATTCCCAGTATTGGGAAGCTGGAGGAATTGTAACAAAGTGAAATGTAAACACTGGTAGTTTTTTGTGTTTTGTTTCCAGGCAGCACAATGCCAGCAAGAAAAATGTGTAGCTATTCTGCTAGAACACGGTGCTGACCCAAACCTGGCTGACATTGATGGCAACACTGCCCTTCATCTGGCTGTCCTGTCTGGTTCTACCAGTGTAGCAGAGCTGTTACTTGAACATGATGCTAATATTGAGGCCCAAAATAAGGTGAATTTTTATATTTGTTAGTGAAGTGTTTCCCAAAAGTTGCATTCCTATTTTTCTTGAACGTTTTTTGTTTTACTTTGATTTTTAACTTTATCTGCCCTTTTAGGAGGGATATACCCCTCTTATTCTTGCTGTCTCCGAACATCATGAAGAAATAATGGAGTTTCTCCTTAAAAAAGGAGCTGATGTGCATGCTCGAGATCAATGTGAAAGGTGAGGGGCTGTCAAAACTTTACATGGGTCTCTTTTGTATTCTTCTGGTTGGATTGAGTGAGGCATGGCAATGAGGTCTTGAAAAGATACAAAACAAGGAGCCACATTTAAGCAGTGACTAGTCTGTGACTTGTGAAAGGTGCTCATACCTCAGTGGCTTGCTGTCATATCTTGTTTGATGCTTTACACATGAGGATTGCAAATGTCATTGTCTGTGATGGCTTTTCTGGCAGAAAGCCTGCCACTAGCTCAGTGACATTGCCTCAAATTGAAAAGCCATCTCCTGCATAGTAGAGTAGAGTAGAGTTTGTAGAGTAGAGTAGAAGTACATAGTACATAGTACATACTTCTGTGTAGAAGTACATAGTACATACTTCTACTCTACTCTACATAGTAGAGTAGAAGTAGAGTTTGTGTGGCAGTGTTGTCTATGTGGAAGCTTTGTTTTAAGATTAAATGTTCAGTTGTTTTGAGACCCTCTCCCATTTTACTGTTTTTCTTAATAAAAAATGCTTTTTCTTTTGCTCATTTCAAAGTAATGGGGAGCATACTTTTTTGAGGGCAAACAGAAACGAAAATAATTACAGTGACTGTGTAAAACAATCTATTTCTTTTTTTCTTTTTTTTTTGATCCTTCAGAACCCCACTTATGACTGCTGCTTCTGGTGGAGAGCTTAATATGATAAAAGTTCTTCTTCGGTATGGTGCTGATGTTTCCCATAAAGACACTAATGGATGGACAGCTGAGGATTATGCTGTTATTCATGGATATTCTAGGTACATTTTAAACTGTATCATTAGAGTAAGCTGTCAGTTATCAATGTGGTTTTTGATAATTTTTGATAACAGCACCAAGGTTTAATGGTATGTTGGGGCCTGTGTTGAAGGTGTGCTCAGTGATGTCTTCATAGAATCATTTAGATTGGAAAAGGCCTCTAAGAATCAACCTAACACTGCCAAGCCCACCACTAAACCACATACCTAAGTGCCAATCTGCAGTATCTTTCAGATACCTCCAGGGCTGGTGACTCAACAGCTTCACTGGTCAGTCTGTTCTAATGCCTGACCACCCTTTCACTTTTCCTAAAATCCAATTTAACCTCCCCTGGCACAACTTGTGGCCATTTCCTCTTGTCTTCTGATATGCATCGTTCCAATGTCTAGTGTTAACTTGGAAGCTGAGGAAAATTTTTACCCAGAGCACTCCGTTAGATTTCAAGTTTTATTGCTAAGCTCACATTTGCTCAATATAAAATATGTCTGTATCCTACAGTTATTCAGAGGTGGGACTTCACAGGTACCAAGCAGGAGTTAATAACTTTGTGGGTTTGAATATGACACCGATGGAGTAAAAATGACTGTAGTGAATATTGAAGTGTGTAATAGTCATGCAGTAAGTGCATATGAGTATATAAATCTATGTGGCTATGAATATGTGTAGGGTGGACAAGAAGTGGCTGTTAACTCTTCTATTACGTGGTATATGCAAGTATGTGATTATTTTTTACTGAATGTATATCCTCTCTTTCTCTGTACAGTCTTAGTAAACAGCTGGCAGAATATGCAGACTGGGAAAACACAGGAGAAGCTGCTGCAGGTGGTGTTGCACGAGGCAGCACAGTACTTGGCACTCCGCTCAGGGCAGGAGCTGCTGGCTTTACGTTGGGTGCACCTGCTATGGACAGAGGAGGTAAGATCCTTAATCACAGAGTAACTCACGAGGAGAATCACTATGGCCTTTTCTTTAGTGGGTTTGTGTTAGCGCTTACTGTGTTCACTGTTGATGTTACTGGAGGCATCATTTTAGTGGAGTAGCACAAGCTTTGTGAATGTGCTTATTTGATAATAGCTGGAAGTGCTGCTTGTCAGGCTGTGAAAGTATTTTGTTTGCATTCTGTGGGTTGTGAAGGCATTCTGTTTGCATTCTGTGTTCACTTCTTAGGGTTGTTACTTTCTGTCAGTCAGACTGCCCACCTATATGGGTTTTCCTTGAGGGAGAGAGAAGGGGGATAGGGAAGGAACTAGTGATTTTATTTTTCAAGTGTGTACTTTTACCTGTAGTTGGCCATTCAACTACAAAAATAAATCCAATTACAAAAGCAGTAGGTTCCTCCTAAGTAGTCGTTCCTCTTTCTGTAGTTGGGAAGCTACAGAGAAGTGAGCAGAAAGTTATGTGTCTTGTTGATTTTCACAGAGTTTGTGTCTTCATTTTAATATTAATAATTCCATCTGCACTAAGGTCTTCTTTGCATGTCCTGTTTCTCAAAATCAGTTATAACTGTGCTGTAGAAACATACTTAGCAAATACTGTATTGTAAAAGTAACTTTTTTTTTTGGCAATAACATTGCAGTTATTGGGTTGAACATACAGTTTGATTTACAATAAAAATAATGCTTTTCTTCTACTTGCAGTAATTTTAATGAAATTGTTTAAAAAACGGTTATTACCTTGTGATCCAGAAGTACAATTAAATTGCCTTGTGATCAAAAAATTAACTCCTTCAGTGAGTTTTAAAAATCCAGTCTATGTTTATGAGCCCAGAGTCCTAGAGGAGTCTTAGAAAATGAATACCTTAGTATTCCTGAAGTAGTTTATTTTGTACTTTACATCTCAAGCCTTAAAAGTGGGAGATTTTTTTCTTTCTGAGTTTTTAAGGGTGTTACATTGGAACTGTGTGGCAAATGAGCAGAAGACAGTGCTCAAACACAGTTCATTAGTCCTTTAAATACAGTTCCTTACTCCATTTTTTAAAATGTCAAGAAATAGGAGTAAAATATGGAATATTTTTCCTCACTGACTTTTCCTAGACACAGGAATTTAATTTAGCGTGAGACTTTGTTCCTTTGACTTAGGAACACTTCATTTGATCTAGTCAGAGATTTGTAAAGTTTCTTGATAGATCAGGAAAACGTTGCTTTTGCCCGAACAGTACACACTGTTAACTGCCTCTGAGAGATTAGTAGCATAGAGAACATTGACCTGCATTAATTCTGCAGTCTCTAGCTTGCACACAGAAAGTACAGGTCCTGTATTGTGAGAGTCCTTCTGATATGCTGCAGTAACACTACAGTAATAGACTTTGAAGACTCTGTCAGAAGAGAGGTTGGAATGATCTCAAGAGAGCAGAGAAACCCATTTTGGAATTACATTTGTTTTGGTTGCTCTTCTGTGCAATTTCTCTGCAATCTTTCCATGTTGTCCTTATTCTTTTTGCTGCTTTTGCACTTGCTGAATATTTTTCAAAATGCTCTCCTCTTATGAGCAATTCAGCCTACTTAAGAAGTTGGCTTCTGCTTATTTGAATATTTACTGTGTGATGTATCGTTCCTTTTGTGTTCCTGGATCCCTATGGAAACTGTTAGGTTTCCATCATAGAGCTCTTAGAAAAGAAGTAAGTGCTTCAGTGATTTTTATCTCCCAAGGTCAGTAAAAGTTGTCTTGTATCATCTCTTAAGAAAACTGAGAAATGTAGAAGGGATGAGAAACCATCATTAGGTCCTTTCTTAACTCTTTAAGTATATCTTTTTCTGATACAAGTACTTTTGCCACATTCATTCCAAGTGGCAAAATCAATACAAGCAGGACTCTGCTCTGAGGCAAATGTTACATCATGAAGAAATTTGGTATCAGCTGCAATAACAGAATGATTTGTTGCCTTAAAATACATCATTTTACTAAGTGGGATGGGTAGAGCAGATGCATAGTATTTATATTCTGAACTTGTGTTCCACAACACACAGATATGCATACACACACAAACACGTATGCATGATACACCAGTCAATGCACCCATTTTGGTCCAATTGTGGCCTGCTCTGTAGCCCTAGGGGAGCGTGCTGCCCTCTTGTTGTGTCTGTGTTCTGGCTGGTGACATAGCTTATGGTTCGGCATGGACAAATCAGTGTAAGCAAGGACTCCTCAAACTGAGGTAGAAGTGACCTATGTTTGCATCAGGCACCGACTGACACAGCTTTTAGGATGAGCTTGTTTAAGGCAACAAGTTACTGGGTTCCTTTTTTAGCAAGGGATAACAAACGTGCTAGAATTGTAGCTTAAGATCAGTGAGTGTAAATAACATAATGTCTCAAAGTTGCATGCTGGTCTGAGTACAGGGAGCCAAGATTTCCTTGAAACGTCTGAACAGTATGTCTCCAAAGTTTGATTCTTGGGCATATGGATCTTTGAGATGCTTAAAGTAAGGAATTTTGTGTGCTATATGTGTAAGGCTCTCTGCAACCATGAAGGAATGTCATTTGAGTCCGTGCTAGACAAGGAGTAGTCAAGTTGAGGGAAATACAAAGTTTTCAGGAGAGAATATTTCTGATAATCTGTTTCAGTATTTCAAAATACTGAAATATGGATGTTTTACATGGAGCAAGTAGATTAAGTGACTGCTTAACACTGCCTTTGAGAGCAGAGTTCTGTAGATTGTGGTTGGGTTGTTTTCCAGCACTTCTAACTGTAGAATAGGCTGATAGTCCCAGTATGTTCTCCCATTGCTGTAGCTGTTTTGATGTGCTGCTTATGTTCTCCAAGTTCCTGGAAATTCCAGTTTATTCTGATGTCATTGTTCCATCTGTCCTTTCCATGCCTTTTCCTAAATGGATATAGGAATGCAACAATCTCCTAACCAGACATCAAGAACAGGAAAATCAAGGAAAGGTATTTTATACAGTAGCATTTAAAATATGAAATGTGTTGTACAATACACAAATACCAACACATCTATGATGTTTATTATCCTGGAAGTCCCTGTTTTGATGGTATTGGTTTTACGAACATTTCAGAGCAGGCTTTGCATGATTTTTTTTTGCATGTTTTGCATTGGTTCTTTATTATTGAATTTAGTGTTTGCTTTGTAGTGATAGTAAATAATTTTATTTTTAAATAAGCACGTCTGTGATTCTGAAATGGAAATGGGCTTCATTTAAAGTAGAAACAAGCAATCTCCAGAGACTGCTTTTCTAGATCCCATTTCTACTGTAATCAGAGTTCTGTCTGGAAGCTAGCTCATGAACTTTCTCTCTTACCTTCTAAAGGACAATGTGGTCTGTCTTGATCATTGCTTAAAGTTACTATTCACAGAATGACAGAATATTCGGATCTAGAAGGGACCCACAAAGATCAAGTCGAGCTCTTAAGGGAATGGCCCATACAGAGATTGAACCCACAAACTTGGTGTTAATTAGCACCATGCTCTACCCAACTGAGCTACTCTATTCATTGGAAGCAAAATTTCAGAAAACTCACTCAGCTCTTTCGATTACTTATAGCTGTACTAATTGAAAATAAACTGAAGTCACCCATCAAGAGTGATAACTGTGCCACACTGGTGGAGGCAGGTTTTTATTCGGCTTGGGACATTAGCATGTAGGGTAAGATTGCTGGTACTGATTGAGTTAAGAGGTAACTGTGGTATCTACAGCTAATTAATACTATTTAAATATTGTGTGTTTGCAATAGGAAACAGTAAAAATTAAAGACTGTGTTAGTATTTTAACTGTTAGCTTGTCCTTGCACTGGCGGTTTCAGCTTCTGGGTTTTTTCTGTATGACATGCACACTGTATTTCATTGTCCAAAAGCCCAGTGCAGATCAGGAGACATACTCATCAAAATTCCCATATAAACCCTGTCCTTAGAACAGACAAAGTTTCCATGTTCTTCTGTATTTAATGCTAGTAGAGGAGATGTCTTCAGGAATGATATGCCTTGGTTTTCTTTTCCTTTAATGATTCTGCCAAAAACATTGGAATGGTTGTTTTGATAGTTAACAAGAATTAGTTATCAAGAACTTGAGGGATGCTGAAATAGGTACTATGTGGAAGTTCTGTTCGTTTTGCTGTTCTGTTTCAGGAATCGGAGTGCCCTTTTATTTCATCTTAGCTGTTGATAGTTGAGAGGTTCTAGCACTCTTAAAGCTGGATTCCCAGAGTTCAGGTTTCTTTAGTAGACCAGTGATGTGCTAGAGTGCACTCTCATCAAGTTTGCAAATAGCCCTAAGTTGGGAGGATCAGTAGATGCACTTCAGGATAGTGATGTCATTCAGAGACATTTACTCTGCCAGGCTGTGTAAATTAACTGTCAGGCCTGTCTTGCAGAATTCAGCCAGGGCAAGTGCAAAGATGGGTCTTGGCAGAGTGAGCTGAGAACGAGCTGGCAGCAGGGTGCCCTGGCAACAGTGTCATGTGTTGTATTCAGAGCAGCATAGCCAAGAGATTGAGGAAAGTGATTATCCACCCCTACTTGGCACTCTCTGGATTGTGTCCAGTGCTCTGGGTGTAATTTGAGCCTCCAGTGCAAGAGAGATTGGTCTTTCAACAGTGTGCAAGTTCAGTGGAAGGCCATCAGGTTCATCAGGGATGGGAATATTTACCCTTTGAGGATATATTGAGGAAGTTAGGTTTTCTCAGTCTAGAGAGGAGGTGAATTTGCTGGGGATCTAGCGGCAGCTTCTAGTACATGTGAGAAGACAAAGCCAGGGCTTCTCAGTGGTACATGACAGGAAGCAGAGACGTAAGAGGCAGAAATGGCACCAAAATAGTTTCTAATTGGGTGTGGGAGCAGTAAAACAGAGAGGTTGTACAGTCTTCCTCCTTGGAGGTGTTTAAAGACCAGACTGGGTAAAGCTCTGAACAGCCTTATCTGACCTCATAACTGTGAGCCCGCTTTGAGAAGGCAGGCTAAGAGACTTCCCGAGGTTCCTTCTGACCTATTTATCCTATTATCCTATGTGCAAGTCATGTTTGTAAGACTGATGAAAGCTTGGAGTGTGCTATAGAATGCCCTGGGTTTGCCCCTTTTGTCTGCTGAATTCCCTTTTTGGTGCAATGCACAAAACTGTTGGTGATTCTTCTACTTGAGCTTTACAGCTTGATTATGCTTTTTGATTTTCATTACCTTTGCAAAATAATGTAACTGGGTAGAGCAGCAGATAGTGTAATATATAGCATAATGTTATACATAATGCTGCGTAAAATACTAAATCACTGTATGTGATGTGTACTTGTGTGTAAGATGAATACTTTGGAATTTCTTTTACTTAATGTTTTGCTAAACCACCACCATTTTGTTGTTTACTAACATAGCATATTAATGTCATGCACTTTTTAAATTTTTTGTTTGTTTGTTTAGACATGTTCCCATATTTCTTAAACTGCTAGGTATTAGAATCCAAAGGAGATACAGCTCTGGTCTTTTAATTTCCTTTTATTTAGATTTTAAAAATTCAGTGTTGTTTGAAGAAGCAGTTTTGTTTTGGAAATGCAGTCATTTATGCCACCTTGTATTGAATTTACTACCCAAAGTATCATTCTGTTATGATCTGTAGAGTTGTCTATGCAAAATGTTTAATTTTTAAATGGTAAACTTTTAGCATGCTAAATTTAATTTCAACATGTCAATTAATGTTTGAACAGCAATAGATGACTTCTCCCAAGGAGACTCAATAAGGTGAGACTTTAAAAATACATAACACTTACGTGAGGAATGACTTGAGAGAGACACAGTACTCATTTTGCTTTGCTTTTAAAGAAGCTCTGAGAAAGAGGAGAGCGATGACAGTTGGCATACCTCTGAGGAAGAGGAACTTGATTTTACCCCCAAGGTATGATGTGTTTATAGGAAAAATACCCTGTAAAAATAACGGGTTTGAAGCCAAATTTTCTTTGGAACTGAAAGATACTGCAGTTCCAGCCAATACTGTTTTCTCTTTAATGCAATCTCTGGCTTGCTAGTTTTCCTTCTGCTGTGAATTTTTCCTAAAGGACCTGTAGCTGTAACAGAGTATGTAGTAGATTTGCAGTTTGGACCAAAAAAGCAGTAGGTGACGAGATAACCACATAGTTTTTTTTTTTTCTTGTTCATACGAGTCAGATTTGTGATGGGGTTCCGAACCCCAAGCTCAGTTCGTGATCGGGCTAGCTGCGGAACCGGAGCCCTGGCGGGGCAGCCCGCGCTCGGGGCGGGCGGGGCAGCCGCGACCGGCGGGACTCTCGGGTAAACCGTGCGATCCAGAGATCGGTAGCAGAAGCAAGAAATGCAGGCAGGCGGATTGGCGGTCCAGGAGGTTTATTAATAGGATAAGGGGAGATGGAGGGAACAACGGGACGATGGCTGGATCGGCAAGCCGAAAGCGGGAATTCTGCGTTGTGTTGCCGGTTTTATAGCGGGGGAAAAGGGGAGGGGGCGAAACCGAAAGGACCAACGGGGTACACAGAACTCAGGATTGACAATAACTTGATCTTATGAGGGAATAAGGGAGGAGGGTACAGAACTTTGAACTTTCCAATCACAGAACACGCCACTGGCAAACAAAGGAGAACTTTCCAGAATCTATCTTTATATGTAATGTGGGAGGGGAGACGAGCTGGACCAATAGCTTCATTCCAAGGCTCTCTGGAAGCACCCCTTTTAGTTAGGGGTGCTTTACTCCCATGACTGGTCCCACGGGGCACTGCTACTGTGCAGTGGGCTAGGGACACTTAGTTGAGCCAGAGCGACAGCAACAGATTTGCAGACCTTAAAAGTTTGTGAGTTACTATCATAACCTATCCTGTTCTTCTCCAAACATTGTTATTGTTCCTTGTAAATTTGGGGATAGAGTCC
This sequence comes from Entomyzon cyanotis, assembly GCA_024500445.1. Taxonomy (NCBI): domain Eukaryota; kingdom Metazoa; phylum Chordata; class Aves; order Passeriformes; family Meliphagidae; genus Entomyzon; species Entomyzon cyanotis. Next base: position 34,624,651 of record JAKEPQ010001018.1, on the reverse strand, counting down.
TAAATGATAAAGGACATTTATTTACCAAGATCTACAGAAATCCTTCATCACCTAGTTCTCCTTTCCTCAGCAGGTTCCTCCAGAGTGCTCAATGAACAGATGAGTTACTCAAATGGGTCATCCATTTTCTTCTATAAGATGACATTCAGTGCTTGCATGTGATCTCACACTGCATGTTTTTCCTCTTTCTTTTTTTGAATGCTTGGGTAGTACCCTTTTGGTCAGTTACAAGCTCTCATGCCTACTGTTTTTACTAATGAACTCTAGAACTACCATCTTCCGAGTGATGTCTGAAGCTTCGATTCTGTTGCACTTATATTGTGCAGTGATATGGAACCTGAGTGTGGTAGTTCTACCCACCCTGTAATGCTGGAGGTGCAAGCATGTTCAGTTTTAACATGATTTCATTTTCTTGCACTGATTTAAATAAAATGTTATATTTTTCTGATTTTGGAATGTGGGGATATTTTTGAAGTGTACTTGCAGGAACTATTTATGCATTAAATATGGGGGTCTTAAGAGTTACTTCCCTTGTGCACATTTGCACATTACTATAAGCATCCTGAAAATGCAGTTTTAAATATAATTGAATTTTACTTAAGTATTACAAATATTAGAAACGGATTTTTAGAATGGTTATGCATGTAAACATTTTTGGAAATAATTTGCAGAAGGGTGCCTGCACAGGGTGAAATACTTATTGAATTGGATATGAGAGGAGTGTTTTCATAATTAGTGCTGGCTCCATCTTATACTTCTATCATTAGGACAGTCTGATTATTCAAGATTTGATGTGAACAAAAGATTAGTTGTTGTTACCATTAAAAGAAAAATTCTTAAATAAATTCTTATTTACAGAAGCTGCAGAAGCCAAACCTGACACTGTTAATGAATGCTTCACAGCAGTTCAGGAAAAACAGTAAGTTATTTGCAAAAGGTTGCATGATACACTGATATGTAAAGTAGGCTTGCTAAGTAGGTTTTTTTGTTGGTTTTGGGGGCTTTTTTGTGACGGTAAATTAGAAAAGTAGCATTTTGAAAACACAGCACGTAATAATTCAGAATAAAATAAGCCATTAAAATGAAGATATTAAACCACTCTTAAGCCTTTTTTCCTTCATCAAGTTCATCTTCCATCCTGCTCAACCTCACTTCTCTCTATTTCCAGACATTCCCAAATGGCTCCTCTCTTGTACATTAATCTGATAACCTGCCTATTTAGTGTTTACATGATTCCCTTCTGTTGATGTGCATTTTCCTTTTTTTGTGCTTTAAGATGATGGTGAAGGTTCTAGAATTGAAAGTCCTAAGTCACCGAAGAAGAGCCTCAAACAAAGAATCCCAGCAGGTGCTAATGTGAGCAAAGGAGATGGTGAAGAACTGTTTAATCAAAATGTCTCAGCTGTAAGCAACCCGGATGAAGAAGAATTGGAGGAGGAGGAAGAGGAGGAGGAGGAGGAGGAGGAGGATGAAAATGACAACGGAGATGATGATGAAGATTATGAGGAGGAAGAGGCAGAGGAGGAATCGGAAGATTTTACTGAAGATGAAAAAGGGGAGGAAGAGCTGGAAGATGAAGAAACTCAGTCTAATGAAATACTGGAAGAGGAGAAAACAGAACCTAAAGGGAAGGTTAATCAGAAATTAGAGTATTGCAGTAAAGCTAAGCATGAAGGGGATGCCAGGTATGGAACTGGAGATGGCTGTGATGATGATGAAGTAAGTAAAGAACATGATGAAAAGGCCAAGGAATCTGTTGATACTCCTGTGTCTTTCATAGCTGAGCCCAGTGAAAGGTTTCAAGACAATAAAACGGCAGTGTCTCCAAAGATCATGAATAATGAAATATCTCGCAAGTCAGTACCAAAACAAGCTGTCTTTCAAAATCTGAATAATCTGCAAGATACACAAGAAACCTGGAATAGAAAAAGTGTGATTCAGGAGAAGTTTCACAGAAATGCTGACTCTGGTTTTGCAGACTCTGAAATGACAGACTGGCAAAAAGAGATACCTCAGCCTCTCTTAGATAGTTGTATTAAGGAGAAAAATTCAAACTTCAGTGATGGCTTTGAAAGTGACAATAATTTTTGGTTAGCAGAAAAAAACCCAGGACATGAAAGTGAAAGAGCAACCTCTGTCATACTTGAATGTATGGATGGTGAAGATAGTGAAGAGGAGCAACACGAAAGAGTAGATAATAAAGTCTGTAAACCACTGAAACAAGAAAGTGAAAACTTGCACTTAAAAATGCAAGAAGAAAATTTGAGAGCAACGTTTCATTTGAGCACCAAAGTAAGTATATAGGGATGATTCAATCACGAGGGTATTTTCTAAGGGTCAGATAGGTAAGAAACACATGGTAAACTGGATTTCTCTTAATACTTACCTTTCACATATATTCTTCCTTTGATCATCCATTTTTGACGTTAGATAATGTCTTACTTGGAGTCAAAACAGTTTCTCTCCCATAAGAATAATACAGTGACATAATATGGAAAAAAATAGGCAGTAGACTCTTTCTGGAATACATTAGATTTTTCTCAGTTCTATGTTCCAATTTTTATCTGTGAAGTTTTACTACCTTTTAGGAAAATTCATGGTGTGAGATGAAAGTGAGGCTGAATGGCTGAAAGTGAGGAAACAAAAAGAAATTTGCATTAGAATGAGAGCAGGAACCTAATGATTGTCCTTGGAGCAGAGCAGAGGGGAAAAAAAGGAATGTGCTCTAGAATGATGTAACTTAAATGAAGCTAGAGTTGGACTGACGTGAGGAATTGCTTATGGAGGAACAGCGAAGATGATGCTTGTTACTACTGTTTTCAGCTGGTTTGGTTTCTCTCTTTTAGGAGGAATCATCTGAACTCGAAGAAGAGGAAAAGGAAGGCACTGGCAAACAGCTACAAACTACAGTTGTTGAGGATGTGAAAAATACTGTTTGTAATGATAGGCATGAAGTCTACAAAGCTTCCAAAGACAACTCTGGTGAGAGAAATTACTTAGTAAATCCTGATCCAAATTCATCCTCTACAAATATTAATGCATAGAAAATTAACTAAAGTGGTGATTGACTCCTATAATAGCAAAATTTTCTCTTGCCTGTGAGTCCTAGTGGGCACTGGCAGAGAAAGAAAGGAGGTTTTGTTGTTTTTCATTCATTCTTGGAGAACTGAAATTGTAGCATTGTATACCAAGCAATGCCATATGAAGTAAGTGCCATTCTTGATTTATTGCTATGTTCTCCCTGAAATGATCGGAACAAAATCCGCAGATGAAAAAAGGAGAAGGAGGACTAGAGTGTCTTGAGTGGCAATAGTATTCCCTTTTATGACCAGTGCTGTCACATGGAAAAGCTGTGATTGCTCTTGGCTGAAGCCAGGGAAGGATTTGAGTCAAGCTGAGAGAAAGCTCTTCCAGTGCGTCACCTTGTCCAGTTTTAAAATGTACAAGGTCTCTCCAGCACCATGTGTGTGCGTGAAAACATTACCATCCTGGTCAGAGTTGAGTACTTTGGTTCTTACCTGAGGTCTGACAGTAGCAAGAGAAGGCACCATTTCCATTGTCTGTCTCCAGGGAGTAGCTTGTTGCAATAGATGCTACCGGAGCTTGTGTAGCTGCTGATCAGATGCTACACAGGGGGCCTGCCTGGCAGAACCTGCTGTATTCTAGTGTTGTGTCTATACTAGCTCACCTGTCTACATGAGTTTTACCATTAGGATGCATTTGGCATAGTGCAAGTAGTCAGAGTTCAGGCTGGAACCAGCAATTTCGTCTTCCGGGGTCAGTGCCCTCACAGGCGTCCAGCTCCTTCCCCCTTCTGTGTGTGTGTACATCCACACAATTGAATCCTGAATCAGTCTTTCCTAATGGAGTAGCTTAAAATAGAAATACAATAGTATAGTCTGGCTAGGAACTCTGAGGCTGAACCTTGAAATCATCTGGTAAAGAAGAGGTTTGAATTTTAACCCCAAGACAGAATGGCTTTTGTGTGTTTGGGGTAAGTGTTTGAGGTGTGAGCCTCTATTTTTAAATGGCAATGCTTAGGTGTCTGGCTTCTGGGAAGGGGCTGGGTGACAACTTTGTCAAGGAAGGTCTTTCCTTGTAGCACATCAAAAGGAGCATTGTTTCTTGGTGACTTTAGTGGTGTTAGTGTGAGGAGGTTTTGGATAGTGTTTCTGTGGTACCTCCTGTACAGTGGAAAGTGATAGTAAATGCCAAATTTTGGAGGTGTACGCTGGAGAGATGTGACCTTAGCTCTGTATACAGCAGAACTGCAGGATACTGGAGTATCCTCCTGAATGTTATCCAAGCATTGTTGGAAATTGCCTGTAGCTTTGTCAGCTGTTGTGGATAGCCATCTTCAGATGGAAAAGAAGCTGAAAGTGTAAAAGAGGTAACATGATGTGTCTGGGTGGGTAGAAATCCTTGAATAAAACTTGCTTTTTAGTTTGTCCTTGGCAGTGGAACAAACAATCCAAAGATGCAGGACTTGGCTGATGGGAAAAAGCAGAGTGAAGTACAAACACTGAAGCATCTCACCTTATTTGTAGGTGCCCTTCCAACAATGGGAGCAGAGCAAGAGGAAGATGCTGAATCTCCCTGGGATTCCGAGGTACTTTTTGTGAAGGACACGAGGGTTTCCACTGCAGAGGGTAGGAGTAAGATCCAGAATCACTTGAGGGCATGCTTTTGATTTGGACCCTACTGTTGATAAGGCTTATTTCCTCTTTTCCTGCATTTGCCATATATTTATAACTGTGGGCCCTTTGAATACTTCTGCTCTAGGCCAGCTGCTCAGTTTGGATTGGGATGAAGTTAGGTCTAGCTAACAGCTTATGTCTCAGCAATTGGCCTTTGAGTTTGGTTTCTAGTATAGTTTTGAAATAGTGAAGTGCCTTGCTGCTTAAGATATTCTGACCTTTGCACAGAGGCTGGCAGGATTGTTGCTTTTTCACTGTACAGCCTTAGTCTGCTAACCTGGTCAGCTGTTGCCTTTGGAGTCCGCAACCTAGATGGCTGACTGCTTCTGAATAGATCCTTTCTACCTTTTGTAGGTGTGCTCTGGCCCTCTTTAAAGTCATGTTCAACAGAGACACTACACATGCTGGCCTTGTTTGCCTTTTAAGTTCTTTCTGTCTATGGCAATGAGCAGGGTCTGTAGCTAAATGCCTCTGATTCTTCTTGTGAGAAAAAATGAACTCTTCCCATCCTGTTCTTAAAAATACAAGGCTAAAATGTTGTTAGTGTTAAGGTAGTTGTAAGCTTTGCCTCACTAATCTTTGTTCAACCCAAATGGCTCTTGCAATTGGGAGCAGCACTGTGTTCATTCACTACTGCAGGATATATGCCTAGAGAATGTCAGTACCTAGTTGATTGTCAGATACAAGTTCAGTACAAATGTTGGACAGCTGCAGACCTGCAGCTGTTGGTTCACAACCTGTATCTTGAGTTACCACATTAATTTTCGTTTGTGATTGTCCAATTCATCAAGGTTTGTCGGTGAGGCAGAATGGTGGCGTGAAGTCTTTGCCCCAGATCTGAAAACAAACACAGCTGCTGTGATTTTCCAGTGTCTTGATGCATTCTTTCCAAGGGCCTTAAAAAACGCTTTTGTATCTCTAATATACTTGATACCATGCTGCACAAATTGGTTTAGCCGGAGCTTTTTGAATAGAAAATAGTTAAAAATGCATTTGTACCAATTCTCATTCATGTGTTTTAGGTCACACAGGAGGATTCTGAAAGTCCAAGAAAAATATCATCTGGTGTGGTGCTCCCAGCTGCAGAGACACAGGGAGCATGCTCCCACATTGTTTCAAGGGAAAGTGACAATGGTAACTTCCTGGTGGGCTAATGTTTGTCGACAAGCATTTACAGGCTAAAGTAAACTTTTATCAGTGTCTGTCATAGAAATGCTGTCATGATGTGAGTGCAGACTATACCAATGAAGTGCTTACTGTTTGTTAGTTACTGCCAGTAATCACAGCGCTTGCTGGGCAGTTTGTAAAGGAAGTTCTTCGTGTTAAGTGTGTTCTTCAGTATCTTGTTTTTTTAATTCAGGTTCTTGTTCAATAGCAATGGCAGTGTATGTGTTTTAGGACTGACCTTTCTCGACATCTAACTTTCTTGGATGATAAGGCAGAAGACAGCTATGAACTGACTTAGCACTTTTGTCCCTCTTAGCTTAACCTTTGACAGCATTTTGATAGCTTTTTGTTGTGCTTTGCCTAGCAGCTAAAATAGGACTACAAGTGCAGGGTTTTTGTCGCTGTTGAGCCGCTAGCTGAGAAATGACCCAGGTTCTCAGACAAGGAAAGAGAGAAGGTGTCTTTATTATTTTGATTTCCATATATATAGAGTTTACAGAGGTCACCCAGATTGGTCAGCCCGAGACCTCCCCCTAGGCCCAACTGGCCAAGCCCGAACTGACCTAATCCGGAGACGTTGTTTGCAAAACATCCAAACTTTATCTTTGTTTATGAAATGTAGCAAAATGTTCTCATGGGAAAGACCTGTGCTAGCCACAGGTTTTTTCATGAGGATTTCTGCCTATAGTTCATCACACTGCCTCTTGAGCATCTTGAGCAAAACTTCACAAGCTTTCAGGAGCTTCAAATGTAGTTGTTAACTCTTTGTCATGGAATTCTGCTTAGACAAGAATTCTACTAATACAAGGTTAGCATCAGTGTGAGAAGAAAGTAAAAGGTTGTTATGGTAATCTTTCTAAGGTCTTTCCATACTGCTGGACCACCAGGTTTAATGAAATCAATACTGTTTGGTTTTGAATGTTGGTTTGGGGTTTTTTAATATAAGATATTAAAAAAAAAAAAAGTAAATTTTTTACCATGGAGCCATTCTTAATAATTCTAAGTGTTCATTCATGTAATTATTTAATGCGAGGACTCAAACTGTAATTCGACTAAAGCAGAGGATTTGAGAAATATAGGTGTGACAGCAGATTGTGTGGGCTTGAAAATTATTTAATGTTGGGCAAAATTTAAAAATATTTGGAACTATGCTATAAAGGTAGATTAAAACCAAACAACAGTTGTTTCTATTGTTGCTGTGCAAGCTAAACCACAACCATCTGATGAACACAGCCTTGATTCTACATTGTTAGATGTATATGTGGTTTCTGTGTCTGCACCCATGCTTTCTTTGTCCCATCAATGGAAAGGAAAATGCTCCTCAACATATTCTATAAGCACTTGTAAAATAATCAGTCATAATGCTATTTTATGATCATTCATTGCAGCAGACCAGCTTTGCCTGTTGAAATAATCCTTTTAGAAAACAGGATTCAACTCCTCAAAAGGACTAAATATTTTAATCTTGTTCTGTTAATAAACATGACCCTATTGCTTCACCTAAATTGCCCTAGTTCTGTGTTAATTATTTTTTAATCCAAGGTGCATAGTGGGAAGTATGCATTGTTCTTTTCTTGTATACTAAGACAAATGCTGCATGATGAGATAAATGGAATGTTCATTATTACACTCTTGATGAAATAATGCTTGTGACTAATACTTAGTTGTAGAAACTACTGATGTAGAATGGAGTAAAAGGTACCCACAATTAAATAAAATAACATTTCCCAAAACATTTTTCACTTCCAGGCTTCTTGGAGAAACCCAACAATTCACAGGTAAGTATTTGTTCATGTCAGACTGACTACTTACTCTGCTCATTAAATAGTTTAAAGTTACTTTGAATTTGGTGTTTTATCATTGAATTGTCTTTTGTAGATGAAGACTCCCATATCTACTTTGGAAATGAATGAAACTTCTCCTAAAAACAGGCAGCAGAAATCAGGTAATATTTGCCTCAAGTGGTTCTGGGTTCAGCTTCATAATATTTTAGGAGTATTTAATATGGCATCCTTTCTATGTTTTGCAGCTTTGTTGCAGGAATTTAATCTAGAAGATGTGGAGGATATTGAAGGTATTCGTAGCAGTCTCTTTGTAATGTTCTTTCATGGACAGATACATTGTAATTGCAGATATTTTCCTAATTTTAAATTAATGGTTCTAGCAAGGTGTTCTGGAAGCAGGACTACTGAAATACGCACCTGTACATGTTTGCTCCTTCCTGTAGTATGCCTTTCCATGATGTAGGCTTCCTCCAGCATATATGTTGTCATCTCCCCTTTTCAGGCAGTCCTGAAGATGGAAGAGCATTGTTGCCTTGTATCTTTCCTGCCTCTTCCCATTGTTCTGTGCCCATTATACAGAAATTTCAAGATTGATTAAACACTATGTGAAATAAATCTTATGGGCTCCAAAGACCCTAAAATCTTATTTGAAGACTGTGACTTCAAACTCAGCATAGCTGCTGTTGAAAACTTCACTGATAGGCAAGACTAAATAGGAGTTTGGGTTGCTTTTGATTACAGCAGTCTTGGTAGTGATAACTCAGGACACTCTCTACAGTAATTTCTGTGGTGGTACCTACCAGTGTTTCTCGACCACCAGCACATCTGTCTGGTTTTACTGCTGGTTGTAGCCTTCATCTGCAGCAGCAAACAGCGTGGTATTGGGATATCTGTAAGCATGAGTAAAGTCTAAAACTTCTCTGTAATGTTGAAAATCAAGGAAAAGGGGAAAAATGCCTGTGGTCCTTATAGAAAGTTATCCTATTAGAGAATCACTAATTATTGCTGTTACTATTGCCTTTAGTATTTATCAGACTATCTGAAGTGCATCAGAGTTATCAAGAGATCATCATAACAGCCACGTGAAAAAAGTGATGACTTTTTTCACACACAACACTAATGACTGTTGTGTGTTGTGGAATGCCTTGTGCTGAAATACCCAACAATCAAATCTACAAAAAATCTGGAAATCATACCCAGCAGTGAGGTGGGAGGAAAAGGTTGTTACTTCACAATTCGTTACCTGGAGTTAGAATTGATTTATATGACTGACTGAGGAGCTCAGACTCCCAGTTCAGACATAAAGTTGTAACTCTGAGCTTGTATCAAATGTTAAGAGCCCTTCAAGAATAGAAGACTTGCAAAAGTACTGACCTAAAGCAGAAAATGCCAAGAAGTGAGGTTGGCCCTGTGACTCATTAATACTGTGCCCCTTTGTATTTTTATGGTGGTATCTATTTTTCTCCATCTTGCTCAGTTTTCTTGTAGGAAGGATGGTGTGTCCCTCTTCAGCAGTGAAACTTTGTGTGTAGAAAGGCTATTGCGTAGAATCCATGGCATTATAGAGCAAGACAGGAGATGCAGAGTGATTAAGGTGTAAGGCCTCCACCTCTTGTTTTTAGATTCCACACTTGAGTTGCTAAGACTTGTTTCTTTCTGAATACTTGTCACTTGAAAGTGTACAATGTGCCTTCCACAAGAACAATGACAGGGAGTTGCTGCTTCTAGATGGTGTCTGGGATTATCCGGAGTCCAGTTCTCTGGTGTCACAGAGATTCAGGGTAGGCTGCCAGACTGAGTGACTGTGTCTGAGAAGTTTGTGAGCTGCCCGTATTATATAGAAATTCTGAGAGAGGGAAGAGTGGAATCCAGTTTTCAACACTGTGAGCGAAATGTTCCGATCATGGATTGTTTCTCAACGTTACACAAGTCTGTCTTTCAGTTCCCATCCATGTCTTTTGCAACAGGAGAGCCAGCAGTTTCAAATACTCAGTCCAGATCCATGTCTAGAGATGGATTTGTTTCATGCATAGAGTAAAGCTGGGGCCTTAAAAGATTTCAAAGCTGTGGTTTTCTTCATGATTTTTTGTGCACTGTGCGTAGGGAAATGACAGTTGCTGCAGCCATGTAACTAGTTACTGCCTGGCACAGAGCATTTCAAAGACAGGTCGAGATAATGCACCTTTAAGGACTGATTTATTTGTGACCATTTACAATGATTTTCAGCAAATTTCCTGTAAATGCCCTGGAAGAAAGCAGCATACACCAGATGCATCTTAAATCTGTTTTATGGTAATTTTTCTCTCTAAGAGATCACAAATTAGAGGGGATGTGTTATTTTGTGTTAAGATTTTTCTCACAAATATGACTCAAGATGCACTCTAAATGTAAATAAGTAGTACTAGGTCATTCTGGTTATCAAAATACATGTTTTCACACTGTAGGTGAGTGCTCTGGATCTACTTTTCATACGTCATCAGCAGCTGAAAAAGATGATGTTAAGGATGCCATTGAAAACTATGGAGTGTGGGTATGTAACACCAAATATTTTGAATTAAGAGTGAATCAGTAAATTGCATTATACACGATAAAGCAAAGAATTATATATTACACACATATAAAGTAAAGTAAACTTACCAGTCAGTGAATAATTCTGGAGAGTCCTGTAGATAGAGATTGTATTACAGCCTGAAGTAAAATGGGATGCAATCTTCTTATGGTGGGAAAAATCCTTATTATTATGTTGGTTACTTGCTGTTTCACTAATTTGTTTCCAGCTGGTTTGCTTAAATTTTGTTCAGTGTTTTTCCTTTTGCATGGTGCTGAGAAACAATGCAGTCAAATTCATTTTTTTCCCCATGCAAAATGCACGTTCAAGTAAAGAAGGAAATTGTAAAGAAGGAAATTAGTCAGTAGTACGCTGATCTGTTTGATTAAGCATGCCTGGTCTTCCACTTTGTAGGAGAAGAAGAAACAAAGAAAAATACTAAATTTTGTGACCTTCTCAGTACTTTCCCTGCCTCTGCAAAATACGCTCTTGTCTGACCATGTTAGTAAGTGTTGGAAAAGGTTTTTTTCAGAGGGCATTCTAGAGGGGAATGAGGCAGACATCCTGTTTGTGTTGGGCCTACAAAAGGAGAGGGAGAGGGCTGGATAGAGGGGTCTGGAGTCTTCTGTAGCACCTCAAGGGACAGTGGAGCAAATTGCTTCTACTCCCCCCAGGTATGATAAAAGAGGAAGATCCTTAATATTAACGGGCAGAGCATATTCATTAACACTGCATTAGCTTAGTTGGCAGGGGATTGTAAAATGCCAGACAGTAAAGAATAATGGAGGAAGGAGGGTGAGAAAACATTGGCAATCCCGAAGAAAAATGGTATTAAAGCAATAAAACATGAAAAAATATTTTGCTTTCTAACAAAGGCGACCAGTTAAAAAAAGCAGTCAGGCTTAAAGGTAAAAGCAACCTTACTGTCTAGACAACTCCAATCCTTGAAAAACTGTTGTCACTAGTAAGTCCTTCAATTTTAAGAAAAAAGTGAGTCAGTGAACCTTTAATTTAGTATCCCTTGATTTGTATTATAAAAATTGCTTTCAAAATATCTCGATGCTGTTATTTCTGTTATATGATAGTATGAGTTTGCAACACAAATTACGTAGATTAACTGTAACTTCCATTTTCTTGGTAATCTTTTTGTCTGTACCTGTTTACTTAAGGATAAATATATTTTAAAAACTACCAACTTCATAGAACAAACAGCACATGAAAATCAGACTGACAAAGCAGAAATTTCACATCAGGAAGCCCTAACAGAAAAAGAGGAATTGCACAGTGCTGACAAGCAGTTAAGTCTACAACCTTGGGAAGAAAGATATGAAAGAATGTGGGTTGAAAATGAGAAAAGGGAGTTGAAAACAAATTTTAAAAACATTACAGCAGAGCTGAAGCAGTTGTTTGGTGAAAATGAAGCTGAGAAAACTGCTTCCCTTATGGAAGAAATACCAGAAGATGCTTTTGGTGAAGAATTGAGGAGTTCTCACATTATTTCATCTCCTGTGACAGAATCAAGTAATAAGTTAGAAAGCAAAGGTGAATTTGGAGATACTAAACTTACGCTAGGTGGAAAAGCACCCAAAATGGAAATTGTATTTCCAAGTCTTGGTGTTCTTTCTGATCAAAATAGCTTAAAGACAAATGTAGAAGATACCTGGAATACAGATGAAGAAGATGGCATTAGCAATATAGATAACAGGAAGATTTTTCTAGTAAAAGGAGAGAAAAAGAAAATGCCTACTATGGAAACAGAAGAGAATGATCATGGAAGTAGTAAAAATGCAGAGGAAGGTCCTGCTTACTCCCTGAGACATTTGGGTGACATTTCTAATATTCTTCCTGAATTAAAACCTGTTTCTACAAGTGATAAAAATGTGTGTTCTTTAACAGAAAGGAAACTTAAAAAATACTCTGGATTTAATGATGATATTCCCAGGGCCTGCTTTATCAACAGTAATACAGGACAAACAGAAATTGAAAGTCTTTTCACTAATGCTCAGGAATTGTGTGGCATGCCTGAAAGGAGTATTGATGAAGAACTAAAACAAGATATGGAGAGATTTAAGAGTAAGGTAGGAATACTGCAAACAGTATTCCTGGCTTTGGAAAAAGAGAAGGTACAGCTGCAAAAAGAGGTAGTTCACCTGCTACTCCTTATTCTGTAGTCTTTTTCCACATCAATGGTCCTGTTCACTTCAGCTATTAATCATTAAATGAAGATGCTTTTTTGCAAATTGGTGGTTGTTTTAATGAAAATACAATACTTACAAATAAAGAGAGGAATGGAGAGTTGCCCTGTTTTCAGAAAACACAGAATGCACTATTGTTCCAGTTTAACAGCATGTGGCACTCAGTTCCAGTGTAAGAAGTTACCACTTCCTTGACATAAAAAGAAGTGCACATAATTAAATCAGTTCTGATTCTGAAACAAAGAATGAAAATAGCTTCTGAACAGGGTCTTGACTGAGCTTTTCATTTGCTGTGATTTCTGCATGGTGTGTCTTCATTGCTCTTCACTAAAATTCGTGTTTGCTGTGAGTGAAAATGTTTCTACTTGTGGGTTTGGAATCTTCTTCCCTGCCACCCTGCCCACTCTCCATGAAGGAAGCAGTAATCAAGCACACTTCCATTTGATTTTTTTTTTCTTTCTGTTTTTACAACTAACATCATGCAGTCCTTTGCTTTAATCCATTAATAATGCTTTTACATTTTTGTTTTTCATGTTTTAAGATACGCTGTTGTTTTCTTTCTAGGGACTATGTTTCTGTTAAATCATAAAATCATGAGTGAACTTGATGTACTTTCAATGACAATATGCTTTGTAGTGTAATTTTTTCTGAACATACTTGTCTGTATTTTATTTCATTTTACACTTTTTCAGAGGTAAACCCTGAATTAATCAATCTTGGATATTGTGTTTCTGTTTCAAGGAAATACTGGTTAATACATGAAACTTAACTTTCTTTTGTAGGTTGAGAAGGAAAAAAGCAAAGAAAGATGTTTCAAAATGCAGACAGTAGTGAAACAGGAAAATGTTGATAAATTAAATACACCACCTGGCAACGTTACTAATGAGCAAATGAAAGAAAAGCCTGCTCTACAGAAGAATGACAGTTTGAAAATGGAGGATGAGTACACTACAGAGGAAAAAGTCAACAAGAATTTTTCACCTGAGGAGAGGTCAGAAATTATTAAAATGCCAAAGTATAAACAAAAGACATGACCTCTAATTCTTATTTGTAACATTACTTTTTAGGTTTCTAAAAAGGTTTCTTTTAGTCTTTCTAATATTGTACTACTTGAAGCAGTTTCCTTAGTACTGAAAGCCATACTGAGTAGTCGACTGCTTCACAAACATTTTTAAAAAATCACATTTTTCTTAGGAAGAGATACTACCAATTGAATCTCAAAAGTTTGAAGGAGGCATTGATATTTTTATGTAATCCTAAGCAGGAGTGTTTTTCTGTCTGTCTTTCAGAGGAATCTCTGCTCTTAATACTTCCTCTAATGTGGGCACAGGACACTACCTGAATCTAGTTCAGGTTCCACATTCCCCCCTCATTCTTAGAGCAAGGTTTTTAAAATACTGTTAAATACTCCACAGTTTTTGGAGTTAAGTCTGTGTTTTATCAGAGGTATTTTTTATCTTAGTTCTTTCTGGAAATCTTAAGTATGTCCATTTCGAAGAAATATTTTCTCTGAAGTTACTCAATTGATGACTTTTTTTTTTGTCTCTGTTTAATGTAGTGAATTTGCCCTGAATCCCAAAGTTGCAAAGAAAAATAAAGGACAAACTTCAAAGCAGAAGGCTAATCAGCAGATGAGCTCTTCCAGTGCGAATCATTTTCAAGTCCTGGATGATAGCACTTTCGGTGAAACATTTCAAGAGGAAGAAAGGTAGTGAATATAAGGAATGTTATTAATAAAACTTACTTAGTGATAAAAATTGATGTAAAGGTAACAATAAGTTTTTTGTATACCTGATGTACACAGTGGTTTTTGTTCCTCATGTGACAACATGAGCTGATGCCTTTTGTGTTCCAAAACACTTATTTTTTGCTTAACATGCTTTGAACATCTTTGCCAAGTTAATTATAAGGATAATGTGCACAAGTGCTGAAAAATTACCTGAAGGTCAGTGAACATATATTTTATGTTTTTAAAAAGGGAGAGGAGAGACTTACACAAGAACAAAGTTGCTGTTTTATCACAGGCGTCTTAGGGGTTTGGAGTTTTTTCTTTTCTTCTTTTTTTTTTTTTTAGCTGTACGTCCTCCTGACTTCTTGCCTACCTAAAACCTAACTGTGTAGGGGGCAGAATGAGGAACAGAAGTTATTGACAGGGTACAAGCACTGTTCAGCAAGAGCTAAAACACTGGTGTGTTGTCAACACTGTTTTGGTCAAAAATCTAAAAGATGCACCATTGTGTGGGATGCATCCCAGTCAGCCTAAGTACACTAGCGAATCCAAAATTATGGTTCTTTGACCTGTGAGTGAGAGTCTCAAAACTGCAGAGAGCTAATCCTCTGGTAATGAGCAGGGAATTCATGGAACTACGTATCTGTGTATCTCTATGTCTGTAGCCCTATGATTCCTATCACTTTGAATGAACAGTTATTTCAACTATTTGCTGAATATCTTGTGAAAAAAACAGTCTTCCAATAACGGTGATAGACAAATTTTTTTCCAGTATTTGTGTACATCTAAAAAAATTCTTACATTAAATTTTATTTTAATTCCCTTCTGAAATTAGGTTTTCAGAACAAAAATTTAGATATTGTTTAGATATTGTTCATAATGCAAGATAAACGTTCCAGAACTGAAATATATTTCTGTTTTCCAGACCTGCAGCAAAAACAAGGAGTGAAAAGAACAAGGTACTGTAAAATTAGTTTCTTGATAAATAGTTTCATCAGCTTTTAATCGCGTAGGTGGGATCAATCAGATATGGACTGTGAATGAGAAAATGACTCGTTCATGCATTTGTAATATTACATAGTTGTATACAGAAAATACTGTATTGTTTGTAGGTTGGCATGCAAATGGATGTAACTGATGACCTTGATTTAACTCACTCATCTGACACAACTTCAGAGGATGTTGAATTACCAACCTCCACCTACAAAGAGGCTATGTTGCTCTTAGAACAGCTTACTGTGGATCATACAGGTATGTTCTAAAGACACTTTTTCCTCAGATGTTACAAGTTTCTCTTTTAAAACATGGTTTCTTTGTATGCACTCCTAGGTATCTTAGTTTATTTATATTTAAGTTAACACCTTTCCTCCACCCCCTTCTTCACTGACCTGGCTGTATACAGAGCTGTTTCTCACATTTGTTTCCTCTTCCTTTGCCTGTGTAGTGCTTTTGCCTTCTCCTAAATATATTTTCTGAGGTGTCACCAGCACGGCTGAGAGGCTCAGCTGTGCTCTGCAGTGGGTCCATTGTCTCTGTCTGGCATGGGGCAACCCCTGGCCTCTTCTCACTCCCACTACCTGCAGTCTTCCCATTGCCAGAATTTTATCATCTGCGCCAAATCAAGTAATTTACACATCAGAAAGTATTTGTATATATGTGCAGCTTTGTCTTTTCTATCTCAAAATAGATTCTGCTATTTTACTGAAAATTCAAAACATACTTCTTAAATATGAACAAATAATAGAGCATGAGAAAAATCGGTATGTAGCAGTCTGGAGAGAAGTAAGAAAATTACAAAGTGAAAAGGAGGAGTCAAAATTAATAGCAGAGGAGACTCAAGATTTGAAATCCATATTGGCTCATCAAGAAGTGGAATGGAAAAGTGATATTCAAAGCCTTAAGTATGTAACCTTGTGTTCTGATAATGTGTTATTTTGTCAGTGTCAATGTGCCAGAAGGTGCTGATGAAACATGTGATGTGATGAAACATGTGATGGATGAGAAGCTTCTAGTCTTTTGAGTTAGTGTATTTTGAATTCCATGGGCAAGTTATACTATAAAGGAAGGACATAATGTTGGGGGAAAAAAACCACTCCTGGATATTAGTGCTATCTAAAATCGTTTGGATGTTGTTTTCACTTATTTTAATAGCAAGAGAACAGAACAAGAGAGTTTGTATAGGAAAATGAGATTTGCAAGAGAGGGGATTTATATGAGATGTGTATGTTTTTGTGTTTGCAGTTTCTGTTGCTGTATAATATTGGGAATGCGAGTAACTCCACAGAGTGCAGCTCAGAAGTGTTTAGAGAAGCATAGAGTGTTTGTTTGTTCGCATGTTTGCTGTTTTGAAAAGTCAAATTCAGGATTGCCCCATTCTCTATAATCCTGAACTAGATTAGATGATGTGAGGTTTTTAACCATTGTTTACATCACTTCAGACAGGAATAGCTATTACACACCCTAGGAATTTCAGCAAGAGCGAATGCAAAGCCTAGCTGTTGGGAGGGAAGATCCCCTTGTGGCGATGTCCTGGGGATGGCCTGGCCTGGGATCTTGCTGAGAAGACCTGGATGGTCTTGCAGGGAGCAAGGTGAATGTGAGCCAGTATGAGCTGGCGGCTGAGAAGGCCAATGGCAGCAGATCAGGATATCAAAGGGAGTGAATGTCTGCCCCTACTCAGCACTTGCTGACCTGCCTCTAGAGCATTGTGTCCAGTTTTTAGCCTTCTAGAAAAAGAGGGATCTTAACTGATATGTGTGAGTTCAGCAGAGAGCTACTAAGCTGGTCAGGCAGTGAGAACACCAGCCCTGTGAGGAGCTGAGGGAGCTGAGCTTTGATCTGTGCCTCCTGCTATGTGGAAGAGGATTATGAGGAAGACAAAGCCAGTCCCAGCTTTGTCTGAATTGGACTCTAGCAGCTTGTCATGGTTTAAGCCCAGCTGGCAACTACACCCCACACAGCTGCTCACTCACTTCCCCACCAGTGCAATGGGGAGAAGAGAATCAGAAGGGTAAAACTGAGAAAGCTCATGGATTGAGATAAAGACAGTGTAATAGGGAAAGCAAAAGCTGTGCACACAAGCAAAGCAAAACAAGGAATCCATTCCCCACTACCCACTGGCTGGCAGGTATTCATCCATCCCCAGGACAGCCGGGCTCCATGACATGTAAATGTCTACTCAGGAAGACAAATGCCATCATTCTGAACATACTCCCATTCCTCCTTATTCTGCCCACTCTATATACTGAGCATGATGTCATATGGTCTGGAATGTCCCTTGTGTCAATCTTGGGGTCACCTGTCCCTGCTGTCTCCCCTCCCAACCTCCTGTGCACCCATGGCCCCCTCGCTGGTAGGGTGGTAGGAGAAGCAGAAAATGCCTTGTTGCTTTGCAAGTGTTGCTCAGCAATAACAAAACCATCTATATTATCAATTGTTTTAAGCACAAATTCAAAACACAGCCCCATGTGAAGAAAATCAACTTTACCTCAGCCACCATTTTTGAAAATTCTCAAGTATCTATCAATTGTGAATAATTAATATTTTCATTCTTAATAAATTCTGAAAGCAATGTTAGCTTTACACTTACAGAAGCTGGGGTTTTTTGTGAAATTACCCTAAAACTTTTATGTAAAGCTTTTTTCCTGGCAGTATAACCTGTTGAAATACAAATACTACTGTCAATTTTTTGAACAATTTATTAGTGGCTACTGATACTTATTTTTGCAGAATTTCTGAAGCAGATTTTCAATTGCCAGATCTGTCCTTATGTGAATACTATTTTTTTTTCTTTGTTGACTGTTGCAAGGATATGAGAAAAAAAATCTCAAAATAATTGTGAAACACAAAACTGCTTTTTTGTTTGGGTACTGTGGGCACACCATGGACAATTTATTACCATGTTGGTGCTTATTGCTGCTTGTTTCAGTTAGTAAAGAAGTTGATATTCCCTAAGGGTTTTTCCATAGACAGTCTTCAAAATCAAATTGCTATTGTTTGTTCCAGATATAGATCCTTAGAGGTTTAAAACTATTTTTAATCACATTAAATTTAAACTCTCTGCATTTCTAAATATATCTTTGAAAATCTGCCTCATTCATGAGTAAATAGAAACAGTGTGCTTTTCCTGTGGTCAGCAGTTGTTTCAGACTTACAAAGGGGTTGTTAAAAAATTGGTGGTTCTGTCAGAAAGAGAAGTGATGTTCTGCTTCATCAGCATTACTTGCAATCACTGAATCCATAATAAGCAGGCAGTGCTCATCATATTAAGAAAATGTATATTAATCATAGTCAAAAGTTTATGTTGCTTTAATTGATGAGACAAACTCCTTTTGATGGAAGTGTTTGTAATATGAATATAACTTCTTTAAATATAACAGAAATGTGCATAATACTATATATTTACCTATATAAACTTGCTTACAAGTGATAAAACACTCAGTGGTTTATTCCTATTTCTTGTAAAACTGATACCATAGATAATGGAATGAAGTTAGAATGCTTAAAAAAGTTAAAAATTGTAGTAAAAATATAAAATCTGAAAGTACTTAGCATTTTTAGGGTTTGAGTTGCTTCTGCAAGTTCATAATTTGGAATATCTAATTTTTATATCAGTGCTTTAGTTTCTCAACTGTTATGTTAAACCCCAGATTTACTTTGAAACAAGAAGAAGAAAAGAGGCTCAGAGTAGAAGCACTATATGAGAAAACAAGAGAAAAACTCAGAAGGCAAGAAGAGCAATATTGTAAAGAGAGGGAGGAGAAACAGCAACTTGAGTTACAATCAAGGAATGTAGAAATGGAGTTAGTAACACTGAGAAAGCTCTTCAAACAGGTATATTAAATAATGACTTAAACACTTGTCTTCTTATTTTTTGCTTCTTTTTAATTGGTGTTGTATTCCAGTATGCCTAAAGAAGAGGTACTTTGTTCATGGAAGAAGCATTGAGTAACTATTGCCAGATTTTGAGAACAGTTGGTTTCCAAGTAGTCTGTTCTTTTTCTTTTTCATTTGTATTTCAAAGCCTGACTTCGAGTTATTTTCTAAATTACTACAAAGCATTCGGTATTTCTTCTGTATTTTTCAGAAGAAAATTAAAATTTATAGATGCATTATCATAACTGTGGAAAGCAAAAACGTTTACAAGAATAAAAGAAGAATTTATTGCTAGCTGTGATTTTTCTCAAGGGAAGATATTGCTAGCTTTGATTTTTCTCAAGGTGCAAGTAGTTTAATTGTATTATTGTAGGTTGAAGACGAGCGTGATGAAACGCTGAGACAGCTGTCTCAGGAAAAGAGTGCCAGAGCCCTGCAAGAAGGCATTTTGAGCAACCACCTTTGGAGACAAAAGGAACTAGAAGAAGAGACAAGAAGAACTGTAGGAAAAAGTTCGGATGTAAGCAGATTTTTTTTTTCTAATTAATTAAATTTCACCATGTTAGTTCTTAAGTCATAATAAAATTTATATATTTTTTCTGCTTCTTGATGGATTATTTACAGTTTACCAGTATAATTTTACTGTGCAAATACCTCTTCTGTTTTCCCTTATGTCTTTAAAAGTTCTGGAAAGCAGCATCAGTGCTGTATGTACTTGAACTGCATGTACAAGTAGACACCTAAAAGAAAATACTACTTAAGCCATTTTTTAAACTGTCTTCTTTTCATTTCCTTGACATTTTATCATCACTTTTTAAGGTTTCTAGCAGTGAAACACCTAGCTACCTACATCCAGACTGACCAGGAAGGAAGCTGTTTGACACTCACTCTGTGTTCCCATTCCTTGGGTTTTTTAAAATTACTTACTCGCTTATCAAACATAGTTACTTTGAAGAATGAAGTTCTTTTCCACTTCCACGTATTTAAGTGTTATTAAGGAAGATCAGCAATTAATTGAACTCTTGGTGCTAGTTAGAATAGTGGAAGGAGAATAAGCACTCATAAACACTTTATTTAAACAAGAAGTCTTTAAAAGTATACTGAGTTTACTAAGAATGTGAAATACTTGGAAGAATTATTTGTTCTTGGCTGTGCTGCCCAGTAAATGTAAGGTGAATATGTTTACATGGAAAAAAATTTGTATAATGAAGAGGTACTGTACAAGACTCTTGCATTCCAGGGATGATTCATCTGTATAGCTAACTTTCAGTAATCTTAAAAAAAAGTGTTAAAAATACATTGAAAAAGGAAAATAACCTTTTTAGCCTTGGTAAACTAAGATTTTACCAGATTGGTAACACAGCTAAATTAACCTATAAGGAAATAGTTTAAAGGCATGCACATACAAGAAAGCACTGTCACTTAAAAACCTTTATACATGAGATAATTTAAATAATGATTTAGTTGTTGCTTTAAGGAAAAAGACATTGTATATTTGGCATGCTTATTTATGGATATGTTACACTTTTATTCTGTGCATGTGTTGTACACATATATTGGTTCATAGAGTAGCTTATGACTCATCTGAAATTTCACTCTCATCTTTGAAGTCATGTTGCAATGTTAGAAATGTTAAAATGTAATTTAATGCTGAAGTGGTTTTGTAGATTTATTTCTCACCTGGATATTAACTCATGTTTCCTGTCATTCAGGAATCCGACAGTGAGAAAGAAAAAGATCTGTTGTACAAAAATCAGTTACTGCAAGATGAGATTGCTATGCTAAGGCTAGAACTTGATCAAATAAGACTTAGGCACCAGGAGGAAGAAGGAAAATATTTAGAGGAAAATGAGACCTTGAAAGAAAAAAATGAAGATCTCAAAAAAGAACTGAAACTGAATGAGGAAACTTTAACACAAACAGTTTTTCAATACAATGGACAGCTGAACTTACTAAAGACAGAATCCGCAATGCTAACTTCCAAACTTGAGCAGACAAAAGAGAGCAAAGACAGACTAGAGACAGAAATCGAATCATTTCGTTCCCGCTTGAACTCTACTGTTCAAGAACTTGAACGTCACCAGTCATCAAAAAGTGACACCGAACGAACATTTCAGAGAGAACGTGATGAATGGCTTCGCTTGCAAGACAAGCTCCATCATGACCTCTCAGATGTGCGAGAAGCCAACAAGAGCTTGTCTCAGCAGCTGAGTAAAGCTGAAAGCAAAGCTAATAGTCTGGAAAATGAGCTTCACGAGTTGAAACAAATGCTCAGAGAAAAAACATTGCTCTTAGAAATGACACAAAAAGAATTAAGTCAAACCCAGTGTCAGGCAAAGGAATACGATCATGCTCGACAACTTGAGAAAGATCAAGTAAACAAACTTGTAATAAAGCAGGAATCCATGCAGGAGCGATTGGCCCAGCTCCAGAGTGAAAACCTTTTGCTCCGTCAGCAGCTGGAAGATCTGCAGAACAAGGGGATCATCAAAGAAAAAGTAGTGAATGATGTCCAGGATCGGTTTAATGATATTTTCAACAAACTCAGAGCTGATACTGAAAAGCAAGTTTACCTAGTGGAAGAGAGAAACAAGGAATTAAATGCCAAGTGTATTGATTTAAGAGAACAAGTCTTCAAATATGAGACTGACAAAATAGAGAGAGAGGTAAAATAGACTTAGAGCTACTTAAAGTTTTCCAGTTCTTGAGATTATTTTGTGTTTCTGAAGTGTACCAGGTATAAGCTATATGCATAGGACCATATAATGCTGGTTTGTTCTAGTTTGTTGTGTTTCTCTTGAAATTGTGGCAGGTTTTGGTAAATGGGATGTTTCTGCTCAGATCTGAGGAAAGAGCAGAAAAAAAGATATTCAAGATCAAGAAAGGTGGTTCTTCTCTTGAACTTTTTTCATCTCTTTTCCTTAGTCTATTTTTTATCCTATAGCATCAGTGTAGGTATTTGATGTTTTTTTTAAATATTGCTCAGTTGACACAAGTAAGAGTGATGTGAAAGGAAGAATATTCCAATACATGACAGCTGAGAAATGAAGATGCAGATTAGTGAACTGTGTTAGATGGACTTTTACTAAATTTCTACAGAGGAAAAGAATTGCTTCTCTGTAAGTTGCTATCAAAACTGAAGAGTATAATAGTGTCCAGGTGTTAATTTATGTATATTCTGGGGTCTCTGAGTGATCTGCCTGGACAATGCATCATTATCTGTGTTCCTAGGAGTAGGTAGGGTATTCTGTAACGGTAGAGTATTCTGGCCAATTTCAGGTAGAGCAAGTACTTAAAAATTGCCTTATCCATTTTGTTCAATCTCTCTTACTTTCTGGAAAATAAGAACTAATAAAAGTCAACATTTAGATAGGCTGGTGTAAGGTTTGTCTCCTTTAATGATTTGAATAGTGATTTAAAATTACATTTCCTTCTTCCTAACATGTCCAGAATCTTTGAGTGAGATAAATATGGGCATGTGTGAGATAACTACTTTATTCTTCATTTGTCAGTTACTGTAAGGTGTGTTTGTGGAGAGAACTCCAGCAATACTGTCAGTCATCTTAATTGGAATTGCTTTGTATTCTTAATACCAAAACAATAAGTTCCTTTTGAAAATACTACATCTGTATAACTGTATAAACTATCCTGATTTTAGTAAACCTAGTAAGTCAGTATAAAGGCAGTTGTTATTCTAAAACATTAAGACAGCTGTAAGAGGATGTGATTCAACATATACTTACTGTATATTTAAAAAGAGCTTTTAGATATAGGTATTCATTTAATTATATTTGTAAAATGCAGGAATAGAACAAAGAATGATGTAATACCAAGTCCTGCCTTTGGTCAACAAAGTAGTAGCTGCAGACTATGGCTCTTGCATCACAACAGATTTATTTGGATTATGTTGGAAAAATTCACATGATTGCAGTGTGTGCTTATGCATGGTTTCAAGAAGATGAACAATATTTGTATCTTTTTTATGTATTAGGAAATAGAAATCCTTATGAACAGCTGCTGAGAGTTTGGGAATGCTCAGCTGAGAAAAATGGAGAGGTGATTGTCTGTGCATATGCCTGCTGGTGACAGACAATTTCACTTGAGTTCAATCCAAAGACATGTCTAATTGTATAATCAAATAAATCAAAGTAAAGGCATTTTTCATGTCCTTACAACTTTACTCATGCTGATTTAATTGTTTCATTAGGGCATGATCAGACAGCTGCAGCAGGAGCTTGCTGATGCTCTTAAAAAGCAATCTATGTCAGAAGCTTCACTCGAAGTTACTACGCGCTACCGCAGTGACCTAGAGGAAGACAAAATGCGTTTGCAGAAGGAACTGGAAAAGGTTAAAATCAAGGTACGTAATGTCTGTAATTATATTAATAAATCTTAGGGTGGCCATTAAAAGTAAGATCGGATGTTGTCCTAAAACTCTAGGAAAAAAATCAACAGGATATATGTAATGATGTGTGAATCAATTGCATTGTTTCATAAACTCAGTGTCCATCTGTTTGACATGCAGACATGATCCCCTTACTTGGACAAAAGTTTTTATTTGCAAAGGTGCTTTGCACAATAAATTGGTGAGTCTATAGCTTGTTGCCTTTGGTTTAGCCAAACAAATCGTCTGATTTTTGAACAACTTCTCTTTTCTGAAGAAGTGCTGGACTGCTGTGTTTGGACATTTTTATGCTGTCCGGCTTTCCCTCATCCCCCACTCCCCCCACCCTGCCATGTCACCAGGTAACATGTCAAATTCTGAAAGCTTTTGTAACTTACTCTGCATTTTTTCCCCTTCTTTGGTCCTGCTATAATTTGCCATCCTTAAGCCATTTTCCTGAAAGGGAAGTATAAGCTATTTCTGAGTCTGGGACCACCTTTCACAGTGTTTTTCCAAGGACTGACGTATAGAGGCCTTGGAGTTTTAAAAGTAGAATGGTTTTAAATCTGATACTTACGACGGACTTTTGTAAAGTCATTACAGACGGATGAACTTCTTACTTCATGTTTTCATGGAGAAGCAAACAAGTGAATACGAAGAGCATCCTAAGTCACCAAAAGGTTCGAAGGGGTAGTGTCAATGCTTAGAACCATGCTCTAGGAAATCCATGGAGGGATAGGAGAGGCCGCTGTAGAAGATGAGGAAGTAACACAGCTTGTGTTCATTTGCTGATAGAAGCAAAGCTTTGAAAGTACTTGAAATGATTACCGTTTGGGCAGAGGGTATGCACAGATACATGCAGCACGTGAATCCTTGGGCAGCAGCTGAGTGCTCTGTATAAAAGCTCACCTGACGACTGTGGATTCTTACTGTGATTTTACAGTTGCGGGAGGGGGAAGAAAAGTATCTTCAGTCTGAGCATTGTGTTCGTGACTTGAAGAATGCCTTGGATGAAAAGGAAAGAGAGGCAACCGCTTCTGCCCAGAAACTGCAGGACCAGCTTTTGGCATCTTCTGATACTAGCACAACTATAAAACAACTGGAAGAACACGTGCAACAGTAAGAGAGCTGCACAATGGGGGGAAGTGTCTGTTGCTTGCAGGGATTGGGTGGAAACCACAGGATAGATAGATAGCCTTGTTGCATCACAGTGATTTATTGCAATTTTGAAGGATGTCCTTGGTTTTGATTATTTCATGCTATTCTTTTGGAATTAGTGCTCTGGCAGATTTTTTTAGTAAGATCTGTATTTCTTTTTAAGCCTTGAAATTGAAAACACCAGACTGGAAGCCACTGTCCAGCAACAAAGCAATAGGATTGAAGCCCTACAGAGAGACTTGCAAGCCTCAGCCTCAGTAAGCTGGTCATAAATTTCCCTTTTGGTGACTCCTGAGCCTAGTTACTTATTTCTGTGGGGAAATTGTAAGGTGAGGTTTTCCTGGAGAGCTAAGGGGAGCTCAGTTCCTGCATTTTTCTCAATAGAAGCTGCTCAGAAAGCAGCCTGTTCTACTTCCCAGCCATCTGGTTTTGAGAGTTTTCCTGTGCTATAGCAAGTCAAACTTAACACTCTGAAAGGTAAGGATTTGACAGATACACTAGTGTAACTGTTGTCTGCTGTAGACCCTTCACAACATCAGATGCTGCTTTGGGCACTGCAGTGTGTTTCATTTAAGGTATTCATCAAGTTAACTTGTGGATCGCCAGGGTAAATGGATGACAAGCCCTTTGTGCCAGAGACCTGGCTGACATCATCAGACTGAAACAAAAATTGTACTCCCCTGATCTTTCGCTGTTCAGAATTGCTTTTCCTTTAGCTATTTGCTGCGTGTCTGTTCTCATGAAACAGTGAATACCACAGGACTGCCTGTGGTATCTGCAAAACTCCGTGTGAGCCTTAGAATTTCCCACTGCCTCTACACAGTGGTTAATTTTTTTAGCTCAGATAAGGTGCTTACATCTGTGGCCTGAATTAAGAGACGTTTTTGTTGTTGTTTTTTGTATTGTAGCCAGTGAACTAGGGTTCTTGGTATGACTGTAATTGTCAATTATAGCTGAAGGTATTTTGAAAGTCACTACATGTGATAGCTGAACTTTGTGGTGTACTGATACTGTCAAAAGAAATAGTAAGGCCATCACAAATCCTTTTGCTTTGGTTAATAGGGCATGATTTTCAAGTGTACTGGGGATGAGAAAAGCTACTCCTGCCTGTCTGTTTTCGGTGAAGATTCTATGTATCCCATTTGTCTCTCCCTCCCTCCCTTCCTTCCTGCACCAAATAGCAGAGACGATGATTGCTAACAATTTTACAGTGGCATCAAACCAAGGCCATTTTGATAATTGCAGCTGGGTGTAAATTGTATAGGAATAAAGAGGTGAAGAGATTGTATGTAATACTTATTTTTGTCAGTGAGGTGTAACTTCAATCTAGAAAGTCACAGTGTGCCTTCTACCTTCTTGTAATGCTTCTATAGGTTCATAACCGCCTGGAAGACTTGATAATGAGCTTACAGACTGCACAGGCAGCTGCAGAGGACCACCACAAGCAGGTACATGATGGGCTTCTGTGAATGACTGTTACAGTCTTTGAATTTTTTGTGTGTAGGTAGTTGATGAAAAGATCATGTGGGCTGTATAAGCACACCGCTGCTAAATATCCATCTGGTTTTGGGGCAAGGCACACTCAAGGGGCAAGGCACACATTTAAGGGAAAAGGCTGTAAATCTCCTCATTTCCCTGCTGCTGTGTTTTGTATCTGTGTTGTGGTGTGCAGGATACTTGTGTCCATCAGTGTGATTCATCTGATGAATTGCATTCGCCATCCCACCTGCAGGGAGTGAGCAAGTGGCTGTGTAATGCTTAGCTGCCTACAAAGTTAAGCCGTAGCAGATGACTCATAGAGTAGACGTTGTGGACAGTGTAGAGGTCTGTAATTGAAAGCTGAGGGAGGAGACCAGACCTGAGAGATCCATATTATCTTGGCAGCTTTGTCAGAGCTTGTCTTGCGGCCATGTTAGTTTCTGTCTTAAGACCAGTGTTTTGCCTCTTTTGTAAGGACACTTGAGAAGGTCGTACACCCTAAGGATGTTTTTATCTAAGACTTTGTGCTAAGTGTTTTGTGACTTTCTGTAGTCAGTAGACATCTCTTGTTTTTTCCTTTTTTTGCTTTTGTAATTTTTTTTTCCTTAAAAAATGCCACTAAAAGCATCTAGTCAATTTCTAGCATTTATACTTGAACTGAATCAGCCAGTTTTATTCAACTCAAATGCATCTGTTAGGCAAATCTTTGTCCCTTTAGGTAGAACCATCAATACCATTGTCACTTACAAAGCATTTTCCTGCTCTCAGGAGATGTACTGATGTTATAGAAGCTATGAGGGTAGGTGATTTCCCGTGGTGGGCACTAGAAATTTTCACATTATAAAGTATGTCATGAACTCCGGAGAACCCTTGGAAGAAAGCTACAGCATGATTGTGTGTGTGTGTTTGTTATTCCCCAAAGCTGCAACCTCATCTCATCACCCCTATAGCATTCATTATTTTTATCATCTGCAATTTCTCTTCTTGGTTATGTTTCCCAAGCTGTGTTTTACATTCCACATTAACATTAACCACAGACCTTGGGTGGGGAGAGGAGAGCTTAACCCAGTTGCCATTTAAGTTACAGCTTTCCATTACAGTGTTTTCTTTATGGTCACCTTCGTTTCTTCTGACACTGTTGCTTTTACAGGTGCAAAAGCAGAATGTGCTGCCTCTGACATCAAAGGACTTGCTGAGCATGTGGGAAGAGCAATTTAAGTCAAGATCCAATCTCGAGGAGCGTGTTGCTCAGCTTGACAGGGAAAAGGCAGACCTCTTTGAACAGGTAAATCCAGAAAATTCTCCAGAGACTTAAGCCAGTGCCTGGGAGAACCACATTAACATTTTGGTCAAGTTCTTACCTAAAGAGCGTTCTTTTGTTATCCCTGCAATTAAGGCTCTGGATATGTTGTGATCTGTGCATCATCCAGGAAGCAAATAAAAGCTAGCTGGATATCTTATGTAAGTTCTGGAGTGGTTCTGTTGGAAAGAGTTCCCAGTATGGTTTGCATCAGTTGAGCACATCAAGCAGGGCTGCAGTTCCCCAGGTTTTTTCTTGGATTCTTTCTGGTCATCTTCTGATCCCTTGTTTTCTGGGCAGAGTGGAAGTATTTCATTTTTCCAGTGCAATGCATAGAGGAGCAGCAGCATGTTTTCAGGGTAGTGGATGCTTAAAAGCACTGCAGAAAAACATCCTGAAGGAATTCTGGGGAAATAAGCTAGTGGTTGGGAAACAAGAAATGACTGACAGTTTCAAACGGGCAGTCTTTCTCTCCTCTTCTCTAGAGCAGTAATGGAAGTACAAAGCAACAAGCACGTAAGTAAATAGCCACAAAGAAGAGGTGGAGGTAATGGCAGAAGGGAATAGGATATTGAAAAATTCCCAAAGGTCAAATTCCTCTGCCTGCTGGACAGTAAAGATCCTGTAAAAGCTTTAGATTGATCTGTATTCTCCTATGATAGCACACCTTCATAATCCATGCTATGAGTTGAGAACTCGTGAAAGTAGTCCAGCATCCTTTCCACCTTTGCTTCAGTGGAGGCATCTGTTTTTGTTCTTCAAAATTGGCCTGTTTGCTGGGAAGCCTAAACTAGAACTTGGCTAACAGATGGAGATGGACTGCAGCTTCTCTGTGGAGAATGCTAGAGACACATATTGCACCTAGCTATTGTTCTTATGTTTTGTTTGTGTCATGTATCTTTTCTGTTTTGAAAGTGTGAGAGTGAAAGAAAGAAAGTGAAGAAACTGGTAGAGTTGAAACGCCCAGTTGAACTCCGTCTGGATCAAGAAATGAGAAGAAACTTAGAATTGCAGAAAGACTTTAAGAGGTATGGCTTTTTGATATGATGAAGAGATAGCCCTGAATAGAAGTCCAGTTTTATTGAACTTTAATGTAAAAATAGGTATACATACTCCATGAGCAAATTGAAGTCTCATGTTAGTTCCTGCAAGGTATACATCTGTATGAGTCTATACTTACAGCTGCAAGAAGAATTGGCAGTCGAGGTTGCCCGGCAGTTCTCTTAGCAGGGGGAAGGAGGTCTTCTGTTCGTGTTTTCAGCTGAAATTTGGATGAACCAGGTGTTTTGTGGCACAGGCAAAGTGGTTTCTTTCCTCAACAATTCCCAGTACTATCAAGTATGTTAAAGATGAGGAAAGCCATGTCTTGCACTCTTTACTTGATAGCATATGGAGAAGATTGCTTATTCCTGTGTTTCATTGGTTTCCAAACTAATTTGCTATTCTAGGTTGAAGAGACTTCTCAGTAGAGCTACGAAGAAAATAAGGGTGTATGAGGAGAGAGAAATGGAGTCACAGCTTAATTTGCAGGGAGAAATGAAGAGCAGATACTCTGAAATGGTCAGTGAAGTTGATAGATTGAGAACAAAGGTGAGCTCTGCTTAGCTGGGGGTTTGGTTGGTTGGGGTGTTACTTCTTTTGAACCCTTTATGAAGCTTTCCCTGTATTTCTTGTCATGTTGATGATTTTCTTTGCTTGGCTGTATTTTGGATTTGATTTATCTTCTCAATGCTTTTTCTACTGTTGGAGTAGTAGATGACTAATACTTACATAGTTGTCATTTTGAATAAAGATGAAGTCCTTAAGCGCAAAGCAGCATCTGCAATGGCACAGGAAGGGCAGACTGTCCTGCAGAGGAAGGGCAAACCAAGAGTGGCAGCAAGGCTGGCAGGGTCCGTGACCTCACGGGCCAGGGAGCTGTCCCACAGGCGCTCATGAGGAAGAGCAGAACAGGTCCAGTGACAGTAGGCAGGATCAGCCCAGAGTGTAGATCCCTAGGCTGGGCCTTAGGGACGGGCTGTTCTGCTGTCCTACCAGGGTGTCACGTCCATGGGTGAGGGTCAGGCCTCAGCTCAGGCCTGGCTGCAGTGTGAGGCTGTGGCAGCATTACCTAGGTCTGACAGATGGATTCCTTCTCTGGAAGAGAGGGGAGGAACACCACTGTTGCTCACACAACAAGACAACTCTTGAGCCCTGTCTCAGGCGCAGCTTGAGGCAGAGGCTGTTGAGACTTTCCTTTTCTGAAGAGCGTTGTTGCTCTGCAGGGTACGATGAGGAGAGGTGACACAGGGAAAATGCTCTAACTTATTGCACACAGGTGGCTGTTTCAGCCCATCTTGGCATGGGGACCAATGGAAGTATTGTTGCCAGAGATGTTTTTGAGATTGCTGTGGCTGTTCAGTGGTAGCATGTAACCTTTATATATTTCTCTGCTCATTGTTCAGATTCGTTGTTACAGAAGCCATGTTTCAGAGTTATGCTCAGCTTTAGAAGGCATCATTATAGAATCAGTTACTGCCTTTGCAGTGACTCATTTTTAGTCCAAAAGCTAACAGCATTTTTGCAAGAAGAGCTGAGAAAGGATTCCTCAGATTCTTGTCCTATCACAAATTCTGTGAAGGCTGATCTTGTTGGAAGAGAACAGCCTGGTTACACTTAGTTTTTAATATTGAGTATGCAGATGGTAAATAAAGTTTTCATGGCCAACTCCTTTAGAGATTTTAACAAATCTACCTTTCAATCCCTCTGAGTTTCTTTGGTTTTTTATTCTTTTCATATGTACAGGTTGGTGAAGTTTCCCAGCAGCTGGACATGGAGTCTAAAAGAAGCATGCAGCTAGAAGCACAAAATCGAGATTTGCAAGAAGAGCTGTCCACCCTGCGTGGGAACTGTGAAAAACTGGAGAAGAGCAAATGCCAGCTGAAAGAAGAGGTGGCAAAACTCCAGCATCGACTGGAGACTAACATGGTGGATCACAGCCAAATGGAACAATACAAAAGGGAGGTGGAAGAAAGAGCTAACCAAGAAATAAGACAAAAACTACAAGAAGTCAATCTGTTTTTGCAAGTAAGTCATTGTAGACACTATTTAGACTTTTGTTGTGGGAATCACTTTTTAGTGTTTTGCTGTGGGTGCCCAATTCTGTGTGTTAGCACTGTACTTGTGTCTATGTTGAAGAGCAGTGGGAGAAGGGAATATGGGTGGGCAGGAGTGCTCTCACAGTGTCTAATGTGCAGGGAGGTCCCTGAATCAAAAGCTTGCCCAGCTTGTCCATTTTGCAGTGCCTGGGGGCTGTCTCTGTCCACTGCTCTGGTTCTTGCTGTTCGTGCTTGAAGGGATTTTGCACCTTCCAGCTGTCATGGCCAGACCTACAGGTCCAGCTCTGTCCTTACATGAGGCAGAGTGCTCAGAAAAGAAATGACTGAAGTTGCAGGTGTGGAGGTGGGGGGGAGATGAGGCATCCTGCTGATGTCTTTGAGGAATCCTGTTCTCTATGCCCTGTCTTGCAGAGATAGTGTAGGATTAGTAGCTTTCATTAGTAGCTTTGAATAGTAGCACTAATTTGGGCTTCTTCCTGAGTGAAAAGTATTATTTACCCTGGTGGTAGCTCCAGGGTTCTGCCTTGATTGCCGATGGTAGTGAGGAGGCACAGCCACCTCTCTGAGCCAA
The DNA here is from genome assembly GCA_024500445.1 of Entomyzon cyanotis. Classification (NCBI taxonomy): domain Eukaryota; kingdom Metazoa; phylum Chordata; class Aves; order Passeriformes; family Meliphagidae; genus Entomyzon; species Entomyzon cyanotis. The sequence goes on along the minus strand of JAKEPQ010001018.1, from coordinate 34,593,666 downwards.
GCTGGGCCCATGAAACTGGGTCCATGCAATTGACAGGTGGGCAGAGGTCTCTTTTCCCTTGTGGTGGTTGAAGGTGCACTGTCTCCTTCAGGCACAGGCAGCCTCCCAGGACAGACTAGAACAAATCAGAAGCAGTCATCATGCTTCACTGACAAACCAGCTAAAAGAGAGAATTAGAGATCTGGAATGTGAATTGGACAAGATAAAAAACAGCCAACAAGAAACTGCTTTTCCAAAAGAATGTGCACAGGCAGAAATGGAAAAGTACAAGGAGCTGTATCTGGAGGAAGTGAAAACTAGACGATGCCTAGCAAAGAAACTGGAAAGGTAAATCCATGCTTTATTTTGACTGCTTATCGGGGACTCCTTTTTCCTCTTGCACTTTCCTTCTTAATGCTGGCCAGGTGCAGAAGAGGAATTACGTGCCAACGCCTGTGACAGCGTGTTTGTGGGGAAAATACCTTAAGAGCCTTGCCCTTCAGCAGGCCTTCATTTCTCTTCAGTGTTCCAGCAGGAACACCACTGATCACGGCATTAACAGCATACTTTTCAAGTTGATGTTGTTTTAACTGGCAGCTTTTTTTTGCTGGTCTCTATAATCTCCTCATCCTGCGTGTGACACAAAAGATGAATTTCATGTCTGTTACTCCTTGAGTACGAATGTTCTCCCCTCAGAGAACAGAATTGGATTTTGTGAAGGACAAATAGAAATGATCTTTTTTGGCTTCTGTTTAAGCAGTGGCTCTGAGTTTCCTTGGGAAGGGTTGGTTAGCTCTGAGTACTTACGGAGGTGATGTACCTTCCAGAAGAAGCTATGTAAATACACAGCTTTCACAGAGTGCTTTATGCCCTCATGCTGAGCACTCCTAAGCGTTGGTAACACTTGCTGCTCCTTGCACCTAGTGTGACTTCTTAGCTCAGGTCAAATGATGTGCTATTTTTGGACGCCCTTAATCTCAGAAGTCCAATAGTAGCCAAGGAGCTGGAGGGTAGCTCTGGGGAAGTGTTACTACCAAAGATAACTGTTTGTATGCTTCCAAATGTTTCAGAGCTAATGAGAGACTTGAAGAAGCCAATGCTAAACTCCTGCGGGAACGCCATAAAAGCAAATCTTTAATAACAAGCAGCATTGTCAGCGGAGGTCTGGCTGCAACTCCAGTTCTCTATTCTTCTGCACTGGGACATCTTGGCAACAATGTGGGACTGAATAGAAGTCTCAGTCTAGGAGGAAGCTTCCTAAACCCAACCGAGGGCACATTATCCTCAAGAAACAGGGTTGCAGCCTTTGTGGCCAAGGTAAGCATTTTGAAATATTTTTCTCAATTACTGCAGAAGAGTAGGCATATGCAAGGTTATCCTTTTCAGCCTGAAGTTAGAATCCATTTATTGCTGCGTGCCATATTGTCTAGTAGGCCAAAGCAACTGCTAATTCTTCAAACAGTGCAGAGCTATACGTTGTGAGGCTGAAGAATTTGGGTCATCAGAGGTGTAAAAATTTTCAAGAGGGTCAAAGGCCAAAAAATATTTAAGTCAATTCAAGGAACTGTGTAATGACACTCTTTTACAAAAGAAACTGTGGCAATGGCATAGGAAGTTCCCAGCTAAGCTCAACATGAAATTCCAAGGTATGTTTTGGCCAACCTGTTTAAAATGGCTAACATCGTGCTGAGTGACAAATATAATCAGACATCTCTGAGACACCTTTTTGTTCCTCCTTGATCTTCACTCCAGCAGTTTCTTCATGGAACTTGTTTTAGTATGTTAATACCAACAAAAGGATGCTTCAAAAATAGGATGATATGAATGGGATGGCATAACTTTGCTCTCTGTACTTCAATGTGGCACACATTCTACGCATAGGAGATATTTGTTGTTTTAGTTCCTGCCACGTGTTATGTCATGAAACAGTAAAAACAGAGGGAAAGAAAGGACAGAGAGATGGGAGCAAGATGTTAAGAAAAACGCAAAAGAGGAAAACATTCCTCTTCTAGGCAAAAAAGCTGCCCTAGGTTAAAAGGAGAGGTTTAACAATTGTGCCTTTTTTGGAGAAGAATGAGGAAAACAGACAGTGAAGGGAAAAACAGTGGGAGTACTCAGTGCTTCTGAAAACTGAATTACAGCAACAGTTTTCAGGTAGTGCTTTCCATTTTCATTTTCAAGAAGACACTGGAACTCTCTGGGAATCTCAAAGTTTTGTAAATATCAAGATAGACACCTTCATGGGTTTACTGCCTTCCCTTAGGTATATTACAGAAATTAAATATTTCTCCAGGCTATTTCATGGCTTATTGTTTTATACAGCTGTTAATAAATACAGATGTATAGTTCAAACTGCTTCATAGCCCTCTTGAATTATTTGTGAAAACTGCTTCCAAATCCAATTGTGAAAAACATGTGAGCTGATTCCAAGACAAGTTTGCATTAGATCTGAGAATGGTGATACTGTTGCCACTCAGTGTCCTGATTTCAACAACACCCATAGAGTTTCTTTCCAGAGCATGTATTTGAGCATACTCTCAAGGAAGTTGTTGAACAATTACGTATGACATTTTCCCAGTCTTCAATTACTGATGTCCAGAGGGAATTTGCTTCTTGGTATTGGGGCTTTCTTCTGTACCAACATTTTTCCTTCCTAGTGCAGTTTTGTTGGTAGGACTTAGTCCCCTGAAGTTCTCTTTGCTTTTGATTACAGCCTACAGAGACATTTAGTTTTTTGTCATCAGAAGAGCTGAGGATAATTCACTCTCACTATACACAGTTCCTCTTCTTGTGATTCCCTTTGAACTCTTATATCGTATCAAAATCTGAAGTTTTCTTCCTTGAATAAGGGTGGGCCAAACAACTGCTAAATCCACACAAAACTTGCCCGTTTCTTACCATTTCAAGTAGGTTATCTTAAGAGAAAGCTGGAAATCTCAGCATGCCAGCACTCCATCAAAGCAGTGTGTGTGGGACTCAGATTTCCCATTGTGAATTTACCCTCCATCTTACTAAATTGAGCCACACATTCTGTTGTGGTATGTCTTCCTGAAATCACCACTTAGGGAACAACTGAGACTAATTGTCATGGTACCGCCTGTAGCCTCAAGTCACTCAATGTTCAGAGTATTCTGGAAAGTCTGAAAACTTGTTCTTCTCTCTCCAGGGCATAAATAGGAAGTACTGTTACTGGTCTGTGTACCAAAATTTGGAAATTTAAAGCATAGCCAGGGTCAGGGAATGTGTGTCTGCTGCAAGTGTTACAAGAATATTTTGGGACTTGAGGTTAGTTGTTTTATTTACAAACTGCCAAACTTCAGCAAAGGCCAGTGAAAATGAATGTGGGCGTCTTGACATAGAAATAATGGTGAACTCTGCTAGCTGCACCTAGTGTGAATTGGTGGATTTGTGAAACCAATTTCCCTACATAATGTGAGAAAGGGAATGTTGATTCTCTGCGTTCTCAATTTCTGTTCCTTTTCCAGTTTCATTTTCCAACTACCCTCCTGTATTCTAGTGGTCTTTCTATTGTGAGCTTTTTCCCTTGCCTCATGTACATGTAGGCCATGTTCTTGTGTCTCACTGAAGACTTTTGAACTTAAGGTTGTTTTTCGTTTTTCTTCAGCTCCTTAATCAAAAATCTTTTCTCTCTTCTCTGCAGCCACATATGTGACAAGGTTTGTAGCCCATACTGTTTAAGCTTGGTGTTACTGGAAATGTTTTGTCTATTTCTGCTGTTAGCTTTTGATTCAAACTTACTGATGTATTCACATTTGCCTAAAGCTGAAAACCCTTTGAAGTTGCTGGTTTCTCTAGGTGAGAGAGTGCTTTATGTATTTGTGAAGTTATGGCTTCTGTGGTAGTTCAGCTTCTCTAAGTGTCACCATATGGGTGGATTTCATCTGTTCTAAGGCAGCTTGGCCAAACTAGAGGAGTAGGCTCTTTACCCCCCCTTGCCTGTTCTGACAGTCAGAAAGCTCTGGGTAGCAACAAAAGTTGTGTGTGGAGTAGCAGTACTGCTCTGAAGTTGAGTTCCTAGACTCTGAGCATCACCTCATGGAATCTTAGAGGATCCAACTTACTCTGTGCTCAAGAAGCTCCACAGGTAAACATTAAGTCAATGTCACTTCCTGAAACTGAATTACTGAGATGGTGACTGCTGCAAGTGACCCAGTAGGTTACTGCCTGAAGAGCTAAGCAGTGAGAGGTACCTGCTCAGGAGGTTTGGGCTAGTCAGTGCAATGCCTTCTCCAGAGGGCTGGGGGGCAGGAGAGCCGTGGAGACACTCTCAGAGTCCTCAAAGGTGTATTTTCATTCAAAGGCCTTTTCATTCCCTTTTCAGGGAAATCCATGTGTTGGCTTCATTTCCACCTAGTTCTCTTTCCTCGGGCAGGGATGAGAATCACAAAAGGGTTACTGGAAGAAATAAGAGGCAAACCAGACCTTTTTCCTCTCTTCATTCATCCACACATGTTGCAGAGGGTCCTGTGGACCTTCTGGTCCTTGTAAAGGCTTCATAAACCAGGGAAAGTGCTTTCTTCCAATACCTCAACTACTCTGGCTTTGTTAGGATTAGTCCTGCTTTAGATCCTCTTTTGGTGTAGGCTTTACATTTCCTGCTTCCTTCTGCTACCTATGTCTCATTTTGTGTTCTAGAGGGGTCCCTTCTCCCCAGGATTTTACTGCTGCTTGTACATGTTTCAAAAAAAGTTGAGACTTGGGGGAATTTGCTCTTCTGGCACCACTGAGAAGAGTTTGGCTCCATCCATTTTATTCCACCCACCTGGTGGTAGTTAATGCACACAGATAAGGTTGCCCTGAGCTTTGTCTGCTCCAGGAAAGAAACAGTCACAGCTCTCTCAGCCTTTGCACATAGCTCATGTGGTCCAAGGCCTTCAGCATCTTCTTGGCCATCACAGGCCATCATCTCCATTTGGGATGATATTTTTGGGGTTTATCACATTGTCTGTGGGGTGTAAGAGTGTCTTAGGAGTTTTAACAGTTCCATTTGGGTCATATTATATCTTAACTGTATATTTGATGTATAATTCTAGGTACGACAGGAACTGGATGAAAAAATCGCTAAGGAACTTAAAGAAGGTAATGTGTTACTACATTAGGAGTTTTTAGTGGAAAAGGTGACTGTTTCTTAGTCCTGACAGCTTTCAAGCCAATTTTTTCAACTTCCTCTGCTAAGCACGGAGAATTTTTTCTGCTACCTTTCCAGTTTGGACTTAAATGTGAAAAATTCCTGCTTCCCAAAATATTGTGTAGAATGTCACGCTCTTGGCTAGAAAAGACAAGCAAGAAGAAAATTCACCCACTGCCCCATAAAGAAGTATTTGGCTTGAGCTGAAGTTGTCCTTCACTAGAGTTAATCTCCAGCAAAAACATCCAAGAAGCCCCAGATATTTATAGATCTTCATAGACTTCAGCCATCCCTTCTTCCCTGTACAGGGATTGCATTCAGTGCTACACAGTTCTCTGCTGTTATATCTTGATTTTTCTTGCTATGATTTATGGCTTGTCTTTGTAGCTTAGGTGTTGCAGTCTTGTTTTGAATAAGCAAGAAGAACATGAGCAGAGACAAAATACAGCCTTTCTTTAGGAAGAGATAATTCAGTAGTGTTTAGGCAAACATGAGTTCAGTGCTTGCAATATGGAGCATGAAACACGCTCTATCATTTGAGAGCAAGCGTCCAAAGAGGAAATCCACCTGTATCATGACACTTGGTCCTCCAGAGTCACTGCTTTGCAGGGACTGCAGCTGTGCAGTAGTAGTGTTCCAATACAGCACTGCTTTGAGCGTTTAAGGATAGCAAAGACTTCAGGCTGAAGAGCTCTGCAGGGGCTACGTTAAGAAGCTCTGTTAAGGGCCACTGGAGTCACCTGTGGAGTCCCGGAAGATGTTCATGTAGCCTCCACAAGGTCTTTCACTGGCTTTAGAAATGCTGTTGACTGATAAGCAAATGGGGACAAAATGTGTTTCTTCCTTTGTGCCCAGCTCTATCGTTTTTATGTGTCCTTGGAAACTCTAAAGTCTCATTCTGTATTGCAGACTCTCATGTCATGTAAAATGTTCTTACCGTGCCTTGTTTCTCCCTGTCTGCTGTAAAAGTAACATAAGGAATCTTGTGTCTTTTCTCCCCAGCCACTGCTGAACTTGAAACTCAATGTGCTGGATCTTCAAAATACCTGCATGTGGACCAGGATCCCCTTTGCAGAGCCATAGAGGAGTACCGTGACGTTTTAACCAAAAATTACCTCATTTGAATGAAATGCCATGGAAAGGCTCTGGAAATTTTTTTGGTATTATAGAACATTTATGGTTTCCCCGTCTCCCCGGTTCAGATGTGAAAACTTTTTCATTGCCGTCTGAATGTAAACTCTAAGTCTACTAAATAGACGTCAAGCACAGTGCACTTATCTGTTAGGCTTTTTTCTGCATAGCTGGCTTCTTTTGCACTCACAGTAAGAACCACATCCATTTTTTTCTGACCAGCACACTGACTGATCTGGATTCCTGAGCTTGATAAAACTGTCAGAAATGTTTCCTATTACAGTAGCTGCATTATGTTGCTCCACTCATGTTCTGTGTTTTAGCAAAAGTGTTCCCTTTGTTCTGTTTAATCATTTCACTCAATGTATTTGCAATGTCTCCAGTGTTATTTTAATGCTTAGGACATCATTTGATGTGCTTTGAGCCTGTAGCTTTAGTCCTGATGCAGTGACTATTTCTGCTAATTAACTTACAGTGGTGTTCAAGCTGGAGAAAAGGGCACTTTCCATTGTTGTCACTCTATGTGACGCAGGTTTAAAATGACTGTGAGTGTGCAGTAGTGCCAAGACTTGCTTCATGGTATTTTTAGTATGTTTGCTATATTTCATAGAATGAGTGAGGTTGGAAGGGATCTCTGGAGGCCATTTGTTCCAGCTTCCCTGCTCCAGGAGGTCCACCTTTAGCTAGTTTTCCAGATCCATGTTGGCTTTTGAATTCCTTCAAGAATGGAGACTCCAAAGCCTCCATGGGCAGCCTGGGCTCATGATCAGTCACTGTCATGATCAGTCACTGTCACACTTGAATATCATGAGGGATATTCAAACTCAGTACCTCTCGTGGTATTGGTGTTGATTTCTGTATCGAAAATTGCTGCAGCTTCAGACTTTTGTAGCTCTTGCATCAACATCTGTGGTGCACCTGAAAACACTTCTGTGGGAAGGAGAAAAAAAGGAACATTAATATTATCAACATTCCTCACTACTCTCCAGAACTTGTGATAGGATAGCCAATCTTTTTGTTGCTGCTAGCAGCTGATGATATGGTAGTTTGTGTTGTGGAAACCCAGATGGTTTCCACAACATCTGGGTCTGTAGCCCAGATGTTGTGGAAAATTGGTATCAACCAGTTTTACTTATTTCAGGGAGTTCCTAGTTGTTAATTAATATCTGAGTTGTCATTTCCCATCTGCAAAACTCACCAGCAGAGTATAGAACTAAGTCCCAGTTCTGGAAAAGCAAGAATGATTGTACTGAGATGAATCAAGACTGAAAGAATTAGGGTTTTACCTACTGTGTCAAGGACTTAACAGGTAGTGAGAAAAGCATTAAATGCTGCTGTGACATTCTTCCTTTTTATATGAATACATGTTTGTGAAGCTATTACACTGTATTTAATTGAACTTGATATTTAATAAACTTTTCGATCTAGCACATGGCTTTGTTTTGTTGTTCACCTTCTTGACACAGCTTTGCACCCCTTTCCTGCTCACAGAACTCTCCAGAGCTCTCCTCACAGATGCACCTTTCCTGTCCCCCTGTGAGAGACTGGACTGCCACTGATGAATGACTCAAACACTCAACCATGTGCAGTAACTGCCCAGGTGCTGTGAGAGACTGAAGTGGCTCAGAAATCAGCTGGGTGCTTGGCTAGTGATGAGTGACGAGGCCACAGCGTGGCGTCCCCGTGCAGGTGGCTCTGCACACCTGAGGCTACAAACTGGGTTTCCAGATAAGGAAAGAGGCTAATAAGAGGCAAATCCTGCCAAATGGGATAGTCCTTCTTATCATGCAACTTGCCAACAAGATGAAGAGAACCAATGGGCCATCATCAGAACTTACGGTGTGATGTTTCTGATATTTATTCTGTTTCTTAGTTTCTCCCTCCTCTCGCTCACCCCACTTGTCTTTTCCCTATCTCTCTCTACCTCATATTTACTGTTAAATAAAAATCTGTACTAATGACTTTGGCACATGGTCTCGTTTGCACCTTTGTTTGAGCAGAGGCATCTCTTAGAATTTTAATAATCTCATCTTAATACCCAGAGGCCAGGCAAATGTGTGTCTTTCCTCCACGGGACTTGAAGCACAGTCATGTCAAAATCATGGGCTCGAGCTGAGCTATTGCTAATAGTCAGTTCCCAGATTCTTGCTGCATTTTAGAGCAATCCTCCTTGAGGTCTGGGCAGAAGGCAAAGGCAGCGGGTGAGCTTCTGGTAGCCATGAAACACAGGCAAATCCTACACATTTTGAGCCTTGTTCAATTTCTCATCAGAGACTGATACCACTTGGATCCTGACAATTTTAATTGAATGTGAGCCGATGATTTTTCAAGGAATCAGTCTTGAAAATCAGAAGTGCAATTCCAGTAATCCTACCTTGTTATAGTTTGACAAAGTAATCTTAAACCTGTCTTTTCAAAGTCCTTGACAATTTGCACTTCCTAGATTTAAGCTGCTCTCATACCTGACTCTTGTATTCAGGATGAGTTAGGCTGACCTGCAAAAGAAACATGGCAAAAAGCAAGGCTGTTTTCATTCAGCATTGATGAGCACACATGTTCATGGATTTTGCACTTGCAGTTTAATCATGGAAATAATTCTGCACGCTCCTACTGCTAATTATCTGATTGTTAGAAGAAAGGCTGGCCCCAGTCCTATTGACTGTTTACATCCTCATGTGCTGTTTTTTAAATCTGTGCCCAAACTATCTGAGGTTCTATTGTGTGATATTTTCCCCACAGCATCACACATTTTCAATCAGCATCAGCTCCTTAGCCATAATCATTTCCTGCCTTGGCTTCTGTTCAGTCCTCTAACTCAGTGCAAAACAGAACTCCTGTACATTCGGTCTGTACGCATGAAATTGTATCGATGAGGTGGTATTTATGTGGCAGTTGGCAAGAAATGGTTTTGTTAATCGGAAATGCTACAAACCATATTTGAAATGATTGTAGATAGCTGGGGGGTTTATTGCTCCATGTTTTTTTCCTGGCCTTCTGCATGCACGCTGCTTTGAATGCAATTTTGACAACCTGTCCCCTGTATCCAAGGGCTTTACGTCATACACGTTTATCAGTGCAAAGGCTGCAGATCCCAGCCATACACCACCAGCAGTTCTGGCCAGTTTGCAGAAACATGGCAGCATTTATCTGCATATAGGTTTCCAACGGTATGATAAACACAGCTGAAGTCTGAAAATTAAACATGAGCATTCCCAAAGATTTAAGCACATAAATACAAAGCAATAACCATGATGAAAAAGTAACATTTTAAGATACGAAGCTTCCAGATAAAATTCAAGTGCCTTAAAATAGTTATGAGTAGAAAATGTTTTTTCACAATTTCTTAGACTTTCTTATAAGATCAATGATTTACACAGATACCATAATCCTATCTGTGTTTAAGAGAATTTCACTACAATGACTACTGCTGTAAAGCCCAACTGTGTTCACATTTAACAGGTTTCCATCCTGCTTATTTCTATTTTTTATGCATTCGAGTACTTCAAATCCAGCTTCTTCAATTTCTCCACCTGAATAATTTTCACTCCTGTTTCTGTGCAGGGCACTGTAATCATCACTGCTGGATTTGACACTAAAGTAAAGATAAAATAAACATAGAGTATAAAACAACAAGATGGCAGGAAAGCCATTAAAGAGGTTTTACCAGACAAAACCAGTACATGCACATGTCCTTGTGCTCCCTAAAGTAATGAAAGCCATTCATCTGAAAGTGCAAGTGGCAGGAAAGAAGTTAAGCACTGAGTGAAATTTTTTGGCATCCGGTGGCACTGTTACTGATGTAATGCTGAATGGCAGCAGCACGTTGTTCCAAGCAAGTTCCAGAGTTCCTGGAACATGCTGCAAGGCTCCAGGAAGTAACATATTACCAAGTAGATAAAGTCCTGCTTTTAGGGTCCTTCTTTTAGGGCTAGCAAGCAGGCCTTGGCAAAAGTCTGCTATTGTGTTTTCAGCTTTGATTTTCACCTGCATCAGTGGAGCTTTTATTTTCTCCAGGGCAAATGCTGCTGATGTAAGAAATAAAAGCATTTCTGCCATTACTGTAAAAATTACAGAAAAAGAAAAGGCCCCTGAAAGGGATCCTAAGACAAAATATAGCATGCTGAGAGAGGCTATCAGTAATAGGATTTGAAGAACAAATAGTCTTTACTGTCTTCAGTCATATATTTTTAACCTAGGTCTGGTACAAGTTTTCCCTCCCTCAAGAATCTTGACATTCTGGAACATGTGGGTTTCATAGTTATTTGTCCATGAATACCTGATACTTGAAGTTATAATGCCTTATTATTTAAGCAACAGAGAAACTAAAACTAATTGATATGACAGATTTTCTGGCTACTGCAACTTCCACTTACTCCACAGACTTATTTTCATTATCCTAAGCAATAAACTGCAGTTCTCCCAACTGGAAAGCAGAAATAAGAATCCATTAGTAAAAATTAGGAGAGTAGCATACGCAGGTGTCAAAAATGTATCTAGACCAAATAGAACTAGTAAACACAGATCATCTTGGTGTTTTCACTGGCATAATTCGCATTCATAGTTTCCAAGTCTCTTCAACTAAGGCTTCTCCTTCTTGAGAAGGAGAACCTTTGTGGTCATATTTTAATTCCTAAAGTAGCAACAGCTCATGACCTGGTATTTGTCGTGTTAACTGTGGAATAAATTAAATCCTATCTTACCAATGCATGGAGAACTCAATTCTGGTATTTAAGGATAGTTTCTGTATTAATCTGCAGAACAAAATTCTTAGTGGAGTGCAGCATCATGCAGCAGAGGCTAAGAGGTAGAATTATGTTGCCACAGGTACAAAACAGCTGCTCAGGCACACAGACCTGGTACATTTGCTATGAAAGTAATACAGCAGTGGCCATGGGACAAATGTATCATATCCTTGACATGCACTTTATCTTCAGTTCTAGCAGAGAGTGTTTGATGTGTATCTCAGCTGTTTACTTATAAAATGTAATGGAGAATAAACACTGCCTCCAGGGATTAAGGACAACAGGCTATAGCTGATAGCAAAGGTCAAGTTGTACAGAAATTCTCCACTGTTGGATTACATCCTCAAAAAAGTATCCTTGTTCTTTCAATCCAGTACAGGCAGTAAACCACCTGTAGGCCATGCAGTATTTGAAGCACTTTGACTGCAAGTATGTGAAATGAACATGGAGGCACTTAACATGGATTGCAGTTAGAAAAATTTCCCTTGGACCATAGAAGGTAGACTCTGTTTCTTCATGCTCACCAAATGAATTTACTTAATAACTTTATAAACCAGCTCATTCATTTCACTGGAGGAATCCTTTCCCACTACTAGTCAAGAGTTGTCCTTTCACTCCAAGATCTCTATTAAACAAACAAAAGGAGGAAGTGACCAACCTATGACAATGCAGGAAACTTAATGGAATATGACAATTACCTCCAATTCAGCATTACTTCCTTTTGTCCTTAGCATCACCTTTCTCTGCCCTTCTCCTATTTGTATAGTTGGTTTATTACTCTGCAAGGACTCATTGGATTTTATTGAATGTCACCTGTTATTTACAGAATCTTTAATCTAGGCTCGTTGCAGGAAGACAGTTACCAAAAATACCTTTTTCCTATCTCAGCAGGGGTCTTCATGTACCCCATGGAACCAGCTGACACTCAAAAGGCACCAGCAGTCAGAATTAATTGGGCATTTAGCTCTGAAAATAGGGTTGGGGTTTTTTTTGATGGGAGTACTTTTCTCTCCAGCAAGAGTAAAGGCTTTTTGCAGACAATACTACTAATCTCCTAGGAGAAATTTGCTTTGCTACATCTCTGCAATCAGTGTAAACACGAGAACCTTCACCCCAGCCAGCTGGCACACAGACTCTGGCATACCCCTGCTCAACTCAGAACTATTATCTGTGGTTCTCTTTTCCCATTCCATCCAGTCCTCTTTCATACCTCTTCAGCATCTGAGGAGTTAAGTTTTCCTCTCAAAAATTCAGCTCTACTTCATTTGCTCTGTTTTACCTGTTTATTACCTTCAATGTGTTTGCAACACTGACTGCAGTGAGTTCCCCTAGTGCCAAGACATATACACAGCCTTCACATGTGCTGAGCTTCCACCCTACTCTTCCTCTGGGGACTAACACTCTAGTTTTCTTCTTCAGAATCACTAATACTAGGCCATCACTCTTTGTCCACTTTGTGGTTTCAATCCCATTGATTTTTTGATTTATGAAAACAATGAAATAAATTACTCCTATTGGTGATTGGTTTTATAGCTTAGACTGTGCTATAGGCTTGATTTAATGAAAATACTCCTTCAGACTGGTTATAATTTGACTTCATGCATGAAATACTGTTTAACTGAGTAATATCTCTGCACCATATACTTACAAGAACCTAGTTAGCCACTACAGCTCAAGAGTCCCTGGAAGTTCACAAAGCTTTAATTGCATCTTACAACTTTTAAAAGCATTATCAAGTCCTAGATTTGATGTCAAGAAATCCCTTCTGACTAGGTCTCCTGGCTTTGATACCTCCACCATTACATTCACAAGAAGCTTTGGTCACATCCAGACCAAAACCAGCAACATCAAATTGGAAGAAATGTTGGAGCAGAAATTGAAACAAAACATGAGCATAAGCCAAAAATCACAACACTGGAAAGCTTTACATTGCTGCTAAGCATGAACGTAAGCAACCTCCACAGGTGTTAATTTTCAGGTTTTAGACGGAACTTTGCTTCTGAGCAGGCTCCATCTTGGCAGTGGTGAGCTACTGCCCACAATCCCAGCAGACCTGTGAGCTGGCCATCCTTTGGGTATCTCATCACAGAACAGTCAGTTTTACAGTCAACTGCATATCATCAACCCATTTGGGCTTTGCACAGTCAGTTTTTATTAGGATCCTTTTTTAAAAGGGAGCTTATCTTTCTCAGTAATCCCCTGGAGAATACCCTAGGCTTAGGTCAGCCCGTAAGTGCAGACACCTCTTAATTTCTTCAAGCTGTAGCTCCCCACCACCCTACACACACAGGTTCACAGGCTCAGAAAAGTAAATGCAACAACTGAGGTGACTCACTTGAAGGAAAAAAGACAGGGTTTGCAATCTGCATTTTAAACACCTAACTCTGCAAAACTATCATTCTCCAGATCATGGTTTTCCTGCTTCAACAACTGGAATTCACGTCTGGTCAGTCCCTTGATTTTACTGATCAACCTCACTGCCATTGTTCCACTGCTGATAAACACCAGAGAAAATAGTTTCAACTCACATCAGCATGTCTTATTTTAAATCCTCAAGCAAACACAGGACCAAGGAGTTGCATTGCAAATGATGTGCTTGAGGTAGATGGTCTCCATATGCATTAGCATTCCATGACTAATCTTCAAACATAATTTCTCAGCTATAAGACAACATATTTCTATTGTATAAGTATTCAGTGTATTTCAATTATAACTCTCCTAATATGTCTAACACTAAGTAGTGCATTAAAAATCAGCTCATCCTGACTCTATTCTTTGCCTCTGCATTTTCTGCTGAGCTCTAAAATACCTAATAATCTGCTTTATTTTTTCTTTATTAATACAATTCAGTTCCTGTACTTTCTTTTCTCTTGTGCCAGTATCTGCATTTAAGTAGCAAAAGGGCTTTTTTGTTGACTGTTTAATGAAACTGATTATTTTGATATAATGTATTATAGCCAGGCTTAGTACTGACTTTTGGTAATCACAGAAAAACCCTGATTTGACTTACTCGATGTCTGCTCAGCAATTCCCTGCAGAAATATGGACAGAAAACAACACACTACTAGATCACAAGATGGATAAAGGCAAAAAAAGGTTTGCTGGGCTTCACATGCTCTACCAAGAACAATCTCAGAAAACAAGCTGGAAGCTCCAAGAATTGAGAGACACATTTTATGGAGAACAAATATTTTCAGTTCAATGTATCTGGTTTCCAAACAGTGAACTTGCAGTGAAAAGTACCAAATCCCATTTAATAATAAAATCAGTATAAAACTCCCAAAAATGCACAATAAAAATGTTTTTGCTTGTTTTGACAGCACATCTATATTCAGGAGGAAAATACTGGACCTGTAGGACACAGGAGAATAACGAAAACAGCTTTGTTCAAGAGTACAGACTTCCTCTCGCTTACCACCATGCCAGCATTTCTACTGAGCAGTGAATAGGATATGGCCTAAAACACACTAGATTGCACAGAGCTTGTCCCATGTAGCTTGGCTGTTGCTGATGTGTAACAGGTCTTCATGTGATCATTGTTACATGGGATCCTTATATTCAATATTAAGGCAAATTTTGTTCAAAATAAGTAATTCATCTACCTAAAGTATTTCTGTCTTCTAAACTACATTCCAAGGCAGCGGTTATGCATTAGCAAACACATAATTCTCTCTCTGTAGATCTTACCTAATTTTTGAGCAACACAACAGCTGCTGAAAGGTGAAGACAGAGAACGAGTTGGTCTGGAATTCAATGGGCTTCAAATAAATGCGTGGACTTTTTTTTTTGTGTTCCTGCTCAAAAGTCTGTTTCTCCAATTTGTCTGCAAGGATTAAGGCATTACAAATTCTTGTACCTCCAGTATACTTTTGGGGACTGAACAACAAAGTCTGATAAACAACAAAAAATGTATTATAAGCGTAAGTCATTAATTTGACTGTGAAAGCTTCTAACATTCTTTGTTTCTACACTATACACATACACAAAAAGCCCCAATTACAGACTTCTACTTACAGCTAGAACTACATTTAGAGATAGCTCAACTGAATGTTACACATCTACCTTCAAATAATCCTGGGCTAACATGAAAACCTTGGTTTACCTTTAAGAATGAGATCTTATTTTAAGAACAAGGTATATATAGACAGAATCAGGACCATCACTGATACTGATTGCACTTCCCAGTGGAATTACATAGCATGAAATCCCAAAAGAAATTCAATGAAAGTATCTTTAGCAAAATGTAGAAACTTTAATTTACATGCAAAACTACAATATATTCATAATAAAAAAATGGTGAATAAACGAATTAAACACAATTTCTAGAAACTGTCCACATTGCTAAACAGGTCTGTACAACCAAAGATTTACAAAGTCCCTCTGCATTTTCATCTTTTCAGTGCACAACTGAGTTTAAAGGTTCTGCTCGAATATTCCCCAAGTCAAGAGCTGAATCTGTCTCTTCATCAATTTCACCAATCACAGCACTGCAATTTAAAAAAAAATCAGGTTATTATTTGTTAAGATCAAATCACACAGTTCTAGAACAGAAGCTGTATTTTATCTTCTAACCACCCTTACTTGCCATTGAACTATATTGACTTCTTCTGATTAATGCTACATATTCCATGAAATCTTCTACTGATGCACACTGGAATGTCTGGAAGTACTTTGCACCATGACTGTTTCTTTCCTTTTATTTTTCAATAGTTTTCCTGTTTCATGAAAACCCCCTATTCTGAAGTTACTGTTACTTAGCTGTTGGTTCTTTTTACTTCTTCCTATAAGGATGCTGAATTTCTGCATGTTGAAGAGTTGCATTAATACAGAATTATTACTTGTAATAAATATGTTTTGAGTTTGCAAAAAAAAAATTCTATTTCACAGAAGCATTTTTTAAAAATATTTGAGTAATGTGGCTCTATAATGATATCTTTCATCATCCATTTCAACTGTGTGATTAAACAGTAAAGTAGTAAAAAATTACTTGGCTTTCTATACACATTTGTACTATCTAAATGAAAAGCTACTGGTAGAGTGGCATGCTTAGCCCCACCTTTGTACATGTATCAAATTACTTTCTCTTAAAAGCTTAAGTCAAAAATGATGAAAGCATTCAAAATGATCCACCTTCTCAATGATGTGAGATAAATGCACCTATATATCAATTTAAGTCTTGACACTTTGTTGTACAGAAATATCCATTAGAATTAGAAGAATTCCTACCCAGGCTCACGCGTTGGTCATTGCAACATGCTCTTCATCTAGCTGTGATGAAAAATAAACTTACTTTTGCCATCAGTTTCAGAATGCTGCTGCAAAAGTAATACTCCTAGCTGTCCCACTTACCATGCTTTCTTTCCACTTCTCTTGTAACTCTCCCATGCATCTGGCACACCACCTACTTTTGTCTGCACTCAGAGAACTTTTACCCTCATTTTGTAAGGGAATTTTACACTAAATATCAACTCATACATTTGATATGTCATTACACTGGCTTCAACAGTTGCTACACTGTCAAGTCAGGACCTTCAAGGATTTTCCAGATTATGAAGTGCTCTCTGTGAACATCTCCTCCTCCAAAAAAAAAGCTGTTGAAAGTCAACTTTGTATACCAGATTGCTGACTTTTTGCACACAAGTTGTATTTAATTTTTCAGTCATTCTCTTTTCCTTCTTTATCTCTCAGCCTATCCTCATAGGAGGGGTGCTCCAGCTCTCAGATCATCTTCAATCTCAACATTACAATGCAATCACTTCTGTAAAAGAAGTGTAGATGTTTGCTATTTAACACAGAATCACAGTCATTTAGGTTTGAAAAGACCAGCAAGATCATGTCAAATCATTAACCTAACACTGCCAAGCCCACCACTAAACCATGTCCCTAAGTGCCACTTCTACACATCCTTTTCACACCTTCAGAGATGGTGACTCACTTTTGACAATACTTCCAGTGCTATCCACAGATACAAAGATGCCAGGTGTCTGGGGATATCAAGATTCATACAAATCACATATACACACAAATACACGTGCACACACACGCAGTAAGTTGTAGGAAAAGATTTAAACAAGAACATGCTATACTTACACATTATCACCTCTTACAATGTATAGTCCCAGCACTACTTGCTCAACTCCTTGTGAAGAACTGAACACTCGTTCATGGCTTTCATCCAAAATCAAGTTTATAGTCTGATCAAAACCTTTGAGCGTTCCCTAAAAAAACCCCACAAAAAAAGGCACTCTAATGACCCTTAAAATTTTTCATCTTTGCTTTCAAAGATATATTAAACACAGTGGCTACTAAGGTAAAAACTAAGGTACTAGAGAACAGATGTTCTATTTAGATTTTATTCTTTGGCTTAAACATAAACAGCTTAAGAATGAAATTTTAAAAGCAATACTCAATTTAAGAAAAGTACACGTGCATTACTGTATTTTCATGCTAAAAGACACAATAAGCTTTAGCATTAAAGAAGTAAATTTTCCATTTTATCTATGATGTTCTTCTAGACAACCAATTTTACTACTCCTAAACTGCTTTTTGTATGGAAGTTACCAGAAATTAAATAAAACAACAGAAAAGTTGGATTCTTGTAGTCAACAATATTGAAACCATTCCTAACAAGCAATTTTATTTATGGCAATTATTCTCTACTCTATAATTTAAAGGTGTGAACATGTAAGACTATCCTAACAGTGTTTCTTTACTGTCATGATGGAAACTCTTTATAAGGGAAAATAAAATGTTAAAAAATGTAAGTCTTACCACAATCATTCTTCCATCAGAAGTAATTACTGCAACCGTACCTGGTATTTCATTAAGGAAACATTTAGTCCTATGTGATAATATAACCATTAATATTTTCTGAAACATTCATATGTAATATAAGTTTTATGAGCTAAGAGCCCGAAAAGCCTATCAGCAGTTTTTTTTAAAGCAGCACGGTTGACAACATTTGACAACATAGTACTAAAGTTTCACCTTTAAAGTTTCACCTCACCCAGCCATGGACAGTCAAACACAAACACGAACAGCACTAAAGGCAGAATAAAGACTTGAGCCCACCTCTCTTCCCATAGCTAACTGGACTCAAAATTTAAAGAACAGTTTTATAAACACTTCAAGTCCTTAAAACCGCTCTGCAGTGGTGATTTCGAGGCTAGCATTCCGCATCCCTTCTCTCTGAAGATCCGATTATCTCAATTCGATGATCATATATCCATCATCTTGACTAATTCAGGGTTAGTATCTTACTATTTGTGAACAAAACTGCAAATGCCCACGGGTTACAAGTAGCACAAAAAAACTAGCACGAAAAGCGTTCCAAGAACCCTAGCTCACGGGTTTTGAGCAAGTGATGCAAATCTGGTAACTAATCGCATGTTAAGAGCCTTTTAAGGGAGCAGGCCCAGAGCGAATGTCGCCCCTCCTCACGGACCGGGCAAGGCTGAGTTCGGCAGCACTGGGCGCTGTGGGGAACCCTACTCTCGGGGTAACCTCCGGCCTGCCAAGCCAGCCTCCAGCACGGAGAAACCGACACCGCCAACAGGGACGGGCCCAAGCAGCAGAACCGCGCTGCCGCGAGCAGGCGCACCCTCAGGGCGCCGCGCAGGCAGGGCCCGGTGCCCGCCGCGCCCCGTGCCGCGTCCGGCGGAGGATACGGTTGATGTAGTTCTCCAGCGCGGAGGTCATGGCGGCACAGTCTCACCGCGAGGCGGCGGCACGTCCGGCGCGCGACGTTGACGTGCCGAGCGGCGCGCAGGCGCACAGTCCAGCAGCGGGGCCAGCAGCGAGCGCGGGGAGTGCGCATGCGCTGGCGGCAGGAAGCGGCAAGGATTCTCGAGAGGGCCGTACCAAGGAGCGACCGGTGATAGACGCGCGGGGGGACTGTGGCGCCCCCTCCGCGGCACATGGCACCGCCCGCAGACACGCCCGGGAGGGCAATGCTGGGGCCAGCCCCGTTCATGTTTGTCGGCGACATGGGGGCGGGATTGAGTTCACTCTCATCAAAGCTGCTGACGACCTTAAGCTGCGTGCTGCCATCGACACGCTGGAGGGAAAGGATGCCATCCAGCGGGATCTGGATAGGCTCGAGAGGTGGTCCCATGCGCATCTCATTAAGCTCAACAAGGCCAAGTGCAAGGTCTTACATCTGGTTCAGGGCAGTCCCAGACACACCTACAATGTGTGAGGAGAAGAGATTGAGAGCAGCCCTGTGGAGAAAGACTTGGGGGGTGATAGGTGATGAAAAACTCAACATGAGCCAACAGTGTGCAGCCCAGAAAGCCAACCATACCCTGGGCTGCATGAAAAGCAGTGTGGGCAGCAGGTCGAGGGAATTGATTCTCCCCCTCTAACTCTCCTTTTCTGCACTCTGTGCAAGACCTGCTCAGCAACAACAAAACCAGCTTTCTGTTGTCAGCTCTGTACTCAGCATAAATCCAAAACACAGCCCCATACCAGCACACCTGGAGAGCCTTGCAGCAGGGCTGTGGGATGTGTGCCTGGGGCCGGCCTTGCAGAGCTGCTAAGTCCCAGAGATGCTTTCTGTAGGAAATGCTAGATGGCTGGGTGTCTGTGAGACAAGAGGTAGAGAAAGGTCGTTTTGTTCTGCCTGGGTCCTGTGCTTGCATGCCATGGCATCAAACCACTTGCCTGGGCCCACACTGCAGTCTACAGCGGCTGCTGCTTTAAAAAGAAAGCAGTGGTCAAGCTCTGAAATCCAAGCAAAATTATACATATTTTTTAAAGAATGTGTGGTGCCAAGTAAGTGGTGATTCTTATGCAGAAGTTTGGATTTTATGTTGAATCTCCTTTCTATAAATGTCAGAATGGCAAAAATAACGTCCCGGAGGCACTCATGGTTTCTAATTTTTATATAACTTTACCTGTCAATACCATGATTCTTATTGCCTGCTACACTTTCTGGTTGGTCTGCATGGTGCTCAGAGTGTTTCCTTGCTGTCCCTGGAGTCCTGTGAGGTACAGCGTGTGGAATCTGTTCAGTGTAGGTACTGTCAGTTTACAGGACTGTAGGAAGCTGAACTGATACTTCACACAAGAAGAAATATCTGAGTGAAATTAAGGTCACATTCAGTAATAGAACCAAAGTTAAGCTATGGAAACTTTTCTTGATGTTCCTGATGCTGTAGCTGTCTTTGCCTGTGGGAGATAATGTAATCATTGTTAGTATGCAACACACTTTTGGAACATACGGCAATATGTTGTACATACAGACATCCTCTGCACTGTAATATAGTCAAAGCCATGAATGTACCCCTCTAATGACATTTAATAATTGAGCAGTCTGTTGCAGAGATCTGAAGTCTCACACAGGTACACCACCTTACAACAGTCTATCTACCAGGTTTTTCAAAGCATGAGATCAGTGCTTTTGTTTCAGCACTGCTGCTCAAGTAGTCTTCATGGAGTCACATTAAAAGATATTTTCTTCCACCTGCTTTTTTGACAGTACTGGCTATTTATTGCACTGAATGCCAACCTTTTTAGATGTGCAGGAAATATTCTTTCAAAGTATTAAAACAAACAGCAGGGCATTTCCAATCCAGGATATTGTGCAAAGAAATATTATATAAATTCTGGATTTAAAAAAATTATGTTTACTATAAGTTCTTGACCTTAGACAGAAAATTAGCTTGGGACTTAAAATGTGGAATTCCCATTTTTGTCAGTTTTTGGATGAGACTGAGAAAACAATCTCTCTAGTTATTCGGTCTGTCAGTGAAGATAGTGATTTTGATGGACTTTATATAATAGTCTAAACACTAGCTCTCTGTAGAATCAGGAGATTAGCTTTGCTAAAGCATTGAGTAGATATTCCTAAAAAAAAAGCTCATACAAATAATACTTTGAAAAAAAGGAGGGAAATTAGTTTTTAGCTTTTTTGGTTTTTTGTTTGTTTTGTTAACTTGATTTCCAAATTAACTTGATTTTCTTTTGCCAGCGAATTTCAGAAATCTTCATTCATTAAAATACTGAGAATGCATTTTTTAATAGCTGGAAGGTATAATCAGGTGTTTAAGACAAAAATTCAAAGTTGTCTACTCCCAGTTCTGTAGAAGAAACTCTGAATTATTTGACACAGATGAAGTACCAGCCTTTGTTCTCTTTAACTGAGAGAATGCTATAAAAAGAGGTCTCTGATCACATAGAAGATTCAGACACAAATTATGTCAAACTGGTGTTGCTTAAAACATCTCAGTTCTGCATTCCCTGACTTCCATGTGTCTGCCTTTCACCTGGAAAAATATTTCATGGTCTTTTAAAATTTTGCTATATAAATCCCACTTAAGAGTTTAGATTGTGCCTGTCAGTACTAGTCCAACATCCTTTTATTTCAATAAAAGGGACAAATTGGCAAGAGGTCCAAACTGGGACTTGGTGTCCAGCCCATGGTTTAATTCCTGCCTGGAATACAATTTCTGGAAAGCAGAATGCTATTGTTTATTCTCCTAGTGTGCCAGCTGTTGGGTTTTTTTTTTTTTTAAATTTTTTGCACATTATAGCCATCACAACTACCGGGAAAGCAAAATTAAGTTTTTTTAAGGCAAATTAGTCAGGAAAAAAAAAGAATAGGTGTTTTTCGGCACCTCTGAAGTACGCCAAAGTATTCTCTGAAGAATTTGTCTCATGGTTCAGCCTTTATCAGAAACGTGACAAGAGACGTGAGAGAACAAAATGCTTTTGCAATTGGGCATTACACGATGCTCATCCTCTTAAGCTTTTACTATAAGAAGCTTAACAACTGCCACTAATGGTTACACCAGGACTGCAATAATTATGGTATATTTCATGTAAGAGGCTGAAGAGGTTTTTTTGGGGGGGTTGACATTTTCCTTTTCATACTCGTTTCTCTCTGTAAAGAGACATTCTCAAAGGCCAAGAACATGAGAATACTAGGATACAAGAATGTAGGAGGATATTACCACAGTATCTGATCCCAAGAATCTCTGATCTATCTGTTTATATTCATAGTGTCCCTGAAAACCAGAGAAGGGCTTTTTTATATATTCTGATTTTTTAAAGGAGGATTAAAAACCGAAGAGTAAAGCTGGACTCCTGAAGTCTGGTGCCCAGGCTTTGCCAAACCAGGTGCTTAACAACAGTTAGCACCCTCAGTATAAAAGAACTCTGAAAAGAGAATTTCTGGCTTCATCTACTCTTAGGCTCTTCCCGAAGGCAAGCAGCTCGGCCCTTCTCGCAGTCCTAATTGAGGTTCGGTCTTCTGTTTGAAGCCACACCTGCTCTTATTCTCTTCCTCCAACCCCACCCCAGGAAATGCAGAACTCTAGTTTAATCCCCGGGGTTTTTTGTTGGTTTTTTTTTGGGAGGGGGTGGGTGGGGAACATTGCCTGCCTCTCCCCCCTCAGGAGCAAGGTTTGGCAGGCTACATTACGACCTGGGGGCACAATTTGCGTGATTTTGTGGACGCTGCGGAGAGCGCGCCGAGTGACGAGGGAAGGCCTGAGGCTGCGGTGCGGCTGCGCGGCCAGCAGGGGACGCCCTGCGCTGCTGGCTGAGGGGCTCGCTGGCGGCTGGGGTGCTCTGAGGGGGAGCAGGGAGCCGGTGGCCCTGCGAATCCCAATTCGAGGTCTGAAGCCTCAGTAAGTCACCTTGGCCTCCTTCACAGAGTAAAACAATTAGTTTTCTACCAGGGAATGCGGTGCGTTTCGCACTTGAGGTGTGTGTGTTTCTCCAATGCTTACAAAGTGAGCCTAGTGTGACTTAACTCAGACACGGACACAGGTTCACACTTGCGTTAGACCAGATACATTTTACTCCTGGTGACCATGTAACACTGGCAACATTTGGGATCAGAAGATTGTAGATGGCAACCCTTTGCTGGTTCCTTCCCTTCAGTGGCTGCTGAGCTGCACTTGGGGACATACTAAGTAACAATAATGCCCATTAAGCTCTCAGTTGAAGAAACAAAAGAACCTTTTAAAAAAGCTTTCCTTTTCTCTTATATTGTTTAGATATAGCTTACTTGCTAATTACATTTACTCCTGTAATTAAAATCAGTTTCTTTCTTCAACTGATTCTCCATTCGTTAAGGTTGCTGTGGCAAGTGATTGCTCTATTTTATGCTTTCTGCAGAATATGTGACCAACTAATCATGCTCTGTAGTGTCTGCACACTTTCCTGCTTCCTTTAAGTCTGCCAGGGCAGGAAGGAAACCTTGCAATGGTAAGGTGTTTGTGCAAGCAGTTGTGTGCAAAATTGTTGCCTAGCCTGAGGCTGGTGGAATGGCTGAGTGAATGCTTTGTTGCTAGTCACTGCATACCAGTTTTATGTTTGCAGTTTGGAGATGTAAAACTGTTTACCAGTTTTACATCTCCAAAACCATGCTAGCTTCTGATAGCTTTGCTTTCCATAGTTATTTAGAAGTAGCAAAGTTTTATAGAGCCAGCCATGCTGAAGGGTGAAATGGTTTTGTGATGTTCTTGTGAGAAGAGGGACCTGACTACTGCTGCTGTGCCATGGCATGTCAAGCCATGTCCCTGTCAGATCAGATGGAGAAAGATGCAAGACCTACTCCTCCAGCTTCCTTGGAAGCTGAACATCTAAGCATCCCCAAATCCCACACATTTCATTTGCTTTATCCAATAGCCTTTCTAATACTTTCTGGGACTCAAACTTTTAAATCTCTCTGATTTTCACCTACATGCCCAGAATGCCACTTCATAGAAAGAGCTTAGCCCTTTAGCTTGTCTTTGGTTTATACACACCCAATCTGGCTAAACATGATTGATTATGTGTTCAGGAAAAACAGAAACATCCCTTCACCTCCACTTTGTTCCATTGGATCTGTAGAGATTCTAAGGCCCATTATCTGCAACGCAAGGACAAAGATTTTTTTTTCTGGTAGCTGGAAAAAAGTAGCAAGATCTCATGCATGACTAGTTGCAGTCTAAGCTGAGATCTGTTCCATGTCTATTATTGTATCAAATTACAGGGGTTTACAATGAAACAACTGGAAAATATAATAGAAAGTTAACAGTCTGAAAAGGGTTGCTAGACTCTGAATATGTGACAATGCATTAGAAGCAAATCTGTAGCATGAAGTCGCAAAGTGCTTTTTATTTATCTTTAGAAACTCATTAACAAACACCTGATGTAAATTCTATTATGATAGCAACTGCTGCTTTGGGAAACATTTTTTAAAAATTTACTCTAAATGCTCCTTTACAGGAGAAAGTGCATATTTTCCCCAGCAATTTTTGGTAAAATATGCAAAATACCATAACAATCTTAATGACAATATTCCTACTTAATGTGTTAACATAAAAAATAACTTCACATGTTTCTGTTGGCAGGAAAACAAACTCTTTTCCATTTTTCTCCTTTTTTTTTACAGAAGAAACTGGTAACAGCTGTAGAAGTTCAGTACCATTATCATCTTAGCTAATAATTTTAGGGGATGTTACGAACTATTGCTAGGAAAAATGCCATTGCTAATGGGTCATGTACCTGCAACTACAAAATAACAGAGCAAATGGATTCTTGTTTTCAGTTGCTGTAAGCAGAACATAAACACAATTCTGTTGAACAATAATGAGCTTCAAGTAACTGACACTTGCTAGTATGTCATAGAATCATTTTTATAGTCATAGCTGAAATTGCATTTGCTAAATTGCTTTCATGAAGCAGGCTTTTCATTCTGATAGATTCCCTACTTCTCAAAGTATAATTCATCTTCCTGTAAAAGCACTGATCCTAATCTTCAGTCTGCATTAAGATGACTAGATCTTCCAGTTTTAATTATAAAGTCCTTTGTCTTAATACTTTGCAGAGATGCCCATTTGACCCCATTCCACTTCTTGTTCCATTTGCTCTGTGGCACATAATCACCATGTAAAAGGAACAGTACATGGTCAAAGGGCTCTGTTCAGAGGTGACTTACATGCTGCCTGCTGCCAGATATAATGTAGATTGCACTAAAAAATCAATATATTTCTGCTTTGTAACTTATATAGCATCATTATTTTTTTAACTAGGTCATTCATTGTACCACAGAGCAGTCTTCTGGCACCATGACCTTTAAACCAACTACGGAAGTGGAGAAAGACTATACTGTAGATTTGGTCCAGCCCAGAAAAGGTGTTGGAATCCTTGTTGGAAACATCAATGAAAAATGATCAACAGGAGAGGAAGACAAATAGGACTACCTACTTTCCTTTAACTGGCACTGTGTCTTTTTCTGATAAAAGGCATAAGACCAAAGGGCAGGAGGAGGCCATTTTTCTTATCAGTAGGCTATGCTGTGAAAAGCAAAACTTGAAGCACAAGAAACAGAATTGCACCAACAGAATGAAGAGAGGTAGCACATGAGAACGGCAGATGCTATTCTTTCTTCAGAGCCTTGAAGCAGGCTGTCTGTTTTGTCATTATTTCTAGTTTAGGATTTTGCAAGCTACTGCTTCAACTGGGTATTCTCTCTTATTACTCCCAGAATCTCCTTGGTGATTGCAGCTGGCATCCTTGTTCACTGCCAGAGTACATGCTTGTACTTACAGGAACTCTCCTCATATCCTCTGGTTTGTATTTCTGCTGGCACTTGAGATACTTTCTAGTGATGAGTCTTTTTAGCTGTTATTGCTCAAATACTGAGATTGGTTAACTTATGGGGAGAAAAAACAGCTTCTGTGAGGTACTTTGAGCTTTACTGAGGACCTTGCTTGTCCCAGCTGTGGTAGCTCATGAGTCACTCAGGCAAGCCACTGACACCAATGCCAAGCTCAGCTTTGAGGCCTTTGGTGTGAAGAAGATAACTCTATAGGCTGCACTCTGGAATCTGTGCTGCCACCAGCACAGGGATATCTGGAGGGGAAGGAGGAATTGTGATTATAGAGATTAATAGATGTAAGAGCAAATGACAACAGAAGAAAGCCTTTCTGTTTGTACAGTTAGTCTAAATTGGTGAACACGTTTGTAAATAAACAAAACAAAACAAAAAAAAAACCAGCCAGGGCTTTGTATCATGACGACATGGAATTTTGCTGTTGCTTTAACTTCTTATTTGAAGAAATATTGGCATGGGTAAAGCTTTTTGTTTGAGGCAGATAACTTTCATAGCAAGTTGCCCTGCGCTGAGGGGTTTTTTCCCTTTTTAATGGGAGGGAAAAAAACTGTTTCTAGATCAACATGATCAAGTGTCCAAGGCCTAATTGTGACTCTGGAGTGATGAATGGCACAGATAAACTCATATCCTGAAATTTCTGGGCTATTTGAATCATTACATCTAATGCCTGAAAGTACAAGTTCATTTTGGAGCTCTGTAGTGCTGTAGTTGGTGGGGGAAGGGCAGGGGGGATGATAAAAGGCCTTGAGAAGTCTCCTTTTGGAGTTATGCTTACCTGGCTCTGATGTAGAAGGGTTACCCTCACTGCACAGTGTCTCACATGAGAGAAGAGCAGTGTGTCAGAGAGCACAGTGCTAACCACTAATAACTTCTGCCTTTTCATTATCATCCACTGTGCTATTACATTATTAATTAATGCTGTTGAAAGCCAGCCCTACTGGTGTCTTATGTTCTTACTGAAAAACACTTAACATATCAGCCATATCTAATTGAATAGCAAGAGGAATGAGCGAAATATCATTCGTCAGCACTCCCTTTATAGTCATTGACAAAAATATACGTCACTGAATACTGAAACCATTCAGAAGGCATCAAATTTCCAAATATAATGCTATTTTTTTATGTATTTTGCTCAACTTCTGCTGGGAATGGTGCTGCTATTAATGTTCAGAAGGTTCACATGCTTCATTTATTGTAGGGACGGACTTAAAGTATTCTTTCCATTTAGTTAAGCATTGCCATGTCTTGGAATGATTGGTAAATATTATTCTAATTATTTATTAAATCTGTAAGTTGAATTGCATAGATGCTCACTGAAATAGCAGAATTTCTTTTGAATTCAGTGGTGGAACTGTAAATAGAAGTTAGCTAATTTTTAAATATTGGTATTACAATGGCACCAGAAGGCATCAGTCAATATTAGGGCCACATTATGCTAAACCCTCTACACATGCCTGTGAAGACAGACAAAATTTTGGCTACAAGTGCTTTACATAGTGAATAGGCAAGAAAAAGTGCAGAGGGAAGAATGTATTAATGGGTCCATTCTGAGGTCCTGTATTAGTTTGAAAACAAACTAGTGGGAGATCACAAGTCAGGATTATAATTTAATAAGAAAATTACAAGTAAGTGCAATAATACAAGGAAAAACACTGACAAAGTCAGCTACAACCTGACACCCTGTTAGTGTGGTGGTAGCAGTCCAAATGAAGTAGTTAGCTTGAAGCAGTGATCCTGTGGAAGGTCTGGTCTTCACCTGAAGGACCAGTGATAGCTCTTGTCCTCTGAGAATCCAACAGACAGCAGCTGCTTGTGCAGTTCAAAGCCCAGGTTATATCCAGGTGGGAATGCTTGGCTCCTCCCTCCTGGGCAGAGCATCTCACAATAGGATGAGGTAACTCCATGAGTCATGCGGTGGGTTCTTGGTGGTTCATTAACAGTTATCAGGGGTGAGTCATAGCAGGAGATAACAACCAGTATCCCACAGCTTTGTGGTAATAGAATAATAAATATATCTATATTGCAACCTAGAACAGGCCCTTAATAATTTGCTTTAAATTTGGTCAGCCCAGGAGTGGTCAGACAGTCTACGTTATCATTATAGCTCCCTTCCACCTGAAAATAGTCTATTCTGTTTTATTCTATGGTATTTTAGAGACAGAATGCAAAGAAAAGTAATTTGCTTAGGGCTGCTGTTTTCCACCAGTAGGAAAAAAATCAGATTTCTGAGCTATGCTCCAGGCAATTTCTAATAGTTTATTTTGCAACACTAGTTTATTTTTGTCCTTGAGGAAGGTTCCCGTGCTTCCCCCTCAGCATGTAATTTCATAAGAATATATAGGATCATTCCCCATCTTGCCCCTTCCCGTCTCCTTTCCAGAGACTTCAGTACTTTGCTAATCACCTTCATTCTCTTTCAGCCTCAGAAAGAGAAGTTCTGGAGTGGAATATGGATGCTACATGTGATGTAAGTAGTATCATCTGCCTCACCTACTTGTCTTACTTTTAATAAGTACACAAACAAACAGATAATTACATGCATCTGAAGGACATCATTAGAATTGAAATAATATTCACTGCCATTCCTGGTGATACTGGTGTGACATACTAAGGTGTTTATATATCTTTCAAAAATGGTTTGTGATTCTTTTATGTCAGATAAGTGATGGGGCAGGTATGACTCCTAGGCAAAAAAGGCCACTGCAAATTAAATTGCAGTATCAAGCTAAGACTGTCATGTGCAAGTCTCTGCTGCCCTGAAGCTAATGTGCACAATCTGTTTTTGCAAGTGCTTTCACATTTTTGGTTTTTATTATGAACATATACAGCATGTAAGTGTTTCTAGTATTGGCTGACTCTGGTATTTTGTAGTCACGATTGTGGTATTTAAACAGGAGATGATCTGTTCTGCACATGGAGAAGGGCCTGTGTTAAAAAGGAAATAATTTAAGAAAGTGTTGCTATTTTTTGGCAGAGGATGTTATGATTATTTCTCAAAGTATATACTCAGTGTTCATTATGTTCATGTACAAACCCATGATGATTTGAATCTGATTTCTAGTCCGTACCTAGGAAGCATTATCACTGTGTTAGAAATGCAAGTATGCTATTAAATTGCAAAGTTCTTACATGTATATAGTCTCATCTATTTCAGATGTTGTATAATATTACTTCCCAATTTCACTCTAGGAGCTATGATTACTTAAATTAAATTAGCAATGTCACTTGAATAGCAACTTCCATAAATAATGGAGATTTTTTTATAAAACTGCATTATCGCTGTTGAGTGGCTAGCTGAGGAATGACCCAAGTTCTCAGACAAGGAAAGAGAGAAGAGCTTTATTGTTTTGAATTCCATACATATAGAGTTTACAGAGGTGCCCCAGATTGGTCAGCCCGAGACCTCCCCCTAGGCCCAATTGGCCAAGCCCGAACTGACCCAATCCAGAGAAGTTGTTTGCAAAACATCCAAACTTTATCTTGTTTATGAAATATAGCAAAATGTTCCCACGGGAAGGACCTGTGCTAGCCACACTGCATCATATTGTTAATATCCAAAATGCAGTTGGTTTGGTAAAACAGCACATTGCCGTTGGTTAAGAAAATTCCTTTCAAAGAATTTGCCTGGCAGTGATTTTCAGAACACATTTCAAGACTTTCTGAAAATTCTTGAAATACAAGCATGACATGATTGTATTATGAAGACATGTTTGATGAGGTGAAAGCAATGAAGACTTGAGGGGAGTGAGTATTGATTTTATCTCCTGAATAAATTAAGAATCAATAAATCTGATGGAGAGCAAGAGTCAAGGTGAAGGTGAGAAGGACAAAACAAAAGAGGCTGTAGAGGTGAGAATTAATCCAAACAGATGCTAAGGCAAGGGAGAAAGTATTTGCTCTCTGACTGAGATCTTTAGATTTGTTTCCGTGGGATATGATGGAATTGCATAAGGATGAATTCTGAGCACAATGGTCAAGGCACCAGTTTTACATAATAAAGGAAGCTCACTGCATGTGATCTAAAGGTAGGTAAGTACAAATATAGTCATCTTTTATTTCTGTTCAGCCATTTTGCTAACTTCTGTTTCTATTCAGCAATTTTAAGTGAGAAGTATAGTGCCCTAGGCACAATTTCTTACCAGCAGATGGGTCCTGCCAGGGGGTGGTATGGATGTCAGGAGCTGTGAAAAGTTATGTGGGATGATTGGACCCTGAAGGAGTCTTAACACTCCCTCTTACTCCTCCCTCCCCACTAAATTCAATAAACCAGAGCACAAAAGCTGTTTGGAAAACAGCCAATTAAAAACAAAACTTGATTTGTGTCATTGTAGTTTTATGAATGCTAAGCAACACCTACAATGAAACAAACTGTGGAGAAGCTGTTGTGTCCTTTCAGAAACATTTAATAGAGTTCCATTTAAAAAATAAAAGGAAAAAGTCTTTGTAACAAGTCTAGCCTAGAAACTTTCCACAGCAGCTTTCCATAATGGTTTCAGAGTAATTTGACAAATTCTAGTATCAGCAAAAATTTGGGCTGCCATAGCTATAAAGTGATTCAGTGTGATACTATGGTGAAAAAAACACACAGGAGCCTCTTTTACACTCATGTGAATAGGTGTGCAGAACAAAAAAACCCCACTGAATGTCAAACATGTGATTCTGTCAGAGCTATTAGCCCATCTGGCCTGAGATGATAACATAAAATTGTGTAGCATCTTTTGACTTAGTAGGTCTTTGATAGTTGATGCTTTCTGAAACTGTGTGCCAAACAAAGTATCAATGTCTTTCAGTTCATTTAAAGTGGCAGATGGGGAAGATCCATCACCCTTCCCGTGTGTTCTGGTCCAAGCTTGTCCTGGAGAAGACAATGACATCTGTGCACATTGGTTATCATGTCACCCCAGCAGGCACAACTCCAGGGCTAGACTGTAATCCTTATCATATGTACATCCATAATTCTTTTCTCTTCAGTGGAGTTTCACTGCTGTTGTGTGGAACATCAACTACAGTGAACAAGGAACACCAGCAACCAGAAATTTTGTTTCTATTGATGAAACAGTAGTTTAAAACAGCAGATTCACTAAGTCTTTGAATATCAATAGAAGGACTGATATATAAGCCCAAGTTTTATGGCTTCAAACTTTATAATTTAATGTAGACTTATTTCTAAAATGGATTTTATTCAGGTAACCACTATGTAGTAATGTTTTACAGGCACTGTTAATTCTTTACCCGGGATTACACATACGCCTATGAATGAAATGGAAGTAGATGTTATGGTATTAATTTCTGCATTTTTGGAAAACATCAAAGTCACATAACCTTATGGCTAATGATATAATTTAATTATACGGTTCTACATTTTCATCTTCAAAGATATTTGCAAACAATGACTAATTAATCCTTGCAGCCACCCTTTGAAATAGATAGATAGACATGATTAATCCAATCTAACCAATTCCTTGCCCAAGGCAGTACTTTGAATCAATATTTAAACTAAGATTAGAGGTCAGTCCTACTCTTTGGTCACTTCACTAAACTAGCAGTTTCCAAGTTTCCTTGCTGTAATAGTTTAGATGGACATATGCTTTGGCCTGCACCAGATCTTCATTCTCTATCTTCCACCTCTCTGCTGAAATGCTTCCTGTCCCTCTTCCCCTCAGAAATGACTTCCACTCCAGTCAAGCCACATGTGGAATGTCCTACTTTTCACCTCCAGAATCCTGTACCTGGCTTTTTCTTGCTTATTCATATCACTCCCTGACCAACTTCTTGCACCCACAGCCATCCTCCCACAAGCTCCCTGTCCTCCAGGTGCCATTACCCCTCTCTGGTGGAGCCTTGCTTCTGTGCTTGGAGTGCATGTTGGCATCCCATAGGGAAAGAGCATCTCTTCCCCTGCCCCTGGCTCCCCCCAGCAGCCATGAGGAAGCTCTGCTGGTGAGGCTGGTGTAGCTGCTTTTCTCTTCTCGTTGGCTCACTCTTGTATGGTGAGCAGAAAGAAGATTGAAGGTAAGCCTTGCACCGTGAAATATCACACACTGTTCTGATAGGCCATGGCCCATACCAAGGTGCAGCCTGAGGTGCCTGTGTCTATTGTTCTTTTTGGAGGTTTGTGAAAGGCTTTGCAGCGCATCGTGAGTCACGAAAGCAGTTTATAGGGTCATGGGCAGACATTATCATTCAGGTAATATTGAAGTCTGAGGAAGTTCATGAGCATGGAACCAAAGAGAAGCTTGTGTAGTAAAAAAGAATACTACTCATCTGGAAATAGAGTAGTGATAATATTGACTGGAGTGAGGCAGGTTTGAGCACGACAGTGACGAGCAGGGATTGCAAAACGACACCAGTTGTCTATGGCAGACTGTGATAATGTCCTGATTTGACAGAAAAAACTAATGCTCATAGCATTCAGTGATGGATGTGGTACAAGAAAAAAGGAAAAAACAATGGAAAAGGAGATTGCCATCTCATGTGATCAAAGAATGGCATGAAAACCTGCGAAATGGTGCCAAAACCTGGACTTCCCACTGTGGTGGTGTTTAAGATCTGGTCAAATCTTACTTGGCTATAGCTTTTCGTATCTGGTGGGAAATAAGAGTTAATGGAATGTAACCTGTAAATTTAGATAGTAACGCCACATTTGTATTTGTGCTTTAATGTAATATGTCAGACTAGAAAAGGTATTCACAGTGACTATAGGGAGTCTGCTCCCCAACAAATCAGTGGAGGGACCAGAAGTACTCCTGCAGGCAGCTGATCTGAGTGCCCTCAGCTGACATGCCAAACTTTTCTTGTAGTCATTTTCTTTACTGTATAGAAAATGTTATGTCTTCATGTGACTGCAGGAGAGAGAAAAGAAGAGGATACACAGAGAAATCTGAAATTCTTCAGCAGTGTTGCAGAGTAGCTAAGAATGTATTCCAAACCTGATACACTACTGCAAAAACTCTGATTTATTTCAGCATTCCTAAAGGTGTAATTTTCTATGGGTGAGACTGCATAGCTATGTCTTCTCCTTGATTTAATTTCCTTTAGAAGAATGTTTGATGCTCTGCCCCTTACTTTCAGGCTCTGAAGCTGACTAAAAGGACAGAGAGCTTCCTAAATTAGATAGCCTGACTCAACCACAAATTTACTGAGTTATGACTACATAGAATTTTATGTGGTGCAGAAGGTCAGATAGATGATCATAATTGTCCTGGTTGGCTTTATATAATTGGATTTACTTGGGTACTAAGTCTCTCCATTCAGCATGATTCAAGAGAGTAAAATCCAGATCTCTATAAACTAGGAATTGTCCATTCAGCCAAATGGAGAATGGCTGAGTGTAGACATATGGCAGATTCTTTTTTTTTGAGGCTGTTGATAATTTCAAAGAACATGTAGTAACAGAACAAATCAGCATTTTGGTGGAGGTTCCCCCGCCACCCACAGTGACTGATATTTTGGGGCATATAAACAGAAGTGAGTTACGATAACACATCCCTTTCAATCTGAGTAATTTTTGCTGAAATCCAAGATGAGTGGATGCACAAAGCCATAGCATTCTTTCTGGTTTAAAATAATTACATACTGCAAATACATGCAGGAGAAGGCAAATAATTTAAGGACTTGTCTTGGAAGAAGTAACTTCGTGAAAATATGAATGTCAGTTTCCTGACATAGTTCAAATGTTAAATGACAAGATAACCTAGGATCACCCAAACTAGATGGCAAAGCTTTATTGTATGATGCTGTTAATGAAATCCTCCCTCTTGACAATTGAATTATAATATTTTTTTCACAGCCATTTTGAAGGTTGCTGTTCTGAAATTTTCTCTTGCACTTACATGACTCTACAAATGTGTAAGTTACATAGAGCTAATGTAGTGGTGAAGACTTGCTGCATAAAATCTTGAAGGAAATTTTCTTCTAGTCTAGGAACATATTTTTTTGATTTCTGGAATTAAAGACCTTGGAGCAGCTGATGACCACAAGGCAAAAAGCATAGCCCCAATGAAGTGTTACCAGGTACTTCCCTGAAGTGAACAGAATCCTTTAAGATGACTGCTGCAGTATATTTGGTGTTCCCTGTCTCTCTCAAACAGAGAGGGCAAAATGAATTGTCTTTTCATTATGCGAATTTTGCAGGCAGTTTGCTGTGTTTAATAAACTCTTACAGCATATGCAGATGAACATTTCCCACCCTCTGCACAGATCTGGCACACAGTAATCACTTGTTCTGTATTTCTGTGCTATATAATCGCTACATCTTCTCATAGAAACGCAGCCCTCAAAACTGAAACAAAGGTCTCTAAAGGCTTCGCTTTGCCAAAGGTTAGATCTGTCTCCCCCTCTCAGGCCAGGACATGAGAGACTGACTGGTAATGTCTTCTCAGCTTTAAATCAAGCCAAAGGCTAGGAGTTAAGCAATAAAATCTGCTGCCCTTTCTGTCCTACAGCAAAGACCAAGCAAGACCATTATTCCATTTTGTATAGGCTTTCACCTTCAGAGTCACAGAACTCACCATGGAGCTTTGAGCTCCATCTGACCAGAGTGACTCTGCCATGGTCATACTGCAATTGAGGTAGTCCTACAGAACCAGTTCAGGTAAAAGGAAGCATGTTAAGTGCTTTCAGTGAAATTCAGCTCATTGCAGAGAAGACACATCCATCTTCTTGAGGTCAGCTGTGCATAACCACAGCCTTTTGTAGATCTCCTTTTTGCTTCTCACATGTTAGGTATTGTACTTTCATTCCTTCCTTTTCTCTCTTTGTTAATATAAAATCATGTCCACATTTGTTTGTTCAAGAATATTTGTTATTCAGGGCCTGTAGATAATGCATGATAGCTTTCTATCTCTTAGCATAAGTAGTACTAGTGCTGCACAGGTTATATCAGAGTATGAGCAAGAAACTTTGTGGTCAAGTCAGTAGCTAGAATGCAGGGGGTCAAATGATTATGCTGGGGACTATTTTTCTCCATTTATACTACTAGTCCCATCATCATTGCAGGGCTGGTATTTGAACAGGCCTTTAAAATGTTCTAACTGTCCTACCATTACTAGGAAACAAAAGGTGAACCTGAACTTTCTAACAACTGAAGTGTCTTTCACCAAGAGAAATTGTTCATATATCTATATCTATCTCATGTATAATATCTATGTGTATACCTTATGCATAAAATAGGAATGCATGTACATCCACATGTATATATAAACTGCATACACTGGCATTGCCTCCAATAACATATTTAATTTGTGGTCCAGACAAAATTTTAAAAATATTTTAAGGAATGGTTCAATGGATTTAAGTTGCCAGCCTTGAGAATTACTAAGCGTGTATGCCTAGTAGAGATCAGACTGTTTAACTATCTTAAGTTCAATCTATAAAAGTGAAAATACCTTAGACCAGTAGACACTATTGCAAGTTTAGTTCTCATAGACCTGCTAGATTTTTCAGTCAGCAGCTTTGCAGATGAAGCTGTTCAAAGTCCAGATTTTCTTGGGAGCTCTTCCCTCTCTTAAACCAATCCTATGGCTTACCTGGTGAATTGAAG
Organism: Entomyzon cyanotis; assembly: GCA_024500445.1. Classification (NCBI taxonomy): domain Eukaryota; kingdom Metazoa; phylum Chordata; class Aves; order Passeriformes; family Meliphagidae; genus Entomyzon; species Entomyzon cyanotis. The sequence goes on along the minus strand of JAKEPQ010001018.1, from coordinate 34,558,516 downwards.
ACCTGATTTAGTTATAAAGAAATCATCTACTCTTGTGCTGCGCTGGGTTTCAGTTAGATAAACTCTCCAAAATTCTGCCTGATCATGCTACTCCAGTGTAGAACAGGTAGAAATATGTGACAAAGCTTAAGAAAGGGATTTAATTCCTAGGTGGCTATAGGATTTCACCCTCCATTTCTAGCATCTTTTGTGCCTAAGAACAACTTGTCTTTTTCTTGATTTTACCCCCAGCCTGTTTTGTTTTTACCTGCAGAACGGTGCAGGTAGATACCAAAAAGATAATAAGCATGTAACATACTGCAGAAGTGACATAAGAAATAAATTAGATCAATGCAGCATCCCTTTACTCTGCTGTGAATCTGCTTCAGCTCAGCCTGACTAGAAGTTCTTTAACAGTACCTGGCCACCCCTCCCACCATAAATCTGGGAAGACCTCTGTCTTCTGTACTCTACCTTTGAATCTCAGCATTGTCTCTATGTATCCTGTAAGCAAGCCAGAGTTACTTGCAGAAAATCAAAGGCAGAAATTCCTGCAGTCAAGATGGTTTTTTAACTTTTGCTCCTAGTCCTTGCAAACCTACGTGATATTTAGTGATCCATGAAGTCTGACATCATAGCTCCTGCACAGGAAATAAAATGGTAGTGTGTTATTACCAGGGATGAAGGACATTGAAATACTGGAGAAGTTGAAAAAAATGGGGGTATTGTTTAACAACAAAATAAATCAAGCTACTTGAGTTGCCCAACCTTCAATTTCAAGTTTTCAGAGGTTTTGTAGCAGCTTTGTCTTGCCTGCTGTGCTAGGGGAAATTAGAATTGTTAGGCATTTTTATAGGTATTTGCTTCGCCAGTGGCAACACGAGTCAATTTATATTTTTCATAAATTAAAATACTGTTGTCTATCAGTTTTGGGTTTTTTTCGTCAGCGGTGGCTGTAAAGAAATACCACTAGAAAGCAAGATGACAGCTGTAAGTGATCTGAATTTTGGGACTGCAGTCCAGCAGGTGTTAAAGTTGATGAGAAATTATTAACTCCAGTGGTGCTAAAATAAACCTTAAAAATACATTCTCTTCCTCAAATTCTGAAAAACTTCCCCACAGCCCTTAAATATGGAAAAGAAGCTATTTCATTTAAGCTATCATGCTATAAATAATTGTTAAGTGTAATAAAAAATATTATGTATATATTGGTTTTCAGTTTTATATGCAAGCATCACATCACATGTCCTTCTGAAATTGCCTGGACTTCTCCAATGTAAATAAGTGGCAGATCTTAGCAATTCTGTTATAATTAAATAGGATATTTCAACATACATGTATATGCACATCTATCCATGCCTACAAATAGATCTACTTCTATATTAACAATATAGATGGAGTGCTGAGCAAACATGAAAAAGCTGAATTTGATTCCTAATACTGTTTTATTGTTCCCTAGAACTTCAAAAAATGCTTTAAGAAGTACCTAATGCAGTTGTACAGCCAGAGGCTTTGAGCTTGTTAGATGCCATAAACAAAGCCACAGTGGTCCTGGTTAGTGCTTAAGTGAGAGGCCTCAGAGGCAAGAAAGGAGTCTGTGGGGTTAATGTATTTTTTGCATTTAATCCTGCTGTTATTTCAATTTCCCACAAAAGTTCTTGTATTTCAGTTTGTTCTCATTGTGAGACCTTTGTTTCCTTTTCTCCTTATATTTTAAAAAGAAAATTGTATACGGTCAGAAAAATTACCAGCTGATTTTTTATTCTAAACACTATGTGCATAAGGCTTCAAAGGAAATAATAGGCAGAGTTTGTAATAAAGTCTTTAGCATTTGGCTCATTGTTTAAAAGATGCTGTGGAGAACATTTCAATTACCAAGTTACTGTGTCCTCAACCTGGAGCCATTCCCCTCTAATTTTGTCCCACATAGCTGTGATAGCACTTTTTAGTTACACTCAAACAGTATTCTTTGCTTTACCAGTCCCTAAACAGACTTCATGAGGCATACAACATATCTTGATATAGTATACAATTGATATAGTAAAGGGGTTTCCTCCAGCAAGAGTTGTGCATTAAATCTTGGAAAAAATAGGACTTTCAACAAAACTTTAGAGGCTTCCTCCGAGTGGAACACCCTATAACTTTGGGCTCTTTGTGTATAATAGACCAGGCGTCTAACTCCTGCCTGTCCATACACCAACACCCTTTAAATCCCAAGCCTGGTGTGTCAGGTCCAAAAGAAGTAGACTTTTGTGTCTGATAGGTCCTTGTGGGCAGATTGTGTTGGCCACAAATCCAGCTGAGAGGGCTGCCCTTTCTCAGCACAGCTCAGGTCTCAGAGGAGCTCCAGAGCTGAGCCTTGAGGGTGAGTTCTGCACAGTGCAGACATAGCACAGACATCGCAACACCTCCTAGGGAGATGGCGTCAGGCCCCTTTCCTATGGAAGTGACATCCTCAGGGCTTGGGAAAACAAATTGATGGGCTGAAAAGTCAGACACTTCCTTTTAGGACAAAATGGGCTGTGCAGATGTTATTTGTCCCATTTGTCTTTTCACTTGCTGTTGGTCCCTCAGCTAATCTGACTGTTGGTAACAGTGGTACAGGCAAGGAATGCAGAGGAAGGCATTGTGCTTGGGATCCAAGAGGGGGAAGAGGATCCCACTCAAGAGACTCTTTATGAAATCCTGAGACATCCTCATTTGCTCATGGAATCTTGCAAGTGGTGATTGCAGTGCACCATGGGGTAAAAATGGCATTGGGGACCAGACAGCTCTTAGAAGCTAGCACAAACCCCAGAGGAGCCCTTTGGTTTTGGAAAGCTTCTGTAGGACTGAGTAATTTATTTGGTGGGTAGTTGCACAGATAGTATTTTTCTAAGGAGCTTTATCTTAAAGTAATAGGCAGGGTATGGCAAAATTATCTGTCTTGGCTCTGCAGTGGATGGGATTTCCCAAGTTATTTGAGGAAAAGGGTTTCTTTAGTTTCTGTGACTTGAAGTACTCTCTATAAAAGTTTGTATCACCACTGTTAATCATGCATATTAGAATAGCTGTGTGCCCAATACATTAGGTGGCTACATAGCTTTATTATCTAATTATCTAATGATGATGATTATTATCTAATGATCATCTTTATAGCTAATTAGGTAAAATATAGCTAGTCACATTTTCAAAAGAACCATGCACAAACACATGCACATACATATTCTGTGAGAGTTTTTCAGTGACTATTTTATAATTTAATTTTGCAACTAATAATTAGTTCTGGTTTTGGTCCAGTTTCTCCATTTATCCTGTATCTGGTGATCTACCTCCTGCTAAACAATGCTCATCACTGAGTTCCTGACAACAGTGCACCAGGGGAGGTGTTCTCAGGACAGTATTCCAAGAAAAGACGGGATGAAACTCAGAAGACACCTGGTTGCATTTCCAAACAGAAAATTTTGAGGTTCAGAGAAGATGTTTTGTCTTTCAGGTTTTCATATTTCATAGAAAAATCAATGGAACATGAAAAACAGACCTTGGAAAATTAACCAAAGCCCTAATTTTCTACAAAAAGACTGCTTCAGTAGAAATATTTTCATCAAGTTGTTAAAAGCATAAGCCCCCCTGCTGATTCAATATAGCACTCTGCTCTGAATTGAAAAAACAAGTGTGAGTTCTTAGACATTTGCATACATACTAAAGACGCAAGTCAGGTTCCAGCAGAAGTTTGTCTTCATGCGAGATGTCAGCCCCTTGAACTCCAATGAAAGCTCTTACTTCCAGGCAATGCCTGGGAGATCTGCTTCCAGCTCTTAACTTTCCTTTTGCTTGATCTCTCTCTGAGTTAATAAGAAGCTATTTGCACTTCATTACCAATATGCTCCTGTCAATATTAAACTATAACTGATCCTCAAATTCACCATTTACATCATCAACAAAGTAAGGTGTACATTATCTTTTTGTAACACTTGCGTCAGTTAAGCAGTGGTTTGCATCAAACATTTTCTTATGCTAATGATATTCTTGCAATTCCTTTCATAATATAAAATAGTTAATTAGAAATCATGACAATCCAGTATGAGTTTGGATAAAGTATTTCATGCCTGTTTTTATTAACCCTGTTGTTAAATAGCAAACAAAAACTATGACTGGTCTCTCTTAGTTACTGTTGCTTTGGAAGCTAGTTGTATGTCTTCATTTGTAAAAGCAAGTTAAAAGAATCTTGGTTGGTTTTTTTTAAATCTTTCTTTCTTCCTTTCTGTATTATCATTAATGTGCTGTGTCTAAGAGCTCTATTTCAAATTGGTAGGCTGCAGCTTCTGAGTCTTTTCAGTCAGCCTTTTGAAAGTTAATTAACTCATAATTCAATTTAGAGCAGAAATTTATCAGCAGAAAGTCATAATCAGAGAGGAAGGATAGTGTAATGACTAATGAAGTAGTTTTCCAAGTCTTCCTTGATGACCTTAGAAAATCTCAGTGTGAATATTCTTATTTTCTTTTCCTGCGTCTGTTTTATCTGGAGGAGTATTTTGATCAAGGACTACTGCTATATGTGAGAATGACTTCAAAGTACTGCTGTCCTGACAGTATTCTTCAAATATGCGTCATGTTGCCTTTGACTCAGTAACGGGTCTCGGGAGCTTTTCCTAATATAACCAGGGTAGAAGGGTCCACTGTTACTTAAGGTCTTGCAAATAAGAAAGTAGAAAGCATGGAAAAATCTTCCAAAGTCCATGGTAATACAGTCTTGACTATAAAATTTTAATGCAGTATATTTGTGATTATTTAATTGTAGCTTTCAAATGGCATTTTCATTTGTTCTGAGATGCATCTGTCTAGGTCATGAGTCTGAGAAGGAACTTACATGGATATCAACTAAGTCTGTGTAACTTCTACAAATAGTTGTTGTAGGACATAAAATATAGAACAGGTACACATCCAACTCATGACTTTTCCTCTAAATACACTGTTAGAAACGTATCTTTGTCTAAAATCCAGTAATTGCCTAGTTAATGCCAAAAAAACTATTAGAGTGCTTTGTCTTCTGTAGCATACTCAGGCATACTGAGTTATTTTTACATTGGAAGGCATCAGGGAGTCTTGTTTTAGTACTACCTGTTCACCACCGTGCCAGATTTCTGACATTAATCTGAAAAAAGCTGTTTTATTTTTGTCAGGGATTCCACTCCCCACTTAGTGCATGAATAAAAAACCCCAAAAATATTTCAAATGTATTAGAGGCTTCTTCAACAGCACAACAGAGTGGACAGTATTATCTTATAACCATTAACTACAGAAACTTGAAATTAAGAAAAAACTGAGCTTCAGGTTAGTATTCCCAGCAAAGGTAGTGAACAGCATCCTGAGCATAAGAATATATTGACCTCATCCAAATAAGTCCACTTTTCACCTCAATGAGCTTGCCAAGGTGTTTTTGTATAAATTTTCCCATTTTGTTCCTCTTCCTAGAATTAGCACTTACTGTTCTGGGCCTAAATTCTGGCTTCCTCAGAAGAAAGGTATTTATAAAGTTTTTGAGAAGTATTTAAAACATTATGCTTGTTGTTACAAATGAAAAATATGCCCAGAAACACCTAATCAGGTAAAATGTAGTTATACACAAAATGGTTTTGCATGCTGATGGTGACACTGTAACATGCTGAATGTCATAAAAAAGGGGAAAAAATTGTTGCCTCAGGATAATTTTTGTCAAATGATAGGAAATGAAGTACATATCTCCGGTTTTCTCCTTTGGCATGCATTTAGCCAGAAGTCTCTGGGTAGCAAAAGATGCTGAGTGATACAGAATCTTAAGGGAAAAGCCCAAATACTAAAAAGAGGGAGAAGAGAAACCTTCACTTGCAGCATGTTCTGGAGCTTGTAAAAATGCAATCAAAACCTTTCTTCACTGTGGATAAAAGGATCTTTGAGAAGCATCTACTCTGGTTATATTTTGCTTCTTAACGATGCACTAGGACTGCTTAATTGCTCCAGCTGCCTGTAAACATATTCTAAAACAAAAGGCCTAATGGTTTTTGAACATATTAACTTTTCACATATCTTTGATTGTTTCTAGTAGAGATGAAAAATACACCAAACCACCTCTGTGAAAAGAGCTGTGATCTCTGTTAAGATCTTGATCCAGAAGTTGTGCACTTATTTAATGCCTAAAGAAGGTTGCTGTCTCTCACAACATCATTATCAGAGCCATTGACAAGATATCATATATTGCTTTCTTGGAAAGCTTTCTGCAACAGCATCATACCATTGAAATTGTAAATAAAGATATAAACAAACAATGTGCAAATAAATGAAAAATATTACTATTTTATGTATCTCATGGAACATATTATTTTTATTTCCAAGTAGTAGGTAGTGAGGTTCAACTCCCAGTGAGTTGAGAGCAAAGACAACACATGAAACCAAGACCAGTACCTTGGAAATACTCATGCATGAGTACAACATGAACACAGTTTCTCATGCTGTTGTTTTTGGATGACAACAATATACTTTCCTGACATTTAATGTCTTGCTTTTCTAACTGTAATTCCTGCTTCCATCTTTACCTGCTGGAACGTATTTTCAGGCTTATAGGTTGCAACAGTATTGCTTCAAATTAAACGGTGCTGCTTAAATATAAAATCTCTTAACAGAGTTTTATTTGAGATGATACATTTTTCTCATGTTTAATTGCACCACATTTAATTTGTTACTTTGAAATATGATTCACATCACCTATGTACAGTAAATGTAAGACAGTTTGATAGTTCATCTATCAGCAATTAGAAAACAGAAGGCCAAAGGCCTATATTAACAAGTAAGTAATGCAAGTATGAAGCAGTGTCACCATAGCAACTTGGCTTGCACACAGGATGCTGCATTTAACCTTGGGAAGCTCTTAAAAACTCTTGATTCCTGAAATAGGTAAACACTATATGGTTATGCAGCTGTGCCTTTGATGCTAGAGCAGTAGATTTGTCTTGGAAATGTGCAATTGCTTTGGCCCAATATAACTTATAAGAAACCAATGGTGTATGAGCATTCAAAGAGATATGCCTCATGGAAATCTTGACTTGCTGTTAGAAATGTGCAAGATTGCTTGCTCTTTTTGGAACTGGGAAGGATTTATCTGTACGTCAACCACGCAGTAAGATAGAAGCATCTTTAAAAAAAAATATTCACAGGAATTACTCTTAGAGTTTTACTTAATTTTTTTTGCTAGTCCACACACATCCTTCTGTCTGCATAATTGCTGTGAGCTTTGTCAGGTGAAGCAAGAAAAACATGCATGTTTTTGTGTTTCTCTTGTGGGTTTGAATTTTCATGCTCCTAAACTAGCTATATGGATGATACTAATTGTGTGAATCTATATGCCCTCAAGTCAGGTAAAAAATCATGTGTATTAACTTCACTAGAGGGTCATGCTGCTAGTAAAAAAAGCTCTTGGCAGCCAATTTTTGTGAAACTGGTATTTCCATAACCTTTCGTAAGTAACATAGGAGTTTTAGAAGTGTGAGATCATAGGATGAAAATTAATTCTTAGAAGGCACAAACAGTGGCAGATTTGAATACTTCGTGGTTACTACCGCCCCTCAGTAGTCAGGCTGTAATGCTTCACCATTTCCTCATCTAGCTCAAGACTGGCTAAGGTGATAAAATACCCAGGGCAAGAGGCCAGATTTGCTGGAGGACTTTTTACCTGACTGCCTTTCAGGGTGTCTAAATCACATATCATTAAGAGTTTCACAAACCCCTCCTAAGCTACTTTGTGTCTAGAATCCCTTGGCACCTCTGTTTCCAGTGAAGTTCTTACACTTCTGCAGAAACAATGAATACTCAACTACCCAGTGTCCACCTCATACCTCTTGCTGTGGCAGGACTTGCAAATGAGGCCTTTCCTGTCTGTATCTCACCTATAGGATGAAAGTGCTCGTGTCTTCATGTATAATTATTTTCTGGGGAGAATCACCCATTTGGGACAAGGAAATGTGAAGGTCTGTCAGTAGAAGAGACACCTGTATGGACACCTAAATTCTACGGGAAGATTTAACAGAACAGTGCCGTTTAATCTTTTAAAGAAATTTTTAGCAGATTTACCAATATTTGAAAACACAATGGTGTTCATAACAGAAGAAGAAGAGTCACTATTACAGAATTATACTTGACATTGTGTGGATTTCTACTATATAACTACAAAATATATATAGAGTTCTGTTAAATGTTTTGTTTTTTCCTCACACTCTGTTATTGCACTGCTGTTCAGGACATGTGCTTGTACTATGTTTTAGTAACCTGTCTGAACAGATAGTTTAAATCCCTCCATTATATTTAAGTGTGTTTTTATAATAATAAGAAGTGTTATTTCACAACCAGAAACTGTCATGAAAGTAGAAAAGTGCTGAAAAACAATCTGGTAAATCAGGGAGCAAAAAAGAGCATGAATACTTTTACAGTTCCTGCCAAGTATCAAAATCAGGTTAAAGACTAGCTGAAAGTATTTTGTCCAGCCCATCAGTTTCCAAATCAGTAATTTGTAAAAGCTGTAGGTTCTTTTAAGAGTCAGGTCCCACGCCTAGTGAATTTAGATGCCAGAGATTCCCCATTGCAGCAGAAAAGAAAGGTAAACCTCTTTTAGGAAGGATAAATGTTGAAAATTTCCAGCTTCAAGACAAACACATTTTGGCTCTGCCTCTCAGTAAGGTACAGTCCTATTATTTGCTGTGCTGCTCCAGTGACAAACTTCTCAGTGGATGACTGTGATTAGAGACTCTGTCTTGGGGCCAGAGACATCCATCTGCCCGTCTGACCATCCTGCTGGGACATGGGCTTCTTGACTAATTCAGAAACCTTAGGCACAGTGGAAAGACCGTTGAGGCATATCCAGTCTCTGGCTGTGACTCATGCTATTCATGTTACTCATCCATGTGGGCACTAATGAAGTGACTGTGAGGTTCTGGGAACACAGGGGATGGAGTCCAGGTCACAAGTGATGCTTGCCAATACTCCCTTTCGACTGCAGAGACCTTCCCTGGGTCATATGAGTCACGAATTTGGATGCAGATCTTTACTAATAATGTCAGTGCTGGCCTTCAACTTCCTTAAAAATAACACAGCTTTTTAAAGATAAAATGGTGGGAAGAGGGAGACTGTGACAGGGAAACTGTCTAATACCAGTGCTCAAGCTGGGAGAAGGACTTTGATCTAGGGTTAAAAAGATGTGCTCTCAGTCTCCAGAGGAGTCAATTACAGAGTTTCAAATACTGTTTGAAATGTTACATGTCATTCACAGTATTGCAGAGACCAGCAAAATGTCTAATCCAGTTCCCAGACTGACCTTCAGCTGCAGATCAGACCATGACTTCAGGCTATTTAACATTATTGTTATGAAAAGTTAAAACTCCTTGCAAAACACTCTGAATTCAAGCAAAGACATGTAAACCAAATAGCATTGTCTTATAAATTCATAGAATTGCAGAATGTTTGAGGCTGGAAGAGACCTCAGGAGGTCTGTAATCCATGCCCCCAGCTCAAGCATGGTTAGCTACAGCAAGTTGCTTAGGTCCATGTCCATTCAGGTTTTGAGTGTTATCAAGCTGAAAACTCCACAAACCTTCTGCGGAACTTGTTAAAGTGTTTGGCCATGCTTACGTGGAAAAAAAAAATTTCTGTGGTGTTTAAATGTAATATCCTATGTTTCAGGTTGTGATCATTACCTCTCAGCCTGTCTGGAGATGACTGGCTCCATCTTCATTACTTCCTCCCAGTGCGTAACTTTTCTGGAAAAGTGGATGTTGGGAAAAGGTCGTAGACTATAATGCTAGGCACAACCACAGCCACTGTGGTGATTTACCCATACCCAAGTAAAGTGAGCGCTGAACCCCCTCTTTGTGGTTATGGAGTGATTGCCAAGAATAGTTATCAGTGATTCACATTAAGAATGTGAACCATTATTTGGAATCCTATTTCTTCTAAGTAGTTTTATTAGTGATTGAATTATGAAATTGAATTATGAAATTGAATTAATATGTTTAGAAAATCTACAGACAATATGAATGAAGAAGTTGCTCTTACTTTGATGACAGGATCAAAACTGGAGATGAAGTCTAAAACATCAGACATCATCTGAAATTAAAAGTAGATGAAATTCAGCAAAGACATGAAAATACACATGTAACAGAAGTGACTTTACCCAGAGAAGGATCTGAGCATTGTGGTGAATCACAAACTGACTATGAGTAACATAGTATTTTTTCCAAGAAAAGGTCTTGGTCAGAGATACATTCATAGGAATATTGTATGCAACCCTTGGGAAGTAATTGCTTTGCTTTACTTGGGAGCCAACTGGATCTCAGACCAGGTGTCCACTTTTAGACACCACATTTTTAAAAAGATGATTTGGAAAAAATCCACAGTATGGTGCAAACAATGCTAAAGGATTTAGCAAACATGATTCATAAAGAAAGGTAATCCCATTGCTTTAGGCTACAAAAGGGAACATTAAAAAGGGACATTTAAATCTTCTAGTATGTATAAAAGATCATTATAAATAGAATAATGATCACTTGTTACTTTAGATGAGAACGGAAGAACGAAAAGGAACTATTGCAACTAAATATTGTAATTTCAAAATTGCATTATAAATGCAGTCTTTTATAAGGAGTATTTTGACTGTTGAAGTACTGAAGTATTTAAGAATATGCATGAATGTGTTTTATTGGATGTGTTTAAGGAGGGTTCATACCGGCACCTGTTGGGGACAGCAGGGGAACAGAGCAGCCTCCTGTTGTCTTTCCCAGATTTGCGTCTCTGTGTTTTTAGGACGATGAGTCTCAGAGTGAGTTACCAGACAAATGTAAATTCTGGCTCCTACAAAGAACACACCTTGGAGGCGGAAAGGTTCACATTTAACACAGTCTATAGATAGGATAAGAATCTATAAGCAGGAACAAAACCCCGAGATATTTTTTCTCAACTGTCCTGAAAAAAATATAACCTAAATTTTTCCTACACAAACCCCAGACCTGGTGTAAATTAGTGTGTCTCCATTGGCTAGAATATGCACTTTGTAGAGCATGAATGGCATAAAATTTTTGTAGGTAACTAAATTAAAGGTATCAAAACAGTGTTCTGAACCTAGCAACGATTCTTAGAGAGACAGAAATCCAACTCTGATTTACCAGTCTGCAATGTAAAGACAAGGTTATTAATTTGCTACCTTCAGTCTTTATTAATAAAACTTAATTACACAGGAAAGCTCATATGAAGGCAATGGCTGCTACTGCTCTCTCACAGAAAATGCAGTTGCAGTGCCAAACCAGCTACATACATGCAAACAGAAGTAAACCTGCTGCTTTTTGTCATCCAGAAGACCTGAAATAAACTTTGACTAAACTGAAAAGGCACAGGCAGCCCTCCGTGTTCCTTAGTTAAAACCTTCCTCTCTTTCTACTCAGATAGGCTGCACTGACAGCCGGCAGATCCTTCTCCTTAGTAGAGCAGTCACTGATCTCAGTCAGTGTGAACTGGCCACTCATTCTTGTGGATGCTGTGTGATTCCTCACTAGAGCTAAAACAATCTAGGCATATAATGTTTATTTTTTCAAGTATAATTCCAAGTGGTCTAATAGATGGTGCATACAGATCCCATAAAGCATTTTTGTTGCTGAATCTTAGAACAGTGTTGCTCCCTTTTGTTAAATTCTATAGATTTTGTCCCTAAAAGAAGCCATCTCTAAATGCCTTTCTCTATAGAAAAGTAATTTCAGGGCAATATGCAGAAATTTCTTTACCCATAGAGTGTAACTTTGTCAACATCTCCATAAATAATTTCACAATAAGCTTTGTTGGACAGATTCATTCCTGAGGAAAGCCAGCAGAAGTCAGTATAAACAGGCTTATATGAGCACCTTTTTTGCCACAGATGAATTTATCATCAACTCCACAGTTGAAAAGTTTGATCCAATAGTAAGGCATCAGAGAGTGAAAATGCAAACTTATCATAAGACAAAAGATACTGTCACTACCTGATAAAACCTATGTTAAAAATAATGGTGTTCCTTCAAACCCAATTAATTCCAATAATTACACAGTCATTAAAGCAACAGTCTAAAGGGAAAAATACCTTCATAGAGGAGTTCATGTGAACAGTTATTTAATCTGCCTTTTAGAATATCTAGATGAATGACTTTTTGCTGAATATAGGACATTCTATTATCAGGTCTTTGCAGTCATTCTACTTAATTACTTCTCTGCCAGGATCATTTATACTCTGAAATCTCTATATAAAGCTAGATTAAAGGGAGAAATTTTATTCTTGCAGCTCTAGGAGAGGCCTTTTCATCATTCTGTGAGTGGTTTCACACTATATTTTCCTCACATTATCCAGCACTAAATAGACAACTATTAATTTCCAGGTAGCCTTTTCGGTAGTGTGTCTGAGGGCTGCTGCCACAATCTGATTTAAACATTCAAATTCCATCTTATCTCCAGTGTGAACACTTCAGTCCCAAACACAGATCATTAGCACCTTGCCCGTGCTGCTGTTTAGCTAGGTTTGCTCACATATTTCAAAAGAAAGTGTTCCTCTCACCCACCTTCTCCACTAAGCACCCTAACAGCCCAGTTATAGACACACTTCTGCGCTTTCATTCTCTCAGGAATCTGATGAATATTCATTCTATGCAAAGTGGAACAGTTTGGACAGAAATAATGGGATGCCTCACCCTTGTGCCTTAAAATAGCTGACCTTTTGTGATCAGCATATTCACCTCGAAGTAGGAGATACCAGGTCAGATTCCCTCAGGCAGCAAAAGAAATTTAACCCAAGCCTCCCACAGCCTTGCTGGGACAGGTGGGTTTTATGATCCAAGCTTTTCTTTGCTATATCTTTCTGGTTAGCTTGGCTTAGCTTGTGTCTACATGTAACTCTTGATCCCTTAAATAATATTGGTCATTTATGAAATAAATATGATAGCCTCTGAGATGCATGGCTGGGCTTCCTTATGGTGGAAACAGGGTGCATAAAGCTGAGACCCCAGCCCTGCCTGAGTAGAATAGATATGTACTCAGACTGAGAAATGGGAAAGTGGTCAATCTTGGCAATGTCTGGATGCTGACAATAAATAACCTGACATGCTGGAATCTCTGGGAGATGCTTCTCTTTCCTCATGTGGTATGGAAGGCAGAGATTCAAAAGCTTTTTAAACTGGAGAACAGCTAACTCTTTAGAAGGAGGTCTGTCTTGCAGCATTGCCACAACTCTTTTAATCTATAAATACCTACTGTGGTTAGCACAGGTCTTTTCCATGGGAATTTCTTTTGTGTTTTATAAACAAAGATAAAGTTTGGATGTTATTAAAAACAGTGTCTCAAGATTTGGACAGTTCAGGCCTGGCCAATCAGGCCTAGGGGGAGGTTTCTGACTGACCAATCTGGGTGACCTCTGAAAAGTCTATATACATATTGGATTCAAACAATAAAGCGCTTTTTCTACTCCACGCTGAGAATCTGGGCTTTCCTTCTCTGCTAGCGGCTCAACAGCGACAACCTACAGATAGTTTAGCCTTGATGTTTGTTTATTCCTTTTGCTTTCTTCAACTCTCCTTGCCTGAATGCTTGTCTATGTAACATATACATGTAGGGGAGGAAGTGGTTCAGTTTTGGCACTGGTTTTATGCAAAACCTTTTGATTTCTTGCAGACTACTAACTCAGAGTTGTGGATCCTTTATATACTATGGTGGAGCATCTGTTCCTCTGTAGGAACCTCTGCAGACTTGCTGTGATTCACAAATGTCAGTGAACTTCTCTTCACTGCATTCCTGTAGAAATGGTTTTTGCTAAAATACCATTGTCAGAGCTGTCCATTGGTCTTAGAGAGCCACCTAGAAAGTCGTGTTTCAGAGTACTTTTTAATGAAGACCTTTTTATGAAGTTTTATGCAATGGGAACCATCTCCAGCTGGAGCTGTGAGTATTCACTATGTCTGCAAATTCATCCACAGCTGTTTCGTATTAGATACCCAGAAAATGAAGAAAGCCTAACTTGTGGCTACATTTTGAAAACTGTGGTTTGGGTGACCCTCTCAGTACTGTGCAGAACATAAGGAGAGATGCAGGGACATAAGCTCAGCTGTGGATGCTAGTACTAAGATTTGGAGTGAAAGAGGCAGGTGTTGGTGGGGGGGCAATATTTTGCTCTGGTTCATACCCTTCATTTGACATAGGACAACACTGACTGCATGCACTGACTGTGTCAGCATGCCTGTGAAAATAAATAGTATTTGATCATTGATAAAGACTTCTTTGTAACATTTTTAATAAAATCAAAATGCTCTTGAAAAGCAGTAGTAGTCCAGGAGCAGCCCTTCTTGTTCCTTCTGAGTGCTGGTGTTTCTGGTCAGTATGGGCAAAAGGAGCTGTGGTTACAGAACCAAATGTTGGCTTATCAACTGATCTGGTAATGTAGTTTGGTTTATAATGGTTCAGGGGATCTGAGAGATGAGCCTGGCCATAGATTAGTTTATGTAGCCTAAACCTTAGGAAGTGAAGCAATTATATAATGAATCAATTTGAACTGTTTTCCTTTTCTGGGAGGTGTTACAATTTAATTTACAGAAGATTTTAATAGAAATACAATGCCAAGACTCATTCTAAAGCTACTTTAGGATCAAAAAAAAAGAGCAAGTAGATGTTGACAGACAGTAAGGACAGATAAAAACTGTGACTGTTACTACCTGCTGTAGTGGTCTCATGGTGACCTGGGATTAAACTTGATGGTAAACTTAATGCAACCAGGATGGCTTGTCCAGAAGAGCCTGTGTTTGTATAAACAGCATCTGTGTGCACATTGAGTTGAAGGCAATGTCAGAAAAGTACCTATAAACATAACCCAGAGAAGCAAAGCCTGAGACATTCTGAGACACTGAGGCAGGGAAACTTCTGCATTTGTTTATTCTGTGTCTGGTAAAGCAAAATTGTGTTGCTTTTTTCTCCTCTTTTTCTTTTGTTTAAATAAGATTGCAAAGCAAATGGTCCTTTTTTCTCTCTCTTTTTTTTTACCCCTCTTTTGTTAGGTAATATTGAATTTTATTTGAATGCTGTATAATTATTTGACCAAAGAAACAGCAATGGTGAAGCAGACTTCAGGCCTGGAACAGTCTTGAAAATGCCTTGGAAAGATATCACCTGGAAGCAGTAGGGGAAGTAGGCATAACAACAGACAAACCTCTAAATTAAAGTTATATATTGGGGATTTTTTTGTGATTCGGATTATTTATTAATGCCTTTTTCCCTCCCTTCTTTTAGGAAGTGCACAACAATATTCATGTCAATTTGTTATCAAAGTAATAAAATTTGGTTTGAATTTACATTCTACTTCATCTTCATGACTTTCAAGAAGTTGTGTAAAATATGTAAATTTAAATTAAATAACAGTTTCTGCAAGATTTAGAAGAGAACAATTTAATTAGAGCTGTTGAGATTATTAGATATGCCTAGACTTAATAAAATCTAATGTTAGATCTTTGTGAGACAGTACGGTTTCACTGGCAACTTGACTAAGCCAACCTTGACCAAGGAAAATTAATTATGGAGAAAAAGTCCTTACAGATACTACTTGATAAATAGGGGAATCCTGTGATAATTTTATATATCACAGGCTGGTCCTCATCTTACCAAAATAGAAGTGGCAGAAAATAGTTTCAGTGGAGGTGCTGAAAACAGCTTTAGAGACTTGTTCTACTTCAATGTCATTCCCTGAAAACAGTGATTCCTGCAACACAAACTGAAGTGCAGATAGACCTTCTGTCCTTGTTTCTAGTGCAACTAACCCAGCCATGCAGAGTACAGAGATGCTGCTGGCACAACAGCTAAGTGAAAATGCACAAATATTGTTCCAAAAATAATGACTTCTGATGACCACATTAGATTATGCAGAGAAAAAGTCATTAAAAGTCAAAGCTAGGTTAGACAGGGATCTGAGCACTCTGGTCTGATGCAAGGATGCAAGCCCATGGCGGGGGGCTGGAACTAGATGATCTTTAAGGTTCCTTCCAACCCAGGCCATTCTATGATTCTATGACACAGTGTTGTAGGTATAAAAACAGGAACTCCTTTGTCACTTCCATGTTTTTACAAAAAAGAATTGCAGAGCAAGCACATTTAGGAATAGTGTTTCTTCTAATTTATGGCCCACAAAAAAATGCTGTAGCAATTTTTTTGTGAATGTTTGTATAATTTTCATTAATAATTTTGTGTTGCTTCTCTGGACGTATAGCTGAACAGGACTATGTAGTTGATGTTTTTCACAGTATGACTTTAAAAAAGGGAGGCTAGGTTTCTGCTGCAGCAATGGTAGCTACCAGTGGAGCCTGGAAAGAATAGGGGTCAAATCTCTCTAGGAGAGGGAGTTTGTTCTTCATACCCGATTCAACTCATCTCAGACAAATAAAACAAGTTATATAGTTAAACCTATAACAATATAGCAAACATCATTGAATACTTAATGTTATCATGGACTGGCTAAAACACAGACAGTACACTACACAACAGCCTTTACATTTCTTGAGAATTCCTACTCAAAGCTTGATCTTTATTGCTATTAAGATGAAGGTTTGGGAAATCAGGAAGAGAGAATTACAACTGCAAAATGCAGGGGGAAAAAAGAGCAAATACATAATTTACACAAATAAAAAAGTCACTATTGCATATAATTATAAAGATAAGGATGTGAAACATGACAAAGGGATGTGGTGCTCACCATCACATCATGGGCATTGCCTTGTTTTGCCGTAGGTCATTACATACAGACTAAAAAGAGGTGGAGCAGAACTTTCAGTTGCAAAACATATCCTTTAGGTCCTGTACATAGTACAGAGAACATCCCTTCACTAGTGCCACTATTAAAAGGTTCATAAGATGATCTGTGATCCTTCTTGAAGAGTAGCTTTTGTTTACCCACACAGAAAAGATTACTTATTTCTATGTTTTTTCAATGTTTATTTCTATTAGTGAAGAAGCATCAGACAATGACTCCACTACAAAAACTAAAATGTGCGGGAGAAGATCTAGGACAATTTTTCTTTGGTTTGCACTGTGTAGAAACAGACTTGTACAGTGCTCAGTAGAGATGGAGAATGAGTATTTGCTTAAAAGAAAACTATCTAATACTGAGTTTGCATTAACTTTAATTAGGTAGAAGATAAACCTTATTTTTTATTTTGCCTTTTATGTAGCAAATAAATTCTTTTTGTTAAATATTTTCCATGGATAATCTAATCCCCAGCAGACATTTGTGAAATTATTTGAAGAAAAACAGAGCAGGATGGAGCTTTCATCTTTCTTGTGGGAGTACCCGAGCAGTGCTTATGAGAGATATGGACAAACAGGCAGGGCAAGAGATACTTGGAAACCTAAGCATAAAAGGATATGAAAGATATGGCAGGAGAGAGAGAATTTTTAAGTGGAATGCAAAATTATGCAGAAAACATGTGGGTTAAATTCTGTCAAAGCTGAAAATTACTCATCCCTTTCAAATGCAAATATTGTAAAGATGTATTCTATCTGAAAAGGTGAGTGCTCACTTACTAATGACACAGAATATCAAACATATTTTAATTCAGGCTATTTGGAGTCTGCTAGTCAGGAAATTGATCTAGGCAGCAACAAAAGTCATTAGAGATATTTACAGAGGTTTCAAAAATAGGCTATACATTTTTACCAGAAGGCTGTATCCGAGAAGGTGGTAGCTAGAATTAACTTCAATTTCCTTGGTGACAGTAATGGCTGAATGAAAGTTTTCCTGCAGTGTGGTAAAGCTGGTGCTATGATGCAGCCTTGCAAAAAATTCTTCCTTTTAACCCAATGCTCAAGATTTTAAATGAAGTGCCAGTGCAATTTCTTATGCTGAAATGTTAAGTAAGATGTTTGGGGGTTTTTTGCATATAAAATGATTGACTTGAACTTGAGGAGGAGGGGGTAAATTGGGGTAACAGTCTAATTAAAAGCTAATTTACAAAAAATGAAAGTTTTAAATTTCAGTGTCTGATTATATTTGTAACATTCTTCACTGAATCAGAAGTTTACTTCTCTCTGGCTAGAAAATTATTAAACCCCTCAAGTTCCTGTTGGGATACATTCAGCAGGGTGTCCAAATAGCTAGTCTGCGAATTGTTTGCAATTGTCAAAATGTTCAAGTGAGCTATAAATAGCCAGAAATAAAGTGAAACAGCTTGCTTCCTCCACAGAGTTGTATTATTGTTCCCTACAGTACTTCATGCATATCAGGAGATTGTCTTGTTACAATAAGGTCTTTGTTCCTCACCAGTCAAAAATAACTGGGAGGATTTGGGTTTGAAGACTATGCTGTGCAAACATGTCCCTGGCATGTCATGGCTGCACTGCTCCCACTGAGCCAGCACCAGCCTGCCACCTCCACCCTGTGCTGTCACCTCCAGCACAGATGTCCTCAGCTTTGTCAGCGCTCATGCTGGCAAACAGATACATGCATGTCAGACTTTTCCATGATCTTCCTTCTCAAAGGTTTCATCAAGCATGCCAAAATTGCTCTGAGTTGACAAAATTTCAATGGCTTAAAAAAACTGTCATCAGTTGTAAGAGATCAGTGCTAAGACCATGAATGTGTGGATCTTGTCCTCTGTAATGGATCTTCTTAGCATAAGAGCAATCACAACAGATTTTGGTAATACCACATAGGTACTTTCTGCTGCATCCAATTTCTAAGGAACCACAGGCCAGAATGAGTGGTGGAGAACCAGGACACTCCCTCAGGAGCAGTGATGTGCTGCCCAGCATTATTCCTCTTTGCCTGGCTCCCATTGGCCACAGATCCTCCAGCTCAGAAATTCTAAAGTCTGACTGAAAGCCTGCTGGTCAGAGGTAGTTCATTTCCTTTGAGGGCCAGAATGATAGCTTTTAGTAAATCAGTAATATTTTTGTGCACTTAAAATGATCACATATTTTGCTAAGTATATTTCAGAGGCAGATAATCAACTTTTGGCTCTATTACCAAGACAAGTTCATTGCTAATAACACTATGATAAATTTATTTCCTTTTATGCTCTTGGGGGGTGGGTGCTCTAATATTTGTCTACTCTGCGGTAAATCAATGTCACAGTGCATGTGTGCAGGATTTAGAGACAAACTGTTTGCCTCCCTCAGTGAGACTGAGTTGTGAAAGAAAAGGTTCCTTTCACATCTTGCAATATAATTCGTTATTTCACACAATTCTATATTTTGTTTTGTAACAAAAATGGTCTTTAATAGCTTTAAGTAAAGGTGATCTCTGTTTGTGTATGGAAAGGTGTGGAAAACCATTTAGCACACTGTGACTAATGCTGAGGGAAGCTGGTTTTGTTATTGTGTTTAAAGAAGATTATCCAGTAAAATTCTTTGATTTCAGCAATCAGGAAATTTTAAGAGAAGCTGTCTGGTCATGGCAGCTCTGTGTCTCTCTGGAGTTACGATATTCAACATAAGTCAGGCGTTGCTATGGCAATTAAGCATTTTTCAACGTTTTGGGTTTTTTCAGATTTCTTCAGTTATTAATAATTTTCCTAAAACAGTTTGGAAAAATAATGGTATATTAAAATATCAGTTGTTCGTCATAAATAGACTATATAGAGTCTAATCCTTGTTTTTTAAAAGTCTGTGTCAAATATCCCACTGACTTTTAGGGAAACATGACTTGGCCTTTGGCCTTAAATATTTGGCAATTTCTGTATTATTTCCTTCATGTGTATACTTTTTAATCAGAAATATTGAAAATGCCATGGTTTCTGACACTCTAATTCCACCAGGCTTTCACAGACACCCTGTTTGTGGCAGCACAATTCAGTTAACTTGGGAAGCCCCAAGGCCCATTTCACACCTCCTGCTGATGCAGTATGGTTTCCTTTGAGGCACTGCAGCACCCAGGCATGGCCAGTCTCAGCACACTGTGCCCCAAAGGCTGTGAAACCACAACTTCTTGTATGAACAAGACAGCTTTGTAAGAAGGAAAATCTAAGAGGTTATCATAGAATCACAGAATCAAAGAACAGCATGTTTGAAGGACCTCAAGGGTCATCTGGTCCAACCTTTCTTGTCAAAGGCGCAGTCTAGAAAAGATGGCCCAGAACTCTTGTCAGCTGAATCTTAAAAGTGTCCAATGTAGGGGAATCCACTACTTCTGTGGGTGGAGCCCCCTTCTTATTTTAATACGCAAAACAATGCCATAGTTGGCAGCTTTTCCAGTGACATTTACCCCTGAGCCACCTCTGCCTCAGAGTGTCTTTCCCCCCAGCTGACTGGCAGGATGCAATGGAGAAATTCCTCTACATGGGGATCCTGGAGGCAACTCCCAGACTGGAGCTGAAGGCTATGTCACCAATCATTGCAGCACCCAAAGCAAAGGTCTCTGCTCCTGGGGGACACCAGAGACCCCAGGGGCTGCCTGGGAACCACCAGGCAGCTGAAAACAAGTCACAGTAGCCAAGCACTGGGTTAGGAGATTCCTACCTGTGTTTAGCTCGGCCTGTCCTTCTGGATGTCCACCTTTTCAGATATAGCAAGTGGTTCAGTCCTGTGAAAAGACAAACTGGGATGTCTTCCATCTCTTTGAGAACATCTGAGTGGTTAAAAGTGTCTTCAGTCTCCTCTTTACTTGACAACTGCCCTGGTAGCTAAGGAATTGTATAAACAGTGATCAGTCACTGCTGCCACTGCCATTAACAGCAGTTGCTGTTGCCATCTCATTAAATTCAGTGTGTGCAGATCAGGCCTTCCAGATGGGTTTCCTAAGAGCCATGGCCTTTTTGTGAATCTTAGGATGGAGATGGAATCTTAGGTGGGAGATGGGATCATATCAAATGTTCAGGTCAAGCAAGGAAGTAATATCCCTGGCCATTTGTGCTAACACAGCATTTGACACCCCAGTAAGTTTTCTTTGGATAAGACTTAGGTCCAGATAGATTTTCAGCCATCAGAGGAGGGGGTCAGGATTTTTTTTTTAATCACTGTCTTGAACCTTCACATCTTCTCTTCAGCAGTGCTTTAGACACCCAAATGTGTTTTCCGAAACTTGTCCTTAAGGAATTATGAGACTGATTGTCTTCTCAGTTTTGCCAAATATGTAGTGTCTATGTCTTGTGTACGGTACTGTAATCTTTATGAGACTTCTGCATTAAGATGAGACTAGTATAGACAAAGTTTTTAGTCTTATTGTTACTAATTGGAAATTCTACCTCTTTATTAAGAGCTCAGGGAAAGAAAGCAAATGGTTTGGAAAAGGAAGCAAGATCATTCCTGAAACTGAAAGGAACCTCTTCTCCTTTTCAGTAACAGAGTCACAAGATCTGGAGCACATCAACCTTGAAGAGACTTCAGCCCAACATGATCTTTCCAGGCTGTATTATTTAACCAAGGACAAAAAATATTCCTTGACACACTATTCATTCTAGTCTTGCATTTTCAACACCTTGATTTTTAACACAGGGTTCCTGCAGTATTCTGAAATAACTTTTTTTCCTAAGATAACCTGTACAGGTAAGGTGGGTAAGTACCAGCTTAGGTCTTCTCAGCTTCTCCTCTCCTCCCTTCTTCAGAACAGTAGTTTACAGTACTTTGATGCAGTGTGCCTTACAGTATATCTCCTTGTTAGCTTACTCAACAGTTAAGGATCTACATATTTAATTACCTACAACTTGAAGGTAATTAATTATATCCTTCAAGATTCTTTCTCCCAAATGATCACACTTAGTTCAGCTTATAGCAGGAAAAGCATAAACAAGCATTTTTTCACTGAAATGCTGCAGGAACAGCTGGCCTCAGAGCTCAGACAAGGAGCTGGCCTCAATATATTGCTGCATCTCTCCCCAGTGCTTTGGATTGCCCCCTTAGCTGATTGATGAAAAGCATGGTAATCCAAAGTTTCTATGGCAAACATTGCTAAGTCAGCAGAAAACGACTTCAGAGAAAAGAACATCTCATTGTCCAGTCAATGAGTATATGTCAATGATGCAGACTGGCTGGCTCAGAGTTCAGGAAGTTCTTGCCTTTTTCTATTTTGATCTCAATGATTTCCGTAATTTTCTAGGAAAGTGTGGCTATCGAACGTGTAGTCTGTAATGGTCTTAATTACAGATGTTTTTCACAGGCATCACTACTTTAGGTGGGATGAAACCAGTACAAGAAATGTAGCCAAAGAGTTTGCCAATGATGCCAGGTCAACAGTCGTCTTGTTTGTCTTCTGCATTTTTGGTTAAGTCATTGATCTCTGGTTAGATGGAGCTCCACCGGATATACCTAATACAAACAAAAAATTAGCAAAACTCACAAAGGTTAGTCTGCATTTTCATGGCTTATCTGAAACTGAAAATACTTCATGTTCTTGTAAGTGTTCACTTGTGGTCTTTTGAGGTAGCCAGGCTTGCTAAGTGGCCAGATAGTAGTGATAACACTGACCACTTAAATTCAAAGAAGTCGGTTCCTACCAAGGCCTTTCATTGGAAGTCTTCACTGCAAGTGAAGGTTTGCAAGAATGAAGCAATGGATATAGTATATAATGGTGAGCAACAGATCTATTACAAAGGGTCTGTTAACTTGCCGGCTTAGACTTGACAGTAGCTTCTAGAGATTTTTACCCAAGTAAATTGTAATTCTCAAGGTAGCTTCCTGAGTTGTACAAAGGACGTGATAAGACGGTTTGGGAATGAGAAGGGTTTACCCAAACCCTGAACTGGCAGTAATATTTTCTCAATATTTCAGTTTCTTGACCAAGTGTGGCTCAGAGTTTTGACAAATATTTCTCCTTCAGGAAGCATGTAAAGAATGCATACTCAAATTCAGAGCTCCTGAATCTTGAAAGGACTCAGGTAGTTAGATGTATATCTCTGCAGGATGGCTTTGCCACAATGGCCATGGCATAGCACCACTTGGCAGGTTGTAACAAGGTCACTTTTCGATAGTATTCCTGAAAGCAAACATAGTTTAGGGAGCAGAAGGAACCCATTACCCCTCGAGCATGTATGCCCAGTTTCCCCAGCCCAATAAACACTTTGGGAATTCTAGAACTCATTTGAACTCTATAGCTTGAGATTTGACCTTGGTCAGCTTCTGATCAAGGACTAAATTTTCATTTGCTCAACAGTTCAGTATCTTGCACTCAAGGTCTTTGATCTTTACAGATAAGGTCCTGTTTTTGTACCACAGCTGTTCGTTCACCATTCTTACGGTGTTTAGAAACCCTTACTCAGATCAATAATGTCTGATCGATGGGCAAAGCTTGAGATGAGCCAGAAAGAGGCTTGCAGGAATTTCCTGAGGAAGAATGACAACAGCCCTAATAGGAGTGTTAAACATAAGTGAGAGTCCAATGACTCACTTAAGAGTCAGTTGAAAGTACATGTACTGGAAGAGATGTGTCATTGGGGTCAGACTTAACCCCTCACAACACAGGTGTTCACAGAAACATTTATTAATGAAAACTGCTACAGGTGAGATTCATCATATGGAGAGCTGTAGATACCTCCATGTTAGATGCATGGAGCAGATTGCTGAGGACAAATTGGTCATTTTTAGGAGTGTGGTCTGCTGACAATGTCTGTTATTTAATGATTGCATCAAATAAGAATCATTGTCACTTGGCTTAACAAGACTTTGACAAATCTCTGCTCTGGGTTCTGCTGTTTCAAAACTGCTGTAACTGTGTTCATAGGTGTCAGACTAGCAATTTAGGAGGTGTATTTAAGGAGGAGATAAAATATTTATCAAACTTCCTAACAAAGTATTAGGTATTCTGTTTGCTTCTTCAGATATTTTTTTAGCAACTGTATAATATTTTGAGCTTCTGGGTCAATGGCAGAGAGGTAGTCAGATCCTTCCCTGGCTTATTTTTTCAGTTTTGATGCTCACCCAAATCCCTTAGATTTGATTTTCTGCTTGCTTCACTTAGAAGCAGCATGAAAAATAAATGACTCTAGAGTTGTAACCCTATAAGCAGAAACAATGGAGGCTAAGACCCTGCTTTTTCCACAACTCTTTCATTGATAATGTAAAACTTACTGTTACCAGAGCTTCCACTATTGCCCCATGCTAATACCATATAACAGGTTTATTGTATTAAAGACACCTTCCATAGCGTGTCTTTATTCAGGGGCTGCTTCTTGGAAGAGGAAAGGATTGTTGCAAACAGGGGGTGGGATGCTCTGTAATTTATTTATCTATTTAAAAAGAAAACAAAATCCATGTAACCTCAACAGAGAAGGAAGACTCCACTTAATAAATTAACTAACTGTATTTATACTTCATTTTAAAAGGATATACTGAACATGCTGGTGGTGTTGCACAATGTTTAGCTTGTATAGTCTGAACTTTTTGTAGACTTTGTGTGAGACTCTGGCATTTCCTTTGTAGTGATTTATAATATCTTCCAGTTCATGCATGCTGGAGCACTTAAGAACTCCCACACCTCATATTTATTATTCTCTGTTTCACTCCAGGGTCACTCCCTCTCTAGAGGGGCCTTCAGCATTATCCAAAGGACAAGTTACTTAACGCCTCTCTTCAGTATATGAGTGTATCTTTAGTAGTGAAATGTGGATGCTCAGGGATGCTCAGGGATTACTCTTCCCTGGAACAAGGAGTTCCAAGGTGCAGCTGGGTGTTACTCAGGATGAGAACTAGGAAAGGCTCTTGGGACAGCAGCCCCACTGCCATGGGACTAACTGAGAGGAAGCAACCAGAATCACAGAATGGTTGGGGTGGGAAGGGACCTCTGGAGATCAGGGTCACTTAGAGCAGGTAAGTGGACGTCTGTGGCAGCTCAGGCCTCTAGTCCTGTGAAAATGCAACAAAACAACCAGACTTTGGGCTGTCAAATTTCCCAGACATTTTCCTGACCAGAAATAATCAGACAAATGAAGCTTGTTAACAATATAAGTAATAATGTGTGAGTTATAGGATCTGCTCTTTTTTCACTTGAAGGCCTGACATGTGCCAGAGCAACAGCCACTCGGCACTCACCAATTGAGGCTGTTTGAGGCTCAGTCCTTCTGAATAATTATTACAGTCAATGCCTCAGACATAATTTTTGCTGCTGCTATCTTACCTGGCCAGCTGCATTATTTTGGGTAAAGTCTGCTGCATACTGCATTGCCTCTGAAGTGTAGGAACATCAGACTGTGGGAAAAAATGAGGAGAGTAGTTTCTGATTAGCTAAAAACTCAGGTTTAAATCATGTCACACCATGTAATGACTGGTAAAAGAGTTGCTGCATCAGGATTACTGATTTTCATGGCTGGTGGTATTTCATATCCCCTACTTGACTTCTGGAAGGAATAATTGTAAGTAAAGGTAGATAGACTCCCACTCAATTGTATTTCCAACCCACGTTTGAGATCTGAACAGAAAGTTATAGACAGTCATAATTGTTTTCCTCTTTAAAAATCTCTAAATATTTTTATTTAGATATGCACTCTGTATCTCTAAATCAATGTCACAGAAACACTCTGAATTTAATCTCAAAAACTGAGAACAGTGATCTGGAGTTGTATCTGTATCTGTATCTTGAGCTGATTATGACTTATTGTAATTCCTGAAAGGCTGAGGCCTAAAGGCATGATTTATTTTTAATGGTGACACTATGACTATATGTCACATCAATAGTTATAAACAGATATAAAGAATTAGTAAATGGTGGACCAAAAAAAACCAAAAAACAACAAACATTTAACAATTCTGTATTATGAGAGAAAGAGCTCCCTGGACTGTGACAGGCAAGGAAGGGTCAGAAAACCCCGGCCATGTTTCATGCAACAGGACTGCTCGTGAGTAGGTCTAAGAAGTAAAAATACATTGAGCTATTGGTGTTGGCTCAGCTGTCAGCTAAGTTAGAGAAAGAGATAGATAGAAGATAGCCAAAATAACACATGCCAATTGAAATTCATGCGAGGGAAGACAGTCCACTCTGCAGGATGGGAGCAGAAGTAAGGGAAAGAGGTATCAAGAGTTAGAAGGGAAGGTCCTATGATGGAGAGAAGCACAAATTAACCAAAGCTGAAGACTGAAGCTTAATTAATCACTGATGTGTCAGCACAGGAGAGAGGATCAGAAGGTGAGAGAGAACAGGTGAGAAATCATTAAAAATAATGTCTGAGAAATTATAGGGATATTAAATGATCCACAGAGGGAGGAAGAGGCAATATGAAGCTGAACTAGAGAAAGGACTAAGAGAACAATGGCCAGTGCAGGCCAAGTTTGTGAACCAGAACATTGAACTGGGACTACCTTTTCCAGGGGAGCTTCTCTTAGCTATATAAAAACTGTGATGTGAAGATTTTCTGCATTTATGGAAGGGGACATCCAGTGCTTAGCTTGTCACACTCTCTTTTTTCTCTTTCTATCACTTTCAGAGGTATTGTGTTTGTCCTCTGGAAATCATCCTTCTCCTGTAAGATATTAGGTGACACACTTTTCTTGGTGCCTGATAAAGAGCTGAAACAAGCTATTTCAGACTAAGGTATTTTTAGTGCCTCACCAGTCACTGCTTTAATAGGCTTTTATGGCTCAGCATGAATTCCCTGCAGGTAGATACTGAAAGCCTAATCCAAAATTGCATAAGAACAACTAAAAGAAGTAACATAATATTTGCAAGCAGATCTACAATTACTTTGTCCTGCAAGAATGTCATTGGAGGCCTACGCTAAAAATACATTTATTAAATATGTATATCTTAGCCCTTTGAGAGAAAAAACAAAGTAACAAAAAATGTAAAAATAGATATAAAATAGTGAAAACTAGAAATATGGGGTATTAGAGCTCTTGCTACCTCGTATAAAGTATAGCATAAGGATATCAGGTTCTGCTAAGTGTATCTCCATTGCTAGGTAGTTTATAAATGACCATTTCTTTTCAGGCAGAAAATCTAATGATTCTAAAGTTTTAGTCTTAATTTTTGTCTTGGGCCACATTTGAGCAGTTAATAGCATCAAGAAAAAATTCACCTTAAATCTTGAAATGTCCAGGTGCAGCTGATCTAATTTAAACAGGAACTACATGACTAGACACATAGTCATCTCCCTTTTCTTCAGCAAACAACTGTTTTATTGAAACTTTCAGAGACTGCTACCAGCTGTGTGATCACTCTTCCAGAAGATATCAGGTTCCTAATGAACAAAACTGTTCACTCCAGCTTTTCAACTCATCAAACCATGGCACCTTCACTAGTAAGAGAGCACAGGCAGTTGCAGATCCCTGCTTCAAGAGACCTTACACACCACACCGCCCACATCTGCTTCCCGTGGTAGGTTCTTGGCCACCAAACAGCTGGTGGGTTCTGGCACAGTGATGCTCCCTGAAACTAATCAAAGCTCATTTTCCCCTTAAAAGTACATGTGCTAAGCCCATCACTCAGCCTCAGTGTATACATTATAGGGATAGTCAAGAGCTTCCTTATGAAATTAATTTCTATTGAGAAATGACAGTTTGTTGGAAAATAATTTCTCAAGCCATCTCTTCTGCCAGTTCAACCTTCTCTCTGATTTTATTCAAAGTCTCTGTTTCTGGTGAGTTGGAGATAGACTAGGGTTTCCAAATCTCCCAGCTGGTGGTTGCAGGGAATAGGTAACCCGAGTCTGAGCAATATATAACTCAAGTTGCCACAGGAGTTGGGGTTCCTGGGCTCTCTTGGCTGGCTGTCTCTGCAAATCTCATCCCAACTGTTGGCTTTCCTGGTGGCAGCAGCTTCTTGGTCACCACAAGAGTAGATTGGTGGTTTGCTGGGTATCTGCTGCCCAGGGTCTGTATATTGGCCCAGTGAGGGAGAGAGCAGCAGTCCCTCAGTTGTCTCTCTTCTTGGTAGTCAGCAGGTTTCAGGGTTTCTCCCTCATGCTCTCTTCCCATCTCTCTTTGCAGAGCAGGCTTTCAGCTCTGTGGGAGCCCGCCTACATAGCAGGCAGCCAGAGGAGCTGGGCAGCCCAGGAAACAAGCTGAAAAAA
This sequence comes from Entomyzon cyanotis, assembly GCA_024500445.1. NCBI lineage: Eukaryota > Metazoa > Chordata > Aves > Passeriformes > Meliphagidae > Entomyzon > Entomyzon cyanotis. The sequence goes on along the minus strand of JAKEPQ010001018.1, from coordinate 34,530,563 downwards.
TGTCCACATCCTTCCAAAGCGGAATTTTTTCAGGCTTTTCCCTCCCACAAAAATGTTCTGATTGTTAGCTTTTGTGTTCCAGCTCAGCACAGCTTTGCTTTTCTTTCAAAAATAAAGGAAGTTGGAACAAAAGACAGTCTTCTGACCAGCTCTGGTTATTTTATTTCCCTTTTTGGGCCATACCTGGATACTCACCAGGATACCCTGACTGGGGAGCCAGAAGCAATAGGCTCTCATGGAAACTAAGGCCGAGATTTCCATCTCTGGATGGAAAGTCAACACACTGAGAATTAAAATAACCTCTGGATCACAGTGAAAGCTTGGACTAGTGGCTCTGTGGCTCTACATGAAAGGAGAAGGCTAAGCCGGGCAATATTTGAGATGTGACATAAAGCTGTTTTGGCCACACGCTTCTTTAGCTGATCTAATGATGCTTGGAACAGATAATTACTTCAGCTATTGTTATGAGTATAGGTACTTCGTGCTCTTAAATTCGGAGAGGAAGGGAGAGAATGAGAAACAATGAGACACAAATAGCAGAGCTTTAACTGCTTATTGTCAATATGCAGGCAGAACCTGTGTTAATGGAGCTCACTGATAATATTCAGCAACAGCAGCAATTCAGGAAGCATCTAACAAGCTTTATACTCATATAAAAGTCATGCTGACACTGTAGACTTTTGAATCTTTCCTTTTTCTTTCTTTTATTTTGTTCATTTGCTTTTTTGTTTCTGTTTTGGCTTTGTGGGATTTTTTTGTCATTGCTTTTGGATTTGGATATATTATTTAGCTGAGGGGGTTATTACAGGATGTTCATCATAAGGAGATGCTTTTGGATTTGGATATATTATTTAGCTGAGGGGGTTATTACAGGATGTTCATCATAAGGAGATGCTTCGGTGTTAAATGTTTAGGATTTCTCTTTTTAGATTTGTCATGGCAAGAAGAATGACCTGCATGTAGCTACACACTAACAAGATTGACTAGAAAATATTACATGACACATGTATCACACATATTGCTTTTTTCCGAGGTTTTTTTAAACTTGTTTACCTTAAAATTGTGATGAACACATTCCCTGTATTTTATTTTTCATAGTAAGTATTTTTCATACATACATCATGAAAATGTTTGTAATGGGTCTTCAAAAATCAGACCTCAGAAATGGAAAGGAAGTTTGAGGCAGTGTTTTGATAAGTCATTGGCTGAAAAATGCCTTATTTGACCAAGTAGAGAGGAAAATGAATATTGTAAAAAAAAAAGTAAAGAACAATATGTTTAAACGCTTGGTATAGAAATTTAAAAAATATACCTAGCAAACGATCTTCAGTGAGCTTTGTCAAATGTTTAACATTTTGCCACATCAAATATAGGTGCCAGTATTGCAAAACATAGAAGAAACAGTAGCTCATTTGATTAAAAAAGTAGTTGTCAAGTACCTGCCAACCACTTTCTGGATGGCTCATAAAATCAGCAATCTGTCCCTCATTTCAGTAGAAAATGACACTGGACATCTTTTATGGGCCATCTATTGAGATATCATTTCTGATAAAATATACTCTAATTGTATTTTGGTGACTGATTAGCAATTCCAAAGTATTTGAAATGACATTAAATAAAAGTTATCAAATGAAAATAAGTATGGTTTGCAAAGCATTAATTTCTAGTATTCATTGATTTCATGCTCATGAGTTTGAAATACTTAGCAGCTTCCAGTGAGTCACCCAGTTTTTAGTGTAAAATAGGCAAGGTTCAACTGTGCTTGAAGAATTAATTACTTTTTTACCTGAATAAACTTGAAAGAAGAGAACAAAATACCAGTCTGCATGTAATTCTTTTAGTATTAATTCAGACTTTGCAGTTGTCTAAAAAGCTTTGACTTTTCACAATCAAGCCTTTCCACTCGACCCTAAAATGAAAAGTGCAATCTTATGTTTCTTACAGAACTTAGCAGTGTAGCAATGAATGCCACTAATTCATCCTAAGATTGTGTAGGAGAAGTGGGCTTACTCCTCAGCCAGCTTATTTATATAATAATAATGCTGCCTTCTTTTTCTCACAGTGCTGCATTTTTTTTCCTTCTCAATCTGAAATATTTGGCAAGAAGCTGAACAATCTACACCTTGCAGTCAAGAAGAGTTATGAAGAGGAAAAATAGTGTCCTGTGCATCACCCTGCCCGTGCTGTGAAGCAGCCCTGGCCACATGCTGAGTTCTCCTTTGTTGCTCCTCGGAGGGTGCCGACCACCCGCCTTGAGGCTTCTGGCAGCAGTGCATCACCTCCTTAGCCCCTGCTTATATTCATGACACGAATGGCTAGCAAAATATCTGTGCTGAAGCACTGCATGTACAGATAGGAGAAAAAACAGCTGCCTTCTCCAAGCCCATAAATCCACTAGACTGATAGAATCAGACATCTTTTTCTCATGTTAAAATCTTGTTCCCATCTCTAATTATACATAATAATTCAGTGCAGTCACTGGCATAATTGGCCATCTGTGTACTTTCATACGTGTGAAACGAATACTGGGAAAGGTTACACAGGCTGGTGCCACTAATGCTCAGGAAGGAATGATGGAGACTAATCTTAGGAGCTGGATTTCATCTGAAATTCATTTTGGAAATGAAATGTGATTTTTCTTGTTGGCTTTGAGAGTTATGAAAGGACTGGACAGTACAACAGCAGAGCCTGATGGCTGGTAGAAAATCAAGGGTGGGACCAGAAGGCTTGCAATTTGTTTCAGGGGGAAAAGACAATTGTGGTTTTTATACTTGTTGCTCAAGTTTTGATTTACTCCTGGCCAGCTTCCATTATTAATGAAATAAAGGACAGTATTTCAAAAACACATCTTCAAAGCTGCCTCTCTGAGAAACTCCAACAGGCCTTACTACCTATAATATCTGTTTTCCAAGCTTTTCAAAAATTCAAAAATAGTACAGAGAGAGTGAACAGAGAGGGGAGAATCCTCATCCTTATTTCAGAAGACTTCACTGTAATGAGAAATCACTGCACAAGGTTGCCAGGCTTGAAAAGGTTATAATGGAAAAGTGATACTTTTCTTGTGAGATAATACTTGATGAATACAATGCGTGGACAATCACATCAGAGCTCTATCTCCATCCACAAAACCAGGCATAAGCTCCCTATCAAAAAAACAAGCCTTCTCTCACTAAAAGAAAAAAAGTCTTTCAAAAGAGCCCACTGTCTCTTTTAACACATAGAGGAATATTGCTCAGCTAATAGAGATAATAGAGCATGAGCAGTTGAAGTGGTTTTCATAGTTCTGCAGCAGGATGAAGATAAATTTTTGAAAAGCTGCATCTTGGCATCCTCTTCTTGCAGTTTGCTTGTCTGCACTCCCAGGACCTCAACTGAACTCTGCCAAAGGTTCAGAGCATTTTCCTTCCCATGAGGAAGCTTTCCAAAATGTTGTTAAATGGCACAGAAAATGGTGGCCAGGAGAAAATTGCTGCTATAAAGCAGTATGCACACTGATATAATGCACCAACCAGGGGTGTCTGTTCTGTGGTTCCACTTTTATTGTGATCTCTCAAAGTTTACATATGCATTACATGTATTCAGGTTTCTATATACATTTAAGATATCTGACTCATCTTTGAACTTTGAACTCAAAAAGGCCTTTTGATATTGAAGTCCGGGCAGTGAACACATGCTCACACACACAAATATATGAGCCAACTTCACACATAGAAACATTGTCTTACCAGCACCCACATAAACACACAACACTCACAAAAAGCACAGGCTACCCAGTGCTGTTCCTCCTCTTCAACTGATTAGGATTGAAGTTTACAAGTGGAAAATATACATGTGTATTTTTTATATTGTATATATGTATGTTTTCCTGGTTATTGCCTTTCTAGGGCTCCTCTGCTCCATTGTTCATCTGCTCTTTGCCAGGCCTTTGTGATTCTGATGGTTAGCCTTTAATCACATACCTGACAACCATCTTTTCTCTGTGCCAAAAAGGCCTGGAGTGTCTGATACTGAACTGGATGTGAAAATGATAGCAATCCCTTAGCGCTGCAGGAAGATGCACAGGACCTGAGAATGTTGGTCTTCTTTTTAAATTCCATTTGATGTTATGCCCAAGTATGGTGCTGGGGAATATTATAATCCTGAGGGATTATCCTCTGGAGCTGCAGTATCGGGTGAAAAAGACTGTGTGCATGTAATATGACAACAGTGTCATTGTCCATGCTAATGTGGAATATTGGGATATGAAAGCAAATTATTAGTTAGAAATTTGTGAGACAGAAGTGACAGTGGTCCTCTCAGGTAATAAGCAAAAGACAGAGCTTGTAAATCAGAACAGATTTTCAAAAGATCTTTTGGCAATAATTTCAAAACTGAGTGCTTTTCTGTGACTCACTAGAAGTCAGGTTATAGGCACTGACAAAAATGTTTTTTAAAACACTAAACAACTTGGCTGGGAGAGAGCTTTCTTCTTAAGAAGCACTACAGAATGTAATATTTTGAGATTATTACTTTATTGTAAAATGTTGACCTTGGACAGGTATCTCAGCATGTCAGGAGGACTTTTGCACCTTGAGCACCCTACACAGCTGCTGCTGCATCAGGACTCTCACCAGAGAGGTAACTGAGATGTAATCTGCTCTTCTGCCAGCCCTTAGCATAGGTCACTCTGTGAGAGGATTTCAGCAGCTTGCACTGAAACATCATGCCTTTGGACACTAATCACTCCTACATGTGTCTTTCCCATATTCAGGAACACAGTGTCTGAGAGGCTCTTTATCCTGCATTATTGCCAAGGTTTTCCGTGCAGTCCGCTCCATTCCAGACCACTCATTACTTTTTCTGTTAGAATCATACAATAGTTTGGTTTGGAAAGGGACCTCTAAAGGTCATCCTGTTCAACCCTCCTGCCATGAGCAGGGACATCTTTGACTTGATCAGTCCAGCCTGACCTTCAGTGTTTCCAGGGATGGAACATCCACCACCTATTTGGACATGTTCCAGCATTTTACCACCCTCATTGTGAAAAACTTCTTCCCTATATGTAGTCAAAATCAAACCTCTTTTAGTTAAAATCATTGCTTCTTGTCCTTTCACAATAGGCCATGCTAAAAAGTTTGTCCCCATCTTTCTTATAGGCCCCCTTTAAGTACTGGAAGGTCGCAAATGCCACCTTCTTATTTTAGAATGTTACTTAACATCATGCCAGCTGGAGTTTTAAATATTTCTCCAGAAACTAGATCAAGAAACCAATGCACCTTGTGATGAATAAATTAAGATTGCAGAGCTGCCACATTGCCACATGCATTATCACCTAACTGAATGAATGCACAGATGCACCACCAGAGCTGAGCGAACAGTCTAAACACAGCTCTATAAATAATTATCTTAAAACCAAGTTATGAGTTCATGACACACACATTCACATCTAAATGAAGACAGGATATTAACTTGCACATTTGGTGTAGAGGGATGTTTGACAATAAATTTCCAGTGGTATATTTGATGATGGAAATAAGTACTTGCCATTTGCCATCTACTGTGCTCTCTAAACCCGAGGCAAGCCCAGCAATGCATGAGTTACTCAACCAGCAATGTCCAGATAACCACTGCTTTGTTACAAAATGCTCACAGGCTCTGCACTTGGGAAATGTTCTGCAAACCAATTTGAAAATAATTTTGAATAATGAGCATATCTGAGGATGTCACAATCTGCCTGCACACATTTCTCAAACAGAGGAAGAAGAGAAAGGCAACTGTTTATGCATGATGGATTAAACAAAGAAAGTGTTAGGATTTAACTTGCCTGCTGATGCCTATGTCTGTAAACTCTTAGATATGTCTCCACTGCTGACTTTGTGCCCTGATATGCTTGTGATAGGATTTGAGCAGTTTTTCCTGTCCTTAAGGCAGGCATGTGTAATCTGCTTTCTGAATCAGTTCTTGGACTGATAAAGCTTTCTGAGCCATGCATGAGGATAAAACAAAACAAGAACATGTTTACCTTCATTGCTCAAAACTGCAACAAATGAGAAGTTCCTGCCTGGAGAACAGCAATGGCCATGAAAGAGAGGTACAGATGAGGGTAAAGCACTTTGAGTTGACCCTGCTGCCTCAAGTACAACTGGGGCCCTTTTCTTTCTCAGCTCTTGCCCCTGCTCTTCCACTCACCCACCAAGAAGGGGTTTTCTCTAGGTGGTACAAGTTCTTGAGACCAAGATATTGCTTTTCCTTGGACTGATGATTCACCCAACTTACATAGTTGCAGACTATGTCAAAGAGGTGGTGATAAGCCCCTGCCTTCCTTCCCACAAATCTCTTTGTGCCCAGAAAGACAGGCAAGTTGATTGGAAAAGTGGTATGGAGGAAAAGCTCTCTTTATGGCTGTAGAAAGAAGAGCAGACCAGTCCAAGAGCTACCAAGAGCTGCCTTCTTTGAGAGGGCACAGGGTCTGAGATCTGGAAATGGTCCCATTGACACAGCTGTAACCCAAGAGCTCAGAACTGGATGGTCTCTTGACCATGAAGTGAAGATCCCCCTGACTATGGGCATTATCTGCCTGAGGGCCCTCCCTCTCCGTGCAGAAGGGGCTGTGTTGGGTGTATTTGGGGATTGCCCTTTCTGAGCAGGGGAGCCCGCCTGACTGCTGACACCTAGCCAAGCTGCCTTGGTGAGAAGTGTCCTGCCCTCTTCTCCTGGTCTCCAGAGGCCGGTGGCTGATGTGTAGGTATCTCCAGTTCATGACTCAGGTCCTGGGGGTACTGAATTGTCTTCTGGTGACATCTTCATCTCACTGACACAGGGACACAGAGCAGGTATCTTAGGTGCCACAGTTGGTGCCTAAACTTAGGTGACATTGATCTCCCACTGCTCTGCCCCTTCTAATCCCCAGCTGCCATTAGTCACGTCTTTACACATGTATAACGATCTTACAAAGAAAACTGTGAGACAGAGACTCTAAGAAAAAAGAACTCAGGCTGAAAACCTTTTTGTAACTAATACTCCCACAGAGAGGTAAGAACAAAAGAAGAAAGGCCAAGACAAAATATCTTCAAGTGGTGCCAGGGAGATGGAGGAGGGAGTCACATGTCTATTTTTTTATTGCCAAGCAACCAGGAAAAAAAACCATATGATATATCACTGGTATAAGGGATTCGGGCTTTTCAGCTTTTCTGTTTTGCTTTGGATATAAAGCTGACAAAGTAGCAATACATTTGCAGGAAACTTGAAAGCTATACAATAGACCTACAGAAGCAATAGGTAATTTAGGAAGACACTTTTTAAAATCCTTGGTGAAAAAAGTTAAGAAAATTATCTATTGGGCAAGAGAAAAAAGATGAATGTACAAAGAGTGGAAGTCATCAGGAACAGGCAGACAATCCTTTGAGTTAATAATCTACAAATATAATCTAGATTTCTCATCCATCAGACAGTGTCGGTAAGTGACATTTCACCCTGTACAGCTCAGAAAACCCCAGATTGCAATCACTGGGGGTGAGCTGCCTTGTTACCAAGATTGTGTTTGACCACCTCTATTTCTTTCTCTCTGTTTTTCACTGATAGATAGTGTCTGACAAAAGAATAAATTATCTTCATGTGCTCAATAGTAGATGTAGGGGTTTTCTTTTCATAGTGTGTCATGTCAGTACATAATTTGTACAGCATGATGTGCTTTATTTATTACTCCTGAAACCTGGGCCCAGAGTATATATATGTATCAGTGGGTTTATTTTGCATATCTGTGCAACATAAGAAGAATAAATGTATTTATATAGGACATATCTCATGTCTGAACTATTCTTCAACCTTTCCAATGAGAGAGAATACCCAGACAGTATTTACCAGACAGTATTTTTCCAGGCTCCACAGCCCCTCAGATTAAAATTACAAAATTTCACAAAAAAATTACATTTTTGCCCCAAAGTGTAATTTGATTCATCAGTTGTAGCTCTGTAATATCCACCACACAGGGAAGTTTATATTTCCATCTTTGCAATTGTTATTATGTACTTCTACAGCTGAACTGAATTTTCTTCCTTTTATCTCACACGTCAAACTTTCAATTCAATTGGTTTTTCTCGTTGCTTGCCTTGAGTGAAACTACTTCCTTGAAGAGTGGGACCTGCTTCAAGAGAGTTGAACTGCCCAATTAAGGACTCTTCAAAGCAGAAGACAATATTACTCCTTGCTTTTTGCAGCTTCTGTGCCAGTTCCACATTCTCAATATCGTGTTTGCCCACTTCTGAACAATGACTTTTTTCAGATACACATCTGCTGTCCATGATGAGCTATTAAATGGTATATTTAAACTGCAGAATGTAACAGAAGGGCTGACTACTACGAAGAGTAACCCTCGCAACTAACTTGGAGAGCTTGGCATAGTAGTCACAAAGACTTGCAGAATACATTGTGACCCTGAATATTGTATGTGTATCAGGAGAAAAAGTCAATGAAATAAACTGATATTAAGCTTTGTTCTGCCTCAGATTATGGTACTTTGAGTTACTAAGGATTTTGATTTTAACATTAAAATTATTTAAATGAGGTGAGGTAGGTTAAAAACTTAATCAATGTTTCTTATTTCAATGGGTATTTAACAGGTTATAAAGGCAAACAAAATCAATGGCAACAGATACGACTTTTCCAGAATTCTTTGAATATGAATCCACCAAATCAGTGTACCTAATTTTTATAAAACCAGAGAAGTGCTCACTATTTTTGTCTCAACTTTTCCTTATGCTTTCATTTCTTTTGCCTGCTGCTCTCTCCCTAAGCAGCTCCCCAGTTAGTCTTGCCTTTACTGTGCTGTCACCCTCTGACCTTCCTGCTGTGAAGATCTCTTTCCAGTGAACACATTAGCTGCTTTTATGCTTTCTCCTGACCCTACAATCCTTCTCAGTCAAGCTTTTTCCTATTCTTCAAGCCATCCATACTACTGACTTTTTAGCTGTTCAAGATCTCCCCCAACTTGCTCTCACACAGCTGCAATCCCTCTGCCTGACTTCCACTGCCTTTGAGGCCATGGTACCATCTGCCATGCTACCTGCCAGGTCTGATATCTGGATTTCCTGTCTCTGCTCCTCGGCTGGAAGAAAGATTTTGGTGAAATCACTCTGTCCATGCACTTTCCGTTGCCACATTCATTCTCCTTTAAAGCAGCAACAATGAGTAGCAAAAAGCTAAATAAGATGCAAATTTGGTGAAAAGTTCCTTTTCTACAATATATGTAACACTAAGATCTTAGGGTAGAAAATAGAAGAGGGATGCTTAACTCTAGCTATGGCATCATTCTTAGAAGCCTGAACAATAGGGTAAAAGAAAATGGTTCCATGGCTGCACTTCCTTGGCTCAGTGTCTCTGAAAATCATTCCAAACAGTCGTGTTTTCCTACAAGCTATACCTCTGCAGGCAAACAGAATGCTGCTAAGTGTCAATAACCTCACATGAGAGGACCTGACACTAGGAACAGAACTGGCCATATATGTTAAAAATAATTTCTCTGGAAATAAGAAAAAGGCTCAAGGACAAATGACTCAGAAAATTGATTTTAAGCACTCCTGGAAAGCCCAAAGATTAAAAAGTAAGAAGGATTCAATACTCTGGATATATCATAAAAAGGGTAAAAATAACAGCCACAACTGCATTTGCAGTGCATGCAGTCATTCCCACCCCAGAGGCTGTTTGCACATATACATTCCCTAAGAAGTTGCAGAGGCCACTTGCCACAGAGTTAGCTGTTGCTCAACAGCTGTGCCTTTGCTGACACAGATTAAGTGATTTGGAACAGGAGGGAGTCTGATGAATTTGAATTTTGTAAAGCAGGACCATTAAAAACACATTTATGACAAAAGATTAGTATCAGTCTCTGTTATGGTGATGGTGACAGGGTTAAAAGGACATTGCCAGTCTAAAAGTATAACAAGATCCTACTGAAGAATAGAGAAGTGGTGAAAAAGATTTGTAGTGGTATGACTATGGGATATATAAGTTACGATACTTGCACCATAAATTGTGTGCTGCCCTCCAACATGTTTCAGACAGGGCATATTCAATAGATACTAAATTGGGGCTGTCCTGTGCAGGACCAGGAGTTGGACTTTATGATCCTTGTGGGTGCTTTCCAACTCAGGATATTACATGTTTCTATGATCCTAATCCAAATCAGCATCTAGATGATAAAACTGAAAATATATTGTCTTGAGACCTTTGTCAGACAACAGATTGTGTTCAAACTTATGTAACCTGTGGTAGTGGGTGATACCACCTCAGGAACTGCTGGGGAGCCAAGTGGTTCCAGTACAGCAGGGTTTCACTGGTGGGAAAACATCCCAGTCAAGTAACACGATAAGTCCCTCCCCAAATTATGTAAATCCCCCTGGCTGTAACCTAACCCCTGACTCCATCCCTCCCTTCTCCCCACTGGTTGTAGTGTTCCCCCCGCCTCCTCTCCCCTGACCCCAGGTGATCCCTATATCTAGGGTCACCTGGGGCTCTTCCTTCTCTTTCACCCTGGAACCCTTCAGAATAAACATCTGGAACATCCAGCTGATTGAGCCTCTGGATTCTTTGTCTCTGGTAACGCGTGAGCTATCTGGCTCTCTGGGTGAGTGAGAATCTGTGCCTTACACCGGCTCGGGTGTGAGAAGGGTCTTTCTGTACAGCACCGGAGCAGTGCTGGCTGGAGTGATCTCTCAATAGCCTTAGAGACACTTTCGGTAAACGCAGAGGCCTGTTCCACCCCTCCTCCCCCCACTGCGTTAGTAACATGCATAATTTTTGCTTTGCACATCTGAGGCCCAATGTAGCAAACAGACAGCATGGTGACTTGGGTGAGAGCATGTATGACAAAAGCTCAAAATGTACTTGCTTTTGCACTGGAAGTCTAAGTCAAAATAACTTCCTGATCAGCAGTACACAGTACTTCCGCTGTATTGCAATAATTCAGTCATATGTATTATTAAGACCTTTAGGTCATGTCTCATTTTCATTTCAACCCCCAGCTCTCTGGCTATGTTAGGCCCTCTACTTTTTCTGTTTAATCAGCTTGCTCCTGAAGTTTCATCATTCTTGCCCGTCAGAGTCTAGATGTTTTGAGCAGTATCATTGTCATGAATGAAACATTTTCTTTTTTTTTTTTTTTTTTTTTTCTTGCCTCCATTTTCTGCAATGCTTCCTATTCCACAGTTTCACTTTATGGTCAAGATTTCAAATTATAAAAAGGCAAAAAACATGGTTGCTACAGAAATAAAACACAAAAATTACTGTTTCGCTCATTCTCTCTTTGCAAATGCATTTTAATCTCTCCACAGGCAAAGAAGGCACAGTTCTAGACATTTTAACTTTAAAGTGAGTTTTATGTTCAAGGAAAATGTATTTTATATTTTACAATGACAAAAATTAAGCACAGTCCAATAAAATGACAGCACCTTTCACAAAGTCTGGTAACAAGTTTGGGCTGAAAGCTTCAAAGAACAGAAAGCGCCTCTAGAGCCACAGGTATAAAACAGATGCAAGTGCTTGGAAGTAGGAAGTGTTTCTTGTTACCTGCAGTCATATTGTACATGTATGAAAAAAATAACTTTATCAGGCACTGTGCAATAGACAATACTTTTCAAATTGGTCTTTCTTCACAGCTTTGCTGGTCTGAATTTTCAATACAATTAATGTGTTTTTATCAGAGAGGTCATACCCTGGCATAAGAAACAGCCAGGATTTGCATTTCAGTTCACAACTATGCTGGTGAAAGCAAGGAGGTTTGCATGTTTTTGTGTTTTCTTATTTGCGATCTCGCCTGTGCTTTGTAGGTTAATGGATGCCTCTTCCCAAGACACAGATTTGTCAATCAGGAACTCCTTCATTACCCAGAGACTGATTCCCCATTAATGTTTATTTTTTTAAAGCACAGAATATAGAATACTTACTATCATATTAGCTGAAATCTACTTTTTCACTTTTCTGATGACCTGTAATACTGCAGAAAGCATATTGACAATATGATTTGGAAAGTATTTCTTATACGTTGCCTCACAAAGTGCACAGCTTCAATTAACATTAAACCTTTATTTCTGACCAACTTACATTATTGGACACTCCAGCTCTTCAGCACCCCTTGAAATAGTTTATCTAGGTTTTATTTTTATTTTACTTTTGGCTAAATGAAAAACATCTACTTTATTTGCCCCTAGCAGACTATTTAGTGTGTAGTTTTGATCTGTTGACAATTTTGTGTAACAGAATAAGAGTACAAAGAAGCAAACCCATAAAAATTGTGTATAACCTAGTCAGCAAAAAGTAGTTTTTAAACTATAAAACTTTCCTTTATGCATTTTTTACTCCTGATCCAACTAGAGATTGTGGTTGGTGGGAAACAAGTGAAGCATTAGACAAGCTGTTGAGAACAAACCTTGGAGTAAAGAGTGAGGAGGCAATTTATCAGACCTACTGGAGGTCCTGCCCTATGCCAGAGAGCTGGTAGGCCTGGAAACGAAAAATTCAGAGAATCACTCTACAGTAATAAGCAGTAATAACACAAAAAAAGGAGGGGCCAGGGTTTGCTGTCTTAGGGAAAGAAACACACAGAAACTGTATAAGAGTGCTTTGAGGCCATCCTGAGCTACAGTTGAGATAGCAGAATATATATAAACTATTTTAAGACCTGTTTTCTCAAGAAACAATACTTAGAGACAGTTGGCTGGTTTTAATTGCTCTTGTAATTACACCTGGAGGGAACAGAATTGCAGGCACTGAAAATAACTCAACCCTGCCAAGGTAATCACTGTTAGTACTGCTCTGTGGGTTAGTTAATCAGGTGACTGTGTGGCAGTGTGTGATGATGAGGGGAGTAAGCTCTGATGAGAGCCATACTCAGAGGTTAGTCTGTAATATCTGCAGGGTAGATTGGCCCATGGTGCTGCCCTGTGCATCCCTATCACAGCAGAATGGGCACTTGCAATTTGATTTCCAGAATACCCAGAGGTTACCCCTAGTTTGTCTTTACATACCAGGACTGAGGCATAGTGAAAAGTCTGGCATGCTTCCTGACCTGTCTCAGCACATCAGGAGGACTTTTGCGCCTTGAGCAGCTTCTACATCCACCACTGCATTAGGTGACATCAGAACTCATCCAAGTAACAGCATTGAAGTCAGGGTAGGAAATGCTGAGTTTGCTACTAGCCTGTCTGCCTCATCTTGGAAAAAGGTTGATGTCCAGATGGGATAGAGATTTGTTGGAACTGGGGCTAAGTAAGGATTGGCCTGTTTTTGAAAAAATTAGAGGAATAAGAAATATGACTGACCTCATAATTGTGACAGATACTACTTGTTACAGGACTTCTTCCATAGATATTTTGTAGGATTTTGACTAAAGCAGATAGTCTGCAATTACAGTAATTTGCCTACCTCTGTATCCGGAAGCAGCAGATTCTCACTAAACTGGGACTCCAACTGACTTGCTTCCCCTTGCAGAATTCAGTTGTGTTAACAACAAACACATTCTGAAACTGTCAGCTTTGAAGGAAAAATTTCCAGTATTATTCCTAATTTCAAGTCATTAAAAAAAATCCTTTCAAAATTATCTTTTAGATAAAGTAATTTTTCTGAGCATAAGTAAAGCCTTTGACACGATTTCCCACAGCAGCATCTGTCCCTGGAGACATTGTCTGCTCATGGCTTGGATGTATGTGCTGTTCACTGGGTAAAAAACTGGTGGATGTTTGGGCCCAGAGTGGCGGTGAATGGAGTGAAATCCACACTAGTTTTGCTCCCTGGGGCTCAGTATTTGGCCCAGTTCTGTTTATGATCTTTATCGACTATCTGGAAGAGGGGGTTGAGGGTACCTTTAGTCAGTCTGCAGATTACCCCAAGTGGGCAGGAGTGTTGATCTGCTGGAGGATAGAAAGGCTCTGCAGAGGGACATGGACAGGTGGTATTCACCCAGATGATATTCACAGTATTCAATATATGATTATTAGATGGGCTGAAGCCAATTGTGTGAGATTCATTAAGGCAAAGTGCCAGGTCCTGTTCTTGGACCACAACAAGCCCATGAATTACTACAGGCTTAGAAATAAGTGACTGGAAAATGACCCTGTGGGAAGGAGCCTAGGGTGCTGGCCAGCAGCGGCTAAACATGAGCCAGCATATGCCCAGGTGGCCAGAAAGAACAATGGCATCCTGACTTGGATCAGAAAGAGTGTGGCCAGCAAGACCGGGGCAATGATCATCCCACTGTACCTGGCACTGGTGTGGCTGCACCTTGAATCCTGTGTTTATTTCTGGACCCCTCATTGCAAGAAAGACATTGAGGTGCTGGAGCATATCCAGAGAAAGTGAACAAAGCTGGGGATGGGCCTTGAGCACAGGCCTGATGAGAAGCAGCTGAGGGAGCTGTGGGTGTTTAGCCTAGAAAAGAGGAGATTGAGGGGAGACCTATCACTCTCCATAATTACCTGAAAGGGGGTTGTGGCCAGTTGGGGGTCAGTCTTTTCTCCCAAGTAGCAAGAAATAGGACAAGAGGAAATGGCCTCAAGCTGCACCAGGGAGGATTTAGATTGGATATTAGGAAAAAGTTTCCCACAGAAAGGGTTGTCAATCATTAGAACAGTCTGCCCAGGGATGTGATGGAGTCACTAGCCTGAGAGGTATTTAAAAGATGTGTAGATGTGGCACTTAAGGACATGGTTTAGTGGTGGACTTCACAGTACTAGGTTAACAGTTGAACTTGGTGATTGTAAAGATCTTTTTCAACCTAAATGATTCTATAATTTCAAAAATATACAACCGTTAACATGCAGTTCCTGCAGACTGTTGGATCTACTTACCAAGCTATGAGTTCTAAGAAGCCAAAATTGAAACAGAGCGTTGTTCCACTGAGATGATTAATGTGTTGCATAAATTTCCTCCAAGAAGGATTTCAAACTTTTTGAAGGGAGGAAGTGTTTCTGATTCAGAAATAAGTAAAATTTCAGGATTTCAATTTTCTCCATATGTCAGGCTTTGTTGTCTTGCTAGAATATGTATCTCAGATGTGAAGCACAAATGTGCATTTAAATGGAATTGGAGCCACAAGATAGTCCCTTTCTGACGTAGCTGCTTGATACTGTACAACAAAGATCGGTGGCATGACTTTGCTTCACTAGCTATCTAGGGGTTCATCTCAGTAATTCTCTGATTAGCCACATCTCACAAAGCAGATCTTCATGCAACCTGTCATGACTGTCGGTGCAAAAATAATGTTAAGAAGAGTGGCATGAATGAGAGCATCTTGGTCCGTAAAATGCAGCAACCTGAGAAATCTTGCATATGTCTTGCATTGCAGACTAGAACTGGTCCTATGAATCAGTTCCCTTAGGAATCACAGTGATAAAGTTTTATTTGATTCCTTTGTACCAAGCACTGAATAGCAAAGAACAACATCCAAGCCAGTATTTTTAAGCCCCATACAACAATGTCATGTTAAACAAGGAAAAATGTACCTGCCTGAGCTATTAAATGCCACCATATTTATTGAAGTGTAAGCCTGGTGAAGCTTTTCACTGGGAACTTAAATAATTAGGTGGCAGGTCCTCATTTGTCTCTGTCTCGGTGCTGCACACACAGTAGCATTGTCTCTCTATATACTTATTTCTATGATTGTGAAGCATGAACTAGATTTCTATAAGCCTTCATACAAAAATCAGGTTGTACTAAGAACAAACTCTTAAATAACATTTCATTTATTTTATGTTCAGGGTGGTGTCTGAGCAAGAAGCTGCAATTAATGACTGCATTAATAGGCTTAGCACAAACAGGGTATGTGTACTTTCCTGTCAATTTGTAGAGCACCTGATAGCAAAATTACCTGACCTTCTCTGATTCCCACGCATTGTCAGTGAGAGCAGTACCAGTCAGTCATTTCCCTTATGCCTTCTGAAAGCCAAACAGACCAACTTGTTTGCTTTTATGTAGAAGGCAGAAGGTAACAATAAGCTGATATTCACAGTATTCAGTACCTGATTATCAGGTTTCTACAAACTTTGGGTTTAAGTTTAATGTATGATGTTTTTTTCAGGGAGAAATGTGGTATGAGAAGGCATTATTCTTCCATAAGAATCTGAGATGGTTTCTCAGCAACAATAACATAATAAAGTAGGTAGTAGTTCTGTAGCCATTCTTAAAGAAATGCCCTCATCTAAAATTTTAACCAGAACAAACATTTCATAGAACAAACAATTTTGGTGTAAATCACTTCGAAATGTGATGTCATGACTCCATTGAAATCTCCTGTAGGAAATCATCAAACAGGTTTTCTTATGGTTCTTATTTACTAATATACACGCATATCAGTCAGGTAAGCAAATGATCCCAAGTCATTCTAGCCACATAAAACCACAAAGTAACTGGATGACTAATTTTCACTAGAGCTGATAAAAAACATTACTGTGAAAAAGAACAATAAAGTATGCCTGGCTTCTAGGAACTGGATTAAAATAAAACACTGTGTGTTTACAGGGCAGGTAGCATTCACAGACTTGTTCTTGGGAGCACTAGGCAAACGCAGAGTTTCAATCTCCAGCCTGAGACATGGAAAAAGCTGCTGCATTACTGGGAAATGCTTATATGAGCCCAGACAACAGCTAGAAAAGATTTCCAAGTGAAGATTAAAGTTTAAGTCTAAAAAGTTTGCCATGAGCTATCACTTCACTTTGTAGCTGTCAAAAAGAATCTGTTTCTCTGTTTTTTCTGTAAGACAAGGATATCTCTGGACTGTTAACTTTTGTAGTCATCTGGCCTTGAGATGCCAAATTTTCCTTGGTCTCAAACATTGTTTCTTTTTTTATATTGTTTCCTGAGAAAAAAAAATATAGATATATACCTGTCACTTTCACTGAAATGCAGGCCCTCGATTTGGCCCTCATTTTCCTTCAAGTGCCATTAGCATGGATCAGGGTTTAGTTAGCTCTCCTCAATGCAACTTGTTTTACTTTGGTATAGAACTGGTAAAACTGAAGAAAGAGCAAAACTGTTCAGGTGAGAGTTTTGTGGATCAGAATTGTTCCTTCAGCTCTGATGTTAAAATTAGAATGTAGTGTCTTCCAAACTTTGTGCTAAATAATAATCAGTTTTAATGAATCCTTTTTCCATACCTATAGATTTCTCAAGTTTTACAATCTATTTAATATTTTAAAAGTTTGCTGTTTTGCTAGAAAGGAACATTTAGATCTAGATTTCTTTTTGTTGTGGGTTTGTTTATCTTTCCCATTTTTCTTCTTTTTGCTTCTTCTTGCCTTTCATTTAAATGAGAAAGGTATGCAGTTTCTTAGTTTAAGCATCTGATATTTTTAGAAAGATGTCTACAGCTGTGAAACTCAATGAAAGAGTAGCAGGCAGCCCTACTATTAGTGCAAGTAAGGAAGGCATGAGTACCAAGACAACAGAAGCAAAACTGGGGCAGAGGAAATTGGGAAGGACAAATTTTATGAGTGAGTAGGAGGATTGGATCTCAGTGACAGAAACAGAGACCATAATGGTTTTAAAGACCCTCTGGGCCTTTCTCTGAAGCCAAATGGCACAAAAGAGCCTTCATCCGTGTTATTAAACTCTTCCTCTTGAAACAGGATGGCAATATGCATATTGTCTATTGCAGGTAGTCCCTGCTTTCTTGTGGCTCCTAAACCACAAACTTGGGAAAGCTTTGAAATCCTTGAAATGTTTGTGAGTTTTAGTTCACACAGGCCAACCTATACCAGGGAGACTGCTCTAAAGAATTGTCAACACAGTCATCCAAGTCACTGGGTTCACCTCCTTTATTGATACAGCAGAAATTCTGGGGTAAAGGAGGCATCTGAGGGCGAATGACCATATTCCTCTTTCTATCTACTAATACATGTCCACCTATCTAAGACTGGGGAGGGAAAACAAAAATGATGAGAGGTGTTTAGTCCTTAACACCAAATCTGGACCCCTAATATGCATTGAATTCTTTCAGAAGACTGTTTCAAGTACAAAATGAAAGATGCAAAGTCTCTGATATCCTCTCCTTCCATATCAGTGTGATTAACCAGCCACCAAGGTTGAGCACATCTAATCAGCAAGCAATGACACAGCCATCACAGCCATGTTCCCACAGATGGACTGACAAGTCACTTTTAAGAAACTTGCCAGCTATTACAGGAAGGTGTCATATTCACACCACCGCATAGTAATAATGACCACTGAGGTTTGTAAAAAGGCTCTCACAATGGCATGAAAAGTGACAGACTGAAGGCTGTGCCTCTGAGAAGGAAGCAAGATTATGGTTTCATGATACAGTATTTTTGGAACAATTTGGGGGTGTCTCAAAGCTCATTGTCCTTAGTGTAAAGTGTTGGCTGGGTGTGACAGGGAGGCAGCATAACAAAGCAGGAACTGAACCACAGGTAGGATAAGGGTGCTGGAGCTGGGATGGATGCAGAGCAGCCTGCAGTGTGAAATCACACCTGAATCTTGCTGAAGGGCAGAAACCTCTGTGTTCATCCCAGCTGCCCAGGCAAATAAAGAGTCAAAAATTTGCTTCTATCAAAAGATACAGGGTCAAGAATCGTGCAAAACCAACATGCCTTGATGCAAAGCACAACTGCTGCCCCCAGCTCTGGGGGTTGCACATGGGAAACAGAGTAAAGCTTGGCTATCCAGAGGCTGTTCTGGCTGCAGTCCTTGCCAGCAGTCTCCTACAAAAGTTGTCCTGCCAGGACAGAGCTGAAACAGAGGATAGCCTCTGTTGGCCACTCTCTTCATGTCACCTTTTCCCTCCCTTGCTATCATGCCAACTAATTTGCCTGACCTTTATGTGGGGCTCTCAACATCACTCCACAGTCCATTCCTGAGCCTCTTTGACATCTCCTGCCTTATGCTGGCAATCTGTACCTTTTAATGCACCCTGCATTCATTTGACTACTCATCTCCTCTCTCTCTCCTAGTCCTCTGATGAAACTTCACATGGGGAGGTTCTAAAGAGGCATCTTCTGAAAAACAACTTTTAGTTGCAACCACGTGGGGTTTTAACTAGCAGTTGGGCCTCCAGACAACCAACACTAGATTTAATTTTTAAGCAGTTTTGAGTTGAAATTACAGCTGAATGGAACTAGGCTAGCTGGCTGAAAGAGTGAATGTCAACAAAGCGGATATGAAGTGCCAAGCAAGCCTAGTTTATGGAAAAGGGAACTGTTCTGCAGAAGAGATACAAAACATGAGCCTGAGAATTATTAAATTACCCTGAGAGTGAACAAAAGCCTTTGCATCTTTAGGAACATTACTCTGGAATCACAAACAGGACAAGGAGCTATTCTGTGAAACCTGTTATCAGCTCTGCCTCCCTCCTAATCCTGGCTTCTGCTGGGACTTCCAAGAATACTGAGCGTACTACTTCAAAAACAAACCAGTGGGAGATCACAAGTCAGGATTATAATTTAATAGGAAAATTAAAAATAAATGCAATAATACAAGAAAAAAACACTGACAGAGTCAGATACAACCTGACACCCTGTTAGTCAGGGTGATGGTAGCCATCCAAGTGAAGTAGTTAGGTTGAAGCAGTGATCCTGTGGAAGGTCTGGGCTCCTCCTGAAGGTCCAGTGGCAGCCCTTGTCCTCTGAAAATCCAACAGACAGCAGCTGCTTGTGCAGTTCAAAGCCCAGGTTATATCCAGGTGGGAATGCTTGGCTCCTCCCTCCTGGGAGGAGCATCTCACAACAGGATGAGATAAGTCCATGAGTCATGCAGTGGGTTCTTGATGGCCCATTGTCTGTTATCAGGGGTGAGTCATAGCAGGAGATAACAACCAGTGCCCCACCTGTGTTAACAGCTTGTGGAGGTGGTAATAGAATACATCTGTATTGCAACCTAGGACACTGAGATAAAATCCAGGACAAACTTGTTTATAAATGAGCTGAATATATTTGCACAGTAGTTGTCAAGTAAGTGGTTTTGAGAATAAAACTGATAAATGCATCACTTCCCTCTGTTACTCACAGTACTTTGTCCACTTTCAGTCCACCACATGTGGGAAAGATGTTCACAAGTTGGAGTGAGTTCAGTCACTGAGGGAAGAGGGCTTACTTGACCCGGACTGGGAAGGATTAAGGAAAAGGACCTTACTGTTTTTTTAATTAAAAGGAGATTGTAGAAAAGACAGAGCCTCAGAGATGCACAGCAAAGGAAGGTAAGCCACAGTCACATGTTGGAGGATGGTCTGTTCTGACTGTATAGATGAAAAATGTCTTCAAACTGAGAACAGGTAAGCACTGGGTCTCATTGCTTCAAAAGTGCAACTTCTTTTCTTGGAGATTTTCAGAGTTTAGGTGGGGAAGACCCAAGGCAGCTGCTGTACCTTGAGGTTAGCTTTGCTTTGAGGAGTGGTTCTGACTAGGTGACCTGACCAGCTTGAAGGTTTTTCAGAGGGCAGTCATCAGCAAAAGATGCCTTGCCTGAGTCTGCAGCTGCTTTCACAATCCACAGCACAGACTTAGAATGTCAAAAATTGCGAAGGTTATCTTGAGAGGTGAAGAAACTCGTCTGCAGTGATAGGATTTTTATTGATTAATGTTTTCTTCAGACCTCAAGTGCTAGAACAGAAGACAGAAGTAAAGGGTAAAAGCAGGAAAATCACAGGTTAATAAGCAAATCAAAGAAGCAAATACGTGAAAGACTGAGGCTGGGGTCAGAAGGAGGCAAAAAACGCACTGAGTTACCCATACTATCTCCTTTAAGTAGGATTTTGCACCACATTAATCCCTGTAGACTTTTATGACACAGTGTGTAATTTCCACAGTGATAATGAGAAGCCACCTCACCTGACAGTTTGTTACGCCGACTCCCTGTTCTCTCAGGTCAGCTACAAAAGTGGAAGCAAAACTGAACATCTGAGGCTCCAGTGAAAGTGGTTTGAGTGCAGCTGGTTTTGGAAGGGTGAAGACCAACGTGGGCATCAGTGCTGCCCAGCCTTGCACCTGGGCAGGTGATGCAGCTCGCTGGGGCCAGGTGTGCAGCCATGCACTCTCTGTGTTTCTCCCCATGCTGCTGCCAGTGACAAACACCCTCGTCCGCTTCCCAAAAGTGCTGGCATGGCTGCACATGTACTGTGTAGCTCAAGGCTGGGATAAGTGCCAGCAGCTTCTGTGCTGACCCGCAGAAAGCTAGAGGCAGAAAACCACTGGCCATCATCAGAACAAGCCCACTGCCCTCCCCAAGCCCCATGGGAGCTGTGCTGTGGTGCCCTGGGGATATTTTAACATGCTTATATGGAGGAGTTTTCTAGTCTTTAATTCATATCAGCCTTGAGCATTGCAGTCTCCTTCTATGAGTTGGCAACCATTCTCCTTTTCAAGGAGCAGTTAGACCCTCAGGGAGCAGCGAGTTGTTATGCTGCTAGCTATTGTTATTATTACTTAGTATTTTAATTGTAAGTGTGATGCTTTAGTCAGATGAAAGTGGGATTTCCAAATAAAACCTGCAAACAGTGAATCTATTGAAAAGTATGTTGCCTAAAAATGAGTCCCACTTCAAAGGCCTTACTCAGATTAATAGTGCTATAGCTTAGAGCAGAGTTTAGTCCCATGTTATTATCTCTGGAGGAAGACTAAGGCTCAAGATGCAATTAGCTTCAATTTAGTGAAAAGGCCAGGATGGAACAAGTATTCTGGTAGAGTATTATCCATAGGAGACCAAGGAACCAAAGGAACCTTTTCTGTTGGTGTCTGAATTACATATGTCTCAAAATTTTCTCTAAGCCTTTAACAAACCAGTCATTAGACAAACAATTTGTATTTCAGGGGTTTTGTTGGGGTGTTTTGTTGGGTTTTTTTGTATACTTAAATAATTACCTCTGTAAAATTCCTGGCTTAAGCACAAGAATATTGGTATGACTATGTTTTTAGGAATAATGTCTATTCTCTTTCTATTTCAGAATAAACTTTATTTATATAGGCCCACTGATATTGGATATAAACACTTTTCCCCAGATACAATTGATGCAATTCCAATCTTTATAGGAAACAGAGCCATTTTCCTAGTCCCATGTATCTCCTTCAATCAATGTGAGGAGGAGGAAGTATGAGAGCCACTAGAAATGTGCTTCTTGCTCTCCAAAAATTTTAGATTTGGGATGCCTAAAAATTATGTTTTGTGTCAATACAGTGCTGTATTCTGGCCTGGCACACTTTATTCAATAACATTCTCTAAACTCTAACAATTTTCTTATGCCTTAAAGTCAGAATTAATCAGGTCTATTCTTTGTTCTTTTTCCACTACAACTGATCTTTTCACAATGGTTAGTTCCCCTCTCTCCTTTGTTTCAAAGCAAAATTAGAGAAAATCTTGGAATGTAAGAAAGATTTTAATGATTTTACTCATATGGACTGTACGCTTCTTTGGGTGGGGACAGGGTCACACTATAGGGTTGCTAAATCTCTCAGCCTAAAGTGATTAAATACTTAGTTGGGATCTCCACACATTGCCATAGTCTACATATTATGCATTAAATGTTTGGTTTGCAAGTAATTCTGGAGGATATTTATTTTTCCTTTTTGAGAAGTGAGCTTAATAGAATAGGCTAAGGAGAATGTAGGAATGCTTAAAAGGAAAAAGAAAAAATTTTGAGAAATTTTCATTTTAGACATAGTTACTATAATGAATTTGACTGCTTGCACTAAATGATGTTTAAATAGGATTTCTTAAAGGCACTGTAGTTTGAGAATAGACTTTGTGCTTACTAAGACAGTAACTGAGAGTACCAAAAGTAATCGTGAGGAGAAGTCTTTGTCAGAAGAATGTCCATGGTTTGAAATTCAAGCCCTAGTTGCTCTAGAAACCAGGGCTTCTCTTAGAGACTTCAAAGTCTCCAAGCACCATAATTTATGGAATATAAAATTATTTCCCACTGGACTATGAGAGCATGCAGACTCTTTTCTGGAGAGAAGATTTGAACAAAATCTTTTATTTTTCTCAGAATCACCCCCTTTCTAATGGTAAGGATGAGAGGAGTAGGAGTGTGTCCCCAGGCTGCCTGGGAGCAGAGCTCACAGTTCATGTGCTGTACTGGGTTAAGGTGTTCTGCGACTATTTCCTTGGTGAATTACAAAGAAAATTGCCTGTCTTTCTGGATGTGTGGGTGAGGAAAAGAAAGACTTTGGAAAGTTTTCTGGTTTTGTATGCTTTTGTTTGCATGTCCATTGCAAAGCTTGCAGTCATCACCAGATGAAATTGGCAGCTGGTTTCCAGCCAGTCCCTGGAGACCAGAAGACCAGCCTGGTCTGAAGTCAATGTCAAGCTCGAGTTCTCTGATTTCTGACATGTGTGACAGAGGTTTCTGTATGTTAATACGAACCTGAGATATATCCAGCAAAGAACTAAGATTTTGAGAATATCATATTAACCATAGCCTTTCCCTCTATCAATAGAATTCCTTTTATTCAATTCCCCATAATTTTTCCTTGCAATAAATGCAGGTTAAATAATACTTTTAACTGTTTGGAAAAATTAGAATCACTTTGCCATATCCTCAATGATCAGGCATACCCCTTACTGCACAGGATTTGAATTATATGAAGGCATTAGCTCCCAATTATCACTTGCTAGCTCTTTTCAAATATCTTGGTGCTTTCTATTTAGCTTTGTTTAAAAAAATCTTCTTTGGATAATAAAGTAGGAAATAGTATAAAACAACAGCAAAGTAATCATTCAAAGCTCTTGAGAACTTTACAAACCATCATCATAATGGATGTAATTTGTCCTAGAGGCTAAGTATTTGCAACATTAGAGTAGTTTGAAGCCAGAACAAGTAGTTGTGTAGATACTCAAAGATAAAACTTGGAAAATGAGGAGCAGTGATCATCCAAAGGCTTTCACAGAGCTGAGAAGATTTCTAGAATGACATACATATAGTCTGAAAATCATCAGGGGAGTACCTTTGTACAAATCCTAAGCCTTAGTTGTTTGCAGTCCTTTACAAATGCTGTTATTTATTTGTTACACTTGGTGCAGGCCTACCTAGAGACTAACTTGAGAACCCATTTGGGCACAGAACAATACATGGGGTCTGTATTGAACCACAACAGGGAAAAGACATGACATGAACATCAACAAGGCAATACTTGAATGTCATTTAGTTCTCTTTAAGCACTCTCAAGTCAATTGCACAGCAGAGTAACAAATAAATGGAAACAAAAAAGTGTTGTTCTGGGTAGAAAAGGTCAGGCGAAGAAAAGAAGTGGTGTGCTGTGGAGACATGGATGTACAAGTTTTTGAGGGAAAGGGAAAGAGCAGGGTTAAGCAGGAGAAGAAGAGAATGGAGGAGATTTCTGGATGCACAGAGCACTCCTCATCACAGTGCAGTGGGTCCAGTGTCCCAGCACATGTGCAGTGAGTCCTCTGCATGCACACATTCACCGAGCCACCATGCTGGATACGCCAAGGAATCCACCCTTCACTGTCCTCACTCCTCTCTTCTCACCCCTCGTGCCTGGCAGGGAGGAGGCATTCAGCCAAATGCAGACTGGGAGGAGGGCTGGGCCTCAGGTTGCTGAGACTTCTCCAGGCAGCAATCCCACCTTTGCTGAATATCCCTGCCAAAATCAGCTTGGTTTGCTCCCCTATACAGTCTTCCCTCATCATAGCATACTGCAAGAGGAGAGGGTAGCACCAGCAGAGCTTGAATGCTCGCTGGCAGATTTGTCAGTGCAGGCAGGTGCTGGGGGTTGAGCACACCAAGTCCGCTTTGGCAGCTGTTGTAGATGCACCAACCACCTGGACTACATGTACACTATGGGAAACGCACTTTTCCCATGGTAAAGCAAAGCAGGATACATAGCCAAATCCTATTAAGTGGTTGCTGGGCCTATCGTATATTTTTCTCAATTTGTGCAATTAAATGGTTAGTTGTTACAGGTGGCTTAATGGGACACAGATGCAAGTTATCAGTGTTAGCATAATATGATACAATTTTCTTCAGAAAGACAGTTAAAACTTTATACAATTATTTGAAGCAGGCTCTGTGTGTTAGCTCAGTTTAGTATTTTGCCTTGTGTAACAGAAGCCCCTCTCAGGACCTGAGGACATCACACAAATAAGAATTACTATAAATAAAAATTCATCATACATTTGGATGTGAGAAGGATCAGAAACAATAAATTCATGTTGATTAAAACATAACCATATGAAAATTTCAAGCTTGTACAGCCTATATGCATTTGTGCCAGCCTGGCAATCTGATAAATGCCCATGTCAAGTGTTATTTTATGAAAGGTAAAATAGTGTACCGGCAATCCAGATTTAAATTCAAACACGGCCCTAGATTCATACCTGCAACACACCTTTATGATGAACCTGGGAGAATATTGTATTAATGAATGCAGTTTATACACTACTGGAATAAATGATGTGCCACAGATGGAGAGATCATGATCTGCAATCAGCTTGAGATGCATGTATTTTTCTAATACATTAAGCCAAGGAACTATCTACGGTGCAGTTTATCATGCTGAGGTGTTTGGGGGTTTTTTGACATATTTTTCCTTAGGTCTGCTTGTAAAGATAGAATAAATTGTCCTTGACATTCATAAATGTATTTCTTCTGTCAGTCCATGGCCCTTTCATCTCTATGTGATACCCCATGGAAACAGTGCATGGGGGAAGCCATGCTTAGTATTCTGCAACAGCGAGTGCCTGAGAGCTCTGAAATGGGAAGCTCCCCTCTCCAACAAATTACTGCAGGGAGAAATAGACCATGCTTGCTTTCAGCCTACAAATATTTGCCTTTGTGAAGTGTAATGCAGTTTGGGAAACCAATGCTGATGGCATTTTCAGGTGAAACTGGATTTCTTGTATTACAGAGTAGTAAAGAAAGATGAAGAGCTGAACCGTCCAGGTAATTCTAGCTAATAACATATTCCCTGGACTATATTTATTTACATATGTATATGTATGCAATCTTCTTTGTACATGTATGCAGTCATGCATATGTACATTATATACCTTGTTACCACCAAGAAGAGAAAATCCTACCCCAGCATCTAATGATGCTATCTTCAGTCCAGCTTTTCTTCTTTTCCCACACTTATTTACATAAAGACCGCATTTGCAGCAGAGATTCTGTCTGTCCTGATGTTGGTCCTTTACAAATATAAATCCATTTCAAAAATTTGTTGATGATAATCTGTCACACAGGTCCTTCCTGCAGAATTACCTGTCACAGACTCCTTTGCAATTCTGCTTAGCAGGAACTTAAATGTTTAGGCTGACGGTGCTCTAAGATCCCTTCCTGTTGTCCTGACAAATACTCTGCAATGTTCCTTAGGATTTCTCCACCTGTCTGGATTAGTCTCCTGTCTCTAGACTTCTATTACATGATTTGTTTGTTTGTTTGTTCTGTTTGGGTTTTTTTTGTTTTGTTTTGGTTTTTGTTTTGTTTTGCTTTTTTTGGTGATTTATACAGCTCTTCAGATGAAGAATGTTGGTCTTTATGCATTAAGATATTGCAAATAAATAATATTAAATGAAAAGTGAATTCATTAATAATGCACTCAAACAGGATGAGAAATTAACAGTGAAGCCTGAAAGAGTTAAAAAAAATTAAATCAGACAGACAAAAAACTCAGGAATAATATCCTGCTGCCTTTTTTTTTTTTTTCTTTCAAAGATAAAAAATGTAATATCTTTTCTATTTGAAGAATAACAGGATTTTCACAACGTCCTTGTTGGCTAACTTAGACACACCAAGATACCAGAATTCAAATATTTTTCTCTTCTCTTAAAATAACAAACAGGAGATTTCTAAGCAGCTGCCTACAGTGACGATTTCACTTAATCAGCACTTCACACCTGAAGAAGTCTGCAAAATATAAGCTGCATCAGATCCAGAGGATAGGCATTCGCTCACAAAAACTGTTGTGCTGAAATGCCACACATACAGCTGAGCTGATCTGGGCTGTGTGATCCAGCTTGCAATGCTGAATTGCACCTAAAAAGGCTGAAACACTACCCTGCCCTTGTGTCCTCCCTCTCTCCTTGTTATCCCAGCCAGTGCAGAGGCAGAGCAGAAGGGGCAGAACGTGGCTCAGCATCTCTCAATTTCAAAGCCACTAAAAATAAATTCATTGATAAGCAGGCAGGCAGAAGCTGGCGCTGCAGTGAGCATGGGTGTAGCAGAGCCTGTGGGAAGCGCAGAGGTGTGTCGGTGGGAGCGCTTCCCGTGGAGGGTACCCAGTCCCCGAAGGAAAATGACTGTCATAACGTGGAGATTGGCACTGCACATTTGCAGTATGTAATCAGTTTAGATTGCGTGGAATGTGGGACCCAAACTCGGCTCCACTTAACCCCAAACACTGCATGCAAGATGCCTCTGCCAGCTCCGTTTCCATGGAAATGGACGTTAGCATTAGCTTCCTTCATAGAGTGAATCTATTAGACCCAATTCAGTAAAACAGGTATTTTATCTCATTTCATTCTGGAAGAAGATAAGGATTAGTTTGAAATCTGCACGTGGCATTTTCAGAGCATGATTTGATTATTCTTTCTGGGCTTTATAAGATTGGGAACTACCAGGCTGTATTATGTAGGTAGAACAATACCCATTTAAGATAAGGCTGATTCAGATGCAGAACTCTGCCAAAACCTCATCAATCTCACACCAAAAGGAGAACAAAATAAATGCTTGTCCTTAAATTAGACTTTACTGACTGACATTATTGCCTTTCCAAAAAAGTATAATTATTCTGATTTCAAGATGCAAAGAAGTTGCTTTGGTTGCCCTACTGATTTTTGTGAGGATTGGATGTATTCACTGCAAATAAACCCTCTTCTTTACCACAACATAAAATTATTTAATCACCTAAGTCAAGTGAAAAGCAGGCCTTTTCTGTAATATCAAATAATAAGATGAACTCTATCTCAAACATAAAGGAATTGCAGGATTTATATGGATTTGGTCTCAATAAACTTTACCAGAAACACTGCCTGATCAATTTCTCTCCGAGCTGTCAAAGAAATGGCAAATCTGCAAGGAATATTCGGGAAAGAAAAAGTTTTTAAATAAACCTTAAGAGGTTTCAAAGCTATTTGCAGAACATGGGAGATCACTGAAGTTTGACAGAATTAGTACAGTGTTCACTCAGTTTAAACGTGGTAATTTTGTTTTAAGTGGTCAGTAAAAGGAATAATGCAGAAAAAAATTGAACCATTTTTCACATTCTCTCTTCATATCTGCAAGCACTAGAGAAACAGAATATCTCTGTGTGGGTACATTGTCCTGGTTCATGGATCATTAAAAATGGATCACAAATAGAAACTCAGTTGCAGAATCATTTTTTTCTTCTTTCTGTGACAGAAACCTAATAAGATTTCAGATCCCAGGTTGGATTTATGGAACTTGGTTTACAGTTAGTAAGACAAAAGATAATTTGGCCCCTCAGACAGAAACAAACTTAAACTTTTATCTAATTTTAAGTGTGGTTTTGGTTCTTTTGAGGTAAGGTCTTGATATAGAAAAACAGAAGGCTGTTCATGACCTACTATACTGACATGTCAGCGTGACCCTTTTTGCAGAAAATAAACTGAGCACAAGCAAGGGTGCCTCTCCTGAAGTGCAGGAGTGCTCTGGTAAATTCAGAAACATCCTCCCCTCCCAGCAAATCCTGCTGGGCAAAATGTGTCCATCATCCCACCCACATTGTCATCTCTTACAGCCATGCCATCCTACAGGGTGATTGCAACAGATATTGACAGAATTATTGTCTTTTTGTTTTTAAAGCTGAGGATATTTTCCCACTAAGTCCAAATTTTCTGAGACCTTCTGTGTAACACCTGTAACAGTAAAGTTTTCAGGTAAACCCAGAGTCTTTGTTCCAAGACATTATTCCTTCCCTTGCAAACCTTGAAGTATATAAGAAATCTAAAATTCTTAAACTTACATCCTTCTGTCATTTTAAAGCAAATACCTAGAAAAAACCCAACTATTCAAAAATTCTGCATAAGAAACAAAATTATTTTTAACACAAATGAGGTTATAAGTGTGTCTTAGTCTAGCACAGTTAATTCTATTGGGGCATAACCTGATCTCCTACCCTGCAACAATATACTGTTTATAACATGCTCTTTTAAATCAGTTCCTGATCAAATTCATCCCCAGTTCATTAAAATCATTGTACAAGAGCAGCTAATAAAAGAACTAATTGGGACACAGGCCAACATCTCCCAGCTTCATGACAGAGTTCTGACATTTTAGTACTTTTAATTAAGTGTATGTGCTGGTGTTAAAGTGTGCAATAAATTGTGCAGTAAAGATATGGAATAGATTTCAGAATTTTTTCTTTGGGGAGGAGACATTTATATTTTGGTTTTGAAACAGATGGACAAAACCCTCTTAAAGTTCTGTTCTTGAACAAATGCACAAAATTTTGGAATCTTCCTTCCTCTTGGTTTCATAATCCTGCAAAATCTTCTTTCTTTTTCTCAAGTTTTCTAAATTTCATTGCCTGTAACAGAAGCATAAAGCTGGGGTTTTTAGTTAGCTTTATGTCAGAACTCTGAGCAGAGATCTGAAAATGAGAATGAATTCTGCAAGTATATTAAATTTCTGTTTTGTTTCCAAAATCACTTCATGTTTTCATTTCTCCCCTCTTTAGCATCCCCCCATGTTGGGGGTACAGTTTATTCTTCTTGTGACCCTTCCCAGAATCTTGATTTCCATTGTCATTTAGGTCAATAGAAGTTCTGCAGAGGACCTCTGCACAGACTCAGAGTGGACCACAGATACATGCAGACAATGGGATAGATCATGTACAGAAAATAGGAGGAGCCTAAAATCACTAAGGACATCACAATATGGGTATGGATCTTGCTCATGCCCTTTCTATCCACACACAAATCCTTATTTGTTTGACTTGCCAGTGGCCCTTCCAACTAACACAGCTGAGGGCTGGGCTAAAATTTGGACTGGGAATTCACTTGGATCAACCCTTCATAGCAAAGACAGATGTGCACAATGCGGGCACATGATCTGACCAGCTCCCCATTATTCACTGCATAAGTCAGAAGAAGAAACAGGGCTTTCTATAGTTCAGCAGGAAGGAAGCACCAAACAGCTCAGGCCAAGGCATGTAGAGCACACTGCAAGGGCTCCTGTCTGCCTAGAAAGTCTGCAGCATGGCTCTGCATATCCAGGTGGGACCTGAAGAGTAGATTGTTCACTAGGTAATTTTCAGTACAGTTACTGTCAGAAAGCCATTGTCATCTAATAAATATTTCCATTTCAATCCACTTTTACTGTAAAGCCATCACAGGTGTTTCCTTTTGTTTGATCTCAGCTGAGAAGGAGGTGGCTGGGTAGATAGTAAGCAATTTCCGCTTCACCCCTGTAAGACTGGGTCACTGCCTTCATCCTTGCCTCCATAGTGTACATTTGTCATTTAGAATAAATTGGAGGAACAATGTGGAAGGTTAGTTCTATGTCTACATGCATCTTTTTTATATTGCTAAGAAATCTTATTTCATGTCCAGAATTGCCTGCTGGATAGTTTTTATAGGCTTATAAGTAAAATAAAAGGAAGTTCAGTGACATTTAAGACAGAGCTTTTTATTAATATATCAAAGTTTTGACCCTTTAAAAGTGGTTTTATTCTGAATAAGGATAACTGGCTGTACTTATTACATCACAACTTGTAATAAAACAA
This sequence comes from Entomyzon cyanotis, assembly GCA_024500445.1. Classification (NCBI taxonomy): domain Eukaryota; kingdom Metazoa; phylum Chordata; class Aves; order Passeriformes; family Meliphagidae; genus Entomyzon; species Entomyzon cyanotis. Next base: position 34,499,889 of record JAKEPQ010001018.1, on the reverse strand, counting down.
TTAAAGGAAGAAATAAAAATAATGCGTTTGAGTACATTTATCTGTCAGCTGTTATGTGTCTGTTACCATGCTAAAAATCCTAGACAACAACCACAAAATTTAGGTTAAGGAAGATGATAAAGCGATTAGTATCTGATCAGGCATCTATAAACAAGTAATGTAAAAAAAGCTTTTTGCACATAAAGCCTAATTACTTTGGGAGAAAATCCTTCTTTGCACACAGAAGGACAGATCATGTGCTAGCTCTAATTTATGCTGATCCTTATATATTGTGCAGTAGGGATATACCTTATCCCTTGACCGTCTCTATGTGACATGCAATTTTTCACAGTACTTCCCACTGATTTTCAGAATCCAGGAGCAATTCAGCATGGAGAACAATGGCAAGCAGGACATGGTGAGTTTTGCCTGCTCATGGCAATGCAGTTATGTTATCTTCTAGCAATATGAAAAGAGATTGCATATTATCATGACTATGACTTGCTCTTGTAACAACTGTAAAGTGGCAAATAATTTCTACCTTGTCTTTTGCAATCTAGACAAGTCTTCTTTCTAAATTAATTTAAATCTTTTCTCTCTCTCTTCATTAGTTATTCTGTATCAACACCTTAACTCACGAAGGAGATGAAGCCATGTAACTTCATCTACAACAGCTACCAGACTTAAGCTATCAAATACAAAATGTTTCTTCATTATAGCATTTGTGTTTATGATCTCTCTGAAGGCTCTGAAAAATCTTTGGATGATAATACTGGTACAGCAAGCATGGTTATTTTAGGTGTATGCTCATATTTTAAGATTAGCAGGAGAATTTTTTAAAATATGGCAGTTACTATAGTGACGGTGACAGTTTCCAGAGAGGAAAGATGGTATTGTGATAAAGATATTGTACTAAGATTCAGCTCAAATTGTCAGGAACTCTTCAGAGAGGGTCACTTCCATATTTTTATTTTTTAGTATTTTTTATTGTGACAGTTCTTTGGTGAACAAGCTGTTGACCTGAGTCATAGAAGTAAAGCTAGCTGAGAGTTGCTCTTTCATTCTGCACAATTCTTCTACCTTTAAAAAGTATTTTTATTCTGTATCAAAACAACCTCAAATCTCTTGAAAGCTGTTTTATGTAAGTAAAATCAACTCTTCCTGCAAAATCTAATGCTGAAGACCTATGCTTTGTGCAGAAGGGGGACTTGATCCTACACTGCCAACCTGTCCCCAAAAGCCTAATACTGCTAGAGTAGTGAAGAAGTTCTGTGGTTTATCCTGTTTTGGAAAGGAATTTCATTCTGGATTTGGAAAAAAAACCTACTCAAACTTTGTCTGAAAATAACTTTGTCATGATTCTTTCCTGATTTCATTAGAAATTCACCAAAGAATCATGCAAAGACTGGTTTGTTTCCCTAAAAAAGCATCTTTAGCCTGCACAACTATGCTGGTCATTTTACAGTTATCTAAATAAATCAAGAATTGATCTGTATGGATTTCCTGAATATGTGTGTGTAATTCTACAACTTATAAGGCTGAGCTATAATTCAGGCTTCATCAGAGTGTGCCTGTTTATATGTCAGCCTTTCATCCCTGACTAGCAAGCTACAGAAAACCTGTTCTCATAGCTGCAACCAAGTATTTTCCTCATGCTTGCCCAAGATGCAAAGATGAAGTTATGTAGTCCAAACTTCTTCGACAAACACCTTGAAAGGGGGCTGCCGTCTCACAATGAACTGTCAATGCCCATGATAATTATTGAAGTAGCCATGATATCACAGAATCTCAGTGGTGGCCCAGGTGGTCCATTCTTCCCTCTAAGGAGCCCTTGGCAGCTTAAATTTACTGTGCATATGGAATCATTCATGGCTGCTGGCAGCTGAAATGATCATGGCTAAAATCCCAGTGACAGCTGAGACAAGGTTCAGGCTTCTTTTCTGTACTCCATTTCAGGAGTTCATTGCCAACTTAGAACTGGTAATTAACTATGTGAAGTATTGCTGTCTGGCCTGCAAGTGTAAGCCATCAGTGGACACAGCCTAGCAGAGGAGTGTAAGATGCTGTCACCAGCACCAGAATTCACTGATTTTTAGTTGCCTCCTAGACAAGATCAGCATCTAACTGAGTGAGCTGGCAGAAAAGATTCAAGACCAGAATATCCCAGTTATAGCTGAGAAACCCACTCCTTATCTCTTCACATCTTAGCTACTTGTGAATACTCCAGGGGAAAGTCTACCAGCTCAGCTTACACCACCACAGTACCCACTGAACTGTGAAACACTGTCCTGGAGGGACTGGAGGTGTCAACATAATCAATTACTGCATCTCAAGAAGCAATCCCAGAGAAGCTTTCTAGGTTATCTCCATACTGAGGCCTTTAGGACAAAACCTTTCCCCTTGCACCCTTGCAGCGAGAACAGTATGTTCCAGGATATCATAATGCTACGTCGTAAACTTCTGGTAATACCACTGTATCCAGAAACACCAGGATCTCCTATGACAAGGGTGTTTGTCTTTGGTAATATGAAAAGCTTATTTTCCCATTTTTCTTTTTTTTCACCCTGTGGCTTTGGTAATGTTGCCTGTAACAGGAGAATGATGATTGACTCTCTTCCAATGCAGGATGAAGAAACCAGATTTCCTTATTGACTCAGTAATGTTGGAGTGGTGTGATGGCAATATTGTTATGTCTTATTTGGAGGTGATTTGTCTCATGTGGGCAGTATTGGCATTATTGCCATTTGGCATGGAGCTGAAAGGCCTAAAAAGCTGATTATACTGAAGTGTTTGAAGGAGGGCTTCAGGACACAGCCCTGAGAGCATTATAATCCTGCTCCAGCACAATGTGACTTAAAAGGCCACTGTTCCATTTCAGTTGTTTCCTCCCTGTGCCTGGAAACCTTCTCTATCCTTCAGACCAAAGTGTACTTCTTATTTTGAATAAGGTAATATGAAGTCTGAAAGAAACATTGTGGCTTACTCCACAAATTAGCTTTCCAAAGGGCTATAGAGTCAGAGCAAATCTCTGTTGGTTCAGTTGGCAGACGGTGAAACAAGTGGTATTTAGGTCTTGAAAATATAATTCCACCTGAGCTGCTTTGTCAGCCAGATCTGTAATGTGTAGTAAGATGGGTTCAATAGGTCGCATTACCTTGAATGATTCATAGCGGGACACTGGATACAAGCTCTGCAATCCATCAACAGAAGAGGATGGGACCTGGAAATTATTAGATACTTTATAACAGAGTAACAACAACAACAACAATAATAATAGGGTTATGGTGAATAGAGTTACATCAGACCCAGCAGCGAGACCTTGACAGATTAGAGAGCTGGGCAGTCATCAGCCATATGAAGTTCAACGTTAGAAAGTGCTGGATTCTGCACCTGGGATGGGGCAACTCTGGACACCCGTGCAGACTGAGGAATGTGACACTGGAGAGCAGGGCCACAGAAAGGGACCTGGGGGTCCTGGTCAATGGCAAGTTGAACATGAGTCAGCAGTGCCCTGGCAGCCAGGAGGGCCAACCCTGTCCTGGGTGGCATCAGGCACAGCATCACCAGCTGGGCAAGGGTGGGGATTGTCCTGCTCTACTCTGCACTGGGGCAGCCTCACCTCGAGTGCTGGGGGCAGTTTTGGGTGCCACAATATAAGAAGGATATAAAACTATTAGAGAGGGTCCAAAGGAGGGAAACAGAGATGGTGAAGAGCCTTGAGGGGAAGCTGAGTGGCTGAGGGCACTTGGTCTGTTCCATCTGGAGGAGACTTAAGGGAGAACTCATTTCAGTCTGCAACTTCTCCTGAGGGGAAGAGAGGCAGACACTGATCTCTTCTCTGTGGTGACCAGTGACAGGACCTGATGGAATGGCCTGAAATTGTGTTAGGGAAGGTTTAGGGTAGATACCAGGCAAAGGTTCTTCCACCAGAGGGTGGCTGGGCACTGGAGCTAGGGACCCCAGGGAAGAGGTCATGGCACCGAGACTACCAGAGCTAAAGAAGTGTTTGAACACCTCTCTCCAACATACAGTATGATTTTTGGGGTTTTCTGTGTAGAACCAGGAGCTGGGCTTTGGTGATCATTTTCTGTCCCTTCCAACCCACGATATTCTGTGATTCTACAATTCCGTTACAAGGGGAAGGTGAGGCTCACAGAGGGAAGAAAATGGTAAAGATGATTTGTGGTTGTGGTTTAAGCCCAGCTGAAAATTAAGCACCACAAAGTTGTTTGCTCAACTCCCCTCTCTCCCACGCCACCCTGGTGGAATGAGGAGGAGAATCATAGTAAAACCTGTAGGTTGAGATAAAAACTGTTTAATAATTGAAAATAATATACAGTAATAATGGTAAATTATGGTAAAAAAAGAAAAAAACCTGACGCAAAATACAATTAGTCACTACCCGCTGACAAATGCCAGACCCCACTTCCTAAACCCAGATTGGCTCCCCTTCCCAGTAACAACCCCCACTTTATATACTGAGCATGATATTCTATTGGAATATACCTTTGGTTGGTTTGGGTCATCTGTCCCAGCTCTGCTTCCTTCCAGTTTGTTTTGCATATGTCCTCACTGGCAGGGCATGAGACTGATGGGAGCAGGGATGGAACTGAGTCTTAACCAACAGGACAGAGACTTATGTACTCCTCTTATTTAGGCTCTTTTACCCCTTCACACCTTGGATTCCTATCTGCACAGTGGCCCAGCTTAAAAATGAGCTGGAAAACAACCCCAAGCACAATCATATCCTCAGAGCCACCACCCACTGTCAGGAGGTAGATAGGAAGCTGTTTAAGTTGAGGAACCAAATATTTACCCTACCACGCTGAGTGATTGCTGCCTCCTATCCTGTAATTTATTCCTAGTTTGGCACCTATTCCCCCAAGAGATCAGAGCGTGTTCAGACACAGCCTATGCCTGGGGTTTCCTGTGGGTTAGTTCTTGGCATCTCCCTGCATATCATGCAGGATCATTCCATAATGCAAGTTCCTCAGCACCCTAAAGAGTTAGAAGAAGGAGATAAAGGTGCCATCTGAGGGAATTCTCTTTTTGTTGCACTGATGTGTTTGTTTTTTAATAGTTTCAACATCTGAATTGGAAGGCAAGGGTTGGATTCATCTCACCCACATTAAACCATCTGGAAGACAGATGCTCAGTCCTGACTAATCATTTCAGCTCTCTCTGTGTGCAGTTATGGCATATGATCCCTCCAGGGATCAGTTCTTCTCATCTATCTCAGATACCTGTTTTAGTGTGCTCTGCAGCTGCCTCTCTCTGCAGTGATTTCTTAGGGAGAGTGCATTACGATTTTCAACTGGGTCTCCACTTTTAGATAGGTTAATGTGAGTTGGATATCATCAATTTCTACAGTACTCTATCAAAAGCTGGTCCACTGTAGTCCCTACATTAGCCACAGTACATGCTAAAACTACTAGTTTCACAGTGTATAGATCCAATTTTTTTTCTGAGGATTTTTCAGTTAAAAATCTGTCAGAATTGATTCCATATAGACATTGGATAATAAAGTCCTGAACCCTGCCAAAATGTTTCTGTTCAAGTTAGATGGAAGTTGAAAGGGAATGGAGAAAGTGGTGGTCCAGGATCTGTGCATTAGCACACACAGCACAATGAACAGACTCTTCCAAAATGGAAAATGATGTGGTTGTAGCTTTTGCAGTGTTTGAAGTTTAAAAGAGGTTATTTTACAACATTCTCCAGACATAACTCTGCATCTATACGTATGTAGGACACTGAAAGAATGTAATGATTTACTCAAGGGCAAAGTGATACCCCACTTGCATAAGCTGTTCATCCCTTAGGCAATGTGAGATTAAACTGTCTTTTCCACAGAAGCCTTATTCGTGGCAGTTAACCAGATCTAATATACTTGCTATTAGACAAACAGTGGGAGCTACAGTACCATAAAGATGCAAAGAAGGCTGCTTAAAGCAGAGGGATCTTATAATATTATAATAGTTGAATTTACTTCAGTAAATACTTTGGATAGTATTTAATATTATTAACAGATAGTTTTCGTAGCTTTAAAGGATAAGCAAAGGTGCTTTAAAATAATGTTTTAATATCTGAAGGAAAGAGGATCATACATGTAGTTTGTGTAGGAACTGTTGCTTCCAAATGTCTAATTATAAAACAATGTTTTTAATAATCCTAATGTTTGAGGCTGGGAAGTTTATCTATTAAGCAGCTTGATTATCTTGGAATAAGAGCTAAGGCGTAAATCCTCTTCTGGTACCTGAAGGGCAAAAGTATAATTGAGGAACAGTTTGCAGTGGTGGCTGCCAGCTATGTCAGTGCTGGTTGGTCCTAGACCAGCTGTACGGTGATCTACTTTCTAGTTCCAGGACAGTAGCCTCAGGCTGCTCTTGCTTGTACCAGGTTCCCAAATCCCCAGCACTGCTGCTGTGATTGCTGAGAGTACAGTGAGACATGTGGGAGGTGTGGAGGGGAGGAAGGTGCTCTCACCAGAAGAGCCCACATTCTGGAACCCTCCACTAAGACCTGTGCAGAGGAGCAAAGTAATCTATTCAATTAGACTGGCTTAGATTTCACAGGTTTTTAATTTTGTCACCAGAGGCTTTTTTTATGAATTTTTTCTAACACTGTTGTTCTTTGTTTGTTTTTGTCTGCAGTGAGGTTGTACTAATTAATATTGATCACAGTGTTTTCAGATAGCATTCCCATGTGATAGGAAAGCTGGGATATAAATAGTTTTCAATCATTATCTGGATATCTTTTATATGAGATATTTTAAAAATATTGCTGTAACATAATTTGAAAAAAAATAATAGAAAGGAAAATGTTATTTTCCATCTCTGAACCCGTTCTGTGGTTGTTTTTTTTTTTTCAATCTGGCAATCGTCAATTAGTTTAGTTCCCTGCATTTTTTTGCAACAAGAGGTGAAAGGAGTCTGTCTTCAAAGAGCACAGCAAAATCTTCACGCACCTGGGCAAGTTTCAAGATGTTAGTGCGGGTCTTGGCTTGGCACAGCAACAGACCCCAGCACAGGGGCTTTTACTGGGGCAAGGGACATCAGGGTGGTGAGGAGAACTGCCAGGAGCCAGCAGTGCCAGCAGTGCTCTCATGGGACAGTATAGTTTAATGTGTTTATGACTTACATAGACAAAGGGATTGAGTGCACTCTTAGCATGTTTGCAGACTGCACCAAGCTAAGTAATACAGTTGACACACCTGAAGTATGGGATGCCATCCAGAGGGACCTGGACAAGTTCAAGAAGTTGTCCCATGGGATTCTCATTAGGTTTAATTCTCATTAGGTTCAAGGTGCTGCACCTGTATCAACACAAGCTGGGGATGAACAGATCCAGAGCAGCCCTGCTGAGAAGGACTTGGGGTGCATGAGAGGCTGGACATGAGCAGGCAAAGTGCACTCACAGCCCAGAAACCCAATTGCATCCTGGGCTGCATCAAAAGCAGCATGGCCAGCCGGGCAAGGGAGGGTATTCTGCCCCACTGCTCCACTCTGGTGAGACCTCACTTGGATTGCTGCCTCCAGCTCTGGGGCCCATCACAGGAAGGACTTCAATTTGGTGGAGCAAGTGCAGGGGAGGCCACCACGATGATTAGAGGGATGAAGCACCTCTTCTAGAAGCTAAAACTGAGAGTTGGGGTTGCTCATCTTGGAGAAGAGAAGGCTCTGGGGAGACCTTATTGCAGCCTTCCAGTATCTGAAGGGCACTTATAAGAAAGATGGGGACAAATTTTTAGTAGTGCCTGTTGTGATAGGGCAAGGGTAATGTTTAGTACTAAAATGTTTTTATGCTAAATGGTTTTATCTTGGATATAAGGAACAAGGTTTTTTACGAGGGTGGTAAAATACTGAAACGTTGCCCAAAGTGGTGGTGGATGTCCCATCCCTGGAAACATTCAAGGTCAGGCTGGATGGGGCCCTGAGAAACTGATCTTGTTGAATATATCTCTGTTCATTGCAGGGAGGCTGGACTAGATGACCTTTAAAGGTCCCTCCCAACCCAAAATATGCTATGATTCTATGATATCCTGGGACATGTCCTAAAAATTTGGACGTCCATCTTCTTGATGGAATTGTCAATATTTTTCACTGAATTATGCTTTAATGAATCTCTGTGAAAGGTTTTAGTTTAATTCTACTCTGTAGTGGAACTAAGTTGTAAATTCCCAGTAGGTGCCACAAAACAGATTGATCTTGTTTGAGTTTGTTTTGTTTAGAATGGATGTAGGTGGGTATATGTATAGAATAATTTTAAGAGTCTTTCAAGGTGTCATTTCAAAGATGCTCACCTGTAAAAATAAATTATATCTGCTTACACTGCACTTTAGGAAATATGAGACTCATATAATCACACATATTTTAGTTTGTTTCCAGTATTAGCTAACAGCATCTCTTTCCAGTATAAATGTGTTTCCCTACAAATATACAGAAAAAAAAATATTCAGCAAACTTCATAATCTTAGTGGCAGATTTTGTGTACATAAAATCATAATAGGTTTTCCATGAATTAAGTACAGTATCTCATGACATTATATGCCCAGAAATAACAGCTTTATCCTTTTGAGTACAAGAAATCTGCAGGCTACCAATGAAACCCATAGCTAGTTGTCTGCCTAGGTCTCACGATAGTGTGGTCAGAAGGCATAATGTAGATTTTTGCAGGTATTTTATGGAGTACTGTTACAGATAAATAATATCTATTTATAAGGAGAAATATATGAAAAGTAGCTCCAGTAAAATTTCTAAAAATCCCCTTGAATATTTGACTTTCCCCAGCCCATAATATATGTGACATCTCTCAACATTATATGTGCTGCTGGGGATGTGAGAATTTTGCAAACGTAATTTTCTCTCAGTTATTTAACTGATTCATGGTTTGCCACTTACATGTAGATAACTATCCAAAATCCTGATGATATTACTTTTACATGTCATCAGTAAATTTTATATTGAACTACAAAGTCCTTAATAACTTAAAAAACCCAAAAACCCAACTATAATGTATAAATATATATGCATGTGTTTCCTCTCTTGTTTTAGGCTTTAATTTTGTCCCTTGATAGTCACTGCATGAACATCTATCAGTAAAAGTTCTGCTCCAGATCACACAGAACACAATGTGAAAAACTTCCACAGTGGAACTGAACAATTTGTGTGAAGATTAGTACTCATGTCTAAATCTTGACAGTAGTCTTTTAATCACATTTCGAACAAAACCATCCACAGGATGAGAAAAAGGGTTAATGACAAACTTCACTGAAAACAACATGGACTAATATGGTTCATGATATAATTTCATTTTTAAAATCTAGATTTATGGATTACAACCAACTGAATCAATTATTCCAGTAAATACAGAGAAAATAACTATCTTTCCAAAAAGAAGCAGCTGTGTTTTTCCAATACTATTAAAATTTGAATTAATATTAAAAGAAACAAAAAATGAAGGGAGTAAGTGGATTATAGGCATTACTTGTTCCAAATGACATAATTCCACCACAGGCTCCACACTAAGTATTTTTGGTAAAATGATACTTCAGCTTTAAACTATGGTTTCTGAGCCCTTAGTCATATTTACTGTAAACTCTTCTCTGGGTAATTGCTCTCATGAACAAAAGAAAGAAGTAAAACTCAACATGAATAAAAATCTTTTAGTTTAAAATGTCATTAATTAAATCTCAGCTCTGTTCTTCACAGATTTCTTTCATGAGGTGATGGCCAGTAGGGATGAATATAATCAGTTGGTCTGACCTCTGTCAGCAGACATTTGTTCAGAAGCTGGATTAAAGTATATTTTATAGGAAGACACATAACCATTTCTTGAAACCTAAAGTTGCAATGGATTTACAGCCTCCTGATAAGCTGATCTAATTTTTACCCACCTTCACAGCTAAGAAAAATCATGTCATTTTAGAGCTCAAAGTTGTTTTTCCTCCTCTTTATCTTCAGTCCCAGCTACTGGATTATTCAACACCTTTTCCTGCAAGACACTGTGAGAACAAAAGCTTTGTTTGTGGATCAGATTTTCTAAAAAATCCAACAGTACTCCTCAGTGTCCACATTGTAAATTTTGTCTTTTGTGACCTGAATTATTTGTGGCCCTCTTTGTACACTCTGCACTTTCCACACTGTTGCTTAAATGGGACTGTCAAGAGTCAGAAACAGGATTCTAGTAATGGTTCTAGTACTGCTGTGCTCAGACACAAAGTGCCTTTCCAGCTCATTCTTGCATTACCCTCATTGCATATGCAAGCATATTACTAAGTGCTATGGCAAGAGCATTGAAACAGGTCAGTGAAGGACACTTGGGTTTTTCTAGTGAATACTTTAACAGGTCTCTCACATGTGAAAACAGTTGGTCTTCTTTGTATCCAAAAACTACACAGCACTTGCTTGAATTAGAGTACATTTTGCTAGACAGTAATCAATAATTTGTCCCTAGTCTCATCATTTACTGCCTCACCCATCTTGGTAGCATCTTTATTTGGCAGCTGAACTATATTTTCTATGGGTCCTTGATAAAAACATCCAATAACATTGGAACAAACTCTTCTAGGCAGTTTCAGGAGACACTGTGGGTGCTGGATCTAGGACTAAGTATGAGGTGAAACTCATTAATATCTTAATTTCATTAATATTTTAATATGCATTCCTGAGTGTAGATTAGCTTTTCACCTCTCCATTGGCTTTCACTGTATCTTGGTTTTGTTCCTCTCAGCATCTGTAGTTGTTTTTTAAACAATAAAAGAGAAACTCCTTAAAGTCAGTGCTGGTTAGACTTCTCCAGAACCTGAAAGAACCTGCAAGTGGCCAAACAATGTGATCAAAATGCAGTTGGGTTCAGTTTGTCTGTTATACCATAAAGAAATATAAGAATCAGGCAAGGCATTTTCACAAACCATCATAAAAGCTGGTGGAAGAAGAGGATGAAACTATAAGAGCAGCTGAAAACTCGTAGAGAATTCTCTTTGTTGGGAAGGTTTGTAAAAGTCTGTGTGAAAAAGTAGTGGCATCCAGGGGTAAATACAGTCACTGAATACAAGCAGTGGTCCCAGTAGGGAGGGTGGGCAGAGCACCGAGACAGTGCCTAATTAGAACAGGAGTTACGCCACAGTCCTGTGAGAAAGTCAAAAAGATACAAAGAGCATTGCAATTTTTTGGGGCACACTACTGTTGAGCTTCAGACCCTTACTAAGTCAACATGCATGTTTTACAAATAGCTGTGCAACAATCTATCAGATTTAGACTAATGTTGTTTTCTCAGCAAGTCAGTCCTTCACATTGCAGGACTTAACCAGTGATCAGGCAAAATCTCTCACAAGGTGAAGACTGCAGAGTACTGCTGTGAGAAAGGGCACTGACTTATTCAAACAACCAGAGGAAACAGGTGCATGACAAATAGTGCAAGAAAAAAAAAAAGTGAGCAAGGATCTAACCTAACTTGAATGGAATGGCTGATGAAGTACCTCTTCAGTCTGTTTTAGTAACGTGTGGTTTAGGCAATTCTTGGTATGCACTACATAGGCTAAATCCCTCCTCTCTTTCTAATACTTGTGCAACACTGATTGACCTAAGGAGAAGATTTAAACATAATGTTGTCCTTGAGGCGGGAACTTTGCAGCCAGAAATGTGGGAATTAGCTTTTCCTCCCCTTTAATATAGATTTGCCACCAACTCAGAAGCCTGTGACGCATTTTCCTCCTCTACCTCTAAATGACACAGATGCCTAAAGTTCTTAGCCTGAAAACCTGAATTTACCTCTGCTGCTTTCTCCATGTAGGATGAATGATTCATTTTGTTCCATGACGCTGTTTTCAACTGCAAAACTGTTACATAAAGGCATTCAGGCTTTCTGCTTTTCATTCAGCTTTGGGAATTTCCTGTGCTTTATCAGCAAGACCTAGGTAGAGTGAAGTTCAGGATGATTTTCAATCAGGTGCTAGCAATCCAGACAGAGTATATTTTTTTATATTTGTGCTATTTTTCCTTTATAGTTTACTTTCTGGTATTTAACATTCATCCCACTTCAAAATTCAGTGTGTTTAAGCTAAATACTGCTTTATCTTGTTCATGATAATTTCACATCAACATGACATTTACTGATTCCCAGTTCAAGAAAACTGTCCTGTTCAGGAGGGAACTCAGGAATCTGTTTATATCACAAGACCAGCAGTGGGAAGAATGTACATAGATTTAACTAATGAATAGCAATGGCCTACACTGGGAATAGTTTATCCCCCAAAATAATCAAGATCAAAAATTACTTCTTTTTGATCTTGACTATTTTTAAAACCAAAAGTGTATGTATCTCTTTTAATTGTGAGGATTTTTTGGTCGTAATTTTTCTCCTGATTCTCACCAATGTTTTTTATTTCTGTTTGTGAGCTTTATGCTTGTCTATAAATTCAAGGGACTAAAATATGTATCCTCTGACTAGGTAGGCCCCACACATGGGCAGCATCTGTTCAACACAATGAGTCTTCAAAGAGACATAGACTGACCTATACATAAATGGGTAATGAAGAGATGAGGACTTCTGCTTCCTCACCCAGGTTTCCCTTCTGTATGATAGACTAGGATGCTGCTTTGTCCCAGCCTAATGATTAACCATTGCTAACAAGGTGACTTCCAGTAGGTGAAACCTTCCAGTTTATTAACATTATTTTGACTTTGAAAAACTGATAATTAGTATATGCTAAGATGGTATACCTGAGGCTTTCTTCTATTAGCTCTGAAACAGGAGAAAAAGAACCAGGAGTGATGGAACACTTTTAAATTTAGTTTGGAAAGTATTATTAATATGCATTATATAAAATAAGACAACTATTTCAGTTCACTGTAAGCTATTATTGAAACAAATTAAAGGCAATCATCACAGTATTCTAGACATCATACTATTCTCCATCAGTATGTTATTAAATAACATCATATATATGACAAATGTGTTCTCTAAGTATTTAAATGCTTTGTTTTGTTTGGGGAGGAGGGGAAATGCAGCAAAAGAGCACTATTGGGCCATATTTTTAGCTGCTGAAAATGAACATAGCTCCACTGGGAGCAGTGCCAGGAATTTAAAATTATTGTTGAACTTTGCAGTAGAATTAACTACTGTGGTACTTCAATTATATGGAGGGCTAGGGTGTAGGAAACATTTGAAAGAAAGCATAATAGATTATCTGTGGAAAAGCCCTGCTTCCGTGCCAGGTGAGCTGAATAAAATATTTCAAGCTGCAAAATATTGAATGTCTGTAACATGTTTCAGTACTGGCATTATAAATACTCTGTAAAGGAAAAACTGGTGCATACAAACCTCATACCTTTCTAACAAAGTAGAATTCCCTGCATGCAGACTCTGAATAGCTAAAACCCGTCTTGTTTATAATCAGCATGGGGATTCACATATTCTCTAATGAAATCCCTGCTAAATAAGCCATATGGTCATAACACTATGGTTTGAAACAAGAGGATGAGTGTTATTCTGAATCAAAAATCAGATAAGAGACATAAGGTAAACCAGTTAACAATTTTCTTTTTTCAGACAGCAAAACGAAATAGCAAAACTTGTGTCCTAAAGTTAAGTAATATTAGGAATAAATACCCCACAGTTAGGAGCCATAACATTTTTTAAATGCTTAGAAGTGAAATGAAATATATGTGTAAAAAAGGTCGTTAACTATTCTCACAGTGTAGCTGAATATTAAATTAATTTTATCAGCTCTGAAAAAAGCATTCGGCACCCTGGAGGACAGGTCAGTGGAGTCATTGCTATCCTATCTGAGGTCCTAAGAATATTGATGGAACAGAGTAGAAAACACGACTGAAAGTAATCTAATATTGTGTAAATCAATCTTTCCTGGAATGTTGTGTTCAGTTCTGCTCAGCTTGTCTTAGTAGAGCTATAAACAGGAAGAAGAAGGGTTCAAAACTGGGTCACTGACGCCACAAGCACTAGTGGAATTCATCACCACCAGTCATCATTAAAGTCAAGACAAAAAAAGGAGAAAGAAAAGGATTAATGTTACAGTTAATGAATGATGAAAACATCAACAGTTAAACAAACAAGGCAGATCACATCTCTCATAGAAGGGAAGACCAAGTAAGGAATTAGCACGACCAAGCAGGATTCTTTTTAAAAGCTGTAAGTAATTTCCCCCACTTGCTATCAGTTCATTGGCTGCCTCAACAGCTGGCTGGAAAAGCCCCATCTATGTAAACCAGGAAAGGAATTGGGTCCTTGGTAACAATACCCAGTTCTGTCTGTGAATCTCAAAATGAAGAAAGTTATTCAAGAAAGTAAAACTGAGGTGCTAAAGTAATTCCTTGGTTTGTAAAGGGGAGGACTCTTAGAAAGAAACATCTAGAGGGCATGATACCCATCAAACAGCCTAGAATTAAACTACAGGGGTCTTAGCAGTACAAGGTTAATGGCTAGAGTCAATGATCTTTGAGGTCTTTTCCAGCCTAAGCCATTCTATGATTCTAGGAAAATCCTAATCCTGAAAGAAGGAATAAAACCTACAGGCCATTACCCATTTCAACTGCTGCCGGGCTGGTGAGCAAAATTCACTTCTATGTGAAACTCATCTCAGACACTACTAGAAGGGGAATTCCAGTAATGAAACACAAATGTTTTATATTGGTTTCCACCCCAAAGTATGTCCTTAGGGTTCTGGATTTAGCCTTTTGGAGAGTAGAAGTGAAATGAGGCATTTCCTCATTTAAAATGTAACATTAATTTGCAGCCTCTGCTAGTTTCTTTTAACATGCAATTATTCCTTCCTTGATAAGATTCAATTAATTGATGAGATAATGAAATAGCTATTCCCCAATAATTATGTAACTTACATTAACGTGTCTTAATACAATGGGAGATATCAAAGTTAGAAATATTTTATTTCTCTTCTGTTTTCAGCTTTTTCACATTAATTTTACACATTAAATATTCAGTATTGTAAAAACTTACAACCTCATGCATTTGGTGTTTTAGCAGTGCATCACTTTGCTGATTTGTTCAGTGAATGCTTGTTTTGTTCCTATTACTTACAAATGTGTGTGTAATAATACACTGGTTTGATATCATGATGTTACACAGGCCATCTAAAGCCATTGCCTAAGGACTATAATACAATCTGCTGAACCCTGGGCAGATTTACAGAGTGCTCTGCATTATCCTGTAGTTCATACATTGAGTGTTTTCGTCTCCTAATTAGAAACCACCCAATTGCACTATTTATAATTACTTAATATGATGAGCATTTATGTAAAGAGGGGTTAAATAGAGAGAGATTTAGCAAAAAGCACAGAGAACAGACTAAATATGTAATTAGCAAAGCAGTAAGCTTCAGGATGTTAGGATCTTCAAAACTTGCTTTCTATTAGTTTGTTCTTTTGACACCACTTTCTCCAAGTGGAAAACACACTGACATAGCCATAAAACCCCCTTAATGTCTTACATAGAAAACACTGACATCAAATCCTGGTTTGAATAAATGTGTTGATGCAGGTAACATTATTTCAGGGTACATATTATGTGCTTCTTAAGAAACAGGAGTAATTTTTCCATATTAAAAGCTAAATTCTGTTAAAATACAGGATTATTGGGGGGTATTTTGGTGGCAGATATACTCTTCAAATTCCTTTACATCAATTTTTGTGAAGATAATTCAGTTATTTATTCATACTGAAATCTGGAGGAAAAAAACTGCAAAAATCACATTTTGTGTTATGAGATCAGATGTGCTCCTGCTATTTTCCTGTGGAGAAACACTATTTCTAATCCAGTCCAGATGAGAGCTGAGCACTTCAGCTTTTTCTGCTTTTATGTCTTCTTCTTGCCTTCAACAGATTTCATATTGCAGGGACTAGAGCAACTCACATTGTCTCAATAAGCCCAGTTACTTGCATGATTTCTTCTCTAGCAAATTTGGACTAAACTATGAATGTTACAATTATGCAAGTAATTGCTTCCTTGCTCTCTGATGCAGTCTATCTGGATGATGCAGGTTAAAAAAAAAAAGTGCTTAAATGTAGTGCTTCCCCTAACCCAAGCATTCTGACAACCAGGTTAGGGTGCAACTGTCTGTGATATATGCCAAGAGATCAGAGCTGAGAATCTGTGAGTATGTGAGAGAAGGGTTCTTCTGAAGTCCCTGATTAACTGAAGTCAGCTCAACACATTGTACCACAGTCCTAGCAAAGGAAAAGGTTTCTGTTCTCTTTTCAAAATATTTCTATTTTCTAATTTTCTGGGCTCAGCACGTCTGCAAAGTAAATCAGAGGATGAAAACTGTTTTGCATAAAATATGACCTGGAAGTATCGTGGGAGGGACAGAATAAGATTTACATTCTGAGGCAAAACTACAGTTTTTTACATATAAACAAAGCTATGAAATTTTAAATCCTAGCAAAAGTAAGATGAAAGTGTTTTGGAAGAGCCAAGGCAACATAAAGCAATATTACAATTCAAAACAGCTATGCAATAAAAAGCATAGCTCAGCATTTGTCAACACCCTTTTGGAGTGCTTTCAAACACCACTCTTTAACATTTCCCAACCTATAACATTTATACAACAACAAATGTATAAAAATGTACCACCATGAAACTAGGGGCTGTGCTCTCCCACATGTTATGGCAAATCTGTACTGCAGCTTTCCAGAAATGAGAGAGATAGGCCTTGGGGGGAGTGCCTCTAGATGAAAGAGCACAGGATTTTTGTTGTCTCTCACTTTCTGTTGATCCTGTTGTCTCTCACTTTATGTTGATCCTGTACAGTCCCATTTGCTTCCCAGGAGGTACTGTACACTGAGACATAAACACCTATTACAAGTGAGCACTGCTTACGTATCAATTGTGTATCAACAGTGTAAAGGAGCAGCAGAGGAGGAAACCTTTATTCAGCAAAGGCACGAATACTCTAGAAGCACAAATGAAGCTGTAGCAGTACATGTAGTGTATTTACTTTGAAAATGGGTAGATAGGTCTCCAAAGACAAGAGATGAAGCCTTAAGCAGTAGTGGGCAGACTGTGACTTCATGTGTTTAACTTCAAAGACAAAGTTACACTTCCATCCAATCAACATATTTCCTAGTACAATCCTGTACAATCTCTGTTGAATATTTCTAGGCTACCAGTGCATAACACTGTGGAAAACATTCATATACTCTGGCCTAATTCAGTGTACCAGAACAGTGGATTTCTTTCAAACTTTCTAATGCACATTAAGTTAAGAAAATATACAAAACTGTCTGTTACTTGCTACCAACACAGTTCTGTTGCAAAGCAAAATGATGGGCCAAAGCCAAAACCAGCTGGATTATGTCAGTGCTGTGGACTGGTAGGGGCGGTTGGAAGGACACACAGCAGGAGGAAGCAAGGGAGTCTCACATCAGGCTGCAAGTTTCCAGATGTCGCAAAAGCTGGGCTCTCAAGCGTTATGGATGGCCTGAAAGACAGGTCCAGCCCTGGCTGGGACAGATAGCACTGCTGGAGTTCACTGAAAGATGCTTTCAAAATAAATGCTTGCATTTGTGAGATTTAGAATAATGTAGTAGTGACAAATGACTAAGGGAAGAAACAGAAGCTCTGAACTGCTTTATGTTACTCTTCTCCTCAATAAGGTTCTTACTGATGCTTTACCTTGCATTTGCCATTCTATAGTATATGTATTGTACAGATGCTGTTAAAGACTGGTGAAAGTTGTCAGATAAAGGAAAACTTGTACAAGATATGCCAAAGTCTTCGGGCTAATCGCTGCTCCTATTTTTATACCATACAAGACTGTAATGTTTCACTAGAGCAATCAAGATCAACGTACAGTTTCTTTGCTTCATGCTCTGGGAAATGCTCATGTTAGAAAACTAATGGTTTATTTCATATATTGTAAATATTGCAGTGATCATGTGAATAGTTCCTTTGACACAAAGTATTTTCCTTAATGAAGGATGATGTGTTTGGTGTGTTAGTTTTGTCACCCAAATTGGTCTCTTGTTAAACATTATGTACCTACCTGAATGTGCTGAGAAGGTTTCTGCCAGGCCACTATTTTAAAAAGCAAGTCTCCTTTCTGAAAAGTGCATTTCTTTCTTAGAAGATAAACAAAGGAAGGTTAAAGTTATCCTAAAGGTAAAAAAAGGTCAAAGCTGTTCAGAGTAATCAGATAATTTATCCTGGAAAAAGAATACTGACAGGCTGAGCTAATCAAAGCATTTGGTTGACTGAACATTGGCTATCATGCTATGGCATTCTATTGACTTTCCAGAACTTGTTGATCCCTTCTACCTCCCCTGCATTACCGTAGCCATCAAAGAATGGCACACATCAGGAGCTCTGCTACGGTTCTAACTGGAAATAGGGCAAATATTTCTGGAATACTGACCAGTGCCCTTTAAATCTAAGCATTTCCTCAAGCTGACAAAAAACTTTCTAAGCCTAGTAAACTGGTTGGAAAAAAAGTCTTTTTGCTTTCCCAAAGCACTGCTGAAAAGTCATGTAGTCTTGATGTGCCTGTGAAATAATACATCAGTGGTAAAAAATCCTCCTTTTGTTTTTTTTGGATTTTTTTTCCTCCTAATCCCTCTAGTTGTGCAGTCTTGCTTGTATTTTTTTTTACAAAATGAAATAGCATTTGTAATTTGGGCTATGTGTGATCTATACAGCTATGTTTTCCCTAAAAGGGAGTGCCTATTGTCAGCAATTATTGTTATACTGTATTACTCCCCTGATGGTTTACAATCAAGAACTTCAATGTCAGCTTGTGTTTCGCCTTTGCTTCCAAAGACCTTCCTGTGCTAGCAGTCCCTGACTGCCACAAATCTTTCTCCTGTCTTGCTGAATGAATGATCTTACAGCTTTGCTTCCTCTTCTTCACATGAATTGCAATCAGTTCAACCTTTTATATAATCTTTTCAATTTAATGAAGTAGCAACCAGTCAAGTGCTATACAACTCATGAAGTAATTAAAATCTGTAAGGAAGGTGTCATCATGGTCAATGGCAGGAAGGGGGAAACAAATAACTAACCATATTCAGTTAGAGCCAAAAAGAACTTCCTAAAAATCTCCTGCACTCTCAGAGAAACCAGATGGTTCAGGACTTAAACAGTGTATAGATGTGTTGCTATCTGAAAACCAGAAAATTTATAGAGATGCTAGGACAAATTCTGCACTCACCAGAGCATAAATCTGCAATAATTCCATTAGCCTTTGTGGATATACGTCACTGCCAGGGAAATCAGAATGACTCTTTGTTTTCCCTGCTTTATGTGATGAATAACGCGATCACTGTAAATACAGAGTGTCAGAAAACCCCAAGTGTTGCATCACAGGGATTAGAATAGATGCCTTTTAATGTTGCTGGGCAGCAGTTCAGACAAATAGATGTTCCTTATGAATACACACTCTAATGTCCAGTCCTGCTTTTGACACAACGAATGAAACATTTTTTTCAAACTTGACTTTAATTAGAACAAAAAGAAACCATGGTCATTTGTTCTCTGCTTTTCTTAAGTTTACCTGAGGCAGTTTTTAAATGACAGCTTAGAAAGTGCAGAGAGAAATAAAGAATTTAGGTTGAGGTTTTTAGTTTCCCTTAGCTAGATTTCAGATTTTTATGATTAAAGTGTTGCAATCTGATTTATCTTCAGGTATTTTAAGTTTAAACAAAAGCAAAATCATAATAAAAAGTTGGAAAGTACATTAACCCTTGTTTGTCCTTGTCCCTATTCTGGATAGAAAGTGATTTTTTAAGGGAAATAAATTTAGTATTTTATATATGTGAAGGAACCTTGATGCCCTGGTACTAACTATAAATTAACCTTGTACTGAACAGTGCTTACAGTGGAAGGCCAGGATTAGTCATCTATGATTTGTTCACTGGAAGGCTGAACTCTGGTGTGGATAGGCTCCAAGCAGGGAGCAGTTTGGTGTATCCACATCTGGAAAAGGAGCTGTGAAAGGATTCAGCAACAGACGGGGTGGGGTGCATCAGGCCCAAATTTGTGTCTGAAGTATCTGAGTTCATGGGTCTCCAGTTTCTGAATGATCCTGGCCTAGGAGCAAAGCAGGTCATCCTGAGACTGTGTGTGCTGAAAGCAGTACTTTGGTTCACAGCCTGAAGTGGGTCACAGACCTATTTGGTGCTCAGTCTCTTGGTGCTGCTCCCGGAGCTCTGTGACCTGGTTCAGGGAGAAGCAAGGAAGTAAGGAAGAATGCACCTACTGGCTGTTTTTCTCCTCAGTTAAGTTAGAACATCACAAAATGTGTAAAGGTTGTTGTTACTATCAAATTAGTCTGATCTCTGTGTCTGAATGGGCAGAAGCTGTGAATCATTATAAATCAGTTCATAAGCCAATGTAACCTCTTGTTTGCCTAATAGGGAATTATTCCAATTCTAATTCTAATAAATTCTTCTAATCCCTTCTAATAAATGCTTTTAAGGTTAATTGATGTATCACGGTCTGGGAGGGCTGCACAGGCCGGCTCCCCCCCGGACCGGGGTCCCTGGTCCGTGTCATTCCACCAGATATGGGGCGGGCGGCCCCCGAGGTTCTGCGGCATGGTGTCAGTCTTCCAACCACGTCAATTCAAGCAGGAATATAGTGAGACAAAGGAAGAACTGGACTCCATCTCTGTTCTGGCAGGGAGGTTTATTTGGGGTAATGGGGAAAAGGGGGTTGCAGGGGAGGAGAAGGGGGGAGGAAAGGCTGGGACAGGATAAGGGGCTGCCAGCCCAGAGATGCAGAGACCTCGAGCTGATCCAGGCTCTGCCATTTAAAGGGAAGGAGAGGGGGCAGGGGCTGGCTCTCTCTGAGCCGGTCCCAGGACGACGAAGGGAAGATTGGCAGGAGGGTTACACACCAATAGATTTTGAGGTACAGCAGAGCATATTTTAAAATGAACCAATGGTACACCGAGTGGGGAAACAAAGGGAGCACATGGAGATCTGAATATTGCATTACTACAGTTAATGACGTATTTCCATAAATAATAGTCCTAGCAGCAATTATGAATCCAGCAACTAGTCATTAAAATAGCCATCCTAAAATATTGTGGATGGTATCTACCAACAGCCAGGCATGGATTTACAGGGCAAATACAGATTTATAGCCCCATATTAGCACAGCGTGAAGCACCAAAAACGCTGCTACACCCTGTGGAAGAGGCAGTTCCATGGTTGCCATCTATTTCAGAAAAATCAAGAACTGAAAAGGAGATGCATTGCAGGCAGTGATGGTTTACTGAAAGGTGGTGCCTACATTGCAGGTAGTGGCAATGGTATTCTGAAAGGCAAAATTGTGCCATCGCAGAGCTGGGGATGGGAATGTCACAGCACATAAAGCAGGAAAAATGTCTCCAGGTCTCACACTGCATTGATCTCATGAGAAAGGGGGTAGAGGTTCCCATTGTCTGCCAGGCCAGTCTACGGGTTCTTGCCATAGATGGCAGATTCCAATGGAAATCTTCTATGCTTTCTAATCTAAAGAATATTTCTAAAAGCATATGGTTCATTGCTGTTACTCCCAGCCTTTTTTGTTGATGTCAAGCTGGGCACTAGAGTCAAAGGTTCAGCTTTCTGATCTAACATGCTTTTCTGCACTGTAGTATTGAGACAAAATGAGACTGGTTTTATATCCCATATCATGGCTGACACAAAACTAAGTTAGTGCTGTTGGTGGCATACATAAATGTCCATTTTTTTTCATAACAAGAGATTCACACCTTTATTTTTGAAATGCAAAGAAACCTCTTATTTTTACAGTATTCATAAACAAATTGCAATAAAAGCAGTAAAAATTTGGATGGTGCAAAGTTCATACCTTCGCAAAGTTCATACCTTCACAAAGTTCAAAAGTGCCATGGACTTCTAGCTTTTACTAAACATGTCTGACTACTTAATGTGCTGATTTATGTTTGAGATAATCCGCAGCTCCAATGACATAACAGGAAATTTGTATTTTGGAGTATATGATCTTAATTATTCAAATCCTCTTCAAAAGTCTTTTAAAGTATTTAAAAGACTTTTAAAACCTTTATCCAACTACCAGGAGTTTGTATGGGCCTTAGCAGCAAAAAATGGACACAATGAGTGGTGTGCCAGCCAGGGTCTGGATGGAATTGATATTAGCAGAAATCTCTGTTTGAAATAACACTTATTCCTTTGTTTAGCTGAATTCATTTCCAGACCTGACAAAAATTCCGAACAATATTGTGAATGAAAAATAGATATGTTTATGAAGCAAAAATGTAACAGATCTTATTTTCAGTGGTTATGTTATGTATTCAAAATTGGAGTGTTCTCATGTCAAAAATCCACACATAGTAAATACCTTCTGAGCATTTCTGTGGCACTGTATTTCCAAGGGGGAAATCTTCCTTGAGGTGAAAAAACACAGTACAGAGCTGTAAGTATATGCACAAGAGGATTACAAACCAGATAAGCTTATTTTGAATAGGACAAGGATCTCACATTTCACACATTTTTTCTCGTAGTAAATTAAAAAAATCTGTTCTATTTGCTAGACAAATCTTGCAAAATTCAGAAAACACCTTTTAGAAGAATTGCCTGGATTAAATGTAAGATCTCAACAAACCTGAACACGCCTTCTAATGTTTCTTTCTTAGCTACTTGAATATGTTATCTGACATACTGATTTTGAATTATCATTTAGAGAAATGTTCTTGAGTAATCAGCTATCGGAGTTGTATTTGCACATCTTGAAAAACTCGTTGCGATTTTGCATCTCTGTATGGAGAGCCCAAATTCTGCTCTGCTGCACACTTCTGCAACAAATTGATCTAAGATGAATTGTGATGATGGTGCTGCAAGCAGGATTCACCTCCTATATGACCATAAGTCTGAAATGGCAACCCAGGTCAACAATCCATTTCCCCGTATTAGCAGGCATCCGCAGAGTCTTGAATGACCTAAAGCCCCTGCTTCCTGCTATAATACTGCCTGACTTTTATTTGGGACAAGCAACTACAAAAAATAATTTTAAAAAATCTATAATGACCTACAGAAAGTAATCAGGATGAATAAGATACTGCTAATATTGCAGATTCCAGTACAGCAGGATTTTTTTTTATTTGTATGGAGTACCTAGGACAAAGACTGTGCCCTTCAATATAGAGGAACACAAGCAAACATAGAGAACAAACATGCAAAAAACCCTCTAACCATTCCACTTGGATTAGGGGAAAAGTTCTTCCTCATTCTAAATCTGGCTTTCAGTTTAAATGTAAGCTTACTTCAAATGGCACCAGGAGCATTTCAGCACTGTGCCTTTGCATCCTGTGCCTTTGCGTCTAGACATGTGGCCTATTTCCAATTGGCTAGTCATTAGAGGAACAGAACAAAAGTCAAACCAAAAAAGACCTGTGAGACAATTTATACATCAAGAGAGAAAAAGAAAATAATAATCCCTCTTGGCCCAAAGGCAGTCAGTGAATGCCCTGAAGCAGAGAATTAGTATAATATGATATATGTCACAAGCAAGCAGTGATCCAATTTCCTTTCAAAACTTCTTGGAGACTTGGACCCAAAGATTTACATCTGTCCAACCTTGTGTTTGGTATTTGAAGGCATAGCCATCAAAACAATTTCTTGCAATTATAACTCCTCTCTCTGGAAAAAAAAAAGAAAAAAAGAGAAGCTTTTATCTCTGTAGAATAAATACATAAATGCTGATCTAAAGCAACATTTCAAAACCTGAACGTAGCAAAATGAGTACCCAATGCCCAGAACCTGCTGGTAGCTGGTCATCTCGGAGATGTAGTTGGAGAGCAGATGTGCAGATAAAGAAACTGGGAGCAAAGGTTTCACAGCAGCATACACAGTGCCCTGTGAAAGCCTTCAACAAAAGGTACATGCTGTTCTGTTTCTGTATCATATATTAAAATTCATTGCTTGTACATGCTATTACTCAGAAGACCAGAGCACAAGAAGATGTATTAGTAGGATTGCGTACTTGACTGGATTTCTGGGAAGTCTCATTTCATGTTCTAGGCATGGCACTTAAATTGTGTCACAAGAGGTATTTTACATCAGTAGAAAGAAATAAAATTGTGGTGGGTATCATAGAAAAATGTGATCTATATGTATCTGGGGATGTAAGAGTTCTAGTTTATTTCTGTAGCATCCTAAGCTCTTTTTTTCTGATGCACCTACTTTGCTTTTATGGTTTATTAAGTTATTCATTCCTATTTGATTACATAGGCTAATCAAATATAGAATCTAGGAAAGATGAACATATTGCCCTCATCTAGACTAATGTATTTGTGCATGTGTGTGTCTGTGTGTGTGCATTTATGGACAGAAAGAAAAGACTAAAATTTTTTTAATTTCTTCTAACTTGGGAAGAAAATATGCATCATTTTTATTGGAGGTAAATTTGTTCCAAAGAATATTGTTTGTATTGTGGTAGTGCTACAATTCCAGCTGGAGATGGGGACCCCTACTTGGCATGCTATAACAAAAGTGTGCCTGATCCCAAAATGTTACCATCTGCACAGTTAGTGGGAGGTAACGGTGGATACAATAGGTTGGAGGAGAATGGAGAAATGGAGACATAGTTTAATCAGCATAATAGGCATCAACCTGAAATGAGCCGAAGACTGACCTTACAACGCTTTCTCAAAGCAAAGTGTTCTGTTATCTACATACACCCCTATTTTGCAGTGTGTAGAAAAAAAAACCTTCAGGAAGGTCATCCCCCTTTGTGGCCATCATTTGTTGCCAATGATTTCAATGACAAAAAGAAGACAATTACTAATGTAGTAGATACATTACAAAGAGAAGGGTTTACCCTGATCCCCATGATGGTGATCATTAAAAGGAAATAAAATGGAGTCTTCTTGTACAAATAATATTGTAGATTTCAAAAGATGGTAATGCAAATGGCAATAGAAAAGCAAAGTTATTCTAAAGGGAAGAGGATGTACAGTCAGATTTACAAGCAAATTAATACATGTTCACTTCCACTATATAGGACTAGATAATACAGGAAAATGGTAATTTTCTTTGTATATAATTAAAAACTTGAATACTGCTTAGATTTTTTTATAGCTAAAAGTCCCATTCAGTGCTAAAATGTGTGAGAAATTTTGATGTTATGGTACATTTTTATTTAATTCTTTTTAATGGCAGATATTGATGCATCAAACCAATTTCTAACAGTTGATTTTCACATTACCAAAATCACAATGACTGAGCAGAAGTGGTCCCTCAGGTTGCATTTTTAGGCAGTTTGGCAGTTGCCAACCTGTGGAAAGTTGCATAAATGCATATATCTTATGATAAAAAAATCTTTCTTAGTAGGAAAAAATAATCTGTTTTAATTCAAAAGCTAATGCACACCTTTAATTTTAATTATGTTGCATTCTTGAAAAACTAGAAAAAATAAAACTGTAACTTCTAAAATAATATATCTTCAATATTGTAAGTAAAAAAAATCTTCCTCCAAATATATATGAATAAGATAGATTTTTCCAGTGCATTTAATACATAACTAGTGACTCATGAATTATAGTTCTTAAGTACCAAATTGGATAGCTGATATCCCACTGAGTGAGAAAATGCCTTCCGCTTCCTCTGAACAACCTTTTCCCAGGGCTTCCTGATAGAAGAGAAGAAAAAGGTTTCATTAATTGTATTTTTTTCCCAAGGATTGGGGGTAGATTTGAACTGACTTGATTTCCTGATTTCACACTCTATAATGAGACACAAACTTCTTTAGCATTAGTACCACAGGACCTGATGTTGGGTACCTGATGCTCTCCTTGTCCTCTTCACGCTATCTTGCTGCTCAGTCCACTTCTTCTGATAATCCCAACCCATTGATTCCCACCAGGAATGGAAATATACTCGGAGCAGTGATGAGGATATAGCAGAATGAACATGCTGTCAAAATGGGTGTTTCGTTTATGTATTAATTGTAGGAAAATACAGCTACATATCACAGCTATATAGTAAAATAATATATCATGAAGACCTCAGCTTATATATGTGTGTAGCAAATTCAGAACATCATGTAACCAGAAATCCAATACTTGGATTGCATAATACCCCAGAGTGATGCAGGGGATAGTCTAGGTTCATATGTGGGTGAGGTTTGTCTGAGGACATACACATGATTACAGAAAGACACAGCTTTCTGGCTATTTTTTTAAATTGAAAACAACCTTTTCCAAAATATATCATTTTGCATATGTCTTTAGGAAAGGAAGACATGTGCCATTCATTTGATAAAAAGATGGACTAATTATCAGGCAGACAGATGGCAAAATACAGACTATAATTCACAGGCAATCATTCAGCACAGATCAACACCTCCCGTATGGCTCCCACACCCCAACACTAGTAAAACCACAGAGCTGCAGAAATTAAATGCTGCAAGGATCTCAAGAAACCATCTAATCCATTTTCTTGCATCCAGCAAAGAAATTTTTGGTCAGTGCAATACAATTTTATTCCACAGAAAGACTCTATGGACAAAAGGTTTCAATCATTAAAAATTCCTTCATATGCAAAATAGGCAACAACAACAAATCCCCCCAAACCCCAGAGCAAAACCTCGTGGAATTCACTGAAACCTAAACCACAAAAACCTCAGAAGACAGAATAACCCACAACACATCCTGACTGCTGCAGACACATGTTTCTTTAATGTGGTTACAAGTAGAGCATGCACTAGGAACCTTCTGTTGCACATGGGATCATTCCCATACAAACTGAGCAAACCAAAAAATACATTTCTATAACATGCGCAAAAAAGCCAGCATCTGGCAGACTGTAAATTAAGCTTTGCTGTAAGGGGCTCACAGAAAGCAACGTGATGGACGAGTTGTAAGAACCTGAATAGAATGTGAACAACATTCACCACATCTCAAAGCCAAGAAAAGCACTGATGGATCTGCACAGGCAGGAGCTCAGCTGCTATGGGCTGTTTGTGTGTAACAATGCAGGTGCTCCTGCCCTGCCACAGAGCACGAGCCACGAGCTGTCCTGGGCACTGGCAGCAAGGAAGGGAACCAAAAACCTATGAACACTTGTGAATTTATCTTCATAAATATTGATTTTAATGGGCTGTAATTCCTATGCTCATTCTGGAGTCAGACACGGGTAAGTCAGGGGTCTTCCTTGTGCAACTCTTGATTTGCACCTGAAAAATGTTGCTGAGGCACCCTGTGGTCTGGAGACCAGTTTTGGGGTTTTTTTGCTTTTGTGCCATAGTGCTGGGTGTACAACACACCACCTGCTGACTTGCTGAGGACAAATGGGCAGAGAATGGCATCTTAATGTGGTTTTTAATTAATTCTGGATTTCTGCACTAGGTTCTCTAAGAAAAAAGAGATGGTTAAAGCCTTCTTATGCATTCACAATTGTCAGCAGAGAATATATTTGGGGTCATCTTTTCTGTGCTCAGAAATGAAAATAAGAAGTCAGAATGTATGGACTTAATTAGTGCCATTTCTGCACAAAACTGCCAATTAACATTCATGGTAGTCTACTTTAAAGACCTGCTGTTTTTCTATTTCTTACATTTGCTTGTTGGTTGGGTTGGTTTTTTCCCTCCCTGAATAAGAGAAAGCAGGACAGGAATGTTGAGTTTCTTTCCCTTGAAAATGTGACTGGTGAACACCAACCAGAGCCACTTCTGTGTTGGTACTGGTGGCAGACAAAAGGTCCAGCTTTCAAATAGTGCTGGCTTTTTGGTGCCATCCCACGTGAACAGTGGGTGACAAAGTCTGCTCTAACGTTGACACAGCTCAGCCTTCTCAAACCTCAACAGCTGTGGGGGATGTGAAGCCAGAATGGGAGTGGTGAGCACTGGGAGGTATCCTTGACTGCAGATGCTGTGTGCCTGGTTTTCCAAGCTAGCACATTTTGCCTGTCACCTTCAGGCCCAAATGCAGTGCAGTTGCCTGGTCAAATGCCAAGTCCAATGCTACATACACTAGAAAACTGCAACTAGATCTTTACCTGGGAAAGTTTATGAGGGAAGGGAAAGCCTTTCACTTTCGAAGTTTAGCTTTCATGTATTTGCACAACTCCTGTGGCGACCAGTGCATGCTAAGGGTTTTTCATCTGGCTGGTGCTTTAAAATTTAACTTTCCATATGCACTGCTAGTGTAATAGGCATATACCTGTTATTTATATTTACATTTGGAATACTTTGGGACATAAGTACATAATGGAAAAGCAAAGTATATTAATGAGCTGGACACATAAAATGTGAGAAATACATTTTTGCATGCATACATAGTGTAAACAGCAAATTTAACTATATTTTCTACAAGAACTCTTGAATGGCTGGTAGCAGATTTTCTTACATTGACCTGGCTACCTGAAATTTAACACTGTGAAGTCATGAGGATGGAAATGTTGTTTATTCAGCTGATATGCAGCTGTCTTTCATATTCATATTCTGCTGGAATGCTAATTGGAAATTTGAATTTCAGGCTCTTGTTAACAGACTAGTCCCTGAAGGGTACCTTCATAATATCTCCTCTCCTCTCTGTTCCTCCAGCTGGAGATGACCTCTGCCTGAGTTCTTCTCTTCCCACAATACTTTAGATGCTTAGGGAAAGGCTGCTCTAAGTCAAGAACCCAGAGAAACAAAAGTGGCTTTGTTGAATGTGAAAACACTTAGGAAGCCTGTGAAGTGGGTGCTATGTACTTATGTTCCCTGGAGTTTAATTTTCACGAGATTACAAAACTGCATTTCAAATAACAGACCAGACGGGCCGTGTTTCAGTGACTGCACAGATTCGCTGCTCAGATGTTCCCAATAGCTCTACTTTCTAAATGGGAAGGATATAACTGCTCCCACCATGAACCGTCACTGCCTACTTCTACACGTGCAAAATGTTTCTGAGGGTTCATATTTTTTGTTGCAATATTTATCTGCAAGGTAATTTCATAATCTTAAGAAATTTATTCTTAGACAACCATACATTTCTAGACATTTTTTTCTGCAAGAAGCCCTGTAGTGGATCAAAGGGTGTTGTTGGCTTTGGTCTTATTCAGAATAAATTTCCGCTCCATGTAGTAAACACCATCAGAATCAGGTAGTCAAATGACCTAAATACTCCAGGATGAGGGTGGCTGCTCCTGGAATTCAATAGCTACCTCAGAAGTCCTTGATTAATATCTGAGGTCAACACTATATTTGTAGTACAAATTAAAGATTTCTGCAGCCTTTGTATATTATTATTGTAACTATTGTAACTACAGAAGATATTTTCAACTATTGAAAAAAAGGCTTCTCCTTCATCTGAGCAAGGTTCTGCTCTTGCTGGAAAAGTAAGCCAGAACACCAAGGAAAATATCCCCCTTGCAGCTGACCACTTTGCTGAGAGTGAAATAGAAAATGTATTCTGTGGCAATCTCCTAATGACAGTCAGTGTCTGGTACACATGCATAGTTACTGTGAAATCATCTCTTCTGTAGGGCCATTGGCAAGAACTAATTTTGTAAAATCTTTTCTATGTATTTACCCCAGATTCCACCTGATCTGCATTGTGACATTATTTTGATAAAGCAAAGGATCCTAAAAGTTAAAGACAAACACGACTTGAAGACAGGCAATTTTTTTTGTCCAGAACACCCATATTCACATGAATTGTAAGCTACAAGCACATGTGATGTGTGCTACAATCAGAGCCATGGCCACAGTGGGGCAAGAGAGGCACCAGATGGTGACAGATGTGAGGACCACCACCTCAGGGTGCTCCGCAGGTCCAGGGCAGACTCTGGAAGAAGCATCTGGCAGCTGAGAGAACAAAGAGGGCAGTGAGACCAATGCAGGAGAGAGCTCCAGAGAAAAGCATACTGGGGGGAATAAAGGAAACATGTCTGGCATACCAAAATATCCTGTCCTTTTCTGAATACAATAAGCAGCTTTGTGCACAGCCCTGCAAGGCCCATGTATAATCAGTGCTCAGTTAATTTATTAAAATAATTTTAACTGGGGAGAGAGAAAAATCTGTGGATGTTTCCTGCATCTGAAATTCACTTGTATGAACAAAACTTCTAGTATTGCTTTTAATACAATTTCGCTTACCTCTATTTTATACTACTGTAATCCCAGTTATTTCAGCAGACATTTTACAACATGACACCTGAGGCCAGAGTGGATCCCTTACAAGTATTGTGATCTTGGAGGGGATTTTTCATCTTGTGGGATGCAATTTTTTTACTGGTTATTCTATTCAGAGCATAGTTTTTATACACCTTTTAAATGTTGTGTCCAAGGGGCCATAAACAGTCTTTGTGGAAATGAAAGTTTGAAATCACTGTGCTGAAAGAGTCAAATATTTGTGAGATTCACTATTTACAGACAGATTAGATGTACAACTCTAGCAACAAAAAACATAGTTCTCTGCCGTGCTTTATGCATATTATGTGTTGTTCCTATTCATGCCTGCCCCTTCTCACAAAGCATTGCATTAAGTCTTTTGTCTGACATGTAGGTCACTGATCTACAGTTTTGAAGTTTCAGTTTCTCAGTTTGCAGTGTTTGACACTCAATGAAGTGTCAAATGAATGAACTCAACGAATCATTTGACACAAATGATTTTGCATATTTGAGTTGGGTGATGATTTTATTGGAATCTTGACTAAGGGGCTCTAAGATAAAATTCTAGCCTCTGTCATGCTTGTAGCATTCATGGACAAACACAGTCTATAGTGTGCATCTTTGTAAGGGAACTTCTTTTCTTTAACTTTTTGCATTAGCAACAGGGTCCCCTGTAAAAAAAGGTCTGCGTGACTTCACTAGCATCACCCCTCCCTCCATCAGTACTGTGTCCTGCTGCTCTTCATTCCACATCTTTAACTCTGTCCTGCAGGGTGGTGGTCATTCTTCTACTAAAAAACAGCCTCTGTAATGCTCAAATGATGTTAAAATGTGGGGAACATGTCAAAACCCACTGCAGCCAGCTGTAATGAAGCGAAGACCATTACGAACACCATGCTCCTCACTGTAGCACATACATTTGTAAGATTCCCCCAGGCACTGCATGACATTGTGAGGACACAGTAACTGAAATAATGAGTAGCCACTGCGCAGTAACGTCATTTTATAGCAGGGAACCTGTGTGTGGTAGGCATGGTGCCACACAAAGATTGATTAGAACCAGATGGTAAAAAATGCATTGCAGTTTGTACCCTGATGAGTTTGCTAGAGTGATCATTAAAATGGTAGTCTGGTCCTCCTGAAGAAACACACCAAGGCACTTTTCCAAATTCTAGATACTGGTTCTGGGATGGAAATGGTTGTATACACTGATGCATGGATGTGATTTTATTTGTGGTGTAGAGTACAGAGCTCAAGGGCCTACCAAACTCCAATCAAGACAAGTGTTCCCACATTCTCTTTTCTGTTCCAGAATTCAGAAAACCTGCACTCAGTTCCTGTCTATACCACTTCAATATCATCCATGTGAGTAAAAGCCTAATCCAGTTGCTGTTACTGGTAAAATTCCCACTGACCTGCATAGAAAGAGATTTTAGTTCTTAATCTTCATGTTCCTCATCTAGTAAATAAAGAAGAGATTTAATTTCTCCTAGTACATCTGTTTATCTTCATTTAGACTATATAGCTCCTTTGGACAAAGACTCTTGCTAATTTGTGCTGTTCTTTAAAATTAATGTCAGTAATAATCTGTGTCATCCTAAAGCCCAAACACCAATATTGTAGGTTTCTAAAAATCAAGTGTGTTCACTAATGGGTAGAAAAGTACAGCTGACAATTTGCCAGTTAGCACTAAACCAGCTGCCCAGAAAGAATAAAGACATTTTCCTGCAGTTCACTGGAAACTTAGAGAAGGTCATCTGCCCCAAGCACATAGAACAATTACATCTTTCTCCATAGTCTTACAAAAAGTCTGATTATTGCAGCATAGCAGATGCTTTATAAAGTAGCCCATTCTCCATTGAGCTAGATTAAAATGGTTTAGAATATTAACCTTAGTCCTAGATAATATCTTGCACAATATCTACCACAGTTTCATTTGAGATCTCTCTGGGTTACAGTGATATAAATAATACTTAAATAATTACAGTGGGAATTATCTGATATTTAGCAATTTCAGTTTTATTACAGGACTTGCACTTTGAAAGCCAAAGATGAAGTGATTGATTCTATAGGAACATTTACCACTTTGAAAATTCAACTGTAGTTAATGATACCAGAAAGATCTAGAGACAAAAATGTAATGACATCTCATAGCAAATTTACAATTTAAAAAAATTTGTAACTATAACACATACTGAAAGATTTTCTTTTACTTGTTCTATGTGTTCAGAAAAAGTTTTAAATATGTAAATACTGAAGACATTCTTTTTTTCCCCAAAATTTTATTTGTAGTTCTCCCTTCAGTGAGACAGTCCATTCTACCGGGGAGACCATGTATTTTTGCAGTCTAGTAATATCTTCTTCCAGTGTGATAGATTTTGTCTTACGCTGCAGTACAGAGTGAATAATTTTCCATTCTAAGTAGGACTGTTTTCGCACTTCAGCAAAAAAAAGCTTCAGTTTCATCCCACCAGCATTTAATTCACTTTGGGGTCTATTTTTCATTCTAGTTGGTTGTGTAATTCATGCCCATCTGTTTCTCTGCAAGCCACGTGGTGGTTTTTATTTTTGAAATGTGCTCTTCTCTTTGTATATTGCAATAAATCTTTGAGTAATATTTTGCTGACCACTGGACTATATCCACTTGTTACAGAAGGCATTTTAAAAAAGGAGCACTAAAGAGTTCCCTTAACATCCATGAGGTTCACAGTAAGTGCAGAAATTTTCTTTGGTCACAGGAGAAATGAAAGGAGGAGCGCCAGGTTTATGCTATGCATTCACAGTCATGTTCTAGTTTCTAGATGCAAATCCTTTAATATGGTCTCTCAGCGCTAGAAGAATATAGAAGAATAATGAACAGAAGAATCATCCCTTAAATTCACAGGGCAGAGTTCTGCTCAGATAATGAATGAACAGCAGGAAGTTAAATACACAAAGAAGGAAAAGGAATACTAAAGAAAAAGGAACATGCAGTTATTCAGCAGTAAAAATAGTGAAATTATCCTTGGGGCTCACTTATAATGGAAAATTAGATTCTTTAGTTTCAGGTGAAAATATGAATGTAACTTGAAATGTTGTGGAACATCTTTATTAGCATACATTATACTGCTTTGTCATAACTTGTCCTAGCTTTCATCCACACCACAGGAAAAGACTTCTTCCCAACCTTAGAAGCACTACTCAGCTTGGGCTCCAGCTGCTGTGCAAGAACAAGATCTCCTAATTTCTTTTCCATGTGGGTTAGACCAGAGCAGCTACCACATTCAGATGTTTCGATAATTTTTCCTGTCCCATATTCAAGGGGAAGAAGAAGAGCACAGTGTGTCAGAGACTGACCACCTCCAAGGGATGCTCCTGGAAGGAATAGATTATCCAGTACACTTTACCCTGAACAACCCTGAAGACACAAACTAGTCTTTGGCTTTTTTGCCTTCTGTGGCAAATAAACTTTCTTTTCAAGCTTACAGAAAAAATCAGTTGCTTTAATGAGACATTTCAAATAATATTACACAGTGTTGGCAGCAGGTTCACTTCACTATCTTTCCATAAACACAAAAAAAAAGCAGACAGTGTCTGCCCTCAGCCCTCACTTTTATTTGCAAGTAAGCTATTGGCTCCCTAAAGTTATGTTCTCTACTGCAAGGCTCCTCTAGCAAAGCCAAAGAAAAATTCCTAAGCAACTGTGAAGATACAGTAGACTTAGTTTTGTCTGTTTTGAGGCATACTCACTCTATTTTCTAGCCTTTTCCTCCAAGGATGTGACGTTTTCACCCTTGTTTCTTCTTTTAGCAGTCTGGCAGGCATTTTTCCCCCCCCCCCATCTCGGTCATTTCTCATTATTTTTGGTATTCCCTGACCAACTTCAGCCCCATAGGGCAGATGGTTAGAAATCTCAATTACAACAAATGTCTGCGCTGGAATATGTGGCTAGCACAGGTCTTTCCCATGAGACCATTCTCCTGTGTTTTATAAACAAAGATAAAGTTTGGATGTTGTTAAAACAGTGTCTCGAGATTTGGACAGTTCAGGCCTGGCCAATCAGGCCCAGGGGGAGGTTTCTGACTGACCAATCTGGGTGACCTCTGAAAAGTCTATATATGTTGGATTCAAAATAATAAAGTGCTTTTTCTATGCCACGCTGAGAATCCGGGATCTCTTCTCTGCTAGCGGCTCAACAGCAACAGGAATATAGATGTTGATTAAAGAAGAGAAACTTTATTGGTGCTTCCTCTGAGGTAAAGGCTGAGATAATTCAACATGATGCCTTTTGCAGCATCCAGTTGGGCAGTCAGCAGGCATGCCCTGACTGGCCAGTTAGTATCCACATTTTACCAGGCTAAATACAGCTACTTTATGCAGCTAAAAGCAGAGAAAATAGCTCGGACTTCTGTGAAGTGGTGCTGTGGGAGGAGCTATATTGGCACCAGCCAGCTGGGGAACTGCTGTGGTGTGAGGAGAGCACATGGGGTTTCAGGAGGAGGCAGTGTGTAGTGCAGGGGAAGCTAGGAGGGTGATAGGTATCACAGCAGTGAGGCAAAGGGACATAAGGATGAGCTGAGTGCGTTGTGGTTAGTATTTTAAAAGATATGCTTAATTCGCATGTACTACACAGACCTATAAGAAACCCAGCTTCACCAGTTCCACTGGCTGTGGATTATCTGCTTTACCATACTCACCTCACCAGAACTTCAGGAGTGAGAAAGAGTCCGTGGTTTGGAAATCACGACAGAGCTCAGGCAATTGAGTTTGCAGTATGGGCCTCCCTGCTGTTAAGGAGGCAGGACTGAGAAAGCCCAGTAACAACTTCAGGAACAACTCCTACAATGCTGATTCAAAGGGATCCCAGAAATGTCAAATGAAACAATCACTTTTTATTTTCCCTGTTCAGACAAGTCAGTCTGGGACTAGATTGCATACCTTTTATGTTGTATGACTACATTTTACCTGGATCATTGCATTTCCATTTTGGTTTCATGGCTTGATTCTCTGTTTTCTTAATTTGTGTAACTACATTGCTTCCTAATTTCCATGCATCTGAATCAAGAATATGGAAGAGCATAACAGGAAGTGATTTTACAGTCTTGCAGAATTCTCAACCTTCCCCCATACCTTATCTGACTGAAATTGAAGTTTTTCAAAAACATCAGAAGAAACAAGACAAAATATATCCCTTCATGCTGGAATAGCCCTATAATGTGGTCACACAGAATCTGCATCACCACCTGAATATCTGCAGGAGTGAATTTAGAGGGATTCATATCCAAGCCTATAGCAATTTATGAATCTTTAATATATAGTGTGTTCATATCAACATACAAAATACACAGACATATGCCTGGATCGCTTGTCTGTGCAATGTGTGATAGAGAAAAATCAGCAAAACCTGTTTTCCCAGCCCTGTCATCAAGAGCAAGCTTTCTTGATTTTCAGATTTTTGAGGTATTCGTGTATTACCTGCAAGCTTGTGCATGTATAGATGTATAAATACAGATATGTGCACATACAAAAATCTGATAATATTGTTAGGCTTGTAAGCATGGTTATAGAAGAGCTAGGTAAAAATCAGTGATTCTGCATGCAGCTCTCAGTGCAGTCAGGTTGGACATCTGTTCACCTCAGCCATCAGTGAAGCCTCAGAACTGGGACAAGTCTAGCCCCATGCAGTTAAGGTGCTTTACTTTTTATGTACTATTTTGTTTTGCCAGTGAAGGTAATCTGCAAGGGCAGCTGAATTACAGAATGTGATTGTGATTCCCTCTCTGAACAGGTCCAGTGTCCTAGCAGGCTGTAACAGCCCTTGGTTGGATGCATAAGCCAAAAGGAAAAGCAGCACAGAACAATTGGAGAGTTATATTCCTGCTGAGTTGTACTAATGGGCAGATAAACTGCTGCATTATGCACGTGTCCTTTAATAGATTAAATAATTAAGCAATAGGTGGACATCCTTTCCTTAGAGTTTAAGATCATTAAGCAAAATTACTTGGAAGCATTCCTAGACTTGCAATTATTCTTTTTAGATTTAATAGTATCACAGGATGATGTGGGCAGGCAGCATCTTTTCTGATCCAGTTCAAGTGATGAGCTTCATGCTGTGTAATTGGAAGTCAAGTCATATTACCATGAGCCATTATTTTTTTCCACATTAAAATATTTTTCATCAGCACTGTGCATAAATGACATCTTAGCGCTGGGAAGCATTTGTATTACCTGCCTTTCAACAAGCCCTCCCTGTTCACCAACAATTCATTTAAAAAGTAAATGGATCAATAAAGTGACAAAACAGTTGAGTGGACATTGTTGACTTCCTTGGTAATGTCATCAGGCAAATATATGGGTATGGCTTTTCTACACAAGAAATAAAAAGACAGCTAATTGTCCAGACTACCTATATAAAAGATTACCCTGTTTTCTTTGGAAGACAACTCAGACTATAATGAAATAATCCCACTTTATCTCCAAAATGATACTATTCTATGCAGTGCCCAAGAAATAATATTGTTGTTATATCAAATTAGATGATATAAAGGCAACTTTTCCTACCTGTACTCAACTACACATTTAGCCAGAACCTGGCTGAGATCCATCTTTATTGCACAGTGAAGGAAGAGCAGTTGAATCTCCAGTTGTTTGCTCAAACCTCTGTGAACTCCTTTAGGCCACCTGGAAAGCTCTGCCACATGTGAATGATAGAGGCATATCAGCATTCTCTCCCTTTGAAAGGATCTAACTCTCACTGAATTAGGAACCCAGATGAGCGTATGAGAGGATGGAAGAGTAAGATGAAAGCATGAGTAAAGTTCTACTTTGTATACTAGTCTGTGTACTAACAGGCTGTCTGTGGAGCAACTGATAATGGTCCCTGCAGTGTCCCCAGTGCATCCAACTAACAAAGGGTCTTGGCTCTTCTTTTTATTTAAATATGTAATTTTACCCATCACTGAAGGTTATTATTAGAAGATGGTGAAGATGTGTTTCTCAACATATTGAAAAGTTTTATTTCAATGGAAATTAATGATGATTTTCTAGCATTAATTCTTAATTTCGTAGTGTTCCATTACTGAAGAAGTCAAGGTGCTTACAGTAGAACTTTAAGTGGAAAATATGAGGATTAACTTAGAGCAAGTATAGTCCAGCACAGTGTCTGTATTTAACTTCTCTGAAACAATTTCTTTGTATCTGCTAAACCTTCTTATAAAGACATTTTAGTACACATGCCCTATGGCTCCAAAGCTATTAGTGGCTATCTCTCACTTTCCAATTGCTTTACCTTTCCAGGAATTCATTCTGATTGGAACCCTGTTTTATAATTAACCTTTACTTATCACTTAAAATAAAATAACAAAATACTAGCAGGTATTTCTGTTCTTCAGTTTTTCCTCAGAATAAGCACTTTCTAAGCTTAGATCAGATTCTTTGTCTGTTTCTAAAATGTGGCTACACCTCTAGTCAGTCCATACACTTTCTTCTGGATTGTTCTGACTGAGCTTCCTCTGAAGCAACCTCTTGAATATCTGCCTTATATTTCTGGTGATTTTATGATCAGCCAGATGAATGATCAAAAGTCTTGGGAAAAAAATCCATTGTCCTTTTCAGATTTGAAAAATCTGTCTTGACAAGTGGCAATTTATTTCACTCAATGATATCCCATTTGAATGGATGACCACAGAAATTGAAAGAGATCTTTTTATTTCCATAGAGGATGCAGGACTTTTCCCATTATGTCATGTGGCAGGGAAGCACAGGAAGCTGAGTGGTCCCACTTGAAGGGGAACATGACTTGAAGGTCCCACTATGGTCCCATTTGAAGGGGAACATAGGGTTTAACACAGATATACACAGAGGAACCACACAAACTTCTCCAGATGATCACATGAGGTTTACAATACTTGCTTTGTGCCAGTAGAGCTGAAACAAATATAGAAGAGTGAGTGACTGTAATTCCAACATGAAAAGCTTTATCTTCTTCAGTTCCACCCATGTGTAGTAACTGGGATCACAAACATTGGTATGGCATTTTAAGTGATAGTATTCCTTACTCCCTTAGTAGCAGGGGCATTGGTAGCTGCTTTCCTTCTCTATTGCATTCACAGACTTTGTGTCTTTCTTCAGTTTATTAGCATTTTGAATTTGCCACAAGATTATTCTGTTTCTATAGTGATCTGGGCACCACTAGTGCAGTTTCCTTTCCTATCAGTCGTGGTTTACTTACGTCAGCGAGAGCATTATTCTGAACTGTGTTTCTTTCCTGCATCATGGAGGTCATTATATTTATACGCAGCCAATGAGACCAACAAGTTTCTAAAATGGCCAGAATATTTAGAACAGTCTGACAAACTGTACTGTGTTCCTGCTTAGTAATGTGCCATTATGTTGGGAAAACAGAGCATAAGTAAACACTAATTAGGAAAATAGGTGGAAAAGCAAGACAATTTCAGTACAGCACTCAAAAACAAAAATCTGGGAGATACAGAAGTTAAAAAGCCATAGTTTTAAAGAAACACAAGTATGGGATCCTAAAAACTAAATTGGGGGCTTAACAAGAAAAAGAAGGGGAAAAAAATAAGGCTAAGAAAGTCTTCAGAAAATCCATTATTGCTATTTCTCTTTAGTTGAGGTCCTGGCTATTATTTACCCTAACGTATATAGCACAGGGCAGATCTCATGTTCTGATTTACGTTATAAGTAGGCAGCTGTAAATCAGACAAATGAGCTTTTCTAATTCTATGTACTGCAAACACTTCACAATTGTCTACACCAATCTGTCTTTTTAGCCTCCAGTAGCCACTATAATGATTTTTTGTTCTCTTGGATTATGAGTGTATATAACGAAGAAAGCCTCTATTTCCGAACAAGGAGGGAATTCAAGAAGAATTTGTCACTGAATGGGACAGCTAGTAGATAAAAACAAAACTTTCCCCAGAAATTATTTACTCTTCCTCCAGTACAAATAATACAAAATGCACTGATGTAGCTTAGCTATGACTGAGTATGAAAACATGGATGTTGTTCAGACAATATATTTAACTATGTTTGACTTTCTCTGCTTTCAATAAAAATATTGGAATTCTAGATTATCTTGAGTTGAGCCTTTGCAAAGGAAATTAAAGCAAGTAGAAAATGCTTCCATGTCAATGGAAGACAACTAGAAAAATGTAAAGTTGTGTAATGATGGTGGATAAATATGAATGTAAGTGTATTTCTTAATGGTCACTGTGCTCTATTTTTCTGTAACACAGAGGGGAAAAAAGGGTTAATGAGTCTACAGGGACATAAATTGAGGTATAGCTACTGAATGTCATGATTCTATCCCTTCAGGTAGTACAAACCTGAAATAAACTTGAAACCTCACAGAAGGTTATTTGATTTTGAACCTGAGTCCATCTCCACCCCTGCCACCTATGTTGCTGGGTGTTTTATTAAAGGTACATCAATTATTAACGCACTTAGGGACTTTACAAAGCTTCGTCCTAAAGGCACATTTCTGATAAGAAGAAAAATGTTTTTATTTCAGGATTTTCAGGGCATATAGGAGTTATCACTTGCATTTGTGTTCCTCTCAGCTCTTGGAACAAATTATGTTTTTCCTGTTGTTATATTGCTGCTAAACTGTGCAAGAATGGTTATTTTTGATGAATAACAGTATAACCTTCAGTAAAGCTGTAAGAAAAAGTGCACTAGAGGGGACAAGTGGTTTAAGCTCTTATTTCCTAGTACCGTGGAACACTCAGTTGAAATGTTTGATAGGTTTTTATTGAGTTGTTTTTGTTTCGTTTTACATTTTTCTAATAGGTCACAGAAAAATGCTGTTCTGGGCTTAAGCAAATTGCAGGTCAGGGTCAGGTCTGCAGCTGGCATGCATTGGCAGTTCATTATTATGGTTGTTTATTTTGTACAACAGCCAAGAATCTGGTCTCCACTAAATACAAAATTTTATTCATTAACTTTGGCAAACTTCAAGGATACAAAAGAAGGTGATATCGCTCTACACCTAAAACAGTATGAGTTCAGGTTCTCTGAACTCCACATCAACAAAGTGAGACTGAGGCTTCAGAATCTTAAACAGCCCTGCCCCTGCTCTCTCTTTCACAAAATAACCAGGTTCATAAGTGTGAATTCCTAACCCAAGGTGATTTTGCTGCTGGATTTGGGCACTCCAAGGATAGCTTCTAGCTTGATAAGCAATCAGGCAACATGTTTCTTTACAGATCTGAGTCTGAGAGAAGACATTGCTGAAGACAACTGAATTACGCATAACACTGTTACAGACAGACACTGAAGTGGAAATGAGATTATGGTTTTAGTTATAGCATGTAACTAAATACAATAGCTGACTAAGGAAAACTTCTGTTCAAAGAATCATAAAACAAATACAATCTATTTCTAATTAAAATGAAATAAGATATACACTAGTAAATAAATAACTTGAGGCCCATTTCACTGTGTCAAATGACTAGAAATGGTGCAAAGTAATTCAAAGTAATACCTCAAAATGTAAGAAAAATAGAGAAAAACCAATATACAAAATACAATGTTCATTTATCTAATGTTTCAAATCAGGCAAGTGAGAGAAAAGACAGTCACGTTGATCAAAGACATATCAGGAAAAGAGGAGGATGTTTTTATGAAGATTTGTGAGATTGCAACACATAATCAAAAAACAATATTACAAATAAGACAGGATGTGAGTCAGACTTATTTGTGGGTTTCTGTGTGAGTTCTGTCATATAAACAAATTGCATTGGTCGGGCTCTAGTACAGACACACATCCTGAGCCCACCTGAAATTTGTGGTTGCTATCATGCAGTACATCTTGGCTCCTCAGAACTAGGCAGTGACAGCAAATCCACCTGCTTTGGAAAGGCTACCAAAGGAAAATCTCAGCTGATAGAAAGATATTCCTGAATCTGTTTGAACAATAGGATGTTAGCTATATATGCATTCACATTCATTATAAAATTACAATACGTTAGTTTTATCTTTTAGGAACATTAATTTAATTAATTTCTCTGCCTCCAGTATGCCTTTGTGAAACAATCTTTTCATTTTTAAAATAACTTATTTCCCTAGCATAACACTTCATTATAAAGTACACATGCTATTAATAAAATGCATTGCTTGCTGTGTATCTATCAACATTGTGAATGTCCTCATACCTTTCCAGTTGGAAGCAGTGAAAAGAAAAACAGTCAGTGGCCTCAATCAGTGGGCAGTAATGTTTTGGAGCTGAGAATAGCTATGGAGGCAGATGTGAAATTTTCATGCCTTCTGCCCTCTTTTGATCAAAATTGAATGTCTGGACTTCTTCACCAGAAAAGACAGGTTCAGCCATTTTCTAGTTTTGTCATTTTTGTTACCTACCTGATAAGTTTGCTGGCTAGCATGCTCAATGGGTATTTGAAGCAGCACAGTACCAGTCTGACTAGTGTTCCAATTTCTGAAGCATCCCATGGCAAATTTTCCAGTGTCAATATTCATGACAGTTTTCTGCCACTTATCCATCTAAAGGGACACGGCTCAGGAAACAGAGTGGAAGTTTTACCCTCCAACATGTGCCTCATCTACAGGTCACACAAGCCAAAGGGTTTCTGTCCCCCTTTGCTACATTTCATGCTTCTTCTGCACAAATATTATGTGTATCCAAGGTGTGAGAGAAGGCAATCTTGTCTGTACAAAGATTTTCAGTCACACAACCTCTTATTAGTGTCTCCTTGAGCCTCTCCATCCATGGTCTCATTTTCTTTCTTCAACTGGAAAATAACTAGTACTCTTTTTATTTGCACTAATTGATAAAAGTCCAATAATTTCTTTCTGTCATTTTCTTATTACTCAGTTCATGTCCTGAGACAGTAATTTATTTTCTTTGATACTGGTTACATTTTGTCACTGTCACTTCACAGGAATTTCCAATATGCTGCTGTTTATGTTTTCACCTTTGGTAATGAATTGCCTTAATGTGAATTCCATTTTTACTTCCAGTAATTGGAGTCTCTTCTTGGCTACCCCATTAAATTTCATGGGGTATAACCGGTCTCAGTATTCATCCCCTTAAAAGTGGAATGTACTATGTATACATCCCGTTATGCTAGTGATGATCAGCTAGGTAGGCTAGTGAATGCCTAGAGAAGGAAGAGCAGCTCTCCTTTCCCATAAATACAATTCAGTGTCATCAATGATATGAAGAATCTTATTTCATGGTAGACACTACCAGATTAAAACTTGCCTCTTTCACAGGCTTTAATTTCTTGGGTCTTTTGTTTTCACTTCTCTGTTGCCACATGCAGCTGCTGTTAAATATTTTATTTTAGTGCTTTCATGTTCAAAGTCTTTCTTTTTTTGCTCAACTACTGACCTGAACTACTCAAAATAAAGTGCTGGTAAAGATCAGTTTAGAGCTAGGCACTTTACTCAGGGAAACAAATGAAGCAATATAATATTTCTAGTTCAGAACCTTTAAACAGATTACTGTAACCATTTTGTTGTTCAAATCCCTTTGCTGCAATTACAAAACAGCATTACAACAAAAAGAAAATATTAGACTTGGCACAGTCAGTCACCTTTGAACAATTTATCAAATTCTGAATTTCCTGCATATTAATAAAGCTTGCCCATCAGAATTAAAAATTACTTATCCTGTGATGTGTCTAATTGCATATTTTCAGGATCTTCCATGGAAAAGGCCCATGACAATAATTAATACCTAATGCTATATACACTATGGCTTTTGGTGTTGCCTAGCAACCAGCATCCTGCAGGCTTCCTACGGGGCCTCAAATAAAGACAGGGGAGTGATCCTTTCACACTTGGGTGAGAAGCAGCTTTGTTCTAGGCTGCTGCTCTGTTCTGGTTGTTTCTAGAGTGATCTCTGCAAAACAAATCCCCCCTAAGAGGTCACGTGTCTGAAAAGCCTTTTCAAAGGATAAATATAAGCCAAAACTACTACACATGCTCATTTTTTTTCTATTCTGGGTTACCTTTTACCTTCAGAAATACTTCCAACATCCTCTTGATATCTACCAATAACAATTTTGTTTTCAAAAGAAGTGTTTCTGTGGGTTCTACTTCTACTTCTAATTGGAACAGTTTTGCCTCCATGACAGGATGTCGTGCTGATGTTTTTCACAGTCAACTGTTTTTTGGACAAACAATACATTGAATTTAAAAGAGGATGACTGTTGTGAAGTGTTTCTATACAAATACTGTTGTATTTCAATGGTATCTACAGTACAGAGTAGCACAAACTTCACTGAAAGGCAGTCTTTCTCAGCTGTGAAAGCATTCCTTTTTGACAGTGCAATTTTTTAAAGTACCAGTTCATTTCCAGTGCAATCTCTTTATCTTGGCACAGGGACATCTAAATCTCATTTCATTAAATGCATATATTTACTCAGATGTTCACTTCAATAAGAGAAAGGGGCTGGAAACCAGTATTCCAGGATTTCCCTTCTCAGCTACAGTTTCTAGACTCTTCTGTGGTCCTTACCAAGTCGCTCATCTTTCCTTTATTTTTATTTTTGCATTAAAATAACAGCCCAAATATCATTAGACTCAGAAAAAT
The DNA here is from genome assembly GCA_024500445.1 of Entomyzon cyanotis. Classification (NCBI taxonomy): domain Eukaryota; kingdom Metazoa; phylum Chordata; class Aves; order Passeriformes; family Meliphagidae; genus Entomyzon; species Entomyzon cyanotis. The sequence continues at coordinate 34,456,271 of JAKEPQ010001018.1, read as the reverse complement.
ATTGTGGTTATTTGATAGCCCCTAAAGGAAAAGTCACCAGCATCAGGACTTTTTTTTTTCATAAATTATGCAGAATTTGTATTGTTTAATGTTAACACATTCAACATTATTTAAATAGAAAAAAATGCAACAAAATTCTGATGTTAAAGTGGTCATTTTATTTACAGGACTGTGTAATATGTATTTGAGAATCTGGAAGATGTTAGACTAACTGATTGGCAATCCAGTCCTAGGTTTCTATGAATCATATTTTGTATCTGTTTTAAAATAACAAAGTTCAAATATTATGTAAATATTCCTCATTCCAAATCCACTGACTTTCTTTTTTTTTTTCTGCCTTTGTCCTGCAGCAAGATTATTCAGCCTCCCAAGATATTTTGTAAAGTCATTATATTAATACAGATTTCTGGCTGCAGCAGATCTTCTGTCAAGCTTTGGCTTTATATTCATGCTCAGTCTTGAAATCTCAGAGGAAATTGTCAAGGCACAGAAAGCAAGAGAGTCCCCATCATCTATTGATGAAACTTGGGAGCTCATGAAACTCAGGAGCCTAACAACTCTTTTTATTTTTGCAACAATGCTAGTTCATACCCATTTAAAAAATTTCTTTCCTCCTTAATTCCCAGTAAGGTAGGCAAATGACACACTGGGGATCAATCCCATACATTCTAAGTGATATCTCAATCTTGAGGGACATGCTGAGCAAAATTCTAATGAAATTCTAATGAAAGATAATCTTATGGATATCCAGAATTTAAACATTACAGCAAAGGCAGAATCCCTAATTCCTGACTTAAAGATTTCAGTGCAATTGCACATTGAAAGATACTTGTGCTTAACAGGAAAGACTATCTTCTGCTCAGGAAAGGTTATCTCCTGCTCATTGCTTTTCCTCTGTCTGCCTCATTTTCATGTAAATAAGTGAATTTTGCACACATTCAGGGTGCCACATGAATTATAATTTTTCCTTTTTTATTCATGATTTCACAATCAGTCTGTTCTTACTTTTTCCCCCAATTAAAATATTAATCAGGTCTTCAGTTACCCATAAGCTTGAACCACAGACGTACACATGAGCTGCCTACTTTTAGTTCAGGTCACAATGAGTCTTGGCAATAGGATCCCATTAGTTCAGTTTATGGAGTGTGCACACGCACACACATACACACACACACAGAGAGATCTTTTGTTTTTCATAGGGGTTTTTTCAACTTTTAGAATATGAAAAAGTTACATTTCAAAGGTTGAAGTACATCAGTGCGTAAATGCATCACTTTCCTACAGGCAAGCAAATTCATTCCTTTATTCTAGCAAATGCTTGTTTTCCAGGTGGGAGTTAACTCCTCAGCACAATAATTTCTGTTCTGTGTCATCAGCACAGAAGGCAGTTCTCCTGGGCTGTGGTTCTACAGTTCAGTGGTGGAGCTAACAACTTATTGAAGTAGTTTTGTTTCATTAGCAAGGGAGCTTTTCCCTAGTGGAGCGCTTCATTAGCAAGGGTATTTTTCCCTAGTGGAGCATCTCAATACGAAAAACATTTCATTACCAAGTCCCTATATGGATGTTCTATCCAAGTGCTAAGGTAGTTACCACCTTCCTGAGACTCATCCTTCTTGGCAATGAGTTGATTAACCTCCCTTGTGGTTTTATTTCTACAATTACAGAGTAAAGGTCCTCTTGAAGCTGTTTCATGTGCTGAAATCCTGTACACGGTGCTGTGCTCACAGTGAGCTCTCAGAATAATTGCAGGGCTTTGGCAGGAAGGACAGACTCCACTATGTGCACTATCATTTAAATTCCAGATGAGTTTTTTTGAGGGTACAGTGGTCCATTTTGCAGTGGTACAGCTTCATCTCTACAGGGGGGCATTTAGTGATCCAATTTTGTTCATAGGATGTTAGCAGCATAAGACAATTTCAAAATCAACCTTTTGTATAATGAAAATGACAAAAGCTAAACCAGTAGTATTAACAATCAATGGATTATTTAGAAAAAGAAGAGGGATAAAAAAGAAAAGAAAAAAGAGAAGAGATTCTGCAATAAAGTAATTTAATAATTACTGAAAAAATTAATTCCATGGTGTGGTGATTCGTGGGCAAAGAGTTAAATTCCAAAATGAGGTAGTGTACTTCCCAGTACTGCAGATCACTGCATAAATCCTGCCAGTAAAGGAACAGACTCTTCCACGTCTGGCAGTTGCAGCATGAATTCCCCTGCCTCCTGCCACTACAGCCAATATGATCACAGCAGCAAGTATTTCTCCCATGTCCAGAAAAAACCGCGGGGTTTTTGCTTGGAAGTGCTGATGCCTGTAAAAGTGCATTAGTCATCATGCCTGCTTAGGGAAACTAGTTCTCAGAATTCTTGATTTGTGCACCTTTATTGCTTCAGTTAGAAAACTTTTCTGGATTTACTTCACATTCCTTACTGGTACCCATAAGAAGATGAATGAAAGAGAGAAATGATAGGGCCTTTAGCTTTTCTGAATATTTTCATACATTTTCAGTCTGGTAATTTTAACTGTCCTATACTTTCTGATATTTAAAAAGCTGCACACATGCCTTTTTTATCTTGACAGCAAATGAGTTATCATTTTTTCCTTCCTCATAGGAAAGCTCATGTATTTCATCTCCAGGAAGATCAGTGTGTGATCTTTTTGCATAACACAAACTTCAAGACTTCTCTAAAATAAATCTTTCAAATTCATAAGATGTAGCCACTTTTAGTTACCATATTCCATTCTGGGCTCAGATTGCTAAAGCTTAGGCACAGCAAACACTCAAATTTTAGATTCCAGTTGGAGCGAGCTTCTCCTCTTCTTGTGTTAAGAGGATGTCTCATTTAGAATCCTCCTGCTCAAGGTTAACTTTTTGAATTGTCACCCATAATTTTTAGACATTTACAGGATGTTACAGTATTGGCAGAATGATGTCAGTCAAAGCAAAGCCCCAGTGATAGCAGCTATCTCTTCCTTTGTAAAAGATACTTAAGGATATTTCCATTTTGTTCTTTAGTATGATGTGAGGTTTGCAGTAGGCACTAAATAGTTAATTTTCTGTTTTAAATAGTAAAACACAAAACATAAACATTCAAATAACCTTTCCTGAGATGTCAGTAATGCTAACACACAGAACATTCTGTTTTGATAGTTTTTTCCTTTTTATGCACTTGTCCCTTTCTAAACAGATTATAGACAGTTTTCAACACTCCCGTCATGTGAATCACATCACTAGTTTATAGTAATATTCAATACTGTTGAATTTATGCTCACAAAACAACAACTCCAACATTTTTTTATTAGTTATGCTCCTTCTCCATAACCAACTAAAGCATCTCTTCTTTGCATGGCTACTGCAGATTCTATTTTCTTCTCAATGCTTTGAGTTTGCCTCCCTTTCATCTTTCTTTTTAACGTTACTTTAAGGTCCCCAGAAGCAGCCAACATACCGTCTAGAATCCTGACTCTTTTTCTGTTGAACTTCACCTGGACAGCGGTGTGCCATCTTCCAGAGAAAGTAACCCCTTCTTCACAAAACCCAAGTTAACCATTCAGAGTTATCAGAATGCTCTGCATTGCCTATAGGTCTCCAAAACTAAAGTTCCCTGAAGAGGTAATCAGTGCAGTATTTTAATTATGTTGTTTTGCTTGGCTTCATGAGTCCTAGAAGAGGGTGATGGAAGAAGTGTCTTAAGTTTGCACTGGGATGACCTTTGGAAAGGTTTTGATGATATAGTGATTAATTACTTTTTCTCAGAACTCTACTATTATGTAAAAATTTATACTGGGACTTCAACATCTCCTCCTTGTTTTAAATTAAGACACAAGCCTTTTTGTTTGTTTCTAAAGGCAAATAAAATACTATTTTACACTGTGCGTGTTTGTTTGTTTTCCTATGGAAATGGTTAGTTGCAAGGCAGGAAAGCCACAATACATTATACAACTGAGATCCACAGAAATTTGCTTCCCTGCCAATGTAAAGCCAAGGCATGCATGTTCTGTCACAGCAGTTGTGTGCTAATGGAGGGAATGAGCACCATTCAGTTCAGCAGCTGCATCTTGTAAGGTGTAGACACATTCCACCGCTTTGTGCCAGCTCTCTAATCATAGAAAAGAAATACATTTAAAGCTACACTGTCAGGCCTGCTCCTAGGCTTGGGCTTTTCTTTATGTTACTCAAGCCGAATAAAACTGGAACAGCAGAAAAAGAGTTAATTGCATTCTGTTTGCCAGCTACATGCTAATAGTAAAACAGTGAGCACCTTACTCTGAGAAAAGCAGCTCCTTTGCCTCACTGTAATGATAAAATTGTTTGTAAAAGCAAAGACAATTTCTACTCCTAGAAGGGCTCTGACTTAGACATGCATTAAAGAGCTGTTTTGCCCTGTTTAATGCAGGCATGGCAATGACAGTGCACTATGAGAGCAGACACAAAATCATGCTGTCCCTCACTTCATATATGAATGTATATATACAGCCTCTATACATTCATAAAACATATAGAGGCTGTATTACTGTGGGTTTAAAGCCAGTTCTGGGAGAGGATGTCAGCAGCATAAGCCAAATGACCAGAGAATAACTAAGACCTAGTCCAGTGATGCAGTAGTAAGAATCAAGGAATAAAACATCTTTTACTTTGAAGATGATCCCCAGTGTGAAGATGTTCTTTGTGCAGCAAAACCTCAAAAGCGTTTGGACCCTACCACCATCACTGATGAATGGTTGCTGTGCAGCACAAGAATCTACTCCCAGTAGTGACTGGCAATATCTAATATGGATTTTAGTGCTCTCATGCCAACCATAAGCCTTGTTGCTGCCATTAGGGGAAAGAGCGAAGAAACACAAACATGCAGTGTAGTCTCATAAAATTACAAAACTCAATATTTTCAAAATGTTGTGATGATTTATTTCATGACATAAAGAATAAATATAGATCGTTCCTCCTTCAAAAGCATGTATGGCATCTTTTTGACCATAACAGCAGGTCAAACTACTTCCAGCACTTGGATGATGTGCTGGATATTATTTGTCTGGAGATAGGCTTTTAACTGAAGGGTTGCTGGTCCATCTATTCTATTAATTTTTTGCTGGCTGAGATTGAGCACTCCCATCTCTCTCAGAAATCATACTAAATTTATCTTCAGATGAGGAAAGAGAGATCAGTTCTCAAGTCTGAGATGGCAAGCTATGACTAATACAATATTCATTGTTATTTTGATAAATGTACATTTAGTAATTGATAAAATATCAGCTAAACTAGTTTATGATCTCAGCAGAGCAAGAGATAAATGGTGCAGTCTTTGCTACATCATTGCTGTGACATAGATGGCGTTAAAAAATAGTATTTACACAGTATGTTCACGCTTTGTATCAACTCAGAGAGACACATAAGTAACTGTGAGGGACAGCAAATTATTCTAACGCAATAGGGAAGTACTGGCAATGATAATGATAGATGGGAATCAATAAGAGAAAAGATATTCTCAAACAATTTTTAAAACTTCAATATTTTAATTCAATTTAGAGAGGAGTAAGTATGACAGAGTTCATAGGAAACAAATAACTTTTGTTAAGTTTCTTGCAGGCAAAGCACCAAATACTCTTACAAATTTACATAAATAATAATTATGAGTAATATATGTTATTTTGCTGTCAATAAAGAAGACAAGCAACAATTTGTCCTAAACAAATTAAATGGTATTAGAGTGCTGAGAACTGAGAAAAACAAGTTGTTTTAGGCTATGTGTCATCAGTGTAGTTTCTTAGCTTCAATGGTGGAAAGGATGTGAGCACTCACAATAGTTATAAAAAGTGTAAAACCTGAGTAGGAGGAGAGCTCATTTTTAAGGGGAAAGAAAAAACCCCTAAACCAGAAAACATCTGTTTAACTGGATTTTATGTACCCTGTAATGGATCCTATATACTGCCTTGTGCTTGCTCTGTTCAGCATACATTTACCTTACTGTTGGAGTTTATTCTACTAATCACTTGTCTGTTCCCCTTCTGGTAATGTAAAGGGGAAAAAGTTCATGCATGGATTTACTTCTATCCTTAGGTACAGCATGCTTAGAAGAACATTTGCTGTCTTTGATCAAGGCATCGGCCCATTTCTGTCTGGTCCTGGTGTCAAGGGAGTTAGTTCAGCAGACCTGAGGCAGCCCTGTGAAAACAGGAGCCTGGCAAGGCTCTAAGAAGCGTGCTGTTGGTGGAAGGTCGGTGTGGGTGCAGAGTAAACAATGTTGCAAATTTAGCTAACAGTAGATGAGTTGGTTCCAGAGCACGGTATATTTGGATTTCGTTTCGGTGTAGGTCCCCATTGCAGGGGCAAAGCAGTACAGCAAGAACAGGAGGAGCACCCCCTGGCGAGGTGCTCCTGTGTGGGGAACACTAAGCCTTTGTGGCAGCAGGCTTAGCTCAGCTGCCAAACCCTTCCTCTGGAAGGAATCCTGAACAGGATTTGGCTTCAGTACCTACCTGGAATGTCAAAGGGCAGCCCCAGGTCAGGATGGGCTCCAGCACTGGCTTTGAGAGATTGCCAAAGCGTTGGGCCTGGCTGCCTGTCCACCCTCACACAGGCTCTGAAAATATGCCTTGAAAATAAGCCAGCCAAGCAATGGCTGGGAGCAGAAATGTTCCCCCAAACCTGTCCACATGCTATGGAGAGGGAGAGGGGACTCCTCCAGTCAGCGCCCCCAGAAAGGAAGAGGCAGAGTTGCCCTTCCCTTAAATACTTCAACTGGTTTAAAGGTCTCACTGATCAGGTAAGCCAATCCACAGCAACTCCCTATTTTTTCGCCCCATCCATAACCTTTCCTTTCCTTCTCCTGCCGCTAAGCCACGGAGGTGGGTAGGGAGGAGAGCGGTGCGTGCGTGGGGCCCGGGGAGCGCGGTAGCGGGGACACTCCCCACCGCCACCATTGCGCGCCGGCCGCCCGCGGCGAGGTCCCGCTCCCCCTCCGCCTGTCTCCGGGCCGCCGTATGGAGGACGGGGAGCGGGTGGGTGGGGGAAGCCCGAGAGCCCGGCGGCGGGAGTCGCTCGCCTCTGCCGGCGCAGTGGGCGGCTCGGCTCGGTTCGGCTCGGCAGCCCCGCCTAAGCGGTGCCGCAGGGGTTAAGCGCCCCCGCTCCCGGCGGGATCGCTGCCGGCGGGGAGCGGGTTAAGCGCCTGGCAGCGGCGGCTCCGCCACTCGGCTCCGCACCGCGCTCCGCGTCGGAGCCGATACGGCGGGAAGATGGCGACGGAGGGAGCGAGCGGCGAGCCTGGCTCTGGCGGGCAGGAGGACTCGGCGGCCACGGCAGCGGTAACCGGCCCGGCGGGAGAGGGGGGTACGACCCGGCCGCGGCCAGGAGGCTTCCCCATGAGGCTGGGACGAAGCGGTGCCTGGAGACCTGCCTCCGCTGCTCCGTCCCTCCGCCCTCCTTCTTCCCTCGGGGCGGGACGGGGTTCGCTGCGGGACCCGCCGTCGCCGAGCCCCGTCCCGCCCCGGGCAAGAACAGAGAGAGGCGCGGGGTCTCCCTTCTTGCCGCTCTCCGTCTTCCTTCAGCGGGGGCGGTGGGTTCTCTGCCCCATTGTTCCTTCCCGCTGCTCCGGCGCGGGGTCGGCGTGCGGCGCCCGTGAGGGGCACGGAGGGGGCTCCGCCGCCCGTGTCGCCTCTCCCGCACCCAGCCCCTTTTCCGCACGGCGAGGGGGCTGCGCTCCGGGAGGGCTGAGGTGCTGACAGCGGCCGGACCTGTCAGACCGGGGCGGGGGGAAATGTTGCTCTTTAACCCTTTACCGGGCCCGCAAGGCGCTTGGCTTTCGCTTGCCTCTCGAGAGGCGTTTTCGGCGCAGAGGCACCGTCCTTTTCCCGCGCCCCAAGACCCCGTCCCGAGCTCCGGGTGTGTGGCGACATCTCCGCTCCCAGGAGCAGGATCTGCCTCCCCGGTTAAAATATCCTCAGAAGCCCAGGAGAACCTCCTTCCCTGCCGGCGTGTCCTCTCTGCGGGTGGGTGAGGCGGCTGGGAGGGAGGCGGAGGGATGCGGTGCGGTGCCAGCCGCTGGTTACAGCGGTGCCGAGGGGAGGCTGCGCTCCCTGGGCCAGCGCTAGGCTCCTCTCTCCGGCTCCACACGACCCCAGGCAGGGCCGCAGGGCTCGGCTTCTCGGGCGGTTTGCGCCTCTGCTGGGCCCCGGCTGCTCGCCCGTGCTCTGGCAGAGCTCCCCGAGCCCGGCAGCTCTCCCTCTCCGGGTGCATCCCAGAGCTGGCGTGGTCCAGCCTGTTCGGGGACTTCCCGAGGCCAACCAGCCCCAGGTACTCGCCCGGCTGACAGCCGCAGGTCTGGTAATGCCAGGCGAAGTTCAGAGCAGTAAAACCGCGGTGTTGTCCGTTCTGATGTGGATCGTTCCTGAAGGCGATGGCTCCCGAAGGGAACACTAGTTCCTCTGAAATTTAGGCTACTGCTAGCATTTTATTTTTACTGTGTTGTTTACTTCCAAACAGGCATTAATTCTTATCTGAAACCTTGTTCCAACTGTGTGAGTGTCCTTGTGTATCTTAAAATCTGCAGTGTTGTGGAAATTCAATTTTCCTTTAAAAAGGAGACCTTATGCAGTGCATATTTGTAACATCACTGTCTTTCAAAACAACTGTGTAACCATGGCATAAATGAATATTAAGGTAAGAATTAATAAAAGCGAGCTTACATACTTTAAGCCCAGGTTTTGACAAAAATTATTTATACTAAATTCTTCAGTATAATCATATTAATACTGCCTTAATTTTCAGTTTTGAAATATCAAACAAGTAGGTTGTAATCAAGTAGCGCTTCAATATTGCCCTGTTAGGCAATGGAGTATAAGCCACTCATGCAATTTGGTGTTCTCATTGTGAAAGGTAGGAAGGATAGCTCTCCACTGCACACTGATTTTAAAATATGTTTTTAAAACTGAAGAGATGCTAGGGTATAAACTGTGTGGTTCTCGCTAACAGAAATAATAGCTATACTTGAACAATAACAAAATACTGTTTAATAATTGCTTTCCGTTTAAATTTGCCGTCAGTCATTAATTTTCTTTTCCTTACCAATATAAACATTTTATATTATTTTCTTTTCCTCTACCAGTATAAACATTTTATTTGTTGATTAAATTTATTGCTTGTACAGGAAAATAAAAGGAAAACCTCTTTTTAATGAAAATTTTTTTAAAAAAATACGTTTACAGTACCTAAATATTTCTTTTGAAGGGTTACTATGAATAGCTTTTATTTTCTGTCTTTAAACTGGAGATAAAAAATTATGAATTGAATCATCTTGCTTACTTTTTGAATGACCATAATCATTCAGGTGACTATCTTATAAGTCACACTAAGCTTCAACTTATAACAAAGTATTGTTTTCAGTACAGTTTTAGGTTAGGTTTTGTATTGGATTCTGGTTTTGTTTTTTAAATTTTTTTTTTAGTTCTCAAAATGCTGATTACACAAATGGTGCAGTAAAAAGCTGTAAGAACAGTATTTGTTATAGTAATATGTTAATGTGTAAGTTTTATGCTGTAAGCAGAAGGTGTGTAACACAGGACAGTACACTAGGGTTTCTTAATAATAAATACTGTTTTAATGTCTTGATACACTATCAATAGCATCACTAGAAAATAAAGACTTTTTCTGCACTTTTTAGAAGCACTGTAGAAAAGGATTGGAAGTGCTTCCCTCCCTTTTTTACATTCACCAGGGAATTTGACTGAAAAAGCCTAGACTGTTGTATAGTGTGTTACATTTAGGAACAAAGCTGATAATCTTGTTGTTCTGATTTTTGTTGTATAAAGCACAGCATTTGGTGAACCCATCACTTCTTTCTCACAAAATATTGATATTTTTATCATGGTAAAGATGACAAGGAAAAATGGCAGGGGAGTGGTTCTGGTCCTTTTTATACCTGCTCAGCATGATTGCACTGAAATTGTGTTGGTGCAATTTGGACTAGAATTGAGAGAAAACATATGTGTGTGTTTTAAAACATCTTCGAATGAATTCCATCTGCATAATGTCTACCAATAATGATTATATAATAGCAAGAAATAATCCAATTTGACAGTCGTTTTGTTGAAACACTGAATATCAGCCTGCTGTGCAAGGGTTGGCTTGTCACACACTGTAGCTTCAGTGTAGCTTTAACAAAGCCTGTTACATCAAACATGAAGTTTATTGAAATTATTCAGTAAAATTTTTGGGTTTGATTTTGCTTGACCAGTGATCAAAAGCATAGATGTTATTTTTCCCTCAAATACAATACCTTCTACTGCTGTAAACCTGTACATATAGAGGATATTGATAGAGTGGAATCCTGACTACACTAAAGTGAGTAAGGATGTTGATGCAAAATTGCATTGAGAATGATGTGTGCATACCCCAAAGGATCACTTTGGGTTGCTGTGGGTCATGTGATAGTACAAAAAAAGTTATGCTACATGAAAAACTATGAATACTAAAAAAAAAGAAAAACTGTGAGAAATTCCATGATACTTTGTGGTGACATTGTGGGGTATTTTATGCTTAGCTTGGTATATTCACTATCTATCGACCTGTAAGAATGTTCATAGTAGAACTGCCATTCTGGTCAATATAGTCATATGCTAAATTATGGCTTGATCTTATAAATTATATAGGCTGATTTAGATTAGTTGAAAAGATTCTTACCTGAAAAACACTGCAAGTAGCAGAAAATGAGACCATAGCCTTGAAAAGCAAGGACTGTATCTTACAAGAGATTACATCATGGAAAATGGTCATTCACAAAAGGATTCTAGCAACCCTGTCTTCATCCGAATACGAGTTTTCGGTGTAGCATTGTTCAGAGAAGTTATTTTCTTCTAATCAGATGTGTGATGCTATTGTGTTTCAGCATCTAGGTGACATGCAGAGACAGCACAGTTCTGTCTGTTCTAGTTCTCCTACTTCTCTGTGGTGAGAGATTGTTCTTGATCCATCTTGCAGTGATACACTTCAAACCTTTCTTCCTCTCCTCCCCCTTCTCCGAACTACAGCATTGCCCTTTGTATGCCTTCTACTCTACGACCTGCAGCACATTCTCTCTTCATGTGTTGTGAAGATCATTGGTGGTGAGAAAAGAACGCCTGTGAATGTTCCTTTCTCTTCCAAATGGGAACTGTCTCACTGTCTGTCATTAGAGGCGAAGTGCAGAGGGGCAGTTCTGAGCCAAATATGTGAAATTGGCATGGGAGGTGCAAAGCTGTAGGCTGCAGTAAATTCTGTTGTTTTTCCAGCTGCTTTGAGTTCATTTGTGTAAGCATTGCTTTGGCCTCAGAGGAGATATACCAAGATAGGAATAGAGATGGAAATTGGGACAGGAAGGAAAGATCTCAGGAAAACAGCAGTTCTGCAGTCTGGTTCAGTCTGGTTCTGCACCTACTCCTACCCAAGAAAAGGAGCAATTGATTTAAAATACCTGTATAATCCTTGAACATGTAAACCAGAAGCTGTCAGGTAGGCTTAGGGAAGACATACTGGTATGTACAAATGATACGTGAGTTAAAGCTTTCTTGGGCACTGATTTTTGGTCCCCCTGTAGCACAAAGTGTAAAATGCTGGAAAACAGAGATAGATTCAACAGTGTGTACCCATATCTGTATCTAATAATATACTTTTTGCCTTAAAAGTGACTTACTTGAAAGCAGCTTGCTGAGCAGAAATTGCCCATTAAATCTAAGAATTTAAACCTGATTATAGAAGATTCGTGGGCCTCAATCTGTATAGAAACCTAACTTGCACTGAAATAAAAAATGACAAAGTACCTTTATGGCTTTTAATAGATTGCAAAAATCTTTTAACAGCTGTGACAATATCTGGGTGTGTATAAAGGTCAATGTCTTAGTAATTTTGGAGGGGTTGGGGGCTGGTTGTTTTTTATGTGTGTAGTTTTGGGGTTTTTTGGTGCAGGTTTTTGGTTTTGTTTGTTTGGTTTTGAGGGTTTTTTTTTTTGTTTTCTGGGGGGGGGTTATTTTGGGTTTTTTTGGTTTGGTTGGTTTTGGTTTTGTTTCCAAAATAAATTTCCCAGCTCTGAGGTATATTTATGGTTAATGTTGAAACTTAAAAATTTTTTGGTAGCTGAAGCCAGGAAAGCCCACAACAGCTAAACAAAACCTCCCCCACACCTTTTAAAGAAAACCTATGAAAAACCCAGCTGGGGAGCTGTGCTTGAGGAGGGCAGAATAGGCGGGTAAATTCTTGTGGTGAACAATGCAGTAAAAGTCACTGAGCTAATGAATGTTATAATTAAATGCATGTACAGTACCCTCATGATCCCATAGGTATGACTATGAAATTTTATGTGTCTTGAATGTTAACATCAGATGTATTCTCCTCAACAAAAAACTCCCTATTAGTTGGGGAGCTAATTCAACAACATTGCTTTTCCTTGAAAGAAACTTCACTGCATCATACCTGTTTCTGTTACTAAGAACATTTCTAAAGGTTATACCTTTCTTCTTAAGTTCATGTTGGATGTGGAGGGAAATGGACATGTATTTTTGCATCAGATAATTTCTGATGAAGCATGGGATCACAGATTCTTACCCTAGTTTCAGACTAAAGAGCAAGCCTTCCACTGCCAAAGCAATAAACTGTGGTTTTCCCTGAAGTAATTATGAATGCTATGTGGATATTATAACCACTTCTTTTAACAGTCTCTCTGTTTGCAGTTTTCTTTATTAGAAAAGGGCTGTGATTCATTTGACCACATACCGACTTCCTTTTATAGTTGGTGGGGTGAAGTAAGTGACTAGAAGGAATAACCTGTTTTAGAAACAGGTTTGTGAACTTCACTGGCTTTGAGTGAAGTGACTTAGGCAGCTAACTCTTGAGGGTATGGGTGGAGGTGTGAATGGGCTTCAAGACACTTAAATTTAGATGTCTATGTGTATGCACGATGGTTAATATGCTATTGCAGTCAGTGGAGCGATGAGCAAATAGTTCTGGTGGTGGTTAGCTGAATAGCTTTCTTGTCTGACTGGGCTGATTAGTTCTCCATTGAAAATAAAGGGACATCGGTACCTGGCTTACATGGCTGCTACCATTAGGTACCTCACTTACAGACATACATACATACTTACAAGACACCCACCTTTAGGTGTCTTGGTCCTGTCTTGTGGGCTTCCTTTAGTGGCCCATATGTGATTCTCTGAGGTATCCCAGCTGGGCTTCTGCTACTAGTCCAGTTGGCATGGAAGATTCTCCTAAGTTCTGTATCAAATCTGCCTGTCCCAAAAAAGCTATCTCTGATCCCTGGGACATTTCAAATAACACTGAATATTTCTGTATGGGAAACTAAAGAGAATTAGTCAAAATAGATACTTATACTTGATTAGATGAGTTGGGGAACATACTTGGTGTTGTAAAACATACAAATCGTGGTTGTGTTTCTTGTGCAGCTGTTTCATGGGTCTAGCAGATGTGAGGCCATCATTATACTAGAAGTTTGTTTTGTATAGCCTGATAAGTAATAGCAAACCTTTTTCATTGTTAGAACCTTATCAAGGAAGTCTGCTTTGGGAATCCTCAAGAGGATTCTGATGTGTATTGATTGGAACTCAATTTAACATATGTGACAAATGCAGATACATGCCTTTCCCTTCCCTTCTGAAAGTCCTACTTTTTGCTTTTGACAGCTTTTCCCTATGTGTCTGCTTATATACCATTTTTATACTTCTCCGCACTCCACTCCCACCCTTCCACTTCAGCCCTCAATTATGCTCCACAGGTTTCTTCCCCAAGTCCTGGGTTATTACCCAGCTCCATCATTTAAAAGCCTTTCTGAGCAAGAAGGAACTTGTTTTCTAAGGTCATTTATGATTAATTCACAGCTAACTTGTTTTTTGCCTGTGTTTTGTTTAGGGGAAGTACATAGTTGTGGCTTTTATACTTTACCTGTATCTTCAGGCTTCTGCTGAAGGCAGCAGAGTTTTTAACAGTTGCTGCAGTAGCACAATGAACAGCACTTTTATCTCCTGAGATTGCCAGTATTATCAGCTGGGCTAGGTCAGCGAACCAACCTATTGGCACTACCAATCTCTCACAATTCTTTTTTTTGAGTGGTGTGATGCATTTAACTGTAAAATTTTTTACCATTTCTGCTCTGAATTGCTTTTCCTGTGAGAAGGACTCCATTCTGTTCCTGTGTCTCATGGTGACCTTACAATTTCTTCTTCTTTCTCTCTCTTCCAAAGGCAATGGAGGTGGGAAAATGCCTCTCCCGTCTGATCACTGCTGTTCTCAGTAGTCTTTCTCTCGTTCAGAATTGATGGATTTTTCTTTCTTTTGGCTTGGCAGAGCTTATTTTAGTCTTTAGCAATGCTGGTATCATTTTGCCTGTACTGTTTTTGTGATGCACACGCAGGTAGTTGAATGAGTTTTAGCTAATTAGCAGTTTGCTCTATTGTCGGTGCACTTGCTGCCAGGCAACATACACCCATTACAAAACTGATCTTGAAAAATAACATAGAGTTTTAGAGACATAGAGAAACAAAATAGTCTCTTTCAGGTACTTTATTCTTATAGATCAAATAAACCAAACATTTTAAAATCTGGAAGAGGTAGAGAAAAAATTCTCTTGTGTTTTGGTAATGTATACCAAATGTCTTCCTAGGGCAACATATTCCTGTACCTCTGTTATAAAATCAGTACAATGGCTGACTTGGTTACATGGTTGTTAAGTTCATGGTTAAATTGTTACAGCTTGGCACACTACCACAGGGATTCTAGTGAAACCCCAGATGACACATAAGCCATGAGCAGCTAATGCAGTCTTTATGTTCTGGAGATCTGAGACTTATTGCTCCCCTGGAAGATATTAGGATGATTACTTTTCTAGATGTAAGCAGCAGTTTTTTCTATGACTTGGCCAAACAGGTCTCTATCTGAATAAGAACTTGGGGCAAGCCTGCCATGACTGGCATTGTGATACCCAGAATATGGCATGGAGTGTTCAAGAGGGAGGATAGTTTTATTTAATCATATGCTTTATCTACTCAAACCTTAAAAAGATTTTTACAACTATGCTTGAGAATATTTTAGATCTTTAGACTATGTATTTTGGTCCAGTTAGGGTAGGCTATGTTGTAGCTCTGCAAGTGCTGATTGAGAGATGTATATGGGGAGAAGATGTGGTAGTGTCCTTGGTGACTGCCATGCATGCTCATCCTGTGTGAATGGATTTGATGTTGCTTATCCATAGTGAACAAATTGAAGATGACCTTAAAGTACTGGAAAAAAGTTGTCATTCCAATTTAGGAATTTGTTAAATGAAGTTGGGGGAGGGGGGAAGCCTCAGTGGGCATAAAATTATTTATAAACAAGACCAGAAAAATGATGGCATTCTCTTTTATTCTAAAAAGCACTTTTTCTGGTTGTGTGTATCTTCTGGTTGATTGTGGACCATTTCATACTTAAAAATAAGAAGGCATCAGACAAAAGTAGCTGGCAGCAAAGGTGGTGATTCTACACAAAATGTGTAGTTGTGCTGTGGAATGTTGTGGATGTCAAGATTACATAGAGATTCATAAAGCAAGGGGCAGGTTCACAACAGATACGTCAGCTGAGGGCTGCTACATACAGAATGACAATTTCTGGCTCAGAAGGTGAACAAGCTGAAAATTGCTGGAGGTTGGGAGAGTGTTTCTGGGAAGTGTCATTATGGGCTTGTTTTGTTCTAGTGCTGATTACAACACATCCCTTATTGGCTGCTTTTGGAGACAGCATGCTTGGGTAAGTGGGTTTTTAGTCTCATAGGCTAGAAATGTTTATATATGAAGTAGTTTTGCTAGTTCTTATTTCAAATTTTTAATATTAAAAATATAAAAACTAAGTTGAATATGTTGTTGGAACATCTTTCTGTTAACATTTCTTTGTGTTTATTTATATCTAACCATAAATTACCAGAGAACACTCTTAACTGCTAGTTTTTGCTGTCTTTTAATGTGTTCTAGTTCAAGGTGTATACTTGAACAAAATTTACTGTAATTGCTTGATCAGATGCTTAGTTAAAAATATCATCACTGCATCACATATGTTGAAGAATGTCTCTGGTTTGCTAAGAATGGAAGAATGTTTTCATTTATGTCTCAGGAAAGACTGCAGATACGAGATGTTTCACGTGTGGTGTACAGCTCTTGACAAAGAGCTGCTTTGTGTTACACATTCTGACAGACTGAATTTACTGACTTGGGTGAAAGAGTGGGATCATGTTTCCTGTACTGTACTTTTGTGGATGCCCCTCTTAACTTTCTCTTGTCCCTGGCTATCAGAAGCCTTGAGGGCTGTTTTTGTGGGGGTTTTTTTGTTTGTTTTTTGGTTTTGTTTTTTGGGGTTTTTTTGTTTGTTTGTTTTTTGGTTTGGTTTGGTTTGGGGTTTTTTTTGTTGTTTGTCAGAAGAGACAAGCGTATTTTAGAATGGAAAGATAATGTGGATATACCATTGAATGACAATTTAAAAGACTGTTACTGGATATTATGTTTTATACTACTTGCTTTCTATTTTTGGAAAAAAAACCCCTGCATTAGTTTTCCGTCTAAATCGTGGAGACTTTTTTCTCAATTAAAAAGGAAGTTGTATGAAGAAACCAATTTCTATCCTTGAGATACTAGGTTTTATGAAGTGGTTCTCAGAAGAACAATGGTGGATAAGTGGGTCCTTGTATCTGACTTAATTAAATGTAGTAATTAGAAATGGTAAGAGTGAAATCTGCTGCAGTCTGTAAGGTAAAATCTACTCTACTGACATTAGATTACATGAGGATTACTGTACAATTACACTAGATTACTGTAAAAGTTTAGTGTCTTTTGATTTTATATGTGTCCTTAGATCAGTAACCCTTATACAGAATTGTGAGGAGCACTGTGAGAGGCTGCTGCAGCATATCAATATATGAAATAAGCCTTCAGAGAAACCAGTTGTTCCTCTTGATTCATTGGCATGGAGATTAAGAGAGATGTTTTAGATAGAGGAATAGCTGACCCAGGCAGCGAAAATAGAAGATAACGGTTCAGGCTAAAGTTCTGGTTAGATTGGGTGGCCCTGTCTTCAAAACAGTTATGCTTAATAGAAATAGGGGGACTGGAGCATTTCTTATGAGGACAAACTGAGGCAGCTGGGCCTTTTCAGCCTCCAGAAGAGATGACTGAGAGGGAACCTCATCAATGTCTGACTGTGAAGGGAGATGCTAAGGGGATGGAGCCAGGCTCTGCTCGGTGGTGCCAAGGAGAAGAGACAATGGGCAGAACCTGATGCACAGGAAGTTCCACTGAATATGAGGAAGAGCTGCTTTACTGTGCAGTGACTGAGCACTGGAACAGATTGCCCAGGGAGGCTGTGGAGTCTCCCTCATTGGAGATATTCAAGGACTGTCTGGACACAATCCTGTGCCATGTGCTCTGGGATGACCCTGTTTGAGGAGGGAGGTGGGACCAGATGACCCACTGGAGGTCCCTTCCAATCTTACCCATTCTGTGATTCTGTGAAATCATTGCTCCTCTCGTTGATCCATGTTGCTCACCTAAATGAGGAATCTCTATCCAACGTACATTGAATGTAAATAGCTAAAGTTCTGGCACACAGCTCTCACTGGCCATTTGTGCATCTCTTTGTGTTTTAACTGCAAAGTAAAATGTAACACAGTAATGCTAACATAGATATAGCTTTTGGGTATTTTAGATCTATGGCCTTCTAGCCTGAGGGAAGAACAACTGTTTTCCATCCTCTTGCTTTGAGAAAGTAGAAGTGGTACTTGCCTTAATTTTTATTGGATTTTTCTGTGCTGAAGAAGCTCCTGAGTAGCTGAATGTTTAGATTTTACATGCTTGGGGGAAAACAAGACAGTATATCCAGATACACCACTCACCTAATTTGGCAACAGATTACTTCATACTAAAGATAGCTGAGTGTTTGCATTGCAGGGCTTTTCTAGTAAACACATCTACATCATAGCTAGGAGTCTAGTGTTTGCCTTACAGGGAATAATAGCATATTGAAAATCAATCTGGGCAACTGAATCTAACACATAGAATAAAAATTGTTTTCTCTCCCTGAAAGTAATCCCCTTCTAAATTCACTAAATGCCTACTTGTGTTAGCATTGTGGATGGTGAACAACAGATTTGTATTAATCTTATCTACCTTTGTGATTTTGTGAATATTATAACATTCCCTGCACCACGCCTCTGAAATCAAGGCTTCCAGCCTTGTAGTCTTTTCTCATACTTACTTACAATGCACTTACTCCTTTTCTTCTAATTTTTTTAGTTAGCCATATCTACACCTTTTAGATCAATACTTTATGCAGTACTTGAGATGTGGGTTTACCAGGGATTTATATAGTGGTAAAATGCAGTTGTTCACCTGTAAGTGAAGAATTACGTGCCAACTTCAACATGAAGTAGCTGTCCCTGCCACTTCTCTATCCTTTTCCCAGGTTATTGATGAAGAACGTGAATAAGGCTGGTCCCAAAGGTGCCCCCTGCTTACCTGTTTCCATCTTGGAAAGTGGTTGTCCCCCATAATGTTTGCTTCCTATCCATGAAGTGTCTTTTATTCCTATACAGTTGGATAGGAGTTTCTCTATAATAATATTAGATACAGAACCCTGTCCAAAACTTCTGGAAAATTCAAATACATTAGTGTCCAGTGGATCCCCTTTACCAGTGCCTGTTGACATTGTTACAGAACTATAGCTTGTGACATGTATTTGGTTTTACAGAAGCCATACTGATATTCCCAGTATGCACTGAGTATGTGCTCAATGATTTTATTCATCAGTATAAACTCATTCTCCTGTCTTGGTCAGGGTGGCAGTCAGACCTACACTAATCCTGGTAATCCTGTGGAGTGGAAAGATATTGTTGCTATGAACTGTTGTTTGTTGGTGCCTCTTAAACCTGAACTGTTCCTCCAGCCAAACAATTGAGACTGCATATAAAGCATACACATAAGATTTCATGTCTTTTCATGAATTGTTCTTCAGAAATTCACATTCTGCCTGGTGTATGGTTGGTGATAACTTGGTGGCTGTTTGCACGGGTGCATTAGGTGTGCCGTGGTTAAGATCCTTTCCCCTCTCTTGCCTTCCTCCCTGTAGTGCTATTTCATGTCTGTTGAATGGTTTCAGCCTCTGTGGAGCTGTGCAAGGGAACTGTTAGTCACAAAGTTAGCCACTTCACCATTTCACCTTTATTTTTCACAAGACTTTGCAGGATTGATTCCTTGCAACAACTTGAAACAATATAATATGGGAAGGCTTTAATTTCTTCATTTTAAATAAAGAGAATCAGACTATTTGCTATTAATTTTGACTTTATATAGTACAAATAACGACACTAACTTTTGACAACTGTAGATGAATGCTGATATATCTGTGTTTCAAAATGACAGTAACTGTTGTGGTCAGTGTGTTCATCAGTGTTTTGTTTCTTACAGACAAGAGAGTTTGATGTGGATAACCTGAGCAAGCCAGAACTGCGAATGCTTTTGAGCGTAATGGAAGGAGAGCTAGAAGCACGAGACCTTGTGATTGAAGCCTTGCGAGTAAGTTATTAGGTTGTTGTGATTTGCTTTTTGGATTTTTTTAAAATTCTCTTTTGCCACTTACTTTATACTGTGCATAGAATATTATTAGTGGAAGAGTAAATAGTGATTTTTAAAGTTTTAAGTTGACTAAATCACACTAATCACAAAATATGTTTTTGTTTAATTGTTGCCAGTTGGTAACTCTGTGTAATTTTGGTATAAAATGCCGATAAAATTTCAAAGAATTAAGTGAAAAACCTGTGAATTTGCTTCCTCTTTAAATTCCTTTATATTCGAAAGTATGTTATTTGTGAAAGGAAGGAATAACTTCGAAGGAATAACTTCAAAGGAATATTCAGTCCATTTGTAATTTGTCCTAATGGGCCATATTCAATCATGTACTCTATTCAGTGCTTTCATTTTTGGTGAGATGGAAGTAGGGACAAACATCAGGTGGCCGTATTCACTTAGGGAAATATTTTTATGACTTTTTTGTTTGTTTGTCTTTTTGTTAGTAAAAGGTGAAATATGACATATCTATTTTTAAGAGCACTTGCAAGTACTTGGTTAGGTTTTTACTGTGTTATGCACATGTGAAGGTTAGTTTTCTGCTTCAGAAGATAACAGTCTGAAAGGCAACTTAGTTGACTGGAAATGTACATACAAAACTGTTTTAATCAAAATATTTTTTGTATTACCATATTGATTTTAATATTGATCCGGAACAAAATGAAATTTAGCAGAGCTGCCAAACAGACGTCAGGTTTGGGGGAAAACCAATTTTCTATGGTTTAAAATTATTTAACAGTTCGTCGTTGAATAAGGGGAAGTTGTGCTCTTTAAGGTATTGAAGATATTGTAAAGCAAAACCTTAATGTAATAAAATATATCTAGTGCTATTTTTTAGTAGTATGTATAATGATTATCAAGTAGTGAGAATATTTTCCGCTTGTAATGTCACAGTAACGATTGTAAATGCATTTTTATTCAGTTTTAAGTTGTTTTGTGATGGCTTCAGATAACTTGTTGCAAATGGAGCTTTAAAGTAGCTGTCATTGATGTACTTGAATTAATAACTGAAGACTTTATAGGTATAAACCTCTCTTATGAAATGTAATTTTCATTTTGTAATGACAATAAGACACTAGGAGCAATATTTTTCTTGAGTGTTACTGTACTTTGAAGTTATTTTGTGTTTGGCCTTCAGTTATGTGCATATGTTGAAATGTACTGCCTTTTCATGTAGCTGGTTTGCAATTTCACAGCTCATTTTCCTGGACTAGGAATTTTATTTTCCCTGCCTGCCCGTTAAGGTTTTGTAAAAGTGGAAACAGTGTGCACACCACATCCAGAATCTCTGTTTTTGACTCTTTTAACTTTGAAGGAATGCAAATAGAACATTCAGTCTTTTTTTTCTAGTAAATATTCAGGAACAAGCTACTACATTGCATATCAAAAAATGTATATATTGAAATTGATCAAAATGGAAGAAAAAGGGGGAAAAAATAAAAATGTGGTATGCATTTAATGATAGTAAACATTAAACATCCAGGATAGTGCAGTCCCAGGAGAAAAATAGTCTGTATCAAATTGACGTGCACCTGCTGAAATGGGTAGTATGTATACAGTGGGTTTTGATGATTAATACAGATAAATATAAAAAGTAGCTTAATTTCACATAAGGTATTTAAATGTTGAAAGTTGGGGGGTGGGATTTTTTTGTTTGTTTGGGTTTTTTTTCTTCTCCTGCATCTCAATTTCTAGTTTCTCTAAACAAAGCCTACATGTAATTCAAATCTTCCTGGCAGTTTGCCTGCCTAGCTGTATTAGTACCAGGAAACCTGGAAGTTATACCTGCTGAAGAGCTGTAGGCTGGTATATTGTAGTATGATACTTTTAGATCTTCTGGCTTCTTAGGAAGTCACAAGTCAGCAGTATTAGCAGCTGCAGTCTCCAAACAGCAGAAAAAAATAAACAACTAGATAGCCAAATTTAGGTCTTTTATGTAAAAAAGTGAAATTATGTCAGATTTGGTACTTTGATTTGCTTCAACAGACAGGCATACATAGTTTGCATATTCTTAAAACAAGAAGGAAATGGTTTTCATGTAAGGGAAAAGACTAACATTATTTCAAAAAGAGATGATGGTCCGTTTCAAAATTAGGAAAAGTTTGTAAGTGTGTTTTTGTGTGTTGGGGGAGTTGGCTTGTTGTGGGGTGTTTGTAATCCTACTAGTAGTTCAGTACTGTTTCAAAGCCTAATTTCTAGGATGGGTCAAATCATTTATAATTTCCAACACTATATTGGACAATGTGCATGTTTTCTTTATATCTTAAGTGATCTTCCTGTCAGTTTAAAGTCGCTGTGGTACATACTCTCATTGAGCAGCTTTTATATGTTCTTAGTCTTTTTGCAAGACTACAGAACTTGATCTTTTAATCTTCTCTTAGGAAGTTCTCTGTTCAGTCTTGTGGTCGTCACCCCAGATTTTTCTCTATAATCAATTAAGTTTAGTTACATAATTTCTAAATGTCTGTGCCCCTTATCTGTAGTAATTTTGCAGGATTCCACTGAGCATTTGTAATGTTTCTGCAATAAATAGCACTTATATATCTACTGTAAATACCTCTCTTAGAAAGTTTTGGCACTTAAGGGAATCAGTCTTGACTGATCACAAAAGAGCTGATATGAGCTGATAATACTGAATATAATTAGAGACTGACTCACGTGGTACTACTCTTAATCTGCACCTCACATGATGTTTCTCATCTGTATTATTCTGTCCTTTTCCTGTTGTATCAATTTTTGCAATGATCTCTCGTTTCCCACTTCACTTATTTTATGTGACTCCATATCATGTCCTTCAGTGAAGATCTGTGGCAGATCTGATTGTTTTTTCTATATCTATAAAGCCAGTTATATAAAAAGCCCCACACCTACCTTCAAAATCCATAGCTAGGATTTTTTTTCAGGCTGAGTCTTACAGGACTGTGGTTCTCATAGTTTCCTTGGTATGCAAGTAATATAATCCCAATCTATACCTTCCACAGTATTCCCTTGTCGAATAAAACAGATTCTTGACAGAGAGTTAAGAGATGAGAACTAGGAAGCAGGAACAGTATTTTTGAATAAGATATGAAGCTGAAACTCGTGTCATACTGGTTTTGAATTTTGATTTTTTTTTCCTATACCATGTTTATACTTTGTATATGTATGTATTCTGGAGATTTGCCTTAAATCACTTTTAAAATCTTGTTTTCTTTTCACTTACTTTGGAAATTGCAGGATTAGGATGTAGGTTTGCAGTCTAGTGCTTCCAGATATGTTGTAAAAGAGCAATTTGCTGGTGGAGGTTCTGATGGACTACACAGAAAGCATTTATGACATCTTTGTTTTTTCTGAATTGAGCCTCAGTCATATATATATATGGCAAACCATACTACTCAGTAAGTCATAGAAATCTAAAGTAATAATATTGCTTTTTTGAGAGGTTGACCATGCCCCTGGATTTCCAAATTGTATTTGCCTCAGATATATGTCTTCTGGCTCTTCATTTACAATATATTAATTGTTTCATAAAATAAATTATTATCCTATGACTTCCAATTTAATTTCTCTTGATGCTAGTTGCCATCAGAGAAGATGCCTATAAGCTCCTCATTTAGCTCATTTAAGATGTTGCATAACTTTTTCTGTTTATTTAAAGCTTGATTTCAAAATGTTGCAGTAGTGAGAGTAAAGAAGAAAGCTTCAGTTTGTTACTCTGCTTTGAAAAGATTGAATTAGGGAATTAAATCTGTCCAATGGGTGTTGGTCAGAGTGCAGAATGGTCATGCTGTCTATTCTGTGTAAAAAAACAAACAAAAAAAATTGGAAGTGAAAAAGGCCAGGAGTTTAAGATTATGTGAAGAAATCTTGTTAAATTAAATGGTCATCCTGGGGACAGGGATGGGTAGGGAAGATAAGTTTAGTTAGCAAAGTGTTGGTTTTTATTTAGGCACTGGAATTTATGCCACATGATAAATTAGAAAAAATCAAACCCAGTTTCATGTATAACAACACGTTTTATTGTGTCTTTTTTCATTATGTGCTGTAGAGTTTCATTGGATTTTATATAAATTTTAGATACTTTGAAGACCACTTTTGAAACAAAGTCAAAACTTCAAATTCAAACTGCATTTGTAAGAAATATGCAGAGGATATCTGTTTACTTCCACATTTCCACAAACATTGTTCCTTTATAGTATGCACAACTGATTCCTGCTTGAAACAGTTGCAGTAATTGTCAGTCAGAGCAATTTAAGTTGCTGGACAAGTTCAGTCCTGTGAGAACCAACAGACTTGGAAAAGTAGACCTTCCTCATGCTTAGAGTCAAATTTCCAGGTTTATTCTCCAAGTCAAAAGTTAACTTACTGTGGAGAACAGCATCAGGATTCACCTCCAAGGATCTTGATGTAAATCTTTATCATTAGTGTTCTGATTGTGTATAACTACTACACCAAGTGACTAACATGATTTCTCTTCTTTTGAATCTGTAATTTCTGTATTTTAGAAGCTTCGTGATCATGGTTGTGCTGCAACTAAAATTAGATTTAGATTAACATTTAAATAATCACATTTATTTCATTAATGAGAAATAACCTGCTGATTATTCGCTATTGAGAGTCCATATAGTTAAAAAAGGAGGGAGACTTAACTGTAGCTGTTGCCTCCATCTGTCTCAATTATCCAAATAAACTGTCTGCCTGTAATAAGGGGATAATTTATTCCTAATGTGGAGGTAATGTGACCACATAATCAAAGCACAGGTCTGGCCCCCCACAGCTGTGATCTCAAATATAGCATTTATTTGTTGTTATTTTTTCTCCAGACAAAAAGTGGTTGCTGTGGCTTTTTACTTTCTAGAGGATTTTTAAAAAGTGCATTGACCCTCATTTGATAAATTGATATATTAGTGTTAGCTGTCAAGAATAGAATCGTAAATACTGAATACTGCTTTCTGTGGTAACTCTCCCATAAAGTTAAATCATTAGTAGGTTATTTTTCATCTAAAATTTTTAAGTCCCATTCATCTGGGGCTTCTATTCATTGTAAAAATATGTTTATTTGCTTATGTGGATTTCATTAGGTGATAAATGGGAAATTGAAAATGTATGCTTGCTTCTATGGTATGCATTATTTAATGTGAACAAAAAAATGCAAATTCTTACGATACTAGATGTTTTCATATACCACATTGTATGGATTTAGAACAATTTCATTTGATTGTTGGGGAAAATCACTAATGAAATTTAAAAAAATTGTCTAAAAGACCTTCCAATACCAACAGTGGCTATATTTTTCTTTAATTAAAATTAACTACAATGTCAATGAGCTTTCTCTGCGCTTAAGTGAGCTCCAAATCAACAGATTCTGTGTATGTCATGGCTAAGGCAGGAGGACAATATGTGAATGGCAAGATGAACTTGCTTGTAGGTCTTTCTTCAGTGTTGCAAAGCCCTTCTGTATTTAATTTTTACTGTAACTTCCTAAGACATGAAAGCTTATCCTCTACGTATGTGTTTGTGCCAACATCTGTTTAATCTTTTAACCAGTTTCTGCAAAATCTGACAGAATGTTAGGCATTTCAAAAATAGGTAGTGCCATGAAACCAGGCAGCTGAGTAAGAAAATGTTGTAAGACATCATACTGTTGTTAGGGCCTTATTTGAAGGGAAGGCAGACATTTGTGATGTCTTATTGAGCACTCTATAGGAACTGTAGAGTACAGAGTTAGGGAAAATCAGACTATGTTAATTTATTTGAGTTAGACTATCTAAATTTGTAAAAAGAAAAGAAGAAAAAACCTCAGCTGTAGAAGTTAGTTCTACCTGAATTTTATCTCCCTGAATCTAAGCATTTTGACAGGCTTGCAGGTTAATCAATAGAGCTACAAATAAATCCTAGTTTCTATATTATGTCCAACTAGAAAATCCATATAAGATAGTTTGTGATTTCCTTGCTTTCCTTTCCTTCATAGCAACCTTGCTATGAGTATGAGTTCTCGAAGAGCAGTGGTTGAATTTTGTAATGAAGGTACAAATATTAATGTAATGAAATAGGTAGGTTAAAAGACAGAAATTAATGCATCCTGTAACAATACCTCGTGTTCACATTCAAGTTTAATAACCCATTCTATTAGCTTTACTTAAAAATCTTGCAGTCTAAAAATGCAAGACTTAAGGATAAGCAGCTTTGAAGAGACTGTAGTGATTACTGTGTAGATTTGCACAATGTTTCTTTGACATAGCTAATGCATAGTATGTTAAATGCCAGTTTTCAGGTTCCAGCTCTCCTGTTAATAATTTCAGAATTACTGGGACATCAGTATTCAATTGCATGAGAAATTCAATATTTTATCACCTTCCAAAAGGAAGGATCGCAGGAGGATCATTTGTTTTGAAATGATGGGATTGTTTTAGAAATTATGGGTAGCTTATAAGATGTTTGAGTTCATTATGATAAAGGCCATTTTTTAGATATCTGTATAATAAGTGTGTGTGAAGGAGCTGCTTGAGTGAACCTGCCTTAGTATTCTGATTAAAAGCATGTTTTTGAAGAAACTGTCCCCATTATCCCCACCTAACTTTGATTTGCCTCACAAACTACTCTCAGACTGTGTCAGCTGAACTGACACTAGTTAGTCCTAAGAAAGACCTTCTTCCAAAAGGCAGGACATGGAGTCTTTTTCTTCGCAAATAATGAATTTTTTTTTCTTAAGCTGGTTTGCTTTCAAGTCCTGAGCTGTGCATTGTGGAAGGCTTTTGTTAGTAAACTTGTCTTTCAATTTTGACCCATAATGATTAAACACTGAATGGTATAGTTTTATTTTAATCTCATTGAAAACATGAACTGTTTTGGTGATAACTGTTAAGTATGCATATTTTTATACCACTTTTGCAATTCTGTAAGCATATGTATGGATCAAATAATATCTAAGACACCGTGAATCTATCATAGTTAAACACAACATTATGCTGTATGCTTATGTTAGATTTTTGGTGGGTACTTGAGAATGATATTGGAATTTCTTTGCAAAATATGTGCAGCTCAGCTCTGCATTTTCAGTGATGAATTTGCTGTTCCTTGGGAAAAAATAATTGGAAGGAGAGCTGTTGATACTTGCAAGCTGTAGTTGTCAACTCTGACCTGTCTGCTTACCAATAAGTTCTGTCTAGCTAAAGGGCTTCTTTCAGTTGGCCAAGACAGACTTTTTCCTACTGTAGGCTGGAATTTTAGTTTGAATTTGTCAGTTGGAGTTTCCATATCCTTTTAATGTTATTTGTTATCTTTTGCATCTTTTCAGGGGGTGGTACTTGGTTTTGCCTGTACTCTGACAGTTACACGTTAAAGTAGAATTACCACCAACACAATAACTCTCAGTTGTGTATGAATAAAGTTGTTTATCCTGAACTACTGCACAAAGTCAGCAAGAATTGTACTGTAAGACTTAGGATTTCTAGAGTGAATTTTGGGGTTAGAAGGGAAGAAATCTGGGGGCTATCAGGAAAAAGGGAATGAATCCTTATAATTTAGTTGTTCTCAAATTGACTGACAGGGAGAAAAATTACATGTATATTAAGTGTAATCTGTCAAAGGGATTTACACAACCTATAAATTATGAAGATCCTTACCTACAGTAATTGTTCTAAGTTGGGAATTTAAAATGCAAATTCAAATTTTTCCTATATGTTTGAATCCCATGAATGCAGAATGGAGCTAAGAGCGCACAGAAGGTGGCTTTGGAGGTTTCTGGCAGCCAGTAAGGCAGCCTATTTTGTAGCAGGTGTTTTGGAAAAATGGTAACTATGTAGAAGGAGGAGCAGAAGATGTTAAACTGAGTGTAACAGAAGGTTATTGTTGTAGACAGTATGATGGCAGTTGTTGGTCCTGATGGCAGAAGTGAACCATGAAGTAGAAGTCAAATAATGCCATGTTTGCCATGTTGTTTTCCTTTATGCCAATAAATGGTACAGGTAGTTTTGCTGATAGCAACACTTAAGTGCAACTGAATACATAACACTTCTTTCCTTGATTTGTGTGTCTCTTCATGTTACTGTTGCTGAAGAAAAAATGGATAAGGTTTGTCCTTTCAAAAAAAATGGTAATAATTTATAAAATATAGTTGTGACTAAGACAAGAAATATGATTGAGGTCCTTTTCAACTCCTTTGAAAATACGCAGCCTTGATCACTTTTGTTGTGCTTGGGTGTATATGTTCCTATATTTTTCTCCCTCCTGCTCCATTTTAATGCTCATCTGATTCATGGACAGGTCCTTCCACCTGCTTCTCTCACAGACAGAGGCATCTGTTTCAGAAGCTCTGGCAGTGTAGTAAAAATACTTAGGACTAGGTCTCTTACTAAAGCCAGACTTCCATTTTTATTATTAAATGGAAAAACTGAGAGCAACAGCGATTACAGTGAATTCTCTCTGAAATAGCAAAGTAAAAGCCTCGTGTCCTCAAGAGAGTCAAGAGCATTTCCCAGTTTGGTATCACCAGCAACCTTGCTAATGGTGCATTTGGCTCCTGCATCCAGATCATTGATGAATATGTGGAAGAGAACTGTCCCTAGGATTGAGCTGTGAAGAGTAGCAGTAATGACTGACACCAGCCTGATGTAGTCCCATTCACTACAAGCCTTCAGCCAGCTCTTCACCCAGTACACTCTGAACCTGCTCATCCCACAGCTAGAGAGCTTGTCCAGAAGGATGCTGTGAGGGACAGTATCAAAAGCCTTACTCAAATCCAGGAGAACTACATCTACCACCTTCCCTTTATCCACGAGGTGGTTGACTTCACATAGAAGGATATGGAACTAGCTAAACAGTCTATGTGGACTCTGCCTGATGATGGCATTGTAAATATATAATTCACATTCTTTTTCATTAAAATACTTAAAGCTTGGTAATAATTTAATTGCCATGCAGTAATGTGGGATGGTATCTTAACTGAGATTTTGATAGCTTGAAAATATGAAAATCTAAATACTAAAAATTAAACAGAGACCCAGATTGATTTAGTGAAAGTTTTACTGTTATATCTTTGGTATGTTTTGTTCTTGAGCTGAAGAGGAAAGCTTGAGCTGAATTTTTTTTTAACTGCTAAGCATGAAGGTTAAATGCTCTATTTTGGTTAGAGATGAAGTCAGATTTCCTTCAGCACTTCAGAAGAATGGCTGACAGATTTCCATGCAAAGAATTTTGAATTGATTTGCATGAATTTCAACTATAAATTTGAACATGCAAAAAAGTCTAGATGACAAATGGTTATTTAAAGTAACCAGGGAGCTCAAGTCGCTTCTATCAGCTGAGACTCATTGTCAGTATGAAAATCTGTATTATTTTCAGAAATAAATGTCTGGGTGGTTAGATAATCAGAGCATCAAAGAGTCATATTTCCTGACAAAATATTGGCCTGTAATTTTCAAATGTTTAAGCATCAGACAACAAAGCTGTCATAAAATAGGTCTAATGTAATCTTTATATGGAACTTACAGATAGCTCTTCTCAATCAAAAACATATGTTGTTTCATGACTTTAAATTTTTCTTCTTCTTCATTTAGAAACTTAGTGCAGGCCTGAATTTCACCTTTTGTATTGTGCGAAGTGAAGAGTAGTTTATACTCACTGTACTGTTTTTTTCTGCTGGGACTGATCTGTTAGTTACTGATCTTAGCTTTTTAATATCGCATTTTCATTTTAAAATCTGCAACCTCAAAATAGTTGAGTTTTCATTACTCCAAGGAAGAAAATTAATAATGAAGAATTGGAAGCATATGTCTGTGTGTCCTGTCTGTCTGTACCTCTTCATTTCATGGAGGTTTTTGTCAGGTAACAGGGAGAAAAGGAAGGAGGTTGTGCTACTTATCAGTGGCATGTTAATAATAATCTGGTGCTAGTGAATGATACTCTCCTTTTATGGAGTCAGACTCTTAAGGAAATTCAGGCTTGATCATTACCTTGGTTGTATAATTCTGCTTCAGTACTTGTCAGGATTGTTTAAATGTTACTTAAATATTTGACCTTCTATACACAGAGATTTGAATTAATTGTGTGGCATTTTGTACTTTTATCAAGTATGCTTTTTAGTGCAGAGAAAAGAAAAGCAGTATAATATTTGGATACTTGCATGAAACAACGTCTGTTCTGCTGAGGATACTGTGGATAGCCTTATAAAACAACATGCAGTCTTTTATTTAGAGCTGTCTTTTAACATTGAAAAATGCTCTTTAAAAGCTTGGATTTGAAGCTATGCGATTCTGAGACAAAGGAATACTTTGCAAATTACAATTTTTTTTTAAAAATGGGTTGGGTTGTTGTGAATGAGAAAATAATGCAACTTTTGGCTATTAGTTTCATACTTGGAATAACTTTTCTAGGAAAACTGTTTCTATCTCATACTGTCTACTGTACTGTAACAAATTTCATTGATTTATTTGCATGGCTTATGACTGCTATGAGACGCTTCTCCAAGATAGTTTTGAATGCTTTTTATGACTATGTGTGCATCACATTAAAAATCATTCTTTTCTTATTAGTACCTCTACCAAATGACTTGACTTCTTTCATGATCCTGCTCAGTCATCCGTATCATACAAAACAATTATGTAGGTCTGTCAGAGCGTAATCAACCTGTATGCTGGTTTTGTTTAACTTGCTGATTTTATCCTCTAGTTTCTCAATTCTACTGCTTTCACTCTTTTTGAACTAGTGGCCTGTTATAATCGTCAATGTTCTCTAGGCAATTTCCATTTTTTCCATCCTTAACATGGATGCACAAGTTTTTTTTTCTTATATTTGACATTTAACATGGAAACAGACACTTTGAATGTATTGATAAAATACTTTTGATATAATACAGAGTTTATTAAAATTACATTCCCTTGTAGATTTGCATAGGTTGCCCTGTCACTGTGCGGAAGAAGGGAATTTAGATTGCAGTTAAGATTGTAAGGAGAAATTGAGCACCACATGTTCATGGACAGAAATCATGCTGCAAGATACCATTTCCTCAGCAGTCATAGATGTTTTCATTTTCGTTTTTAGTTTTTCCTATACAACTTTATATGGAAGTAGCATCTCATAATACTTTGAAGACATTCATTTACCTCTGCATTCAAAAAAAAAAGGCAACTAAAAAAAGCCAACAAAACCCCCAAACCCAATTGTATAAGAAAATTGCTAGCATTCTTTAAAGAATCATTCATAATTAATCATAGTAAGGCATGTTATCCTCCAGTCTGGTATTTTGCAGGTGTATCTGAAGGTACTGCTTTTATTGTGAGTATATACTCATTTGATTAATTGAATAGCTTAAACAAATCTCCTCAAGAAACTATAATTTCTCTGAAGTAGATTTATAAACGTGTTCCCTTTCAGCCATCTTCCTCTTCTAAAAAAATCTGTTATCCTTTCAGTTTTATTGAGAATGAAGGGCTCGCCCTCAACTTTAACATAACACGTAAAATAAGCTTTTACTGCCTGCTCTTCTGTGCTGGTTAATTTTAGAAAACTTTTTACCACTCCCTAATTCATATGTCAAGAGAAAATATTAATATGAACCTGTCAGCATCTGTTGAAACAATTTTCGTATATGTGGAAAAGGAAATTAATCAGAGCAACAAACGCTCTTGAAAGGAAGGAAATTTTGTTTAAGGGTTCTGGGGCAGCTTTAATTCAGTTCCGTTGTTCCCCAGCAGTGTAGGACATGCAGTCCTATTTTTGATGTTTATCATTGGTTGCTGCATCGAAGACTTGGACCTGCTGAACTCTCTTAACTTGGCAGATAAATGAAGAGGAAACTGAGATGCACTGGGGGGGAAAAACCTTAAAAGCACTGTTGTTTATGTATATTCTGTTGCTGATTATGAAAACTCATTTCAAAAAATGTGGGCAACTAATAGGACATAAATTATTAAGCAAATAAAACTAATTATATGACTTATGTGATTAGATTTTTGGTTTTCATTATTTGGCTTATTTCTTATATACATTAACTGATTGAATTTCTTTTTCCTAGCCTTATGCTTTTTAGCTGTAAGTCCACAGTAAGATGGATACTATTTGAAGACCTCCCTGCCCCCTTACATTCTTGTTTCAATAACAGCGGGAAAAGTCTAATTAGACTTAATAATTCTCAGTCTGGTCACTGAAAATAGATTTTTGTTTTCTTCTGAAGTGGAATGGAGGAAACAAATAATTGCAGACCTGTTCTTATACTGGATTTGCAGCTTTTCCCACAGGCCAGTATCCAGATATCTTCAGTCCTTTTGTTCTCTCCCTGCACACCCCACTGCCCATCTTCAGCTGCTAGTAGATAAATGGTGTCAGTGACTACAAAAGGTCAGGTTAAGAAGTGGAAGTTTCCATGAGGGAGCTTGCAGATAACTTGAGGTAACTTGAAAAAGTTTGGTGTAGGATGAACGAGGTGTCTTGCTGTATGTGGTAGGAGACAGGCTTCCTGAGAGGGTCATAAAAGAAGCAGTTTATCTTAAAGCCTTATCCTTCAGATTCTTGTTGGCTGCAGACTTAGGAGAGAATACTTGAGAATAAGCCTTCCCCTTGTGTTGTACAGCTGCATAATCCCTAGGGATTGTTTAGTACTGATTTTTTTATTTTTGAAAATATCCCAGACTAAAAGTTCGGTTTCCCAAGTCATAAAAAGTATTTTCATTATCCAAAGCAAGACATAAGACTTGTTCTACAAAGAAATATTTTATTTTTTTTCCTTCATCTGAGAGCTCATTTATGTCATTTGTTGCTTGACAACATTAACAGCATTTAAAAACTAAAAAAATATAACAGTCCTAGAAGAAATCACTAATCATGAAGTAATTCGGGTTGGAAGGCACCTTGAGAGATCATTCTGTCCAATCTTCTTCTTAAAGCAGGTGGCTTTATCTAATCTATCTTGGGAAATCTTCCAATGATAGAAGTTTTGTGTTTTCCCCAGGCAACACGTTCCAGTGCTTATCTGCTCTCAGTGAGAATTTGTGTCCAACTCAAATTTCCCACATTAGATCGTGGTATGATTTCTACTTGTCCCGTCAGCCTGCAGACCTCAAGCACCTGTCTCCCTGATTGTCTCTGTTGCACACTGAAAAGTCCTATTTCTACTTCACTCCTCCTTGAAGAGAAGCTGTGTTGTACCTTTTGATCATTTTTCACTCCTCTCTGAAGATGTTTTTAGATCTACTGTATTTTTTTTGGTAGTCCATCCTTGATCTAACATAATGTTACAGATCAGCCATAAAGAAACTTTGAAGGTTAGTTGTTTTTTTAAGTAGTAACTTTATTTTAGTCTCCTTGTTTAATGTTTCAGGTCTTGTGTAAGGATTTAGAAGTTCTAAATAAATGTGATGTTCTTACTGACTGAATTAAAAAGCTGTTGTAGATAAGTTTAGTCTTATGCTCTATTGCAGTAGTGAATTTCACGATTTAACTTTTTAAAGGGATTCTATCTTTGGTTTTCTGTATTTTGTCTTGATTTGTGTGCCTACTGTCAGTTTTCATTAGCAGTTTCCTGTTGGAGGATTTAGCTCAAGTCTTAAGTCATGATTTTGTGTACCACTGACATAGGCTGAAAAAAGTGTCATTTCCCATGGACATATTTTCATACTTCTAAATAATTCCAATCTTAGTCCTTCCTTAAGAAGTTCATTGCTGTGCAAATGGGTATGTACAGAAAACTAGAGCTGATGGTTTACAAATTCATATAGCACCTTTCATGGTGAAGTAGTGCTGATGACCTCCTATAGCAGGTGCATGTTCTGTCTGTTTTTGAGAATGTTCTATTTAAAAATGAATTAATGAAATTATTTAAGAAACAGTTTAGATGTTATTTTCTCTATATATTGCCGTACAATTGAAGTTAATATGAGACATTGCTAACACTGCTTTAACACAGCCACCAAATTGTGCAGAGACTCTTTTAAAGAAGTAATTGCCTGTATGATTTCAGATTGTATATTCCTCAGATAATGACTGCCATAAAAACCAGATACCTTGATATTGCTACTAACTCTTAAGACTTAAAATTCAGAAAGAAAGACAATATAAGAGAGAAAAACAATTCTGATTCTAGCCATTCTGTTTCTCCCATCTGATGTACTTTAGTGAATTGCAAAGGGACAGAAGTATTATTAGAGGCTGGAGGAATCCTGTAAGAAACCTCAAGCCTAGTTTGTGTTTCTGTCACTTTGTGCCTAAGTTTTGGGAAAATACTCATCATCTCCCTTCTACCAAGTTTCTGCTTTGTCTTTTATTCTGGTGCCTTCTTTTTACATCATGTATTTTTATTCCATGATTGTATTTTATATTTTTAGTCCTTGTATGAAGACATGGAAGCATTTGTTTTAATATTTTACATTTAGCTTCCGTTTGAGTTGGAAGCATCTTTAGATGTCTTTGCTGTCTATGGTCTGAGAGTTGCCAGTCTGTTTTACCTGTGCTTGACGTTATGCAGTTACGGCTTCAGCCAGTTTGTCATCCCAAACCATGTGCTGTTTGAGACCTATTTGTTTTTCCACAGTGTTTAGCTTCCACATTTTCCTATAGCTGCTTTACTTCTGGTTTTGATTTTCATTCAGAGGGAGCTCATCCCTACTATATAGTTTCATCCCTGATTAATGAATCCAAACCCCTGGTCCTCTTGCTATTTTGGAAGGTGCACACTGAGTCTATTTGCTTTGCTCTCTTAATTGCTGTGCATGTTAGAGAGCATTCCAAAGAATATATTAATATTGTATGCATGTAGTATGTGCCAAGAGGACAGCTGGTCATGGGTCATAGAAAAAAAATGGAAAATACACATCGATTCACTGGTTGGCAATCTGTTGCCATAAAGGCACAAGTGATTGCCTTTGCCTCTGAGGTCAGTTAATCTTCTTGGCTTTTTCTTTGGGTTTAAGACCCTGGTCGTCTTTTTAAATTTACAGCAGCTCTGCTATATCTTTTTTTTCCTTTGATGTCTCACTTTATATAAATTAAGTGACTTTTAAATTGTTGATAATTTATATATGGACTGTGCGCCGCTCTCCATTTAAATCCTTAACCTGCTTGGATTGATCATCTTGCTTGGCTGATTATCAATTTAATCCATTTATGGTAAGGTTTTTGATGGTTTCCTTTCCATGAAGGTGAAATTACTAAGCTACATACTGTCCTGTAACTTCATCCTATAGAGACACAAGTTACAAATACAGCCCCTCTCCCTGGTTTTGTAATAGTGCCTTTGGACCTAAATATTAAAATATTAGACTAGTTAGACTAATTAGGAGTTACTTGCTAGGCACTTTATAAAATTAACTAGGTTCTATCAGTTCATTTTTGTCTCGTCAACCAGTTGCTACCTGACTGTGTAAGCCAAACTA
This sequence comes from Entomyzon cyanotis, assembly GCA_024500445.1. Classification (NCBI taxonomy): domain Eukaryota; kingdom Metazoa; phylum Chordata; class Aves; order Passeriformes; family Meliphagidae; genus Entomyzon; species Entomyzon cyanotis. Next base: position 34,421,315 of record JAKEPQ010001018.1, on the reverse strand, counting down.
GACTTTGGGTCTGAATGAACTATCAGCTTTTTCTGAAGTTATGCTCCAAAGACCCAGTGTTTTTAATAAATATTTTCAATTTCTATTTGTACTAGCACATTGAAAACCAAATTAGAAGTATTTCAAGCATCAGAATATGTAGGCACAATTGTTTCTTTTCCAGACAAATTCTCATTTGCAAAAACACTTCAATCTTGTAGACGATATATAGGAAAAAGGTGGGCATTCACTAAGGTATGTTACTTGTAGTTAGTCTTTGGGGAGTTTTTCTTATGTTCTTCTTTGTTTTCTCATGCCCTGAAATGTGTGTTATCATTCATGAACTTTTCATATGTTAAAATTTTAACGCCAAGCTTTCCAAATGATCTGCTAACCCACTGGATAAGCGTTTGGCCTCTTCCTCCTCATTTGTATCTCAGAATTGTCTTATTCCTTTTTATTTGCTTATTCTTTAAAAGTGAATTTGAACTAAGTCACACAGTCACAAAACCAAGTCAATATGTTTTTCTCTATTTTTTGAGGATTTCTCTTTCAGTTGGTGTTTCTCTGCACTGTGGGGATTTTTCTGATTTTTTGAGGCATATTTTTCTTTTAGAGATTGTAAATGAATACATAAAGAAAATATTTTAAAACCTTAAATGCAATATATTACTTTCCCTATAGTCTAAGTTTCTTCAGTGTGTGGATGTACTTCAAAGAATGCATTTCGTTTTATTTCTCTGTTTTTAGCTTGCTTTTCTTTTTTTTTTTTTCTTCTGTTAGGCCCGGCGCAAAGAGGTTTTTATCCAGGAGCGATATGGAAGATTTAATCTGAGTGACCCATTTCTGGCTCTTCAGAGAGACTTTGAGGCAGGTGCTGGTGATAAAGAAAAGAAGACAATGTGCATGAACCCTCTGTCCATTTTAGAAGCTGTTATGGCTCACTGCAGGAAAATGCAAGAAAGAATGTCGGCTCAGTTGGCTGCTGCTGAAAACAGACAAAAGAAGGTATCCTGCTATTGACTTTTTCCTTTTCCCTCTCCTGATTTATTCTTTCATGCCACTTTTAAAATTTCCATCTTTGTCTTGATTATCATTACAAGTGTTAAACTGTTACCACTTAATTGTCACATAGAGTAAGGTGCTGGTTTTCTGGTGATATTTTGTATGCACACCTCATTTGTTCTGTGAATTTAGTTCTATTTATGGAAAAAATTAAATATAACTGGTACAAGTTGATATAGTGAAAATATAAGTAGACAGCTCCGTGTGAGCCAAGATAGCATCATCACATGTTTTTTTCAACCAATGCCATTGGAGCCTTGAGGATCTATTGTTATTTTTGTTCTAACCTGAATAGCGTAAAATAAATAATTTATTTGCATTTTATATTAGGTGGCCCTATTTCATAAATCAGTAAAAATTACTTATAACTATAAAATTACTTTTTTGCATATTTAGAACATTTGCTGTAAAAAGAAAATTATTTTGGAACAAGTATGTTGCAGAAAAAAGTGTCATACTGAAGCTAAAACAATGTCATTTTGAAAGTGAATGTTTGGTTGGTGGCATGTATTTCACCAATATGTAAGCCATATGTTCCTAAAACATAGCTAAATATTAATATGTTGGGGAGGGGGTTCTGAGAGGGAAAAGGGGAAACACTAATATAACAGACTAATCTAGACAAAGTATTTTTGAATAAATAGAAAAAAATGTTTTCTATATGTTTAATCATCTTCACTGGGTGTAAGATGGATAGAATGGCTTCTACTGCTGTGATATAATATTTGGTGGAAGTTTTACATTGACTTAATCCCCAAACAACAAGCATGCTAAGACGATTGTCATAAAATTGATTTTGATGGTGATTGCTCTTTGGGAAAAAACATGCATGCAAAGGTACTGGAATTTGCTGGAAATACATGCTTAAATTAAACCAGCAAACATTTTGTTGTTACTTTAACTCTGTTGTTTAGTTTAGTTTAAGCATCATTGCTTTGTTAAGACTTCAGAAAAACAGAAAAAAAATAATATTGCTAGACCTTATGTATGATGTGTAAGTCTTCAAACAGTTTCATGTGGACTGACTGTTACTGGTACATAGCTCACATTTCTTTCTGAGAATTTTTAAATATGAATTTTCTTTGTCATATGCTTTTTCAGTAAACAGAAAAATACAAAAGAGCAACCAAGCTTACTTGTTCTGACTGAAAAAGGATATTAGGAGAAACCCTGACACATCTGCCAGGAGAGTTGGATTCGTTTCTTGTTTCAGTGCATGGCCACAAGTCACTTCTTGTACCTAAATTCTTCATCTGTCCCTGGCTTTTATTATATGGACAGATACATACACATAAGATGGGCTCACATATTGAGAATATGTCAGCATATTAATATGTATATTCAAATTTTGTCCTTTTTTTTGTCTTTTCTTCACCAAAGTCTATATCAGTATGTCTGTTTGTACAGGAAAGGATGATTTTTTTGTCTTTTGCTTCCTAGAAGAATAAATGAGCCTCTTTTCTTTAAATCTTAATTTTAAGAATTTATCAACAAACTGCATGTTGTTGAGCAGCTGTGTGCATGACTCTACAGAACTTACACCTTCCTCTTTTAAACTCCATTAGAAATTCTGTTTGTACAGGACCCACTCTTTGGGTTTGTGGCAACAGATGATGTATGTCTCAACTATGTCCATTCATTCACAAACCATTCATTCAGTGTTTTACCTTCCCTTAACTCCACATTTTTCTGTTCTTCACATTCTTCACATTTTTGATGTGTTGTTCATCCCTCAAATACTTCTCTGGAAGAGGGTGATGAAGGTGTTTTGAGGGACTTCCAAAAATGTTCAACAAGGTCAGGAGACACAATGTAAGAAAAAAAATGGGCATAGACAAATGTGACCTAAATACAAGCCAGCTGCACCCCTCTCTCCAAGAGTGGTGCCTCCTTCTCTAAATGTGGGATACCTCTGTCTTTGTGTTTGGTATTGCTTCACTGTTCCACTCTAAATAATGAAGTCTTCGTACAGCTGTGTTTATTTTCTCTGGATATTACTGAACTTTAAACAGGCTCAGACTGAACTCTTATTTCCAGGGGGACTTAATATCTGTGAATATAGTCACCTCAAAAGTATTCTGTGAATAAAATTTTTATTTGGTCGCAAAAACAAGGCATAACAATATACCAAAATGCAGAAAAATCCAGGAGGTGCACAAAGAACTGTAAGTCATAGGCTTAACGTACACAAACATCTAATTCCCAGATGTCATCTGCTTTCTGTTTTGTCTCCATCCTCTTCCATCTCCTTGAATGCTTTTCTTGGAGCTGCTGTGAAAATTAATTTTGAGTTTTCCTGGGAACACAAAACAGATCATCAAAATGACAGTTCTTGATTTGTTGAGAGTTTGCAGAGGAGTTAGTATTGGGATGCACTCTCAAAGAAAGGCAAGTGTAGGTTGGAAAGGGCCTGTTGGTGTGATTTAATCTAACCTTGTGCTTCAAGCAGATTATCATCAGCAGTACATATGGTCATCTGTGAATTTGTCCTGCTTAGTCATGAAAACTCCCAGGAATGGCAGTACTGCAGCTTTTCTGCACTGGTGTCCTTGTGAAAAACTTTTTTCCAACACTGAGCCTCTCAAAGGGCAAGTTTTCTTTTCTGTAACCTCTTATTATGGAGCCCCACCTGCCATTACCAAGAGGAGTTTGACTCTTCTCATCATTGTAAGGGCCCTTCAAAAGGATGTTGCTGTTAGAATATCCTCTGTCTATTTTTCATTAAACTATGTAAGCCAAGCTTATTCAACATTTTCTTACAAGGCATGCTATCTCTCACCTTTGAAGAGCCTTTGCTGGTTACTTCTTTGTGGGACACTATATTTTTTCTCAGTATCCTTTTTAATCCCTTTTCATATCCTCCTTGGACACATTTCTAGATGTTTATATTACTGATATGATACAATGTAAGCATATAGTACATTTTGCAAAAATCAGGTTCTAGTTTGTTTATAAACACATAAATAATTGCAGCTAGTTCCAAATCTGTCATCTAGAGGAAAAAATACCATGTAAATATTCAGAGGTTTTTTCCTATTCAAGATGATGCAGCCAAAAGAAGAACAAGAGGGAGAGAGAGAGAGAGAGACATAGGAGACAATGTAAAATGAGAAAATAATGCTCCTTTTGTATTTTGAACTCAAGTAGAGGATTTACATTTATATTAGGGATCCTTCATTTAGATGCAATGCTTACAAAGAAGGCATTATAATAATACAGTAAGCTGATTTCATGCCAGTTATATATTAAAATCTGTTTGTAATTATTTGGAAGTAATATAATTTCACAACGCTAAATTTATAGAATCTGAACCTCATCCGAAAACAAAGTAGCAGAATAATAATGTGTAGAAAGTCTTGACAAAAATATTTTCACTATAATCTTTTTACATCTCCAAGCTTGAGAAATTGTATACATTTCTCATGATTTTTCTACCTGTTTTAACAAAGAAAAGGAACAGTTGGATGCTCCACTTGTTTTGAAATGCTAGTGAACCATGCAAATGCTGTTGTATCCTTTGAAAAAGCAATGAAATCATTGAGAAAAACAATAACTTTTTTTCACTTGTAAGCTATGATTGGGACCATTCCTAAATACAGTGTCATTATAATAGCTTGTTAATTTAATTTGCAGCTGTACTTTCATTAACATAACTGAAGAGATATTGCTGCTGATACAGTTTGCTTAGCAATGACTGATAATGCCATACCTTATTTTTCATATGTTTAGCACTGATTTTTGGGGCTCTGAGCAGCCTGCTTTAGTGGAAGCTGTCCCTGCCCATGGCAGAGGGGTTGGAACTTCAAGGTCCCCTTCCAACCCAAAACATTCTGTGATTCTGTTTCTAAGAAAGAGTGGGTGTGGTTTTGTGAAAGGCGTTGTGCAGAGCATCAACCCAGGATAAAGCTGTAAAACCCCTGTGCAGCCCCTCTGCTGCTTAACAGGTTTTGAAGTATTTGAAATCAAGATGATGTTTAAAATGTAGGTGTCATTTCCTGCAATGATTTCTTCCTTATAGGTGTTTAATAAAATGGTGTATTAATGTATTTTTCCATTGCTTTTCTAGAAGAGGGTCTGTGAATAAAAACATAAACGGTAGGCAAAATTAATTACTGGCAATCACTATATAAATAAGGGGGAAAATTATTCTTATCCATTATCTGCATTTTAGTAGGTAGTTCTTTAATTCTGGCTTATAACATAGTTTATACATCACTGATGTCCATGAGACTTCCCACTGTTAGTAATACAGGAAAACATCTGTGCCTGTGCCAAAAAAGTTGGTCTCAAAACCAAATGTCTTATTTATAAATGTTAAAACAAGATACAGGATTCCAATTAAGTTCATGGTGGACTTAATCTCCTGCAGTTGGAGGAAGAGATAAAACCTAACCCTTTCATTTCTGGCCTCAAAGATTTTTTGCAGAGGTCATCACTTACTTGCACCTGGTTCCTTTACTGATAACTTTATGTTATGTCATATGTCAAATTTCTGGAGAACAGGTAGCTCCATCAGTCAGGAACAACAAGCATTTAACCTCTTTGGGGAGTCTCTCTGTTGTCAACAGAGGAGAGTAACAGAGTTTACTTAGTTTCTAAATTGCTCTTCAGAGATGCCTCTGTCTTTCTTTTGCTTGTATAAGATTATACACACTTGTGTTAGATATCATAGATCACCTTCCTAGGCTCTTTTTAGTCATACTCTCCAAGATGCAAATATCAGTGTCAGGTTAATACTAGTTTATTATGAAATGAGAATTATTTTCTATGTTTTCTTACAGTTGGAAATGGAAAAATCTCAGTTACAGACTCTTGAGCTGGAGCACAAAAAGCTATCTGCTCGTCTTGAAGAAGAACGTGGAAAGAATAAGCATGTAGTATTGATGCTAGTGAAAGAGTGTAAGCAGTTGTCTGGCAGAATTGTAGAAGAAGCCCAGAAACTGGAAGAAGTGATGTCAAAATTGGAAGAGGAAAAGAAAAAGGCTACTGAATTGGAAGAGTCTCTTGCAGCTGAGAAACAAAGGAGTACACAAATGGAAGCTCAAATGGAAAAGCAGCTGTCTGAGTTTGACACAGAGAGAGAGCAGTTGCGTGCCAAACTTCATAAAGAGGAAACACACACCAGTGACCTCAGAGATGAAAGAGATAAAATGATCAAAATGATTGAGCAATTAAAAAAGGAGAATGAAAGTAAAGCTAATCTTTCTCAGAAAAATAATGATAGGAGTCTTGTTTCTGTTTCAGTTGAAACAGAAGAGCCAAGTTCAAGAACTGTTGCCTGCCAAACAGATACTGTAATGATGGACAGTAGTATAGAAAATGCGAAGAAGTTGCCTTTGACTGTCTCTATAAAGCCTTCTACAGTGAGCCCACTAGTGTCTGGCAATTCAAAAATGAATGTGTGTGCCAATGCAGCGTTAATGAAGCCTGTCATAGATAGGCAATCTTCATCTAGTGAACTTGTCCCTCCCACAACTGCTGTTCCTGCACAGAATCAAAATAGAATTGAAGAAAATGGACCGAGTACAGGCTTATCCCCTGATTTATCAAGTAGCACTTCCCCTTTTTCAAATAGTAATTCCATTGGCACCGCTACCACACCAACTGCCACAGCTCAGAATTCCTCTCTCACTTCTTCTATACACAGTCTGCATTCACCGTCAGCCAACGCTACTGGCCACCCAGGCCTAAACCCACGAGTCCAAGCAGCTAGATTTAGATTTCAGGCGAATACAAATGATCAAGACCAAAATGGAAACACAACCCAAAGCCCTCCCTCAAGGGATGTATCCCCCACTAGTCGTGACAACCTAGCTGCCAAGCAGGTGGCTCGCAATACTGTTACCCAAGCTCTGTCAAGATTTACAAGCCCTCAGAGTAGCGGTCCATCGCGGCCAGGGTCGTCACATTCAGTGGAAGCTGGCACTTGTCCCCCAGTTGGTAGAATGACTTTAAAGACTCCAAGTGTATCAAGAATTGACAGAGGAAACCCTCCACCTATTCCTCCTAAAAAACCAGGGCTTTCACAGGCTCCTTCTCCACCACACCCGCAGCTTAAAGTTTTAATGGATAGTAATCGATCCCCAAATACAAGTGCAAAAACTGACAACAAAACCATGACCTCACCTCTTTCAAGTTCGCCACAAGGAATCAGGGTAATAAATGAGGAAATTATTTCTAAGTCCTCACCTCAGCTGCCACCAAAACCTGCTATAGATTTATCTGTGGCACCTGCAGGCTGTGCCATACCAGCCATAGCCTCATCTCAGGTGGGTGCCTGGCCTTCCCACTTTCCTGGACTGAACCAACCTGCATGTTCAGAAAATTCCTTTGTCATTCCCACCACCATTGCCTGTAGCTCCTCCATAAACCCTGTTAGTGCTTCATCCTGTAGACCATGTGATTCAGACAGCCTCCTGGTAACAGCATCAGGTAAAGGGATTGATATGCTACAAACTGTCTCCCTCAAAAATAATGTTTGAGTTTTCTTATATGTCTTGTTTGCTTTATTTATCTTGCCATAACTTTCTTACTTTCTAAAAGCTAAAATTTTTGTTTATATTTTTTCCACATTCCAGGGGTATGGGAATTCTTTTGCTGATTTAGTAATGTTATAAATTAGTTTGTTTCCTCAAGAAAGTCTCCATATTGAAGGCTTTTTTTAAAGATAAAGAGGACTAATGTTTACGTGAGCTGCAGATAATAATATATTAAATAAATTCCTTTTAATTTTTTTCTTTATTTTTTGTTAATGATAGTATTTTGGACTTCTAAATGCTTTCTCAGTCTGAAATTATGTTTTGAGTATTACCTCTGCAGGTGATCTTCCATGGAATATGTATTTTGATGCTGTGTGAATCTTGAAAAATAGGGTATAGCTGGGGCTATTGTGTTCTGCTATGGCAATAGATGGTTGCACATTAAGATATGTAATTGCCTGTATAGCAGTGCAGTTTCCTATATATCACTACATGCCTATAGAATGTGTTTCACTGCTTTTTGTGGTTATTTGCAATTGCAGATGGGAAACATATCCCATGATCTAAAGTTCACAAAGAAAGCTAGCTTAAACTCTACTTAGTTGTATGCTATTTTATTTTATTAATATAGAGATGTTATTTTAGTATCTCCTTTACTGACTACATACAGACCCAAAGAACCTTAATAGCTTTATCTGTAGTATTCACATAAATATTCAGGAGCTTCTTTGTGTTTTATCCAAAGTAAAGCTCATATTTTATTGCACTTACTCTTCAATCTCATTTTGTTTATGTTTTTAAGGGAATTTAATCTATTTTGGCCAAGTGTTCTGGCCAACTGCAGAACTAAATAAGCTTAGAGCAACGGATGTTATACAAGTATGGGAAAACATTTCCTTTAGAATTTTATGCTAAGAAAAAATATATTTTATAAATATATATGGAAATAGATTTTGTCTTCATAGAAAATATGAACCAACTTTAATAACACTGGTTTTGTTAAGATAATGTGGTCAGTAATGCCTGAATTCAGGCCACTTACTCACTTTTTTCAGGTTCTTTTTTAAGTATATCTTTTTTTGAGGTGAAAAACATCTAACAAACTACAAATACTGCTGAAACCTCCTTCCCACATCTGCATTTTCATGTCCTCTAGGCACAGAATCAGTTAGTTTTATTAATGATCTGATTGATTTTAATATGTTTTGGTTAATTTTTTTTTGAAAATATTTCGAAGTTCAATTTTCCATTCAGTTAAACCAGAGCATGGTTAAATCTTATTCATTTTTTATTGTAGTGAGCTTCAATCAGAATTTTTTAATATTTTTAACAACAGTGCCAAACAACTTTAACATAGTAAAGGACACTGACAGAATCCTTCATTTTTATATTTTTTTGCCAATAAATGCATGCTTGTTTCTTCTTACTGTGGAGTCAAAAGAGCTGATAATAACCTAATCACTAAACTATTTATTACTTTTACAAGAGTTTCCTAGTTAGCTCAGATTGCTTTGGGAACATGTCAATAGCCTGGTTTTCAGTAAAAAAGTGTCTTGATTCTAGGAAGAGGAACTATTAGGAGCAAACTTAAATTGGGAGCTCTGATCCTGTCATTAATGCATTCTGCTAAAGGAATGTGATAGTATCTTCTTGTAGATGGGCTATTGTGCCACATGTTGCTCTTTTCATCCCTGGTAGGAAAAGACATGGGCCTTCGTCATTAATGTTAAGCAGACTGCACACAGAGATGTTACAATGAACATTTATGGCCTGATTCAAAATCTGTGACAGTGTTTTCATTAACTTCAGCAGCCTTTGAATCAGTGCCAAAATGCTTCTGCTCTGTTTGGATTTCTACAGTTCAATGGCTGTAAGACTTCAAAATGGAAACAAATGTAGGCGTTTGGATTATCATACCCCTGGGATTTCTACTTTCACTTTCTTCTTAGTTTTGTGCTTTCTATGTCACTTTTCAATGAAATATATTTTTTTTATTTTGCTCATTTCTATAATGATTGATTTATTCTCTCTTTTCAATTGGCTTGAAAGATAAAAGGGGGAGGGGGGGCACAAAGGACTGATCTAGGCTCTGAAATTAACCATCTCACATTCTGAAGCTGATGCCAGAAGCTGTTTTTGTCTGTCCCTCTGCCCTTCATCACTGCATGCCCTACAAGCTTTCACAGATGCTTCACATTTCCTAACTTTTTGCATCTGTAATGGTGTCCCTTATTTATTGGAATCTTCTAATGTTGATGCATTATGTTGGATTAATTGAACTTTATTATTCTGCTTCACATTGATAATGGAATCTAAAGTTATATTTATGTTATTACTTATTTTTATATCTTTTTCAGTAGAAGGTTTTCATTTAATGGTAACCTAGGATAATGAATTTCATCACTGAATTGCAACAACATATTTTTCTTTCCAAGAAGCTGAAATAAAAATTAGGATGTGGCATTAAAAAATTCCTTTCATTTTGGCATTTCTGTTAAGGATGCTTGAAGAACAAGCAAACAAACTACATCCAAAAACTGCATTTTTTCTCAAAAGGAAAGGAAGCCCTGAAATACTATTCATATTACTGAAATTCCAGTATAACTTGGACAAAGAATTTTAGTAACTGTAGTGCCACTTTGGCAATATCCACTATCCGTTAACTACCACAAGAAGACAATAAAAAATACACAAGTACTATTTTTAAAACATTAATGTATGTATAGCCACAGCTGCAGCACAGTTAGTTTCAAAAAATAACAAAAGAATGGAAAAAATAAAATTACTTTCATAATGGAAAGGAGCACCAAAAATTGTGCTTTGGACCTTAGGGAATTTTGTGAGTCAACCGTTCTTAAATGTTGGAAGTTGAAGATAATATTATTTTTTTCCGCCACCTAAAGGATACAGTGTATTTTGTATATTGCTTATTGGGTTATTTTATAAACTTCAGAAAACCCTCAAAATCCTCTGATTAAAAATATTTGAGGAATAAATATTACTAAGAGTAGTAATAGTCAGCAAGGAGCTTCAGAATTGTAGTTATAAGAAGATTTATGGAGTTTATTTTACAATTTCTCATTGGTTTAAATTTGGATTTCTAAGGTAACTTCATAGCTGTAGTGGTGACTTCTTACAGTGAATATAAAAAAAGTTTAACAATGAACTAATAATATTGTGAAAATACTGCAAATATGTTTCCTTTAGATACTAAACTAGTAAACCTAATTTAAATTGGCAGATTTAGCTTACTTTAGAAACAAATATAAAAATACTCCAAGCTTTTTTTTTTTTTTTTTTTGCTGTGTTTTGAGCTGGAATCAAGCTATGTATTCTTCACTGGTATGGCTCAGGTGATTAATTCTTGTGTAAGTCTTGATGTTAATTAAAATGTATAGAGATCTTGCAAGTTATCCAATCTGTTGTTTCTGTAGAATGCTGTTGGGAATTTCCATATTTCATTTTGTTTTCTAAAATGTGCAACAGATCATCCCAGCATGGTCGAGCTACTACCACATACTTTGTCTAGTTCAAGATGTTGGAGGTTGGATAGCACTTTTCAGCTTGAATGGAACTGAAGCTAATGCCCTGCAGCTCTTCTTCAGTCTCAGGCATTGCAAAACTGCATTAAAAGCTGCATAAACTTGCTTTGCATTGTCAGATTTCAGCCTCATATAGTAGCCTATTTGTGGCTACAAAATACAAAGTTATTTATTCAAGAGATAAATATAATGTGGACTTTTTATAGGTAATAGTGAAAATATGAAAAAAATTCCCAACCTTTTTCCTATTTTCTCTTGCAGTCTTTGATCAAGGAAGATTGCACAAAATATTCCATGCTTTATGCAGTAAACTTCATATTCTTAACAAAGGCCCTACTAAAGCTGATAAGTAGTCAACAGAACATTTAACCACAGCTTGTAAGCTTTCAGAGTTTTGTGTTGAATATTCTTTGTTAATGGAGTGACTTGAAAGCTTTCACAAATAAATTTTATATGGCCTGTTATTCATTCACACTGGAGCATTTTAAAATACATTGTTTAAGTATCACCAACTAAAAAGAATGTTACTTTAATGGAGAGTTCAATAGTAAACATATTTATTTCTGTATTATTTGTGTAAGTAATTTCTACTTTTTTTTCAAACTTACTGAAAGGCGCCTGAAGTCCTTAAGGGCTCTCTGTGTGATTTATTTTTATAACTACAAGTGAGTTATAGAAATACTAAATATATAAATACTAAAATTTGCACTAAGACTATAAGGAGGATAAAATTACATATGAAAGTAAGTACTTTGTTTTGAAAACCCTTCTATAGATACTTTTAAAAAGTCTTCCCAGCATATTGCAAAAAAATTAAAATTTGTCTAAAACTTCTGTTACTTTTGTAATTTTGATAATATAATTTTTGAGACATACAGATGCTACTACATAACAAGTTTTGCATTGACCTTTTGTATTGAAGTCCTGTTCATTTGTATTAACAAGGGTCACCCCTGAATGCAGTTTTTATTCTTCAGAATACCTTCTAATGTGTAGACAAAGCACCATCACAAAACTTGTGCTAAACTAACAAAGGCTTCATTTTGAAGATACTCTTTAGTTCTTAAAAGAGCACAGAAAAAGCAGAGCTTTATTTTTATGTGTCTCTAACTTCTGTTGCTTTAACTCACAGGCTGGTCTTCCTCCCTAACCCCTTTGTTAACAAGTGGTGGTCCTGTCCCCCTGGGTGGCAGGCCCACCCTTCTTCACCAAGCTGCTGCCCAGGGAAATGTCACTTTATTATCAATGCTGCTTAATGAAGAAGGACTGGATATTAATTACTCTTGTGAAGATGGCTATTCTGCCTTGTATTCTGCTGCTACGAATGGACATACAGGTAAGTGATACTAAGGTCTATTATGGCATCCATGTCAAATAGGGAAAGCTTACTTCATAAGTTTTTGATATTCAATTAGGTGAAATGCATGCTTCTTAAAAACGTGAAATTGAAAGCAAGATACGTAGATTCTATGACCAAAGTCATGGGATAGCATATATAAAAAGCAATGCTTCTTGAGGCAGAATTTTGGAACTCAGAAAGCATTTCAAACACAGAAAATTGCTTGTGGTAGTGTTCTGCAGGAACATCCATTCTAATTCTCCACTTCCTTTGTATAAAAAGCCAGCAGATATTATCACCCCATATTCTGTGAGAAACTAAAGACCTTTTGTAGCAATGGCAAGTTGAAAGGAAGAAATTTCCTCTACAGGGAGCAAGCAGGGAAGAATAGGTCATCACCAGGGTTTTGATCTTCTGCAGCAGCAGTGAAAATGATGGAAGATAGTGTCAGAATACTGTGTTACTTGGGAAATAAAATGAACTGTCTTTATTTTTAAACAAAATGAAATAGCCTTCATTTGTTACCTGGGCTCTCCTGAGAAAATTAACAGTTTCTTTTTCTTTTCCCATGACCCCAACCCTCCTCCATATTGAGGAGGTAGCATTTCTGAGCCTTTCAACAGTCAGTCTTCATATTTTATGAATATATTTATGAAATGCAGCAAGTATGTTTCTGACAGATACGAATTTCATGCATACGAACTCCAAGCAATAATTTCAGACTTTTAACATAAGGCTCTCAAACAGCAGCTTCTTTTAGAAGTCCAGTGCACATTACTGTAGCTTTATCTACCTATGTAAAAACCTCCAGAATCTTAGGTTGTGTGTAGTGTCATTATGCTGTTTTGGACACTAAAGAAGAAATCCAGCAATTACAATGACAAATATTCCATTAAATTTTAGTAAAGTCAAAAATTTATTTCAATGTAGAAGGTGGAACATAGTCCCATTAAAGCCACTGCTTTCAAGAGTTCTTTGTGGTTTTATTTAATAAAATATTTGTTAGTGGCAAAATTAGAAAACCCTGATCCAGTGATCTAAATAGTACTTAGAGAGACTATTTCATATTTTTCCTCAATTATTTTAAAAATAAAACTAAACTTAGGATACAAAACCTGCCACTAGAGAGATAGTGTACATTTTTCTGATGTGTTCAAGATTATTTTTGCCACCAGGCATAGGGAAGGAGGAATTTTCCCTTTGCTCAGAATGGCGTATTTTGTCTTTGCTTCCTTGGAGCTGTGGTTTTTTCGTAGAAACATCTGGGCCTTTTCACCTGAGAGCGTCTTTCCCATTGCCAAGACCTTTAAAATAGTGGAAAAGTACTTTTTTTCCCCTTTGGTCATTTCTTCTTTTTTTCAGCTTGTTATTTGCAGTATTAAGAGTCCAAGTTAACTATATTGTGTGGATTTATTATTCTCCTGTCACTGAATAGACGTTTGCTGCCTTCTTCTAGGCTTACATCCATTTAACATTGCTAATGTTTATGGGAGACCATAACTGATCCCATTCTTTACTCATCTTGTATTCCAAAATTGCTTCGAAGCAAATGTCCTGATTTTCAGTTACAATTACCAAGCAGCTCTTACTGACAGCAAAGGCAATTTGGTTGCTTGTTTTATTGTCAAAGTTTCAAACAAGCAAGACACTTGACATAATTGTGGAAACACAGTAATAAAAATAAACACATGCATATGCCCCCTGTAATTCTTTAGTATCTTTTATTTTTTGAGATAAAAACTATGTTACAAAGGTTATAGTGCTGCTCCTCTAGTCATAGTTGACAGGATGTTGAAAATACTTTGTGGTACAAATCATCACATTTTAGCAACTAAATGGATTGTATGAACTCTGAATGAGAGAATTACACAGCAGCAGTGTTGATGTGTCCTTAATAAATTATATGAAAATTGAGAGTTAGAGATTTATAATATTTTGGAGAAATATTTTTGTGCCTAATTTTACTATATGATCCTTCTTCATTACTTTTCATTCTCAAGTGAATGGATATATGTAGTAATTCCAAGAGGAGACTTTTAAAAACAAGTTTTCTTAAATTATATAGGGGTAAGGAAGTATAGGAATAAATATTTTAAACAGTCCTTTCTAATAGCTTTTCTTAACTAGCCAGGTGGAAAGAAATTACAGTGGTGTGATGTTAAGGATAAAATAATTTATTGTTCAGATTTTTCACTGTGTTGAGTAGTGTTGTCTATAGTAAGTTTATGGTTTTTTGGGTTTTTTTTTCCTTAGAATCATATGATCAATTAGGTTGGAAAAGACCCTTAAGATCATTGAGTCAAACCATAAGACTTTACACAAGCTTACCTTGGTGGGTGATCACACCATGATTTAATTTACTGAGAACATTTTTGGAGTGGACTTAGTGACTAAATGGATTTGGAGATTTCTAAGTCAACTAACCAGATTTTCCTATTTCTCCTGAAGAAGATTTTGCCAGAAGAAAAGAGTAACTTTAGAATTGATAAAAGCAAGCATAAGGAGTACCTCCATTCAGAAACACCATGTTTCGGAGATTCTGGGAAGGGTGGAAAGTGAATGATCTCCACACATTTTCAGTAAATACATACCGTATTTGAGATGTGTAGATAACTAGAGAGTGGTAGAGCACATTGTAACCAGCATGGTGGTAGCAGCTGTTATGTGCTCTCAGCCCATTCTGTAGAAAAAATTGAGTTACCCAAGAAAAGAGCACTGAAATATTCTTTCCTAATCTATCCTAATTGTAAAATGTGTAGCTTTCCTGTTCGGAAACAGTTGCCTTCTGAGACCTGCAGCAGAGGGTTTTTCCAGCACATGAAGTTAATAGCAGATGCTTTGCTTCCAACACACACTCTCCCTAATTATGTAGGTTTGAGAGAAATTCACCCTAAAAACAGACACTATCTTTGTGTTTGAATGGACATGAGGAAACTTAATTCTATTATTTAACCACTAGATTGGGATAGCTGAACAGCTTGTTTTGGCAGGCTGTCTTGGTTTGACCATTAGCAAAGGAGCCACTTCAGGTCTATCATGCACTTATAACAGTAATTCTCTTAGCTAATAGATCTGCATAGCTATATGGCATTGCAAATCCTGACTGTTCTCTGCCACAAGAGGTTGAGAAAGACAGAATGAAACAATAAGAGTTCCCGAATCTGAGATGTGGAGTGAATAATACCCTTCGGACTCAGCTATGTGCTAATCATATGCATTTATGGTGTAATTGATTCTCTTCTATCCTGAGTATTTGGAGGCTGTGGCACCCTGATTGATAGGAAAAAACTGGAATGATGTGGGAAGTAGAAAGGAGTGAGGTGCAGAGACATACAGCTACATGGAGTCAGCTTTGTCAAGCCACCGGATGTATCTGCATGATGTTTGCCAGCACTCTGGAAGAACTAAGTGCCCAGCTGTGGTGGAGAGCAGTAAAGTCTGCAGGTCTTTGTCCTAATTCACTTCCATGTTTTGCTTTGCTTTGACCAAAACTTTTAACTTAGTGGCACCAATGTCTGTCTACTGCCTGCCCTTCCACCCAGTACTCCCCTCTGCTGATTACTTCTATGGCAGACTAGAGTGAACCAGAGTGAATGAGCCTGGATTGACCTAATTTACCCTTCTCCAGATCCCAGTAAAATATCCATCCAGAGGACCCAGGCTTCTTGGAGATAATTGCTCTTTTACTTGATATGCCACCAGAACAGGTCATGTAGAGCTTACCAGCTCACATGTTCTGCCTTATGAAAGTAGCTGTATTTCCTCATGGTCACACTTATCCCTAAGAGAAAAAACCTGTTTTTAGAAGCAGTATTTCAGAGATAAGCTTCATCAGAAACAGTATTTTCACAGACATAAGCTACCACCTGAATGACCTGCCAATCAATAAGTGTGAATTAACCATACCTTTCTAGAAAGGTATTCTCGTTCTGTGTGTTCATGGCTTTTGCATGGCTAACATATGCTTTATGAAGAAACAAAAGAGTATTCTATAGCCAAATACTTGAAACTACTAGATGAAAAATTTTTTTAACATCCCTCATAAACTTCAGAAATATTTTAGGATGTCAAGCAGGAATCTGTATTTTCAAATAAATAATTTAATGTAGGACTGAGATTGAGAATGGAAAGAAGAAAAAGAGATAGGCCATTCTTAGCAGAGTACTTCTTGTGTTAAAAAGTGAATGAAAATATAATTTTATTTTAAGTGGTATTATCTTACAATTGGAAGGAGTTGGTAAGTTAGTTAACAGAGAGCGTCTTTATGACTTTAAAAAAATTACAGGTGAAGCCCTGGTAACTTACTGTGACAACCAACTTTACAATAACAACAACAACAACAAAAAAAAATCTCATATCAGATTACTTGTTTCAAAATCAAAGAATCTTAATTTACAAAATAATGATTTAGAGTGTTCTAAAATCTTGTTTCTTAATGTGAAATTATTAATTCAATTAATTCCACAACATTATATTTGGAAAAAATTGTAACAGGAGTAAATACATTAAAGAATGTATTTAGACTAGTGAGATTTCTAAGTAATTCTTAATATATTTTTCCTGATATCCAAGTAGTTCTTAATATATGTTTCTGATATCTAGAGTTAAAGTTCACTAGCAAAACTTGGCTTCAGGACTTTACTGAGTGCTGGAACAGCATGCATTAAGCTTGCTCAGAAATCAGGTCAGGAGTTTATAATTGGTGTTGTAGCTGAGCTTATTTTCCAACTAGTAGTTTCAATTACAAAAGACTTGTTTTATTTTCGTCTGGAGCCAATTTCAAGAATGAGGAACAGATCAACTGTTTTCTTCAAAGTTAATTGCATCAAATGATATTCCAATTTGTGGATGAAAAGCAGTCTAATTACTATGTAATTAATTATCTTAAATTAGCTGTAGGGATGATGGAATCAGGCTGGTACTATTTTTAGCATGTCATTTTGGAAATACATGAATGGGAATGGTTTTGGGGAGGTTTGAGTTTGTCAGCTTATTTTATTTGTCATCGCAATCACAAGTCAAAGTGTCCTAAAACAAGACTGGCCGGTATGTTGCTTGAGTTATGTGTGGCTTGTGAACATCTCCCCTGTGGCTGTCATATTTGTCACGACTGCCAGTAGGCACTGATGCCTTTAGGGACTCCTGGATAATTCAAATTCCCCACTTTGGAGGTAAATTAGCTGATACTGTGGGAGTTGCCAGCAGTGGCCATGTATTTGAATCCCAGCAGAACCCAACCCAAGCCCTTTTTGCAAAAGGGTGATGATGCCCCCAAGGAGGCAATTCTCATCTCTCTCTTACAAACTTCTTCCTGAGCCTCTATTTCAGTCCCCTAAGGTGTGTGTGATGTATAGTCCAAAAGACTGGCTGATTGTTGCCCCCTGAGCAGACTTTAGCCTCTGGCAGTTTTAACTTGGTCTTGTTGCCTTACTCTGTGGTTTTGCTCCATTTATAGATTGTGTGAGATTGCTGCTGACTGCAGAAGCACAAATTGACGCTGCTGATAAAAATGGCTTTACACCCTTATGTTCAGCAGTTGCTCAGGGACATGTCAAGTAAGTGAAGCCTGTAAGATTTTGCCTGTCAGCTGTTACTCAGTTTTATATTCTCTTTATATTGTATACTTTTCTCATTACATTACTGTTGCATTCTTATGTATAAATGTTTTTAACTATAATTTACTGAAAGAATCTACTTAAATTCATATTCTTATGCCATTCTGATTTTAGTATTTTCTATTTTTTCTCCTAAGGTTGCTGAGCATGTATTCTTAGCAATTACAATGTGGTACTGATCTACATGGGCATCATACCTCTGAATGTCTTAATTTTCTTTGAATTTTCAACCATAGTATAAGATTAACAGAGAAAGGAGGAAGAAAATTATTTTTGCACTGATTTTTTTTAAGCATAGAAAACTATGAATATCATATTCAGAGGCAAAAGAACAACTGACTTTTCTCCTGAGTAATATAGAATCAAATACCTTACACAAGAAGCCAGGGGTTTTTGAGGGTTTAAGTCTTTTGTATCAGTAACTTTGAAAAACAGAAAATTATGTACAAGTAAAAGAATATTGCTAAAAATATTCTTCAAAATATAGTTAGAATAATTTATGCCATAGAATCATAGGAAGTAGAACTGGAAGTTTGAAGCAACTACTAAATAACCATTTCCAGAGCATCCTTATCCAGATAAAACTATTTTACAAATTCAAAAGGCCTTAAACAGAATTACTGAGAATTCTTATTACAGAATTTACTTTGTTTTATATATGTTTGCTTTTTTCTATTTTTCTGATTCTTTTGATGTTTACATTTTGTTATTTTTAAGGATTTTACTCCGATACAGTAAGACACAGAATCAGTCTTTGAGTGTTATACTATGATAGTCCTTTACCCAACAATGAGGAAGAGTGGAATCTCTCTTCTTCTCAAGGTCTTCCATAAGTATATAAGAATCTTCAGAGATTGTTGCCACTTCTTAGAGATTTCAAGCTCATCAACTAATGGTCATTTTTTATTGGAAGTCTTAATCCAGAGGTAGCAAATGCCTGCTAGGTGTTTTGAGCACAGAAATATATGTCTGATTAAGTGTTTGAGTGTTTTACATAAAATCTGTAAAAACTACGTGTGACTTGACAAGCCCGAAATACACTCTTCATATTCTCTCACTAAAATAAATACCTTAACACTTCATTTAAATAGGAAGCTATTTATTTTCGTGACTTACCCTCACAACACTTTGCTATGTATCATCTGCTGTGTTGTGATATTGCAGACTTTAAATTCTTTTTCCCTTAGAGTTACTTATGTAATATGATATCCCTAAACCCATTTTTTTCTTTTACTTTTTTAGATACTAAACATGAACTGAACTGTGAAATTGAGCATGGAATAATGACAGGGCCAGCCAAAAATGTCAGAGAGACTATGAAGGGTTCAGGCTGTTTAATTTGTTGATCACTTCAAAGTTCAGGCACAGAAAAAAAAATCTGTAATAGGTAGAATTTGGGGCAACAGTATTGTCTGTCCCCTAATGTGAGGTTAATGATGGCACTAAAGTGCTATCAATTGCTCTGTATGTGTCTGTCAGACTTGCTAACCAGTCCCCTGTGACATCTTCATTAACCTTGTTCTCGAGCCAAGACAGCACTGTTGTTCCAACCCTAGTTATATAGTCAGAAAAAAAACATCTGGTTTTTTGAGGCTGGTCCAGTAATATCACCAGATCAGAAAATGGTTTTATGAGAAATTTCCAGAACCATTTTCCATGTGGTTCAAGCCAGGATGACTTTCCTTAAACTTGGGCTGGAGAGTCACTGTAGCTTTTCCAGATTCACTGAATACAATGTAAAATATCAAATCAAATATTTCTAACCTAGCAGACTTAAAACTCAGTCTTGAGCTGGTGTATGGAAGTGTCTTGTTATGAGCACTTACTAAGATAACTTTTGTGACTGTATGGTTAGGATATATGTTTAACATCTCTTAAGGCAGAACATTGTTATTTGGGTTTTTTTCTGTTCATTTGAGTGTTTTTGGAAAGCATAGCTAAGTTATTAATATCCATGCTATCTGTTTTACTCTTCTCTAAAGCTGTGCATTTCATCTTGAACTTAACTGATTTTCTGACTAAATAAAAACTTATCCAAAGGCAATATTCTTAAATACTTGCAATTTTTTTAGTATGTAATTTCTTATATACTTACACTCTTATATATACACCTTACATTGTTTTAAATATTTTGTCATAGTATATTTTGTTATAGTATGGTCTCCTAATCAGTTGTTATTTGGCATTGCATTAATTGTTTGAAGCAATTATTGTTGATATGCTTTCTATTTGTATGGACTGATAAATATTGAACTGGAGAGCTGGGAACTTACCTTTGTTTACAGTGCTTGTTTGAACTGCAGTGTGAATTGACTGGCATTAATATTTTTCCAAAATCTCAAGGGTTATTGAAAAGCTAGGTTGGGGAAGGGAAAGGTAGCCAACCCTGGCACAGGAACTGGGAAAAAAACTGGATCTACTGCTACAGGATTGCGAGGAGTTACAGGAGCTTGGCTCTGAATGTCAGCCCCAAGTGAATTGCTCTTCAGCACTCCATCTAATCTTCCCTCCTCCATAACCCAGTAGCTGCTACCAATACACCCCAAGCCATCCTTGTGGAGTAGCTGCCATTCAGGGATCTGAATGGTAGGTACTGCCAGAGCTGTTTTGCAGTCTCCACCAGGTTACTTCCCTAGATGAGCGTCCCTTTTGCTGGTAAAGCTAGTCCTAGTCCTTCTTTTTATTTTTTGCCTTTTCTTTTTAAATCTGTTTTAAATACTAGTAGTCAGAAACATTTCTTTTTTTGCTCAGCTGAATGTTTTTCTCAAGCAGCTGTCATCAAGTTTTTATCAGTCTTGTGAAATTCAGTGTTTTACATTCACAGTTTTTAAACTACTGCAGCTACAGTAGTTTAAAGTTCAAGATTTACGTGTTTAAAGTAACCTGTATTTATACCTATATATAAAATTGTATTTTTTATTTGTGTATATAGGTTGATCACAGGTAGATCTGTACCTGTAAAATCCGTACTTTATTTAAAATATTTAAATGTTGTGCGTTATAAAGAGGTGTTGGATGTCTAACATAAGACAATTTTAATGCTTTATTGTTTGCTGTAGATGTGCAGAATTATTAATTATGTATCAGGCTGATATTAACCATGCTGCTGGAAGAGGACAGACACCTTTGTACCTGGCCTGTGAAAATGGAAATAACGATTGTATTAAGCTATTGTTGGAAGCTGGAGCAGATCGAACAGCAAAAACCAGTGTAAGTTAAAATAGTTTGTAAAGTTAAAGTACCTTGTACAGTACTGAATATTTACATTAAAATATTTATTTAAACCTTTCTTTTAAGCTGGAATAAACCATATAACTTGAAATTAGTATTTTATTCTTTTCATTATACTTTCTGGAGGGTTTTTATACTGTATATTGTGTAAAATCTCTTAAATGATGTGACTTTCATACCATTTTACATATTTTAGGTTCCACCTGCAATTTGCTGCAATTTCCTCCAGCACTCTATTTGTGAAATGAAATTTTCCTGGTTTGACTTACTGTTAATGTGGAGAAGTGGAGACAGGGATTTTGCTTCTACTTTTTATGTTAGGGTGCTTTATTGCTGTCCTTGAACGGACAACACCCCAAAACTTTCTTGCCAGCATTGTAAAGTCTCATATATCACAGATGGCAGAATATGGCCAAAAAAAATTGTATCTAGAGGAGAAAGGGAGGAGGACTGTCTCAAAATTAGTGCCTAGGTATTGCCTTTTTCAGGTGCTTTTCTAAAGTTTTTCTTAAGAGTCTGATGCCAATAGACTCTCATGACAATAAATGTGGGTTATAGGCTGTCCCAAAATACAGCACAAAGAGCAGTAGCTTCACAGAACATTCTGCTCCTCCTGTAATTATTACACCAAATTTTTTATCAGTCATTTATTTTCATCTGGAAAGTAAACATATTTGACTTGGAATGAGAGAAGGTTGTGATATCAAAACCATGAAAGTGACTAATAAATGGATTATTGCGACATGGAACAATATTGATAGTTTGAATAATTTTTGTTTGATGCACAAGAAGGAAGCAGTTTACTAACAGCATGTATACCCTGTATCACTTAGACTGTTCTAAAAATTTTGAAGACGTTATCCATTGGGCTGTCCTTGGAGAAAGCTGTAAAATTTTTTTCTGTTACATTTTCTTCTCTCTCTTCCACCCAAAACACATACATGCAAGTTTTCCCAAAGGATTATTGTGTCACTTTTGCTTATCTTCCTAATTTCCAGACAGAGCCTTCCATTCAGAATCATGGCTGATATAAGTCTGCAAACATTTTTTCTATGTGTTTGGTGAGAGTGTGCTTTTTGATTTTGGTTTTTTTAGGATGGCTGGTCACCAATTCACGCAGCAGTGGATTCTGGTAATGTTGAAAGTCTCAAGCTCCTTATGTACTATGGAGAGCCGAACAATGGGAACTCTTTGATGGATGCAGAAACTAATTTAGACTACTTTGATTTGGGGAAGAGAGAAGATGATTATACCAGTACAGTAAAGCCTGTTGTTTCTGCAGATCTCATCAACCATGCTGACAAAGAGGGTTGGACTGCTGCCCATATAGCAGCTTCAAAAGGCTTTAAGGTTAGTCTGTGTGAACAAATTACAGTAACCTCACAGAATTAAGCAAGATAAATCTTCTTTTATCTTTGAAGAATTAAAACTTAGATGTCAAATCTAACTTTGTTATCTAGTTTATAGGCCAACTTGATTTAACAGAGGCAGAGACAGACTTCCAGCAGACAATTTTCCCCAGAACCTAGGTGTCAAATGGAGTGAATTGTCATATTTAAATGTCTAAGACAGTAATAAAACCAGGAAATATAATTACTTGAAATTCAGATTTTCAAAGTTAAGGTGAGGTGAATTCCAACTCATTAAATGTCATGTGCTTATAGATATTAGATGGATGCAGTTTCCAGTTACAAGTAGGAAAGATTTAACTATGAACAATTTTTAGTCTGTGAAGGAGGGGAGAAGAATTTGAGAATCAGATTTGGGCAGACATACATTGTTTAATTTATTACTTGGGGCAGCCTTTTTGGCAGGCAGTGAAACATTTTTGTGGGGTTAGGATAACTAATGACATGGAGGATGACCTGACAGGTCCTACTAATGACAAACAGAAAGATTTCTGGAAATGTAACATTACTTGAAGTATTTGACATCAGAAGCTATACACTTCTAATGCTGACTCTTTAAAGTGCTTTTTTTTATATGGTAACTGTCAGTCAGATCTTACTGTGAGATTTTTACCCAGGAAGAAAATGGAGGGTGCTAAACACAAAAGAGGGTGAATTTTAAGAAAATACAGTCCAAGACTTCAAAAATCAGCTTGTGTTTACATGCCTAGTTCAATACCTGTCATTATGATTGCTTTTTTTCCTGATAAATTTACTATGATAAGTTCAAAATAGACACAGATTTAAGATTCAGTTTATTAAGTTTTGGTTTTTTCCAGGGACAGCCACTGCTTACTCAGATTTTGCATTACAAAGAGTCAATGTTCCACTACTAATGTCTGTTAGGCAGGTGCAGACTCTTATTCCAGTTTCCACTTGTGAATTTAGATGGAGTTTAATGTATTTGCTATAGTCTGCAAATACCTAAATAATGTGCAGTGTATTGGCTCTTCCTGCTGTAATACGGTCCTCAGGAACTTTGAATTTAGGTTTCATTTGTTGTCTAAAATTAGGTTATCTCTCTGAAAGTTCTGACACTGGAAGTCTTCACATATGTCTTTCATTAATAACTCAAGGGTTTGAGTTTCTGAGCACATTCCAAGTGACCTGTTTAATGATATCTCCATTGGTGGTTGAGGGGACTCTCAGGTGATGAGGGCATAGCTGGCAGTCAGATTCCTAATTTTGATGTTGCAGAGACTTTATAAAATTGTATTTGATTAAATGCATTTATTGACTTGAGATATGTTTGGGATATTTAAAAGCTAAAAAAGCTTAATAGCCATCTCCAAATACTGTTAACACTTCGACTTCCTCTCTAATCCATTATGTACACTGCATGTCATTCATTCCAGTGCATGATAGCTGCATATAAGCAGTGCTGGCACTTTCATCCTTTTGTTTTGAGATGGGTAGGTGCCATTCTTTAATTCTGCTAGGACATCTTAGCTCTTATTTCATAGGCAGCAGAGACAACAAAAATCCTTATTTTACTAAGGAAATAAGCTTGATTTCTTCATTCTGTCCCACTTCTTCCTGCTTTATTTCCCATTTTCAGCCTCACAGTTCAGTCCTCAGCCTTCTGCTGTTCTGCTATTCGTTGCTCTTATTCGAGAGAGAGTGTTAACAAACTAACCTGGCAAGAAAATAGGTGCTTTTTTTCTGCTTGACTTCCTTCTGGCAAACTTTGTGAGCTAATAATTTTTTTAAAAGTATTTATAGGTGCTGTAGCTACAGCCTGGTAAAATTTCACCTCACAGGCAGATATATCTTAAATGACTGCTATCTTTATGAAAGGTCTCAGGGCCAGATACACTGACAAAAGTTTCTGTAGAACAGTTGCAGAATAGGTAACACTAGGCAAACATGCAACAAGCCAATGTTCTGCATCAAAATACTCAATAGTTGTTTCCCTGTGTTTTTAAGGGTTGGTTTCCCTGCTGTAAATAACCCCAGACATTATCAATACAGTATTAACTAGTATAATTTCTGTTGGTTTCTTTTTTTTCCAATATGGATGTGTCTTTAAAAGCATATCTGAAATGGCAAAGTTTTCATGAAGGCCACCTGTATTGTTACAGAATGATGATCATATAGGATTTATATAGTGAATATTTTTTCATATTACAGTATGATTCTACCAATCCAAATTTATATGCTAATAGCTTGTTTCTAATTTTAATGATTTTTCTTTTTCATGAGCATATGACATTTTTTTTTAGAGGGCATCCACTAGATGTTTGTGCTCTGACTTAATAAAATGCATTTTTATACCACTGCATTCTTACTATGCTTGCAGAATTTCAGGTTTGTGCTTGCAGAAATTCTGCCAAAGAAGAGGTTTGCAAGGTGATTTTAATTTTTTTTCCTGTGTCCCATTCAGATGTCAGTCTTGATGGAAACTCCTACTTGGTGAATTGGAAAGTGAAAACTGTTTTTATGGATTGTTACCTAAATAATATTTATTAGTCTGTATTTAGCTTTAGAATTGCTTATTTAGTGTTGCTTGAACATTGAAGCCAAGATACTCAAACCAGGATAATAACTGGTTTTTTTTCTTTATCAATACCTAAACTTGTGGCCACATATAAGAATTTCTTAATTCAGCTGATCAGTATTTGATGCTTGTAGACTGTAGAACCCTGGCTGTGTATGTTCTGCTTTTTTATTATCATGATTTGAGACTTCCCAGTCTGCTGGAAAATATTTTTACTCTTGGTTTTCAATGTGAGAAACATAATTTGGATTCTTACCTATAGAAAGTCTGTAGCTGATTATCTTTGGAAGTGCATGTGTAAGAATTTCAATTAGGAATCTAACTGCATATTGGTAGAACTCTTTAATGCAGCAAATGGACAAGTAAATAATACAGTTCCTACCTTTGCAGAACTGTCTAGAAATCCTTTGTAGCCATGGTGGACTAGAGGCTGAGAGAAAAGATAAGTGTAATCGAACATTACATGATGTTGCTACTGATGATTGCAAACATCTCCTAGAAAATTTAAGTAAGTAAATGCTATCAGCACTACATAAAAATGTTTTTAGTAAAGAACTTGTGGGGCAAAAATGAGAAATATGCAAAGGGTAGTTGTCACTTTCTTTTGGCGTCACAATATTAAATTACCTTGATCTAGTGAGTTTCTATTCTCCAAAATTTGCAAAAGCGTATTACAAAATTTTGTTGGAGGTTATTAAATTACTTATGTTTTTGTTTCTAAACCATTCAAAAAGATGGTACATATTGTACATGTGCAAACATTGCTATTATCTTAAAATTTCTGAATTAAATATTAGTAATTACTTTTTCAAAAGCTATTGTCCTCCTCTTATTTTTTCTTCCAAATTCTTGCAGAAGTAGTCACTTTCTAGTGGGTAGCTGTCAAATTTCCTCAGGCTAAGATGATCATCTAGTCATACCTGAATCTCTTTTAGAGCATAGTTTTATTTGTCATTTGTTTATTCATGAGGGGATTGTTTGTTTGATTCTTCAAATATGTCTTAGAGACAACATGAAAGAACTTCTTTTTCCAGCATCAGTAACTTCTGTAAGAAGATTGCTCTTCTGTTGAAACCTGTCATCTTCTTCCTTCTCTGTAAGTTTCCTCAAGATTCAGTAGAGCAGGCTGTTCTGTGTATTTCTTGAGACAGAACTTAATTCATCCTCTCACTAGTTTCGTGTATTTTATATCACTATTTAATCTTGCTATAGCTATATCTATACATACAGAGAAATACATCCATATTTCCCTGAATGGTTAGAATTAGGGCATTTGCAGATTTGTATGCTTTCCATTTTTTCACCTTTTTTTGGTGTTTGTCTTGTGGGATACAAGAATGTAGGTAGTTCACTGATTAGCAATGTATTAGGGATGTTTTCTGTCTGCTGCTTCTCATTTTTCTCTTCTGCTATTTTAAATCCTGGTTCTTAGCATTTTACTGCAGGTTCAGAGGGAAACACAGCACACTTTCTAATAGAAACTCCTTCATGGTCATCTTCTTTATCAGGCTGAAGCCAGTTTCTGATGGCTGAATCTGTAGCCTGTTAAATTAATGCTTGTATTATTTCTATCAATCTTAATACCATTTCTCTGGTCATGTGTGTCATGAATCCAACAACTTTTTATCACGTTGGAACCTTCGCTTCCCTTTCTTCTATACACCTTAAGCCAAGACTGCATTTTTGGGTAAGGTGTGTATGTACCATTCTGTACCTTCCTCCAGCTCCAGTGAGATTTTCACGTAAGGAATTAAACACATGTAGGACAGGAGGATGTCCACAGATCTAAAAGACTGGAGGCCAGGATTGCCAGCCATGCCTTAGAGGTCACATGCATTAAGTTTAGGCATATACTGTCCCTCTGTTCTAGGGCCTGTTTCCTTGTGGAGAACCCTCTCTATTCCTTACGGTCTGTGTTCATTTCTTGGAGTTCCAGCCATCAGAAGGGCAAGCCTGTGATACATTTCTCACAATTCCACATCTGAAGGATGCCTCTGAGTAATCTTTTCCCTCTGGCAGGCTAGTGGGTTTAAATCAGAGCTTTTCTTACATAAGAAAAACTTCATGGGTTTGTATCAGCTGAAGGTCTGGCTTCTGAACACAAAAGAAAAACCAAGATCGTGTTGCAAGACTTCATAATAAGCTGATATGGGATTTTTTTTATGTTGTACTTTTTAAATTTCAGGCATAATTTCTGAAAGGTATTGTTTGGCATGAAAATTAGGAGATAGTTTCCTTTTAATTTTTAGTCATCTAAATGATTTTCAGAGACAGCTACTTCTGTTGAGTTGTATTCCAAAGAGCAAGATATAAAATACCTCATAGTTTCTAGAATGTGAATGTAAATTTCCTATTTTCCTTTTTTAATATTTTGTCAATTTATAGCAAATCAGATATGCCCTTTCAGGTGCATTTTTTGTGTTAGCTCTTAGCTTTTTACTTAAAGATGTTTGGCTCACCTGTTTTCCAGTTGTGCACTAGTGCCAGAAAATTATTTTCCGCATTGATAATAAAAATCTGCACAAACACAACAAACTAAAAAATTAAGACGTTGCCTACCATCTGTCTTAATTTATAAGCAATTAGTTTGTAAAGAGGAAATATAAGATTAGGTAAGTTTTGTCTTGCTTCCTGTTATTTAAGCATAATAATATTGAACTTTTTTTTGTAAAAAATTATAGATACCTTGGTATTTTCATCACTGCTCTGATTTTGTGGTGGTTATCTGTGCTGTTTTTACCATTTGCTTCTCTGTAGCAGGCGTTATTTTGTGGCTTTCCTTTGTAATATTAGATGTTATTGGTCAATAACAATGGGATTATTTTAAATTGAGTTTTACAGTTTTTCTCATTGCTGGTGTTTTGTTTTTCAACAGATGCTCTTAATGTACCTGTAAGGATTTCAGTCAGTGGCATTGAACCAGTCCATTGTGGCACAGAGGAATTTGATACAATATGTGCTTTAAATATCCGCAAGCAGACGTCATGGGATGATTTTTCAAAAGCAGTGAGTGAGGCAGTGACAAACCATTTCCAAGCAATCGCTTCTGATGGATGGAGGAGCCTCGAAGACCTGTCATTTAATAGTGCTGCAGAATCCAACATTGGCCTCAGTGCAAGCAGTATATTTTCTGTCAAACTAGGTATCAGTATTGGTGTTAATGGAAAAAGCAAAGCTTGGGGGTATTCTCAAATCTGTGAAATCTACTAAATAAGATAAAAATATATTTGGGTTACTGCCATCCTTTAAAGCTTAGACTAAGAAAGACCAATACTAGGTATGAAATTTCAAACAGAGCTGGCATGAAAGCATTCCTAACTCTTAGCTGTGTGTATGGCACAATTAATTACACACTTCAATATAATCTTGGGGCTCATGGGACCCTGTGTTAGTCTTTTACTCAATTTAGTACTCCAGAGGAAAACTGAGTGTCTCAGGTGGAACTAATTCTCACCTTGAGTGGTGTGTGCAGTTTTGGATGCCACAATGTAAGAAAAAGCAATTAGGGAGCATCCAAAGGAGGGACATGAGGATGATGTAGGGCAGCTGTATGAGGAGTGACTGAAGTCACTTGGTCTGTTCAGCCCAGAGAAGAGGAAGCTGAGGGGAGACCTCATTGCAGTTACAACTTCCTTGTGAGGGGAAGAGGAGGGGCAGACACTGATCTCTTCTCTGTGGTGACCAGGGACAAGACCTGAGGGAATGGCCTGAAGTTTTGCCAGGGGAAGTTTAGGTTGGATATTAGAAAAGGGTTCTTCACCCAGAGGGTGTTTCGGCACTGCAAGAGGCTCCCCAGGGAAGTGGTCACAGCACCTAGCCTGACAGAGTTCAAGAAGTGTTTGAGCAATGCTCTAAAGGCACATGGTGTGACTCTTGAGATGTCCTGTGCAGGGCCAGAAGTTCGACTTTGATGATCCTTGTGGGTCCCTTCCAATGCAGGGTATTCTGTAATTCTACAAAAACAATCCAAAGCAAAGCCCCCATTGCATCTTTACAGTATATCCAGAATATATAGTAAATACAGACCGTAAATCACTGGCATATGTAAACACAACTACTGTTTTATGTAACTTTACTTAGCAAGGTTAAAAAAAGAAATCTTTGAAATTATGAGAAATCAGACAAAATGTGGTGGTATTAGTAACAGTTGTACAGGTTTCTGAAAATCCTTCTTAAATCTCCTTCCTTCCTGCACCTGCCAATCAGCAAAAAAAAAAAAAAAACAAAACAAGCTCTAGTCATATTAGACTGGGCAAATTATTCTATTTTACTCTATTTTATGTCTAAAGATGTAAAGATAGGCTAGCTGTTAAACTTGTGTCTCAACTGGCAGAAAACATTAATATCTTCAGTTGTATATCAAATAATAGTGTGATTTAGTACATCTCATACATGGGACTGGTTTGTTTGTCAAATTTGTCAGTGTATGCACATAATCATTGTAAGTAAATGAATATGCTAGAGGGTAGGGCATTGTATATACATACTAGGAATATCTCTCTCTTTTATTTTTTCTTTTTAACAGGAAATGTTTCATGGTCAACAGGTCAGATTTTTTCCCAGCCACCATGGGACTTTTTGAAGAACAATAAAGCTGAGCATATCACAGTGTTTTTGTTTGGTAATGTTCAAATCATAATATTTCAGTTTTGAATGTTAAGACAGTCTGTGAAATACATAATTTGAAAGTTTACTGTTTTTTCTTCACTCATATCCAATTAATTGTTTAACTGGATTTGAAAGTGTCTACAACATTTAGAAAATGTGTTGGCACATAAAAGTCGTACTGCCCTTTTCAGTCATAGAGCAGTATCCATATTGCTTATGCCATGGATACCTATGGATGTATGGTGCTAGATAAATGCCTTTCATTTATTCAGCATTTTAATTTGCGTAGACTCTAAGTTTAAAAGGCTGCTGTAGAATACTGCATGAAAATCATATGTGTCAGTCATATATGCATGTAAACGTGAGAGATTTAGGAACGTTATTTGTATATCTCATTTTAAGGACCTCAAGAAGGCTGCCTGAACAGTGTGACTTACGCATCCATGATACATCTTCAGACACTTCAGAATTACCTTCGCCTGGTCAGTACTAAGCTAGTTTCTCTCTGCATGCTAATTGTTTGTCAAAATAATTCTGTAATAGTGTTGACTAAACTCAGTTTTTCCTCTGTGAAAGAATATCAAGACTTCGAAAAAACTGAGATGGGATGAAAGCTGTTATTTCAAAATAAAGTTTCCCCTAACTGTCTTCTTTAAATAGATGCTATCTGATTAACTGAATTGCTTAAAAAGATAGTAAAAGCTCTGTGATGTCTTATTGCTTTCCAAAGTTATTTCATTCCACTTTTTGAGGGGAAGGTAAATTAGGATAACATTCATGTAAGCAATTATTTGAGACTTGAATTTTATTACTAGCTTATATAGAAATCTCCTGTAACTCTTACAGTTTATTTAATACCTCAAAATGTAAGGATAATTGGATAATATGAGATAACTTCCATAGAGCATTTCTTCTAACATTCCATGAAATCAGAATTAGTTTAAAATCTGCTTAATTTCTGTTGTGTCCTTGGATAGTATTTTATGTTATCAGAAGAACATGCCACAGGTTTCTTCTGTATTCAGCAGTATTGTACAGAGATATGAGTGTATTCCCTTACTGACATTTTAGAGATAAAATAATTTTAGTTAAAATAGAGATAATTTTTATTCTGCCATACTGACAACATGATCCCATTTCTACAGCAAATAAGGTCCTCAGTATAACTCCTCAGTCCTTAAGTTAGCAGTAACTTAAACTGATGATTTTGGCATCATTCTGACGTATATATTTTAATTCAAAGTCAAGAAAATATTTGTGATTACTAAACTTATTCTCCCCAAATGATTTTTTTAGGTTTTGAAGTTTCTTATAACAAAATACCTTGCTATGTAGTTTTACAAATTAGGATATAAATTTAAAATTATATTTTCAAGGTGCTGTATGCAAATACTTCTACTTTGAAACTAACATAATCAGGATTATCAACTCCAGTAGTGCAAAGCAAAGAATTTGGTCTTTTAGGTGCTGATTGTGTCATCTAGGTTAAAAAAAAAGATCCAAGTCTGAACTTCCAAGAATAATTTATTTGTCTGCCTGTAGGTTGAACAGTACCGTAATGTCATTTTCCATGGTCCAGAAGGAAGTTTGCAAGATTATATAGCATATCAGATAGCGGCCTGCATGAAGGTATTTATGCAAACATGTCGAGTAAATTAGTCCATAAATCAGAGTTTTCACTATTTCACCAAATACATAACTTTTTAACACAGCAAAAGCAAGTGGCTGCAGGATCTACATGTGAGATTGTTAAAGTTGAAGTGGATGCTGGTTTCTCCAAGGAGCAACTTGCAGAACTGTTCATCAGTAACGGTAAGGTTATTTCAGCAGGACTAATTTTGGTTATTTGTATGAAAATTTTTAATGCTGCAAAGTAAAGAAATACATTAGAACATTTTGCATAGTGGATGGCATGTTTTAATGGAACCCATAGTTTTTCAGGTGCTTGGGGCCAAATTGTATGAGTCTAAACCGAGGCAGAGCTGAGTGTGACCAAACTCGCAATAAGGAGCTCTGTCAAAAGTTCATGCCATTTAAGTAAAATTAATAGTTTTTAATATTTATTTCTGTCTCATTCTTTTTTCCCTTTGTTTGGGAGGCTTTAAAAGTTGATTGTTCTGGTTCAGATCTACTGAATCAGAACTGAGGGTCTACACATGAACAAAAGCAGAGCCATCCTGTCAGGTTGTACAATGCCATGCAGTGCTCTGTTCTGTTTGTTCATGTGCTACGTGGTGTAACTTCAGTCTATGGCAGCTTTTTCTCTAAGGAAATCCCAGTCACAGTTTGCAGGATAGTGTGTGCCAGTAATTATTCCCAAATGTCATTTTCAGTGCCATCACATTGGTGGGAGAGAAGAGACCATTTAGTCGGAAGTCAGCCAGGCTTTGGTGTTTGGCCTGCAGGCAAGAATGTCACTCATAGTTTGGTTTGTTTACTGGCCACTGTCTCTTAGGAAAGCTGCTTCTTTTGGATGCTTTGCTCTGTGTCAGCAACACACTCTTTTTTATAGTCTGGTTTTGCATTTCAGCATGGTGCTGCTGGTTGAGTCTCTCATTTTTCTGCCTGCTTCTTTCCCCATTGTTGTGCTGCATCTCCTTTCCTAAGGGAGCACTTTTCCTCTAAATGAATCTGTCAGACACAGAGGAGGTGCCTGTCCTCCCTCCTCTCAAGCTGTAGCCTCTTAGTAAAACAGGGCAGTAATAGTCAGAAAACTGCAAATAAACAGCAAGGATCAGAGACAGTCCGTTGTTGTACGTTTTACCCTATTACACGTCAATTTCCTTAATGACCATTGTTAGTACCACCTTCAAAAGGTCTTGAAACAGTGCAGGGCACAATATAGTCGAGATAAGTGGTTTGTATTTTATGTATAACAGAAGCATACATCTGGGGTTTAGTGTTTTAAGAACGCATGCAAAACTGTGTCTCTTTTAAGCAATAAGATGTTAAAATCAGGAAAATTAAAGGAAAATATTTAAATTGTGAAGAAAATGTATGTATGTCATTTTAATTGTTACTAGGTTTCAGGTGCTGCTTTTGCCATATACTAGCTGTGATTATTTGAGTGATTCTTAAAGGTATAGAATGAAGTTTGGAAGAGAAGATTGCCTATTTGTTTGCTGCTATCTCGCAGAATAATAAACTTTCTTATAAACATGGACTATTCTTAAACCTTTTATCACTACGTGGTATAAAGGGTACATGCTAAAAGTTTAAGATGTATTACAGCAAATGAAAAAATGTTTACAGATGTCTTTGCTATCTTTTTTGCTTTATTTATTTACAGTGTAATGAAATCTTTCCTATCTATGATGATCCTATTATAGCCATTTGAGGAATTTATTTTAATAATAGCTTTCAATTTTTTTCGTAAGGTACAGTATTATATTCTTTCTATTATTTGATTTTATGCTTTCAATTTTGAACTCATTATCCAGTGTGCTCCTGTAAACAAGTTTAAAGGAAAAAAAAATAAATCCTTCGTTGCATTAGTAGCATTAAATTTTGTATACATTAAAAAAAGTAAATTTTCCTAAGTAGGCATTAATGGGATTTTTCTATTTCAGCTTGTCTGATCCCAGTCAAACAGCCTCCTGTAAACAAGACAACTATTGTGATTTTAGAAAATCTGGAGAGAGCTTCTTTATCTGAACTACTAGGAGATTTTCTAGCACCTCTTGAGAATCGGAGTTCAGAAAATCCCTGCACTATTCAAAGAGGTATTTAAAGAACTTGGGTTGCAGAAATATTTTTACTACAGTTTTATTGTAATGTATGACAAAAAGGAAACAGGAGAAAAATGTAATTTGTTCAGCTTTTATGTTTTATTGTGGATAGTTCTTAACAAAGCAAGTTTTTAAGCTAATTTATGGTGTTTTGTGGGGTTTTTTACTTCTAATTATGTCACTGCTTCTTGCTTTTATATGAAATCATGTCAAGGCTTTGAGTATTTCAGTAAAGTGTTTTATGGTTCCTTTTTAGCAAATGGAGTTTCTGGTGCATTTTACTTTCATGAGAACTGCTTTTTACTGGGGACCATTGCAAAGTGCCATCTTCATGGCTCTGACCTGCTGGTTCAGCAGCATTTCCGTTGGGTTCAACTCAGGTGGGATGGGGAACCAATGCGTGGCTTACTTCAGAGGATTCTAAGGAGAAAAGTTATAAATATGGTAAGAACTTGAATCAGCTTCAACAGTTACAGTCATCACCAGGTCTGTGAAATAAGTACAATGGTAATGCCAAAAGCAGAGTGGATAATTTGTTTGGAAAAAAACCCGTTCATTTCTGGGAAGATGCAGGCTGTGTGTCTGTAAATGTTGTGCTTGGCCCGATAGAAGTATGTGTGGCCATGGTTGATTAGCATAAACACATTGGTTGGCTGCTAATAATGATACTGTGGCAACTTGCCTGTCCACTGCATGAAATATCCTTCAGTAATTTTTTTCTACTTCTACCTGAGAATGATAGTAAGACTCAGTTCAACAAATGTAAAATCCCTTTTTAAAGGAATTTATTCTCAATGTCTAAAATAAGGTAGCTGTATGTGTATTTTGTCTAAGTTTTAAGCAGAAAAAAAGTATTTTTCATGATTTTCAAATCAAAAGAGGGGCAAATTATATAATTAGAGAAGTTGTTTTGAGCCAATAGGTCTGCTGAAGCTGGAACAAAAGTCCAAAGGGGAATAAAGACGGGACGTCTGTTTTAGCATTAATAAATAAATGAAGATGGGAAATGAAAAGAAAGATGTAGGCCAAAGAAGAATTGTGTGCTTTTGAAAGTTATTTGGAATACCATTTGAGTGGGATAGCAGCTATTGCTGACAGTCAGGCAGTGTTAGCCATTGGCAGAGGAAGTTTAATCAAAACAGCTGCAAAGGAAAATAATCTTGGCAGCAGAGTTTTGAACAGGCTTAGAAAGGGAGATTGTTCTAGGAATAGAAAAAACTGTCAGTAATGAAGAGTCCTGTTGTGGGACAACAGACCTACTGTCAGTTCTGAGTGTTCAGCTGGATGTATCTTGGTTATCCTTGGAGATGTCATCTCCTGTACCCTTTGCCACAGTTCTCATCTATAAAAGCTTACTGATTCAAAGACATCCTGAAGAGGAAATGTGTGGTAATGGAATGTTTCAGCCAGGATAATGAGGAAATTTAGAAACATTCCTAAGTATTCTTTAATTGCAAGAACAGCAATACGGAATAGAGAAAAAGAATAATTTGAAATCTATCTATGAAACTCTTAATAGACTACTTTTCTTAGATTATGTTTTTTTCAGTTATGACTTGCTCATAGTCGAAGGCTGCATCAGACTTACTGTGCCAAACTGGTTTGGTTACAAGAACTTGCAGCATCACATAACAGATGTCATTTTCAGGCTTTTTTTTTTTTTAGGCTTGAAAGAAATACTTAGTCTCATAGGTTAGAATTTGACAATGTAATAGGCTCCTACCTCTGACTGAAGGTGAACAGAATTTGGGTATTAATCTCGCTAAGTTTATTTTCTCTCAAGTGTACATGCAGATGGTGGCTATTTGGAGAAAAAAAGCCATGTATCTTCCTGTATCTTCCCTAATTAAATATTGAAACACCCAGAGTGGTAGCACATTTTTTGAAATACATACATGTGTCATATGTGAACTCAAATGCCAGTTAGTATGGGACTTAAAATAGTGGATTCCAAAGTCAAAAATAAAAGAAAGATTAATCTGTTATAAAAATCTAAAGCAAAGTAGAAGTACATTTATTGTTAGAATCATAGACTATTTCAAAGATCATTGCTTTGTGTTATGATACCTTGTTTGTGCCTTAATATTCATGTTTTCAGGTGAAAAGCTCTTTCCCCCTAAGTGTGAACTATTAGGATATATGGGAACAGTTTAAATGTTTTCTCCACATTAAGATCGCCTGTAGACTCTGTCAAGAAGCTCTGGCTTCAGTGCTGTCAATTACTTTCCCTGGTGCATCTTTTAATGCTTCCTTTAATTTAAACTGCTACAGAGGATAATCCTAGGATTAGGATGATGAAGACTGTAATTTGGAGTCAGAGGAAACAGGAGATTTTTTTTTTCTGGCACTAAATAATTTGCCCTTAACAAGGCATACTAAAAAGTTTAAGTCTTAGAGGAAGACATCTTTCCTTCATTGCTACTAGATCTAAAATCAATATGGAAATCCACTGAGCATATGTCTGGATCACATATTCCTGTTCAGTTTGATTGGGTGTTCTTCCATATACCTTATTTGTATCATATACATTGCATTGTATATGGTAGGTATCTCTTGTAATCCTAACCTTAAACACTGTAGAAAAAGCACTGGTACCAAAATTGTGTCTTAGTTTCCCACAGGAAAGTAAAGGCATGTCAATTTATTGATAAGGATATATCTTTTGAAGTGTAGGTGGGAAAATAAGTTTTAATCCAGCAAGATGTCAATATATTTTATAAGAAGGTTTGACCAGTTTTTGACTGTTCCTGATCTTTTAATAACAATACATACAGTTTAAAAAAAAAAAAACCCAAACAAAAAAACCCCAAGCCTTCCTGGGGTTTCAAGGAAAGTGTTTGCAGCTCTGGTCTTATGTCATGCCAAACATTTTTTCTCTCTGCAGTTCCGAGGCAAAGTACCTCCTCCATGTGATCCCGTGTGCAAGATCATAGACTGGATTCTTGCTGTTTGGCACCAGCTGAACGCTTGCTTATCACGTCTGGGAGCACCTGAAGCACTTCTGGGGCCAAAGCATTTCTTCTCTTGTCCTGTGGTTCCAGGGCACAGCCAAGCAACAGTCAAGTAAGATTTCTGTTTCCTGTTTGATGCTGTTCAATGCCTACTAGATTGTTACTACAAATGTAGTAGTTGTGTTTCTCCCAAAACTCTGCTGACTCAGCAACCTTAAAAAAGTATTTTAATAGAAGTTGCCAAAACTTTTACACTTCTGTTGGCTATTTAATTACTAGAAGGGCAATTCTGAAGGACACGAGTGGGAAATGGGTGTCTAATACTGTGTGAAAGTCAGTCTTTTTGTGATCTCTCATTTATTTTCTGACAGAGTTTAAAAGATTAAAGAGTTCTGAGCTTCAAAATTTGGTAAAGTCTCCTTTTGAAGTTGTATATAAAGGTTGTTTGGAGAATGATTTCTCACTCTTTTAAATACATGGTATAATTTTAAAACATACATTCAGTGTAGAGATACATTATCTTAGTAAGTAGGGCAGGTATATATGGTTAGTTGTGTATATGGCTCGCTGGCCAGTAACATTAAAAAAATTCTAAAATTATGAAATTTTGGCTTTCCTTTCCTGCAGTTGCATAAACATTTGATCACATTCCAACTCCAAATGGTAGCAAATGATAAAAGAAATAGTTACAGAATTTTAAATTATATTAATTTCACACTATGGTGTTGTTTGGGTATATCAGAAAGGTAATGAGCCCCTAATTAAGGTTCAAACTTATTCAGAATTGAAAGTATAACATTAGTTTCTGGAGATGTGACATAACTTTTCTCAGCTGGTGTCATAAGATTCTTTTGAATCACCACTTCTGTTCCTTCTCTGACCTTTTTCTCTTGTACTAGTTTCTGCTGACCCTTCTTCCAGGGGCCTTTGCTTAGCCTGTGCAGAGGCTGTCTCATTTCATGTTCTGTCTGCAGATCTTGACACATTTTGCTTCTTCATTTTCCTTTCTATTTCCCAGAAGTACAGATTAGGTAATCTTCAGAGTAATTATCGAAGTCTAAACGTGCATATAACATTGACTTAAAATTGTGTGGGTGCTGGGAAGTAAAAAAAGAATAAAGCATACCATGCATCTATCTCCCATTTTCCTCTTGAACCATGTCCTCTGAAATGGTTTAATCATTTATTTATCGCAGTGGCATTAACAGAGGACAGAATACTATTCTTTGGATACCTTAGTTTTACTTTTCTGGGTCTGGATTTCTCCTCAGTGTAACTTTGACTGGTTTCATAATGCATTATTTTGAGTACAACCCTAAAATGTCTCATATTGTAGCCATATGCCTTCTGACTTCTCATTTGAATGTGGGTTTTGTTCACTAATAAACAATTATGAAGCACAACTCCAATGAGCTCTTACTGGATACTTTTAGTTTAGCAGCATGATGGCTAACAGTGTTCTCATGTAATAAATAGCTTTTAATTAGCAGCTCACTGTTTGCTGTTATTTCAATCTAATTAACCACGCCTGTCCTCTTGCCCCTCCTCTCCTCTGTGCTATTCTGCTGCTTTTTGCATTTAGTAAAGCTTCTCTAAGTCAGTCCAATTCATTAGGACAGCAGACAGCTAGCTACGAAGTGGGTTCATTCTGGGCTCAATGTTAGCATGAGACAAGAGGAAGAAGCAGCAGCAGGAAAGGCAGAAAGAAGGTGTGACAGGAAATTGTTTCCTGCTGTGTCTTTCATGTAACTTCACCTGTTTTGGTGAGTTGAGTGAATAAATGAAGAAAATTTCAAGTATGTTTTTTCTTGGTTAAGGTTTAGAGAATTCAAGACAATGTTCCAACAAGAATGTCTTTCATTTTGCAACTCTATTTCAGGAGCAGGGCTGTTACACCTTTCCTAAATATCAGCTATGTCGAAGAATGGGGGACTTGATCAAGATGGGCACAAACTTAAAACTGTATTTAAATACCAGGTTAAAATTTTATTTCGAGAGCATGGCGTTGTACAGCACATCAGTTGTTAACTGCTGGATTAGAATGAGCTCAATTAATTTTATCTTTGCAGCATTCATTTCTGACCGTTTGAAAGCTTACGTAGGCAGAAATTGAGAGTTCTTTATGACTAAAACACTTTTGGTGGCTCAGCTAGCAGAAACAGACTGTAACTATATGGAATAATATCTACAACATTCAGCTCTAAGGAACATCTCCAGTACACATTTTACATTGTATTTTAACAACTGTACTAATTATTTTTCTAAGCAATGTAACTTTATCCAGCTGATACAAGCACTTTGTGGCATGGCTATATATCATAAAAGCTCAATCTTATGATTCACAACTGACCAAAAATACATCTATCAAATAATTCATGCATTCTAACTTTTTTTAAAAAAATGAAACCCCCCCAAAAAGCCATTACAATATTTTAGGTAATAAGATGGCTTCAGTATATCAATGTAACCAGCAAAATGGTCCATTTAAGTCAAACAGACATTTTAGCCTTCACTTTCTCTGAATGGATTTCTGCAAAGCTGAACGCAGCATGACAGCCTATAATTTCTTACAGGCCTTTAATATAAGCCATCTGACTCAATTTTACCGTCCTCCTCCTGTAAGAGGGTAAAAGAATAAACAAGACGAGTTGCAGTTGATCTAAAAGAGAGTGTCTCAATGTCTGTTGTAGATGTGAGCAGAGCCCTAAGTATGAAATTTCTAGTTTTATCCTCAGAGAACTCCTAAATTATAAAAAATAGCATTCAATTCTTCCTAACACAAATTTTTCACTTCTTGACTAATACAACATAATCCTTCTCCCTTAGAAAAGCAAAAGTCCCAGAAGAATCATGTCCCTTTTAATCAAATTTTTGAATCAAAATCAGACTCAGTCTCCAAACCAGACAATCTGGAAAATCCACAGCATCCTGGAAACACATTTCACCATAGATCAAATAAACAAAAGGAGAGTGAGAGCAAGGCAGCTGTATGAATAGAAATGTCTTGTAAGCTGGACAAGTTTGGAAATGGACGAATACTGGAAGGGGTACAATCATAAGTGAATACCTCTTTTTTCCCATGCTGGCAGCAAGTAGGCTAGGAATGAACACCTGCAAGCATGGAAATTCTTCCATGCACTTTTAAAAAAAAATTTTTTGTATATACATGAACACGCATCTTTCTGGGACCTTTTAGCCCTAAAAGGAAAAGGGTGTTTTATAGTACTTATCTGAAGGAGGAAAAGTATCAGGAGGTAAGTTTGTCAAGGCAGCCTAAAGAAATTTAGATCAAATAGTTTAATATAAAACAAACAAATAAACCCTACCTTAAATAGAATCAGTCCATCTTTGAAATGGGGTGCTTCTTGAAAATGGAAAATCTGATATGTTACCAAAGTATAAAATCTCAGCTTTTGATGATTGTCTTGGAAGGTAAAGGATTGGTTTTTTACCTACAGGTGGATGTCCAAACTATGGAATGCTGTGATAGCTCCCAGAGTACAAGAAGCCATACTCTCCAGAGCCTCTGTGAAAAGACCATCTGTATCAGGACAAGCAATTGCCAAAAAAAATCCTAGCCAAGGGCAACAGGCTGTTGTTAAAGCTGCTCTCAGTATCTTGCTAAATAAAGCTGTTTTGCATGGCTGTCCTCTACCCAGACCAGGTAACAGTGAACTGTCTGAAAGGCAGGTAGTTCTACGTTGCTGAACTGGGGCTTTTAACTGCTTCCCTCTGTTTCTAAAATGTCCACAAACTGTATTTCTGAAGGGAGGTGTGGGGTTAAAAGCATTTACAGTCATTAAACTAAGTAGTTGTATAAGGTACTCCAAGAAGAACCATTTGCAACAGTCAGTTTTTCTTAACACTGTTCTGCTTTTGTTTCAGAGCTAGATAATTACATGGCAGATTTTAAGGGAGGAAACTTTCCTTTATCTGTAGCTTCAAGCTACAAAAATTGTAGTAAGAAAAGAGGTGAGAATGCTTCTTGGAGAAAAGTGAGCACAAGTCCTCGCAAAAAGTCAGGCCATTTGTCCTCCCAGTCATGGAATAAGCAGGAGACAAATACTGAAGGTAAATAAAGCTTTTTATTTTCAGTTCTGAAAGGGGTTGGGGGCTACACTGTGTAGATGGGAATCAAACATTTCTCCTACATCATGAATTAAAAGTTTTCAATTAAATGACACTCATATTTATGTGCATCAGTAAAACATTGTTTACTTTTTTCCCAAAAAAATTATTTCTGTGTGACTGTGAGGTATCCTAACTAAGTTTGGTTGTTCTAGTTCCCTTTCTGTTGTCTGATAATGAGGCAGGCATTGGCTCAGATGGTGGAAGAATAAGCAGTTCCACCTCTGACTGTATGGAATGACACTGTATCAGTCTCTTCCCCAACACCAGATGAGAGAAATCTTCATTGCGTTATTGGTGCTCCTTAGATTTGCTCCACACTTACAGTATACATACCTTTTTGAGTTTTCTTACACTTACTTTATAACTTCACTACAATAATTACTACTGAGTGAATCCAGGTGAAAATAAATTAATACATTCCTTCTCAGATCATGCATCACTTGTTCAGTCTTACTAGAGAAATTGAGTAGAACAACCTAGAAGCCCTGCAGTGAAAGAAAGATATATTTGGGTTTAAATTGAAGACTTTTTTTGTTTGATTTTCACTTCCATTGCAGAAAATATATAAAGAATTTTGTGTAGTCACAGATACTGTAAGGTTTTCAAGAAGTTTTCACATCATCTTCCGTATGTTGCTTGATAAGGAAGGCTTTATGTGGCTGGGTCTGTGCATGTGTATAAATGTGGAAGTTATATTAGTGGCTGACACTTTTGAAAATTCTTTTCACTTCAAGATCATAAGCCATATAACAAGCAGTTTATTACACAGAGATAATGTCTGGATATATTCAGAGGCAACATAGTTCTCCTAAAGGACACATATTTCTAGAAGGAAAATTTAGTAATATTGAAACTAAATACCGTATCAAACAGAAAAACTTCCAGGGGAAAAGAATCAAAGTAGTTGCTTTCTGAAAATGAAGGTAACTACTTCAGAAGGAAGATTTAGGAAGAGAGAGAAAAAGTCTTACACACATACACACTTTAGGAGCAGTAAGATTCTAGCCTCACTTACCTCATATACAAAAGACCGAAATACTTGATGCCTGGTTCTTTGCAATGCTAAAATGAGTTATTCATTTCTTCAGCCCTTGTTAAGAATGAAATCTTTTTCTGACTGCAGCTCTCATGTCCTGATTGCCTGTTCTCAATTTGAATTGTGAATTTATCTAATCCCGTTGAATCCAGTTAATATCTGGAAATATGAATTAGAAATTGAATGGTCAATTAATTTTAGTAGTCTTCTGTTTTGGACTACCAGAATCAAATGCTGTTCCTGTTTCCAAGTAAAGGTAAATTGTTTGATTTTACCTTCAGAAAGCAAAATTAAAGATTTACTTGTTGACAAGCAATTTCTCTTGGAGAGAACCAAAGGTGGTTCAAATGCAGAAACCTCATGTTCTCTCTTTCACAAAAGCTTAGGACAACTCATGCCCTATTTGCCATTTTTGCAGTTCCTAGTGCTGCTCTGAACAATTTCAAGGGATCTGTTCTGATCTTTGACAGACTATATTGACATAATTAGTTAGTAAATGGGAGGACATTTTCCCTGTTTATCACAGATTTTCGAATAAAGAAATCAAGTCAATCTCTCTTCTGTGCAGGTATAAAATCTAAGATTGTGTTGCAACCAAACTGTAAGAAAAGAGCTTCTGTCACCACAAAGTAAGTTTTGATTTCTAGTGTTTGTGACGCTTTGCAAAAAATAAAGGTGATAACATTCTGTAGTAAAGCAGCACACTATAATGAATAGATTAATAGTTTGCATTTGGTAATGTCTTGGTCCCATATCTGCAGAAAGGAATTCTTTTTAATTTTCATTTCTGAGAGGAAATAAAATTTATGTACTTTGATATAATTTTAGAATCCATTTATTTCAAACCTTGCAGTACTACATGTCTTTTTATGTAACAGAATAGTCTATGACTTAAGAATATTATGTAACACTTACTCTGCCTTGAAAAGTTGACCGTATGCTTTTTCAACTGGCATTATATTTTAAAAACTCCTCTGGCTATTTCAGATTGCTGAATGGCAATTCAAGATGGTACAGTACATATACTTTAGTCCAAATGGTAGAGTTTCCCTGAGAAAGTGTATGAATTAGCTTGAGGGAACTGCATTTGAGACTTTACTTCAGTCTGAAACCTCGGTCCTACTTTATTCACAGGCACAGAGAAAATAGAATATTTATGCTTCCAGTATGCCAGAGGTTTTTTTAAATGTTTGGAATTATTTCCAGAAAGGAGTGGAATAAAATTGATTGCTGCATTTTAAAAAGTGGGGAGTCTTTGAAAATATTAGGCAGAGGAATCCTTTATTAGATTTTCAGAATAAAGAGAATAATTTGTATAGAAAGATCTATTATGAGATAACAATTACTAAAAACTACTACTGTCAGTTCATTTAATGCTATTTTGTTTTTCTTTGTGGTAATAAAGGTCATTTGGAAAAAAATCACTATTTTTGAGGTGTGTGTAGTATTTCTTTTTAATTTCTGTATAATAGCTTAATTTCAGTGTTCTCTACGATTGTTTGTTTGGGTTTTTTAACCAGATCTTCAGAGAAGGATCATTTAACAACATTAAATCTGGAGCAAAGTCTGTCTGTTGGTTCTGATGATGAAGTAGATCTTGTGCAGGAGCTTCAAAGTATGTGTTCCAGCAAATCTGAGCCTGATATAAGCAAGGTAAACACAAGACTTTTAAATAATTTACTACATTACCATATTCATTTGTTTGTTATGTGCTTAAAATAAATTTTTAATTTACAAGCCCTGCTTGAACTGAAGAAAATCATTAAATTATTTGGGAATAAGCCAAAGTCAACTAATAAATTATACATTTGCAGGTAAGTGTTCTGGTTTAAGATACACTATTTTAAATTACACCTTCACCAGTTTTTCTGGTAGAGATTTTTGCAGTGGAGGATAAAATTTCTAAGTTCGTAGAATCATAGAATAGCCTGAGTTGGAAGGGACACACAAAGATCATTGAGTCCAACTCCTGGCCCTACACAATACATCCCCAAGAGTCACACCATGTGCCTGAGGGCACTGTCCAAATGCTTCTTGAGCTCTGTCAGGCTTGGTGCTGCGACCACTTCCCTGAGAGCAGCCATCCCTGCAATACTTTCCCCTTGTTCTGTTTCAAGCTATCATTGCTTTCACTGGCAAAATGTTCTGTAGTCTTAAAGACCTAGAAAGTTTTCCCTAATATGCATTGAATATTTAGTTTGGTTAATGTAATCCCATCAGCCTTCACAGAACTGGCTCAAAGCTCCTCTGCTGTGTAGGCAAAATGCAGTTTACTGCCCCAAGCAAGAGATAATGGATTGGCCTAATTCCTTTTCTTTAAAAGTGGCAAAAGAGGGTGAAGGATGCTTGCAGGGCTCATAGTTTTGGGCTAAGGTCTATGCTGGAATGGGTTGTGGGTGGTTATGGGAGG
The DNA here is from genome assembly GCA_024500445.1 of Entomyzon cyanotis. Taxonomy (NCBI): domain Eukaryota; kingdom Metazoa; phylum Chordata; class Aves; order Passeriformes; family Meliphagidae; genus Entomyzon; species Entomyzon cyanotis. The sequence goes on along the minus strand of JAKEPQ010001018.1, from coordinate 34,377,256 downwards.
CCTGTAGAGGCAGAGTGTGGAGCCGTGGGCCTCTCTCATTTTTCCTTCTATACCAATACCATGCAGCTTTCCCTGTGGCTGAAGCTATTTATTCTTTTCCATCTTTCTTCCTAGCACAGCTGAAATGAATGGCTGTGACAGCAGGCTGTGTTCACACTGGAGCAGCTGTTCCATACCTTTTGAAACACAGATAGACTCAGTCTTAGGCTGTTGTCCAGTTAGGCTGTGCATGACATCCTCTAGGATTTCCCTGAACAGTTCCATGAATTTCACTTTGTTAAGTACTCTGTTTATTCTTAGAAGACAACCAAGTTTTTATTTAAAAAAGGAATACTGTGTTTGGGAAGATTTTTCAACCTATTTAATGAAACTCTTTATTACAGTGTTTTGTTTTGGGTTGTTTTTCTTAAAGTATTTACAGTACATGCATGAGTCAGATGCAGCAAGCTGGCAAGCTAATCACTAGTCAGTTAGCAGGGATTTACCGTAGCTATCCTTAGAAGAATGGGATGTGCTTGAAGAAATGGTAACCAACTTAAAATTGTGTTTAATAACATGCAAAGTGTAATTGCTTGTTGATGACAATTCAAGGAAATACGGGTTAGATAAGGAAGGAGATACATGTCATGTCTTTTGTTCAGTTTCCTCACCATGGGTGGAACCATCCATGGCTGGAATTTCTGTTACTAATTCCCCAGCTGCCTAGAAGAGCCTCACAGAATAAGGGTGCTGTTGCATGCTTTCTTTGTGTGATATAATTCCAGGCTGCCAGTGGAATAAGTACTTCTGCTCTTTAATTTGCCCTTTCACTTGAGTATGTTTCTGCTGCCTCCTGCTTGGGAGGAGTACTTTTCTGCACTGCGTTGGGATTGAGTACTTTTGCAGTTGCAGAATTGAATTGGATCAGCTTACCCCAGGATAAAATGCCATGTTTTCAGTGAGGACAGCAGTTTGAGCAGGCTCTATATCTTATTTTATGGTCAGGAAAAATAGGAAAAGGGAAGGCAAAATAGCAAGGAAGAAACATGGCAGGAGGAAGAGGAAAGGATCATTCCTTTCTCTGATGTTCCTGGGGGCTGGGTAAAATTTAATGGGAACCTGCCCTTAAGCTCCACTGAATAGTATTACTCTGGAAATGTATGTTTAATCTTTGTCTGATAATAATTAATATGAAATCTCTTTCTCCCATCTCCTACAAATGCACTCAAGAATAAAGAAGAGATATTTTAATTGTTCTTTGGGTATTTATGAATTGCATTGTATAGAAACCATGAAAATAAAATCAAGCCTCCAAAATTTGGCAAACTGAAATGCAATCTGTGTGAATAACTAAAAAAATCACCATTTACTCATCTTTGTTTAGATTGCAGATTCTAAGGATGAGTTATTGATGTTCAGTAACTCTCAGAACATTCCTGCATTTTCAGCAAGTGGTACTAACCCAAATAAAACAACAGCACAAAAGGTAGGTGAAATGAGTTTTAAGTAGGATAGAAAAAGGTGTCTTTTCTTCAAAACTTGCATTTCTGATTGGATCCTAGGAATTAGTGCCTTGTTTATTACAAGAAAAAACTGTCATAATTCTTAGGAAATTTGCTAGACTACCATGCCAAGTTTCTTTCATGTGTCTTAGTAGAAGCTCAAAATTTATTAAAACAATGGATATATTTGCTTTCAGTTTTGGCTTTTTACCTAAAGCCATCTCCCTGGGCCAAATATTTTTGACTTTACATTGACATTATAGGTTATTTCCATCAGATATGAAGAGAAATAAAAACTGGGCTTGTTGTTTCCCCTCAATTAATGTCATTCAGTAGGTTTGCAAAAGCACCACTTTTAAAATTGTTGATGTAAAATTGCTGCTTGCTCTGATGTCAGAGCTCTCAGGGGCAGAAATATTGAAAAGACATGATATTACCAAAGTTTGTGAAAAATTACATTTTTTTAAGGGTACTCAGTTCTATTTTTGATGTAACTATTTGTTGAAATACACAGTCATCTTGCTGTGGTACTTATGTAAACAAAATTCAGTAACTGCAGAGTAGTTTCAGAGTAGGAAGATAAGCTGGATATTACTGGAAGATACAGTAAGTCCACTGTCATCTTCTTTTCATATTTTTTCATATTTTTTCACATCCAAATATTCAGAATGTTAGAATACTTCTTGTGATTTTACTTAAAATCCATAGAACAGTCTCCACTAAAAAAAAATAATTTTAACCTTGCAGATCCACATGTAGGTGGATCCTTTTGAATACTTCTCTAAACACATCTTCAGAGCTTCACATAGTAGTGATGCCTGGATAATTGGCTAAGTCAGCTGACCTACCAGTTCCTACTGCACATTTTTCCTAGTAATTTTTTTTCTTTAAAAATTCCTGAAGACAGAAGGCATAACTATATTGACTTACAAGTACACAAGTTTATCTGCTTGAGAGGTATTTGAAGAACTTGGTCAAAAGATTTCATACAGAATAAAAAAAAAAAATTACCTTTTTGGGGAAGTGTTGGCCAAAATGAAGGATAAACAACCCAGCCTTCTGCTAGAGGGGAAAGAGATCTAATAGAGTGACAAACTTTGTTGCTAGATTTAGTCATTATTATGACAAATTTATCAAAAATTTAGAAGAGCACAGTCCTTTGGAAGCAGAAGTCAAACTTTTAGAGACAGTTGTAGCAATGATGAACTGATGCATCAGCAAGAACTGGTGAAATGAAGAAGGATTTGTGATCAGAAAAGCATCCTTTTTCTGAAAGGGAAGAGAATCCTGTAGGTAACAAAAGCAATACTGCATGAACAGAGGAGATCTTATCTTATCAATGGTAATGAGACAAATTACTTAAAAGGGCAGCATACCCATAATTAACTATTCTTTTTAATTTGCTGGAAGAAAAAAATGCTTGCAAGTATGTGAAGGAGAAAGGCAAAACTGGTAAGAGATGCAAAATCTTTGATCCAGGATGCAAACAAATTGATGGAATAGAGGACTAAGAAGGACCCATGATGAATAGTGTTTTCATGTCTCCTGTGTTATGTGAAAAGCAGTAGCTGATGGTGAAAATGAACTTTTTAATATTGATGCCTGGAAGGGGATCTGAATTCAGCTGATGCTAACAGACAAGATCCTGTTTCTCCTTTCTCTCATTAAAGATCCAGGTTATTCAGGGCCTAACTTACCTCTTTCTTCTTGGCTATAGACGAACAGAAAGGGACAGCATACTTGACTTCAGCTTTTCAGACATCTAGATTTGGCAAGGGAGAATATGTCCAGTTTTAAAAAATGTAGCTTCTTAGCATAAGTGCTTTGAGACACAGTCTTGGTCTAAGACAATATAAAGGAGAAGTTTCTGGGTCCAGATATCTCCTGTAGGGTTCCAAATAAGGAATGGATGCAAGTAGATTAAGTGAAAAAATAACCCTTTACTAACAAGCAGAACAGCAACAGTCAGAAACAACAGATAACCACCAGATGCAAAATTCCTCAATCCCATGGACTCCCCAAAACAAAAAGAGACACTCAAACCAGAAGTTGCCAGGCACACCTCCCAAGATGGTGCCTTGGATTTTGACCATGTGGGCAGAAAGACAAAGGGAAAAGTGTGCCAGTCTTTACCCCACTGCCCCCACTCCATTCTCTTCATATCTCCCTCTTGGCTTATCTCCTGATGGGTGGAGCTCCGACTGGAGGCGGTTATCAAATAGTAAGAAACTCTCATAATTAACTGCAGAAGATTGTAAATAACAAGAGTTCCATGGAGCTGATTGGGTTGGTTGGTTGGTTGTTTTTCATGTCAAACAGTGGTACTTATTTATACACAAAATGCTTTTTTTTAATTTCTAGGATGGAATGCGTCCTCTCAGCAGCAGTCGAACTGTGGAAAGCAGCAACAGTAAATCAAAGACAGAGTTGGGTGTTTCAAGAGTTAAATCTTTTCTTCCTGTTCCTAGAAGTAAAGTCACCCAGCCTTCTCAGAATACTAAAAAAAAGCAGCAGCAGTAATACAAGGCAAATAGAGACAGATAATAACACAAAAAGAGAGATTTGAAATTTGCACAAAAAAGAACAAATAGAAAAATCCAATAAATAAACCTGCCTATCTTACAATTTTCTGTATTCATATAATCTCTATTGCAAAGAACCAAGTACTCAAATATGTAAATATTTTTTAAAAACAAACTGTTACCCTGTGATGTAAAGTTTGTACAGGACCACAGTTTTATTTCTATGTACATCAGCTGGAAATTATATTGATTTAAACTTCAGAAATGGGCATTTTGTCACCTCCATGGATGGTTGGGTTTTTTCTTCTTTTATTATGAAAATTACTTATTTAAATGATAATATTCAGGGGTACCTACCACAGGATTCTGTTTGTGTATATACTGTACATAAATATATTCTATTAAGTTCACATGTTAACCTGCATTCAGATGAGTTGCACAATATGTACAACAATGGCTTAAGGCTATTGTTCATGCATTTTAAAGACATGCTTTATCTTCCCTTAATGAAAAAATAGTGAATGTGGCAATAACTGAAATGTTTGGAAATGCAGATGGATTACTTTCAGCTACAAGCCATATTAAATACTTTGATTTCATCATCATCTGCCTGCTGAATTGTGATTTTGTTTTTCTCTAGCTTCTCTTCATCTGAAATGTTGCGAATTTCCTTTATAACTTCCATCTTTTAAAAAAGGAAAGAGATTGAGAAATTAAAATGCAACAAAAGTTATTTTTGTCAGACTCTTACTCTTTGATAGAATTGAAGAAAATGTGATCATTTATTAACTTAGTTTTTCTTGTATACTGTAAAAACTTTTATATGCTTCATTAGTGTTTTAACAGCATATGAGAAATAACAGTGTTTTACAGAAACAGATTTTACTGAAAAGGAATTTGAGCAAAAGCATAACTAGAGTATTATCCAAGATAATGTAGTAGCAATGAGTTACTATGTAATTATCAATTTCTGTTGTGGATTTAAGATGTAATTGCTGTAAAATGATACTTGAGTTGCAGTTAAAATTAACTCTTTGTCATTTTTCTCTCCACTACTGAGGTAGATCATGTTCCTATGAGGGACAGTTTCTATGCAGGGCTTATTTCCCCAGCCTCTTTCTACAGTAGCTGCAGTTACATCTCTGTGAATTGTAGGAACATGGAAATGTGCTCTGTCAAGATAGCTCACCTGTTAGGCAGGGGAAAGTGCAGAGTTTTCTTGAGATCAGACTTAGATGCATTCTGCTAGGTTATGGGGAGATGGTTTGGAGGACTTGGACAGTGACATGGTCATGCCTCTAATTTCCAGAGGAGCATTTTTCTCAAATTAAGCCCAGAGGAGGAAAGGATTAACTGTTTCCTAACGCTTTGCCTTTGTATGTAAAACAGTCATTCCAGACTCATGTCAATAAAATTTTTGTATGGCATATTGTCTTTCTGTCTCTTAGTTTCTGTGTCTGTGTTAGCTCTATAGAATATTGAACATTAGAAGCTTATTTCTGAAATCATTTCCTGCACAATATATTTAGAAAGGATCTTCTTTTTTGGCAGTTGCTGTTTCACTAATGCTTCCATTTGCTGTGTGATAGTAATGTGTAACCAAATACAGATAATTTCTCTAGAGACTGATGTTTACTTTTATTTTTTTGTTCAATTTTGCACTGAAAAAGGGTATGCTGCTTTTGCAGGTGGTTCTTAGCAGAATGAGTCAGCTGCGAAGCACTGCAGATTGGAGCAGTGGGTCTCAGCAAGTAGGATCCCTTATGTGCTGAAGCAGTGAGCAGCAGTGTGGTAGCTTGTGTAAGAAGCTCAGGTATGGATTTCTTAGCAAAGACGAACACAAGTAGATAATGCTGTTTGTAGGGATCACACAAATTTCAACATCAGAATTTGTAATACCATTTTTTTTTTTTTGAGACCCATAAGGAAAGAAGAATCCTGACATTCTTCTAAGCTAGGTTTGTTCTGCATTTAAAATACACCTTGGAAATGTCAGATCTCATGTTGATCAAGAGCAAGCAGTGTACTTCTGTGTGGGAACATACTGGGCAGAGTGTCCTAAAGCATGTTCTGAGACTTACTTTAAAACTATATTGTCTGTGAGAATGAATACTAATCAGTACTGTACTGTGAGTGAAAATCTGCAGAGGACAGAGTAACTTTGATCATGGTGTGAAAGTTAGGTTTCTTGCTAAATTTAGCATTGCCTTTCAATGCCCTCATTATCCTTCCTTTTCAGCCTGCTGTCCTAAACTCTCCATCTGCATCTTTTACCTGTTTGACTTCTGTCTGCTGTCATTTTGCCTGTCTGTCAGTTCAACAGAGTCTATGATCTCCATGCAGCTTTAATCACACAGTCTCTTGCAGATCTCCTAATTGGTTCTTCTCCTCTGCAGTAAGTGCTAATCTCTTGTTAGGCCACAGCAGCTCCTGCCCTCAAACAGTGAACACCACATAACCATAGCACAGTTTGCATGTGGATATGCTGGCTTTCTCTGCTGGCTTATCACTTGGTTTGTGATAAGCTGTGCTGAAGCAAGGCCAGGCTCTGTTCCTGAGCTCAGGGTTTCACTGTGTCGTCAGGTTCTTCCTGTGATGCTACAAGCAGCACTCGTCATGTGTGACTTGTTGTACCAGCTACCCTCACTTTGGGTTAGTAGTGGGCAGAATCCTTTCTGTTCTTTCCTTCCTGTGTCTCAAGAGGATGGAAGTGTGCTGTGGTGGGCCATGCCCATCATGCTGCATCTGCTCCCAGCTATTACCCCATGACTTTAAAAGAGATTAAATGAAGAGAGAGACAGACCCCATCTCCATGGAGGAGCATCTCAGAAAGTATAGGGAAGCTTCTAAGGTTGAATCTATCCAACGGGCCACTGGGGCAGTGAAAGACTTTTAATTTAGCCCTCATCTGACTACACTACACTTTTTATACACATCTTAATGTCTTCAGCCAGAGGAACATGAAAGATACTTCTCATCCATCAACTTTGATAAGTACTAAACATTCCAGCTCTCCATTTCAGGCCAGTCCTGAAAATAAAAGCTTTCATCATCTCTCCTGTGTTTCCTGTTTCTTGACAAGAACATGGAATATGTTCCTTAAACAAATGTCTGAATCCATCAGACAATATTTGCCTTTGGTTTTGGGCTGCTGAGCAGGAACTCCAAAATTAAAAGTCTGAATAAACCTACTCCATCATTCAACAAAGGCAGCAACATTCATCAGCAACAGCAAAACCAGCAGGCCTGAGGCATGTCTCTTCCTATAATGCAGCTCAAGTGATTTACAAAATACGTCAAAACCCTCCAGCTTTCCAGTAAAACTGGAGAAGCAAAACAGCCTCTGGTGGTGGAAAATGCTTGGAGAAAGGATGAAGGATCACTTTCTTTGTGGTAACTCTGGCTAAAGTGACATTTATGATGGTCAAACCATAGTTAGGACAATTAAGAATTATAAAGTGGGCTGTTCTTCAGAAACTTGAAGTCAAAGTGACTTCAAGGGAGCACAAGGTATGGTTGTACTGGGCTGTAGCATCACTCAGAAACCTCTGGTTGCATTTTACAGGGGTTGTGTTTTGAGGTTGAATTGAGCCCTGGGGAATGAACTTAGTATAAATATTGTTTATCCTAGGAACAGGAAATTGGTTTTGGAGAACATGAGGGTTTGTAAAGGAAATGTATTAGTGTATTGCATTGCATTGCTTAATTTGCAAGATGTTTTTAGGCAGCAACTAATGGTCCATTAACGAACAATTGTACATCAGTTCTAAAGTGGTGTGGGTTTTTTTCCAAATGTTAAATCATAGCCAAGTAATTGTAGAGCTAAAATACCAAATCTATAATAGAAAAATGAGGAAAAGATATTTTTAGGTAAATAAAATTCAACAAATTATGTAGTTCTGTAATTACCTCCAGCAGTTAACACCAAGAATTAATGTGGGGAAATGCTTTAAAAGGCCCTTTTCCCAAGGTACATTTCAGAAAATAACTTAAGCCAGTTGCTTAAACAGCATAGATAGAATTCAAGAAGCATAGAGGCCATCGCGTGTTTAGCAGCTCTGGTGTAACAGGCTGAGGGATTTGAGGCTTTTGAAAGTGGAGGGGGTGGATCTTAAGGAAGACTTTGGAACTGGATATTTAATGAAGAAAGCACAGCTGGTAAGATACCAGTTAAGCAACTGTGAAAGCAAAATTGTTTGTTGGAATAGCAGGCTTGTTTGACCCCAGTGAGACACTGAGCAGTTCCCGCTAATGATGATTATCAAGCTACTTTGTATAGTTATTTTGTATGTAAGATTCATTAAAATGGGTAAGTGTGCATAGTTCAAGTTTGTTTAGGCTATCCTTGCTTAGTTTTTCCTCTCCCAAGAGCTTCTTAGTGCTGTACTAGCAGTGTGGCCACCCTTCTCCACTGTACTTAAGGACAGCTACAGAATCTCTTTCCAACTTTGTCTTTCTGGTTTCTTCTTAGCAGGCTGCAAAATTTAATTTCCACATGTAGTATTAAAGTCAGCATGCTCTTCTCTTTGGCTGTATGTTGTACACACCCACATTTCTATACAGGTGGTTTTAATGACAAAGTGCTCTTGCAGGAGTATTTTTATATCCATTTTGTTTTATCACATGCATGCAAAGCAAAGCATATGAGAAGAAAAATTCCCTTAAATAATGCTCAGCCTGTATTTATGAGGGTCATTGTTTGTTCTTCCACTGTTTATGGCCTCATTTTCTTCTTTTTTATTTTTTCCCTTTCCTCTTGTGCTCCATTTTCCATCACGAGCAGCATGTTCAACTTCCCAGCTTAGCTTCAGGCAAACAGCCCTGGGACATCCCCCTGACAGCAAGTACAACACTTACTCTAGAGGGTAACATGCTCTTCTCCACCTTTGTTGGGAAGGAGAGGCTGTGTCCTCCTCCTCTTCATGGAGGTTGGTACTAACTTGTCTCCTGTTCCAGCCTGAACTCCAAAGGAGCTGAAGCAGTGGTTTGGGACTGAAAAGAAATAGCACACTCTTCTCTCAGTTGCCCTCAGAGGGCAGCATCTTGCCTGGGCTCTTTAGGACATGCAGTTTGATGGTGGAAGCTGGGCACTCATGGCAGAAACTTTTTCACTGAGCATTGTGGCCCAGGGTGGGAGCAATCAGTCTACTGCTTTACTTTTTCTTTTGAAGTCCTACTGCGTGTTTGTATCAGCAGCATCCATATGTCCCATCTACTACATGCTCCTGCTGTATTTATCTTTTTCTTTCCTGAAATGTGTCCTTGTCTGCTGAGTCCAGCTTACCTACCACTTTCTAACTCCAACGACAACACAAAGTTTGAACAATTGCGCAAGCTCTGAAGCATGTGCTGGTTCTAATGACACAGTGGTTCTTTTCTGCTGATCTTTCTGATCATGTTTATATAGATAATAAACTTGCCCACTTTGTGTGTCTGCTGTAACTCTGAGTAACATCCTGAAAAAGAGCTATCCGTGGCATGCCTCCTTGGGCTTGGCCACACTGCAGCAGCCCAGGCCTCCCAGCCAAGCTCCTCCCAACTCTCTGTAAAGACTTGTACAGAGAGCTGACTGTGAGAAAAGGGACAAACAGCATGAGGTGAACAATTTGAGGGGATAAGGGAAGTGGAGATGTGATTCAAAAGTGATGCTACTTCAATATACAGTTGGTTTTCCATTGTTATAAAGCAAACAGAGCTTGGTGCTAAAGAAACAGCGACAGGGCAAATTGAGACCCAAGGGTATCCAGAATGCTCTCTGAGCAAGAGGCATTGCTTTGTGGAGAAAATCAGGCAGTGCAAGGAGGTGTCCTCGCAGAAAGGAAATGACCCAGGTAAGCGATAGAAGATAGGCAAGCATGAAAGTACAGGATGAGGGACAGGGTAGGAAAGAAAACGCCAACAAATATTTGCAGACGAAATGTGTAATGAAGGACAGAAAGCATGTTCTGGGGGCAGAGCTAGAGGGAAAGCAGTGCTGCAGGGTGAGCAGCTCCAGAGTGAGCTGCAGTGCCCGCGGGCTCAGCCGGACCCAGCGGCACCTTGAGCCGCAGCAGCGCCCAGCCGGAGGCAGCCCAGGACAGCTCCAGCTGCTGCTCCAGGATACCTTAAAAGCGTTTGGTCCAAGCCTTGCCTGTGCTGCCCTTCGCAGCCCCAGGGCTCGGGCGGTGAGAGGGAGGCAGGGCTGAGCACAAGCGGCGTGCAGCGCCCGAGCCCCGCAGCACCACCTAGTGCCGCCCGGCCGGCCCGAGCCTGCCCGACAGCGCAGTTCACCTCCGCCTTGGCAAACAACAGAAACAATTGTTAAAACTCTGCCCGTGTTTTTGATAGGCAGCAATGACTGGAGTGAAAGTAGAAGAATCTGTCCACAGCACCGGCCCCATGGGGGTGGGGGGTGTTGTAATGTGTCGTGCAGGCAGTTTCTCTTTTTTAAAATTTATTTAAAGAAAAAAAAATAATCTAAAACACCTCTATCACTAGAATACTTTAGTGCACAAAGACAGCATTGGACAGTACCTGGCCAAACTCTGGGGCTGCCCTCGTTTTCAACAGCTCTAGCATAATGAGACATCAAAGTCTAGTAGCAAAATCTCTCTTCAACAATCCAAATATAAAACTTTTTGTACAAATATATTTTTCTTTATAGTACGTAATCACTCTTAAAATACATCATTTCCTTAGCAAAAGTTTGCAACAATATTAAAATAAATAAAATATCCTAGAGAACATTCAGTTCCATAATAAAACTGCAAACCAGAAGAGTATAAAAATTAATTTCATTATTAAAGTCTACTTCTGAGAGGTTTCTTCCTTTTCTTGTCTTTTTTTGGTTAGGCCAAAGTAAAAAAGCATGTAAAGATGCAAGACCTATGCAGACTATTACAGTCCACTGCCAGGAGCCCTACCTTTTGCTAGATACTGATGTCAGCCTGCACTCATCCCACTGTGTGTGCAGGGTCAGGTCAACAGTGTCCTAGGTTTTAAGAGGAAATACCAATTCTCCCTTAAGTGTGGAGACATGACAGATGTTGACTGGATTCCAAGTCAATATCCTCTCTTCCTTCATTTTCACCTATGCACGTGGCATTTGGCCTTTCCTGCTAAGCTGAAATTACAGTTGCTGCATGAAAAACAAAGAGGAGGAAGTTTTCTGTGTGCCTTGCTGATAATTGTCCCTTAATTCATTTGCAGGAAGTGGATCCAAAGAAGTTTTTTACATTCTGATTTTTCTATTTTCCACCCATGTTTGATTTTTTTTTTTTCCATATTCTTCCTGCTGTCTAGTCCTCTCACCCCAGCAAGAACATTTCTAGTTTTCTGAAATAATTATGTCGGGCTAGGCAGGTTACTTCTGCTTGCCATCTCATTTGTATCCAATCAGAGCAGCTTTCCAAAGGAAATCTGGTTTCACCAGTATACGTGGCAAAACTTCAAAGAAAGTACTAACTTGCACATGATTAACCACAGAAGGGAAGTAATTCCCGCATGCTCAGGCAGTCGCTGCAGTGAACACCTCCTGCAAGGCTGAATTTGTGCATGGCTGAGGCAGGTTCAGAAGTGCTGGTCCTGTCATGATGGGGCACTGCTGACCATTCACTCCACAAACAGGGTCTCTGCACAGCACCTCACAGCCTCGTCTCCTGCACTTCTTCCTCTGTCTCCTCCTGCAAGGCAGTGATTTGGGGTCGTGGTTTGCGTTTGCTGGAGTTTCTGTGGTGTGCTGGGAGTAGTTTAAGGCGCTCAGCATGACTGATGGCCTGCCTGAAGGAGCTCTTCTCGTTCAGCAGCTTCTGAATGGATTCATACTGCCGCAATTTATTGTCCTCGATTACCTGGAGAAACATCACTCCGTTAGATGGGCAGTGGTGCTGCTGACAGGATTCAGCTCACAGGACTAAGGGAGCAGGGAAGAGACATGAAGACAAGGCAAACATCTTCAACAGAAAAAGCCCGATTTACAATCTCTAGTTTGCGATTTCTAGTTACAACTTCAAAAACATATATTAAAATCTGAACATGTTGAAAAGGTGCCTCTTGCCCAAATTACACAGTGCCACTGTGTTTCTCCTTGTGACTTGGTTTTACCTCTGAATCTCTTTGTTGAAGTCTGCAAGTACTGTGGCATTTCCCTGGCATTGCTAAACCTCCCAGTTGAGAAAGCGTTAACTGTTCTATTGAAAGCAGAGGGAAAAGGGTGCCAGCAAGGTGCCAGGTTTTCTTTGCTTTCTTTTCACCAAACAAGGAAGCACTGCTCACCTCTGTTTGAAGGAGACAACAGGTTTGCCCTGTAATGCTGTGCCAGTTTCTCCTTTCAGGCAGGAGACAAGGTAAAATCAGTCTTTGCTGGCACTGCAATGCCAGCACATTTTGGGTAAGGGCACAGGTCTGACAGGAAAGAACTTTTAGCATCTCTGTTGCTAAAATGTGGTTTGCAGGGTGGGAAGCTTTTCGGGGCAGAGGCTGCCTGCCTGCCAGGGCTCTGCTGCCACGGCAGCTGGGGGCAAGGCTGAGTTCAGCACACACAGAGGAGCAGCGCATCCAAATGGATGTACAGCGTGCCTACTGACTGGCCTGCTTTAACTGCAGGCTCTGTTCCTCCTGCTGTGCTAATGCACCCATCCAAATAAATGTGGGAAACCATGTTTCACTCTGCCAATCAAATTAAAATGTCCTCTTATAGAAGAGTGAAGAAAATACAAAGGGAGGAACCTCATTTTTAAGAACAATTTCCATAACTTCCCTTTTCTTTACTAACTATTTTTTTATAACAAAGGAAGTACCTTAGGACTTCAGTAATTTGTCCCCTTGATTAAACATGAAAGGAATATTTACATGGCTTCTTGAAAGAAATCAGCAATTCTGATCATCATGTATTTTCTTAGGAAACCCCTCTTCCCCAGGCAGCCTCCTATTGCTCAGTTCAGCTGTTTCTGCATTTGCAATAGTAAAGCTCTCTGAGACAATGAGATTTTTCTGGTTCTCCTGAGCCAATCAAAAATATAAGACACCTGGATCAGCAGCTGGATAACCTACACAACTTTCCTTCTTGCTCCTCCAGAACATGACCCAGCTCATCTGAACACAGGCGTCTGTGACAGCTCAGGTGAAAGAGCAAACAGAAGCCTGCTGCTGTTCTGCCAGTGCGTAGGTTGATAAACTGCCCTGAATGATCCCCATCAACCCAGAAAACATCATAATTTCCACTTGGTGTGTTTTACATGTTCATCAAATGGAGTGAGACAACAGTAAGTGGGCCTATGAGAAATGCTCACCAAAAATCTCTGGCACTCCAGCATCGCCTCCAGCCTGTGCTCGGAGAGTATCACCGTGCAGTTGGCAAACGCATGCTTCAGGGTCTTCCTGATCACTTGGGAAGTTCTGAAAGGCAAACAAAAGGCATTCAGATTGCACTGTGCACACCCATAGCTACACTGATGTGTGTAACAGCCTGGCTGTGTGCTGCAGAGCTCACACACAGGGACACAGCTCTGCGGGGCCTCAGCTGCATCTCTGCTGTGAAAGCACCTATCAGCCATAGAGCTAAGGTTGTAACCAGGCTTCCCTGATCCCCCACGCAGAATTACCAACATGCATTGCTGAAATCAGGCTTAATAACAGGCCAGACAAGTTACAAAAGATCTCTTTAGATGGTGCTGCCTCACAGATTTTCTTATTTTGTATTAGAAAACAGAAGAAATGAACAAAACATACACAGGGTCCAGGTGAGCACTTGGTTCGTCGAGCAGCAAGATTTTAGCTTTGCTGAGAACTGACCGGGCGAGGCACATCAGCTGTTTGTGGCCATGACTGAGGACACAGCCTCCATCCACAAGAACAAAATCAAGCTTGCCTGGAAATTGCTCTATTACAGACTTCAACCCAACCTGCCAGAGAAAAAATAAGACATAAAAAACTGGCAAGATATAGTTACTGCTGACTGTGGCAATCATTTACATCATTGCAAATGTTAATGAAAGTGATTTTTGAAAGGAAAACAAGCCTTTTTGGTTACTAGGAGGTTAAAAATAAATAACTAAAATTTTTATGCTACATTACAACAGAGAAAATAACCCCAGTCACAATGGCCACTGTCTCTACAGCTCTGACAGTGTAGAGCTCATACACTCCTTTTGCTGCCCCAAAGGTCTTGAGCACTTTGTTTATACTAATGGCACGAGGGGCTTCCCTTTGGCACTGGTTAAAAACCATTTAGAGGAGTGCCCACGCCAAGTGAAGCTGCTGCCTTTGGACCAGAAACCAGAGTCCAGCCCAGGAGATGTTTTCTGACTGTTTCTTCCAGTGCTCCTGCTTGCTCTCATTAGGAGATTTACACCCCAAAGCAAAGCTTTCCATCTTCCACAGATCCAAACCAACTGTGCTCCTTGGCCTTATCAGCAGAGTTTACAGACACTTTTTTATAAAATATGAGAACTAGGAAATACATGTTAGTTGCATAGCTCTAAAAAATGCTATAAAAATGTAATGAAACCCCAGCAATTTATGAAGGACATCCCCCTTGGATTTTCTAAATATTACCAAGCTGCAATTAATTTAAATTCCAGAGAAAACAAAAAATTTTAAATCCTACTTTGTGTTTTCACTTTCCATGGAAACTATATTAAACTGTTGTGTATGAGTATATGTGTTGTGTTTCTGAAGAGCTCATGCTTTCATTTATAAGCAAATTAAGGCAAATGTTCTGTTCCTCACTTCTCTTTTCAACACACATTGTGTCCTTAATGAAATTTTGCATTTAATGGCTGGAAAATGTGCTTTCTTCTTAAAACTGCACAAGGTCTCTCCATGGATGTGTAGGGTTCAGAGAGTTGACTACATGAGTAAGAGTAAGGCTCACAAGTTGACCCAAGTCTGACAGATTCAGGTGCTGAAATATGGGGGCAATAAAAATGAAACATCAGACAAGGCCTTGTTCTCTGCAGTTGATTGCAAGGAGCATAAAGAGCTGATGCTGATGCTGATCTCAGGAGGATCCTCTAAATCCTCAGCTGTCAACATGGGTCTGGAATAAGCTGACAGTTAATTTCTGTTCTGTGCTCCCAAAGTTTCACTGACTCACTCCCACTGCCAAGCAAGACTTCAAGAGCCCCAACTTGGTAAACAATCCAATCACACCCAGTAAAAAGCATTACAACTCTTTTTTTTTTCCTATTTGTTTTGCATTCTTTCCTTTGCAATGAAAACCTCAGTATCACATATGGATTTGCCAAACTGCTTAATGATAAACACTTCAAAATAAATTTTTTTTCATGCCATTGTAAAAGAGGTTTAGCTCTTTAAAATTCCAAGCTCAATTCAAACACACACTGGAAACGATCCTCCAAAGCAGGAGAGCTTTTCTTCTTCAAGAAAGGGGATATCGATCCACACTAAATTTTTTCCTGAACCTCAGAGAAGCAGAGAAACAACACTGAGAATGCTGTTGCCTCTGCTAGGACTGTCTGAAAAGCTGCTGCTGGCTCATCTAAACAAAAATGTCATTATATTTTTATTTTACAGTAAGTTACTCACAGAATGTGTCTATTTTTCTCTTTTCCAAATGTAGGGAAGAAATTAGAAAAACCCAATAAAGCAAGCAGAGACAGAGTTAACCTCCTGGATGGGAAAGGAGGAAACTTTCAGATTAACTCCCACGCTTGTAAGCATTTTTTGATACTTGAGACTTGCAATGAAAAAGGAAAATGGCACCAATTCATGGTTAAGTCTGTACTAATTAGGTCATCTGTACATTGGAAAAAGTCGTCTGCTTTCTAGGCTGCAGCCTTTTCCCTCCTGTAGTGCTCACCTGACTTTTCCTGGACATTATGGTCACCTCTGCAACCCCTGAAGCACCATCAGAGCCAAGAGGTGGGACCTGTCAACTGCAACGTGTGGGGCCAGTGCAACATGGAAACAGAATCTGGCCCCTACGTTTGGGAATTGGAAAAAAAAGTGTTGCTAAAACCTCAACATAAAATTAGAAGAAAACCTTCAGGCTGGAAAATCTAACACTCCATGATTCTTATTCTACATGGCAGAGAAACCTCCATGACACAAGTAGTACAAAAGCCTGAATGCCTTGTCAGAGAGTGCTCCTCTCAGCTGGCTTCACATTGGCCTGAGAATTTCAATAAATATTTATGTAAAACATAGTAAATATGGTTTATAGCACAGCATGACCTTTCCCCTGCACTTGTTTCCTAAGACTCTACATAAATGTAAAATATGACAATCATTTGACCTATACAGCACCCTGCTGTAACCACATCACCAGAGGGAGACAAATAACACCAAACAGTTTTACCTCCTCTGCAACTTTCCATATTTCTTCATCATTCCACTGCCCATAAGGATCCAAGTTCATCCGAAAAGTTCCAGAAAATATGAACACTTTCTGCAAGAAAAAAGACATAAAGACATACGTAGATAGATAACCTGAAACATAGTATAAAGCATTGGAAATTGTAAGCGTACAGAGAAAAGAATAACCTTCTGCAATTAACAGACAGAACAAATTGCAGATTATTAATTTTAAAAAAAATATTATTAAAAAAAAGTTATTTTGAAAATCCTTGTATATTGAGGTTTTGGCAATTATCTTAATAAAATCTTAGCTAAACTTGTTTGGAAACCAGAAAACCCCAAATTTCAGCAGTGTTCAGAATAAACTATTTCCTGTATTTTCATTTTGAAATAAAACTTTTAAAACTATTTTTGATTCTTGACTATGTGAAACATATTCAAACATACAAAAAAAAGGTCTAATCCAAGTGTGTTTCCACAATTTTGTTTAGCGAGAAAAAAAATTATTGGTTATTTGTCAAAATTCAGGGACATTGTCCTAAGTTGGTTTTCATCCACGAATTTCTTTTTCTAATAAATTGTATCCAAATACATATCCCAGCTCATTCTGTCCCCTGACATTTCACCATGTCCCAGTCCTATGTCAAAAGATGTTCCTTCCCTCCCTCACTGTCACATGACTGAGCTGTGACAGAGCACAACCTGGCTCGCTAATGCAGCAGCAACAACCTGCTCTGAAAGAAGCTTCCCTGATGGACACTGCACTCCCTGCTCTGAGCTTCCCTGATGGACACTGCACTCCCTGCTCTGAGCTTCCCTGATGGACACTGCACTCCCTGCTCTGAGCTTCCCTGATGGACACTGCAGCCCTGCTCTGAGCTTCCCTGATGGACACTGCAGCCCTGCTCAGTCCCTGCTCCGTCCCATACCTGCCTTCTGCCACAGGAGATGAGGAGGATGCACATTTCCTGGCACAGAGAACACACCCTTCTCAAACTGAAGTTTACTACGCCATTCTGCTATCCCCATCAGTTCAGGCGACCAGATTTAGTTGATCATCCCTTAGATACATGTTTTGTAGCTCAAGAAGCAGTGACTCAGACAAAATTAAATATTTGTTGAATCTCTTTTTACATGGGGTGGGTGTGTCAGATTCTGATGTAAATGAGATTCTTCAAGGGACACTAAGGCTGTTCAGCATTTCTTAACAAACCGTTTTTTTCTATGCTGCAAGATACACCTGCTATTTGTAGCAGGGAGAACTTGCTCTCAAAGAATTTAAGTGCCTTGTTGAGAAATATAATTTGCTTGCTCTTTCCTTGTACATATGCAACAATTACCAAGAGGAAAAATCTGAGACAATTATTTTCTTCCGTCTTTCTAAACAAAGTATTTATTTAGAGAAAACATGTTGAAATGATTCACAGCCACATAAATTCCTGGAGTCTTAGTAGTCAAACACCACCAAAAGCAGTGAAGGACTAGCTGTACCAGCAGAAAATAACTGAGAGAATACACTTAGCAAGTGCTTTCCCAAAGTTTGGCCTGTCTATCACAATTTCCATCTGATCCAACCTGGGAACTTGGCATTCTTTCATCGAAGTGATTTATACACATATTTACTTTAAACATTTAATTATTATTAATTAAAAGTATAGACATTGCAGAGGAAAATAAATCACATTAATTAATTTGCTTGATTAAGATATGTGTGCCATTGTCAACTTATTTGGTGTAAAAGAGAAGGCAATAACCGATTCAAGAAACCAGAGCAGAGAAGCAGCCACACTGTGGTGCCCTGCATGCAGTGCAGTGGATTGAAGTGCAATGATACCTTCACCACATGGCCAACAGCACACTGACTGGGCTGCAGCACCACACACAGCTAAAAATTAATCACTGAAGTACTTTTTGTAGAGACCAGGGGGAAAGAGTAGACTCTTGCCTTTATAATTGTCATTGTTAATAACAGTGAAAGTTTCAGTGAAGTACAGCACAGTCCTTTTCCCATGCCCTGCACTGGGTAGGTGGCACGAGTGGGGTGAAATATTTGCAGCAGGATTAGGTTCTTCCAAGTAGTGGGTGTGGTGGAAACAACAATGCTGTGGAAACAGTGTCAGACATGGGTTTGTTCACACTGTGAGCCCCATACATTTAACTAATGGAATAGGTGTTTTCATTTCTCAGTGGTAAAGAATACTTAACTGAACAAACCAGTTTTAAAGAAGATAGGGCTGAATAACATTCCTGCTGAAGTGCACCAGGCCAGAGCAATAAAGGGTACAACTTTCTGCTGCTATTTCTAATAACTGTGCTTTCAAGAAGCAGGGCACTAAAAGCAAGCTATTCCCAAAAGAAGGGTTGTTTTTCATCCCCACAAAGTAAATATTTCATTGTCCTGAATTCTGGTACTTCTCTCTCCATTTCAACACCTCCTTCCTCCCAGTTCACTAGAAACCATACAGGGTTCACTTAAGTAAATTCCATGTGAGTCACCTGGGCAGTTTAGAGTCTACTTGAAGAAAAGCAGAAACAAATCTCTCCACACTCTTAAAAAGTAGAAGTCTAAAGTGAAACAAAAATGCCCAAAAGTTAATACGAAGGACTTATATTGTTCATAAATATGGAAGAAGTAGAAATAAAGAGAGCATTGGAAGGGTGAATGGATGGCTGGGTAGACTGGCAGCAAATCTGGAATAACTTCCTTCTTGGTCACTTGTTCAAATTCCCACAGGATGATAATGGTTGTGATTATACAACAAATAGTTTCTTAGACCTGACATCCACCCACAAGCAAAACATTTGGAAACATAAATAGGGTCATGTTTATGTTCTGACCACCCTAAATATTGTAATTTGACCCTTCTGAAGGGCATTAATCCCCATCAGTGGCTACAGCCTCTGTGTATTGGTGTGTGTGGTAATAAGCTTCCTAAGCTATTTATGTGTTACGTGGGGAATCAAGACCCTGGAGTACCTAAGGAAATGAGTATAGAAGAGTTAAGGATCAGGTGACAAGAGGGTGCTAAGGAGCAAGAGTATCCTGGCTGCAAGTAGCTGCTGCTGCAACCTGTGTGCAGGTCCTCAGCAAGGCCCAGGGACCCTTCTGCCCAGGGCTGGAGAACAAATGTCACATCAGCAGGAACCAGGCAGCAGCTCCATGCACAGAGAAGTTAACAACAGCATGACCTCCATGGAACATCCTCTGCTTTGTCTGTGTTGTAGAAGCAATATCAACATGAAACAAAACCAAGTTACTATGTGAATGCTTTAGTATTAGGTGCAAAGTTAGAGGATTTGTTTTCATAAGTGTCCTTTAGGGACTGTACATTGACATTAAAATTTTGACAGACAAGAATAAGAGCACAGAAACAATAAAAACCTGAAAGGTTTTTGGGACCAGTTCTGTAACATTCTCCCTTGTAGATGCCAAAACATCTGCCTCCCATAGAGCTTACTGGTAAACATAAGTGCTCTGCTCCTGACAACACCAAACCCATGATGTAGAAAACAACCTATATACTGCCTGAAATAAGCATGAGCATGTGGGGTTGTCAATAAACATCCCCAGATGCTCAGTGCATGGGTCTGGTGCAGCAAATGCTCCCCAGTACAGTGATGCTGACTCATCCCAATGCCCTGCAGGAACCCAGGCTCTGCAGGACCCTCTGTGGGAACACCTTGGGAAGTGGCCCTGCTTGGCAGGCTGCACCAGGCTGGAGTGTGCTGGCACACCACAATGCAGCCAGGACCTCCAAAAGTGAGCAGGCCTGAAGGGTATGAGAAATAGCGCTGGAGACAGTCAGACAGACAGAGACAGACAGATACAATGAACAGAATGTGATAGCTGCTGAAAAACTGGAACTACAAGGATAAAAGTTGCAAAATTTCATTTCTTCAGTAAAATAAAGGAGCAAAACAATTTTTTTTGGTCAGCTGACAGTCCTGCAAAGTTGTTCTCCATGTTAAGCTTGATTTTAACTCTAGATGGAGTATTTACATGTAGAAAACAGTGTGAGATCCACTAGGATGCATGGAATAACACTCAAGAAAATATCAGAAGCCATCTCCTTCCTTGGAGCTAGCAGCACCTCATGGGTCTCAGATTTCTCATCACTTATTTTAACTGTAAATCATCTGCAGGTCTCCTTCATTCAAAGACAAATTTCTAATAGCATGTTCTCAATCTGACTCCATTAAATACTTGAAGATATAATCTGCATGATGACCTATGCAAGAAAGCCTCAGTGTATTGAAACTGAATGCAGCGGGAAATCCTCACTCTGGAAATGTGGTGGGCAAACACCTGCAGAAGAATCAGCAGAAGGGCCTGTCCAGGAAGAAGGGATAATGGGTGCAAAGGTACAGCCTGGTATCAGTGGAGCAATTGTTTTGTAGGAGAATGACTAACAGCCTGTGGGAGCCGTGCTGGGCAGGCTGTGCTTCAGCAGCGCAGCCATGTGAGAAGCTCCAGGAAGGAACTTCCTTGTGGGTGCTTCAGGAAATGTATTTTATATGATTTAACCCTTCAGACCATCACAAGACACTGACAGCCAGATTTGAGGTACTGAAAGAAACAAGGGGTTTGCCTTTGCTCCCACTCACTGCTCAGGTGAACCCCGACCACCCTGCAGGTCATTCCAGCACAGCCTGCATGGAGCGGGCAGCAGTGTCTTAGGATGCTGTGTGTGTTATGTGGTTGTGCATCAGTGAGGTTCCCATTAGAGGAAAAGCACTTCTTTTCTACTAAATTGGGAAATTTAGGGTTAAGGAAGAGGAGTGCGTTGGAAAGTTTTCAGGAGGAAGCATGCCTCAGGTAGAGCTCCATTCTCCTTTTGTTGGCGAAGCCTCTCCTGGAGGCAGCGAATATCTAGGTGTTGCTGTAGGTGAGCCTCCCAGGAAAAGAAAGGCAACATTTTTTTCCATTCTGAAGCTGTAGGTGAATGGCAAAGAACAAAAGGCTCCCTTTGTTCTGCCAGGAAAGGCAGGGTAGCATATGCAACTTCTCTCTCCTGCTGGGAAAGTGCTGCTGAAAACTTCATTTTGTTCTGAATGTGGGAACTTTTGAGGCATAATGTGCAGTTCTTTGCCAAGGCTTTGGACAAGTGCTGCGAGCTGAAGCATGCGAACAGGCTGGCAACTCTCATGACCTTCCAGAGAATGGAAGGCTGGGATTATTTGACATTGATCCATGTATCAGGGACTTGCAAATGTGAACTAAATGTGTAATTTTAACAATGACTTAACAATGTAACTTACTAGCAGAAGGACAAGTTACTGTTCATGTAATAAATGTCTCTTGCATTTTGCTGATGGCTGCAGAACGATGTTTTCTATACCACTAGTGACTCTCTGGTGAGTACTCAGCTATGAAAATTATTCCTTGTATTTTCCACTGGGACAGTGAGACTACTTGTTACCAAGCATTCAGATTTTTTCTCAGTCCATGCATTCCCAAGGACAGCTGGAGATGGAAAGCAGAAACGCTGCTGGGCAACCACATCCCAAAGGGCAAAAGGCTGAGAGCAAAAGGATGACTATGGGAGAGATAAGGAAGCCCTTTCCAATACAGAAATTTATACTTGGCTGTATAGGAAAATTTTCCAGTCTGGCTGTCCCAGAGTCTCTCCAACTATTTTAAAGTGCCTCATGTAATCAGTGCAACAACAGCTTTATACTACTCATACACTCACATGCTTTCTAAGACAGTAACCACCTTTCACAGATGGGAGACTATCAGGGAACAAACCAAATCTTCACAGAAACAAGATGGAAAGAGCTTTACAGTGGGGACAGGATGAGGGGAATAGCACAATTAGGTTTGACAGCTAAGAGTTAGAAGGGGATGCTTGGTCACCTTAGTTGACCCACTCCCTGCGGGTGTGTCAGGGAGGAGGTCATCCAGGGTGACCGAGCATCAAACCATATTCTTCAGTCTCTGGGGCAAGTAGCAACTGCTCCAGGATGGATAAAGGCAGGACAGACAGCATGGCCCCTCACAGTGTGGCAGGCTGATCTGCAACTGGTCTCCCACTGCCCCTGATACTACCAGTGACTTATTGGTAAGATTGCCATCAAGTGTTACTTGAATTAGTCTGCCACAGTCACAAGGTTTCCAAAGGAATGAACACTGTTATGGAAGAGATTGTGCATGTTTTGAAACTGAGAAACTATCCAATTTATAACTGTCAAAGAAGAGATGGTCAATATGTGTTACTCATGTGTCAGTGTTGTTGGTAAGGACAGACAACAAAACACAAAAGCATTAAAATGATGCCATTCATTCCATCAGCCTTCATTCCTACCCCTACGATGAGCAATCACCTTTCAGTGTTACTGTATGCAGACAGTAACATTCATTTTTCAGATGGATAATCCACAGCTGTAACTAATATAAGACACTGTCCAGTGGTGGGGACATTGGCAAGGGACTCACAAGCCCTAGGTTTACCTGTTTGCTATCATTTTGCCAGGGAAAACAGGCAATGTACAGTATCCACATGTACCTAATATATGATGTAAAGCTTCAGAAAACAATAGCTGAGAACACTGATTTTATTTTTTTTCTTCAGGTGGCATTATCTTATTCAGAATCAACATGCGAACTGTCTCAGAGAGGCAGGAATAAGCAGGCTGGAAACACTTCTGTTTGAGCATGTTATATCTTCCCATTTCTAGAAGAGTTCTTGTGGGAGTGACAGAGAAACCCTAAAAATGAAAATTTTGCTATGAATCATTATATCCATCCACCCATCCATGCCATTCCCCTTTTCATAAAATCTGTGTTTTGTTTGTTTCTCAGCATACAATAACAAACATCTTAAAAGCACCTATGTATGTACGAATGAACCAATGAAAATAAAGGCACAAAAATATACAATAATAGCATTACCTGAGGAATCACTCCAAATGCTTTTCTCCATTGCTGCACACTGACTGTGTTCCAGGAGACTCCATCAATCTGGATATCCCCTTCCGTATTCAGAAGTCTTAAAAATGCAAAAAGTAAAGTGCTTTTTCCTGAACCTGTTCTTCCTAAAAGGCCCACCTGCAATGCAAATCATAAAAGCAAACATTTAATACTCTTCACATGTTAATCACACACTTAGGCAAAAACCTTAGAGGTCTCAGCAGTGAAGAACAGTCCAGATGGATCTCAACAGGAGAGCAAATATCATTCATGTGGGAATGATAAAAACCTACAGCAAGGGCTGAATCAAATATTGGGCAGACTCTTCTTTGTTTTGTTAGAATTAACTGGATGAAAAATCTGATAGCCTATTCTTACCTGAAGGACAGAAATTTCCCTATCTATTATCTTGTATTGATCAGCCCAGCTCTTTGAACCTTTTCCCTTCACTTTGCTATGAAGCCCTTGTCAGCAAAATCACATCCAGAAACAAAAAACTAAGTAGGGAAAGCTACTCCATTTTCATATAATTGAAAATAAAGGGCCTAACTCTGATTAGTGGGGTAGCTTGGGGCAGAGGCAGTAGTTACAGCACACATCATGCCATTGGACACCCCTAAGCACGTGTGCAAGTCCTCAACCTGCCCAGTTGGTGCTGATTTTCCTTATGTCTAAGGTGTGAAGAAACGTTATAATACATGTTTGGGGGTTTTTTTTAAGTTGTGTTTCCCTTGTAGGGGAACCAACCTATTGCAAAACCAAGCAAATATCTGCAGAAACCTCCAACAAACTCCAAGATGCTGTCTTTTTCAACATCTGGGTTTACACACCTAAGGATGTCCTGTCTGAGTGTGGGCTGCTTTTGTAGGATGACCATACACATGCAGAGGTGAAGAAGAGGATTCTTCCTGCTGCCTGGAATCCCTTTTGCCACAGTGTCTCAGGCATCCAAACCAGATGAGCAGTCTGTGCTGTGTTGCACCTATCCCTATCTACTGATTGTGTAGATTTGTACTTCAGTCTACAAAAAGAGCAGGACGAAAGACTCAGAGAACTACAGTCCTGTTAGTCTAACCTCAGTTCCTGGAAAAATCATGGGGAAGATTATTCTGTGTACTATTGAAAGGCATTTAAAGAATAACACAATGAGGGATAGTCAACAAGGTTCACAAATAGAAAGGGCTGTTTAATTCAATATCCTTCTATGATGCAGTCACCTGCCTCATGGATGAAGGGAAGGTGGTGGATGTAATTTCTTCTGGATTTGAGAAAAGCTTTTGATACTGTCCCTCACAGCATCCTTCTGGACAAGCTCTCTAGCTGTGGGATGAGCAGGTTCAGAGTGTACTGGGTGAAGAGCTGGCTGAAGGCTTGTAGTGAATGGGACTACATCAGGCTGGTGTCAGTCATTACTGCTACTCTTCAGGGCTCAATCCTAGGGACAGTTCTCTTCCACATATTCATCAATGATCTGGATGCAGGAGCCAAATGCACCATTAGCAAGGTTGCTGGTGATACCAAACTGGGAAATGCTCTTGACTCTCTTGAGGACACGAGGCCTTGCAGAGGGATCTTGATATTTTGGAGCATTGGTTGATGATTAATGGGATGTATTTTACCAAGTCCAAATGTCAGATTCTGCACCTGGGATGGAGCAATGCCAGGCACAAATATAAATTGGGAGAGGAGTGGCTGGAGAGCAGCCCTGCAGAGGGATCTGGGGGTGCTGGCTGACAGCAGGATCAGCGTGGGTCAGCAGTGGGTGCCCAGGCAGCCAAGAGGGCAAACCCCATCCTGGGTGATCAAACACAGCATCAGCAGCTGGGCAAAAGGGTGATTATCCCACTGTACTGAGCACTGGAGTAGCCTCAGCAGGAGGGCTGTGTTCCAGGCTCCACAGTTTAAGAAGGATGTGAAGGTGTGTGAATTCATCCAGAGGAGGGCAACAAAGCTGGTGAAAGGGCTGAAAGGAATATCCTATCAGGAGTGGACAGAAACTTGTGCTTGTCTAGTTTGGAGAGGAGGCTGAGGAGCAACTGATCTCTTCTCCCTGGGATCCAGTGAGAGGACACATGGGAATGGTTCAAAGCTGCACCAGGGGAAGTTCAGACTGGACATTAGGAAGCATTTCTTTACAAAGATGGTGGTCAAACACTGGAACAGGCTTCCTAGAGATGTGATTGATGCCCCAAGCCTGTCAGTCTTTAAGAGGCCCTGGATAATATGCTTTAACTTCTGGACAGCCATGAAATGGTAAGGCAGTGAGACTAGATGATTACTCTATATTCTATTCTATTGCATTCCATTACACCCCGTTCCACTATATCCCTCAGCAGAGGAGAGCTCATCTGTTTCCTGCTTGGTGTACATGTCCTTGGCTATTAGGTAGACACAAATCCTCTCCAGTTTAAGGAGCATCTCAGTCCAGGTTTCATCATCAAACTTGAATCACAGCCCTTGAGAAAAGGATTTTACTGCTCTATCCCCTCTCTGTACAGTACAAAAGTATCTTTCATTTTCCCTACTCCACTGCTTCAAGGGATTTTCCAGGAAGTAAATCCACCAGACTGCAGCAGCCCCTGCATCTCCACATTCCAGGAATCACAGGTGTTTCTCTTTCAAAGGCACAGCGGTTTCAGGATGGTGCTACAGGAAGTCAGAGCTCTGGGTTCAAAATTTTGGTGCCCTCAAACTCAGTAGATGAAACATTCAGTTCATGTAAACCAAGATAAATCTACCAAACCTGGCAGAGATTGGTGCCATGCAAATAAAGAGTGAGGATGTGCCTCGTGTCAAGGCCAGAGAGCTACCACTGAACCTGTTTTCTCATTTACATGGGACAGTTAAAATCTCTTCATCCATATGGCTCCAGCTCAGGAAATCACAAGCCTTTCTTCCTATTCCACTAAGGACAGGTCTTTAGCATGAACGCAGCCCCAAATGCACATGAAGATTAATTAGAGGTTTGTCAATCCTCTAAAGAATAGAGCTGTTTATGGTCTGTAATACAATAATTCCGGGTGGCATAGAGCCCTCATGGAATGGGTGAGACGGCACCTCCACCCTCCGGCCGCCGGAGCCAGCGGTGCATTACCCTTGGCACGGCAGCCAGTATTCTTTCATGCCCTGCCCCACCGGGTCAGGCTGTCCCCAGCACCTGCACTCACCTGCAAGCTTCCCTCTCCACAGCAGGAGAATTGCAGGCACAGGAAAACAACTTGGAAAACTGTCGCATACATATTTTTTCCTAAGTCATCTCTGTTCTTCATGTGCTTTAGAAGATATTCTGTTTTGCAACAATTTCATTTACAAAATCTTACTGGACTCAAAATCCTCTTTAGTCATTGAATAGGTTTATGACAATTCTATACTTAAGCTTAATAGAAGACAGAACAAACACAACAAAACAGTGCCTTACCCTCTGGCCTGAACTTATTGAAAAGGAAATGTTTTCTAGTACAGCAGCTCCTCCTTCACCATATTTAGCTGTAAGGTCTTTCACAGTCATTTGGCCCCCAGATGGCCAATTCTTCTCTTCCTTCACATGCCTGTTTTCAATTACAAGGGCATCTGAAAAGTGATTATTCTTCTCTGGCTTAATGCTTTTTGTCTCTTCTGTTGGCATGTCAATGAACTTAAATATTCGTCCGACAGACCGCATCTACAAATCAAAACAGACAATATTCTAATTGTAACTCATACTAAACTATCAAAACAAATGAAATAAAACTGTTCCTAATTCCTAGCCAGAACAGTGAGTCTTTTTGCTATGTAAGCTACTGTCATGAGTAACCCAAAGCATTTTTGCATTCAATATCTATCTGTACCCAAAACCTGTAAATGTCTCTTTAAGACCCAGTGTGGCAGGGACTGGAATTATGCGGCAGCTGGGAGTTGCTGGTCCCCAGAGAAGGTTGGGGCACCCGGGCTGGCAGCTCTTCTCTTGTGCTCGGCAGCATTTCCAAAGGCAGAGGCTGCACTTCCAGTGGGTGTCTGGGGTTCCAACTGTAGCAACTTGGAAAAACCGCATTTCACAATTAGGAACTGTTTTCGGAGTGAACTTTGCAAACTCTGCTGGCAGCAGAGCTTGAGCAGGTCCTGGGGGGCCAGGTCACCCCGCATCAACACCAACAGCGCACTTTCCCCCCGACACGCACAGTTCCAAGCACATCAGCACCAGCCCTGGCAGCACGAGTGGCAGTGCTGCTGACCCCACACGTGCTGCCACTCCTCATGTGCTGCTGGAATGGCTCTGTAAGCTCCCACCTTCCCAGGAGGTTTGTTTTGCTCCATCATTTTTCTCTGTCTCCTGGACTGCATGGTCACCTGGAGGGTGCCATACTGGGGGAGAGAGCTGGTGTCATTGTCCCTTTGTCTCCCTACCGTGGCCAGCAGTGGGGCTGCCACCTTGGGAGGGGGCAGTATGCTGCCATTTTGGGTGTCTCTGTTCCTGTGTGGCTCATGAGATTTAGCAGTTTTGTATCTAATGATTATTTACTGGGGTTTTTTGCCTGGTGCTGTTTCATTTGTTAGTAAACTTTTTATTCACTTCTATCTACTCACTCATTCCTTATTGGTGGAAATGGAGTGGTTGCAGCTAAGGGGAGGTAACTCATTTTGGTGTCCACCTCTTTAAATTGTCTTAAACCAAGACAGCTATACCATGATATAATCTTCAAAGGTAGGCTACTTCTATACCTACTGTATATTAGGTGAAATATATATATATATCTCCTATATATTAGGTGAAATAATAAAGTCTTGTAGTTCATGAACTTCAGACAGAAGTTGCTACTAGCAGGCTTGGTGAATTTTCAAAGAAACCTCTCCTCCACTACAACTTCACTGCTCTGGTGGTCAGAAAACTTATTTTTTGCTTTATGGAGAACTTTGCTGTTAAAACTTTATTAATTTTAAATTCTAAAGAGCTCCTTTTCCTAGCTGCTTTCCCCATTAATTTATGGAGTGATACGTTGGATCCGGTCACCCTTTGTTCTCCAGGACTGCAAGAAATCCAGGTTTAAGCCTCTTTCTTCATATATGTTCTCCTTCTCCAAACACCCCAGTTCAAATCAAGCTTTCCTGTCTGACCAGAATGCACACAGCATTTTGCATGATGTTTCACAAGGACATTGTACAAATGCATTGGTACTTCCCCATCTGCGTTAGGAATATCTGCATTAGCATATCCTAGGATCATACACTATTTTCTTCACAATCACATCTTTAGTCCACCTTTGATTGAGGCGTGGTCAGCCAAGCTTTCCTCCATTTTAGCCATTTCTAACCAATATCCTCATTTACAACTGAGGTTATTCTTAGCAGTCCTTAAATTCAAGCCTTTGCACCTTCATTACTGAAATCTATTTAATATCTGCCGTTTGAGGTCACCTAATACATTTCAACTCCCAGGGTCCTTTATGCCAATACTGCCTTTCAGCTTTGTGCCTTTGGTAGATTTCTTCAACTCATTTTTTTTTATTTTGTTGAGAGCATTTTAAAAAGATTAAAATGAGCTCAGTCAGCAATCTAATCTTTGTTGAGTAGCCTCCCTACAGGTTAATACTTACAGCTTAATGGCATTTCCTTTCTGACCAGCTCATTAACTAGTTTACAGTTCTCATAATAATCCTGCTAGCCTTCATTTATATAATACTTGAAACAGAGCTGTAGTCAATGCTTTCCTGAAGGCAAATGAGATCTACTACATTGCTTTTGCCTGGAAAATCAATCATCAAACTACCCTCACTACTATGAGGGTAGTGTGGTGCAACCCTAATGTCAGCAAACCTGAGTGACTCCAATATATAAGCATCATATTTTTAATTAATTCTTAAAATAGTTTCTAAAGACTGCTGCTCTCAGACTAACAAACTGATGGTGGGACTTCTCATTTCTCCTTCTCAACAAAAAATTGACAGTTGTTATTTTATCACATGCCACCACCACTGCCAGCTTGTTTTATTTATTTGAAGTGGCAATTATCAGACTCCCAACTTCTCGGCCAGTTTTTCCTGAACACTTGGATAGGAGGTCTGCCCTACCTGGTTTGGATGGCATTGTTACACTCTGGTTTCACATATTTAAATGAAAAGTCCAACTGCAGAACCCAGTCAACCCTAACTGAAGACTGATTTTAGACAGACTGGCTCACAGGTGGTGCATATATCCCTCTACAAACTGTACAGGAAATTTAGGGAGACCAGGATTCTAGCTGGTTTTGCATGTAATTCCCACCTCATATATTATAAATCCCATTTCTACCTTCTGCTCCACTTTCAAGCCCATGGATTAAACACTGTCGTTTTAGTAAAAATTGAGATCAAGTATTTATACAGATTTTGAGCCATTTGCAAGCCTAATTCTGATTTTGTCAAGTTTCTCTATCTGCTTTTTGACCTCCAACACATAGCTTGTTTAGGTTAACATTAAAAATCCATTCTGTAGAGGCTGCAATTCCTAACATACTGTCAGAGGATGTTTTTCATGCTGGCAGTCCTAGAGTCTTCAAAATGTCCTATTTTTCTCCTGTGCAGGGAAGAAGTTTCAGCTCCTTACTTGAAGGAGATGTGACTTCCCTTTACATTCAGGTACCTAAGCGCCCCAGTCCAACTAACTTAATTAATTAGATTCCTTGTTTTACAAAAATTTGTTCCTGTAAGCAACATTTGTTCTATAATCTGTATTCTCAGAAATATATCTCTATATAGTTATCATGGAAAACCCTTTGTACATCTTTGTTTGACTGCTTTCACATTCCTTCTGCAAAGTGCTTCTACGTGACATATTATGTACAATTCCTTTTTACTCTTCAATCCTGATTGAAATATTGTTAGGTAGATTTTCCATGTGGCAGCAAATGCAAGGGAATACTAGGATCATAGCTTCCATCTCAGCATCTTGAAACACAATTGTGACAGAATTTTTAAAAAGGGTGCTAACACACAAGCCTGTCAATTCTAATTTCCATCTCAACCACTGTGGAAGATGGAAAAGCATGGTCACCATCATGTTCATGTACTTATGCCAGCTCATTTTGGTGACACAAACAGGAAGACCTTGGATCAGGCTGACAATTTCCTCCCTGTCTGGCTGTCAACAGTAAATCCTGGAATGAGCACCATGCAGTTATTTTAATTGGTGTTTGATGGTACCTTTCTTTTCAGAAATCTTAGCTTTATAGAAATATAGCCATTTTAGAAATGAAGGCCTCTCTTGGCTTTATTTAGAACTGTGAATGTTTGTATAGGCAGAGATTCTCCATAATTGCCCAAGAGATCATACTACTACACACTGTCTAATGTCTGCCATGAAGCCTTCTGGATGAAGAGCCTTTCTATATAAAAGAATATTTCATCCCAGTGTCCTAGCTCCCCTGACAGACTTATCAGTTACATATGCAGATATTTTAGACAGTTCAATAATTTCAAAATCAATTCTGAATTCCTTGTTCTATATCTTGAATTATGATTTAAGTCAGGGAAGAATGTGGCACATCAGTAACATTTTACAAAAATATCCATTCTTCCTTTCACAGGTAGAAACATTCTGTCATTCATAATGACAGGTATAGGATAGGTGACAGCAAGTTTCTTATCCATTATCCCCATCAGCACTGCACCAGCTATAGTCACATCCTTTAACTAGTACTTTTGAATAAAGGAGTATATTTACTATTTCCATCCCTATGCCTATAGCACGGAACATTAGTTTTAGCCTTGCCTAATTGTATTTTACTGAGATTTTAATAACACTGCAAATTCTTTAATTTATTTTCTCGTTAATATCACTTAAACTCTTCTTAACTTTGAAGGAGAATTCATAATATAATTATATAATGCGTATTTCCAGAAGGTGGAAGAAGTAATTCTTTTACATGTAAGCTAATACAGTTAATTTAATCAGGCTCTGTGTTTTCTTCTACTAAAAGGAGAGCGGTCACCCTCTTCAGACCAGACACACACAGTGTTCAATGGCTGTGTTGCAAGACATGCTCTCCTCACCCACAGGCTGCCTGGAAAGTGCAGTGTGCAGCTGAGAGATCCTATGGGATGTTGGTCCAATGGTTCATGTTATAAAAAATCCTGTGGCATTAAGTCACTGCCAAAACTGGCTCTCTAGGCAGACCATATGGTTTTACCAAGGTTTCACATCATCTGTTCGTACATTTTGGGTGCACTTATAGGACATACACTTCTCTTCTGAACTGCAAAAATGAAAGTTCATGAAAAACTTGGGTACTGATTTTTTCTCTTTTTCACACTGCTGTGCAGGCAGGCAGAAAGGAAAATGTTCTAAGCATTTTTTCTTCATTCTGTTCCCTTCCAGATGACCAACACCTCCCTTTGAGGACTGCCATTCTGAAGCAGATTTTACAGACAAGAATTTACTTAAACTTTGGAAATTAACAGTATTCTCAGGTTTTCTGCCAACATTAGTAATAACCATATAAAGATCATGTCCTAGATTAAAAAAAAAAATCAGTTGAACAGATTAAAGGAGAAATAGTAGGGGAATATAAAAGACAAAAATTAGATGTAAAAGCACCATGATTTTTCACAGTCGTACTTTAAAATTTGGTCCTTTTCTCTACCCTGTATTACTTTAATTCTTCAGCATCCCGGATGTACAGGGTGGGGCATTGTGAGGTTCAGCAAGTTTGGTTTTAATATCTCCTTGGGGGATTCTTTTTATATCTCCTTATATAAGTAATCTTGGCAACAGTAAAAGCATGGCATTTTCCCTTTCCCTGATAAAAGGAACTGTCCTTCACAGTTAAAGCACTGCTCCTGCAGGATATACATCAGTGAAAGAAGAGGTTATAAAGCCTTAAAATAGTCCACTGGGAGTAGCTAATGCTTATCTGTGAAAGCAGCACTTACTGAAAAAATTTTCTATTTCCTTATAAAGGAAAAAGAAATTCAAAATACTACAAGACTGCCTAGAGGGATAAGAAAAAGACCAAAACCAGAAAAGATCGAAGTGAAACAATAAATCTAGCCTAATTCATAGCTTTAAATGAAACAATGGATAGCTGTCAGTGTGACCACGTGGGAGGGGGTGGCGTGGTCAGCGAGGGATTATGGGTTTTTGGAAAGGTTGTTTGGTTGTTTGGTTGTTTTTAAATAAAGGCAGAGCAGATAAAGTATCAGGGCTGTAGAGAATGAAATACCAAAACTATTAAACCATTATGGGGTATTAAAAGACAGTAAGGATTTTTAATTAAAGCCAAACCTGTTCAACAAAAGTTGCTTCAAAGACAATATTTGCATATGTAAAAATAAAAACCAACCTAGGAACTCTGATTTCTTCACTCTGTGTGCCATTGTCATGGAAAGCTCAAGATGGAGATTGTGTGGAATAAAGTCAAATTTGCCATCTACCCATCTGTTTGGCCAGCAATAGTTCCAGCACATTTTCTCCTTTTTGACATGATTTTGCTTCCCTATTCTCCTTTCTTTCCACCCTTTTGTTTGCATTTATTTCACTGATGTCCTGTACCTTGCATATCTTGTACGACAACTCAGTAGGAGCTTAATATTTTGTACTAAATTCAGCAGCTACTCCTTTGGACATGGCTTTCAAACACTTTGCAGAAAACTCCAGCTTATGTGACAACAAAAGACTACAGATGTGCTATTCACTCAGGCATGTTTGTCTGCAGGCCTGTAAACACAGATATCACAGCTGCTCAAGGAAGGGCAAGAATGATGTCAACTAGAGTGATGTGTGCATTTCTGTAAGTGGAGACATGGAGATGTGTCAATTTTAGTCAATCTGGTCTGGTGGGGAGCTTCAAACTTCCTCTTGAGACAAAAATGGAGTGTAACTAAATAGACTATTAAGTCAGGCAAACCTTTGCAAAACATCTTCAGCCAAATAATTGTAATATTTTAAAGAGGGAAGTGCTAAATGCAGAGACTACAGAGTAGGAAATAATACATCTGTATTACCCAGTGAAGCAGTTTTATTATCTTGACACCATTAAGCTACTTTTATCTGCTTGTGCACAGGAGCAGCTTTTGAATGTCAAGAAAACCATCCTGCCAGCAATATCTATTAGTTTCTCATCTGGGATACTTTAACATTCATGTAATGAGAGTGGGCAGTTATCCACTGCTAAAAGATGTCCAGAGGATCCACTTATAAACTGATGTACCTCAGAAAGCTATAAATAACATAACATAATATAACACATAACATAACCAGTGCTCCAGTACAGTGCTTTGTCTTAAAACAGAGCAAAGTATTCAGAAATGCCTACAGCAACTTGAGACTTCCTTTTCAAGGGAAAGGGAGTTACTTTCTTCTTGCTGCTAATAGATGATATTTTAACATTACTGTACATTTAAAAGGGGGAAATTCTTCTTTATTACAACACTATTGTGTCCAGCGCCCTCTGAATCCCACAGTAAGACTTCCTGTTGCTCTTGTGAAACACCTTCAGTTTGTATGAAGCCAAGTAATATACACACGACTTGTATACAGATTGTTATACTTAGAGTGATCACATTCTACCTTACAGGGGATGGAGTTTACAGATGAGAGCTGAGTGAATGAACATTGTTGTTGTTGTGGTTTCGGGGGACTGACCTACTGGAGAGCAGCTTTGTGGAGAAGGACCTGGGAGTCCTGGTGGATGCCAAATTAACTATGAGCTGGCAGTGTGCCCTTGAGGCCAGGAGGGCCAGTGGCAACCTGGGGTGCATTGGGAAGAGCACGGCCAGCAGGTACTGCCCCTCCACTCGGCCCTAGTGAGGCGACATCTGGAGTGCTGTGTCCAGTTCTTGGCTCCTCAGTACAAGAAAGACAAAGAGCTACTGGACAGGGTCCAGTGGAAGGGCACACAGATCATTTGGGGTCTGGAGCACCTCTTTTATGAGGACTGCAGTAGCTGGGCCTGTTTAGCCTAGAGAGCACTGAGAGGGATCACATTAATGCATGTACATATCTCAGAGGTGGCTGTCAGCTGGATGGTGCCAGACTCTTTTCAGTGGTGCACAGTGCACAGTGATGGGGCAATGACCAGAAACTGAAGTTTCACCTCAACACAAGGAAGAACTTTTTCCCATTGAAGATGACAGAGCACAGGAACAGGCTGCCAGGGAGGTCGTGCAGTCTCCCTCTCTGGAGACATTCAGAACCCACCTGGTCATGTTCTTGTGCTACCTGCTCCAGGTGACCCTGCCTTTCAGGGAAATTGGACTAGGTGACCTCCAGAGGTCTCTCCCAACCTTAACAATTCTGAGATTTACCAACACCACATTTTACTTCATTATTAGTCACATAACTACTGTTCAGCATGTCTTGCAGTTCCAGCACTGTCACAAAGTGCTTGCCCTTCAAGACAGGCTCTTCTAACAAAGCAAAGAAAGAGTGAGCAGAAAACATTTGGTGGATAGGAAACACTGCCGAATGGCCACCAGCTGTCTCGACTATCAGCAGCCACAGTGTAAACACGAAATTAGATGCTGTGGTTAATTCCCAGTTTTGAGGCTTTTAATGATTTCCCTCAGGATAAATCTAGTTGAATCATTTATTTAAAGAAAAAATTAATGTTGGATTGCAAATATTGATTCACTGTCACCATCTGCTCCAATCATATATTTTTAATATGACAAGTCATTTCAATTAATTAGGATTTAATGGACTCTAAGATCTGTGGTAAATTTTTTTTGTTTTCCAATACTGAAATGGTTGGCTCAAGATGCTAATTTAGGGTTCAGAGAGGGTAAGACTGGATGGGTGAGATTTTTTTTTCAGATTTTTTTTCTTGTTTATAAGACTATGGCATTTTTTTACACAAATTCTGTCTAAAATAAATCCTAGAAGGAATAAAGTGGAAAGAGATCAGTAACTATTAAATTTTAACATCAAATCCAAAATTTTCATACATTTAAGCTAATGTATGATGAAAACTATAAGAACAAATATATTCTTTTATGAGTTTCCTCTCTGCTTCTTATATCTTAACAAATAGGCAATGAGAAACTGACCATGTGAAATACTCTGTTTTAAAGCCAATCCTACCTATTAAAATTACATATGACTAAAAAGCCTTATGTCAGAGGGCATTTTACATAAAACCAGAAAAAGATTCCCAGGGAAGTCAAGGAGAGATTTATAATCACTATTGATAATGGGTGAAAGCAACTCAAAAACATCCATCATGATCTGCTTTGCAACGCTGTTAAGTAGACCAAGGAGGGTATATTATACACATAAATACAGGAAATATAATCATAACTAAACAACCCCAAGCCTTTGGAGGTTTTCCTATCACTGCTACATCTGCAATCTGAATCCTCAAATGCAAGTATTTGCTGTTGCCTATTCCAGACCAGGAAAACTTCTGATCACGGAAAAACTCAGTTTGTGTTGTTCCAAAGCCAGTAGTTTGCTACTGGTATGAGGGAAACTTTTCTGACACATCTGCATGATACTTAACTATGAAGATAATTCACTGCAGAACCAGTGAATTATCTTCAGAGTTGAAATAACCAGAAATAATAAAAAAATAAGGCAATTCCTCAAAAGAAAGCACAGCACGATGCATTTTATGCTTACCAAACTATCAACATCTATGCTTGAGTTTACTGCCCACTGCAAGGTACCCATGATGTTCATAGCTAAAGTAAGAATAATTCCAGCTGTACCTGGTCCATCACCTATGGAGAGAAAAACACATTCAATTTCTATGCAAATAAAAAGCCATTAGAAATCAGAAAATTAGCATGTATATCTTAAAACGCATATTCATACTCTTTCCTCTTTTATTTCATGGAGAAAGCATGCCTTTGTTAATCGTAAAAAGGACTAAGAGCCAAATCATAGTTAAACACCTGGCTTTGGCTCTGAATTCACTAGAAACCTTAATCCTGCTTTGACAGAAGAAAAAATTAAATCTTGGTACTTAAGCTGTATACAGAATCGGGTCTCTGCAATCTTGATTTGACTTTCCTTTTTCCAACATGTATGAATCTGAGAAATTACTCTTATCTAACTAAAATACCACACACAGCTAACAACTTTAAAATTCAAAATGGCTTACATTTTCATTTCTTTGACAAATGGAAGACATTCTCCTTAGCGTTTCACAAAGATGCAGATGTAAATTCTTTAGCTTTAACTGTCATCTGTAACAAGCATGGGATTTCCCAGGGATTTTCCTTTATGACTTCATACAATACAATATGAGAATTTAATCTACCACACTGTTAATTTTTAACCTCACTACATGTTAAATGGAATTGAGAATTTAAACCAAATGCCTTTCTATAATTTCTGCATTCTTTATATAGTCTTCTTCAACAAACCTCCTCCTGTTTTGCTTGTAGACATCTTGTTATCTAACTAGTTATAAAAGTAAGCAATAAAAGCAAAATATTCTTCATGAAAATGGATAGATTAAGAAAAGAAATTTAGTGCTGCTCCAAGGGCTTACTATTTATAACAATAAAGGTTACAATGGTGGCATGATGACAAATTTTAATATTTTTTTAAAAGTGTTTCTAAGCCCTTTTTTCAAGTAAAACCTCCAGGAAAACTAACACAAGAAATGGTTTTCCTAAAAACCCCAAACTACTAAGGACCCAAAGTGAAAAATGAGAAGGACAGCAGGGAACATTGTTTCCCATGAATGGCAGGGGAACTATAAGTCTCCTTAGTAACAAAAGTGCTGTAAGCGCCTATTTTCATACAGAAGTATTTGTGTGGTTGATTTTTTTTTTCTTTTTCTTTTTTTCTTTTTTTTTTTTTTTTTTTGTTAAGGAGAGCTAAAGCTCCTTATACAAGAAATAGAGGATAGCATTTCATAAATTATACAATATTTGATAAATTGCAAGCTCTTATATAACTCCTTATAAGCACTGAAGTACGACTGAAAGAAATTTGAATATTGTTAGATTTAAAAACCTCCTCCATAAAATGATCGAACTCATGTTCATCAGGGACTGTAGTATTGAAACTGCATCCAGATCCTGCACACCAAGTTCTGCATGAAACTTGGAGAGGTAGAATGATGCCCAAACATAACAAAAGCATAGTGAATAAACAATTGTATTTGAAGTAAACTCTAGCCAAATTTTTCCACAGAACTGAATTATTAGCCTTTTGGGGACATCATACTCCTATTTTTTGCTTGTTTGAGGCTGGCTATGCCTGGCCAGTCATGAGCACTCCTTCAAATACAAGTAAATTACAGTGTGATTCTCATTCATATACTATGTTAACTAGGAGTAGGGAGTCATTTTTGAGGGGATTTAGAATAGAATTTGCAAAACTTCACATATTAAAATGGCTCAGTTGGCTGGGAATTAAAGAACTGGATGACAATTTCTGCTAATGGTGTGGGCTTTAAAAGATTATTAAAACTTTGCATGTCTTAGCCATTTGCAAGTGAGAGGAACTTTAACTTCTATATAGTTCAAAGGCTTTTAGTAAATAGGTGTGATCAACATCTTTGGTAATGTGGTTTCAAACATGAGATAATTTTACAGCAATTGCAATCCAGAAAATGAAAGTTTTGTCCCTTCAGTTACCATTTTCAGATTAATCCCTTTAATGAGTCCTCTGCAATATCAGACTGCAGGTAATAATGGTGTTATTTCTATTTTAATTAAGTTGTGCTTACTGCTATGACATACTTAAATCAATGACCCCAATGTATGCTAAATTTTGCAACAGTTTATTTCCCTCAGAATTTTCTAAAGCTGAGCTGTTAAAGAGAAGCATCAGACTTCCATTTCAGTACTCAGGTAAAGTTACCATACCTGTAGTTATGATAGAGATAAATGCCACAGCAACAAAAAAGAAAACAAAAATAATTTCTATCCTCATCTGGAACCAGCGCAGCGTTGACAGGTAGAGGAACCAGTTTGCTGTGTGTAGGTTCAGAGCTTTGTGAAATAAGGTCTCAAAATACGGCTGTCGCCCAAAAGCTCTCAGCGTCCACAGCCCTTTCAAGCTTGTAACAAGATGGGTGAAAATTGGACTCCGAGCTGTAAAGTGTTTAAATTAGAACATAAACATGCATAAGCAAATACCTTTGATACAAAGCACACCCCCCCATGCTCTATCTCACAGCAGTATAAATACTGTCAGTGTGTAATTTACATATGTCGTCAAAGTGCATGACTGAAGTAATCCTAACGAAGGATATACAACAATAGTCTTTGCAAGAATGGGTTGAAATTGCATTCAATGTATTGACAGGAGGGGATCACAATAATTCTCCATAGCTAGCACATAACTACTTGTCTCATATCTACTTGGGGAAGCTTCTGGCCTTCTGTAAGATGCCACAAGAGAAAGGCTGCTCCTCCCCAGCCAAAATTAATTCCTGCAATTTTGATAATTCCATTATATTAAGCTTTTTTGCACAGGCAGAGCACTTTAATACTCTGGATTCAACTGCACTGACATGGTCATTTTAAGCAGCTCTTGCATTACATAAAAAGTGGTGAGCCAATCCTGCATCCCTGTGAACATCAAAGAAATTTAAATTTAGATCTGAGGAACTCCAGAATTACACTTAAGTAAAAGGGAAGAGGATCACCACTGTTTAAGATTCAAGACTGATTTGCTGAGGATTTGCCAGTTTGCTGCAAAGCCAGGCAACAGTGCATGATCTGCAAATTCACACTTCAGAATGAGGTTTTCAATTGTATTTGGAACATTTTAGTCTCTTAATGGGGGGAGAGGAAGGAAATTTAATCAAGAAACTTATTCAAAAATAAGAGCTCTTTGTGATCAAGAGATATCCATTGAAAATTTTTCTTACAAATAAACAAACTCAAAGGGTACATACCAACACTAACCACAATTTGGAAAGTTACATTTACTCTCAAGAAAACTTTATGTCAGGACTTTATATGTTTTCAGCTGCAGTGTAGATAAAGCCCATCTTTTAAAAGGCCTTTTTAATTGCTCTTTGGCAGCAGAGCACTCAGCATTGGCTGGACCAGTAACAGCCCAGGCTTTAAGTAGATATGTGTTCTGCTCCCAAAGACAATGTCAACTTGCAAGAGAAGAGGCAAAAAAGAGGAGAAAGGGTGAATCACTTCTCAATTGATTTGTTGTGGATTTAGAATCTACCAATTTTGCTGCTCCTACCTTCAGATTCCAGTTGTTTCAGCTGCTGAGAAGTGTGGAGGAAGTATGCCCTTAACAGAATAAAGGCTGCTACCACAGGCACTGATGCCAGGAAGATGTAGGGTTCTAATATTGAGACTACTGTTATAGCGCCAATCACAATCAGTATTAACTGTAGAATGAAAGAAAAATACTATTGATACAGTAAACTTTTCATTTTATAGACTAGAGTTTGGTGATGAATCTCCTTCCTATGGCAACTAGGTATTGTTTCAACAAACATATAGTGCTAACCTAAGAAGATTTGCGGCTGAGAACAAACCTCCATGAAAAGATCATGAATAACTTGGACCAGATCCATAATCTGTTGCAATAAGCTGCCATCTTTTCTAATAGATGGAAGGAGTTTTTTCTGTAGTACAATCAGTATTGCAGGCTTCCAAAATATGAAGCCACAAAAAAAAACTAATAGCAACTAGGTAATCACTCTCCACTTAAAAATGTAAGAATTACGCTTGTAATATCTGCAGCCACCTACCAAACCTACTGGTGCTGTCCCTGTCTTGTCTGGACTAGGTGTGCAAGACTGTCAGGAGCTGAGTGACAGTCTCCTGCAGGTTCTGGGCAAAGCAGTCTTGCTGAGGATCAGAAAAAGTGGGAAGTTGTACTTCTTTGTTTGCTCAAGGGACTGTAAGCCATATATATGAAATGAGCACTACTGCTTGTCCTGATTGGAAGGCAGGAAATAAATTGTAAGAGAACTTGTGATATGACAAATTAGCAGTTTCAGGAGAAATAAAAAGGTGTTTAAAGGTGTCAGATGACTCAAAAGGAACAAAATAATTTCAGAGTTAATTTATTTAGCCTGCCAGAGACTACTGCCATTTTAAGACCTCATCCTCAGTCGCTCCAGACAGATTTAGCTAAATCTGGTCTTGATCTTTAGAAGAGACTTAAACACCTAGACTGTTCTTGTCTCATACCTAAATCTAATGAAAATAAGTATATCACTGTACATAAAATAGCAAAGTTCTGCTTTGTATCAGGGTGTTACTTTTAACACTAAACAACTACTTCAAACTGCAAACTTCTCAGCATAAACCAACTGCAGATGGACAATTTGGACCAAATAATGAACATTACATTGAAACATCACTGCAAATGACCAGTTGGCAAAGAAACGGGTGGAAAGCAAAACTAATTTCACATTAAGAAGAAACCTGCAGTTGGTGCTTTTGGTACTACATCCACATAAAATCAAGGAAGTATTTAAATTCGCAGTATTCCAAGTTAGAGGTCTTTCATGAACAGGTAAGCATGTTCTAAGCTTCCTACCTTTTCTTTCATCAGAAATCTGAGCAATGCAAAAGCAGCATCACATTTTATGAAAAACAAATACATTACAGCTGAACTAGCTAAAGGAGGAGTGGCTTTGAACTGGAAGAGAGCAAGTTTAGATTAGATATCAGGAAGAAATTCTTTTACTGTGAGGGTGGTGAGGCATTGGAACAGGTTGCCCAGAGAAGTTGTGAATGCCCCATTCCTGGAAGTGTTCAAGGCCAGGTTGAAAGGGGCACTGAGAAACCTGATCTAGTGGAAGGTGTCCTTGCCTGTGCAGGGAGGCTGGAACTAGATGATCTTTAATATCTGTTCCAGCCCAAAGAATTTAATGATTCTCTTATTTCTTTCACTATTTTCCTCATTTCTCTTGAAGGAATGGTGATGCATGTGAGTTATGCTTGTGCAGGCTGTTTAGCACTGGTCTGCAGCAATGCAAGAATGGATTTGTGTTTACTCATTTCTTCAAACTGCAGAAATTAGTAACATTTTTATCTCTCTATAATTGTTTAGAAGCAAATGAGCTGTTCAACTGATATTGAGTGAAGTCATACAGCTCTCAGATTACTTGAGATTACAGCCACTCAGTGACTGTTATAATTCCCATTTCTGTCATTTACTCAAATTTTGTAAAGGTCACCATAATGCCATATCGTTCTAACTGCCGGTCCCACAGTTATTTCACTAAAAAGTTGAATATGAAAATCTGTGTTATCTCATAAACTTTTAAGTCTAAAGTCAGAGAGAAGATGATGAGACTTTCTCTAAAAAGGCAGAAGCAAAAAATCTAAACCACAGGCCAGCTGTATTGACATAGTTGAGGAATGGCAGCAAAGGGCTCATGCAGTCCAGTTCAGAGCCACAGTGCTGTGCTGCAGTGACCCCAGATGCTGAAGTTTTGAGTGATACTATATTAAACCTTAGGGACAAGCAGTATTGTGCCACCAGCATCTCACATGAAGGATCTCCAAGAAACAAGGACTGGTTGAAAGAACCGGGTTTAGCCTTAAGGGGATCTCATCTCCTTGAGAAACTAGCTACTGGCATTTGTTATATTTATATAAATTATATATTCTATATATATACATAATATAATATTAAATATAATCTACACATTATCTTTATATAAATTATAAATGTTTATGTATATGCATTTTTTTATAATTTATAGAATTAAAACCATATTCTTTTAATGTATTATATATCATTAGGCATTTCTTGTGGACCACAAGTGCTTGAGCCAAATTTTTTTCAATGGCACACACTGGGAAGACAACAGGCAATGGGCACAAGCTGAAATGCACAAAATTCCATTTAAACATAAGAAAAAGCATTTTTATCATGGGAATAATCAAAACTGGAACACGTTACTCAGAGAACTTGGAGATATCCAAAATCCAGCTCGGCCTTGAGCAACCTCCTCCAGCTGAACCTCCTTTGAACAGAGGGGTTGGAGAGGTTCCAAGTCCTAGGTCCACACATCCCTTCCACATTCTGTGACACTTCAACAATCAGCAGAAGGAAAACGTTCTATCTATAACCTTTCTGTATCTTTAGGAGAAATCTGACTTTGCTTGTTATCAGAGTCCATGGAAGTCTGAATCTATGGAGGATCAGAAGGAATTTATTGTGAAGCAATGACTGTTAAAATTATTCAATACAGTGGGTAAGTCCAATGATCTTCAGCAGAAGAACCTGGAAAGACAGGGCAGCTTATCATGCATGTCTAGAAACTTCTGCAGCTGAGACTGAGGACAGAGAGGTGAACCTGTGGGCAGTAGGGCATAGCTAAACCTCTGAAAGGCATCAGAATGGAAAAGCCAAATACTGGGATTTCCCTTATTTTTGAAAACATGAAAAACTAGTCAGTTGCTTGTAGAAAGTTTGAAATGTAGAGACAGACTAAATAACATAATTCTGGAATAACATCCCCATGCTAGATCCAAAATATCAGAAACAAAATGGTCGTGTCAGAAAAGACAGTAGTGACTCCTGTTCACACTGGAGATTATACTGCTGATTCAGAGAGTCTCAATGTCCATGTTTTCTCATTCAACAAGTCCTCATGACATCAACACAACATGAAGTAAAGCTGTAATGTGCTTGAACCTTTTCATGTTGAGCTGCACTGGCCTCTCTGCAGTCATGAGCCAAAGTTATCAATTACTCACAAAGATATAGGGAAAGGAATTCTGTCTTTATCTGATAATCATGTTGGTATGGACTTAAAAGCACACAAACCCACAGATGGAGACATGCAATATGTATAGCAGAGTGTTTGGGTTGATTAAGTTGGGCCTATATATCACCTAAATAATGTAGAGAGGAACAGGAGGGCCAGGGAAGATTTGCTGTTATTTTTAAAATATTCTGAGAACCAGTTCTGTCTAAGGAAAAACCAGCATTTCC
Organism: Entomyzon cyanotis; assembly: GCA_024500445.1. Taxonomy (NCBI): domain Eukaryota; kingdom Metazoa; phylum Chordata; class Aves; order Passeriformes; family Meliphagidae; genus Entomyzon; species Entomyzon cyanotis. The sequence continues at coordinate 34,334,207 of JAKEPQ010001018.1, read as the reverse complement.
ATAGAAGATAAAGGAACAGAAAAGCCAAGAATAGATTCGACAGAAGTAATCTAAGGGTGAGGCTAGCAAACTGGGAACAGAAGAGCTTAAGGAGGGGAAGTATGAAAGTGACTGAATGCAATCAAAGAATAGCATTAAAAAATCGTAAATTTGAGCCATGATAACTGAAGGGAACTAAGGAATGCCCTTTATCACTTACAGTTGAATGTGGGCAGCAGCAGGGATACTTGTCCTGTAGGGGACTGCAGGGCAAAAACATTTCTGAGCCTGAGTAGTAAGAGTGGTTTGCATACACAGTGGAGGTAAGTACACATAGAGGCAAGTACTCAAAAATGAAGCAATAAAGTTGATCTACAGGATAAGAAGCCATGTAAATAGATACATAGATTGAAAAAATTCATATGATTTCTTTTACAAGAGGTACAGCTGAAACATTACAGTGCTATAGGACAGCAAATATTACAACTTTTATTCTACAAACCTGAACAAAGTCAAATACTGTAAGTGGAAGTAAGTCATCCAGTACTGCTGTATCTTTTGAGAATCTGTTAAGCATACCACCTGTGGATTAAGAAGAAAAAAATAAAAGTCAAGCATTTTAATACCCCCCAAATTCCACATTTATTATTATTTTAACAAAAGTTACAACTTCTTCTGAACACCAAATATTAAATATAAAATTTTTTCAAGTACAAGTAGTTCCATTACAGTTTAGTGGAGCTATAGATTCTTTCCCCATGGAGAAATTTGGCTACACAACCCTGTTTCAGCTATTGGAAAAAAACCAGGAAAATGTAATTAAAAAAAAAACAACAAAAAAGGGCAGAAACAGAGGCACAAGGTCTGTACCCCTTATTCAGCAGGCCCTGCTGATACACAGATAATTTTCACATCAGCATTTGCACGGGTTTGTAACCAGTTTTTTAATTTCTGAGTAGAATTACTTTATTAAACATCATGTAACAACAAAGTTAAGAAAATAAGGGAAAATAAAGGAGAAGCCCATTGTTGTATCATCATTTAGCAGTGTTGCCTGTAATCTAGTACTTACCAGTAAAAAGCATGTGAGATAGGAATTTCATGTACAGTGGGAGATGGAACTTGTTGCACCAGTTATATAATGAGCTTTATCTCAGCTCCCAAATTTGAATATGCATACCATTATTCACACTAACTGATGTTTTATGCCATTTTAGTAGGACTATTCATGAAAAAAGCACTATTTATCATCCACATCTGACTCCTTGTCACTCATGACATAGCTGACTATATCTTTTCTACTGCACTTTTTGACAAAGTCTATTCTTTAGAAGTTATTCTACTTTTATTGCCTAGAACAGTTAATGGTTTATTTTCTCCAACTTAGAGGGTGATATTTCAGAATCAGAATTGACAACTGAAATATGTCACACTTAAGTACAATCAAGTTTCATTAAAAGATTCACAAATTACCTTATGTGGCAAACTTTTAACATTCCACTTGACTGAAAATGTAAATGGAAGGCAACAGTGTCCTTTAAGAGAATGAAAACCATTTAATTGAAATTAAATGCATAGATGACTCAATCAGCTCCCATCTCAGTTACCTGCTTTCCAAGAGTTGAATGCTGACATAGGTGCATGCAGAACTGCATGCACCATCTTTTGATGAAGAGTTTTAGACACTGTTATAAGTGTATGCACAAGGGGCAAACCTCTGAAGATTCCCATGGCAAGCAGGGTATCTGCCACTCCCACATAGATGTAAATGATGTAGTAGCTGCTAGTGTCAGTGACAATCACAGAAGGTTTGTCAGAGGTACTGTTTTCTGATTGTGATGAATTTGCCTTCAAAGCTGTCCTGTGGGATGGAAGTTAAAAGTAAATGCATTACTGGAGATTGTGTGCTTTTTTATCTACTGAATAAAACCAAACAGTACTCCTGTGTTCACTTGTTTTAAAACTCTATTAATGGTTAATTATAGATACTTCCAGCCATTTTTAAAATATTGTCATGTATATATGAAATATAAATTATTAATTGCTCTGATAGTCTTTTGTAAATCTACTGCCTATTTAATCACTGAAAAACCTAACCTAACGAGGGAAAATATATCAATTTCTTTTAAGCAGAAAAATTAGTTTAAATCTTGAAAAACCTGGATTATTATGGAAGTAAAATGCTTTAGGTATACTATAAAAATCAAAGCTCTTAATGTAGATGGAAATCAACATCAATCACTCCACCTCCAGTCAGACCTAAGTCACCATATGCTTCTATAGTCAAACATACAGAGTCATTGCTGCAGGACAAAAACAGGGATCAAAAGCATTAACCCAGGATGAGCCATTGGCTTTTCCACTGCTCAGTGTCTTTCAGCCTTCAACTGCTGACCCTGTGTCTTCTGGGAATTTTTCACAGATGAGCAGAGGAAATTTTACAAATGGGGTCTTACAGAAACTGCTCCCTTAAAATGTTCCTAAGCAAAAGTCTTACCTGGCACCTCTGAATTATGACATATTGAAGATAATCAGATCCACGCATCCCTAGAGTGAGCTGACCCAGGAAACTGCATACAGTTGTGTAGTCAATAACAAGGCACAAACCATCTGACTGTTAGCACTTTAAGAAGCACCAGCCTAAGATACCACCTATGCGAGGCATTTAGATCATCCATCTATGAACCATTTTGTTGAATGTGAGATAGTGACTATCCACTATCCATAGAATTCTGGCAGAATTTATTCATTATTTACATTAAAAAAAATAATAAAGTTTCTCAATAAATTATCTCCAGTTTCTCAATACATTATCACCACTACTTACTTTTGAAGAAACCATACCCCAGCAAGAGAAGCAGCTACCTGTGACCAAAGAAAACAAAGTCAGATTTTGTCTTATCACTTTATGTAATTTTTCTCACTTTTTCATTGACTTTATACCTGTTTTTAGAGGGAGCATAATAAATCAGTGGAAGTCAAACTTACTTGAAGCAAAAACCTTGTAATATCTGCTCCTCTCTCCACGGAAACAATTTAGTGCATCCCACCAGGAAAGCTACATTTAGACTTGTATTACCATCAGGCTCTCAAGGGCCTAAATATTCTTGTATTGTTTTTTACCATACTACTAATGAAGGCTTGCTAATGCCTTCCTAATGATAACTGTATGCCTTAACAGATTTTAAGTTTTAAAGATTTATATTTTAAATGAGCCTAGAAGAGTAAGTTTCTCAGTATCTTCAAAGGCAGCTATTCAAGTAGGAATGTAAAATCTTTAACCTTGTTATTTTTACATTGTTGTTCTTGCTAGATGATATCTACATTTTGGTATATCCATGTGACTGATATTGCTTGGCTGCTTCATTGTACATAATTTTACACCGAATCTATTGTTATGTTTTTTAAATGTAGAATTAAACCCTTTTATTGTGAGGTGGTCCAGTGTTCAGCAAGAGTTTAGTCTGTCATATATATTCTTGTCTGTCCACCAAGATACTGGAGATCTTCATCTAGTCTATCACCTTTTTAGTTTGCTCTATTTCTGACTATGATAATTTCTTCTAAGGGTGGAAACAGTTTTTACATTTTCTCCCCATATATTTTTATGTCACTGGTACAGAAATGCATTGTGGTAATACCCCAACACATGACTGAAGTCTTCTCTTTGGGAGCCATTAACATTTGCAGGTCTTACAGTATATAACTCAAGATTGACCATGATGGACATGTATTTAGGTATTTGTAAAAATCAGGTTTCTTTCACAATAATATTTTTACATCTCCCAACAGAATTCTGTTCTCATCTTGACTCCTCACAACTCCTCGCAGAAGAGGTTTTTCAGCTGTGAAGATGATGGTAGGTTATATTGTCACAGAATAGATTCACAAAGTCTTTTTCTGTGTTTTCTTTCAAAACTGCTCTTCTCCCAGCTCAGCAGCCCTAGTCTCTCAGTATAACATCTAGGAGACACAGTTTTGAGCTGCTTAAGTGAGCTACACAACAAACACCTTGCAAACCTAGGAAATATGTACAACTGATGTCCTATTTATGGTGGTCTGTGTGGACTCACCTTGGAACCTTCAATACAAAGCCATCAATTCAAAATCTAAACCAGCATCTCTAGAATTCCACAATAGTCACACTCAGCTCTTAAGAGTGTAAAACACCACTTTCAATTTACTTGGATGTTCACTGCTAGCCACTCTTCATTGTCTAAGGCTGGAAGGGTACAAACTGTTAGCACAGGACACATAAACACTTGGCATGGTATTTCAGCTCATGCACAGAGGTTTGTTAAAGACTGTGCTGTGGCTGGCTATCTTCCAGCTCATTCATTTATCAATAGGTTTTTACTTCAACAATAGTCACACTGGAAAGTTTAACTTGTATGGAAACATTGTTTGTCATAAGTTTAGGGGTTTTTTTCACTTAGAAGATGAGGCTTTTGAACTGTTTAAAAAAGAGTTAGCCTAAAATAAAAGCAAAAATGAGTAATCAAGATTAGAAATATATGCTGAATATACAGGAATAAATGTGATATACCTGAAGTTAAAATTTCCTTTGTTTCTAAAACTCACGTTCAGCTTTGCTGTTGTTTACGCAGCCATTTTCCACTACCTTGAAAACAAAACTTACATGATAAGAAGAGCTACTAATCTAAATACTGTCTTGCTTTTGGAGTTGGTTTAAAAATTTAGGATGTTAAACTAGATCTCAGCTCCAGGATTTATTCCTGGTCCAAGAGAACTAAGTTAAATCACCTGCAACATGACATTAGTGTAAATTCAGAATACCATCAATCACATCATTCTCCAACTATGATGATACTAGAACTTTGAATGCCACCACAGAATTGCTAAAAACCCTTTGCTGACAATCAGCCAGAAACTAGTCCTATATTCCTAATGGATTCTTCTCTTCATTCAGTTCATGCTAAAAAAATGCCAAGAGAAATTTGCACCATATTTTATACGTTGACATGTGAATTAAGTCTCATTGATTTCCACAATGAAACATGTTCCTTCCCTTTGAAAAACACTTGATTTAGGATATTCACTATAGAAGAGGACACTAAGAGATTCTATATGCTAAAAGTCTTTCCTAAATTGAGAGACAAGACAAAAAGCAGGCAATTTCTGATATATGAAAAACAATCAAATGTCCATGAACAGACGAAGGTTCCTCAGTAACTTTTCTGGTGTTCTGCACCATCCTCAGAAAAGTTTTCTCTGCATGCTACAGGAATACCCCTTCCATCTTTAACCGCCATCACAGGCATTCAGCTCCCTGCCTTACTCACCACTCTTCTTTCACTAGGAACAAAGCTAGTAACTCATTTTTCAAAGCAGTTTTCCAGAATTTATGTATGTACTTATCATACATAATTTATGGCTGTTGTTGTTGTTAACTCCCCAAGGCTCTGCAGAGATAATATTTAATGGAAAATGGAAGATTATTCACCTGTGAACAAGAGACCTGCATAGGGCAATAATTCTTACTTATGGTACCACATAGCAAAAAATAACCAGGATAATTAGAGAAGCTGGGTCTTCTGCTACTGTGCACTAACCACTAACTTTGGTGAAGAAATGCTCATCTAAGCAGTAGAAAAGTCACTGCAATATAACTTAACAGGAGTTGTCAATAAATGATATATACATGAGCTTCTGTCTTGATGTTTTATCCATTTTTCACAAAGAACAATTGGAACAAACAACATTTTTTACAACATGACACCAAGCACAGATTTTCTTACCTCAACTAAGAAGACAATCACACACAAAATCAGAACAAAAATCAAGTTTTTGTGGATAGTAATGTATCTGAAATAGGTATTCCATGTAGTAACAGTACCCATGCTTTCAGCATCATCACTGAAACATTCCTGTCAAAAAAACCAGTAAGATAATAGTAAGAATGATAATAATATCTCTGTACGAGAATATCTGACACATTAATGCTATCATTCTTTCTGCTAACTCACCGCAAATAATTGAGCTGAAGCATTAAATTGGCTGATAATGGCTGGAGAGGAAGATACAAACTGGTTGAGTCATTTTTGCTATAAAAATACTATCTAGAGATTATTTGAAATTTTCAGACAACAATGACAGAAGCTAAGATTTGTCCAGCACTACCAGAATCGAAAACTATTAATCAATAGCTATTTTCTTTCAATTGAGATTATTATTGTGATTTTAGAGTAAATTTGTAAACAGTCTGAGGTTTTTTTTCTGCTGAGCTCAAAGAAAAAATGGGCAGTGCTTCAGCAAATTATGAATTTAAATTTTTCTTGGAAATCTGTTTCCACCTAGAAACTCCTCCAGAAAGTTTTCTTATCCTGAGAAAATCAGCTGCCAGTTTTGAAAATGAAAGTAGTCCATCATGATCAACTGAAAGTATTAGGAAAAAAGAAATTTTGGTCCAGTTCTTGGTATAAAACTCAACCTTCTGGTTTTTTCAGCACATCCATAAAACCAGAGTAAAATCAAGCTTACTCTTCCATTCATTATCTACATCAGAACACAAAAACTCAGCAGTCTGACAAATTTACCAAATTTGCTCAAATTCCAGTCTTAAAAACCATGCTAGTATTTCAAGTGTATTTTATTTTTTCTATGAGCCTTAATGTTTCAAAGGTGAGTTTTACATAAATGTTTTACAACAATGTTTTTCCAAGTTATGGTTTCAAATTTCATTCTAGCATAAGTAATCTGAAAGGTAAAATGCAGAAATGTAAAGTCTGTATTCAAATTCCCTAGAGATAGCACGCAAAAATGAACAAAAAGTAAGGCAAAATAAATGTTTGACAATTTCAATGATTTCAAGATGATACTTCAGTTTAAAAATTTTCACAGGTATTCAAAAAACATATTCCACAGAAAAATACTGCATTAGGAAGGAAATAGTCAAGTAGAAAAATAAATGAGGAGTATATTGCACTCAACCATCACCATAACCAAACCCAAGGTTAATGAAAATCAACACAACACACACCTTCAAATCCTCTTCATTGATTTCATCAGTTATGTCCAAGACACTGTCTCGAGACACACGCCTGGTGTAGATATCTATCTCAGAAGACAGGTTTGTCTGAGGCACCATAGACATTTTCCGAAATGTTGTACTTCCCTTTTTGGAAAAGTTCGGTCCATAGCTCACAGAGCTGCTTGTCATGAGGTTCAGCACGGATTGCCTCCTCCGCCCTTGCAGCAGATGGTCAGTGTTCAGCATGCCAGTCCGCAGCAGACCCACGTCCCCCTGCTCTAGGTCAGGTACCAGTGAGAGCCTCCTTTCTGGTGCCTCATTGTGGCCATCGTCTATCCCATTGACCTGCATCCCGTTCTTCTGCACTACTGAGAACTTCCTATTTGCATTCAGGGGGTTAATAATCACGGAGTTCTTCCTTTTGTCATTAAAATCTGATTTTTGTTTAAAAGATTGCTTCTTTATTTCGTTCTGTGATCCCATGCCTTCTCCTTCAATGGAAAATCGTCGGAGAGTTTCAGTAAGGATTGAATTTCTTCTCTCTGCGGTGAACTGATCAAAAGAATCAAATCCCATTAGCTCTGAGCTGAAGTCTGGCCGTTGACCCTGAAGTTCAGAAAATGTTCCATAGAAATAACAGCTCCCTTCATGTAAAATCAATATTTTGTCAGCAATCTTTAAGTGTTCCAGTTTTGAAGTAACCAAGATCCTAGTTTTATTCGCCATCAACTTGCACACACAGCTGTAAAAAACGAAAATGTGAACATGTAGACTTTTTTTTTCTCATGGTTAAATGATGTTTTTATCCCTTTAAATTTGCTTTCACCTGTCCACCTCCCAGTATGAGCAGTCTTGGGTGCTCCCTCAAACTACAAAGGAGGTGGTAAAGCTGAGATAAAGGTTGAGTACTTTATCACAGGAACCAAAAAAGGGGTAAAATTTAATCATTTTCAGGTCAATCCAAAAAACACAGTTCATCATGAAGTATTTCTTTTTATCTTCGGGTTACTCAGATCCATTGCTACAAAACTTAAAAGCATTACTTCAATTTCAAAACTTAAAAATTACAGTGGCTGAAAAGCTCATGGAGGGCAGCGTGTGTCCTTACTGTTTTCATCAAAAGGACAAGCCAAAAGTCTCGGACTTGCAACCTGCTGCCAATCTCCAGCAGGCAGTTTCAGGTGATTCAACATCCAGGAATTAGAAAAACAAAATATAGGACAAAAGGACAAAATATAGCTTTTTGTAAAGAATTATACTTACAAAGCAAGTAATTGTTTTAAAGTGAAAACCTTTCTGGTGCAAAGATATGTCAGATACAGAGCCATGCACACTGGGAGTAAGAGATTACAGCAAGCTCAATATGTTGAGATGGAAGAGGAAGCAGTAATGCTCTCACCTGGCCCAGGCTTGTTCCCTACACAGTGTGCTGTCCTACCACTAACACAAAATACTCACAATACACAAAATACTATGAGAAACCCTAAAATAAACATCCTCAAAAGGTTTAATTTTGATCACTTCAGTGTTTTTGTACTGTTATTAAAAACCCTTCATTTTACTTTGTGTTGTTTGGTGAGATTCTTAAATACAATCTTACAAAACATACAATACCTTTCAAATATCTCTTTTTCTGTAAAAATGTCTAAATGTCCAAAAGGAGAATCCAGGAGATACAAATCAGCATCTTTGTACACTGCTCTGAACAGAGAAAATAGAAATTACATTAACTTTCACATCTCTTATGAATTTAAATAAATGTAATTTAAGAAGAATGCCTCAAATCTTGTAACTGATAGACTTTCTACAGCATCAATTTGAAGCTGGAGTTTAAAATAAAATGTGTTTATTTATAAGACATCTTTCAATAAAGCCTATCCTTGCTGCAGACCACATTACAAATCAACTCAGTTTTCCAATACTTCCTGTGCAATGGAACAAAGCTGTCTTTTACACAGGTTGCCCTAAAGATCTGTTTATGGCCTGAATCTGACAGTCTCCATCAATGTACAATGACCATTTCAATGGGAATTTATTATCTACTGTAATATCGACTGGTACCTGAGAGAATATTGCATACATGTAAATAAACACATGAAAAGACTGAACTTAGTATTAAAAGTTTTTTTTTTTAAATGGTGAGCAAAACCAAGTGTATTAGTGAGGCATGATCTTGAAAACATTATTCGAAATGGGACTGTACAGTACTTCAAGTTGAAGATATCAAAAAGGACCTTAAGCTGTATGTACCTGGACATGGCTCACTGAGACCTGAACCTCTGGTTAAGAAGTTTATTTTAAAAAAAAAAAAAAAAAAAAAAAAAAAATCAATAGAAATTCAAAAACACCCCCCCACCTTCCTCTGTGAGAATGAAGATCATTATGTGATACCAATAAGATTGTAACTACTAAAGAAATCTGGATAGCTGCATTTCTGCATTTTTTAAAGTATGTTAATCACTGGGAAAATATTTAACCACCAAGAGAAAAAGCAGTCAATAATAGCATATTATGTTAATAAACCAAGCAACTTTATTGAAAAATAATCTAACATGATGCATTTCACTGACTATACATTATGATGTAGTGGCTGCACAACAACAAAAATTCATACTGTCCTGGGTGTTTTTATCAGCAAGAAGTTTGCAGGGTTTTATTGCTATGATTTGTGTGTTGGACTTAGTAGCTACAAATGACTGGCTTTAGGGTACCAGGCCAGTGAGCTGGCTCAAATCCAGGACATGCACTGTTTTTTTTCCCTTGGTCCTTTCTTTCCCCTGGTTGCAGCTGCAAGCACTGGCAGTGCTCTGTAAGAAAGATGGACTCACGCAATCTCCACCTGCTCCTCATAATGGCTGGTTGATGTCACTTCTGTCATGGATTCTCATTTCCCTTGACCTTGCACAGACTACACCAGATATGTTTATGCAGCAAATCCAAGCAAATAATGTCCAATTTGTCACCAGTTTACCACCCAGGTACAACCCAGGGTAATCATAAATTTATGCCTCTAACTTGTCAGAGCTTCATCTGCAACCCACACCTCAATACCTGCACTACGTGCAGTATGCAGAGCCTGGACCGGAGCCTGAACAAAATGCAAGACAGTCACTGTCTTTATGATATTTAATTGTTTTAAAAATTACAGTTCTACAGCTGACAATAAATACATAAGTTCTGTGAACCTCCAGAAAATGAGTTGTGACCATGTGAAAAGTGACAGACATGTTTACCCACAGCATCTAGGAAACAGTCCATGTAAATGTTGCATTTTAAATGAAAATCTAAGTGGGTTTTGTTGTTTTGGGGTTACATGCTCTGAAAGCTTTGACTGCTCCCCTCCCCTCCTCTCACTGCATGAACCAGAACCATCCAGATGCCTCTTCTGCCTCACAAACCCACACTGAAAGATTCTGTTTTAATGATCCCACCTTTTAGCCTCACATAGATGTGCACATCTTTCATGGGATGCCAGTGCAGATCACTACAATGTGATTTTACTTCTACCCAGTGTTTCTGAGCATGGGAACCAACACAATTTGCACTTGGCACAGAAATAAATGGGGCCATTTACACATCAGAGCTGTCATTACTGGATTTCTGATGATAGCTAAGTGATTCTGCTGAAACACATAGCCAATTTATAAGACAAACACCTATGTTATTGTTCTGCAGACCTTCAGAATTACTTACTAACATGGAAGGTCAAACAGACAAGGCAGTTATTCATAGGTACTGACTAGCCAGTGCTTTCCACTTTTTCTTCTTATGACAGAGAGAAGCCCAAAGGTGTTAGCAAAATGTTTTGGATCATGGCGCTTTTTTTTTCTTTTTCTCTTTTTTTTTTCTTTTTCTTTTCTTTTTTTTTTTTTTAAACCTGCAGACAGGGTATGTACCATTGATCAATATATGAAGCTCTTTGAAGAAATGTCATAGCAGCAAAAGATCCTGGAATATTTATTTGTATTTTCTATGAGTTTCTTCAGTACATAGAAAACTACACTTAAAGATCTGAATTTCCAAAGCCATCTTGCATCAGGGAGGGAAAAATTAATCTTATGCTAAGCCATAGAATTTGTATGACATCAAACTTTTAAAATTCAGTAAATTAATATGCAGGTGTATCATAAACAAAATTGCATAGCAAAACACAGATTTCTGATAGTAAAATCAAGTTCCTGATATACCTGGAGGATATTTATTTGGCAGGACTTAGTCCACATGTATTTAAATGCTTTGTCATAATACATTCCATATACATGAAATAGTACACTACTTGAAGAGCAAAATACTCACCTTGCCAGTGAGATTCGTGCTCGTTGGCCTCCACTCAGAATGATTCCACCTTCACCCAGCAGTGTATAATCTTTGTCTGGGAACTTGGAAATGTCCTGTTAACAATTTTTTTTAAGAATCAGTATTTTCCATAGCCAAGAAACTCAAGCTACTGACTGGCTATAATGTACATCCATAAGCATAGTGTTCAATGGTGTAGAGACAGGTTGGACAGCAGTTGTAAAGAAAAGAAATGTCCCATAGGAGTTTATTTTTTAAAATTTGTTTATGTATTTAGAAATGGTGATAAAAGAAAACATATTCTATTGCAGAAAGAAATCACTAGCTGCAAGATTTAAAGAACAAATATTTGTCTGAATAGTTAATCTCCATAAAAGCAAGGAACGTACCTTCATACAATGTCAATCCAAGACATTAACTGCTCAAGTTTTCTGTCAATGAATGATACATGCACTTGCTGCTGAAGTTAGGGAGAGCAAGAAGCAAACTCTGGTTTTGAGCTCTTCAAAGCCCCAGAATTTATACTTCAGGCAGGTTCATTAAAAAAGGCGTGACTAAATTCCCAGCCAGGAATGCTCAAGGTCTGCAAAAGTGTTGGGAACCAAGTTCCACTACTTGGGCTATAAGCTACTTAGAACTCATGACTATGTTAAAAATGAATCTTTAGTCAGCAATTAAAACAGAAAACACCATTTCACTCTCATGAGACAGAGAAAGGAGAAAAGGACACTCTTGTGTCCCACTGGCAGGGGTAGCCAGAAATTTTCTTGAGAGGAGTATTTATCACTGAAATTGATGATCCATGCAAACCACAGAAATTCATGGGAATGGAGACAAGGAGAATGGCTTGTCTATCTGAAGACTCTCTAGTTTTTCTACTTTTAGAGTTGCTCTAACAAAAAATATTAATTCTGCCTTCAAGCCTTACCTGACCTACATCTGTAAGCCGATACAGTGATGTCACTACCACTGTGGTGGATGTAGTTTCAGGAGACTTTTCCCAGAAACACAGGCTGGATGAGCTCCCTGTGTCTCACAGCACCTAGACTTCCAGGGGTTACAACTTCAGGGCAGTGTGCCATGCAGAGAGTGGGAATCCCTGACTATCCCAGAAGCTCCCAGTGCCTGTGCTCACTGCTCAGCATTACCACATTGCCTGTGCATACATTCCCACTCCCCAGGCAGGGATCCCCCACAGCCAAGGAAGCTGACCGAGGAATCCGGTACCAGACAAAATCAGCTCCAGTGTTCTCATGCATTACACATATTTTCAGTGCAGCTTCTGGGGGGGAAAAAAACATGGCATGAATTATCCCTCAGAACCTGAGCTTCTGAGACCAATCTTTCGGCAGTGCTCTGGAAGGTGTAACCTGTTTAGGGGTCTTGTGCCCCAGGCAACCAAGAGACAGGCAGGAACTCAGCTGTCTGCATGGCATGTGCAGCACCCACAGAAATCCTGTGGCTTCAGGACTGGAAGACACATGAAGCACTTTCAGGGCAATACTACTTGGGATTCTAAGTTGAGCTGCTCTCTGTAAGTTGATGTTTCACATGAAGCCAGATACAATCCAATTCTGATGACCCCTGCTGCGATTTTGATGGCTGATCACTCTCTGTTGGGCAGCCTATTGCCATTCCAGGCCTCTGAGGCTTTGCAGAATAAATAAATAAATAAATAAATAAATAAATAAATAAATAAATAAATATCCTTCCAGAGAAATGTTTCCTTCTTCCTCCCCTGCAAATTGCCCTGACCTCAGGAACAGAGTGAACAATGCTGTTCAGACCTGGAACAGTGACAGATGAAGGGTCCAGCCACTTAAGGACTAGAAATTGACTGCCTGGTCTGTCAGGAAATGGGAGATTCTCACAACTCTTTAATTTGCTAATAGCATTTACTTCCTGACTTAGAGGATTCTGACCTTAAAATCAAGATGCTCTTATGTATGAAAAATCTATTGCAGGTGCTTTTTAAATTATCCTCACGTTAACTAGTTATTTTCCTCTTGTAAAAGGAGTCACAATAGCAAATCCCTAACATAACAGCTCGAGTATTTGCAGAAAGAGCAATGTGAAAAACAGCGTCAACAACAGTTTTAAAGAAAAGTTTTCTGAATGTGACAAAATCACCTACCTATAGGTCATGAAGTATTTAGAACATGTGAAAATCTGGCATATAATGTTTTCTGGCCTGGTCAGATCACTTCGGGTCTCATTATGTACTTAGGAGTCATGTTATTCATCTGTAACTTTGGCATTTACTCAGTGTCTGTGCTTTAACATACACTTAACATAGGGGTTTGCATGGTTAAGTATTCAGATCTCTGAGCTGATTTCAGCTGTTTCCCATTTCTACCAGTACTGCAGCTTAGAATTCTCGCTGTTTCCCTGATTCTACTTCTTCCAAAAAAACCCAGGTAAAGAACTGGGCCCAGTATGTCTTCTCCTGCAAATAGGGTAAAATCCTAGCTCTACTGAAATTCATTCCAGGGCTCCCATTGTTTTAAATGGTAGTGGGGTTTCATCAGATATATTTCTTTGCAGGTGTGTCAACATGGAATTTTAATCAGACTTTTAATGAGTTCCCCTTCTGCTCCCCTCTACCCTTCACCTTAAGATAATATATGGCATGGAACAGACAAAGAACTTTTCAGGCTGTAATTATAATAATTAAAAATTGTTTAGTAATTTCTTTCAAAGGCATAAACAGAGTAATGAAGTCCAATAGACACACAATGCCATTTGTTGGAACACGCATGACCTATTGTAAAAAAGTACATAGGGCTGGTCCAAATACATCCTTGCTGTCATTTTATGCAGGAAGTGACATCAAGCCAGGAACAAACCTAATGTAATGATGCTGAATGGCACAAGACCCAGCATATTAATGAAGTATGAAGTAGCCACTGGATTTTTTTTAACATATCTGTCTCTAAATGCTTAAATTGAGAAACCTGTTGGTAACTATTCATACATTAAAACCCCTACAGTTCCCACAGACATTAATTACTTTTCTGGATGCTTCTAATATCAGGAGCTAAAAAATCTCAAGTTGCACCCTCAAGGAGAAGGCACCCTTTTTATTAGCTACTTGCATTTTTTGCAGTGTAAATGCCACATTCATCTACCTCAGCAGCAAATGGATGGCCCTCATAATACCTTCGGGCTTGGTATGGAAGCATACAGCCAGGATAGCTTCAGGGTGAACAGGAAATATGGTCTTGTGATTAAAATAGGAAACCTCAGAATGGACTTCACACTCCAAGTCTTCTCTGTAGAGATTAATTGTTATCAGGATAATTTGATAAATCATTAACAACAATGAAGATAATAAAGCATGACAGAAAATAGTCTCTAGGAACCAAGAGTTGCTTAATACATCCAAGACTACTCAAACTACTCAAGCAGTTCTAATGATAGAACCTAAATATTTAACTTATTTGACCTCTTTTTCTGCCTTAAATTTGTCCTGAATTATGTGGGTTTTGATCATCTCTCTTCTGCCTTCCCTCATAAAAGACAAACCAATCATGAAACAGAGCAGCAGTCTTGACTCTCTGCATGTCACCTTCACTCTATTTCCCTTCTCTTTAACTTCTGTTTTTCTTACAGTCACAGCTTCTTTACCATCTCTGTCCCTTCCTTTTCTTCATTGCCATTAACATTTCCTATGTTTATTTTCAGAGCTCCCAAAAAATATCCCGACTCTCATTGCTACCAAAGTACTGTCTTTTCCATCATCATCACCTTTTCCCTGTGTATTAGAGAAGCTGCCTCTGAATACACTTTGCTATTCCTTTTCTGTAGCACTGACTATTTGCACTAAATTTGAAAAAAAAATACTGACGTCTTTATTGTATAAAAAGCTGAATACAAGTTAAGCAAAAGAAGCACCAGGGGTTTCAAGCAGGAATTGCAATACCATTCCACTCTAGTTCATAATTTTTCTCCTTAGTCACAAGAGAAAAATTAACCGCTATCTACTTTCTCACTAATATGATTATTTCTGTACTTCCAATCAATCATATTCAATTCTAATATACCAATGAGGTAGAAATAGAACTGAAACAGACCTTTGGATTTGAATTCAGTGATTACTAAAAATCTTTAGGTAACCATTCTGCAGAAGGCATAGCTTTTCATTTGTCCTGATTTTCAGAAAATAAAATAAATAAGGCAGATATGAACTAAACTGAAAAACTTGAGTTTTTAAAGTTTTGAAATTAAGGCTTGTGTTTCAGTCTCATACCAACTACAGAACACTTCTATGAATTTTTAAAAGATGAAGAATTTTCAATAATTTCTTGTATCTTGGCTTTTAGGTAACAAGCCTGAACATACTTGCATCCTCATTTTCCTGGAAATGAAGCCAGAAAAATAGATTTCTTTAAAGTATTTCAATTATTTTTTTAAAAAATTTTATTTTATTTAGGTAACTCTCTACTCTCTCCCTGCGATTCTTGAAGCCAAGGCTTTAGTTAGACTTTAGCCAAACCATTTCTGAAGGATTCACAATCCAAAAGCATAAGCTTTGTTTTTGCAACAGTTTGTGACCTTGAACAGAGTGTCAGGCTCACCCAAAACTCACATGAATGCTGGTAAAACTTGCTTTCTCTATGTTGAAATATTTCCATGGAACAGATTTTTGAAACATGAAGTAGTTCAGTGCACTTCAGGCGGGTAGGTTAAACGTGGGGTAAGAGAATTAAATATTATTCCAGAAAAGACACAGAAGACAGAACAACATCCAAGGTAATCAGTCCAGAGCCCTGTACCTAAGACAGGGAAAGGGGTTGGGAGACTTGTCTTGACTGAAACAGGTTTTTAACTAAATGGTATCAACAGAGCACATTGCAGGGGGTGTCTGTTATATGTATTTGGGAGGTGTTCCCCTGCTATAAAGAAACTGTGCAAGCTTCTTAACTTCCTGTTCACCCAGAAAACTCATTGTGTCTGCAGCCTCACAGCTGACCTGCCAAAGACTTTGGGCAGCAGACAAGAATTTCAGTTAGAGGAGTCTGTATATGTCAGTGGATCACACCAGTGTGGGATGGAGAAAGTATACAGGTAGCCAGCTCTGGGCCCACATGTCTGAGATGCAATGATGGTACTGGCAGGTTTGACGTGGTCCTAATAACACCAAGGTTGTGGGATCAATCCCTGTATGGCCTTAAGAGTTGGACTCGATGATCCTTGTGGGTCCCTTCCAACTCAGACTATTCTGTGGATCTGTGACATATTATGTGGCCTTCCTGCCTGAGAGAGGCATTTATCCTCCTTTAGCTGTTTATATTTGGATGTGATAAACTTCACCTTAACATGCCAGTGACTCTCCCCACTGTGAAGACAGGTTAAGTCACTTGTTCTCACATAATTTACACTGTAGACATGTACCTGATTAGATAACCAAGCTACCATTTAACATCCTGTGGTATGTAAGAGAATTACATACCACAAAGTACTCTGTTCCACACTTGAACCCTTTATTGTTCCTCTCTTTCTCACCCTTTGTAATCTGCCCATTTCCCTTGTGAAAACGAGGCTCAAAATCAGAGCGCAAATATTTAATTCACTGACATAATAACCCCTCAACTCCTACTGATTTGGTCATCCAACAAAAAAACCAAAACAAACCCAAAACAACCAAGCAAAAACCAACCCAAAATCAAGACAGATAAAAGGAGCTGGAGCAATATAGTGGGATGCAAGGATGTGTTCCTTGACAGTGCAGTGAACTTCTCACCCAGGGATGGATACCATCCTTTGCAAGGAGACATTGAATACACAGGAAAACAAACCTGGGCTTGGCATATTGACTGTCTCTTTCCACAGGTAGTCTCTCCATAATCCAGTTATTAGATGAAAATTAATCTCCTGCACTCCCTCTAAAATCAGCTCAAAACCCCACGGAATCTGGCCACAAATTTCTTTACTACTTTCATATTATTTGATTTCACATGGAAACACTTCCTCTATTTGCATGCCATGTTAAACATTACATTCATGAGCAGCTGGTGGCTCTCAAATCAGAACACGTGTTTACTTAGAGAGTGGTAATCTCTCAAAGGTAGTTTGCCATTATGGGTTTATGGCCTCTTAAATAACTATTGAAGGATCAAATGAATTAACTAGGTGGAAAAATATCTCTCACGTAACAAAAAGGTAAAACTGGAAGTCATGGAAGTATGACTTCAAAACTCATGAACTACTGGACCCCCTCAAGTGTGATATGATGCTTGTTTATTTTTAAACATTAATAACTGTAACAAGCCTGCTTCTGTAGTCTTGACTGGAAGAATGTCTCTTCCTAGGATGAGTTTGTTCAATATTAACAGCATTTAAACATGAAGATTCCTGTTTCAACTGTTCAAAGGTTTTACCTTTTTACCTTTTTAATTTATCAAGTGCTAAAATCAAACAAAAATCCCATAGCCTGCATATAGCAGGCTAATAATTCTGATTTTTCAACCTAAATATCTGAAAATCAAGTCACATTCCTTTCCCATTTTTCATTGCATGAGTAAAAAGGATTTTGCAAGCCCAATTACCCCCTACAAATCATACAAATTTCCATTTATATTCATGTTATCCCCACCATTGCATTAATACAACCTCCAATTAATACAATCCTTAGGGAAGACACATATGTAGAAATTGCTTCAAATTTAGTGGCAAGTTTCCACAGACATACAAACTCAGGAGGTTCACATCTCTCAGTGGCTTTTACTATATAGTTGGTGCTCAGCTGGAAGTGCTAGGCAAAAGCTCACACTCTCTTGCTACAATTTCTATTATGAATGTGATGAAAGGTACTTGATCAAAAGGGTAAACCACTTTGTCAAAAGTGCTGCTGAGGCAGCACCAATTCATCTTATTTTACTTTTTGAGTACCTTTAAACTGGCCTATGGGGAACTGCCTTTGGAAAATGCACTCAGAATCCACACCAATTACATCTTGTCTTCTCTGTACTATAGCATGCCAAGATAAAACTTAAAATGTAATAGATTTGAGATAATAGCTGCAAATTCAAAAGTGCTCTCATTAAAACAATTAATTTCAAAAAAGCTTCTAAATAAAGGACAAATGGTAAGGATTACTGATCTGTGCTGGAATGGTCTGATCTAGGAGGTGAAAGCCTTCACTTTCTTATTTGCTTACTGGGACCTTAGTTTTAGAAGGCATATTAAATTAGGCACTCATCTGTGGCTAGCACAGGTCTTTCCCATGAGAATATTTTGCTACATTTCATAAACAAAGATAAAGTTTGGATGTTTTGCAAACAACGTCTCCGGATTAGGTCAGTTCGGGCTTGGCCAATTAGGCCTAGGGGGAGGTCTCGGGCTGACCAATCTGGGTGACCTCTGAAGACTCTATATATAAGGAAATCAAAATAATAAAGACACCTTCTCTCTTTCCTTGTCTGAGAACTTGGGTCATTTCTCAGCTAGCGGCTCAACAGCGACACTCATCCTGCTTTCTTGCTTGCTAAAATAATCACTGTTTCTCAAGAAAAGGAAAAAGAGCAAGAAGGCAGTGGAGAAGGAACAGGTAGCCCTTCCCCTATGCATCTTGAAAACTTCTTACTGTGATGTTTCACAGGATGTGTCATGTAATTTAAATATATTGGTATTCCCTTGAATTCAGCATCACACAAAAATATGGGCAATGTGTACACACAACTTAGATCTCATTGCAGTCATATTCAGTGTGTGCCAGGCTTTCAGAAAGAGTTTTTGCCAGTAAGGCTCTTTCTTTTGGATATCAAGAACACTAATGTAGCTCTTAATTACAGTCCCTTTATCTCAACTCCAAAGCAGTCTCTTTTGTTCTTTCACCTTTTATTGCTTTTCTCTTCACCTCTTCCTGTTTACAAACTGCAGTAATGAGAACAATATTGTAAACCATGATTTTAACTCCTCTGATACCCTCAAAGGAAAACATAATCAAGAAATGCCATTTTAATCAAGTTCTGAATCATTCTACACATATAAAACAGGCTACACTACCATAAAATAGATACACATAAACAGAAGTTTAAATAGTACCCTAGGCATACTTTCACTGATGCACAGAGATGCAGTTGAGAACCCTTCTCCCGATTTTCAGTATTATGTATCTGTACAGTGACATCCTAAAATTATGAGAAGACCTGAGCAACTCCCCCCACTGAACCTTCAACACATGACTGTCTCTCATTATGGATCATTTCAATAACTCATATGTCTTACACTTGGACCAAGTTGCACTGTGGTGTCCCTTGCCCTTGCTATCCCCACGTGCCAGAGAATGCTGCAGAGCAGAGCTGTGAGGACCAAGGACCATGAATGAAATCTGTGACACTCTATTGCTGTCACATGTGTCATCAAGTGGGACTACACTCCAAGGAGCACCATGAAAACACACTTCCCACATGCAGACTCACAAAGCAGTGTCCACTGTACAACAATTCCCTTCAGCTGAGCATCCATCAGTGACACTCCCGTGCCAGGGGCGTGGGGTGAGACAACAGCCACACTATGCACAAGAAAGGATACTTGAGAGACGTGCACACTAATTAAACCTGTAAACTCAGGCACAGACTGACATCCTAATGCATCGTGCCCTACACAAACACACTTTGTCAAACTATCTTGGCATAATATTTATGAGGGATGCAGATCTCCAATATATCATAATAATTTTTAATCTTCACCTTCTGTTTTACAGTACATCATGAACACATACAATGGCACAACTGGAGGGTAAGTCAATTGCATCAAGGCAACAAGAGTAAGAAGCTGAAGGGAGAAATCTCTTAAGAGTTAAAGAAGTAGCTACCTGAACTACTTGGACTAAAAAATATCCCATTTCAGTGCTCTAAATTGCTATGAATTTATATATAACTGCCTAGGAAGATTGCAGAAAAGGGGGCAGAGTGAACTCACTTAGGCAAAACCCCTCTGGTTTCTCATTTCTGAAGAAGGAGAGCAAACACACACACACACAACTCCAATGCAAAGCACTAATTCTTTCATAATAAACCCCTAAAAGGTTGCATTGGGGAATAAACAGGGAAGTAATATTTGAAATCCATCCTTCAATCTGCCATACTGAATCTTGTTTGGTAACTAATACATGAAAGCTAGCAAGACAAGAAAGCATAATAATTGCAATAAGGTAATGTGTTTGGCTTCCTTCCAGACTATTCTGCTTTCTCTTCAGGCCAGCCCAATTTATTCAGTCCAGAAGAAAAAAAACCTTATAAGTATCAAACTCAATCTCAAATAATAAGCCCTGCTAGGAGGTGAAGCATATCATTCTGCACAGAGCTGCACCAACATAGATCAAAGCTGGCTTGATTGAGCCTGTTTGGAGAACAAAGGAGCTGCAGCCTGCTGAGACACTAAGCCATCCCATGAACATTGGGACACCAAGCTGTCCCCCCAGCACTGAGACACGGAGTCATCACTCATCACCCAGGATGGGCCTGGCTTGTGAAGCCTCCTTGAGCAAGGGCAGTTTGGAACTGCTGAAGCCAGTTGTTTCTGGGAGCTTTGGCATTAACTACAACTTTCACCGCTGAGGTTAAGGACTACTCTTCAGAAAGCCTGACACAGAAGATGTTCAAGCTCCTGTCTTCAGGAGCTTCCAAAGAGAATTCAAGCAAACCATATCAAAAATCCAAACATAAGCTGAAATGGCCAGAATCATATAGGAAAATATTACTTTATTGTTTAATTATACCCTGCTCTGAGATAAAATGCAGTAACCTTATTTTTAAACAGACTGGCTATGGTTTCTTGCTTGACTGGTGCTAAGGGAAAATATGTTTCACCGTGTGGCCTAAAGAAAAATCCTGTTCAGCACAGTTAAATATTTACTGGTTTTATTTGTACATTACAGGCAAAATCTTAAGACACAGCAGTAAGTTCGCAAAGGTCTCAAATGCTGGCTCCTTTTGTATCTTGCCATGTGAAAAATATCTTTTCCTATACTACCCTCTGTCAACATCAAACACATATAAGAACATTTTAATGTGATTGTTCTCATTGTGGGCTACATGTCACATAAGGGTCGACCTTGCAATAATTGCCAGTGTAAGAACTTTCAGTGTGTACACAGAAAAAATCCCAACTTATTCAAGACTTTCAACTATATAATTCAGGTTTCTGCCACAAAGTTCCAATTATCCCTGGAGCCATTGTTGAAGTGCAAAAGAAAGGAGAAAAACAGGTTAATTTCCAAGACTGTAAGGAAAAGCTTCTTTACGGGGAAGAAATGTGACAAAAAATTGTAGGAATAATGTATTTTTACATAATTTCTTTAACATCAGTATGTTTACTCCTGTTTTTAACTAGCAAGGAAGGCTGAGAAGGCAGACACCATATGATATCTAAACCAGCTTACTGAGCTTCTGTTGTGTAAACTACAAGAACTGTCAATGTCAGTGTATATACCCCAAGCAGCTGGAAACAAGCTGACTTGCAATTCCACAAAATTGGGATGCCAGGCTGAGTTCCTTAAACCTCAGAAATTTCTCACCTACTTGAAGCCCCATTCCCCAGATTTCTCTTAGGGGTTTTTCACTTAGGTTGGGTCAAAGGTGTTAAAAGTCCTAGATGACTGACCTCTTCTAGTTGGCAGGCTTTGATGACACTCTTGTACCGGTATTCATCATAGGATACACCAAATATTATGTTTTCTTTTATTGTTCCAGGCATGATCCAGGAGACTTGAGGTGAAAAGGATATCCTTCCGCTGTGCTTGATTTTACCCTGCGAAGGCTCCAATTCTCCCATTATCAACATCAGAAGAGAAGTCTGAAAAAACATTAGCACTTGATTAATATATTGGAGATCTGTACAGCAATAAGAAAAGTTGAACGATGTGAAAGTCACCCTGCTAAGTCACTTAAATGGCGTATTTGTCTTGTCAAGAGTGTCCCTATAAGTACTGATTTAGAACAAACTGCAATTAGTGGAGATTTTCATGATACGTGTGATTCTGAAATGCCTCTAATATGAGAGAAACTTAATTTAATAAATCATAAAAATTGTGTAAGATATCCTGTAAAAAAGCCATGCTACTGCAAATGTATGTCATTTTAATGAAGCTTTCAATAATTTTAAAAGGCCAAAATCAATCTGTGAGACACATACAGACATAAGGTGCTAGTATTTATGGAGAATGTTGTTGATTTTTCACATTATCAGTGACTATTTTGTTTGTTCTTTGTATAACATAATTCATGTTTATAATTTTGCTAGTGTTCATAAGAATTATCTGTATTGCCTTGAAGAATGTAATTTCTTTGTGTAAGTATATACAATTGCTCAGTCTCATCTGAATTTTCCTCTGTAACTGTTAACTCATTTACGTGAATGCATGACCTAAGTATATTTACTATTTCCCTTCATAAAAGAATTGATTGCAATTTCAGTACTGACATGTTATAATTTCAAAGTTAATCAGTAGCTTGTAGTAACCTTGTCACACATCACTGGCTACTAGATCAAAGAATAGAATTGAGAAATACATGGAAAAATATGTTATAGAGCCACTGCAGTGGCATTCTTATCACTAATAAATAGTCAACAAAGTTGGGACGTAACAGCCAAAGATCTAAAAAATCTGTCTAAGTCACAGTTTCATGCTGTCAAGCCCAGAGATCCTTTTGCAAGTTATGCAATATATTGGGGGAGTTTCATGAGATTCCTTCCATTATACCAGAAAAGTCTGACTTTTTCAAAATGCTGAGTAAGACATTTCCAGTCTTGCAAAGGACAGCCTCTTGGTCTGTTTTGTACACTGGATGTTAAACTACCGGATCTTGTGCCACATAAAACAAATTAAAAAACAAAACCAAAACAAACTCTATCTAATACTGAAGCAACAGAGCTGATGCCAGGCTTCATACCTGTTATAGATAAAATAGTCCTGCAGTCTGTTTCACAGGCCTGACAATTCCTGGAATAAACAGTAACAGCCTCAAGCAACATGAAGGACCCCTTACATTAAGAAGGTGTAAGGCAAGGGCAATATTTTTGTGGGCAAGTGGAGGGGTGGGAGGAGAACCTTATTTTTTGTTACTTTTTCAGATAAGGCTTTTATTTTTATTGCCTTGGAAAATGCAGATTTGTTGTATGTATATACTCACATAAACTGCTCATTGTAATCTAAATTTTCCATAATTTCCTATGTAGCAGAATAAAGGAGGCATACATACATCTTTCCACATTTTCTAGTTGACATTTCCATATTACAATTACCAGCATTAGCAATAGCCATAGATAAATAACTCTGTTAATTCAAAAGTATCACAGTAAAATGCACCTTAGCACATTATCTCGAGGACAATCTCAGTTCTGAGTCCCTTGCTCTTTCTTGTGGGGATCATTATGGAAAAATAAGAAGCCTTGATCATATTGAAATTGATGGGCCCTCTGTCATTGACTCCACCAGACCAAAGATCCTACCCTATGCAAGTAAAATAAATCACAATATTTTCACCTACAATTTGTTAAACAAGGAGAAGTATAATGAACATTTGTTTTAACTTTCACATCTCCTCAAAAAATCCAGTGAAGATGAAGGACTCATCTAATTACTTGCCATTCAAAGTGAATAAGAGTACCACGGGTCAACTCATTTTATATTAATGAGGTTAATTGGATGTGTCATCTGCAAACTAAATGCATTGACTACATTTTGGGGTAGTAAAATGATGATTAATCTAAACCACAACTTTTCACAGAAAACCACCAGTTTCAGCAGCCCCTCCCCAGGCTTTCACATGGGTCTCAGGAAGCTTGAGTGAGGCACTGTGGCAACTGGAGCTAAGTGATCAGGTACACCACATGTCCAGGGCATGCACACCTGGCTGTACTCCTGTCAGGCTTGTCAGGTTACTAACCATCTTGTGTTCAAATTTTTCCTTAAAATGTTAACGAGACAGGGGAAAAAATGCTTTCTAGCACACAGAACAATCTAAATATCTGTGCTATAATCTTCATTTTTTTAAAGGCAGGGAGATTCTTACCACGAGCATTAACTTTAGGTTTCAGTCTGCATTACTCCTGTAAAATTTCCTTTTAGTTCCAATGGGAAAACATCTTGTTGTTAAATTGCTATTTCCTTATATTTCTGTGGTCTGCTATTACAAAAAAAATCCAGCAAGCTCTGTCTCATATTGGCCACAGAATAAAACTTCAAGTAACTATTTTAGTGAAACTTGCAGTTTATTTATACTTTTTTTTGCAGCCACCATTTCTGTAGCAAGTACAGGCTAGCAAGGATACAGTAACAATAGAGGTAACAATACAGGTGACAACACAATATTATTCCTTTTAATTATTAGGACTCTTGTCAAAAGAGCAGAAATAGAAATACCTTGCCTGCTCCAGTAGATCCAGAAACAGCTAATAGCTGCCCCTTCTCAATCTTGAAATTTATATCTTGAAGAACAGGAGAGGCATGAAGTGGAAAATTACTGAAGAAGAGATTGCTGTCAGTGCTAGGAGCTTTGCTGTTGTTGTTTTCCTGGTTTGCTTTAACAAACAGCTCTCCAATTCCCTGCAACATACATCATGTGTATTTGATATTCATAAAAAATAAATAAAACATGCATATGCAGAGATGTATATCATACCATGGATTTATGAAAACATATGAACTTACTTTTCTCATGTTACTTTGCCTATCAATAAAATACTCGTCATATTCTTAAATATGCATTCTTTTAATGTACGTATTGGACTTGTGCCTAAATTTGTGGACACAAACAAAATTTGCTTATTATACAACTGCTTTCCAATGTTTATACATGCCACAGCCTGATCCTGTTTTCAGACTGGCTTAAATCTACCTATAACTACCTATTACAGGTCTTAACACTTATTAAAAGGTTTCTTCCAAAGTTTCTCAACTGTGAATAATTTGATATCATGCATTAATTACTTGCTAGATATTCCTTACCTGCTGAGAGTTGAAGCTAGTTAAAATGAAAAAGTGTAGGTTGTTCTTTTTAGAGAACATCGTGGAAAATATTTTTAAAAAGATACACTCTGAGTTTTAATATAGTTTGGGTAAAAGTACCAACCTCATCCCAAAATGCTGTCACTTTGTCCAGATCAACCCCAGTGGTTGTTAGATTATACTCCAGAGCTTTATATTCTTTTTTCAGCAAGAAATCCTAGAAACACCATGGAAGCAGATGACACAGTAAGGGACAAAGTCATATCACACAAAGTAGTACATATTTGCCAACACGGAGCACTAATATTTCTGGTGGCACTTTTGCATTATAGTGCTTTCAGCAAGAGGCATAAATATTACACCAATTCTTTCATTGCTAGTGAAAACAGAGCCATAAAGGTATTTGGTTCTGATTTAGAAAGAATATCAAAGCTTGGCACTTATTTTGCTTTTGGGATTTGTATCAGGCAAGATCACCCCTCCAATCTTAACCCTTTTCAAATAAAACTTTGGTTTTGGAGTAAGATATAGGAGGTTGCATTCTGGAAAACAGTGAAACAAAGCAGCTACAAGCTGCTATCTCCCTTTTCCAAAACTGAAAGAGTTTAAAAGAGTTGAAATTATCTCTCTACCAACAAAAATAAAAGGCAGATAATGATCCTGGCAAGTGCAGCACTGATGTAGTGTAATTTCAAATGACACAAGTCAGCAGCCTGGTGCTCCAGTTGTCTTCTGGGAGAGCAGTAGGAAATAAGAGTAAGCCTATGATAATGTAGGAAAGACAGCATCTCTATTCTATTATTTTATTAAGGTTATATAGTCTGTAAATATTGTCTCCTTCAAATTCAACTTTTTAAAATTACATGGGAGCAAATACATTGGTAATACAAAGGAAAAACTAAACAGACTCATGGGAAAATCAGTTCTCTAAAGTACTCTTGCAAATTTTCTTAGTAGAAAAAGAAGGGAAAAAGCAGATGGTTGAAAGGGCAGGAACTGAAAAATTGGAAAGCAAAACACATGGGTTTTGAGGGGGGAGGAAAAATAAAGGAAATTTGCTTGCATAACAAAGGAGTCATCCAGTGGAGTTCCTGGAGCAGTGATAGTCAGAGAGAGCACACTGATTCTGAAGTATCATGGTCTAGAAAACATGTGAAAATACTATAACCCAGGAGATATACCTGGCCCAGTCAACTCTCTAAACTGATGAGGAAATTAAATCAGAGAAATGTATGAGTGGTTTATTATTCTTATTTATATTTCTTAAGAATAGTAAAGTGCTTTGGTGTTCTGGGATTCTGTCCATTCTATGGGGACTATACTGAACCTGCCACAAGAAGATGATTGTTTATTTATGGGTTCTGATTATGATTATTATTATTATTTATGGGTTCTGGAGCACCCATTTGCTAATAACCCCGAAGACAAGCATTTGATGAAGTGAGGGCAACAGTGTGACAACTGGGCTTGCCAGTTCTGGGACAGGGCATTGGACACACTCTTCCAGGAAACAGGAGAGACAGCATACTTCCACTAATGTCTAGGGAATCTGGGAGCACAAGGAAAGCCGATGATGAGACCTAACAAGGCAGCCTTCTGAATGTCAAATAGAAAGGTTTATGGCCAGATTTCTTGAATTTCCTGCCTAGTTGAAAATCATAAAAATCCTACACCTACTTCTTATTCTATACTAAGGTTCAAATATCTGACTGAGATCTTTAAGTTCTGTATTAGTTATTTTTGTCACACTAAAAAGAATAAAATGTATGTTCCACAAAAAACCCCACATCTATAAATACATAATGAAAAAAGCCTAAGATTTCACCCCAAAATAATGTAAGAATTCTTTTCCTGGGGAGTAATTTCAGTACAGGAGATAAAAAAAAGATAGACTTAATGAGAATTCACCCTGATATGACTCTGCAGATAAGCCTTTCATGCTGGTTCACAAGCAGTTGATCTCAGTATGTAAGGTGGGTGATAATTATTTGACTAGTACCTTAATTATGTTTGCTACTCATAATGAATGAGATGCACATTTGCATAAGATGCACAATTCCCTCTGTTCTTGCCACTATTATCTAGAAAAACAGAACTGTGACTGCAACTCCTTGAAGCAATGCTATATAACACATGTACTAATTTTGAACTTCCTTTTCTGAAGGAAAAACATCTCTTAAGCACCACAATTCATGATTTTATAAAGTTCTGTGTTCTGCAATGAGAATAACTAACAAGTGTCACTGTTTCATAAAAAAAAGCAGCAAGCACGTAGCATGAGAGTCCTGTGGTTATGCTGCCTGGGGAACAATATCAAGATTTATAATGACATTTCATGGTGTTTAGTCAAAGCAACATATATTCAAAGTCTGCATAAATGCTGTGTGCTTTTGTTGATCAGCTGACAAGATAACATGATATAAAGAATTAGCTTACGTACTTGGGAAGGTTTTAGTCTTGGTACCCTACCTGTATTTTATTTATTGCTCCAATAGAGTCATACCAGGTCTGTACAGCGCCGGGAAACTGCCTGGTCACTGTCATTCGAAGAACAATGCAGAAGGAAATGGTGGTAAATATTTTTCGGAGAATAATTCCTTTAATCAGAGCATACGGAAGCACAGCTAAAAACACCACAAAGAAGCCCGAAAAGAAGAAGGCTGAGCTGTTGAAATATCTCACATAAGCAGCTTTTCGGGTAAGCTTCAGTTCAGTTCTGTTAAAAAAAACCAAATGCAAATAATTAATGTAGGATTTCACAGTTTACATCTTACAAATATTTTGGATGGAACTGCTGGTATAACAATTAACTCAGAGGCTCACGCCTCCTTATTTTCTAGAATTGCAATTACAAAGTAAGACTCCAAACTATTTTTGGGCCTAAAAACCCATTAGAATCAAATTTTGACATAATTGTTCAGAGATGTCAGACAAAATAACAATAATCTGTCATGATTTAGATACCAAATGAACAGCAAGCCTCTACAATCCCTGGCACAACCAACCTTAAGCATCGAACACTGTAGTATGTGAGGCACTCCCAGAAGAATCATCCCATACTCATCTGGTCATTTAGATACATAAGTCCCCTAGAAAAATGATACTTTGAAATGCCAGATTTGCTCTATGTGACCATAAAAAAACCTTACAATAGACAATCTGATTATAAGGTCATCTTTTGCATGGTAACCTACTAACAGCTTCAGCCATGACTTAAGGAGTCACTTAACCTCAGTCTGAAGAGGTGGAAGGCAGAGAGTCTGCTCTTCACCTTCCTTTCTCCATAGAAGCTCAGTCCATGGAGTAGCTTACTGACTCCTGTGCAGTCAGGAATGCAATTGGTGATTACTCTCAGCTGCTTCCACAAAGTCTATGCATCTTATAGCAAGGTATTAAATAAAAAGGATAACTAATCCAGGGGATATAAATAATTTTTCTGAGTTGATAGTTCTAATTCACAGTGCTGAAGATTTCTATGGACTGCTCTCATTTTGATCCTGTTCACATCCTGCAGGTGCCCTACAGCTCAGTCTTGCCTGGACAGAAGCACCTCTGCTGCAGTGACAGAGCAGTTGCTCTCCTGCAAGAGCAATTAACTGGGGCTAGAGATGGAGCCAGACCCCAAGATGCTCATTCACTGGGTGAGTGCTACAACCGCTGGGATACTGTGCAGAAGTTTGTAGTCACATTGCTGATGGAAATACCTGGTGTCTCAAGGCTGAGCGCCACAACCTTTATGTGTGTCTTCTCTTATTGAGCCAGGGTCTGCATCCAAAGTTCATCCACACTGGTGCTGTGTGAAACTCCCCTTCAGCTCCCCACCATGCATGCATGAATCTTCTACATGCATCCAGCATCCAATCAACTTCTGTCAGCCAAAGAGATCTTAAAAATCCCTGACAGAAAATCTGAGCTCAGCCCATTTTGGAGAGGTGCCTCGCACTTCTTGTTAAGTCTGTATTTCAAAAGAGAAGTCTGAATAAAGTAGCCAGACATGCAAGTCCAGCCCTAAGCAGGGACACCTCCACTAGACCAGGTTGCTCGAAGCCCCATCCAGCCTGACCATGAACATTTCCGGGGATGGGGCATCCACAGCTTCTCTGGGCAACCTGTTCCAGTACCTCAACATCCTCACAGGGAAGAATTGCTTCCTAATATCTAATCTAAATCTACCCTCCTTCAGTTCAAAGCCATTCCTCCTTGTCCTACCACTATGTACTCTTGCGAAACATCCCTCTACTGATTTCTTGTAGACTCCCTTCAGGTACTGAAAGACCACAATAAGGTTTTCCCAGAGCCTTCTCGTCTCCAGGCTGAATAATCCCAATTATCTCAGCCTTTCTTCATAGGCCAAGTACTTTGCTCTTGTAATATTGCTAGCATTCTTGTATTTTAAAAAGCCATGTATCATACAATAAAAGTTAACTCCAACTTTACCAAATTTAATATAAATTATTATAGACAATATAGGTAATAAAATAACAGTCCAATTTACATGTTGCTGAGACCAGTTTGTGGACTACAATTTATTTAATTAATTTCTAGAGGATTTGTTTGCATGATGTGGATTCAAATTTCCTAAAAGCAATACATGTGACTAGTGACATCAGGGGAACCCTAAATTAGTTCCATCCTTGAGCTAGCACTCATGACTTGGATTCAGAGTGAGTTTTCTCTGATTGTTTATAGTAAATAATTACAAATTCTAATGGTAAAGAACACTTCACTTTCCCTGGATTGTCTTTCAGAAAGCAGCTGAATGAGAAGGTGTTTGTGGAACAATATAATTTTCTGTCTTTTATTTACATGATAATATGACACTTACATTACTTCTATTTTCCCAATCACACACCTGGCACAGAATTTTATTTCTCTGTAAAGAACTAAACAAACACACGTGACACATGGGAGAGCTTTAATGCAGTGTCACCCATCAATCAATATGTCACTTCAACTCCCTTTCCCCAGGACGCCTTGCTGGTAACAAAGACTTCCTTCTCGCAGGTGTCTCAGTTAACTTTTACCTTCTTTCTCCTTCAGGTTTAGTAGTTACAGTTCAATCTTTATATTAACTGAGGAGATAAGCATTCTACAAGGCCATCTACAGACAATAAATGCTAATGTAAATGTGCGGGATAAATACACAAATCTATGTTACTTTAATCCTTTCACAGATTGCATGTAAATTTTATAATCAGCTTTATTGCATTTCTCAGAAAATGGCTGCACAGAATTTATATTGTTTCCTTCACCACAGAATAGGGATGTGTGCTAAGCCTTAAGTAATTGCCACAAAAGGGCTTTTTATGTTGAGATGAGGACAGGGTTGGCCAGAAACAAACACAGATCCCACAACTGTTTTATGTGCACAAGCTAACCACTGAAACATCATTATAACAAATGAGGAAGTAAATTAAAAAAGAAAAAAATCTCACCTCCACAGTAAACTTGAAAAAAAAAAAAAAAAAGGAAAACTCCCCAAGCTGCAGTGTGGGAATGCATGGTTAGTTTATTAAGGATTAATAGCTGTTGTCTTACTTCTTAACTAACATGACCACAGATGATGTTCACAGCCACCTAAATTTTTTTTTCTGAGGACATAAAAAAATTTATGTAACAAATGAGCACACTTACTCACGGATGTTTTCAATCATTTTTTCCATTGCATCTTCCCAACAATAGGCTTTAACTGACTGTATATTTTCAATTATTTCTGAGGTGATGACAAGCCTCTCATTGATCTTTCCTGCTCTCTTATTCCTACAAAGTAAAAAGGCAGTAGGTCAATCTCATCTTTTTCATCCTGTATAGTTAGCTCGTATTCCATTATATCTTATGAAAACAACTTCCATATATGCCTCTGCTTAAAAAATTTACTTTAACAGAATTATTATGAAGAATGTAGAAGGAACTGTTAGAAATCCAATAATTGTTTTAAAAGGAGTAAATATAAACCCTAAAAAGAGTAAATCAAGTAACTAAGAAGGAGTTTTAATTCTAAAAATTCTAGATTTAATGTGAAAATTAATTTTATCACTATTTACTGCATGTTAGACTTTTCTTTTTTTTAAGTTTAGACACCTGCTTCCAAATAACTAAAGTTTTGTCTGTAACTTTCCCTACACAGAAAACACTTTTTGGACTCATCCTGTGTAATTTGTAACCAGAGTCCCTCAATCAAGTGGTATAAACTTCTTAAAACCAATGTGTTTCAGCAAAATACATTGAAATATTTTATAACATTCCTGTCACCTGTATTTCATCATCATTTGTCCCAGCCAGGCTTGGAATAAGACCATGACTATTAGAAAAGCAAGTCCAGAAAATGCAGAAGCTTCTAACATATCCCAGAGCAATCCCATCAGTAGTGCCACTTGTAATGGTGCAATCCATACAAAATGAGCCAGAGCAAGACCCTATGGAAGGCCACAGAAGAAAATAGTAATAAAAGTTAGAGATGTGCTCTAAAACTACATGAAAAGGAAGTAGTCATTAAAGTGACACTTTGAAAAATGTAATGAAGAATGGTACAAATATTTCCAGTAGAAAAACAAGTTTATAAAGGAAGACTTGTGATCCTGAGCACATAGCATTCTGGGTGCTAATTATGATGACAGTACAGCAATACATATACATTCCACACATAAACTTTGATTTTTCTAAGGCAAAGTTCAATCTGCAACTGTCTCTTTGTTATGTACATGCACGAGAAAAAGTCACAGCTTTGTAAAAACTGAATTTGGCATCAGTGCTGGCTTTTTCAACCACTATAAGATGAGAAAAATACATGTAAGATTATTCTAAGAGTGTGTTAATCTGATATAGAAGGCAAACAGTACTGTGGTGAAGAGATGACTGTTGTATGAACACAACTAATTCATTGCTGCCTATTTTAGTCACATTCCTTCACATTCAGGAGATTTTGGACTGAATCCTGTGATCTGTTTTACTGCAGCTACATCTGTACTACTGCAATGACATACCACTTGTCTTGACTTGCTCAGCACTAGCTGACATTACTCTATATAGCCATACAGTGCTTAAAGTAAATACACCCTGCAGTTCCAGCCACGTGTCTACAGCCTCTCTGATCTTGTTTCATGGGAAGCAAACCTTACACTACCAATGGGACAACTAAACACACATGAAGAACAGAGGTTCTAAAAGTTTCCAGTTCCTAAAGGCATTATCAGGGATTTACTGTAGTCCCTAACAAAAGAGAAGTTTTACAGAAGACTCTAAGATTTTCTAAGATGGATGTCAGAGACTCCTAATACAGTCTTACATCAACAACCCCTTTCAGTGGAGTGGGTAATAATACCAACAGGGGGTTGAACCTCACTGCTTGTTGAATGACAGGAATGAATTGCATCACCTTAGTAAAAAGATACAGTCATCAGGAAGTAGGATGGAAGGATTGAACCAGCAAGTTCCGACTTCTGTGAAACCAACTGTTTAACCCAGAGGTTTCCTGGCAGGTTCTCACTGGACTGCAGAACAAACACGTTTTGGTGATATAACTGTTTCTTAGGTTTCCTCTACTAATCAGTATAGGAGACAAAGGATTTCGTAAGTATCACAACGAACATTTCCATGACCATGTGCCAAAACATTTTCTTAAGGTAACAGATGAGCATTTAGTCTACAATGAGCACTCAGTGCAGTTCATCATTTATGATCCTTCCTTCTTTAATATCTGTCATGAACAGCTTGAAGTGTTCAAATACACTTGTATTTGAAGGATCACCAAGTGAATTAAACAACTGATGACGCACCTCATCAAATTTGTTCAGATTGTTGGAAAGAAGACTGACCAATTGTCCAGTACTTATTTTATCTAGAACTCTGCTTGACAGTTTTAAGATCTGTAAAAGAAAACAAAACCGTGGAAAAATGGTCATCTAAGTTATTTCCATAAAACAGAATAAATAAATATAAAAATGAAAAGTAATGGTAGAGTAATATAAATAATAACCCACTTATCTGTTTATGCTATAAATAAAGTCTCATTAAACTTGTTATTTATGTCACTTGAATTCAATATAGCCATTAAATTGCTTTAAAAATTGATTTATTGACTTAGTCTTTGCTTTCTGTTGAATATTTTATGGATATAGATATATACACAAATGCAAGTTTTAATTAAGTATGCATGCTGTGTGCTGCTGTGCATCCTCAAAAATCTCCTACTGTTGCCCCTCTTGACAAATATTTTTGAAAGATGTTTTCACAGTGAGCTTTTTACTAGAATAACAACATGTTTGTTTAAATTAGCTGCTTTGGGTATTGGTGAAACGAAGTAACTGTTTTAATCTTTGTATTTTTGAAAATATGAGGGATCAGTATCTGTTGATTCTTCACGCTACAGAGATGTCACACAGTATCATTCAAACTCAATCCCTTCGATGTCACATTTATTGTTTAAATCTTCACCTCTAATTCTCTTTCGAAGATATTTTTTGGCCACCAATGTGTTATTCTACCTTTGCAGTACACATTTTAAACAGGAGCACAGTGGCAGAACAATTAAGGCATCTCACCACATGTCCAGCAAGTCAGAACTCACAGAGGCTGATTTCAGTCAAACCAGCTCTAGAAAGGTACTTAATTCTTTGGACTGCAAAATGGAGAGCTGTCAGAAACTGTTAGCCACATTATGCTTCTGTATACTTTGTGTACCTTAACAAAACTATCAATCTTTCAGCAAACTAGCCTAAAAGTTACATAGGCTACAGACAGAGGCTTGGCTTAGAGTGTAAATCAAACAATTACCTTCTTATAAATTAAGCTAAACATAGCTATCCTCATTTGCATTCCAATATGATGAAGACCAAATATAGCAGGGTGTAAAAGTAGTGTTCTCACAAAGAAAAGAAGGCACAAGCCAATGCCCAGGTAGTAAGCTATGGATCTTTCATCAGAGTTGTCTGGATCATAGGAAGCTATTATTCTCCCCAGCAGAAGGGGTTGCACAGATTTGGTGACTTCCTGTAGACAGAAACAAGAAAAATAATTTTGGTCAGCAGTTCGTTAATTTTTTTCAAAATGGCTAACATTTCAATTTCAAGTCCTACCAAATGAGATTAAAAGTTTTATATCTTAAATTAGGAAGTCAGGCCTGTTTGCTGTGCAAACCACAGAAAATTGCAGTTATTGCACAGGAGAACAGACAACTCACTGCTGTCTATGTCTGTGATGTTCCTGCAACTCCACCAAAGCAAATCTTGCTCATAAATTTTGTTTGATCATTTTCTACAAAAGTGACAATGGAGATTAGCTTCCTCATTTACTTTACAGGGTTGTAATGGATTAGCCAATATCATATGACTGAATCCAGTTTATCAGGCTGGATCTCTGTTTTGGTCCCTAGGGAAAGTTCTCACTGCACTTTACTAGACTTACAGGATGCAGGAAGCCTCAGAACTCCTGAAATGAACATCACTTTTCTCACAAGACAGAATATAGCTGTCTCACAAGTGAGAATATAGCTAAAATAAAAAATAAATTGAAATATCAACAGAATAAAAGTATAAATAATTGGATCACCCTACTCATTAGTTCTAGACATTGTATCCAGTTTTGTAACAAAAGCAGGAGGCGAGGGAGTAAATGGTAGGGGAGGCAAGTATAATAAAAGTCCAGAGAGAAAACAGTCTCTCCTGCACTGGAAAACCCCAGCACTTCCCATCCAGGGATGGGCAGCATGGTAGACAACCAGGGTAGGAGAAGAGAAAGAGGTAAGGTTAAACCACTAAACTACAGGGTATCCAATTGATTTGCTAAAGCCCTGACTTTAGTCTGCTATTACATTTGTCCTCAGTCTCCTTTTCCATTGTAATTAAACCCCACTAGTGTTACCTCACCTTTCCTTCCATTTCCCTCCCTGCCCCATCATTCTTGCATTTTCACTCCTCTAACCTCACCTTTTTCCATCTCTGCCTCTTGCCTCCTCTTTCCTTACCCAGTCTTTCCCAAAGAACAGCAAAAATCACCTCTGTGCTGTGGTCTAACCTTTTGCTTCATCTTCTGCATGAGCTTCAGAAGGATACGAAGTATATATGTGCTCCTTTGCTTCATTGTTATGTTCAGTTTAAAAATACATAGTGTTATGAACTTGTACACATCTCCTTATCCTTCCTTCTGTTGTGTTGCAGCAGAAAGCATCTGATACTTCCAAAGTAACAAGACACTACTGAATTCTTTTTTATAAAGACGTGTTAAGTTCTACCAAAAAGTTATTAGTACTGCCTGCCAGGTGAAAACCACACAGACCACCAGAGACTCAGAGAAGGGGACTGGTGAAGTTCAACTGTAAATAATGTTCTAGTGCAATAAATAGATTGGGAAAATCCCCTTTCATTTTTTTCCTTCTTCTTCGGGTCCTCTTATACAAAAGCAATCACAAGTACTTCTATAACCTGCACTGTCACCCCTTTTGAATGTCACTTTTTGTGGAGCTGATATTCATCATTCACTTTTTCCAGAGAAGAGGTAAAATGTTACATCTCAAACAGCATACCTGTGCTATGGGCTACGTTTCCCAAATTAAACACCACAAAACAAATGCTGTGAATCTGGGGCCAGCTTTGACAAAGACCTCAGTGTTATTAATAGGCAAAGGAAGGAGTGTTTATTAAAAAACACATGACCCAAGACAGCTGTGCTTAGACCATATGCATCTCAAAGCATCAAACCAAGACTCCCCAAAACTCACAAAACACAAAACATTCACCTCTCAAGGACAATATGGTGCTTTCATATTCTTGGAGATTCCAAGATAAGCTTTTCTATATAGGCTTAAAATAGCAAGGGGGTTTTGTGTGTGTTTACTTTTATTCCAGAGAAAATTACATGCTTTGCTGCTGTGTTTGTTGTGACTATAAATGTATTGCATACATTCTGAGCTTGCTGGAAAAAAAGAAGATTGACAGACTAGAATAGTGGCTGGCACTAAGCCAAGTCATATGCTATCTCATGGGGCATAAAAGTCCACTGGTTTACAATGGAGATTTATCAGCTTGCTTACTAAAGATATTATCTAGTCTACATACAAATCAAAGCTGAACTACCTGGTTTTCATTTCTCCTCTTGTAAACTTGTAATTACCCACTGATATGAATATTAATAAACAGATCAGAACAAATTGCCGAAAAAAATAATAGAATTTGTACACCTCACAGAAAATTCCGTTTTCAAGTGTCATGTTTTGCCTTCTCCTGTCCTTATTCTTCCCTCTGCATTCATCATAGGCCACTGAGAAACTCATAAATGTCCCCCTCACAGAAATCTTAATTAAAAGAACAAAGATTTCAAGAGAAGTGAGATTATGACACAGGATATTGTGCTAATCTGACCTGGTATGATTATTCTTATGCAACAAGGACTTTTATGCTACATGTATCCCCCATATGTTCAAACACTCTGCATTTGAAGACAATAATGCACATCTCTTCTTTGGCATATGGCCAAGAAGTGCTTCCCTCCCTGCCTCCTCACTCACACCCGTGACCCATATGCGAGAACTTCAGGAAATCCTCATTAGGGTCCTTTGGGATATGATTCTAAAACCACTTCTAAGTTAATATTAGCAGCTGTTGTGCCTGAGTGGAAATATAAATTTCATGGTGATGAATATAAAATAAAAATACAAATAGAATCAAACTGATCCTCACAGCAAAGTACCTAGCCGGTTAGCAGGTGTCAACCTAAAAAGCAAGATTTTTGTTTAACCACCGTAACACCTTTTCTTTACATTGCAAGACTCATATTCTGATAGGGTGAAGAATGAAAACTGTCTCAAACAGCAGGGGAACAGACACATTAGGTGCAGCAAACCAATGTGCCTAACATAACACTATTTATGAGGGGGAGTCATAGTACTCTAGGGGGCCAGAGCACAAGTGTCCACTCTGCAATAACATCATTACCTACAGTGCAGCAGGGACAGGGGAGAGATGGAAAAAAGGCCAGACCTAACGAGAGCAAAGCTGTGATGCCAGTTGAAAGGACAACTAAACGAACAGCAGGGATGTCAGCAGAGTGTGAACCACAGTCCAAGAAAGGTGCCATGAAAATGGCTCAGGGATTAGATAAGGGAAGAGCTGAAAGGAAAATGAAGTTCAGAACATACAACTTGGTTACACCTATGCCAGTACAGCACAACATCCTGTCCCCTTTCAAATTAATGGCAAAGCTCCCATTAATTTCCGTGAGCAAAGCCTGCAAAGAACACCAGCAGCTTTGGGAGCAATTTATTTTTTTTATAATTCCTCTTTCAATAAAATGAAGCAGCTTTCAATAAAACAAATGATAATAGAATCAAGAATTTAAACTAAGATTTAATTGTTCCATGTTCATTGTGAAAGGCGCAGATTCATTTACTATGTGTTTAATTGCACACATCTCTGATTTCTTAAAGAAACAAAAAACCAAAAAATATACACACAACCAAAGATTACTTAAAATCCTGCAGTCTTGTTCTGTCCTCACCTGGTCTAAAATTGCACTCCATTTAAAAAGTCCACAAGGAGCAATCAACCCTGCACATGCATGCCCACACAACCTGCCTAAATTTTGTGTTATCCTCAAGACTGCCTGTAAAAGCCCTCAGACACTGCTTAGAACTTTTAACAGGAATGCATTAGTGCACAGGTTTTGGCTGGCAGACTCTGCAGGAACAGCTATTACAGTGTATGGTAGGCTACATTTGTAGAACCATTTTGTTGGTGGTGGGTTTTTTTAAATACAAACCTATCACGAATAAGGAATTACTGCCTTGGTGAATAAAGAAGTTTAAAATCTAAAGACAGTAATGAGACCACAGGAGCACATAAAAGACATGATTGAATAGGGGTCCACAAACACAAGATGCCATCCCAGAGAAGAGCTGACAAAAATGGTGAAAGAGTAGAGAGAGAAGGGTTACATGCAGCCCCTTACATAGCAAGGTGCCCTGTCCTAGATAGTTAATTGCC
The DNA here is from genome assembly GCA_024500445.1 of Entomyzon cyanotis. Taxonomy (NCBI): domain Eukaryota; kingdom Metazoa; phylum Chordata; class Aves; order Passeriformes; family Meliphagidae; genus Entomyzon; species Entomyzon cyanotis. The sequence continues at coordinate 34,296,013 of JAKEPQ010001018.1, read as the reverse complement.
CTACCTGAACAAAGACAATTCAGGGTCCAGCACCTAAAGGGTATCCCCTGACACTACTCTACCCCCTGCATCCAGCAAACAATGGAAACTCTCCTTAGCCTTCCTTTTGCTGTCAATGTATTTACAGAAACTTTTTTTGCTGTTTTTAAGTGCAGTGGCCAAATTTAATTCCAGTTTGGCTTTAGCCCTTCTAATTTTCTCCCTACACAACCTCACATCCTTTTAGTCCCAAGTTGCCTGCCCCTCCTTAGAGAGGTGATACACTCTCTTTTTTACTACTAAATAACAGAAATTTGAAAGTAACACAGATATTTGATGTGCATATTGGTTAACAGCAATTTTTGGATTTACAATCTGGCTACACAGCATACTTAGTGACACACCATTAGCAATAAATAATTTTCACAGCTCCTAACCCTAGTGATGGGATTGTCAAACAAACAGGTGGCATTTGGTAAGTCAAGGTAATCCTACCTAACACTTTGGAAAGGTGATAAACATAATCAGTTCAGGCTTTCACTTCCAGTTCCTGATCACACACTTGGGAGCATTAACAGCACTAGAAACATTTGAAAACCATTAATATGTATGTTTTAAAGATATTAAGATATTATCAGAAAATACTTTTTTTAATGAAAGCCCCTGAGTACATCTCTGTATTTATCACCTTTGTAAGCAATACACAGAGGAAATATCTGTAGCTATTCACAATATTCTTTGTTAATTTAGCAGCGCCTAAGACTTGGATCTATTTACAGAACACTAAAACCTTACTGAAGAGGAGAACAGTTCTTACCCCTAAATATAATATTATTCCATAGAACATAAATTTCCAGAAAAAGCATCGTCGGAGAGCATTAATGAGTTTGGGTTTCTTCTTTGAAGTTGCCAGCTCTCTGTCCCATTCTCTGAAAAGGAACCAAAAAAACAGAACCATTAAGTTGTATGAGCAAATATATGGGTCTGTGGCTGTGACATACTTCAATTCACTCAAGTATATCCAAGGAGATTTAGGTAAGGTGGCTAATGAAAGAAAGCTTTACAGAGATCACAAGAATCTGGCCTTCATGGACTTGATACATCAATAAAAGTTCAAACCTAGTTCAGCCACATATTTGGTAGTTTTAAATACTTGGTCATACATCACCCTGCAGGGAATTATTTCATGAAAAGGTCACATTGTATGTTTTAAAGAAACCTGCTGTACTTAAAACCAAAGTACAATAATAGGCAAATAAACGTTTTGGAGCTCTTCCAGTCTGCAAAAAGAAAGCACCAACAAAGCATGCAAAATGTGACTTTTCTACTGCACAGCACTATTTTGAACCTGTGTTGCTGGGACAATAACTTTCTATTCAATAATAAACTGTAGATCAGAAGCAATGCTGCATACAGAGAACTTAAGTTTCAGCAAAATTCAACTCACAGATTAAAGCACTCCTGAGAACTTCCTCAGCTAACTATTTTCTCCATTTTTCAACAGAATACTAAATAACCAGAATATTTATTTTATAAACTATCAAAATGCATTAAGCATACCAATGTTCCCAATAAATCCCACCAGTGTGGAATACTTATGCCAACTGCAATTAAAATTTACGGGATTGGTAAAACAGTGCAAACATAAGCTGCCCAGAAACACCAGTGAAAGCTACACCAGCAGTTGGGGGAGAGGAAATGGATTTAGGCACCTCTATTGTAAGAGTTAGTCCCAAGTGCAGCACAATTACTGAACTAGGACCTACTGAAATAGGGTAAAGACAAGTGGAAGGTAACAAAGGACAAGGAGGGCAACAAAGATGGTGAAGGGCCTTGAGGGGAAGCCATGTGAGGAGCAGCTGAGGTCACTTGGTCTTTTAACCTGGAAGAGACTGAGGGGAGACCTCATTGCAGTTACAACTTCCTCATGAGCAGAAGAGGAGGAGCAGACACTGATCTGTTCTCTGTGGTGCCCAGTGACAGGACCTGAAAGAATGGCCTGAAGTTGTGTCAGGGGAGGTTTAGGTCGGATATTAGAAAGAGGTTCTTCACACAAAGGGTGTTTCAGCACTGCAAGAAGCTCCCCAAGGAAGTGCCAAACCTGACAGAATTTAAGAAGCATTTGGACAATGCTCTCAGGCAGAGGTGTGATTCTTGGGAATGTCCTGTTTAGGGCTAAGAGTTGGACTTGATGATCTTTGTTAAGGATCCCTTGACAAGGGTCCCTTCTAACTCAGCATATTCTGTGATTCTGTGATCAATGGCAGATATCCCAGGTACCTGTATACAGTAATTTAGAGCATCTAGGTGGTACACCTGCACCAGGGAACCCAGACCTCTCCGAAGTACAACAGTGTGCAAGCAGCTTGCACCTGAAGCTATTTAAACATTTCATCCAAAAGCTTTATAATGAAAATTGCAATGTGATTCCTGCTATAAATTTATTTCATTAATCTTTCATACCTTTCCAGTTTTTCAGAAAGATTATCAGCAGAGTCTGCAGAAGGGATTTGATAAATATCTGACAGCTCCAACCGTCGTCTGTAACCCTTGTTCAGAATTGGGGTTGTCCAGCTAAGCAAATACAAAAAAAAAAGAAAAAGTCAGAAATAAAAAAAAATTCTAACATTAATTCTGGACTTGCTTTGTCTCACCCTGAATATCTTGTCCACAGCATCCAAGCCTGTCTATGTGCACATGCACTCACATACACATATATGACACAATACAGTGCAGCTCTGACTTATATTTACAAAACTATATTGACAAATATAATATTAAAAGAATAATTGTGAAACCCCTGCATTTTATAAGTTTTGGGGTGGGATCATGCCCCAAACTTCCTAGTGAGTCAGTAGGAAACAAATGAACAGGGGATTGAAACCTTTGTACTGTATTTCCAGACATGTTATGTGCTATGTCCATATAAAAAATAATAAATCAGAACTATAGTAAAGTGGATATGTAAGTCTCATTCCTATCTGCTCTGCTCTGGAGACACCTCACCCGGAGTACTGTGTCCAGCTCTGGGGTTCTCAGCACAGGAAGGACAGGAACCTGTTGGAGCAAGTCCAGAGGAGGCCACAAAGATGATTAGAAAGATGGAGCACCTCTCCCTATGAAGAAAGACTGAGAGAATTGGAATTGTTCAGCCTGGAGAAGAGATAGCTCCAGGGATATCTTAGAGCAGCCTTCCAGTACCTAAAGGGAGCCTCCAGGAGAGCTGGAGTGGGACTTTTTACAAGGCCATGTAATGACAGAATGAGGGCGAATGGCTTTAAACTGAAAGAGGGTAGATTTAGATCAGATATTAGGAGGAAATTCTTTACCATGAGCAGAGCCAGACACTAGAACAGTGTGCCCAGAGAAGCTTTAGGATGCCCCATCGTGGGCAGTGTTCAAGGTTGGATGGGACCTGAGAAACCTGATCGAGTGGAAAGGGTCTCTGCCCATGGCAGGGGGTTTGAACCCAATGATCGCTAAGATCCCTTCCAACATACGCCACTCTATGATTCTATGACATCTGACATTGCAGTATGCACTTAACAACACAAATCATTCACTGGACTCCTCAGAAGGTCTTCACTGAGTCTATTACATATACATGTTTCGCATTCATTTTTTCAAATGCCATCTTTAAAATTTTAATACCAATTAAAAGGGCATTCTGAAATAAAACAGAGCACGAAAAGACTACTCTGAATGGCTACTCTAAGAGAAAATGGCTAAGAGAAAATTTTTATAAGCCATAAATAATTTTATCAAACAATTCAGCTCCAAAAAGGCCTACAAATCCCCAAGGATTAACTTGCACAAAATTTTTCACCAGATTATATTCAGAAATCTTTTTGAAAACAAAGGACTAGATTTGAACTAGTTGTGTATTTTGAAACTACTTGAATTTCTGCCTTACTGTCATCAATAAAAAATACTTTCTTAAAAAAATGAAATGCCTGCAAAAGAAGTACCTTGTGGTTGATTGCTATCATACTTCCATAAGTAAACAAGAATTTGTGAAAGAAGCCTGCATGATTTATGATTAAGATAAAATTCTGCAAATCTTCAATCAATTCAAAATTTTTCTTTTAAACTGTCTTTATAGATAACAGCTAAAAATTACAAAATATATGCAACAACGTTTCCCACAGTCACTTAGAAAATACAAACAGCTTATTGGATAGGCTTACCTGCATGCCTGTAAGAACATATGTCATACACACAAATCCACATTCTCAATTGCAGCCTCTGAAGCTGCAAATAAGTTGATACAAAGGTAAAAGAACATTATTAAACACTAAATAAGTGCAAAAAGACCTTAGCACAACAGATGAAGACTACTTGTGTGCAACTGTGTGCACACACATGCACACTTGGACATTTACTTTAATGAAGTTATGAATTGCATGAGACACCAGTCTATAATCTCCATAATTCAGTAAAGCACCAAGACATTTCCCAAGTGCAGTTATATCACACCCACTGCAAAGAGAATATGCTTTAAGAAAATAAAGGAATTTTTTAACTATTCATCTCTGCAATAATAGTACGGTTTCAGATGAATCATATGACTTCTAGCTCAGTCTTTCACACCACTGTACCTGAGAAATAACAAGCTGATTCATGGTAGGTTACAGGAAGGCAGCTAGGAGAGTCCACTTCGGAGAGTCATTCGACTCTCATTTTACCATTTGGAGATGGTAAAACATCCATAAACTTTACAACTACTGGAAATAGGGGCCAGTGATTTCAGGGATAAAATGGATTATAAGAAAACCTTTGAATTTCATGTAACACTTAGGCAAAAGTCTTTCATGGCTACTGCAAATGGTATATCAGATACTGATTTGTATTTTGCCAGCTCCTGAAGACAGAAAGGACTAGATGTGCATATCTTGTGGAGAACTGGCTAATCCTTGTCATTCAGGAGCAGAAACTCTTGTGAACCAGCTTCACCAAAGTCCTGTGTATGTAGATATTTCAGTAGTGACAGAAGAATACAAGTTACGGGAATACAAGTTAAAACCACCTACTGCAGCTAATGCAAGTAACAATATTTCCTAAGCAACTTCTTTAATTCACAACACTGTAGCTAAGCAATAACCTTCTTGAGCCCTTTAATAATGCTTTGAGACTGCAATAAGCAATTCCCAACCTGACAAAAGATAAACGCTTTACAGCGTTTGTATGTTTTGGGAAAACTTTGTATGTTTTGGGAAAACATTTTTTATTACACTGTTTCCCTCCACGTATTTGATTTTATTTATAGTTTTGATTAACACCTAGCCTGGCATTTTGCCACAGCATGAACAAAAAGAATGTGACTGCATTTAGAAAGTGAGCAGAGTGGCTGTATTATCATTTGGGGAAGGCAGCATGCTTAGCAGATCTACTGTACTCCTAGAAATGGCTCTCGTTTTACTCTGTGCTTGACTATGTTAACCAGGTGCATTCATCATTGCCATTGAAATTATGTCATCCCTAAACTAGCCTCCTCTCCCAAATCAACGTTTGACACAGACTTATGCAGTTCTCATCCTCATCTCACTGCTCATCACAGTAGCTGCAGCTATGGTAGATAAACTCCTCCAGACAGCTAAAGGAGTAGTGCTGACACCTTCCCCTGAGGAACCTCCTAGTCAGCAGCCTGGTTCCTACTGCAAGCTGCTGGCAGTGCTTGCACAGAGATGTTCATCTCCCAGCTGCCTGGCCTTGCTTGGAAGTCCCACATAACTAGATCTGGCCAATTTGTGCACTGTGCAAAGTGGCTTCGGGTTGAGTGGTAATTGTGGGAGAAACTGGCTTGACATGTGATGTTTGTCTCAAGGTGGATTTTCAACAGCTGCTTGAGTTGTGCTGTCAAGAACTGTGGGAGACAGTATGTAGTTTATTAAAATGATTGTACTAGACCTACAATACATAAATATCTCATAAAACCACTTTTTGCTGGATTCCAATAGCATCCAAATTGCCAATATGTTCTAGATTCTTTGCAAAGTTTTGAAATGCAAAATGACTATGAATTTACTTTAACTGGCAATATAATCTGTAGTTCTCTGTGTTCCACAACACTAGGTGACATAGCTCAGTCAGAGTTTGTCAATAAATATGGCTCTTCTGTTTTTCTGGCTTATTGGAAACAATTTGACAGCATTAATGCTGAGCTTTTTCTTGTGGTTGTTGAGAAAGAGAAATTTATTTTGAAAGGAAGAGAGCAAGAAGGAAGGGAAACAGATTGGCTTTACAGCATTATGTTAGTAAATGCCATCGGATTACTGGCTGGCATTTAATGAACCCTTTCACAGAGAAACCTGTAGTGCTGTGAGAGTTTTCCACTAACTAGGAATGTTATTATGGGTACACACATATGAAACCCAGCAGGGAACAACTTTTATTCTTTCCTACTGTATACCCTTGAAAGAAGGCAAGTTCCACATCTATTATCTACTGCCTGTAGCAAAAAATACCTAATGAACTTGCTATGTAAATCTAATGTATGTAACACATTGTTTGGTAGATTTCTAATGACTGTTCTTTGTCATTGACTTAAGCAGTAAGAAACAGATTTCATATTGCAGATACTGCTGTCTCCAGCACATTCAGACTCATCCTACTCAAGTAAATTGTATCAATCAGACAGATGTCTTTGGCTTTCCAGAGCGTATTAGCACACACAATTTGTCAATAGGATTTGACTCTCCCTTAAGGCTGCTTTGCATGTCACTGAAGATAGAAGGAGCATCTGTGTTGCTAAGCCAACTGCCCAGATCTTCCTCCTGGGCACAGGAATACCCTACCTCCATCAGGCTCTTCAGGTCAAGAAGCACAGATTGTTGAGACAGTAAAAGAACAGGGATGCTGGGCTACCCAAGACCAGCAAAACCAAGCAGCTCTCCTACAAGAGTCACTAATCAGACTGGTACCATTTCAACAGGTGCTCTGTGCACAACACAGCAACACTACTGAGCAGGGCAAAGACCACCATGGTTTCACTCCCATCTACAAAGCACTAATTCCTGTGCACGATATTGTTAAGCATAGTGACTGCAACTCCTAAGGAACTGTGCCTAAAATTCAATGGAGAGAGCAAGAAAAGTGCCTCTGGCTTTAACTTTTTCTTCCTCCTAACATTTGGGAGGGGCAGGGTGAAGAGTAAGGAACTTAATCAAACCGTGATTGTGATGCTTTGAAGCCTAAGTTTCATGAGATGTTTGCAGCGGCATGAATTCTTACCAACTGCAAGAAAAGGCTGAGGTACTATGTAGATCTCAGACATTCCCAAAGAGTCAAAACTGGCCTGATTCTGTCAGAGATTCTGCACTGCCACCCTCTCACAAAAGATACCCATCACTCCAGTGGCAGCAAATTGTAAAATACTGCTTACTTTATACTGGAAGTGGCAGCTCTACTACACCCAAAACTGTTTCTCCAGAAGAGTGTCTGCACCACCAGCTGTCTGCTCAGACCATCCTGTAATGCAGCTGTAAAAGGTGACCCTGGCTTTTTGTGATCCTTGCTAACAGCTAGGATGAGTCAGCATGCCCATGGAGCACAACTGCCAGGTACCACAGCCTTATTCCTGCCCCTTGGTAACCCTCAACAGAGTAGGGTTGCGGTTATTTTGTTTTGAAAAGTAACCTACTGAAACAGCAAGTTATAGATTCTGAAAACTATATTAAATCTTTAGCATTTTCCCCTTTATAAACAAAAAAAAAATGCAATACAGCTTAATATTTAAACATAATTATTGCAGGGTTTCAAGAACAAAAGGTAAATGCAGACCCTACTAATTTCTGCTTTGTTGTTGTTGTTGTTTTCACCCAGATCACAAAAATTAAGATTTTAATTTCTTCACTAATAAACAAATCTTCCCCATGAGGTGTTATTTGACATGGAAAATATTTATCTGCAATGTTATTGACTCTGCCACCAGCTGTGAGCAGCACCATTTTAAGAATAATCAATGTTCTGTTGAAACCCCAGGATTTCAATAGCAATTCTTAATTGGGATGACACCATAGCAATTCTAGGGGAAGGCTTGCCTTTTATGCCCAGTTTTTGTGAAGTGACACTTTTTCAAATTATTATCTCTAAATGCTTTTTTTAGCAGAAATTCAATACTTTCTCCTTACAACTAGTAAGGTAGTAAAAATATTCCAGTTTGTAGAAGTACTGAGAGCTATTTTTGAGAGAAAACAAAGCACATTAGGGGTTAGGTTGTGCAAGATGGAAGGACAATACATTAATTGTATTGAAATCTGTCAATTGTTTAGGTACCAAAGTAAAGTGTAAGATATACTTCAAGTATTTCTTTAATGAAGCTAACAAAGTAACAGTGGTGACGATGTGCTATGAACAAGGTTTGCAAGGCTGTTTCAGCATATACCTACAGTTAGACTGACTAGGAGAAGATGTTTCTTTGCTCTTTTTCTCACTTATGTATCCCACAGCAAGAATTAGAGAGATTTCTCCTAGTCCTTTGAAAGAACAGGGAACATTACAGAAAGTTTGCATCAGCAAAACTGTTGCAGAACAGTGCTATTCATGATTTAATTTTAAAATCTCCATGATATGTCACTAAGTGATAGCAACAAATTTCAGCCAATTTAGCACTTCACTGTGCTGGCCATGCATTTTTTACATACATTTCATAATAAAATAGCATAGAGTTGCATATCAGGTGAAATGGCCCTTTCCAAAACTATAATTAGTTCCAGCCCCAATGACTGATATGTGGTCAGGATAAACAAACAGATGAACACAGTCGCATATTATTTAATTTTAATACCAACTATCAAAATCTAAATTGCCACTAGAGTAGTATGGAATCAATCCTGAATTAGGTGCTGCTTCTCTTACTACTTGCTCTTCCCCATTTTCTCTGTATCCTGGTTTTCGACAATGCTATTCCTCAGCATGATCCTTACAAATTAATGAGAAAATGCCTCATACCTTCTGATTATTAAAGCAGTCTTGGGCTTTGAGCAAAGAAACATTGGGACGAGCTTTGTGATTTTGTTTTCTTTCTCTTTACTACCTCTAGAGAAATAAAAGCATTCCAGAATTTACAAATTAACTTTAAAATGAGTTAAAGTGAAGGTTAAAGTGAAACATCAAAATGAGTCAAATACAACAAAGGTTCACATCCTTTATTTTGAAAGCTGGAGGGAAAAATAAAGGATAAATACCAACATTAAAATATGGGAACATACCTAAAACCAAGTACCTTTACCAGCTGTCACTTAGGATTTTCTCCTAAGACACAACCTTGCCCATGAAGTCAAGACATTTGTATTGGAACAGGCCACCCCCAGCACTGCCTTTCAGGATCAATCCCCCCTCCCGCCTATCCTCTCCTGAAGGAAGGCTGCCTACCCACATCTGACAGGCACGAGGCTTCTGGTTTCAACTGAAAAACAATGCTGTTTCAAAATATGTGTTAAACACCTACTGATTCTCTCCTAATTTGAGGAGCTTCATGACAATGCAGCCTTGGGTTAGCTATTTGCTGACTGAAAATGCTCATGCAGATCCTTTTGCTTATAAGAGAGGGGGTGATATGCAGCCTCTAAGTTCTTGCTAATCTCACCCAGGTGTACCCCCACTCTCATGGAAGGCAAATGAACTGCATCTACAAGTTCCCATGGCAAAATCTGGAGAAGTGTTTTCAATGAGTCTTCCTATGTATTAGTTAATTTTCACCTTTAATTTACTAATTTCAGAGGACATAATGTAACACTTTATTACCCAGATGTCAAGTTGGCATCATCCTGCCTCCACAACAACTATACCTACACACCTACGATGCAAAGCTGGGGGGTGGGTAATGAGAAAAAAACATAAACCAGGATAACAGCAACCGGTAGAACCCTCTTGCAATAAGTCACACTGTTATCACCACTTTGAAATTTAGCATATCAAAAAATGTGGGTATTCAGAGACTAAGATTATTCAGTATGAGAGAGGTCATAATTGTTCACTGCAGAAATATTCTGTAATTAGTTTGTCACACCAGAAATATCCTTGTGCAATCAAAGTTCTGGACAGGAGATCTCAGGCAGACTGCACTGACTCCACCAAATGCTTCTAGGACAAATCACAGTCCTTGTATACTTCACTTTCTTCTCTACAGAACTGGTAAGGAAACTTCTTTTTAACGCATCCTTCAACCCACGCTATCCGCTTAGACTTCAAGACCTTCAAAACAGACTTCCTTATCAAATATTTTGCTTAGGACAGTGGACTTAAAACTTCTGCTAGTGCATTTAGAAGCCTGTACAAATCAGATAATAAAACTACTAACCATGTCATTGCCTACAGTATTAAATATTTTTAATTGATTTTAAAGATTTGGATGGATTACTTTCTATCTCACCAAAATCAAATAAGCATGTAGAAAATAACAAGGTACAGACAGGTCTGCAAATATGTCAAATGCTTGATAATTCATTTTGTGTATCAAGATACTAACTCTTCCTCCTGCAGGAAGAAAACAGACTTTAAATATATCAGAAATCAGATGCAACTTAATGTAGGCATCTCTGCTTTAGAGTTATAAAGCAGCCAGAGAAGGTCCCTGTGCTATGCAGGATTTGCACTTTTGGTCATTAGACCAAAGATGCAGTATCAGGCTGAGCCGAGGACAAAATTTATCCTTATTGTTAAAGAAAGTGTTCCTCTGACTGAAATTACTTGAAGTGTAGGAGACTCAGAATCCTTTCTCCAGCTCACTTCAAGTTGCATATTTTACCTTGGAAATAGCAATAGAAGTCAAATTTGCAAAAGTAGACCAAAACTTGCATGCACATCATTGAACTATCTGATTTTCAGAAGCACTGACACCTTGCTGTTTTAGACAGGTCTGAAGGGCTGGCAGACCAGCAGGTCTCCAGGGTCCGTTTGTGGCAGCAGACAAATGATCAGGCAGCCTCACAGGGTCATAATCTGTGCTGCAGCTGCTCTTGGTTATCACTCACAGCCAGGATTTATGATGGCCTGGGATCAGTGAAAGGCAGCTCATCAGGGCTAGACACATACAGGACCTTAAGAACCACTACAGAAAAATTGCCTTGTATAAGTGTTTAGGTTGACTGCCCCAGCAACTGAGGCATAAACCTGGGCAATTCGAGCCACCTGCTACTGTACACAGAGGCTCCTTATTCAAAGAGGAAAGATGAGCAAAATGCGACAGCTAGGTATTGATAAGGGATGCTCCAAATATATATATTGGTTATGACAATTTCCAGACACCTGCTCTCCAGAGTGAAATTTATAGACCTGAATTAGGCCTTTAAGCTTCCTATACAAAATCTGGGACTTTTAGGAACTCAAGACAGTTTCAGGAGGAAATTTGCGTACAGATCCCAAACTTCTCAAGGAAAACACATAAATCCTTCTCAATTCAAGAATCAAAATCCTAAGTAACTTATTGGCATAAAATTCTAAGATACTCAGTTCAAGGATAGGGACTGCCTAGGGAAAGTCCAGCCTCAGTTACTCTCTCTGAAAGGAATCAATTTAATTCTCATGACAATGCCTTTTTAAACCAGAAACTATCTTGTATGAGGCACCCTTAAACTTGCAACTGTGGCTGAATTAAGCTAGAAAGAGTGGTAGAATAACATTACTGTAGCCTGTGGTTGAAGTCCTGAATTCTGTTATCCACCTTAAAAGTTACTAACAGACTTCATAAGAAGTCTCAGACCAGGAATCAGGACTTGCAAAGAAGTTTCTTATTCAGTAGAGTACAGAGTCGCTCTTGATTTATGCTCTAAAAGGAGTAGCTGAGCCAGAGAGAGAGAACTAAAACATCTTCACTGCCAAACACTGGTAACACTTGGACTTCCTAGAAGAGGTGAAGTGTAGAACTGAATTCCTCTTCCTAACCCTCACAACACACACAGGGCAGAAGGATGAATCCAACATTTATCCCCTACAGGTCAAATTGTTCTAGGAACCACTGGACAGCTGTTTAAAAAGGTGGCAAATTCCTTTTTCTCTGGTTTGGAAAGAAAGAAGTAACTAGAGCAGATCTGACTGACTAAATCAATGAGAAGACTTGACAAAAAAGCTGGCTTAGTTTGTATTTCCCACTTGGATTTAATAATGAATCAGGCACTAAAGCACTAGGTCTCGCCAAGGGTTGTGACATTTGATAGGTACCAAAGCAAAAGTATATACTTAAAGAGTCGGACACGAGCACAAAGATTACTTTTTGAGAACTTGTATTTTAATATCTAAATCTGCATGTAAAAGAAAAGTAATAAAGTCAGTATTGTCCCATAGTTGCAGCCATTTCTGAAACTCCAGCAATAACTCTGTGTGCCAGTTCTCAGATAAAAATTGATTAATCAAAAAGACTTCCTGATCTCAGTTAATCTTCAATAAAAACCAGATGATTGCAAAGTAGTCTGATATTGTTTGTGACAAAAGGTATGGCCTTGACCGTGCAAAACTCCAAAACTCTGAAAGAAACTAAGTAAAGGTTATAAAGACAAAACTGAAGTTTCACAATGAATATGAAGCGAAACATAAAACTGTTTTCTTTAGGCAAGGTAAAAAGTTGCCAATGCACAGAAAAAATGTCATGCATGTGGTAGGGAACAAAAGGGATCAACTCTGAAAATGTAATAAGGAAAATACAACAAAACACAAAAAAACCCTCTGAAAACCTCAGTATTAGTGTTTTCTAAGTGTCACCCTAACAGAAGATCTCAAAGCACTTGTTTTCACACCTCATTTCTTAACCTCCAAAGCTCAGTTTTTAAACCAAACCAGTTTAAAATTAGTTAATTTCTAATTTTAAATACTTTCTATCATGACCACTTCTAGAAATTCTTTTTCTTTTGTTTTGTCCCAGTAGTATTGTTAATCTTGGAAATACTACAAAAAGAAACCATTTTCTATAAGGTACTACTCTTTGTATACCAAGAAATTTTCCCACTTTTTTTTTGCATAAAAAATTAAGAAAGAAGGCACAAAAAATACTGAAACATGTCTAAATTATTCAGTTATGAGCAAAGATCTATGTTCTAACTTTAACACATTTAAACCTATCTCTCCAGTCCAACTAGGATACATTATGAAGCAATAAAACTTTGCCAATAGGTTTACACACCTATAGCTGGTAACAACTCATACAATATTAAATAGTAATTTTGTATTTATCTGCAAGGCTTCCTGAATAATAATAGCTAATACTTTAACATCACTTGTGCTAACACAATCTTCAACTTACCACACTATATTCCAATCGATACTTCACACATAAACGCATAGCAGACTCTTATAAATGTTACTTCACTGAAACATGTACTGTGTTGTAGTTGAAAGCAATTATTTCATCATAATTGAAAAAAGCAATCTCTCCCTATACATCTTTTTTCCATTTCTCTGCTCTAGTTAATATTCATCATGAACATCTCCTTAACTTTATATACTTTACTATTATCACTTTGGTTACAGTCATGCGGCTGATAGCTGGTACAATATAATGTATCATGCATGATAAGCATGATTAAAACACCATTTAATGGACTTAAAGATTGTGATTTAAAAGATGAGCTCAGGCCTTAGGATGGTTAATTATGTACTTAATGAGCATGAACTGCATCTGGTTTCAGACATGCAAACTTTCACTGTGGTAGGAATCAGAAATATATTTGCTTTATCTTATTGGGGTTTTTTCTTCACACCTCCAGCATCACAGGTTCTAGGAGGACACTACTCTGATAGAAGTTTTATAAATAAATAAAATTAAATGGAGCAAGTGGCCCCTTGAGCAATTAAATTAATGTACAGACTTATTTCCTACAGATTTGTTTTGTACTTGACAGGAGCACTGACAAACATCTTTCATGGAGAATTTGTAATTGCTTACACTCCCATCATCAACACTCCCTGGCTCTAACACTATTTGATGGCAAGCATGGCTTCTTTCTCACTGCAACACCATTGGATAACACCTATAGGATCATTACCGTAACCTGGATGTTTGTAAAACTTTAGGAACAGGCTGTATTTGGGATCATTCCCCTCTATCATAGCTGGCTAAAGTGAGCTAGAGGGCGGGAGGCAGGTGAACAGTGACTCATACAGACTCCCTTCCTTAAGAAATTTTAAAAACCATACCGATCAACCTGCTGAAAGCTATCCCAAAAGGATTTATAAGTGAGATAAAAGCCCTCCGTTTCTGAGGCAGAGAACTCATAACAATGTTATAGTTTTATACCATGTGCTCTCATTTCAGTCACCATATTCACATCTTACACAAGATTTCCTCCCTCCCTTCCCTGGCATGCAAAAGACCCTCTAGTAACAAAAGGGGGAACCAGTACTCTTGCAAAACCACTGGTGTGTGGGCCATTGCCAAAAAGATTATTTGCTCTTTCAGGTCCGCAGTGTCATTTCTAGCCATGTCACATAAGATGCATTCAGGCTTCCATACTGTCTTACAAAGTACATTGTGCCCAGGCACTGGTATTGGCTCCTTCTCTTTTTGTTTGAAGTTTTTAGAAAGAAAAGGCACTAGGAAGTTTGCTGGTAAGAGAATATTTTCAAGGCTTACAAGGAACTGTTTCCAGTAAGATCGTATATTACACTCGCACACTGAGCAAATGCTAAACACTCAAAGAACCAAACAGAAGGAATCCTTGTTCTGAGAGCATTTCCCCTCTGCTCCCTACCACCCCACTGGGTTCTCAAAGTTTACAGTGAAATAACAGATTAACTAGTTGAGCAATTTACCAAAGGTTGCTCAAATTATGTCATAAATTCATCTGTCCGGGTCCAGTGAAGGTTTATGACACCTGGCAGAGCCCATTCCTGGTGCTAAAACCCCAGCAACAACGACAAAAAAAAGAGTGATCTCATCAACAAGCGAGACTCCCACCACTCTCCCCACAGACCTTTCCAGAGCTACCTGGCGCCCAGTGCTCGGTTCCCTTCTCCGCCAAGTGGGCTGGGCGGGGGGCGCGGAGCCCCCGCGGAGCTCCCCGCGCCGCCGCTGCCCAGCCCGGCCCGCTGACCCCGCCCGTACGCGTCCCGCCGCGCCGGGGCTCCCACCTGAAGAAAAGTTTGGAGAAGATGTTCGCCTTCTCCAGGGGAGACCTCTGCATGGTGAGGTGCCGTGAGATGCGGTGAGCGGGCACCGGAGGCAGCCGCTAATCACTGACGCCTCACTCGCCCACTCCGCTGCTCCGGCTCTCCCACCTTATCCGCCCGGCCGCTCTGATGTCACCGTCCGCCTCCTGCCCCGGCCCCTCTCTCCGCCTCTGCTTTGCCCCGGTTCAAAGGCGGGCGGGCTGGGGCTCCAGCCCGTGCGCTACCACCGCCGCCGCCGCTCCTCCCCCGCCTCCCCGCCGCGCCCGGCACCGCGCACCGGGCGCGCCCCGCCGCTCCCCCCGCACCCTCTCCTCCCCGGCTCCCCGACGGCTCTTGCCCAGCCCGTTACCTCCACCTGCCGACTCAGCTTCCCGAGTCGCCCCACTACGGGTCCCCGACCTCTCCCCAGCACTAAGCCCCTCTCCTGACCAAGTGCCGAGGCGAGGAAACCAACCCTCCAGACGGGCATTCTGCTCTCGCTCCAGGGCAGGGGAAAGAGCGCAACGGGGACAGCGCAGTGAGGACAGCCCCGTCGGGGCACGGAGACCCCCTGCCCTCCCGAGCGCGCAGCTCCTCACCGCACAGCCCGTCCTAGCACACAGGGCGCCTGCTTGCCCCCCACCCCGACCCGCGGGAGCTGGGGCCGGCTTTAGTGGGGTTTGGCCTTGGTGGGTACCCCGGGCCAGAAGCCCCCGTCCACCTGTGCGCGGTCAGAAGCACCCGTCCCCCTGTCCACCTACGGCTGTGCGCGGTCCCGCGGGCGAGAGCTGCGGCACAAGGGCTTGAGGCAGAGGACGGGCGGTCAGCCCAGGGAAGGGTGAAGGACAAGCGCGATCATACCCACTTTAAAATACACTTGCTTCAGTTTTTCAAGTTCTCTGTCAGGCCCGTACCTGAACTGAGAGGAATGGGAACTGAAGTTATGTCTTTAGTAAGTGTAGCCCAAACACCCAGATCTAACACTAAGGCTGTTTCTGAAGCTTTATCCGTGTGTCATACAAACAAAATCACTGCTTTCATAGTGCACAGTAGAAAGCATACTTGAAAGAGATAAAGATGACAAGAACTAGAAAAAAACCCACGTGACTTAATTCTGTATAAGATTTAATTCTTTCTTATGCTTTATTTTGATAGTTACACACTCCAGTGTCCTTTCATTTCTGTAACTTAAAAAAATACGGATGGAAAAGGCCATGCTTTCTTAATCATGCAGTCGTTGCCCTCTGAGCTGGTTCTGTAAAGAAGCGAACGTACTTTTCTACGGACCTATAGCTTGCGCTACCAGTTAACCAGCTGTTACTCTTTGCAAAGTTTGCAGACACTTTTTATTTCACCGTTTCTCGCAACACCCCGCTGTGCTTTCATAAAGAATTTCTCTTTGCCTCGGCAATTTTCTCTCGTAGATTGCCGGCAGCCAAGAAGTGGCCTCTTACCCTGTCACCGCACCGGGCTCCTTTGTGCCTCAGACCTCCCTCGAAACCGTCCCGATTCTGTTTTATTAATGACAAAACCAGTACGAAACGCGGGACAGGCAGGACTCCAGGAAACTGTCCACATTTTATCATGTCCTCAGACAATAGAGGCAGGGCTAAATCCGCCCGGGCTCCAGGACAGCAGCGAGGAGCCCTTCGGCATCCTGCCACCTAGTGGAGCCAGGCCCGGGGCGCCAGCCCATCCCGCACCGCACCGCACCGCACCGCAAAGCACCCCGCACCGCACCGCAAAGCACCCCGCACCGCACCGCAAGCACCGCACCCCGGCAGCCGGAGAAGGCGGGACCAGGTTCTCCGGGCGTTCGGTGCCGGGGGCCTGGAAGGCACCTCCCGCCGCTCCCTGATGCGGCAGTGACAGCCCTCCAGCCCCTCCACAGGTCAGGGCTCTTCAGTAGAGACGCAAATCATGATTCACATCCCTCCTCTGCGGGAGCCGGGGCAAGGCTGGGATCCCACATGCTCCATCGGCCTCTGAGAGGAGTTCTTTGGGTAGGCCCTGGCATGCAGATCACCTAGGCCTCCCAATTTTTTTCACTTCATTAAAAAATGGTGAAACATTAATTTAAAGACAGAATCACAGAATCAACTACGTTGGAAAAGACCTTCGAAATCAGTGAGTCAGACTGGAAATCCAGCCTTCTGAACAGTACACACCAGCCTGCTACAGGCTCTTTCCCTTCCTAGCCTTTGGCTCTCTTGTACAAGTGAATAAAGCAGAAACTGAGCAGGGGATTACCCTTTTTTTGGTTTTTTTTCTTTTTTCTTTTTTTTTTTTTTGTAATTTACATTAGAAAGTGAAGTATGTTAGTAACTTGAAACTATTAGTGCATCAAGTCCAAATTGCTTAAAATGTCAATAGGTAATGAAGTATTTTTCACAACAGTATCTCCCTGTGGCTATTACCGTAAGAGCTGATTTGCATGCACTTGTATCAAATTTGGCACTAACAAAGACATCCCATCAATCATTGCTGATTATGTAATTTTTCTTAGATGAAAAATTCCACGAACTTTCCCCAATTTTGAACACATGTTCTCTAAACTTAAAATATTTCTTTGCCTACTTCCTTAAGTATCAGCTAGGGCTATGCTCACCAAAACCCATGGAGTGATTATTTCCCTGCTCTGTGATGCAGTAGTTTTGCTAATAAATCAGATACTTTCACGTACACACATGCCACAGTCAAAACCTCCTAAACTCTTGGTTGTGTTTTACACATTTCTTGTGATTTTTGTCTCATGTATCCTCAAAGCTTCCACTGGTATACTTCATTGCTTATATCAGAGTCCTAATATTCCCAGGGATCTTGAACATACTCAGCTGACACGAATGTGAAACTTGTCATTAGCATTACTGTGAATAGGAATAAACTGTAGTATCTCTGTTCTTCTCTAGGGATTGAAATACCTCCAACTTTAGTATTATTTATGGATTTCATTTACATGAACTTCTTTCACTTTTACAGAAATGCAACTTGATACACTGAGACAACAGCTGCTTTAGTTGTATCCACATCCACCATCTAGCTGACTTTACTATGAAGAAAACACAGCGAGGTTGAGTTAGCCACGCACAAGAAACAGACTGGCTAGTTAGATACTTCCATGTTTACGGCAACTTAAAGTGATTTCTACCCTGGGGGCTGTACCTTGACCTCTCTCAAGAGGCAAGGCAGAGAAAGGCAGGACATGGGGAAGATTTGCTTTAGATGCCATGAAGTCACCTAAGGAGTCTTGTGTTCCCCTTCCTAGGACAGCAATACACTGGGGACCTGGGGCTTTTTTGTTTGTTTTTTAATCCAGCTGCTGATTTGCAAGAAGAGGAGAAGGAGATGGTTTAGTTGATTGGTGGTGATCGTTCAAAGCTTGGACTTTATGATCTTGGAGATCTTTTGCAACCATAATAATTCTATGATTCTAAGAAATTAATTACATTTGGAGTTTTGATTAACTAATATCAGTGGATAAAGGGGTAGAAACTTCTAGTAGAAAGCATGATCGTATTAAATACAATGTCCTCAGAAAACAAAGCTAAAGAGCTGTCATAACTAATACTTTAAGTCACCGTTTTTCTGTTGTTGCTTAAAACAAAAAAGTGCTTTGTTCAGACTCTTAATTCTGATCTTCTGAAAGCTTTATGCTTGGTTTAAAATAGACCTGACCAAAAAAAAAAAGCCCAAAAAAGGTGCTTTGCTGCACTGAGAGAGGGAAATCAGGCATCAAGGCGAAGTTAATTTCTTTGTTTGGTGACTGAAGCAACCTGACCTATCAATCACATTTCTAACCAAACCCTCAAATTATTCTGAATATTTTATCTGGAAACTACCCTTTTTTTTTTTTTTTTTCTTTTTTTTTTTTCCCCAGTGTCCCATTCAACTCCAAAGAAGTCCGGTCTATTTTCTATTTCCTTTTTTTAAAATAAAAGCAGGAAACTTTATCCACAAACATGACGCTGGTCTTTCTCTCAACGCTTCCCTGTACAGTCAGCTGAACCTGGGTTCCCTTCATCATTTCAAGTATTTTCAATAATGGTAGGAAGCTTTGCTTTAAATCCTCTTAGAAGAATGGCCTTAACACATAGGTCAGGTATAGCTCCTCATCCCTCTTCTGAGATGGCTTACCTTCATCTAACTTCCAACTTCTCTTAGGAGCAGCAAAAGCAGTCTGGCCACTTTTCCATAAGGTAGGGCTTTATTCTACCATACAGTTGTCATTTACAAAAGATGGATTACTCTGTCTTGGAGCTGCTTTCACACATTAAAAAAACTGCTCAAAACAGTAAAGCAACAACAATAAAAGAATTCTGTCAACTACAGTTTTAAGTATATGTGTAATTTATTATTCAACAAAAGCATTCTACCTTATGACTTATAAATATCTACTCTTAGTTGTTGAATTCCCCACAGTATCTCTAGCTGTGGATGAATTAGAAACATCTTGCTTTTCATACTGTTTGTCAGTTTCAGCTTATACTACTATGAATTCCAAAGAGCTTCTCTATTCCCAGGAAATATATCGAAAACTGAATCATAACCAAAATAAAAGCTATAGCAGCATTCACTTAAAAGTAAATTATTCATAGATATTTACCACACAAATAGTTTTTGAGCCCACTTTCATAATACTTTTAAAATATAGATGGACATGCAGAAGATGCCAGACTGACAGCTGTTGGACCCATTTCCACAAGCAAAAACTGTATTCCAATACATTGTCTTAACACTGCTAAAACTGATTCAACCAATGCTTCAAGTATTTTAAGATAAACGTTCTTAATTAGTGCACACTGGATACTTTCAGCAAGCAGAGTTATGTATGCTTTGCCACACTGCATCATTAGTTAATTCAGTGTATGGTCTCGAAAAATATTCCAGGGAAAATAAACAGATCTTTTATGAGGCATGTGTTTCTGTGGCACAACGTGTGGAGCTGGGAGATGAAGTACCATGAAAGTACCACACCTTTCATACTGGACAGGTAAAATGAGCAGACCCTATTTTAGTAAACTCTTCTATGGAAATCAAAAAAGGGAAAACAGTGAAGAATATGTCATAGGCTTGATGAGGGAATAGAAGAATTGCTGCATGTTAGTGTTTAGTGCAACTCATACTGAATTTGCAGAGGTTGATTTTTCAGGTACTACAGGCCAACTTCTTCAAAGCACTTCAAATTGCACACAATTTTCAACAAAAATTGTAACACCACACTAGAAGGAACCGTCAGACAAAAGTCAGACGTGTTCATATGTTGTCATTTGGTCTATAGAGTTAATTACTACAAGAATACCTTTTTAAACTGGAAGGTATTTTTAAAGCCTTTTGAAATTGTTGACACACAATGAGGGGAAAAAAATTTATTATTTCATTCGGAAGAACATGATTCTGTGACAACCCATTTCTGTTTATACTGATGCATTAAAACCAGTAAAAACTTTTAGACCTACTGAAGTGTCATTTTGATCTGCCTTTCTACATTATCTCTCAAAGTACTGACTGAAATCTTGCTGACTAAGTTTATGTCAAATAAAGCCCTGAAGAATCTAGAATCTGAACAGAGGAAGTTCAGATTGTGGTCTTGATTGCGTAAGAAAATAATACTGTTCATTTTTCTAAAAGATTTCTTAAAATGGTGAAAGCCTTCTGTTAGTAACCTTCACAATATCAAGATTTCTGATGGGTTTCAACAGTTTGGACACAGCTTAACCAGAAATAATAATTGTCCTGCAGATAGGGTATCTGCATTTAAAAAAAAAAAAAAGACTACACTTTTGACAAATATTGAAACTAGTGAAAAAAACCAACAGAACAATTATCAGATGTAGGGTACAATTTTACACGTGACATTTGATAAAATATATTTGGTTCTTTGGAAGTTGCAGTAGAAAACAGTTTTCTGTTTTCTAAAAAACAGTAAAACTTGAAGTTTCTAAAACTTCAGGGTTTGTTTGCTTTCAGTCAAGAAAAAGTGTGAGGGGAGTCAAGAGCCTGAAAATCCAAGTCTGACAAGCTTGCAAGGTTTATGTTTCCAAAGATAGCTTTAACTTCTTCCTCTTCATACTGTCATGTAATAATCCCAGAACAATGGTATTATTGAGGTTAAAAGGGCAAAAATCCAAGACTGATACTTTCTGTGACTCAATAAAAGACTCACGTGCCCGCAATCTTAAACAGCTGAGCAACAAAGACTATTGAGCTACCTAGCGCATAACAAAAAGTGCTTAATTATTTACAACTGCTTAAAAGAGAAAGAGCTGGAGTTCCAATCAGAGCACTGAGGCTGGAATTGTCTTTACTGGAATGTTACTGCAAAGATCATGCAGTATAAACTCTACCATGTGAACCCATGCAGCACGATAAATCCTTAACCCATTTCTTTTTGAAAGTGTGCTTAGTTTGGTGTGTGCTACTCTAGCCTAAAACAATTCCATATGGGTCCAAATATTTTCTTAAATTAATGGAAAAAGTTGGAAGCAAACCACCATTATTTCAGTTACAAAAGCACTGTAAGACTTGGTCTTTTTTCTAGACTTGAAATAATCCAAAACTGCCTCTGGAATTGCCTCTTCAATAAGGAAGTTGCCTCAATATTAAAAAAAAAAAAATTTAAAAAAAGGATAATTGCTCCCCCTAAAAATATCCAAGAACTTTGAGCTCACTGTGTGGGTGAAGGGGCAGACAGGGCTCCACATGAAGACAAAGGGCTGGGTGGCATACAATCCCCTGTTTTCCGTGCAGTTCTCTCAGCATTCTCGACCCACATCCATCCCATTTCCAGAGGCCATCCTGAGTTTCAGGTTAGTAGGTTAAAGCCCCATATTTAGTCAGGCTTCAGAAAACCAATAACGTTTTCAAGTACAAAAGAACAAGGATTGGGTCACTGACTGACATTTTCACAAAGGATTTTCTCCCAGCCAAAATGAGATGTCTTTTTTTTAATGGCAGCTGTCAGCAAAATATCGTGATTTACTGAGTTTAATCAGAAACCTTTCACAGTGGACACAATGAAAAATTTTTATGAGGTCGAAAGTTTCTCATCATGAGATCGTGAAGCTACTTGTGCTAAGCCAAACAAGTACAGCTGTATTTTAAATAGTTAAGATATTTGAGGCTAAAAGCAAGTTTAGTCTTGAAGTTGTGTAGATTTATGTCAAGCTGTGACTTACACAAGTGACAGCAGGAGAAACCCACGATTATATAGCTACAGAAAATAACTGGGTTTATTTCTCTCCCTTTATTTACAAAATACCCAATGACTTTTCTGCAAGAAAGAAGTTTATATTACAGGATAAGAATCATGATAGATAAACACAGTACAGTGGTGTTACCAGTGACAAAGCAGGGATCAGTCTTGAAGCTGTCCACAGAACCGGTTGACAAAAAAGCACTCGTCCACTTAAAAAGGAACTCCTGAGACGTAAGAATTCTGATGTCACTTTTTCATAAAAATTGCTAAACTGCCAGAACATACAGTTTGATCATCAAGACCAGCCTGCCATGGTTGCAAGCAAAACTGTAGAGCAATTCAATCCTACACACCTCCAGGTGATGCAGACCAAAAAATACTTCTCAGGGTTCTAGAAAAATAAAGCTTATTGTAAAATATTGGCTATCACTGTTAACACTGCAAAAATAAGGGAGCAAGGAACATAAGGGCATAGAAAGCAACTCAGGTCCCTGACTTTTCATTTATTTACTAAAGAAACAAAACTTTGCATAGTGATACAATAACTGATATGTACATGGCTAAAAAGCTGGTCAACCAAAGGTTGAGGAGCTTTGCAAAGACTTAAAAAACTGGTGATGAAGTTCATGCTCCACTGAGTTCTGACCATGAACTTGTGCCACTATCTCCCATGCCTGGTAAGAGACCTACCTGGATGATCATTCTGAGAGGAGTTTTCTGAGTTTGCTCTACTAAAGCTATTTTACTTGACATTCAAGCACCCAGTCATGAGCTGCTTTGTGGAAACCAAGTTGCAATCCTTTATTTGAACACTGCCTTTTTTATGGTATTTTGTTCTGGTTTTGTTTCTTTGGTTTTTTGTTTTGTTTTTTTTCTGAAAGGAAAGGGATTATTTGATAGAAGGAAAACAAACAAACAAAACCAACCAACAAAACCAAACAAATCACACTTGTCAGTTGCCTGAGTTTCTTCCCACAGATGAATGGGAGAATGGATAATCTCACAGTTTTCTTTGGCACGAGACTAGAGAGACGTGGTAATAACGGGGTTTGAGAGAAAATAAGAAAAAATGGACAAATTTAACAGCACTGAGCACTGAAATGACAGACTCAAACAGTTCTGAAGAGTTATCAGAGAAAGCATTTTTAGATTAGACTCTAGAATTGAAAAGGCTCTCTTAAAAGTTCAGTTTTATTTTCCTACCCAGAGGTTTCTATAATTAGCTAACTACAATTAGGACTATTAATTTGGTCAATGTCAGCACAATACTTTTACAGTAGAGTTTAAAAAGCCAGGTATACACAAAAATTGTTATCACTAACAACTGCCTTTATTACTTGAGAAGTGGAAAATATTTCCGTTTTATTTCTAACTGTATTTATCGCAGAAATTAAAAACAGGAATTTAATAGTCTACCCTTACATAGACTTCTCCCTTGCTGGCTAACAAAAACTTAATTTACACTTCCCTGCACCTATATGAAAGGAAAAATATGATCTATTCATGCACACTAATGGGTTATAAATTAGTACAACCATTGAGGGAAAAAACCAGCTGTGGGTGGTTTTGTAGACAGCACAATGAAACAAGAGTGGACAACACAAGGTGTAAGTTATGAGATAGAAACTGATAAAGTATTTAATTATATTGTACAGAAATGAAATTATTTCTCATCAAATATTTGTTTCAGTCTCATTCATCTTTCCTCAGAACAACAGCATGGAAGTCAGAGAACAATGAAAAAATAATGTATTTGTAATAATATACGGGAAAGACAAACAATATCAAGCACTTCTTTTTACATTTTTGCATAATACATAAGTAAAAGGAAATGCTTTTGTTATTTGATGCATAGTTAACCTGCAAAAGTCAATGACCCATGGCTTTGTTAAGCTTATAAGGACTCAGGACACACACAGACATGTACATAGGAAGGGAAATATTTAATGCATTTGCAATAATTATTTATCAAAATCTGAAATGCCTTTTTCTTAAGACAATCTCTACTCTTGTGAATTTAGGAGGCAACATCTGGTATATGCAGATTATCACAAAACTGCCTAACATCTCTTACTATGGCTTTACTTCTTTTCACTGTCATACCCTGTACAGGATCCTGGCTAGGGTTGGCAACCACAGTTGATAGGTATGTCGTATACATTTGGCTACAGAAAACTAAAGATTTTTTTACTGATGCAAAATAAGACAATTATATTCTGACAGAAATATAGCACTGCTTTAGACTCTTCTTTTAGAGCTGGAAAACCAGGAACAATATCTGAGTACTAGCAAGAAAACTAAATAATATAAACACTTGCACATCTATTTGCTCTAAAATAATTTAATTTTGGAAATCAGAAATAAGAGATATTTTCAGTTTATTTACTTTATTACCTTATCAGTTGTTTTTCCTAATATTGCAGTGCTACCTAGGGTCAGCTAAATCAGGATTCTAGTCCCTCTTCCCAAACTGCTTTTATTTTGATGGCAAGATATGACAAATAAGTGACACAATCTTTCAGATTATGAGAAAACCTGTAAAAAGAAGAGCCAGCAGCATGCTTAGAATAAAGAGAATAAAGGCTTCTCTTTAAGCTCACCCTTTTCCCAACCTCAGCTACCGTTCTGCTTCTCTCAGCTAAGCACATCAAACACACTTTTGAAAGAGCAGGTTCACCCAGTCACACCTGGGTGGGAAGAAGGTGGCTGGGGATGAATAAGTGGAGAGAAGTCAGAAAAAGAAGTAGACATTTATGATTTTTAGAAAGAAGTAGTTAAACAGAGGTATAGTAAGATTTCTAACCCCCTTCCTTACGAGATTATTAAGAGCATCAATTAAAAAAACAAAGCTAGAAAAAAAAGTTGAAGGTTGTGTTTCCTGAATTCTAGATGCTAAGCTGAGAGTAGAAACACTGAAGGCTAGAAGAAAGGGAGTAACAGAAATAATTAAATTTCATTCTTCAAAGATTAAGCCAGGAAAGGAAATGACAAGAGAATTTTTAAATGAATACCATGCTGAAAAATGCAGTTATAACCACTGGTACGGCTGACATACTTCATTTTATGTATGTATTGATGAAAAAAGGAATTACAAATAGTAAAAAAACCCCAAACACCAAAATGGAAAACAAGATATCTGTCTTGGAATAGGTCATAGGAATTCTGAATAGTGAGCATATGAGAAGGCAGCTTTCCTAAGCAATGAGAGATTTCTTTATCATTCCAGCACCTTCTTGTCTAACTACAAATGTCTTTGTTCTACTACAAATGCCTGGGGGAAAACTTACTCTCAAAACAGAGGCTAGAACACCAAGTGCCTACACCTAGGCTAGCACATTCTCTATATCCAATGAGCATGAGTTGGTAGCTTATCACAAATAGTCTGCTTGGACAGACAGGATCAGCAAACAGATTCCATTGCAAAAAGACAGCCTTTTAAAAAGGAAACATAGAAAGAGTAACCTACCTCTATCCGGACATAGCTGACCCCCAGCAATAATCTTGTTAACATCAGAATAAAAGATGATCTATAAAACAGTGAAGGAATATCCTCCGTATAATAGAGCTCATGAGAAGGGGGTGCTAAAATTTTCTGTGCAGGTGTATCAGTTGTACACACATAGAGACCAACTCATTCCCACTTAGGATATCCCCCTGGAATGTATTAATGAGAAATTAAATTGGAACAGGTGCGGACCAGTGCTGCCCCAACACAGAACAAGAACTTGGTAATATTTCCCTGCCTGATCCATGATTTTCAGGTACTGAGTTTCTATTTAAAAAAAATCCTTCATGTTCTTCTAGGAGGCTGGCTTTTTTTTTGAATCATTCAGCCTAACCCGAGCCAGGATCCACACCCGTCAGAGGCTTGCAAAACCCAGAATGCTTCAGATATCATTTATCTAAAAAGAACCCTTAGATCTTACTTCCTGCAATTTTAGAGATATATATTTATATAGATATTAGTGCTAAAAGAATGAAGACAGAAAAAGGTAAACAGTAGCCCAACCAAATCAAGTGGGATGTTTCTTACGTTTCCACTGCAACTCAGTAAAATATAAACCATATGATACAAAACCCAGATTAATCAATCAAAAATCTCTTTTTGCCTTTTAATCATCTCTGGATCAATTAGATGTACTCCTCCCACATGCCATGCTTTTGATTAAATTTATTTTCAAACAGCAGTTTCAATGCCATTAACTGAATGCTACTTTACCAAATGCCTCTCTTTATACTTAATCCACTGTTCTCATTATACTTCTATCATTGCTGTTTTGATCTTTAACTGTATCACTAGAAGGGGCTTAATAATTACTCATTGCTTCTAGAAGCCTTAGTATAAAATTCTTCCTGATTCCTCAGATTTTCTGGAAAAATAAATTCTTTTTATTACATTATCTGTTAAAAACTTTTAACAGTATTTCCAGAGTAGTTGCAGTTTCTAACAGTCTCCCAAAAGTATTGCAACAAGTACAGCAGTGAGAGTAACAGTTCAATAGATCAATTGGATGTTCACAGCACAATTGTAGCACAAGAATCCATCTGTAATGAAAAGCAGGTCCTTCACAGAAGTCCTCTCAAATTACAGTGTAATGAATCACATGCTACTACTGTTTTGCAGAAAAACTCCCCAAAACCAAGACCTGTGTTTATCATCTCATGCTCAAAATTAACACAGTTCCTCACACCTGCTGGTAATATATTAGACAGGTTGCCACGTTGTGAACTTTTTCCTCCATGACTCTAAATTTCAGAGACATCTAGAAAAAAGAATTTGTATAGGAATTAAAGCTATGTGCCTCTGCATAAAAAAGGCCACTCACTTGAGCACAAGGCAGCCTTTCTGCTGGCAGTATTCAAACAAAGTTATGTCAGCAATAACTACAATTAAGAAAATTTTCCTTGATGCGAAACGATTGTTTATTACTTTTTCTCAAATAAAAATGAAGACCCTGAAATTAGACTATGTTCTAGTATGGATACAAGAACCAAGCATTCCCACCAGAAACCATCTAGGAGCTATTATTTCAGACAGATCCTGCCCTTCAAGCACACCAAGCCCTGTCGATTGTAAATGCCTTGCTCTTACCCTGACACTGTATTCGCTGCACCACCTTTTGTCTCACAGATCTGGAGAACAGATGAAAGCAAAATATTTTGGTACCAATTCTGGAACATGCTTCTGACAGATCTAAAGAAGCATGCAAGAAGTGGAGGTATAATATTGTGTGAATATACATTCTCAGTATCTACTCCACTCATACACATTATGATCCCTGAATAATGTGGGGCTCTGGCATTCGAAAATTGCCATAAATAGCCACAAGAAGACAGGATGTGGCTCTCTGCTGCTGACTGTGATACTCTTTTCCACCCAGTGAGTTGCAGTTTTGTAACCTCAAAGCTGTAACATTAGAATGTGTTGCAAAATGATCAAGGGTGTTATGGGCAGATAAAACAAAATACTTTTGCTAATGTATACAAATAAAAAGGTCAGAACAACACATGGATGTTAAACAGAAGTCATATTCACATACCAAAAGTAGAAGCAATGCAAGCAGGAGAAAAAGATAAATTATTCTAAATTATTTGAAAGCACAGACAACCTTAACATTGCTTCCAAATGTAAAGAAGAAATCTAATTGCTTTTTCCAGGCTAATGCTCTTTAAGCCTAAAATATTATTAAAAAGTCACATTAATTCCTTTTAAAAGTAGTTTCTTTCAACAAACACTGCTATCTACAGATTTATTTGTAAAAACTCATGCTATGCTGTTTAGGTAATGTAGATGAGACTTAGAGGAGGTTTGTCCTATTCAACACTTCTGTGAAACTCGGTCTTCCCAGCATGTATTCTTGATATAGAACTTTAAATATACATACAAAAAATTACAAACCCTAACTTAAACTAATCAAAAAGAGTCCTGAAATAGTCAAAGCTTATGGAAAATTAGAATTTTCCAGTACTGGCCACCTAAACCTATACACAATGTATAATTTCAAGTGTCACCTTCAGCACTAGCTAATTTTTGCTACGCAGAAATTATTAGCCCAAGAATGTCAGAAGTCCAATGATGTGGTTTCTTTCTTGATATGTCTTCCCCTGTCTCTGAACAGGTACATTGATGGTTTTAAGATCACTGTTCAAAAGAGAATGTACTTACAAACACGTGACAGCCTAAGAGACATGTAAAATGCTCCACTGCTTTTTAAAGAAAACATTTGGCAGATTAAAAAAGGAGCAGAAATATCACGAGCTGCTCTAGAGAAATGAGTGCAATATACTGTTCTTTATGACTGAAAATGAGAAAACAGTACAATCACATTACAAAGATGGAAACTAAATCTCAGAATTGGAGTTCTTAACTACTGGAGGGCCAGCTGTTGCCATCTCCGTGGCTGACAACCAAATTTCCACTGACTTCAGATAGTGGCATTTTTTGTATTAGGCGCTAATGAAATAATGTGTTTCTTTAGACTGTTGTAGTAGAAGACAAAGCTACATCACACACCCTATATGCCTCATGCACTAAAAGTAGTGGCAAGCAGGCCTAAAACCAAATTATCTCATTAAGAAGGAAGCAACAAAACTTCAAATTACAACACTTTTACCAAAACCAATTTTTAAAGAAGTATGGTGAGTTGGTCATAACAGTGTAACAGGAGAGGGAGGGTCCAATATAAACAAGACCATTAAATAAAATTTTGCAGTATTGGTAAATGTTGTAGAAAAAATCCAACAAAATTGTTAAAACATTAAAAAAAAAAAAACAACTTAGCAGAAGCAAATGTGTTGTCATTTACTAGCCTGGTGCAATACACTTCAGGAGAAATCTGTGTGACTTAATAGATTCTTGGCTACTACTTGTTAAAAAACCCAGTGCATTTAATTTAGTATCTCAGAATTCCATAGTTGTTTTAATTTGAAGATCTCAAGATGTTTTGTAAAAGTTACCAGATTAGGTGAAGTATGCACAAGCACTATGGTGTATTTAAATAATATTCAAATAATACTTATTATTTCTAGGTGAGTACATGAATCCTAACAGCAATATGCATCAATAACTAGTACTTGATTCTGTTGAGTCATCGCAGATTAGAATGCTTGTATCTTTGACCACAGCAGTACTAAGCATATAACACTACAACTCCACTATGAACTATATATATTTTTTTTAAAAGTTGTCGTGGAATGACAGAAACATTTTTCATTATATTTAACCACTGCGCAAACAGCTGTCTGTAAACATTTAAAGCTATACAAGCATTTGAAACAGAAAATAATTGTCTACTGTGACAGTCTCAGTTTCTATTTCCTTCTCCAGATTGCCATACTATCATACCTATCATCACAATCTAGTGAGCATTTTTTTAAAATGTATTTTCAATACATTTCAATTTTCAATTTTGTACTTCTTTTTATCCTGGTTCCTGTAAAAGATTCGGCATGGAAAGGTCTTCTCAGTTCAGTATAAACACAGCTTTGTAAAACATTAAAATTCCATTATTAAGGTATTGATCTAATTTAATTTTAGCCAAGGCAAAGCCTAAAGATGACTGTTGCATTTTAATGGAATTTTGTTAGTTACTGATGTAACAGAGGACTCAAAAAAAAAGCACTGACTTTTTATAAAATGGAGAAAGTATCAAAAGATCTTGCTAACAGCCAGCATTACTGACCTTCACAGTTTTCCTTGTCCACTGGCCTCCTCCTGAAAAAGGGAACTTCCTCTGCCCTCAGTTTGCTAGAAATCAAACATTTACCTCTGTGATGAGTGCAAAGAGCAACTTACTTTCCTACTCTACCCTGTCTTTTTTCCCCTTTGGATAAGTCTTTGTGCAAACTTAACAGGTATTGTATCATTAACACAGCCTTCCTTCTTAATGTGATACTTTCAGCTCCTGGTAAAACTAAGGAAGATCGAGGCAGCCAAATTTCCCATGCAAAGGAGGAAGCTGAATAGTATGCCTTGTTTTTCTGAGTTGGAATGGAAATGATGGTTAAAAGTAGCAATAAACAGGGAAGCAGACTAGGTAAAAGCAAGGTGAAAGAGCAGTGTACTTCTATCTCTGATGAAGTTTCCTGATTTATTTTTATTATTTGCATTTACAACGTTTGACTTTGAAAAATTCCAAGTGTAGTAAGAACTAGAATATGAACCCTTCTAAAACTTGTGTATTAAATGTAAACTTTGCAAAGACAAAATTATAAGAACAAGTGCACTGAATTCCTTTTATTTTTCTCTGCAGCATTATGATACAGAATTTAATTGTGTCATCATCTCATCTAAAACTGTCCATCCCACTCCAGATGACAGAAACCAAGTAAGTCTAACAAACAGAAAACCAAACCAACCAAACAAAAAAAAGATGCTAGCTAGAACCATTAATTCCTCAAGGACTCTCCTAAGTTCAGAATCATCCTGACACTCAGATGAAATTTCCATGTACCAAGAAAATCATATTTAAAGAACACTGTCTTTTGTCTCTTCTTCTAGATGCTGACAATAATAAGAATCCCATCAGTGTCACTGCTACAAGTGAATTCTATTACATCATGAATTATTTAAGGAGAGATGCTAGCAAATTTTGAGGCAGGTTGGTGGGAATACTTGCCTGTTACAAAATCCTGTCCACTTGAAATGACCAGTCAGAGCTTGCTGCCAAAGAAGAATGTAGAGATTTCGCAGAAAGTTAGCCAAGGGGTTAATTGCAGGTTTGTTACAATTGGCTGATGTTGCCAATGAAATCTATGATCATGGATCATGAGTGCAAGCCATATGGTACATTTTCCCCCATATACATCTGGATTTCAGACACATTCTATGATAAGTTTGGATGATCTGGTTAAAGAAATGGGTATTTCAAGGAGGAACATAGAAAAGAACTGTATGGGACAGAGGCAAATTTGTTTATTGCAGAGCCTCATAGGCAATTGTGATTCCACAACTTTAGTGCAAGGTAAGTTTTGTAGGAAAGCATTATGAGAAAGAAATCTAGATGAAACAGCAGTTGGCAGCTTACACAGCTGCATTAACAAAGAAGGAGCTACCTTGACAACTGTCATATATAGGATGATTAAGACTCAGGGAATTTTACAGAATCATAGTAGATAGGAACTGCTCAGTATTTTACTGCACAAATTAGACAGAAGAAGGTATATTTTTTGATGTACTAGTGCCTGTTGATTTCACATACTGAAATGAATGAGACTTTTGTAACAAGACAACTGTTATATCTATGGCAACAGCAACTTGAATTAAAGAGTTATATCAGTGGTTAGACTTAGGGAGAAAAAACTGCAGATACATATACAGGATCCCATGTGAAAACATGATTCTATATGAGCACACAGGAGGCTGGACTGTGGCCATTTAAATATTGGGGATTTACTTGAGGGAAGGAACCTCTCTCTGTAAGCTTAATAATAATTGCTTTAGAATCATAGAATTGCTACAGTTGGAAAGATCACTGGGTCCAACCATTAATCTAGCACCACCATGTTTACCACTAAACTCAAATACCCAAATACCACTACTCCCAAACACCAAATACCCAAATTCCCAAATACGTCCACATGCCTTTTGAACACCACAGAGATGGTGTTTCTACCACTAGTAGATGGTAAGTAAATGGTGTAGAAAGCTCAAAGTACCACTTGATCATTATAAACTGCTATTAGAAAATTCAAACATTTGAGTTTCTAAGAGACAGGCAATACTATTACAAGTGGTTGCCTGAGTATCAGCAGAGAGTCAACAGGCTGAAACAAGAAGGTACTCACTGTGATAACGAAGTGGGAGTACTGCCAGTTAAGATTAAGGGAACGAAATAGTGTAGAACAGAGTAGAGATAGTGGAGGAATGAGGAATTTTTAATAGCAGTTGCATCTAGTAATAGCAGGAATCGTTCTGACATGGACTTGCTGCACAGACCAAAGCTTCTAGGTTATATGGAAAGAAGCTAAAAATGTGCCTAAGTGACACTAAAAAAAAAGAAAATATCTTCAACATTCTAATTCTTGTTCTAGTTTTTTTTATACATTACTGTGATAATAAGAGATATTCTCACAACAGGATTCAGGTTTACATCATGTCCATTAATTCCCCACTAAGTAGTTTAAACCATTGTCAAAATGAGAGTGCATAATGCTTCTACCAGAAAACAAATTTTACAAACAGAAAACCAGCTGGAATGTAATTTATACTCATGTGTCTGGCAGCAGATTGAAAGTTTTACATCATGTACTATCCAGATAGATTTGGTAAATTGGACAGGAGGAACACAGCTGTAAAAAAAGAATTGTAAACAAAACAGATAAAATGAAATGCTTTCCATCTTTTGCAATGTTAGATGCATTAGAATGATGACTGAAATAATTATAAACAACTCAATTTGCTGCAGTGCAGAGCTCATAATTTCAGCAAAATCTCAGGATGGCAAAACTAAAACTGATTTTACACAGAGGATGATTTCAGATCACAGAAAGAACACAGACCACTTAAGTGCTTTTTCGAGAGTAAGTATCTATCTTTATACTTGAAATGCCTTAAAAATAAGAGATTATACAGGTATTTACAAATCAGCTGAAAATTCATCCAGGACAACATAAACTACTTTGTTTCCCATTTCTTTCATGAATGCGACCTATGAGATTGCAATCACTTGTGCTACTTCATGGGACTTCTTTCAAGTTATGCAAATTCCTGGATGTCTTGCTCTTAACCATGGAACTGGTACAACTGTTAATTCACCATCTCTCAGTTGAACATTTACTGGTAATTTGTCAATTCTGTAGACACAGAGCTACTAAGCCTCTCTGGGAATGAGGATCCCTTACAGTTACTAACTCCTTTCTTTCTGGAGTAGCCATTGTTTGCACAGGGTCTTCTTTCTTCCTCTGCACAAAATTAGGAGAATATGAAAAGAATTGGTTCAAGACATTTTATCATCATCCCATAGTGGGGCTGAGTTTTGTCAAAGTAATATCTAGCTAACATTAAGATAAAGAATCACTGAGCTTTTATTCTTAACAGTATTACCACAAATGAAAGTTATGTAAGAATACCAAAAGGGGATAGACTCAAACCAGTAGCTGTGATAGAGAATTATCACAGAATGTAGAATTCCACTAAAGTGCTACTGCCATTGAATCTCTAACTATTGGCTGCTGTGTTGTTAGTACTATGTTATTGAGTTGAATTAAGCTTTACAGAGTCACTCTCTTTAAACATTTACCAATTCTGATTGTCCTCCCAAGAACTTTACCAATGTCAACATCCTCACGTATTTGCCGATTCAGCCTTTTGGTCTGAAACATATAAAGCTGAACCAGCTAAAATACTCTGCAATATTCTGGCAACCTTGATTGAAGAAAAACTCTTAGCTATGCCTATATCAATTCCACATGAGATAAAACATGAGGTATAGATAAAAACTCAGAAGAAATTTGACTAATTAAATCTATTTAATACCAGAAGTCATCAGAAAAGGTTAAAATTCAGCCGATGAATAAAAATATAAAACATCTAAATAAAAGCATGGCCAGCAAGGAAGGTGGCTAAAGAGAGATGGGAAGTGTGTTAAGGAAGTTCTATTATTCAGAGCAAAACCAGGTTCCTACAAGAATACTGTTATTTACTATAGCCAGTGACTGCTATCCTTACTGTTCACTGTATTTTAACACCTATGTTTAGTATAGGTTGACATGCAAGTACACAAAGATAGGCTACACATGCATTAGGTACTTATTTTAGGGTAGGATTTTAGTGCTTATTCTGAAGCCCTTTGTGATACAGGAAATTATTCTGAGATGATTTCCCAGCTCGAACCAGTCTATAATTGCCTCCTGCATGTAGAATGAGCACTGCACAGCAACAAGGAAAATATGTTGGGAAGAGTTCCTATCAGAGTAAGTAAAAACATACTGATATTTAGCAAATATGAATGGCAGCCAGGACTTACCATACTGTCAACCAAAATAAGTCTGCTTAGCTGAAAAATGAAGACAGGCTTCAAGGTCACAACTAAGCTGGAGTAAGAAGAATGTGAAAAAGAAGTAGGAGAGTCTACATCAACAATAATGTCTGATTAACAGTTCCAAGCAAATGCAAAAGAAGAGATTGCTACCAGCTTCTGCATGATTGTCTTGTTCACATTGGAAACAGCTATTGGGTACACCAGCTGCAAGGTTCTTCTATACTATGAGCCTTTGAAAGGGGTTGGGTTTTTTTTCCTTTAACACTAGGTACTATCAGGCCTGGTATTGAAGATGACGTTCCTAAAGAGGGAGGCCCTTTGAGAAAGCAGCAGCGTGCAGGTTGCATTCAAAGTGTCTGTTGTGATACTTTAATCTGGTTGGGATATAACGCAGAGAAAAGGAAAAAGCCACAAACAAACCAACCAACAAAACATCTCCAACTTTGAAACCTGATCCAGTACAAATAAATCACAATTGTCAAATATTAAACAATTGGTAGTGTATTAAAGGTAATGAAACTATTGATAGCACCAGCACCAGTTAGAAATAATTCCCTTGGAATGTGTGATGTCAGTTGTAAAAAGTCACACTCAGTTGTCTTTACAGTTTAGCAGATGGGGATATAAGTTCTACTACCAAGTCCATCTTCTGTAACACAGCTAAGCCAAATGAAGAACAATATGGAAGCTTGATCCTGGTTATGGAGACTATAATGTCGAGTACTGGCAGATTCAATATAGATACAAAGAAGCTACACAAAAATGGCATAAATTATACTTGTCCCCTGCAGACAGAAAGAGACTTAAGAAATATTCAGGCTAATAAAAAAAAAAACCTGAAAACTGAGAATAAAAGTTACAATTTTATAAGAACCGACATGGCTACAAAAACTTTCAGTTATTGCACATAGTAAATGTTATATCTCCATCACCAAAATCATTTAAACACAGATTTAGTGTATACAAGTAAATCCAAAATAAGCATATAAAGCTAAGCCTTTAGATAGAAGTTATGTGTTATGGTTGACTCTGTTTTAGCAACCTTTGCTCTAATGAGGTTGTGTGAAAAGAAGGGGGTTTGCATTTCTATTAAGTTTCCAGAACTGGAAGTTTCTCTCATGGGAGTTCATTTAAAATGTTCACCAAGTTCTTACACTAGAGTTCCTCGTGGTTAATAACCTGACTTGCATTATACTTTAATGCAAACAGGCTGTCATACTTAACAGACAAGCAAATAAAATCCAGAAAACGCAGCTATTAAAAATATCGAGCATGCACAACTGAAATATGCAGACCATGCAGGTTTCTTTCCTAATAAGTGCGATTTTTATAGTACTTAGTATGTTATAAGCATAACTCTAGCTAACCTGCAAATCCCAACATGGTAAAAGTTGCCTTACACATTTCATTGCACCAAGAAACAAAACAAAAGTTAAATAAAAAATAAATAAGAAATCTTTCAGAGCCACCTTCTGACCAAGATGAGGGTATTTTTTGTAAAAATTAACTTCCCAAAATTGCATTTTTACAATGCCGTAGGCACAAGGACTACAATTACCATTTTGTACTCTTCTCCAAGACCAAACTCCTCTTCTGTCAGTCTCAGTGTAGGACGAGGTCTGCGATGAGCTTAATGAGCAGCGCTGCCCGTGGATCAAACACAGAACGTCGTTCCTCACTTGTTCTTCAAAGAGTTTCACGTGCATGGATATTATTATCTGCCATGAGAAAGAAATCTAACCAGAGTTCTGAAATTGCAGGTAACGCCCCATGTAGCCAGGCTGGGGGTCGAAAGGCAGGCTCGCTATGCCCGGCTGCCGCTCACCTTTCCCACACGAGTGCCCCCAGCGCAGCCTCGGGCTGGGTGACACAGTGATGTCACTGCCTGCCGCTAGGTGAGCTGGCGTGAAAGAGCATCTTAATGACGCCAGCAATTAAAGAGAGGGACCCGAATCTTTTCCCTTGGGTCCACCCGTGTACACCAGCCACAGATCTAAAGACACAACTTCACACATTGCTCTGCTGCATCACCCAACATCCGCAAAGCAGGCCAGCCACGAGTGCGCCGTGTCACAGCCCCACGTGTTTACAGCACCACCGTCACTGTTTTCTTTCCCTGGCGTCTGACGATTACCCAGCACGGAACAGGTCTCCTCTTCCCCTGCCAAGCCCCAGCTGCCCGCCCAGGGCTCTCCCGTGCGCAGCCGGCTCGGAGCGGCCCTCCCGCCACTCTGAGGGGCGGGCCCGGCGGGGCGGGGCGGGGCGCGGCTGCGCGGGAAAGAGGCCGCCGCGGCCTCGTGACCTGCCGGCGCTGAGGCGACGCGCGCGAGCAGGGCCGCCATGGCTGCGGTGCTTTCCGCGTGCCGCATTGTGGCCGGCGGCGACGAAGACAGCGACAGCGATGACGGCGACTGGGACATTGGTGTCGTGCGGCAGGAGCCGCAGGTGGGGCCAAGCTCCCATGCGCCCGGTGCCTGCCAGCCGTGGCTGGGCGCTCTCGGGTGGGGGGCGGCCTGGTCTCGGAACCGTGAGGGAGCGGGGCGCGGTGGGTGACAGAGGCGGTGGGGCTGGTGCTTCCTCTTAGGGTATTTCCTACCAGAGTAGTGCTGGTGTACCCTCAATCTGGTAAACGAAACCTGAACTGTAGGAGTTTGTCTTATTACATAAACCCTTAATGTCTATTTAGGAGCACTTTCTCCTCTTAAGTAGCAGACCCTAGTCCTAATCTAATTTCGGCATGAGAGTAAATTTGAAAGTGACTGAAGGCCTGTAAATCTGTTTTAAATCTCTATGAGAGTGTCTCTTGCTAACTGGAAAATTTCAGTAGTTTTATTGCATGTAACAGATATGAAGTATCCATTAGTGTGAGGTAGATTCTGTGAGGGATTTTAAGTGTGCTCTTGTCTCATGACCAGAATTGAAAATGGAAGTATAACTGAATTCTTGAAGTACTCTCGCTAAAGGTTGTAGCCAGTGTTCTAGGGGCCTTGATCTTTAAATAGAGGTTCCTATCCAAAGATATATGTTATTTGAAAATTGTTATCTGAATAGAATAAAAACAGGGCTAAATTGTTCTATTGAGTGTTTCTCACCTTTGGTGGTCTATACACTTTTGTTGAAGTCTTTAAAAATGTTATTGGAAAGATGGGCTACAATGTGCCATGAAAATTGTGTTTTTCTAAGTTACAATGTCAGGATCAAACCTTATGATGAAAGACAACTTCATTTCATACCCACTTCTGTCTCTAAGGAAACTAGTGAATAATCAATCCCCTACTTACCCGTGTACGTAAATGCTTTGTACAATCGCGATCACTCGAGCAGCAATCCTCAGCTGCATCTGCAGCTTTAATAGAGGACAAAGTTATAATGCTTTTGACAAGAACTGAATTGGGCAACTGTCGGTTGCATAAACTAGTCTTATGGTCAGTTCAGTCAGAACGTTTATGATGCAGCACTCCAAATGCCTCTGTCACCACAGAATAGGATGACAGAGGAACCGTAACCCCTCACAGCAGTGGAGTTGTGGTGTGTTAGGCCAGACAGTTAGTCATTGAGGTTCCTTCACTCAAGTTCAAACTTTCATGTCTCATAATTGTGTTTTTTAACATTGTACTTCACAATGTGTGAAAAGTACAAAAAAAGAAAAAAAAGGTACAGAAATGCATTGCAATGTTTTTCTAGTGCCATAAGGTGAAAAACAATCTGAATTGAAATCAAATTCTGGTAAGAAAAATTGAGAGCAGCGTGGGAGGGTAGCAGGTCTGTTAAGAAGGAAGATATTTCCATTTTCAGTGAATGGAACCTCTCAGAAAAATTGATTTTAAAACTTAGGCTTTATAGTAGACCCTGAACAGATCTACAGAGATGGAAGAACAAAAATTTTACATTGGTCTTCCCCTTCTTCTGTGCTATGTGCTTTCAGAGATCATTAATGCTTTTATACTGAAACCAAGCTACATTGTTTTTGCATTGAAACAGTCTCTGGGTGTTGACTTAATTTTTCCTTGTTTATCTTGCAGTTGGATCAAATGTTGCAGGTGGACAAGAATGAGGCATTAAAGAAGGCTCTGTTTCGTGGTGATGTGTCATTAATTGAAGAACTCTTAAACTCGGGTGAGGAAAGTCAGTTACAAAGTTGAATGTTTTTATTGAACTCACCAAGAATACTGGAGTTTTTAATTTAAAATAAGGCTTTATTTCCCTTATTGCAAACATTCACATGCTCCTACATGCACTCAACATGTTATTTTAAAATATTAAATTACTTTTTCAGTGACTCAGATTCAGTATTCCAGCACATTTCTTTTAATTTGTGTTTCTTTTGTCAGTCAGGAGCCCTGAAAATTGAGAAAACGATAATGTTTGAACTATGAAATATTTCTCTGTTTTCAGGTGCATCTTTAACGTGCAAATAGCAATTATGAACACTGAATTAGAGGTGGTTTAAACTGAGAGAAGGTAATTCAGTGGGTGGTCTCGTTTCAGTGTTGAAGGTTGTGCATTGTGGGTAATAAGGGGAGACTAGCCTTTTTTATTTTAATGCTCCCCCGTTTGGAACTTCCTTTCCTTTTTTTTTCTCTCCACAGTACTGTTAAGTTTCTGGTATGTGGCCTATGTAATACTGCTGTCCTGGCAACATCAGCTGAACAAAGATTTTGTGATTCTGAAAGGTCTAACAGGCTTTATGTGGTATTTGTCACTAAAACGTAGTCTGTTTTAACACTGAAAGCCTTTTTCCCTGTTCTATTACTCAGTTTTTGTCCTTAATGTGTTTGTTAATCAGTGTTAGAAAGATTAGATCACTTATTGAAGCATCCAGGGCAATCAGAAACTGCATAGCTGAGTTGACCTGCCTAGTGATAATTGTCAGGAAGTTCTGCTTCAGCAAGCAAGGAGAATATAGTAACCAAGAGCTTGTTCTCAGAGGAAAATCTGTCTTAGAGAAGAAATTAGTTTCTTAGTTAGCAATGGGGTTTTCTGAGTTTTGAAACAATGACATTATTTGCCCTTTTAGAAGCCAACTGTTTCTCACCACAATGAGGGTAATGTGTTGGGTTTTTTTCAAATTAAGCAAAACTATTGCATGGGCTGAAATACAAGAAGCACAGTACAAAAGTGAAATACATCTGTCTTGCTTTGAGAAAATATAGTCTCATTTATGGGTAGAGTTTTTAGTGATGTCTGTCCATCAGATTGCTTAATTGTTTTGCTGCAGCCATCCATTTTTAATTGTTGTATTGCAGTCAAACAGCAAGAGTTCATTTTCTGTGCTAATGCTTGCTACACAGTGGTCAGTTCTGTGCTGTTGGAAGATGGTAATAAGTTTTTGTAAGAGCATAGATTCAGGCCAAGGATTCATGTCGTCTAGTTTCCTGTCTTCTGAAATGAACAAGGCAGTATCATAAAAGAATGTATCATTTCATGAAAATGGAATCAGCAGTAAATTCTGACCCATCCAGTGCTGTTCTGCAAAGCAGTGGAACACAGTGCCTATCAGGGAGGTCTTTCTGAAGAAGGGTGATCTTGTCCTTCAGAGGATCTGTGCTCAGATTAAATCTTTGCCTCCAGAATTACCTTTAGTGTATGCTTGGTAGAGCTTGTAGGAGGCTTGCTACCAGCAGTCAGCCAAATTCAGGGTTTTTGTTGGAAGTGGATTTCCTAGCAACAACTGGGGCTATTCCTTTGGGTGGAGTGAGACCATATTGTCTTCTGGCTTGCTTAGATGTTGTTTTAGGATTTTTGATGGTTAGGCAGTTTTACAGAGCTCCTTTAGGAGATGGACAAGCACAATGTTTTTCCTTACCATTCCTATAAAATGGCAACTTAAGAAAAAGTTTCTGAAATATGTGTCACAAAAGGCAATGCAAGCAAATAGCACATTCAAAGATCACTTGCACATTTTGGTCTGCTTTTGGAGTAGAATACTTAACACCATGTAACTCATGTGTTCCATTTCCTAAAATGGAATTAAAAGTTATGTCCTCATGACAGTTTAGTGTGATTAAAGATATAACTACAGTCAAATCCTCTTTTGTGTTTTCCTTCAACGGTTTGTTCCACTTATATCTTTGAATGAGTGCTGGAGCTCATCTCATCTTTTGTGAGCCAGTTGAGGGAATTGTAAGTACTAGTAAACTACAGGAATGGGAGAGGCATAGTGTGTGAGAATAATTTCTCAGACAGTTTAGGACTCTGAGCCCTGAGTCAAGTGACCACTGTGGCTGGCCCAGCAGTGGGAGACATCAGCAGCTCTAACATGGCTCTGCTTTAAGGTGTTATGGGAACACAGCATTAAGTACTGACAGACTTAAAAGAAATCAATACTTCCACTGGAGAAAGTCTTAGAGGATCAAGCATTTTAGAACTTCCCCTCAGGTAAATGGTGTCTGAATGTGAGTGGATTCCAATACTAAGAGCTGTTTTTAAACCGAATGAAAGTCAAGACCTCATATTTTTGGTGTCAAACATGGAATTACTTAGCAGAGTTACATTTTTCTCTATAAAAACAACCTTTCTACCATAGTTATTATTAGCCACAGTCAAGAAAGTATTTAGAAGGGAATGGAAGAAACAGTAGTAGTCACAAAAAGAATGTAGTTCTTCCTTTGCTATTTTTTTGCTTCACTATTACTCATATTCTTCACATAGATTCTGCTGTAGAGCTTGTCTGTATCCAGAATGTATTTCTCCCCATTGCTGCTTAAATGGGAAGATATTTATCTGTAACTCAGATTGTAAGGAAGAATGTTGCATCTGGCTTGTCTCCTTGCTATAATTTGAGGCCATCTAACTGAAAAGCTCCTCTGCTCATACCTGCAGAGGAACACAGATAATGGCAGATGAGGTAGCCCAAATAGTGCCCTGGTTCAGCTCCTCCCAGGGCCATCATGGAAGCCAGTAGCCTATCACAGGCCCACCTCTACAGTTTCAGAGAAGCAGAGAAGCCCATGGGCAGGCAAATTAC
This sequence comes from Entomyzon cyanotis, assembly GCA_024500445.1. Taxonomy (NCBI): domain Eukaryota; kingdom Metazoa; phylum Chordata; class Aves; order Passeriformes; family Meliphagidae; genus Entomyzon; species Entomyzon cyanotis. The sequence continues at coordinate 34,254,813 of JAKEPQ010001018.1, read as the reverse complement.
AGACTCAGAGCAAGGGACTCCCAAGGTTGTAACATAAGGTCCTTGTGACTGGGGGCCAAGCAACTGTAGAAACAGGGGAGGGTGAAAGCTGTGCCAGTCACAGGAGTGGGACCAGAGGTCAGAGGCTCATGTGTCTGTGTTGCCAACAGCTGGAGGATATAGATGACAGGATGATACTGGTCCTGCTGTGTTCGTAAGAGTGCTTTGTTTGTCTCTGTTGATCAGTGTGGCCAGTAGGCTGTGCAATGCCTGCTGGGAATACACGCTCAGCATCGATATGGGTTGGACATGGGGTTGCGGAGCTGCAGCAGCCTCACTTCTCCCTGGCTGTTGGATCTGGCCTGATTTTTCACTAAAATTTTTTTTCTGGCCTTCACTGTTTTATAGGATTTCTTAAGGGTCATTTTAAATACTGAACTAACAGCGCTTATTTCAACACCTCATGTAATGAGAGTAATAACCTGTTCGAGTAGTCACTAAGGTGAGACATTTCTAGTTGTCAGCTCCTAAAACCAAACAGCCAAGAAGCCACATGACTATTGCTGTTTCAGTTGTCCTTTCTTTGTTTTCCTCTGTGATTACTGCTTGTTTGCATTGTGACTTTCACACTGAGTGGTACTTCAAGGCAGTCACTACCAAGATGGTAGGAAACTATGCAGGATAAACAGCATATTGCCAAATATACCATTCTACTTCTAGAACTTAGAAAAAGCACCAGCATCATAGCAGATACTGGCTCCTATACATGTATATAGCATTGAGAAAAATGTCTTCTCAAGAGTTTTAATAAGTCTCTATATAACTGCCAAATAGATAATTTGTCACTATTGTTCTGATATGTATTAAAGTAAAAAACTCTAGACAGGAGCTGTAGTTACTTGGACTGCTTTTCTTCTTGCAAGGAAAAGAGACCTTTTAAGGCTGACAGTTTTCTGGTATTTTTTTCTCAATAGTGTTACTTCAGTGGGCTGTTGTATATCAGACTTGCCAAATTCTTGAAGTAACTACAAGGAAGTTCTGATATGACTGCTAAGTGACGTTTGCAGGCTCCCCTTGTAGAATTTGTGTAGGCTTCAATGAAAACTTTTGAACGTTGCAGACCGGCCAGTGTGCTGTGGCATTAACTGCAGCTAGTATGTATATGTTGCTAAGGAGATCTGATTGTAAATTCTGTGGCTTGCAGATGCTAGAATGCCTCAACACATTAGAATGCTTTCATTGAATTGCTACCTCTTTATTGATTCTACAATTCCAGTGATCTTACAAAATTAAAGAATCGATCCAAGAGTAATGACCTGTTAGTCCCTCAGCTTTAATGACTTTCTGTTGCTACACTGAACACATCTTTGACGTCGTAGTACCAAGACATGGAAAGTACACATATTGCATGAAAAAGTATGCACGTCATATCAAACTATCCTAGGTTTCTTAGGATAGTTTAGTGGGTTTTTTTTTCTTTTCCAGATAGTGTTTTCCCTAAAGAAGTATTTTTAATTATCCATAGTCACCATAGGACTAATATAGAACTACCTGATGGAAACTGTTCTATAGGTTGTAAAATTTGTTGAAGGACTGAAGGAAAGATGATTCTTCTTACTGAAAAAATGCATAGGGGATTTTACTAGAACGTTGTCATATAAGTATCTCAGTCTTATACTTGGTTCTTGGTGCATTTTGGAGGGTTGGGCTGTCTGGCAAGCATCCTTCTATCTATTTTAGCCATTCTGGCTATTAAAAAGAGTAACAAACAATTCTGGTAATTGTGTTTGAACTTTGCATAGTCTCCTATTCTTTTTATTGAGATAATATTTTGTTGAACCAAATGCAAATCTGCTAGCTGTCTTGCAGGACAGAGAATAAAGGGAGCTGTGAAGGAGGAAACCCTAGATGTGATCTTAATTGCCTGACAAGCAATTTGCTCCCACAGCAGTCCTCTTGGCTTAGCAAACGTCAGATTTTTTTATTTTGATTGAAGAAAACTATTGCATAGAGGTAGAGAAAATAGATTCTGTGTGCTTATATGAAATTATTTTTGCAGCTAAATGTTTGAGGTTTTTTAATGTAGTCTTTCTGTGGTACTTAACTCCTTGGATTGAGAACTGGGCATCATTGGTGTCAGTTTTAAAAGTTGTTTTCTGGTGTTCTAAATAAAGATGTATTAAAAAGAAAATGCTATAAGAGATTTCTCTCCCTAGGAGTAAATGCAAACTAGGTGTAGCCTTTGCAATGATACATATTGAGAGTAAGGTTTGCAAAAAGCATGTTTGTTGTGACGTAGTTTTAAGATTTTAATTTCTTAAATTTTGACAGGTATCAGCATAGAAACTAACTTTCAGTTTGGATGGACTCCACTGATGTGTGCAGCCAGTGTGGCTAACTTTGCAGTAGTACGTCTTCTTCTGGACAGAGGTGCTAATGCATGTTTTGAAATAGGTAAGAGGGGAATGAAAAATACTGGCTCGTAATGCTCAGTACCAGGCGTTGTCCCTATCCCTATTCTCTTGTTTACATGGGGAGAAAAATCAAAAGTTCACAGTGGAACTCTACCTTTCACAGTTTTGATGTAAAAGTAGTAGTTTTAAAGTAAAAATTGTGTTCTTGGAATTGATCTGGAATAGGTTGATGTGTTTTTTGTTCTTTGTTTCTCAACTCCATTTTCCCCCACACTTCCCAAACCTCAAGTACTTTTAAAAAAAGTGTTTGGAATTACTTGCTCAAAATTCTAGTATAAAGTTGTACAGGTTTGATCCTGTTACGAAGTATGTACATAGAGACCAGGTAACATCTCGAACAACATGAATGGCTTTCCAGTTTGTGGGAAGCTAATGTGGACTTCTCTAAAACTAGAGTGCAATTTTTCTGTTTTCTACTTAGAAAACTGTTCTTCAGTGTATTGCTAGATCACCTTTCTTCTGCAAGAGTTCAGTGTAGCTTCTAAGTACTATTAGTTGCTCTGTCAATTTTTATGGCTTTATAATAACTCTTTTTCTACTTAAATTGTGGTTGTTTTCCATCTCTTCCATTGTGTTGGAATATTTATCCCACAATACTGCCAAATACGTAAAAGCGGTGATCGTATTTTCCAGTAACTTGCCAATATTTGCAGTAATAGTAGACTGAAATGCAGATGGTACAAATCTGGCTCTGAAAATTTTCTCTAACCTCTTAGCAGTTGTTTAGAGAATGAGATTAGAGTAAATTGCCTACACCAAAAGCAATTGTGCTGCCTTCTAGTTGCTGCCGTTGTCGCCAGTTTCAGAGAGCTTCCACGTGTCTGTCTACAGCTTATACCTCTTCTTTGTTTATGGCTGTAGGAAGCTATAAATGGGGCAGAAACTGCTATGGGTAATAGTTTAGGCTGATGAGGTAACCAAATGCATGGCATTTTTTCATTTGTGTGACCAACTGTCTTTGCCCAAAGTGGCAGCTCACTAGGATCAGATGTCTTGGCTTGTTTCCCTCTTAGTCTGTGTAGGAAAACTGTAAACTAGGGCATATGGGTAGCAGAGTACAGTCCAGCCAGGAGCAGTCTTGTAAGTCATTCATTTGGGTCAGGCCATGTGTGTTTAGTAAAGCTATGCTATCCTAAAAGGGCATTAAATCTCACCAGTTCTCTTGCTATTTTTTACATCAGCAGGCAATCATACAAGTGATCCTATAGTAATTAGCATTTAATGCTTATAATCCTAGTAAACGGGTATACTGTTAATCACCTCTAGTTACTCTTCAGTCATTCTTTATAAGTAGTTACTTAGTTTTACCCTTCTTGGTAGTTGACAAGAGCTAATACATCATTCACTATGTGCTGGGCTCAAAATGTTGCATCTTTGAGGAACAGTTTCACCAGATCTACTGGGTTTTTTGTCTAGTCTGAACATACTTACTTTTTTTGCACTCCTTAAGCAGTTTTTCTCTGCGAAAGAGAAATCTAAGAATTCTAAGGTATTTCTTTCCTTTCTTCCTCTTGCTCACATATATGAGCTATAGATAGGCTAATAGAAATTAATTTCCCACTCTTTATCATTACCTGAGATAATGATTACAAATGTAACTGCAGGTTCCTCCCAGATACCATTCCCAGTGCTATATTTAAAGTTTTGCCATCTTTCCATTCATGTTCTTGTTGATAATCAGGTTAAGCATTTAGGGTAAAAATTTGTCTTGTACCAATGTGTCAAGTTATTTGTAAATGAGGAAGTTGAAAATTAAAAGATGACGTATTAAAAAACCAAATTAATGTACATGTGGAGCTAACTTGTAAAGGTGGGGGACAAGAAGTGGTGAGAGAGCACTGGGGGCAAAGCACATAACAAACTTTTCATGTTTAAATATAATGAAATCTGACCTCATTGAAGAATAAAGATGTTAATTATACTCAGTCTTAAAACTTCTACAACAAAATTAGAAAATATGTTGTAATGCATGATAGGATCTGAAGTAGGTACAGCTAGTATTATACTGCTTAAATGGATGAAGGCATGTTTGAACTTGTGAACAAGTTTGTGCAATAAACAAAATGGACAGTTATTCAAATGGCACTCTTCTAAATGACACTGGAGCCAACTTACTTGCTAAGGTCTTTGAGGTATTATGTTTCCCACGTGGAAGCCATGGTAATCATGGGAAAGGAGGTCTCCTGTGTTCTGTGGGCAAACAGCAGTGGTACAGTTTTGATTTGTGAGCCAAGGTGGCATGTAACACCCAGCTGGTTTCAGAGCTGGAGTAGTAAATATGCTGGTATTCTTATGGACTGTGTGGATAGGTGTTTTTAAATCCACATCTAAGCAGATACTTTTAATATTCCTCCTGCCACTATTGGACCATAGTAAGTTAATAAATTTAATTCTTCCTCCTTAAGACCTATCATAAGCCCTTTTCGGTGAAGTGTCCTTTGTATGGGCCTCTGTTCTCCCCAAAATTGGTGTTGCTACGTGCTTATAATACGTTTCATGTACCTTTTTTTATCCATTGCAGTTAGCTTCCTGTCATCTGTCTGTTATTTTCTGTTGCTGGAGGGGAGGAACAGGGAGTGAATCTACTGGTGTGGAATGCATTTTGAGAAATAAGCATCTATAATTAAGGTCCTACTGTAGTTTTGGGGTACTTGCAAAGTATTCTAAACTTCAGAGGGAACAGATGCTTCACTACTGTGATTCACTCTCATCTTTCTGGGTATCTCCTCAGGTGCCTTTGTCTTGTCTGATCATTCTAGTGACTTTCATAGACAGGAAAACAAGGTTGCTAGCCTTTTCCAAACATCCTGGAGTATTAAAACCTGGTTAACAGCTCTAGCAAATATAAAGACTTTTAATGGAACTTCTGGATTAGCATGGTATTTACATTTACATATGTAATTCTCTAACTGCAAATTTCCACACAGATAAATACACTGTGTTGATGGCGGCATGTGCTGCACAAGCTTCGGAGGAGAACATCTTGAACACTGTTGAACTGCTTCTATCAAGGAATGCTGACCCTAACCTTACTTGCAGGTACCAAAACCCCTGTGTCTGGGGATACAGTACAAAATTTAATATTATTATACAGAGATGTGTTTATAGACATATCTGTTGTTGTTTAAGAGGAAGTGTACTTACTTGTAATTTCACTGCTGCTTCTATTAGAAAAGATTAGTGTCCAGAAATTTATATCTCCTTAGTACACTTGTTAATCTGAGTAAGTAAGACGATGATCAGCTTTATCAAATTGTGAGTATGTTCTTCAGCTGAACAAGATATAAATTAATCTTAAGTATTCGCTTAACTGCGGTATAAGGGCAAGAAATATGTCCTCTGCCTTTCCTAAATCATATTGCCTCTTCTGCATAGGGGTAGAAGTTAAATCAGTTAATTCTTTAAATTCATGCTTTACTTTTGAGCTTTTTGTGGATATCCAGCTATATTCTTTTCATAGACTGCTTCCTGTGGAAAACAAAATTCTGTAAATGAAATCCATATGTCCCACTGCAATCCTTAAGAGCTTTAAACTCCTTTTAGAAACAAGTAATAACGTCCTTCTGCAATTGCAGCTTTGTGTCTTAGCAGTTTGAAGCAGTGCATTGTGAGATGCCTGTAGGTGCGCAGGCTGATGAAATGTTTCATTTTACATCAAAAAGGAATGAATTCTGGACTGACCCCAGTCAGTCCTTGCCTCTGATAAAAAAAATATTGTTTAGGTCAACTGGTTTTTCAGCTAACTGAATTTTTTTATACCACACCTCTTTCAGCACATTACCGGGGGTATATAAACTGAGTAGCTCTCTAAAAAGAATAGAATTAAAGGCCTTTGGTTTTCCTTAGTAGAATTCAATTACTCAAGGCCCTGAACCTCTCTATGAGCATAGTGCTGATAGACAAGGAGGAAACACAGTTCTGCTGAAGTGCAACTGTTATCTGGTACCAAATTTAAATGCCATTCCTTTCTTCTTACCAGAGAGACTAGAAACTCTTCATGAGAGAAGAGAAAGCTACACAGTCTGAAATAATTACATGTTGTTGTTTTCAGATAGTTGGGTGTTAGAATAAACATCCTGCTTTAAAGAATAAGGAAAGTCTTTGCATTATTAACTTTGTATTTGGTGTTGAAAAGGTAAGCAAGGGTGCAAAGCTGCAGGTTTGCATTTGGACAGGCCTTTGGCTAAACTTTGGGGGGGAAATGTGTGAATGCTGACACAAGAGGTAGGAATTTTCATTTTTAAATTTTTATCTATAAACTTAGAGTATGTTTTGCATGATTGATCTTTATGTACAAATATATATTTCCTATCTTTTTATGTCCCAAGACTTTGTGTTAACATGAGTTATTCATGCATATGTCAGATACGGTTGTGGCTTTTTCACTTTTGTAGCAGTAGTCTCTCTCAAATGAAAAGATAAATTAAGTGACAATCAGAGATGTCATATTTGTGCCAAATAAAAGCAGAGGCTTGAAAAATCCAGACCTTGTCATCTCAAATCTTCGAGCTGCCTTTATGCCTTTCCAGTATCTGACATCTGTGTGTGCCACTCCATCATTGGGTCTGTGTGCTCAGGCAGCAGCTGTTTCTCATGGATTTCTTGCTCTGTGTTCAGAAATGAGAATGAAACACAATAAACTGGCTCATGTGATGATAAGGGATCAAACAGCCCCTCTTTGTGGCACTGCAGTCCCATTTCACCTGTTTGAGTAGAGTGAGCAGGATGTTCTGTGGGAGTGATCAGAACTGTCAGGGAGTTGTTATATTATTAAAGTACTTCCTGTGTGATCAGCTTACCACAGGTGTTAAGAACTATGGTTCTCATTATTTGGCTTTCTCAGCATGAAAGAACCAGAATGATTCTAGAAGTTTCTCTTTTGTCCACCAAGCGCTGGAATGTGTGTGAATGCAAAGCAGAATACTTAACTTTGATGTAAGGCAGAGTTTAATGTTTATCCTTTTTCTGTTGTACTGTCAGGGCAACCAGTAGGCTCTTTACTTTCACGTCATTTGGAGGTGATACACAGAAACTTGGGGGGGTGTGTGGGGTGGGTCTAATTTATTAAGTATGTGTGGAGTGGGGAAGGACTAGTGGGAAAGAAACTGATTTTTGAAATTAAAAGAAAGGAGGTGAGTTTAGGAATGGGTAGGTAGGTGGTTTCTTTGCAAGGGGATACAGTACTGAGGAGAAAGTATTCTGTAGTGTAACATACAATATTTTTGCTAAATCAAAATTGGAAACTGCATACTGGTGGCTGTAAAAACAGTTTTGTTGATGAGAATGTAGGGTATCAAAGCGTAAGTGCAACCTAAAGGGTTTTGAAAGTCAAACAAGAAATAGAGTAATGGCTAGGTGAAACAAGAAGGCATTGTAAGACCTGCTCTGAGTAGCCATTGTAGAGCTACTATAGCCTGAATGTTTCATTTAAGTGAATCCTACCTTGAGAAATTTGTTTTGCTTATCTCATGTCATTCACCTTTCTCTTGTTTCAAAATGTAAATTATATACTTTATCCCTTTGTAAGGCCTGGGAAACTTTAGGTAATGTTTTTTAAAAGCCTTTTTTAACCTGCAGTGCTTTCTTAAAGTTATACTAAAGCATGTTCTTCCAATATTGTTATATAGGGTTTCCCACTTTATCATTAAATCCCACTAAGCCAGAAAATGGGCAGATAGATTATCTTCTGTTGCTGTGAACACACTGTTGCCACTTAGTTTCTGACACTGTTGCCGCTAAGTTCCAGGCTTAATGTGCAGCAGTGAAGTGGTGAAACTGGCTCCAAAAGCTTCTGAAGATGCTTCCTGTGTATCTGAAGCACTGATCAGTTTGCAGATCGACAGACTAAAATAGTGTCTTTAAACATCATTTCCCTGCTTTGGGATCTCAATGAGAAAAGAGTGAGGCTAAACTCAGGGTTAAATTGTTTTCTACCTGCTGTACTTACTCTGGTATTACTGATACACTGGACTAGTTAATAAACATATTACCAGTTATGAGATTTTACTTACAACTTGTCAAGATCACCAACTTGAAATACCGAATTTTCTGTAAGTGTCTTCCCACTGGAAAGAAACCTGTGTGTAAATAGGAGACATCTCCTCTCCTTCCTCTTATGAAATATTCCAGGAGGCTTCAGGGTAGTAGGGCTTGTAGTAGCTTGTTCTCTTGTGATTTAAGTTTTGCCCCATTTTTTCCACAAGGTGAAGTGAGTCGGTAAGAATTTCTGGTTGTTTCTTTGTGTCCATGTCACATACAAAGTTTTGGATGGCCCTAAAAGCTGAAAAAGCATCTGTTTTTTTTCTTTTTCTCCTGTCTAAATATAAAAGCAGGGAGACTTAGAGCACGAAGCTATGTCTGAGGATGTTTATGTTGGATATTAGGAAAAGTTTCTTCTGCCAGAGGGTAGTCAGACACTGGAACAGGCTCCCCAGGGAAGTGGTCATAGCACCTAATCTGACAGCTCAAGGAGCATTTGGACAATGCTCTCAACCATGTGGTGTGATTCTTGGGGTTGTCATGTCCAGGGCCAGGAGTTGGACTCATTAATCCTTGTGAATCACTTCCAACTCAGAATTTTCTGTAATTCTAAAGGTAAAAACAAATAAACAAAAACCTCTCTTCATTTGTGTGAGATCTTGATTTTTATATTGGTGCTGCAAAGCTGGAAGCAAACATAGTTGCTTACATGCCTTTTTATGATTTTATTTATTTATTCACTATGACTTTATTATCATATTCAATATGGACAAATGTCGTGTGGCAAATTGTACCATACAAAAGGACTTAATGGGTGTTTGGACAAGAACGTCATCTGCAAGCCAGACTGCTGAAACATGGCAGTTCCTCAAAATGATGAAAGGATTCTTCAGATCTTCTGTCTGGATGATTATCACTACACTCTCTATGACCGTTTTTAGATTGCACTAACTAAGATGTACCAATATATTTAGTTTCTTTTCAACTTAAGCAAGAAACAGTGGATTTGCCATGTTAAAGCTTGCTTTTATGGTTGTGGGGGTTCTTTGCAGGGTTGGGAAACCAAGGTTTGTTTTCCCTAATGCTCTCGTCTCCCTCCTGTGGCCATACATGTAAATGGACTCTGCTTTCATGGGGTAGCTCAGGGCACACCCTCGCATGAAGAAGTGTCAATTTGTGCAGCAATGTGTGTATTTCTATCCTGAAACAGCTTGTAGCCTTTAAAATTAAAGTTCTAACATTAAAATTGAATGCTTGCAGTGCTAATTGTACAATCGTGTTAATGGACCTTTTAAATGTTGTGTTAATATTGAGTTTTACTTGCAAATGGAGAAGTTTTTTCAGTGGATTGAATGTCATTGACTTGTTGGCTTGATTTCAGGTATCATGCCTGCAGTACTGTACAGCTGTAACTACATAATATTCTTTGGAGAAAAGACTATTCTGTAGCCTCAGGGCTTTTGTTCAGTAATTTTCCTTTGAAAAAGCAGAAGGTAGTTGTGAAGTAGTATCAAAGTTTCAAAAAAAAAAAAAAAAAAGGTTGAGTGCAGGAGAAAATGAAGATTAAATCACACATGATTGGACTGGTTTTGCAGTCAGATGTAAATACTTCAAAGGTGATGGCTTGGGAAGTTCATCAAAGGCTACCTACCACTGAAAAGAAGTAAGTGTGGGAGTGAGTGTCCATGTTGGGCAAACAAGTTTGACTTTTGTTGCTACAAATTATTAGGTTATAGTCAAGTTCTGCTCATTCTTTAAAATATAGATATTTGTATATGTCTCTGTATAGTTATCTCTATAGAGACATAATAACTGATATCTATGTATCTTGCTCTTTAAGTTGAAGAGGGCAATTATAGTCTTTCTCTATTTTTATTGTAATCTTCATAGGTTCAGGGGGTAATTCAGGCCAGAGAGGACTTCAGGAGGTTTCTAGTCCAACTTCTTTAAAGCTACCTCTGCCGTAAAATAGGGCTAGGTTGCCATCTGGTCTTGAAACTCACTAAGGATGGAGACTAAAAAACTTCTCTGAACAGCCAGTTCCCTGATTGACTGTGCCCTGTGGTGAAATGTCTCCTCACATTCAGTCAGAACTTCTCCTTTTGTAGTGTTGATAAACTAAATTAGTTCCAGACTGATGCAAGTCTTTTTGCTTCATTTACTCTCTTAACTGTATGTCTTGAAGATCTGGTTTCCTTTCATTTTGCTTATCTCTGTGTGATTGACTTTTTTCCCTAGCATAAGGTTGTTTCAAGTTTGTAACATGACTGGATTTCATTCAGTACACTTTTTAACTGTGTTTGCGTAAGACAAAACATTATCCTTGTATGAATGATCAAATCAAAGAAAGATGTGCAAAACCTTAGTTCTAGCAATATTCTCTGAAAGAAGGCAGAAATTTTAACACAGTTGTTTTAAGACAAAGACATTTTGGGATCCCTCTAGTGGTTGATGAACTTAGTATTGAGAAACCCAATGGTGGGAAGAGCAGTCCTCCCCTCAGGTATATCCTAGCAAAATAGAATAATCCTTAGAAATTTTTCACATAGAGCTATATGTTACAAGCAATATGTAGTATTTTTCATTAAAAAGTATTTCTTTTAAAAATACAATAAATTTCAATTAAACAACAGTAGTAAAATATTTTAGCTTAAATCTGCTTACTTAGTAGCAACCAGAAACTCCACAATCTTTCTCCTTCAATATTGTCTTTTTTTCCCCTTAATTCTGCAATCTTATTCCACCAAAGAATGTGTCAGGCATCTGGAAAGGTACTTTGCAAGCAGAAGCTTTTGAGCATTATTTCACAACGGCTTCATCTTGTAAGGACCTCTAGAAGCATCAGATCATGTCTTGGTTTGAGACAATTCAACAATCCCTTTCCACCAATAAGAAGTGAATACAAATGGATGAAAGTGGAAAAAAATAGTTTATTAACAAACAGAATGCCGAAAGGCACGGGAAGAAAAGGTAAATAACTGCTAGATATCAAACTGCTAGACCTCACACCCCACTGGAACAAAGAGAGACCCAAAATGCTGGAAACTTCCCATTCCTGAAACGGGCCCAGCAGGAAGACTGCAGTCTTTGTAGGACAGAGTGACAAGATGGCATCAGATCCCTTTTGGGAAGGCAGGAGCCTCACAGAGCTGTCCAGCAGCAGACGAAGAGCTTTCGCATGGCAAGGCACAGCAGGTCAGGCACAGCAGGCAAAGCAGCTTGGCTGGAGCCACTCAGTGCATCCTGTCCCCAACTCAGTGCAGTCAGCAGCAGCTTGGGCTGGAGCAGGGAGGCTCTGCTCCACTTCTGCCAGCACAATGTACCCCAGTTTTTTGTACAGGCAGCTGCAGAAGTTGCTCTCAAGGTAGCTCAAAGATCGCTACTGCAGCTTCTCCCACCCAAGGACAAGAGAAAAAAAAAAAAAAAGGCATGAAGAAAAACCATTGCCTGAGCAAAGATCAAGCAGCCAGTGATGCAAATACCACACCATGAAGAGCTCTGAGAAACCTGGGAGGGGAGCTTTTAAAAATGCCTGCCCAAAAGCAACCTGCTCACACATACAAGGTGCCCTGCTGCATGGTCTTAAAAAAACAGTGACAATTTTGGGGCACAGATTATTATGAGATGCAATATCATTGTGAATCATCCTAAAACAGATCAGAAGACTGTTGTCCTCATGGTTTTGGGATATAAAAAACCAGAGTAATGGGAGGGGGTGATGTCTTAAGTACTCCTTCAGCAGCTGTAAGAAACACTAACCTATGAAGGAGAGAAGGTATCAAGGGATACACTTTTTGGAATCATAGAATCAGCAAGATTGGAAGAGACCTTCAAGATCATCTAGTCGAACCATCAACCTAGCACCACCATAACCATTGATAAACTGTATCCCAAAGTGTCACATCCAGACCCCTCTTGAGCATTTCCAGAGACAGTAACTCTACCACCTACCTGGACAATTCTTCAATGCCTAACAGCTCGTTCAGTGGAAAAAAAAAAGAAATTCTAATATCTAATCTGAACCTTTACTGGTGCGGCTTCTGGGAACAGAAGGCAAAAATGGGATAAAGGGCAAAAATACTATGATTGTGTTTAGTTTTAGTACTTGAAAAGTTAAGATCGTCAATATTATCTGTATGTGTAATTCGTAGGAGAAGACTTCTCTTGCATATACTCAGTGTGGGGGTGCTTCTGATGGTTGGTAATAGGTGTGCAGCCTCTGCTATCGCTTCACACCTCTGCACATCAGTAAGAGCTGTGTGACCTGTGATTCTTTTGTTTACACTGCTTTTTCCAGAGAGAGTTTTGCATTTATGAACATAGTTGTTGTTTTTAATGTTCTTAAGTATTCAGTTGTGATTTACGTCTTGCCCTCCGTGAAACTGCATGTTTTTTCCAAATTTAGGATTGAAATTAATATGTATGTAGAACTCATCACTTAGACTGTGTCTTTTAAAAATATTTTTTAAATAAGAATAGAAGTGTGCCACCTTCCTTTTTTTTATTCTTTTTGCATTTTGACATACTTTTTTCACCTGGCACCTTTTCTTTCAGGAAGCAAATGACTGCACTGATGTATGCAGCTAGAAAAGGCTATTCTCGGGTTGTTGCTTTTCTTGTTGCTCATGGATCACACATAAATGCCCAAGATGAAAATGGATATACAGTAAGTGATTTCTGTTGTGTGTTGTATTTAATGATAAAATTTTTTAAGAGTGAGTACTTACTAGCTTATTTCAAAGTACAGCTTTTTGAGAAATATTCTTCAGAATTTTCTGCTTTAACACCATTTTGAGATTCTTTTGCATTAATTATCTTTGTCTCCAGATTGGGCCGTGCTTCATTGATTGAAACTGTTGGGTTTTGATCCATATGTAAACTTCGTAAAACAATGCTGTTCTTTGCAGGCATTAATATGGGCAGCACAGCATGGACATAGAAGTGTAATTTTGAAGTTGCTCGAGCTAGGAGCTGACAAAAATCTACAGACAAAGGATGAAAAAACAGCAGCAGAGCTAGCAAAAATCAATAAACATTCAGAGGTATTTAATTTCTCATAGAAATCAAAATTCTGTGTTTTGCCTCAAAAATCTGTTCATTAATTGTATCATTTTCTGTAGCAGTATTACTTTAATAACTACATTGTAGCAGCTAGTTGAATACTAGTCCTGTTACGTTTATATTTATAACAGACTATTTTCTGTTCTATCACAACTTTTGACAGTGCTGTAAAGGTTATATAGTAGTGTTTTGGAAACCTTTTTTTTCTTCATTCTTTCAGAATCACTGACTTTAGATGTAGAATACAAAACAAAGGGATTATTCTTGTTACCAGTGTTGATATGAGAAGTATAAAAATGTGTTGTTTTTTACCTATCTGCTAAAGTATGTGAGAGAATGCAGATATCAAACTGATTTATGGAGTACAGTTTCTCATTGAGTTTGGAAGTGAAAAGGCTAAAGCCAAAAAGGAGTTGGTACTTGCCATTTTCAAAATCTGTCCTCCAGAGGAAAATGTAAAATAATGTAAATTGGCCGTCAGATCATGGAAAGAGCGGCCACTAATTATCTGTGTAAAGAGCTACTGAAGACAATGTGTATTCTCTTAAAATAAATATATTTATTGCTGTTACCAGATGATGCATGGTGGATCAGTGAGACCATATTCCTGTGTATTTTGTTTTGAGTTGCTCTTACCAATGATGCGGCTTTTTACAGTAGCTCTTCAAAAATGTATACTTCAGTCTTACAAATTGTAATTTACTTTTTTTTTTCTTCTATTTTTTTTCTTTTTCCCAGACTCAAGGGCTAGGCAGGAGCAAAAATGATAACTATGCACAGAGTTGTCAGTGGAAGCTAGCGAGATCTGAGGCTCGGTGATCTGCTAGCTCAGGTTACTGAAAAGGTTTACAAATGTTTTCTGCCTTTGATAAATGACTTGTTCAGCAGGTTGCAGCCATATCATCTTATGACTTTCTCTGATGTGGAGGGAATACAGGCTTCTCACACTTGAGAGATGGCTCTTGCCTCTTGACCTGAAGTGCTAACTTTCACACAATTGGTGCAGTCTTGCAGATGCTATTGAGATATTTATTAAATGATCATGAGCTTCTTCCAGCTTCAGGGTCTGTTCTTCATGCTGTTGACAACCCAAGGGGCTGTCATATAGACTGTGTCTGCAGAAACTGTTTCTGGGAGGGGAAGTAGTTTTCTTTTCTATTGTTCTGGATTTGACTAGGAGTTATTTTTCTTCCAAACAGCCTGTATGGTGCTGTGTTTTAGGATTGTGACCAAAAACAGTGTTGATAAAACACCAGTGTTTTAGCTATTGCTGAGCAGTGTTTGTGCAGAATCAAGACCATCTCTGTTTCTCACTCTGCTCCCCATGTCCAGCAAGTAGGCTGAGCAAGAGGTTGGGATGGGGCACAGCCCTGCGCTGCTCACTGCAGCTGACACAAGGGATATTCCATGTCCTATAACATCATGCTCAGCAATAAAATTGGAGAGTGGGTGGGCATTGGTCTACTGGTGGGAGGTGGTAAGTGACTGCCTTTGCATCACTTAGCTTTTGGGTTCCGGTTTTTTTCCCCTTCACCTATCAGAATGTATCTATCTCAGTCCATGAAAAGTTTTCTCCTTTTACCCTTCTGATTCTCCCCCATCTTGCCAGCCTCAGTAGGGGCTTATTTGCCAGCCAGGATCAACCCACATACTTGTATATGTGTATATATATAAAACTATATACATATATATATATAAAGTCAGCTGAATTCCAGGCAAGTGGTTTCACTATTCATTTAGGTTTATTGAGGTTCTACTTCTCTTGCTGAATGTTGTTGTAACTATCTCAAAACTCACACAGGGGCAGTTCAGTGTCTGGAATACATCACTGATGCATAGTGATGTCTGGCAGAAGGCTTCTTCTTTAATCATTTGAAAGAATCCCTGTCTGTCAGATATAGTTAACTTAGATTGTCAGTTGTAAATTGATAAATATGAGATACATATATGCACTGGTAATGAAGACATTAAGAGTCATATGCTTTGTGCCCTTTAGAGGGTTTATTGCACTGAGTATGTAGAACTCTTGTCTACGAGAAGCAAGAATGACTGTGTTGATGCTTGGCTTTTTCTGTTGTGGCAGATGCTTTTTTTAGACCACATGATAGACACCATTGTGCTCTGTGTCAGTTCATTGTTGTGCTGGAATTTGGTTAATACAGAAATGCACTTGGTAAACTCTGTGGGTTTAGTTTTAACTTCTCACTATAGATGTATGCATTAGAGAAGTGGCAGCTGTTTCATGTTCCCTGTAAGAAGTAATTGATTGTAGTGTTAGTCACATATATTTTTTAATGCATTTTGAGTTTTAATAATAATTTATTCATTTTGGCTCTTACAGATATTTAGTTTGCTCTCTTTGGCTGCAAATCACTTGCAAGGTAGATACCATAAAACAGTTGAGCAAGAGGCTATCTGCAAGTTTCTGACAGCTGTCCCTGACCACAGAGTTGGGTAAATACAATAATAGTGTAATTTTAGCTTATAAGCATTCCTAAGAGATTGTATTTGTTCATATCAATGATTAAGTTGTTCTGATACATATTGTGTCTTGTTTGGCGAGCCACCAAGAGTCCACAGTAAGTATATTAATATACTACAATTTTTCAAGATTGCAAAATTCTTTGGCAATATAAACAAAGAGCATGCTCTAGATTTTTCTTTCCTCTCATTTAGTGTAAAGTATAGGAGAGCCAGGGTCCAATGTTACTTCAGTTAATTTCAGCTCTGTTAATATTTGTGTGCTCCCCTGTTGAATACTCCTTGTTCTGTGCTTATCTTCTTTTGATGTTAAATTTTGATGCTTTCACTGAATGCCTGTTTTCAGCTTCATTGCCACCAAGAAGAGCTATGTCCTTTTCTTTTTTCCTAAATATGTGAGAGTCAAAATTAAATATGAGCACCAGTTAAGCTCTGGAAGTTTTGGCAGAGTATGCCCTGACCCTGAAGCTTGAAAGTTCCCTATGCCTGAAATCAGCACCTGCTTCAGCAACTTCAGAGATCCCTGATATGATTTTGTCCCAGAACTTGGCTAAGAGGTCCTCAGCAAACTATCCCCTTGGCTTCTTTGGCTTGAGCTGCATGGTCTTATAAAGACAGCTTGCAGTGCCCACAGTCTGATCTGATTGGTCAGATTGCCCCTGCACAGCCAGGTCATGCTGAATCTGGAATGCTGTAGTTTTGTAGTATTAGGCTCATGGGCTGAAGCCAGTTCATAGTGAGGTAGTCTCAGACAAAGCACTTCAGACAAAGCCTCAGCAGATTCTGTTAGAATCCTAGAATCATTTAGGTTGGAAAACACCTCCATTGTCCAAACACACTACCATGTCAACTAAACTTTAGTACTAAGTGCCACATCCAGTGATTTCCTGAACTGAGGATGATGTGAACTGCCTCCATGGGCAGCCTGTTTCAATGCTTGACCACCCTTTCAGTGAAGAAATTCCTACTGATGTCTGGCCTGAACCTCCCTTGTGTCAGCTCTTGTCCTGTTGCTAGTTGCCTGGGAGAAGAGGCCAACCCCCACCTAGCCACAGCCTCCTTTCAGGCAGCTGTAGAGTGATAAGGTCTCCCCTGAGCCTCCTTTTCTCCATTCTAAACCACCCCAGCTCCCTCAGCCGCTCCTCATATGACTCACTCTCTAGAACCTTCACCACCTCCATTGCCCTTCTCTGGACACACTCGAGTCCCTCAATGTCTTTCTTGTAGTGAGGGACCCAGAACTAGACACGGAACCTGAGGTATGGCCTCACCAGTGCTGTGTACAGGGGGATGATCTCTTCCCTAGTTGTGCTGGCCACGCAATTTCTGATCCAAGCCAGGATGCTTTTGGCCTTCTTGGCCACCTGGGCACACTGGTGGCTCATGTTCAGCTGTTAGTGAGCTGGTCAGGTCCTTCTGAGCTGCCAGGTCCTTTTCTGCTGGACCACCTTCCAGAAACTCTTCCCCTAGCTTGTGTCATTGCATGGGGTTGTTGTGACCAAAGGGCAGCACTCAGCACTTTGCCTTTTTGAACCTGATACAATTGGCCTTGGCCCATTGATCCAGTCTATCCAGATCCCTCTGCAGAACCTCCCAATCCTCCAGCAGATCACCCTGTTTAGTGTCATGTGTGAACTTACTCAGGGTATCCTGAGCCGTATGCTGACACTCAAGATGCTCCTTCAGTCTTTGAGGGGAAGAGGAGGCCTACAGGGCCTACAACAAGACAGAACAAAGTGTGGCGTAACTTGGGATTTTGGCAAAGGATTCATTGTAGCAAATGCAGTAGTGCTTTCAGGATTTTGTATGATTTGTTCTTTGGTTTAATTATTTTCATTACAGTTCATCTGATTGTTGAAATCAGTTGAGCTATTTTTCTTACACTTTTATATCCTGTGGTAGAGCAGGGAATCAAAATTGATATTTAATATTTGTTAATA
Organism: Entomyzon cyanotis; assembly: GCA_024500445.1. NCBI lineage: Eukaryota > Metazoa > Chordata > Aves > Passeriformes > Meliphagidae > Entomyzon > Entomyzon cyanotis. Next base: position 34,236,899 of record JAKEPQ010001018.1, on the reverse strand, counting down.
AATGTTAAACTCTGAACCTACAGTTCAGAGTTTACTACTTCCTCGGTCTACCTTCTGAACAGTAGTCTTCTTACAAGTGTCCATGCAGTAATTTCCACTGTCTTTAATTGTAGATGGTCCTGTTTTCTTGATAACCATTTTTGGCTTAACTGGAAGCAGAAGGGTGCCAGTTGTGGACTGAATCCAATTAATATGAATGTTATCTCATAAGAATACATAGTTATCTTCCTTAACCCCACTTCCACATTTTTTAGGCTTTTGTGACCCAACTTTAAGGTTCATTTGGAATATTTTGTGACGTAAAATGACTTTTATGTATGAAAGTCATCCCCTTTTGGGTCTATTCAACTTATCGGACATAATAGACATCCATAAAATTTCGATAGATTAAGTTGCGTGCTTATATTTCTGTCATCAGCAGGTATGCGCAACTTCAGGTTGCTCCCAAGTGCTTTGTCTGGGTAGCTTTTCTATAGCATTTTGTTCTGGATGTTTTTTTTCTTTTTAATATTTCCACTGTTTCTAACTCCAATCTCATTAATTATCTTTACAGCTTCTATTCAGCTTTTGATGACATGGAAGTGTTTTTACATGGTCTTGGTCTAGAGCACATTAGAGGATTATTGAAGGTAATTTTGTGGTATATCTGCTACCTGTTAAGTAATCCATGAAAGCAAAATGCACCTACTGCATAATAAAAAAGTTATATCACTATTAATATATTAATTCAAATGAAATTCTTAAACAGAAATTTATTTATAAAATGGGAAGTTAAACTGCAATGGACTAAGTTGTAGTTCTTGATTATGTGCGTTAGTCATAGCATTTGAGGTTTCTAAATTAGGCAAATCTTTCATTGTATCAATAGTGGTGTTTCATAGTTGGTTTTGTTCCTGAAAGCTGAAGCAAAATAAGAAAGAAGATGAAGTTAAAACTGTTTTCTTCTGAAATTCTTTTTGATGGCAGAAACCCCTTTGTTTTATACAGGAACAAGATGTAGGTTTAAGACAACTTCTGACCATGCAAAAAGATGACTTAATACAGGTCAGTTTACTACTTTAGAACTTCATTTAATTTTCTTCTCTTTCTTTAATGTTTTTAATGTCTTAACTTCTCATTATAAATGTCTAACCTTGCGAGAATTTTTTCAGCATCTTCTGCAACTTCTTGAATTTTAATGTGAATATAGGCAGGCTTCTTCTGAAGTATGTAATCTCACACATCAATGAGTGAGCAGGTGTGAGCAGGAAATAGTTCTAGTTTAAATTTTAGTTGTTACCATTTTTAGTTTTTAATTATGATTTCTCTGAAGGGAAGTAAGTTCTAGGATTAGCAGTAGATAATTCTAAACAACTATTTTGGATGTGATCCTTCTTTGTGAGGCAGTTTTTTTTGTTGGAGAAAGAAGAGCTCTCTTCCATTAGATTTGCTTAAATTGTAATATCTCATATCCCACACAGGTTTGTAAAACTTTATCCCAAAAGAAAAAAAAAAGAAAAGAGAGAAAGATTTTGTTTCTTATAGTTGACTGCAGCTGGGAAGGTTGGTCTTATGCTGTTTGCGAAGGCTGGTCTTTTGTCTAAGTGATGCATTATTACAGGGCTTCAGTTCTCAGTTGAGATGAGGTTGTTGCTTTTCTTCAGTCTTTGCTGGAATTTTTCCTTTGGGAAATGAAAGCACTTCCTGTGCTTACAGGAAGGTGCTATGATAAGATACAATTATAGGAGTCTCCTTGGAACAATATAAGTGCTTCAGGATTCTTCTGAGCAGTCTGTACTAGGAAGCTTTGGAATCCCTGGTGTGGGATTTCAAAGACGCTTCATAAAAACAGCCGCTTCAAGACTGCTCCTGACGCTAGCCTTGTCCTTAGCATCAGGTTTTTTTCTTGTTATCCTGGTACTGAGAAGACGTGTTCTGTCTAGCAGCTGGAACCAGTGTTTTGTTTCTTTAGAGTGGATGTCAACAAGGCTGTTTTGCTTGAAGTTTTGTCTTGTAAGTGGGTAGAGTTCAATTGTTTGGACAGAACTCACAAGTAATTCTATATTATCAGGGTGTGCTCATAGAGAGGAGCTTTATCAATGAAGAGATTAAGAGCTCATCTAGGACAAAATATTATGAGGCATGTGTGTTTTGATGTTACTGCTTTTATGAAGCCTCAGAATCATTGGGCAGCATACTGGTGTGGGATTTTTAGAACTCCAAAGCTCCTGTTGATACTAGTTTTGGCCTTTAAGGAGATTCCTGTGGATTTCTTCTCATTCCTGTGTGAACTGCTGTGTTGGTCATGATTGCAACAAACTGTAAATCTGTCTTAGTGCATGTGTGCATGTTCATACTGATCACCTGCTTTGGTATTGTAGTCATTGCTTGTTTTTGTCCAGGCAAAACTGGGGGGAGAGAATTGTGGACTTTAGTGAATGGCTAAGCTTTATGGTTCCTTCTCCAAAGAGGTATAATTTCATTCAAAATCGTAGCTTCTGTTTCAGTGTTCCAAAATGTTTGAGGCTTCCTATTATAAAAGCAAACAAAGCTTTGAACAAACTGACATAGCTACATGGATCAGCTGCTTCTACACAGGAAGATAATATCTGTAAGAATTGAATTGCTTTGTCTCTTAACTTTGCAACAGCAGGAAACAGTTCCTGGAAAATAAATCATGCTTTGTGCATGGACATAAATTAATTAGTCAGTCTTGAGTTGAGAAGTTAAAAAATTACATAACACTCCTGACTTATTAGCACTATCCTAAATTCTTGATGCAGTCTAGCTTTAGAGATTTGCTAACAGTTTCTCCCCACGCTGCTGATAGAACAAATCTAATCTGTTTCCTTGTTACATCAGAGTTGAAAGTTTTTACTGTGATGGCAGACTTTCAGCTAGCAGCCAGCTGTTTAAAAGAGTCTGGATCTTATTACTACAAAGATTAATGATGACCTGTGATGGATGCATCTGAACCAAGCTGCTTTGTATCCAGAGAACTGGGGAGAAATCCTGTCATTAACATGATATGCTTTCCTCTATCAAACAGTATCAGAGATATTTTCTCTGTAAATATCTTTATCTGTATTCTACAACAGAGTCTAAACAATTAGTCTTTCAAGCTGAAATCCTTGCATTCCTTAAGCTTATAAACTGTTGGAGTTTTTTGTCTGCGCTACTCATGACACTCAGATTTTTTTTTTTTTGTTTTAAGCATTTCTCTTGTAAGATAGCAACAAAAGTAATTTTGCTTCTGGATGCATTTAGGAATAAAAAGGTTTCTTTCTCACATTTTATTTAGTTTAGAATAAGAGAAATTGGCATCCTGTTCTAGTTTTGAGAATGTATAATGAAAAGTTCATGCATCAAAATTCAAAATATAATCCAGAAATTTGACTAAATAATTAGATAATTATCTGGTCTATATGCTTCTATATCACAGTTCCAGGACTCATTCCTCTGCCCCACTCCCTGAAAAAAGCATTTAATATTTGACAGAAATGTGTCAGGTTATTAAAATCAGTGGCCAGTTGGGCAAGGTGGCATTGATACAAGAGTTTGTGCATAGCTTCACTGGTTTTATCTGTGCAGTATATCATCTTTCATATGTAGAGGCAGTCTTATTCACCTCTTGTCACATTCATGCTGGAGTGTGAGCTTGGGGCTTGGATTTTGAGGGGCTGCTTTGTCTGTATTTAAGTAAAGAATAAAATAGATGTTCCTAGGGTTGATCTGGCTAAAATGAAGAGTTCTGTTTTACAGATATAAGCAAATTCTTGTACAGCAGTTGCACGTTCTTAAACATGGCCACTTCACAATAATATTTATATAATTTGGACTGCAGAGCATGATTGAAACAGCACTAACTTAAAAATTTACTTGTCCATCAAGAAGGGTTTATTGCACTGTGGTTGTCCCATGCATTGCATGAACAGTCAGGTTCTGGGTCACCTCATGTTCTGCAGGGATGGTCTGAAAATTGGGAAGCAGTTTGGACTGGTCTGTCAACATTCTGTCTCTAAGTTCTGCATGTTTTACTTCCAAATGCAGAATTACTGTGGTGGCAGAAGGCTTTATCTATAGTGACATTTATCATATTCTCTACCTCCTGATGTGTATTTTCAAGATGTGGTGGTGCTCAGTTAATGATCCATTTGCAGACAAACAAAATGATGTTTTATTTATAAGGGAACAAAATACAACATCTTCCTGATATGCTGCATTAGATTTGCTGGTTAGAAAGCTGCATCCTGATTTGCTGGTTTCAGGAGTGTGAAGGTGGAGTCAAAAGCAAAGGCAATCTTCATAATAGTTGCTTCTTTAAGCAAGATAGTTTTAATACTCAACAATAACTGCTGTTGTGTAAATCAGCTTACTTATTCGTGATGAAATGACTGTTGAAAGGCTTTGTAAGTCTTGAGAAAATATTAGTTCATACCAGACAGGATTTCACAAGCCAAACCTGAGAGATAATGAATTGAGCAAACTTAGAGCTCAACATTAGTGAAGCAGATTAGTTATAGGCAACCCAGATCTTTCTATCTTAAGGCTGCTGGTGATATTTGCTGGAAAGAATTCAGTACAATTTACTCAGGTACCTGTGGAAACCTATGAGAAGCACAGTAGTTCGTGGCACCTGTAGTTAAATTCCCAATTAATGTTGCTGGAATTTTGCATTACTGAAAAACTTGCTTGTCTATAAACTTCATGTGGTTTTGAAATGTTTAAAGACACACTTGTGAGCCCATAGTTATTTGTTACCTGTAATTGGTGGAGAACCTGTAGGACACTTTTATGCAGTCACAATGAACACTGGATGTCAGAACACTGGGTCTCAGAAAAAAGCAAGCATTTCCTTAGGTACCGTCTCTTTCCTAGAATTTTGATCTGATGTGTATTATTCATTCCAAATTCTTTCTGACAGAAAGTGTTTGCAGGGAGACTGCAAACACTAACATCTTACAGATTTCTGTGGGCATGGAAGGTAACTTGAAGTGCTCAGAATATCCATGAGAGTCCCATATAGCCCAGCTTTGGAGACTCTAGGATCCATGCAGTCTCAAATCCCAAACTGGTCTACTCCTGTTGAGTCAGGTACTCAGCTGGTGCATTAGGAGCCAAGTCATACTTGGAGCTGGCATTGAGAGGTTTTTCACTTTTTTGGAGGAGCATCTCAGGGGTGCTAACACCAGAAGTCCTGTGTTGCCCAGCAGCCTGTCGGTTGAGCAGGGAAAAGTATTGAATGTGCCACAAAAGCATTTCCCTTTTAACAAATGAACTATTCTTTCCCTTTAAGTGTTCTGCAAGAAAATTCTCAGCCTAGGATTTAAATACGACTTAAAATTTAATCTGAGATACTTGATGTATAGCACAGCTGCCAGTGTTTTCTGTTCCAGGCATCACTTGGAGAATCTCAGTTATAGAGTATGTATCTTTTGTGCTTTTCTTCAGTTAAAAAACACCTCTTCCTGTAAAATTCTCCATTTGATTCTGATTTGATAGTTTCCCCTCTTTCTTTCTGAGTTAATGCTCTATGACCATCATAATGATTCGTTACCTTGCTGTCAGAGATGACTCAGGTGATTCTAAAATGGTAAAGCTTAACATCCTAACAACGCAGGGGTATTTAGGCAAACTGCTGTTAATTTTTTTTATAATAAACCCTAAACAGATTTTTTTAAATATCCTGTACAATTTTGGTTTGGCAGTTCCTAATCTCTTGTAATTTTGTCCTGCATCACTGAATATTTTCTGTGGTTTTATTTTTCCTTTGTCACTTACATACACTGTAGTTGGTTGCAATGACTTAAAACCAACTTCTTTTGAATCCTAGTATTTAGAAGGTTGTGCAATAAGTGCTATTATGTCCAGTAAGTTTAAAAGTGAATAATATTTGGAATTACTCTTTAAATTTAGATCGGCATTACAGATCCTGGAGACCAACAGAAACTCCTAGATGCTATTAAAGAGCTGCAAGTGGAAGAAAAAAGACTTGAAGACATCTCTGAAATTATGAAGCTGGAATTGAGGTATTAACTGTGTATCTAAGGAAATTGAAGTGAAATATTAACTATTTAAGGTGACTGTTATTTTCTATGGCTCAAAGGTAAAATTGTCTCACACCTTTTCCCTTAATGCAAAACATTCTTGAAAATATGCAAGTTAGTGGATTATGACAGCTGGTGGTAGGTGTGCTTTGTACAAAGAAGGTTGGAAGCATAGGCAAGGTAGGCTCTGTTAGTCTTGCAATCAGATGTGCCTGATTGTAAGATAAAGTAAAAAAATGTGCAGGAGGGAGAGATGCATATAACTTCTGCATAGGCTTTTAATTTTCAGCTTGTAAATTAATATCTTGTACATGTGTGTCTTAAGTCATAAATGCTACTTCTGTGTAGATTCTGAATTTTTTTCAGTGTTTTCCCCTTCCACTAGAAGCAATTTTAACTGGCTTCTGAAATACCTTGGTTTTTTATCGTACAAATTAAGGGCTTTAGAAATTTCTCACCTTTTCATAGATTATATGTATCACTACCTTTATAAGGAAACTTTTTAACTAAAGTGTAACTCTTTCAACGTTCCTTTCCAACTTGATACTTTTTCCCATTATAGTATTTAAGTATCAAGTCTGCAACAGGTCTCATGCTTTTAGTATAGTCTTGTGCAGTACCACGGAAGCCAGCTAGGGGGTACATTCTTCAGTAACTTTATTAAACTTACTCAGTTCCCTAAGCTCTGCTAGAGCACTCCACATTCAGCACAAAATGAAAAATGAAGGATATAGTAAGTATAAAGGAGACTTAAGATTTCTTGAATCTCTTATCCTTTGTGTGTAAGTACAGTTTTTTTCCCAGAAGACACACCTAGACTTTGGTTTAAATCCCATGCTCATATCTTTCCTCTTCTTAGTTCCCAAACTTATAGAAGAATAGCTACTGAAAATGGGATTAGATAGTGAGGGTTCAGTTCCTCTTTAAAGTGTATCTCCCTTTTGACTAGTGACCTGACAGCTATGCTGCAACACTCTTAGATATCCCTTCCCTCTCCAAAATCCTGGAGAGCTCTTTGTATTATTTGAGTGCTGTCAGACTAGAGTTTCTGATAGTTATGTTGTTTATTGGACCAAAGAATATTCTGATAGTTATGTTGTTTATTGGACCAAGAATATTGGGTTCAAAATCAATTTGTACATGTTTCCATGCTTTGGAGGGAACTGAATTGCGCTGACACTGTGCATTATCAGTCATGTCATGATGTGATCCTGCCATAGTATTGTCTTTAGTGGCCCAGTTACATGAGACTGTCCAGTATGTATTCCACTCACAACCAATCATTCTTACATACACCGATTGCTCCCAGTGTTTGTGCTGTGCTGGTATCTTTATCCATTGCTGCAATTATGAAAAAGGGACTTTGCAGCCTTCTCGAAGTACATTTTTGCAGCACAATGCCAAGTTTGAGCTGTAGGACATGGAAGGACATGCAAGGCATTTGAGGAAGCTCTTGAAAGACTGAGATGGACTGGAAGAATGAGTTCATGTCCTGATAGAGGACTTTGATGTTGCTTCTGGTCTGTGAGGAGATGTCTTTTGACAAATGGACCACTCAGAGGTAAGAAATTGGCTGGATATTCACACTGGGCAAGAGTTGTGGGCAACAACTCAATGTCTAAATGAAGACCAGTAACAAGTGACACTCCTCAGGGGTTGGTTTTGGGACTGGTGCTGTTTAACATCTTTGCTGGTGACATGGAGAGAGGGATTGAGTACACCCTCACTATGTGTGCCAGGGACACCGTGCTGTGTGGTGTGCTGGAGGGAAGGGATACCGTCCAGACAGACCTTGACAGGCTTGAGTGATGGGTACACAAAATTCAGCAAGGCCAAGTGTGATGTCCAGGGGCAGTGCCATCCCACGCACAGGTGCAGGCTGGACAGAGAATGGGTTGAGAGCAGCCCTAAGCAGCCCTGGGGGTGTTGGATTATGAGAATCGTAGAAACTCAGAATATCCTTAGTTGGAAGGGACCCACAAGGATCAGTAGATTCAACTCCTGGAAAAAGCTCAACATGACCCAACAAATGTGCACTTGCAGCCCAGAATGCCAATTGTATCCTGGACTGCATCAAAAGAGGAGTGGCCAGCAGGTCAAGAGAATGGATTCTCCCTGTCTACTCTGCTCTCATGACACTCCACCTGGAGTACTGAATCCAGTTCCAAGACCCCTAGTAAAAGAAGGACATGAAGCTGGAAGGAGTTCAAAGAAGGGCTACAAAGATGACTGAAAGGGCTGAAGCACCAGTGCTATGAAGACAGGCTGAGAGACTTGGTGGTGCTCAGCCTGGAGAAGAGAGGACTGAGGGGAGACCTTAGAGAAACCTAAAGAGGGCCTGCCAGAGAGCTGGAGAAGGACTTTTTGCAAGGACATGTAGAGATGGGTCAAGAAGAAATGGCTTCAAACTGATGGAGGGCAGGTTTACATGAGATGTAAGGAAGAAATTCTCTACTGTGAGGGTGGTGAGATACTAGAATAAGTTGCCCAGAAAAGCTATGGGTGTCTCCTTTCTGAAAGTGTTCAAGACCAGGTTGGATGGGACTTCCAGCAACCTGGTCTAGTGAAAGATGTCCCTACCAATGCAGAGGGATTTGAACCAGATGATCTCTAAGGTCCCTTCCGACCCAAACTATTCCATGATTCTCTAGTTCGCCATCAAAACAAGTGTGTACTTTCAGAAGAGAATCCTGGTGCAAACTTTAGCGAAGAACTAAAGTTCCAGCGTGCAAGAGGGTATAAACCAGTATGATGTGGATACACCATAAATACTTTAACAGCACCTGAGCCATTTGTATTAAAATAGACTTTGCTGCTGAGCTGAGATGGTAGGCCAGGAATCTGTTAGATCCTTTGGAAATGGACCTAACAGATTCCTGCAAGGGAGTCTTCAGCAAGGGAAAATTAGTTTTATGCATTTTTGTGTTAAAATGTATGGTTTTTTCAGATTGTTCCATAGTAGTGTTTAGAACGTTCATTCAAGCAGAGCAGCTTAAAAATTTGAACAGAGGGAGTAAGTGGAGAAATACAAAAAATTATCCATTTACCTTGTGGGGCCAAATACAATAAAATACCCGTATGGTATCTGGTTCAGTCTCACATACCAGTGATATATCTAATTCCTAGCATAGTGCGGGTTTAGATCATATGTAGTTCTCAAAACCAAAATTGATTGATTAAAGATCGAAGTGCACAAAATATGACAGCATTTCAGTTATGGCAAGCACTGCATAGTTTGCTAGAAAATGGCCTGACATGTATTCTAGGAATCTGACCTTGAGACTAAAATCATAGGCTATGTTTACATGCTATTATATAAAGATTTTACTTCCCACTTGTTCAAAGTCATTCTGTGAGAAGGAGAATCAGTCATTAAGTCATAGAAAAACTAACATAGTAGAAAATCTTGAACTGATTGATTATAAACTCATGGAGTGTCCAGCACTGTTTAGCCACTGATGTTTTGACAGCCATTAATTCTTTTTAAAACTGATAATTTTTTTAAAGCATCATTTCTATTTTTAAATAAAAGAACATGCCACTGCAACAGATATAAAATTCTATGAAAATTGGGAGTTTTTTAAGAACTATGGTATAATGAAGTAGTATGATAGAATAAATATTTTTCTTTTTTTCCCCTCCCTTATTCAAGCCCATAACATACTTTATATTTGCCGAGAATCCCTCCAGAATTCCAAAAAATAACTTCCTTTGTGATCAAACACATACAGTGCCATAACTGATCCCAGCCAGCTAAAAAGTTACCTAAGTAGAAGCAAAAATGTTTGTGATTATGGCTTGTCTATAGTAATGTGGGAGAAACTTTCAGACTGTCTCCAGATGTTTAGTGTTTGGGTTCTTTGCCTGAAATACTCAGTTCAACTGCATTGTTCTGAAACAAGTAATAGTTTATTCTATAGAAACAAATAGGCTTTCGTACTTCCCCATCTTCATGAAAACCATGTGCAGTATTGGTTTTAAACCTCAAGCATACCTGTTAATGCTTCTATATATTTTTGTTTTAAATGTGTCTTAACAGTTCAGCACTGTTGCCAATCACAGATGTCCTGAGCAGTGGGGGAAATTTTAACTCGCTAATGATCCTGTGCCCAAAGTTGAAGGAAAACACTCTATGACACTCTATGGGCTAAATTCCATCTGTTTAGATACTTGCACTGCATTGGCATGTGGCTTAGTTTAGCTGTTTGACAAATTTCATGGATCCCTTTTTGCCCTCAGAAGCAGAAGTAAGGTGGCATGAGTATGTTGCATTTAGATTGCCTAGGCAATGGAGGGATATTGGAGTCTGAATCAGTTTATTCAGATCATATGGATCTGCAGAACAGGAATTTATGAAGTAGGAACTTTTAATTGTCTCTTGTTTTGGCCCTGCCTGTTATTTACCCAAATAGCTTGAGCTAACAGAAACTTTCCAGCTGGAGATACAGACATTTCTCAGGAGTTTCAGGGTTTGAGAGCTCACTCGGTAAAAACAATTGGATAATCATCTTCCTTGCCCTCTTTCCCTCTTCCTGATCAGTGGCAACAAATTTCTGGCCAGCACCATGACTTACAACTAAAATTCTCTAACACTACTAGTAAAGTTCAGTCAGTGTCATGTGGAAGCTCTAGAAACTTAATGTTGAAAATAATTTGTTAAATTTTTCTGTCCTTCTCTCCCCTTTTTGGAGACGTGGATCAAACTAATTTTCAGTGTTGTCTTCCTGCTTGTATTTGAGCACCAAGTATAAATTTTCTTCAAAATAGATATACCTCAGAGCCTAAAATATCTGATGTTATGTTTCCAGATCCAATAGCCACGCCAGTACTATTGAATTCTTATTTTCTTCCCCTCTGCTGGAGACTAAATGACCCTAAACCTAGTCATTTCAGTCCTAGCTCCAGAGTACAAACCAGATTTTTTTCCCTTCACATCTACCTCAGAAATGTAAGCTGCAGGTCAGAAATACTGTTCTTCCAAAATAAGGCGGGGAAGGGAGGGGACGAGATGGGATGGGACAAATAAGGGGAAAAAAACCCAACTCGCTAAGATGTTAAATGTCTTTAACTATTCACTGTTAAAATGATACTGGGGGTTTTGTATGTTATGAAACTGCATGTCTAATTCAGTAGCCAGTGTTGGAAATCCATAGCTAATATTTGGCTTGCAAAAAGTTACAGGTTTTGACAAATAACAAAATATCATTTTACTTTTCTAGTGAAGATGAATTCCTCAAGTTTCTTCAGAGGTTGAATAAAGAGTGTAGTAAGCTGATCATTCCTGTGCAGACCATGAATAACCATTTCCTCAAAAATTCTCACAAGGTATTCAACCAAAGAGAAGATTGATAATAGAGTGTATTATTCCCCCTCGTAAAATGAAAACTCTTAATACTTATCAACCATCTTGGTTATTGTATAGTTATATAGAGCTGTTCAGTGCTCTTTCTCTGAAGGACACTTTAAAAATAATAATGTATTTCAAGGAGTTAAGCCACACAATTAAAGTAGATAGATTCGTTTCTTCATGTTTCTTCTGATAGGAGAGTTCAGGTGACAAAAGTTTCCAATAGAGGCTGCTAGGGAGTAGTAGCTTGTTGTGCATAAATCATACAATTAAAACCCAGCAGAAATGCAGTTATAAACTTCTTCTGGCACTGTCTTTTGTGATACATTAACTGTAGAATATTAATTTATAATCTACAATTATGTAATTATGTCAAATAACTGATTATTAACAGATGGTACTGCAGTGGGCACCGACTGAATGTTATATTGAAGTCTGCAAAGACTTGATTTGCAGTGTTAAAAAGTTAGAAGAAGAAGTTGGCAAACTGAAGGACCTCGTGGTGGAGGTGGGTGTCTGTGTGTGAGGCTGTTAAATACTGTGTACAAGTTTCTGATGCAACCTCAAATGTGACATTCATCGGGGAAATGTTTCATACCTTGCTCAGCCACAGGCTGTTTAGCCTTAGCTTGGGCACTGCATCTACCTCTCCCCCCTTCCACCTTTTCATGGACAGAATGAGAAATAATCTCTAATATTGCACAGCAGTGTGGAGAATCTCCAAAAGAAAACACAATCTACCTTTTTCTTTCTACTGCACAAAAGAATTAATTGTAATGTATCCCTGTGCTCTTGGACAACCATTGTGGCATCGATGCCACACTGAATACTTACACTCTTACTTTTTAATTAAGGAATCTTTTGTTTGGAATTATTGACTCACAAGGAAGATACTAAGGTTTTATGGATTGAATGGGAGGCATCCCAGATAACTCTGCAGAGTGACAAAAGAAGAGGGTGGGAGAGGTCAAGGCTAGATGTTAGCACCACATCAGTCATTCTCAAACCAACACAGTGACACTTTCTTGTCAAATGGGGTCATTTTAAGTAATAGGCTGGTAAAATGAACGGCTGCTGGGGTAGGGTAAATGGAGCATCAGTGTCAGAAAGGAATCTGTTGCTGAACGAAGCCATGTGGAACTCAGACCTTCAGTATAATGCTACTAATGCAATTTCCTGTAGTTTAAGTAAATTTAATGTAATATAACAGCCTTCTCCCAATAAATCACTTAACACCAAATATATTAAGAGGTAAAGACTGTGGCAAAGAACTTATTAGCTATTTATTCCTTTTTTTGCATATGCAGTAATCAATTGTATATCTATTTGCCTCCTGTATATGCAGACCAGTTACAAGCACTGGGAGGGTTCCAAGTTTGGTGTCACTTGACTTTATCTGTATGTAAGGTTTCATAGCTGTCAAGATGAAGCATGATGTCTTTGTATCCAGTGTGAAACAGCCTTCTAATTACTTCACAAATGCAATTCCTTCTTTTTAAAATCCTGTTATGTTTTATGAATTTATGAATACTTTAATACAAAAATTTTTGTGCTACTTAATTTATGATGGAGCACTTTTGAATGTAAAGCACCCAAGCATTTATTATGAACACGTTAATCTAAGTGAAACAGTTAAACCTCTTTCATGAAAAGTTTGTATAAATTCCCTTGAAGTCTTCAGTGCTGTTTTCTAAGCTTAGTCATTACAAGACTTTGCAGCAGTTCATGTCTGTAGCATATAATTTTTGAAAGTGCAATAAATGAGATGGCCTTCCAAGCATTGTGAACTAAGGTAGGAAACCAGAACCTAACCCTGCTGTGCTTTATGACAAGGCTCCACTCAGATTCATTATGTACTTGAGCATGCACTTGTAAGGTATTTTCCACTCTCCCTTTAATTTCAAGAAAGTCTTATCTGTTACATATTTAACTTCCTTTTTAAATGAACAGTTGTTTTAGTAATTAAATGGCAGAAGTTCTAGTTAAAACATTTGATAGTTGGAGTTCAGTTGTTTTATTATTAGATTTTTGTTGCATCTAATAAGGTTTTACTCATAAGTAATTAAGTTCGTAAATGAACAGTTTGTTTTTCTAATATATATTACAGAGTGATTGAACATCAGGTATGATGAAGATTTACACACATTTATTTCGAATGAAGTAGGACAGAGACAGAAAGAAGTAATATCAATCCTAGATGCAGGCAGATTCTTAGGACTGAGTACTTTATAATCTACTTAAGAAGCTTCACACTAACTTTTATTTTTTTGCACTTTTTACATGGATTTAACATCTGCCTCAGTATGAAGAGAAGGATGAACCTAGCCGAGTGAAACTTCCAGAAAAAGCAGCCACCTTGGAAAAAAGATTAGTAAAAATGGGAGTGATAACATTGCTTGGATTTGGTTCTTTCTTATTTATCATTAAATTAGTGGCAAAGAGAACCTGAATTTAAGTTTAGTGCTGTTTCTCATCATATCTGTAGTATTTGTATCCAGAATGTTCTTTGATCTAGAAATAAAGTTATTAAAAATTAAAACTGTTACTTAAGAGTATCTTAGGGTTTTATTTTGAAAATCATTTTTGGTCTAGAATATTGGTCTAAAACCTTGTCAAAGCTGCTTGTCTTTTTTTTGGCATAAAGCTGTGATTATTGCTTCCTAATTACTGGTTTTGGTTTTTTACCTTTACCTGTTCAGAGGTGAACATAAACAAATTCTGTTTATATATCGCGTGTTTGTATTTAAAATTATGATGCAGATGTGTTTTGGGGGTTGAGAGGGTTTAAAATACTTTAAATATCATATTCAATTTTTTGTTGATCTTTTCTCTTGCAAAGTGGTACTTGGTTTTTTTTCTTTTCATAATCAAGAGAACTGTGGAGATCTTGTTACATATTGCCTCAAAAGTCATTTCCCACTGAACTATGATGCTTAAATTATGCCTGAAATCTGCTTCCTTGGGGATACTCACCTCTATTAAGAGTTTCATCACATCTATTAAAAGGATTATAGTAGTCCTTTGCTATAAGAATGCAGACAACTTAGAAGGCATAGCAGCTTATTTTTTCTTGGTCTGGTCTTTCACTACAAATTTTTTCTTAATATTTTCTCCACTTAAAAAGGTGTTTGTAATCCCACAGTGAAACATTTATAACTGGTTTTGATCTGCTTACCAAACCAGCTATGTTGGAAAAAAAGGGAATTGGTATAAGTGAATTCAAACTAGTTACATTTTTTGCAGGTTTCAGTAAACTTCTGTAAAAATGCTGAATATTTTGGAAGGGACACTCTTCTTTCGAAATTAAACAAAAGGAATCTAAAAAAACATAAACCTGAATGGGTGTGTGAAACTTTAGGTCTCTGAGTTTTCAGAAATGTTGTGTAGAGTCTTAAGCTTTTGGTATTCCCTCTAGAGACTAGTAAGGAGAAGATAAAAACTTAAGTGCTATTCCAATCACTGTTACCACTGTTTTCTGCGTTTTTGTTTTAGAGAACTGCATTGGGTGTTAATATGTTTCCTTGTTACTGCAATTGTTTTACCTCCTTTCCTCCTTCAAGGCCAGGAACATCCTGCAGTGATGAGGCCAGAGGCAAAAAGAACTTAAGTTTGGGGTTTTTTTCTGTTCTGCTCCCAAGTTAGGGTCAGAGGGAATAAGCTGTATTCACCACCACCATCTACCAGAAGAAGTGGAAGTGAACATTCTATCAGCATGAACAAAGTACAGGAAAGGAAATATTTCAAAAATAGTCTTCTGTTTCTTCATATTACCTTAGAATTAATCCTAAACTAACAGGTCACATATTGCGAAAGGAAGAATCTTTTATATACATACCAGTCCTCTAATTATCTCAAAACACAGTTCAAATGCAGTTGCTCAGTGGTGAGATGGCTCACAGATAGTACTAGAACTTTGACACCCTGCATCTTTTGGGATTTCCTGTTGGGTCAAGGTGTTTTGGGGATGGTAGTGGAGATGGAGTGCGCAGGCATGTTGTTCAGGCTTTGTTTCCTACATGTGCTTTTGCATTAGTCAAGTGGAATTATTTCAACCGCTAGTAAGGTTTCTGCCCTTCAAAAGATACTGCTGCTTAGGCCTTACTTCTCCCTTTCAATGACAATTTGCATTAACAAAGTCACTTCAAAGGACACTCAGTATATCTTCCATTTCAAGAGATCTGTTTCCTGCCACTAGTAGATCTTGACATTTGAGACAGTAAAAAATTAAATTTTTGTTCCATCAATTTGAAGAAAAGATCTGGTCGTATGGAGGCCTTTTAAGCTTAACTTGGAGGTCTTTCAGTTGAACAGAATATCTGCTTCTGAAAAGTTTTATCAGTATTTAAATTATGCATTTGGTGTAAAATACTTAGGAGGGAAAAAATAATGCTGGTAGGTTTTTTCCTAGTGTGAGAGTTACAGTAAAGTGTTTTTTTGCAGAAGTGAATCAAAGGTCTGAACTTCAGGAGATGACCTCCAAAATATGTTTGGAAGAAGCTGGTCCTTTTAAATTATCTTATGGATCACCTGTTTCTGATGGTTATACTCACAATTGCAAACACACATGTGAACATCATTGAGTTAAACATAGGCTTTGTGCCAGCAGCATCCTTGGCATCCTGCACTGTTCAAGTATAATGTTCTAAATTCCATAAATCACTCACAAGAAGCAAGTGTCTTGGAGTAACCACTTTAAGCCGTTTTCATTAATAGATTGATCAGGAACTGCATTGCATGAGGAGGACATGTTAAGAGCAAATGAACAAAGATTATTTTAACCTACCATATTTTAAAAATGTAATTATGTTTACATTCTTGGATTCCAAACTCTTAAACAATGAGTTTCAAGATCCTTTATTCACTTTCATGTTGTTGCAGTGCCTCTTTCAAATTCTTTGACAAGGTGTCACAATATGGTAGTGATAGGGCAGGAAGCAAAGAAAAAGATTCCTTCCACATCTGGCCTCTGAGCTACACTGTCAGAGTTCTTACCCCCACCAGCACCTCCTAAGGGAGCCTTCATATGAAAACATCCCTGCTGAGAGGCCTCCTTCTGCAAGTCATCAAATTGCAGTCATTATCCCAGAACAGTAAGAATACAATGATTTGCACATCTATGAGGGGATTGGAGGAGAATGCTAAAGAGCTTTGCATGTATCAAGCAGGTAAGCTGCACAACCCTGCTGCTGTTCTCCTCCTACAGTAGTGCAAATTGAGGAGCTGAGGATTGAGTGAATTGGACCTGGGGCCAAATCCTGCAGGATACCTAGCTGCTTAAAGATGTAGGGAGGTTCCTACTTGCAATGTCATTGGATACCTAACTTTTCTTCATAGGGATGACCATACAATGGCCTTTTCTGAATCTTTGGACTGTTATGTAAAATGAGGGCCTTGGGTGACCCTGTGGAGAAGTGAAAGAACTGCAATTTTTTTTTTTTTCTTTTTTTTAAAATTTTCATGTCTAAGATACACTGTGGTTTGTGTGTGTGTTGTGTCTCTCTTCTGTGCTTTGGGATTTGCCCTGCTCTTTAAGTTTGACTTGTGCAGTATGTGGCCTGTCATAAGGCATTACCCAATTATTCCTGTTAGCAAATTACAAGCAGTAAAGAGTAATTGGGGGTACGTATATTCTTAAATTGAGAGTGAGCTTTTTTTTTAATATTACATTCTCCAATGAATTCAGCATGTGTTTGGTTTATCTTCTTTTATTTCATTCAAGTGCCTTGTTGAGGACAAAACCTAAAATGAACAGTTTATTCCTTTCTTTTGTTGTTTTTGAACATCTTCAGGTGTTCCCCAAAGCTATCACTTCCTCATAAGTGTGAGTAGGTGCTTGTTTGTGTTTTCCTTCTCTGTTCCACCAGTTCTGCAAAAGCTACAGGTCATCCTTCCCAAATAAAGCTCCTGTGTTACTAGTAAAATACTACAAATGTTGCTTTGGATCTTTATGTGCAAATAAAAAGCCTTGAAGGTCTAACATATCAGAAGTGTAGGTTTCTGCTTTTAAAGATGTATGCTGTCATCTCTTTGTTCTGGAGGCACGGGAGAAATGTATATTTGAAAATTTACATTTCACTATTCCAGAAATAGGAATTTCCAAGTAATGGGCTGTCTTGAGATATGACATAGGATATTACATGAATTGAATTATGTGATGCGTATCTTTAACAGTTTTAATAGCTGATAAATTACTTCTAGTTTTTATCCTGATCCAAATGGTGTAGTTTCTTATAATACAGAGCAATAGTTCCTGGAAGTGGGACTTGTAGAGATCCCTCTGGGGGAGGATTTTCAGCTCTTTTAAGCTGTGCTACTGGTTGTAATATATATGGGAAGGTGTGTTCTATTTAATTGTTTGGTGGGCTTTTTCTTTAAAAATTTTCTCAGATGAGCCTTCCATGCCTTCAGCTTTCCTGAAAACAGTCTTTATTTGAATGTAGAAATACAGGTTTAGCTACATTATTTTCATTATTGTATTGAAAAACCTCAGCTTGATCTCAGAAGGTATGCTGAAAAATTCAGTGCTCTGGCTACCTCTGTCACCTGTGTTGCATGTGGCATGATTTCTTAACTGTATAAGAAACTCTGTGCACATAGTACTTGTTGAAGACACCTACAGCTTTCTAGATTCAGTCTGTTCTTGCAGCAAGGGGGACAAGCAGCCTCCCCAGGGCTGCATCAGGAACCAGCACTCCCTCTCATTGGAGACAGTCCTCCATGAACATTTTCAATGTGAGTCCTTTCCACAGGCTGCAGTTCTTCACAAACTGCTCCAACATGGGTGCCTCCCATGGGGTGCAGTCCTTCAGGAACAGACTGCTCCACTGTAGGTCCCCTGCAGGGCACGAGTTCTACCAGGAGTTTATTCTGGCATGGGCTTCCCACAGGGTCGCCCCGGCATGGGGTTCTCTGTGGGCTGTCGGTGGATCCCTGCTCAACCATGGACCTCCATGGGCTGCAGGGGAACAGCCTAGCTCACCATGGTCTGCACCATCGGCTGCATGGCATCTGGCATCTGTTCTGGCATCTGGAGCACCTTCTCCCCATTGCTCTTCACTGGCCTGGGTGCCTCCACAGCTCTTCCTGTCACATTGTCTAACACTCTTTAGCCCAACTGCTGTTGCAGAGGATTTTTTTCACTTTATCAAATAGTGGTCCCAGAGGTTCAACTACCATCACTGATGGCCCTGACCTTAGCCAGGGGTAGGTTCATCTTGGAGCTGGCTGGCATTGGCTCTGTCAGACATATGGGAAGCTTCTGGCAGCTTCTCACAGAAACCACCCCTCTAGGCTCCCTGCTACCTAAACCTGGCCTTGCAAACCCAATGTGGTCCCCCAGATTCCTTTCCAGACTTGCCTGTTTTGTCATTCTGTATAATGAGAGCATGGTGCTTAATAGAAATAATGGATCCAAGGTGAACTTCTGTATGGCCAGCACAAAGTGGAGGTCTTGGAGAAATAATCTGAATAGCAATAAAGCTGCAATGCAGATGTGGTAAATGACTTACGGAGAAGAAAAGGACATCACTGATAAGCCACTTGTGCAGTAGCCACAGGTAAAGGAGATCCTGTTAATACAGAAGGGTATGAGAAATTCTAAGAAGTCAGCTTTTTACTGCAAGCCTGAGAAAGCTGGTAGCAGGGAGGATTGTAGCCTCTATTTGTATGAGTCTAAAATACTGCTGGAATTCGCTGTCCTCTCACTGGTGTTTCTCTGGCCTGCTAATTGATCCAAAGTGTACTGTAAATGTAAGAAGTTGGCCAGAAGCTAAAAAATGGAGTGTTTTTACACATGATTATACTTTTATCAAGTAGATGCTGAGTGCTCATCTGTTGCTTTTAAGATCTGCTGGAGTTAGTAAGAGCAGCTGTAGTTGCCTCTGGGCAAGTAGTACTGCTGCAGAAGCATTCATGTGTCCAAAGCTTCAATTATTCTTACTTGGAAATCTTTGCAGTTGAAAGGTTTTGACATTGCAGTGTGGGTGGGTGTTAGGTGTTGGTTTCTGGGGGTTGTTTGGGGTATTTCTTTCAAGTTAAGTTGATAAGTGGGTAAATGTTACCACCTCAAAAGTTCACATAATTCTACCTTTTGCATTTTCTTTCTGAAACCGAATGTGCTTACATCTAGTTCTATGTCTGTGATCTTGGGAAGTTGTACTGAGAAACAGGACAATGATGTTTCCTCTGCACACAGCCATGGCTGTAATACGCTGCCTGAAGAACAGCTCTTAAGGGTGCTTCCTAGCTTGCTCTTCCAGGATTTTCACCTGGAGTTGACAACTGCAGGCATCTTTTAGTAACAAGAGCTGTGTAGTCCCTAACTCACTTAGCAACCTTCAGCGTTTGTCTTTTTTTCAGCCAACGAGAGCTGTCTCGGAAGTGGGGCATCTCCAGCTTGATAGTGAGGGTTCGTTGTTTGGAATATGTGTTTGCACCCTGTATTTGCCTTGCAGAGATGACACGAAGTGAAAAAGTTGTTAAATCCCTTACTCTTGACTTTGCTTCCAGCCCTGGCCGAATGGCTCCGCTCTTGGGCGGGGGCCGCCTGTCGCCTCTCGGGCCGGGGAGCGGTGCGGCGGCAGCGGGGTCCCCCATCCCACGATTCAAGCGCGATGGGGCTCAGAGCCCGTGGGCCGGGGGTCCCTGCGGTGCGGGGCTGCGCAGGGACGCCCGGGGGGGAAGGCGGCCTGGCGTCGGTGCCCGCGGAGAAGCGGGGCCCGGGGCGAGGGGAGGCGGCCGGGCGGTGTCCGCCCCATACCGGGACTACAATGGTTCCCTGCTTCTCTCGCATCGGATCGCGGTTCTGTTCCGTGCTCGGTGTTCGCGGGTGCGCGTACCGAGCCATGAAGTGCCGTCGTGCCAAAACCCGAGAGCTGCCAAGTGCTGCTGGTCTGTAACAGCCTCCTGGGGCCACCGGCGGCTCCGCAGCAGGTCGCGTAGCATCTGCTGGCGGGTTTGAATTCACTGTCTGCGTGTAGGGTTATTGGAAAGCAACTGGCTCCTCGGGATTCCTTGCCTAATCAGAGGTGTTACCTCCTCCTCTTCCCCCAGTGTCTCTTGACATCATTTCATCCATCAGAGTTTCAGAGGAAAAAAAACACCAACCAAAGCAGAACCCACCCAGTCCGAGAGCAGCCCACACCAGCCCCTCAGTTTTGCCGTGACTGCAGGGAAGAGCTGGATCGGGGCAAAGATGAAGGATGGGAGCGGGGCTGAACTCCTTGTCCTGAGGGATTTGGTGCAGGGCGAACCGAGAGGAATCCAGAGCGATGCACCAACCGGCATCCCCCGTGTCCCGGGAGGGGAGCAGTAAGCCCCGCAGTCGCGCGTGGGGATGCGAAGGCGTTTGACCCACGGAAAAGAAGTAGCCCTCAAGGTGCGTTTTCCCCTACTCCTTGTTGCTCCATGGGATTTCTTCTGCCCCCTGCAACTGACCTGATGTGGACCGAAGCGTTTCTAACATGAACTTTCTCCCTGGGATCTGGTGTTCTCTTCCTTTGGTCTTGGTCTGGGCGACCCCACCAGTCACCTCCTCATGGTGGTAAGCTGTACAATTCCAGAAATTTTTATTTGCTCTTGGGGAAGGTGGGGTCGGATTAATTGTGAATTAGGGGAGGTGGGGGGAAGCCTCTCCCTCTGAGTCTCGCACACGCGGAGCTCGCTTCTGGCAGCTGCTCCGGTCCAGAAAGTCCGGCCCTAAAGCGAGCAGATTTAGACGGTCCCGGCACCTCCTTCCACACCCCTTCTCCGCTTCACGACCTCCTCCTGCGCGCAAGCACAGCGCAACTTGCGTGGGCTGCGGGAGGTTTTCGGCAGCGGTGCGGGGGGACGCGGTCCGGCGGGAGCAGCGGGCACCGCCCGGCCGGCACTGCCCGGGGCGGCGGGGCCGCTGAGGGAGCGGGAGGAGGGCAGGGAGGCGGGCGGGGAATACGCCCGAGGGGCGCGGGCGAAGCGCTGCTGCTGGCAGCCGCCCCTCCGCGCCCCGGCGGTGCTGGGAATTGGCTACAGCAGCGCTATTTTTTTATTAATAATTTATTTTTTTCCTTCTTTCTCGGCCTCCCCCGCCCCTCCCTCCTTCATAGTTTCTCCTCGCTAAACTGCAGACTGCCGTGGCAGAGGTTTGAGAGCCCCGCGGGCAGCGCAGGGCGCGCCTTCAAGTGATAATTGATGTCGGTGTGTGGCGTCTTAGGCAGCTCGCTGTGAAGAGGGTTAGAATGGAAACGTAAACCTGCCCCTCAGACTGGGGACCCCAACCAAGCCCAGGCTGAAAAGTTTTGGTGTAGGAGAGGAGTTGAACTCCTTCTTGTAATCCTGGGGTACACATTTAACCTTGACAAGGGCTGACGTGCGATCAAAGCCTGATTTATCAGACTGAGCATGTTTCAATAAAATGACTGTCTGTGTCCTTAGCCGCATAAACGTTATTTATTGCGATGGCTTTTTGTCATGGTGTCTTCTAAATGCCACTTAACTATATATTTTTTGGAAGTCACGGCTTTAACGACTTTATGATCGTATAAAATAATGAAAATACAAGAAAAGGACGTTTTCTCCTGTTTGATCCCTTCAAAAGACACCTATAGAAGTTTGGGTTTTATGAGAGGTACCTTTCGAAACTCTTCAGGACTAATAGAGACCATCTGGATACAGATGATGTAATTTAATTTTTGTCAAGGTTTTTTTTAAAGTATTGCATGGAGCTGCAATAGCGGGGCTCGGGGTTCTCCTGAATGCTTCACATTATTTAAAAATACAGGGTCGGTGACTAATTGTGGAGGATTTCCACCAAAAAGGCAGAGCTAGCTGCAGCTCTGGACCCGCCGGAGGAAGGCTGAGGATCCTCCTTCCCCCGGAGTCTGTGCCCGGGGGTCGCCGCGGGCCCCCGGCGCTGCCCTGCCCCTTCCCTCCCGCAGGTACATGGGCGCCGTGGGCTCGTCGCGGGTGATGTGCGACAACGTGCCGGGCCTGGTGAGCCGGCAGCGGCAGCTGTGCCGGCGACACCCCGAGGCCATGCTCTCCATCGGCCGCGGCGTGGCCGCCTGGACGGCCGAGTGCCAGCACCAGTTCCGCCGGCACCGCTGGGACTGCAACGCCCTGGAGCGAGGGCAGCGCCTCCTCGGCCGCGTCCTGCTGCGCAGTGAGTGCCGCGGGCCGCGCCGCGTGAGGGAGGGGCTTGCCGCGGGCTCGGGCGGGGAGCGCAACCCCCGCGCCTGCGGGCTGAGGGGAAATCGGCTTTAGAGAGTCGGCGGGAGGGTACCAGAGCTCCTCACAAGGGTACCGGGGGCTGTTCTGGGGCTGGCACTGCCTGGGCAGTGTGCAGTGACGGTAAGTTGTGGCCATCCTCCTGTGTTCTTGTCCTTAGCAAAGGATGAAGTTTGGTCTTACCTTTCAGGAGGGAGGCAAGAGGAAATGCAAAGATATTTTAGGGTCTCACGGACAGCAGAACAGCATATAAGATAACGTTAAATGCTGTATTGCTTAAAAACCTGTATCAAATTGGAAAGACAATGCGGGGTTTGGGCATATTAGGGGCTGGCTCTGCAGTTCCCGACTTTTTTTTCTTTGTGCATAGCGAATCCCAAACCCACAAATTAAGGCCTAGAGGGAAATTGAGGCATCAGAATGTGGCAGCAGGACAGAAGATTTTCCCTCACAGCCCAGCTTCAGGACAGCAGTACTCGGGATGGGGCCTGCTGAAAGGGCAGCTCGTGCAAACAGAAGCCCAGGGCGTTGGGATGGCAGACGACAGTCTGTCCCGCAGGCCAGCTCTCGCTGGAGCATTTGGCCGGGAGAGCGCAGCAGCAGGGCGCAGTCCCTCCAGGGCTGTGCTGTCTGCGAGGTGTGGGGTCTGCGCCCGTGCCGGGGGCTGCATTACCCTCCAGGCACTGCCACACTTGAGGTCAGGCTCCGGGGGAGAGACAGGCAGGGCACACACATCGATAGAGGTGAGCCAGGCTCGTGCAGGCCCCCAGCAGCTGAGGACTACACTGTGCTTCCCACGCTGAGGGAGGATGGTTAAGCAGGGTGGTGTTGGCATCTAAATGTGAGACTAAGGCATCTAGTGAGTCTTCAAATCTCAAATGTGGCCCTTTTGGCTCAAAGAAGTGTCTGGGATCTGCTACTGTGTCAAAATGTTCTTACCCGAGTGATAAACGTGCTGAGATTCGTAGTAATTGCATCTCTTTTCACCAAGTGCCGCACCCTGGGCACATGGCCTTGGTGCACAGCCAATGGGGCTGACCCTGCCCTGGTACTTGTGTCCCTGGGATGTCCCCAGTACCATTCCGAGCTGTGAGCAGCTTGGTGCCTGCCAGAGGGGAGGAGGAAAGTACCCTGAGGCCGTTGCCTCACTGGTGGGCATGGAGAGAAGGATGGGAGACACTGGGCACACTGACCCAAGCAGTGGGATTTCATTCCACGCCAGGTTCCACTGCTTGTGAGGCTTCATGTTCCCTTAGCAATTATTTGTGAGCAACCAGTAACCTCACCCATAGGCTGAAGTTTTCAATGAGGTTTGTCTGATATTCAGGAAAACACGTCTGGCAGAACATGGCCTAATAATGATGAGGCTATTTAATAAAAAAAGTAAAAATGCAGTTTTTCCAAAAGTGAAGTTTTCACTGTTGGCTCATGGGAGAGAATGACAACACCAGGCTTCTGAGCTCTACACTGAGCCTCATCAGGCTGTGATTGCCATGGAAATATAGCTTGATACGTCTCTCAAAAAATTAAATGGTTTTTATTAGTTAAATAAACTCAAATAAAACATTTCCCTTCCAACAACATCAAGTGTTTCTTTTTAATTAGCACTTTACAAATTTTTCATATTTCTGAATAAGTTTTCTCACAAATAAGTCTTCAAAAGAGTGTGATTTGTAACAAGCCATGGTAACTTCTTATTTTGAAGGCAGCGTAGGGAAGGCATGGTTTCCCCAGTCATTTTGTAAGCTTTTAGTTGCCATTTGCAAAAGGTTGGCACAGCACATGGAAGTTCAGGGCCCATTCATTATTGAAACATATTGGTGCTACTGGGGTTGAAATACTAAATAATAAGTTATATGGTGTAACGCTGCATCTACAAAAAGAAAATCACGGTTAACATTTGTCTTTGGGGTCCTATTTTACTGTGCTAACATTACTTAAGGCTTACAAGTCCTTCAAAGAGGTCTCTTTCACTGCAGGTTGTCTTAGATATTGCACGAAGTAGGAAAATATGCCATTAGCATAAATAGATTTGTAGCAGTGTAATATAGCTCTGTTTTGTAAACTCCTACACCTTAAAATTTAAGAGCAATTATTACATTGAAATATGTACCTAATAGCCTATGAGTAGGCATAGTCTAGAAATCCAGATAATCTTTAGTATAATGAAGAATCTTGATTAGGAGATGGGAAAGCTGCCAAAGCAGCTGGCACGAAGAAGTCACAGCTGCCAGACCAAGCCCTGCCTCAAGCATGACACAAGCAGTGCCATTGATTTAATGGAACTTATTTGTGTGAATTATGGTTACAGGCTTAGTTCTAGGCAAAAAACCTAATATTAACTTATTTTTCAGAAAATAACACCAAAGTTCTCTCCCTAGCGTGTTTCAGGCAGGGAAGTCTATTCCAAGTGCTTCAGGAGAGGAAAATCTAGGTTCAAGTGTTACTTGCAGTATTTAGCAATGTACATGTTGTTTTAGTGTCCCTATTTAATAATTTCTTAAACTTATCTCTCAAATAGCACTTAATATATTCTTCTAAATTCATTAAATATGATAGGAATACCAGCTGTCCTATTCACGTATCTGTACAGAACAACTGATCCATGAAAGTATATTAATCAATATCAGAAGCAAATGTTTCATGTTTTCCAACTCTAACACTATATTGATGAGCTTTCACCAGGGAGGGGTCCAAGTTTAAGCCATGACTAATTCTGGCTCCAGGGAATGTGTATTTGTATGATTTCAGCCTAGTTTATCTTTTGCTCTGCAAAAAAAAGTCCAGGCTAAGTGTCTGGATATAGGACAGCCACCCAAACTAGCTACCCAATGATACTTAAAGAGACTTTTTTGTTTCAGGTAGTCGAGAATCTGCTTTTGTACATGCCATCTCCTCTGCTGGAGTTGTTTTTGCCATCACCAGGGCATGTAGCCAAGGGGAGCTGAAATCCTGCTCCTGTGATCCCAAGAAGAAAGGCTCTGCCAAGGACAGCAAGGGCCACTTTGACTGGGGTGGCTGCAGTGATAACATTGACTATGGCATTAAATTTGCCAGAGCCTTTGTGGATGCCAAAGAACGGAAAGGAAAAGATGCAAGGGCACTGATGAATCTTCACAACAACAGAGCTGGAAGGAAGGTGGGTGTCCATCCAGTATGTGCCTAGAGATGTTCTTGGACAACACCTTCGTGGCTTGGGCAGATAACAGTTGGCCCTTTCTGTCTGGTCTCAGCAGTAAGGAAGAAATATGGGAAGAGCAGGAGCCTGAGCTGCTGCTTCTATCTCCCTTGGAGGTTCAGTGTGACAGATCTCCAAACAGACTGAATTCAACTGACTAACAGTATTCCTGTTGGAGTCAGTTCAGTGGCTCCTTTTGTGGGAAGTTAAGCAGGAATCCCAGCTGCAGGATCAGTTTGGGTTGAGGTTTTGTTTTGAGCCTAATTCTTATATAAGGAGGAGTTTTATTTTTGGTTGATACAGAATAGAAATTCCTAAGAGAGGCTGAAGTTCCCACTGAAGAACAGGCTTGACAAAGGGCAAATTCAAAATAACACTCAAGAAAAAAATGTCTTCTGTCCATTTCTGTATGTATATGGTAAACCTAATCACAAAGAGAGCAGAGATGAAAGGTAATTACTTCACTTTTTAAGAAAAGAAATCCAAAATACATGTCCCTCCAAAAGGCAATGGCCTTGGGGCATGACCTGTTCTAAAAAAAAACCCCTCTTTTCTAAAAATTATATGAAAATACTATTCCTGAATTTCAACTGAAAGAGTCTTTACTTTCCCATTATAGGTGAGTAGAAGGAGTAGTTGCCAGATGTATTGCTCACTTTTGGGGCAAGGGCTGATGAATTACGTGCACTAACATTTTGTGGTGGTTGGTATAAAAAGTAAGAACAGTGTATGAAACTGGAATATGCTCTTTCATTATTTAAAACATATTAAAAATTTGCTGTTCCCATGCCAGCTGAAATAATACAGAAAAAATGTTTCATTCTGCTAGACCAAGCACTCCTAGAATTATTTGCAGAGACCTTTTGTTTCTTATCTTTGGTTTTCCTTAATGTATATTCAGTAGGAAGTAAACAGTTTGTATTCTGATCTTTTTGTGTTTAAAAATTCCCTTTTTAAAATCTGTAATATTGTTTTATGTTAGCTAGCCATTATTGAAAGAAATGATCAAATTTTAATTAATGGTACTGCAAGTAGATAATTTTCCTGATAAATCTTTGTTCTTCAGCATCTTTCCTCCACCTATTTATTGCCAGCAGGTGTAATTAATATGTAATGTAGACAGATGAGGCTATTCAGGTCAGTGATAGGCACATGCAGTACTATGGTCATGTTTATGTTACTGTCCAAAAGTGGCTGAAGTCTACAACACAAACAAAGATTTTTTTAGGGGTGAATAAGTTCCATGATGGGAAGCACTTTCTGTAATATTTGAGCATCTTAGTAAGTTTTAAAAAATACCTCTGCCAAATTAGTCAGTACTGGTAAGTAGCTTTTTAGAAAATTATCAAGAGATTTTAATAAATATATTCAATTAAAAATAGTGAATATGTTCTCATATGCTCTAGGACCTGCTTTATGGACAGGGATGCTGTTTTGTATCTACAGCACAGTAGTGTAAGTTTAACTTTGCAGGGATCTCAATACCTCAGCTGCCCCTGAGCCTGGCATTTGGACCTGTTTTTTTCCTGCCCCCAAAAGGGCTGTTGATAGATTTTTTTTTTTAAAAACTAGACTATTCCAATTGTATTAATTAAAAACTAAATAGAATAAATATTTGTAATATTCCCATATGAAACATAGAACATAACATGCTGTGCATCACTATAGGAACATCACTGATAAAAAAAACCAGACCTGCATTACTACGTGCTTCTTCCACAATTCCAGCAAGTTGTTTTAAACATACAAGTAGTTAAAGTGATTTCTGCTCAGATAATTAAAACCAAGCATCTGCTTAAATCCCAGATTTGTGATATGGCAATGAAGCAGGGCTGTGGGAATATCAGTGACTTCTTTGAAGTAGTCATATTATTTACAAGTTGGAAAGAAAATTAAAAGTCCTTTGGTTTTATAATACATTCTCACTTTATTACTAAGTGCTTGACTGAAAAATGCTGCCCCACTGTGCATCAATCTCACTTCTAATCATGGAACTTTTTTCTCTCTTACCTTCATCTCATGATGACATTCCTCTTGTACAAACTCTAAAAAGTTCATATTTCATGAACCCTTAAGGCATAATATTTCTAGATCAAATATCCATATCTACATAATTAGGAATGAATTATTTATTGTCTATGAACCCATCTGTTGTTCTCCAACATCATACAGATAGCTTAAATGTCTGAAATGAAGCTGAAATGGCTTTTATGTTATCCAGATGTTAAATTAATAAGGTGACCTCTCCAGTACAAACTACTGAAGGTCTTATTCTAAAATGTTTGTTAAAAGGTGTATAAGCATTTTAAGTATACTGTATTTTCAAATTCTGCATAGATCTGATGCCTAGCTCAGGCACATTGCTTTACACAGTCTTTGTGAAATCATTTAAATATTAAATGCCTATGAATTTCTGTGCAATATTTGAAACACTGTTCAGGGCAAAGGGCAACTTCATGAAGGTGAGCTAGAGAGGGTCAGAGGGTCAGCACGGTGATCCTGCAGCTGGATCAATGGGAAAAGGGCGTGCCTTCTCCTCCCAAGGGGCTGAATGATTCTGGCCATTTCTGATCCATTCCTCTTGCCCAGTCTGTGTCCCAGCACTACAGAGCACGTCGATCCTTGGGATGACTGGCAGGAGCGGGAAGGTAAGGCCACAGCAGGAGGATTGCGTGTGCGGTGAGTCAAGCAACCAGAGCAGACCAACCACATGGGGATGACTTGACGCTGCCAGTGGGTGTCACTACAGACCGTAATTTGGAGACTTATTGCAGGCCTGGCACTACAGGATGGCTGGAAAAGGGCTGAGAAGCAATTAATTACAGTTTGTTTTACCTGTGTATATTTTACTGCATTTCTAAACAGGCCGTGAAGCGGTTTTTGAAACAGGAGTGCAAATGTCATGGTGTGAGTGGATCGTGCACTCTAAGGACCTGCTGGCTGGCCATGGCAGACTTCAGGAAAACAGGAGATTATCTGTGGAAGAAATACAATGGAGCAATTCAGGTGGTCATGAATCAAGATGGCACGGGTTTCACTGTGGCTAATAAGAAATTTAAGAAGCCAACTAAGAATGACCTGGTATACTTTGAAAGCTCTCCAGACTACTGTATCAGGGACAGGGATGTAGGTAAGCCACTATCATTACACGTGAATGGTTTTATTTAAGACATTTGTATTTCAAAGGTCAAAAATTATCATTTTAGTATGTGTGTGTGTGTGTGTAAATATATGCATATGTATATATATTTATGTACTTATATATAAAAGAATATAAATCCATGCATGTTAATCAGCTGAGAACAGGCAAGAAGATGTTTTGGAGTGACTCAGTACAAGAACAATAGTTCCTTAATGTCTCTAGATGTACAAGGGCCAGTTGTTCTAATGTAATTCAGCAGTTTCTGCCAGATGATATTGAGCCCTGGAGATGCTGTAAGGCAAAGCTGCTTTCAGTACAAGTTGGAATTGTGCTCTGGAGGCAGGTGTGTTCTGGGCACAGCCACACTCATGCCTGTGTCACACAGCTCACTCCAGAGCTGCTCCAAGCCCCATGATGTCCCTGTGATAACACCTTCTGTTGCATTGCTTCCCTTCCATGTTGTTATACCAGCAGTGCAGTGCTCTCCTTTATCTGCACATTCCCACAGCTCACTGCGACCGTGGACCCTGACTGTAGACATGGACCCAGACTGTAGACTGTGGACATGCCTGTCCCCATCTAATGTGGGAGGTAGAGCTTGTGCCAATCCAACCCTCCTTGCACCAGTAAAGGCAGCTGTGGGTAACACAGGATGAGGCAGCTGGAGGATGTGCAGGTGAATGAAAGTAGAGGCCTGAGAGACACAGCACACTGAGCTGAGTGACACAACTGTTTATACCTCTTGACAAGGCAGTGTTGGCTCTGTCCATGACAGCCATCACATTTTCTGAAGAGATGTGCCAGCCCCAGTGGGAAGAGATAAAGTTTCGATGCTGCTATTAACACTGGATTTTCCTGCTTTCAGAGATTCAACAGAGACACACTTAGCAGTGTTAGAGAATTCAAGGCATTGCCAAGCACCAGGAATCCTGCTTATGGTTCTTGACCCATGTATATAGTATTTTCTGATGTGGCAATTAAAACTAACAACTAGAAAACCAGAAATTTGGAACAGGGAGTCAGACTGAGTAATGTATGAGAGAAGTTGTGGAACTAATTAATAGGTTGTATAATGGACCAGATTGCAGCCCATATGACATATCCATAAGTATCTGGATAGTGATGCAGCTCAACTCTCTTTGGCACTGCTGTGTATTTACAATCCAAGTTTGCTTGGAATAAACATTGCAAAACAGCTGTACTTAAATAAGAACAACATGTGAATTCCTGGTCATGAACCCAGAATTTCATCCAGTGCAATTACATTTTACAGTGTTTCTGGTTAGTTGGGTAGTCAACATAATTTTAAATGTTATTTATTGTTTTGGCAGGTGATGTTTATTACCTAACCAAGCACATATTGTTCCTTGAAGAGTGACCGATACTGTGAATTCTGATGCTTTAATCCAAGTGAATGAATGGGCATATTGTGGCATTGTGCAGAGATTACCTTTGCAGACTAGGATTTTTTCAAAACATTTATCTCTTGAGGTTGCTTCATTCATTGTCAAAACCATGATTTCTTTTGCCCTGGGAGGAGAACCCATACACTACCCAATTCTGTGTCAAAAAGACATTTAATAATCTATTTGTACTAAGACTAATCTCATCTGTCAGTCTTGTTATGGTGGAGGAGAGTGGGCATTTTTCACCCTAGTGTATTTATGTGCATTTGCCAGACACTGACAAGCCTGCCCAGAGATGGCAAAGTCTGACATGTGCTTTGGCTCAGCTCAAGATTAGGCTGCAGTTGAGGTGGTGTTTCTTTGCTGCCCAGAATTCAGAGAATGTGGCTGTTTGGAAGAACATTTTTGGCAAAATGCAGGAAACCTTTGATGAGATGTGGGATGCCTTGCTGCTTGCATTGAGCAAAGAAAGAATCACACAAACAAAACCCGATCTGGCTTTGAGAGATGATTTTGGAAGTTGAACAACATTTTTTCATTTTTTGGTTTGCCCTGTTGAGCATTCCAGAGTGCCACCTCTGTTAAATGGCTGCAAAAGAAATTAGAATATGGAAGTCTGAGTTTGGAAAGAGGTGGGGAGTATATCAGTGTCAGCTCCAATCTAATACCACACTGTTTTAGTATGTCCTTGAATACAGTTCTGCCTTTCATTCTCCAGGGAATTCAAGTAATTTAGCGCTTCAGGAAAAGAATATATCTGGAGGTTGGTTAGTATTGTGGCTGAATGAAGGATTCACAGAGCAGACCTTATGAAGCATCATGACTTGACCGGGAGACAGATTCACAAAGTGTAAAATGTCCCAGCCAGTGTCCTCTGTACCCTGGGTGTGCTAACACATAGGAACCAGTGAGTTAATGATGCTCAAGGGTTCTGCCATCAGCAGCCTACCCAGAAAAAAAGCAGATACCTTCTCTTGCACCACTGGAACTTCCACCCTGAGTCTGGCAGTCTGTCTGAGGGGGCAGCTGGACATACATGCATGGAACACCCCAAAAAGTGGTTTGTTTGTTTTTTTGTTTTTTTGGGGGGGTTTTTTTGCCTCTAGAAGGAAAAGAGGAGTAATTGATTTCAGGAGAGGTATGATATGGGAAATCACTAATAGTAGCTCAATAGCAAGAGAACGTAATAACCTGACCACCTCTTTCCTCTCCTTAAGATTTCACGGAGGACCAGAGGAAGATCTTCCCAACTGTTCAGAACGCATTTAACCCTGCACATATAACTCTGCTGAAGTAATTTTTGCTCGCAATTTTATACTCAAAATTTGATAGAAACTGAGATAAAATATTCCAGAGAGCTTTTAAAAATCTTGTTGTGAACATACAAATTTTGTCATGCTTTGTATCGTCTTCCTTATATCATCATAAATTTCCAGTTTTCAAACCCAATACAAGCATACCCAGGACTGCTTGTCTCTAGGGAGAGACCTGTTAAGAGTGATAGAACTGTGACAGGAACTAAAGTGACAGCTGTGCAAGTGGCAGTCCTTTTGCATGTACTACCTTACCCTGAATGTGCTATTTCACCTCCAAAATGCTCTAAAAACCCCTCTTGCTTCTCTGTTTATGAGCTTCTATTTTAAGCTTTTTAAGTTTTAAAAAGTTGCTATTTGTCCATCCATGCAGGCTAGCTTGGTTGAAAGCTGTTGTAAGCTTATGACATTTGGGATATACCAGTGGACACACAGAGACTGCTTTAGGGATAAACACACGAGCAGCCCTAGCGTGGGCACCAGCAGCCTTCTGGCTGAGCCTTTGTTAGAACCTGCTGTTTATTGACACTGTAAAAGCAGCG
Source organism: Entomyzon cyanotis (assembly GCA_024500445.1). Lineage (NCBI taxonomy): Eukaryota > Metazoa > Chordata > Aves > Passeriformes > Meliphagidae > Entomyzon > Entomyzon cyanotis. Next base: position 34,204,743 of record JAKEPQ010001018.1, on the reverse strand, counting down.
GAACATCTCCCTGAAAATGTTTAGTAACAGGTTTATTAAAAATTCCTTTGTACAGGGCAACCAAAAACCTCTAGGCAGCACTTGAGAGACAGGGCGTGTCTACATGCAGAAGATCTCAAGCTGCTGGAGCAGTCCCTCAGAACCTGCTGCAATTCCATGTACCATGTGCTTCTAGCCATCCATAAGTTTCTCCCAACACTCACATGGTCCCAGTTGGGCACTGTCAATGCCAGAGTTGCTACTTTTGCCTGTGCATGTGATCACATTCCTGGACTGCAGGGGTCATCTCCTGTGTCCCCAACAAGCAGACAGGTGTGACTGTGTTTGAGGACCCTGTGCAGCTGGTTTCCCCATGCCTTACTGTGGGGAGCCATGTGCAGTGCTACCTGCAGCTCTCTGGAGCTGTGTGCTGGGTGATAAATCACCTGCCCAGGGTGATGTGCTTTGGGTCCATCACAGGACAGGTTTTGTGTTAGTTTATTCCACTTGCTGCCCCACATAAGCCATTTGCTGCATTTTTGAGACGTAGTGTAGTTTGTGAGTCCTGCTGTTGTGCAAGATGTGTTAGTGCTTGAGGTATGTAACCCATGGAGGGTATAATTTGTGATCTCTGTCAAACAATTGTGATCTCTGTCAAACACTTCTCACTGAGGCTGGCCACATACAGGCCATTCCTGTGTGACTTCTTGGCCTGCATCTCCCAATTTGTGCATTACAAACACGTTGGGTGCAGTCCCAGCCCCATGCAGGATGGTGGGGGAGCTTGCAATGGCTTCCCATCAGGGCTGCTCTCCTCCAAGCACCACCTGGCAAGGCAGCAGCGCCAGCACCCCAAAAGCCTCAGGGAGCTGTGGGGATAGGAAGGCTCTCAGGGGCTACAGGAATTAGAATGAGGCATATTTGCTTGAAACTGAATGTGGATAAGCTGTTTCTATCAACACATTGCCATCTCTTCAGTGCTGGCCCAGGAAATCCCTCCAGACAAATCTGCCTTCAACGTGTACTGCCTGTTCTGTCCAGCCCTTCTGTACTGGGCATTGTACATAGGATCCAGTAGCTTCAGAGCTACTTTTCTGTGAATATTTTCTTTAATTTTTTTTCCCCAAAAACACTTGTGGGGAAACTATTGTTGAGACTTCACTGGTTTTGTACCTTTTTTTTTTTTTTTTTTTCTTTTTTTTTTTTTTTTTTTTTTTTTTTGTGTGTGTGTGTGTGTGTAAGTCTAATAATGGATGTTATTGCTTGACTCCGGATTTTAATCAACAGAAGTAGAAGGAAAAAGCTCACATTATAAAGGACTAAATACATTTTAGGGCTTTAAGAATGAAAAAAAATATTTTTCAACATAACACATGCTGACTTCAGAAAACAACTGTTCAAACTGAGAAGAAAGGGCTTGATGTACAGGCTGTGAAGTTGGCAGTATGAAAAGCTGTGGATGTTTTGGCTGGCAAAATGTGTGTAGCTATGGCAATTCCAACATTTGAAATGAAAACAAAGAGGTTGTATAAAAACTTCCTACAAGTTAGAGCATACTCCTGCCTCTTAAGTGCTGAGGAGATGCATTGCAGGTAGCAGGCAAACATCAGAAAATTCTGCCTCATTTTGTGCAGTGTCTTCTGCTGCCTTCACACTCAGAGACCTGCCAAGGAGTGCAGTAACTTGTCTGGTTCCTCACTGCTGGTTATTGTTCATTTTCTTTCTGACTCATAGAGAAGCTTTTGACTCACTTTCACAGAGAAGCTGCAAAGATACTGAAGATGCTCTTTGAACTTTAAAAAAAAAAGTTAGTTTTGCTCAGAAACAAAGCCTTTATATGAGCTTGTTTTCACTTTTGTCACAATCTGGGGATAATTTAGTCCCCTCTCCTAGAGGTGTAGTAAATGTTGATATCGTTTTGTGGGCAGCATAAGATGATACCAATTTCTGACTGTCTGTAAGTGGCTGAAATAATTTTGTTGTCGAAGTTGGTGGCAAAACTCCTGTTGAAAGCAATGGGTGCGTCCCACTTAGGTTGTCCTTTAATGCCATGTGATTTCCCCTTAAATCTGGAAATAAGAACATTGGACTTGGAAACTAATTTTTGTCTCAGCTGAGAAATGTGGTCAAACCTTTCTGGGCAGCTCCTGATGGATGATGGGGAACATGGCATCTTCCTTCACCTCCAGCAGCCAAATGACACAGCCCCACTCTGCTCCCAGTTGGGAGCTGTACTGAGGTGGGGAGTGACTTTGCTTTTCCTCTACTGATGTGAATTCCTGATACAGCATGTTAGTCACACAGGTCACAAGCTTGGCCTCTGTACTGGGTTTTTTTGGTCTGAACAGAGACCAGGACAAGTGTCTTTAAAAGTTACTCACAGAATCAGTTAAGTTGGAAAAGACCTCTTAGATCATCCAATCCAACCTTTGAGCAAACACCACCATGTCACCATGTCAACTACACCATGGCACTAAGTGCCATGTCCAGTCTTTCCTTAAACAACTCAGGGCCAGTGACTCCACCACCTCCCTGGGAAATCCATTCCCATATCTAACAACCCTTTCTGTGAATTTGGTTGTATTTTCCACAGTCTGGGATGTGATGCATATCTCTCTGGGCTGAGACAAACACCAGAACTTACCCAGCTGTTTGCTCAGTGTCATGGATGGAGGAGAGTGTGATGGCTGGGAAGCAGGACCTGGCTTGTTTTCCACCACAGGATTACTGTGCATCATGTAGCTCTGATTTCTCCTGACTCCTCAGCCTTGCCTAGACTGGGGGCAGTGGGCACCACTGGAAGTCTCTCTTCCCCCATAGTGGAGTGATTCCTGAGAAAAAGATCTGGGACAGCCTTTTTGGCATCACTGCTATGCCTGTTGTGCCAGTTGCCCCGGTGCAGCTGGCTTTGCATGGCTGAGGGCTTGCTGGGAGTAGTGCATGCCATGTGGGTCACTGCTCCTCCCTGGGCCTTCCTGCAGGGGATCCAGGTGCCAGCACCGGCTGTAGGGACAGTAGGTGAGGAGTAGGAGTTACTGTTGGTTTCCTGGTGCAGGGTGTGCCTGATGCACCACATCACTGGTTGTTACATCCAACTGAGATGCTCCCCCAAATATCAGAAGCTTACTTTAAAGTGCTAAGCAGCTGTGTCCCCAAGGATGTTACGCAGAGCGCTGTTGCACAGACAGCAGCATGAACTTGCTCAGACCCCAAGGAGATTTGGGATTTATCAGGCTGCAGGAGCCTGTTTCTGGCTCCACTCAGTGTGTTTTCTCTTCCCTCTGCCAGTTCCCTCTGGGGTGGCTCAGCACATCTCTGCTTGGCTGGCTCAGCAGCACCTTTGCAGCTCAGGCCCCCTGAACCAGGGCAGGGGCTCAGCAGCCAGTGAGGGGCTCCAGAATGGGTGGCCATGGGCACCTGCTGAGCCTGGGGGCAGGGAGCCACACAACACCCTCTGCTCTGCTGCAGCAGACCTGAACCAGCCATTTGATAGTGAAGCTTTCCGGGTGTATATTTCTACCCAATGAATATTTAAGTATTTAAATAAATACAGGAATCTAGGCCATGGGAGGGAATCTGGGATGTGTTCTAGGGGCTGAAAGACTTCTCCAGGACAGCAGTTGAAGCCTGTCCTAAGTTTGATGCAAAAAGAGGAAAATTTTCACCTCCATGGCTGAGAGGCTGGATCATGTGTCCCATGAAAAAACACGGTGTGAGAAGGTGACTTTGCTTCAGTCCCCGAGACCCCTCATTGCATCAGTGGCTTGGGGTCAGCCCCCATGTGATGTGAAGTCTCCCTGATGCTGGGGGAGCAGCAGGGGATGGAGGGACAGCGAAGACTTGTATGGTATGAACTGCCTTGAGAGAGCAGCATCAGTACATACAACCATACGTACACCGTACAGGAAAAAAAAAGAAAATTGGAATTTATTCAGCTTAAATTATTAATAATTACAGCTTAACTGCAGTTTACACTTTATTAATTAAGATTGGTTTGCTATCCTAGCTCATGAAAATTTTAAATAATGTTTGCATATATTTAGTTTCCTTAAGAAGGTAAATTGTTCATGTTCGGTGTGCACCTGCGAATACACTTTGTAAAATATTTCCAGTTAACTTATTGACCACAGCTGTTCCTTAGTAAATATCACCTTGCCCAAGAAGAGAATGGAGCTGTAATCAAGTCTATGGAAAATGTCAGAAGAATGTTAATTTTGTGGATACACCTGAATTTGATTCATAATTGCAATACATAGGAAATTAGGTGAAGCAATTAATTTTTACAAAGTTTTCAGATTGGTTGTAATAACGTGTCACCAGCTGTGGTATTGATCCTAAAATGTACCCTAAAATCAGTTTGTTAGATGATCAGCAGCTCCTCTGTAGTAGAGTCAATGCTCAGGCTAAGACATGCCTTACAGAGCCATTTTGTGCCATGTGGATCTAGGCAGAGGCATTTCAGCCACTCTTCCTCAGTGTTTCCAGACTATGACAAGGTGTGATATGGTTCCCACCCCTCCTTCTGTCCCAAGCAGGCTATAATTTAGTTTCTTCTAATCTCATCATGAAAGGGGAAAAGAACCCTTGGTGTTATCCCACAGAGATGAGAGGCACACAGAGCAGCCACTCTTCAGCTGCCACCTGAACTGGTGGACTGGGGCCAGTGGGTGTACATAGCAGTGATGCCAAATGCCTGAGGTGCTGCTGCAGGACTTTAATCATTGGCAGCACAGTTACTTTGCCCATTGTGTCCCTTGCAACCACCAAATTTCGTGGTCTCCTCTTTGCCAGCCCTCTCCTGCCTACCCAGAGCTCCCCTGCAAAGCCCATGAGATCCCGAGCACCATGAAGATGCTCCACCTGGGCATCCCATTTCAGACAGCCCTGGGGAACTGGGTGTAGGGAGCAGGGAGGGGCTGCCTTGGGAAGGGTGTCTGCTTTCTGGAGGGGAAGAAAGTGAGAAAAGATGAAGTAAAGCATAATGACATTAACAGAATCAGGCACAGCCTTCAAGTATTTTGTCCATTTTATTCCTCCTCATCTCCAGACCTGATTTCCAGGGGAAATATAAGAGCAATTTTACCTTATTATAGGAGTTTCTCTGGCTTGACATTGAATCCTAGGTGATGTGATGTTGAAGGATCAAATACATTGCAAATTTTGACTCCTATACCTGTTTCCATATGCTTACTGTCTTCCCTTAAAATGTGCCTCCTGACCTTTGCTGTGTTCCCTCTGCAGGGTCCCTTGGCACGGCCGGTCGGGTGTGTAACCAAACCTCCCGTGGCATGGACAGCTGTGAAGTGATGTGCTGCGGGAGAGGCTATGACACCTCCCGTGTCAGCAGGATGACAAAATGCGAGTGCAAATTCCACTGGTGTTGTGCTGTGCGCTGCCAGGACTGCCTGGAAGTGGTGGATATTCACACCTGCAAAGCACCGAAGAGCGCTGGCTGGATTTCCCGGACATGATGCACAGGCTACTGATGCTGAGGACTGCAGCCTTTGCCCTTCCTGGTCCATGCAGGGAATGCACCAGAGGTCTTTTTTACTTTTATGCCTGTTTTGCCTTTGTTGTTCATTGCACCGAAGCTGCTGAATAATTGATACAAACCCTGCAGCATTTACTTCACATTTCTGCATGACAGTGTTGGTGCAGAGTTCTGTGCATAAACTTAAGCAGCACTGGAAGGACCTACTTATGCCAAGACTCTTCCAACCACCATGTAACTCTCCTCCAGAATCCTTGTGGGAATTCATTCCTCCATCAGGAACACAGCAAGATACATGTGGCACTTTTACAAGATAACACCACCAACCACATGGGCTGAGCTTGCTCAAGCAATTTCTGAAGGATTTTGGGCAGGTCAGTTGAGCCCTGGATACCAAATGGCTTGGAAGTTTGAGCGCTGGTTGGTGATTTCTCCATGAAAAGAAATTTGGGGCCAGATTGGTGAAATGCTTTACTGGAAGGGTGTTTGCTCATCCCTGGTGGACTGGAGTTTCCAGTAAGGTGGCCACCTGAGGCCACCATTAGCACACTGTGACTTCCTGTGGGGCAGGAATTGGCCCATGGCCTAAAAGAAAGGAAATTGCAGGAGATGTATCCAGCCACAACACTCTGATGAACTATTAAAGAGTCAAAGCAAATGTCTTAGTTACATGTTTGTGAAAACTTGCCTTAAAAGCTTTTAAAAAGTAATTAACTGCTGAAGATTTTTTTCCTGACCCAAAGGATTGAAAAGAATGGTTTTTCAGCCTAATGAAAGCTGGGTACAGAATACTCAACTACTTAAGGCTGAGGTCTCCTCTTTTTCACATACAAAATAGTGGAAAAATGTTTGCAAACAATGATGGAGAAGGAAATGCCTTGTCTCAGTAATGATTGGTTTCTAAAGAATTTATCAGTGTCTATGTTCTTTTAAATGTAATAAATCTAAATGTGCTCAAAATTTTACTTTCCACTCAGATGGGGCCTTCCAAATTATTTTTTCTGCATACTTTCTGCAAAAAATTCATGCCTGTGATTTGGAGTGCATCAGTGTGTGATAGAGGCAGTTACAGATTGTGCCAGGTCCACATACTGGGCTGGGATCAGCACAAAGCAAGAAGTTGCTGTAAAGATGTGTAAGCTTATGAGGCCCCAAAACCACAGCCTTGGTAGAGAGGGACTGGGTCAGAGAGGGACCAGCTGCTTCTCCTCAGAGCAGAGATCAGCAACATGAGCCAATAGAAAGGTGGTTTCTGTGCCAGTAAGTATATAAGAAGGCCCTGAAAAAGCACTCATGAAGAGCAAAGTAATGAAAAAACAATGTAGGAAAAGGAGGTTGAATAAATGATAGAACATACTGTAGATGAAGGTAAAACTTCCATATGAAAATGAAATAGGCTGGAAGAACCCTAGCAGGTACAAACAGTGCAGAAAAAAGTAATATCCAAGTAGCTAACCAAGGCAATGAAGTGAATACTCTGGGTATGTTTTGGTTTTGGAACTTTTTAAAAGACTATTTAAAAAGGTTTTGCATTAAGCGGTCTTGAGGGAGCAGTCATTTACATATGCAAAGCTTTGGAAAAAGTTTGTATCATTAAAATGGGTAATTAATCTCCAGAAGGCACAGCTGGCAATAAAAGATTAGGAGGCTCCAGAAAGTTCTTTATTTGGACAGTAAGGTAATGGCTCAGTTATTGTATATAGTAATGATCATGGCTAGAGGTAACGATAATCACACTTCTGTCTATAAACCAACTGCTGGTGGGAACAGCCCTGCCCGTGTGTCCATGCACGTGCAGTATGTACATTCATACCCACGTGCAGCTCAGGGGTTATACTGCTGGCCTCTTCATTGCTGCCAATTCTTGTTCTGGGCTGGATAAGGAAAATTTCATACCTAATTGTATTTAAAGGTGAGCTCCAAGGAGAATTTTTATTGGGATTTCACTGTGAAATTAAATCCACATGCAGTTCATAGCCTCAGCAATATCATACTTCAAACCTTAAAGAATTTAAAACAGTATAATAATTTTTAACCTTTTAATGCCATTTTAAAAAAATATACAGGGAGCCTGTGTAGTCTAAAAAATTACCTATGTAATAAAGCTGAAAATATTTCAGTGTTCTGGAAAAGACAAAAAAGGCTCATTCTTACAAGAGAACTTGTTTTAGCCAGTTGAATGAAAGGTAATGAAATCAGATAGCTTCTAAAATCTATTATTTATTTAATATTCCAGAAAACCAACTCACCAGAATTCTGCAGTCCCAGATAAGTTTTCGAGTCACCGTATTAAAGATGTATTAACTTTTATTCCCCTACCTGGTCCTCCTCCACTAAGGTACCTCTTCTTGCTCCAAACTTTCCCCTGGTCTCAGAAGCCTATGGTTCCTGAAGGTTGGTCTTACCAGTAAGACTAGGAAGATGGGGGCAGAGTCCCTTGGCATTTTCAGTGTCCACTGCCACCCTGTCAGGCAGCAAGCCCTGCCAGGTGTGCACAGCAGGCTGGTGTTCCCACTTCAGGCATGTGCCATATCAGTAAGCTGTGATGCAATGCCTGCATCATAACCACTTCACCAGAGGAAACTCAGAATATTTCACAGCATAAAAAATGTGTAAGCACTGAGTTGGCGACTTACTTGAAGACAGTTTTTCTGTATTTATGGGTTTTTTGGATTTTTTTTTAAGAGCTCAAGGTAGGCTTTTTAGAGATGTAGGCATTTCTGCTGCTTCTTTCACAAAAACTTTTGCTATTTCTTAGTGGCAGAAGACACCCAGAGATGTAAATATTGCCAGGAAAGGCCCCTCACAATATTCAGCAAATCCAAAAATCAAAAAAAGAATATAAAAGGGGGGAAAAAAGAGGGAAAAAAAGAAGAAACAGAAATCAGGCTTGGCAAATGAAATAGTCCTGTATTTTTTTCTATGGAATAAATTTACTCATGTATTTAGTCATGAAGAGGAAACAGCTGTCCCTAGGTAGACACTTTAGTGTCAGAATAATGTTAGCTGATGCTAATGGTTGTAGGATTATTTTTTTAAAATATGCAGTCCAATTTTCTTGAGGGAGTTCCCTTTAATTTGCTGCATGAACTCAGAACCTAGCAGCGCCCTGAAATGCCATTAGTCTGCCAAGCTTGTTGGGATTGCTCCCTCCCCACTAATTTCAACAAACTTTACCCTAAAAAGTATGTTGAGCTGTTATAGGTAAAATCTCATTAAAAAAGTTTAATTTTCTTTTACCACATAGAAAAAGGGGAACGACTTAGGAATGGTGGTATATACTAGGGCATGTGGGCATTGGAGCTTGAGAGATTGTTGCTTTTACTTTTCCTGGAAAAATATCTAAAACCAATCTGCGCATCTCATCCTGGCCTCCCACCCCTGTGTAAATTTCTTTGCAGATGTGAATTAGAAATAAAATGCTGCATTTCTGGTACTGTGCTGCACAGCTGCTGAAGGGCATCCGGCCCAGATGCCCAAATCACAGCTGTTGGCCACTGCCTGCAGGCTTCATATCCAGCTTGTTGTGGAGGTCAGTGTATGGTGGCAAGGGGGAAAGGAATTTTGGGGGTTTAATGAAGATCTGGATCTGGGGAGGGTGCTTTTGCTAAGAAAACACAGCTCTTACTCCAGTGTGGCAGCATGAAGTGTACCAACGCTCACTCTTCTCCACAGCGTTCACCCCACACTCTTTGGAAAGGTTTCATGCAGGTGATGCCTGTCTCCAAGGGCAGAAGTGGTTCTGTGGTCACACATCAGAGCCTGCAGGTTTTACCTGCCACTTCAAATGATATAAATGAACTTAAATTATTATCAGAAAGACAGCAGCAGCCCATGGGCTGTAATCACAAACATGATATTGGGTTGTTTCTTTTGTATAACAGCTCATTTGCTTGGTGAAATGGATGCAACTTCATCAAGTAAGATCTCGAGTGAAAGAAGCAAATGCAGATGAATCAATACATTGACAGCTCCCTCTGTGGTGGGAGCTGGGCAGGAGCCCTGCTGAAAGCCATGTGGAGCCAGGGGCTAGCTTGTACAATCTGCTGTAACTACAGCCACTGAGGTCTTCAAGGCCACCACAGGGTGACAGCCACGCTAGGTGTGAAAGGGTGTGTGTGGTGCGTGTAAGAGGGGCAGCTTCCTTTGCATGCTTAGTTTCTGCAGGCTTCTTCAAGATGGCAAAACTCCTGATAATTTTCCTCCTTTCTACTGGGGTAAGGACTTCTATGCTCTGAAAAAACAGAGTCTGTATGTTCAGCGTACACACCAAACAATGAAAGAGAGAAAGCAGCACCTCTCCCCTTGGTGTAGTGCACACCCCTCCGAGAGCAGCTCCTGCCAGGGAGCAGCTGTAGATCTATGCAGTGGGAGGGAGGGACAGAAAGTGGCCAGCTTGACACTCCAGGGGGGTCATCTCCTTTTGTTGTGCTATGCAGGTTATAGTGTAAAGAAATAATGTGCATACAAATTCTATTAAGTTGTCTTTATAGAAGAAAAACAGGAACTGCTAACATTTGGAGTTAAAAAGCTTCCTCCACCCCTACATCTGAAGATGAGTTATTATCTGAACCAGATTTCCACAAGGCTCATCTCTGCACTAAGCCAGAGGCTTTCCATCACTATAATCATGGGCTGTGTTTGCTTTTTGATCTAAGCCATGCTGAACTTCACAGGAAACATGTCAGAGGCAGCAAAGCCTAAGGCAATAAACTCTGCCCAATGAAAATCCTTTTGTCTGATTTGCCTAGTCTTCCAGATGCCTAGAACTGCAATTAAAGAGCGATTTTCTAGATAAAATCCATGGCCCATTACTGCTTATTAAGGAGATAGATACTAGAAATAGTAGAAATAAAATTACATAAAGTTATTTTTGAGCTCCTAAATGTTCCTCACAGTTCAAGGGAAGGATGTGATTCTTCCAGGAGTTAAGTATTCCTTCTTATCAGATTATTACAGATAGTAATTCCAACACAGATCATAATATATTCTAACAGAGGGCCAAACTACTACCTTAGCTGCTGACAAACATGGAGATTTGTATATAGCTAGATACACACTGATGTGAAAATGCAAATACACTTACTTTTAGGAGTGTGAATCACAACAATTTGCTCTTTTGAAATGTAGGGTATATATAAATGAGCTCTGGAAGGTTTTTGAAATGGCTGGGAATAAGTGACACAAAGCAGCACAGCTGAAGACCTGACCTTCTGACTTTCACCAGCCTTTAATAATTCTGACACTGCTGTTGTGCGGCAAACAAATCAATATTGCTATCCCTAGTTTTTCAGCTGGAGATACACAGCAGCACATGCTGTGAAGGTGTTTTCTGTGGCTGTTCTAGCAATTCAGATGAAAACAGGAGAACACAAATATTGGCCCATTTCATACCTCTCCTCATGCTTATCCACTAACAATCCATTACCTCTAATCTTATGCCACATCCTACAGTGACTGCAAGCCAGAGTAATTTCAACATTACAGTGAATTGTTTTGGACGAGTAATAGCCAGAGATTAAAAAAACTGTATGGAAACCACCAACAGCCTCACCAGGTATAACATTTGGACATGGGGCTCTCTGATCTCCCACATCCTCCCCCAGGTCTCACTCTTACAGCTGATTTCTGCTAGTGTGGGGCTGCCTTTTTTTAATCTCATAGCACAGCAGTGTTAACATGGTACTTTTGTTCACTTGGACAACTACTTGTCTTCTACTAGACTAATGTGTCTGTGATCAAGTGAGCAAAAAATAATGTAATGCGTCTATTGTTAAGAAATATTTTCCTTTTATACCAGTTGAGGTACTGGGAGTTTTATCTCTGCTCACTCATTTCCTCATTGATAAACAATCTTATCTGCTGGTGATTGCAGTCCCTTAAACTGCTCAGCATTTTAAGAGCAGCAGTGAAGCTGAAAGGGTAAAGTGGCATTTTTGATCCACTGCATAAGGATATGCTTATTTGGAAGGTGAGTTGGAAAAAAAAGTCCTTGTGGTATCTGTAAGGATGCAGTTTCAATTCTTGACAGAGAGGACTGCTTGCTTCAACTTCCAGATCAAAATCTTCATCTTAGAGCTGGCCTCGGAAGTTTCCATCTATGGTGGCTGAGACATAAATGAATACTTAGTCTAAACATCTCACAGCACAAGGATAAGATTTCCTGAGGTGAACACTAATAGTGAAACACCAGCCTCTCTATCAATTGTGCATGAACTAACACCCATTTTGCTAATGAGCCTTCAGAAGGTACTGGAAAAAGCAGGGGTATGAAGAAAATATGTCAAGTATGTGGGCTTCTTGAAAGTTCAAATGAGAATAAGCTGACCTCTGTGCAGAGAAGGAAATCAGAACCCCAGTGTGCTATCCAAACTGCCTGGAGAGCCTAAAACTGCTTTAAGCAAGAGCTTTAACTGTCTAGAAGCCTCGTCTAGACTGTCTGGAGAGGTGAGGGCCTCACCTTAATTAAACTCCATCAGAAAAGGCAATGACAATGTTGCTTAATTATAAAGTTATTAATGCTTTTTCATTAATGGAATGTGCAGCCACGCCCTAGCTATGGTGAAGCAGATACCACATGTTTAAAAAAAAAGTAGAATCTGTGTACTGAAAAAGTCAAAAGACAGCAATTCTACAATACACAAAAGTTTATTTTTTTTCTGAAGGCAAAATATAATAGAACCTAACATCAATGTATTTCATACAACAAAACAGTTTTTATATGAGAACAGACAATCCATGAAGAGTTTTAAAGTCTTATAACTGCTTCCCTTTTTTATCATGCTTTCTTGTGGTCAACAAAAAGTTGGCACAGAAGATGTCATGGCAGTCAGTCAGCGGGCATGCTCCCTCAGATCCTCGTCAGCTGGTGCCACAGGCTGGAGGGCAGGATACTTTCTACTTTTTCCATCACAAAATTTAAAGGGGCAAAGAGGGTGCTGAGAAACTGCAAAGAAATCAGATATGCATTCAGATCAAAATCCAGGAACACAATACATCTCAAGAGAAAACTGTCCAGTAGGATAAGATATTCTTGCTGTTATCTCTGTAAAATCCTCCAGCATGATAAAAATGACATTAATTCACACATAAAGACTTTCAAATTCTTGAACCTTGCATATACAGAGATTTCTGGATTTTGCAGCAAAGAAAGCAAGAGCACCGTTTTTAGAAAGATTAAAGCAATGAACTACAAAAGTTTTCACACATCTCACATCCTAGATTCAAGCTCATACTGAAGCCACTAAAAGCTCAACCCAAAAACTACTGAAGAGAAAAAGAGGCTTTTTTGTAACAGGGGTCTACCAGACCACCTTGCAGAGACAAAAGGAGTGTCTTGAGATTCAGGTTTAAAATGGTTCAGGGTTATCTACAGATCTGCTATATACATGGAGGCATCACTAAATGGAATTTATCTTATCATACTCTGCATCACTGACTAAAATTTATCTTAACATCCTCTCTCTATTACAGAACACAACATTCAAAGAGACTTTGACATATTAGTGTTCAGACAGGCATACATGAAAAAGATCAAGCAAATTAAGAACATTTTATCACAGGAAAAACACTGGCAGCTACACACCTCAGAACTCAGGTACCCAAAGCACTCCTGAAACTGAGAAATACATATTAAATGTGCTTTACACTGCCTGCAATTCAACTCTACACATTACATACAGCTATGCTGGGGCCCTACATGTGTATGAGAGAGTACAACATTTACAATGCTCATGTATGCATTTTAAAGGCAACAGTAAGCACTCTTTTTTCCTTTTGGATGTGTTTGCATACAATGCAGACACTACATCATGGACAACTTGTGCAGTATGGGAAAACCAGGTAACACCACCACTGGTAATGTCATTTCGTCATTAGCACAGGTCGAAGGAAAAACTAATTGAAGCAGAACAGAATATTTCAGTTCTGGTACTAAAGGTCAAGCTGTATAACATGAGCCACAGCTGAATCAATGGAACACTGGCTTACCTAATCTTAGAATGCTATTTCTGTTTCAAGTGGCTTAGCCCAAGGAGAGGCATTCCCTCTGGTTAAGCTCTGAAGTGCTTAAATAAATATGTTCCTTTAATTCTGGAAAATGCAAAAGGCTCTTCAGAGGATATCTTCTGCTATTTGAGCAGCACTTGATTTATGTGGTAAGCTTGTACCATCACACCTACTTGAGTAAAACTCAGCTTTGTAACTAGTGCAAATTACATGCTTGTTAAATCAATGAAACAAGAATAATTTGCCTGACAGTGAGTTTTATTGCATTTCATAGGAATTTTGTTGATAAAGTAGTTGACTGTATTCTGTAACAAACTCAGCAAATTATCTGCAGCTTAAAACAAGCCAAGTTTTTCTCCACCTGGAAAATCAGTTGGAAGACAAAATACTTTTAAACTCATGGGATAACAAAACCTGACTTCCATAAAGTCCAAGCAAAACCTTTGCTGACAACAACAAGTTGAGGATGCCAGTTGAGGATGCAAGGTGATATAAACAATTTCTGTGCTGGGGCTGCCTGGCCCTTATGAAGTTCCTGGTGCTCCTTTCCTCAACAGCAGATGCCTATCCAGTTTGTTGCCAGCACCCAAGAGGGCTTAGTCTGCATGATACATACTGAGTTTTTTTCTTAGGATTTTATGGGGTTTTTTTATTGTTTTGAATTTCCTTTTGACACTGTCTTTTTCCACAGAGATAAAAAAACCCCACAGCACTTGCAGTAGAGTAAGAATTCAGAGTGGCAGAAGGGGTGATAGCAGACCTGTTTTCTATTATAATTTTGTGTTTGAAAACTGCCAGCCTGGCTATTTCAAAGCTGGCAGAGAGCAGCTTCCTAGTAGCAGCTTCTGAATAGCACTATTTGATTCAAATGCGTATGTAGAAGTCTGTTTTCGAGCTTTTCCACAGTGTGGTTGGTGTTTACATGGGGAAACTGACTATTCAGTGCTCAGTCCCTGTGTTCAGATCCACATGTTCCCTGCTTTGGCATGTGCAGAGGTCCAAGCAGATGAAATACCTCCCAGGGCAAACCTGCTTGCTGAACTGAGGTCTCATCCACCACACAGGAAATACTGAGACACATCATGTGAGGATCTCAAACAAAGGAATCAAATCAGAAAATTTTGTCTTTCTGAAGTTTGACTCATTTTAAAAATGTAACTAAATTTAACTAAAAGGCAATACACATTTAGATTTTAGGTAAAACATTAGGTAAAACTGTGGCTAGCACAGGTCTTTCCCATGAGAATTTTTATCTTGTGTTTTATAAACAAAGATAAAGTTTGGATGTTATTAAAAACAGTGTCTCGAGATTTGGACAGTTCACACCTGGCCAATCAGGCCCAGGGGGAGGTTTCTGACTGACCAATCTGGGTAACCTCTGAAAAGTCTATATAAGTTAAAATCAAAACAATAAAGCTCTCTTTTTTCTATGCCACGCTGAGAATCCCAGTTTTCTTCTCTGCTAGCGGCTCAACAGCAACATAAAACGACTATTGACTCGAATTATATAGTGACCCCTGTGTTAATAAAACTCTCAATTTTATTTAAGATGCACTGTTACTGCTATCATGTTACAAAAGACCCTGCACTTTTATATGTTTAATGATTTCTCAGGTATTGTTAAATTTCTGCATGTCAAAGAAAGAAATTTGATACTAGCAACAGAGTCCTGGCAATTTTGTCCAAGCCATGCAATCAGAAATTTGTTCTGCCTGTATTTATTTCTTGACTTCCATAAGCATATTGTTAGAAAGGCTAGCAAAAATTAAAAGCACAAGCTACGAAAATGCTTCTTCTAGCCAAGAGAAAATGCTAAGATCTACTGTCATTTTAAAGTTACTTATACTCAGTTTGACAAAATATCACAGAAGAACTGGATTATTTCAACTTTATTATGGAAGAGTCAAACTTACTTCCAGGTACAACATAATGTGCATATATGCACAGTTTCACAATGTAATATGGCATCATCACAATGACTACCAACCAGACAGGAATATGTAATTCCATGAACACAGCCACAGAAACAGTCAGCACATTAATCTTTTAGCTGCTTAGGGAATTACTTATTTACAAAATAATCCTCCCTAAAACTGAAAGGGAAGAGTCAGGGCTCACCCAACCTTTTCTATTCTGTCCTGACAAAGCTGCATTTCAAAGAGATGTCTGCTGTGGTTTTCTCGGGTCTCACGCACCTGGAACACTTTTCCCAGAGAAGACAACAAAAATGAGCCTTCTGAATCAAGGCATTTCTAGGAGCTACTAAATCACTGTCATAGGCTCTTAAATTCTGTCCCTCCCATGTACAAAAAACCCTTGGCTGCTGAATGGTTTATGAAAATCAAGATACAGCTGAACCAAGTCCTAATACACCTTAACTGACATAACAACTTCATCCATAGAGGTTAGAAGACCTTG
This sequence comes from Entomyzon cyanotis, assembly GCA_024500445.1. Classification (NCBI taxonomy): domain Eukaryota; kingdom Metazoa; phylum Chordata; class Aves; order Passeriformes; family Meliphagidae; genus Entomyzon; species Entomyzon cyanotis. Next base: position 34,188,848 of record JAKEPQ010001018.1, on the reverse strand, counting down.
AGTAATCTTGCCATCTTTACACATACAAAGTAGCTCACATTTCAATTCTGTTTGTGCTTACTAACTAGAAGCTTTACTTGCTCTGATATGCACAACTGAATAACCCCATACAGAGCCCTGGGGTAACTATCTTAATGCCAATGGCAGCTGCACTTACACATCAGGGAAACAGATCCTTCTGGTCTGATTCTAGTCCCCAAATGACTTTAGAACCTGCAAGCTCCAAACCATGGAGAAATAATTACCAACAAGCCACCAATGTAACTTCCATTCTCTCTCTCTGCAGTCAGCAACCAAAGCCAGGTGATTTAAGCCCATGAAAACAGTCAACCAATTTTCTCCAATCTCCACCTCACTGCCGGTGGCAGGAGAACTAAGTACAAAGTCTCATTATGTTGCCAGCATGTATTCTTTTTTCAGGATACAAGGATGATAAACACAGTAACAAGGCTAATAGGGACAGATTTGGGACCTGCAACTGTGACAGTATCAGATAATTAAAGAGTTGATTGAAAGAGCCAAACAAGGGTCATACACTCCAGTAGCTTTAGTAACTAAGGAAAAGAAAAACCCAACCACCAAATACAAGAAAAGCTTTACAGAGAAATTTATGATCATATGACCAAGTTAAACACTTACTGTCCACCAAATGCCTATGTACACACTCAAGAAACAAGTAATAATATTTCAGGTGTATTTCAGCACTTTTTGCTGATAGAAGAGATATCTTCTGCTACAACTGACCTTATTTTCTGTCTTCTAGAGCTAAGGAAAGAAAATCCTTGTTTCAAGAACCACTGCTGTACCAGACCTCTAACACTCACAGGCCTGGGTTAATCGAAGACCCAAACGTGCAAAGGGAGTCTCTTGCCATTTGCAAAGGAGTTTGAAAAAGTACTGACAATCTGGAATTTGCCAAAACCTTTCAGCGTAGCCTCCTCACCCCACTCCCCTATACCTCCAAATCAAAAGCACCAAAACCAAGGCCACCAGGCCAGTTTGGAAACACAAGACCTAGAACAGATTTATTTGAGAAAATGTATTGCAATGGAAGATATTCAGTATTTACTGGACAAGGATTTTTTACTATCCTAGAGCTTTTCTGTTAGTGGATTTTTTATCTTGTAGCGCTCTGGAGCAGTGATGTTCTTGGTTTTGCAAAGAAAAAAGTTTGGTTTAGAATAATTCACGGCTCTTCCCCCTCATCCTCCAACATTTATTAATCCTTGGTGGATTAAAAAAGCAGAATTCGGAGAGACTTCTCTGGATGTAGTTCAGAAAAGTTATGAGGGAAATATTGAGACTACTTCCTCCTTGGCAGTTCAGGGAAAATACACAGCAATTTGTCCTGGTTAACAGTACACTCTATTTCTGCTCATACTGAGAGTTTCTATTGCATTGGAAATCACAGCAGTCACTATGATTCTACACAAAACAGAGGGGTTCTGCAAACTGTTATTAGTTCACTTTAATGCATGATACACGAAAATACAGATATTCACTTCTCCCACCAGCCCTTTTTTTTTTTTTTGCAAAATCACAAGCAATCTAACCTAACAATAGAGCCATATAAACCAGAGAAGGCAAACAGCAGTGTGTTTTACTGATTAGCAACCTTGACAGTTGTGCATATTGTACCCCTGCTCAGACATGGATTGATGCTTCTGAACATGCAGATATTTAATACCTGATATTTAGCCCAGCTTTTCCTGCACTAGTGTCTTTATTTACTAGAAGAGAGCAGCAGCAGAGAATACTCACAGCTTTTGCAAAGACCCCCATAAGCTCTGGAAACTGATGTGTCAGGAGGGCGAGCATGGCTGTGAAAGAACAGAGTCCAGCAGTGAAGAGGATGAAGAAGGGAAGCTCTTTCTTGGGGTAAACTGAAACTTCGTGAAATGCTGTAGAAAAAAATATGAGAAGGGGAATGCATTATACGTTGAAAAAATCAAAACACAACAACCAACCAAAACCAAACCAATGTTCTTATGTGGTTTAAACAACCAGAGACACCCAAAGGTGCGTTTTTAGGATGAAATACATGGAAGGTCTGAAACATCTAAGGACATCATTGTTGTCTTAGTCATCTCTGCCAGGTAATTCTCTCTAAAGATCATATTTCTGGTTTACTCTGGTGCTATGCACACGTTACTATTGCCTTCCTTCTGTCAGCACTAACTATAATGCAGCTTTGCAACAGCTAATCCCAGAAAACAGACCTGGAAATAAAACAACAATTTTTTAGTGTAGATCATTAACTAACCCCATGGCTGCATGTTTGCTAATGCTGAAACACAAAGGATACAGCAACATGTGCCTGGGAGCAGCAGTGAGCCCATCCGTACAGAAGCATGGCTGCAGACCAGTTAAATCAGGCTGTAAAACTACAGCCTTTGTAACTGTAAATTCTGAGTGTTTAATGTGCAGAACCTAGAAAAAATATCCTAAAAGCAGGATATATAAGCATATACTTTGAAATCTGGAAATTAAATGAACAGTGAATTTTTACAATGTTTGTTAATATACATTAATAGGAACACAGAAATTTCCTTGACTCTGGTATAAAAAATCCTTCACTGGACTTTGGAAAAAACAGCACTGAGACGACTAAAAGGGTTAGAAAAGAATAATTAATAATTTATCAGAAGGATATATCCCTTAAACTTCTATGTTACCTGTCTGTTTCACTCCTTCAGTCTACAGTTTATAGAGCTACAGTCAGGATAAATGCAAACTTTGAAACATTTTTCTTCTCATATAGGACCAATTTCAAGGCTTCCCATGTACCCAAATCCTATGGCTATTCATATACACAAAACATTACTCTTCCATTTTGCCTACTTTCTTTGCTTCAGTGATCAGCTCTCATCTCATTGTACTTGCAGACATAACAACATAAGCACAGGGTAATCCAGCAACATGGCAGGATAATATTCTTGACTGCACTAATCCAGAGTGGAGTAGTTCTCAAAACCAAAAGCAGGAATTTGTAAGAGTTTAAAACTAAAAATATATATGATTTTTGAGTCTGCTAGTTTGATCAGTTAAAAAAAATAAAGTAGAGCTAGATTACAATTTCTCTTTGATTTAAAATAAGTGTAGAGATCAGAAATACCAGATCATGGACTTCGTAAGTCTAGGATCACTTGTGCTTTTCTTGCACTGCCTTTTCCCACAGGCTTAACCCTGTTGTTCCAGTCTGGGCAAAGGTTTTGTAATTAATATTTTTAATTTGTAGAGCCTATCAGATTTTTGTGTTCTGATATAATTCCAGGTGACTCTCCCTTAAAACACACACAATTAAAGGGTGTGGACAGGTATGCAAACCCCTATAACCCACCTGTGTCTGTCACGGAATGTTAAACCCTTCCCTCCTCTAACCCAAGAGATTTTGCAGTGAAAGGCATTTCTCCTAACTGCCAGAGCAAAACACACTGTCTGCATATGCTGTTAAAGAGTCCCGGGCTTCTAACATTTGACAAGAACGATTAGTTTTGCATCTAAAAAGAGAACGCTGAGCTACTCTGCATGACTTTGTCATTCCTAAATCTCCTGACACTCCACCCTCCCCAGCTCAGCATCCCTCTGAGTAAAGCAAGCAGAGCACTCTGAGAGGTGTTGTTATAATTAGGATGATTATAATGGGGTGGGGAGATATTGTCAGTTGCCAAGGATTTCTGCGTAATAGCAGCAAGAATGTGCTGTGAAGGAGAGACTTGCAATGAGTGGATTTTTGCTGTATTATTCTCACCTAATGTTTACTCATGTAGGCTTATAAAAAGAGGCAACACATTTTTCAGCCCAAACCAGAGAGGTTCTGAATGGAAGACTACCAAGGGTGCAAATGCCCACAAAACCAGCCTTCCCAGCAGAAGCAGGCACTTTACTTGTTCCAGAACAGATTTCTCTTTATTTCTTCTTCAGAAAAGAGAAGGTGAGAAAAGAATCTTCTTCCTTGGATCAACTTTTATTTGTCTCCTCTGCCCTGACGCTGCAAACTTGTGTGTGTTCCACTTGTGCTCACACAAAGTCCCACTGAGAACACACATGGGAATGAAGTGTAACCACAAGATAGCCTGCTTTGGCTCTTCCTCTGCATTCTTGTGCTTCACTGCATGCACTGCAATGAGTCTCGTTAGCTTGGACTGTAACACTTCGTGAGGGCTGGATTCCTCTTTATATCCATATCTGGGAACACTGCTGGCACTTTCCTAATACATACCATAAACCCACATAAAATCAACTGAGATGACTTCACATCAATCTCTTCATAATAGCACACACACCATAACACGAAGAAAACCCTCTTTTGCTATTTAAGACTGCTTTTTGGAAAACGTAAGCATAACCTGTCATGAGTACTAGATGCATTAATGATCCAGCTGTCCTCAAGCAAGTTGGTTCTTGCCTTGGAATTTAAGTAGCTAGTGTGCCTACCAAAGATTAACAAGGCTGTGACACTGTGCTTTTGGTTTGATGGGATGTAAACCTAGATGAAAGATCAGTGTCTTGGCAAGAGAGAATAGCAAGATCTAACTGATTTGTACCTCCTTGGTAATCCCTCTCCCCGTTGCTAAGCTGTCAGAAATAATAAATATACCTAATTGTTATGAACTATGCCTAGAAGCTGCCTCTTGAACCATCACGGGAGCTCCAGAGGCTCACTGTCAATCTGGTTATACTAATCCAGTATACTCAATTTAAAAGGCATCAAAGGAGATCAGTGCTGCAAGATTCAGGTAAACAATTCTTCGGTGTCAATGGTAAGAGAAAAAAAGTTTAACATACATGGTAGTAGTTCTCTATCTGCAGTTTCTGTACAAATAGGGTAAGGGTAGAAAAGATGTCCTTTTTCCAGTGGATAAGGGATCATTCTGAAAGCTGAAAAGAAAACACAGCGCACAAATTACTGTGAGTGTGGCAGTCATACTCAAGCATACTTGCAGTTCTGAAAAACATAGACAAAACATTTATCTTTGGTTGCAAACAGCATATAAATTGCTTAATGAAATGCCAAAATATAAATCTACACCGAGCTTTTAATCACAAAAACTCCTATGTTTATTTTTATTCTTGAGATGATGTTCATCAATGTCAGGTGAGACCACATTACAAGGACATACAAAAATGTTTGCATAATCAAAGCCCATTATATTTCCAACTCCATAGCCAAATATACATATTTTGTCTCAGGTTTTTAGGCTGCAGAATTTTTAAATTTCAGGGGAAAGAAATGTATCTGATATAAGAGGCATAGCCTACAAAAATGACCAGCCAAGCCTGTGAGTTCAGACCAATACTCACAGTCTCTGTGCATCAAGCATAATAGAAGCTTTTCATGGAAAAAATACACTACTCTTTCTCCATCACACTCCAGCAAGACAGGTAACGTTGGTGGAGGAGAAGTTTTCCAACACAGTCATGTTTTCATTTTCTATTTGGCAATCAAAGATTAATATTGAATTATTAAACCCAGGTTCCTCTCATGCATTCTTTCTAAATGCAATGGATCAAGTCAAGTTTCCAATATAAATCTTCAGGTCATGGATTAAATAATAATTAATCTTATGAATTTTTAAAATTGAAAATAATAACAGAGAGGGAGGGAAATGGATTACTAAATCTGGATGGTGCTGATGTCATAGCCCATCCGAGTGTGGTTTATGGAAACATCAGAATACTTGATTGAAATATAGCTTTGCAATCAAGGCATCCTTTTCCATTATCCTATATATTATTCTCACTGTTAAAATGTCATCAACGTGTTATTCTCACTACTCCTATGAACATCAGTCACTGAAGCAATATTTTCCCCAACAGATGTCCTAGAAGCACTGTACACTTTAGTTGTTAGGTTCAGCCCACTGCCACACAATAACACTCCATTATCTCTTGCTCGCAAGGCACCTTAAGAACTGGTTTAAATACACAGTCCCCCAATATTTTCAGCTGTGCACACTGCATTTGAAACTATGTTAGCTGTGGTTTTTTTGTGAAAATATTGTATTTTTCTCTTGATTACTACATTTAAAGCAATAGTAAAGAAGGCAGAGATCCTGAAAGATTGTAAACCAACCTGGGCTGTAATGCTCTCCCAGTATTAACCACCCCTCTCCATAGCAACCCAAAAAGCCAAATACAAATACAATAATCCAAGCTGTGTATGATCTTCACATGCAACAAACTTGAGTGTCTTTACAAAAACATATGTGGAATGATGTTCAATGCTCATTTCTTCACAATCCCTAACACAAGTTTTTCCTTCCAATTTGGCTTAATATTGAAACAGACAACCAAGCATCTTCTACCTTACTCTAAGCCACAGTAATATTAAGATTTTAATCAAAATAAAAAGGGATGGTAAAGACGTTGCTTTTACAAAACAAGTGAAAAATGTCTGAATAGTCTTTACTGAATTTAGGCAGTCATCCTTGACATAAGACCAACCATGGAATATTTACAGCAAAACAGCTTTATTTAGCAATGTTATCAGCCATGGAAGGAAGTGCTCTGGTTCATCTGGATCAGTTTGTGTTTACATAGGTACTTCTCTGCCTTACTCCTATGGTATTATGTGATCCTATTTTACACTGATTGACTGAGGTAGCACAGAAGCAGTTTGCCATTCACCCATGTACTTGCTGAAAGAGCTCCTGGAACATTTGGGAACTCCTAAGTTTCTCTTCTTCATGCAAACAGTAGGAATTTTGACACGAGTGTAGAAACCAATACCGACAAACCATCACCTCGGGCACTTTTGAAACTTGGTAACACTTGAAACTACAGACCTTCTGTACAGAGAACCTGGCCTGAACACAGTGGTGGCACTTGGATTTTTTTAGTGGTACTATGAATAAAATACCTACAAACATCTAGAAAGAAAGCGAGGGCAACTGACCATGTACTATATGTAGATTGCTGGTTAAAACTAGTATTAATTACATTTAATTTTTGTGTCATGTCTTTACTGGTTTTCACTTACAGTTATGCAGAGTTGCCAAGATATGGACTGAACATTATTGGACTAGACACTGTGAAACCATTAAAACCCTTGGTTGTCTTCATGTCTGAGCAAAATTTGAAAAAAATTCTTGAGGACTGGTGCACTGTTCATATCTTTCTGAAATCACCATACAAAATAAATTATGGATTTTTCTGCAGAAGTTATGCAATGATACTCATTTGCATCTTTACAGGCTACTATACAGCTATTAGCTAATGAAGCACATATTCAGATTGCTGAATGTGGAGATAATAAGAAGGGGAATGTAGTTAGATGACAATGCCCTACATTTGCCTTCAGGCACAGATGACTCAATTTCCTAAGTGGCCCAAGGACTGCAGGGCAGCCAGACTCCTGTGCCAAAGGCTGGTCCTGGTACAAAGCCCTTTAGGGGCTCCCCAGCCTGACAAAGCAAAAGATCTGTTCAGGATTCCCTGCAAAATACCACTTTGTACTGATGGAATAATGAACCTTGGGCTAAAGGACTTCTGCAAAAATCCAGAAGAGAAGGAACACCATGTAAAAGCAAACCACCAAAAATAAGCCATTGGGAAGAAACCTGTGATGGAGAAAATAATAGACTGGGAGAAATGATGGGAGGAGAGCTAGCAGGTATGAGAGAGAAAAATGCAGCAGAGCAAACCCCAGGCAGCACTGGTATGGATTACTGAGCAAGGTGCTCTGTACACCCAAAAATAAAACCAGTGCATCCTCAGGGAGCCTACATTGCAAATTAGGCAAGTTCAGGTAATTTCACACACTGACTGAGATAGTAAGTCACTTTTACAATGACGGTATTAAGTGCATTTCTATAGGAACTACCACTGTAAAAAAAAAGAAAATCTTTTCTATCAAAGCTAAATGAGGATAAAAAATGGTGAAAGACACACACAAAAAGTTGGTATTATAACGTATGGAGAGGATGAAAAAGAACAGAAACAAGTAGAGCAGAAAAAGGAAACTAGATTACATAAAGGAAAAACCTGCATCAGAAAAAAAAGCCCACAAAGGCTGACTAATAATTCTACTTTTAAAATCTCTGAAACCTGGTAAAAAACACTTCTCAAATACAGATAAGATATATTAGAAGGTTAGTTAGTATAAGACTAGCTTTGGAGGTCATATACTACAAACTCCCACCCAAAGCATGTTGTTGTTGAGTGGCTAGCTGAGGAATGACCCAAGTTCTCAGACAAGGAAAGAGAGGAGAAGAGAACTTTATTGTTTTGACTTCCATACATATAGAGTTTACAGAGGTGCCCCAGATTGGTCAGCCCGAGACCTCCCCCTAGGCCCAATTGGCCAAGCCCGAACTGACCCAATCCAGAGAAGTTGTTTGCAAAACATCCAAACTTTATCTTGTTTATGAAATATAGCAAAATGTTCCCACGGGAAGAACCTGTGCTAGCCACAAAAGCAGGGTCATTTCCAAGTTAGTTTGGATTGCTCAGAACTATGTCAAGCTGAGCTCTGAGTATCTCTGGGGCTGGAGGTCCTACACCCTATCAGCAACCTGTTCTAATGCATCACCACTCCCACTGTAAAAATATGTTTCTTAGGACTGGGTTAAACTTGTCCTGTTTGAACTTGTGTGTTTTGCTTCTTTTCTTTCTGCTGGGCCATTCTGGGAAGACTATGACTTTTTCTTCCATATCATCTCTCTGTTGGGTGGTGGAAGACAGCAATTGGATCACCGCTTCACCCACCATAAGTCTTCTCCTAGTTGAACGAAACCAGCTTCCTCAGCATTTTGTCCTACATCACATTCCAGTCCTCTATGCATCCTAGTAATCCTTCACTGAACTCACACCAGTTTGTCAGTTAAAAGAAAAGTCATAAAATACATTTATTGCTTTATATAACATTAATATATACCTGCCTATTAGGCACAATCATAATTTCCCACTATCAAAGCATTCACAGAATCACAAAATGGTCTGGGTTGGAAGAGCACTTTAAAGGCCATCTAGTTCCAACTCCAGTGCCATGGACAGGGACACCTTTCACTAGACCAAGTCACTTCAAGCTCCATCCAACCTAGTCTTGAATGCTTGGAGGGATGGTGCATCCACAGCTTCTCTGGGCAACCTGTTCCAGTGCCTCACCACCCTTATTGCAAAATATTTTTTGCTTATGTCCAATCCAAATATACTTTCAGTTTGAAACTATTCATTTAAATAATGACAAACAAATCTCTACAACCCTGGAATGAAAGAAGGTAAATTATCATCTCCTTATCCAGAAAATACGTCTCAAAGAAGTTGGGAAATTTTGTTCAGTATTACACAGCAGGCACAATACATGACTTCAACCCACTTTTTCTCATTAAATGAAGTTTGTATTTTCAGTTCAATTTTCAAATATTTCAATGCTGATGAGGATATAACTGGTGTCCAAAATTCTCACATGCTACACTTCACAAAAAACGATTATTTTCTTCATGACATCCAATAAAAATGCTTCATTAGCTCCTTTGTAAGAAAGAGGATTACTTACTGCCTTCCCATGTACAGTGTAAGAGGTTCAATGCCCCTTCCACTCTTTTCCAGTGTTGAAGATGAAAGAAAGCATATGCTATTGCTTCACTGTCCCCTCTCTTCAGAATATGTTCAGGGGGCAGAATTAAGCTTTTCATTTCTAGTAGATACTGAAATAAAAAAAACAGAGCACAATTATTGCAGAAGTAATATAAAACACAGAAAGCTGCCTCCAATTCTATAAAGCACATGGAAAGGTCTATTTCTGTAAAATACTTTCTCTCATAGTGTTTCATCAAATGTGTAACTCACCAACTGCACTTGAAGACAAGTATTGAATTATTCCTAAATACTAAGATATGCTGTCAGATGGTTCTGCTCTTCAGCAGTAGTATGGGGACTACGGAGAAATTAAAAATGAAACATCTCTCTTATTGAAGAAGATGAAAAAAGGGCTCAAAGCAGAAGATGGAAGTTAATTACAAGAGCTTCTTAACTAAGAGTGTTTATAATAAAATGAAGAAGACTTTTTTTTGATTTTGATGCTCAAAGTCTTTCTATAAGGAAACACACAGCACTTCAGTTTGCACACAGGCTGCTTTACTGCATTGCCATTAACTGGTTGTTAGGTCTATGAATATGCAAGCTTGGCAGCCACCTCAGCAGCTAATAACAAATTACACAGTAAAAATGTTACACCATGTAACAAAGGACTGATTTTACAGGGGGTAGGGGTAAAAGTATAGGATCTTTAAGCTTGCTACTTGAAGTAGTTGTTAATGTGTCACTAAAATAAAAAGTACCACTGACTAAACCCACAAGCAATTTTTACAGAAAATTTCCCCATAATTGGCTCCCCCCCATCAGAAGCAGATGAAACACACAGAGGGTTTGTGTCACAGGAGAAGATAGAGGTCCCAGACATTAGTCAAGCAGGTGATTTTTCCTCCCTCCTCAATCCATGAACTAGAATAACAGTTAACTGGGCAGACAACTAACACCAGTTCAGCAGATATCTCATCACTGGTGTTACTACAGTCCAGTTAGTGAAGGGGAAAGGAACAGCAGAGGAGAAAGATACACCCCATGTTGGCATCCTTTACAGGGAAAGGAATAACAGACAGAAAACAGGATGCTGAACCAGCTCCTGTTTGTCAGCTCTCCCGAGGAGTGTAACATTCCCCAGCTGTGTGCTGACTGCTCTTCCACAGCAGAAGGAAACTGTCACTCTCTTCCAGGATGCCCAAGATCAAATGTTCTCCCCACCAGACTGTTCCAGTTAACACAGAAAGCAGCAGGTGAGTCAGGCCCTAGCACAAGGCTGGGAAAGGCAAGTTATGGCTAATCACTGGCAAAGAAGGAGAAAGCACTGCAGGACCTGGGGACTGGCAGCTTCCTAGCACAGGCACCCAAGAGAAGGCAACCTGGCACAGGAGGAGAAAGGGAGGCATGGGTGGTGTCAACCTTGCACAACTCCTGATAAATGCCAGCTTTTGTGAATAGGATGTGCTGGTGCAGACAAGGCGGCAAAAGAAAGAAATGAGGATTGAAAGTCAGCCTAGTGGAAAGGAAGAGAAAAGGGCAGAGAGAAATGAGCTCCAATAGCATGATGTCGTGGAGGATATCCTAGAGCCTGTCACCCCTTTGCCTGAAGGAGCTGTCAAGCAGGTAAAAGATTTGATGAGCTCATGATCAAACAGAGAACTGTCAACCCTGGGAAACAGATAAATACTTCAAAGAGGAGGGAGAAATCACATGTTTCTGATGAGGGTAACAGTATTAAAGGAGAAGAAACTGAATTAGCAGTGGGAGTAGCTGGATTTTCCCTAAAGCCTTTCAGAAAAATTGGAGAGAGCTGCAGAGCAGGTGGAGTAATGGAGGAAGCTGCAATTCAGTAGACAGTCCAGGGGATTAAGGGTGATAGAGAGAACAAAGGGCTGACAAGAGGGAGGGAGCTGCCAGGCTTACACGAATACAGCATTCACTGCCCTAACAAATGCCTCACCCTTTTAAAAACACATATTTTATCTTGTAGAGCAGAGTGGAATACAGCTGCAAGTGCTGCAGGTTTCTACCTGTTTTATTAACTTAGAACATAACTCTTATTTCCATATATTTTGCAAAATTAAATGAGAAAGTAAGTTCTCAAAATTCAAATATTTCAACCAAAGGAAAAAACATAAACAAACCCAATGACAAACAGTGATTTGTAGGAAACGAAGAAACAGGAAGGAATGCCATATTCCTAGGAGTGTTAAGAAGAAAATGTTATTTTGATTCTTATGTACTGCTTGTTAGCAGCAATTAAAAAGAAATCAAGTGGAAATACCAGATGGAAGGATATACCTTGACACTTGCAAATCAAGCTTAGTCCTCACTCAGTTATGTTGACTTTTCAGTCTGCATTTTTCTCAGTTTCATAAGGAAATAATTTAAAAAATTTTCCTGAACAAAAATAGTCCATAACCTGGTATGGTGATATTCAAGAAGACCCACACACGAAGCTGATAGGTGGCTCAAGAGTAATTTGTGACTCATACTTGTTTTTATTTCATGCATAAATGTCAGCCACACCTTTTGGGCATACAAACTGTCAATGAATTTATTCTGGAGGCATTTCCAGCACGAATACTGATTGTACACAGCCCCAGAGAGACCCTGTCTGGAACACTTTGTACAGTTCTCATCAGGCACTTTCCGAAACAAAAAAGATCAAATGTCTCACATACAGAATAGAGCTAACCAAAGAAATGGCTCTGGGAGACAGCACTTGACTGCCTCCATCTATTTAACTTCTCTGAACATTAGTAAAGGGTACCAAAAAGCTACCTAGCTGTAATTAGGGTTTGATTATTATGGAAAGAGAGATATGATTGTTTTATCTTGCAATCCAGGTCTAAGATCAAAGCAGCCTGGATTTTATCAGTTTTTTTCAGGGATGGTGCAGCACTTTACCCAATGATTGTACATCCTGGCTGGAAGTAAAGACTCCATCTGCTCAAAGCTAGGCATCAAAGCTTCCAAGAGTAATAAGTTTTTAAATTTAGAGGCCAATCCCACATGGGATTACAGCTACCTAGCTGTAATTAGGGTTTGATTATTATGGAAAGAGAGATATGATTGTCCATGAAAATTAGGATGGTCTTGATGTCCTAGAATGTCACATCCATTGGTGCACTGCTGTATCTTCAAGAGAAATTCTAGAGGCCAGAGGGCTTTCAAATTCCTGGTGGTTTTGCAGGCAGGGCTAAGGGTCTACCTGGAGATAGCATAGCCAAAGGCAGCCCCCTTTTATGTTAACTGCAGGCTGCTGGTCCCAGATCTTTCAGAGGCAGGACTGAGTCCCACAGTCTGCCGTGTTTCTGGCAGATTGTCTGTGAAATCAACACAGCCCCCCTGAAACATTTTGTATTGGACAAGCAGACAAATTCCAGTTAAAGTAAATTAAATAATAATTTTTTAAAAAATCTTTCCTTAAAAACCATCTAATGCGCTACAGTCCTCAAGCTGTTCCATATAATGTGTGCACTATAGTCATGATGAACTACTGCCTGCAACAAACATCTCTGGCTCTTGGAAAAAACCAGGCAAAGACATCTGACTGTAGTTTCCAAGAAGCTGCTACTGCACTTAATCAAAGGTACTACACTAGACATGTGTAGTCTTCTCTTCAGCCATCAAGACTTCAGGGTAAGAATCTGATTATTCATCTCTCAAAATTTCCAAAGGCCTTATTCCAGAGCACAGCTCTTGTCACAGGACTAATAGGGACACAAAATCCAATCATACCACTAAAACTCATATTAGTAATCTACATCTCTTGACAGACTTCCTACTGACTCTAAATCCTGATACACTGGCATCCACTCGGACTGAACCACAACCTTCACAATTAAAGTAATAAAACTTCAGAACCTTATCAATCCTTTGAATACACAAAGAAGAGGGGAGCCCTCTGTCACCTGGACAGAGCTCTGAACCCCAGGCACAGTTCACTCCAGAGGGCGAATCAAGCAACAGGCTAAATAAGAAACCTACCTAAGAGCTCGGCATTCATGGAGGTAATCTAGATGGTAAGAACAACACATCTCCAACTGCACTTGTTTTTCAGGAAAAAAATGAAGAATTTTAACTAGAACAAGAAACAAAGTTGCATCACCATATGGGCTGATCATATTCCTTTAAAAAATGAGCCAGCTCAGAAAGAAACAGCCTAGAAAATTTCAGCCAAAATGATCTCTTCACTCTTGTAGCCAGTGACAGGACTTGTGCTGAGCACTGAACATGCTCCCCAGGGAAGTGGTCACAGCACCATGCCTGACAGAATAAGCTTTTGGACAATGCTCTCAGGCACATGGTGTGATTCTTGGGGATGGTGCTGTGCAGGGCTGGGAGCAGGACTTAATGATCCTTGAGGGTCACTTCCAACCCTGGCATTTTCTCTGATTTGATGATTCTGTGACCCAGTCTCAATGAAGTTAGAAGCGAACAGAGTTGCACAATGATTCTTGCCATCATGAGGTGGCTCAATTAGACCTTTGCCACTGCATTGTTCTGGCTTGGATTTTTTTGGGGTTGTCTTTTTTTTTGCTTTTTCTGATCTATCTCTTCTCTCCATCTAACCTAACTTTTTTTTTGGTCGAAGACCTATATTTAGGACTTACAACAAGTGTAAGAATAGCTTTCATGTGCTTCTGTAGAGGGCTTCTGGGCCAGTTACACAACACTGTGATAGATACAGCTCAGCTATAGCCATTCTGTACACATACAGGAATGTCTTTTAATGAGCACTTGGAGAATGACAATGGACCTTGTATACATGAAGTGCAACAGGGTGGAATATATACTTCTCTTGCTTAAATTGATTGAGTATACATTATTTATTCCACAATATTGACAGCTCTCTGGCTTCTAATTCTCCTCTGCTGGGAGTGCTTTTAGCATTCCACATTACTTCAGTGGCTTTTTATAAAATAAATCAACCTAACTCAGGCAGGTTTCCTTCTTTTCCTCAATTGTGCAATTTGATGCTGAAATTACAGCTCAGGTCACAAATAGGCAACAGTCACTCCTGCACCTGTGACAGCATCCCTCCAGGCCAGAATATGAGAATTTAGCATTGTTTGAACAGGAACTCTCCTCCTCCCAGGGGGATGAACAGCATAAGCTTAAGAAAGTTCCAAAATACTGGTTTCTACATGCCCAGTGAAGCCACTTTTAGGTCACCTTACAAATTCTCATTGACTTGATGGTAATTAAGAAGTTGGGCCTTTTTGCTGGAAATACAAAAACAAATCACAGTCTCACTTAAGAGTTAAAAATTCTCTCAAACATATCTCAAATAGTTTCTCTGTAATATCATGGGGTGTGTGGAACAGATTAATTTCCCATCTGGTCTATGAATTTGTTTGCATTATTTGTTTCTATTAGCAACTACAACTTACTAGAAACCACACAAGCATACAGACAGGCATAGTTCCCACTAAAGAAAATCAAAATAAATAAGAAAAAATGAAAAGGGATGCAATGGAGAACAGATGAATCTTTAAATAATTTAAATCAACAGTTTGTTACATCATTTTAAGGGACTGTTTACAGACAAAACCAGCATTTCTTAAAGTAATATCGATATTTAAGTTGTCTGACTGAATGCATCATACTTCAGCAAAGACTCTTCAACTCAGCTCCTGGTTTACATACCAAACCCATACAACTGTGTGCAGGACATACTTTTGACTCACTTTTAACAATCAGATATATAGACAATCATCTGTTTTCTCTTTAATGAATACCTCTAGTCTCATACATCACAAAAAGGATGGGGCGTTTTTCAGGAGAGGTTTGAATGAAGGGAGGGAGCTCTGCAAATCAGTTCAGGAAGGGTGTTCCACAACTAAGAAATGTCCCAGAGACAGCTGTGGCAGCTTATCAGCATTAGCTTTTTATAGTTCCCTTACATACAAGTAGGGAAGCCCCAAACACATATAAATAATATTGATGAAGTCGTGTGTCTGTGTACATATACCTCTTTTCCCAACCACCCCACAAATTATGTACTCTCCATGACACAGGATGTACATACAAACCCCTCTGGAATTACAGCTTCAGTGGCAATACAACTTTTTTTGTCAAACTCCTAACTTTTTGTGTAGTACATTAAATAATTTGTCACGTTTAGAATTTATTTCTTCCTCAATCTGAACACAAGACTCATTAATGTTTAAAATCCTAAAGAATCTCTGAAGGCATATTAGTGTTGTGATCCTGTTAGACTGCTTGTGATGCTGCTTACTAAAACTTATCACCACTTAATTAAAAACAAATGGGATATGACTTCAATTACAACTGAATGGAAATTGAGCTGTAACATCCACACAATGTGTAAAATTATAACCAAAAACATAGTTTCACACCTTAATATCCTTTAGCTAATAGCAGAAGGAATGAGTGTGAAATCAGCACTGCTGTGTATTACTCTGTATCAGGCTATTCTGTTTTAATGTTAAAATATGAACTAGAAGAATCTCTGCAGTCTGCTCCTATTACTACCTTGTTATCCTGGTAATTTATGTTTCACAAAGGTTTTCAATTTTATAATGTCAGACTTTGAAAAACAGAGGAAATCAATTAAATACATGAAGTTAAGGAGGAAGAGGACTGTAATTTCTTTAAATCAAAAGTACAGAAAATAATCTGCATTTCACACATTGGCATACTTGTCAGAGAGGAAATTCAGGCTCTTATTGAAAAGCCACCTAGCCAGAAGCTGGGTAGTAACATGGAGGTCACAAACAATGAATGAAAGCATTGATCTACAAGAAAAGCAGGATCTTGGAGATCTGGAAGTGCAGAGGTTATGGAGCAAATGCCGTAACTTACAGTAAAGTGGATTTTGAGAAGGAAGTCAAACCAAAGGAGATCAATGTCTTAAGTATAAACAGAAAAAGCAAAAAAGGTAGTAAATGAAAACAGCTTCAGTTTCATGGCAGTGCAGAGCCTGGAGACAATAGCAGGATGGATATCAGGAGCATGCACAGGAGTGGAGGCCAGCGCAGCCAACTATCTCTGTCCCTGAACAGTGAATAAACACCATGTGTTAACATGGGAGTGTTAGTATGCAAACTGTAAAAGAGATCAAATTATCAAAATTATCAAAAGCATGGAGATAAGTGAGGAAAATGGAACAGGCTCCCAAGGATTGCTCATGACAGGCTAAACTAGTATTTTCACTTGGCAAGATCTCTAACTGGGCTTCAGTAAAACATTTAGAAAGGTTCACCCAGAACAGGACTGTGCTAGAGAGTTAAATGGGCAGCTAGGCAGAAGAGAAATACCAATGGTTGTGTTGTTGCAAGAACCATTGGGATGGAAGAAAGTAAACAGAGAAGTCCTGGAATCAAGCTTTATTTAATATTTTCGTTTTATACTATCGCACAATATTAGAAGATCAGCTAATAATACAAAAGGACTCATCTCACCTAAACTTTGTTGTCTAAAAATCAGGCTTTTACTGGAAAAGAGCTGCTCCTTTCATAGTCAATGTAGAAACACTGAGCAGGAAAAGTCTCTCTAAAGATGTCTAAGATAGTTCATTCTTTCCACTGCCTGTAGAGGAAATCTAGATGATTTTATTAAGCAAACAGCCTAACTTTCAGACAGCTACACTATGCTATTTAGTGGCTGGCATAACAGACAAAGCTCACAGAGAAAACATTTAATTCCTGCAATGCATGAGAATTACCTGTATGCAATCCATGTGTACATATGGAAGAAGGTTTAGGTTTATTTTGACCAGACTTGGTGTTCAACTGTACCTAATGAATAGGCTCCCTACATTAACACATCCCAGTTTTCTGCTGCTTACTTTCAAAGGGCAATACTAGCCCAAAAGTTTGTGGGGTGAAGTTCAAAGGCCAAAAAGTTCCAATGGCCAAAAAATATCTGCCTTTAGCCTTTAGCAACCTCTTGGCAACATTCTTACTGCTGAGATACAAACCCCAGAGAACAGGCATGGGAATTAGAACATAAATCCGTTTTTTTCACTTTGTAGATCTCAGCAATTCTTAATCTCTGAGCTTTGCATTCTCAGAACTTAATGACAGGTTACTGCACAAGGAATTATTAATGTAACTTATATGAAGCACACCATGAACTCCAAAGATAGGTTCTCTTCTACAGCTCGCCAAAAACATATTCCTACATATGATCATCAAAACAAATAAAATATGCTACTTTGAACTAGAAGATTTTTAATG
Organism: Entomyzon cyanotis; assembly: GCA_024500445.1. Taxonomy (NCBI): domain Eukaryota; kingdom Metazoa; phylum Chordata; class Aves; order Passeriformes; family Meliphagidae; genus Entomyzon; species Entomyzon cyanotis. The sequence continues at coordinate 34,171,113 of JAKEPQ010001018.1, read as the reverse complement.
ATTATTTTACAAATAATAATCTGTGTTTATGCATGATCTGCCTGCAGCACAGCATTTGGTGCAATTCACTTCAGCTAAAATTTCAAGTTGCACAGTCCTGAATGCAACATAGCAAACAAAAAACCTGTGCATACTATCAGCTTCTTCACCTTTCCATTGTTTTCTCGCTTTTCCGCAACATCACTCAGTATTCTAACACAAAAATCAGGAGTTATATCCTCAGCAGTGTTAGAACTACAACAATATTTTCTCAATACTCACTTTTGGCACATGTGGATTAAATTCTACTGCTCTGTGAATAGCTTCTACTGCATTCATCTCTGCAGTACTCAGCCCTCGCCTTGAGGCAGCCTCTGGAGAAAATCTACAAAAGCAAAGAAACAAACACATTAGGTCAGAAATGCTAGTAAGAAAAAGTCAGAAAAGAAATCTAGAACATGGGCCCATGTAACCAAACTGAGTAATTTTCCTATGCTCTCCAAACTTCCATAGCAAGTGGAAACACTGAGTGATCTATTACATCAAGGCCAGTGAAAATCCCAGCAGAAGCGGAAAGCATGTTTGTATCTAATCACAGCAGAAAGTCAGTTCAAACAGTCCCTTCTCTGTCACTAATCTAAATTTGCTCTAGGTACCTTGCTAGGGGCATATTCCAGGCTGAAGTTGTAGAAAAAAAAGAAAAGGAAAAAAAAACCCAAGAAAAAAAAAAACAATGCCAAATTATTGTTGGAGGGTTTCTATTAAAAACAGGTTTGGGGAAGTTTTAGGGAGGTTCCCAACCCAATGCCCCTGGGTCAGGTTGGGATGGAAGCACGATGCAGCAGCAGTAGCAGGTGGTCTACTGGCTGCAGCACCATTGAGGGTAGCATGCCCAAACTGTGGGCAAATCATCTGCCCCAGTGTATAAAAAACCAGACCATGCAATCTCTTTCTCACCTCACACCCCACGGCTAACTCCAGAGCTGTACTTGGCAGGCAGACACCACAGGGAAAGCTGTGACAACCTTAGCCCTGCCCTCCCAAGCTGGAGTCGCTGTGTAGGGAGGAAAGATGTTGCAGTAGGTACTGGCGATCTACAGGATAAAAAGAATGAAAGAAAATTACTTAGATCTTGATGTGTACATACACTTTAAAAGCAAAATCTGTCAGGATGTCAGTCAAGAAAATGGCTTTCCACTCCACTTGCTTTTCAACTTTAGGGGGCATTCGACCCTCAGGTGCACTGACACAACTCTGCCTGGGGTTTGTGTGAAGGCATCTGAGAGCAGAACTGGGATTTTTGAGCTCCATCTCACAAGGAGCTGAGCACCCTTTCAGAGCGGGCCAGTGCTCTCAAGTCCACAGGCATCAAACACATGTGCTCAGCACCTTGGAAGGTTGAGACCCAAGAGAAAAACATAAAAGGAATGAACAGATATTTGTGTCTCTAAAAATATGAACGTCATCTACCTCTCAGAATCCCTGACATAATAATGCTAAATCCACCTGCTGCTATTTAATTAGATGAGTAGTCTTCTAACAGCACTTGCAAAATGACATTGTTACCAGTGCATCCACATTTAGTTATTACCTTTTTGTGGTCAGGTTTATAGAAAGTTGAAGAGCTTCAGCCACACAACCCTTTTCAGTTGCATCTTCACTATACTATCTAAGAAGCCAAAGCTCACCCAGATAGTATATGTAAAACTGAAACAAGAACTGAATTTATTCTATTTCTCTTCTTTTCTTCTTCCTTAGTATCTGAGGTGCAATGTTTGATCACTACAAATTTTTTATATATAAAGTAATTTTATCAATTTACTGCAGGTTTTAATTTTCCTGCTAAACCAGCAGATTGTTAGGGTGTGGGCTCAGCTATGAAAAGTCATAAGTTAAATCAGGAATTTTGCTGGACAGTGGTTCTTAAGCACTTACTTGTCAGAGACAGCTCTGGCTTTGAGCAATGCAGCTGTGTAACATATTGTCGCTGATTTTGGTAAACTTATATCTGTTGAAAAGAACGGAAAAAAGTAAACATTTGAAAACTTAGAAGTGTGCAGAAAGAAAAATGTTTGATTGACACTTGGAGTAAGCATGACATACACAAAACTATTATGTGAACTCAGAATACTTTCTCATTTTGGGACTTATGCTGACACATCACATGGATTTTTAAATTTCCACCTGATATACAGGCTTTAAAATATGTGTTCATGACCACTAGAACTGCTATTTAAACAGCAATGGGGTTCATTAGAGAACTAATTCAAAGAGTGACATGATAGAGACATAATGAAAGAATTCATTACTCCATGCATAAATGTACAGATAACTTGGAATACGCGAATTTTTCCATTGTTGAGAAAATATCTAAGTAATAGCTGAGGGCTATCTTACTCCCTCTTCATATTTTCACTGAGAAGCAGTTGTCTAATATTAGTATGTGGCAGCTATACAAGTTAAAATACCTGTTCAAGTAATAATGGATTTGACTTGCAAGCAACCAACCAGTAGATTTACTGAAGTTACAGAACAACAGTAAAATGAGGTATTTTGCCTCTTAACAAAATATTGGACCAAAACACACAATCATCAGACACTCTCTGGCCATTTTATCCTGTTCTAGAGACACACAGGAACCATAAACCTGACTTAACCCATTAGCTACCTTAATTTTTCAGCTACCTGTTTTTTACCAGCAAATTGGCACAATGCATTCAAAAGGTAGAGAGAAATGCTGCTTAACAGACTTGAGTGATATATTTGAATTGACTTCCACATTTGTAATCTCATGGTGTGACCCTTGGAGGTGTCCTGTGCAGGGCTAAGAGTTGGACTCAATGATCTTTGTGGGTCCCTTCCAACTCAGTTTATTCTGCGATTTTGGGATTCTGTAATCTACCCAGTGGTCACTTACAGTGACTGAAATATTTCAGCATTAAAATTTTCAAGATTACAGCTAAATGGAAAAAAAAATACCCACAGCAAACCAAACCCACTAATGGCTGGATTCTGCAAACCCTTCTGCAAATTGTGATAACTTTCTAGAGCAAACAGCAAATACAGCACAGCAAACACAAGGCACTGAAGTAGGTCCACTGTAAAAGTGAGGACAAGCTAATCTGACTATTGTTCTAAGAAACTATCTATCCCTTGGTTTGTCATTCAACTTGATTAGAAAGACAAAATTACCATGATAACTTGGTTACTTTAGGACTAAGAGACACTTGTTATTTCTTGAACTCATGTGCCTTGCATGATAGGGCTCCAAAAGGAAGTTAAAGACGACATGCAACTACCACCTCAGCAGTCACCACCCTTCACTTATGAATAACCAAGCAACCAGGCACAATGCTGTTCTGTTAGACAGAAAACATTGTCAGAATGACTGAGGCTCTTTGTAAAGGCTGCCTGTTAAATCCTATTATCTTTTTATGCACTTGCACTTCCAGTATGAGATGTACAGATCCTGTTGGAGGCTTCTCTATAATATTTTGCAACTACAATTTCACTGGAGTATGTAATTGTAGTGACTAAAGTCATTAAAATCAACAGCATGCAAAGCAGTTTGACGATAGATATGTTAATTACTCCACTAAGAGAAGACAGCTATAGACACAGGCATGAGCACACCTTCAATGATAGGACAAGAAAATATTTCTGAACACATTCAATAGCCCTCTTTAGATCAAATTTTCCTTAGTACCAAGAGTTAAGTTATTTCCAGTAAACAGAAATGCCTTTCAAATATATTCAAACAAAACACAGTATCACGAAACACTATCTTCTAGTAGGCAGTAAGTGTTCCTGAGCTGGAAACATCTGTGCATACAGACTGCAAGATGTTTCACAATAAACAGCTGGCATCTGTAAGGAAGGGAAATGTGGTGAGGTGAGTAATGCTCAGATAAACCACATGTATCGGCAGAAAAAATGGGATTTCCCAACTAATGCTGTGTTCAAATCTCATCACCCACAGTCAAGAACAACAAAAGCAAACCGAAGGATTGGACTGTTTTTGTATCAAACCAAATGAAATAAAGACTGAGAGAAGATACAACTGTTTCCTATGCAGACCCACACAGAACACATGAGAGGAGAAGGGTTGCTTAGGTAAAGGACATTGCTGGCACAAGCACAAAGAATTCAGAATTTAATTTAGACTGGAGATTAAAAGAAGGTTTCTGTGAAGTGAATTTTTGAGGCAGATTTCCAGGTAGAATAGTGGGGCAAACAAACCAGCTAGTTCTAGGATGGAGCTTGCCCAGCTCATGGAAGGGGTAGTATCATGCAGGGAATGCAACTGCAGGGGCCCTGATTTACCCAGGAGGCCTCTTACAGTACTATGCTTGCTAGAGAGCAAGCAGCACTTGTTTGAGGATAGAGCCCTATTATAAAGCCCTAGCAGTGGAAAAAATAAATACAAATGCTCACGTTTATCACAGAATCAGAGAGTGGTTGGGGCTGGAAGTCAGCTCTGGACATCATCTAGTCCAACTGAGACCTAGTAGGTCCATGCCTGCTTGCTTTCAAAAGTGTTTTTCTTTTTGTTTGCTACATATTAGACCATAAGTATTTTGTCCTGCTATATGTTGGTCTATGACTACAATACTTTAAAATCCTCCTATAATTTAGGCTTCCTCTCCAAAACTGCACCCTCATATTTTAGAGAAAAGCATAAACAATTATGTCTGGTAACAACTTGAATTTAGCAAGGGAATAATTTCCAAACTAGCCCTAGGAGATACATACTCTGTCAGGAACCAAAGTGAAGTTTTAATAAATGACTGTGTCCAGCTCTGTGAGCCATCTGGCAAAATATCTTCACATACACTGTTTCCCACCCTCCTGTGATTACTTGTGGAGCTCCCACAATGTGCTGAAAGATGTGACTGCTGTTCTGCTGTCAAATCCATCAGGACATTTTTGCCTAATAAGAACTGATGTGTCAATCTAAAAAAGGCTCTCCTTCTTTCTTATTGCTTGTATCTTTAAACAGAATAGAAAAATCTAGACCTAAATTATGAGCATTTTCTTTCAATAAGCCCCAGTCAGGTATGAGGAGGGTTGGGAAAGTGAATTCTTAGTATTCATTTGCTTCTTAAGCAGTTGCTTATGAGACTGAACTGATGGAAAGATGCTATGGATATGCAGAGTATGCCATATATTATCTAAATTGATCATAGAATCTATTGTTCTTATAAATTGCAACTAAACCAAAAAATTATGAATCTGGATATGGAATGATGCAACATCCCCTACCAAGTATCCAGAGGGCTCTACACATGAAGAGACAAGCATGTTGTAATTTTTTAGTCATTAATAAATGCAAAAACTTAAGTCACTGATCAGAAATTATTTCCTATTTTGAATCCAGAGTGCATGTTATTCACAAGTCAGGAACACAGATTTCTATGGGCTTAAGTTCAAATAGGTGAATAGTCTCATCAACATTATTAGGACATAAACATCTGCTGAAATTAGCTGTATATCTGGGACCATAATTTCCACAGTGAGATCCTTCCACAGAAACTTCTGCTTCTTCTTCACAAAGCACTGGAGAAAGGCTAAATTAAGATGCTGGATTAATTAACCTATTTTCAAATATGCTACTGAAAGTATGTCAACAAACTGGAAGAAGTTACATGAAGAGGTAAAACAAATAGTGGAATACAGGACATATATTGTGCTATGGCTTGTGGGCAAACCCCAGCTCTGATCTTTTCTCAGCCTGTCTATAGTGTTTAAATGCTAGGCCAATACTTGTTCTGTCATCACAGAACCTCCCGAGTTCTCTAAACCTGCAGGTTAGATTGCCAACTCTTGCACAGGTGGTAGGAAGAATTGCTTATGTAAAAGACTGAAAGCACTATGGCAAATAAATATGTGCAGGCTGGATCAGTGATGACAGAAGAGAGATGCAGTCATCTATAAAGACACAAACAGTAAGAAAGAAAGTGAATTAAGCTGACACAAACAGTTAAAAACAAGAGTAATGGGATGGAAATCATTAAAGAAAAGTATGAGCTGAACACCAGGGGAAAAACACTATCAAAAAGATCTAATATCCTGTAGCATTATCTCCCATTAGAACACTCATTGCATTTTCCCCCAAAATGCAGTTGAAAACATGCTGGAGGGAGCACAACTATGAATGTGGTGCTTACAAAATAAAATAAAACAGTTCAGATTCTCTGTATTTTGACATTTTTGCTCAGGGGTTGGAAACACCCCAATCAAACACAAACATATAGCCACTATGTTAAGGGCTGGATTTTGGTCCCCTGATAGAATGGGAAAACCATTCCAGCACATTCAAGAAGTCTTTATTTTGCCATGACCACAACTAACACTGTTCAGTTATGGCAAGATTTACAACTGCTGATTTTAAACTTTTCACATGCAACTCTTGCTGACATGTGTGACCAAGCAGGTGACTGCCACTTTAACTTGACCAAGTTCAATCCTTAATGTCTAAAGAGGGGAAGGAATAATTTCTGCTAAAGAAAGTAAAAGAGAGCAAGACTAGTATAATTACTTTGGACTTTTTGTGCTTTTGCACAAACAGGAGAAACAAAAAAAACCCCCACAGAATCATGTGGCAAAAAAAGAGACCAGATGGTATTAACAGACACAGAACTGATGCTGAGACCTAGCTGAAGTGACAAGTGATTTTGATATGGAGGAAACAAACTAGTTCTTACAAGCAGAAGCTGAAAAAGATGTGATGGGCACAAAGACAAACCATTCTCTTGATATTACTGTTACACAAACTGGAAGTCTTGCTTTGCATCTCTCGGAGAAGGTAGATTAGATTTTGGTATAACCTTAACTAAAAGGAACATTCTCTTAAGATCTCTCTTTCAATGAAACAAAAGGATTATAAAATACAGGTATGAGGTAATGGTTGCTCCCATACTGCCACTTGCTACATCTTTAACTCTGACAAAAACCCTTTACTGCACTTAGAACACCTACCCAGTTAGCTCCACCAGGTAGAATATCTCCAAAATGTCAAATACAAACATGGCAAGTAATGAAACTGATGGAGATGTGATCTCAAATATCTATCTACCTATCTATCTGCAAAACCCCTGGAGACCATAGCTAATGTAACTGAAGGCTGTGTGCAACCTGTAATTCTCTACAAAAGGATTGCCTTCAATATAAATAGAATTTACGTGCAAAATCTGTAAGGACAAGAAGAAATCGGACAGAGAGGGAGAATAGCCCTGAATAGGCCACATTTTAGAAAACTCATTTCTCTGTGTTAACTGTTTGGATTTCACTAAGTTAAAAGTAAAAGAAGTATCTGCTTCTGAAGTGTTTCTTCAAAAGCCTGTATTTTGATATAACACTAATTTAAAGTTGGATTCTGCTAAGTAAGCTGTTACCAAATAAAAAAGTGTCACAGCGTAGAGGGGAATGAGATCTTTTGTATTTAAACCCCATTTTCTTTCTGTGTATCCTTTGCTCTAATGTATCTTCTCAAGTGAACGCTGTATTTTGGACTCTGGCATGATAAAGTGGGTTTTCTCACTCTCTGCAAAGTGGTGTATGAGAGAAGAATCTGTGTAAGGTGTTCATTCTGCAAACCAGAAGGTTTATAGTCTCACTGGAAAATCACAGAGAGTTACTCTACTTCTAAAAAACAAAAGCAAGGATAGGTTTAGAGAAGAACTATTGCATCACTAAGATTAAATACACAGGCATCCATTCTTTCTAAAGCTGACTTTCAATTGCCAGAAAAGTCTGAGTTTTCACACAGTGCCCAGGTTATCACTTAATATCCATCAAAGCAACTGGATACCCAGGGAAATTAATAAATCAGTTGCTCTAAGCATTGCTACAAGCAGACCAACTCCCCCAGCCATAACCATTTCTGCTGTAAATAACATGGATATGTGTTAAATCAAAGCCAAAAATATTTTCAGAATTCAACAGTATTTAGGTCATCCTCACTCTATTGACAGACACTGAACTCTGAAACCATAATGATGTAGCTCAGCAACAGTGCATGCTGTTCCACTAATGAGACCCTTTTTCCATGAATAATGAGTATGGACATCAGCTCTGTTGCCAGGTACATAATATAAACACAATTTAACACATGGTTTTTGGTAAAGCAGTGCATCTGCTTGCAGAGGCTGACGTTTCACATGATGTGGTCCAACATTTTAGCCCAGGGTGGGAGCAGACTGCTCAAGGAAATAATTTGTTCATATGTTATCAAAATACAGTAAATCAGGTTTGGTCTTAGTAAAAAAAAAGCAGTGCAGTGGGACCAACAGAAACTGCAGATAGGAAAGTATAAATGAGTTCAGTGTTTTATATTCCAATAAATCTTACAACACATGAAGCTGATGAGTTCTAAAATGAGCTGAGACTCCCTGAGACAGGCCTTCTGAGACTCATGAACGGTAAGGGTTATACTGGCTAAGCCTGTGTTTGCTGAGTCCTTGTGCGTACCTGGTGCATACATACACCATACCCAAAGTATGAGTTGAAACTGCATGTGTTCAAACAGCCAAAGTAAGAGCTTTATTTTTAGAAGTCTCATTTGTTCTGACTCTATCAGATGCTTTTGAGAAAATGAAACACACCTTCAAGTTTTATCAACTTCCGTCACATAAAGTGCTACCATGGTATTGTTTAAAATCAGGGATCAGTGCTTTACTATGTCAAAGCAGACCTTGCACTGGACTTTAGTCTTTCGAGAAGGCATGGCTTAATATCCTGTTCTGTCACAGTTCTGCTATTTCCCAGGGCTATTACTTCATAACTGCATTGAAGACTAGAAGGTGCCAACCTCCTGTGATGCCTGGGGAGTACAACCCAGCATTTCAACTTACTTGCTTTTTAACACAGCAAAATTAAGAACAAAAGAATCTCTCGTGGTATCACTAGAATTACTGAAATACAAGGAATTACTTGTATTACTATAATACAAGGAATTACTGAAATACTAGAAAGACTCTGATGTTACATTTTACTGCCAATTTCTTCAATCAGACTAACTACAACCAAGATCCCTCTCAGAGTCATTACTGCTACTGAACGGCAGTACTCAAGGGCCTGGGTGACACCTTGATCTCTGCTTAGAATGATTTGACTCCAAAAGGAGTTGAAAACATTCCAGACTGTACTGGTAGCAGTGATTATCACTGATGCTGCTTGTAATCACCCACTTATTTATCTGTTTTAAAATAGCCTCATCTCTGCCACAGTCTACTGCGGAGTCTTAAATCTGTCAGGATGGTCATGTTAGTACCAAGCCAATGGTTTGTTATGAGCCTCATTTAAATTTATCTTTACTTCCTAAGTTGTAAGATGTTAGAAGAAAGCAGTTAGCACATATTCAGTGGGAGCTTTTGTATTTCTTTGGCTATACCCTCCAAAGATTCTTTGCTCATCAAGTACATGTCTCAGTACTCCCATGAACATGCACCATCCCCTTGCCATGGTTCTGTGTGATGTTACAGGCCCAGGTACTGGAGCTGACAGTGAGAAGCCTCTGTCTGTATGAGCTCTTACTCTTCTGCTTTTTGGCACCCAGGCAATGCAACTGAGAATGACAAATGAAGAGGAGGCAGAAGCCACACAGAAAAGGGTAGATGGAAAAGAGGTTGTGATGGAAGTTGTGAGGTAGATGGAGATGTATCTTGACCATCACTGCCCTGAAGAGAAGATTTGGACAGGTAGGTAGGAGAACCAGAAGAATGGAACTGGGAATTAATGTTTCTCTCTGCGGGAGGACGGCAGGAAGTGGCGGCCTCACAAAACGAGGTCCCCCCGGCGCGTATCTCCGCCAAGTCCAGGCCGGGCAGCTCCCGGGGTACGCTTAGCGTGGCATGAGTCTCCGGCCATAGAAATTCTAACAGGAAACGTAGTGAGACGAAGAAACGAACTGGACTCCATCTCTGTTCTGGCAGGGAGGTTTATTTGGGGTAACAGGGAGAGGGGTTGCAGGGGAGGAGAAGGGGGAAGGAAAGGCAGGGACAGGGTAAGGGCTGCCAGCTCAGAGAGCAGACCTCTCCCAGACCCAGGCGCTGACTTTTACGGGGAAAGGAAGGGGGTGGGGGCTGGCTCTCTCTGAGCCAGTCCCAGGAGGACAAAGGGAAGATTGGCAGGAGGGTTACTACCAATAGGTTTTCAGGTACAGCAGAGCATATTTTAAAATGAACCAATAGTACACCGAACGGGGAAACAAAGAGAGCACATGGAATCCTAAAACCCCACATTGCTACAGGGAATGAGCAGTACTGGCTGAACAAGGTAGGAAGTGGGAGCAATAAAAAGCTGAAACTGAGCGTGAAAAGAGAAGACAATTCATTAAGCAAATGTGACAGAAGAGCAGCCAATTCCTTAAAAGAATCAATGAGAAATAGTGTCCAAAGCACTGTGGATATAGGCTCCAGTGTCCATATTGGTAGGCATTTATACTACAATAGCTCAAATAATGTCCATCTATCTTTTCAAAAACTGTGAATGTCACAAGTCTTAAAATCTTTGTTCAAAGAACACCAGAGACAGTAAGAGCTAGCAATTAAGAGCATTTTAAAGCCTACAAGATCAACCTAGAGAAAGAGTTAAGAAACATAAAAGTTAAAGCTCCACAGGTTTGACTAAGTCAGCTATTTGACCCATGCAGGTTATGATCTCATTTTTAGTTATATCATTACATAACATTCCTTTCATAACCCCCCTCGCCATAATCCAGTGCATGGAATGAGACCTTTCTGAGGATGAACGAGGACTCTGTAGTAACACAATAGGAAAGTGACAGCTGTAGGTTCCCTGATTCACTTGATGCAGAACTTGGAATGTGGCTATTGAGTAAGCCAGGAACTGCAGCAAGAGCAGGAAGAGTGGCACTGTGCAGCCTGATGAATGCTGCTCTACAGAACTGGGTTGTAGTCCTGTTTCTGTCACCAAGTTTTTACACAATACAAGGAAAACCCATTTAATTTAAACTAAATAAATAATAAATAATAAAAGCATGCTAGTTGGTGCCTCTCCCTCTGTGTCTCTGAAACTCTGGTGTCTTGAATTCAAGTTCAAAGAGCTAGAGCTGCAGCAGTGGTGATTTGAACATGAAAACAATTGCAGTGCTGCATAAACCAAAGTTCACTTAAAACCAAAAAATATTAATACAAAAAGTTCACCTAGTCTTCTGAGATTTCCAAGTTTTCCCTGTAAGACATGAAGTCCGCCACTCATTAGAGTGCTATGAAGTTAAATCAATGTTTGTAAAGCACTTGTATGCTACTAAGTCAACATTCACAGGAAAATCCATGGGGGAACTGATAATCTTTTCTTCAGAACAGGTTTGAATAGCATGCAATAAAAAGTCTGCAGAATCTAAACAGTCAATCTTTAAACATCAACAGAAAGCAAAGAAAGCACAGAGGAGCTGCTAGTGAGTGCCATAACCCTGTACAATGATTTGAGCATGGGTTGGCAGAAAAAATGTACAATATTTAATCTTTGGATAAAGGGTTGCTTAAGGGCATGTATGAAGCTCATGACAATCAATTTAATTACAGTGTTTTCTAAATTTTAAGAGTTTGACTTAAATAAATTTCTTCTGTGTGCATCATCTAGAGAAAATACAAATACATATTTGAACTTACCATCATACTTTGCTAGGACTGCCTGGACATCTGCATATGCTTGCAGCTCCAACAGAGCCTCTAGCAGATTTTCATGGATGTTGAACATGCTGAGCAGGGGAAACTCCTTCATCAACTACAATCAATAATATATGAAATGATTAGATTATTAAAATGGAGGAGGGTTTCTTGTTCAAAATGCATTGAAATAGCCAACACCAAGTTAAAACTCCTCAGTTCCCCTTGCTCATAGTTCTTTCCCAGAATTCACTATTATCTCAGAAATTTCTGAGCTCATAACGGATACTAGGTCAGGCTCTTGTCAAGACATGCTTGCATAGGATCTAATTAGTCAAATCCAACAAGCCAGCTATCTGAACACGTAACTCGCCTTCGATGAACAGGCTTCTTCAAAGTGAAAAAGAGTTATTGTTCTGGGAAAGAATCGTCAACAGTGTAAGTGTAGCTCCAGTATATCAGTTGTAAGGAGCCAGCACCTCTTTGGTGTATTGGTGGAAAAAGCCAGAAAACACATTGAAAAATCACAGTAACATCAAATGAGAGAAGCGTACATACATGCAACCATATTTTCAAACATGTGACACCAGGAGTTGTAACTGTAAATACTTTAGAACACAATTGCAACAGCAGCCAATATAAAAAATAAGAAAAAGAAAAAGAAAAAGAAAAAGAAAAAGAAAAAGAAAAAGAGAAAGAGAAAGAGAAAGAGAAAGAGAAAGAGAAAGAGAAAGAGAAAGAAAAGAAAAGAAAAGAAAAGAAAAGAAAAGAAAAGAAAAGAAAAGAAAAGAAAAGAAAAGAAAAGAAAAGAAAAGAAAAGAAAAGAAAAGAAAAGAGAAAAGAAAAGGCAGCAACAATAGGAAAGGTAAAGCTTATGCAAATCAAACACTATAACTAAGGAACCCATCTTGTATGACAAACTGAATGAAATGTAGAGTTAAAATAATCTAATCCTTTCACATTCAAGTGCCTTTACTTTATTAACTAAGCCTTTGAGAGACACCAGGGATTTGTTTCTGGACATCCTCAGTTTCAATATCTGCACAGATTCAAATGACTGAAGCTGATACTCTATTGCATCTCTTTTTAAAAGTCACACTTATAAGAAGCATCCATGTTTTTTACTGCAGAATTGATTAAACAGTATTTTTATTGTCAGAGTTCTTTAAAGAACTGAAATATAAAAGATCTTTGCTTTCTTGTTTCCCCTTTATGGTTGTTTAACTGACTAGATGATGTAGATTCAGCACAAAAACATCCCAGACAGTGAAGAACTAGGGTAGCTGATATTACCCCTGTGTTTCAGGAACTTGCAGAGAAACACTAAAATTTACAATCTCTCTGATAGGGTTTATGAGAACAGAAATACTATAACAAACCAAGTAAAGAACATGTTTCAAGGTCAACCTTGCTTTATTTGAAAATAATAATTCAAACTTGAAAACTCTGACACTCAATAAACTTACCTTTGAAGATGTAAACAGCGAAACTGATGAGACAAGATAAACAAAAGTAAAAAGGATTGAAACAAGAGGGATGGATTTTCACCAAGAACTCCAGAAAATGAGAAACAGGTAATGCACTAGAGCTTCTTCACTCTGTTAAGAAAGAGACCTTAACAGGTAAAAAGAAGCAAAGCACAGAGAATTTCTCGGTTGTGAAATGGTCTGGCATAAACTAATGTAAGAACTATTCTGACCTTAAGAATTCAAACTCTAAATTCGTCTGTCTGGAATAGCATTGACTTGGCTGCAGTTAGAGGATTATTAGAAGATGAAAGGCAAGGATGACAATGTTTTGTTTAACTGATTATACAAATTTCTGGTGAGAATCAGGATCACCAAAAGAGTAGCTGAAAGAGGTCACTGAACTTTTCATGTTAATGGCATGGGGATGGCCATAAACTCCCAGTTTCACTGGTAAGAGCTGAACCTGTGAAAAAGAACACAAACAAAACTGCATAGTTTGCAGGCTTTTCTCCTCCATTTAAAATAAAAAGACTGCAGATTTTGATGATCATCTAGGTTAAGTAGAACAATTTAAGACTAAAGAAAAAGTTTATGTCGTTGCTTGTGAAGAAAAGTAAGTGCAGGTGAAAATTCACAGAGTTGGATTCATTAGCTAAAGATCCATCATAAAGTCTACTTCTCTTCATTCTCGTCCTTACTCACTATTGGATTTTTAAGAGAGAAAGCTACTATTTGGCAGGAAAGAGCATGACAGAATCTGGCTCTACATAAATGTGATTTAAAGTTCAGAATGAACATCTTGCAAAGAAACCCCTCTAAGGGATTAAGAAAGATTATCCCTGCTCATTGAGAATGAATAACGGCTGGCAAAATAACATTCCCTCCATCAGTGAAGAAAAGGGAAGAGCTGCAGCTAGTTATAGATGTACTCTGGCCAGGTACAACTCTTACTCTGGTTCTCCGCCTCTCACTGACATCACTCACTGACTATTTTTTTTTCTATTTTAATTAGGTTCTGTCACAGTGATAAACCCCATCTCAGACAGCAGAGGAATAAAGGTCACTGGCCGGACTGCCAGGTCTCCAAACTGACAAGTGTTAATGAAGGTTATATCTGGGAAAGGTTGAGCATTAAGAAGACCAAGCCAGTAATATTGAACTCAGTTAACACTGTAGCCCCAAAAATAAAACACCTGTAAGTGGCCACTCAGCTATTTGAACACTGACTGTGCATAAATGACAGCATGTTTACTATTAAAAAAAAGAAAAAGAAGACATGAACTCATTTTTCTGTCATATCTGGATATAGAGTATCTAGTTTTCACTGCAAATAATTTCCAGTCACAGTAAAAATCTGTTTATTGAGAAACTTGCCAGAAAGTAAAGCTACTTGGATGGAAGAATATTATGGCAGGTCATCTTTCAGGCCTCCTAGTGAAAGCAAAGGAAGAAAAAAACTGCCACACAGGTCTGGTGACTGGTCAGGGCAGGCCACATACTGGGTCACGCTGAGGAGCAATGGAGAGCAGACTGAGCTTGCTCCCCTCCCTAGCAGATGCAGAGGGAGCTGGCTCATAGTCCACACAGAGATGTAAAGATGGGCACATTATCCCAGAACACAAGATGAGAAACACACCCTTGAGATCCCCAGACCCATACAGCACTGAGCTCTAATCTGGCCTCAAGCTTATAAGACACAGACATCCCTTTGCACACAAAGATTTATTTTCTGCGAAGTTACAGACCAATATTTGCCAAATCATTTGGCTTATAAATTTTAATTATTTTTATTTCTTTACGGTAACCTGAGAAATACTTTGAGTGGCAAGCACTGCACTTGAAGACAAGAGGAAGGCTCGCTATCATCTTTCTCCACACCTTCAGACCTCAAGAGACAGTCCATCAAGTTCAGCACTAAAGATTTCTTGAGCCACAAAGCCACTACAGCATTTTGCATATATACTACTTAGGACTAAAAATGCCATTGTAAAATTCCAGTTAGTTGGTTTCTTGGCTGGCATTAAAGAGAAGTGTTCCACTGAGCTAAGCTCAGTTTCACACCGTGTGAAAACAGACACCACATGGCTATAAATGTATTCCCTCCTTGCAACATGAGGATATTCAACTGTCTCATTGTGAGTGGGACTCAAGTGATGTAAACATTGCCATAGTTCTTGGATTTGGAAAATGATCTGAAATACACTGGACCTACCTAAATTAAAGTTCTGCTTAATTATAGCAAAAGTAGGATTCTGTCAATTAAGTAATTTCTTTAAATGCCACATTCCTTTTGGTAAATAATCACTGTTTTGTTTGGAAGTAGCTCAGAGAGGATAGGAGGTAAGAAACCAAATCTGTCAGCTCCTGTTGTTTTGAAGGTTGGAAATTATTAGTAGTAGGATCCTTGTATTTTCATCCTTATGTGGAATTCAGGAAATGTGACAATTTCTGAATGTCAGAAAAGAGACCCAGATCCAGTTTACACTAACTGTGGGATGGCATGGATTTATAATTTGCCAACATTCCATTTTAAAGTTGAATTTAGACCTAGTGCTGCGTAATATTAAAAGATAGTATGACTTCACTGTAGGGCTAACAATGAGTAATTGAAGTGAAAAATATCATACTAAATACACAAACTCCAAAGAAATATGTTAGAACATGCAGCCTTCATGTTCTCCCTTAATTGGAGGATTTAAGACTTTAGAGTATGACTTCAGTTCTTTAAGGAATATAATTATGAAAACACTGTTACTTGGAGTATGCTGTAAAAATGTATGTATTTCAGAAGTAAAGAGATTTTAAAGGCAGATGAATCCAGAAGAGTACAAGTTGTTCCAGATTTTATGCTTACAACTAACCAATCACACTATATAAAACTAGTAACAGTGCTAAATCATAATAATCTTTGTTACAGCAAATATTAGTAACTTTATAAAGCATGAAAATAAAGTCATTACTCATAGTCCTCCTCAAAAGTAAAAAAAAAACCTTAATTTGCATCACAGATGCACAGAATGGCTTGGGTTAGAAAGGACCTTAAAGATTATGCAGTTCCAACACCCCTGCTGAGGGCAGGGACATCTCCTACTAGAAACAAACTGTTCACGAACATTTGTATTTAATAGATCTAATTCTCCCTAAAAGCAAAAGTGGCTACTAAGAGGTGGCAAAAGCAGTAGGCAGAAGCAGAATAAATCCTTGAAAGAACATCCCAATGTACTTTCTTCAGAAACTGACATATTTTTAGAACTGGATTTTAAAGTGAAATTCAAGTGAGGAAATTATCTAGGAGCTCAAAAATGAGCTAGGAGATTCCAGAGAGATGGAAGACCATAACTAAGGTATGATACAAAGTCTCTGAACATGGAGTGATGAAAGATAGTGGACAAAAAGGAGTCCAAGTTACCAGGGCTCCTATAACTACCAGGGCTCCAAGGCTATGTGACTATATTAAATTTTAATAGAATGACAATGCTGGAAACCTACAATTTACATGAGAAACATCATTTTAGCAGTAGTCACCAAATTTCTAGCTTTTGAGGGTTCTGCACAGAATCACAATCATGACTAAAAGTGAGAGGTCTGAGTCATGTAAAGATAAAGGAAGGGATAAACATCACTAGGGGAATCACAGAAGTCTGTTTTGTTTAACAGCCCACTAAAATGAGGGATATTCCCACCTGCCCTACCCACTTACCCTACCATGTGAATCTGTGACCAAACAAAGCATATTTGAATATACAGATATTTGAAAATGTTAAAATCAGCACTTATCACTTGCTATATTGCAATGCTTGTGTATCAGAACAAGAATTATCTGAAGATATCACTCTGTGGTGGAGACTGGCAAATGTCACCATCCACAAGAGTTACACCCCTAAAATCTGTGCAATAACACTTGGTCTCATTTAACTAAGAAGTACTTTTCCTTCAGATTTTAATAAATGGTCTTTGAACAACTACTAAAGATGTTAGTAATGCTAGAATCCCACTCAAGGCAGAGCAGCCTGCCTAGCCTGACATATGTAACACAAGCCAAAGAGTCTGACTCATTAATCCTTGCCTCAAGCATAGAAGCATTTGGGAGAAACAGACAGTAGCTGTCAATGCAAGTAGCTGCAGAAATTGTGTTGTTAAGTTGCTAGGGATCATAACATCTTTATTAGCAATAAGTACTCTCATTGTTTCACACAACTTGGTAACTTGAGGTGCAGAACACTGTTCTGGCTACATATTGCCTTACTCAAGAAGAAATCAGCAATGCACTCAGGAATACAGCATTCAATAGAATGTTGAACAGAAATCCTTATTCAAAGCACAGCAAAAGAAGTTGCCAAGAAAGTATGCTAGATTTGCAGAACTATCATACCAGCAAAAATCACTAATACCGCTGGTCATAAAAAGATAAAAACGCAAACAACCCATACCATTAAGATTGATTTAGTGTGGTTGAATACCCTTTCAAACCCTTCAGGTGACATAACCTCTTACACCATTTTAGATGCTCAGGGCAGCCCAGCTGTTTACAGAACTTTTCATGAAGCCCATTGATAAGCATGCAGCACTCTTGACAATACAAGGTGCTTAGGTGTCCTCTGTGGCATAAAATATGCACTTAGAGACTGCAGGTGAGCACCAAGATGAACACATAAATACATTCAACTGAAATATCCTCAGCAAGGTTCTCAGAGCTAAGTTTGTAGAAGCACACTTCTAGGTCCTTTATCATGATCTGAAGACTAATTTCTCAGCAGATACAACTGATCCTAGAAATAAAACACATTTTTCTGACCTTTAAAAAGTGGGTTTTTTTCTATCCGTCTCCAGACCTAAGGAAGACCTGGAGACCCTCTTGCCTCCCTAAACCTTACTCATTTCTAAACAAAGCTCCAGAGCACAGAGCAAGCTGCCATTCCACTGGGTCTCGGAAATATATACTTATTAAGAATACCAAGCAATCTTCAAGGGAGTGCAAGCCCATGGGGCAGGAGATAAATACACTCTAGAATGAGTTTCTTTCACCTCTCTGAAGGAGGAAGCCATTAAGATCTTCCATGTGCTTTGTCCACTAGCATAACTTTTGCCTGCTACCCTTCTCCTTCATAAACATGCTTCACACTTCAATTAAAGCTTGCTCCACAAACCAAATGTTCTCCAGTACAATCCCAAAAAGCTCCAAATAATCTGACAATTCACTTTTTTGCATGGTATATTTTTATCCAGATACTCTACTGACCCAGCCAAGAAAAATGACTGTGTTGGGCTGCTCCTGAATTCAGCGGTGCAGTCACTGACCGAGCTGCCCACAAAGCAGAGAGTGAAGTGCCTATGCATTCCCTCCAGATCCTCTCTGTTTTCAGTCAATGAAAACCACAAAATGCACACCTAGCACATTTCTGTTTTCTTCCATTGTAATGGTGAGGGAATCTGAAAAGAGCAGAAGGAAAGCAGGTGGCACAAAAGGCTACCCTTGCTCATCACCATGTAGCTACTGGTGTGCAACACTGTCCACAAGGAAGATTCAACATGAAGGGATACCAAAGATTACTCACAGACACCATTTCAGCCTTTCGCTTCTGCACATACTAAATTCTCCAACATCACTTTGAACAAACTACTTGAAATCCTCCTAACATAATCAGCACAACAAATAAAACAATGAATACTGTAGACTTTCTCCTCAGGGACAGTAAAAGCAATCTAGTTCCCTCACAGACTCTCTCACGTTCTGTATAAACAATAATAAAACTGGAACAATTCTGTTGACTATACTGGAGTTATTCCAACAATATACTAATCAAAATGAGATCACAAGTTAACTCAATATATACAAATAGTGACAGCTGCTGGTTTCTATAGCAAAATATAGTAAATAATTATCATCAGAAATACAAGCAAAAGTAACACCTATGTATGATTCCATTTCATGTTTCCATGGAAACTACAGGTTTGTAATTCTCATTAATTCAACTCAACTGAATGAATTATATCCAAGCCAGTGAAACCAGCAAAAAAAATACTGTCTCAAAATCAATCACAAAAGCAATGGAAATTCCTACCTCATTTTTTTAATTAAACCACCCTTGATTTCAAACAGTTTTTAAAATCAGTTTTTAAAAAAACCCCTGGTTTTAAGTACCTTCAATATAATATTAAGGAACATGATTTTCCTATCAGCACTGTATCTTACCATAAAACCAAACTCTTATTTAAGTCACCAACAACTCATTTCCCTTCCATTAAGGTGTTTTAAGTAGGATCTCAGTCTTTTCTTACATAAAATTCAAGCAAGACAATCTAATCCATCAGTAATGTCCTCAAGATGGCCTCATATATGCAATGAATTAAACATTCTCAAATATTTTATTTTTTCAAAGTGGCAAAGACTCACTACATCCCAATCATATTTCCCAGATGGTGTCATGAACCTCTTAACACTTCATTTCCATCCCGTTCCATGTCTTAAGAAACCTGTTTTCAATCTTTCAAACACAAACAGGGCCTCCACCCTCTGTCCCCTGATGTTAGATTCTGCAGTCCCTAGCCAACGTATTTCTTCATATTCTTTTTAGGATTAATAAATTCATCTCCTTCCTCATCAATCACACAGAAACTTTAAATGACAGATTCATGTTCTTCAAACCTCTCTGTAAATGTATTATTTATGTCTTCTATGAAGAAATGGAGAATATGCATTCATCAGAAATAAGTAGCTCCAAGACACTCTAAGAAAAGCATCTGCAAAGCTGACTTGACCCTAATCTTGCTCCCAGTGTACTGGAGTTATGACCTAGAGTTACTGCTGCTTTTATATTTCATCTAGAGACCTGCTAACTCTCAGCTCTGCCTGCTTAAAATGAAGAGCTCTAGAGGCATCTAAATTCAGTTCTGTGGATTTGGCTCAGTGTCTCTATGTGGAAAAACACAGAAGGCATTTATCTGAGTTGAAACTCAGAGATGAAATTTTATCTTTACACCTTCTTTATCTTGCATCCAGTCCTTTCATGTTAACAAAACATTCCTGCTGAAGAGTGTTTTCTGTCCTTCTGTCCTTTGGGTCTCTCTGTTATTGCTGCCTCCTGAGATCCACGCTGTACTTAATTTCAAGAATTTTCTATTTTGCTTATGAATTTCAGACAGTTTTCTCTCTAGTGACAAAGTAAGTCACTCACTAATCAAAGCTCTGTTTCTCACTTTGCATAAAAATCTAGGACTTGGTAGACCACCCAGGTCCCCGAACCAAGTGTTCTACATACACCACTATCCATACATTTTGACATCAGCAGAAGGCAGCTTCACAGAGTATCTGTTCCCAATAGCCCTATCTACAAATCACAGCACACATTCAGCAGCCTATAGCAAGCTCCAGAAGTTGCCATAATTACGATGTGTGATATCTGAATGTGAGATTCAAAAATTTATTTTCTTGTGTATTAATGCCAGAACTTAGAATTCCAATGTTTGTCCCAAAAACATTTCAGTATTTGTCCCACAGTGCATGTGTAACAAAATTCATGAAGAATCAGTGGAGCTGGCTGGACTGAAAACAATGTTTTTGAAATCAACATTCTCCCAGCTGACCAGAAGACTGCTAAACCAGATCTTTCTTCCTCATCCCTCTTTCTCACACGCCTAGCTCTACAATGGCTATTTTTTTGACAAGTTCTTTTTCAACACCTCTGTCTCGGATTCTAGTGATTCTGGAGATTGAAAGCTGTGTGCCTGAAGAACCCCAGCAAGAGCCAGGAAACAAAGTTACTCACCACTTGCCATCTGGTAGATATTTAAGATGAGAACCTGCATTATTATGGTGAACTCTGCTCAATGTTTTCAAAAAACACTCATGCATGCTCCAATTCCAGAAGAAGATGTCAAGTACTGGATTCCAAGCTGGCAAACACACTTGCCCTACTGCCATCGATGCAAGTGCCTCAGCTCCAGAAAAAGCCACTTTCCTTTTTTACATTAAAGTTCCCACTGACTTTCAACACGAATTTCCCTTTTCACTAGGCAGGTTTCTGGACCATTTATCTGAGCTACCTAAAGCACACTTTACAGATGCTTCAGTCCGGTCTGGGATTTCATTTTGTGCATTTAAAATTTAACTAATTCATCTTAATTTGCAGAACTATATATCTTGCGGGATTGATCTCTTCCTGGTTTTTGTGGGACCTGGAATAAGAAGTGTAAGAAATGCAGAAAACTGGTAAGAAGTTTTACCATCTTCTGCCCAGAGCTGTAGGGCTCCATTCCTCCTTCTGCCACAGACTTGCTACCGCAGGTGACCTAATTCACCTCCTCAAAGGACTGTGTTCCTAATCTGCATCCCAGGAACACAACTGAAAGAAATGCTGGGCATTCACAGCTACAGCTAAACTAGAGAATTTTACATATTTGAAACATATACATTGCCTAATGTGAACAGCTGCCCCTTCTGCCACCTCCAAAATAGCTACTGCTCAGTGTTTCAAACTTGTAGCTTTGTAGCTTACTGACTTACGACTATCACTGGTAGCTCCCCTCCATACAAAGCTGGAATACAGTCAGCCCCCATCTCAGAGGGTGTTCAGTTCATTATAATTACTTGGAGTTTGACTTTCCAGTGATGATAGGTTTTACATGAATAAATAACACTGTCTTCAGATCTGGATAGTGTTACACAAATAATGCAAAGAGCCAAATTGCAGCTTTGAAGGAAAACCCAGAATACTTAAGACCTGCTTATGAAGTTAGCAGCATCCACCACATTGTTCAGAAAAATAACATTACTAACTTCATGATCAAATAATTAAAAACTGTACTTCATTGCACATGTACCAGGATGGGAAATTCAGTCTGCATGGGTAACTGTCCATCTGGTATTTGATGTTGCTTTCAGACCTCATAAATAAATGATCATTTAAGTTAGCCTTTATGTACATTACACATACAAATAGCTATCAGCAGTGCTGAATGAAGCAGGAATGGCTGGTAACTTGCAAGAAAATGTATAATTTCTATGCTACTATTATGTAAATGTTACATGTGAAAGAAATCCAAACTCACATCTCTCATCATTTTCACTGCTTCCCTGGTCCTTCCCAGCTTCCTTGCACACATTGCCAGCCTCCTTTTAATATAGACTAACACATTGGTGTCCCTTCCTGTATAAGAAGAAAAAGAAACAGCATTAAGATAAAAAAGATAAAACAAAGGTTCATTTAGTATTACAACACAAAAGGAAATACAGTTTACTTTCAATTTTTTTCTTACTCACTACCATCAATACTAGCTAGCATCACAAGATTTTAAATAAAAAGTTCCCAAATTCTGAAGATTTAGATATGGCATAACAGCACTGAAATACGTGGAATTAATCCAGATACACAGTAGTGTAAATAAGTACTCTTGGGTTGGCCTTGCACCTGTGAAATATAAGCAGATCTGAAGGTACAGTTATTATGAATATTCTTGTCAACAAGCAGAAGCATTAAAGCAAATCCTCATCCTCTAACAATCCTTTTCTTAATGATTAGGAGAAAAGTATACCCAGAACTTTCTGTTTACAGCCTTTAATCATTACCTAATTATCATCTTCAAATTCCTCACACCACTAATTAGGGATGGCAAATTAACATGTTTCAGATATGACATGTCCTGTGTGCTGGAAGATTCCCTAACAGCAAAGATGACAGAAACTAAACAGCAGTGATAATTATTCTCTTGGAGAGTTCTTACTCTTTTAATTTCTCATTTGCTTCAAATGTGAACTCTTAAAATGCCTCTGGACCAACAGGAAATGAGTGGACGGATAATCATCTATAAAATTACTGAATCATGAAAATGTAAGACACCTGCTACAAATTATCTTTGTGTATAGCATGTGGTCTGTAAAGATTTTAGCCTATTCCAAACATTTTCAAGCCCTTCATAATAAGAACAACATGTGTGCTGAAAACATTCCAAGTACCTACAAATCGTTTTAAAGCTGTGATTAAAATTTTCAAATAGATTAAGCAGCAGGTCAAAAAGACTGACTTAAGAAAAAAAAAAAAAAAGGAGGGAAGGATTTCTTTAGCTGTATTCTATATTACCTAATTCTTTATCTCTTTATTGATTCCTACATATTTAATACACAATTTATTAGTTACATCTGTTTCAACATGTTTATGTAGTGCTGTGAGGTATACATTTCAAGTTAAGCTTTTCAGGATTTTGAGCAGGAATGGTGAAAAGGCATTTACTTACAATGAAATCAAGATAATCTTTCAGGCCAAAATTCTCTGAGGTTACTAACAACTTGGGATGCCTAACATGAGCAACCTTAAAAATAAGATTGCCTGTGCTTTCTATAAACTAGCACCTTTTGAAAGAGGACAAGTTGGGTACTCAAAGTCATTATTTATTCTTAAAATTTATGATCTAACAATATATTGTATGAAGGAGGAGGAACACATGAATAAACAGAAACACAGAACAATGTGTTGTTGTTCAAGAAATTACAGTGTATTTCACCTTTAAAGATGAAATGCTCACTTTTCATCCCAGAATCAACTTTGAAGACCAGAAATGGAATGAAAGACTTCTCAGAACCATGGAACTGCAACACATCTGTCCACAGTCCCTCCTCTCCACTTCTGTAAACCATGCAGAAGTCCAGCATATAATCAAAAGAATTCTATGTGAAGCCTCTGCGTCCAAGGCAACATCTGACTGGAGCTTCTCTAATTTTTGTGGGTGCACACTGACATTTTCAAGGGGAGACCGGGTGGTACAGAGAAGTGGGATGATCTAGCCTCTCCTGAAGCTCCCACTGAAGACACAGTCAGAGCTGGAAGTCACTTTTCAGCCTCCCTGCTCTGTGACAAAGCACTCCGTTTTGTGATTCATATGGTTACTTCCTCTGCTGCAGTACTGAAGGCTCGGGGTGACAAACCTGATGATGACAGCAGCCATCTAGCGCACACAGGTTACAGAAATACCATACTTGTATCTGCTGCACAAACTTTCCCAGGTTACCTTGGACAAAAACATCGTGACAGTACTTACCAGCTATTATTGTGTACTTTTCATAGAATTGCTGCACTCAGGATGAATTGAGTGCACAAATTAGGGTTTCACAGACAACCATAAGCCTGCTGGAGCCCAAAAATTGCTTCAAGGGCCCAGCTGCTCTATATTTTTATTTTCACCAAAAATGAACAAATCATCCTAAATGTAATTTTACAACCAACAAATGTTTAAAATACTACCCCCAAGCTTTATGAAACCTCAGGTTTTCAGGTATAGACTTGCATACTCTTTTGAAAACAGGAATCACAGACAATTTTACTACGTACAATTTTTATCAGTAATCTTCAAATTATGTAAGATCGCCAGAAGCTGTGAATTCACAGGTCCTGAGAAACCTGATGCTAAGTATGCTAGTGCTTGTATTTAGGTAATTAATTGGTGTTATTTTTGCTGAAGGAAGCCATTGTAGTCTAGAAATAACCTTGACTGCTTGCTTTATTATCTTTTTGGTAATTTACTATCAGTGAATCCTCATGTATTTTTTTAGATTTAAAGAGTATCTAAAAAATATCACAGTAGATAAACCTGCTTATTCAAAATTTTTTAAAAAGCAATAAAAATCTAGACTTTCAATTAAAGCACTTTGTTTTCCTAGTAGTTAATTTTTATGTTTCTGTGACCTTTCTTAATAAATGCAACTAAACTTTCAAATGTCTCACTGGCTAATGGGTCTCATTAACTTTTACACAGAACAACGCATTGTTGTAAGTGTAAGCATTTACCACCAGAGCTGATGGAAAAAAGCTGGCAAAGCATCACTTCACTCCTGTTTCCACCATTCTTTACTGCCTTTTCACAACATGAGCCCAGGTTTGCAAAATAGCTGAAGGCAACTTCGTTAAATGGTGTCCAGCTTTTTCTGAATATCAGATCTCTTTGGCTCTGATACCTTTTCTTTTCTGTTAAGTACATGCTACAGTATTTTCTGCCATGACAAAAAAAGGGCACATCTGTAATCTGAGCATCTCAGCAACAGAATCAAGCAAAAACACTGAAACAGAACAGTCTGGCCCTAGGGCCATATTTCAGCCAATGTCAAAGATTGAGTGCATAATTCTTAGAGGGAAACAAAAAAAAACCCCAAACCCCAAATCCAAACAACTCTCTGGAACTTCTCTCCCTCCTAAGAAACTTACTGTGTTGGGCTTCATATTGGGCACCATGGTGCTGCAGCTGCTGACTGCGCCTGTAACAGCCCTCTCCAGCTTTCAGAGCCTGCTTGAACAGCTTCTCTGCTTCTACAATTGTTGTCGCTTCCTCTTCAGCTAAGAGAATATAGGCAGTAGCACACCTGCAAAAATATCAGAGGAAAATCTGTGAGAAAGGTATATGAAGTAAAAACCACATGGAGACATGCAGGCTGGCAAGGATGTACTAAACACAGAGGAAAGGAAATTATGTCCATGTACCTTTCTGACGAACGATTCCGATGAATAAATAATCTGTCAACCACACCACAACTCTCATTTTTAGGTACTATGTCACTCAGCCCTTGAGTACACCTACTGACAACCATCCCAGAAAGTAAAGCCTCACTATCTCAGTAAGCCTACATCTCTGAAACTCCTTCTGGAAACTGAGACTAGTTTTACGCACTATTGGTTTAATACACTGTCTCCCTTACTGTAATGGTATGAAAAGAATCGACAGAGCCATAACACTTGCCAAAAAAAAAGAACAGATTATAAATGTAATTGCAGAGATAACAACAACAACAACAAAGAAAGCCAAACCCAGACCAAGCAAAAAACAGAAAAGCAAGACACAAGAGCTTCTCCCTGTACCTCAGAGATACTTTTTTTTACCGTAAAGGTGACTGAGCACTGGCACAAGCTGTCTAAGGAAGTTGTCAAGTCTCCCTCCTTAGAGATATTCAAAAGCCTGCTGGACATGGTCCTGGTGCAATGCATTGCAGGTAGCCCTGTTTGAAGGGAGGGGTTCGATACTGACCTCCAGAGATCCCTGCCAACTTCAACCTTTCTGTAATTCTAGGAAATGTGAGTAGGACAGGCTTATAGATCAATTCTTCCTTTCATGCTGCATGGTCTCTCAGTTAAATCACCATACAAGAAGAAACAATTCTTTCTCTTCTTCTGATGAAACACATCAGAAGGACAATCTGTAAAGCACCAGTTTATTCAACTCTAGAATTCAGCAATCTCAGTTCAGCAACCTATGGGATTCCCTCCACTTTATGCATGTTAGCAACATGTATACAGTTTGCCATACCAGTAAATTATCGAAGCACTGAGTTTATTGTGGGTTCTCAAAATACTTACACTTCTCATTGAAAAAGTACGTAACAGACTCAGAGAGCAAAAGTCACAGCAAATTACATCATGTTCTCTCGTACTATGAAATTAATCTTTCAGAGGGTTTTTATGGGTCTCTTCTTTCTTGCGTCTGTTCTTGTTGACTGCGAAATCCAAAAGGGAACTCTCCATCCCATAAATGTGTATTTCATATGCTCATCAGGAGGCAAGTTAATTAATGTTTTTCTATGCTGTTCCAAAGCCTGCTGACATCAATGGGAAGACTCCCATTGTCATCACTACCCTAAGGATCTTCTGGGTAGCTAGCACAACATGCAGCTGTGCTTTTATCTTCTATTGTAGGCCTTCCTTTCACAGGCCTATAATCATGTTTAAAAATTACTATAGCAAACCCCCTGCCTTAAACTATCACCAACTGGATTTTTAAAAGACAGGAAATAAATGTTAATGTTGTTGTCACTCACTCATTTAATTCCAAAGCTTCATGTGCTGCAGAAATTCGGGCTTGAGGGTTTCTCTCTCTCCAGGCTTTTTGCATTACTATTCAATAAACAAAGGAGAAGAGAGAAATATCAGTCATTACAGGATTAACAAGGAGAATCTACTGCACTGTAACAACAGAATCTATTGATCTCAGCCTGACTCACTGAAGAGCATTTCATATAGCTCAGTGATCATTCAAAAGGATACATAACAAACAGGAGCTTTCGTCCCAGATACTCAGCACTTTTTTTTTTTTCTTTCATTTAATTAAGCTTTTTTCTAGGAGAAAGTACAGCTGAGAGATCAGGCTGTCCGCACCACCAAGCACAGAGGCGACAAGAGCTACTTCCTCTTGGTGCAGTAGATTCCACAGGGAACAAAGCAATAAAGGGATAGTTGGGATTCTTATTCTAGTTCCTTACTGTGCTGCTGCTCTACATGAATATTATATGGAAACCAATTCCAGGCTAATAATACCACCTCATAATAACACCATTGAGTTCAGAAAATAGGATTCATGTTTATCATGTGTCAAAAAAGCACAGTATGTTCTCTTTTGTAATTATGCCTTCAGAATGGAGCACCCAACTGTTAGTGTCTCTCCCTTCCTAAGAGACAAAGATTTATCTCTTCAGAGGCAAATTCTAATGATTGAAATAATTGTTGTACATTTTTAGGACAATCAAAGTCTGCATGTGGATTTCACAGTAAAGGCTTAACACAACTAAAGCTGCTTATACAAATTCAGTTGTAAATGTGCTGTTCCCATTTTCACAGAGCTTTTAACTACATCAGAGAATGAAACACAGGCCTCAAATTTTACATCAGCTCTGTCTCTTCTGTCAGCATAGACTAAATGGAACCTGGATAATGAAACTCAACTTACTACACAGCAGCTGGAGGCAAATTAGGCTATGTATGTTTGAAGCCATTGCAAGAAAAAGGAGGAAAAGAACAAGCCTTTACACTTTTAAATGGTACCCTGAATGACTCTAGCAACACAGCAGAACAACACAGCAACATAAATTAGATAATTTATATATATAGACACTTGTTCAGTGTCTATATATAGATCTAGAATTCTATAAATTCAACAAGAATGGCTTTCTTGGCATGATCAAACTTTTGCGTTGTCCTATCTATGCAAAAGAACTGATGTCTCACTGTATTTTTCTTGCATCAGTTTAGAACAGCCATTAAGCTATTAGCAAAAACATTTGTTCACAAGGTCTCTTACTAGCGTCTGCAGGCCGTAAATGATCTGTGTCACATGTAAAGAATGTCTGATGATCCTGGGCCGAAAGATTCATATCGTAGTAAGTCAAAGGCTCTCTTCCTGTTACCCATGTATACCTGCATGCCAACAAGGAGACATTTTGGTTAATGAGGTCACACTTGGCAAAATGAATCCAGAAAAGAATCCTAGACCTTTCAGATGGGCATAGCCAAATAAGTTCACCTGGCCAATCTTCTAACCAATACACATTGCACTTCACTGTACTTTCGTGGAACAACGGTGGCTGAACCTAAGCTAATGACGATGTTGAAAAGCACACACAGGAAATCGGTAACACATATATTTGAAGACTAGGACTACATGAAACCTATATGGCATTCATTAGGTTGTTTGCTACAATGGATGTGAACAGAATTGCTGCATTAACACCAGGTACAACACACTTAGGTTTCACCATCTTTTTTCATAAGGTTGCCAAAAACTGGAGTAATAACAAGTGCATCAGCATGAATTTAAATCCCTTTTCATTCAGAAACATTTAATGAATTACAGAAAAACCTGACATGAGTGCATGTATCCACAGTTGATTTTGTTCTTTCACCTCTTAAGTTAGATTAATGGAAAAGTACAGTTAAGCTCCTTAAGCCAGTACTATGCTGGAAAATTGTAATTTTGTAGCACCTACCGATTATATTCAGCTCCTCTGAACAGATTTAAAGGATTTCGCCAGACTTTGCATTCTGTAAGAAGCAGACACAAAATAATGAATCTCTCCCAAATTACAACAGTACTTGAGGTTTATAAAAAATATCAGTTACCATAAACTGTGCCTTATCAAATGATGTATTTTTATAGGTGCAAATGGAAAAACCCATCAAGAGCACTGAGATGAAGGTAATCAGGCTGTTCTTCCTTTCTTAAATAATAATTTAATTATAAATTAGTGTCAACAAATGCAATCATTCCAGACAAATAACCACTAACAAAGCCCCAAATGCCAGATGAAAAGATAATACTGCTTAGTGCCAGGACTCACATTTACCGTAATGTAGAACTGAAGAGGGATCACACTGGGTTATTGCACTGAAAAACAGCAATTAACTTGGTCCCTACAGACTTGTTATTTCTACAGAAAAACATCACTGTCCAGTTAATGCTGTAAATCACTGAGTATCTCAGCTACAGTTGCCAAATTTAATTCCTCCTTAGTTTGTGAAGTAAAAATCCATGGAAACATCTGCTGATCTTACATTATAAGCAGATGCTGAAATTGATTGGCAGAGAAAAGTTGATTGCATTGCAAAGGTTTGTGAATATTAAGAACATTTTATAAATTTCCCTCAAGTGTAAAAATTGCCAAATTTTTACACTACAAGAAGTAAGAGATATGGAAATCAACAAAAATGTAATTTGAAGCAGAAATGAAAAACTATAATCGAATTGTATAGCTTTTGAAAGAGTGAGGTCTCGATTCTGACTTTTCCTTTAATTTAACACCAGATTTATTCTCTTAATTTCAGCAAAGACAATTTACTCCAGTGAAGGTGAGAACAGAATAAACCCCACTATATGCACAAGGACTCATGGAGAGGCAGCACTTTATTCCATCACAGATTTGCTACTGGATGACCCCTCACATGGTGCTCTGCAAAAACTCATCAGTAGCACTGGCCCTCCAGCATTCCACCAGCTGCTTTCCACGAAAAAAATCAACCAGCACATTTCTCCCTATGAAATTTTGTGATATAATTTTTAAAGAGATCAAACCAACAGTTTTCTGGTAGAATACTGAGTCAGAAGGGTATCTTTATGGTAACAATATGCCTGTTCCCTTTATGCCTGTTCTGCTAAAAAAAGAAGTACTGAACAGCAAGTCAAGCCCTCCTCTTTTCTCAGGGACACAGATCCCACATCTAAGTATGGGGCCATAGCGGCATGGACAGAAAGCACTTTACATCAATTATTCACAGTAATGTAAGGACACCCTCAGCAATACAAAAACTAGTCACATGCAGTAAGAGGTGGGTCCTCAGTTTGCTGCCTACCCAGCAAGTGCATGGAACAGACACAAGAACAGGCAGACTTTAGGGAAGAGTGTATCTTTCAATTACCCACTTCAGCAGGCAGCTAATATTAGAAAGTTCCGCTGGTTTACTCAGCAGAAGTGCTTGATTGACATTCAGCTGCTGTGCTGTGCAGCCAGAGGGTATGGCTGTCTGACAAGCTTTTACATAATATGATTTTCAAACCATTGTAAATATTACATCAGTATCAGATTTCTCCGTTCCAGAGGTGTAATTCAATGTCTTGATTTACTCTGTTTGTAACCAATGAGATTAGTTAGCAACTATGTGATTGCAGTGACACTTTTTGTTCATCTTACTTGTATTCAAGTGGTTATGCTTTATCCAAAGTATGCAGTCTTTTGGCACTGTGGCAGGGACAGGTTGAACTGGGGAACAAAAATGGGAGGTAAAGAAGGCCTTTTATTACCACCTTCATGGCCTGGGAATGGTTTGGCATCTGTCTGGCTAGTTAAACATGGTGTGTTCTTGCTCCTTTTGTCTTGGTATCTGCTAACACCATGGTCTTAGTTTCTTCTTACCTTTCTAAACAAACAAGTATCTACTGCAACAGTCTACCATCATCAAACATCTACACAGGAACACATGGTGAGCCAAGAGAAAAAGACATCTCCACATTGTTAGATAGTGAAGGAAACATCCCAGTGTTAATTGCATGGTAAACCAAAAGGGTTGCCTTTTAGTTTACAAACCAATAATATAACTATGTCCTTACTTTAACCTTTCAGAGACTTTTTCAATGATCACTTTTTGAGCACTGATACTTTTCTGAAGGCATAAATAACAGGCTATCCATACAGACACACTCTCCAGAGACACTGAGAGTCCCAACTCAGTGTCAATTCACTGAAAGCAAACACAGTCCTTGACTATTTCTTTATATCAGACAAGCCAAGATGCTTGTGTGAACCTTGTTAGTCAAAATACTGTGCCTTCTGCTTTAAAACGACAGGAGTTATTTCAGAGCTGCTGAAGTGTGACTGAGCACACTGATAAGTGCACACAGGTGCCTCCAAGCCATCCCATGCTTTCTGCCAGTTCACCCAAATCCAATATCCTGGACCATGCAGTGCTGCTATTCACAGCCTCTCTTCAGATGGGAATGACAACAGCTGAATTTGCTGTGCTATATGGAGGCTTCCCTAAGTAGAATTACCCAGTTAGGAACAAGGCTTTGTGAGGCCACCTATTTTATTTAACGTGTGAGTTCAAAGCTAATTTTTGTTTGCTTATTTTCATGCAGACTGAAGAGCAGAAATAAAATTTGCTAGGTACAGACAGAGACAACTGAGCTGCTGAACAATGTTTTTTTCCGTAAGTGAACCTTTTTTTTTCATTCACTTTTCTTCACTTGTAAATTCTGATATATTCTAAAAGCCTGCAGAAGAAATAAATTTAATAAAATTGTAATTGATTCTAGGGGCACATCCCTAATTAATTTCCAATATTAAGATTATGGCCTGTAAGCCAAGCTGGGGCAGAGACAGATAAATTTCATTTTACAGATGAGGAACACAAACCCAGTTGCCCCTGCCCTTACTTTAACAGTGAGTATCTCCCACTCAAGCCAGAAGCAATATCATATCAGCATTTTCATCATTCATGGGCTAATTTTTCAATCCATTCTCCCCAGGCAGCTAAGTCACCTAAGTAGTAAGACAAGTTCCACTGGGCTTCTTTCAGTCCAAAAATTTCAGTGCTTGGGGGGCTGATTTGTTTGAGGCAGGCTGGCCTGTCTCTCAGAGGAGCCATACCCCAGGCAACCAGGCACCTGACTCCAAGTGCCTCAGGCTTGAATGGCTAAGGGTCAAACACTTTCCCTCCTTGCACTGAAACTTGCAGAGGCTGTGAATGCCTAGAAGCTTGTGAAAATTGGGCCACAAATGCCTGAAATCATGCCTCCTAAACTGGAGGCCTTTTAAAAAAACCTGACGATGTTACGACTTGCCCAAAGTCACAAATCAAATCTGTAGCAGAGTCAGGAACAGAACAAGCCCTTAAGCTGTTAGAAGTAACCATGCTTCCACTTACTAAAAGTGAAATCCAAATGTTGTTTACAATACTACTTATAGTATGTAAAAAACAAAGTGATGCAAAACCAGATGCACATTTCTTTGTCTGATTTTTTAACAACTTTGTTATTACTCAAAATTATTTCAGTAGAAGTACTAGCCGCCTTTAGAATGACAAAATCAGACAACTGGTTGAGCTGGAAGGGACCACAGTGGGTCACCTGGTCCAACCTCCCTGCTCAAGCAGGGCCATCCCAGAGCACGTGGCCCAGGATTGTGTCCAGATGGTACTTGAATATATCTAGTGAGGGAGACTTCCCAACCTCTCTGGACAAACTGTTCCAGGGCACAGTCAGCTGCACAGTACAGCAGGTCTTCCTTACACTCAGATGGAACTTCCTGTGCATCAGTTTCTGCCTGTTGCCTTCTGCTGCCTGTTGCCTACTGCTCAGCACCACTGAGCTCCATTCCCTTGACACCCTCTCTTCAGACAGACATTTGATGAAGTTCCCTCTCAGCTGTCTCTTCTCGAGGCTGAACAGGCCCAACTCCCTCAGCCTTTCCTCGTAAGACGATGATGCTCCAGCCCTTTAATCATCTTTGCAGCCCTTCCGCTGGACAAAGGATACTGCAGAAAGGGCACGCGCAATTTAGCAGGGTTTTCAGAGCAAGGGGACAATAAATGCATCAGCCACGCAGCCTGAGCAGAACACACTGCACGAATTAGGAGAGATGCAATTCGCAAGGCCTGCAGCAGCTCTGCCGCAGAAGGAGCCCGAGTCCCGCGCGGGCGCTGCGCGCTCACCTGACACGCTCTGGCGGTTCGAGTCCGCGTCCCCGCCGGCGGCGCTGGCGGCGCTGGGCGCGCTGTTGTCCACCCCGCCCAGCAGGGGGCGCAGGTGGCTCACCGAGACCTGCTCGATGAAGGAGGTGCCGTACTTGCGGAAGTACCACCACTCGAAGATCTGCAACGCAGAGACGCCGTCAGGCCCGCCGGCCTCCCCCGGCCCTCCGCCCGCTCCTCCGCCCGAGCCCAGCCCGCCCCTCCGCCACTCCTCCGCCCGAGCCCAGCCCGCCCCTCCGCCACTCCTCCGCCCGAGCCCAGCCCGCCCCTCCGCCCGCTCCTCAGGCCGAGCCCAGCCCGCCCCTCCGCCCGCTCCTCAGGCCGCTCTCGCCAAGGGAGGAGGCAGCCCCGGCCGCCCCGCGGCCTCCTCCCGCGCAGCCCGAGGGAGGCACCTGCCCGCGGCATCCCTGCCCGAGCGCACGGACAAGTTAAATGTGACCCAAGTTTAAGTGGAAAACCTCAAATCTTGTCAAAGCAGTTTTGGGTTTTTTTTAAACCCAAATAACCTTATGTCAAATTACTTCAGCTGTCAGGCCTCTTTCTTTAAATTGACTTCTAGAAAACCACCCCTCCATTCTGCCCGACATCAGCCACGTCAATAGGATGCTGCAGTCAGGAGTGAATCAGCCTCGCCTTCCCTCAGCTCCCTCTGCAGCCCAGGGAACGTGAGGAAAAGCAGCTTTGCTTGTTTCCCCAGTTAATGCTTCCAAAGAGTTTAATTTTTAAAAAATGTTAAAAATGCCAAACAAACTCCAGGAAGCTGAATCCTTTCCTTTCAGGATTTTTTCCCCCCTAGATGAACTGTGTTTTATTTTCTTTGGCTGACTTGGGCTGACTCCGAATTAATTTTATCTTCAGGAATTTGGTTCAGCTAGCAAATCAGAAAATTATTATTTACAGAGCTCTACTTGGAAAATCATTTCACAGCCTAAGAGAACACCTTGTAATTGAAATTATACATGTAAATATATACTTGTGGTATTTTCACCAAAAATATATTACTCAGCAAGAATATACATATTCCAGGAAACCACATAAACCTGGAAATGAAGACTATTTCACACAGATATGGAAAAGGTTTAGACTGTAAAAATTGTAAAGAAACATATGCTTATAATGAATAGATAAGTTGTACTTGAATCATCATCACCCAAACATCTACATACTATGTGAAACAAAAGCAAATCCACTAAGTTTTGAGAAATTTGGCAGGACTTTGTAATACTGATTGCACTAAAAATTGTGAACAGTCTCTGTCCCTTCCATTTTCCTCGGTATCTCCATGTGTTAAACCAGTACTGAAAGCTTTGATAAAATCTCTCCCTACTAGGCAACATCAGCAATAAGGGAAAGAGGATTGTGTTCACATCTTTCACACCATTAGTGTGCTGTTGGGCAGGTTCTGGTGGGTCAGCCAAGAGAGAGCAGGCTCTGGAAGACCTTTTAGAGGTCTAACTGCTCCAGAAAGGTTCAGGCCAGGCTTCACATACTGCCTCCTTCAATATTTTTCTATTTTTAAGTTCTCCTGACCTCTTTATATAGTTGAAATTACGTCTGTCTCCATGCAATTGTCTGTAGACAATACTTTCCCCTCACCACCTTTAAAGGAGGGGAAAAACCAAATTTTCTGGCATAGAAGAAAAATGCTTCTTCCCAAAAGATGCTTCCAATGCATTCCGCACTGGGGCTTCCCCTAAATTCAAATGGTTTGTTAAAGCATCTAGAGGATTCATATAGAGGAAGGGGACCCTAGCTGCACAGGAGTGAAAGTGAATGATGCTGGTGGCTACTGGAGATGAGTTCACACAAGACTGTGTGGCAGCTCTGGAGATCATTCCCCAAAACAATCTAATGGCATTTCTGGGAGACATCAACAAAGAATGGAGCAGTCTGATTAGAAGACAGAAGGACAATGTGAACACATAGCACTTGAGTAGATAAACAAGATGGTCACAGAGAAACCAAAGCATTAACATACTCAGATCTTTGTGAACTCTTTCCCACCCAAGTCACCAAAAACCCACCCAACCTGGATAGTTCCTCCTTACACTGAGGTGCATTTGTCACTGTTCTTGTTCTGCTGGCATGTGCCTGTAGCAGCACCCCGGTGGGAATGCCAAGTGCCAAGGACAGAATGCTGATGCAGTGTCACTAGGCATTTGCTCCACACTGCTGATACGCTTCCCCTGGCACCCATCACTGCCTCTGAATGCTGAAGATGGTGGACAGGGGGCTGGCACAGGTGAGTAGCTTTGGTTTTAGCTGTTCTCATGCTCTTAGGCACACCACACTTTCTAAAGGGGTTAAAATTTAAATCTTACGATCTCAGAGAGTTTCATAAGCATGTGGCTGACCATAAGATAAAGCTTGTGCCATAAGACATAGTCATAGATCTGCTGTGAACATCTGTTTCTGTTCTGTCTTTGAAAACTTTGAAACAAATCAAGGCATGAAAGTCACAGTTCTACCTGTCCAAAGTCTCAGAGGGAGTGGGTGTTAGGAATGAAAGATTCTAGTCTTGCACTGAGGCAAGGGACACTCAGTTAGACTTTCACTATAATGTAAATCAGGGACTCAAGTACAGCTGCCAGACTGGCCGTGCAAAATTCAGACTGTATCTAACAAGCCTCACACTTTCTCTGAGAGAGGGGGAAAAAAAGGTTTTCCAAAATGTGCTAATAAATTCCTGCTCATTATTTCAATCATGATCCGCTTTTAGATGAGGTCAGTAAAACCCAGAGAGGGAGTGAGCAGCACAAAAGCACACTTGAGCCCGCTTGTCCTGCACAAATGTATACCAGCTGGAAAGCCGTCACACTGAATTTCAATGAAATGAGGGGACAATCACAAAGAAGGTACATATATGTAAATGTGGTCACTGCTACAGTTCTGCTGTTCTGAGTGACAGAAGCTTGCTAAAACGTGACACAGCTGTAAGTCTGCCTCCCTAGACTTACAAATACATTATTACTTTTTAAAATGGCATTAAAGCTCATAAATTGTTTAAGGCAGCTTTGAAAAATATTTGCTATGTTAAGTGAATCCAATGCCAGGAAACATCAGCCGGATCTCAATGCATACAGTCTCTTAGAAATTAAAACTATAAATCATCATCATCATAAGCCTTTGCTTGGAGTTATTTGTTCAGCATGTATGACGAGGTAATCTGTAATCTGGTACATAAATAAAAACAATAAATTCTTTTTGCAGAATTTTTACACCTTTCTCAGACAGCATCATCTGGTTTGAAACCTGATTTCTATAAATCAATTTTGACTTCTAACTTCATCATAAAGTTTGAAAGCCATGTGAAGTCAACAATCTTCTGACAGTTTAGCAGATGAGAGATCATCTGACAGCATAAAATTACTATAAGGATTAATTACCCATACGCAGAGATCTAAATTAGAGGGGAAATTAATCAGGAAGGTAATTTCTGCACCACTTCTGAAAGAAAAAGCCGCCTCATTTCTGTCATGTACATACAGCGGGAGGGGAGCTCATCTTCAGAGATCTCCCTTTCACAGCAGTGGCAAACTTCTTGTGGCTCTTTCTAGTTGATACCTGTGCTTTCAAATTGGAACAGGGTCAAACACCTCCAAACCCTCAAGGGATTTTTGGGACCATCATGTTCACAAAAGCCAAGTTAAAGCCCTGTTCTGAACATTTCCAGCTTTGTGTGTTTTCAAATGCAGATTAGAATTTTTATTTTTTAATGTCATATAGGTATTGCTTAAAGTAAAAGTATTTGATTTGGGAAATATCTTCTTAATGCACTTCTCTTCCCCTGTGCAATGAAAATGTTATAGTCATCCTCTTTCTTATCTCTGCTCTCACATACAAACAATCCCACATAATTTTATTTATCTCTGCAGCAACGAGTCTATTCTGCATCACTTGGTTATCATATCTGATCTTCCTGCCTCGTTTTTCAGAATAGATATTCCATTATATATGCACCAGTTCACATGAGATGGTTTTGGTGGTGGTTGTCATTGAACCAAGGAGTGATGTTGATCAATTATTTGAATTGTGCTTTTCTGTTTAGCAAATCTGAGATAGGCATCCTCTATTAGAGCAAACACTGTCATTCCCTCCTAATGTATGTGTATTGAATCTTCAACAGAAGCAATACAGGATTTCGTTCGCCAGCAACTTCCATAGCTCAGATTTCCCTTTCAGCCTTGTATTGAGACTTTCAGGTCTCAGAGGTGTAGATTTGGAGTACTCTTCTAATAGCAGTGGTGCTAACAACCAGTCTAATGGATTTAAATGAAACTTACTCTCTGGAGGAAAACCATAGTGATAGCAAGACTTGATTTCATGGTTAAGCCTATTTTATAAATAAAAGGGACCACTGCACAGGTTTGGCTCAAGTCATCCATGCTGTTTGTTTCCTATCGCACTGCCTGGCCTGTGTTGACTCTCCCAGGCAATGACTGCACGTGTTCTAGGTGTATTACAGCCTGGGGGCTGTTTCCAGTAAACGGTATGAAAAAGATCACCCATGTTTTGGGAAGCAAGAGTGTTTATCCATATGAGTGTTGACTATACGATGCTACTTGCCTTCCAACAAAGCAGGCTCCTGGTCTGTTTTGTTTAGCAGTTAGGGGTAGCCAGTGACTCCAGCAGATCCTCCTGTACTGCCCATTTTGGATCTAGGAAACAGCATGCCTCTCACCATGCTCAGAGTCCTTCATGACTGCCTTGAAGGATAAGCATCCCCATTCTTTCTGTATTAAATACACCCATTCAGCATCCTCTTAGGCTCTGCTCCTAGATACCAAACCCCCACTGGTCTTATCTCAAAGAGTCAGCAGGAGAAGATACACACACTGCTAGTGGGCAGTGTATGCAAAATAAATAGCTATTTACTTCATCCACCTCTGGAAATACAGAAGAGGGAAAGAAAATACTACATTGTGTGGATTAAGTATAGTACTTCTCTCAACACTGTGTGGACCCCAGCTAGTTGTAATACCTCTGTCTTGTCTGTGGACCAGGTTATAGCCTGCTTTCCAATAGATCCTTCCTCTCTCATCTGCTCCTTGGCAAAGGTTTCCATTTTCTTAGGAACTCCCTACAATGATTCTGCCCTTCCTGACCTGTGAGCCTTCTCTGAGCAGAGCAGAAACTTTGAATGGTTACCATGCATTGCTTTTCAGCCCTCAAAGACTTCCCCTGCACAACTGTCAGACTTCACCAGAGCCTGTGGCAACACCCAGAACTCAGTCACCTTTCTGCCCCTCTGCAGCAAACTACACAAAGGTAGTGAAACAAGCAGGATATCAATTAATATCTACAGAAAATAAGACAAATCCTTCTGTTACTCAGGTCCTCTCTCAGACTACCTGTACTGGTACTACTGGCTACAAAAAGCTGTGACTGTGACATACTATACACATACTTGGGTAGTAGCAAACAGTCTAGCTGCTCAATGCTAGATGCTAGGCAGTGTGCAGACTCAGAACTCATGCTCTACACCTCTGTAGGCTGGCTTTCTAATTCTTGCATCTGAAAGACCTGGTATTTGTTCACTGCAGAATGTTTTTCATTGTGTAGCAAAAGACACTTATTACTGTCCCAAGCTCGGAAGCAGAATAACAAGGCATTCTTGGTGGAGATTTTAAGTCTGAGGCTCACTTTGTTAGTGCTTTGTTAGAGCTGAGACTCTATCAGTTTGCAGTGAAAGTGCCTCACATGCCTGCTGGCCAGCTTTCAGTGTGGTGATAACTGTATGTTAAGTATGTGGCTTTATTTAGAAATCTCGGTGGCATTTAAATAGTTCCAGTTCACAGCATTTACTGGATGTCAGGTGTGTTTCATGACAGTTTTATTACCCTACCTGTGGAAAACCTCAGCTTCCCAGACATCCAGTACAATACAGATCATTGTATTCTGCGAGACAGCACACTGTATTTTACTGGATTAAAAATGATTGTGGTGGAACCAAGCTTCCAATACAGTATTTCTAATGCAACTGTGGACTAAATATTTTTCTTATTTTTGATGCCTACAGCAGTGCAGGGATGAAGTGAATATATGCTAAATTGTTAATTTTAAACTATGTGCTGTAGTCAAGTAATTGTTAAGGAAAATGCTTGAGATAAAAAAGTATTTTCTGTACAATTCTGACCTATACGAAAAAATATCTGAAATCCTTGCTTCAATTAAGTCACATTGCCTGCAGCAAGGCCACAATTTTACCTAAAGAATTAAAACAAAGTAAAAGACAAAATAAGACAAGAATAGTGTTTTGCAAAGGAGTAATGTAGTATGCAATTGCCCAAAGCTGAACTTTGCAGTCACTGTTTCATGACCCGAACATGAGTTAGGAAAAGTAATCACTTTCCCATCAGTTACCACACTTATGAAATGATGGAATTTTCCATCATTTCATAACCTGCAGTGCTGTGATTTCTCCTTCTGATTAGAAACTGCAGCCAACTGATAATGGAAAGAAATCTGCCAGCCCATATGGTGGAAAATTCCAAGCAATAATAGTACAGCTAGTCTAAAACGTACCCCAGTGATGCAGATATGACAAGAGAATGTTTATTTTATAAAAGAATTTCACTTTATACTATTAACAGGACTAAGAATCCTTTAGAACTGATGATGCTGTGTAGTCTGATATACGTGTGTGTGGCAATGCAGGCAATTCATCATGTTACAGGGCCACTGGTAAACAGCAAGATTAAGAAATAATTAATCTGAAGCACAATTGGGCTAGTGACAGGCTTGCACTACCTTACTAGAATCAGCTGTCTTTTCTGCTGTGTGATCTGTTCGACTTGCAGTTTCTCCTTTCCATGACCAGGTCTGCTTAGTTCTTTTTCCATTATCTAATTTTCAGAAAAAACACGTTCCTCTCAGCACAGACACTGGTCCCTACAACCTGGGGTTCCTGGCTGTTACCTGTCTGGCCTATATATCTTTTTCACATTTAGGATGGTGCCATATGAACAAAAGACAACTGATAGCAGCAGCAGTGAAGATACAAAAAAAAAAAAAAAAAAAAAGGCTTTCAGTCTTATTTCTGTGTCTACACCTCCATCACCTCACTGTTTCCTCAACTTACTCATAATGGACTTTCTCATGCAACACTGATTACTTTTGATTAAGGCTCAATCTGATTTCTCTGTGGAAGGTTTCTATTGGTGTCCTTTTCCCTCTTCTCCATATCATAGTCTTGAGTACTTCTTGCCACTACCTTCTTGCAGTTCCCATCAAAGTATAGCACTTAGAAATTTCTTGCTCATAAGTCGCCTGCTGAGCTCACTCCTCAGAAGCTGCCTTCATGACTACAGTATAAAATGTACCTATGTTTGCAATGATGCTATACCCAGAATTTAGTTCCACATAAATTAGTCACTCTTCAAAGGTTTTATTCCTGTTTGATTCTGTAAGGTAATTCAATAGGGCAATAAATAAACTATCTTTTTCTTGCCACCTTCTCCTGCTGTCTTTGCCCTCTAACAAAAAGTACAGAATTGTGTCTGTGAAACCCATGTTATTTCTCTCATTCCTTCTCATCTTGGTGGTAGGGCCCAGCATTTTCTTCTTTCTGAGTGACAGTGCTGAATGTAACATGATTTTCCCCCTGTGCATTTGAGTGAGTTGTGCTGAACTAAATCCAGGTCTTACAGGTCTGGCTCCTGCTCATATTCTGAAAGTTCTGTTGATTTCACTGGAGCTCTGTCGTGTGCTTTGGGGCTCAATCCATACAAGACTGATGAATGCCCAAGGTGCAGACATTAGATAATTGCCTTCTGCTATGAGGAAACTCAGAGCAAGGCACAGCAGCAGTGCACCTGCTGCCTAATACCTGAAATCATCTACGTGATGAGAGTCTCACAGGCATTAAGTAGTCAGGGATACCATTTATTTATCTACATCAGCTACAGGCAATGTGGAAGTGAGAAGTGCAGATTTCCCAAACCAAACTGATAGTTAGGATCCTAGCTGCTTTCAGGTTTCTCTAAGATTAGTAGATCTGAGGTGATGTGAACCAGCTTCTAGCCATGTTTCTCTCCCTTTCCTCTTTCCACTCTACCACTACAATAGCTTAAACCTGGTCTCATTGGTTCCCCAGTTACAAGCCTAGTTTGGTGTGGTAAGGGAAGGTCTAAAGCTTGTATCCAGCTGATTTTACAAAAGTGTACAACTTGTTTTTGACAAAAGACCTAAGACTGATTGAACAAAGAAGACTAAAACAAAGGCAACCATTCCCTGAGGAGGGGAAGTGGAGAGGGAGGGGCTGATCTCTTCTCCCTGGTATCCAGAGACAGCTCACATGGGAATGGTTCAAAGCTGTGACAGGTGAGGATCAGACTGGTCATTAGCAAGAATATCTTTACTGAGAAAGTGGTCGAACACTGGAATAGGATTCCTTGAGAGGTGATGGATGCCCCAAGCCTGTCAGTGCTTAAGAGGCATTTGCAGAATGCCCTCAATAATATGTTTTAACTTTTGGTCAGCCCTGAAGTCATCAGGCAGCTGAACTAGATGATCATTCTGTTCCATTCTGTTCTGTGGTATGTTATGCTATACTATTCATTTGTGTAAGCAGTAAGCCAGCTCTCAGCAGTGAAGAAACAAGAACAGACTACATATAGTAATATATACATACACCCTGTTAATTCTTATATTTTTTTATCTCAATTTTTTTCTATGAAGACATTTAATAAAAGTCAGAGCAAATGTTCTGCTTTGGACTCCTGCATTGTGATAGCATTATGATTCACTCCACTGCATCAATTTGCATAAAGAAGCCCTCAGGGATTACATATGGGAGGAGGGTTTTTTAAATGGTTTAAAAATACAGACATTTAAGCAAATACGCAGATATATACTGGGAAAGATTCTAGAAGTGAAGATCTGAAATAATATTTATCCCTTGGATTCCTGGCACCAGAACTGGTGTTTCTCTAGGAAGTCCTGCTGTAATTTTCTGAAAGGATGGCGCTAAACTGAGATAGTTGGTATCTCTCCTCCTCTTCCTTTTACTGGCCTTTTTAATTTCTGTAGTACTTGTCAAGGAAAGCACTTAATGTGCAAACACTTGTTATGAATTACTGTAGGGTTTTTAGTGGGTCACATTGTTCTTCAAGACTTTTTTCTTCAAAGATATATCACTGAAACATCTTTTTTCCCTTTTTCATTCCCACAGAAAGAGATACACAAATAAAGACAAATTTTATGTGCTGCAGAACTGTAAGTTTAGAGAAGAAAAAAAACGTACCTATTAAAGCTCATGAAGCCCAAAATACAAATCTGGATATTGAAATAAAACTGTAAAGTGATATTAATACATCTAGTACTTACCAAAATAAGTCCTGAGATTAATGACGATGTGCCTGTCAGGGCAACATAGAACTTGGGGGTTAACGTGTTCAAAAACATACTCACTGAAAAAGAAAAGAGAGGAAACCATGAGTACAAGAGCAGGACATGTTCTCCACGTCCCATCCTCCTCCTAACTGCAGATAAGTTAATACCTTTACTTTGATAAAAAAGACAGTTAAAATAACATCCTGTTCCATCTGCCCAACATGTGATAAAGTAGAGCATTAGACTGCCACATACAGAATTTTGTTTTCACAATGAAGTCAATCACAAGGCATTGGAAACCAGTTGCACACAAGTCTGGGACTTTCCTATTTCAGTAAGTGATCCACTGACATAGCGTTTAGGATTTCCCATGACATATGGAAGACACTTTATTATATGCCTTTGCTAATCCATTGCAGTTAGAAATCCTAGAAGACTTTCTCCATGTCCTGCACTCAAAATTGTCTCAACATCCTGTAGATCTTGATGAAGTTTTTTAAAGCTTTTTACTTCTTACTACCTTCATTCCTCACTTACAAAGTAGAAGATAATGCCATTTTCCTAACTCATTCTACTGCTCCAAAGTTGATGAACCTCTCAGTATGACAAGAGTCAATAAATTATTAGAAAAAGACCTAACTGGCTTTTTGTTAATAAGGGGTTGTAATCATGATAGCTGTCCAGGTTATCTGAAATCTAGGTCAGAAGCAAAGTCAGATGAGCAATTCCATCTGTATGGCCTTCTGGAAATCCAAAGCTGCTGAGAAAATCACCAGGTAGTCATGCTCATCCCCCACAGAAAATCCCTATGACTGGCCTTAAGAGAATAAAATACTTTAGGTTTTTTATGACTCTACAGAAGCTACTGGAGAGAACTGGAATTCTACTAAATTCTAGATGCTTAAAGAAAATTCAATTTTCTATCACTTCCATCTTCCACAAATGAAAACATTCCCTATTAAAGTACATGAAGGGTTAGAATACCTTCTGTAAAGAACCCTACTGCTTTCATCCTTAACCAGTGCTATATATTTCTCATATATACATATATACATTTATGTTTATACACACATATTTATTTATATATGTACATGTATCCACGACTGGGGAGGGAACTAACAACAGTTAGCAGGTAAATTTAAAAGGCTTGTAGCAGACTACTGGTCATTAAAAAACATTGATAAAAGGCCTGGATATGTAGGTGTGAAGACCCTCAGTTCATTCTGTTCCCTTCAGAAATAACACCTAATAGAAATGAAATAATATGAAGCCAAAAAACGAAGAGAAGACAAAAACAATAGCAGGATACAAATTATCAAACATATGATTCACTGTCCATGACCAGTAAAAAAAGAACTGTTTTCCAGAAATACATGATTAAAAGAAATTAAAGCCCTGCAATTCAGCTGCTTTGTTTGGGCTTTGGCTGCTTATTTTCTGTGTTGTTTTTTTTTCTTGAAGAAGCCATGAAGTGTTAAAATGGAACTGTCCTTTCCTATTCCACTGGAGTGGCATTAAGCACCAAGCTGATATAGTGAAGAACTAGTCTGGTAGCTTTTCGTGTCATTGTACATTTCTTTCACTATTGAGTTGGATGCCATATTCTCAGCTACTGTAAATCAGCATCATATCCTCAATATTGCTGTGAGCAACACAGCTACACTGTCTCAACCCCTCCCTCCCTCCCCCCCTCCCTCCCCCTCTCCCCCCCTCCCTCCCTCCCTCCCTCCCATCCTTCCTTCCTTCCTTCCTTCCTTCCTTCCTTCCTTCCTTCCTTCCTTCTCTAATAAAAGCAGACTTTGAAATAGTACTCCCTGTTTTCTCCAGCCCCAGCA
This sequence comes from Entomyzon cyanotis, assembly GCA_024500445.1. Taxonomy (NCBI): domain Eukaryota; kingdom Metazoa; phylum Chordata; class Aves; order Passeriformes; family Meliphagidae; genus Entomyzon; species Entomyzon cyanotis. The sequence goes on along the minus strand of JAKEPQ010001018.1, from coordinate 34,126,879 downwards.
CCTGCTAAGTAGGAAGAGGAATGGAGAGACTGAAATAGCTTTGGCTTCTACCAACTACCACAAGTCTTTTAGAAGAAACATTCCTCATTCTGGAATGCAAACATAAGCCAGAGACATACTCAAAGTATGTCACTGGGGAAATTTCAGACTGCCAATGAAACTACTTCCTTTGCTTAGGTCAGGATATTCCTGAGAGAGAATATGCTGTGATTGGATTTGGATGCCCATGTTCCACCTTGTAACACAGTGCTGCCGCAATGCCAACAGTAACTTGAAAAGCCAGGCAGCAAGAGACTTTATAGAGGAGCTTTCTCTTCCACTCTCCCACCACAGCTTCACAGCTTATGGAATGCTGGAATTTTTCCTATTAAAATTTCCCATTACCCTGGAGGTAATTTGATTTCCAAAGTTGTGAGCCATGTAAGTCCACTGTGAAGATTCCACATGAGCATATCCCTTGAAAAAGGATATAGTCTATTTGCTTTAAATATTATTAGTGACTTCCATCCATAAAATTTGCTTTCGGAAATGCATCTCCACTTGGAGGAGCCCTCTTAACAAATTAGCTCTATGGAACTCATCAGTGGTGTAGACTGAGTAAGGCTCATAGAAAATGCTGTTAGCTTTCCTCTGTCACCACTCTTTTACAAGCAATGTATACTGGTTTATAGTGAAACTCTCAGATGTCAATGGAGATTGTATTTTATTTGCCTGTAATTTCCATCAGTGTTACTGCTTTCTTCTTTGCCTGCACGTATACTGATGCTCCTTTATCCTCTTTACTATAGGCTGTTGCAATTCTTCACTTATACAGCTTAGTCACAGGAGCTGGCAAGGTGAACAGATGTGATGCTGGATGCTTTTAGATTGCATGGGCCAGACTCTCACATAACTGCAATGACTCCGTAGACCTGATACAGCTGCACTCAATGACCAGAGCTGTTTATCTGGACTGTACCTCTCTAATCCTTTGTCCATTTTTTTTCCCACTCATTAAATATAAGAACCTTCCTTTTCATTGTGAAAACTATCACCTTTAGCCAATTATCAGCTACTCTCCCAGTCCCTTTGTCTCCACAAATATTATTAACAAAAGGAAACACTTTCTGTTAAGAAACATATTTCCACAACAGAAAAACTAAGCATGTGTGGTCCAACTAATTTTATTCTGAAGTCAATGAGAATTGAATCACTGTTTCAGTGGAAACTATATCAATGCCTACTCACAATAATTAATCTCAAAATTAAAAATCAATTCACTTCTGCATTGTGATATATTTCATTATCCAAAAGGGAGCATTTCTTTATCGTCACCATTCTGATACTGAAGAAATCATTACCATATCCAATGTCTCCATCCCCCAGTCGAATCAGGGTTCCTGAGTGTGTTGCAGTAAACTAGAGCCATTAGATAATGCTACCTGTCCATCTGCCTAAATTTGGATAGCAGTATTTGTCTTCTGTATTTCCATTTGATGATGTAGCAGGATTGAGGACCAGAGAGAGATTTCTGAGAAATGTGAGCTGAAGACAATAGCAGATGATTGCAGAATGAAGAAGCCAAGTAGAATCCTCGGCAAAAGGTTGTACTGTATGTCCTTTCCTCTGAATTCCAGTGTATGCCTAATTATTTCTGTTCACAAAGGGAAGATGGTGCAGCTATTCAGTTTGGAATATCACCTCATCTGTAAATTGGTAAGACTTTAACAGGGCAAGTAAATGAGTATCTAGACAAACAATTTTGCCTGATGTTCCTACAGTGGCAGCTCATTTGAAATTTTTGTCAAATCCCAATTATTTGCACAAGCTTTTGACAGTGAATGATCTATTTTAGGTGTGCTACTACAGCTTGTTTTGTATTTTTTAAAGAAAACCAACATGACCTATAAATTCTGTCTAAACAAGCCAAACATGTCTACTTATGAGAGACTCCCGGCCTTACAAATACCCAATCCCTCTTTCTTCCCTTCTCTTTATTGCTTTCATTTTAGTAATACTTGATACACCCAGAATAAGGCATATTTACATTTTCAGAACTGCCTACATTACACTGGTAAATAATTCCATCCTTCTGTATACTATCTAGGGAAGGACTGTTATTTCATTGTAAACCGTGCATGCTCACAGAGACAAATTCACATCCTATTCAATTCATGGCAGACAAGTTAAAAAAGCACACAAGTCATATCTTACATTCCCAGTTGAGACTAATCAAAAGAGGTGATTTAAATGTTTTTGAAAGCAGATGCCATTTCATTCCTGTTATATATGTTATATATTTCCAATACTTGTGATTCATTCTGAACCTGAGAATAAACAAGAGAGGAAAATCCAGGTATTTTTGAAGTAACAAAATCCTCAAAACATGTAAAATGTATCACTCAAGATGACAAAAACCACTGGTGCTTTATAAATTTCCTCAAGGTCTTGAGGCATTTGGATTACAAGCACGCGAGGAACCACAGTAGAAGGGAAATACTGGGGTTAAACTGCTAGAAGTATCATATTAACTGCTGCATCAGTTAATTACATTAGAAGGTCACTAGGGGAGGGAGCACTGCAAACTACCAACTATTCCCACATGCAGATCTACTAAAATGACAGCCCCATTACCTACTTCTGAATGTGAGGTGGTGTAAGTGTATAGTAAGGTGCAAATAAAAATTTAATAGCAAGGTAACATATATACACAAACAGATCAAGCAAAGACAGGACTGCATCATTTATGGCACTTCAAAGAAAAAACATAATACCCGGCACAGAATGTTCTCTCAAAATGCAGGTAAAATTATATGTATCTCCAAAACCTTGTTAAATAAGAAATTATATTATGCAAAAATAAATAATAAATTAACATATAAATAAATAAAAATAAAACTGGGTACAGTAATTAATTTTATAAGATAAAATTGCCAGAAAACATATAAAAGCTTATAGACATAGAGCCTTTCTACTGCATTGCCCATCTTTAAGTCATCATGGCTATACTACCTGAGTCACTAAGAAATTTTGCTGCACTTTCTGCCTCTTCCCTCCATAATATTTGCTTGGTACGCAGACTGATGCAAACTCTTTTAACACCAGTGCTATGAGCCCCAAATCCCTTAGACAGGTGACAAGCTAAGAAACCTATTGTTGGAGACCTTTGACACAGCAATTCAATTTCTTTTGACTGCAATCATCCATTCAGGCTGCTGTTCAAACACGGCACAGGAGATATGGCAGTGACAGGCTTATTTCACAGGGGCCTCTGCTTGGATTAATGAAGCTCCCCAATACAAAGTTGTTGCAGCAATGAAGAACTCTTCTACCAAAGTGTCAGCAAAGAGGGCAAAATTAAGTTCCATAAACTTCTTTTACTACATGTATAAACTTTCCACCTGTGAGCATGAAATGCTGCATACTCTTGACTTTAACTGAACTGTTTGTACATAAACCTTCTGAACTCTCAACCCCTCCCTCATAAGAATGTTAACTATAATATACTTTTGGGAAAACACACACTAGAGTCAGGCTGAATTATGCATTATATACTATGATGGTCTCCAGGTAAATATAAATACAAACCCCAAATACAAACCCCATCAGATTTAAAGCTAGCAGTGAGTATTGTCTCAGAAAAACAAAATAACTTTTACCATTTACCAGGATTTTTCCTGGGAAGCTACCAAGATTGTTTTAGCTTCTTCAGACTTCTCAAATAAATTACTTAAGAAGAAGTAAGCATTCAAAAGTTTCAGAATGCTGCAGAGAGATTTTTCATTTACTTGTTGCAGATGCTATGCAGCTTCCTTCTGTACGGCCTTTTGTCTAGATCTGTTTTCAAAACTTGAAAAAATTTCTCACCCATAAACAAACATGAGGCCATTCCAGGCAGAAACAACTGGTGTCTTATCTGTGCACAACGAAATCCAGATGCCCACTCACTGTGTTCTACCACCCAGTCCTGTCCTAAAGGCATGAGGCTGAATGAGAGTCACATTCAGATGCCTGGAGTCTGTGCTAATGGCCAGGATTCTGTTGCTCTCTGTTTCAGCTGGATCAGAGCCCAGGTGAGCGATGGTAATGTACCAGAAGCCTCCTATTACTTCAGCTCTGATTAGCTACATAGTTGGGCAAAATCAAAGTTCTGCCCATATGGATATTTCAAATTAGTGAAACATAGCTTTTGGACTGAATACCACCACACTCTCTCTTCTGTGTTTCCACATCTTAAATGCGGGTTTTCCCTTTCAATAGAGTAACACAATAAAAAGGGAGAGTGAGTAGAAAGAGAGTCTTCTGGAGAAAAATTGGGTATGATGGGGGCAGCTTTTGGCAACAAAGCACAGCCCAAAGGGAGGAAAGAGGAGATGGTAGTAAACACAGGACCAGCTATGTGTCAAAAACTTTCAAATTAATTTACTTATAACTGAAAAAAAAATAGTTTTGAATATGGCAACTGTAACATTCTCTCCACTTTGTGACCCAATGGCCCACTGAGCTAATTATATCCAGCACAGAAAACTGAAACAAATCTTAATAAACTCAGTCCCTCTTTTCCCAAAAAACACTGCCTGAGAATCGCAAACAAATTCAATTTAATCATTCTTCCCAACACGCTAACATGTTAAATATCCGAAGGCCAAAGTGACACAATGATCTGTGCTGGTTGCTTTTCAACACCAAGTCTATATTCATGCTATGATGTTCGAAAGTTATTGGATCGATCCAAATACTTGTCTCACTCCTAGCAGTCTGTGCTGGCTCTGGAGCTTTTGAGGCTTAGACGAATATACTGTGTCATTCAGAGTGCATTAACCATTCAGCCTGTTACAGTAAGTTTGCTCATCCCCACTGTGAATAGTATACAGAGAAATGTAACTGGTAAGAGGTAAGAACCAACACAGAGCTGAGGGCAGAAGGGCATACAAAAAAACCAGATCTATGAGACTAAAAAGCACTTAAGACCCTATTGTGACTTGGGAAAGGAAAAAGAGAAGAAAACCAGGTTAAAGGTAGACTAGTGAAATACAGTGATAAGTAAAAAGAAAATTTAAAAATGGGATGGCAATAAAAATTACCATGCATAGAAAGAAGATGATAGAGACAAGAACGGCAAAAGTAAAAAAGACATCAGAAATTACACTGGCAATATGAATGTAAACAAAGGCTATTTTTACTTCAGCAAAAGATGCTTTGCATGTCAGAAGTACCTTTTCACTATAAGAAATAAGACTGCCAGCACTAACAGCTTTGGTCATTTATGAAGAGATGCTGTCCACAAGTTACTCCTTGCTATCAAATACACCTCAAAGCCTTCTCCCAGAAACGATTAAACCCTTAACAAAAGACGGTACTGAAGATCCCAATTTTCAGCTATATTTTCCCAGAATGTCCTGCTAAGGTCAACAGCTACACTCTGCCTCAGGAACAGACAGGTTGGACATACAGGCAGAGAACGCACTGTAACTGTACCCATCCCAAGGAAAACATCCTTGAGAGTTTAAATACTAAAGGCAACTTAGTGTAACTATACTCAAGCACAGTATTTTGCTATTCTATTTGTCTGAGATCATGAACTCCCTGCCTTGTGGATTTGGTGAGAGTAAACGTATGGAGAAAAGAAGATCAACTTTCCCCAATGCAAGCTGCTATTATAATGGAAATTTTCTGTCACATAGTTGCCCCCGCCAAGGGACAGGGAAATTTGCTCTTGCTTTCACAATGCAATGGTGACATGTTTTAATTACACAGCTCCTGTTAATTGCAGAGTATGCTGCATGAGCACCAAGATTTGCTAATAATTGGCAGCAAAAACCCGTCCAAAAAAAAACCCACCAGTCCCCTCCCCCCAAAAACTTCCAAACCACCAAAAACCCCACAGCATTTCCATTTAAAGAAAACAAGGGAAAAACCACCTCCTGGGCCTTTGCAGCCCTTAGCTATCAGGGATTGAACTACTGTGCATTTCTTTATGACCATCACACTGTCCTAATGCTAAAAGCAGACTTGTGGTATTAATAATGTACAAGCAGAAAGGAAAGACTAAGTCAAGTAAGAATAAGGCATCAAGGATGAACAATGATGTGTTGAGTAGGAATATTAATACTTGGATTTTTAGCGATGTGGATGTAAAAAATCATATGATTGCTTGGTTGTCAGTCAAATTCTCTTGCAACACTTTCAACTTCAATTCTGCTAAAATCAGGGTGCTTGCAAATTGATTTGAAACATTGTCATTACACACATTTCCCCTGCAGAGTTTCAAGAATCATTTGAGTCCTTGTTTTAACTTTTACTTCAGTGTTGCACTGCATGAGGAAGTTCTCTCTCAGATTTGTGATGGATGTCCTTGTAGGCAGAACCAGCCAAATACTGGAGAGAGCACCTTCACTGTTAGCTTGTGCTTTCCTTTCCTTATCCCACGCACACAAGCATGTGTATCAACGAATTCCCCAACATAAAAGCAAAGGAAATCCTGATGTGATGCAACAGCCAAATGAGGATGGATTCCCCAGTGGTCTCTCAGGTGACTGCAGAGTATCACCATGCACAGACATCTTCCACCTTCTCTTAGATACACACTTGGTAAGAGAAAGCAGGAGTAGAGCAAGAGTACAGCTGCTGCGCAGTTTATCAGGTAGATGTTTTTAAGTCTTTTAGGTCTTCAATTTAAGGTGCACAGCAACTGGGCTCTACGAAACATCAATAGTAATGTATTTCATGGCAAAAAGGTACCTAAACACTGCAACTAAATACCTTATTTTCCACTCTGCACCCCAAAGTGTTCAAAGAAATCCCTATTTTAAAATTACTCTTAACATCAACTAACCGTTCATGTAACTGAACTGACAGATCTTTATCTGGTTTGGACAGGCACTCCTTTCAAAGTTAAATGTACCTGTTTCCTTAACTGCTGGTTATTCTGAGGCATTACACAGATTTATGTGGTTTAGCCTTTCAAAGCTGTATTAAAACAAAAGCCAATTACTAAACCTAATTATCTGGAGTCATTTAAGAAAATTAAAGGCTTTTGTTCAAAGTACCAGATCACTACAGCTCTCTCAATGGAATGGGTATATTTTGCTCTCTTCTTTCATGCAACACTAAGGGAGGTAGCTGCACCATTAAATCTGTTTTGATGTTGGCTCATTAGTTGTGTAAAGAATACCCTTAACTAAAAGTTTGCCACAGTGATTAATTCCAGTGCCACAGATAACAAAGGCTAATCTGCTCTAGAGAGACAAATCATGCAAAGAGTTTTCACCAGCATTCCACAAAAGAGAAAATATCCCATGGGTTCCCATTATCCAGGAACCTCTCTCAGAGGAGCTATTCCCATGCTAAGACAAAAGAGACACATGAACAAAGCACCCTCAGCTGCCCTGCAGCCTCCTTTTATGCCTCCTTTTGTTCCAGGCAGGATTTGCTATGAGCACTAAACCAACAGATATGAGGGTGCTACACTTTCCATCCTTACTTGTGTTTTGCATTCCTAGGCATACAAAGACAATGAGCACCATGATTTATGCCTCAAATGAAATTATCCCAGCAATGAAAAAAAAAATCAGAAAATTGGGCTGAAATTTGCATATTGACTAAAACTTTTTTTAAAAAAGAATTTTTTTTTAAATCTGAAGAAATATTCTGTTCCAGATATTTCTGTCCTAACCTTGGCAGCCTGACTCTATATAATAAATCTATTCTGAGAATCTCTAAGATGCTGATCTCTTTGCACACAAGAAATTGCAAGGTGCTTCTTGGAATAGAGGTGACTAGAAATAACTTTCGTAATTAGAGCCAGACATAATGAAAATTCCCTGGAGACCTACAATAGCTGATATAATTATCCTGTCACTGAAAACTCACCTACTTACAAAATCAATAAGGTATTTGTGCCATTCTTCCCCCATAAGAAATTTCAACCTATGATAAATTTCTACGAGGCAGAGATTTGTATTTTTTTTTCCAGTAATTGATGGACTAGATAATGTGGCATAAAAAGAAGGGGAAAATTATTTTTCCATCAAGTGTGATTCATTATTACTGTGTATCTAATAATCAACTTTTCCCTTCAAAATAATCTTAACACTGAGTGACTCATACTGTAATTGTACCAAAAGAAAAAGAAGACAAGGCAAGTAGAAAACTTTTACCTCTTTGCCTCCATTTTGGGGTATTTCAAAGAAAGCACAGCAGCAGGTTTGACAAGTGCTGTATAATTTCCATTGTCTACCAGTCTCTTGGGATACCCAACACTTATTAAAATGGAAAAGGCTCTGCAGTAACTCTGCAGACAGAACTGCAATCTGTGTTCAGGACCTGACTGATGAGGAGACATACTTTGGGGGGGAATTTTGCATGATAAAGATTTTCAGTAGAATGAGCTCCAGAGAAAGAAACTTCCAACCAAATGCACAGCAAATGACATAGTGGAGTCTAAGGGAGCACCCCTCTCACACAGCCTTACAGACACATAGCAAACTTTTAATACATGATCATCTTGTGGTTGGGATGGTCCTCCTGTCCCCCATAGGCAGTGAGTCTCTCTCCGGTGCTATTTCCTCTAAAGGTCCTGTGTTTCCGCTAGAGAAAACCAGATTGTCCATAGCTTTAAAGTTTGCTTGGTTTCATGAGAAGACAAATTAAATGCTACTTAGTCTACCTCATTAACATTAACAATAAATGGTGTTATTTGATTTGGCCTTAGATGAAATCCCATGAGAAAAGGCAGTGCAAGACACCCACTATTTTTCTTATTGGATATTTCATGGTTTTAATTCCAAACATGAGCTGTGGCTGACTTGGCTGAAAATAACTGAAAGAGCATTCTGTCCTAAAGTGTCTTCTTTAATTTTTCTTTCTTCTGTTTAAAATTACTGGATCTCTTCAGAGGTGATTCTCCTCATGCAGGTACGAGGGACCACATGAGGAGTGGGGCAGGACTTGCAGGCAGGACTCGACGAACTGACACTCTACCTGCAGCAGCAGTCAGCTGTTCAGAAACACCACACAACTACATTAACCCCACCATCCTGAGTTACCTGCCAGCTACAGTCAGGTTTCTTCTAAAGCCAACCAGCATGGAGGAACAAGTGAAAAATGCAGGACTGAAGTAGCCGAATGCAGCATCCTTGCTAGATGTGAAACTCACATGAGAAGTAACACTTGCTCAGGACTTACTGCAACCTGTGTTCTCATCCCTGTTCTTGCCTCACTCATGTACTGTATCATCTCTAACTTGAAAATTCAAAGCTGTATTTGGAAGCTCCCACGTTTAGATGCAGCTGGGAATGTGTGGAAGTAAATATTCATTCACCTATCTGAATTCTCCAGGGGGACATTAAGGAGCTGAAGAGCACACCCCCACATTTTAGTAAATAACTAGGGAAATAGTCTGCCTGTCATATGGTATCAAACTGTAGCTGGATTCTAGAAATGATGATACAGAAAGCAACTTAAAAAACCCCCAAAAGTATTTCTCTTTGTGATTATGTCTGTCTTGGGTTTTGTAGTTTTTTGCACACTGGCTTGTGAGAAAGATGCTGAGCTAAAGGGAGACCGTGCCGGAAGCACGGCTGGTCAGCAACTCTGCCCTTCCCTTCAAGTGCATCACGCAGATCTGGGTCTCAAAACAGGCAGGTAATGGCTGAAGGTCCTCTTGCAAGTTTCCCCCTGGACACTGATTTGAGTGAGTTCCTCAAAAATCAGGCCAAGATGGCTCAAATTGAATGTCTCCAGTTAGAAAGTGTTTTTCAAAGTCTGGTCAGGCAGGCAGTGTCACTGAGGTGAGACAAACCTCAGAAGCTCAGCTCTCCATTCCTAGGGCTGAGAAGACCTGAGCACATGTGGTGGCTGCTGCTTCTACTGATTTCCAAAGGTGACTGAGTGCAACTTCATCATTGCACCTGGTGACCAGAGAAGGCCGTGCTGCAAAAACAGCCCATCAAAATGCTGTGGTTTTCTTGCACCTGCTTGTTCCTCTTCTGTTCACCTTAGTGTATCTAGGACTAGTGACCATGGCTACACTAATACTCAGATGCTGATGGTTAATTACGGTAATAGCTGCACTGGAAGTTTTTCTGCTGTCCTTTAACTTGACATATTCAGACCACCCTGGAAAAATTGTCTGTAAAGCTAAAATTTGGCATGTTTTCTCTTAATGAAGTAGCAAATGTTTCTAGAATTTTTTTTATGAAGAAGAATGCCAGCAAAAAGATTCGACAGCTGGGGGACCTCACATCCACTCTCAGTTGTCCCCTACACCTGTGGCCAGGAACCAGCTTTCTATCTGGCCTTTGAGGGAGACTGAGAGGAAAGTGATCCACAAGTGTGTGGCATGTGGAGCCAATTCCCCTCTGAACACACATCTGAATGAGGAACTGCTTCAACAGAAAAATCCAGAACAAAACTTTCAGGGTGGCAGAATACCAAAATCAATACAGCGATACATTCAAAGTGGGCTCTGGTACAGAAAGCTCAAAGAGGGGAATGCAAAATTATTGTAGGAGGCTACTTAACTTAATGCCTTTCAAAATGCCACTTGGCTCAAAAAAAGAGAGATTCAGAACCTGCTAAGTGTATTTAAGCACTTGGAACTGTAGCATCTAAATGACCAACAAAACCCCTATTGCTCATTATTCAAAGCACGAAATACCACTGAGAGAAGGGCAGCCGACTTTCTGGCTAGAAGTGCCCATTAGAGAGATTTGCTTAGGGATATATAATACTGGAGCAACATGGAACTTGCAATAGATCTTGGCCTCTGCTCCCAGATTCATGGCTGGCTTGCCTGCAGTCCTTCAGTGCAGTGCTTGAGGGCTTGGCATCCCTGACTGCACTTTGGGAAGAGACCTAAGAAACCTTTTGGTGCAAAAACAGCAGAGATCTTTGCACTAATTTCTGACTCCCCTGCTGGACTCTTCATACATGTAGCACCTTCCTAAAAGCCAGCAATGTGAATTGCTCTGGCCTTCTCCAAGGACTGTTTCTGGCAGTGTCACCCTCCAAAACAGGTGACTGTATCCAAAGGAAGGCATTACTTCTAGTGCTTTCCAGCAGACCGGACCAAGGTCCAGTCTGTCCCAGGACACCACAGTAGTGTACACCATGGTGGTCTGTGAAGCAGACTTGCTTGCTTCTCACTATATATAAAGGAGCTGGGAGATAAAATAGAGCATGAAAGGGTATGTAAAGGTGGTCAGAACAAAAAACTAATACAGCTTTGCAGACTAAAAAGCTCATTTTTAGCAAAAAAAGTGAAGACTACATATAAACTACTGTGTTGGATTTGGGTCTCCCTGTATTTGACTATGATCTCCCTCCTTTCTTTGTTACTTTATAAAAAGAAAAACAGTTCCCCAAAGGAGGTTTCTCTGAGCTACAGCAACATTGGCACTATTAAAGAATGGGTCCCTTGAAGGGATATATCATATTTTGCAATTAATCCTTCACATGGTGAAAAGCTGCCACTGAGCAAGAAGATCCCAAACTTTGAAAATAGGAAACATCACAATTTATGGGAATAGGAAACATCATCATTTAGGGGAATTAGGGAAAACCATCTGGGCTTGTTAAGGCTTTGCTGCCTGAAGGAAACAGCACACAACAGCTTGCCAGCAAAGCCGAGCTCAGAGTTGATACTGGTAGCAGAAGCCAAAGGCAGGAAATACCATAGGTCTGGTGAGCTTGAAATGGTATCAAGAAATGTTACCATCTTGTAGCTTTACTAAAAAATTTATTTGTCTGACATGCAGTGGGGCAAGATTTGTTTACTGCTGCATGAATACTTCAATAAAGAAATTAACCCTTTCCCAGAAACATTCACAATTTTCTCAGTGAAGCGTAACAGTAAAAAAAACACCTTTACCGTTTTTCAAAACATTTTTCATTGTTTCCATTAACAAGTTCTTTGCCCAGAGGACACTTAATTTTTAGATTAAATAAATAAATCCAGTCTTTTTTAACCTTATGATTTATGAACATGGCTTTGTGGGAAAAATGCACCTCTTGAAATGGAAATGTTATAAGAGGCTTTTAGACTTCTCCAAAATGGTGGTTGCCTTTTTCTGAGAAGTAAAAACTCCTGAGGAAACCACTCCACATTTGTTGCTCATGAAGTACACTCAATTTTTTTTTATAATTAACTAAATAGCACAGAATCATTATCTTTTCCTCAAAGTTGTTTTTTTTTTCTGTAGGAGTTTTCACAATTTAATTTAATATTGCCAGTTTTCCTAAGTTAAACTAATACCACCAAATAGATAAATCCTTCAGAGATTAGTCTCTAACCAGAGCTGGGCAGACAACCTGCAGTTGTTTTTACTGCAATTTTAAGTATGTTGCTCTTACTGGTTTTCAAAAACAAGGAAACTTTTTTAATCCTATGCTTGATTGTTCCTATGAGGTAAAGTAAAAAAAAAAGAAAAGGCAAGAGGACATTGTTTAGAAAACTAAAGGTCTCTTTGCCCCATCTTCCAGTCACACTGCCGTCAATGCTGCTTGGCTGTGAGAAAATGCTGTCTGCATGGATATGCATCAGGAGACCTGAAGTGCCACAAAAAGCCACTGACATTTTTCCCATACTGAAGTTTTGGGAAATTCCAGCAAATTACACAAGCTGAGCATCACCAAAGCAAAATTACAAGTAAACACGTAGCACAGATTATCAAATTAATAATTAAAGCAAATCCTCCTGAGTTACAGCGTGCTCCCCGGGTGTTTGAAAACAAGCTCCTGAGGAGTGGTTAAAAAAGACCTCTTCACTGAAGTGGACAAGGATGCTCTCAGGGGCTGGAGAACCTCCCTGCATGCAGAGCACATTGGCACCAAGTAACACAGCTTGCATTGAGCTCAGCTGCAAAGGGAAAACAGAAATTTTATCCTGCGGTTTCACACTTATTTCATATGGAACCAAGCAATTTCTGCTGAGTCCTCACTGATAAGATTGAATAAGCAGAAAAAAAGAAAGCAAAATTGACAAATTAAATGAAACATGTCTGGATTCTCTGTTGACATCATGAAATGTGTCATTTCTTTCTGAGTAGACCACTACTGCTTTTTCTGTTTTGCTCTGAGCAAACAGAATTTTTTTCACCACAGTTATATTCCCTTTCTTTAGAATTGTTTATCACCAGGAGCCCTGCACAGAGCTGACAGGGCATGCAGCGCCTCTGCTAGCAGATGGCCCCATTAAGATCTTTTGCTTGAGGCCAGAATGAGTGGAACCAAAGTGCTGTCCATACATCGGATTACTTGAAGTGGCCACATGGGTTTAAAGGACTGAATTATTTGTTCCTCCATTTCTTCAGGGCACACCTGCAGTTTGTAATTTCCCCAGCATGCCAGAGTCCACTACACAAGGCCATTTTTACTTTCTTTTGTGCTGCAGCAGTTTTGAAGTCTCTTCTTGCCTCCACTTCCGTGATGCACATCTACTTCCTTGTCTCCAATACAGTTTCTTCCTCTTTGACTTGTGTATTATTCATTCTGTCATTTAATTCAATTTATTAGTTTCAATTTGCAATATCATTCAAACATAGCACAGTAGATCTATCCTATCCTATCCTATCCTATCCTATCCTATCCTATCCTATCCTATCCTGTCCTGTCCTGTCCTGTCCTGTCCTGTCCTGTCCTGTCCTATCCCATCCCATCCCATCCCATCCCATCCCATCCCATCCACAGGCACTGGAAATGGTCTCAAAAGGAGAAGGAGCCAGAGTGCAAAATTTCTGTTTGTCTTTTCTGACAGGAACAGATAACAGCACCCATTTTGGAAGAGTTCAGCAGCAGTTGCCGCTTCTATAATCTAATTGTATGGTAAACAATGATGGGCCAAATATATAATGAATGCTGATGAGCAAAATTCTAGTCAAAGTTCCCACTGACACAGAACAATTTCTTTTTCTCAGTAAATTATTTTGCAAAGCTTTCCCTGAAACCAGATATCCCTGTATTTCAGCTAAAAAGGCAGAGAAGAAATTACAAGGAAGCGGTTGATGAACAAACAGAATTGAAGGGCAAATGGATATAATCAGGAAATACAGATGGTTATTCTATTTAAAGGAAGAATAAAAAGTACTAAGTAAAAAGTTTAACCTTGATGGTAAATAACCCTGCTAAAAAAGGAAACCATCACTGCCAAGGCACTATTGCAAGAATAAAGTCCATAATTGATTTCTGTATTGCATGGTGGGGTGAAGACAGTGGGATTCATGGAGGGGTGCTAATTCATGGGGACAACCTGGGGATGCAGCAGCAGCTGCCTCTTCTACTTTGAGGCAGTGCAGCCTCTGTACAACTGAACCCCGCTTTGAAAGGGAGCCCCAAGAAGCTGAAATCAGTAATTGAGGGAGATGCCACATGTTACTTGCCAAGTCCAGGTGAGGGACAATGCATGCCCTTCCGGGACAAGATCCTTTAGCAAGAGTGATGCCATCTGGGCGGTAGAGCCAGCAGGAGGAGAGGTGTAGGGGGATCCAGCTCTGTCTCATAGCAATGGGCTACTAAATCCCTGGCTCTGGCCCCTAAACCCAATGGATGCTGAAATTAGAGTTTGCTTTCCATTTCCATTTGCCCTCACTTCCTTCTGTATGTTAGAAAATCCAAAAGCCTTATTTTTACCTACTCTTCCTAGATTTTCCAAATGTGTGTTAAATTCCTCCAGGTACTGCCATTTCCTACACCACACCAACACACTCAGCTACTCAGCCGCACTAGGGAATTAGAGAGCCACAGCACTCCTCCTTTCCTTTAGAAAGAACTGAGAAAGAGGTTAAAACCAGTTCAGTGCCAAAGGGCTTGAGGTCTAGCTCTGCTCCTATATCACAGACTGCACAGTATCTTGCCCAGGCACAGCACCGTTTGTGGGAGGGCTGCCTGGGCCAGAGATGGAGCTGCAAGTGTCAGTATCCACTGCTCAGGACAAACACAACTGCATGGTGAGAGTTTGTCTCATCAATCACATGTGCTGCACCTTACATAACTTCATTTCTGACTCACAATTCGAAGAGTGACACAGTAGAGTTTATTATAACCCACCTTCTAATGCCGAAAGAGTACTTGTTAAAATGTATCTTAGAAAAGCCAAAATTCACTTCTTGTATTTTTTAATTCTTTCTTCAGCTTTCCTTCCTCTTACTCCACTTTCATGCAATGCTGAGCCACAGATTCTCCAGTCAGTTTCCCAAATAATCTATGCTTAAGATGGACTCCAAGGAGCAGATTTCTACCCCAGGGTTTTAGCTTTCAATCTCTAACTAAGAGTACCAGCAGCTCAGCAGCTAAACCTTTGTGCATTATTTAAACTGAGAGGTTTCATGAGATTGTGGTTTTTTGATTTAAGAACAGCTCCAAAGCTGTTTGCTCCAGTAGCAGAAGTTTCATGACCAGTCTGTAGCCAGTAATAAATACAGGTCTTAGGTTTCAGGTTCATGGCCTTAAGCAGTATTTTGACATCTCTTTTTTGGAACCACAAAAACTGGGATCATTTATTGTCTTGTTTCAAGGCAAAAAGACATTGTCAGCCTAAAGTAAGGCCTTAACAGGCACATTTTTCTTCCCAATGAACAGAAAAAGACTGTGTTGAGAACTTCTTATATTACATGGAAAAGATAACCTATCTTACTGATGGGAGTTTTTTCCCAATCTGTTGTCTGAAACCTCTTCTGGAGGAAAGTTTTCAGTAATGTACTTGCTATATTTTGGCCTTCCATACAACAGTAAATGAAAAAATCTTCCAACAAACTAGACTTTTATTATTTATTTTGATACAGACATTGTTTTCAATTTATAAGTTACAACATTGTGAAAGCCTATAACAAATGAGGATAGCCATAATTTTGACGAGGATTTTATAAAAGGTGAATAAACACCATCTTTTGCACTTGCATCTTTTGCCTCAATGCTCAGAGTATCTAATAAACACAAATTAAAACTCTTTCTAATCCTGCACAAATTGCCTAATATTATGCCTATTTTCATACTGACACAATCAGAGTTAAAGGGACAGAGCTACACCCCAAAATTCTGGTTCTCCCTTTCTTTATGCTCATCCTCATGTTCTACTTTTAGATTTCTAGTCTGGTCTGAAGCCACTTTCTAAAGTGCAGCTGCTAGATTGAAGCATAATAATGGTGCTTTCTAATATAAAACTAATAGATTAATAACTTCTGGATATCTAATAAAGAGGGCCTCATTAATGAAGTCACATATGCACATTGCAAGGAAAACTGGGATCCTGGGAATGGCCAGAGCATCCCAGCTGCTGATTTGTTGGTTTGGGGTTTTTTTAGTCACATCACCATACAACATGAAATACTGACAAAAAACCAGCATGCAGAGTATGTTGCCCATATCTGCAGTACATGGATTGGTGCTTACCTATCATGAGATAGGACTAAAAGCAGGTATACAAAGAAATTAATAGAACTCAACAACTCTTGCCAACCAAACTATCCCAGTCTTTGCCTTAAATACTCATTTTGCTCATGCTAAGCACGTTTACAATGCTTTGCAATTTGCCATCATACTTCAATATTTGGTATGTTATTTTGCCCAAATAAAAAGGACAAATCCAGGAAAATACAAACAAATCCCAGTATCTGAATAGATGGAATGACATCTGGTAAAGAATTAGTGAAGTGACTGTAATCTCCTTCTCAATCTCATTTCTGTCTTCAGGCCATCACAATCATAAAAGCTCTACAGCCACAACATGAAAGATACCAAAACTTGATGTCCAAAAGAAAGCCTCTATGACTCAGAGGAAATAGGAGCCAGAGTAAGCGACATGACTTCTTTTTCAGAATGGCTTGCAGGTTGGAAACATACTTGTTTTTTTTTTCCAACTGCAACAAGTGGTCTGAGGCAATTATCTCTTGTAATAAATTTTGCTTAACACTTCAGTGTCCTTTCCATTATAGATCTCAAAATGCACTGCTAAAGAATGTGCAATAAAATTTACATTTTTGAAGAGAAAACTTTATATAGAGAATCACTAATGAACACTGAGTCTATGTTTGATCTCAGACAGGAATCACAGGGGAAACCCACCTGCTCGTCTTGAAGCCAGGGAAGTTTTCCAGCTGATGCTAGCAGGACTATAGTTTCACCCCAGCAAGCTGATGCCTCTGTCATTTCCCTGGTAGGGTTAACAATTCCAACAAGCTCCCATCCAGGTAAAGCTGTTTTGCTAATTTTGCACCATAATAGCAGTAAGCCATGTGGGATCATTAAGGGTTGCAGCAGAATGCACAGTTCTTGGATGATACCTTTTCCCTTGCACATTTGCCATGGTTAAGTCATACACATCAAACAGAAGAAAGCATCATCTAGGCCCTATTTCCAGGCAAAGAGAGGCCTGATAGACAAACCCCATCTGTTTCACAGCCAATTTCTTTATTTTGTACATCTGCTCAGTTCATTTCATTTGGTGTTAATATACTTTGCTTCACAAGAATCTTTACTAATGAAATAGCTGTTAAAGAGTAATAATTTGCTTGACTGAGTACTCTCCTCTGTATTTCTGCCTTTTCTGGATATCTCTCAGTGCAGATGCTGGGAACAAGCCAGTCACTCTGATGCCTAAAGATTTTTAGCTTTTTATATATAGTGTAGATTTTTAATATACAGCTGTATAGTTTCAAGCATTTTCTTACACTTTAGAATAGTATATTACCCTTTCTCACGCATTATGCCACCTTCTTGAAATTCTGTTTAGTTTTATTTTCAAGCAAATAATTTCTAACAAGAACACCCTGTTTTGCACCAGCACCCTGGAGACATAACAAAATATAGGGCTAAGAACCTTTGTAGAGAGTCCAAGGGGCAGGCCCAAGGGTGGCCTACCAGGGCAACCAGTTTCCTATTGGATGTATTTGCTAGATAATATAATTAATTATATGTATAAAATCGTGGAAATCTGATGCTGCGGGTGCACATTGCTGTATTTTGTGCACCTGAAAGCTATCGTTAAAGAACTGCTCTTTATATTACCACTTTCAATATTGTTTGGAAAGTTTGTCTTCTGATTCTAGAAAACAACTCTTACGGACTTTTCCAAAGAACCTTATTGATATATGACAGCTCATGTTTTAAAGAAAGTTCTCTTGTGTCACCATGGGAAGATCATTCTTCTGCTCCCTTTGGGACACTCTTTTTTATCTAATAGAATTTTTATGCACTTTTTATGTAGATTTTTTTATTAAACAATTACTGTGTGAATGTAAGCATGGCATGCCTCAGTGGAGGGAATGACAAAATGGGACAGTTATAGTTCCTTTCTTTGTTTTGGTATAGTTCATGGTTGGTCTTGTTTTTTATTTATAGCTTTGATCACCATTTTCACTTTGCCTTCCATTTTCATTATTTACCTTCTGAACATTGTTCAACCTAGTGGGAACAAGGTTCCCTTCTTTACTGACTGCCTGCAGTAACGCTTTAGTGAAAAGTAGGGGTCCTCCCACTTATCCTCAGGGGATGAAAACTTCATCCTCTTCAACTCTGACATTTGCTGCTAGCTATGGACGGTTGGTTAGAAATGAGCCCAGGTATCCTGTACAGTCATACAATCATAAAATTTCCTAAGTCAGAAAGAATCTATAAGGATCATCAAACTCCTGGCCCTGTGCAGGACAACCTCTGGAGTCACACCATGTGTCTGAGAGCATTGCCCAAATGCTTCTTAAACTCTGTCAGGCTGTGACCACTTCCC
The DNA here is from genome assembly GCA_024500445.1 of Entomyzon cyanotis. Lineage (NCBI taxonomy): Eukaryota > Metazoa > Chordata > Aves > Passeriformes > Meliphagidae > Entomyzon > Entomyzon cyanotis. The sequence goes on along the minus strand of JAKEPQ010001018.1, from coordinate 34,108,182 downwards.
TGGGGAGCCTGTTCAGAGTCCAACCACCCTCTGGGTAAAGAACCATTTCCTAATAGCCAACTTAAAGCTCCCTGACACAGCTTCGTGCCGTTGCCTCGGGTGCTGAGTGAACAGCTAAATGCTACAGCAAGGTGTGTTACAGAGAGCCCTAAACAACTGCTTACCACTTCAGAAACCCCATGTGGTGCTGTAGGACAATGCCACGTTAAGATGCTCATTGTCATCCCGGACAGATGCAAAACCCTGTTAAAAAGCTCCACAGACTAATTAGCTCGAGTACCATGCTGAAGAACAGTATTGCTTTGCTAGTACCCCACCAGCTCACTTGAAGCTCTCTCCACTGCACAATATAGAAATGCCTTTCACAGGAAAAGCTTAGCTGTCTTTATTAAGTGACAAACACCTTCTCACTAAGTTTGTCCCTCAGTTTTTACATATCTGTCTTCAGGTTTTTGGAGCTAAATATATTGCTGCCATAAACTGCAGCCGAATCTAATTAGGCTTGTATCCAAAATCATAAAAGAACTCAGATAAAGTGTCATATCTGTATTTATTTGAAATGTTTAAAACTTCCAGTCTTCTCAAGGCATAATAAAAATTCGTGTTCTGTATATGCTTTTTCCCTCTGGAAAAATAATGATCTATCATTTTAAAGACATCAAAGCATGGTTGTATGACTGGCACCTGACAGATTTCATTAAAGTCATCTTTCTTTGAAAAGTGAGATCTATAATTCTGTTTAATGTAGGATGCTCATTGTGCATTTTGCATGTGTAGACTGTGAGCATGTCTGTATTTTCCCTCTTTTCTGAAAGTAAATATTTTTCTGGTATTAAAGAGGAATACACTGAAGCAAGTAGAAATTACACTATTTTGTATTTAAATTTAACGTATACAATACATACTCTAGAATGTATATGTGTGTGTGAATTATATGGGGTTTGTATTTGATGTTTGTCTTACTGTTTATTTCATAGAGGTGGCTTAACACCTTAAACGGCATTTTGCTGTTCCAAACCCCTGCTGATCAGTCCCTTGAAGACTCTTCAGCTTTCCCCAGCAGCTTGCTCCCACACACTGCTGGACCAGAACATCAGCCCACGCATGGTCTGGGCTCCTGTGTGTACTCACCAGAAGGCAGAGGACCAAGAACAATGAACTGGGTTTTCCCCTCACTATTGTAAGAGACATTCAAGACATTGCCCCACTCAAATCTGCATGTCTTGCTTACCAAGTGTACTGCAGTCCTTAGCTAACCACAGTTCTACTAATTCCTATATTTGAATGCTCTTTCATTTAATACATATAAGCACAATTCAGGGCACACTGGCTGGGAAAGCCAAATGCAGTGGTATGAAAAGAGTAAGATTAAAGCAACTTTTTAACTCTAAATGTTGAATATACAATAATCTACAGTGAATTTTCACCAAATGAGACTATGATTCTTTATCCTATAATTAGCTATATATACAAATTGTCCTTTAAATTCTATTCCTTTTCCTTATAGCTATTGGTTAAACTATTATGTGCTGGTCACTTACCATACTGAACAATAAGAAAAGGGATAAAAGATGAACTATGCCAGAAACTGAAGTAAGTTATACAAACATAAACCCAGATTTTCAGAAGGGCTTTCCTTCAATGGCTGAGGCAAACCTTGCTCACAATTTGGAATCTATTATTTATATTTTATTAGTATCATTCAGAGCTATGAACAGTAGCAATATCTATTAATAATTTTTCATAATTACCATTACTACTCTAATCACAGGAAATACAACTATCCATTTGGGATAAAAAATACACTTGCATCCTTAAGGGAGTTGTCAAGGTTTTGCATTGTGAATGACACTACTTCAATCACAGGATAGCCATATAAATAAATATAACTTAAATAAATATAATTGAATATTTAAAAGAAATAAATTTAAATTCATGCTATAGAAATATTAATCTGATATGGAAACCGATGTTTTTTCCTGACAGCAGCTAGTTCAATTTTTCCCCACCAAGGAAGGACTTAGAATTACTATTTAGCCAATACAGGGTCGAGAAAGTCTGGTACAAGGAAATAAATGATGAAGGCATCAAGATGCATCATTATATTAAAACATGGCAATCACTAATACATGAAAATCTACGGGGAAGGCACAGGCAGTTGCTTCGCTCAGTGTCTCCCCTTCTCCCAGTGCCAAGTGTAATTATAGATAGCAGCAACATGTTGACAATAAGCTTAGAAGGAGAAAGGGAAGTGGTGGGAATAGAAATGCAGTGTCATAGCAAAAAAAAAAAACCCCACAAAAAAAACCCCAGGAAAAACACCTGAAAAGGCAGTGACCATCTCTCCCCAAAGAGACACCCGTGGCAGCAGTACTTTATCCCCCACTGCAGTTAAACAGATGGCTGCAAAGGCTGTAACGGTACAAAGATCACAGAATATCCTGCAAAGCCATAGAAGGAAGGAAACCAGTAGCATTGCTTAATAGTCTGCTTATTTTACAGTCAAGTGGATTGCCAAGCAACTAAGCTGTAACAAGCTCCATATTTAGGGGAAGAAATGTTTGTCTTCTGCCTGTCCCTGCTTGCAAATGGCAAGTGGAGGGCATTTCTAAGCCAGATAATTTGAGTACAGCATGTTCCATGAGCCCTGAGTCTGTGCTGCTGAGCAGCCAGTGTTAATCACAGCAACAGTTGACAAGTGCACCTTGCCAGAGCCCAAGTTTGCAATCATCATCACTGTGACTTTCACTCTCTGCTGTTCAAAACAAAACACAAACAGAAGACCCCCAAAACCCTGCAGTTACTCAGTGATCTGAGATTCCCACATTACTTAACATGACTGGATCTCTTCAGGATTCATAAATGACACCCCTGAAGACAAAAATACCTTGATTTGGTTGTCTAAGCATGTGCATCCAAAGCTGTTTGAGATGCATAGAATAGCTGATACATTGACACAAAGCACAGACAATACCGCAGGGACCAACAGCCGGCAGCCAGGTGAGATATGTTCCAGGGCATCTGAAATGGCTCTAGCTGCTTCACTTAGGCAACTGATCAGAGCCCCAAATGACCTTCATGTCTTACATTCCTCATCCATTTCATCACCCAAAACCAAAAATGAGTTAGCATTGCTATTTAAAAGCTAACTCCATATTAAAATACAAGTACATACAGTATGTACATTTGGGAGTACATCTTAAATCATTCAAAAAGACTAAAAATGTAATATTCCTTCTGAATACACCCACCTGCTAAAGACACTCACCCAAGAGAATCATCTTGCAATGGCAAAAGACTCTAAAAGATAACACTTCAAGACCTAGGTGGACCAGTGCCTGTCCCAAGGCATCCTGCTGCTGGAGAAGGACAATGCAGGAACAGAAACATAGTCATACACGTAAGTGGGACAAGATGACCCCAACCTGGATGACTGACACCCACAACATTATTTCACAGATAAATGCAGCTGGTTAAACTGAGCACTCCCAGGCCACAGGAGAAGATCTAATTATCTGAATGATTATCTGATTGGTGGCTTTTCAGGAAGCACCTGACTACCTTCATTCAGAAGATATATCATTTTCTCTGATTCAGCTCTCTAACATCCAGGATCCTGCCTAATGGTGACAGAATAACATTTAAGGAGTGATGAAGAACTATAAATTAAGTGTGCAAATAGTACCTTAACCAGGACAGATATTACATTAATGCTCACCTAAAGTATTAAGGAATAGAAAAGGATTGCTAGAAAATAATAACTTAAAATAATGAGCCAATTTTGAAACTGATTATTTTTGTAATTTGCTGTTTTAGCTCAAATAATAGGATCAAATTAATAACAAAATCACTATTTTCCTGCAATCTGAAATTGTACTAACAATCAAAGTAGAGTTCAGCAATGAAAATATCCACTGGCTGACCAGCACAAAAAGTTGATTGGAATATGACTAAAATGTCTTTGCTTGGGAAATTATTGCATTTAAAGTCACTGTTTTCAGTTCCAAATTTATGTTTCACCGCCTTGATTCAGTTCCTCTCTTTACATACCAACAATGAAAACTGACAATAGAAACCCACAACTGAGAACACGGCTTTTCCCTGAAGGAGGATGTCATGTAAAAGCTTCTTTATTACATAAAGCTACAAAACCCCCACATTGTATGCATGTATAAAATGTTTCCAACATACAATATTAGCACATACATGTGCTCCTATTCTTTATTCCAATAACTGACAAAATAACAAGAATACAAAAATAGGGGTACAAATAACTACAGCATAACATTCTGCCATTGCTTTAGGCAAGCGCAGCTTTGCAAGCATGGCAGGTACCTTCCACTCATCACAGGCACTTGGTGCTAAGCAAATTTCAAATCTTGTTTGAAGCAGATGAAATGAATGACTGGAATTGGAAGCAATTTTGTGTTGTGCAGAGATGTACTGGGATGAAGGGGCTTCCAGCTATTAAGTTGTAGCTGAAGAACCTGTTTCAGCTGGCTGTTGTCAGTCTACTTGGAGACCAGAAAATCCCACTTGGCAGAAAACTTAACTACCTAACAGGACTTGATGAAAAGTCTCCTCTCAAAATGAGGTGCTTAACAAAATAACTCACCAGTTTCCTAGAAAATGTCATGAACTCTAAGTGCACAAACCAGAGTGGCCACAGCATGGAGCTTGAAGACCAGTCAGATGTATTTGTACCAGACAAAATGAGTAACTGGTGTCCAAGATACACTGTGCATCAGATTGAGCCTGATCAGCCAAATCACATGCAGTGCTGGGAGTCAGTCATGAGCAACAAATAAGTGACAGGTATGAGACAAAAATATGATAGACTGCTCCATGCCAAGTAACTGAAGGCCATGTCATAGATAACTATTTTCTCTACATGTCTGCTTCCCATCACTATGAGGATAGGCTTGTTTTGCTCCTTCTTATCTTTCTTACCATTTCAGGGATTGTATCAAAAAAGGTTTAAGCCTTTTAGTTTCAGAAGAGATTTACATCCACTTTCAAAATACTCAATGCCTATCTGTTAATTGAAAATACATACTATTTTATGGCTACCTATACTTCAGACATTTTCAGTCATTCATGCCAGAGACCTAGCTAAGTAAATTTGCTTTTTAAACTGGATCTGTCCACCACAAACTGAAAAATGTATTTTTATGGATTTACTGAATTAATTTAGTGCACCTTTTTATGCTCAGGCAACCTCTCTGGCATGCTATATGGGCTGTAATAGAAAGGAGAGCATTATGTTTTGTACAGCTGAGGACTGTAAACACTAAACACCCAGGAAGAACCTGAAACACTGACTGCTGGAGGTTCTCACATATCACATGAAACATGGCATGTTTGGTCATTTTCTCCACTGTCATCCTCCGAGTTCTGAAAAATAGGGAGGAACACTGAGGTAGCTCTTCAGCAAGTTCAAAATACACATTCTGAAAGCAAGAGATTTTTCAGAGTAAATTTTTTCTATGCAGTAGGAGAATCTCTGTGGGGCTATACTGGTGATGCTAAATAGTGAACAAGCCTACGCTCAGAAATCCAAGTTCTGAATAAAAATGCCAGTGCTGGAATGCTGGAAGCTGCAGGAGATCTTGTCAATAAGCAGAGACTTTCAGTTTTTTCCCTGAGTTACAAGGTGCTAGGTCCAAAACAAGGAACAAACTGAAAGGGATCTTACTGTAGATGGAGCTGAAAGGAAGTATCACTATCTAGGGCATAAATGCATTTCATTTGTTCATTAGAGAAAGGAAAAAAAAGGGAAATATCTCATTTTTACAGGAACTGAAAATAGCATGGCAGCCCATGGTACTCAGCTGGTACTCACGCTTGTTGCTACCATCAAGGCTGAACAGCCAGCAGGATTAGGAGCAAGCCAGGCTTAATTGAAACAGCACCAGGAGGTTTATCCTGTCCCCAGGTCCCACATGGCCCCAGTTCTGCTTTTTCCCGCTCACCACACTGTTAATGCACATCCCACTGCTAACACAGCTTCAAACAGCAGGCTGACTGACACGGGGGCAAGATCACAGCCTGGGCTCCTGCCTGTTTTCCTACAACACAGATTGATTCCTGTATTGAAGAGGGAACCATCTGGGAAGAAGAGCAAATGCTTGGCCACTTAATTGGTACTTCCAGTAAGAGAGACCACAGTGAGGATGGAGAGACTTAGAGAAAATCACAAAGGAAGCCATCAGCCACCACTAGGGAGGGAAAACAGAGCCTGCTTCCACTCCAAACAGAAAGATTTGAAAATAAAAATAGGAGCTGTGTCAACCCCTCCAACCCTGGATCATCTCGGTCACTGCAGCTTCTAGCACCACCCCAGCCCCAGAGACCCTGCCACATCTTCCCACCCCAAGCAGGAGCAGGGCCCTGTGGACATGATGAACTCTTTTTCCTTCAGCAGTCAAGAACAGTGTGATGTCATTCAGTAAGGCAAATCATCTGCCACCCACCTTCTCATCTAGATACTGGAAAAAAGGGAGACTGATGTTTTTTATTTCTACAATGGCCTCATTTCTAGAATCACTTCAATAGCATTTCCAGCATTTTCGACCATTTCCATTTTACATTTTAAGGATGTTTCTTAGTTTCTTCATGGGAATGGCAGCAATCTTTAAAAAATAATAGGCAGGATTAAGAAATCCACCATGAAACCTGTTCATATCTGCCCCCCTTCCGTTTCTTCCATCCTCCCACCTCTCTTACCCATGTGCAGTACAAAAATCTATTTGGTATCTGAGATTTTAGCTCTTACACTTGCCAAATCACCCATAATTTGAGAATTTACTAGTCCAGGATCTTTCATGTTGCAGACTTCCTTCTCTCTTCCAGCTCATCACACCTCAATTTTCTTGTTGTTCAAGAATGAAGATGATTGACCTCTTTCTTCAGGTTTCCAACCACTCTCTTCAGTTTATTTCAGTCTCCTCAGATCAGTCATCTAGCCTGTGCTTGATTTTGCAACAGCTTGCAAAATATATTTTGTGCTCAATTTCTGGTTTTGTCAGAGTCCCTTAAGTTTTAAAACCAGCTCACGTTTAGTATTTAGCTCCTGAAGAGTACATAAACAGTAGGCTGTTCAGTATAAAGAGTACTTTTATACTTTGAACAATTGTGGCTAGCACAGGTCTTTCCCGTGAGAACATTTTGCTACATTTCATAAACAAAGATAAAGTTTGGATGTTTTGCAAACAACGTCTCCGGATTAGGTCAGGTCAGGCTTGGCCAGTTGGGCCTAGGGGGAGGTCTCGGGCTGACCAATCTGGGTGACCTCTGTAAACTCTATATATATGGAAATCAAAATAATAAAGACACCTTCTCTCTTTCCTTGTCTGAGAACCTGGGTCATTCCTCAGCTAGTGGCTCAACAGCGACAAACAATGGCTTAAGTGCTGATTATTACAGATAACATCCTCATAAATGTAAGGTGGCCCATCTCATCTCGTGTTCTCAGAACTACTGATGCTCTGCCACTATGGATCAATAGAGATGTCTCCAGGCCTTCCCACCAGAAGGCATTTAAGGGAAGCATGGCCTGATCCATGGGTTGGGCAATTAACACCTCCTAGTACCCATTTTCCTGGCATCCTCCAAATATGTATCATTAGCTTACCAGAAATATCACCAAAGGGCTGACTGAATAACAGCAAGATGAAGGAAAACAAAGCTATTCATTATGCTCAGAAACTGCAGTTCATCTTCGGCAGATGTGAGCTTCAAACCCTTTATCAGAGGTCATTCCTGCTTGTCAAGAAACCTGAGAGCACACAAAACAAGGTAATATTTCATCTTGAATTTCTGAAAACTACAAGGAGTGTTATGAAAGAGATTATAAACAAAAACAATAAAACACACTGATATTTTTACATGAATATTACTACAAGTAATTTGACTTGTTTGCACCCATGTTTTGATGCAGTATGTATATTCTTGTATGATAGTTCACGCACATTCTTATTTCAGCTGAGAAAGTTTATTCAATTAACCTTAAACCCACACCTCATTAACTCAGCCTAGTCCTAATTGAGAATCTGTAGGGTTTTTATACCATCTTAATTAAACTTCTTTTAAAAAGTCACACTTTTATTTAAACCTAAGTCAGAACACATCCAGACAAATCTTATAAGAGATAATGTACTATTTCTGAGAATAGCAATCACAGTAAAGACTGATCTAATGAATCAGCCTAAGCTCTTAAGAATCCAGCACTAAGATTTTCAATGCCTATTCAGTACAAGTCTCTCATGGCTCAAACCCACCTTGATATGCTGTCCCCAAAGAAAAGGTGACCAGCTGCAAATGACCAACACGAAAAACTCAACTGCAGTACCTCAACTGCTGTTCTTGATTTTTTTTGCATTTTCTGGACTCATGCATAAAGCCCTGAAAAATCAACTTTACGAAGAACAAAGGAAGTCACCTCTACTTTTGCTCATAGCCAGCTCTCTATTCTTGCAAAGAACGAAAGCAAATGAAATGTTGGAAAATAAGGTGATTTTTATAATGTTTAAGATATTTCTCCACAGAATCACAGAATAATTTAGGTTGGAAAAGACCTCCAGGATCATTGAGTCCAACCTTTGACTGATCTCCACCTGGTCAACAAAACCAATAGCACTAAGTACCATGTGCAGTCATTGCTCGAACCCCTCCAGGAATGGTTATCTGCCATCTCCATGGGCAGCCCATTCCAAAGCTTGATGACCCTTTCCATGAAGAAATTCTTCCTGATGTTCAACTTGAACCTCCCCTGGCCCAGCTTAAGACCATTTCCTCTTATTCCATCTCTGGTTGCCTGGGAGAAGTGGCTGACCCCCACCTGGCTATACCCTCCTTTCAGGGAGTTCTACAGTGATAAGGTCTCCCCTGACACTCCTTTTATCCAGGCTAAACAACCCCAGCTCCCTCAGTTGTTCCTCATATGACTTTTGATCTCAACTTGTCACCATCATTGTTGTCCTTCTCTGGACAAGCTTCAGCATCTCAATGCCTTTTTTGGAGTGGCCCAGAACTGGACACAGGACACAAGGTGCAGCCTCACCAGAGCTGCATACAGAGGGACAAAGAGTGCACCTGTCATGTTCTTGTCCTATCATGATTATCTCATTCACCAATTATTTTATAGGTTAATGTCTTAGAACACTGTTTACAAGTTTATTTTGATTAGATGTCATTCTGGCTATAACCACTAATAACTTTAGCTATTGTTTGACTGGCTGTCCTCATTCCCTTCTTCAAAATTATTTAATTAGACCAATTCTGTGAGTTGGGATCCTAGAAAGCAAAAGGACAGCCAGACAACTGTGGTTCCATTCTAGAATTTAATTGTTGAAGTAGCTGTGCATCTCTTCCTTTGAAAGGTGATTTCAGGCTGAACTTCAGAAATAAAGACAGGACTAACAGTCAGATTTTAGCCAATTTTAAAAAAAACCCAAAAACAACCAACCAACCAATGTACAAACAAAATATCCCTAGAAAGTAATTGGCAACATCCAGCAGGTGATTTTCAGAGATGAAATTCCAGTTTCTGAAAGCCAATTTGGCAGTATGATCTTCCCTTACCTGTACATAAGGCAGCACCTAAGTCAGCTGCAATGCAGGCTTCCCCATGGCGCCTCTGATACACCTCCACCCCTGTTCTGTCAGTATGTCTGAAATGCTTCTGGAGATGAAGGGTAGTCCACTTTCCGTATTTATGTAAACTTTTGGCACACCCACACAAGAATAACAAGACTTACTGCCTGCCACGATACTGAACTCCCTGGTGAGAAGCTGGAAGACCACAGCTTTTCATCGGCAGTGATATGCTATGTAGTAAGACAGCTTCAGACTTTCCTTCACTAAGAAAAAAATGCATTAATTTTGATAAACTAGTCTGTTAAAAACAAGGCAGATGTAGGTTTAACTGATAATAGCTGTCAAAAACCATAAATAGATAGATAGATAAATATACACACATATTATATACATAAACAAAAACTGGCAGATTTTTTTAAACTCCTTTGTCCATAGTTAGATTGTTCAATAACATAAAGACAATGCCTTCTTCCTTGTGTAAACCAAACCAAGCCAGACCAGGAGTACATACAAAGCAATGACCTAGAGGAGAATAACTGAAAATGCAGACACCCATATTTGCTGCCAGCCTGCAGACAGCAGCTGCTGCCCACAGTGCCTTGTTTGACAGTGACGGCGGCTGCACTGACGTTCCACATTAGAGAATCATATTGCTTTGTTCCCTCAGGGGAGCCTCACTGTTTAAGGGGATACTAATAAGGATGGCAAGTCCAAACATGAGCCTTTATTTTTGTCTTTTCATATAATTCTGTGTGGGCATTTATCCATATTTCATGGGAGAATTAATTGAATGTCACTATACACGTACAAACAAGACATAACCTAACTAAATGCCAGGCACGTAGTTCACCAAACTGCTGCAGTACAGGGCAGTGGTTTGAAATCTACAGCTTCATTAAATCTACAGCTTCATTCCTCTCTGACAAGCAGCCAAGCCCCACAGAGACTCTAAGTCATTAGCATACATGCAGTGCCCCAGAGCAACCAAACGACCGTCTCTCTTAATCCAGACGGTCACTGTGATGCACAATGCCCACAGCAGTGCCACTTGCATGGTGTGGAGGTGTAGCCTAACACAGCAAGAACCCCAGTTGTAAAAAGATTCATACCTATAAAGGTAAGTTTGGAAAAGGTCCTGTGTAAAGGCGTTTGAATGCCCATTCTCTGTGGGACCCCTCCCTGCTGTGACAGACCACTAGTGCGTTATCCTGAGTAGGCAACTTAATCTCTTTGTTATCACAGCTGTTGTATCCTATGGGCTGGGGCAATACCTAGTCCCACTATGAGTAACTGCAAATGATGCTAAAGATGATGTAGAATGTCTTATTTAACACACTTGAGAAATCTTTCATCCCACTGCTATCCCCTTGTGCTATCAGCACATTCCAAAGCCTCAGAAAGGCATTTCTAGCAGGTCAGCAGCTGTAGAGGAATCTGCTCCCGTGTGTACTGGCACAGAGCTGCTCTCCTGTCCTGTGACCAAGGACACCGTATCCTCCTGTGCAATGTTCATGCGTCAGGCCTCTCCCACCTGGCTGGATTCCTGGAGGAACTTACACTCTTGATTGTGATGCTTACAGTTCAGATCTTGCTGCTTTTTATCTGGCTGTTCACTTTCATCATTTGGAGCTTTTCTCCATCCAACCACACAGGCAGCCTGATTATCACCCTCTTCGCTCTGTACAGCTTATCTGGAGTTATCACTGCAGACCACGAAAGCAGCAGAGGACGCAGACAATATCCAGGCTGATGCATGTTCCAGAGTCAGAGGAATGCTTTCCTCTGCTCATTTAACCCTTAGCAGACCTTCGCCTCCACCCACTGCCTATAAAACAGCTGAACTGCTTGGGCTCATGGCCTTGTGGATGACAAAGCACATGGGACCTTCACACACAATTTGCCATGTTTCTTTGCCACCTAATTTGACATTTCTCACCCACTGTATTCTCTTTGATAGCCTAAATCAGTCTGAGAGTATTTTATTAGTAGATGGTCTGGATGACTCACGATTACCTACCCTAATAAAAATACAGCGGCACAATTTGCTGTTGCCACTGCAACAGTCCTAGATACCTTACTAATGACAGTAATGAATGCAGCTGACAGGAGAAAAGGTTAGTGGTGCCAGTATTTTCCACATTCAGCTCTTTTAGTAAATGTTAACTACACCTTTTTAGCATCTTTCAGTTTTCCTAATCACTGTTTTTCTTTTCATTTGTGACCAGCACTATTTTCATTGTGCTAAGTCAGTTCAGAATCAGTGTGACTCTTGTTAGGTATCTGTAAGCAAGTGATTTATGCAGTTGAGGTTCTGCCTGGGATGATATCTCCTTACAGCAGGTTTTTCCTTTACTTGTAGCAGAGGTCTTACAAGTGGAGTCCGCTGCCATTTTCTGACCTCCCTGGAGTTGTAATAGATGCCCTTCCCCTCAGAATTTTCTTTCTAGTGGTGTCCTCATCATACAATACCTTACTTCATAGTAAAAATGTAGCTAACACATGAAGCAAAAAATATCTGGTCTCCTCTTTCTACTGCCATCCAGGAACTTTTAAAATGTAATTGAGTACAATTTCCTTTTGCTGCACTTGCACAACTACAACTCATCAAGACTATATCCTCTTAAAACTTCTTCGTGTACTATCATATGGTACATCCTCACTCAAGTGAGTGCAGCAGGAAATCCAAATACGTGACAGCTTTCCAAGACTAGTTCCTAGTGGTAAAATGAAAGCTGGCATTTGCTGGAGTGATGACATACATGAAATCATACCATCACTGCAAATTGCAGAATCACTGTAATGAGTGGCACGTTAAGCAGGAGAGGTTAAGGGACATGGATAATCTTTCCACTGGCATCTACAAAACCTCCTCGCGGCTTTTTAAGCTACAGACCTTTTGAGCACGAGGCACTTTCTTCCAGAGCTCATTGCTACCCTCTCTCATCCTTCTTCCCTGTTCAGACAAGCCTTTAAAAAAAGATACCTAAGAGCTATACAAATGTGGAAAGCCCCCAGTGCAGCTATATATTTTCTCTGACAAGCTCACCAACTTTGTGTCATTTTCACCTTAGGCTCCTGCTCTAGGCTGAAACATGATCCAGCACGTTTTGAGGGTCTGCTCAGCATCTCTCAAAGCATGCACCAAGGAAGACCTTCCCAGCCACTCTGTTTCTCAAAGGAGGTCAAACACATACTTTAATTTATCATCACTGCCATGTAGTTTCACAAGAATTTCCCTTCTCCTGTACTGATCAAAACACCTGACAAACCTCAAGATACCATTTCCAAATGAAATTTATAGAGAGCCCTAGGAAGTTCTAAAATGCTTTCCATCTAATTCTGGGAAGCCATGGCACATTTGTAGGTCTAAGCAGAGTATGGGTTCACTTCCACTCCCAGATTCTAGGCATCTTAAGTTGATCTCTCAGTGTAAGTTTCAACCTGACCAAATACACCAGTCAGCCAATTTTTCACTGAGCTCTGCCAGATTCTGGGTAGCAAGTGCTTTTTCTCTGCAGTTGTGCAGCTTATGTGCTTAATACAGAATCTTATCCTTTTCAATAGAGAACATATTGTAATTTTTAAGATCCATTAATTTCATATCATACACAGTGACCTTCATATGAAAGGGCCTAAACAGTGATGCCACATCAGTATTTTCACCAAAAGGAAAAGAAATCCTTTAATCTAGAAAACCTGGAATACTCTGTCTCTCCAAATTCCACATGCTTCTCTCATAGCACTCTACAGACCTTTTCCTGGTGCATCAGGGATCAAGCAAGGTATTTTAGCTCAGATGAAAAGAGATGATTTAGATTCTCCTGTGAATAATTTTTTTTGCTAGGCATACCCATTAATTATCCCCAGGTTACATGAAACACTACTGCTTCTACCCCAGCTCAAATAATATAACAGAGTCCTCACTGCATGTACTGCACTTCCTATCTGGGTCACACAGCCCAAAGGGACTCTAATAATCTTTCAGGCGTCCTTGGTCATAAAGATTTATCCCTATTTCTGGTTCTGTAAATTAAACTGGTCAAAGCTGAAGCTTGTTTTGATCTCATACCATTTTGCAAACATACAGATTGATTGAGCTTGTATCTATAACTTTCTCTAACTTGGAGATTGGTCCTGCTTTGAGGAAGATGCTGGTCTCTTCAAATCTAAACTATTCCATTATTTTTGTCTTAAATCTGAAAGATTGGGTCACGTTGGTGTCACCTTTGATCAATCACAGACCCCTCCACTAATTATAGCTATGCTTTTAGCTATGGCAAGGACCAAACAATTTGACAAGCTGAAGGAAAGGTTCAGCCTACTGCCTTTATATACCTTCAGATTTCTTCCCCATTCCAGAAGCTCATGTGTGGACACAGCTACCTGGGAGACTATCACTGTGTTCAGCAACTTTACATCAGACCCTTGCAACTTCTAAACCAATCAGATAGGAAACGTGATCCAGGGCTGCAAGAGACAAACCACCAAAGACTGTCTAATTCCTGAGTCATATCCAGCCTATGAGATGTCTCCGTTCACTTTTTGGTTTTGGAGGAAGAAAGGGCAAGGTTTACTTATACTCTCCTGACAGCTGCCTGCTTGTGAACAGCTCAACACAGTGAGTTCAAATTGCCACTAGTGCTTGCCCGAGTAGGAGGGCAGAGCTTCCAGGCCCAGTCCTCCTGAGCATGCACTCGAGACCGTATCTCAGGCACCTAACAAAGTGTTACAGCCAAAGGAATTTAGAGAACATGCGGAACCCTCTCTTATCTCAGGTTTGTATTTTTTAAAAATACATTCATTTAGAAAATAACAATACTAGCATTCAGTAAATCCTCAAAATCTACTGTAAGTGGGATGTGAGACTACACTTTCTCTCCAAATATCCTGAAGTTTCACTGATGAATTTGTCAAGTTATTACAGCTCCCATTTCAATCCCTTTCATAACCCAGGGTTATCCTGGCATTTGACACTGGTGTAGCTAAGCCTCTCTTTGACTTGGTTCTGCAATATTTTCAACAGTCCTGACTCTACAGGAAACAACAGGAACCTCAGCAGCTAAATATACTGGTTTAAAGTTGTTATAACTTCTGGTAGTTTCTGTAACCTCTCTTTGAAATACTGTTGGCTGAGAAACCAGTGTAACATCATGGTGGAATTGTGGCTGTACTTAGTGCTCTTGGCCTTTTAGGATGACAGCAGGCTATTTATGCTCAAAAAGGAGTGTTTTGATCATCTGCTGCTTCAGTGGAGACCAGTCTCACCAAGGCTGCTATCCCACCATAATTTCAACAGTCATGTCCCACCCTTTCATGTGCTGCTGCTCATCTAACCACCCGGAGAGCCATGAACCAACCCGGAGAGTCAACATGCTCAAAACCAACTACCTGCAGAAGTGGTCAGGTTTTGGTTGGTTCTCCCACAGGCGGGATGAGTATCAGTGCTGGGAACACAGGAAGCAGGCATATGGCAGCATCCATGTCAATCAGATTGTCCTTCATCTCAATATTTGATGCTAAGATCTCCCATTTCTCTACTGCTGACTGCTGCTGTTTTGCAGAGGTTTATAAGACTACTTCTCTGATGCCATAAAATCAATTATCTTGGTATAACCTTACCCATTTGTTGCATTTTGGCTGGAAGAGAGTTTGGAAAAAATGCCTAGGAACAAAAGCACTCCCTGAACAGAGCGAGCAGAATACAGTACAGTGAGTCTGGGACAAGCCCAGAAGCTTTTCCTGGCACACTTAAGCGGGCAAGGTTTCCCATTCTCCACAGAAGCCCTCAGCCTCCCCACAGAGAGCAGCCTTCCAGCATTAACCTTGCAGCACAGGAAAGCTCCCCTTACCCTTTGGTTTTGTATTTCCCTGGCCCTTTGGTCAGCTCTCCTTTGTTCCAGAGTCTTTCTGCTTTCCAGAGTGCAGCTGCTGATCTACCAGACAGTGACCACCATGAGCATCTCTCAAGCAGCCCACGCTGGAAGAGCATTTCCCAGGCAACCTCCCCTATGACCCTCACAGCTTAGCACTGTTGCTGGGTTAAAATGTCCTGGCACAAAGAAATGCAGCAGTACTGAGAACATCACCTGGGACTTTCAGAGCACATGTCCAGGTCCTTGTAACAGCACTGGGGCAAGTGCTGTGGATATATGTGGATGATTCCCTCCCTCGCAGCTTCCTACTGAGTTCCTCTGGTGTATCTGAAGCACACATGGTGCATTTTCTCAGACATGCATGAAATGGCTCTCTGAGCCTTTTTAGTCACTTTACAGGCTCTGAACTGCATCCTGCCCCATTCCTTACCAACGCACAGTCAGATGTGATGGAGCTGCACTCCCCTGACCTCTCCCAGCACTGGTAAGCCCCACTGACTGTGGCTGCTCTCACAGATAAGTTTAATTTGTGCCTCTGTTGTCTCTCCTACAGGACTGCAGCTGCCAGTGTTAGTACTCCTAGTTAGACCAGGGATGCTTGCTGGTTGTATCTGCTGGGCTCTCCCCCTACTATGAGGTGTTCTGTGTGTGGGGACTACCTTGTCACTTGTTCAGAGGCCTACTGCTTTCCTGCAGCACTGCAACAGCATTTCATCTTCAAAGAGGCTTAATTCTCAATTTTTATCAAACCAGTTTACCCCCTACAGAATCTGAAATGATTATGGAGAGCAGACAAATCTCTCAGGTCAGCAGGAGTGGTGGCATGGGATAAAAAGCTGCCCCCATGCACAGAGCCCCCCGACACCACTCCAGCACTGCATCTGACAGCGGATCAGCACAAGAGCACTGAAAATGAAGTGTCTCTGGCACATATGTTTCCTGTGGGGATTACAAAAAGGACATGTGGCCAATGGAAAATACTGACCACGACCCTGTGGCAACTACCCAACCCTCCCACCGTGCCTCTGCACGGACACTTCTCGGGGTTGTTGCTTTGCACACTCAATCCTTGCTCATCATGTGCTGGGAGTGTCAGCAGCTGTTTGTGCATCGCCTGCTGCCTTATCCCCCTTTATAGGCTATTGTCACAGGCTGTTTGTCTTTCCCTGAATCCAGAAAGTGATAAGCAGATGCCTGCTCCTACAAAGGCCCTCAGACTATCTTTTACTGCCCTTCTGACTGCTGTTAAAAGCGAAACGAAAAAAACAGGATTGCTGAACGAGAGTTGTTTTGACATTTAAAATATTTTTATACTGAGTAAGACTAAAGGTTCTGAACCAGTATTTGCTTCTGACCATTTTTCTTGGCTTTTTAATCAGTGAAAAGAGAAATAAAATCCTAACTGTAAACAGCAGGATTAAAAAAACTCTAATCTGCTCATTTCATGCTTTTTGGACAGCAGCAGCAGCAATGGCTTCTGTCATATTTCCAACGTCCAAATGATGCTGAATCTTTAATTTTATTTTGTATTATTTGATCTTCTAGCCAGACAGAAACATTAACAATTAGTAGCAGTGTTATCATTTGACAGCCTGGAAATATAAAAATGACAGGAGAAGAGGGAAGACCAAAAATCTCCTTGCATTTTGACTGAAGTAATTTTGATACTTTCTTCTTTCTTTGAAAGCAAAGCTGCTGTTCCTCCAGCATGGTGTGGGCAGGGCTGGTTACACAAGCACTGACCTGCACAGGCAGGTGAGCAGGGCAGCACCAGTGACCCTGCTCTCCTCCCGCCTGCCAGCACCTGGCAGCAGTAGGCAATGGAGCAGCCTGCCCAGCCTGAGGAGGAACTCTTGGGCACGAGGCTCAGGCCTGAGCAAAGGGGCAGGAGAGCTGGCCACCACACTGCCTTCGTCTGGCCAGAGAGTTCAGGCAGAGACTGACCCCAGCCTCTGCTCGCATCAATGGCAACGAGCCATGTTCTGTTTAATCCCATTTTAAAAGCAAAAAAGTGTTTCTAGACCCTTCTGGGAAACATGTAGTGGCTGTTATGGAAGCTCCCATTGCTCTTTCCTGAATTGTGGGAACCATGGAAACAAAAGCAGTCACAGCTGCTGGTGCACAACCCCTGTGACTACAGCCAATGCATCTCAGAAACCAAGAAAGGACCACGAAAATGAACAAGACTGAACAATCTGACTCTGAGTGCTCACTATGGCTTTCTGCAAGAGGGCAGGTAGGGCACTGATTTTATCTCAGAGCCTGTTCATGTGCATTTTGCAGAAGCAGAGCCCATGGAATCAGACGCTGGGGCTCATAGATCTGGCAGGGCAGAAATAGATGCAGCTACAGCATTTGGCATCTCTGTTCATGCTCTGATGACCCAGAGCTGCAGACATGTTTACAATTGTGCATGAAAAATGTGCCCCCAAACAAAAGAAATCTAAAGGCAAATTTTCTTTTTATGCTGCCTGACCTTGACCGGGTGTTGTGGCAGAGGACAGGGGGAGCTGTCAGAGCCAGGCGACAGGACCAATTAACCCTTTGGGAACAAGGGGTTTGGCAGCCAGGAAGATGTAACCATGAGATATCCCAATGCTCTTACCACTTCCTAGGAAGAGAGACGCAGAACAGGTCCCAGCCTCACAGTATGCAGGCATTACACCACGCTGGATGTGACAATGCTCCACAAAAGCCATCACTTCATATTCAAATGAGACCTGTTTTCAACATGCAGTATTGTTTTGTGCACAAAATGCAGCATGAACCAACTGTTTTCTATTTTTCAGTCACCTGATAATCACTGGATCAGACTGGTCTCCACACAGCCACATTGTCACCAGCGACATTATTTATACATAAACCCCCAGCCTTCTTCCACAGCCAGATTTGCCAGGTAGGTAATTGTAGTTCCCATTGAAGGAAAACTGGCTTGTTTTCAATGACACGCATCTGCACTGCTATTATACAGCAGATTGCCTCAGTGAAGATTTTCCCGCACAAAGATCAGGAAGAAAAAAAACAAATGATCCTATTATTTTGCATTTTTCACCTCATATTTAGAATTCCACCTAATTTAATTTTGGATTCTGCAGTCACAGGGGGAAATGTACACAAGTCTCCTTTTTCCCAGAAACAAAATGAAGTAAAAGAGATAGATATGAGATAGCAGTATTTTCCTGCCGGATAAATCACTCTCCCCCAGCTCTCGCCCATCTAATATTGCAGCATTCTCAGTCCCCAAATGTACCATCCGAGTAGTGCATTCGTTAGAGTGTTTGCAACTCCTGATCACTGACAGATGCGATCTTATCAATCGACACATGCAAGCAAAACTGCCTTTTCCCCCGATCTTCCAGTGACCTGAATTCAGCTGACAGCCCTACGCTGCCTTGCTGCTTGCATCGAGGATGCAGCCGCAGTTAGAGGTAGATGCTTCCCCTCCAGCATCTTTCATCCCTTCATAAACAGGCAAGGACCACAGCTTTTAGCCAACAACCTACAGCAAAGAGAATGCAAGTGTGGCGGGTACAGCAAGGATAAAACAAGCCCTGTTCTCAGCAGAAAAAGGATGTAAATGAGATGCATTTACTTACATGAAGATTCAGTGCCAAACATGGCTCGTCCCAGATGCTGCTATTTTAAAAAGGAAAGAAGAAAAAGGAGTGGAAGACAGAGGGAGTGTATAAGAGAAGGGATGAGACTGCTACACAGCAGGGGTCATGAAGCCAGACAATGCAGTCCAGGCTATCCAAGCTGCCAGATTCTCCTCTCTCCTCCTCTCCTCTGCTCAACACCGCAGAGAGCTTTTCCTTGCAACCGCAGTGAAGGTCCTTCTTCAGGAAGCAAAAAGCAGGAGCTTCTGTCTTAAATCCGAGTGATAAGGGCAGGCCAGCGTCCTTTCTGTGCTACCGGCAGGCAGAGAGAGGTATCAGCCACCAGATACTGCAATCCCCAGCCCCTGCTCGCCGTAAGACAATAGCGGAGCTTTATGCACACACGGGATGACGTCAGGACACTGCAAAGACTGACTGCTGCTAACCCAGCGGCTCGCAGGGGGCTTGGACAGAGCACAGCGATTCAGATGGGAATTCCTTTGTCACAAAAAGCAGAGGACAAAGAGCCAGACATATATTTCCCTCTGTGATGTTAAAGCTCCCACCTGGGACTGTAATGCTAGCAGGAAAATATCTGCCTTGAATTCACGCTCCTTTTCTCAGCTGCACAAGATGCAAAGTGTCTCTGCACAAACAGAATAAATTTCAGGGACAAATATTCTAGTAAATGCCACTTATGGCATTTTCAGAAAAGAATAACTCCTTTTATTATTTTTCCTTCAAAGAAATACTAAACTCCTGTGCCAATCTACACTTCAGATCCAATTTTCACATCAAAGTGTTAGCCAACTGTCCCATTTACTTATTGTCAGAATACACCATAACAATGCTCTAACCACAATAAACAAGTCACACATCTAAATAAAAATAAAACCCCCAAAACACACTGAATTCAATAATAAAAAGGCATCCTAGCAACCAAGGAAATATTTTCCTTAATTTTCCTTTATTCTTCAAAACCCTCTAGATCTAGTGTTTGTCAGCCTCTGCAAGTGCATTTTTTAGTGCACTGAACCTAATTTTTTTCTGACATTCAGTAACTGAAAAATGTTCAAACATAGAAACAAAGCCCTAAGCTCACTCCTTTGGTCCTCTCACAGACAAAAGGAATTGCCTGTCTTGTGCTGGTGAGAGCAGCCAAGCAGGAACCCGATGGCTGAAAGCTACCAGACACTGGGGGCTATCCATAGAATGGCTGTGCAGAGGGGGCAAAACCAAGAATGCTTCTGCAAAGTCTCACTGAATATGTACATGCAGTTCCTGTGATGTCAAACACTGAAAAGTATGGCTGGTGGATGAGGAACAAGGAGATAGATGCAGGTCCATTAAGTGAAGCACTTAAGGGCAAGCAACCCCTCCTCCCATTTCTCAGCTTTTGTGGGTTAACCATTCCCAAACACTCCTGCTGCTCTGCATGCCCAGGGAGTTTATGCTGTTTGCAGAATATGCAATACCACCATGAGCAGCAGGCTGGAAAAACGAGTACTGCTGACGGCTGGCAGAACCTACCACCTGAGGATCTCAGTGTGCTGAAATCATTAGGGAACCGAGGAGGTGTTGGCTGGGACTACTGCTGCCTGAAGGGTAGACTGGAAAGCAACATCTGGGGTTCAGAGTCACAGGCCAGTCCCTCTGGTCCTGGGGATGGGGAACATGGTCCCAAGCTCACAGCATGTGTATGCCCACAAACATCCTTATGGACCTTCAACAGCCCTGTGCTGTGAGACAGAAAAGAGCACAAGAGGCTGTATAGAGTGTGATCTTGTCCCTCCCGTGGTGGTGGGGGGCACCTACAAGGCACACCAAGATACTCTCCTGGTAACATCTGTCGGCACAAAATGCTCTTCAGTTACTTCCCTGCCTTCCATTGAACGTTCCCTTTTTGTTCTACACACACCACGCGAATACTTAGGGCCACCAAGCTCATGGCAACGTTTATCCCTATTTCATTTCTGGAACAAAGTCATGAGAGAGGCCATATCTTGTGGTGAGATATCTCACAACACACCTTCTAACAGGCAGCTTTTAGTCTCCATTAGCAAACAGGACATCGGTGCTCATAATCATAGTGACTCAAATCAACCCACAGATGTCTTAAATTAACCAGACGTCCTCAAGTCTGTACTTAAGCACCTGAATTAAGAGCCTGGTTGTTCAATTGTCATGGATATTTGCACACGTGCACAGATGCTCAGCACCAAGAAGCCATGTCCAAATTGGTTGTGTAACCACGACAGTGGCACAAATCCTCTGACAAACCTAGTGTAGGTCTGCTGTTCCCAGAACTGAATTAGTTATTTTGACTATTTGGAACAGTTAACACCTCCTTCACTCAAAACCGTTAAGAATAATAAGAATAAGAATATAAGAATAATGATAAGAAGCCTCGGTGCATCAAACAAACTAAGTGTTCGGGCTGGGCTTTCCAAAACTGAGGCAAGTTCACAAAAGAAATGTGTCTATTATGTATAAGTAAGCCTTCAAGCATCTTTGAACACAGGTCTCGGACAAAATCCCAAGTGCACTCATTCAATGGCTGAAGAGTAAGTTCTGCTCTGATGAGCAGATCTGACCTTCCCACAACATTGTTTCCAAGGAAGACACAAAACCTCACGGCTTTTCCAACAACATCCTTGAAGGTGTCACAGAGCCCAAACACTCCGCCAAGTTCTCACTACAATGACATATATAGGTAGTTGAAAAGCCCAAACAACCCCTGCAGTATCTCTGGAAGGATTTAATAATAATCTATTTCATTAGTGTTAGGCTTGGCAAGTCAGTATGCTGCCTCGTGGGAAAGGTGACCTTCTACAGGCCACTGAAGGACCTTCTCTGAAATTCTTTCAAATTTACCTAAAACATTTTGTCAAATGACTTTCACAAAGTGTTCAAATCTATTTCTGACCTACTGCTCTTTTAAGACCACAACCTTTCAGTTTGCTAGCAGAATTACGGATTTCTGTTTCCTTTGTTGATTGTTGCTGTTGGTTTATTCCACAAAGAAGGGCCAACAAATGAGGTTTTTCTCTCTTATGCAGCAGTGAAGATAGTGTACAGCAAACGTCAAAGGAAAACTCCTGCCAGTATTCACACTGCTGTGACTTGCTTACAATATGCACAAGACATTGTTTAAGTATTAGATCAATTTACAATGTACCTTCCGTATATTCCTCCACAATCCAGCATGAAATATTTAAATCAGCAACAACATATGCTATGCAAAGCTGTCTCCTGTACATTCACATTTTTCAGAGAAAGGGATGTGCTTCTCAACCACTGCCACTCCAGGAGCACATATTCTTTATTCCTCACTTTATCACTGCAGAAAAATAACACACATATTTTACTTTGCTTTGTAAGGGCACGTGTCTAAACCCTAAAGCATAGACTGAGTTTTAATAATGAAGCCAGTTAATGAAACATTAAATTTTTATACAGATGTAAATTTCTGCTTTAGAGTAGTTTCTATAAAAACAGTGCAAGCAGGAAATTTGAGCTACCAACAGAGGCTGATTTGTACATGTGCCTCATGCTGATCCACTAAAGCATAAATTTTATTCTCTCTTGTCACTAGAAAAGCATTTCATTTTTCATTTAACCTCTTGTTTCACAGGAGAAACTCTGGGAACAGGAAATGAGTCCACCCCACCCATGAGGTTCTCCTGTCGCACTGTCCTGAGCAACCCACCTCGACAGGGGAGGTCTCACCTATGTCCTCCATAGGGCAAGGGAACAGGTCCTACACCCTTGAGTCTCTAGAGGGGAAGTACAGGATAATCTCAACAGGCCTCAGAGGTGGGTAAGGATTTTTATTACATTAGTGAAACTTGTCTTTCCAAGTCCCCTGTTCTGTAAGTTTTTTAATGCCTGAAAACTGACTCTTTTTTTCCATGACATTGAAAAATTTAATCCATTTATTGTGCTATTGGAAACCTCTGAGTGACTCTGCAGTGAGTCCACACCATTCAGCAACCTCCAAAAGGAATTTATTTTGCCTGTATTAGTTAGCTCCCTCCTAAAAATGCAATGAGACCCTTAGCCACCCACACTGTGACAATCTCCAGCTTCTGTAGGTATTGTCAGTACTGGCAACAGCTGCCACACCGATTACTGTTGCAAGGTGTGCAACCAATATTGCAAGGTGTGCAACCAATATTGCAAGGTGTTTTTTCATGCTCCAGAAAAAAATGAAACTGAACAGCAGCACATATTACGGAACTACAGCTCTTTGGCTTTACACTTTGCTCAACTTTGTGACCCTTACCTAACTTTAACAAGTATCTTTGGTGAAAAAGTTGACATCTTGATTACACCAGTGTAATCCAGTGTGGTGCAACAACTTCAGCTTCTCATCTCACAGGGGCATGTATTTAAATTACAAACAAACCCCCCAGGCAAACAAAATGAATACCCTGCACTGATGCTATACCACTGAGTCGCCAGAGCAGAGATGTTTTCCAATACCCCCATCACTACATGAAGCTGGTGTCCCAGAAATGGCAGCTTCGGCGCTGTGGTGACAGAGAGAAGGGAGCACGGCCAGCTGGGATGGAGGACAGCCTTGACAAGACCTTCCTGGTAGGAAAGTTGGCAGTGGGTCACAGGTCCAGTGGGGTCTGCCAGCTTGGACTACAGAGGATTCAGAGCCAAGTAGAGCCAAGAAAGGCATGTTCCACTGGAATGAAATGTCTCAAGGGCTTCATTTGTGCAAATGCCAGCAAGTTCTCATGGGGAGCTGGGCTGGACAACCAGAAGTAGCTCAGGGACCAAGGAAGCCTGACACAGGACCTCACCAGGCAGCTGAGACAGGGAGACAAAAGGACCGGCTAGCCAGACAGTGGAAAATACCTTTGAACATCTGACCTGTCTGAAGTCCTTGGTGTTCTCCTCATAGCCTGGTCTTATCACTTCTTGTTTGAGGTTTTCCACCCACATTCCCTCTTTGCAACATACCATTCCCTTGTTATGTTGGCACAGAAAGGAAGGATACTGCTGGCAGAAAAAAGTTAAGATCTTTGTCCTGTTCAACATAGATAAAGGATTTTATACCAGACTGACTTGCAGCATGCAGGGCTGTTTTTTTCTTTTTATTATTATTTGCTCTTGTGCTGATTTTTAAAATATTTCTGTGCAGTCCATATTGCATTTATGCCACCCCATTTCATGTAGAAATACTTTTTTTCACCATTTTTAGGCAATTAATGCCTACAAGAATTAAGCTTTTTGAGTAAACACATACATGCATACACACACAACATGACAGACTGAAGAGCAAGTACTTTTTGCTGCCACAAAAATCTTTTTTTGTCTGCATTGGTCCTTATGTGAAAGATGAAGTTCAAAGACAGATTGCTTTTCAAAAAAGAGATACCATGAACCATAATAATAAATTATTAAATTACTGCAATGCTCTTAAATATCTCTTTTAGCAAAGATCTTAGCTTCACCACAACTCTGTACATGATTACTGCAAGCCATTCAGCAAGGGCAGCAAGAGGCAACTCCCAGGAGATGCTCAGCCATTAGAAGAGGAAGTTCTGTGTGTTTTGACTCTCCCAGGCCACCCAGCCATCTGAGGCACATCTAATGGACATGAAGCTGCAGCAGCTAAGAATTGGTAGAGTATTACACACGGAAAATTTTATGCAAAGAATAATGCATATAAGAAAGAAAAAAAGAAAATGTATTAGCCCAACTAAAGCACCTAATTTTAGAATACAAGTGAGATTGTGGCTCATGGGCAGGTGAGTAGCTAGATGTCTTCAAAGGGCTGGGCGTCTGCTCCTTGTTAGACTCAAGATATTGAAGAGACCCCAAGTCTTGGGCTTTTTCCTTCTCACAGGAATCAGGAACTTCTGTAGGCCACAGAGCCATGAGATACCAAGCAACACACTACCTATTTTTCCCCTGGTAGTAGCTCCTGGACTCTTATTGCGTATCTGGCATCTAGTATCAAGGAGTAACAGAACAGAACATTATTCCCATTCCCTACAGCAGAGGATACAGAATAAATAATCAAATTTCAACAACAAGCTCCCTTACAACATTCAGTGTGAGACTGGTAAGAAAGGCAGTATTATTTTGTAAGTGGCAGAGTACAGCTCACCTTTTGTATAACACTGTCAAAATATTAGGATGGTGAGTCACCTTTTTATTTCGGTTTTGTTGGTTTGGTTTTCAGTTTGGTTGGTTTCCTTTTAAACACAGAACTGTTTACCCACAGACATCTAAGACAGTTGCCAACCATGTGACAATCTACACCCAGTGCGCAAATGACATATCAAACCCAAATGAAATGTTTTTTCAATAACATCAAGCCCCATGGCTCATTAGATCATGTGTTATGTCTTTGTTAAATTCCAAGAGCAGTTTTTTGTCCCATGCAACTGTGTGCTGAAATGGGGCCACTAATGTATCTGAAGAATGTCCCACCAGAACACATGACCTTTCGATACAATCCAAAGAGAATCAGATCTTCAGTATCGTTTGTTATATTAAATCACCAGCTATTTAGATAGCTTTCTGAAAGAATAAAATATTAGAAGAAAAATAAGGCGTTTACTTTTTACACTGAGGGGAATACTTGAAATATTTTGGAGTGGTTTTTTTTTTTTTGGCATCCTAATTTCAGGTGTCATTTCCAAGGATCTGTGCCACAG
Organism: Entomyzon cyanotis; assembly: GCA_024500445.1. Taxonomy (NCBI): domain Eukaryota; kingdom Metazoa; phylum Chordata; class Aves; order Passeriformes; family Meliphagidae; genus Entomyzon; species Entomyzon cyanotis. Next base: position 34,082,436 of record JAKEPQ010001018.1, on the reverse strand, counting down.
GCCTGCATATGAGGTAGACATGAAAGTTTCTCTTGTCAGAGTGAATCGAGATGGATAACAAATTAAAAAAAGGGATTATAAACAAACTGTATTGATTTTTATGTGACTCTATGGGATCAAAAATTAGGATTAAGGCCAACTCATAATAAACCACATGCAAACTGGCATCAGAGGGAACACGTGTGCCCCAGAAAAACATAAATATCCAATTTATATGCACAAAAATGAGTCAGAGAGACTCAGAGGAGTAGCAAGTATTGCCAACATTGCATTAAAATCTGCATTAATAATGTCTGATCTAATGTCAAAACTTCACAATGAAAGTCTGAGTGTTGAGAGAGGAAGACCAAATTTAAATTACTTCTCAGCCCAAGTAAACACAGTAAGAACCCACATTCAACCCAAAATTACAAATAGCCATGATTTCATGATATCATAAATACAGGAAAAATTAAGGACTTCTAAGCCTACAAGGGAATACCCACAAAACAAGGTAATTAGGATGGCTGGATGGGTGAATGCTGCGTTAAGCATACTCCCTAGCAGATATCTTTATATCCATAATGTAACCATGGGAAAAAGTTCAATTGTGAGTTTTACTTTCCTATATGGATACTCCTGTGCATAACAGTGAATGAGCTGATACTGCAGCCATAAATATAACACAACTGTGGAGTGAGTGGGGAAACCAAGTCCACTGGAAGCTGTTTCACTAGTTGCACTGCACATTTAAGGATTTCAGTTTTCCCAACATGCAGCATCTTGGTGCTGTCCCAGCCCCTCATTCCAGGAGTTCCACTCTACTTCCACTCAGTGCCAGCCCCACACTGGAGATCTAAAATTCTTTTCTCACAATAAAATCGATTAATAAATAGATTTTAATACATTAATAAATACAATTTTTTAAGCCACAGGAAGTGTCTTTGCTTCCCCCCTTTTAGCACCTTTAAAAAAACCCAGGAATTGCAGTAGTAACAAGACCCTTTTTCAGACCTAAGAGTATAGAAATAACTCCTTCAACTGCAGCCTAAGGAAAAAAACCCATGCAGCGATGACATGACTAAATATTTCCGTATCATCAAGCCCAGTGAAACAGATTGTGTCAGGGAGTTCTTAAGTTTCTGAAGATAAAGGAATATCATTGGAATCTTTGATTTCCCCAATCAAGGACCTTTCCTTAATGTACTTTGGGGTATTGCACAGTAAATGGAATAGATAATAGCTCAGAACCAAATAACGGTTTACATTTTTTTTTAATTACAGTATTTTTTATTTCTTGAAAATAATCAGATAACTGTTTAAATTGGTTGTTTACCTTTGTTGCGGAACAGCTGAGAGTTTCTGAATTTCCTTGATTTAAGGCATCATTGACCTCAGAGAAAATATTATCTAAATCACGCCTTTGTTTTTTTCTTCCACTTGACAGATGAATTAATATGCTGTTGGCAATGAACAAAACTTTTAATCCTCTTAAGATGCAGCACTTTAGCTCAGGGTGACTATTAAAACCTCAGCTATTTAATTTTCTTTCACAATCAGACAGATCCACACTTCTGACAATACTGTGGCATCATTTTGCTGCTTCTGCAGCAACAAAATGTATTCCTGTATATCTCACCACCAAAATTCCACTAAACCACACCTTTAGAAGCTCTACAGAGCTGTTTTAGGATCCCCTTCAGCTGCATGCACTGCTACCCAGCTTTCAGCTGCCATTGTGCTCCCTGAACCCGACCATGAGAGCCTGTGCTCCTCAAATCCACTGTCTGGCACTTGCTCTCCTGAGCAGGCTGTGGGGAATCGGGTCTTGGAATGGACTTGGCTGAGCAGAACATGGGGAGAGTACACAGCAAGACAGGCTGCCCCCACTGAGCAAGCTGTTCAAGTCACCACTGACCCACAGCCATCTCTGCCACCTTTATCCATCTGTGCAGTCAGAGGGTTCCCACTACCTGGGATGCTATTACTGCAGCAAATGTTGTGGTCACGAGCGAGCTCACTAAAAATACAGCCTTGGGTCACCTCCATACTCCTACATACCAGACTATTAAATCTAACATACTGTTCTCCAAACAGGCAGAATCTACCCATTGGATAAAATAGTCTTTGGACACCAACAGACTGTAAGTACAAGCTATTCTTTCAAAGAAAATACAGTTCTTATGGCAAGTATAAACTATCCTTTTTAATTTCAATGATGGTTGAAGTAATTTCTGAATGAAGCTTGAAAAAAAATAATTTCTCTTGATTTAAAGTTGCTGCTTAAATGGAAACCGAATGCTGTATATTAAATGACAGCTGCTAGTCTCAAGGCACAAAGGTAGTTCAGGGAAATGACGCACAGTCTCACAAAGGTGGATCTGATCAGAGGTGCAGCCTCTGATTTCCCACTGCTGAGTGAGAGCTCAACGGGCATCTTTCACACATTGTATTTTGTCCTTTGATTTGCTGCATAGAGTTTACTGTCTTTAAGATGCCAGCAGGACCTTAGGAAGGCTTCTGCCCTTTTGTTGCCTCACTAATTCCTCCTACACTCAAAGGGAAACCATTTCCCTTTCCACTTCCATCCCACAACTCTCTACAACTCTCTACTCCCTCTTTCTACAACTTGCACAACTGATTAGGAAGTGCTGAAAGCAGAGGGCAGCGAGCCTCCCAGTGCATCCCCCACCTCCAGACACTTCCCCTTGCGAAGCTGTTCCCAAGGGTTCCAGCACAGTTCCTATTTAAAAGCTTCAGACCCTGCCAGAAGGAGCTGGGCTGTCAAATTTCAAATCTGTGCTCTCTACACATTACTCAGTTGTTTCTGCAGCAGTAAATGTTAGCTCTCCCTTGTGGCGCGCACCTGACCTTCACAGAGACAAGACTGAAGCCTTACACAAGCCTTTCTCCCTGTGCTCCTCTTCCTCACTTCTAGTCCAGATGGAGTCTTCTTATGAGACAGGGAAATAGTGACCACTTGAGGAATGGGGGGACAAGTGTCCACCCAGCTGGGGTCCATACATCCTTGTCAGTCACCATGACTCACTCTACCCCAAGAACTGCTCACATCATGAGCCTCCTTGCATGCCTTGGAGCCCACCTTCACCATCCCAGAATGGACTTGGCTATTCCAGTTTCTTCAAATCCCTGATTTTGCTTTGACAGGGAGCTAAACCAACTATCCATAAGTTGTTCTTATCAAAACCCACCTTCACAGGACCCAATGGACAAGCAAAGGTCTTGTCTGAGAAATAAGAAACTCATGAAAGCACTGCGCAAGAGACTGTCTAGTGCCATTACAGAAGTGCAATACAGAGCCCTATCCAGTAAATACTGAAGAACCCAAACTAAACACTGCTGTGTAGCAATCCACAAAGCGGACTGGGGTCATTTCCCAGGTCAGCAAAGGTTTTCCCTGCTATGGGGGTGTACTTGAATCTGTAATACCATTTTACCTAAAATCTCCATGAGACTGCAGCGGAGAGCTTCAGGGACCAGGCTCTGCTGAAAAGCCAGAGACCTGGCAATCAAAGTGCACTGCAGGGAAGAAACAGACAGAGTCAGGGCAGACTGAGATGTGAGCACAAGGGAAGAATGTCAGGAGCTGGGAGAAGGTTAATGGAGTAACATGGCAGGGAGCATCAGCCACCCCTCTGTGTGCAGACACAGCTGCCTGAGCCACATCCTGTGACCGAGGAGAGCATCAACAACAAACCTCCTCTGAACCAGCACGGCTGTCGGAGGAATTTTCCCACAGTAAAGATCACATTCATTGCTCTGTGTCAGGAACAATATTGCATTGTAATGTCCCTGGGATTCCAGCAGATGGAAGAACAAACATTCAACCTCAGCCATGAACAAACTCTGAGAAGTGGCCAAAGTGGTGAAGAGCAATGCTCCTTTGGCTCCACTACAGCATGGCAGATTTTATATGTGTTAACCACATAGCCATGCACAATGACATGAACTCACATGAAGAACAGAGACTAGGTCTTAATAAACCTGAAAAAGGACACAACCCCCCAAGCATTAGATAAAAACAAGCATCTGAACCTTATAGATGTATATGACCAAAACAAAATTTAAAAAGAAAAAGAAAGAAAAAAGAAAGAAAAAGAAAGAAAAAAGAAAGAAAAAAGAAAAAAGAAAAAAGAAAGAAAAAAGAAAAAAGGAAAAAAAAGAAAAAAGAAAAAAGGAAAAAAAAGAAAAAAGGAAAAAAAAGAAAAAAGGAAAAAAAAGAAAAAAGGAAAAAAAAGAAAAAAGGAAAAAAAAGAAAAAAGGAAAAAAAGAAAAAAGGAAAAAAAAGAAAAAAGAAAAAAGAAAAAAGAAAAAAAGGAAAAAAAAGGAAAAAAGGAAAAAAGGGGAAAAAAGGAAAAAAAGGAAAAAAAAGGAAAAAAGGAAAAAAGGGAAAAAAAGGGAAAAAAGGGAAAAAAAGGGAAAAAGGAAAAAAAAAGAAAAAAAGAAACACTGAAGAAGAATTTGAAGTGCATTCTTTACCTCTACAATCTCACAGATCTGTCTGTGGGAAGGGAACATGGTAATGGCCATGCAGACAACACTGAAAACTTCACTGCTTTTTAAAAAAATAAACAAACATTTTCAAATATTTTTCAGGGTTCTTTCCTTTTTTTTTTTTAAAGTTTCCCTAACATGCAGCAAAGCTTATGACCTCTTAAAAACTAGACTTTTATTCTTATCTGTGATAGTCACTGTTATTTTTCTTTGTACATATTTTTCAAGTCATCTTTCTCAGCATTCATGTGAGTGCAAGATTTCAGTCACTGTTTTTTTCAGTCCAGGACCACTCTCTGCCTTCTCACAATCTTTACAGCAGGAAAACTGTAGCCTGAACAATGAGGAAAGCATATATCACCCTATGACAGGTTTATAAGACTAATTCTAATAAATACCTCTCAGTAGCCTCCTATTCACTGTCTCCCTAGAAGAGCAAGGAGGGATTTTTCTGCTGGCAGCATTTTCAGCTGCATCAACATATTTCATGGAAGTGCATGAACTTCAGCAGCACTTTGCCAAGGAAGCCCACACAGGCTTGCAAACCATGAGGCATGAGGAGGAGCCCTCAGAGCCCCCAATAGGGCATTAGTCTGGGCTAAGATAGACCAGAGACTGGACCCTATTTCATGACCTGGTGCATTCAAACTACCTTTTTTTAGCTCAAATCACTGTGGGTCAGCCCTTGATCAAAGCTTCTTCCCCAACAAGACTCTGCTCTGGCCAATTCAACTGACCAGGAGCCAGGCAAGGCAGAGATCATGCATGTGAAGCAGGTGTCCATGTCCCAGGATGTAGCCACCAGCACCTGCAAACCAGCCGAGCCTGACTCACTTCCCAAAGGCACCTCATGTTTTCTTGCATTGTTTCACACTGTTTAGCTTGGGTATTCAGAAAATCCAAAGCACCACTTGAAAATCTTTTCAGTAGGACCTTTACACATATCTCCATTTAATTCCATCTACGGTCACCAATTTTTATTGAGAAAAAAAATGTATTGCAGACAGACAGAAATTACAGCCTGGAAAGGAGCAATATCCAATGGGATCAAAACCGGCTATGCCACGTGCTTTGCATGGGGTAGATGTATTTTCCTTTCAGTCACCCTTTCATTATTGTTAATTGCCCTGAATGTTCTTACTGTTTCAAAAAACGATTCATGCCTTACCTACATGTATTTATTTGAATATTGGTCCAGCTGTGTCACTGAAATGCTTAGAAAACCAAGCACATTTTTCAGAAGTTATTTAGGAACTTCTTTATTCAAGTACCATTGGCTTTTCTTGAAAGTCACATCACTTCTGAAAATGGGATTTACATGCAAGATGATATAGAAGAAAATTGAGAACATCTTCATTTTGGAGACATTAACCAGTGCAGCAACTTACCTGCACCACCAACCCATATGCACATTATTTGTTACCTAAGTATTTTATTGCTGATATTCAAGAGAATGCTGCAGAGACCAGAGAGGTCTCATGTCCATGCCTGTTTAAATCACACAAACCATGAAAGCCTAGGATTAAAACCAGAGGTTGAAGGATGATATCCCAAGGTTAGAAGCGCTGAATACTAAAGCATCTTCTGCAACACTCACATGAGTTTCTTCCTGTGTTACATTTGACATAGAGCATACCAAATTATGGCCTTCTACCCTTAGATTAATTCAATTCTCTGTCTTACAACCTCAGTACACAAAATAACTAAGACTCAAAAGACCAACATTAAAAAAAGAGTGAAAAGAAAATGAGAATTGATCTGGTGATGCAATTTTTGCTGCTTTATCTGTTGACTCTCCTTTCCTGATTATATTGAGAGTTGCACTGACTTTCAGAAGTGCTGAGGAAGTCTTTTAAGCTCTCCCCTTATGCAAGACGTGCAGCTGGACTTCTTTGGTTTCCATGCAATGCCTTTACCCAATACCTCTGCACTTTTCCTTTTCAGCACAAGCACAGAGTATCTAACCCCACCCCCGCTTTTTGTTGTGAAATTGGAACATGCCCAACATTTTTTCCTCAGCAGACAATTTATTTTTAAATCCATGGCTAAGAATGCAGCATAATATATTTTAAAACAAATGTTCTTAGTCATCATTTCCATAATATTTCAACCCCTTCACAGGAAATATTATTCACAACACCAATAGAATAAAAAACAATGGGTTTCTATTAGCAAGTGTCCACAGGTCTTAATTTCAAATTTCAGCAATAGCAAAAAACTTGCTGTAATAAACACTTAGATAAAGACTGACTCTTTGCAATAGCACTAATCAACAACTGGATATCTGTTTGGAAGGTACACCCTATTTCAGTGTGACATAGCTGACCAACTACTGAAATTAATGCTTAAATTATGTTGTCCATGTTAGGGGCATGACAGACCTAGGTCTTCAGAGAAGTAAAGTTTAATGTTTAATGTTTAATAGGGGGTAGTATAGGTCTAAAACTAAACTGCCTTCCTGAAAGAAATTCTCATTCATGGTAACTGGCCTGTTATCATAAGGAAGGATTTTTTTAATCTCAGATGAGGAATGGGGTCCTATACTGTCATTTCCTACTTTTAAAAGCACATCATACATGCACAGAAAGTGAGGGTAAATGCCCGGTACTTCTAAAAAACTAGTTTGTTCTCCTTCTTTTTCTACATAACACTGATAAATAAAAGTGCATTTTGTGTCAGTGGGAAGAAAGAATATATGTCAGATCTGAAGTCTCAGGTTCAAATTTTAAGGTTTTACATATTAAGTTTTTATAAATGCTAAAGCCATGGACCTGGGCCGGCAATTTTGGTCATCAGGAAATATTCCTTGGTTCCCTTACTACTGCAGTACAATTTGTTACAAAAGTGCTCCTGCCATATAATATAAAAGCAGATGAATCCCTTCATCGCACTTAGGGATTTTCTAGGAAATTAGATACTGTATTGACTAAATGTATTTTACTGTGCACAGCTGGGGGAATAAATAAGAAATACTACTGTAATTAAAGTTCCATTTAATTGCTACATTTCTTCTTTCCTTTAGTTGAATTATTACTTTGACTTTGCTTACTATCATGACCTTTTATTTTTAGGTTCTTTCTTCTAAACCAAGCAGAAACAGGCTGTATGTGAAATGTTGCTATTTTCCCTACAAAATTATTCCAAAACTCAGGCAGAAATTACAAATTCATGACCAAACAAGAACACATATTTTTAATCCATGTTGCCATGGATTTTCAGCTTTAGAAGGCAGTGAGAGATAATTGTTGACATCACCGTGGGCAGGTCAGACCATTCAGACAAACATGTAACAGGATAATGCCCTATGGAATTTAAAAACTAAGTGGCAGTCAAACCATAAAATGGTCTGACCTGTATTAAGCATTTTCTCTCAACTGCTTTAAAAGGTTAAAGGCAGTTGTAAGCACACTGTTTTCTAAAATTTATTAATAGAGGCAACATGGGCAGAATCATGGAGCATATCTGCATCATGGCTTAGGAATGGCATTCTCCAATTTAGTACTCCTGCTAAAACCACGCTGCCTCTCACTCCCCGTGCCTTCAACTGGAAGAGCAAAAGGCAAAGATCATAGGTCAAGATAAAAAAATTTTACTGGAAACAGCAATGAGATAAGTAAACAAACAGTAACGGCAACAACATTAGTAACAAAAAGTATAAAACAAAGAAACAATTTACACTGAAAGCCCAGGACAATAACCACTCCTTGCCCTCCCTCAGCACCTTTTCTCAACAGGAAGTAACCCCTTCTCTCCTGAAGAGCCACAGAGTCCCTTTCTCCTCCCCTTGGCAATCTCATGATGTGGTACGGAGTAACAGTTGGGCCTGCCTATGCCTCATTCCAACTAGTGCAAAAAATTAATTCAGTTCCTGGCTAGAACCAGGACAGTCTGATGTTCAAAAGCTACAGCTTTTGTTGTTCTCCTAACACCCTGGTTTGCTGAGTGGAAAGAACAAGATTAGAAAATACGGCACACATGACACTATCTGCAATAAACACGATCCCTGCCTTTGTGTAGACCTTACACATCCACAGACCAGAGCCTGTTTGAGTGCGCACTGAGAGAAGGGCATTCATCTCCACGGCCACAGAGCTCCCAAGGATAGCTACATTCCATGGTAGTATTAAAAGGATATTAAATAGAAAAAACAATTCTACCTCCACAGTTACTTTGCAATTAGATTCCCTCAGAAAACCTATTTGTAATCACTGATGAACAACTCTCACCTCATATTCCTGCCAGAGTCCAGTGGTCTCAAACTCAGAGCAAAAAACTGAGTCTCCTGCAGCCCTGTGTATTTAAGGCAGATGTCTCCCAGAGAAGGGGTATGGATGTGCCACTGACCTACTTGTACTTACATGGGCCAATCTATTCAAACAAACTGGCTGAACAAAACAATGTTTCTAGTCACAAATGCCTTACCTTGAAAAACAACGTAAATCCAATACACTCTACAAGTTGGACCTCATCCCATCCTAGAGCCTTGGGTTTACCCAAAACCCCAAATCCCAGCAGTCCTCTTGCCTCTTTTCATTTTTGTTTGTTAGGATGAAAGACCTAATTCCTATGGGATCTCCTCTTACTGTTCATAGAGTTCATAAAGCAGAAATCCGTCTGGGCTCATAAGCATGGCTGGTTTCCATCTAACTGCACAGAGATGTTCTAAAGCCATGGGTCTCGCTGGCAGAAAACAACTGCTGGCTTGCTCTGCCAGAAAATCTCTGGCCCTGGCTGTCCATGAAGTATCACATCTGCGCTGAGACAGAAATGTTGTGAACCAGAACACCAGTTACAACTATCAATGGCTTTCACTGATAGCAGTAGATAGCAGATGGAATTCATAACTTCATATGGGGATATATCACACATGGTTACAAACACACCTAAAAGCTCCTGAGATCCTCACTTATTCATAAATACAAAAAAGTTACAGTGATTCCTTAGGTTTCTGCTTCTGTTTAATGCTGAAGATTAAAAACTGTAAAACTGAGTGCAGAAAGAAGAAAGAAGACAAACATCTGGTAAAAACCTGTTAACCTAAAATAAAGCCCTATGTACTAATTTGAGGTAGAGAAGCAGGATTTTTCCAACACACCTACTGTTTGAAATCTCTTCCAAGATCAATGACTCTTCCAAGTCCATAAAAAAAGTAGCAAGTATTGCATGCTTCTTTTATAGCTTTAGAAAAAAATGAGTAATGGAAAAATTCATCAAATGTCTACATCACACAAATTAGTCAAACCACAACACACAGTCAAGATATTGTTATGGGTGAAACATTCTTGTGTATGACTTTACAATAATAAACTTTAAACATCCACAATTATTTATAATTTCCCAAACTACAAAACACTTTGGTACCTTGTTGTGAAGATTTTTCAAGAAGCCCACCATCTTGGCAATGGGCAGGGACCCCTTCCACTAGACCACGTTGCTCAAAGGTCCATCCAACTTGGCCTTGAACACTTACAGGGATGGGGAATCCACAGCTTCTCTGGGCAGCCTGTTCCAGCACCTCACCACACTCACAGTAAAAATGTCATCCTTACATTCAATCTAAACTTACCATCTTTCAATTTAAAATCACTGCCCCTTCTCCTGTCACTACAGGCCCTCGTAAAAAGTCTGTGCCCATCTGTCTTATAAGCCCCTTTCATAAAGGCCCACAAGAGACTTCTCCAGGCTCAACAACCCCAGCCTTTTCAGCCTTTCCTCACAGGAGAGGTGCTCTGGCCCCAGAATGAGACATCAGATGTGACATGCAAATACATAATGTGTAATGGTCAGACACTGGAAGAAGTTTCATTTCCATCTCATAGGTGCTAAAACTCATGTAACTTGCACACAAAGAAAGATGACACATGATACACAGAGAAAAGCAAACAGTCAGTCTCTTGGAAGGCTCTTAAAGTCCCAGAGCATCACACCACTGGTTTGCTCATGGTCAGCTACATCAGTAACTTCAGCTGCATGACATTCCCACCTGCCACATGCTATCTCCTAAATTCATAAATCTTCATAAAAATATGTAAGAAGAAGCGAGATGCTCAGGCGATACAAGCAAACTATGCAGATAGTTGAGTCCATGGAAGTAAATAGATTCTGACAGATACAGAAACAATGACCAGATTTAGGTTTTTAGCCTGCGAATCTCTCCTTAGTTCAAATAACCACCTAGCTACTCATCAAACTTTGCAGCCTTTGACAAGGAGTTTGAGCAAGGAAGACATTTAATTCCTCAGACTTTGCTTCCAACGACTTGAAATCATACAAATATCTTGAGTTTGAAGGGATGCCCATGGATCACCCAAGTTCAGGTCCTGAATTCCTCAGACGGTCTTTGCAACAGCCCATGGTTATCGTCAAGTGTCTGCCAGCTTGGCCTTAGCCGCCCAGTGAAAGTGATGCTGGGTTACCTCTTTTGCTTGTCCCAGAGGATGCCAGCCCTGTTCATATCCAGCTTTTAGTGCTCCCTCGGTAGATGAAGGAGCTTCAGACAGAAGGGCTTGCTACCTTCCACTACTTAAAGATCCCCAAAAGAAACTCCAAAGCATGACAAACTAAATCTGACAGGATTTTGAGTATATAATGTTTTACATTAGCTAGAGCAGCTATAGAATTAAAGCTTCTTGTCAGTCAATGCCCTTCTGTTTCCATTTACGGTTAAGAATGCAAAAACTTGACAGTAATTTTTTTCCCAAACTCTCCTCAGCCTGTTCCAATTTTGGGACGTAATTCAGTCTAGTCAAAAGTATTTTAAACAATGTGGTTTATTCATAATCGGAAAAAGCATCTTAGTAATCATCAAAATTACTAGAAGTTACTAAATTTAAAACACAACGATTGCATTTTCTTCTCTCCCCATGCAGAGCAACAGACTGAGCACAAAATCTGAGCACTGCTGTACACAGCTCAACAGAACCCTCTCCCTCCATGAAAAGCTGCAGACAGAGCCAGAAAAAAACCTTTTTAGATTCCCTAACTAACCAAGATGTGATATTAGGAATGGCAAGGAATATTTAATAAATAATCTATTTTATGTATTGTAGTTCACTTATGCCTTAGGAGCACTATCACCAATCCAAAACCATGACCGTGGAGGGACATGTAGCCATGTCAATAAAATGATAAGATTAAAATAAATCAGTATTGCTTACTTCACACAAGAATTAAAGCAGAAAGGATACTGCAAATGTCTGTAGAATAAAGCAGCAGAATTGCAAAAAAGCAGTCATTTAATAAAATAAGGGACAAACTGAGAACTGTACAAGAAGACAGGCATTCACTAAACATCATTTACTTGCAGCAGTCAGTATGGTAAGATACTGCTGAAGTCAAGAATTGTCAGAACTCAAAACTGGAAGACCATCCATAAGAGTACAAAAAACGCAAGCCAAATAGCAAGCTCCCATGTCAAAGTAAACCAGAGATTAAAGAGGGGCAGATCACAATTGTCACCTGCTCATTGAAAGTTATTTTCCATTGTTTGTTGAATCTGCATCTGGTACTACCTATTCTCAAGAAAAAAATACACAACCCCCCAAAAAACCAGAAATCTGTCTGCACGTCCCCCACTGCAACACTAGAAATGCTGAGTGACTTCACCACAGAGGTTTCTATGTTCTGGACATGGGTATTTTAAGACAGTGAGGCTTCAAACACCCACATTTTTAAATTATGCTGCTGTGTACACACAAAATATCAGTGGCAATCCTATAAAGCAACTGGAGGATAAACTGAATGAGCAGAACTAGAACTCAATTGATTTGATTTATAAAAGAACAACCTGGTGTATAATTTTTTTTAGCAAGGCAGACATAAGCATCAAAGGAAGGCAATGACTTCTTGCCTGAAAAATCCATGATAAAAGACACCAAATGCTAAAATGAGTAATATACATATTATTTTTTATAAAATTCATATTGAAACAAAAAGGACATTTTTTAATACTTGTATCAGTGTCCGTGGTTACAGATGCCTGAATAGATCAGCTGTACTGGAGGGCAAGGTATACACAAAAAAGAACCAACACCTATAATTTGTTTGAACATATACAAAACCAACAACAAAGCCATGTCTAAATGTATGCACAAGTGCTCACATAGATTAGACATGAGATCTACCTAATAACAGCTGGGGAGCAGACAAACCTTCAGGAAATAAAGCTAATTTTCCTGTTTGTACAGCATAAGTCAGCCAGAATCAGATACACATTAAACCACAACAACTCGCACAAGTTTTCCAGAACCTTACAAACTACTTTAAAAACACACTGGCCTGAGTTGAGGCAGTGTGTGGAGTAAGGGCAGGCAGGCTGGTGCCAGTCACCTCCTCAGCACCTCCATGTGAACTGTCCTCACTGCCTTAAAGCCTGCAGGACCATGGGCACACAGATGCAGCACCTATCACCACAGCTGTTTCTAACTTGCTGTTTACCTTATTTTGTGGTAATCACTTCAGGAACACAAATACTGAGACACCTTCAGTCAGTAATCTGTCCTGCATTTTCCATTGTTTGTCCTACTTAAAATAATCCCGCTAAATTTATGACAGTCACCATAGTTCCTTCATTTTTCTGCAGCTGGAGACCTGCGTGTCACGATCCTCATCTTTCATCTGACCTTGTAAAAGCCATCTATGGGATCCCCTTCCAAACAGACTTCCGAAGCTCGAGTGGGACTTAACTTGGCCATAACTGCACCAGTTGTGGGATGGCCCTACAACTTTATTTCTTACCTACCACACCACTATGTTCAATTTAATAGTTCTGCTCTGCAGGCAGACACAATACAGTGCCAGTTCAGGGTCCCCGTTTGCAGATGGAGGCTTGCTGCCTGGGGCTGTGTCTGTGGGAGCTGGTGACCCTTGGCCAGGCTCTGACACGCAGGCAGGCCCAGGTTTGGGCCAGCCTCCATTTCCCACAGGCCGCAGCTCCTGTCCTTGTCCCGGCATGGCTCTCGTGGCTTTAACAGGATGCCCTCTAGCGCGAGAACTGCACAAGGTCTTTTCTACTTCTGCCACATTACTGAGTATCAAATGGAAAATCTGCTTATGGCAGCTGAGGAAAGACACGGTGCAGGGCTGGATCAAGCGCTAAGGAAAGGACTGGAAGGCAACTACCAAAGACAAGGGGAAAAAACCACAAACCAACAGCACAGAACACAAGTCTAATCTCACAGTTCTCATCTGAATAGCAACCACTAGGAACTGGAAATTACTCAAATGCCAGTGCACTGGCTTCTAGTTAGTTTCTGCATGATAAACATCCTGTGAATCAAAATTACAATTTCAAATTCAATTAATCCTTTCTAATAAACTTAAAACTGCAACAGCCAAACCGTAATGTTAACTATCTCCGTAAGTAAACACGCCATTTATTTTGTTCTCTATAAATTAAGAACAGTATTCAAAGCTCAGACATTTCCCCTCTACTGCCACGCAGTGCTGGTGATCATCAGACCAGAGGGAGCTGTATTTTAACATTACCATTGAGGGTCTGAGCCAGTCAATGCTGTTCTTGCTGAACTACAGCATTCACAGAAAGCAAACACCAAAACCAGATTTGTTTGAACTGGCACATATTTTAGGTTTATTATTATTTTATGGTATTCTCATGTTTCTCATTAATATTAACTTTTATTTCAAACTGACAGCGTAACTTCCTGCAAAGGCAAGGGCTATGATGTACAGAATTACACTAGCACATGAGTAAAAGAATACTGTGCCATTACAGATGCACATAATACACTGTGTATCAGGTATTTAATGCTTCTCTTTCGGCTAGCAAAGAATTGTTTGGTTTATTACTATGCTTTTATAAAGAGTATGTGAAAAAGTACATATTAAAAAGTAAACTATTGGCTGACTAAAGCATAGGTAACTAAATACCCCGGGCGCTTCTGAAAACATTGCCTTGCAGATATAATTCCAGTCTGTGAGTTTAAAATACATATACCAAACAAACTAATGTTGCAAACTGGAACAGAAAAGATACTTTTAATACAAATTTATCTTCACCTTAAATGCCAAAGGCAGATAAAATCTGCCTTCTATATCCAAATAAAAACACATCCTGAGAACTGCAGAGCCACCCTGCACCAAACATGTCCATACCTACTCTGTCAAAGCCACGGGTTTTTGATGCTTGCACAAGGAGAGAGTTGGTGAGAGGCTATGCCCAGCTGCCCATGGCTGCAGCCTGCAGCACAAGGCTTTGCAAGGGAATATTGGCCACCATGGGCACCACCAAGCTCCCTCACTTCTAAAACAAAGGCATTTGTGAGAAAAGGCTTCACAAAATTTCACCATTCCCAGCATCCTTTTCACTTAAATGCTTCTCTGTCACATTAGATTAGAAAAGGAAAAGAAACACAGAGGCAAACAAGAGAGATTTTGGTTGGCAGGCTTCTCGTTATTCATTTACTGTTTATTATTGATTTTTGTGCCTGTGCAGAAGGATCACGAGTACACTGGAAAGAAGACGATGGCAATGTACAGAGGGCTGTGTATGCCAGGGAGCTGGTGGCCAAAGCAGCTCTCTGTGGGCTCTCTGTGGCTGGTTTTTGGCTGGTTTTTGGATTGTTGGTTGTTTATTTTAAACTAAGAAAGTCTCCAGTGTTCAGCCTGGACTAAACCACGAACTCCAGCTCTAAGGGTCCACAGCCAAGATGCAAAGGGGTCATAAACCATAGTGGAAGTGCTGAGATTCTGGGCAATGCCCAGGGTGAGAGCTGCCCTCCTAGTGAACCAAGCTGGGTCAGCACTGACAGCCACTGAGCCACCTTACAGCAACCGAGGGGCTGCTGCTCTCACTCACACCAACAGGCAACATGGGCCACCAGAGCCCTGCAGCAGAGCGAAGAGCACGGCAGCACCCAGACACACACACTGCTGCCATCTGGCAACAGGAATTCCACCTAGGGAAGAACAGATTTATAAGGAAGATATTGTAGGATATTTATTTCAAGCCTGTATTATTAGGTCACCTAAGGAAAGCATCAAACAATGCTGATTAGTCCTGCACATCACTGACTCTGCACCCCAAATGATAGAGCTGTACCTCAAACACATGGGGTACACAACTGCATTTTATTACATACCTATTACTGACATAAATACTATATATAATGTAATATATATCAGTACAATATATTTTGTATATGTCATACAACATATTTTATATATTACTTTTATATATATATATATTTATATATATATATTACTGTATATATTACTCAGAAAGAAAAATAAAAACAATCGTCCAGTAAGAGTATTAGTCCATAATCACTGCCAGTTTGAATGTGGCCTGAAGAAAAATTGGGATTTTTACATCTACCTGACTTACAGAAGAGAGCAGAATAGTACCTGAAGCACCCAAAGTTTTCAGCTGAGTGATTTATTAATTACTGCGTTTTGCTTATATCATGTAAAATTCATCACTCTGTCAGAAAGCTTACGATACCTTGCAAAACTGAAAATTTATATTGAAACTTTAAGAGTGATAAAAATGTGTGGAAAGTTAACTGATTAAAATGTTTTAAATAGAAAAGCATCTGAGAAACTTTGCAGATTAGGTTTAGACAGGTAAACTTTTGATGCTAAACACCTATTTAATGCTGTTTTACTTGCACTGCCATCAGTTCTCAATTTCTTGATACCTGTCATGTTTCAAATCCAGGAAGGCAGCAGATGTGCAAACTTATTTCAGATTGCTAGGAGATGTGTGAAAGTCATTCAAGCTACATACCCTCTTCTATCAAGACTTACGCAAAAAAAAAAACCCTTGGGGCAATATTGTCAATTCCTTAACTTAACAGGAGCTTTACCAACTGCTTCAAGGAGATCAGAACTGCAACACAGACTTTCTCAAAATAATAACAGAAAGTTAATTTCTATTTCTACCTCACAAGACCAATCTATCAGCTAAGGCCTTAAAATAAAGCAGTATCAACCCTGTACAAGAAACACCCGTAAGACTTGGCATGTTCAAAGATTTCCCTCTGCTTTGGTGCAGACAAAAGCACAAAAATAAAATTATATCTGAAAAAATCAGACTAAGTTATAACTTAAGATCTGCGTAAAAACAGTTAATATATACCACAACAAATCCAACAAACCATGACTATTTCAACAAAATAAGTAAGGACACAGCAAGGTAAGAAACAGGATATGGCAGTTTCCAAAGTGAATACTTATTTCATTTTTGAATGGGAAAAAAACTGCTGAATGTGGAGAAAAAAACCAAAACAATAAAAGGGCAACAAAAGAGACACTGTGACAGGAGAGAAATATAATTCAAAGAACTTAACATGTTCAAGACATGGTTGAGTGTAAGATTAAGAGAATATACAGAAACCAATCTGCTGAAAGAAATTGCATTTGTAAAAGCAAGCCCCATATTGAGACAGTTTTAATAAACTGTTAAAACCCCCAAATTATGCCAGAATACTTCATATTTCTGTTTTTAATATGCAGACCCAAGCTGCTGCACTATGAGGCAGTAATATGTGAAACTTGAGAAGGTTTAAGATAACAATAAATTAAGCAATGGAGGTACAGGAAAAAATAGGATAAAACACAAAATAAATAAATCATGCCAGACTAATCAGAAGTGTCCCCCATTAAAAATATTCAGTTCTCTTACTGAGAAAAATGAGTAGCTCTAAACTGTCTGGATTTCAGTAAAGTACTGACAGTGCTGTAGAAAGCTAGTTAAAACAGAAGACGGAGAAACCTGCAGCCAGCCTGGGAGTGCTGGACAGTGTGGAGAGCACATGGAACTGCCAACTGAGCCTTAGGGAGTCTTTTCATTTCCAAAACCAGGAGGTGCAGAAGGCACTTAGCATGAGCTGCCAGAGACACCATATCAAAGCTAATGCAAGGGACTAGCAAGGAGAACAATTTCCAGTGGAAGGTGAGAGGGATTAATTCCACTATATAAGGCAGTTAATGGAGTTATGCTCAGTTACCTTGGCATATGATGTAGAGCACACAAACCCAGTAATGAAATGGACAGAAAACTGAAAGAATAAAGTACTACCAGCAGAATCAAGGAAATCCAGCTGTTTTAGGAGAACATGCGACGACAGCCCAACTGACTCAATCTTATAAGGAAAGGACAGGCAGGAAAAACCCCACAGGAGTGCATTGGGAACCGGTTTTCATGGTGATGGTGCTTCTGCAGGCAAAGGAGAGAGCTGTCACGAGCACAAACACGTGCAAGCCAGCCACAAACACATCCAAGCCAGAGTGAGAACAAAGTCTCTGTCCATGAGAATTATTAAGTTCTGGATAAACAATCTTTCAGTGCAGCAGTTTATGAGAAGATAACATAAAGAATGGCTGAGGGTTGGAGCTGGGGACCCAAGAAGGCTTGTACACCTCTCCAGTGCCGCAGAGCACAGCCCCTACATACTCCTCACAGGAGGACATCAAAGGTGGAAACTCCGCCTTCCACAGAGCCACTGACAAAACACTCTGAACTGTAACACAGGTCAAGCCATCCTGGCCAGGTCTGGGGAAATCCTGCAGTTCGGACATTTTCAGAAATCCTGGAGCTTATCAGAGACTTGTGTTCCCCACAAGACTATGTGACTTTTGGGGTGACTGCTAACACAGCTGTTACCAGTGCTTTTAAACCATAAACTCTTGACAAGAATTTCTGGGATTATGTAGGACAATATGAACTGCTAAAGCGATTCTCTTGTGCTTGTATCAATCCTCCTTTGTCCTGACCCAATGAGCTGGACAGTCAGACATAGGGGCCAGAAGGCACTTTTATAACAACACAGCACAATACAGGCGCCTACTCTGAGCAGGCAGATAAATCCATCGAGTCAAGCACTATAGAGAAAGACACTTCTGGCTTCTAAGATCAGTAGCTGTGCATCAGCGCACCCCTGCATGAGACCCCCTTGGGTCCTCCTCTCCACAGGGAAGGCTCACCAACTCAGCTGCAGCATCATGCTGTTGCACAAAGTTGGCTTCTGCTCAAGAAATATCTTGAGTCTCACTCGGGGACTCTCTGTCCTCTTGTCCCCTGCACAGGGTACGGCAGGCCAGCTGCAAGCCTTCTCCTGACGAGGTCTGGTTTAACCTTCTCTCTGAAAACTGAGGAAATTACTACCCTGGGATTCTAAGCTGAGATTTGTGTAAAACATACCAGATGGGTGCACTGCTATCAAGTTAACTTCAGTATTAAAAATAGCAAGAAAAATTTCACATGGAAGATTAAGTGCATTAGTGGATCATATAACCTTGCTCCAGACCAAGCCACGCTGTAAACAACTTTCAGTCCTCAGCATAAACATACATACATGTCATCAAAACATTTAGTTATGTGAAATTCAACATCTATGACACTCTCAGGCTACAAGCGTATTTTCCTGAGAAATAAATGGCTGCCTTACAAAATAAGATGACAATGGTGATAACATTTCTTGTGCTTTAAATCTGATCTCTTAGTGTCTTGCCACTGAGCACAAGACCCTGCATTTCAGCCTAACAGGCCTGACATTTAATAAGCCAAGTTTATTTCTAGAAAGTGAGCTGGAAATTAAATCTCATGGTTGCAGTTGGCACAGTATGAAGAATAGGAGTATTAACGATGATTGCATTTCATTTTTGCCCTATAGCTTTCACCCTTCTAATTGGTATATTTAAGTGCACTTCATCACTTAAGCAATGAGTCTACCACAGTGACATATCTCCAGTTTAGATTCCACAATAATAAATCTTTGTCTTCTCTCCGCAGCTGGCGAGGTTTGATTTGGACTTTGAATTTAGGCCCTTTCCTCAGGCTTAACAGTAACAACTTGTTTGTTCTGTCTGCTGAAAGCGTGACACTAACTCTTGTCTTTAAATGCATTATAGTTGCTTAAGCTTAGTGTTCCCGGTGTTAAAATTGGTTTCACTTCTGCAGTGCCCCACTAAGACACACACACACACACAAAAAAAAATCCAACTAGCCTGTGCTGGGATTTCACAAAGCAACTTTAACTCATTAATATTTACACAGCATCACTGGTCCGCATGACACTTCACAGACACGAGGATGAGCTGGAGTTTATAACACAATCTTTCAATAGATGCCTCCAGTGCCACAAAGAGCCAGTTTAAAAACAGGTGGAAGGAGCGTTCAGACACCTCCTTTCACAGCCAACAAAGGAGTAACATCCCCACGAGCACCTCATAGTCTGTCCACAGGACCAGGAGAGACATTATCCTAAATTCTGTGACAGATGCCCTAAACATGTTCCTGAAATAGCTCTGGTAAAAAAAGGCAAAACTTAGATGCAGTCGTCAAATTGCAAGAGGAGAAACTACCTTCGGGCTGAAGTGACTGGGGACTCTATCCTCAGTATTGCTACAGGCACCCTGCAGTACCTTAGGCCTACTATTTAGACACAAGTCTTTGAAAATTCATGTGAATTAATTACCTATGCAGTAAAGCCCTGGGCCTATGCTTGCAGAACAAACCAAACCATTGAAGGTTTGCAGGATCAAGGTCTCACTTCCCTTTGCTTTAGTTTCGCCTGTACAGTTCAACAGAACTCTCAGGTGTATTCACCATTCTGACAGGTATCTGGAGCAGGGCCTTATTTTTCTTATTTTAGCCCTGGAGCAGGGCTAAATATAAAATACCTTCTTAAATAACTAATCTGGGACAAAAAAGGGTGAATCCTGACTTCTTGTGACTGCCACACAAGAGACTTCATCTTTATCAAGTTCTGACAGCAATGTTCATTCCTTCAATCCAGAAGAAACTGCTTGGACCTCCAACCTAAGCCACCACTTAAGTGGTTTTATTTGCTTTACTGCTTGCCAGTGAGACAAATAACTCTCCCTCAAGCACAGAGATCGCCAGCTGACTGAACAACACACAGAAACCTTGGATGTCGCTGTTGAGCTGCTAGCTGAGAAATGACCCAGGTTCTCAGACAAGGAAAGAGAGAAGGTGTCTTTATTATTTTGATTTCCATATATATAGAGTCTTCAGAGGTCACCCAGATTGGTCAGCCTGAGACCTCCCCCTAGGCCCAACTGGCCAAGCCCGAACTGACCTAATCCGGAGACGTTGTTTGCAAAACATCCAAATTTTATCTTTGTTTATGAAATATAGCAAAATGTTCTCACGGGAAGGACCTGTGCTAGCCACACTTGGACTCGGTGGGGATTGCTCTCTGGCATGTGCACAAAAGTCCTGGCACATCTGGGACTACTGGAGCCTCTGTGCACAACATACCTGCACACCATCAGCAAGCCTTTCCAGTTGGGTGTGGGGGTTTTAAACCTCAGCATGATAGTGTTTTAACTAGTCAGCTCTCCTGTTCATTGCAGGCCATTAGATTTCACTCCCAGTTTCCCCACTGAAGAGCCTGGCAATCCTCATCACACTGAGGGTCTTAATGCTACAAGAGCCTAAGATGAAGAGCCATAATACCCCTTGCCATATCAGTTGGGTCCAAAAACACATCTTCAAAAATCTCTCATAAAAAATACTTAGCATGTGCAATCCTCTGGGTTCAGTTTGCAGCCACCCCTTTTTTAAGATCTGTCTCCCCTCTATTAAAGGCTACTTCAGTACCTACTACTTTTCATCCCACCACACAGTTTACAGCATAAGCAACCACATCTCTGTTAAAGTGAGGGCACTGCACGCAGCATGTCTCATAACCAGGCTGCTTCTTCAGATGATTTGGACCCCAATTCTGACAAGTTAACATGCATTTTAACTCCAAATATTTAGGAAGCTCACTATATGTTTGTCAACTAGATTAAAGTTTTTACACCTCCTTACCTACTGTCAAGCAGCTTCTCTGTGATTAGATAAATAGCTTGAGCCTATTCCTTAGGCTAACAGTGTGGTTTTGCTACTCTCCACAGCTCCTCTCAGAGAATCTATTTTAAAACACAGGCAGGTCATTCCCTCCAAAAGCCCTATTTTATCCAACATCATTTTCCTAATTCCTGCCAGGTGCTGTTCTCAGGCAGGCATCATGACCTTCTGTTTTCCACTTAATGTACAACCTTGGCACAGAATTACGTACTTTTCTCTCTCTTTTCAGTCCCTGAGGCACTGACACCAGTTAGCCCTTCTTTTGTCTTTCACAAATGCAAATTAATGATCTGGATTTTTGCATTTGCTTTCCAAAATAATCACAAAAAACAAATCTATTTTAAGTTCTTCCTTTAATTTAGAATGGTGGTATTTTCGCAGTCACTCAGACAATTAGGACCTACGACCCCTGTGAACGATTGGGGGGCTTACGTTCTTTTGGGCTAAATTTGTCCAGGCACTCGGTGGATACTTAGAGAAAATCCCACCACACGTATGCAGTTCTAGGAGCATTTCCATAGATTTTCATCAGCATACAGAGGACATTAGACTGCAGCTAGATGCTGGCAGTACAGCTGCATGGTTGCATATCAGTCAGTGCTACAGTAAGCTCACTCAAGATGTTATCAAATATTATTTTGAAGACTCTGGCACATATGTTTCCCCTGAAATGCTGGCTGCAAATCTTCTAGCGCTTTTGCAGTAAGAAAGTCAATTTCTTTAAAATGTATTTTCTGAAAACCTTGCATTTCCTACAAACTTCACTCTGTTTACAGCATCTGATGCTGACTGAAAAATTAAACTCCATCAAAAAGTCAAACTGGTGAAGAAATGTCAAAATTCATAGAAATTGGATGAATTCATAGAAATGGAAGTATACTGCATCCATTGGGCATTGATCCAGCAAGTTTTGACGGGGCTTTTCCCCCAGGGATTCACAGTTTAATTTACAAAGACTTTTGTCAGAAGTAACACACTACTTTCATGCACATTGTAATCTTTTCCATTAAAAAATTAAAGGGAGAGTTTCCAAGTGTACAGTGATGAAAATACATATGCTTGAAACAGTTAAAATCTATTTTATAATAACCTCTTGAATAATCGCCTACAGCAATAAAAAATAATGTTTTGCAAAACCGCAAAAGGCAGACCTAAGAAACATCTAACATCCCAACCCTGTCTGGAGGCTCAGCAGCAACTACAAATGCTTCATGGTGCTGTGATACAGCTGAAGAGTGGGGTTAAGAGTTAAGAAAACATTGTTTAATTTCTAAGAAATGCAAAAATTAATGCAAGTTATTTTGGGTCAGTGAGCAAACTATCTATCTGTAACTGAATCTGTGAATTTCATATGCAGGTTTGATACTGACCTTGACAGAAGTGGTCATGCATTTGAAATTTTACAGTTGAGTTCTTAAAAAAACCCCAAACAAATCTACACAGCATTTGCAGGGCGAGTTAAGAATTCTTCCATATTCTTCCATCTCCTTTGGTGGCAAGAGAGTTTTCCTCCAGGTTTATTGTTGACTCACCCACCATCACACACCTCTGTACCTCACAGAGCAGAGGCATACAGGTAAACTCATCACAATGACGGCAGATTTCTTTAAAGAAAGGCCAAGCAACTACTGGCAAGTCTGCAAAGCTAAAACTAACTGTCCTTTAGTTCTTCTCAAAAGAAAGAATCTGTTCACTGGTTTTCAAACCATTTGAAACTCCCTGGCCTTTGCTGGGTTAATGTTTTCCAACCCTCATGATTAACTGCCCTAGCTTAAATCTATGAAGGGGAACAATACCTCCTGCGTGGCTGTCAAGATGCTATCACAGCAACACACCTCGACACGCACGGTGGCTTCAGGGGCTGAGCAGGCACTGGCAGCCCCAGCCCCTGCAGCTGTGTCCCAGGGAAGACAAACCCGCAGGCGTCCAGTCCCCAAAAAATCCTTCTGTCCTAAGGGTGCTTCATTACTGTAGCTTGCACACACAGCTCCACATAGCCAAATTAGCAGCAGAAAAAAAGTGATTATTAGTTAAATCTTAATAACAGACGAGTAAATGTTTTATGCTGCTATTTGAATTTGAGACCACGGGAATGAAAAGTTACTTTTTTTCCTCACACTGCAACTTACTGGGGCACATTGCACCAATGAGAAATACAGAGCTGCAGGATCAGGAAGCCTAAAAAGGGAGAATCAGAAAGATGAGCTGAGCTTCACTGACAGCAGCCACCACCCTAAGACAGCATAGCCCATACCCGAGAGGCAGGCTGCAGCTCTTCATCTCCCACAGTATTTCTGCTAATAAAATCACACTCCGCTTTCTTGCATGGTTTAACACAAGACAGCTTCATGAGATGGGACTTTTCCAAGTGCTTTGTTTACTGAAGTCAGTGCAACGCACACACCGGTGAACACATCTGAGTTGGGCCAGATCACCATAGCATCCAGGCTGACTTAAAAAACTCTCAATTTTGTGTCCTCTGAGAGACTCTTGGATGAAGAGAAAGTGGTTTTATCC
Source organism: Entomyzon cyanotis (assembly GCA_024500445.1). NCBI lineage: Eukaryota > Metazoa > Chordata > Aves > Passeriformes > Meliphagidae > Entomyzon > Entomyzon cyanotis. The sequence continues at coordinate 34,058,588 of JAKEPQ010001018.1, read as the reverse complement.
TAATTTTACAGGACTTTGAACACGTCCACTTCACCCCCTGGCCACACATGCTCAAACCACACGGGTGAGAGGGGACCTGGCAATGGCCAGTGCTGCCAGCGCTGCTCCACACCAGCCTCCTCTCTCTCCAAGTGCCTGGCACCATGCACACTGTTTCAGGTGCTGGGCTTTACAAGAAGCCTATTACATGTTCACAAATACCACATTAATTAAAACTTTAGCTATTTATTTCAGTAGGGATGTCATAATAAAAATTCTTTTAAAATCATAATGAAGAAATATACCATGTTCCTCAGACAACAACTCTGTCCTAGCCCCCACAAGATCATAGTCTTCCTCTTCCAGCCGTGGTTATCCTGGGTCTGCTGACCTCAGGAGCCTGGCAGGACAACTTGACTTGCTTTCTTTCCTTCTGTGAGCTTCTAACCCTCCCCTCTCTAGCAGTTCAGCTGGTAACACCACAGGGCCTTGCTCCAGCACAGCTGAATAATAACACTCCACAGACACCAAGAGAGCCAGACTCAGCCCAGAGCTCATACCCATACATTTATTTTTCACACTTTCAGGATATCAGTTTTTCTGATTTTTCTTCCCTTGGCAAAGCAGAGGTTTCCTCCTGTCTGCCTTGTCACAAGCCAGTCGCACTTAAAGCTCTGGTCATTAAATCCATCTTTCTCTTGCACTTTGAAAGGATAAATAAAATCATCACAAACTGTTTAATTTCAGTGTCTCTTTCCTTCTTAGGATTTGACTAGAAATCCAAACTCTCATTTCAGGAAAAACAAGCACATTTTTAGGAGAGGTGTGTCTTAGTTCAGATTAGTGTGGCATTCAGAAATCGTGCAAGTGCCAACATGGTAAGAAAATACAGCATGTTATATAAAATTAGCATGTTTAATTATTTTGGAATAAGATCATCCACTTCCTCAGCTGCTTATTCTGTATTTAATATTTGAGCCTGGCATATTAAGTGTCCTATCTTGCTTCCTGGCTAACGGTGTAGCACAATAGCTCAAACTCTCCTACTGATAATTTTATTATTTAATTTGGACATCAGACTTTAAAAAAAAAAGGAAAAAAATGCACATGAAACACCACAATCAGATTTAACATTAATATTTTTATACGACAGACTAGATTTCCCTTCGGTTATATCACAGTAGTGTACTCCACTAAGGACACTGCAATTGTGCTTGGACAAACTGAGGACCTTCACGCCTGGGAGCTCACTGAAACCCATGGAATGACCTACATGCACTAATGCTCGTGCTCATGGTGTGCACACCCGTACACATTGAAAGAAGGAATAAAGACCCCACACTTCATCTTAGTAAGACTTTCTGATACAAGTGACCAACCACTGTCCTATTTGTGGTGAAACCATCTACAATGACTCTGCCTGCCAGCGGTGCACAGTCTGCTGCCCTGTCCTTGCCAAAGTGCAATTTAAGGCTGCATGAACACTAGTGACTTCTATTTCACCATCAGATTTGAAGACTTTCAGAGACAGGAATTGAAAGGCTCCTTTATCAACCGATCCAAGTTCGCTAAAAATTAATGCCTGATTATGACAAAATTGAGTTTTGCCCTCTGCTTCCAGTCATCAATCCTTATATTTTTTTGTCATGATTAAAAGGCCATTTCTTTCTCTCCATGACAATATCGCCTTACTGTAATCTTATTCTGATGCTTCTCTCCAGCCCTGGAATAATTTTTCCTTTATCTTCCCCAGCTTTTCCATTTCCTTTTAACAATACTGACACTAGGCATGGAAAAACAAAATCATACAGCAATAGCAAGCACCAGCTCCCTCTCGCAGGTGCTCACCCATAGGTGCCACACTAGTCCTTCACATCACAGCAGCCCACTGTGGACTCTGTTTAAGGTGTTTTATCTAAATCTCTAAAACCTTTCTAAATCACTATTTCATGAAGTAAAAATCATACCTGTGGAACTGGGCTTTTTTTTACTGGCTTCCTAAGCCTGTCTCTTGTGACACTAAAAACCAGTTTGTTTGACCTCAACTCACCAACAGATCCAGCTCGTTCTGGGAAAATGCCCAGTCATTGTTTTTAATCACCTTACTATTTCTCATGTCACACAGAAGTTTTAGTAGCAACATTTACACATTTATTTTCACATCACTGAAATGTATTTGGTATCACATCACCAGTTGCTGTGGTACTTTATGAGCAACCTTAACCTAATGACAGTAGAATCCAATTGTAATCAACTGAGGGGGTGGGGTGGAATCCACAATAAATCAAATTGGTTTTAATCCATTCACAAAAGCTTAGAAAAACAAAACAAAACAAAAAACTATCATGTTATTACCAGTACTAATTTTTTAATGAACTCCATTTAGGAACAGATGATGCATAAAGACCATATTGTGTCTATTGTTCTCCCCGGTAACTAATTGTCGCCATGCACTTTGGGACTTTCTTCAGCCTTTTCAAACTCCTCAAATATTTCATACTATCATTTTACTTGCATTTTGAGACATTTCAGTAAACCCCAAGATGACTCAGCTGAAGACAGCTGGAGTAACATTTCAAACGAGAAAGCGCATCAAGAATTAGTTTGTTCAAACTCAGGAAGAAATCAGAGGGGGTTGATTAGGTCTCAGATGGATGCCTGTGATTTTTTCCAATAACAAAAATTATAATATAAAGCATTCTGACATTTTTTGCTTGACAACCATGGCCTGGGACGTACGCATTACATAAATTACTAAGAATCAAGCAACAAGAATTATGTCCTATTCTAATCACTGTGCGGCAATGTCAAATGAAACAGGATATTATTCAAAGACATACTGTGAAAATTTGACCAAAATTGCATTTAAAGGCTGTTTATAATTGCGTTTGTGCTTAAAGTGAAAACTGCCGTATGCTGAATCTCCTTTTTATTTTGTCTTTATGCTGGAATAGCCAAAGGCTTATCAAATGAGACCAGGCCAGAGGGATGGGCGAAAAACGCTCAGATAACGTTTGACTTCCCAGCAGCAGGGATGCCACAGGGGTTACATCTCTTGTGCCCCCAAAACTAATTTGTCTTCCCCAGCATGGGGGAAGGGGGCAGAAGGGTGGGCACTAATTAAATTATCAAAGTAGATGGGTAGGAAAAACAAGCAATTTCAAAGTAAAGACATAACTGCCCAATCCAGAGCGGCTAACACTCCGTAAGTTACTGCTGATTCAGTACAGCAGTGGCACACTACCTTAGCGAGCCTCAACAGCCGAAGCAAAGTCCATTGCAACAGTGGTAATTTTCCAGCAAACCTGCACTCCTATTATTTATTACCATTTACAAAAAGTAGCCGCGATCTAATTTTTATCAGGAACATGACTAAAGTTTTAATCCTGGTTACAGAACAATGCCTGAGAACAATCTGAGCGGTACAAGCAGCTCAGGCAGCGCTCGCACAGCCGGGCGGGCGGCGGGCTCTCTCCCCACGGGCACCCCGGCTGAGCCGCCCGGGCACGGCAAGGGGCACAGCAGCGCAGCCTACCTGTGCTCAGATTGTCATTGATCTTCAGCGGCACCCGCAAGATGTAGACGAGGAACAGCATGATGAAGAACCACAGCGTCCAGAGGTAAGTCCAGGACCAGACGATGCAAGACTTGAGCTGTTCCAAAAAGCCCGTCCCAGCTTCAGCCATGTTTTTTGGAGAGAAAAGAGGAAAAAAAAAAAGAAAGGGGAAAAAAAAAAGGAAAGAAAGGGGGACGGAGCGTGGTGGGGAAGCCAACCCAAACGCTGCTCTCTGCTGCCACGAGCTCCCAGCGTGTGTTTGTGGGATGGCTCACCCCTGTCTCGCCCGCCGGGCCGCCTCTCCCTCTCCCCCGCCCGCCGCACGCACCGCCCGCCGGCCGCTGCGGCTGCCCCGGGGCGCTGCCGGCTCTGCCCCCGCCCGCCGCCGCCCCCGGGCCACGGCTGCCCGCTAAAATGGACTCTCGCGAGCTGCCCTCGGCCGAGCGGGTGGGGACGTGCCGCGGTGGCAGCGCCGGACCTGCCCCCGGCCGCGCTCGGCCGCGCCCCGCCGCTCGGCCCTGCGCTCGCCTCCCGGCCCTGCGCCGCGCCGCCCCGCCGCGGGAGCGCCGCGCGAACGGGGAGCGGCTAGCGCTGCGGGCTGCGGGAGAGCGGAACCGGCAACAGCTGGGCACACAGGCCGAGCAACTTTTCCCCCCAGATCTTTACGATCTTGAACAATCATTTCTGGCGGCGTTTTCACCGTGTAGCGGGACTTTAAGGCTAAAAAGGGTTCACGTAGGATGTTTTTTTTGCAATTGACGCGTCTGAGCTTCTTGCTGGGATAATGTAACAGGCACAGAAGTCCCAGCGTGCGTGTGTTGGTGTGTACAGTGCCCAGCAGAGTCCTGAACTGCGAAACTCTTCCTTGGAAGATAACTATATGGCGCAATAAATGGGAGGGAAGGGACCCATATCTAGTTCCAACCGGGCAAGGAAGTCACCCGCTATAAATGTGTCTCATTAAAAAGTAGTGTCCATAAAGCATAAACTTCAAGTAATAAAATTGTACTTCTGAGAAATACATTTTGCTTCTTCCATGGATGAGGTATTTATTCATGAAGCAAGATGTGACAGCAGAATGTGATGAAAATTCGGGTCAGTTAACACAGCTGACACTGCTCTTTTTTGTGGCACACAGCTTACAGACATTTCAGTAAATACACCCCACATATTGTAATTTGTTTGGATCTCTCTCCTGTGTTTCTAAAGTCCACATCCAGTGGGTTAACACTCTCCAGCATCTTAAGAAACAGGTACTATTTATAAAGTATTACCAAAAGAACAAAAAATCCGTGAAAATTTCTCCTGTTAGTGGTTACTAGTGGCTACCAGTTACCCTGGTAGTGGTTAGTACTACTGGTAGTAACCATTCTGACCTGAGATTTTCTAGTCTACCAAAGAAATGGTCATCAGAGAAAAAAACATAGTCACTTTTCTAGAATGTTCACACTACCCAAAGGCATTAAACCAAAATAAATCTGCAGCTGTACAAATTGATACCTTCTCGTGGTAGCAAAGGCACAAAATTTGTTCTTCCAAACTCCTGTGGGACTTGAAGGGATGGGAAACAATGGCTGTGTCTTCTGCATTTGATGGTGACAGGATCTTCTGATTAAGGGACCACAGTCTACATATAAGAATATTGGTGCATGACTGACGGAAGTTTTTCCTGGTAATAAATCACAAAACTTTTAAAATTAGAATATACAGATTAACTACAAATATTTGTCTCACTTTTTTTTTTTATGTATTAGTAAAAAGACCAAGGCACTAGGCAATTTTTCACTTTTATAAATTTTCCTTTATATATTTTAGTTTTCAGAATGTTAGTGCTTATGTTAAAAAGCTGACTATGACCAATTTATTTTATGTATGAAAGACAGAGGTGGTGTGTGTGGCTTTTCATAAGTTTCTTATTATAAACAACTTTTCCTTTTCATTCTGTTGTCTTTATTGAAAGACAGGAGTGAATTGTGTTGGTTCCTCCAGCTCTGCTTTCTTTCTTTCTCTTGTATTTCTAGAAGATCAAAACACTATGAACTGTGTCCACTTAAAGCACAGTTATTAATTTTATGCCTTCCTTCCTCTAAGCACCACTGCTTCTTCTTCCCCTGAAATTACAGAAGTTATTAATACTTTGCAGTAATGTTAGGCATTTCACTTCCAGATCTCCAGTGTTTTTACAGTGAGCATAAAGTATTTTAAAAAAGGATTTCTCATTGGGTGCTATACAAAGAAAAAACAACAAAACAAACAAAAACAAACAAACAACAAAAACAATGGCCCAAACCAATCAAAAACTCCAATCAAACAAACAAAACAAACAAACAAAAACAACAAAAAACCAAACCAACCAAAAATCCCAAATAAAACCCCCCCAAAAACTCAGGAAATAGAAAGCATGTGTCCAAACCCAGACATTTGTCTGAAGTGATGAGCAGTTATGTGCTGGATATCTTGACTCATGACTAGCTTTGTGTACTCATATGACAAATTACATTTCTGCTGTTCCTATTAAAGAAGCACCTAAGCTGACACTCAAGGCAAGTTCACAGTTCAGGGTCTATTTAACACAAATTCTCTCTCATCTCTCAGTTCTGTTTGAAAGAAATTCCAAGTAAATACAAAGGCTTGAAAGCATTTCACAAGGCAGAAGCAAACTGTTCAGTACTATGAAGACACCCTTTTGAGTGTCATCTGGCTCCAGGCACTCATTTGCTAAGTCAAGATATAACAGAATACAGCTGAAGTGAATAATTGGATAAAAATAATTTTGAAAATAGTGTTTTACCATTCTGCTAAGATTTTGCACTCAATTATCTCACCTTTTTAGAGTTTTCTCACACAAGTTCTCAGTTCCTACCACAAAATAATACCTGTAAGTGCAAACACTACTAATTTACCATAAACCCAGTTCGGAGTTCCTAATTTCTCATATGACTGTTGTTGACTTTGCTAAATGAAATCAGGAAGCAGAAGCGATGACAGTTACTAAACATGAGGTACAGTGAAGTTTTGTTTCTTTTCAGAAGAAAGAAATTTTCTTGAACTTGGATCCCGGCAAGTAAAAAGAAAAGATTGGACCACTGTGCAGCACAAGTCCAGTTTGAAAATTTTGCCCACATACAATCTTTGTATACGTCAGGATCCACAGTAGTGGGGTTTTTAATGTTTGGGTGTTTTAGTAAACCTTAAACTATCTTCTGTCTGATAATTTCAGAGATCAGAATGAGAGACCTTTCCTAGGCCCATAATGTATAACCTCCTTGGAACCTGGCTACAAAATAAAATTGAATTGGGGTCTTGGCAGCCAAAAGATGGCCAGGCACACTAGTTGAGGACATTCAGAAAGAAGTGAGAAGTGAGACCTCCACATATATATGTGAGCACTGGGAAACACTGTCAGCTTGGTTCAAAGGAACCAGACATCTCCCTGACCTTCAGCTGATGCCTCATTAGCAACTGAATCCCATTAAGCAGCGTTATGCCCCACAGTTTTTAATCTAGATACATGTTAAACAATAATGTACATGCCTATGCATGCCTCTATCCACATGTATTTACATACACATAAACACATATGCATATGGTGCACCTATTACACATATCAGCTGCATATTAAACAATATCAGGGTTGAACTGGAGATGGCAGTCTAAGCTGGAATCAGCAATGGTTGCGAAGCAGTGTGCCAACATGAGTGAAAGCACTGGAGGAGAGTTCATGGGATCCCATTACCAGCACTTTTCAGACATACCAAAGTCTGCATAAAATGCCTTAATCGCATACCAAAAATCTGTTTTCAGCTAAAGTACACACAATCCTTAGTCACAATCCAGAGAATTGAAAATATGCTAAGAAGCACTGAAATGAAAATTTGTGCTTAATTTCCAATTTAATCAATGTATTTTTATTAAAACAAAGATATTGCAAAAGTGTGCAACTACAGACTTCTGAACAGTGTGCTCAGGCTGAAGTTTCTGTTCCCCATTCTGGAAGTGGGATATTACAGTAGTACAGGAATAATCTGCATCTTAAAGACAGTAATTTTTAAAACATGCCACCAATATAAATGAGGAAAAGCCAAATATGCCTTGAGCACCACTTGTCAAAAAGCTTAAAAAAAAAGTCTCCATTATTAATGCAATGTTGTCCCGGGCCATGGAGACTCTGTGGTGTAGAATGTGTCAGAGTAGTTGCATGGGAAGGTGGAAAACTCGCCTGAAAGTTGTTTTAAGATCTTTACTGACAAAAAATTTAAACAATGAGCTGCCCTAATTTCAAGACAAGTAACAAAACCCATGTTAGAACTGTCTCAGTTAAGAATCAGATGGCAGTGGAAAGAGAGAGCAAAGGAAGGTGTTGCTAAATGGCTGGTGCAACTCAGAGCAGAGTTTCAGTATTTTCAGGAGGGGTTCAAAATAATTCTTAACCAGGAAAGAAACCGCCAATAAAAAAAAAAATCAAAACCAAAACCTGTTTTCTTCTGCTGTTTATTTGCCTAAAATATTACATTTTTTCCCCTAAAAACGAGGTGGGAATTCCACTCTTACTGTCAGCACACTTAGGCATCAAGGTGGGGTAGTGCCCCATCCCAAACACACACATTTGATAAAGCAAAGTTTGGGTTTTTTTAAATCCATGGAAATATCCCCCTGGAGCACTTACATATTTTTGTGAACACACACATTCATTGAGGCATTTTATTAAGCTTCTTTATAAAAGGTGGTGGGGCGAGACACGTCAGTATTTGTACAAGATGCTACGTGCTTAGGATTCATACAGGAATCATGCGAGCTGCGAGGTTGGCCCCTGGTCAAAAAAGAGCTCTCCACAAGTCAGAATCTGGCAACCTGCATCCACACATGTTCTGTATGTCATGGGAGGCTGTGGGAGAAACAGGGAGGCAGAGACAGATGGCAAAAAGCCCGGAGGGAACCAGCACTGGTTTTTCCCTCCCCTGTTGAGGTCGAGGAAAGGGACAAAAGCTCTGCTCCCCACATCTATGCCTTGAACTGAAGCCAAACAGTAAATCTATTTTTTCTTCTTTTTCCTTTTTTTTTTTAAGGAGATGCATTTGTGGGAGATGTAGAAGACATGGCTTTTTTTCACTGATTGGTATCTTGACCTTCTTTTTAAGGAAATATATGTTGAGCATGGTCTTCAATTTAGTGAGTGTTGATATTATATTTAATGAACAAACATTTTAAAGAGGGAAAAAAGTCTCAACTCCTCCCATGTCAAATCTGCAGTGAGCAGAGCGTAGTTTATTTTTCCTCTAGCATTTGCAACATGGCATCTTTACCTGCTACGTATCAGCAGAAGCACAGAAATCCACTGGCAGTTACATTTCATTCAGTCTCTAGAAATTCAGAGGAAGGAAACCGAGCAGTCACCGTGCTGGATCACAGACAGGTAATTATTGCTGCTTGAGGCTGGCAATAATTACAGAGGACAAGAACAGCTCTGCCTGTAGGCAGGCAGGGATCGAGCAAGTCATGGAAGCAGGTAGCATCTAAATGCCATGCAATTTACTCACATCACAGCTAGATTTGCCTCCCAAGCCAAATCTTGTTAAACTTTGCAAAATCAAGTACCAAAATATCCTTTTGCCTTGTCTGATGCAATTCTGTTCTCCTTTGCTTGCTTGCCTTGCCTCTTCACACCCATCCAGTAAATTACTGCTGAGAAAACCTCCCTCTGCAGACCATACAGTCTCTTCTTCTTACCCTGTCCACAGATGAAGTTCTCTATGAGTTCATGTTTTTAAATTTGGGCTACAGAACAATTGTCCGTCTTACATGTTTGCTTCATCATATCCTACTTTCTTCCCTCTTTTGCTCTTCAGTATTGCTTGATCTGTTCTTGCTGGGTCACAGCCTTCTGTCTTCTGTACCCAGCAGTCATTCTTCAGATACAAATACCTTTCTCACAGCATCCTTTAATTCAGTCCATCCTGCCTCCCCTTTTAGTAGTGATGCAATCACTGTACCACACTACATTTAAGAGAGCCTTGTTATTGACCCTGATGTAGTCGGTTTAGGAGAAAGGGAGTTCTGGAAAGGAAAAACCATGATGGCCATTTCTCAAGTAAAAGTGTCGTGGCTGCACAAGTGACATTTCAGAGCAAGCCCCTGTCTATAAAACACTTTTGTTCAGTTAGAAGGAACTGATAGACTCTGCAGCTTGTCTCAGGCCGTGTGCGAGGAGGTGATGGATCTGGGAAAGTGAGAGTGAAGCTTGCCACCAGTACAGACCCCAGGATTGCCCAAAAATGTAAAACAAAGTTGAGTGTTAATTGTTGGTGTCAATGGCATATCTTGCATCGAAATGGGATACTCATATTCATTACCTGAAATAATTTCAAGAAGAAATTTCATAGAATATCATATAATAGAATTTGGGTTGGAAGGGGCCTTAAAGATAATCTAGTTCCAACCCAATGCCCCACCTTCCACTAGATCAAAGCCCACTTCAAGCTGGCCTTGAACACTGCCAGGAAATGGGGCATCCACAACTTCTCTGGGCAACCTGTTCCAGTGCCTCACCACATGCACAGTAAAGAATTTCTTCCTAACATCTAATCTAATCTCTAATTTTATTGATTTCACAGTAGGCCTTCCTTCCCTTCTTTATCTCAATAGTTTGTATTTCTTTTCTTCTACGTTTTTCAAATAGAGTGTGTGCTCTTTGGCCAAACTCAGGCCTAGGTGAATTTTAGGCCTGAGCTTGAATTATATCTATGAATTACATCTATGGTTTTATACAAAAAATCTGTAGTTCAGCCTTCTTCTCATTGAGAAAAACACAGAAGGGTAAGGTGATAAGAGTCACCTGGTACAAGAAGATTTGCTTTCTTCTCACAGCTGCTAGTGTTGGTAAACACAATATAAAATTACTTTCTCTGTTTTAAATTACTATTGTCAGGTATTCTACTTATTATCTCTTACCATGCACTCTGAATTTTCTCCACAGCCGAGTGGGACTGGACAGCCTTAGCCAAGACTGTCACAGATGTAGGGGTGAGATGGGTGCCTGCAGCCCAGGAAACACCAATGCTTCTCACATACCCCACCTTTTTGTTGAGAACAAGGTGTGTTTGTATTCCAATCAACAGTGGATACCTGCAGTTCCATTATTCAGTACAAATCCCTGTACTGAATTTACTACCTATTACTGAAATCTGCTATAGATACAGTACTATTCATTCCCTGATGGTTTCTCTCATGACACTTGCCATTACAGTACCATAGACTGTGTATGGACTTTTTCCATATTTGCTTTTGCAAACAGAAAGCTGTGATGGAGAAGAAAGAACACTAAATGTAGTCACTAATATGGGATCTTAAGACATCACTGAATACTCATTACATCATATTTGTTGAACTCCAGTCTGACATCAGTTTGAGAGAACAAGTGCTTCTACAAATCTGGGCTGTTCTGGGCTTGAATGCCTCAAGGTGAGAAACACGAGCAGACCCATAGCTAAAGAAGATTTTAAGGAGCATTACATGGAGAAAAAATTCTTCTAAATCTCAACAGCAGCTGCTGCTGCTGCATGGAGAAAAGGGTGGTGGCTCTGCAGCTGTAGGGTGCACAGTGTTGCAGTGGTTGGGAGAGGGCACTAAGGTCAGGGCAGCAGGTTCAGCTCTGACACCAAAATGCTCTGCAATGGCTCTGAATATACAAATACAGCATAGCAGTACTTTCACCAGAGCTCTGTACAGACACAGACTTGTGAGAAGTCACTCTCTTTATAAAACTTTTCCTCTCAGGCTTGTTGTCCTTGCTCAAGGATGATCACATCAGGGCAGCTTGTGCTGCTCTCCCACAGCCTCCCAGAAGACGTGACTTGCTTGGCATTGGGGCAGCTCTGTGTGCTGGTAAGAGCAACATATCTAGGTAGTAGTTCTCAGAGTGGCTTTCAATTCCTTCCCTTCTTAATATACCCTGCCCTTCGCACACATCATCCCTTAGAAACAGGGCTTATTTTCATTCCTGCTTCTGCTATTCAGCCACTTTCAGAAAGGAAGAAAATACTTTCTTTGGCTTCCCCCATTGCTTTTACTAGGGATATTGGTATATTTTTCTTGCCTTCTCATCCCCCCAGCCCGAAAATTAGCTGTTAGGCCTTTTCTATCATGAGATATATACTATTCCCAAAGTCTTTATCTATTCTATTTTGCACTTTTATCTTCTGCACTCAAGATTCAAAATCCTTAGGAATGCCTCTCCTACAGGCTATCCCAAGTCTGCTCTGGTGAGTTGGCTTTAATCGCATACCTTCCTCTTTGTTGCTCCAACAGAAATTTTTCTGTTCCCATCTCGGTTCCTGACAAATAGACATTTGATGGATGGTAATTTACATTTGACTCCAGTCTTGGCTCACTTCACTTTCTGTTTAGACACAATCAGTGCAGGTAAAGAAGCCAGTTTGTCTTGCTGCTGACTGAATCAGTTGTTCTGCATGGCAGCAGGGAAGAGGAAAACCTTAGTGGGTAAGTATGGAGCTTCACCCATACACTTCTGTTCCACTCAGAATTTCCTAACCTTGCTGGTAGGCATAAATAGCCATATTGAAGGGGTTTTTCCTTAAAATTATATCAAAAAGCAAGGAGATATTCTCAGAAAAGAATATAGTAGTGGTTGCTGCTCCCATGTTTTCACGTGGTGATCTCCACCACAGGACTGCTGTATGACTGCAGCAACCCCATCATCTGCGTTGAAAACCCAGTTAGAGGTAACCTTGGAACCGCTTTTACTGCGTATGTTACTCTGTTGGTAACTGATGATTCCTGGAACAATAATCCTTGATTGTGAGATTTCCCAGGTTGCATCTGCTACTGCTCTGTTTCTCAGTGTTGTCATCACATGTGTTTTGACACCAGGCACAGTGACACCACCCTGTGTCAGCAGCTACAATCTGGGTAGCAACATCACTATGTCAGAAAGGATCTTACCAGGAAGGTGAAGTATCAGGTAGCTGGATTTATTCCTTGGGAAATTACGTACTGGCACTCTTCCCCTCCCCTCCTATTATTTACATTCAGGTGGATTAACTCTGGCCCACATGAACTGCTAGTACGACTGCAAGACGCACTGTTTCCAGCTGAAAGAGCTAAGGAGAGGTAGACAAGTTCTCAATGGGAAGATGATGGCTCAGTAAGTTTAGTAATGAACTGGGACAAGACACGTACTAACTACTGATTTAAAAAAATTCTTTTGCACTCCGAGAATCAGTCATGCAGAACCCTTTGCCTTGCAGCAAAGCCTTGGAACAGGAGCAGCACTTCAATTCTTCATGAGCATATGGCATTTACTTTCTTAGTGGCATCTCTCAGGTCTAGCCTTCTGCAATTGAGCTGGCTTCTGGCACTAGAGACAGCTAAAGAACCCTTCACACTCAGGGCACACCTACAGGAACTTTAAACAGGCTCTTGAATGACTCACATTTCTCTGATACTCTAGAAATAGTTCTGGCTAGCTTGGTGGGGGATACCTGTCCCTGCACACATCCAGACATATGGAAAATGCTTGCATGAATGTTACACCAGCTACCATCCAGTTTTCACCAGTGCATGACAGGAGAGGTGAAATGCACCTCAGATCTTGTCACCTCTGACTGATCATTGATTCATTTTCCTTTCCATAGAAAAGACGTAGGAAAAAAGCATATCATGTGGTTCCTAGTACAAGACAGGGTGGGGCATTTCAACTCCTCAGTTTTAACTGACTTCTGTACCTACAGAAAAACACACTGCCTGTTCTTGGCACAAATATCCCAGATAACAAAGATTCAGCTCATCACCCTGGCTAAGATCACAGCAGCCCCTGTCTTTCATGCCAGTATACTCAGTTCAGAATCCATGTGCTGGCTGGTCCACATCATTAGAACACAGATGGTCTCATTTTATGTACACTCCCAGTACCTGCTTTGTCAGTAGAGAAGGATAACATCAGGCACACATACCTAGCAGTGGCGGGCTGGTTGGTTTTACCTCCTTAATTTAGCACAGGTTTTAAAATTGTAACAGAAATCTTCTAATAGCTGATGAAGGTAATACTAGAGAACATTACAGCAATCAAGGCCAGATTCTAGCAAAAGGAAATCCAAATACCAGGTCAATATCATGATAACCTGCAGTATCACAAGGGCTGAAATGAACAATACGCAGAGAAAAACAAGCTTTTCAAAATGAACAGAAACCAAAAAGCAGGATGTAAGGAAATTAAAGTATTGGATTTCATGCAGAAACTGGAGTTGTGGTATTAAATCTTTAATCTAAAAGCTACGGTCTGGAGATGCTCTTCAAATACATAAAATATGTTGCAAAGAGAATGGGAAAAATCTTTTCTATATGCCAACAACTACGATAAAAAAGGTCAAGATCCAGCATGGTAGATTTATCTTTTCCTACTATGTACATTAATACTAATGATACCAAAATGCGCAAGAATTTGGAGAGGAAGGATAATCTTTAACAATTTATTTCAGAGCAGACAAGTCTGTCATGCCACATACAGTTGAGATGCAGCTGATGGTGCCAGACTCTGGAATAAAAACCAAGATAAGCTTTTGCATTCCATTCAAGGATTTCTAACACCATTATTTTTCAGAAACCTTCCAACTGAATATTGAACTTTGGAAGCTGTAACCAAAACTGCTTTTTGGCTAATGGTTTTTCCTACCTATTGTTCCTGTTGATACAATGAAGTTAAAGGCTTGCAAAGCTTACCAGTTTTACAGCATCTGAAAGCTGGTTTGACAATCATGTGTCATGTAAAAGGAAAGAATAAGGCAGATTTTTCTTCCTGCTACTTAGTTTAAAACTGCTAATAGCTCCTGAAATCTCGGATTTCTACTCAAGCATGTGTGCAGATATTAACCTTAAGTGCCACAGCTAAGTTGAAAATGCTTAAAGAAAATCATAATTAATCAGTCTTGTACCTTTTATCATCTTGTGTTACAACTGGATGTGCTGTCTCACCTAGGAAAAGGCAACATGGCAGCATTCCAAATCCCAGGGCTAATCGTTGGGCCCCTTGCTGCACAGTTTGATCTTCTGGCACCTTCACAGCACAGCAACAGTTTGAATGTTTTTGCTTTTGGGCATCTAACTTTTAGTACCCATCCTCTGCAACAGATGCAACACCACCGCCCAAGAAAGCTGGCACCTGGCAGGGAGGCTGCTAGAGCAAGCACAAAGAAACACTTTCCATCCACTGCAATCCCAAGAGAGTGAAAGGTTAAGTATTTTTCCTGCACTCAAGAGCTTGTGGCTGTAATTTTCAGTTAGGTTCATAAATACTTCATCTGCAAAAGAGGAGACAGCCTCATTTTCTTTTAGCCAGTTATAAGAACATTTGCTCCAGGGAAGCTGAGTCCCTTCTTTACCTCAGGGGACTAAAACTTACCTCTCTAAGTTTGAAGTAAGTAGCTTAGTTTCCAGATACACCACAAGCAGACTGTTGCACTGGAATTGGCAAGGCCTTGGGGGGTGTTTTTACTTCCTAAGAAAGAAATAGTGAGCATGTTTTTCTGAACCCCTCTTCACAATGCTGCTAGTCAGCTCAGCCTTCTATATTATTATTCCTCTTAAGTAAATTCTGAAATAATCTTAAAGGATAACTTAAACTGAGTTGCACACTGGGAAGGTACTTATTAAGCAAGTACTCTCAATTCTTTCACTGACACCTAAAACACCTGTACTCAGTATACACTTGAAATTGAAAATTATTAGGCATATTGAAAGGCAAAACTGAAATTACTGCAAATCATTATGGGCATGTGGTGGTGTCCTCCCAAACCAACCAGCCAACTACAATATACCTATTTTATTAAGTATATTTACAACCCATAAGCTGGAAGTTGTTTCTGATCTGACATTTCAAACTGCAGCTAGTCAGGCAAACATCCCTACATGCTCCTCTTGACTAAAGAGGATTTGCCCCTGCACAACTTTATTGATTTGCAAAGAAAAGATGCACAGGAAAGTCTCAATGTATTTATAGCACGTATCCTTTAAGACAATGATTATCACTCTGACTCTTTCTTCTGATGAGCATGTGGCTAACATCATGCTGAGCAATACCTGTTACATGTAAGCAAGTCACAATAGCACACGAAAATATCACTAGTAAAAGAACCTACCAAGTATTAAACATTCATTTTCATAGAAATAAAGTGCATATTCACAGTTCTGTTCTTCTAGCTGTGAAAGAAAAAACAGACTTTTTTGGTTAACATCTGATGTAAATTTTCCTCTTAAAAAAAAAATTCAGAGTTGACACTGTCACACAAAAACTGACACTTCATGGTTATGAACAAACTAAGTTTAATCTAAACCTAGTTTACAGTTGCATCAGATGAAGAACAGTTTCAGTCTTTCCAGTCAACAAATGCAGCAGAAGCTAGGTCTGTGTCAGCAAGTAATTCAATATGATAGGAGTGAATCCACAGAATCAAACAGTTGATGGAACTTTTATACCTACAGTACATACAGTCTGGAAATGTGAAGGCCTGGTTCTGGCTGAAGCTCCAGACATCCTCAACACATAGGCAAGTTTCAAGCTGCCTGAAAGAAACCACTGCTATGGACTCAGGTCACCATTCAGAGCTGGAGGGCACCTGGTGCACACCCAGAGCTCAGGTCCCAGTGCTGAGTTCTCCAAAAGGAAGTGAACTCTAGAGCACCAAAACAGCCAAACCAGTTGGTGGGAAGTGGGGATGAGAGAGGGATTTCCAAACTGCACAAACTACATTCCTGCCTTAGATGCAGCTGAAGCAGTCTCCTAAAGAGAACACATAGGACATTCACCCTCACACAATGCTTTTAACCCTGGCTGAATGACCATTTACTATTAAACTGCAGTGTTCCGAGTGGAACCAGATGGCAGAATTGTTATCAGCATGGAGAGTGGTAAGCAGCAGTAGTGATGTAATCAAAATGACAATGATTTTAAAGTTTCATTCTACCCACAGTATGAATTTTAAGACAGACATACAAAAAGGGGCTGCTCAGGAGAACCTGAAAGCAGAATTGCTGCTCCTATTGCAGATGCTCACAAAGAACAGCCACTTACTTGCAGAAGTTAAAAAATCCTTCATATAAAGGAGCACTAAGATGCATAATATGTAATACACTTCAAAAACACAAGCATTTTACAAGTCCATTTTACAAGCCATAATGTCTATTACATCAAGATTCAACAATACAAAGCTTGTCTTTATATTTAAAAATAGAATATAAACAAATAGTAATTCACATTAAGACAATTGCCACAGCAAAATTTCTCAGAGAAAGTGCTTTACCTACAGAAAATACCCAAAGGCCTACCAAGCAAGCTCTAAAATTCTCCATTTTAAAAGTGGTAGGTATAGAAACAAAAAAAAGTGCAAGTGACATCCAAAACTTTGCTAGAAATCAAGAACTCCAAATGTGCCATGTACCTCAGCTGACAGTCAGGTCAGCTTCATCTGGGGAGTCATTATCCCTAAGTATGATACAGCACACCATTTTGAAAAAGTAACAGAATAGTTGATTTACTTACAAATGGCTTTATT
Source organism: Entomyzon cyanotis (assembly GCA_024500445.1). Lineage (NCBI taxonomy): Eukaryota > Metazoa > Chordata > Aves > Passeriformes > Meliphagidae > Entomyzon > Entomyzon cyanotis. The sequence continues at coordinate 34,041,491 of JAKEPQ010001018.1, read as the reverse complement.
GAAGCTATAACTCAATAAATTTGATGTTCAAGGTGTAAAGTCATCTCACAGACTAAAAATTAACACAACAAGAAAAAACATAAGTAATACAGATCTACTTATGTCATCCAACTGGTAGAATTGAACCTGAAGGAAGCAATTCTTTCAAGACAAGGAATTAAGACTATCACAGGAAATACAGTAATAGAGTACTTCACAGTAAAATACCTCTTTATTAGGAATATATTTAAAACTAGCTTTTTATTTCAGGTAAGAAAAATAGCATTCTGACTTTTAGTCAGTGCTGATTCTGGTCATACGCAACATTCTAAACAGCTAGAAAAGTTATTTGCACTGTTGTTGCCCATTAATAATTCTTTTAACTGTCCATTCACTGACTTTTTTTACCTTGTTCTTAAAAATGTTGGAAGAAATTCTTCAAGTAAGGTTTGTATTTAGATCTTGGTTAAGACCGACAGACTGACTTGACAGTGACTCAGCATTTGTTACTAGCTCACATGCAGATTTTATGAGCTGATTTGAAAAGAACAACATGGTTCAGGACTGAACTACAAAGTCAATTGAGAGGGCAACTATCCAGGAAGACTGTGGTACAACAAATCCCACTCTTCTACTATACAGTTTAGTACTGTAAAGCAGCAGCAGTTTCAAAAACTTCTATACCTCTGTGTAAGAGAGCACTGAAGAACAGAATATTGGGGTATTGCTATTCAAATCCAAACAGCAAACTACTTCATATGTACATTTTTATACTCAGTACAAGTCTAGAGTCTTTCTCTTGCGATGCTGTAACTAAACAGTTTAAGGTAATTAATTAGATCATGCTGTAAACAGACATAAAACCTTTGCGTAGTTTTACTGGTTTAGGAGTGTGTATGAACACCTGCATTCCAAAAAATTAAAAAAACTGTTTAATTTTTCACCATGAGCATATAACTAGGTAGCATATTGTAAAATGAGTTTTTATCCAATTAAAAATGAAAGCTATGCATTTCATGGAAGTGTTATACAGCATTCAGTAACGAAGTCTGTGTTTTAGATACCTGACATCCATTTTCAAAATGAGATGTATCAGACAGGGAAAGTGTTCTCCAGACAAATGTATTAATTTTTATTCTTGGAATTTCTTCTATCCTCTGTAGCCAATATGAAGCTAAAAGACACCTGTTTTAAGTAGACTTCCGTACGCAGATTTTTTTAAATGCAAGTGAAAACAACTGATAATGATATTACAATCCCTAAATACACTAATTTGTGGCTGTTTTAAGCAGAATTTTAAAAATATTTAGAAACACCAAAAATAGGCTATATCAGGAAGCAATCTGATACTCAAATAAATAGAAAATTTGCGTTTTAATGTCACATTGAATTTTAGTACATTTCAATCCAGGAAAAAAAATAAACAGACATAGTAATGAGTACAGGATTATATATATATTACAATATGCCTTGTTATAATACATTTGTAGCTTTATGTTAAAAAAAACCTTGAGGGCAGATGGAGTTTGAATTCATTTGAGTAATTGTCAGAACAAAGCATTAAATGCATTTCTGGAGTAAGTACTTTTATTTCATTTCAAAACCTTAAAACAGCATTAGACCTTGGCCTTTTCTTAAAAAAAAATTAGCTACCATGGAGCTAGCTAAGTATGTCTTCCGACAGGTTTAAATGATACAGAAAATGCTTTTCCCAATTTTACATACAATGAAATGATAGATGATTTCAAAAACAGCACCTATGGCTAAATCCATGTTGACCTTGACCTAGAAATGCATGTTACTGATCTCCACAAGGAATCCAGCAAATTTTGCAAGTTGTCCATTTCACATGAAAGCAAGAGGAAGGGTTATCATATGCAAAAATATTTTTTCCAACTGTTCTTAATGTGTAATTGAAAACTAAAGGCGTGGTCTCTTCATTATAAAAAAATAAAGGTACAACGGAAACTCTACAGGAAGATATTCAGCTATATTGAAGTTGCAACCCTCTGAAAGGAAGGAAAAAGAAAAAAAGTCAATTAGCTAAGCTCTGTGCTCTAACCAAACTACTTACAGTGATTTTCAATGGCAAAAGCCCATGCTGACTGGGTGATTTGACAGTTCCAAATATTTTTTTGTAATAATTTTTATTTGTATACAAGGACACTAAAATGATCCAGTCATGCAATGTTCACTTTAAGCATTCTGCATCTCTTTTCCAATCTTATAGCTAAGGATCTTGTTCCAGTCAATCTTGGTGCGGGTAACTGGCAATTGTCGACGTAAGGCCTTGAAAGTAGTGTCCGACATAGTCTGATAGTTCTCACTGATAGCAGTCTGTCAAACACAAAGCCATACAAAACAAAGACACATGAAGAACAGAGTTAGGATGCCATATAAACATTCAATGACTCAGTAGCCTGCTACCTCTTAAACTTTAATAAAAGTTAAGTAAGTTAATAAGGCTTAATAAAAACATGCTAAATTGAAATAATATTTAATGGAGGAAAGCTGCTAGATATAGATTGAGACTATGTGAAGAAAAATTAGTGAGACGTAATAAACCTGGCCATAGCCAAGGTGTTTCAGCAGACCACAGTGTGGTTAATCAGCAGCATGAATAAAATGCTGATCAGAGTCAGGTCATGCATCATTAATTCCTGACAGCAAAGTCTTCCACTGTTTTTCGTGAGAGGATGCTAAAGTCAGTCCACAACATCGTGTGAACTTGAATATAATGCATACTATAGATACTTCAAAGATTTTTATTGAAAGAGTACTTCTTTCAAACTGACAGAACACAGTGTCTGAAATTTACCTTATGTTCAAGGCCTGAATGAACATGTGTCCACTTCTGCAGATACCCTCCAGAACAGTTACATTTTTCTACCTTTGAAATGACTAATTGAAATAGGTAATGCCTATAGCCATATTTAGCACAACTGTTTAATAGAGTAGCCTTTGAACAGAGTCTACACAAAAATTCCACTCAGGGAATGCACTAGTGCTTTAAGACAGCAGAACTGCTGATCCTTAATCATGCAAGGAACTTTTCTGCTTTCAAAAATTATTTCTGTTGTAATGTTAAGTAGGTGAGCATAATCACCAGAAGGTATGGAAAGGCAAGACAGAGTTAACAACAGCAAGAAATCTATTTATATAGAAACACATTATCTTGCTAGTTATAGAATACTAGCTTTGGTTAAGTATATGGTAATGCTATAAGTATGACCAGGAATACAGTATTTGCTTCCAACATACCTGATACTCATTTTCTGCAGCCTCTACAATTTTTATAAATTCCTTCGCTGTCTGGGCTTCATTCTAGGAGAAAAGCATTTGAATTAGGGCTGACATACAGCATAATTCTAAGACCAGTTGGATTATGTTTTTCCTATAGTTATGAGTGATGTCAGGTAAACTCAATGAGAACACTTGACCATTCAGTGGTTAAACCAAAACTGAACAAAACATTCACCCCAAAGGCATATAATCCCATATTATTATTGTGTTACAAAAATAAGATCAAACTGTAACAAGCATAAAGATTGCCATGAAGCTCATTAATATATTTTGATTAACAATTCTGTGTTATGATAAGAAGCCATAAGGAACAGATCAGCATTTGGAAATATGATTATGCCAATGCAAGCCTCTAAAAACATGCAAAGTATGGATAAAAACATTATCAATGCTACATTTCCAGCACAAATTCAAGAAAACTTCAAGAACATCAGTGAACCCAGAAGTTATGGTAGAACATAACCACAAAACCAAAACAGATTTGTTCATCTCTAAACATTCTGTATCTGGAGACTAAGCTGAGGAAAACACTAGACTTTATACACCTGGTATTCCAAAATCATTCCCACATACATCTTGCAAAAATGAGGGTGCAAATTTCCTCATGACTGATAAGGATAATGTCAGAAAAGAAACTGTTTAAGGATCCAAGTGTGCATTTGTTTTAAAAATAAAATATAACCCATCAGCCAATCTGGAGGCAAAATTGCTGAAGTACTTAAAAGAAGTCTCCAGAAGGACGTGAAGGTTCATGAATTTCCAAACTTCCAATTTAGCATTGGAGACATTCCTAAGAGTGCTTTTGCAGAAGCTGTTGAAAGTTAGGAGTGTTCTTGTCCCATGTAATCCCTCATTTCTGCAAAGGCAAATACTTGGAGAAAACTGACAGCTTCAACTATAACTTGTTCGAAGTTTCAGTGAAACTGCCCCTAACAGCTGTGAAAGTGCTCCTGGACACTGCAAGAGACATGAAGGAGGCTGCAGAGACCAAGCAGACAGGTTTTGGCTTTTCAGCGAACTGAGGAAATGCTTTCCAAGGCTCTGTTACTGAAAGGAAAAATTCAGAGGTATGAGGTCTTATTTGTCTTGGAGGAAAACAATGGATAAGAAAACCTTCAGCAAAATTATTCACAACTCTAGCAACAAGAGAACTCTTCAGTCATTTATTTTAGTTGTGCCTGTTAATGGTTTAAAATGCCTTCTCTCCAAACAACAAAAAAGAGGAGTCATTGAGGCTCCTCTTAATCTACCATTTCTTCTGTGTGAAAAAAGAACTTGTACGGCCTCTTCGCTCTATGAAGCTCAAAGCCAAGTTTAAAAACTGGTAACCAGCAGCAAACTTGCTTTTGTTTTAGCCAAGTTATGCAAAAGATGTTTTCTACTCATCAGTCTTCTGCTGCTTTACTGAATTGCAAAACAGGATTAAGTTTCTTCCCAATAGAAAGTGAAGCAAAAACTATTGAAAGGAGAACTGCATCCACATAATCTTCCCTGAAGCAACTCTTATTTGAATAAAAGACTAAATAGATCCCTTTGCTCCAGGGGGTCAAAAGTAATTTTATATCTACAGCTCCAGAAGTGTTATCAGTTGGCACCACATTCCCCCATTTTTTATGGTGCTATTGCAACTGAAAAGCCAACAAGCCTTGCTTTATATTAACAAACAAAGTTCTTTATTGATGAATTGAGCTATTGAGCTCAATTGGTCACTGCTAGTTGTTATCATTAAAATACTTCTACTGTTCACTTTTACAATTTCTCTTTGCCAATTTAACCTCACTGGCTTAAGTTTTATTAAAAAACACTCCAACAGAAAATCTTGCTGTTTATAAACACAGTTATAGACACATTATTTCAGAAGTAGTAGCTGTTCATGGTGGAACATTATCAACCCTTAAAAGATACATATGATACTATCTCCAAACAATTTCTATTTCTATTGTTTGCTCCTCATTAGTATAATAATCCATTTGTTAAGAAGTTGAAAAAAAGATGCTTTAAATATAAAGTGTGTTATGATTCTCAGGTTGAAGCATCTCTGAAAGGGCTTTTTGTACAGAAGAGCAAGACACTGACAGCACCAGTGACAGACAGAGAAAATGAAGGGAGAATACCCACTACTGCTTCTCAGTTGGTAGCATTTGTTTACTATTTTAGCATATTGGTCTTCCAGCAAGCAAAGCAGGCAATCTCCTAGAGATTGTACTACTAAAGTCAGTTATTATAACTCAAACCTCCTTCATATTAAAAAATTAATTCTGTAGGTCACTCTGCAGATCAAAGTTTAAATACAACAGAAGTGCAGGAAGACTGATAACAAGGCAGTTAAAGCTTTAAAATCAAAGTTAATGTAGCTCGCATAAGCCCCATGCAAGCATACATTAATATTTTTTTACCTTTCCTTTTAAACACTAACTACATATTAGGTAGAAACAGTAAATATTACATATCCAATATTTTAAAATCGGAACATTAATTCCCATACATGTAGAAGAACAAGCTGCTCAAAACTTCTGAGCTTTTTTTAAGCTTGCTCCTATTTTTAAATTAAAAAGTCAATTCAATATACCCACTAAGGTGTTTAAAGGTCACTTACAGACACTGTTAGAGAATCTTGTATGTCTTTATGGCTCACCAGCTGAACATTACCGTCTTCATAATAGTGAACCTACAGAACATTAAACAAAGAACCTCACATTAGGTTTTACAGATCAACAACAAACAGGAAAATCAAAGTGTTATTTATCATAGTAAAAAACCTATACAAATCAACCAAAACCCCATACAAAATGTTACAGAACAAAAGCAACCAGGAAAACCTAAATAATGTAGAATTTACTATTTCTGAGAAGGAATACTGAAGAGGCTACTCTGGAAACATTTTGGTATTGATGTGCCTTAGGTAGTATTTCAAGAAAAAAAGTTTAAGTTCTGATTAACATCATGAAACAACACCTTATTTATGTGACCTTACTAGAAACTCTTGAAATGAACAGACTAGACTATTCTAAATGGTGAAGATATATTTAAAATTAGAGTCGTTTTGGGAAGGTTTCAGGATACTGTGAAGTTTTTCTGCTTTCCCAAACTGTTTTCTAGGGACAGTGCAAATTAAGCATCCCTTTCTAGCTCTGCCTGGGTTTGATATTTTCCTCTGTCAGATATGGCTCACAACAAAAGCTGGTACTATCTAGAAAAAGTAGTTCCCAACATTAGATAGTAAAGCAGAATGAAATTATTTATTCTTGAAATGCTGTATCTATAGAACAGCTTCCTTGATTACTTTGCAGGAGGAGACCACTAAAACTCTACCCAAGCTAACTTTAGTACTTTTAAATTCACTTGGGACAGATATGAAAACATTAAGTTCCTAATACAACTGTTGGAAAATTTAAAAATCAGGAAGCATATATAAAACTACATGTGATCATTAACAGTAATTGATATAGAAGCTATGCAGGTCACTGACATTTAAATAAGCATCTTTGAAGATTTTTTTACAGTTTTTATGAGGTCAAGATAGTCAACATAGCTGATGTTATGAGACAATGAAACATTTAGGTCTCAGCCTATTAGACAACATAACATCATAATTTTGAAGTTAACGCACAATAGAAAAAATTCATCTGCATTATGATCATGTGTGGAAAAGACCCTCAGCTTTAAAAATAACAGAAAAAACATGACACACAGTAAGACAACTATAATACCACACAAAGGAAAGGCTTCCTCTACGAGTAAAACATTATTTCCTATGATTAATCTTACATTATTATTTTGCTTATTGTCAAATACTAGTTTTGCAACAAAAGGTATCAACCTAACCACAAAATAAGTTTCTTTTCAAATCAAACATTGCTGGGTAAAACTTCTGCCAGTCTTTTTCAATCCATTTCCTAAAAGATAAGAAGTGCTTACTCAGTGAACAATTCTAAGAACTCCCAGTGAAGCAGTAGAACCCAAAGAAATATAAGTGCTCCCCCTTGTCCATCATGATTCACTGCAGAGAGCCCAAACCTCCCCTGTGCTCTGAGGCCAACACCAGCACAAACATCTTTTGTGTCACTGAGTCACATTCTTGGCAAACACTCAGACCTAAAAACTTAACAGAGATGGAGAGTAAAGTCTAATTCCGGGATGTGTTATATCTTAAACAGAATATGAGAAGTAACTGTTCTGTACTATACCTCACTGCTGACATCCTTCTAGAATGCTAGGTCTGGGTTCAGAAGACTACAAGAAGGAGATGTTTATGAACAGAACCTCTTGGAAAGGTTAACTAAGGAGGGATGAGAATAACAAATTATCTAAGAGATAAAATTAGTAACCAGTACACTTATCAGTCGTTTTTTTCCACACACAGTTGGAGCACGTTAAATACTGCAGGGACTTAGTTTTAGTAAAAAGCTCTGCTGTTGCTTTTCCCCTTACAAAGAATTAAAGAAAATTAAACAAAAGAGATTATGACAATTGAGAATCTCCTTTACTGTAATTTATTAATAGAATTTAAAAAACAAGGAAGAAATTGTGCAACTGATGTTAAAAATACTGAAGACACCTGAAGATAACAGGGGATGCTGCAATTTCCCCCAACTAATTAATAAAAGGTCTTACCAGAAATAGGACAATAGTGTATTGCTGTGAAAGATTTTGCAAACAACACTGAAATTTCAGTACTCTAAAATTTTATTAATGCTGTAGAAACTTAATTTTCTAGAGAAGGATTTTGCTCCCTAAAAAAAATAAAAAGCCCTTTTTTTGTTTGTTTCTTTTGAGAGGTAAAGAGGGAGCACTCCCACACGCACTGAAGAAATTGTATACAATTTCTAAAAATTTGAAACTGAGTTCAAAATTCCTTGGTCAAACAAGTAGTTTCTATACAAGCAAAAAATTAGAAATTTTCATCACTCTCCAGAACACAGACTTTTATGAATAGAAATAATGACTTGATTAATTATGTGAAATGGTAATAAAAGACAAAATCATTTGGTGCCCAAATTGAAAAGCTGATTAGAACCTGTATAAATTCCTCATTCAGACTATTTTTCAGGCTGCTGCACTAACATTTCCAAGAATTAGGTGGACACCTGCTTCCTTGTTCTGGAAAACCTCTTAAAGACTTTTAACCAAAAATGCATACTGTGGAGAAAACGCCTGTTTTGTTGCAAGTTGGATTTAAGTGACAAAGTCTCGACAAGCCTAGAAGTTACTTAAGGTGCTGCTTACCATGACTGTTGTGATCTGATAACATAATAATGGCTGTTGACATTTTGACTATCACTCCAAATGTAACAGAATTGTCACCAGCACAGGAAAGCAGATTCAGGGTTCCCTTGCTTGGGGGAATCTCAATACAGCTACCACATCCTAAAATAACATCCTAGCCTCAGGCTAGAAAAAACATTCCTTTGCATCTTCCTTCTGCAGTCATCACTGGGCAGTAAGGACAAGCAAAACTCATGGGGGCACAAAAAGAGCAAGAAAACAAAATGTGACTCTGTCTTGTAAAAACAACAAAAAAAAAAGTACTACACTGAAAGTCAGACTGCACTGTTTCTAGTCCCTGATCCCAGAACTGTTTCAATAAACTGCTGCAATGTATGTGTACACATTCCAGGGAACCAATCCAGGAAGTCAAGCCTCCCTGCCTACCACATGACAGTCAGACTTCCTTTGGTCTCAAGACTTCTGCCTGCTTGGAATTCCTCCTTTCTGAATGCCCTAAAGCCAACAGGAAAGCCAAATTCTGAATGAAGAAGACACATTCAAAAATTTCTGATGATGGAACTGCTGAAACTAAACGTTTCCACCTTTCTGAACAATAGGATAATATGGGAAAAAAACCAATTAAAAAAATTCTACTTCAGAAAGTGCCTACCTTCAGGAAAGGCTTGTCTCACCATGAATTCAACAAACAGGAAACTAAAGAGGTATAGGCCTAACCGAGGGGAATACACTTTCCCAAGTCCTTTGAATCATTACATTAAACACATGTTTTATGTTTGTAAGGATTAGATAAATATGCAATTAAGTCACTAACACTTAACTGAATGGGCATTGCTGCTTTGCTTATTGGGTCTCCGTTTTCCTTTAACACTCTTGATACACTGCCCTGAGTCTCCCTCAATAATGGCTGGAGACTTTTCTGCTCAGGATACAATCTGAGATAAGCATACCTGAATTTTCAAGATGCCAGCCACTTGAGTGGTTGAAGGGGTGATTGTAAACTTCCATTCTGACCTCCAACGGCCATTCCTTTAAAAAAACAATAAAACAGATTAGATGTCAAAATTAGATGTCACCCAATTATATCACTGGTTATGAAAAAAGTCCCAACATACAACTGATAGTCAAAGGAAATCAGATGATGAAATTCGCAGTGCCAACTTCAAATGCAGAAAATCTTCCTCTAAAGATGCAGCCTGACAATCAGTCAAGAACAGAAAGTTTCTGTTTAAAAAACATTTAACCTCAGCTTTCAATGTGGACCAAGGAGATTTATTATTAAGGAACTTTTAACAGTAGGACTTAACTTCTGAAAATACCTAAAGCCTCCAATATTCTTTCTCTCTTGTAGTATTAGTTAGGCACAGACAGTCAATATTTTGTTTCTGGGACCTGGATGATTTGCTAGATAGGCAAAGTCACACTTCACCTCAGGCTATCAAAAACTTGAATGGAAAGAACATCAAATTAGCAAGACTTTCTGCTGTGTTTAAGTGTAACTAGGCCTTTCAGCTCTTCTAGCATTTCCCTTCCAGGACAACTATTTCCTTCCAGTTTCTTTCCACAAATTCAGAATCTTTGCCAAAATGCTTACAGGGTGTTTCAAACACCTGGAGAACAGTAGGGGAGAGTGTAGTTTCACTTGATTTCTTTCCTGTAAACTAGATCTTTTCTTATTTAGCTATGAGGTTAGTGCATTAGAAAGTTAGTACTATAGAGCTGTATTAAAATGCACTGCAGCTGTCCTTGATTTGTCCTGTGTTTGCACTTAAAGAAGGAAAGAAAGTTGATACTATGAATTCCAATCCTGCTAATGTTAGGAGTAGATTCCAGTGTGTTCAACAAGGGGAGAGAAAGAGATAAAATATTAACTGCTACTAATGAATCTATATAGTGGCACATCTTAGATAGTAACCATAACTATAAAGCCATTGGTTATTATTTCAGACAATATCCAAATTATCACTGAAAATACAGACTAGGACAATTCAGAAGCTTGTTGGCATTGCTAACAAAACTGAAAGGGTTGGCCAACTCAGTGACACTAATACTACTAGTAGCCTTACAGATGGACCCACTGATTATGAGAAAGCTTATGTGCTGGATTACACCTTAGGTACTGTCTTGGATTGATGTTATGATAATCCTTTATCCCCTATCGATGGCTTATATGCCCAAGAAAAAAATGTGTAAAAAATGTGTGGTCCTGTCTCTTTAACTACACCCAGCCGCAGAGAGAAACGCGGGTTGTTTTGAAAACTTTTCCCCAAGCCTCGCTCCGGGGGAGGATTCCTGGTTCGGCAGAGACTGTGTGCGGGACGGCGGTCGGAGTGAGCTCTGTTCCCGTTTTTTTTCTTTTTCCTCGTTTGGACCCCTTCTCTTCGATCTGCTTTGTCACCCGAAGACCCAGGAGGGCCAGAGGACAGCAGAGCTCTCCAGGGACCTCCACCCGGCCCCGGGGGGGCGAGGAGGAGAGGGGCTGCGTCTGAGGAAAAGGACTTTTTAATCAGGTTGAATAACTCCTTTTCACCTTGGTTTTCCCCTTCCCCTGTGCCTTGCAGGGCACTCTGCGTGGTTTTGTTAAATAAATAGTTTTTTTCTTCACTTCCATCTAAGAGGTTCTGTTGTGGGTGGGGGAGGGGGTGTTGAAGGCCCTTCGCTCTCGGAGGAGAGTTTTATCATTAACCCGGGACAGGTACAATTCCAGTTTTTGAATGCCTGGGATTCAGTGGCTAGCTAACAGATTTGTTTGCTTCTCAGCCACTCTGTGGTCCCCTGAAGTTAAGATACCACAGTGTTTCCACTCTGGAATACCCTTTTTGTCCTTAAGTTGCTATTAAAAAAAAATCAGAAGGATTTTTCTGTAGGAAATGCTCTAAGGTGAAAACATCATCATCATTACTTTATTTGCCTCAGCTGACTTAGAATGTTTTGTAAGAGATTTACATTCCTTTTCTTTCTTTAATAAGACATCTATTCTACTATGTTGATAGTATATTAATCACAAAGTATTTTTCTTTGGCATATATTGGTTTTCTATCACCCAGCAAACTTACTCTCAGTTGGCTCATAGTAGGCTGACAGATTTCCAAATGCCTAAAAAGCTGGAACACCTTGAGAATAAATACTGGCTGTGGCTTGGGCTAGATATCCAGCCATACAGCTGGGTAAGTGAGGAGTCTGGTTAACTTGGAATCCATTCCTCCGTCTCCAAATCTCCAAAACCAATATGCATTTATTACAACTTGCTAAGAACGAGAATTAGAGTCTGACTACCCCTGAAAAACTCTTAAAAACATGGTCAATATTTACCCATAGATATTCAACCATAACTTTAATAACTTCCAAGAAAGATTTTTCTCTATCTATAAACAGTTGCTGTATATCTGTTCCTCTTTTTTAAAGACTACAGAATTAATTATTTGGAATATCAAAATTCATTAATACTTCCAAACTAAAAAGCAAATCAGTATTATTTCAAGTTACTTTTAATATTGATATAAAACATGCAGACTTAACTTAGACTTACTTAGTCAAGTTTAAGTCAATAGTAAAAAATATTTATTAGCTATACAAATTCAATAAAAATCAGTGCACTGGGCAAATAATAGAACTGATACATACACGTGCTGAAACTACTATGAGTATGTAATATCCACCTTCAGAATCAAAACCCAAAGATTTCTGTACTTCCATTCATTACCTGTGGGATTACTAATGCAAATTGCAAGCAGATGCAAAATAGCAAACCAAATAATAATGAAATACCTTTCTTCTGACAACTGCATATATAAGCTATCTTTAGGATATAACCTCCTTAACCCACTCCTGATACTGTGGAATTTTATGTCAACTCTGGACAGTTTCCTGTATGGAGCTATCCAAAGTCTACTCCAGACTGTGGGAAACATCATTCAACCAAGTAAAAAGAAAAAAGAAAGCTGCAGTTTGTAAGGGTTTATTTCATTCAAAATCACCTTTATCTGCCTTACCCCAAAATTAATCACTCAAGTCCCACTGTAAAGTAATTTTTGGTCACCTTCTTTCTCTGAGAAATTCAAACTAGAAGGAGCCATTTTTATTCTGTCAGTCACAAAGCAAAACAAGCCAAAGGAACTGTATTACGGAATATAGCCATGAGTATTGGTGTCAGTGTGATAAACAGGAAAATTAATCACATATGTCATATGTGTATGGAATTTTGCAAAGCTCTGCAAAGAGAAACACAGGCACACAGTCTGCCATTTCACTTATCACAAAGGAAGAGAATTCTATAGTTTTTGCAGAAAAACTTGGAGTGGGGTGGAGGGAGGAAAAAGGTCTCATAAAAGATGTGCATCCACCTTCTTCTCTGAACTAAGGATTATCAGTGGAATGGCACTAACTCAGTTTGCTGCATTTTGCTGTCTGTGGATCCATACAGAAACTTACCAAAAATTTTTTGCTTGAAACTGATGGCTCTCTATGCATGCGATAATGGTTTGCTGTCCATCAATTGTTTTACCATACACCTTAATTCGGAAAAGAAAGGAAAGAAGCAAAAAAAAAGAACAAAGTTTCAGTAGATTTTGCTCAAACTGCTTAGATATCTGGTTCTACTATTGTTACATAAACTTTCATTTTATAACCATTCTGGTTATACATAATATTCTGTACATGAAATATTGAAGTGACTATTACAATGCAGAAAAATCTAAGATTAAAAAACCTGAAGGTAAATCATCTTACCTAAATTTTATATACTGTGAACTCATTTTTCTGGCACTACAGGATTTTTAAGCCTAAAACAGTGACTGCTGAGACAATATATATATTACCAGCTGGGTTTCAAACACCAGTTATTTCACCAACTATATTATGATTTAAACCTGTACAGAATAGCAAAAAGGTGACTAAGAGGGTGGGTTTGGTGCTCTGTTCTGCTTTATCCCCCAAAATAAAATACTACTAAAAATTATCTCAGTGAAAATCCAATCTGATTTCCTTTACAGGAACTAGAACTCATCTGACTGCCTGGGAATCCAATTCAACTTGTTAACTCGGCAAATGATTTACTTTTTTTCTGCTCGTTAATTTTTCTGTCATGTCAACATAAAGCATAGAACAGCTATCAACAGATCACTTTGCTGAGATTTAAATAGTCATAGGGCTTGTAACAGCAAGCAAATGCTATTTTAGTCCAGACTAGGAGGTTTTATTTTAAGAAGCTATCAGAACCACCAATTCTGGTGGTAAGAACACAGCACTTGGATATATAGGAGATATGATGGTGCAAACCAGTTTGCTTTACTAAGCTTTGCTAAGACAGTTTTTTCAGTAAACCAAGCCAAGGCAGACATTTCTATCTTAGGGAATTTCTTCCCCCTCTAAGCAACCAGCCAGATAGCCAGGATCAGCAGGATCAACCTGCACTAGTCCACAAAACATCTAATTATTTAAGAAATTTAAATAAAAATGCTTAAATACAGAAGTAAATCTTCACTATGACCTGCAGTAACCACTCACTAATAATCCAATAGCTGAAACATTAAATTTCTGAAGCTTTCCATCATTCTCTGTATGAATCCCTGACAGGAATAAATTCTTTACAGTAAAAACTGCCTTTCTGGTTTACTAATACCTCCCTTTTAAAACTGGTATCTATCTATAGTGGTACAGTGGTTATGTAATGTAGCACTTACTGTGCAGACACCATTTGGATAGTGCTCCTTCACATATGCTTTCATTGCTGTTTCAACTGAATTTCTCCAGGATTCTATGGCATTTTCGACTTCATGGGGTCTGGGATCAGTAGCCTCCTTTCTTAAGTGATCAAATTTAAAAGAAATCTTGTTCTTGGGATCCAGAAATTTTCCATTTCCCAAATCACCATGTTCTGTTATCAAAACCTGTATTATAAAATTTAAGTTAAAATTTATATTTTATTTATATATATTTATATTAAATAAAATTTATTAAATTATAAAATTAGTTAGTAACATTTGCTATTCAATAAAAATATGCCATGCCAAATCTAATTAAATCCTGCATTTAATGGAGCTTAATCACATCCAAAGACGTACATTTTAAACAAAATATGCATATAGCAAGAGAGAAGAAGGCAAATATGACACACTGCCTCAGAAAAAAAAAGTCTTGAATCTTACCTTCTTACTGCAACCAACAATGCAAGACAGAAATTCATGTCTTCTACTACTAAACATGGAGCAAATTGTTTTTACAGCTACAAAACACTGAATTCAGCCAACATCACAGACTAAAATTTCAAGCTTTTCAGAGACCCCTAAGTGATTAACTTATGGGACTGATACTGCTGCTACTGATGGGGCACAATCTCCATGTTTTGGTAGGGAAGATGCATTTCTTTTCATTTTCTTGCCAAGAACTGTTCCAATACCAGAACATCTTTAACAGTTTAAGGAAGATTACAAGGATTTAATTGTATTCATACCTGTTCATCATAACCGTCAATTTTTACAGGAGTAAACTGGTCCAAGTTGTACTGTGCAAATGCACTGCAAGAAAAAAAAACATCAAAAGCCTGCATCAAGCACAATAGTTTTCCTTAGCAGCAGTAAGAGATCTAAGTAATAGCTAATAATCTGGGCAATGATGTATTAAAAAAGTGTATCAGTGCTTTATCTAGCAAGCCAAAATTCTTGGAATCACTTTGGTTCACTCAGTGCTCGTATTACAGATTCCAACCATTACACAAAAATTTACATTCAAAAGTAATCTGATATAGACAAACACATAAGGTTTACAGTAACCCATAGAAACTGGAGGAACAGATAAAATTTTAAAATCCACAAGGATCCAGCCTAAGCCAGACATCTCCACTCTTACAGATGAAACTAATTTTGGCATAGAAGTATAGTAGGCATAGAAGTACAGTAGGCATAATGTTCTGATATAAGTAAGGTCTAAGGAAGCAGTATCTTACAGATGTTCAAGTAACATCTACCATGAAACAGAACATAAGGTTGCTCTAATCATTAGGATACAAGACAGATCTCTCCTCTGCCAGGAATTTAATCTGGATCAAAGATGCCCAATACACACAATAGGGTTTTACTTACCAAGCACACATCTTTTAAATGAACTGCTTAGTGATTATGCAAGTACTACTGAAAAAACATCTTGCTTTTATGCAACCAAGTATGTGACATCTGGTACTTACTGGGCTGCTCCTTCCCTGAGAAGATTGTCATTATTAAGCAGCAACCGAACATCTGAAAGGAGGTATTTACAACATAAAAGTACAGTTAACTCAGAAACTTGTTTCAGTCACATAACAAATGTCAACAGACCATACAAAAGAAAAAACCAAACCACTCCATACCCACAGAGACTACTAGGTAGGAAATTTATTGCTTTGTATTTTATAATTTTGACTGAACTAAATGAAAATAATAGTATAGAAATGGATCTCTTCCAAGACAACCCGGTAAACAGATACAAGGTGTATTCTACAGGCTCCAGAAATCTGTCAATCTTTCAAGTTTTCAGAGAAGCTCTGAATGAGAACAGTACAGAATTCTACCAAGTTTCCTTTAAAATGTGTATGACCAACTCCCTCACACTATATTATTGTTACCCTATTCTGATAACACTGATCTGTATTGAACTTACTGTTTTTAAGCCTTACCACTTTTTGTCTCATTCCTTAATAACGCTTACTAGGCAGAGGTATTATACATCACAATGGCATTTCTTCTACCATGATACAAGAAACATATGAATATAGAATAAAGTCAGTACTCTCCTTAGAATTACTTCATATTTACTATGCAGCAAATTTATTATTTATATACTTGACTTTTATACTTTACTTTTCTAGGCACTGTTTTAATAACAATTTAATTCACTGCTCATTAACTAACCAGTCATTAGTTCTCACTATAACATATTAAACCTCCTCTAAAGATTCCCAAGTATCATTCCAAGTATCACTCAAGTGAAAAGGAAAAAACCTGTGGAATATATTGAAGGTATATTTTTCTTTAAAAAACAAACAAACAAACCTTCCCGAAAAATAAACCACCACCCTCCCAAACCAAAACACAAAATATCCCAAAGGAAAAAAACACACCACAAACTCAAAACACCCCACACAAACCCATCCAAACAAACCCACATTTTACAGAATTGGAATCAAAAGTTTTTTTCCCTCTTTTTTTAGAGGCAGTCTGCATCTCACTGAACAGTGGTCAGCCATTTGTGATCAAACGTTCATTATATGTTTCAAACATATTGTACTCTGTTATTGAGCAGGTAGTTGCATCTATGAATTAACATAACAATAAAGTTTATAAGCTGTACTACTCTAAGAAATTTTAATAATCTTCAGAAAGCTGAGTTAGTAAGCTGCTCACTTCAAAAATGAAGTACTAATTAATTTTAAATAATAATCTGCTGGACACAGTTTAACTCAAGAACAAGGTACTTGTAAAAGCATTGCATTCTTTAATAAACTTAAGCTCACTCCAGTCTGACACTGACTACAGGTTTCATATACTAAATTTACTTCTTGACTTAAATAGCTTCAGAAACATTTGTAAGCCACAGCTATAAAGCATGCCTTTTTACATATGTATGACCAAATATCTTGATGCCAGACAAACAGAGCAATTTAAAAAAAACCCCGAAACATGTTAAGTAAAGTTCAGACAACAATAGTTGAGAGAAGCTTATTTAAAGTTTCCTTTCAGTTTACCAATACACTCAGTAAAATGGAGTGTGATTCCAGAATTTAAAGGTTAGAAATATCTGGAGTAGATTAATATTCTTTCCATAACTGGCATTAGGCAGTAGTCTTTTGTATATTCCATATTAAGTATTTGTAATTATATTCCTTCTTAAAAAAAAAAGACCATTTTAATTTCAGCTAGTTTAATTTCTGTTGAAAAACATAATTGTCTATCAAAGACTGAAAAAAGAGTACATGTGTCTTCTAAACAGAAACCCTTGCAATTGCTAATTCATGATTCATTAAAAACAGAGACAAAGCTCATTCTCACATCACAAAGAAAAGTAGTACTTTCCTCGTTTTGCATTTAAACTTCAAGCCGTCTTGTGACTGCAAAGCGTATCATGCCAAGCTACAAAATCAGCCCTCATAGCAAGGGAGCTGCTACTATATAAGCTACATGAAATTCAGGAGAATAATCAGCAATGCAATTTTGGATATAGATGCCTTAAATGAAAGGACAGAGCAGACAGATACTCACCATTGAACACCTCATTGAATTCCCCAGGAGGAGCATGAATTATGAATTTTGCTGCTATACGCACCTTAAATACAAAAACAATAATGTGGTTGTATATACTTGCATTCATTCCTATTCAAAGCAGTCATGCACTATGTAGTTTTAATAGCCAGACATTAAATTGTACAACTCCCACTGTTTCACATATTTGTTCATGTTATTTAACTACTTGGTCTTCATTAGAAACACAGAATATAAAGTTCCACTTCTTCAAACAGAATAGAGGTTGTATGTGATGGAAGCAGATGGAGAAATTGAGTTGTTCATGTTTTCTATTACTGGCAAACAGGAAAAGATTAATATAACAAATAAAATCAATAATATATTCCTAATCTATTTCAAGTTTCAGTCCATGGATGCCTGGGAACCAATATACAATCCGAGAGGGCCAAAAACCATGATGAAGATACATTTGATCTTCAAAGCTTCTCTTCTAATTTTACTACACATCATATGGTTCTATACTTTCCAAAAGGTCCACAGGTAGACAGTAACTGACAGATTAAGTAAGCTTAAAAACACTGCATAGATGCTAAAGCACGTAATTTCACCTGCATCTACCTCAGATCTCTTAGAACCACAGTATGGGCAGATAAAACTTAAAAAAACCTTGAGATCTTAATTAATGTGGCCTTCAGCCACACCTTCTTGCAGAGAAAACACAGCATAAACCAGTATTTCCCCTAAAAGTAAGCACACCTGCCCTGGTTCTCTCTCTCCTTCTGCTTGCACGAGCCCTTGTACAACAGCACAGTGAGCTAAAGCAGGAAGGTTATTGCTCTTTTTTTTCAGACCAGGTCCCTGAGCTGCTTCACTGCACAGCAACAGACACATGTGCTTGCAAAAAGATCACAAAAATACTTTAAAAATGTGACACAACTTTAAAACTTCTCAACTATTACCTTGCAGAGTATCACTCAACAGGCATGCTTTCATTCATTCTTCTTTCCCCTTTACACTGTTAAAGGCACCCATTATAAAAGCTAACTAAATAAATACCAGTTTCCTAAATTAACTGGCAAAAGTTCCTATCCTTTACAGTTATCCAAGTTCAGCAGACACTTAAAGCTCTCTTGCATCCTCAGTATGATGTTGCTATTCAAATACAGGATACTACTTGAACCACAGTTTCCATTTCTAACACTTTCCATCATATTTCTGGAATAAAAAGCTGGGAGATTAATTGTCTGGGAGCACTGTTTGAAATTAAGGTGAGAAGCATGCACACACTCCATTAACAAATACCTAAAAAAAGATGCTTTACATGTACACATTACTTTGTATTTGAATCTACAAAGGAATTGTCTGAGCATGCTAGAGATCTTGAACTGACAAGAGAAACTTCTTTACAACGGAGGGTAACAATACAGCCAGTGTTCAGGCCCCTGGTTCTTGACAGGGCCCAAATTTCAGACAATCGTCTCCAGGAAAGGTGGTTCAAGTTAAAGTGTCCTGGGAGAGTGCTTAGCTGCATCCTTAGCAGTGGTCAACCCTCATGAGATCCCACGTGACCAGCCCAGGCAGCCTTCACTAACAGCACACGACCATTCAGAGACGGATAATGGAAATGGAAAAGTTGTCAGTTCCCAACTTTCTAACCTGAATGCTGCATTTTGGATTGCAGACAGCCTTTGTCTGCTGCCTCAAATACCTACCATCAGATCTCCTCTTCCTGTGTTAACATGAATTTGCATTATACTGAGATAAATGCCACAGTTCATTCTTCTCAAAAGAGACACAGAGAGGCAAGAGCACCTTCTTCTATGGCTACTTATTAAAGCAACTGGAATTGTCTCCTTTGAATCAAAAGAACATAAACTCATCTCCATTACCAACATTATCCGAACCACCAATCTGTATACTCCTCTCTCTCCTGCTGAAGTCAGGGCACCATACTCAGCTCAGTGCTCAAGCCAAAGTAATATAAAGAATGTGAAATAAAGTCAACCTATGGTATTATTAAAGCACTCATGAAGGAGAAGGCAGGACAGGCTCCAAGGTTCTATCACCAGCACATTTTATCAAATAATCAATTCTGTTGGTTTTGCCTGGGGCAGAACTAATTTTCTTAACAGTGGCTGGTAGGCGACTGTGTTTTGGATTTGTGCTGAACACAGTGATGATAACAGAGATGTTTTGCTGTTGCTGAGCAGGGCTTGCACAGAGCCAAGGCCTTTTCTGCTTTTAACACTGACATACTGGCAAGGAAGTTGCGGGTGCATGGCAGGTTGGTAGGAGATGCAGCCAGGACAAGTGACCCAAACTGACCAAGGGATATTCCAAACCATATCAAGTCATGCTCAGTATATAAAGTGTGGGGAATAAGGAGGAAGGGAGTGATAGTGTTTGACATTTTGGAGTGATGGCGTTTGACTTCCCAGGTCACCATTACATGTGATGGGGCTCTGCTCTCCTGGAGATGCCTGAACACCTGCCTGCCCATGGGAAGCAGTGACTTAATTCCCTCTTTTGCTTTGCTTGCATGCACAGCTTTTGCTTCCCTTATTAAAGGAATTTATCTCAATCCACAAGTTTTCCCACTTTTACCCTTCTGATTCTCTTCCCGATCCTACTGGTAGGGCATTGACTGAATGGCTGTGTGGGGCTTGGTGGATGTCTGGGGTTTAACTGTAACACCAATTAACCAACTAACAGGGTCAGGGATCAGGCCAGAAGGTCAAGTATTTAGTTGGATGATTTCAGCATGACTATCACCAGGCTGACTCCCGGCTCAGGATGAAGGAACACCATTTTTCTTGGTTCCTTGACTTCAGGTGAACAGGACTGTTTACCCCTACCAAGGCCAGATTAGCTTTGGGCAAGCAGAGAAACAAGACTTAAGAACATTTGGAGTTGTGAAATAACAAGTCCATCAGTTTTGGCCTGGCAGCAGCCGTAAAAGCAAAATTAAAACATGGGTGCCCAAACTGCACTCTGAATGACTACATCTTTTAAACTGGTAGCATCTGTAAGGGAAGATATTGGGTCTATACTAAAACTGGACTACTACCTCATTTTCAGCTGCTTTGGTAATGTAAATCTGGTTTTGCTTGTTTTTTTCACTAAGAGTAAAAACTATTCTTATCAGTCAGATCAGCTACACTATAAGTAATATTCGTTCAAAAGCATTTAAAAATAACAGATGTCCTCAGGACAGACCAATCTAGACATTACTTTTTACAAACATTTTACAAGTAAACTCAATTTCTCACTGATAGATTTTTCAGTGTGAAAATTCATCACAGATGACACTTTTTATAGAACAGATAAACACAATTCGCAATGAATATCTCATCAAGTATAAAATATATTCATGCTTACAAAAGCAAGAAACTTAACGTTCTCAGAAGCTGAGAGTGTGTCAGCGAAGACACTCTCTGCATTTTGCTAACATGCCTTAGTGAAGCCAATTTAAAAGTAATCCACTTTCCTTCAGCAGTTAAACTGAATTGACTTTTCTGTGATGAGTATCTCATAAAGCCATTATTTCCCCAACTCATACATGCAGAAAGCCCCTATAAAAGAATAAAATCCAGTAGTCTCAATGCATTAGAACTGAAAAGCACTTACAGATTTATTGCCACTGAATTTTTCCAGAAATAAATGCTCTAAAGGAGGCTTCTGTTTTCCAAACCCAGACTGATACTAAAGGATAAGTGAATGCACTTCCATGAGCCTCTACGAGATGACAATCTCCCCCTTTTGGCAGCAAAAAGCCTCTGGCTCAGCTATCACTTCGGGAAGCACAATTAAAACAAAGGGATAGTCCATATAAAATATGGCATTTTTGGACAACTGAAAAAAGATAAATTGAAAATGCACATAAAATAAGAGGCATATAGCTTGTAATACAAAGTGACAGGCAAAAAGCTAAACTGCACTTTAGTCAAACTGAGATAGGAAGTTGTATCAGCTGAAAACAGTTTTACAAAAACAAATCAATCAGGTGCATTACAGTTGCAACCAATGATGATTATTCAATACATTGAGACTTAAAAATTGGTTTGCATGAGTCTGTAAGACAAAACCTTTCCATTCAAGAGAACTACTCTTTTACACACAGTACAAGAAACTTATACATGTATCAGCAAGTAACAAAAAATTCTTCCTTTAGAAAACTCAGACATAAACCACCTGAAGTTTCTTCACTTATTACTGTAGTTACTCCCAAAACACCACCTAAAGTTTAAGGCAGTGTTTTATTGATGTAGATTTGGTTAACAGACAGTTTTCAGCTTCAAGTGTTCAGAGTGGCAAGAAACTATAAACTTCAGACTTCACTAATCCAGAACATCTGATCACCAGTGCTTTACAAAAAACCAGATTTTACCACAAGCCTATCTAAGGAACCACATATTTACTCTATTAAATTTCTTGAATGCAAAAAACCCCAAGCTAAATATGTTTTTATGAACTGTGTCTTTGTGCAGGTTTGAGCATTAATATGGACAAATCATACAGAAGCTGAGAGCAAGTTAAAACGAAAAAGAAATATAAAAAAAGGCTTCTGAAACATTGAGAAGGGAAGCATTCCCCACTGCCGCCACTCTTTATCCAGTGTTCACATTTACACCACTCTCAGTGCTGCTTAAATGGAAGTCTGGTCTCAGTAGGTAAGACTTAGCACAAATAACTTCCACAATTCAAGTGAAGCCAAATGCTACCCATCCCATCAGTTAGAAGTTTAACAAACCTACAAGCTTTTTGATTTTATAAAGTAAACTATTTCAATTATCGTAAAAATTCAGACAGAGAAGCCCAGCGAAAGAGAAAAGGACAGGTTTGTTATATGATGAACACTGTTACTAGGCATTATGCCTAATTCTTCATTCTGCTAGAGATTAAAACAATTGGTCTATCAACAAATGCCTACACTCAGTTACAACAGTATTTGCAGTTTTCAGAATACACAAGCAAAGAGCTATGTAGCAATGTATGTACAGAATGGTTACTGTTATGCTAAATCTACCTTTTTTCCATACTTCTTTCTGCCTTTATTTCACAATTTAATTTCTCTCAATGCCATCAGGTACATAGAGAAATCCTACTTCTCTACCTTTTCCAGCCTGAGACATTCTGAATTTTGTTTTTAAGAAGTTATACAGAGTGGCTTCAAATGCCCCCAGATCACTCTTCCGGTTGCTGGCACATGAGAAGTGACACTGGTTGGAGAAGCCCGACCTTGTGTGCTGTCTGTGCCTATATATGGTCAAGAATACACTCTCCCACTGCAGGGCTCTGCAGTGCCGCGCCACTCTCAGCTCCGCCTCGGCAGCTCACTCCTCCGAGGCTGCTAAGATACAGCTCACAGAAACAGAAGCATTAAGACTCTCCTCCTCTCATTTTTCTTTCCCCCCGTTTAACTGAACTGAAACACAGTTATTTCACAGTTGTATTTTCTAGGCACAGCTCACTCCTTCAATCAACATGCACGCTGCATAGAAACAACATGCTGATAAGCAAGATGCTGTGAAACCACATACTTGCCCTTACTCTTTCCTACACATCACTTACTTCAAATTCAGAAATTCAGCAGTGAACTCATTGCAGCAGGGAGACCCACCCTTCCTCTACACTCATAACAGGTTAAAGTTCACTGCTCCACAGCAATAAAAATGAAAGCCCTTTTTACCTAAGAAATTGCATGAAAATTTGGAGGGGGGAGGGAGGGGGGAGAGGAAGAGGGAGGGGGGTGCAAAAGATTCCCACAATAAATTTCCACTCAATGACAACTTTATTGCTAATCACAGGGGAATAAAAAGAGCTTCCCAAAGCTACTTTTATCAGTGTTATAGCAGGCTCAGAGCACTGTATACCATGCATTTACATTCTGGATTCCCGAGGGTACCCTTGCTATCCTATAACACACAATAAATCTCCCACTTACAGAAACCTGTGTTTGGCAAAAAAAGACGATGAGATATCACATCCAGGAGAAGGGAGCTCCAGGAACAGTAAAGAGTCCAGAGAGCTTTGTTCTGAGAGTCTTGCTTTCTGATATAGCTCTTGCTGAAAACCTGTCTGCAGGCAAAGACTGAGCAAATGCCTTTACCTTAACTCTATTTACAAGTAGCTGCAAGGTTTTCTCACAATTAACTCATAGTTACATAAATATTAACACAGACTCATTTAAATTAGGCAAGTTTCAATTCTCTCAAGATCTGTAATTCACGCTCAAAATAACAAGGGATACTGCTTGTACTCAGTGGAGTGATACTGGACAGAAGACTTACCTAGTTTTATTTAGTTCTGAGTTTCATTCAAATTTGTGGTTTGAGTCTAACTTGAGCTGTACCATTATTTTTCAATATGCAGCTTTGCTGTTCCTTAGACTGTAAAACTGCTCTGACATCTACCACTCAAAATGAATTTTGCATTGACACATGTAACAACAGATCAAGGAGCATAGTCTAGGGTTCGAACACTCGCAAGATACAATGCCTGATGCTCTGTCCAAACATCAACATAGTTTTTGAGTTTGTAAAACCTTCAGTGTTTCAAGAAAATATAACTGGCTCCTCCTTTGGATAGCTAGACATTTGGTAGTACTGGCTCCAATTGCTCATTAAATCTTTGGGTTAGATACTTCCCAGGATGTTACACCAGCATTTTTACAAACTCCCTTGTATCATCAGTGCTTATCTATTTCTGTGAGTATTCAGATAAGCAAATTGATCTAGCTGAAGAATAGCTTTAGATGGTGGCAAGAACATAGCAACCAATTCAGCTAAAAAGGAGCTTTAAATAATTACTGCTTCTTGCTTCTCACAGCTTAGTGAGGGAAAAAAACCTTCAAACAGCTGGACAAGCACAGAGAACAGGTGAGAAGGGGATTATGCCATGTCAGCAGCCAACTACCTTTACAGCATCTCATGAAACCTCACTATATCCATGAGTATAATTTCAAATAGTGATGCAGCATCCCAAAACATGCATCATCTCACACAAACACGGAACAAAGGCAGTGACTCTGATAGAGAATGAATATAAAAGTAGTGTTGCCACTGCTTTCCTACCAAGCTCAACTGAAAAATGCACTGTAGGATCCAATTCACTTCTGCTAATGGAAGAGCTAAGGAAGAAAACCCTATAAAAATGTGGTTCTGTGGCACAGGAAAGGAGGGGCACATTCCATACCTATGGCTTTGACTGAACAGACATTTCCTTAACAGTAATGCCTAAAGCTGCATTGCATCTGGAGAACATGTGTTTTCCACAATTATTTTTAATTCGCAAGTGTTTAAGAGTATGTAACCGTAACAGCCCTTACCAGTGGTGCAAAAAGTACATCTTACACAACGTGTGGTATTTTAGCTGCATTCTTTCTACCTGACAACCTGACTTGAATAATGAGATTTATTAAAAACAAACAAACACTTTGAAAGGCAGTGGATGCTTCACTGTAGGGCCTTTCAGCAGCAGAGTATATAAGTACCATAATAGTCTCCATCTTACAATCACTTTACACACCACATCATATTACAAAGGTGGATTAAAAAATCCAAACTCAAAACAGGACTCCTGAAAGTCATTGTATCAGGCACAGATAGCAAAAAGGAATATGAAAGCAATATATGTTACTTGGGTAATACACAAGACTAACCATAAAACAAATTAGAGAAGATAAATCTCCCCCATGAAATGTTGCATTTACTTTTATTACTCCTGACTGTATCTGATTGGAAACCTTTTATTATATATATTTATATACAACTATTTAAGTATTTATTGTATAATGTATATATTTATATACAACTATTTATATTTATATATACATATATATACACACACAATAGTAGCTGAGCAATTGCATACTTAGGTTATGGAAAAGATAGACAACAGATAAGCAGCATTAAAAAATCCCTATTTCCTGGCAAAAGTCATTCATTGGAAACTGAAAAAGTAGTAAAATTCTACATTTAGTGAAAAGCAAAAGCATTAACTTTTATTTGAGAAGTAAAACATACAAGAAATGGCTAACAAAGACTACACAAAGAAAGAAACCAGCAGAATAATCTCCCACATACAGAACCAAGACGTCCTGTTATGCCAACACATGAGATCCTTAGTTGCAGCTTTGAGGCCTCTCTTTCCCAGCAGTCTTTAAAAAGTGATATCCACTGTAAGTTAAAAAGCACTTGGTACATATTTGCAAAGTGTTCTTCCACTACAAAGCCCAAATTTTTAAAGTGATTCTTCCTCCCACCCCAAGATCATTTGTCACAATAAGATACTCCAAGGACATCAAGCCTGGATTCAATAGCAGGGGAGAGAAAAGGAACATACCAGAGCTCGCTCTAGGAAAAATGACAGAATAAGGCACCACCTTAACTGATATGTCTTCCCCTCCCAATTCCAGCGTCTTACGATTCTCTCTCAAAGTTACCTATTAAAAATTTTAATGCCTTCTGTCAAGTTAAGAAGGTATTTTAAGTATTTTACGTTCCAGAAGCTTTTTACTCAAGGATTAAAAAAGTAATTGCCATATGCTCAAAAACCTGTTTTCATTTCTCATCAAGCAGTTCAAACTCCTTTACATCCCACTTTCAGAACCTGAAAGTGAATATTATACCGGGTTGCCTGAAAAAATACACTGGTTTGCTAAATAATGCAGCTTAAACCCTTTTCCTATTCTTTTTTGACTGCCAAAATTGAAATCAACCAAAAATGGAATTTCACAGCAGAACTGTAGCTTGAAGAGTGTATTGGTAGGCAATAGAACCATATCTATTATATCATACATTAACATCTCCAGTTTCATCACTGTATTTGCCAACTACTTGTTCTATTACTCTACTCTATTTTTGGTTCAATTTGCTTCTCTTATCTACTGAAACTATGACGTTTCCTGAGTAGCAAGCTTCTGTAAGAAGTTTTGAAAGCACAAAGGCTGCAGGAACGGTGCTTTTGATGGTCCTGAGGTGCCACTGCATTATAAATACTCCCTAACACAGTAAAAGTCATAATCCCCAAAATGTACCTGATTTCTTCAAACTAGCACTAAGAAAAGAATGTATGAACGGCAATTCTAGAAATCACTGATCTTTTATTTATAATAACAGGTTTCATTTGTATTCATCTTCAAGCTTCAAGTAATTACTTTTAACTTGTCAAAAAAGCAAACAATTTTGCTTTGCACAGTAACTTTCTGTGGAGGCATACAGAGAAAGACAAGCAGCATTGAACACAGGTTACAACAATTATATATTAGGAAAAGTTTCTGACCATGGGATTAGAGAAACATTGCAATGCCTCACCCAGAGAGCCAGTACAGCCTTCTTCCTCCGAGGTACCCAAACCTCAAAGTGAAACTCCCTAAGCAACCTTATCTAAGCTGGCCCATTTTGACTAAGCAGCATTTAAGTTACCTCCAGAAATTTCTTCCAGCCAGTATGACTGTAGAAATAAACCAAGTTATTATATACAGTTACACATACAGCGTATGATCATTTCTTCACACAGTGGTTAGTACTTTCCCAAGAGAGTGATTCAAATATCTATTCTGTCCTTCAATCTCAATGGTATTGATGGATTTTTAATTAAAAGAGTAATACCTAACTCAAGACAACACACTATCTTCACACACACACTTTCATGTATATCCTGAGATGGACATGAAAACCCTACTCTTGGAAGGCCTCCAATATTCAGAATTACACACGAGTCTGAAAAGCACTCCCAACTTCCTCATTCTTATTAAAGAATTCCATCAAAATGTAATCAAAGTGTAACCAAGTAGTTTAATCTCATCTTTTTAAAAACAACTCCTTCCACAGTTACATTTCACTTGTGGAAAAATATTAACTTTCATAGCTTTGATACTGTAGTAAATTTAAACAGCAGATATGCTTAAAACAGTAACTGAGTTATTGCATGCTAAAGTATTAAAGGCTTTTTAACCTTTCATCATATCCTGCTACAGCATTTCCAGTTCAGTTAATAATTTAAATACAAACATGAACTAGAATTAGAATGCTCATGAGATCCTCCTTCTAGACACGTTAACAAAGCTGCACTTTTAAATATAAAACAAAGCATACACTGATGAACTACAAAATAGAAGACCAGTAAGGACACTTGCAAGACTAAGTTTACTTTATAGATTACAGTGCAATTATACCCAGAAAAGGTTATTCAAATGCAGCTCCTACTCATTCACAGCCTCCAAGTCTCATTTGACATGATTCTGAAAGTCAGAATTCTAAATCCTTTCAAAATGAATGATGTAGAGCACAGCAACTGCTTTAACACATGTAAAGATTTTAGAAAAGTAACATTTTTTCTGTCAAAAATTCTGCTAATGCTTCCAAAGCAGTTTCAGGAAAAAGTTTTGTATTTGCATTGAGAAAAGTACCTGAGCCTCCCACATTGGTGGGCTTGTACATGCAAGTTCAAGCTGCTGTCAATGTATTACATTTGAAAGCGAACATTGCAGGTGAGAGATGCATTTTTTTCGTATAGACTTTTCATTCCAAAGCACTCACTTAAGAAATGGGTTTTCCTTAATCTGACAAAACTATACTGCAGAGTTTAGTTTAACTTCATTAGGTAAATTAAGCGTCAAAACCTACAAATCTAAGAAGTTACAAAGTTACCCAATGCACAAGGAAATACTTGGAAGCCATCCACGCTCACTTTCACAAATGGGACTACTTCCTCATCGCAAGAGAAGTTTTGTTCTATCAGACTGTGAAACCCTACCTTCCTGAAAAAGTGAAACTACTGAGATACAAGCTTACTGAAAGAGGTGTCGTTCCTTTTTAAAAAAAAGATGTTTGACAATTCCCATATTTATTATCTTCAACATTTTAAGGAATGCAAGAGCTAATCTAGTATTTAAAAATTTCATGTGTTATCCTTTCCTCCCTGAAGGCATCCTGATTTTCTTAGGCTTTATCTCAAGTCATATACAGCTATTTAACTCTAGTGCTTTGCAGAGTCACATTAAAAACAAAAAAAAAAAAAACCCCAACCAAACCTACAGTGAACACATCCCTTCAAGTCATCAAAATGGACTGGAGAACACTAGTTTTATGATATAAATAGTTTTAGTGTTGTTTTTGGTTTGTGCTGCTGTTTGTAAATGAATATTTGCATTAGCAAACACAACATCTAAAGTAAAATCAGTATCTTTCATCAGTTATGGTCAATAATCATGTAGATAAATTGTACCTTTAATATTCCCACTAAAATGCTTCTTAAAATATGTTTATTAGTTTGTTGTAGCTACAAGTAACAAAATAATTTCTAGAGAAACTGGAATAAAATTGAACCACAAAAAAATGGTTAATGGACTTTTAACAAAACTACTTCAAATATCCTGGATACATAAATAGCATTTGCATTTGAAACTTGTTAAGGGATGATCATTATCTGTAGGAAGGGTGCAGAAGTGATGATTTTCTGTTGCTTGAGAGTTCAGGGCTTCAGGACTTCCACCTCTTACACCCCATTTTTAAAATAAACTGAATAAATAAACTCAAACAAACTTATGTTATTCAACATATCTAAAAGTTTCTGAACTTTCAGTGACCTATGCAAATAAAGCAACTACAAAACACTGTGGATTACAAAAGCTGTCTTTAGCTCTGAAAAATCGCTGCTCCTGGATGCTAAAACCAGTAACTTTCGTTGGCAAAGGCCCAACTTCAGATCTTTGATCTACACATATCTTACACACCTTATTTGATACAAACAGTCCTCAGATTTTTTTAAAAGAGCTTGTTCAAATTAATTGTCACACTCACTATCATCACTGAAAGAAATGCAAGGTTTCAAAAATCTCTTTAAAAATGTGAATCTAAGGAACAAGGAGGAGTTCAAAACCATTTATACAATCTTGAATATTGAAATAATGCTCCTTCTGGCTCTTCTCCTTCCTTTATTTTGAAGATTCTTTACCTGAACTGTAACTCTCTGGTTTGCCATTATTCCAATTATGCCCCTTTCTATATTCTCAATTATGCTAAACACTGCAAGTTTTAAACTTGAATTATGCTACAACTAAACAAAGTCATCTTAAATGTAGCAACAGTAAGAGATATGGAAATGCTTACTGCCTTTGCAATACTTAAATCTTTTGATTAAACATGAAGTAAGATATGAATCAAAGACCTTTCAGGACATGTCCTATCATTACATCACTTGATCTCCCACTTATTTGTGTTCATACATTGTTGTTATAAGTCTGAGACAAAAAAGTTCTGTTATTTGGTTCACCTTCTTTCCTCCTTGAATTTGAGGAGTTTCAGGGTCCTAATTATGTTTCTACTGAAATTATCTACAAAACTACATCACCACCATCATCTGCATCAGCCTTCATACTATCAGTTCCGTATCATGGGAGAAAGGTATATAAAGGATCTATGTGATTTATTTCTCATGAAAATCAATGTTCGCCCCTTTGCATCTACTCCTGCTTTTATTTATAGTCCCAACTGTACAAGTGAGAAGGGTGTATTTGTCAAATGTTGTCCAGCTGATTTTTTTGAAGCTCAATATAACTGAATACTCAAAATAACATTTTTATTGTACAAAACCAGCATAACTTAATGCGTCAGAAATAAAATCTTAAGGTGTCAAAAAATCTACATGGATATTGCCTGCTTTTCCGTGAGTTTTCAGTGTTACCTATCTTTGCTTTCTTAGCCAATAAAATATACTCTCAGACTTGGAAAATTCCACTTGAATGGGACAATCAATTTTATATGGGACAGTTAGAGAAATCAATTTGAATTTATAATGGATGAATGCTCATTCTATTCACTTATACCAAGGCAGGAAGAGTCTCTAGAAGGTCTGCACTCATTTTTGGAGAAAAAACCCTGAAATTACTGAGTGGAAGAAAGTTCAGAACTTAACTCCATCAGCCACAAAAACACAGATGGTGCTTCCAAGATCATACTAGATAAAATTGTCATTCTATATATATTTTTTTTTGACAGGAAAAGAAGCAATGGGCACAAAATAAAACACAGGAGGTGCCATCTGAGCACAAGGAAACACTTATTTTACTGCAGGGGTGACCAAGCACTGCCACAGGTTGTCCAGGGAGGTTGTGGAGTCTGCATCCCTACGGATTTCCAAAAGCCATCTGCACATAGCCCTGGGCAGCCTGCTCTAGATGACTCTACAAAATGATGGCCAAAGATCCCTTCCAATCTTAAACATTCAGTGATGACAAGATAACTTGTAGTCTAAGTATTTTCAGCATAGTCTCTGGAACAATGTACTTGATTAGTGTTACTTGTATTTTCTATAAGGGGCTAGAAAAAACCACAATGACCACCTATACTTCTGGATCACATCACTACTTGTACCAACAGAGAGGTGGCACTGAAATGTGAGTTAAGTAGAGGAGAGCACAGCCTCCAAACCTCTTGGGAAGACGATAGCAAGATCCTGGTACTATGCACGTCTTAGCATATCAGTGCATCTCTAGTTATAAAAGATGGTCAAACAGAAAATCTGCCTTACTGTAACCACTTAGATATTGTAGACATCCTTCTAACTTCAAATAAGTTTGAAACATCCTTTATTGATGCCTTCCACATTTGAATAATCTCGCAACTTCCACAGGCTTTAAAATACGTTTAAAGTTGAAAGTGAGCAAGAGAATGCATTACATAGAGGCATGAGCAGTGCACCAGCACCATGTACACAAAACACCACACCCTAGCTTCGACACAGGCAGCTGCCGTGAAGCTGGATCCCACAGAGGATGACAAGGAGCAGTGGTAACTGAGGCCTCACAAAACATCCTGCTCCTTTTGAGACTTTTCTGGAAAAATCTGCCTTAAATTTGAGTTTCCAACCGCCACAAAAAGAGTACATGTACATCTCGCTATCACAGTCCCCCTGCTCCTTGACCTCACACTTCCCCAATTACTGCCTCCTAGCAGGAAGTAAAACAGCCTTCCTCATCCCCACACCTCCTTCCTCCCGTAAATCATCCGTATCCCATCCCTCCCGGAGCCTGCGGGGGTGCAAGGGGAGGGCAGGCCGGGTGCTGGGAGCAGCCTGCCGGCACGGGCACAGCGCCTCGGGAACGGGAAGTGGCGGTGGGGGAAGGGGAAGAGAAAGCCCTTCCGCGTCTCTCCTGCCTCTCCCTGCCGTCCCCGCGCCCCGCACGCCGGCTGGGGGCGGCGGCAGAGACCGGCACAGCGGCCGCCGCCCCCCACCGGGCCCCGGGCACCGCCCCCGCCGGGCCCGCACCGTACAAGGCGCGGCGGAGATGCGGCCGGGCCGCGCCGGCCCTGCCCCGGCCTCCCCCCGACCCTCCGGCGGCCGGGGCCGGCTGCGGGGCCGCGCTGGAAACAGGAGCCCCGCCGGCTCGGAGGGACGGAGGACAAGTGCGCGGCGCGGCTCGGCGCTACAGATCCACTCATCCCTACCTTCTCCTCGTCGGACAGCTGCTCCTCCAGGTCCGCCATCTTCCCGTCCGGCTGCGCCCGCCCCCTCCCGCTCCTCCTTCCCGGCAGGAAGGGCGGGCCCCGCGCGCGCTCCTCGGGAGGCCGGGCCTGCGGGCGCGCGCGGCGGGGGCGGAGCCCGGAGTGGAGCCGGGGTGTTGGGAATGGGAAACGGGGAGCCCGGGGTGGAATTGGGGTGTTGGGAATGGGAAACGGGGAGCCCGGGGTGGAATTGGGGTGTTGGGAATGGGAAACGGGGAGCCCGGAGTGGAGCCGGGGTGTTGGGAATGGGAAACGGGGAGCCCGGGGTGGAATTGGGGTGTTGGGAATGGGAAACGGGGAGCCCGGGGTGGAATTGGGGTGTTGGGAATGGGAAACGGGGAGCCCGGGGTGGAATTGGGGTGTTGGGAATGGGAAACGGGGAGCCCGGAGTGGAGCCGGGGTGTTGGGAATGGGAAACGGGGAGCCCGGGGTGGAATTGGGGTGTTGGGAATGGGAAACGGGGAGCCCGGGGTGGAATTGGGGTGTTGGGAATGGGAAACGGGGAGCCCGGGGTGGAATTGGGGTGTTGGGAATGGGAAACGGGGAGCCCGGGGTGGAATTGGGGTGTTGGGAATGGGAAACGGGGAGCCCGGGGTGGAATTGGGGTGTTGGGAATGGGAAACGGGGAGCCCGGGGTGGAATTGGGGTGTTGGGAATGGGAAACGGGGAGCCCGGAGTGGAGCCGGGGTGTTGGGAATGGGAAACGGGGAGCCCGGGGTGGAATTGGGGTGTTGGGAATGGGAAACGGGGAGCCCGGAGTGGTTTTAACAGCAACTGGAGGTGTGGGGAGCCAGAACTAAAAACCACAAAACCAGTTAGGTTGGAAAAGACCTCTGAGATCATCGAGTCCAACCTATAACTCAACACCACCTTATGAACTCAACCATGGCACTGAGTGCCACATCTGTCTTAAACACTTCCAGGGATGCTAACTCCACCGCCTCCCTGGGCAGCCCACTTCCATATCTAATCGCCCTCTCAGTGAAGAAATTCCTCCTAACGTTCAAAATAAACCTCTTCTGGCACAGCTTAGGGCTATGTCCTGTCGTCCTGTCTCTGCTTGCCTGGGAGAAGAGACCGAGCCCCACCTGGCTCCGGGCTGCTTTCAGGCAGGAGAATGTGCAGGCTGCAGCCCCAGCCGGGCAGGGCTCAGGGAGGTCACTGGATGCCCCTGCTGGGCCGAGGCACAGGCACTTACGGGTGCTGCGGGAGGTTGTGGGAGCTCAGTCTAGTGCCAGTGACAGAGAATTGTGGGAAATTATTTGCACTGCAGAAGACTGGACGTGGAATGGGGTCAGTGGGAGAAAAATAGATTGGAAGTTTTTTAGTGGCAGACAGAGAAATCGTGATGTGTCATCCAGCTGTGTGACGTTGCAGGTACACAGGGATTTGGGATGATGACTTGCAAGGATTTCCTCTAGTCCAGTGGTAACTCTTTGGTAACATTTAAAAATACATTTTCCTAATGTCCAGCACAGTGTTATGATGTCACCCCAGTTATGATGAACAAGGAAAAGCTGATCATTGACTGGAAAATCACTGGTGTTGAGATACACCTAACTCAGTCATGGTTAGTGGTGTGAATGTAGCCAGCTTCAAGCCAAAGGATCTTGTTATGCTATGGAGTTCATCCACATTTGTCTTTCTTATGTAAGTATTTGTATACAAATGCTGCCAACATGCAGTAGAGCAAAATATGCCATTATCTGTAGAATTTTTCAGGGCTATAACTCCAGATGCTGTAAGAGGACTGTTGGATGAAAATGAAGGAAAGTGAAATTGAACAAAAAATTGTTTAAGCAAAATGTGGTCATTAATTATTCTTGTGACACGCAAAAAAAAAAAATCAGTATATGATGAAAACATGCAAATTAAAATAATGAATGCATAGGTTGGACAACGTGGCTGATTCAGAAGAGTTAAAGAGAGATTCAAAATACATGAAGCCATGGAGGCTAAAGGACAGTAGTGCATTTATGTCAGGATCAAGATAAAGGACAACTAAAACTAGTGTTTAATAAGACCATTGCTAGATATTGAGTGGTGAAGTGTAGAACAGAAAATGTGCATCTAAGGGATATTTGAGTTTGGAACATTTTATATATATTATTTGGACTCAATAATAAAAGGTAATGGTGTGTAGCAGGGAACAGCATTGTGCAACTTTCAGTGTCATGCAACAGGACTTTATAACTTCCACCCAGGAGTCTTAAGAGTAACTAGCTGAGGTCTGTGAAATGCTCCTGTTAATTTTTAACACACCTTCGGATTTGCCACCTTGGGGATGTTGTCATGATGGGTGTTGCTTTATTTAATATGTATGAGGAAGGTAGTTCAAAAAGGTAGATCTTCTCAGATAAATGTGAATAGTTTTCTTATAAGTTAATATATCTATCTGTTGGATGTACCATGTTTACACCAGGTTTTTCTTGGAAGTTTGCTGAAACTAACATGATGAGATGAATGATTCAGAGGAGGATGGTGTAGTCATCATAGAAATTGATGTGAATCTTCTGAATAGTACCCTCACAGGTACTTTACTGTGACCCTAGGACTTAATGGGGAATGAATAATCATGCAGAAATAAGGTTGGGTTTTTTTTTTTTTGCATTGTGACTCACTGTTTTGGAGTGTTTGTGTGTCTTCTCAGTCAGAATATGGAAATTTCAGAGGCATTTTAAAGGAGGACTAAAAATAATCCTGAAGATGCAGAAAAAAATTCAGGATGTGAGGCTTAAGGATTTCAAGAGTGAGAAGTGATTTCAAATATAGCAGTGATACATGAGTTAGTTTGGAATTTATAGGCATCTTATATGAAGTCATATATTTCTGCTTGCTGTTTTAAATTGAATACAGCCAATTCCCAACCAGTAAATCTCATATATAAAATTTGTATTTTTTCATGTGTCAATGTTATACACATTGA
Organism: Entomyzon cyanotis; assembly: GCA_024500445.1. NCBI lineage: Eukaryota > Metazoa > Chordata > Aves > Passeriformes > Meliphagidae > Entomyzon > Entomyzon cyanotis. The sequence goes on along the minus strand of JAKEPQ010001018.1, from coordinate 34,006,338 downwards.
TCAAAGGCTAATTTGCACTACAATCACATACAGAACAGCAAAATATCCTGTTGCTTTACTAGCTAGCTCATATCTTAGCAGATGTCTAGTCCCACTACATGAATCTCACTCTGGGCTAACAGATCTGTCTGATGAGCAGCATGTGGTTTACTGGTGTAGTGAGAGAAAAACTAATTAATTATGAAAAGAACCCAACCCCCCCGCCCCCTCCCCCAATAGCTATTGAGTTCTACTTAATCTGATCAGACATAGTAGAGCTACCAGTCAAGTACTTTGCTACTTTGCTGTACTGCTTCTGTAATTTTTTTCTGCATTGACTCTGTAGAGCCAGACCCCTGGGCCTTGAGTAGTATTGGGAGGGACAGTACAGCACTCCCTCCTGCAAGGTCTCCCTTGCCAAAATGACTTGAGAGAAATGCAGTTTCTGTGCTAAAGCCATCCTGAAGACTGGTGAGGAGATGATGGGGCATAGTAGTTAGCACAGCATGCTCTGTCCTTCTGCACTGGCCTCAAAGATTGAGATAAACAATGCAGAAAAAAAGAAATTACATTTTCATTCTTATTCAAGGCAGGTGATTCACATTTTATGTACTGCATCTGGTCAAAGGACAAACTCACAAAAGGTGTGTTTGGAGCCTACTTGTTTAATCTGGAGGATGTACTACATTCTGTTTTCTAGGACAAAGGTGAACTCTGGCCGAGCTCTGAGCCTGGCTCAGATGGTGCTCCTGGCAGTAGGAGAGGAGGAGTGCCCAGAAAGGCGTGGCAGGCTGTGTCCTTGCTGCCTGCTCTTTTCCATGGGAAGCACCTTCTTGCATCCTGATACCTGTTGCAATAAATCCTCACATTCCTGTGAGGTGGTAGGAGACGCACTCCAGTTCCTGAGATTCCCAAGTACACATCAGATCTTAGGGCCATGGGAATTGTCTGCCAAATTGTGCCTGTGTTTCTGGGGAATTGGTGTTTGCAAACCTCTCAGTTTGCTCTTTGTACCTTAGAGATCCTTAGCAGCAAAAGCAAACAGGCTTATTCTAGAGAAGTTGAATGATAAATCGTTACAATTGTGTTGGAAAGAAAGCTGTGACAGGCAGAAAAATATTAATCAAGTATAACTGTAGAGCGAGCCTGAGACTCCGATTCCTTCTTAGGTAGCACTTAGGATCTTTTAGGCCCTAACAGATATTCAAGGGAATGTCTCAGTAGCCCTTATTCTACTGTGGAGGTCCCTGTTAAAATCATGGAACAGCCCAGCTTGGAAAGGGACCTTAAAAGATCACCTGTTCCAATGTTTTGTGGGAAAGGGAGCATAAATGAGATTTGTTGAGTGCCCTTTCCAACTGGACTTTCCAATTACCCCATCTTGGAGGTTGTTCCACTTAATGTTTTTTCTCACTGTAAAAGATGCCTTTCCTGTAGCAGGATTGTTGTTGATACCTTAAAATTTACTGTCATTTGGTTTTTTAGTCATCAAGTTCATGGTCCTGCTTACTGTGGCATTTTTAAGATTGCTACACTATTCTTTATGCTTTACCATAATACTTTTACAAATGTTGTTAATTTTGCACCATATTTTATGTTTTTCATGAAGACTGTGGATGTCATGACAAATTGGATAGTTAGAGTGTATTGCTTTTGTCAGTTTTAGGAGTCTTTATTAAAACATTTACCTTAGAAGCTCTTTTTAAGTTCCTCACAGGGTGGCATTCATCTCTTATCCATGCTTGCTTTGTGACTTTTTATTCTGTTTCTATTCTCTTTCTATTCTAGGGAATTTTCTCTACTTCTTTTTCCACCCCATCTCCCGCATGAATATTCAGCTGTATAGCTTACCTTACATAACTCAAATTCAAAGTCTAGTATTTGCCTTTCTTTTGACATGTACCCATGTTTTAGGAATTAGATAACAATGTTGTTTCTTAGATTTATCCTGAAATGCAGGCCTGTAGTTTACTTTAGTAAGTAAGATTTAGTTCTTACTAAACAAGATTTAGTTCTCCCATAAATTGAGGTGCTTTGAAGCAGATTTGTGGTACAAAATTTTATCCAGGGATGGGAATGTGCAAAAGGAGGGTGAAAAAGAGCAAGTGTTGAGCGTTTTAGAGAAGGGCAACCAAAGGAGGGAGCTAAACCTAGGTCTTATTGGCTGCTACTCTCATTCCAGCAGAGACAAGGAGGTATGAGGGCAATGATCAACAGTGCAGCAACATCTGCAAAAAGCTGAAGTCAGCAAAAAGATAAGGATGAAGTGCTGCATACTGAACCACCTACTTTTGATTCCAGTCAGTCTCAAACTAGCTTTCCAAATGAGAAATAATTATATATTCCAAATCATGTACAGATTTTCAGAGGTGCTAAAAATTTCAAGTTCTACTGATTCTGTAGCCTGTATTCTTCAGACATAGGGGATTTGTTCATAGTTTTCTCCTAATGTGTTAGCTATCTCTGCTCTGTTAGTATGTTAGCTATTTAAAAGCCACAGTGTTAGCTATCAAAATGTTGTCTATAATGGCTAACTTATTTTCTTTACCTATATTTTGACTCCTTGAATGTATTGCTTGATAAAGTTGCCAGACTTGCAAAAGTGCTTAATCCAAAATTCCCCAAAGAAAGAATCCTGATTTCCTGCTGAGATGTAAAATGCAGTACTGTCCAGCAAAGAAGATTAGTAACTTCTTATAAAGCATCTTTTATTACAGAAAATCTTCTCTCAATTCTGATGCAATGTGATAAACAACTGAATAACAAAAGTGCATTCTAAATGTGTTCTGGAAGTTAGCAGTGCATGATGGATTGCCAGAACTGAGCAATTTTAGGGATTTAAATGACAACACCAGAGTTTGAAGGGCATGTAGAACAACTAGAGAAATTTTCTGTAACATTGTTTACAGAGTCTATGGAGAAATTACTAACTTCATCTGTGCTAAAGTGCTAAACATTTTATTAATAAATTATAGCCATGTCCTATGATAATGCTTTGGAAAGAAGAACATTAGCATGTCTTTTTTATAGCCTGTTTTTAAAAGAGAAATAAATTTATTATAGACAAGTACAGGTAGAGGCTTTCAAGGAGAGCATTTATGCATTGCAAAGAGTTCAAAGAATAATCAGGGGCTGGAAAATGCAAGCTATCCAATCTCTGATTAGTTTTATTAGCAAAAACTTCTTAAATGTTTGTAGGTACTTTCTGGGATATCAGAAAGTTGTTAATAGGATGTTTTGGTGTTTTACAGTACAGGATTCATGACTAGTAGTTAAAACTGGACAAATTCAGGCTAAAAATAGACTTAATATTAATTGCCAGAGCAGTTAACTACCAAAACAATTTTACCAAGGCAACATTGGCACTAGCAATTTTAGAGTAAAGACTGACAATTTTTCTAGAAGATATATTCTGCAATTCAGCAAGGACTTAAGTAGTCTTGTGGCCTGTGTTGCAGGAGAAGGCAGCGAGGAGTATACTGAAGCAATTCTTCCTGACACTGTATGGCATGATTCTCTGAGCCCTTTTCATCTTCAACAGCTGATGGAGAGAAGCTGAAGTAAGAATGGAAGCAGCTCCATGGAAGAGATGAAGAAAAGGGAGGATGGCTTGAGTGTAATGAGCTGAATCCAGTGAGAATGGAATACAAAGAGGAGCAAAAACAAAGTACCAGAGAAATTACTGAGGATAGAGTGGGTATCAATCAAATGGGGAATATCACAGTCAAATGAATCATCTGTAAAAAGGTTTAGCTGAGTATTTAAAATGGGATTAAAAATGGATTTTTGATACTTAACTGAAAAACACTTCAGTCTCAGCTCATAACTCTCAGCTTCCATCAACAGCGAGAAATAAGCACTCCAAAGGTGAGATACACCTGACTTAGTTAAGACACTTGTTTTAGGACAAGATAATTGTCTATATGAGTTCAGACACAGCTGTCTAAATACTAGGTACCTGTATTATGACAGCCAAATTCCCTTTCACTGTTAGAAGATCAAAAGAAAAGAAGGTGATGGACCAGTGAAAAGGCACAAGGGCTAAGGGAAGAACACAAGGGACAGCTGAAGTTAAAACACTAAGGAGAAAGAACTACACTTGTAATTCAGCACTGCTCTGTGCTCTCTCTAGGGAACCTGTATTCAGAGAGCTAAATCACATATTTATGCACAAAGGACTTTGTACCAAGAGGGCTGTACTTCTGTACTGCCTTTATTGCAGCTCCTACTCAGACATCAGGAATGCTGTATCAGTAGATATTGATAATATGGAGATAGAGCAGAATTAGGATTAACAAAGGAAGAGGACAGTCTGGGGATTAGGAAACAGGCCAGAATCAAAGTGTAAGGGTTCTGCACATGATAATGGCTAAAGAGGGACCTTAAGATAACAGTGTTCCTTATGCTAAGTCCGAAACTTCTCCAGCCTGAGCCAGTCTCATTCTCTTGGTGAACGTATTTGTTTGCCTTTGCTCTCTACCAAAGATTGAGAAAGCATCAGATTGAGAAAGCAGCAATGGTGCTAGGAGAAGGCAAAACTGAGGAAAGCACAGGAGCTGGAGCACTGCTTGCCCCAGCCATCTAACTGTCAGAGGAATAGAACAGAAGCTCACAGGATTTGAGCAGCCACCTGATTTTGCGAAGTTTCATGAGAAAACACAAAAATTCCTTTCCTTCCCTCTCACTGAGCCTGGTTCTTGCTTATATTTTTAGTTATTCCTTTCTCAAAAAAAAAAAAAAAAGGAAGTGTAATCTTCTAGATGGATTTATTTACTTTCGTTCTAAAGGACACATTGTTTGGCAATTTTGTTTTTCAACAGGAAATGGTAAATGTGCTGATTTATTTAATGAAGTTGAGATTCACTGTAGGAGTCCAAATTCCCTTTTTGCTTTACTCTCTGTGGAACTGAATGTCTTATGTAGATAAAATCTCGATAAAGATAAACCATTCAAGCAGATGTGAGTAAAGAGCTGAGAATTTCTGGGCTAGTGTAGAGAAAAATGCCTCACAGACTCAGTGGTACTTCATGCTGCTGAACAGTGATGTAGGGCCTTAATTTTTTTAAATCTTGTGTCACATAAGTAAAACAATGTAATTTTATTTTTGATGGTTGGACCTCTGAATGATACAAAACATAAGCACTTGAGTACACTTGCTTCTGACCTCAATAAAAGTCCTGAATGCTAAATTCTTGTGAAAATTAGGGCAGTGTCTGAATGTTCATGTGGGAACATTACTTCTTTTACCTACTTTTGAAACAGTTGCCATATTGTGTATTGATAAAATCACATTGAGGTTTAATGTCTACACGAACCATTTTGAACCAAAGAAAATGCTTTTGATCCTGAAAGGGAACAAAGTTTTATTCCATATATGCTTTTAGTTTTCTAATTTTTAGAGAATAGCATTTGCTGTGTACTGGTGCCTGTTTTAACTCCTGTTGCTGTTGTGTAATGATATCCCTGACTGATATGGACCTTTATTAGTCTGAGAGAAAGCCTTGTGCACATTCTTTCCAAATGGTAAGCTCAAGCTTTTGCAATCTGTGGAAAGTTCGTGTAAATACTGTGCTCCACTTCCTTCCTCACAATAAGATTTTGAAGTTCTGGTTTTAGTCTCTCATGTCAGATCAGGATATGCAGCAAAAAAAGGAATCTCATGTCTCTGTTGTAATGTGTGGGATGAAGTGATGAAGACATACAAACAGAAGTGGGATATCGAGATATGTAAAGTAACACCATCTTGTGTGATGAAGAGGGTTCTGCATTCTCCCTATTATTTGTTTTTCAAATTTATTGTGTCCCTCAAGTAAAAAGTAATTTTTAGGGAAAGGGGAAAGAAGAGCAGTAAGGCACCTTCATAGATGTTTCAGGTGCAACACAGGACAAAACAGAGTTTTCTTGGAAATTTAAGATTAGCAGAAGATGAGAGTGTGATCAGCTATGAAAGACCTAGAAGGAGTGATGGTGGAGGTAGTAAAACACAGGTGGACAACTGCCTTCCTGTGCTGCTTGCTGACATGATGACATGAAGAGCTGTTTCTAAATCTGGTTGAGTTTACTTACAGAACTGCTGCAACTGAGTCCAGCTTCATACAACTTGTGTCCTCATACATTGTTTTCTGGCCATCCCCTCGTGTACGACATGATGGTTGGACCTGTATGTGTTAATTTCTGGTAGTTTTAGCTCTTCATTGCCACTTGTTTGTGGGTTTGGCTTTACATTCCTTTTAGTCACAGTCTTTGCTCTGAACCACATCAGATTGCTGATTCCACCATTGCTACCTGCCATGTGTACTGGGAGTTCTCCTGGGAGCCAGAGAAGGAAGAGAAGACCTAGGAAAGGAGTGGGGAAATGGGAAGGCAGGGAGAAAAGGGAAGCAGGTCTCACGTAATTTTTTTCCTTACAGCACATTTCCCTTCACAGTTTCCATGCAATTTAACCTGTTTCTTGTTGTGGGCTATATTACAGGAAAGGATTTTTCAAATGGTCTGTTAATAAACCCTTGATTGAGCCATGAAATTCTGTTACAGCTCTCTAAACCTGGTGAAATTGGGGTTTTGTTGTGTGTAGGGTGGAGAGCCTGGTGGGGTCACATACTGGTGACCAGCCCTGCCCACCGCAGAGGCTGGGAAGGACAGTGGTTAGGACCTGATCCTGCCCATGGCACAAGGTGGAGAGGAATGGACTAAAATGGGCCAGGTCTGTGTCACACCAAGGGTTTTATTTTTAACATATACAGGAATTTTTGTTAGCCAAGCAAAGCAAAACAAAAGGGAAACCAAAACAAATAGTGAAATGTTTTCAGTGGGTGTCGATGGACTAGTTCCCCTGATTTAGGGGAGGAGCTGATGAATAAAGCTGCAAAATCTGAAGCATGTGTGCTTGACTTCTGTTCATGCTGCACACATCTGTCTGCCCAATGTCAACTGAGACGTGCCTGACACTATATTGTATGGATTAAAGATTAGTGATACCAGGCTATAGGTACAAAAAACCCCTGGTGAAATATGAGTCCTTAGATAAGAAGGGAATCCGAGGCAATTGGCATAGAGATTGTTATCTTTCTTTTCCTGCTGCAGGATATACAGCCCTTATTTTAAGGTTTCTTTTGTAGTTTAAGGCAATCTATATTAAAAGCTGATGAGTGTACATTAATCTACTGTAGAGGGCCAAGGATGATCCTAGATACAGTGGGAGCGCTGTATAGGATTTTGGGAAAAGGGAGCTGAATCAGTATTCAGTTTACCTGAAAGGGAACCCTGAATGTATGTGCTGACTGAGGTATGAGATACTGGAAAGCAGTGCTGCACAAAGGGACCTGTGGGTCCTGGTGGATAGCAAGTTGAACATGAGTCAGCAGTGTCTTGGCAGCCAGGAGAGCCAACCCTGTCCTGGGTGGCATCAGACACAGCATTGCCAGCCAGTAAGGGAGGGGATTGTCCTGCTCTGCTCTGCACTGGGGCAGCCTCACCTTGAATATCGTGAGCAGTTTTGGGTGCCACAATATAAGAAAAAAATAAAGCTATTAGAGACCATCCAAAGCAGGTCAACAAAGATGGTGAAGGGTCTGGAGCAGCTGAGGTCACTTGGAGAGTTCAGCCTGGAGGCGACTGAGAGGAGACCAAATTGCAGTCTTCAACATTCTTGTGAGGGGAAGTGGAGGGGCAGACACTGATCTCTTCTCTCTGGTGACCAGTGACAGGACTCAAGGAAACAGCATGAAGCTGAGTCAGGGGAAGTTTAGGTTGTATTTTAGGAAAAGATTTTTCACCCAGAAGGTGGTTGGGCACTAGAATGGGCCCCCCAGGGCAGTGGTCACAGCACCAAGCCTGACAGAGTTCAAGAAGTGTTTGGACAATGCCCTCAGGCACATGGTGTGATTCTTGGGGTTCCCTGTGCAGGGCCAAGAATTTGAATTTGGTGATCCTTGTGCGTCCCTTTCAACTCAGCATTTCCTGTTATCCTAATAAAAAGTCTTGAAACATATGCTGGATTTTTTATCTATTTTAGTGCATAATATAAGGATTATGGTTTGGGTTGGAAAAGACCTTGAAGATCAACTCCTTGCACCCTCCCCCCACCTTCACCTGCCCCTGCAGTGGTCAGGGGTACTTTCCACTGGAGCAGGTTGTTCAAAGCCCCCATCCAGCCTGGCCTTCAACACTTCTGGGGATGGGACATCCCCAGCTTCTCTGGGTAACCTGTTCCAGTGTCTCACCTCCCTCACAGTAAAGAATTTCTTCCTAATGTCTAAGCTAAACCTACCCTCTTTCAGTTTAAAGCCATTCTTCCTTATCCTGTCATTCCATGCTCTTGTAAAAAGTCCCGTTCCAGCTTTCTTGTATGCCCCTTTAGTTACTGGAAGGATGCTGTAAGGTCTCCTTGGAGTCTTCTCCAGGCTGAACAACTGCTTCGCTCACATCCCAGATAATATCTAAAAATAACAGAGATATTTCAGTGTAGCTGTTTTGAAACAAAATGGCTTAGAACCTGAAAATTACTGTCAATGTAAATCTTTATTTATTTCAGTTAATTCACAGTCAGTAGTTAAATCTACCTAGTAGATTTAACTGTGAGGTTTTATTAACAATATAAATGTAAATATGATGTAAGACTGTCTCTGCCTGAAAGTTATATATTCTTCAATGGTAAGCCTCGGGACTTCAGGCATATAGAGTGTGGCATTAATTCATCAGTCCTTTTCCATTAGCGTTAGGAAAAAGTGAAATAAAGCTTTATGTGATTCCGTGTGAGGCTCTGACCACAGCCGTGCACTAGATGGCACTGTTGGTTTTAGTTTTACTGCTGCCTCTTCCACAGAACTTGTCTTAATTAGCTCCTTTTGAAAACAAACATGCTGTTTCAACAGAGGGTCAGTGTACATTGTTCTGGGCTGCTGCTTTTATATTTATAGTCATGTAATCAATATGTTGGAAGGGTAATTAATTTTTAACTTCAAGCCAATTGTAGATCAAATGCCACTAGAGTTACTGGGTGGAGACAGTTTAATTTCCTTTGAAGCAATGATACTGATTAGCTGTAAAGGGTTTGCAGTGAGTTGCTAGAGATCCAGAAGACCTTTTGCTTTGAAACACTGATGTTAACTTTAAAGTAACACCATTACTGTGATACATATTAATGAGTTGTGGCATAATTCTTATACAGTTCCTCTCATGTACTTGCTGTATTTTGTCCTGTCAATTCCTATTTCAAAGTAGCTTTATTTGCTTTGACTATTCCATTCCTATCAAAGAAATGGTACAAAGTAAGCATTAAGTTGATCAAACTGACTTTCTGCTTTTTATCCCTGTTCTCTCATTATCTGTCTTTGGGGACTCTAGAGGCCCATGGCTAAGGATGAGATGTGACCATCTATGCTACAGCATACAGGAAGGATGGCATGAGAAGCTGGGGGATTTTCTTAAATCTCTCCAATCCATGCTTATGGGACATGCTGGTGTCCTGCCCTCTTGTCCCTTTCTCCTACCATCTAGGGCAGCTCTGTCTGTCTCTCAGGTTCCTTACTTGGAGATGCCTGCTAGCTCAGTACCTCCAGTGCTTTCGGCCCATCCCCTTGATGTGTCCTTGTCCTCTGAGCTAACCTTTCTTGATCGTATTTTCATCTACTCTTTCTCTTTCATCATCTTCTTTGTTCTTCAACATGTGAACAAACTGGAATCTCAGTGCTTAGCTCTCTATCCCTGTCTTACAACTTTAACATCTTCCCTGTCCTTTTTAGCAATCAATAAATGAGCCATTTTCATGGATGGGCTATTGATCCCTTTTCTGGCTGTCTGGATTCTTTCTGATCTTATGTCTTTGCTTTCTATTACAGAAAAATTTCACTACAGACTCTGGCTATCCACTCTTGGGCAAGTCTCAGAGCCTCTCTGCTGTCCTCATCTTTGTTGATCTTTTGGCTGACTTTTGATACTGTGATCATTTAATTGGATTTCATGCTGAGTAAAACCATGGGCACTGGTTTAATATGAAATTAAACTTTTGTTTAGTCTAACATTAAAAAAATAAGGTCAATTTCAAAACAAACAATATTTCCCTTTCTCTTAAAAAAGCCAGCCTCTTGTATTTTTATGTTTAAATTATTAATTGAATTCAGTCTGGCCTGAACATATATTTTTGTCCTTTTGAGTCATACTTTTAAGTAAATCTTATCAATTAATGGAACTATGTTACTGAGCTGTGGTGCAAATATCTCTGATTTCTGCTGGAACCAAGAATAGCTCTCAGTATAGATGGACACAGCCATCAGATATTGAGACTTGTCAGAATTTTAACCTTTTCAGGAAGACAAAACATCATAATTAGGATAACGATCAGCATGGGTTAGGGCCCATGCCATTACATTTTCTGTCAGAAATTAATATTGTGACTAATACAGGCAGGACTGCAGTTACTGCAGCAGACTGTTCTGTAGACTCTAGCCTACAGTTGTTTGTAAGATATTAGATTAAGATCATGAAATTTATCCTAGTTTTGAGACAAACTAGAGATGGATATATGCAGCATACAAGAAGACTGAAAACTCAATTATCATAACCACAAGAACTGAAAAGAAAAATCCGTGCTGTCTCCCTGTCTGCCGGTTCTACAGGACACATTTTTCCAGTGATCTTAGTCACAGTGCTTCAGAGTCGAACTTTAGTCAAATCTGACTATTTTGGGAGGTGGTGGGGTGGCAGAGCAACGTATCACAATGTATTTGCAGTAGGGGGAGCTGATGTTCAACGCGTGTGCCTGTGAGTTTTAACTGCTTTGCCAATCTTTGTACAGTATATGCTTTTACTAGTGTGTGTGTAAGCACTGCTGGAGAAACTTCTCTCAGGGGTTTGAGTGGGACACCTCTGCATCCCTTGCCCACTGGCTGCAGTCTGACAGAGCTCTCTGGCAGGGTCAGTGGCCTGAGAGAGCACTTGTTAGAAGGAGACACCTCCCAGTGCCCTTGGGCATTTTTTCCATACATCAGGTTTGACATGAGGGAGAGACTGGCAGGAGTGTTGGTATGACATTGCAAATGTAGAGCCTCAGTGTGCCTCCTCCCTTACCTACCCGAGTCTGATGTTTCCATCTTTCCAAACATCATAACTTCGTATTACACCATGAACAGTGGCTCTATTGTGCTCTTAGCTTTGCTCTGCTTCCTGAATTTGGCCTGACCAATCCATGAATAAGTGCTCAAGAAATTCCTTTTTTATACAGCTTTCCTTTTAGAAGCCAGACATCTCTCATTCTTCGGTATTGCCTGGCTGGATTATGCAAGTTATTCAAAGTTAATGGATAAAAGTTAGCTAAAATAGAGACAAAGGAGGTTTGAAACCACTGAATACATATGCATTCAAAAATATGTATTATGTAAAATGAATATAATAGTCCTTTAAGTGAATTTCATTGGTTAGTGCAGGCTAAGGGATTGAAGTATTAGGGTTCCAACTAACTTGAGTTCCTGCTCCTGGCTTTGCTGTAGCTCTTTAGTTAAAACTTGTCCTCTTGAGGCAGCTTTCCTGACTGCAGTGGTTCAACTAAGGTAATCACAAAAGAATGAGTTAGGGGAGGGACATGACTTCAAGACAAAAGTAGGATACAGACTTACAAAAAAGAGGACTCAGTGTATTGCAGACCCATCTAACTTGTATGACCAGAAAGATCCTCAAGCAAGCTATTCATTTGCCTGGTTAGCACCTTGAGCCACATTTCTCAATCTGTTTGTGGAAAAAATCTCTAAGCACTTAATGTGCTGTAGCACCTTGTTTGTCCAGACAACTTGGGTTATATTATTGGTGACTTAATTTAGCCATGAGCAACACAGCTGCTGATCTAATCACTTTATAAAGTGGTACATTTTGAGTACACATTTATCCTTGGCACTGCACTTTGGAAAGAAAGAAACAAAGATAGACTGGGAAGACCCAGCAAGAAGAAACTTAATATGTTAAGAAAATAAATGCTATCACTAAGGGTTGAAAAGAACTTTTTATCTTAGTGTGAGATTAGGATGGGACACCTTTGCCTAAATTTTTTCTATGGATAACCTGACAGTTGTTTGTTGGCTGCATAGCCAGTGTTGGGGCAAAAAGAAAGATATGGGCCTCATACTGAGTGAGAAAGATTTAGAAAATAAATACAGCAGAACTTTTTACACTATACAAATAATGAAACCTTGAAATCCTTGTAGCTTGTACAGGCGGGGTTTTGAAAGAAAGCATTAGACAAATGTTTGCCAAGGCAGCTTAAGTGTGTTCACCCTACCTTAGTGACATAGGTTGGACTGAATAATCTCCTGACATGTCTCCCAGCCCTGTATGTCGGTGCAAGTGCTTTGAAATGTATTTATGAGTGAAATTTAGAGTGAAAAGCACTCTCTCCAAGCTAGGTAGCAGTATTCATTATAATAAAGGATAATTTGTATGTCCAAAATTGGCTCTTTCTGCTAATTCTCTGGTCAGCTTTCCTCCTCAGGTCTTGGTACTAGAGGCATTAGCATAGCAGGCTGAAATTCTCACTAGCTGTTTAAACAGAGGAGTTTTTGATTAGGAGCATCAAGAAAGGAAAAAAGGAGGCTTTTATGATGATATTTCTACAGTTTTCAACATTTCCTAATCACAAATAATTTTGCTATTACTTTTCTTAACCAGTGTTCCTCAGAGTGATTAATTTTTGAGCTGTATGCTGTAGTCTGCGTTACTGGTTACTACCTTCATGTTGAACAATGTACTGATGTTAGCTGATCACAGAGGTAGGATGGATTTGATGCTTTTTCAACAGCCTTTCATCAGTTTTCCCTTGTCTTGAATTAAAAGTGATTGTAGGCTGAGGAATATCTCTCATATTCTCTAAGTGTAGCTTGGCTCTGAGGGAAGGTGTGATATATATGCAATCTGTACCTAAAGAAAACCCACTGTGCAACATAAGTGTTCATTTGTACATGAAAAATACAACACTGGCATTGCAAAACATAGATAAGCCAAAGCAGCAGCCCTCCTTGTTCAGATCCCCTGTATCTGACAGCTTACTGCTCAGTTCTGCTTTACAACTGAACAGAAGTTCCCTTGCAACTGTGCAAGTCTGTCACTTTATGCTTAGATATTTGGAACTTGCAGTACATCTGGGAAGCAAAAAAACACTGGGAAGTGTTTCAGATCTTGCAGTTGAGCTCTCCTAACACATGGCTTTTTTCCAGAGAGAGCTCTTCCAGCTTTTAGAATTGCTCCTCATAAAATTTGACCTAGCTATTTAGGGGTAGTATAAAACTGAGTAAGAGTGGTGGGGACAAGTGGCATTAAACTTGTAGAAAACAGTGTTTGGTACCTTGAGCAGTAAAATACTTTGATATTGCAGTCTCTAATTTCCTGATTGTGACTGAATGTAGGAATGATGGACAAAGTTCTGTATTCTCATGCAGGTGGTAAAGGAAATTTGGTGGGTTGGTTTTTGTTGGTTGTTTTTCACTGAAATGAGACATTGTAATTTTGAATTCAGGTTGAAAATACCAGAGTGTTGTTCCTGTATGTTGTACTTATGAATGAGTCATGAATCTGTTTTGTACTGTCTGCTTGGCAGACTAGTGTAAAAGCACAGTATGAAAAATGTGATCTGAACCAAGCGTTTCATTAAGCAAAGACATTTGTTATTGGCTTTTCAATATGGGCCATTAACCTTCATGGACACCACATTCCCTGCAATGAAGTTACTATTTTAACACCATTCACCATTTTATGCAGTAAAATGTACAACTACAAAATTTTAATGCAGTCATCAGAAGTACTATGAGGAGTTTGGAAGGGGGGAGGCTTGGGAGAAGTGCTGTGTCAATAATGATTTGTTCAGCACAGTAGTAATAATAGAAACATATTGTTCATCACCATTGAGACCTTATCTTCCTATTTAGGATTGTCAACAGAAAATAATATTGGGTAGATATTTGTACACAGAACCTCCATATAATGATGCCTTCTTCATAGTGCAAAAATACTAAAGAGAGGAACCAGGACAAAGTATTTGGTAAATTGGTTCTGGCAGACAGAAAAATCCTCAAGTACTGCGGAGAAATGTAGTTTCTGCCAAATAACCCAAAATCAGTTTCCCTTGACTCAAACTCAGCTTTCAGAAGAAACAAAACCTATTTCAATGTGCCCAGAATGGAATAGAAAAGAATTCCCTTTATTTATCCAAATGGGTTGGCAGATTTTGATTGGCACATTTTGAAGCTCCTAGACATATGACATAGACTTAAACACGTTTTAAAATAATTTACTTTGTACTTTTGCGATGGTCTTAAGAAAACCCTGCAGATATAAATTAATAACAAGATGCCTAGCAAATGTATGTTATCATTGTTGTTGCAGATGTACAGGTATTTTTTCAGGATATTTTTTAGTAAAATTAATATTAATTAAAAGAAGTAGAAATAGTTCTGGCATAGATGCCCCTTGTTTACCTGCATTTCATCCAGCAGCCCAGCTTACACCTTTCGATGGCATGAGTTTGTTTTCATCACTTCAGTGACATGATTCATTGGCCTGGCAATTTTTTCCCTCTACCCATATAATTCAGAGCTACTGTTTGAAAGCTCTGACAATAGCTGCAACAATTTGGTGCTCAAAGGTATATGGAGGACACAGCAGTGCTGGAACATTTTTACAATTATTGAGCTGTTGACCTTTGAGGGAAATGCTTCAATGCTATTGCAGTTCTCTTGGCCAGGTGGCAGATATATCACACAGACCAGGTAATTTCAATACATACATTTCCAGTGGCTGACAATGGATGAAGAAGCTATTCAGATAATTACATTTCTCTACAAAAGGCAAAAGTTACATGGTGAAAGTATTTTAAACTCCTGATGATGGTTGTCATTCCTGTAGCAGTAACTTCTTTGAAGGTTTGCTTAAGGAAACTGATAAGATGCAATTGGAGTTGGATGTGACTCACTCCTTGTTATGTTCCACTTGCTAATGAGAGTGTATGTGTTGTCACATCTTCCCATGTGTTTGCCATCAGTTCTCTACCACAAGCTCCAACAGGCTGCAGCTCCACTCTTTCTTAGATTGCTTTTATTTTATATTGAGCCACACAAAATAGAGAATATACCACTGTTGTCTGGAGGCCTTTACTCCTTCCTAATTAAATCTCAAACTCTATTTTTAGCATTTGCATTCAGTTTTGTCACACTTGCAAAGCATGCCAACTGCCCCAGTGAGCTGCAGCCTCCTGGCAGCTGAGGTGTCCATGTTTGGTCATGCACCCTAAAGTTTTTGGCAATAACATTTTTCACATCCTAAAGGAGGATATTCAACTGTCATTTGTGCCAGAGAGAGTCTCAATGTGCGCTTGATAATTAGAACCTGGCAAGTGTTAATGCAGAGTGACTGTAGAAATGCACAGAGCCTCAGAGGCCCCAGCAAGGATGACTTCCCTGTTAAAATTGCCATAGTGAATGTAAGAAAACATTCGGCAGATACTAATGAACCTCCAAACAGCATTGGGCTGTACCAAAGTACTTGCTAGTGAAACAGTAAAGCACACAGAAACCAGAGGGTCTCCCTGGGCTGAATATGTTGAGGATTTACCTTCTGCTGAGAGTCTCTTCCCAAGCATTGTGTGTAGTGAGGAGGCTGCTGGCTCTTGAAAGGAAAGCACCAACATTAATAGTAACAGCAGCCAGGGAAGCAGATTTCCCTACAAAACAGAAATCTTTTCTCTTCTGTCCCCTGGGAGGTCATTGAGTGGCTACAAGTGCCTAACCATAATCAGAAAGGCTCTTTTGGTATCCCCACTGGAAGTGATTACACCTGTAGTGTCAGCAGGTGGATGGGGACTACAAAAGGCAAATTCAGGTTTAGTGTCAGAGCACAGTTCTGGGGTGAGAGACTAATTTCCACTGGGCTGGTGTCGAGTCAATAAAGTTGTTCTGACTTCTCCCTGCTGCCTGTGAGATCACAATTTCTTGTAAATGTTTTTAATAATCAGTTTGGCACAATCCTAAGATTTCCTGTGTCTTTCTTTCATGCTCGGAATACTCAGTTCATGACCTATTTGTTAAAAATAATGGAAATTGGAATTTTCAGGAATAGATGTTTTGCTTGGTGAGTAAAAAACCTATTATGGTTTCTGTTTCATGTCTCTGCTGACCTTTTTCTCTGACATAGTATTATGGCGGAATCCCAGAAATTAAATTTCTGAATTAAGTTCAAAATTATTTTGAGGCCCTTTTGCAGTTGCTCACTTGTGCTGCTTTTGCCACTGTAATTCAAGTTGCAACCTCATAATTTATTTACATAAAGCATGTCGGTCTCTTCTTCATGACTGATTTTAGCACGAGACAGAAAATTAGCAATATGCAAAGCCTGAGCAACCCAGTGGTACTGTGTAGCATTTTCCTTGGTTTTGGAAACCTTTAATATTGTTGGATGTATTAAAAATCTTCCTTAATAGAGGCAAATAACTCTCAAAGGACTAAAAATCTCCCTAAATAGATGCAAATGACTCTCAGTGGTTGAGTTAATGGTACACTCAAAAAAGTCGGGTGTGAAATCAATAGGAAAATTTTTGTGGTGTGAGGATATCCCTCCCTATTTTTCAATCTCTTGGCTTTTGTGTAGGGTATCTGTTATGCAATGTCTTGAACATGGGCCCATCCACTGTTAGTATTCCTGCAGTGGGAAGCCTGCCAGTGTAAGTCAGCTGCAGATCTGCTGCAGTGTGTACCTGCTATAAACAAAATTACTAGGATGAAAAACTGAGCATGGGAAGCTTGTGATACTGTTGACCCTTTAAAAAATGCAATATATAGCATCCCTGAGAAATCATGAGAAGTAATCAGAGGAATGTGTTACAAATCTGGTATTTAAGTTCAGACCATCATTTGACTGTATGTTACGCTGGTTTAGATTGAAGACCCTGGTATTAATAGCAGACTGTGTTAAAACCTTTGAGATTTTTTACTGGCTTTTTAGGGAAATCCTGAACATTTATTGGAAAATAAAAAATGTAAGTAATTAGAATAAAAAATTGATTAGGCTTGTGACATAGCAGAATGTTTTAATTCTTAGCTACTATTTTCAATGGCTTTTTCACACAATAAATAGTTAGGGTTGGAAGGGACCCCTGGAGATCATCTAGTCTGAACATTTCCCTGAAATATACTTTCAGTTGAAACTGAGCATATATGTTTTTTGTTAAGAAGTAAATATATCTGAAGAAAATGTGGTCTGATGTTGGCTTTTCCTGATATTTTGAAATGACTAGAGTATATAAATGCTGTTTTTAATCAGCTGAGATCACAGAATCAGCTAGGCTGGAGAAGACCTTTGAGATCATCGAGTCCAGCCTATACCTGACACCACCTTTTCAACTAGACTGGCATTAAATTCCAGATCCATTTATTTAAAAAATACCTCTAGGGATGGTAACCCCACCACCTCCCTGGGCAGCCCATTCCAATGCCCAATCACCCTTTCTGTGAAGAACTTCTTCCTAGTGTCCAGCCTAAACCTCTCCTGATGCAGCTTAAGACTGTGTCCTCTCGTCCTGTCTCTGGTTGCTTGGGAGAAGAGACCAAGCCCCACCTGGCTACAATCTCCTTTCAGGGAGCTGTAGAGAGCAATAAGGTTTCCCCTGAGCATCCTCCTCTCCAGGCTAAACACCCCCAGCTCCCTCAGCCACTCCTCACAGGGCTTGTGCTCCAGACCCTTCACCTTCTCTGGACATGCTCCAGCATCTCAACATCCTTCCTAAATTGGGGGCCCAGAACTGGACACAGCACTCCAGCTGCAGCCTGTGCTGAGTATAGGGGGACAATCACTTCCCTGGTCCTGCTGGCCACACTATTGCTGATCCAACCCAGGATGCCATTGGCCTTCTTGGCCACCTGGGCACAAATTGGCTCATGTTCAGCTGCTGTCAATCAGATGTTGTGCATTGAAATATTTCTGAGTGAGTAAAGTACAAAATGTTCCCCTGAGATAGGACACTGGAGAAACAAGCTTGTAGAGTCATCAGACTTAAGACTGGCACAGGACAGTGTGTGTTGCAGTGTTTCTGGGGTACTCACTTAAAATACTCTTCACAAAAGGAAACTTGTGAATTTGGCAGGAGACATCTCATGTAACTGGGAGGAAATGTGTGGGAGAAGGGTGGGGCTGGCTCTTACTGCTCTGGAATAACCAAGACCCCTGTGGACTGCAATGTCTTCCCTTTCAGGTACTTCACAGATACAAAACACCTTGCAGACATGAAATGCAAGATGGATTACCTTGACGGAAACAGATTCAGGTACTTGAAACTTCTTTTGGATCGTGACTGATTAGGGACTTGGATACAAAACACAAGCACTGGCATTCTTGTTGGGCCATGCAGGTACTCCTTATGATAGTTAAATTCCAAGCTTCAAATGCCACCTCAACTCTAAGTGCACCAAGAATTTTAAGGCTCTGCATGGGTACAGCCTGTGGCTGGGCAAGTGGCTTCTTATTCAAACAGACTATGCCAGTTGTTGATGACCAATATTCTGCACCTTTCATTGACATATTAATGGGTAGGAGGCTGACAAACTGTGTATTTGATTTTATTGGTACACTCTGTATTTTTATGTTTCTGAGTTGTTTCCCCTATCTCTGACAGTTCTACAGGTTGCTGTTCCTGTGTTAGTCAGAAGAAGCATACAGACAGACTTTTCAGCTTAACAGTCAATGTGAACAGTAATTATAGCACTAGGAGTGTAAAGTATTACAATAATTCATCTTAATAACATGTTTATTAGGTCGTAACAACAACTATAAACATAAGTACCATTCAGCTCTTAGCAGATATATGAACTTGCTAACATCAAATCTTTACGAGAATCACATATTCTTACAGGTGTCCCAGACACAACATTATTAAGCAAAAGTTCATAAATAGTAAAAATGTCCTGTTTCACATTGCAGCGTTCCTCAAGCATGTACGTACAAGTCTGGAGTAACCTCTCCAAATCTATGTGTCATAAACTTCCTTAGCTGTTTTAACAACCATAGAGATGATTTTTTTTTGCCTGCAGCAAAGCCTTTTGTCCTTGAGCAATCTACAATTAGTATCACTCTCAGCAGACGTGAAAGTTCATTTCTGAAATGAAAGTAGTGATGAAACACAATACAATATTATCTGCTTATAGCTTGCCTACACACTCTGCCCTCATTATAAATCTTTTAGTTATAACACTGTCTCCCAAGAACAATATATCTCCCTTATCAGTTCTTTATCTGCACTACCTTTCTTTGAAGATCTTAAAATGGTTGGCCTGCAGCAATGGAGATATTATACTTAGGGTGGAGTGTGTTTACAGTCAGTTCTTTTCCTTTTTAATATTTACACAGTATTTCTTAAGGTTGCTACAATTTATGAATCATGTACATTGACATACGTTTTTTGAAATGTTCACAGTGCAGTATTTTGTGGCCTAACCAAACTTTGTGAATGTCATTAAAAATAAACTTTTTTTTTAATATAAAAATAGAATACTTTATGTGTTTACACCAACAAACCCAGTTCTATCCTATTCTAAACAAGCTATACAGTAGTATGCACAGAATTCCACAGGAACAGAAATGACGTGATGTTTGCCCTAAAGCTATAGTACTCTTCCCTAATGAATGGAAGTTTTATTTACTATCTCTTTTCAAAATTGTTTCTCTGGTCATAACTTAACATTAAAAGTAGGTATCATGGTTCCCTGGCTTGTGTGATCCAAGAAGAGAGTAAAGAGGGCCTAAAGCCATTTCTTCTTTTGATCAGTCCTCCCTGCTCTTCAGGGCTGGCATGAAGAAGTTACTGATACGACTGCTATGGTGGGGTGTTTTTAGGTCAGGGCTGCCTGCAACACCTCCGCTCTTTACTCACCTTTGCCAGCAGCTCCACCCCAGGGTAGGTGGCAGAGCTTCAGCTGCTCACCAAGTGACTCACCAGACAGCAGCCTTCAAGTTTTCATTCTCAAAGTGATTCATTCTTTATTGAAAGAAATGGAGGCTTTGCATTTTTCAGCAAGAGATCTGTAGATATAGGCTGTTTGACTCAAAGAAATGGTTGAGTGTTGGAATAATATTGACACTAGGAATGCTTTAAGCTAGATGATTTTCCCTTTGTTTTCTGTACCGTCTGACTATACCAGGGAACTGGTAAGACTGACATAGAATGAGAGAATCATAGAATGGCCTTGGTTGGAAGGGACCTTGAAGATCACCTAGTTTCAGCCCCTCTGCTGTGGGTACATACACCTTCAACTAGACCAGGTTACTCAGAGTCCCATCCAACCTGGCCTTGAATATTCCAGGGATCCACAACTTCCCTGGACAACCTATTCCAGTGCATCACCACCCTCACAGTAAATAATTTTTTTCCAATATATAATCTAAACCTTTCCTCTTTCAATTTAAACCCGTTCCCCCTTGTTCAGTCACTACATGCCCTTGTAAATGGTATTGCTCCATCTTTCCTGTAAGTTCCCTTCAGGTACTGGAAGGCTGCAATTATGTCGTCCCAAAGCCTTCTCTCTTCTATTTTAAACAATCCCAATTCTCCCAGCCTTTCCCCACTGCAGAGGTGCTCCAACTCTAACCATTGTGGTTTATGATTGATCCTTCAACCTTCACAGGTCCTTCCTGTGATGGGCCCCAGAGCTGGAGGCAGCACTCCAGGTGGGATCTCCCCAGAGTGGAGCAGTGGGGCAGAATCCCCTCCCTTGCCCAGCTGGCCATGCTGCTTTTGATGCAGCCCAGGATGCAATTGGGTTTCTGGGCTGTGAGTGCACTTTGCCTGCTCATGTCCAGCCTCTCATGCACCCCAAGTCCTTCTCAGCAGGGCTGCTCTGGATCTGTTCATCCCCAGTCTGTGTTTATACAGGGGGTTGCCCTGACCCAGCTGCAGCACCTTGTGCTTGGTCCTGTTAAAACTCATGACATTCCCACCAGCCCACTTCTTGAGCTGGTCCAGGTCCCTCTGGATGGCATCCCATCCTTCTGGTGTGTCAACTGCACCACTCAGATTGGTGTCATCTGCAGTTTGCTGAGGGTGCACTCAAGCCCTTTGTCTATGTCACTAATGAAGATACTAAATAACACTGGTCCCAATGCAGACCCTGTGGGACACCACTTGTCAATGATAACCACTGTACTCTGAGCCAATGACCGTTCCCCTCTGGATGTGACTGTCTAAACAACTTCTTATCCATCTAGCACTATACCCAAGAAATCTGTCTCTGTCCAATTTAGAAAGAAGGATGTTGTGGGCGACCATGTGGAAAGCTTTACAGAAGCCCAGATAAATGACATTTGTAACCCTCCCCTTGTACACTGATGTAGTCACTCCATCATAGAAGGCCACTAGGTTAGTCAGGCAGGTCTTGCCCTTGGAGAAGCTGTGCTGGTGTCTCAAATCCTGGTGAAAGACCTCTCTGTCTTTCATGTGCCTTCTAGGAGGATCTGGTCCATGGCTTTCCCAGGCACAGAGGTGAGGCTGACAGGTTGGTAGTTCCCAGGGCTGTCTTTCTTCTCCTCTTAAAGTCGGTGCACTGTTCTCCTTTTTCAAGCCATCTGGGACTTCCACTGACTGCTATGACTTTTTGAATATCATGGAGAGTGGCTTGGCAACTGCATCAGCCAATTCCTCCAGGACTCTGGGATACATTTTGTCAGGTCCCATAGACTTGTGCACATCCAGGTTCCCTAGGTGGTCATGAACCAGGTCTTCACTTAGAGTGGGGGTCTTTGCTCTCCCAGTCCTCTTCCTGTTGTCCATCCACTCAAGAGGTGTGGGAAGAGAGGTTGCCATTGAAGACTGAGGAGAGAAATGTAAGTGCCTCAGCCTTCTCCTTGCCCACCAGTGTTGTTTAACAGAGAGGGAACACCTTCTTTGACTTCACTTTTCCGATTAATGTACCTGCAGAAGCCTTTTCTGTTATTCTTCGCATCCCTTGCCAGGTTCAGTTCCAGTTTTGCCTTGACCTTCCTCACCCTCTCCCTACACAATTGTACTTTTCTATACTTATTTTACTGCACACCATTTCTTGATTTTGATTTCTGTTAAGACACTTACAATGAGGTTGGCTGTCTTAGCTGCATAGGTTCTTAGAAACCTTGTTGGCGTGGTTCAAAAACCCAAAGTTTTCCCCATGTGGGAAGAAAATACATTTTGAACTCTTGTAACTCTTATTTCTTTTCTTGACCTTTTGTATGAAAACCATTTCTGCACTGCTCGTTATCCTAAAGTACATGCACAGTAATAGTCCTTCCAATCATACTGATTGATATTCTACTTTCATGGCATTAATGATGAATCTTTGTTCTTGGGTCTGAATGCATATTAATGACAGTTTGTGGGAACTAGCTCTGGATGGTAGCACATCACATTTCCATTTGGTAAATTGATGCAGTTGTCCAAATACTTGGAAATTACTGTGATGGTTTATGGAATCCCATATTCTTAAACAATATGATATCCTGTCGTTGTACTAGTGCAACTTGGGTAACAACATAAACATGTGCAACAGTGTTCTCACAAAGACCGGGCAGTAAAAACTAGTGGACAAAATGTTTTGCTTTTTGTTCATTCAACTAAGAATGGATTTTCCTCAATTTCAGGCATACCCGTCATGTGTCAACATCCACGTCTGTGTTGTCTTGTGATGATAAAAGAGAAGGATAGGGAGCAATGCACTTCACATTGACATAAGTAGCATTGACATGAACATAGTGTTCCCCAACAAAAGTGGAGAAGATTGTTGATATTTTTGAAACAAGTTCAGAAAATGCTGGACGCATTTCAGGTTTCGGATGCCAGCACTTCAGCATGACTTCATACCTGCCATTCAAATAAAAGAAGTGTTCAATTATGAAATCACATAAAAAGAAAAAAACCCCTCTCTTCCCTCACACAGTCTCAATTACTACAGTACCAGAATCATCAGCATTTGCAGAAGCCTTTGCAAACTATTTACTTACAGTGGATCAGGACAGTATTCAGGTTGCAGCAGCCTTCTTCCTTGTAGTAAGTAAACAGTTATATCAAAAGAATTTACATCAGGATAAGGTGGTGCCCCTCGTGTCATAAGTTCCCATAACAATACACCAAAGGACCACTAAGAAAACAAGGAAAGAAATAATAAGTTAAAGGGTTTTAGGGTTTTATATTCCTGTTTTAGAAGATGTCTTGACTGATTTAAGCATTCAACTGCATGGATTTTCCCTTTGAAAAGTTGCTTTACTGCATTCAGCTTTCTTTTAAGTGGGCTAATAAATGCTGTAGAGACTTGAGAAGCCACTTAAATAAAAGCCAGAGAATTTTAGCTAAGTAAATGAAAGAAAATAAAAGGCTATAGGTCTGCTACTTTGCTGGTATAAACTGGCAGACCTCTTTTGAGGTTAATGGAGCTCTGCCAATTTACATGAGCTGATGATCTGACTAACTCTGTGTAAACACACACTGAAGACAATATACATGGTGAAAATGCTATGCATCACAGGCTAATCTAAATCTGGATTGAAAGGAAAGCTAAAATATAAAGTGATCCAGCCAACTGACTTCATCTTAACAATTTTTTCTTCATAAATAGCCAGGTTATACTTAAGATTGCTGTAGGCAGCCAGTAAGTATTTATAAAGCAAATAAAGTATTTTTGAGAACTATTAACTTTTACAAGTCTGCAAGTTAACCTGTGCCGTCAAGCTTTCCAGAGCCCCTCCTATAGCAGGATTCAGCTCCAACTTGGCTTCTTGGAATGTCCTAAGCTTCCCTTGGAACAGGGTTAAACTCCTAATTCTTTCGTGAGCAGTAAGATATAACCCGGTCAACAACTTGTTGCTTTGTGATTAGGACAAATACACTTTCTGGATGTAGAAAGAGTCTTTTATTCTTATGTGAACTAAAGTTAGATTTGAATATAATTTTTGATTTGGAATTAGTCCGTTCATTAAGTACTAGAAAGACACCTCAGGTGATATAAAAGAAATAAATAGGTGATTCAAATATGTTTGTACATTACCACATCTGACTTTGTCGTGAACTTCTGAGTTTGTAAACTTTCTAATGCCATCCATTTCACTGGCAGTTTAGCTCCTGTTTTATTGTGCACACTGTAGTATTCTTTATCATAGACATCTCTAGCAAGACCAAAATCAGCAACCTTGACAGTGAATTTTTCATCCAACCTAGAGAAATGACAAAATGTATTATTTGCAACTAAACAGGCAAGATTTATCATGATGGTGGATTATAATGACTGACTTGCATTTTTGAGGCTGTGACTTTGGATGGCAGTACTTTATTTTGGATCTATGAACTAGTGTAACAGTGAAACAAAAAATGCAGCGAAGTATATTTGACATCTATTTAACACCGTGAATGAACTCAGGAAATTACAGTTATTATTTTGATAATACAATTTGAATTAGAGTTATTTTAAAACAATTGCTATGTATAAAAAGATTTTTGCTAATAGCCTGTGCATCCTGATTGAGTGTTACATAATTTCTTCCACAGTGTATCTTCTTCTGTATCCTTAAAACCTGCTCATTTTTATTTCCAAGTCAAGTCTTTCCTTTCCTACTTACCTTTTCTACTTACTATCAGTTTTGATAAGCAGGGATACATCATTGTATCAGTGACTGCCTTTATATAATAATAGTAGTCCTGTAACTAAGGATGGGTTTGGTGTCTGTTCTGGGGGAAAATGATGGCAAAACTAAAGTTCTATTGGGGTTACAGCTCAGCCATAACAGAAGACTAGCTTTACTTCTCCTGAGCTTGGATTTGTCCTGATAAGTGGTCATCATTGTCACAGGCAGAGTGTGGGTGTTGGCATGTTCAAGCTTATCCTTCATTACAGTGCAGACCTAATCACAGCAAGCACTTCCTTTTGGGCTTCTTTACAGAATCACACAGTCACAGAGTGGGTGAGGTTGGAAGGGACCACTGAAGATCATTTAGTTCACCACCAGCTCCCCTGCTCAAAGCAGGGTCAGCTACTGCAGGTTGCTCAGGACCATGACCAGCTGAGTTTTGAATATCTGCAAGGATAGCTCTCTGGCAACCTGGGCCAGTATTCAGACATCTTTACAATCAAGCATTACCCTCTTTGTTTAAATGCAATTTTCTCTATTTCAATTTATGCCTGCTGCCTCTTGGCCTGTCCCTGGGCACCACTTAGAAGAATTTGGCTTCCTCTCCTTTAATTCACCATATCTGGTATTTATACATATGGGTAAGATCCCTCTGAACCTTCTCTAGGCTAAATGATCCTGTCTCTCTCAGTGTCTACACATGACATTTCCCTGTCTTGAATTTATGAGTTTTCTGTCTGGACAACTCTGGTCTGTTTGAAGTCCCTCTGCATGGGACACAACCATGTGCTGTATTTACTGATGTTATAACTAAATCTGATGAAGGGAGTAGGAGGGACCTTTGATGGGTCAACAGGAAACAGTTTATGCCATAGCAGGTTCCTGCACCACTTCCAGGATAGTGGAATAAAGTTAAGAGTTCCTATATTTGCGTGCTGGCTTCCTTTCTGGTAGACATCACCACTGTGGCAGGGCCTGTGCTTTCTGAGTGTTGGATTGCACATGGCCACAGGGGAAAGTGGGTCTTGTGGCAGCAGCTCTGCAGGCCCTGAAGTGCTGAACCATATAGAAATACAGAAGTAGTTATTCAGTGGTCATGTGAGACACCCTGAGAGTTGTTCCTTCCTCACCCAAGGAAGAGACAGTAGGCCAAGGAGAATGTCCTGTTGCCATTATTCAGACTTTGATTAGATGAACTAGGACTTTTGTCCAGTAACACAACTAATTTCTTCTTAGGAAACCTGAAAATCATGTCTCTTGTGGTTTTTTCATCCCTTAAAAATCCAACACTTGTAAGAAAATGTTCTTTTTCAGAGGGTCTTCAGCTGCACAGGTGTGCATCCTTGAAAAAAGAATAAGACATCTGATGTCAAAGGTTAATAACCTTTTTGCATCCAGAGTTCCAGTTTATGATGTGCTAAAAATAAACTCTAATGTTTAAGGCTGTGCCTCATTAATTCACAACATCGGTGATAAATCAGCATAATCATATTGGCAACTCCTGTATCAGTTTGTCTTTGTGGGAACTGAACTGTCTGGCTTCCCAGACACTAGCAAGATTCTTTGAATGTTAATTTGTGTGCACAGTTGAGCCAATGTAAGCTCATACTCATGTAATGAAAGACTACTGTCAAGAGGTCTCACTGGTGTTTCTTTGTGTTCCTGTTTTTCTCACAAAATTCCCCTGTGTTCCTCTCCCTCTTGGTTAGGTGTGGCAGCAGAGACATGCTGCTTCTGAAGAGCTTGGGTGGAAGCACAGCAAGTTGAGGCAACAGCAGTTTAACTTCCCTTAGGAGATGCCTTTTAAACTCTAACCAATGACTTTGAGAAGCTACACTTTCACCTCAGCTTTTTTTATTTCTCACACTCAAAAAAAGCTTATGTGTAAGAAATGAGCCCTTAGCAAGATGAGTAGCTCATCAGCATGCAAGACAAACATCAGTATAATTGCAGAGCAATGAAAAAACCACCATCTTTTGATGAAAAAAAGCAAAATCCTGGAAACTTTAATTTATCTCATCTCACTGTTTTACACAGAAGAGTGTGATAATGTGGCAGAGAGTAGATATTTGTACTTACATACAGTTTCTTGCTGCCAAATCTCTGTGGACAAACTTTTTACTTGCAAGGTATTTCATTCCTTTTGCAACCTGAAGGCCAAATCCAATTAAATCTTTTACTGTTGGATTCTGTAAAATACAAACAGTTATGATATAATGAATGCAGAAGCTTAAGGATCAGACTGCTTTATGCTGTGACTCTTTAGGTTTTACACACCTCTCCTGCCACCAGAATGATCAAGACAGGTGCTTGCAGTGAATCTGGTTTAAGTTTAGGTCAACTTCTTACCTCCAGTGAGAAAACATACTATAAGAAAACAAAAGAGCTGACAGTCTCCAGAAGAGTAGAGTTTGCAGCATAAGCAGCATAACTGGGCTGGGAAGTGGAACAGAATGCTGAAACCTCAGCATCACAGGTGATACACAAAATTCACATACTTTAAAGAGTGATAGTATGTAACTCAGTAGAAGGTACTAACTATGACCTTGGAGCTCATTAGGTGGAGATGACCAAGAAAAGCAAAAGTCCTATTTAAGACAAAGTACGTGCATCAGTATGATACCATGAAAAAGGTAAATGAGACCTTAGCAGTTACCAGAGGAAGATTTTCAGCAATGATTGTTAACTCTTTAGATTGGCCTACATGATGAAATTATACTGAAAATGTTAAATACCAAAATAAGTAAAAAATTAAATATGTAAATATTTTATCCAGTCATATGACTTGTTCTGTAATAGTAAGGATCCCACAGATTTTTTGTGTTGCCAACATTGCTCCTTATAATTTTCTTAAGTGGAACAATCTGATTTAACTGTGGTTATTATTCCATTCATTTCAGGAAGGACCATGGCACTACATAGAGACAAGGGCCCTGGGATTGTAGAATGAAAGAAGCTCAAATAGGAAGAAGTCCCTACCTCAGAAAGCCTAACTCCTCCAAAAATTTGTCGAAATAGGGTTTTTTAAAATTGTACTGGCTATTGCAGATTGCCATAAAAGCAAGGACAAAATCCTATTGGCTCCGAAGTCACTTTATATTGTCCTAGCACTGTGAAATAGGTGAAATACTACAGTGTAAAGTGGGCTTACGCTACCTGATGTAAGACCTGTGGTCTCATACTTGAGAGAAAGCAGTGAGGCACATTTGAGGAATCTACAATCTTTCAATGGAAATGGGGAAGATTGCTGATAAGAGAGTACTCATAGCTTGTATAACAGTTCCTGTTTTTCTTTCTTGAGATAAGAAGAAAAAATATTGATAATAAAGGGACCATGACACTAGCTGGACATGGAGATGCCTTACCTAGGATTTGGAAGAGCAGATGTTGACAACTGCCCCAGCTGTGCTGAAGTAACAGAGATGTGCCAGTTTAAACCAGCAGATGATTGGGCCCCTTGACTTAGAGCTCATAAACACATTTGTTTATAAAGAGGCTTATGGATGGGAAATGAGAAATACTTATTGTTGATAATTTCTGGGAAACATTGTAGAGAGGAATTTGAGGGGGAGAGGAAGGAGTGGCAGCGCTGTGGCTGGGCTCGATGCCAGACTAAGCAAGTGCTAAAGGTTAAGGTGTAGTTACAGCAGCAAGTTGCAGACGTAATGTAATTATGAGAGTTTATAATGTGTGGTGTTGGAGCAGGGCGTGGCCAGACTTGCATTACTGTTTATACCTCACCATGTACTTACGTGAGTCTCATTCCTAATGAAGTTTCGAAGATCTCCATGTTTCATGTATGGAAGAACGACTAATGGGGATCCCTCATTGGGCAAACAGATTCCCAGGAGCGACAGAACATTGGGATGAGTGAAATCTTTCATGATTATTCCTTCTTTCAGAAACTGAGCTACTTCTTCCAGGTCTGTAATCCCTGAGAAATCCAGTAGTAAAATGAGTTATTTAAAAGAAACAGAAACAAACTAGGGTTCGTTTCTCTACAGCATGTCATTGCTCAATAAAGTGATAATGAGAGACTACAAACATGCTCCCTACCTCCCACATTACAACCAGGTTATGTGCATTGGTTTTCCTACAATGACCAAATACAGGATGTTGGTGATTTTAATTGTTTCTCCATTTCTTATTATAAATTATTTAAAATTAAATAACATCACTTGAGTAAAGTCCTTAATAAACGTTGTTATAGTATCTTCCTGTTTTTCCAGCAGCTTTGCCCACTCTTCAGCAATTTAACTTCCAAACCCAAATCTTCAGTATTCAGTAGAATAAAAAATTACACTTCCTTTCCCTTATTTTCCAAAGAAAAGTGCTTTTTTCTTTGTAGAAGAAATATATGTACATTTCATTTGATGTAAAAATATATGCCAATGTGTTGTGGTAATCTGAAGTAATTGGAATTGCTCCAAAGATAAATCTGATTCAGCTGCAACTAAGAATCTTTCCTTGTGAACGTATACTTCACTGTAATTTATCGGTTCACCGCAGTTATCTTTGGAATTAATAGTAATATTTCACTAATAAACATGGAACTCACTATTCAGTGACTTCACAGCACAATGAATTTTCCTGCTATCGTTATCCAGCAATGTCCCATGGTACACACAGCCAAAATGTCCTGTGTAAAAAAAAAGTGCAATATTAGCTTTAAGAAGTAAAGTTAGCTTTCTGGTATTTTCCACTGGGCAGCAATTACACTGTAGGAAAGTGATCACAGTCCATTTCTGTCCAATTCCCAACACTTGTAATGTATATTTCCTAACTAACACATAAAACCATTACATAAAACCACCATTGCATAAAACCACCATTACTAAAACCACCACTACATAAAATGAAAACACTATTTGCAGCATAATTGATACTTCTTAACCTAAATGGAGAGTATAAACACTGAAAAGGCTGGTGCCACAAATATTTCATGTTCTTGTAATGGCTATGCACATAAAACCCATGTGAGGCCATTCCCACCACATTCTCCTGTGACACAGGTGTCAAAGGAGGGCACCTGGAATGACAGGGAGCAGTTAGAAGCCAACATGACCACTGGACTGGTGGTTCCCAGTGATCTGCAAGCCCATGTTATGTGGTCCACTGGACTGTACAAACTTGATGCATCTTCAGTGGAAAGGACAGGCACTCTGGGCTTACAGTCTCTAAAGTCTTGCTACTCCATAGAAAATGTTGAATGTTAAAAGCAATGTGTTGGCTGTGGATGGTTTGGGAGTTGCTCTACTGATCACAGACTGATGACACCACTTGGCAGTTTTTTCTATGGCCTAGTTCCAAGCATAAAATATCTCTAAGAGATGATAGCAAAATTTGCCTTCTTTCTCATGGCCTAAGCAGTGAAATGAACTGCCAGGGACACACAAATCCTGTGCTTTCCTGCCAAGCAAATGGTGTAGTCTACCAAAATCCACTATGGGAAGTCAGGCTGACTAGTTTGGGAGCAGTAATGTTTGAGCTCCAGGCTCATGCTCCAAATGAAGTTATGTACATGCAGTTGTGGATTTCTTTCACAGATGAACTGTTTATTGGACACTTTTAAAATACTAATTCTTGCAGTTAGAAAGCAAAATATTTTTTTTCTTAATGTGAGTTCTACAGAGAACAAGACTATCTGATTAATTCTACTATGTTCCAGTCATAAGCTCTGGTCAGAGCTCAGTTGGCTTTGCTTTTGGCTTGAGGTAAAATTAATCCAAAGTTTGTTTTATAAAAGCAACTAAAATCCCATCAGACCACAGATTGCTTGGAGCCTGGGCACAAATCCTAAAGCTTGGATGGGTGTGTCTAAAATATTTTGGGGTTTGGCCTATTTCTAGTTATAAAGGAGAAAATTTTAAATGGTTAATTATCTTGGTGTCATTCCAGATATTTTTCAACATTTAAAAAAAGGGAAATTACTTGGATTTTTCCAAAACAAAAAAGAAAAGAAAAAGGCCCACCCTTGCTTTGGGGATGATGAAGTGTAATACATAGAAGAGAAACACACTGACTGTTTGTTTGATTTGTGGCTCTTTTCTGCAGAAGAGACATTAAGAATATAATTTATAGCCAATGTTTTATCAGTATTCTTATACTCAACAAGAGACCTGTCATGCATGATCTGTAGAAATACTGAAAATTCAGTTTGTACTTTGGTTGCTAATAGGTACTCAGTCATACAGTTTAACAAATGTCCTTAACAGAAATACTGGCTTGGGCTATGGAAGGTGAAAGGAACTTGCTTATGAAGATGTAGAGGAATAGGAGTGATGAGAGAAATTTCAAAAAATAGGAGACTTTCTAAATCAGAGACAAAAATAAGGGGAAGTGAATCAGGAGTCACATATTTCTGCAGCTGGCATGAGAGAGGAATGAGGTGGAATGATGAGCATTTGCTGGGAGGAAACAGGCCGCGAATTCCTCAGAACTGGGGGAAACTTGTGGAGGGAAAAGGGATGTGGGCATTTCACCTGGGCCATGGGGACTTTTACTGAATGCACTAATGACTGCAGGACTCTCCTGTGTCGTGCAGCAATACTGACAGATAATAGGCTTCAAGTTTAAGGTCACTTGTGTTCCTGCCTCAGCATCCCCCTCCTTTTAGGTGTGGGCCTTAGGTTTCACGTAATACCCTGTGGCAGATTCACTCCTGCACCACAGATTCACTCAGAAGCCCTGTCTGAGCTTTCTGTAGCCTGGAAAAGGGTGAGAGTGAGGCAGCTGGTGGGGAGCCAGTAAGTCCCTGAGTTCAAAAGAGCCTCATTAGTTGGCAGACTTCTTCCTCCTGGTGGTGTCTTCTCCAACTGATCAAATGCACAGTCCTTCAGCTGACTTCAAAGGAGAGCCCCTTCATTCCCCACTTGATTCAGTGCATGGGATGCAATGCTATAAGAGGTAAAAAGCTTGAAACAATCTCTGTGTAGACACCTTATTCAGAATGGTTTATAATGAATGGGTCTGCAAACAGACAAGTAGTTTGCAATACAAGAGTTGCAGTACCCACCTCTTCCGATTACTTCGCTGAAATGCACAATCAGACTGTCGGCACCAATTACCACATGCTGCACTTCTTTGACCAGGTCAGGATTTAAGGCACTGATGTCGATGTGGACATTAGTTTGGAGGAGTGGACTGGCTAAATCTGAGTCTCCACTAGACAGAATCGGGGAGAGGTCAGAGTGAGGATACTGGGCAGGTCTGCACGATCCATTCTGAGACATGCTTGGAAACTGATCTGCAAGATGAACGGAAAACTATTATAATCCTTTCAAACTTCTCCTTGAAAAATGAAGAGTTTTATTGCATTGGTAAGCAAAGTTTGATTTTATCAGTTTGGAAGTGGCTTGGCATTGTGGAAGTTTTGGTCACAAAGGGAAAATGAAAATATGCATTGGTAATCTGCCAGACTCCAGGAAAACCATGTCACTAGAAACTTATGCTTGTCTCAGCTCTACTTTTATGAAAGTAAATGGCAAAACTTCCATTTTTCTGAGGAGATGGAATGAAGCCTTGTCAGTTCTTGCCAAATAGAGGTTATAGCATTTCTAGTAATAGGGAGTAACAAGGGTAAAACAGAAAAATGACAGCAATATGGGAGGAGGAGGTAGTGAACAATTAAAAACATGAAACCTTTTATTATTGTCATGTTCTAATTTGGTAAAATTAATTTGTTCTAATTCTAATTTACATTTCATGAAGTTTCCAAAGTGCTGGTGACTAGCTATATTTATCCAATGGTAAATATTCAACCAGGGAAATGCCTAGAGGTGATTCATTTCCTGTAACTGCTGAAGATAATACAGTTGGTGCGACTCATGAAAATAACATGAGCCATTTGATATAGCAGAGACTAAAATATTTCAGTAAATCCAGGAGTAGCTGTTTGTTTTTTTTTTTTTTTAAGGAACAGCATGTTGTTCAGGTATTTCCAATTGGTTTTGTTTAGAACCTTTATCCTAGTATTTTGTGTGACTGAATGAAAGAACTATGGTTAATTTACAACAATTTCAGTCTGGAATGATTTCAGTGGAGTCGATGAGCTGAATTTAATCCAGGGTCAAAAACAAAAAAAGGGGAAGTAAATTTACCAACAGGAATGATCAGGTATTTTATTACAACAAGTAAAAGATATTTTACAGACATGTTTTATTTATTTCTGTATAAAAGTTGTGAAATCTTCATAAAGTGCTTTTATCACTCTGAGTGCTGAGAAAAACTCTGTTATTTTATCTAGGAGCAAGAATACCAACTCCTTCACTTACACATGAGTTTACTTGTGACAAAGGGCAAATATCTATTAATCACAGTAACATAATCTAGCCATGGCTGCAAAATAGTTTTTGCAGCTGCTAAATGTATACCTGCTTGTTTTCAAATGTTTCTTTTATTTTATTCTTTCATAGTATTGACATAAACATTGCTACAGGAACATTAGGTAAACACCCCTTCTTGGATGCACTCCCCACTGTGCTTTGCCAAAACACAGTGGCCTCAGGACCACTGTGGATTTACCTTCCACCAAGGATCTTTGCATAGTTTTGTCTCATCTACCACTTTCCCTTTTAACCAGTAGCACAGGCTTTGCTTTCCCTTTGGAAATTTTTCAATCAAGAAACTTCCTGTATGTGCTGGTGGCAGCAATTAAAGAATGATATGGAAAGCTGGGAACAGGCTTGTCTCTCAAATAGCTCTGTGATTGGGGTTTGCAAAGGTGGAATAAGGATTTGGAGTGATCAGCACAAAAATGTATTTGGCATAGGATATATATATTTTTCCCTGAGACTGGCACAACGGCATACATGGTCAATATATCAAAGTCTTCATATGCTTTTAACTTAATTTTAAAAATTAACATTTCTGCATTATACAATGTCCCATTTTACAAGAGGGGCGTTAACAGACAAAAGAATATCAGTTTACAAAACTCCAAATCCCATGTTGGGCCAACAGAACTGCTTTATGATAACTGTAGTAAGTCACTGAGACACACCAAACCTACAGCCACTTGATGTTGTCCTTAAACTCAGATTTTCAGAGTGGATTTGTGCATGGTATGATAGCTCTCATGATAACACAGAATAATTTCATACACTAGCTCCTAATAAATTGTGGCGCATACTTCTAGAGAGTTTTTAGTAATAGCACTTTATTTGTTCCTCCAACCTGAGTACAAGTAAAAATCCTTTGCATCTTAATCTTGGGAAGCACCTGAGAAGCTCAGTTAAAATAGCAAGGCTGTGAACACATGATAATCCCAAAAATGCAGACACAGACAAATGAGGTGAGAAATTGAAATTAGGATACTGATCAAAGTAGCTATCATCTGAAGATCCATGAAAATCAGGATGTATAAAATATCCTCCATACAAATTCCTAATAGAGGCATACCTTCTAGAAAAGTTGATCTGTAGTCTACAGATTCACTTGAAACCATTTCTGTTGTTGGACTTACACTCCTTGCGCTCACCAGCCTGTCCAGGTGAGGAGTGTGCACTCTGCCATCATAACGCACTAGGTCACTTCCCAGATCTGAAAAGGGATGAGAAAGGAATATTAGAAAATCCTCATGTTTTTTGTATGCCAGTACTAATTTATCTATTTATTTAAATTTACATGCTCTGCTCTGCTGGGAAGAGGGTCAGGTTGTTGCTGTGGCGGACATGCAGGACTTGAACTTGAGCTATTTGAAAAGAGCAAGATTTTCTGCAAAAAAATCTTGTGTTGAACACCCACTCTTGGCCATACTGGAAGACCAAAGACAGCTTTGAAGACTCTAGGGCCAGCTTCATTGTCTGACTATGATAATGCATCAGGACAAGACTTGGTTATACACTAGCTGCCATCCTCCTCCCACCTTACATAGTGTGGCAGCTCCCACTGGAAGGGAACCCAGACACAGGGGACACAGAGGAACCAGTCTGACCAAGTTCCTGATTTGGGGGAACAAGAGATCAGCAGACTGCAGTGCTCTGTGTCTTGCACAACTCAGGTACAGCCTGGAGGAATGCAAGGCAACTGGATGAAGCTGAAGTACTTGTGATTCCATGCATATTATTTACTCATCCTCTCTTCCAAAGCTGATTGGGGAAGAGAAGTTACTAAGTTTTCCTAATAGCTCAGAGTTCCTCTGAAATCTTTCTGCTTAAGGCATAATGTGGCTCTTCACCCAGCTCAGGCTCTTGCCAAGCACTGAAATTCAACTAAACATTGAGACTTGATTGTGAAACATCTGCTGACAGGTTACAACAGGGCAGCGTGTGGCAGTTAAACAAAACACAAAATTATGTCAGTTTTTAAAATCTAAGGTATAATAATGGAATTATTTGATGAGACTGATTATGAAGGACCTTTAATTTGTTTCTTCTTCCTTCTCCAGAGGAAAAATACCAGAAAGATAAAAATTAAGACTGATGTTGAAAGAACTCCAGCAATTAGTGCTGTGAAATTCTGATCTTGCCGGATCAGCACTTTTCCGATAACTGTTGACAAAACTTCTTGCTTCCACTGAAATAACAAGAAAAAAAAATAATGTAATGATTTCCAAAGACAAGTAAGAACTAGATTATTAGTACTAAAATATGAGCTGATATGTCCCATATGTATTAAATCTTGATTTTGTGATGCTGTACTGTGATAAGACACTGGGAGTGGAGAAATTATCATATTGGTGTACACAAAAACAGATCTACATTTTTATGACTCATTACTCACCTTCAAGAGCTCTGGTAGTGACACAGCTCTGTATTTGATACACCACACACAAAGCATGAACTCACACGCACCCTGGATTACAGGGTCCCACAGTTACCAGATTCAAAATGTTAAATTCATACTTTTACTCAAATAGTGAACGGAATCAGCCTATGGATATATGGGCTGAAAGTTACATTGAAAAAGATAGCCCAACTGTCTTTAATATGTGTCCTTCTGGCAAAAATACGCTGTAACATCAAAATCCCTCTCTTGTTGACAGCATGCTTGCATTTTAGTTCCCAAGATCACATGAGCCTGTCCCTTGCCAGCTTCTAGCTTGTTGACAGTTTAAAGAAACAAAACAAAACAAAAAAACCAACCCCAAAAATCAACAACCAAACAAACACCAAGCAGCTAACAGGGAAAAACTGTTTTAGGTCACACAGCACTAGCTCAGTCAGTTGGAATGCATTTGGCCATCTTTTCTCTTCCTCCTGTGGAATTCATCCCTCTGGGTACTGTAATGATGGATTTGCCCGTCAAAAGAGCAAATTTTCTTCTTCGCTGGGCAGACTACAATTTCTGAGTCTCCTTGCCAGTAAACAAGCAGAAACCTTATTTAACCCCTTTATGTTTTGTTCTTTTCTAGGCATGAAACATGTCACACATATCTGTGTCTTAGAGGCTAAGAAAATATCACATAGCAGAACTAATTGAATGCAGCGTCAGTCCTGATTGCACATGTGCAAATACAACATATAAACTGAGTGCAACCTGTACACAAGTATTATATGAAACCAGGCACTTAGAAGTCTGGGAAACATACACCAAAAGGAGAGCTGCATCTGATTTTATAGTTTGCCTGATATAACCAAGAAATTTAATCTTAACTTTTATACTTAATTTTAAAAAAATAAAATAAATTACTAGTTACCATATTAATAAATCAAATTAGTTATTACCGTTTACTTAGATTGCAGTAGCATAAAGGAATATCATTCACAGCCCAGGATCATGGAAGAACTCCATAAAGACATAGAAAAATAGATGTTCCTGCTTCAAAGAGCTTACATAGACTTTGATCCTAATCAGACTTACATGACCAGCAAAGTATTCACTGTCTTCAGTGAATCAGAATGCAGTTTAAAGGTAATCCCATTCCAATTTCCGTTTATAAGTGTTTAAAAAAATACAAATGTATTGAAAGATTTATGTCATTCTATAAATCAGTATGTCTACAATTTAAATTTGCAGTA
Organism: Entomyzon cyanotis; assembly: GCA_024500445.1. Lineage (NCBI taxonomy): Eukaryota > Metazoa > Chordata > Aves > Passeriformes > Meliphagidae > Entomyzon > Entomyzon cyanotis. Next base: position 33,969,793 of record JAKEPQ010001018.1, on the reverse strand, counting down.
GCACACGGAATGGCTCTAGTGAGACCACCTCTAGAGCAATGACTCAAACATTTGTTCTAAGTTACATTTGTCCTTTCTTACAAAAAGAATTGACATGAAATTATAAAATGCAGACAAAAACATCCTTCAGGAAGGATCAGATCCTCTTGACTGGAGCAGAATTTTTTGTTGAAAAAAGGGCTTGTGTGTTCCAAACTTCATTATAGCTTCTTATTCTTCCCCATGTTTCCTCTTGTGTTTGGATTAATAACTATAATTTTATTTCTGTGCTTAGTTCAGGTCCTACTTTGTGCCTAAGGCTCCAGAAACTCTCTGTACAAACAGGTAATAATAACAATGATAATAATACTTATTTTAAAATAGTTGATATTATTTGAATTTCCATCCCAAACAAACAGGGATAGAGATACCTCTGTAAGCACAGGCTTAGGCTTAAATTTTATTTAGGCTTAAAGTTTATTGGTTCAATAGTGACACTGTGAATGATAATAAAAATGGCATTAATATCTCATGTGTGGTGTAGTTGCCTCACCTCTATATTTAGCTCACTGTTGGATTTCAGGAGATCACTGGGAACCGTACACAGAATTGATTCCGACTGCAGGAGAAGGTTTTCGCAGCTTTTATTTCCAACTTTTAGCACCTCGCCTTTAACAGCTTCTGAATCAATATAATTTCCCTTGGAAAAAAAAAAATCAATTTCATATTACATAACCATCTCATAAAATTTAAGTAGTTACAAGCTTGGAAAATGTTTTTAATGGAAAATAAATTGTGAAATAAAAGACTAATGTGAATTTACACTGTCCTGTCAATATGCATGTAATAAGGTTTTTCATGAAAGTGGGACTTCGACAGACAAGCCGGGGTGGGATGGTAAAGTTTACAGATAAAATCTGCTGTCACTAACACTCATACAGATCACAGAGACTTCTAAAAATGTAAATGTCTGAGGGATTAATCCTGTTGGTCCTGTTTAGATTTTTGTATAATTTGTGCAAGAAGGGACGCTTTATGTAACGCCGTTGTTTACACAAAACTGGCATTATATTATCCACAAGCTAAAGGCATCTCAAACATTTTGTTTTGCAAATGGTTATAGTAGCAGAAGTGAAGCTTTCAAAAAGAAGTAATTAATTATAATAATACACAAGTCTGTTAAAATCATGTTCCAGAGAGCAAAAAGGAAAAAAACCTTGGTAAAAATGAGAGCATGATAATTGCACTCCATACTAAGTAAACCTGCTCTCACATCCCCAACTTGGATAAAAAATTATTCCTTCTGATATTGTGATAGTAGAATCCAAAGGCCAAGTTTAAGATCTCTTGTTCTCAGGAGTGCACTTCTATTTAAGAAGCTGCCCTAGCCCATGTACAGCCCAGCTCAAGATGAAAGAAGAGGCATATTAAGTGGGATTAGAAGGGGAGAAGGGAGTGTAGGACTAATACAGGCTGTTTATATGGGCTGGACCTGGGAGTTTTCCATGAGAAGGGAGGAAGGCATCCCAGCTGACACCACTATGAAGCCTTGTATATTGGAAAGGAAACAAGAATCCCATTCTGAGGGGCAAAAAATAATCTTACTTTGGCATACGTTTTAGATCTGCTGCAGAATGAGACTGAACCCTAGGAAAAGTGTAATAAACATATGAGAGAGACAATTTAATGTCGTATTTTGATGGCAAAGCCACACCCCAGGTAAATGCTTTTTAATTGCTGGCCATAAAAGTCCATTTCACACTCTATTTATGTCTAGTTGGAGCCATTCTGTTTGGTGCTAAGTAAGAAAATATTCCTGGGCCAGGGAGTACGTGAATGCTTATTGCTAATTAGTATGGAGACTTGTGGCAGATTGTGACAAATCTTTCCCCTGAATGATGTACCTCAAAAGACTTAAATTAATTTTTCCATTTTCAGGATAAAGATATTATCCTAGAGACTGTGGTTGAGTGGTCTCTTCTTCTACACCAAAGCCTAGAATTTTTTTCTCCACCGAAACTGATACTTACCCTAATGGAAAAAAAAAAATCATAGTGATGTTTCCTAAGGTGGTCCTTACCCACTTATAAAGATGGTAGCTTTTACTTACTACTATGACCATTATGTTATCATTAATATGTTATAGCTTCAAATATATTCACTATGATATCTAAATATACTAAGAGTTTCAAAACTCTTTCAGTGGTGGTTTTCCTCTTCTCGGGACAACAGAATTTGCCTACAATTTGAAGAAAAGGAGGAAACTGGCTCCTGTGAGAACTGGGAAAAAGTTTCCTCTTTTCAAATGGGTATTACCCCCTTCTTGGGGAGCAATGCCATCGAATGCAAGCTAGAGAAATTCATTACTGTACTGGGTAGCTGTTGCAACTCAATCTGATAGCACAACCACCTCACAACTTTAGACAGATGGGAATAACTTGTCTAAAAGTCTAAATGCAGCAGGAGAACTGCAAACTAAGGTGTGGAAACTTTGAAATTGTGTCAGAAGCACTTTTGAGGTTCCTAAGCAGAGTGAGCAAGTTGACTTGGGAAGAATGAGTAATTACTGCAGCTGCAGAGGTTCTTCTTCAGCTTGCTCAAAAATACCAATTTCCATATTGCTCTCTTTTGGTTCAGGTATCAAGAGTAACAATTTCCTATGCAATGTGGAAGAAGTTTGACAATAGAGTGGCCTATAAATAGGAAGGAAGATTTCCTTAAGATTGTCTCATAAACAACGTTTTGCACTGGCTTAGGGATAGAGTAGGCAATTCAGTAAGTCTTGTCCTACTCTGAATTTTCAGTGCCAGAGCATAGCCAAGACCTCAGATGTGCTGTGTAGCACCACAGTTGTTACACGCTGAACTACAACTGTGCTATGTACTTCTTCAGTGGAAGATTTATATTTATAAATACACTTTAGTTACTGGTGGCCCATGCCTAAGCCTCCTCTGGAATAATGCAGAGTCCCTGCACCAGCTTAGTGCACAATCACAATCACAACCCCAGAATGGGCCAGGCCTCTGGGCTAACTGGAGAAAGATGTTTTTCTTTTCTTATTTATTTGTTGGTTTCTTTGGGGTTTTTTTCACAACTAGGATGCACTGGGCTGTCAGCAGCCTAGCTTGCAGGTCTGGATCAGTGGCTTCTAAGGGAGGCAGCAAGTGGACTCTGTCCTCTTCAGGAGACTCAGCAGTGAAACACCAGAATTTCTCCTACCCTGACAGCTTTCCATGTTGGCAGGAGAAGGGAGCACTTCTGAAGTGGTATCTTCATGGCATGGAAGCAGAGAGTTGTCTCAAGCCACTCTGTCATGACCCCTCTGACTGGGGCATGGGGGGCACCAAGACACTTGAAAAAGCCATGTCCCTGGCAAAGGAAGACAGTGATGTGGGATGTTGAGAGGCTGGCACTGAAGACAAGGATAGTGTCTTGGCATCTGTGGCACACAGTGCCTTGACTGTGTTTTAAATAGAAAACCTAATGTTTTCTTGTGTATAACATTTTCTTACAAAAACATCTTGTGGTCATCAGGGGAAACCAAACAGAACATTTCAATCGGTACCCACTGTCATTTGATGAAAGCCAAATATGCCACACTAGATTAGTTAGATTGAAAAACTTGTGATAAAAGCTCCCTCCGCCCCTCTGAAACTAATTAAGAAAGAGATAAAAGAACTTTGGTTTGGTAGAACAGACTGTTCACTGAAGCAAGCTGCCATTTAATTTCATGCTGAGCTTGCTTAATTACTGCACAAAATATGATCATGAGGCATGTAAACTTGTGTGTGAATTTTTGAATGTGGGTACAGGGTGAGGGAAAAGTGTTGCCAGTATGGCTTGTAATGCTCTTTTGGCTCCTGACTATAATTTATGAAAGTTGCCTCACTGTTTTGATAGAAGCACCCCACTATAACTAATTCTATTTAGAGGAAGATGTTAAATTGGTGCCTGTTCATGCTTCATTCTAGGAGACCAGCTTTCACTAAAGCTATTCTCCAGCTGGTTGTCAGGAAATAACTAGGACATTAGGCTTAGGGAGACATTTGCCTTGGGTGCCATCACTACAGGTCAATACTACAAAATTGTGACTTTGGTCAGTTGTCACTAGGACAGTCCTCAGTCAGCCTTTCTTATCTAAATGTTTTTTTTCTTCCCCAGCAACAAACAGCACCAGAGACTTCTTCAGGGAGAATAAAAGAGTAAACAAAGTAGAGACTCTAAAAAACCAACTAATTTTTGACTCAGTCTCGGTGAAGATTATAGAGCAAGTCCTCATGGAAGCACTTCCAGGCAGAGGAAGGACAAGAACGTGATTGGGAACAGCCAGCACAGGTTTCCCAAGAGTGTATTTTGCCTAACCAACCTTCTGTGCGGACAGGACTTGCTCTGAAGATGAAAGAAGAGCATTGGATAGGTGGACCTTGATTTTAGCAAGTTGTGCAATGCAATCTCTCCTAGCAATGAAAAAAAATAGGATGGTATGGACTGGATGGATAGTCTATAGCATGAGTGAAAAACTGATTGGACACAGATGAAATCTTAGAAGTCTAGTAAGTGACATTTGTCAGTGGCTGATACTGGGACCAATACTGCTTAAAATGTTTATTGAAAACCTGGACAAAGGGATAGGATGCATTGTCTTTGAGCTGTCAGATGACATCAAACTTAGGAAAATGACTGATATACTGGACCATAATGTGAAATGAGGTAGCAGGATGCCACTGTATTGATGAAGGCTCAGCACACGTTTTAGCAGCAGCGAAGCCAGTAGATTGAAGGTGATTGTACTGTTTTGGTCAGCATTTGTGAAGCCACACCTTGAGAATTGTGTCAAGTTTTGAACCCCACAGAAAAAGATACTAACAAACTGGATGAAGTACAGAAGAGGGCCACTGAGCTAGGAGGGGAGCTCAAGCATAGGACACACAATGCAAGGCTAGTGGAGCTGTGTTTTTTAAAGCTGTAGAATCTCCATTCTTGGAGATTTTCAAAACTCATTTACACAAAGCCATAGGCAACCTGACCTAATTTTTAATTTAGCCCTGTTTTGAGCAATGGGGTTAGACTATGAAGACCTCCAGAGGTTCCTTCCAATCCACATTATTCTGAGATTCTTCTCAAATTTGTCCTCTTTCCAACTGGTTGATATGCATGACCTGGAAAACACTGGAAAACACTGCTGTCATTGCACAGAGGCACTGAGCCATGTAGCAGCTATATATTCCCAGATCTCTGTTGACCTGCACGCCAGAACTCTTTCTAGCATTTCTCCATAACAGAGCAAGAGAATTGCTCTGCATTGAGGAACGAGCGACTGTGTGGCCAAGAGCTCTGAGCAGAAAAAACAATGTAAAAAATAAAAACCAAACCAATTATTCTTTGGTATTTGCCCAAAACACTTTGCAAAGATGGATTAATACTCAGTTTGGCTGGAACTCAGCATGGCTGACAGGACATCTGAAGTAATCCTTCTGATGTCTTGCAGCCCAGAATTTGGCCCACTGGACCATCTTGGATTCAAAGACCGTAGAGCTTCAAGATTTCTCCACTGTGATGGGGGAGAAGTTTTGGCCTACAGAGCTATACAAGAGTCACACAAAGAGATGACCCAAGCATTAAGACTGTCTTCCATAAAACATTTCTATCAATTATATTTTATAGAAATTATAGATGTATATATAAATAACATATAAATAAGAATAAATTTTCATAAGCATGCATTATAAACTAGAAATATCCATATTTATTCCTTTTCTATTTAATACTGTAACTCAGAAAAAACTAGATTTCAAGAAATTGGATTCTTGCAAAATGGATTTAACTTTTTCTGCAGCACTGTAGTAGAGAGTGACCTGTGCTAGTGGAGGCCCAGGATTCTGAAGAGATGTTTCTCAGTGCTATGCAGGCTATTCTCAGTGCTCTTTGAAGAGGCATTCAGCATCAACTTTGCATTTTTCATGGATCCATAAATATTTAGGCTACAGCAGTGACTGATCCTCATGAGTGACTTTGTGCACAGGCCAGAATTTCCCTCAGCTCAAGAGAACCAAAGAAGCCAGACCACATATTTTGTGAGGAAGGACACAAAACCATGTGACAGTAAGAGCCAGGGCTCGTGCACAGACCACATACTTCAGGTTCTGGGCTGCTGGCCATATTTAATCCTGAACTGGTGATGCAGCTTACTGCGATCAGAAGCTGATGCAGTGTGGTCCTCCCATGAGGGCAAGGAAAGCCCCTCTCCCACTTCACCTGATGCCAACAACCACCCTGGTATATATATCTTTGTTTTCACCTCTGCATCTTTTCAGCTGTGACAACTGGGCTCAGGTGAATGCAGTACTGAACACAGTGCTCTCACTGCCCTTGCTTCCTTGGGGCTTCCTTTATTTAATCAAAACGTCTGCTCCCCACTGTGCTGCTGATATGCACTTGCGAATAATTGAAAAACTTATTTCAGCATTTCTTACCTTAATTTCCAGAACATTTTGGTTGCCTCTTGAGATGAACACTGGCTTTTCAAAATGCTTAAATACAGGATTATTCACGTAATCAAAATCAAAGTACAGGGAGCTGACACCATCAAAAATAAAGAACACTTTGGTTACAAAAGGTGGTTGGAGATTGAAAGCTTTCAGTGAAGGTGTTGTACAGCAGATTATCTCTGAGCTGGAGCGGTGACTACATGCCTGTAAAAAAAGCCAAATAGGTAATTGCAGTATGTACATGCATAGGAAGTCACTGATTAACGCTGCTTTCTTTAACAATACATATATATTGAAAAAATAAACACCAGGGGTCTTGTTCCTCTTTAACCAAAGCAAAATCCTGATCAGTGCTACACAGCGTTTACGTAGAGCTGGGAGAAAAGTATAAAAACTTCATGTCAATGGTGTTTGCACTCTTGTTGAGGAAATGTTCAAGTAAACAAGCTTCCTGGTCTGATTGTTCACAGCACTTTTAAAGTAAATATTTTGCAGATAATTAATGGAAAATTATTTCCAAAGCCAAGGACCATAAGGAGGCTAGCCTGATGTACTGAGCAGCCATAGTTCATCTTACCCATCCTGTCACAGTCACTGCCACATGGATTTCTCTTTCTTTTTTACTACCAAAGCAATAGTAAGGGACCAGAGGACAAGGTAAAAGCCAACAAAGCTAACTGGAACAGTAGAAAACAGAAGTAAAGCACAGTTTACCCACAGTGTAGTTGCTCTGTTTCCAGAAAGGCATTATGGACTCTGTGACAAAGGGCTTTAGAGCCAAAGACACTGTGGATTCTGGGTCACAAAAGCTCAGCAAAGTGTGTCTTCTTTCTAAAATTGTATAGGTAAGGCCCCAGATATGTGGCACTTGGTGTCTAGGTACAGTCCTGCAAGTCCCTGCTGAGAGCATGACTGTGGGACATGCTTTGCACTGTATCTTGGACCAGCAGGGATGAGATGCTTGCCCCTCACTGCTGCCTGACTCCCTCAGGAGCTGCCTGACAACAGGCATGAAGCCACACTTGTCCCCCCCTCTGCCACTATTCCTCATGATGGCCTGCTCTGGGGGAAAGCTGATGATGCACCCCAAGATCAGAAGACCTTCCAGAGGATGCTTTGTGCCACAGGGATGCGATCCAGTGCAAAATGCAGGACTCATCTAAACTGCCTTTGTAGCTGACAGAAGGACAGCAGCTCACCTAGAGTGGGTTTCATCTGATCCACTTTAGACAGCAGCTTTAATTAGATTAACAGTGCTCTAGAAGAGCCAACTTTCTCTGGACCATGAAGGTTTGTTTCTACTGTCAACAGGACATCTACAAGCATCAGTGGGAGGCACAGTGGGTGCTGGGCTGCACCACACAAACTGCAGAGTGGCTTGTTTGTGATGGTATTGTGTACTCCCTCCTCTGTGCCTGCCGTTCATGCTGCCTACCAAGGATATGGTTGAAGGACTTCTGGCATAAACAAAGCTGCTTCAGTCCCACAGAAGTATTTCTCTTCCAACTGTACAAACCTTCTGTAAGTAGTCCCCTGTGCACTGTGCCCTGAGAGCAGATTAAATATTTTATTTTAAAAAATAAAATAAAATAGCGTGTCTGACTTATGTCCCAGTAAGAATGGGGCTAAGCTCCTAGTCATCATAAATCTTATATCTGTTCTAGAAAAGACTTCCTTGGAAGATCAACAATGCTGTTGAATACCTTTGTGCATCTAGAGAAGGCCAAAATATATATTTTTCTGTTTTGTTTTCCAAATTAAATTGGTTCTCATAAAATGGAGCCAGAAGGAGCTGTGAAATTATTTTAAATTATTGCACTGTAATTTTGCTGTTTCAAATCAGTGACATAACTACTCTGGCAGTATCAGCTGTATGCCTCAAGCATTGGCTTGAAAACTGGGGTTAAATTAACCATCTAACAAATCAGGGCTTTTTAAAATCACCACAGCAACTCATGTCTCTGTGAATAATATTGTAAAATCTTGAATCTGCCAAGGGAAACATTTTCAACATTCTGAGCATTACAGTTTTAGAGCTCTCACATATCTGTGAGCTGTGAGTTCAGCACTCAGTTAAATAACTTGGTGGAGCTCTTTGTGATGCTAATGGGACTTGTACCTGTGTACCTAACAGCCCATTTAGATTCTTAGAAGAAAGTCAGAAATATTTTTGTAATGCTTATGTCAACAAGATAAACGCTGGGGCACAAAACAAGGCAGATTTTTGCTCCATTTGCTTACAGTATCAGATTGTTATTTTGAATACCTTATTATAAACCACTGACCATATCTCAGGCTTTGGTCTATCACATGGATCTAGAAATTAATTTGAATTAGTATGGAAATAATAAGATGCATCATTATTAGAATGGATGATCAAGCCATACTTTTCCGTGATATATGAATATTCATTAAGATATCTATCATATTGTGTCGATTCTTAAAAAGGATTACTAAAATATATATAATTATAAACCCATGTATGTCCCAAGTAATCATTATATTTATTTGCTTAATGTAAATTCATTAGACTCTTTATCTACTGTAGAGTAGTGATGTTCCTTAAATGAATAGCAGTGGTATTCATAACTTTGTTTGTGGCTATCTATTAGAATCAGATACTTTACTTTATCAGGCTGGTCTCTGAAGCAGAAGCTTTCAGAAAATGATAAAAATCTAATAATACTCTTTGGAGGGGATGCAATGTGACTGATTGGTAAGGTCAAGAAAAATCTTATTTGCAATGCCCTTATTGGTACATGATTTGACATGACATTTTTACCTTGAAATTGGTTTTAGCAATTGAAGAATATGACGGTTTAGTTTTCAAGAAATATTGGATTGAGGATCTCTAAGAAAAACCCCCTTAATTCAATCTATTGCCTTCTCAATTAAGATACTGCCTATCACCCAGCACCTTTAACTTTTATTTAATTAGGCTTTAAAGTACATTCACTTTAAAAGCTAAGCATACATTTTTCTTGTGACTATAATCTACATCTGAAGACAATGAGGAAGAAAAAATATAAAAATTATGGAGCACTTCACAAGCATAAGTAAATTCTATACCCCAAAGGGAATAATAATCCATTGCACAATGCATATGACTCATCACTTAAGGTATGTATTCTTGTTTCATTTGTAAAATATGACCCTTGAGGCAATTAATTCAAACCTGACCCAGAGAACCTGAACTTCAATGCCCAATTCAATTTTTTCATCTGACAGAACAACAGGAAAAGTATGAGGGAGGATCTCTGAGTTCCAGAGGTCTCCCAGCAGCTGACCCAGATTAGAGAGGGGCAGTCGGATGTGTATTACAGGATCTGCAGCTGTCAGAAAGGAGAAAAGGGCCAATTTGTTCTTTCATAAAAAGTAAACTTTTGGAGTTCCAGTGAAGAATGAAAGATGAATGAAGTTAAAGACAGACCTGGAGACTCTCCAACCATCTTTGCCAAAGGATGATTTCTCAACAGAAAGAGAAGAAAATAAAGGTTTAAATTGAGGAGAAGCCCATTAAGAAGACTTTTCTTTGCAAAGCAGTGACCCTCAAGCAGTGTATCCTGAGGGTTTTTCAGAGAATTCATTGGCTTTCGCTGCCATTTCAGGTAGTACAATGAATGATCCTGATGGATGCGTAGCATTTTTATTTTAGTCATCCTCTTGGATGAAGGCATGGGAGATGATACTCCTAGTCTATCAGATCATCAGACCAGAAGGTAGAGTAAACCCTCTCTTGTTCTTGGATCTGAGAGCCAGCCCTTTGCACATCATGACCAATACTGACTGGGAGTCCAAATTCCTCCCTGGATTCAGGATGGTCTCCTTGCAGCACTACATCCCTGGCACCCTGGTGAATTTTACACAGTGGCTTTTTCCTGACATCCCATGCTGTACTCTTTCCTTGGCAGGAGATGTGCATGAGATACAGATTTGGCACAGAAAGAAAGACAAATAGTTCCCCTTTGTGGGGGAAACTCTTCACTGGGCTTCTGTGGCAGCTTTATGATATGGAGTCAAGACAGATTGAGGATCCAAGCCTGAGTCTGTTTGCATAGGGAGTCATGAATATCTTCAATAATCACACACTCACTACCCACACTTTACAGGGAATTTGTTTTATCATTATTTAATACATCTAAGGTAGACAGTGTTGAATTCTAAGCATCTTGATGAATATGAGTATGGATTGCTTACAAACTAGTAAACATTGAATGAAGTTTAGAGCATTTTAAAATTCTCCTACAAAACAGCAGGAAATAGCACCTAGCAGGAGGAAATAACAAAATGCTGAAGATCATTCAAAAGACTACTTACTGAAGAGATAATTAAAAGTCTGTGGAAAGAGAAGATCTTGCATAGCTACAGGGTCAGTTGTTGAAGGTCATGCATTAAGAAATGCTTCTTAGTTTTGCAGCCTTGCATATCTTGGGACATTCATTGTTAGAAGAGATTAAGGAGTGGGAATATAGATCCAAATTAGTTAATAGATGTAATATTAAAAATGGTACAACAAAGGATCCCCAAGTGACCACTTGTTCGCTATGGGGAAATTAGTGAAAAATACAGACTTTCAAAGAGAAAACATTATTCTCAAGTGCTTCAGAAGCAGATGAATCATCTAGCATGACTTACAGCACAGGTTCCTGATCAAACACCATTCCAATCTGTGCATAGTGTTTTTTACAGGCACAATGAAAGGAGGGAACGAGCTGCTTCCCTGCTTGTGTACCTCACGCAGGAACTGGATATGTGAACAGAAGTGAGAAGGTTTCCGTATTCTTACGCATTCTCTAGAGCTCTTGGGAATTTATGCAGCACTGCCTAAATTCATACTTTTTGTTCCTAGTCAGATCAAATGACAAAAAGAACTCATGAAATAGAAATTAAAAAGAAACACTTTGCAATTATTGAAACATATGGTTCAATAACTCTTGAACATTTTTTTTCACTCATTGAAATAAACTCAAAGACGGCAAAATGTATTATTTTGACAGTGTTAACATAGATTGTAATATAAACACAACCAGTGTGAACACAGTACTGAACAATTTTAAGGAAATATAAATAAATATGAAATGAATACTGTACAATGGAAACAAGGCTTTTTTCCTCTATAGAAGAAAAACTTTCAGAAATACTAAACTACAAACGTGCAAGCTGAGAACCTCAATTTAAATGTTTCTTCTATAGGGGGCTGGCATATCCCCCTAAAACTTCTCAGTCTCAGTGAAACTGCACTTCTTATAGGAAGCTCTTCCAGAAAAACTTTTTTATCAGTTGTACCATTCACTTCTTCCACTGGGATGGAAAGAGGCAGAGAAAAGCAAATGCCCCAGGGCGTGTCTGTTGGCTGTGCTCCCTGAGACTTTGGGATGCAGAGCATCCCCAACAGCCCCTGCTGTTTACAGAAGTGACCCTTCACTTACATTGTGACTCCATCAGGACTCTAGGCCACAAGGAAACCTGAAGACAGAGAGCTCACAGGAAAAGGTGAGAGCTGTTTTGATTTGGGCACCACCTGTTTTAAGCAAATGGAAATGGGTCTGGGAGGTGAGGGAAAGAATGAGAAGAGTTCTAGGAAATTACATTTATCAGGAGAATTTGGAGCAGTTTGGTTGTTTTAACTGGAAAAGAAAAAGATTGAATCATAATGTAGTGCAAATGTATAAAATTAGCAGGAGAGACTGATAATCTGCTGCTGGTATCCACAGAGGGTTAAACAAGAAGATAGGTAATTAGCCACAGGATTTGGGTTAATTATTAGAGAGGAGTCTTTCCAAACCACTAGGTAAGCAGGTAGAGCAGCTCTCGCTAAAGCTTGTTTAAGCAAGATTGTGAAATTTCTTTCACAAGGAGCTTTAATAACAGCCTAAACAAATATCTGTCAGGCAGTGGTCTGCGTACATTTGCTCCTGGCACAGGGAAGTGGGCCAGGCTAGGCTTTGTGGTCCCTCCCAGCTGCACTTTCCTTTGATGCTTTGGGATGTGTTTCAGTGCTGGCTTTGGTTTTCCCAAGAGCCAGAGTTTCTGAATGCTGACAAAAGCAGCTTCTTGGAGGATGCTAGTGGGAAAAACTGAAATGAAAAAGGGCTTAAATAACAATTTAAAAAAATGATTCATTTAGCTATCCTCTCCCAAGCTAAGGAAGCAAAAATACATAACCTCAGCTATAGCACTTCCTGAGCATTTTGGGTTTGGTCTGTTCAGGACAACAACCTGTCTTCTTCTTTAAAAATGGGATAGTTTGTCTGGATTCCTGGTGGAAATAGTTTCTCATTGTTGTTTATTTTTGTAATGATTGGATGAAATGTTATACCCCTCATGCATAGAGACCAGAGCTTCCAGTGCAGGATAGGTAAGACTACAGCCATAGGCATCCTCCACCAGAAATTTCCTCAGTTACACAGTGCAATCTCGTTTTGCCAGTTATAAATCTTCCCCTTCTACCTGAGAATTAATATTCTTACTTTAGAAATATGCCTGAGGTAGAGAATAGTGGCAGAAAAAAATAGCTGCCACAGAGGCAGGGAAGTCAAATGAGTGCCAGAAGCCTTTAATTTCAGTAGAGCGAAAATATATTGCTTGGGCAGTGTCAAAATATAAAACACTTTGGATTATAATCCGTTTGAGGTTATATTCCACCTTTTGTGCAGGGAGAATGAATTTGTGTACAGCTGTTCACACACTGGGGCAATTTCTTAGAGATCAGGGGTGGTAGGAGATTTGTTTTTTTGGCAAATGTCATACACACTGCAAGGTGTGGAAAGAAAAAGAATAAAGGAGATAACTCTGTCTAAGTCCATGTCTGTTTTCAATAGCAGGTTAAAAGGCAGGATGAAACTAAACCACTGCTCAAAGGCAAGGTTGCTCTCCAATATTTGGGGGAGAGATGAAATTCTACGGTGTTTGTTGGCTGGAGTTGCCAATCACTTTTGGACAGTGCATTTAATTCTTTAAAACTTCAGATCTTTCAAATCTGTTCAGATTCTAAGAGGTCCCAAATATTTGACAAGATATGCAATATCAGGACCTGGAGAGAAGCAATACTGTATATTCCCACATGGGAACAGAGAAGGCAAATGAATGATCTTTACTTCAAAAAAGCCCCAAAAAGAATGCTCCAACCCACACAAAGCAAAATCTCAAGACCTGATTTCAGCAATGATCTGTCCCTTGGAAATCCTTTGTGCTTAGAAATAATCATGCCCCAATACTCAAAATCTAATAAATTTTAAGTTTGGTTGATTTCACTGAAAGGTTTTATTTTCTGAGTGATGGGTAAAGTGACTTTTTGATAACATTTAACACTGTGTTTCATTGCGAAGGAACTGATTTTTAGATTAAAATCGGCACCCATTAAATTACAAGCCACGACTACATGCTGCAGAAATTCAGGTCCCGACACTCATAATATTATACAAATTAGGATCATGAAGAATATGATGACCTTGAAGCCATAAAAGACTGCAAATTTGCAGACATACCATTTAAAATGCATTGAGCAAACCTAGGTCTAATACTTAGAATTCAATTCAGGAAAGAGTGTATGATGATCTTTAGAAATAAGCTGAGAATATGAACAGTAAGTAGCATGTCATAAAGAATGTAGGTCAATTTAGCTTCTGTTAGACTAAACAGACCTGACAGGATAAGAAAATGTTAGAGGTACAACAGAAATATGTAGACAAAAGCAGTTTCAGTACAACTAGACAACAAATACCATTTTTGCCTTATAAGAATTAAAACATGTCACATGGTCATATCTGTGTTTAGATTTAGACACTGTGTACAATCAAGTCAGGAACAAAAAAAAGAAGGCCCAGATCTCTGACTGACATGCTGTTTAAGCAGAGGTACCCAATCGCAAGAGCCCAAACCCATCTTAAAACTTAGCTGCTGAACTTATTCAAGTTAGGAAAGATTTCCCCAACAGGGATTTTGGCAATCAGAAATTCTTAAAAATAATACTTACCATTGATTTTACATATTTACTCTTACTCTTTCTTTGATAGATATCCACAATCACAACTTGAATATCACAGCAGTGGTTGAACTTGTCATGTAATCTAACATATCTATATTGCATTGCTCTGTGTTTAGTCACTGAACTTGTATTGTCAAATTGAAATACAAAAATCTTGTTATCAGACACTGTAATAGCCTTATTTGTTTGGAAAAGATTCCTTGGAAACTGTTGCTTTATCCTCAGATTAATTTCAAATTTATTTTGAATTTTGGCTATAGAGAGAAAACAGTTTGTATAGAAAACACCAAAATATCAGTGGAAGCCCCAAAGTTTCAAGGCAAAAATCAAAGTAATTTGACTGAAAATTCATAACCATTCACTACACCAAGATGAAAAGATAACAGATTGTCTTCTCTAAAACTGACTCACCACAGAGAAGTTCATTCCCAGTTTAGGTACAGTAATCACCATCTGAGGAAAGCACACTGAGTTCAAGTTGATTCCCTGAGCTGTGATTGTACTTCCACCACTAGGAAAATTTACAATAAAAAAAAAAAAAAAAGGAAAATATAGAAAAGATGATGAGTAGGATAAATAACTGCTGTGATAATTTAATGTTAATTAAAAATTATATTTTAGAGTAAATGATAACATAAAACCAGAAGTAGGGATATATTGGGTGAATGCAAATACATAGCTTTGAGCACTGAGATTATTTTTCCAAGAAACAAATTTTACATTTACTATAACAACTAATCAAATAAAGAAAAGTATTTTCTAAAACTGTGATAAGCCAGGGTATAAAACAAATGTGTACATTTTAAAAGAGATCACATATTTTTACTTAGCATTTGCTAACTTATTTCACCTATTGCTTTCAGTGGTGCTGAAAAAGGTATCTGTTTTACTGCTGACGTTTTCTTGGCAAAAGCAGATGGCTTGCATTAGAGCTACTGAGACCATAAATATGTCACTTGAAAACACATACATACTACTGTACATATATATTCATAATATTTATATAGCACTGGATTTAGACTGTTTTAAAATCCATTTGCTCTCCTGAGTCCGCTGACTTGTCACATTAAATGATTTTTCTCAGTAATCAGTGTAATGTCCAGACACAGTATGGGAGACACACTTAGCTGTGCAGCGGATATCTCAGCAGGACATCACAGGTAGGCTCAGCAGCAGCTAGGAGTGAAATCACATAAAGAAAAGAGGCACCCTTCCCCCTTCTCCTTCACCTCTGAAAGGAAATGATCTGCCCTCTGCAACTGCTCCATAATAGAAACAATTGGCATGGCAGATGGAGGTAAAAATGCAATTTCTTTTGATAGATTGCTGAGCAGCATAGCCATTCTTTGTTCACTTATATTTTTCTTATTTCTCTAAGAAAATTTTACTCACCTAAGAAAAGATTTAGCTGGATGAATTTTTAAAACGACGGGGTCTTCTCTGTATGTGAAATGGCTGCTTGTGTCCCGAATAGCTTCATCGATTTCCATTCTCACACGATATTCCTGGGGAATTTGCTGTGCTGGAGTGTAGCACTCCACAGTGCTGGCTGATATGCTGGGAGGACTGAAAAGAGATTGCTTGTCACCATTATAAAACATGTATTTGGTTTAAAACACTGTCCTTTACTGAGCCCCAACATTGCCTAAGGATCTGTTTGTAAAAAAATGTCATTGATTTTCCTGCTGGATAATCATATTGCAACAAGTAAGCATGACATGAGGTAGAAATTGCATGGCTTAGGCTCAAGATTAATCTTAATTCAAATGACCTGCACACTGCCTGATGGAAGGTGTTGCCCCAGCACTGGTGACAACTCCATGAGCCCCTGAGTCCTGCAAAAACAGCTTCCAGCCTGGGAAATGACAGCACATTCCAGGTTTAAAGAGAATAACTTGATCTGCTATAACCAAGGTATAATGTCTCTTTTAAATCCATAGGATTTAGTCTGTGTTAAAAACCTCAAGCAAAGGTGCTGGAGGGGGATGTACCAGATGCTGAGGGGCAGGCAGAAGGCAAGGAGAAAGAAGGTGAAAATTAGGAAGTGCTGGCTGAATTCAGCACATCAGCAGCGTCTCTGGGATATTCACCTTTCCCTCGCTATCATGCTTGGCTGTGAAAATCCTCTTCCTCCTACACCGAGCTCAGTGGGTGAGTGGGCAGCAGAGGGGTAAAGGATCCTGAAGTTTGAAGCACATGAAATGTGGCCACCAGGAGCAGGGCACATCAGAGACAAGGGTGGCAACTGACTGGAGAAGCAAATATAACACTACCAGCTGGTTTCAGTGATTTGGGCCCAAGCACGTCCAGGGGCCATCCAAGTGAGGCTGTTCTCATAGAATGTAAGAGTTGGTCCCAAATTAAACAAAAGGGACATTTGCTGCACCTTATGAAGCTTTCCAGGAAGGTGAGGCTCACCATAAAGGATAGTGATTCATTCAGAAGTATCTGGAAGGCTTTTAACATCTTTTAAAGGGAAAAAATAAACCTTGCTCTAGCTGCCCTCAGAACTGGGGAAAACAGCCTGTCTAGGTTGAGAAACAAGTGCCCTGAGAAATTGGTTAAGACCTGCATAGAAGACTCCAGGCAACTTGGCTAGTGAGAAAGAGGGGTGCTGGAGATGCTTACTGGATAAGTCTCAGCTATTGTTCAATACCTAGAGGTCCACCTGACCAACATCTGCATCTGAGCTGCCTGCCATCCCACCCCAACAGAAGATGTCTCGAATCATTCCCCAAAGGTTTCTATATTTGTCCATTAGTTGACCAGTTGAGACGAAGACACCAATAAATGCCACCCTAAACTATTATGGAACAGAAGTGAAGATCTTTTTGGTGATCTGACTTGAATATCTAAATCCTTGATTTAGTCAGACTTGGCTGATTTGATCAAGAGCACATAATAAATCATTTAGCAGTAAAGAATAAAATTAGTCTCTCCTGACTCTGATGTTAACTAATAGGCTGCTGCTTCCTCATGTTCTCCACAAGTGTGAAGTTTTACCACAATGACTTTTCATAACCATTAGATGATGATGAAATTTCAGAGGAACTGCTTTATATCCTGTTTCTGGAACACTGTGGGCCAGATTCTGCCCTTGTCCGCAGAGGTGACAATTTTGGAATCACCCTGCTGTACCTAAATACAGAACCAAGTAGGATTTGTGCCGTGGTAGAATGGCCACAACATTCAGAATTCTTGTCTGCCCATAGGGGAGAATCTGTGCCTGGTATTTAACATTTATATACAGCTGTGTTTGAAGGCATTTCTGCACAGAGCACATCAAAGGTTCATGACTGAGTTCCTACTGAATCCAGTACAGAGCCACAAGAAATTCTGGGTTGAACCTCAAAACAATTTTATAAGTACCAGGAAAAGTCCCAAACTGATGGTGCCTCTGTTTTGCAGGCTGTTCACTGATAGCAGTGCAGAAATAGCTCTGTATGGGATAGACATTATCCTCTGTATGGGATAGACATTATCCCACTGGCCAGGTTTTTCCCAAACAAGCAGTAGGAAATGGTAACTTGCACCCACTGGCTGCTCACTGGCAGCCGCTGCAAAAACTTGTTAATACAAGATAGAGGGCTGAGTGTGTGGGAATCAGGGTGACAAAAATGATGGGAAATAAGCAGTTTCTTGTCCACTTGTCCATTAGAAGCTGATTTGATACTTCTCTATGCAACCTTTTAATGAGGTTAATGAAGACATTACAGAATAAACAAGTCTTCTAGGGAACTGTAGTCCCATTTAGAAATCTTTCAGACATCCTAAACTCAGGATATAATCCAGAACTGAATGATTATTGCAGTATAAATTCCCCAATAAGTGACACAAGGAGAGGAAAGCAAAGGTTTGAGTGGTTTTTTAACTCCAACGTTTTTAATCAAGACATTTCAATATTAAAGGTGTTGTTTTTTAGTAAGTACATTACCTTTTCAAAGTGCATGGTTGCTCACCAACAAAAATCCTCACAGATTTCCCACTGTTTAGGTATTTTCCAGCTACAGTTAGCAATGTTCCTCCAGATTTGGGGCCATAGGTGGGAGATATACTTGTTATTACAGGATTCTGAGGGAAGGTAAAAATAAAACCGGTGGATTATAAAATTATTTTCAAAATGTAAAGAGGAAAACTTAAAACATTTATTAACTCTTCCATGAAGTAACAATAAGGCCAACAGGAATACAGAATTTACCATGCTGGACTGGACTCATAAGGAGTCCCTTCCAGTTAATATTGAAGCTAATTTTGACTACAGAGGTTTAATCATAGTGCTTACCACATATGAAAATGTATTGAACAGCGTTTTGCCATGTCCAACAGAAACACTACTGGATATATTAAAACCTGGACTTTTTGCAGCAGGAACTGTGCATTCCAGCCTTTAGAAAACAAGGAAAAAAAAAGAGATTACATAAAAATTTTTTTTTTGTATTAAAATAGAACCACTTCAAACTCAAAATAATGGAGGATCCATACTAAATAGATCATCAATCTATGCACATCACAAACATTTCAGAAATAACAGCTAAAAGAATTGTGGCTGTTTTCTTTAAAACTAAATACAAACTCTGTGGTGTTTATAATACTTGGCCACAGAAAATAATTTTAGAATTTCAAACACATTTCAGAACAAAGAAGGATGACAGAAAAATCAAATCCCTTGTATTCAATGGCTGAGGGTTTTTTTAAAAAATTCCTTTAGTAGCAAATATTAACAGACAATAGGATTAGAAAAAATGCAGCATATACACACATTTGTTGTTAAAAATTAAATATTACCAAAATTAAACTTGAACTTCTGTGGCAGCATGTGTCAATGTATTACATTATGTTCTCTCAGTCTCACATATAATCTAGTCTCCTTAAATCATGTTGTTTCCATTAAGACTGTTCAGAACAGCAGTTAGGAGAGTGCCCAACCCTTCTGGAGCGCTTGCTGGCAATATACTCACTGCTATGTATGTGAGTAGGAAAGCTGTGCCATGATTTGCACATTGCTTTGGTAGTAGAGAGAGGATATTCACAGAACTTTGCCTTTCTTCAAGATAACAACCAGAGTAACCTCTGTCTTAAACTTAAGCCATTATCCCAGTGCCTCAAATACGTATTTCTGAGGAGGAGGAGAGGTGCAGTTGAGGCTCATAAGCCTCTGGATGATGAAATATCTGCATCTTCTCACACTTCTCCCCAGTAGCTTCACAGATCAGGAAGACAGAGGTGACATAACTTAGCCCAGCAGGATGCTGGCCAAAGGAACCTGCCCCTTTTCAAACCTTTGAATAGATTCATTCTTGCCAGCTTCCACATATGTTC
This sequence comes from Entomyzon cyanotis, assembly GCA_024500445.1. Taxonomy (NCBI): domain Eukaryota; kingdom Metazoa; phylum Chordata; class Aves; order Passeriformes; family Meliphagidae; genus Entomyzon; species Entomyzon cyanotis. The sequence continues at coordinate 33,950,020 of JAKEPQ010001018.1, read as the reverse complement.
AACAGCATATCACAGACAATCAGAAAAACTGTTACATGAGCTATTTGCATAAACTAGATTTATTTGAACTCCATTTCGAGCATTGTTTTTCTTGAGGAGTTTAGCAAACCATCAGTTTGAAATTTCAAACAGTTTTTTTGAAACTGTGGAAAATTGGTGGAAAAACCAGTTTTTCCAGTTTGAAATTTCAGAATCAGAGATAATACTTATAGGCTGAGTATTTGTATTTGCAAAAAACCCCTCCATATCACAGAAAGGACATCTGTATAAAAGGAAATTAATATTTTAGGTTTTATACCTGTTTTTGTTGCTAGATTTTGCTTCCAGAGGACAAATTTGTCCTCCAATATGGACTACTGTATTTTTTAATTCAAATCTATTATTTTTGCTGAATCCAAAGTCCCATCCACACAGTGTCAGTTTTGTCCCACCTTCTATGGGAGCGCTGCTCGGGAGAATCTGTTAAAAAAATATTGTGTTAGTTGAATCAGGTTTTCTTGAACTTCACATGGAGCTAAAGAATGTGCAAAGAAAAAATTTTAGAAAAGCATTTCTTTTGGTCGACTATGTCCTAGCATTCATCTTAATTGTTCTTCACCTTTCATTCGTCACATTATGAGCTTTCTATGACAGCAGCAATAAATAACAAAACCTATACTAGAAAGCTTTGAAAGATAATGTTTAGGGGCACTGAACAAGCTGTGCATTGCAATAGTCTTTTAAATCCTACTGTTCTTGTCTTTCACATCTTATTTCTGGCGTGTTAAACATACAATATACTTATTTTGTTAGAAGCTGAATGCTGAACACAAAAGAGCCTCCAAATGACCGTTTTTTGTCAGCTTGATGAAAGTTGGGTACAGAGTGAAGTAGCTTCAAAGACACCATAATCCAGTATTGCGTTGACTGTGATAAAGTTAACACGACTTCTGCTATTCTTTCCTTAAATGTTTTACATTTGGTCACCTCCAATTCCAAGTTAAAAATAAACTGCCCCTCAGAAACACAGAGACAATCTACAAAGGAAATACTTTTTTTTTGTGTGTGTGTGTGTGTATATTGTAAATTGTCCTGTAAAATATAACAATTGTGGGAAAAACGTAGGAACACTACAGAAGTCTTACAAAACTCAGTTTAAGTACTGGTTGGTACTGTCAGTAAAAAAAAAAAACCTAAAACCCACCAAAAAAAACCAACCAAAAAGAAAAGACATTAGTTCAGGGACTATGAGGACTTCTAACAATACTGCATAATTTTGCAAACAAACCAGTACCACTATACAAACAAAAAAGAATGAAAGGAATGAAAGACTGAATTTATACTTGTGATCATAGTGCCTAAGTATCTTAAATTTGATGCTTTAGTGATAATAATTTTTCCCCTAAAATGTAATACAGCTGTGCCCTTCAAAGGACTCGACTTAATTTTCAAGCTGAAAGGAAAGTGTTTGAGTGATACTTGGCTATTATTTCATCTGGAAATCCAGTAAGACAGCACATTTCTTTTCAACTCTCTTGTAGCTATACTTCAAGACTCTCACAAATGAACTATTGTAGATAGAAAGGCAGCTGAAGAATACTTCAAAAGAATTATACCATATACTATATATGGGGAAATTTACTGCCCTCATTAGAAACCAGACAAAGAGTCTGATCTAAAATGCACTGAAGGCAGGAGGAATCTTTCCTGTATTAAAGAGCTTTGAATCAGCTCTCAATGAGCAAAGAAGAGGGAACATATGTACGAATGGTACTTTTGCACAAATCCATAAAAAAGGAGTGATACTCAGAGAGCCCCGACACACAACACTGCAGATAAGAGTGTGGAGCCATACCGTGCCCATGGAGTCTGTGCCATCCCCAAGTTTATTTGGGCTTTCTTTTATTTCTTTGGGCTTTTTTTCTTCAAAATCTGGATATGACTTCAGATTCTAGTTTTCCACTCTGCTCAATATCTCAGCACAGTATCTATTTTTGAAATAACAAAACCCTAGCAGAAACTGAAATTGCTCTGTGGGGGTACAGGATGTCCTGATGTTTTATACAATAATACATTGACATGTGGCATTTGAAGAGTTTGAAATGTAATCCATAAGTTGGCAAAATAAGGGCTGCACAAAGCCATACAGAATAAAAACTGAAGGGACAGAACTGATTTTTAGTGGACTTACATGCCAAAAGAGACTTGTGATAGCAACCCGTGTGCCTTAATAGAGGGACAGTAAGTATTTACTACATTCTGCCAACAAATTTAGGAGGCAAGACCTCTAAGTAGATAGCAAAAAAGGAAACAAAATATTAAAGTTTTGTTTTTAAGTTCTGCAGAAATTACCCCGAGTGTTTTTAGTCAAGATTTATTTTTGTTCCATTTGTATGATGAAACGTCTGAAAGTCAAATGTTGTTTTCCAGACCTTTTCTTGGGAGAATTGACAAGAATGGACAGTGAACCTCCTGGTCTTTGAACTGAGGTATATGTAGGCCTCTTCTGTGTACTTACATTGCACTGGTAGTAACAGAAAATAATAAAAATGCAAACTAGTTATAAATGCCGTGAAATGCAGGATTAAAAAAAAATATTGTGTTATGTCCACTGATAACTTGGAGCAAGTCCTGCTGGAAGGCCTGTCATTCTGCTGCTCTCTGGACTTTGGGTTAAGGGAAAAAGTTAACTTTTAGATTTTGGAAAAATTTAAAGCATTGTGTTTTTCTTTTATTTATGTTGACATCCAATACCCACTTATATACTTAATAAATTTTTGGAAGAAAGTACCTATTTATTAAAGTTTCCATAGCCCATTTATTTTAATTCAGAGACAAGAACACGTACAGACCACATGTGAAATTTCCAGCAAAGACTCCAACTTAAACAGACAGAAGGCCTGATGTTCTTGATACGTCTGATACAAAAGCCAGCTAAAATGACTCACTTTAAAAACAACAACAAACCATGTCAGATTTTTAACCACAACAAAGAATCAGAAGGGAGAACAATTTATTTCTCCTTTTACACCCTTCACCTTTTAGCGTGACCTGAACGCCACAAGCAGATGCCTGCAATTTGTTCCAGCACCGAGGGATCTTTGAGGAGACTCCCTCGAGTCCCCTGGCTTCCCTCTAGAACTGCTCGTCCAGGCTGATGAAACACCTCAGTGCTGGCAGAGGCACTGGATGGGAGCAGACTGGGAGCTGGGCTGTGGAGGGGACGTGTCCCAGTGCCTGCCCTACTGCACTGTCTGAGGCAAGGGGGATGTCTGGGCAGAGCTGACTGCTCCTCTCCAAACCAAAGCTCCAAGGGAAAGTGCTTAAAGCAGGGAAAAGAGACAAAGGATCTGAAGGACTCCATGGGAAAACACTGGACTCCTTCTTGGCCATCCCTCCTGAGATTAAAGTATCTTTTTTTTTCTTTTTCCATTGTACACCATTCTGTGTAATAACCTGGGAAAACTTTGTGGAAGACTTACTTAGCTAACATCCTCTGAACCAGACCCTCAGAAAGCAATCTGTTCCCCTCAGGTTAAAGAGATCATATGACACATCTCAAGCAATCTGTCCCTCTGAAAGCTGCAAAATATTAGGGAGCGGTTCGGACTGAATTTCAGATATTATGCAAAGCAGGTCATCCTCTGTTTGTTAGGAACAAAACTAGCTTGTTTCTTACATTTTATGTATATGGGTTTAAGGACAGATCAGAAGATGATGAATAATCTGTTTTATATTTTTTTCAGTAATCATGTTAAATGTCATGGTCCAGTAGAGCATGAAATTTGTCTTAACAGCTAGCAATCCAAAGGGATTTAAGTACCCAGCTGCATTTTTTTCCTTACAAACCTTCTAGAAGCAACTTCTACCAACATGGGCATGCTGTAATTCAAGATTCACTTTAAGATCCATCAGTGTCACAGATCCATGCTCATTACAGGGGCAGACTGGGCTTGTGCTGAGCAGGCAGGGCTGAGCCATATGGGGAAGGGGAGCACCTAGACAGCCTCACACCTAGCCCCACTGCCCCATGTCCAAGGTATGCTCCCTTGCATAAGCTCTCCCAGCAACTTCACAGGGATTGCAGAGGTGGCTGTGTGGAATACACCTCTTGATCTAAGTGCCTGTGCATGGGCTCCAGGTTCTTGGCTCTTAAAACTGCTGAGTGCACACATTCCACATTGAAATTAAAGAGGGCTACATGGGCTCAGCACCTCTGAAAATCAAGAACTAAGCAGTTCAGAGCCTGAGAATTTGTTTTTGAGCTATGAAAATCTACAGCCATTGCTGGAAACCTTTATGAATTAAAAATATTAAGGGATGCTACTTGTGCTTGAGCTCTAGAAAAGATGAAACAAGCTGTGCAGGATAGGTGAGCACCTTGGGCCTGCAGAGGTATAGAAAAATGTATAGTGTGTACTTCTGAACTGGTGATTCATAGTCCTATACATACTAAGGCTGGAAAGGATTATTTCATTATCTAATAAAACCTTTTTGAAATGAATATGTTTTTGTATAAAGGAAAAGTAAACGACTCACATCCTGCATTAGCAATTTTGTGCATTTCCCTTGCCCAAAAGTAAATGTCAATAGAAGGCAAGGCAACCCCCCCCTTCCATTTTCCATCCATTTTGGGTTTGATTCCTATAACTCTTCATTGCTTTTTCACTGAATTTTGCCTATGTTAATCCTAAGTTTTGTATCTGAAAGGTGATCATGGAAAAAAACAATGCCATAAACATATGTTTCTATATTTCTTTCTAGACTAAAAGCAGTTTTGCCTAAAACTTTAAAACTTAAAAAAATAGTTGCACATGAAATCACATGCCTGGCTGAAAGAAATACATTATTTATTTAACCCCCCCTTTTTTCTCCCTTTCTCTCTAAGAGTTTAGTATATCACATTTTCATCTCTGCTTATAAGCTGTATTCCGATAAAGGAAAATGTATTTTTAACTACACAATGTAGTTTAAATGCACTAACACAAGTAAATGGGTATAAATGCCACCAGAAAGTTTTATGCTTGTCCTTCCCTCAGATTTCTAGGCCATCAACTGCCCTACAAACCTCTGCCTTCACAGTCACGTCACACTTCACATAGGAAGATTTGGTTCCCTGTACAGTACAAATCTAGCATTAACCATAGCTAAATTCAAACTGGAATGTGCCAGTGCAGCTCTCTGCTCATCTGTGCATTTTGTTCTCAGCCACCCTTGATGAGCTTTGGCTGGCTGGCAGCAGCTCTGGCTGCCCCTGTCCCGGGCAGGGAATGGGAGGGTGCAGCTACAGGCTGGTTCCTCATCAGTGCCAAGTGGACCCATGGGAACAAGGAGCCAGGGAAGGACATTATGGAAAAACAACTCCCCCAGGAGCTTGGGTAGGGGAGAGCGGGAATTTTTCTCACAGAGAAACACCAGGCTCTCCTCCAGCACTCGAGCCAGCACAGGGATGGATGAAGAGTGGGAGGCAGACGACTCCTGTGCTGGGTCAGGCTGTGGCAGCTGTGGGCAAGAAGTGCTTTCCTCCACTTTGGCCTCTGAGAGGAGAGGAGCTCCTTTCTGTGACTGGCCTTTCCTGTCACAGCCCTGCCAGGCTGGCTCAGACCCATCTTGTTTCCCCACCAGAAGTGCTTTGTAGGGCCAGGGCTCTCTGGAGGCTGATCAGGATGATCAGACAAGCCTAGCTACCCATGAGCATCTCAGCCCACAGTACTCAGGGACACCGTGCATCCAGAGGATTTATGGACATCAAGGCTGAGGGGAAGTCGAGGAAAGCTGACAATTTATCATGATTACATAAACAGAAAATGTCTACAGAGCACAGACTGTTCTTCCTTCAAGAGATAAATGTGAAAAATCCACCATTTTACCTCATAAACGTGAGGCAAGCAGGTGTCCTGTGTCCAGGTGTTGCTGGGGCACTCAGAAGACCTGAGGCACTGCTGGCTGCACCAGCCACACTGCATGAAGGCTGGTGCCAGCAGGCACTGGCTGCAGGACCTGAAGTGATGGCAGCCTGGCCCCTTCAGCAGGATCTTCGTTATCTGTCGATGGAGAGACATGATGCACACATCCTTTTAACACATGCACTAAGTGGCAAGGAGAGTCTCTATTTATGCAGAGCGTGGTGGTACTACTCAGATTTCAGATGTGCAAGCCACAGTTCTACTTCTCTTTAGCTCATAATTATAGGATCTTATAAGTAATTTAACTGACATGATTTTAAATTCGCTTGGGAGAAACCCTAAAGGCATCTTAATGTTATATACAGTTACTACCAGCATCTGGTGTTTACAGCAAGATAGCATTTTTTGCTGATGGAGAAAGAAAACAGCAGTGTGCTCCTCCCAATTCTGCATTGCTTCTTGGAAGAAAACAGTGTATCTCAGTATCCTTAGTTTTTACATTTGTACAAATAGGCATGATGGCTATTTCAGCTTTGAGGCTGTATCAATATCTGTGGCACACTTACAGCATGTGACTGCCCATGTTTGTGATTTTTAACACCTATCATCAAAAAGTCTGTATCTAAAATATACGTTAAAATGTATATTACTTAAAATATCAGGATAGTTATGAAATACTCACTCTAAACATGTAAGAATTATTTTTGGTCAAAATATTGAAATCAATGAATAATTACATTACTGTATAAGTACCTCATATTTCTTTATACTTCAGTTCCTTCCTTAAATTTATTTCATACATTTTCTGAAGATCACCCTTATAAATATCTCATACATATCTAGTAAATGATTAATAACAATCCTTACTAATGGCTGATGTATTTCTGTAAGTTCTTATGGAACTCAAGGAGTCAACTTATTGCTTACGATTATGGTTTAGGATTATCTGTAATATTATCTGCTGATGTTTTAAACCTATTCTTCAATGCATATCTACTTATGACAATAGCATATTTATGATAGCTCTTCATCTTTTATTGACTCTTTGTAGACTACATGCTAAAGTAATTTTCAAGCATTACTGACTTCCAGTTTTAAAGACACCCATGTAATTCTTGCACACACAACCCTCCTTAAAAAGTTACAGTGTTATGACACAAACCAACAAAAGCCAGGAAACTGAGCACCATTCTTTTCTTAAGCCATTCTTCGTCTTTGCAAGCACTTGAATTAGGGACAGGGTTTCAGCCTTAAAATTTGCATTTCCTGGCTTTTGTTGGTTTATATCACAAGCTCTTACATGATTTAAACATTTCTCAATATTAGGCTGTCAGTTTGTTTAGTAGGGGAAAAAATGTATCTTGGAGGAAACTTGCACCCCTAATGCTCCCTAAGGAATGGCAAGGCTATGAGGATGCAGTGCCCAAAGCAGCAGTGTGAACAGCTGCTGTTACCAAAAGCTGCTGCTCTGAAGGCAGGTTTACAGAGCGCACAGAAGGATTAGATTATGAACCACTCACCTTTTTCCCAGTCACTACCAGGGTATAGCCATCTTCTGCTAATGAATTCTTGACAACAACTTGGGGAGAGATGGGGTGGGAGTCTAGCTGGAAGCTGACATGTGGAGCTGTGGGTTCTGAACGGGAAACCACTATCTAAAAAAGAAAGAAATTTTGAAAATCAGCAGGCAGTACATAACACAAATGCATGCTGCTCATCTGTCTCATGTTCTCTGCTTGCATTAATTACTTTGCATTACATTGCATAATATTTTGCATAATGTTCCATCATAATCTGATTAAAGTGCTATAAAATCTAGTTTATTTAATACAGCAAAATCATGGCTGTTGGAGGATCCTCAAAATACACCATATTTATTAAAATAGGCAGGAATCACTACATGTTTCCTAGTCCTTTAATTTCAGGTATTTATAAATCACCACAAAAAATGAAGATAGGTCATTCAGTCAGTCCTATACATTTACAAATAAAGAATTTTATCTACAATGTCTGTTTAAAAGAATCCTAAAACTCCAGGTCTTCAGAAGTTGAAAACATTTCCTTTCATTTTCACTTTGGTCCTTCAGTTTGAAAAGTAAACCTTACCCTGTGTCAACAGTCTCTGGTCTCGCTGCACGTGGGGCAATTAGAGTGCAAAGCTATGTGAGGCAGTGCAGGTCACTGTGTGAGCCCCTCAGAGACACAAGTACACAGAGCTCAATTCCCAGAGCTGCCGAGATGGCTATTACTCTGACAAGCTCTTTGCAAGATTTGGATGGGCACCTTGAGCTGTGGCTCCTGATTTTCTCTCTGAGTCAGGTGTCCAGGACTGAGCATTCAAAACACTTCTTAAATTGCAGGGAATGTTGGAGGCTCCTTTAGGAGATGCTCCAAAACAGGAGCCTAATTTAGTTGTCCCGAAGCCCCTTTGCAAAAGCCTTCCCTCTCTCCCTTTCTCTTGATTTTAGGAGATCTTAGGGAGATTAGTCACACCAGTAAGAAATTCCCCCACTACTCATCTCTCTGCATCTTGAGTTACCTAAATTCTTCTGAGAATCTGGGCCCATTGCTGCAAACACACGCCTAACTTTACTACTGTAACTTTGTTGACTTTACCGGGATGAGTCATGGCTGTTAAGCAGAGGCATAAAGCATCTGCAGATCGCGGTGGATATTCGATAGCAAGGTTTTATAGGCTTGGGCCTGCAATCCACAAGGATGTGCGCCCAAATGTGATAGCATCAGGCAACAAAGGCAGAGGATTGTTTACATGAGGGAAGATCATGTTCATGTTTCAAAAGCTGTATCACGTGTAGTTTACTGAAGGAATTTAGATAATCAACATTTGCTGAGAAGTTAGGATTCAATGGGGTTCATTATTTAAAAAGATTGAAGTCATTCTGGAAATAACTTGTATGTCAAATGTTTCATTTTTTACTATAATGAAGCTTTTCTTTGGACTCCAAAGGCAGAATCAGAACAGCCAGGACATTGACTTACACGATTTCACTGGCTTTCCGCACTGCCAAGGTCTTTCAACAAGATGGCTGACTCCAAAACTAGACTTAGAGATGCTGTAATTATAGCTGATGTTTTGTTGTGATTCAAGACTTAAATAAAATATATGAGCAGTTAATTCATGCCAGTAACTGCTTCACATCCCAGAGGTATTTATAGTTTGGGGTTGCAAGAGGCTTTTTTTTTCTTTAAAATGAAACTGGCTTTGTTACAGACTTTGCTATGGATTTATTTCACAGCACAGAAAGTGCAGCTTTTAGAAATCAATAAGGTATAATCATTTTTGGTGACACAGAAGTATGGTCTCTGACTCAGTGTAATAGGGCATGAGCTCTGTTTTTTTATTCAGGACAATGAAAAATAGAATGGACTGGAAAGCTGCATGAAAAAGCTTGATTAATGTTGGCATTATGGGGAGAGGTAGCACCACAGCTGCAAATACCTTTTCAGTTGATCATTAGCCGTGTCTCATCTCGAATACCCACTGCTATAAAATGCTAAGAATTCTTTTCCATCATTAATCCAGGCTTCCTCTTATTGCCAAGCATTCTTTCTGATTGAGCCACAGTGTTAACCCTTTAAACACATCTGTATTCTAACCTCACAGCAATACATGAAAATTCGGATTCCATCTCTACAATCTTGGAAAAATTACTCGGTACTTTAAACAGTGACTGACCTTTATTTTACTGAGGCTGATAGTTGAATCACCTGCTCAAAGCCCAAGTGACTAGACTTTGACCTCATGACATACAGGGAGCTCAGATTACACTTCCTAACTCACGGAACAAAAGTTTGGATTTTGCTTAGAACTAATCTACTAGCCTACAGTGCTGCTATAATAGATACTAGATGCAAAAATGTTCTTTTTGGTCTGTACAACTGTGTGATTTTTGCACACATCAGCCAGTCCTTGAAATTCTATCTTACCCTTATCCAACATAATCCTGAAAAAAAAAGCAATTTGAAGACAGCTTCTACAGCAGGAAGAAGAGGCTACTTAGGACTCCAGTGCCGTTCTCATAAAGCTCTGATTTTTATGGCTTGGGAGTGAGCTGGTATGTGTGCAGCATAAATTTAATCTGCCATGGACACACCAACATACAGGGACTACTACCATGAAAATGGTTCAATAGTACAGAAGGATTTCCCTCTGCAAAAACTATAAAACCCTGGGGGGGCGGGGGGGATGTGTGTCTTTTTGGGGGGGGGGAGGGGAGAGCGGGTGTTGTGGATTTTGTTTTATTTACATTTTAATAATTAATTTATTAACCAAGCATTTCTCCAGAGCATAAGAGAAATGAAAGCTTATTTACGTGCCTAACTCAAGCAGTTAGGAGTGAGGGAAAGTCTTGCACAGATAATCAACTAAAGGAGAACAAGCAGACATTAGCAGTAAATGGTCAGCGACTGCAATAGTAAGAAGTCAGCAGAGATGTTCTACAAGGTGTCTGTGCTGGGATCCATACTATTCAATACACCTGTAAATAACTTAAAAAAGTGGTTGAGCAGTCCAGTGATAAAGTTTTCTGATGATCTGTAGGTATTCAAGGTGGTTAGGATGAGGACAGATTATGAAGGATGGCAGAAGGACCTTGCAAGACAGTATGTCAAGGCAATAAAATAGCAGGTGAAATACAACAAAGAAAATTAATTTAAAGCAGTATATGATAGATAGCTATCTAACTACTTAGCAGCAGCCAAAACCAACCTAATAAAAATTCAGAAATTATTAGAAAAGGATTAGGGAACAAATCAGAACACCGTGATGTCATATAAATTCATGGCTTGCCTGAAACTTGAAATGTCTGTGCAGTTCTGGTTGCCTCCTGACAAAAGAGCATGTTAAAAAGAGAAGAAGTTCAGAGAAGGGTAACAAAGATGATCAAAAGGCTATAATGAGCAACGACTGAGTACAGTACATGTGGAATCTCTATGAAAAAGGAGAGAGTCATGGGTAGAGACTAACCATATCCTCTCTTCCACATCTACCTGAAAGGGGGTTGCAACCAGCTGGGTGTTGGTCTCTTCTCCTAAGTAACAAGTGATAGAACAAGAAGAAATGGCCTCAAGTTGCACCAGGGGAGGTTTAGATTACGTGTTAGGGAACATTACTTCACCAAAAGGGCTGTCAAGCATTGGAACAGGCTGGCCAGAGAAGTGGTTGAGTCACCATCCCTGAAGGTATCTAAAAGACATGGATAGGTGGCACTTAAGGACATTGTTCAGTTGTGAACTTGGCAGTGTTAGGCTAATGGTTGGACTCAATGATACTAGAGGTTTTTCAATGCTAAATTATTCTAGTATTCCATGATTTTATTCTAACAAAAATTCTAAACACCACCAAAAGTCAAAAGCAAGACTTGGGCTCAAGACAAATGAAAGAATGTGACATCCTAGCAATATGACCTATATGACTCTTGCCAAAGGATGTGAATGCAAGAGGTATGCATTTTCAAAGGGAAGCTCCATAGGTACATGGAAAGAGCTAAACAGAAAAAAGTGAATAGCTCAGGAAATCCACGGAAAGGAAAATAGTTGGAGACTTGAAGCAGAAGGTAGTAGTTATGTATGCCTGGGTCCCTAGGCATCCCCTTGTCAATACTGCTGGAGACAGGGCACTGAACCCTTCATTTAAATGAACCCTTCATTTAAATCCGTGTAGCTCTTCTGATGTCTTTAGAAATAAATCTCTTGAGAATCACATTCAATAGCAGTAACTACGGCACTACACATCCTTCTCAAAGCAAACAGAATATTTATGTCTCTGTATTTAGAGGAAAAAAAACCAATTTTCTTCCAGCGTGGCTCAAACTACTTCCATGAAGATAACAGCCAACAATTAATTAATTAATTAATTAATATATTAACATATTCTTTATATTGGAAGTCAGCAATCAGTTAGGTCCATGAACACTAAAATTATTAGAATATTTAAATATTCTTTCATTGCCATCAGCTAGTATTAATGTTAAGTAGGAAGACTTAAGTCTAGGTTTGTCTGTGCATGACATGGCAAATTAAGACTGTAATAACTTGAGTTGAAAACCAGCATGCAACAGCTTCTTTTAAACATCATTCTGATGCTCAGTTCTGCTAGTCAGCAGGATTGAATTACAAATGTTACTGTCTACATGTTGAAATATCTTCTGCAAAAATGAGGGGCCTTCTAAAAGGAATCCAATCTAAGTATCATATTGTTATTTTTTCCCTAGATGTCTGGCAGGTGTATGCCATTATCCAGCAGAGATAGGCTCAGGGTTAACTTTATTGTGCAATGCCTCAAATGCCCTGGGATATGCAGCATAGCCTTGCAAAGGGCACATATGTAGTTCTCTAAATGCTGTATATCATTCTAATCCATGAAGAATATAATGGATCTCTTCTGAAGAGTGTAAGCTTTTCTACTCAAACTGAATATTAAAACATATGTGCTCTCAAAGGTGTTATTCAGCACCAGGTGTTAATTTTAATTTGGTTATATGGATTTTGCATTATGCAGTGTTTGATTTTTTTTTTCCTGGGAGAATCAAGATACATTCTTTACTACAGAAAAAACTGCTATCATAAATGTTAAAAGCTGAGCTATAGATATGAAAACGCTACTTATCAAAAAGTTTGCCACAGTTTTCTGTTGGCTTAAAAATGAAAGATGGAAAGATTGCAGCTATTCACATTCCTACAAATGCATGTGTGCACAGTTTGCATTTAGACTTAAATAGGTCAGGCTGCCAGTGTTGAAAAGCCAGATGGATTGCTGGGCCACTGAGACAGGACAGCAGTGGGCACTGAGGGCAACCTTTGCAATGACTCCATGGGCATCCCATCCCTCTTTCCTCCTCCTGGCTCAGGAGGATTTAAAGTCCATGCTCATATATTTCTTGACCTTCCTGTACTTGGTTCAAATATGGCTTGCCACTTGCACGGGTGGGTTTTATTGCAACTACATTTGTCTAGAGGGACAGGAACTAGATAAAAAGGAGTTTGATAAATTCAAAGGTGCATTTGGCTTCTAGTACACCATGGTACAAACTGGATTTAACTGAGCAGAGTGAAAGATGCAGAGCTCTGTATTTCTTTGCTCTGTGTCAACTCATTTTGCTGACAGGCACCATGGCTTTGAGTCTTGATTCCTGAGGTCTTGCTGCTTTGCTGTTTGCAAGAGAAGTACAATGTTAAAGACTTGGCTCTCTGCTGAATTCTGGGACAAATTTTCCCAATCCTTGAATGCAGTTACAAATAAAAAGCAGATGTGATATTTTTTTCACTGATTTCTGTAGCATGCATTATGTTCCCTGGCATGTAGTCTATGAAAGCAGCTATGACACATGCTAAGTTCTCCCTTTTTGGGGAAATGAGATGTGTGTTAAAGTTTGGTGGTGGTGTTTGTTTTTAATCATAAGTATTCCTGGGAAATGAGTGTGATTATCAAGTGTTCTGTCTACTTGGATGTGAAAGACAACAGATTCATGCTCAGTGTGTGAGAATTTCCCAAACCATTGATCTGTGAGTGCCCCATTACTATTCCTCATCAGAATCAAAGGAAACAAAAGAAATTATAAGGCAGCAGGTTAAGGAAACCCAAAAGAGGAGAATGAAATTATGAAAGTCAATGTCACAGCATATCATGGAAGACAAAACAAAAATAAATTCAAAAACCAAGATGAAAAACTGAGAAGAAAGGAATCCCTAAATGACTATTAAGTGCCAAATACGGGTGCAATTTCCAGCTCAGCGTATCTTTGTGCCACTAAGTGCCAGAAGCTGGAGGGTACTGAGAAAGGTGTGCTTTTACTCACCTCGTACCTCTCCCTTATCTGTCTTAGCCCCTGCCAGAACTCTGCTCCTTGAACCTTTATTATAACCCCATACAACCTTTCTTAGCAAAGTCTGATTAAAAATACTGGGATATAATGGTTCCCTAGAATAAGGCTTACTGTACTGTTTCATGCCTGACAAGTGTGGAGAGGCCCCAGAGAGGGTGAGTGGCCTGTGGTCTCATGTGCAATACTCCACCAAGGCCTCTCTGTGCCATCATACCTTGGTTTCTGTGCCTGAAGCCATTTTCTGTCCAGAATCTGTTCAGACATGACAGTGCATTACCATGTTTTGCTAGTGCTTGGCTTTTCAGCTAAAGCTGGCTCATGTCCAGCCAGATTGGACAGGACTGCAGCCAGCATGTGGCTGATGGCACCACATGGTGCAGGTATGTCCACGGGAAAACCCTTTCCTCACCTCCAGAAGCAACAGGAGGGATGTCCTACTGAACCATGAAGAGTGGAGGGCCCATGGTGGGGTCCCTCATTCCATACTCCTGCTGCCCCACTGTGCACTGAGTTCTACTGGCATAGCCAGGAGGATGAGGTGGCCCCGGTGCATCTATAGAGAGTGGTTGTCCATTGCAGCTGTAAAATGCGCAGTGAAAACTTCTCTAGTCCCCTCTTCCTCAAGAAGGTCACCAACAAGCAGTGGATTTGCTGGGGCACTATGTCACCAAGGCCAGCTTTAAGTGTAGGGGGCACATGCACTATTCTGCTTCCAAACATAATGTTAGGCTGCAATCCAGCCTCTCCTATGTGAAGGGCATTGATCTCTGGTTCATTGTTACGGCCAGACCAAATGTGAGCTTTTAGGAACAAATCTTGTTAGACATTCCCATACCCCACATTTCCCAGAGCTACCACATAGATTTCCCCTTCCTGAAGAACTCTTTTCATCATCCCTCATAAAACACTCTCTGAAGTAATACCAAGCTTCAGGCAGGAAAAACCCAAAACACCTTGAAACTAACAAAACTAAAAGAAATTTTATCTCAATTTATCATGGGGTGGGGTTTTTTGGACAAACTATAACTTCCCAAAATACTGAATTGTCTTTTGCAGTTGTGAGTTGTATTCTCAGCGTAGCTTCTTTGGTTTGAGCAGAGTAAGGCTGCTTTACACCAGCTGAAAATCTGATTCCTCAGCTATAGCAGTGTGACTGGGTGCTGTTTTCTAATCAAATAACCACTGTGAAATACCTGATTCACTTTGCACCCAACAGCTGTAGTTACAGTCTGTGTTCCCAGTCACAGTCTGAAAACAAGCACAATAAGAAAGGCCGAAACAGCTGCAACTTCTCAGCAAAAAAAAAAAAGAGGGGGGAAAAAAAAGTTTCTTTTCAGGCTCCAGCTTAGGAAGGAAGTAAAACCATTTTTCTTTTCTGTCTCATGCATGTCAGCTGTCTTAGAAAAATTATTACCACTCTGTTTTGTAACAGAAACTCCACAATATTTAGTAAACTACAAACTCCAATCTATTCATGGCCAAATAGAGATTCGACATTTCTGAGGCAGCCAAAACATGCTCAGTATGTGAATGGGCTGCAGTACTTTCCAGGAGAGATCTGGAATTCACCTTATGGCCCCAGTCATCCTCCTTAGAAGAACACGTGCATCTTCTGTATTTGGACCATTCAGATTGATTTTATTTTAGTTACAGATTTTGGCTGAAAAAAAATAAACAATTTGTGAAGGAGTACTTACTTTCCAGTATTAATGTTTTCCAAAGCTGTTCAAGTGAATAACTCTATTTTATCAAACTAAAAGCAGAAAGTAACAGGTGAGTATTGCTAAATACTATTGGTTCTTTAGAAGGCTTTTTTAAAATAAGTGAAATGTGGGCTGCTTTGACGGGGTAAGGCTATAAGCTTTGTGGAAATCACTTGTAAGGTTAGGAATTATTCATTGTGATACATTCCTAAATACAACAAAACCCCAGAATCTGGTGGCCATCACCTACAGAAGGAAAAACGTACATCTTAAATCTGTTGAGTTTTGCAGCAATGCTGTGATATAGTCATGTGGTAAAGAGATAAAAATAGTTGGAGATAGAAATAGAGTTGGAGACAAGGGGAATGCAGGAAGGTTGAAAGTGATGAACAGAAGAAATACAAAAGGAGATGGAAAGACAATTAGGGAGGAAAGAAAAAAAGATGGAATCAAGTGGTTGGCTGCTGATCAGGTACAAGCAAGTATAATGGGGGTACATGGAAAGATTTTCAAATAAATTTGTCTCAGGTTCAATAGCTTGCTGCACCTACTGACATCCACAGAACAGGCTTGGAGCTTCAATTCAATTTGGATGACAAAATCACTAACTTTTCAAGAGTCCGCCCCACCTCCCCCTCTCCCAGTGTTTCATAACAACTAAAAGAAACCCTAAATTAATAAGCAAAAATGTGATTCAAATGTTCATTATTTTCACCAAGCTGTTGAATACCCGGACACTTCAGGATGCTGTTGTCAGAGACAGAGGTACTGTACTACAACTACTTCTTTTAATCTCATGGATGGCTGCTAGTACTGAAATTTATGTCAGGAACTAAATTGTCTAAATATGGCAAGGTTTGGTATTTCAAAGAAGACACAAGATGAACTGGGTAAAGGGCTGAGCCGATTTTCTAAATCTAGAAACTGACACATGAAAATTTTTTTCTTTTGCTTTTAAGTAGTTGGCATGATAATATGTTCTCAAGATACTAACACAATACAACCAGTTTTAGAACAGGTTCCCTGATAGGTAGAATTTTGTGACTAATTGTCTCTGAAAGTATGCCTGTGTCTGAAAGGATATAGTCAGCTTTGAATAGCTGCAAATTACAAGGAGATTGCACAGGAAGATTTAATATTTGCTTGTACAAAGACTTAAATATATGAGAGCAAATGACTGTGCAAAAGTGAGATGCATAGTAAGTGAAGAGCTAAGAATTCTTTGCAATATGTTCCAATAGATTTGTGAATGAAACAAAAAAGAACATTACATTTCTTTGCTAAAAATGTGTGGAAGTCTTTGGGGATATATTTTTGATAAATTAAGCCATTGTTAGATTATCCTGATTTTTTTAACCCATTTTACTTCAGTAATGGTCATATAATAGCTTAATTTTTAATGATCTAAATCTCATTGCAGTTAATAGCTATATTTCCATAGAAACACTACAAATCTACTTTAGTTGGGCATTTCCTAAGGAACATGTTTGAAAGCATTTCCTAGATTACTATTAGAGAAAAAAAAAAGTAAGATAACATTAAATTCTGCAAAAGTCCATGTCTGTTGTGTCCTACAGATTTGGTATCCCTTCCAAAATAATTTAAAGACAAAACAAATACTAACCTTTTATTTGGAGGTAGTACCATTAAAGTAGTCAGTGTGCTTATTCTCCTGCTGGTTGCACCCAAACCTCAAAGAAAGAGCTCCTATTCAGTACAATATGAGCCCAATGCTGACTTCCCCCTGTAGCTGAAGCCAGTCTGATTCAATGATGAGAACATTTCTGCTAATGGCCATGTGCAGTTTACACAATAGCCTTTTCTTTTGATCTGTAACTGAACCTGGAATGGGAAATGTATTCTGGAAATATTTAATTGTTCCTTGAGTTGGGCAAACATCTGAATGAAATGTGCGGTGCAGGATTTGAATGAATAATTTAAAGAACATTATAAATAAAAATAATGCTCCCTTGTGCTTTCTACCAAACCTTCCTAAAAGCTTTGTGACAGCCCAGAATAAATGCTGGGAGTAAGAGAGTAGTTGTTATTAACTGTATTTTGTAGATAAGGAAATTACTTCAGAAAGGTTAAACAAATTGCTCCTGTTCACTGTGTGAATCAGTATCTGCTTTTAAGAACAGAGCGCAGTTTGGGCCTGTGCTCAGTGTGTAGCTCTTAGCATTTGCCTTTCCTGCACAGAAGACAAACTGCAGCTTGAAGTTACCAAGGTCATCATGGGAAGCTACGGTAAAACTGGCAGGGTTGTCATTGAAAGTTTTGTTAGTTTTTTTTTTGAGGGGGAAAAGAGAAACTTGATTTCCCCCACTTTTTCATCTGTCCTTTGTGGCAAATCACTTTGATCTCCTTGCCTGTAGAAGCATTACAGAATTTGCATTATGCAGCTGGTTCTGTGTCCAGTCTGTGCAGAAGACTGGAGATATAGGAATCCCTTTATCCAGACAGGGTGCATAAACTGAGGATGATATATAACCTTACTCACTGCATGCAGCATGAAAATGAGGGGAAGGGAGAGAAGAAAGGAAAGGCTTGTTTCCATGAAAGGCTATATGTGCCCAAGTATTTTCTAATGGAAGACTATGGGGAATGGGAAAACTGGAATGGCACAGCCAACTGGTGGTTTTCTCATAGCATTTCAGTTAATGATGGTTGTGGGACAACAATACTAACTTTACTGAGTCTCTATAGCCTACAGAGCAAGAAGACCAGAAGACTGCCAATACTTCAGGAAGTTTTCCAGATAGAACAGTATTGGCAAATCAAAATAACACAGGTCCTTGGGTGCAAGAAGGATCCAGGCTGAGATGCACATCCAGGCTGGACTCTGGCAGCTGGAGGAGCCAAGCTCTCCAAGAAAGCTGCTGCAGGATGAAAGTGCTTGAAATAAGATGGGTGAACTCAAAATGTTTTGTCTTTGTTTTCTGGTATTTGATTTTGACTGCCAAGATTTTAAAAGACTATTGCTTCTACGCATTATATTTATTTCATTAGTCACCTACAAAGAAGTTACGTAGAATAATCTACCTGTCTAGATTAGTTACATACTTAGTGGAGTGAGACAGACTACTCAGGAGGGTGGTTTATCACTTTTTTATGGAAAATCTGTCTTAGGACAGGAAGAACTGTAATCCAAAAGAACAGAGTGAGATAGGAGTGAGCAAGAGCCTGAAAATCTAATACACATTCAGAGCAACTTAAAAGTAGGTGGAGAAGGAGAAAATCTCAATTCTACAGCTGTGAATCATAGGCTATAGGTACACTAGCAAGGAATTTGGTGCCAGAGGAGCGGATCAGTAGATAGAAGCAACTAATGCTGAGGATCCTGCTTCTTCATTACAAGCTGTCTTGGTATTTTACATTGAGTAGGTTTAATCTGATCCTCTAGAGTAAATGACCATACAAAGTGTATTTTTGAAGCTGTTTGAATAATTGGTCAGTGTTTTGGACCTTTCTGCCCCAGCTGGGGTTGGAGCATATTTGATGTCTATCCAAGACAGTGCTTTCAGTTTAATTTTTTTGGAAAGAACTCTTATTTGTATGGACCCTAACTATTCTGTGAACTAAGCCAGCTGGAGATCATGGTAGAAGTTGCTTTGCAATCACTGTTCCAAATCATAAACTCCAGGTAAACACTTAAGATGCTGAATGCTCTATTAGACACTTTATTTATATCCCAGAAGCTGTATATTATTTAGTAATTTCAATTTGCTAATGCCATGTTAAACCAGGGGAATAATGCTTCTCATTTTTCACCATCCTGCTAAACTCTTTTTTATTGCGAAGTTATTGTAGTAATATGTTAATATTTACCTGCATGAAGCGGCCCTCTGAAGTTCCCAGATTAGCAATGGTGAGGTTCCCTTTGGTGAAGACAGATATCGAGGTTAACAGGACACTGTTGAACTGGCCCATGAACAAGTCAACCCTCTGCAGAGGAGTTGTAACTTCTAAGCGATATTCATCATCTTGTGCTCTGCAGTATGAAGCATTTCTTGAAAAAGCCTGTTTGAAAATGAAGTGCAGATGAGTACTCTCTTTACGAGTAGCAATAGATCTCTGTCAGAATGAAGTAATTTAGCACAAATGCATTCGACCAAAAGTATTTTAAAATGTTTCAAACTTAATTGCTTCATCAGTTATGATGTTCCATGAGGAAGGCAAGGACTTCTTAATATTATGGGAATGTTTCTTTTAACTTTTTCAATTATGTCGACAGGAGTAAGACATAGGGTCTTTATTTAACCAGATGATATGTGTATAAGCACATATATCAAGGTATCCTTTCTCACATTGACTTCCTTAAAGCTGCTCCTCCAGGAGCCTGAGAATTCTTTTACTGCAGAGCCTGCCCATTGACACACCTAAAAGTTTCCTAGAAAAAGATTCTCTAAAAACATAGCAATTTTTTACATTAAAAGAAGAATTTACAATGATCTTCTCCTTCTATTTTCACCATCTTTTTCAGAGATAAGACATTAAAGTGGAGAAAAAGACAGAGAAAGAAAAGGGAGATAAGTCAGGAAAAATATGTTTCTGATTGTATGTTTAAATAAAACTATGGGGAAGCCAGGTTTTTATAATTACTCAAGTTATTGTATTGATAATCTCTGGTTCATGCGCTATTTCATCTGATCTCTATATGTCTTGAGTGTACTAAAATAATAGCTGCATTTGCAGGACTTTTCTCTTTCATTTTCGGAATAGAGATTACATGTTTTTAATTTTCATTGGAAAAACCTGTTAACAATACACTTTATGTTAACTCTGAAGAAGAATATAACTTCTTGACAATTCAATAGTAACCTCTTAAATGATAATTTCATTATTATTGATACTACATCATCTGTTTTGGGGAAATTTTGTAAAGATAATAACCAGAAGTCCCTTAAAGGATCTTAAACCAGTTTAAATTTCTAAGTCATGTAGCATGTTCCCACTGTAACATATGCTATGAATGAACATTTAGGAAGATTATAAAGGATCTTATGGTGGTTCCCTATGTTGAAATCAATAATGAGCTTAACTTCTCCTATTTTTTCTTATTGATTTGGTTTTTGTCACAAATATGTTTTAAACACTCTTTTAAGAAGCTTGAATGAAACCTTTTCAAGACAGTCAAGAGTCTTTTTACTAAGTCAAACAGATCCCTATCATCCCCGTAAATAGCATGTAGGAGTAAAAATTTTTTGTCTTGTTTTCTAGATTCAGATGTCTTTCCTCAAAGTATGAAAAAGAAAGCAATGAATGAAGAATGTCTTCTTGGCCTAACTCTGGTGATTTCTGAAACCCAAGGCATTGAAAATACTACCAACAAAATGTCCAACCTAGTAGCTCAGTCCTTTGCTGTTGAATTGTGATGTTTCTGAGCTCAGCCCAGCAACAGCACTGGCAGGTGAGGTTTTCTGTGGTCCCTAGGAGTTGCAGTCAGCACTGCTGCCAGCTTTTCTGAAGGTGCCCTGTCAGTTTACTGTATCATTCAGGTGAAAGACTATATCAGACCAAATGAGCAGTTGAAACCTCTGTGCAGTGCTTTAATGATACAGAAGAAGGGCTTCTAAATCAGATCTGGTACAGCAGTGATGTAACAGTTTGGTTATCCACATACTAAAGGGTTTGCTGTATTAATTTTCTTATTAACTGTTAATATACAGTTCATTTTGTTCAGCAGGAACTGAACTATTACTTTGAATTAGGAACACTTAACGCACTAAGTATTTTTTAACCCAGTGTTTGACTGGGTTAAATCATCAATGGGCAAATTTAGCTTTTCTGTTTTGGCCACCAAACAAGCTAAAAGCTGTTCTTTTGCACTCATATCCTACCCAGTCTAAAAGTATTTCTGAAACATCTGTGCAGATTACTCATACAATGAGTATGAATCGTTCAAGTGAAGAAAGATGTACAGTTTTCATGCTTTTTGAAATAAGGCAGATTTCTGATTTTACCCTCCCCCAACTTGGGATCTTTGCTCTTTCCTGTAACTGCTTTTTTCCATAAGCAAAGACTTTGGAGAAAGATGTTTCTGTGCTAAGCTTAAAGTACTTCCTCCTACATAGTAATTTCAGCACAGTTCAACATCTTAACATGCTGCTTCATGAAACCCTGTGCAAGCTCTTTGGAAAAAGTGGCTAGATTTACCTGCTTGCCCAGACACCTTTCTTAGCTTCTCCAAAGTCAGCTCAGCCACAAAGTCAGCACAGCCTTCCTTAGAGATGCCATGATTTTGTCTATCTGCTGAAGGACCTGCAGCTTGTTACACATATGGTTCTTACAAAACCTGGCGCTTCATGGATTAACCATAATGTAAGGTTGCCTGTTCAAGAAATAGGAAGGCTTTGATCTTGGAGTAGAAATGCAGAGATTAAAAGGCTACTTAGAAAACTAAAGGAAGATTGATAACAGGGAAAACGTTGGCAAAGAAGCTGCTTTAAATTAATACTTTTAAGCCTGATTCTCTCTCTTCCTCTCTCCCTCCCTTCCAGTATACACGTAACTATCCCTTTGGCTGTCAATGTGGAAAAATAACTGATGTCAGATGATGCACTCTGGATATTATGCCAAGTTCCAGTGAGAAATCACACAACTATTGAAATGGATGATTAGAGCAGGGGTAAGTGCTTGGGTTCAGCTCTATTGGCACAAGAGGTGCCAATTGTGCGTGTGATTCACAGAGAGGGCTTTGTTAAGCTGGCACAGGTGTGCCACTGGAATGCAGTGAGGTGTGAGAAAGCCCTGCCTTACAGCTGTGTCCAGAAGGCTAGAAAATAATTAGTGTTATCTTATTTGTTCATACAGGAATTTGTGGTGTTTTGGAACTTACCCTTGATTTGGTCCACAGAAGACAAACATGCCAAAAAAGTCTCTAGACATTGCTGAGCTGAGCTATCAGGAGCTGTCACTGTTTTGCAGCTAACTAATGGTTTATATGTCATGTTCAGTGAGCATAAAAATAAAATATTTCAGATGGAGTTGCACATTTGAAGTCAAAAGTGCAAAGCGGGGAGGAATTCATACAGACACTAATGAAAATCTCAGAAAAATACCCAGTTAGGTCAGTGTCAGAAAAATGATCCAAAAGTCTAGTCTCTAGTCTGAATACTACATTCAGAAAAAAAAATCCCAATACATTTTTGTGAGCTTTTCTGTTATTTGCAGTGACTGCAAAATGGAGAAATACTCCTCCAGGCTCATTCTTCTAGAGATGGTCAAAACCTGCTCTTCTACGTTGCTGTGCTCATATAGAAAGAGATATTATGTATAATGTCTTGATATTGCATTTAATGTCTTGAATAAACTGGAAATCAATGACTTAATCACTGCAGAACATTTCAGAGTGTCTTGTGAGCCACTTGGAGGACATAATTAAAATTAAAATTTAATTTGACAAATTGGAGAAATGGTCTGAAAGTAACTAGGGGATATTTCTTAGTGTCACTCATAAAATACTACATTTATTAAGTAAAGCGCAAATGAAAGTAGGAATATGCATGACTCTTATTTCCTGCTGGTTTGTTTATATGACTTTTAACTCCTTGTCTGCCAAGAATCAAAATTCTATGTATCAACTTTTTTTTCTGCTATGAATTCTGGGATTCTCCCTCAAGAGGAGTGGTCATCTACAAGAGCCAACAGCATTTCTCCTTTCATAGAATCAAAGAATCCTTTTGGAAAAGACCCTTAAGATCTGTGGCATCACATGGAGTAGGGAGAAATAGGCTATTGTTAAATGACCTGGGTCCACATGTCTGCAAATGGCAAAAATCCTTTCTCAAAGAAACTATTGTAGAGTGAAGGAATAGATGATGCCACATAACAAATTGGTTCCCAAGAGCATTAAAACCTAAGAGAGTGTATAAGTTCCTTATCTCTTCTGTGGTGGAAGTCAGTGAATTAAGATGAATATTCAAACTACAGTTTTCAGAGTGGGTCCTATTGGAATCAAACACAAAATGTGAAGAATTTACATGTACAGCAGACTCTGAACAGGAAGAATAACCATGACAAACACAGAAGAACCTTATCAGATTTTCCTCTCTAAATATTTCTGTGTATTTTTAACCAATATATATTTGCTGTTCTAGATATACTTGAATTTTCTGGGTAGTTTGCATTATTTCTCTTCAGGTGAGAAGTGCATTTGATCATTGCTTCTCTCCATTGAAAATACAAGAATGTAATTCTGGCCCAAATAATTCAGTGAAGCCAGGTTCTTGTCTGAGGATGAGAGTGACTTGATCATCATCATGGTAATGATGATTCTTGTAATCCTAAGGAAGGGAGAAATGGATCATATTGAACAGCTCAATTTTGCCAGTGGATGCCAGTTCATGTGCTAAATAGTTCCCACAGAAGCAGATCCACTGTGTTTCTGGTTTCTTCTTGACCAGTGAATGACACCTTGAGGATGTGTAGTGCTGTGAACTCAGTCCAGTGTTCATGCAGGACAGAACATGTCTGGGACAGAAGACTGGGCTCTGTTTCTAAGAACTTCTTCTGAGGCAATGAAGCGTTACTCTAAAAGGCTGAAGATTTTTTCCCTCTTTTTGTTTCAAAGAAAGAATTGTTTCCCTCTTCTTCCTTCCTCCTCTTCCCAATACTCCTCATGTATTTGAAAGCAATTCAAAGTTTTTTTTTAATACAGAGAAAACATGTCCCCTTCTGAGAATAAAATTTTTAGAAGAACTCCATTGTTGTAAAATTTTACACAGTATAATTCCACTAACTCTTAATACTTGTTGCTTTGATCTACTTCATTGCTAAAATGAGATGGGGGAAGTTACTCTACTGATGCTCCACTTAAGGTAATAGGTAAAAACCCATCCATGTTAAATGTAATTAGTTAATTCAAATTAAGATGATTTCATGTTCTTTTGTCAAGATCATTCAAAGAGTTATTTGCTTTTGTCATTGAACAGTATTGCATTAGTTCTCATAATCTGGTTAGTGCATTAGCACTAAGTAAATCCTATTGATTCAGCAGACAAAATGGACCTAAGTAATCTTTGTATTTTGCTGATTTCCCTTATATTAATTTAGCATTTAACTCAGTATACAGATTATCAAAGAAGAGGTGTTGACTAATTGCACATTTTTAAGAAATAAAGTACCGCATTGGAGATGTTGTGCTGATGAAAGCAGTTTTGCTGTACATTTGTAGTGTCATTTAGGTGCATTTTTCATAGAAGTCTTTATTTACATGAAAGATGTGGTGAAATAGAAAAGCTGGGAATTCCATCTAGACCAGTGATCCAAAGATAATGCTGAGTGTGGAGACTCTTATTCCAACATAACATTGCACAACAACTGTATTTCTAGCCAAAACAGTGGTGCAAGAAAGACATGTGTGGGACAGAAAGAAGTCCAGAAAGAAGTAGAAAATCATGCAATTTGCCCTAATTTTCACAGGCTGTGTATAAAAGCAGGTAACATCTGCCTTAAGAAAATTAAGCTCTCATTATCACTTCCTGCAAGATCACTTCTCTAGCATTTCTTTGTTTTCACACACCCTGTAGACTGTGCAAGTAATAATTTCATATGACTTACACATGCTTTCTGAACCATTTATGCCATGGATCTTCTTCCTCAGCATTATTATTTTTTTAATTTACTGTGGGATTTGATTCTGGTTTTACTTGTATGTTTGGAAATGAGCAGTAATTCCACTCTGATGTAAAAGCTGCCTGAGATCAGAAACCCACATGCCACCTAGAAATTTTGAGTAACACAGCTCTCTCCTGGATAATAATTACCTACTGTTGCTTTAGTGAGCAATAATGATGGCCAGATGTGGTCCTGAGTCAGAATAAGTAGAGTAAGTGGAAAACTGCTGAGGTAAGGTGGGTGCTGAGCAAGCTGAAAGGCAGATGTCTGCTTTGTCAGGACTTATGTGTCCATCATTTGGCAGCAGAACATGAGGAAAATTCATTGCTTGCTTAGATGTGTCAACCACCTACCAAAGCCAGGTGGGATGAATCCAGGACTTAGATCTGCATGCAGTGCACTGCAGAATCAGCTTCTCTTTCTCTGGAACTTGGAATTGTGCTTACAGAAATCCAAGCAGATCTTTCAGTAGGGGCTGACACAGTCCCATTGCAGAATAGTCATCAGCAGACTTGACATGAACTTGATCTGGGACTAAGGAGTTTTAGAATTTGGTCTGAACCCAGGAAAAGAGGCTTAGATCTGAATATTATACATCTTTAGGGGGTGTCCTTAGTATTATATAACTACTAGTATACATTTTGGACTTTTCTTTTTGTGGGACTATAAAATTTTTCTAATTTGCACGGCTACAGAGGATAAGAAAATTATTCTTTGTCCAGTTCTAGTATTAAGATTTATTTAAGGGCCTTCAGAATTTGAGACATAAAAACCACATGACCAGATATCCATTTTAACAAAATAAAAATTACTTTCTGCCTGAAATGATTTCTGTGTAATTCCAGAGAAAAGCAGCAGAGTCACTTTTTCACACTAATAA
This sequence comes from Entomyzon cyanotis, assembly GCA_024500445.1. Classification (NCBI taxonomy): domain Eukaryota; kingdom Metazoa; phylum Chordata; class Aves; order Passeriformes; family Meliphagidae; genus Entomyzon; species Entomyzon cyanotis. The sequence continues at coordinate 33,924,090 of JAKEPQ010001018.1, read as the reverse complement.
CCAATAGGCAACCCTGCCTTCAGTGGAAGAATTTGATTAAAAAGTCTGGAAATTGAACATTATTAGTAACTGTCTGACAAAGCTGTGCCCTTTGCAGAAAATGGTAGTTTAACGGATACCACTTCTTCACAGAGAAACCCAGCTTTCATCAAGAAGATGATAAAATGCCAAGCAGAAGCACTGGAAAGCAAGCAGAGACAGGTCCCTAACAGGACATCAGGAGAAGGAAAACTGTAGTTTTGGCAGCAGTTGATGATTAAGAGGTTAGCCCCCCCAACTCCGTAGCTCCTGGGGCTTGGAAGAGTCTGCAAAGATATGTACCACTAGGGGTGGTGTGGTACTTTCCAAAAAAACCTCCTCAGTAACTCCCTTGTGAGGGTGCCCATGTGGCCAGTCCCAGGGATGGAACAACCCTTACCCCTGCAGTCAAGTGTTGGCTGAACCTGGCCCAGCCTGAGATAACCTCACCCAGACCCACACCCGTGCTCATATCTGTGTCCCTACCCATGCCTCCCTCCCACGCAGTTTCACTGGAGTCCAGACTCCCCCTGCAATCCCTTATGCCAGGCTGTTCATCCCAGTCAGGCCTTCTATGGCCAGGTGGGTAAATGGCCATGTGCCTAATGGTGGAGAGGAGCTGGCTGGTGGGCACACCCTACCTTGCACTCCACTGGGACAGGCACAGTGGAGACCCTTGGTACTGCCAGGACTTCGGCAGACAGGCAGTGAGGGCAGAAAAGGAATGTGGATACAGCCTATTACCTTATTACTAGGGTTTAAGCATGTCTTAAAGGGTGCCAGTGCACTCTGCCCATCATTCTGCCCTCCTCATTTGTTGTTCTGAGACGTCAGAATCCCATGGAGGAGCTTGCATGTGGATGGGAACAGGTTTTGTGCCCAGGAAGAGTGCTGTATGCCATCTGATATAGAATTTGCAGAGGAAAAAAAGACTGAACTAGTCCAATGGATTCTGGTGCCTGACTTTGAGCGAAAACACTCAGTCACATTCTACTTACAATGTTAAAACTTCTCCATGCTGTGAGATTATCTAAATAATTTACACCAACACTTTTTAATCAGACATATATATATGTGGTGCTATTTTTAAACCTGCCAAAAATTTTAAACCAAATAGTGTGGGGTATTACTATTAGAGGGCCTCAAAAGAGTTATTTGTCTCTGTTTATTTTATTAAATATTCTTAGACACAGCCTTCAGATGACAGATCAATAAGTGCCTTTGTGGTTTCCTGATAGAAGGCAGCAATTATTTTCTTCCATTACAGTATAAGCACAACCTAATTTTACTCATCTATCATGTGTGTAATGCGAATAAAGAAGCATCACCATGTGTTTATTTTACTCTCACTTCATCTTTTGTTCTGGTGTTCTTCTGTTTTCCTTTCATGTCTTCCAACTCTTTAAGCCTTTCATTTAACAGGAGGTGTGACCAGTTTGTCTTGCTCTATGATACTTGCTGGGAACCTGGTGGCTAAAGCCTGTCTGCAATTTCTCTTTTCCTGTATGGTCTAAGTATGTTAGGCTTTTACCTGAACTTATCTGTAGAAAAAACAGAGACATAAGATCTTCACCGAGCTGAATTTGGATTTCATTGTTAGAGGTGCTTTATCATGTAAGTCCATAATGACTGAAGTCAGGTAATTTGGTTTACAATTGTTTAGCATGTAAGAGATGCAGAAAGGCCAAAAAAAGCCTGGAAGATCATGATCTATCTAATGACAACTGAAACGTATAGTTGAGATTGTCAAGGCTACAATCAACTCATTTTCCTCACTTGAAAAATCACAGTTAATCCACGGAAAAGACGCACACTACTGGGCTATGTCTGCAAATGAAGTAAGCAGCATTTGTCTCCTCATCTAAGCACATCTCTGCTTTGAGGATACCCCACTGGGGCTGATAATGACTAACTGACCAAATAAACTCTGCTTAAAGACTACATCCAGCTTTCTCTTTGTTGTGGGAGATTCCTGAACAGTGATTCAAAATCCCCCATAGCAGCTACCTCTCAAATATCTTTGTCCTGACTCGAGCAATAAAACCTCATTATTACTCCCAATTTTTCTTTTAATTCAAAGCCAGTTCTGTTTCCATCTTGCTGTCATTTAAGTGTCAGTCAGCTCTTCAGTGAAGGAAATTATTAGGCAGTATTAACTGGTCACAGCTCTGCTAAAGTACATCTGACATCAATCAGATGCCCCATTGGACTCACTTTTCCTAACCCTGACTTCAGTGAGCCCAGGTTTTATCTTAATATATATTACACTTAAACACAACTGGAAATGTTTTGTTTCCATTTTATGAAGTTTTCCATGAGCACTGGAGTAAGTGAAGCACAGTTGTGTCGTGATTTATATCTTGTGGTTGGTTGACTTTGCTCTCCAACTAAGCTCTGATGGAGACTTTTCCCATGGGTGAGCAATACCTTCTTCATTCCTTGTGAGTCTTTCTAATGTTTACAGAGGGACTCCTAAAACTTCATCAGTTTCCATAACCTGAGCCTATATGGGATCTGTCTCTGTATTTACACTTGAATTCCCATCTTTAAGATTTCTTATTGCTGAGGCTGTAAGGATAACTACCATAATGGCAGGCCTAAAATAGCACAACCACATTAACTTCATTCCTTTAGAAAAGAAGGCCAAAACCAAACAAATTTAGTCAATCACATCAAGATGAGTGGAAGTTTTCCTTATTTTTGCTTTAGGCATGAGAAGAACAAGTTGAAGAAGTGTTTTGGATGTATCATTCAGGTTTATTTTGGTCTAATTCTACCTTTAGAAGCCTCAAATTAAACAGTCCTGAGGGACAGCCACTTAGAAAGATGGACTACCTGAAGTCCAACAAAATTATGTACAATTGCCTTATGTGACTTTTTTTGATAACATGAAATGGCCTTCATCAATCAGACTCTAACTGCAAATTATCAGAGAGTACCTCTTTGCAAATGGTGCTAGAGACTAATTTTTCTTTTTAATGTTCAAGTTAGTGGTATACCATATTCACTGCTGGACTGTTTTCACTATCCTATGACTTAACCTTCTAGTGGTCAGTGCCTTTCACTTGCATCAGTGGTCTGTGGTTTTATTCTCTCAACATCAAAGAGAAAAATCATCTTGGCTGCATTACAAAAAACAAGTTTTGAACTGTGAAAAGTAAATTGTGACAAACTGTCAGAGTTTATAAAAGCTTTCTTTTAAGTTGAAGGTGACTTACCAAAAGGGGAAAAATGGTTTACACCCTTATGTACACTTTTACAATGTACAAAGAAGGGTCCAAGAATAGTTGAGGGGTTTGAGACTCTTTTTTAAAAATTATTATTTAATCTCAAGTAAAATCAGGGAAGACCAGGTTTGACATTCTTTGGACAAGCATAAGAAATAATGTGCTTTTCTTCTTTTGCCTGTTCCTTGCCTTCCTTCACATTCCAACCCTTCAGGTGTATTTTATACACCAGAGAAAAACAGTTGTATAAAGGACAGTTGGCAAATTCTTGCTAATTTTTTTGGCTGGCTGAAATCTGAAAATCCTCACAGGACACTTTTTATTGGAGCCTTAATGAGTCCTCTGGAATAAAGTAAAAGAAATGGAATGGCAAAGCTTGACAGTCTTGATATTTCAGTGTTAAGCAAACAATCAGGACAAAAATTTCGGACTGCCTTTATGCCATTTAAAAGAGCCACAAGAAGTCATAGAAACATTTTTCCCTTTATCAATTTAATGTAGCAGAAATCAGAGCTCTGATGACATTTCTTGAAAATAGGTAACTATAATAAACATGGCAGTATAAGACATTCATTCTGATATGCAAAGCAGCAGCAGACTCTGGAAAAGCTTTTGAAACACGAAAGTACTTCCCAGCATGTGAAAAGTGGCAAATTATTCTGTCAATATTTTAATGGTATACTTTTCTTTGAAGAGATCACCTTATGAAATGGGGGTATAGCCAAGTGCAGAATGAGATAAGTTAAAGGCCATGAGTTTTAAAGACAGTCATTCACAAATCAAATACCCCAGGAATATAGAATAAAGTACTCTCAGAGAAGAACAATGTTCCTTCTTAAAAATTAACAGAAAAATGAAAAGAAAAAAGAAAAGAAGAGCATATTACTACTTGAAATGAAAATTTAGGACAGCAGTAACACAGTGAAGAGAGATAAACTACTGTGCTGAATGTTTGCTAACTTGTTTTCAGCTCCTGAAAATTGCCTGTCCCCCTCCCACAAAAAAGGGAATCAAATTTTATGCCTGTTGGGGCTGCTGTATCAGCATCCACTGGCAATGCCTACATCTGTGTTGAACACCTGGAGCCTGCCATAAGCAGTCATCCCCCAAATGCCAAGGCTGCTGTGCTTATGCTCAGACTGTGTCAGACCTCCTCCAAGCACATTCCTGCTACTGAGGAGAAGCCAGAGGATCTCTGTAATGGGTGCTTCTCCCCGCACTGCCCTGTCCCACCTCTGACAGTGGGGAGCAGCCCTCCTCTTTGACGAAATAGACTTGCATCTCCAGCCAGGGCATGTACCAACATCCTAACCCTGCGCTGAGCACCTGTGCAGAAGAGGATGCTGGTGATACTTGGGGTGAAGAAGGTCTGTGGCTCCCACCCTCACTTAGAGCCGTTCCAACTCTAAATGATCCCATCCAGCTCTTACTGCAGGTTGAGCCGTTGCTCTGTCCTGACACAGGCCTCATATTGGCTGAGTAGAGCCCCAACACAGAGGCTCTGGCCCTCTGGTAGAAGAAAGCATGCCACCTCTGAGCTCCAAATTTCTTGTATTTGAGAAAAGAAAGCTCCCCAAATAGCATATTTAAAGGCCTGCTTCATAAGCAGGTGATTCAAAGTTCAAATGTTTCATGATCCAAAGTAACTCTTAAAAGTACCCAATTCCCACATTCTGTATTTCTTTTACAAGACCTGAAACCAGCACAGACACTGGCCAGAAGTGAAAGGCAAAATTTATGTGCTTCCTCTGCTCACAGTATGTCATATGGTGGGAGAGCAGGAACTTCCTGAAGTCATGGTGTACAGAAGGGCAGCCCTCCCACCCGAGACCACCTGAACCCTCATTCAAAAACAGTTTTCACTAACACTTCTTTCATGCAGAAAACTGATGTCAGTCGGACTGTTTCTGTACCAAGCATGAGTAACTGCATTACAATCTGTCTCGTCGTGGCATATTCCAAACCAGCTCTTTAATATTTTTTTTCTGAGAAGGGCAGTGATTCAGCATTAACGTACTTTTAAATACAAGATGTTTTTCAGGGACTCTTCAGAACACATGAATATGAATGTTTATGAATACTTTTTTAAATATAAAAAAACTAAAACTACCTAAATATTATATTTATCTGCATAATACTTTCTCAAGCAAAAACCTACATTTTTAGACCCAGGAAGACCTCTGTGATTTTCATACTCAATTTACAGGAACTAATCCTTTTAGAGATGAATCAACAGCAATGCTGAGCAACTTGCAATGACCAGAGACTTACACTTTGTAACTAAAACTGAAGGGACAGATACCTGGAAATAGAATAGTCAAAGACAGCACAGAAGTCACAAAATGCAACAAATCAATTATCACTTACCCTGTTCAAGCAGTATTTGCTCTCTTTCCCATAAAAGTGTTGGAGACATTTCATGTTCTGCTTGTCAACAATCTTGTTGAAGAACTCGTTGATGGTTCGCACAGAGACGGCGCAGACAGCAGATCTGTTGGTTGGCTCAGAAGAGTCTGGTTTGCTTTGTGCAAAAACACCATAGAGGATATCATCGTTCAGCCCAAGGCCCATTTCGTGTGCTAGAGCTGCACCAGGCTTGCTTACATAGGCGGCTTGCAAAATGTTGAATACCTCCTTTCGGATGGACCTCTTTCTCCGCTTTTCAGTAAAAATGCACTCAAGAGGCATTTCCATGTAGGAACGCATCTCTGAGTCTAAAGTGCAGAAGCGGATAATTCTAGTGTGAAAAGATTGTGAGTCAAGAGTTTCTCTCTGTACAGTCAAAAAATAGACAAAGTGATCATTTTCAAAGGCATGGACATACCTAATGGCATACGAGTCACGGAACTGAGGGAGGATATCTATATAAGATTGATCTGTGAGAAACTCAAAACCATCCTGTGTTTCTTTTAATCTTCTAACTGATATTGAATGCAGCACATGGGGAGGTTTGAATGTAGATGTCACAGTATTTCCAACAAAGAAGTTAACAAACCTGTCTTTTTCCGTCACCAAAACTTTGGTTCCTAAAGTGCTAACAACACAGTCAGGACAGTTATCAGCTTCTCCATCCACCTGGGGTGAGTACATGCAGTGCACCTCGCTTTCAATGTCAGCAGGGTTGTCAGGGTGAATGATGTGACGGTGGCAGATGCCTCCGGACACACTACCACAGCTGATGAGCTGATCATCATAATAAGTTTCTAAAAGCAGTGCCATGTTGACATTATCCTTCCATACACTGTTAGATAAATTGGCTTTATCTCTGCAGTCTTCACATGGTGCACAGTCAGGGTTCTCCAAAACAGGCCCAGTCTTGTACACAGAAATGTTCTGAAGAGTTTCATTTAGTACGTAAATCTTGTTGACTGCTCCAATATAAACATGTTGCTTGTATAAAACTACATTCTGAATTGCTGTTTCTGCGATGAAGTTAGGAAGCTCATATTTTACACCAAAATTCATCTCTGATTTTTTAGCTGCTTCTTTGCATTGTCCATGGCTCCTCTGCAGCAAGGCAAACAGGAATACGATAAACCCAGAAGGATACACAGTAAAAGGCTTCATTGTTAGAGATATAATCTGTCAAAATACATTTAAAGGAAAGACTGGTTATATTTCATATTCTAAACCATCAGTTTATCAGACAACAGCAATCTGTTTCTAGGCTGCATGTAGTAGCTGAACTCTTTCAGTTTAAGAAGCACTGCAATCTTGCTTAGTGTCATAATAGCTGTGCTAGAAATGGCTACAATCACTGTTCTTTCTGGGTAACCATTTCACTGCCTTTAGAACAATTCACAGAAGGATTTTCTTACTATGAGTAACTTGAGACCCCTCAGCATGTTATAGAGCAGCAAAAGAGAGTTGACTACTTCCACAGTGGCATTAACCCAGCTGACTGACATGGTTTAGAACAGCACACACATAGCTGAAAGCAAAACTGCCCAGGACACTTAGGACACAACTGCACATAAAGCAGCTGGAGTACTTCAGTGTGTGGATATATTTGTCAAGCTCTCAAGGGGCTGAATGGGTTCCTACCCCAGCTGATCAAAAGTAAGAAATATAAAAGACATGAAAAAATGTGATGATTTGAGCTGGAGTGGACTTCTATTCTGTTGACATTTTTGATTAAACAAGGCAGAGACATTTCTCCATCAGACCAATGAAAGAGACCCCCCCCCCCCCCCCCCTCTCCCTCCAGCTCCCCAAATCACTGCCTTTCATAAGGGCCCAGTTGGGAAAAAAGAATGTCTTTTTTCAGCCAGCCCTACTTCTTGGAATAGTCATTCTCCCTAGTGTTGACAAGGCTTTGCAATGTATTATTAGAATATTTTATGCATCATGTGGTGCCTGGCATGTGCAAGCTTTATTTTAGGCCCTGTACCACAGCAGTAAGTCACTCTGTGAGCCTTACAAGATACAGGCATATCGCTGTATTGTAAACAAAAGGCTATCAAGTGACCTACAGCCATTAACCGATGAAATCAAACCACCTAGCACTTCTCTCTTTTTTTTTTACATCTCCACACAGTTGTTTGATGTGGCTTGAAAAACCAAAGGCAGATGACTTGTGTGATATTTCACCCCCTTGAAAGATCAATGAAATGAACTGTGGTTATGAGCGTTTCAGTGCAGTATCCACACTATGCCTTGTCACACCAGACATTTTCTGTTAACATCATGACACAGTTGTTAAGCCAAATTTAGCTTCTTCATGGAGAAAACAATTATGCATTCTAACAGCAATATGATCACATATTTTGGGAAAATCCTTCTAGTTTGACTATAGTTAGGCAACTGTTGCTAATCAAGAAATGCTTGTGACTACTGAAAGAATTTAAAATAGATGACCTTGAAAATTACAAACTGAATAATAGGAATCTGTACCAACTTTTTATTTCATTAGAACTTCAAGCAAAATGAAAAGATGGCTATAGACAAGAGCTGTTTCAGCTGTGCACAAATGCAGTGTTTTCACTAGACTGGTTAAAATAATCCATCGATAATTCTTGTGGTGCTTTATTTCAACATCCACTGAATTCTTTCTGTGGTTTACCTCTTTAATTACACAAAATAATAGGTTTTGGAAACTAATTGTTCTTCCTCCTGGTTATCTGATAAGAATCATGACTGAGAGTTAGGGATAAAAATCAGAAACACAGGCTATTTGCAAGTATTAGATGCGAAAACCAAGTCACACTTCTAGTATTGAGACATAAAGATCTTCCTTCAAATCAGTAACATTTTTCCTGATATTAACTAGTGATAACAGAATCCTGGAAACAAATCTAGCCTGGATTTACATTAGAAAGACAAAGAAGAAAGAGCAAGGATATTGCCATAATTAGAAAATAGTCCCAGCACACAAAGTGCCGACCTCCATATTGTATAGGGCAGGAAACAGTTTTCTCATCCTATGTAACATCTTGCTATCGTGGAATTTCTCCTGCTCTGTGCTGGGATGAAACCAAGAGCTTTCAAAGCTTGTGTAAAACACCCAGAAGTCAGTCCCGCTCCAAGAACAATCGTGTTCACGTCCTGCCTGGCCAGTGCCAAGTGAAGGTCTGGGAGGGGTGGGAGCCTGGTCTGACTGCCTGCCTCTTTTCAACCAGCACTTCCACCCAAGAAACTGCTGAAACCGATCCATTCCTGCAGATTCACTTCTGACGAGTCAACATGTTCTGACAAATACTAGATTAAGCAGAAAATTCCAAGAGTGCTCTATTTCTGACACAACGCAGAAGTAGGTATATTGTTTACTGCAATAAGTTTAAACCCACATAGCAGAGGTGGCCCTACAGTGGAGAGAGAAAGCAATGGATGAGACATGAGCTGGGAGAGGATGAGGCTGATCCACCACTAATACAGGAAAAAGAGACTGAAGGTTACTTTACAGGCACCTAATTTGTTGCAGAATATTCAGTGCCATGTTCTTGTTTTGATGCTCCCAAACAGATTTCCCACCCAGCATGTCCTTCAGTCTTCAGTTAATTCTCCTCATTCTTCCAGTGTCTGAAAAAGAGGATCCTTAGCTGTCCAACAACCAGTACCAGTGTGCTCTGCAGGGGTATTTAGAGCCATAAATACTATCTGACTTATTCTTTCCCTCCGACCATATCTTGGGATGTGAGGCCAGTATCCTCAGATTGGCTGCTCTTCCTACACTGAGTGAAACACCACTGCTTTCAATCTATGCTCTGGAGACCAAAATTTCCACCTTAGACTCTTTTCGAAAGTGAGGTTGGAATGGAAAATTTAACAGTAAGAGCAAAGGTGGGATTTGGTGTGATGTAAAGGATACCAGAAAAAATAGGTACTTTATTTCACCACTACAGGAAGGAATATATGAACAATTAATGAAAGCCAAGTCATCTTTTCTCTAATATTTGAGTCTCATCATGGTGCTTTCCTTTATATACTTTTGAGATGTTTCAAGCATCCTTCCAGACATCAATCTGCCAATTCCCACCTATGGGAAGCTCAGGCTCAGATTGATGGGCAGCTCTCTAGGGAAGATGTTTCCCACAGTCCGTGTCTCCAACATACTGTGAATCTTCCCTCAAGGTGCCGGAAAACAGAAGGAATGTGCCCTACAGTGAGACATTTATGGCTTAGGAAGGACACAGGAATCATGCGAAGAGTAAAATGTACTTCACAGTCCTCACATCATATAAACTCTGCTGTTCCTTACTCAGGGTCTCAGGACATTTGGTGCCTCTTTTCATGTGCATCTCACCCAGATTCTTTCTCTATTCCAACACTGTAACCTCCAGCACAGAGCTGCTCTTTTGTAACCTCCAGACCAGGTCACTGCAAATACACTTCACCTGAATACATCCTGAAGAAGCAAGAAGCAGAGAAATTTTGTGAATTAAAAATTCAGTCTTGCCTCTCCTCAAAGGTCAATCAGTTCTCCTTAGCATACACCCAAATGTAATTTGTTGAACTTAAAGAGTTTTGATGAATTAGAATCAAAATACTTGTGCCACAGATACAAGTCAAAGAACTATCAGCTGTCCATCAGTTGCAGAAGGAAAACAAGGAATCTCTTTGTTTCTGTGCTTGGTTTGAATGATGGATGCTGTTCAACCTTTTGTGACCTCCCTGTGATGTGTGTCTCCTTCGTGTGTCTATAGATGACTTACATGCTTTGGCCTGTCATTGCTATCAGTGAGCAATAGCTGCCCATGGATTATTCCTTTTGTAAGAGTTATTTTCAAAGCCAGTGTCATGATGTGCACATTTTTCCATCCCTCATCAGATAGTAGCCAGTAAAACTGATGAGAAAATAGATTTTGGTTAACCATTGCAAGTGGTTGGTAATGATGTGTCATATTAGTGAGATTGGCAACCTCAAGTGCTATGGCTGGTGCGATATTCCTGATGGATTCAGGCTTGGTCTTGAGTGCTTTTGTACAGTTAACAGTTCCCTAATGCCAATCTTCTTCCTACAAGTTTCATTCCCTCTAATTATGGCCTGGGTGGTAATTCGTAAATATTGAACATCATATCTCTCCTTTGCACTGTTTGCCACTGTACTGACAAGTCATGCCTGGCCTTATTGCCGAAAAATGTTCAGGCTGGCAAATGCAAGGAAGCCAGAAAACACAGCCATGCCTGTTTTCCTTGCCCTCATTTCAGAAACTTGGGTCCCATTTAGCTCTGATCACCAGCACTCTGTGGATCTGCACAAGCTCAGACAACATGCTAACATGAAAGCATTTTGTAGGTTGTTTGGTGCATCTTATTTTTCCTTGCTTTATTACAGAAAAGGAAATGACAGGGTCTTTTATCCCATGGACAGCATGTTTGTACAAGAACATATTCAGTCCTCAGATAGATCCTTTCAGGTTAGGTAACAGCAGAGTCATGTTAATTCATGTTTCAAAAACTCTATCGTCAGCAAATGGTAGCCTTTTCACCACTTTGAAGAAATATTTAATAGTATGGTTTTTTTCTTTTTCCAGTGGGATAGTACATCTTGTTCTCTGGCCTCTGACAGAGTTGTGCTGGCAAATTTATATAGAATAACCCTAGTGACTACTTCTCCTGAGAGTTCAGTTTGCTTTGCTATTTTGGACCAAAATCTGTGCCAGTTCAGGACCTGATTCCCTGTGGATCAGAGGCTGTGCCATGGAGGGAGCATCATCATTTAAGAGGACAGGGCAAATGGGAAGAGATGATAACAGCTCCATCCATCCAGCTTTAATCGGTTGCGGCAAATCTGTCACAGCACTGGCATCAGCTTCAACAAATTAAGCTCACAATAGATCAGACTTCATCAGACTTTTCAATTAACCAATTGCACCTGTGCACAGGGTTGATTATATGTAAAACACTTAGTGAGGGTAACCTGTTTTCTATATTCACAGGTAAAAAAATGTTTTCAAATCTGAACCGAGTCAGTTACCTTAAGATAATAGAGAGAAAAAGGAAATTGAGTAAGTCAGCAGCAAACATACAAATGATCCCTGAGTTGAATTGAAATGGCTAGTCTGAGTTAAAATTCCCTTTTCTTCAGCACTATTTCAACTCTAGCTCAGGTCACTCATCCTGACTATGGTGCCAATATAATTTTCCTACAGTATGGTATGCACTCTAACACAATGCAGTTTTCCAGTGTATAGAGTTAACAAATTTATTAGCAGTGGTTTAGGTCATAAATCCATTGATAGCAGAGCTGGGAGGTTTCTGTGGTATTCCAAGAGGTGTGTGTGCATGCAGATGGCTGATGGAGAAGAACTGTTGGGCAGGGCACAGTCTAGGCAATTGCTGGAGGATCTACCATTAACTAAATCCTCTACATACACAGTGCAGTCATGTGTGTCAGAAGAAATTGCTTTCATTAGCAGGTTCAACTGATCTGTAAGCCTTTTCTTACAATATTCAAACACATAAAAAAAGAATTTAAATTATCTCTGCATAAAATACACTCTTTAATATACATGGTCCATTACTGGGTCCAATATACCATTGTAATTCACAGCAGCTATCAAAAGAAGCATTTTTGTTGTCTAGCACATTTATTTTTAACAGACTTTAAACCACAAGAACACTAATCTAGCATTTGCAGTAGAGAAAATGCTATTCTTACACTCATTTGGCTTTTTTTTTTTTTTTGGAGGTGTCCTGCAGTGCAGTAGAGTGTTTTATTTGAAACTTGCTTCAGAACTTAACATCCTAAAGCCAACTCATGTCATGGGTCTCTAGCACAATTGGATTTATTTAATCATTTTTTGTTGTGATGGGCTACAATAGCACTACTGGTTCTTTTGTAATGAACCTCAGCAAACACTCACTGATATATTACAAATGAGTGGAACAGATCAAGAGCTGTATATTGCTCTAAAAGATTAATTTAATAGGTGGAATACAGCATTTTATGCAATCGAGAAGAATTTCTCATGTGAGGAAGTAGTATTCATTTTTAGGGCTGAGGAATCAATTCCACAAAGAACTAGAAGTTCAAAATATACAATGAACAACTGAAAACCAGGGAGGAAATACCCAAAATAAGGCAGAACCTTCACTGTTTCTTCATGCGTATATTTCCAGATGGATTTGGATGTTTCAATACAAAAAGACAGCTTTCCACATCTGGATGATAAGGATGGAAGGATTTTTCAAAAGCTATAGTATTGTTTAGCAATAACAGGAAAATAGAAAGTAAAGTTTGAACAACACAATTGTTCCATTCTGTTCATCTGAAATGCCAGTCAGCAATTGAGGAACTTCAGTAAGAAAATACCTGTGATATTATTCTGGCTCTTTACCACTACACTGGAAGTAAAATAAACCCAGTTCTAGCACAGACTTAAGCTTGGTATCTGCAGCCAATAATTGAGCCTGACAATTGACATATGAACATCTTACTCAGTCCAAAGGTTCAGTATAAGTTGAAAAAGAGCTATGTGTGAGTGAGCTATGCTTGATGCTGTACATGTCATGACTAATAACACGGGGCAGTGTTGGTCTTTTGGTTAAGATTAGTGCATATGGAGATATTTGGGGGTCACTTCAAATTTTTCATGTTTGAACAGACTAATTAATCTCATATGTCTTTTCACTGCATATACAAAGCTAAGGCCTTTATCAGCTTCCAGTCAGTTGAGATAAAAGCAGACATGCCCTGGTGGACTGAAGAAGTCACGCAAGCTCAGGTAAAGATGCAAGTCTTTGTTTCTGATGTGATAAAAACACCTTATAGTAGGAGAAAGCAACTTTCTTGCATTTCTGAGTTGATCCTGTTGATCAACTTTTTTGCATGAGTCTGAGCATTTTGTGGTTTTCTGTACTGAACAGGGACAGTGTAATTTCCTTGGAATGTAGTTCCTCCTTTTGTAAAGAGCCAAGTTGGCAAACCTGGCTGCAAGCACAGTTTTAGCTCAATTCCCTCCACTACTCTCACTTAGATTTTCTACTTTATGTTTTATGGTTATAACATACATCTACCTGAGTTCTTGTATTGAAATGCAGAGCATATTTTGGAAGCCTTTTCTGTCTTGTAAAGTTAACAGCCTTCCATACTGTGATAATTAAAGGAATGGCATGGGTCATAAAAATGAAAAAGATTAAAAGGCAGATAGTCATGAGTAACCAAGACAGCATACAGATTTGATCTAAATGTTCTAACAGCAATTATGAATGATCTTGATGCAGGATATTTCCTGCAGTTTAATTGTCATTTGCTGCTAATGGTTCTTAGAAGGCCCTGAGATAATAACTCTTCATAGCCAAACATTAATCTCTTAAAAAAAAAAATTCTATACGTCAATAGATATGGATAGTAAAGCTTATTATATGACAACCACACCAAAATAGTGATGATAAGGTATATTTTATTAGAATGGTACCAATGGATCTACAAGCCCAAAAAATTATCAAGTTTCCTCTGAATGTCATGGTAAATATAATATCAGCATCTAAAACCCAACAAGTCCCTGAATTCTTACAAGGTGTGGTAAAAATACCTAGGATACCAAGCAAAAGAAATTGTGCTGGCTCTGTTCTTTTCTCTGAAAGAGCTGGCAGGATGGTGTCAGGCAGTGGCTTTCTGCTTGGCGGGCACACATAAAGAATGCCACTGTGTACCATGACTTCACCCTTCTTAGTCAATGTTTCTCCAAGAGCCACAAGGCAAATTAGTGACAAAACTTAGGGTCAAGGATTTCCAGTAGGTTGCTGATGTTTTGCTTGATACACAGCTCTTCAGACTGAGATGCCGCGGTCAAACTGTGCAGGGTCTCAGCAAGATCAGCACATCTGTGTGAGTAACTAGTCCCACAGATTTGGAGAGCTGGCCCAAAGGCTAGAATGAGACACTCAGCTCTCCTTTGCCCAGCCTGCTGGGGGTGGCTTATCCAGGGAAAGGAAAAACCAGGAAAAAGCTCTGCTTGTGGGTGTCTGTCAGCACTGCACAGAGGACTTTAGGTTGCTTCCAAGTCATCTCCTTGCATCCAGGAACTTTTGTGAGGCTGCTGAACTGGTCTGGCCTGGCACAGTCCACCGGGCTGATATTGATTTGTCCGTGTGTATTAAACTCAGTGCTGGAAAGCACTCCTTCCATGCCCAAGCTAGCTCCACAAGATATAACCATGATTGTGTAATGCTGTGTTTGAGATAATCAGCCCAGCCAAACACAAACCACCTCTATGCAAAGCTTTGGTGGTCTTTGCCCCAAGTGAAAACGTGGTGCAAACACTCAGATACAAATAAAACTGAATTGGCTGTGTTTGTAAAGCTGCTAGTGAAAGTAATGGGGTCTTTATTTATGTCTCAGCTTAACATTTTATCTGATACCAAAGTTAATAACCTGATGGTCTACTTAGCTTCATAGCAGCTTTTTGATAATCAAAGAGGAACAATGTGAAAGATATTGTTCATTTCCCATCTGTGTTTGGTTAGGAGGTTATGACCTTTTCTTTTTAATGCTGACCTCGCTTTTGTCACTGTAAGTTTATGTTATTGCAGTGCACTTTAACTGATGCCCTACTTTCACTCAGTTTAGAAATGGAGTTAATGACGACTCATTGGCATGACCGCTGCCGTGCTGCGAACCCATGATTCATGATCGCCTTCCAAGGACTTTACGGTATTGGCATTCATAAATCCCCAAATGGCCTGGGACCAGCCTATATGACATCCTGGCTCTCACCAGAGGCAACAGTGTCACAGCTGCAATCAGGAGAGTGGCTGATCCGTAGCAGCCTCAACTCCCTTTTTTTTGGCAGATGTCCCTCAGCAAGGGTCCGTCAGCCACAGCTTTTATTTTGAAATATTGTGTTGACCTTCAGAAGATGCTGAAAAGCTCAGTAGTTTGAAGAAGGAGTTCAGGGATGGCTGAGCAGTGTGAGTTTTTTCATGCTAATGGGATCTTTTTTTTTGGTGTTTGTTTCTGAAAGGATTTTTCAGCTGCTTCATTTACTTTCTTTCCGCCTGGGGAGACCTGGGGAGCTTAAATGTGCAACTGTTGCTCTTCAGGGCTTCTCATTTATACCAGGCCCAGAACGAGGTTTTGGACGTGATCAGACCCTGTTATCCCTCCTTTGGAAATCTGGAGCCACATTCAAGGAGTCTGTGAGATAAGCAAAGACGCTATTTCCAAACTTCAGATGGTATTTACCTTTCTCATAGGGGTGAACTGAGGATAAATGGATCTGTTCTTACAAAACACCTCCAAAACACGAAAGGCTATGTGCTGGTGTTTACTAAAGATAGAGCACAGAAAGGCTGAGCTGTAGGATGGGACTGATTTAAAACCATGGTACTCATCCCTGCACAAACAGGCTGGCCAAAGGTCTAAATCTGGGACTAGGGCTTGGCTTTCCTTCTCCCTACCCCCTGCCTTCTCCCAGGTACCCACAGCCCCTGCCTGCACTCTCCTGCCCTTTTGCCATGAGATCCAGCAATCCACCACCCCACGGCCATTCCTCACTCTCCTCCTCTTCTTGTCCTGGTGGGAAGATGCAGAGAGTGGAATGTAAGTTCACCTAGGCAAAGCTGTCCTGATGCTTTGGAGCCAAGCCAGCTGGGAGGAAGAGAGGGGATGGAGTGTGGTGCTGGAGGCTGCCTGTCAGCAGCAGGACCCGTGCCTGGCTCCATCCTGTCTGGGCACTGCAAAGGAGCTTGGCTGGGAGCTGTAACCCAGCCAGGACTGAGAGCCTCTTACTGCTCCACGTGATGTCTTCCCTTCCAGAGCTCCAGCTCAGGTGAGATCCAGGGAAGATTCAGCACAAAGTGCAGACACTGGTTAATCTAAGCACCTGAAAGCTTTGTGGCCAGTGAGTGTTGGCTTTTTAGATCCCTTTGTTGGACTTGTGCCCTGAACTCACTCTAAACCCCATTTTAGATGCCAAAATAGCCTCTCTGGATCTTCCCTGTAAATTTTAAGCTTGGTCTGTTATCCAAAAGGAAAATAAAATGGCAGCGGTAAAATTGGAAATTGGTCAGTTAATGTATGTTTTTAATTTAGGACTTTACAGTAAAACAATTGCTCCTGAGCATGATGCTTTACTAAATACTTGATATTTAAGTCAATATTTCAGGCACTGAACAAAGGTCACTGTCATTTAGCAGGAATATTTTCTTTTACATCCCTGCTCCTACTAAAAACATTCAAATTAAATTGCATTGCTTGTTAGCACCATGTATGTTGTGTTCAGACAAAAAAATATGGAGTGTGATTAATAGTTACTCATTTAAGCATTTTAAATTTGAACAAGATACAGATGTTTGGGGTGATGATGGGCAGAGCTGAACTCTTACACACCTGGCTTTCACACAAAAGCCTGGTTTCAGGCTTTCCTAAGCTAGGTCAGGATAAGCTACATTCCTTCACTGTGAAGCCATCATACTTTCCAAGACTTGACTCCAAAGTCTCTATGCAAATATTATTCTCATTTATTCCTGTGATAGCTGAGCTGACTAAGGACTAGAGAAAGGGGTGCTTAAAACAGCCTGAAAGACAGATCTGTTGCAATGACAGAATCTCAATACTACCTCAATTAAAATGAGCAATAGATGATACAGGGTAAATACTGAGATGCAGAAGATGTAACAGGGATGATAGGTGCAGAAGAGTAAATCTTTAAATATCTTATATATTGTTAATGAAGATAATCATTACTCTTTAAAGAAAGGCTGAATTAACCAACGCTGCATTTCCAAGTAACTAGCTAATGGACACAGGCATAAGTCTTTGAAATCCCTATAAACCATGACTGGTCAAATATTTGACTGATGGGCTTTTACCCCTATTAATAGCATGTGATGGTGGTCTCAGTAAATAACATACCTTCAAATTTCCCTTTTGCAGCCAGGGAAGTGGTACTTTCTTATTTTTTAGCTACCTCTTATTGCTCCTTGCTGCTTCCTGAAAGGCTTTTTGTACTGTGAAAACAATTCACTGGTTGTTACCTTATTTTTGTGCCCTGTGGGGATTTTGGGTGCACATACTCTCCTCAGATAAGCAGGGAGCTCTCCCACTGCACTCAGGGGAACCTTGAAAGCCACTCCTGCTTATCTGCAGACAGAGGTTGGCCCAGCTTGTGTTTCATTTACAAGAGAATTGTGGCATTATTTGCATAAAAGAAATTCTTTCAAAGCATGTTATATGAAAACGTCTCAATTTGAAAACAAACAAAAAAAAAATCTCAACTCAGTCATCTTCAGGAAACAGCAAAGTTGTTTCTGTGCTCTGCCCCAGCTGATTTTTTCATGGCAGCTTACATCTGAAGAAGAACAAACACTTATTTTTGTAAACATGTTTCCAGAAGGAAAGAAAACTCCACAGAACTGGAAAACAGTCCTTCTAACTGAAAATGACCACACAAGGTGTTTTCCTTCTTTTTTTTAAGCCCTGCATGAAAGTCATGGTGTTCAGTTCTGCAATCAGAAGGTCATTAATGATTTTTGTGATTTCATGTACTCTTGTGCTGACTTTACTTACCTTCTGTCTGGCTCCCATCTCTCTCAATTTCTATTAGTGTGTTCTGCGTTCAGATCATCTCCTGTCATGTAGCCTCCCATTGTCAACCACGAAAAAAAAAAGGGTACTGTTGTTGGGAAGGTATTTTTGAATATAACCAGGAGAAGGAGACAATCATCCTTTTCTCACAAATGGATATGCCTTGCAATCCATCTCTTTTTTATACATAAGGTCAGGATAAAAAGGACAAAAATCAAATGGAATATGATAGAATTAATAACTGAATTCTGTGGGATTTGATGGAAGATAAAATGCAATGAGATTTTAACATCTTGCAGTTCTGAAGCACAAACAGATTGAATATTAAATTTCATAGGATAACTCAAAAACTTATGGTAAGATTCCCATGCTAGATTCAATAGGATTTTCCCATTGTGGAAATTTATGGTGGAGAGCTGACAAGTTCTTGAAAACATCACAGGAGAGGACATCCCCAGAAATGGAGCAATATAATCCTCTGAGAAGGGAAAATGGCACAGTGAAATGTTGCCATATTCTCTAGTGATTTGTTTGTAAGGCCAGTGTTTGCAATCCCAGGAAAAACAGACATTTGGGAATTTCAGATTCTGACTACAATAGGCTTAATAAACCCTAAATACTAGGAAATGGAGAAATCGAAGTAAAGGACAGAAATAAAGACACAGAGCACATCTGGGTCCTCTGTCTTTTCTCAACTCTTGCATAGTTTCCACTGAAGGTGATAGAATTTACTTGTATCTGGACACCCTGAGTTTAACTAAAGGCACCTATATCCTGCCTGGGGGAACAGCCCCCATTTACTATTTGGAAGTGCTGCAAAACACACACAGTGACAAAATTCATTATCATGCAGCACTCCATCCTTGAACATGCACAGGAAGGCAACAGCAAAGTGTTCAGAGTTTTCCTTCATCAAAGTTTTCCTTCATCAGAAGAATTAAACAACAGTTAAGATAGTTTTCAATCATCTACTGCAAGCTAAATTGAATCTTCAAACATGAACAACATTTTCCACTCATCTGAATGGATGGTAAATACATTTTTCAGGGTGAAATTTGGATTATTTTCTCTGATGCAGAAGTGCTTTACCACACAGGGAGCTCCATATTGGTTCGCTGCTTACTAGAGCCCATTACTGTTTGCATTCTACCTACTCTTTAAAAGATTATTAATATTGCGATTGTATTTTTTTTTACTGCAGCTTTGGGCATTTGTAAGAATGATATTGGATACTGAGTATTAACAAGAAACATTTCTCCTCTGGAAAAATATTGGCCGCTAATCCAAAGAGCAAAAGCAATAAACCTGAAGAGTTTAAGCAAAGGTTTTTACAGGACAGTAATATATAACACGCAAAATTAGTACCCCCTCTCTAGAAGTAGACAGGAAAACTGAATATAACTCAAGTAATTCATTTAACATTTTCAATGACATTAGGAAAGAGCAATTAATCAACTTTTGACATTAATTCAACTACCAACACCTCTCATCTTCAGCAAAGCTGCCTGGTTCTGCTTTATCCTGCTTTCTCAGACCTAACTAACAAAATCTGATGTATTTGGATGAGAAGGCATATGAAAATATATATAATAATACCTGTAACAGATATCAGGGTATATAATAGCAACGGATAAAAGCGTATGTAAATCCTGTAACAGAAATCCTAATACACTTTTGACTGTATAACTGTCTCAAAGATAGAGAGCAATCCAAGCCTGAGTTACCTCAGCATATGTCTAAGACAAATGAAGCTTCTGGAGTTATTTCAGTTTGTTCTTTTCTAGTTATACTTTGGGACAACCCACAGATTTTGGACTTTTCTCTGGGCCCACTTGGAATGCTGGGCTTACTTGGAAATTTGCTACTTTTATCCTCACAGGATCCTCCATGATGCGGGTGTGTAGGCAGGGAGAAGAAAACCTCAATGTCTTAATGAATATCTCTGATGGTCCTGAAATTCTGGTGATTTAGTTTGGGTCAACCAACCCAAAAAGCACTTCTATTTATGATAAAGCTAAAGACAAAACAATAAAGTCATGTATGTCTCTAGGCATTCAAAATGGCACAACAGACCTCTATCAAGCTTGAAATCTCACTACTTAGAACAGTTCCAAAACAAAGTAAAAGAAAGGTGAGGTTCAGGATCCAGCTCAAACAAACTAAAAAATAAACAAAGAAACAAAAGAAACATTAAGAAACATTAAATAAGTAAGTTTGGAATTCTAACTGTAGATTGTAATTGTTTTCATCTCTTCATTAAACATGCTCAAAAAGGATTTATTTCCACAAAATTTAGGTGAAAATAAATAGTTCTTGCAGGGCTTAACAACTTGTACAACTATTAATGAGAAAAAAGATTATGTTGAAAAAGATACATCAACCTTCTATTAAAGTCAAAGAAGAGTAAATCCTTTTTTCAAATGCTGTGCAGACATACAAAAAGGAAGAGCTAAATCCAGTGTCTGTGAAGAGTCAATGGCAAAACTCCCAGGGACAACTACAGTCTTGCTCAGGATCCTTACCAGAAAAGGAGCAGAACCACAAAAAGACGTAAAAAAAAGCCAGTTTCCCAAGATCCACGTGCGTTGCAGGTCTGAGTGTTTGCAGTGGGTGATAAAGGGACTGGAATTCAGCAGAGGGCATGTTCTGCCAGATGTGGGCAGGGGTAGCAGCCAGCAAAGCTGGGGCTGGGTGTAGACATCCCACACCAGGGCCATGTGGCTCTCAGCCCTAACATATGCTTGGTGTAATCAGTCCATTAGTCCAGGTTTCTCCCAGTCCCAGACAGTTGTTTAAAATGAGCATTATTTGAAGCAAACCAGAAACCTTAACACTGTATTTCATAAATAACTGTAAATTTACTGCCTAAATTCATGGTGGTCCAGCCTGGTTATTACTGAAGGTAAAATGCCTCTCTGAGTTTCACGACATCACCTCTCTCCTCTGAAGGAGGTCCAGCTGTGGCATGCAGAGTGCAAGGGCACACTGCAAGGTCACAGATCTACACACCCCAGATAACCAAAAGGCAAAAGTATTATATATGCTCTATTTTTTGGTCACCTGCCCATATCTAAACAGCTGAAAGCCCTTCAGGTATTACCTGCCATCCTCCTGCAGTTGGGCTACCATGTGGAGGCCACCTGCTGGGCTGCTCTTTTCAAAGAGAAGTAGATAATTTTACATGATTCTTCTCAGTCACAACCAAAGCTAGGATTCTAGCTGTTTTATAAAACAAATTATCCATTTGGCAAATTTTAGATCCTTATGCTGAAAGAAAATATGCCTGGAGCCAAAAACTTCCTGTGTGGGAAGTGAACAACTTACATTGTATAAAATTGTCAATAAAAATTAATTACTTATTGCCTAAATCTAGCTGTCTTTATAAGTGTACCTCCCCAGTTAACTGAGTCTGCTTGAAGGAGTGTAACTGAGAGGCCCCTGTGCTTCATCATCAACTCCAGAGCCATGCTATTTTGAAAATAAAAGACCTGTATCCTGTCCAAAAAATAAACTCTGGAGGTGATTTCTATGTTGCCATTTTGGATTACAAAAAAATACTCAGCCAACGCGCAGGGGAAGTCTTAATTCCAGCAAACACACATATAAACAGGAAACCTCTCTCCAGTCAGAAGGTATTTTTCCTTCGTACAATGGGGTTCAAAGATGTGTCATCATATAGTTTAAAACAATTACTAAGGAACCTTACCATTTCCAATAGTTAAGGAATAGAGTTGGCTTCCACAGTTGAAAGCCTGTCTGAACTTGCACAGGAAGCACACAAACACTAAAAAATATATGCTGGCTTAGGCCAGTGCAGAATTTTTAATCAATAAGCATATCAAGCTGGGGGACAGGGAGGGGAGGGAATCAATTTTCAGAAGGCAAATGGTAACAATTCTAGATTTAATCAAATTGCAGATGCAATCCCTTACTATTCTCAATATTTTTGAAAGAAAGTAGCTCCATGGCAAAGAATGAATTTCAATAAATGTCACATATTTGGGTTTATTGCTGAACTTTTAAATTTATCAAGCTAGGTCACCGATCCTTTGCAGAAATGATAACCATATATGTCAAAAAGATTCTGATACTGTTTAGCTGGATAAATATCAAAATGAAGGAACTATGATAGAAAAGCAACTTGTAAAAGAATGGTTATTTCTGTATGACTACAAGAAAAAAGCTATGCCAGTGTGACCCTTCAATGTGAGGCTAAAGCTGCAACGTACACAACAAAGTGGATAGCTATCAAATACCATGGTGATGGCCATGGTGTGAACACTTGAGCGAAATGAAAATCTTCTGAAAGCATTTGGCAATTTTCCTTTCACATGCATTTGCAACCAAATTTATCATGAATGCAAACAAGAACCTTTTGCTGCCTTCCATACAAAAGAACAATTGCAAGTTCTTTTTCTTGGGACAAGCAGAAGAAACTATAACAGAGCTGTAAGATGCACAAAAAAAAGCATTTTAAGTATTTTGTGCTTATTAAGCTCCTCAGCATTGCAGAAACTCTTCTGTTATTGACAAGTGCTTGAAAAATTAAATGTTCTGGAGCACTTGCTTCCCTGGAGACTGGCATGCTGGGAGGAGAGGCAGAGGAGAGAGGTTTCAGGCCATCACTGCTTCAGTTGCACCCCATGCACCCTTGTGCCTGGCTTATGTACACAGCCTCTCCTTCAAATATGAGCATTTTAAAATTCCTAAAATTTGAGTGTTATAAGCCACTCAATTTCTTTATCTCCACTTCTATTTTCCACTCTCTTATTTGGTGTACTCAATTGCAACTAATTCAATGAAAGTCCATCTGAGCCAAGGGGACTCAGTTGCCATCCAGCAACATCAAGTGACTGAAAAAGATCACAGCGTGACTAAAAAGTCCCAGAACAGATCAAAAAACATGGCAATCTACTTGGGAACACTGTTTGCTTCAAAGGAGTTATATCCTGGACTAATGTGGTTTGATAACTTTACCTCTTTTCTTTTTTTAATGTTTAAAATTGGAGGAAAAGAATACTTTATCTTCTTGTACAACATCATAGTTTTCCTCAAGGCAAATAGCTTGGCAATTTGCTAGATTTGTTAATGCTAGAGGAAACAAGTTAGCACACATACCATGTGTTTGAATGCCTTTGGAAATTAGATTGAAACACTGATTTGATTTCCTAAAAGGTACCTTAAACAAGGCAAGGTTAGAGATTTGGAGAGTAATGAGAATTTGTGTGACTTCAAACAGCTCTACATAAAACAGACCTGATATTCTGGGGGGAAAAAGGTCACCTAATTATTCGTTTCCTGAAGGCCCTGTCTATACTACATTTCCCCTGGGTAAGGAAACTGATTTAAAAATGGCTTCTGCTAACGCGTTTGCATCAGTTGCTATGTATGAGATAGAGATTTTTAAATCCACTGCTAAGAAAAATGCAACATTTTTATAAGAGAACAACAGAAACCTCCTAATCCTGGCTGTAGCAAGGAGATGCCATCCTCAGAATCCTGCATGGACCTGTGGCCCTGCCTCCTTGGTGATGGCATGCTGCTCTGGGCTACGTGGCTTGACCACCAGTGGTGCGCTGCATGGGTTTAATTACCAAACACAACCTTTGCATAGGAAGCAAAATCACCAGCTGTGACCACAGCTGACAAGATGCACAGGTTGATGGCTCATCTGAGGGTAACAGCCTAATGAAACATGAAATTGTGCCACTGGCTTAAAGGATGGACAGCAAGGTAGCAACAGGGATGTAGAAAGCCTGGACATGAGGGTTTCACAGGAACCCACCTCAAAGGTGGTACTGCCACCCAAAATCTTAGGAAGGTGTGTTTGAAGTTTCACACGCTACACTCCATTCCTTCTGCTTTGCACCAAACAAATCCTTGTGACTCCCTATCAAGTTTTTGTTTCTGTAGTTTCAGAAAATGCTATTCAGCTACCCTATCCCTTTGTTGTTCAAGAAATGATGTGCAATGCTGAGAGAGCGCAAGCAGGATATCCCTTACACTAGATATTTCACAAACACAGATGGAGATGTAGGACCTCTTCTTGCTCTCTGCCTGAAGCAAATAAAGTCTAGACACATCCCCACCACAAAGCAATCGTGGCACAAAGCAGATCACCCAGTGCTCTGTGACTCCCACTGCTGCAGCTCTGGCTCTCCGGCTACCCCAGCACAGCATGCTGCCGGCATCAGGTTCCCTTTGTGGCTGCGAAGGCAAGACTGCTGCTCTTGCACTGCAGCCAGCTGTGCCAGTTATTCTCTGGAGTTCTGGAAGCCAGATTTGGGAGGCAGCAGGCTTTGAGTTTCTCATTTGAGTTGAAAAATACAGAACAGGCATTTGCAGATCATAGAAGAATGAGAATAGGTGGGTTGGCCCTTTGATTGCATCGGACAAACAAGGAGAGGTTACAGGTCATCAGCTAATGTACCAGAAAACCATAAATGCAGGAAAATCAGGATGGGAAAGGCAGACCTGGGAAGACAACACTTGCCTCTTAGTTTTGCATTCGTGTGCCTTTCATTGAACCTCTGCTGAATTTTGCTTTCTGGCTGCCTTGTCCTGACTCAGTGAGCTCCCATCCATCTATGGCTGCACTGTCATCAACACTGAGCAAATGACACGTCTATGAACCACTCTCCAGCCACAACATGTGCACTTTAGCTTACCAATAAAGAACTGCTATGCAGTGGTTAACCTCTAAAAAGAGGAAAAAATAAAGAGGAAAAAGAAAAAAAAGGAAAAAAAGCCTTATAGGATAATAAAGACAATTCATTCACTCCCCACCAAAAAGGCATAGAAGTTGACTCTCTCTTCTGTAAATAGTGAGATGAATGTTTTACAAAATATTCCAGTTTCCAAATGATTCAGTTTGTATTAGAAGACAGAAAAAGAATCATATAGAGCTGAAGAAGGATTAGGGCACAAAGAACAAGTGATACAGTCATTCTCCAAGTTACTTTGTTTTCAACATGCAGCTCCTGCCAAAGGCTAGCTTTTTGCTCTTGCAGTGTATGATCTGTAAACATTTAACCAGCTCTCTGAGAAACATGTGAGACACTTTGTCTTGCCTGATTATGAATCCAAACCTCTCAGATGTCAAAAAAAAAAAAAACAAAAAAACAAAAAAAACCCAAAAAAGAGACACCATCCTCTTTTTGCTGCTGGACAATCCAAAAAGCACCTGTGGGATGAAAGCGAATGAACTACCACACAGGGCATAGGTTCTTCGGGAAAAGCGTGCACTGCAGCTTGCAGCCTGAATAACCTCCTACAGGTTACAAACGCACAGTTTGTTAAACAACACTGGTATTTGATTATTAATCCCTATTGATGTATGTGCAAAACTTCCAATTTCTAAGGAGTGCATTCAGTATTTATAAAGCCAAAGACCACCTAATTTAATGCTGACATGGAAACAGTGGTGGAATGCCATTATATTAGCTCTTTGCGATTTATTTACCATTCGAAGCAAATTCTGCTTTTAAAAATGGAAAAAATCCGCAACAACAAAAAAATGCCACACCACAAGGAAGACTCTGAACGCCGCACAACCGTAAAGTACGCATCCCCAACTTGGGGAATCCCGCAGGCTCACCCCACGCCTCACGGACCGGCCACCACAAACGCGGAGCCACCGTCTCCGAGGTGGAACTTGCAGGCTGCACTGCCGGACACTGCCCCGCGGCGCGCTCCTGCCGCGCCCGCTGAGCGGGAAGGGCCGGGAGGGGCAGCGGCTCGGGCTGCGGCCAAGGGGCAACTGCCCACAGCATCCCGGGAAGCGCCGCCCGCCCTACCCGCGGAGCGCTGCCCGGGAAGCGCTGTCCGCCCTGCCCTACCCTCCCGCGGCACCGCCGTCGCGGAGTCCCCGGGTCCCAGCGCCCTGCGGAGCCCGGCCGGGGCAGGGGCGAGCCGGCAGCCC
Organism: Entomyzon cyanotis; assembly: GCA_024500445.1. NCBI lineage: Eukaryota > Metazoa > Chordata > Aves > Passeriformes > Meliphagidae > Entomyzon > Entomyzon cyanotis. Next base: position 33,897,953 of record JAKEPQ010001018.1, on the reverse strand, counting down.
CGCACCGCTATCACCTGCCCCCGCGGCGCCCGGCCCGCCCCGGCACAGCACAGCACAGCACAGCACAGCAGCGGCGGCCGCGGGCGCTGCCGCGCTCCCGCGAAGTTCCCGGGCGGGGCGGGGCGCAGCGCAGAGCACCGTGCCGCTGCCCGTCCCCCCCGCTCCCGGCTCGTCTGGCTCCCCCGCGTTCCCCCACGGGTGCCGGTCCTTACCGGAGCGGAGTGGGCTGCGCGCCGGCACCAGCGCCGGAGGGGCGAGCGCTGCACGCCGGCGAGCTGGGCTGGCTCCGCGCTCCTCGCCCAGCAGCCGGCCCAGCCCGGGCGGGCGGGGTGGAGCGGGGCGCAGCCCGACGCACCTCCGCGGCCCCGCTCTGCCGCTCCTCTCCGCCCCGCTCCCCTCCGCCCCGCGGGCTCAGGGTCCCCCCGGCCCCAGCCCCGCGCTGCTGTCCCTACCTGGGGGCGGCAGGGGCTGCGCGCCCCGGCGGGCAGGGGCGTCCCTCCCTCCCGCACGGCACCTGGGCTGCGGGGCGGCTCTCCGCGCCCTTCCCTCAGGCGCCTCCGCCGCGCTGGTGGCGGCTCCCAGCGGTAAATCAGCCGGTCCCCGGGCTCCCTCCGCCCCTCCGGCGCGGTCCTGACCTGCCTGTGACTCACCACATCGCAGGAGCCCGGGTGCGCGGTGGGGGGAAGGAGGGAGGGAGGGAGGGAGGGAGGGAGGGGGGGCTCCTTCTCTCGCTCCCCCTCCCCTCCTTTCTTCCCTTCGTCCCTCCCGGTCCGGCGCCCCCAGCCCGAGGACAGGAGGGATGGCTGTCACGCCCCAGATGGTCCCTTGGTGGACCTTATCCTGCACCTGGGCGTTTTCAGGCCAAGTGGGTACCAGTGGTGTATAGGCACAGCCTCCGTCTGCACTCCCGACCGCTGGGCACTCACCATCAGGTGTCAGAGCCTGACTTATGCGAAAGCCTAACCCTGAGAGGTCAAGATATGGGCACCTCTAGGCTTGTCCCTGAACCCCTCCACGTTGTGTAGTAGTGAACAAATTTAGCCCATATTGCCCTATCGTGGTGTCAGTGCTGACTGTGCTTTTAATGTCTGTCCACATGTAATTCAAGTAAATGACCTCAGTTTATCTAGACTGTCAATAGCTGTCTCCCCCACATGTGCTTCCTACAGGGTACTAAACTGCACAGGTTGGGGTTTCTCCCTCACAAGGTTTGCAAAGCAGATGATGACTTCATCTTTCAGAGGTGCTGAGAAACTGAGTCACTCAGCAATACTGCCTGTGCAATGTACACTTGCAGAGCTGCCGAGAGAGTGCAAGTCTCAACACTGGGGCATGCAGCAAAGGATCCATCTTTTTTTTCTGGTAATGAGTTTCAGCAGCTACTGATTTAAACCAGATTTTAAGTGAAAGGCTCCATATTCCAATAGAAGTTACTGGAGACATCTATTTTCTCTTTGCTTGCTTCCTTTTTTGGCCCCAACTCTGCTCTCCTTAATCATACCATTTAAACCAATGAATGTTTTTCATGAGTGAAGTACAAGGAACTGTAAGAAACACTGCCCAGTTTCATGATTAACCATGGGAAAAATGTCAGACCTTACATTAAAACATTTTGTAAGGAAAATTAAACATTGTATGCATTTGTTTTCGGTCCTGGGTGTCACCATGGTGTATAGGAAGACAAAGCTGTACATCAGAACAAAACGTTTTAAAGAAGCAGTTAGCCAGCCTTCTGCTAGTCTTCAGCAGCAGTACTTCTACAATTTATCTGTCTCCTCTTTCCTATGGACTTGTTGATGCTAGTGATAAAGACATCTAACCTAGCTATAAGCTGATTCTGTGCAAAAACAAATGTGTGATTGAGGGCAGCCTGCCCCCCAGCTTCCCCCTCACGAGGAAGTTGTAGACTGCAGTAAGGTCTCCCCTCAGTCTCCTCCAGGTGGAACAGACCAAGCGCCATCCGCTGCTCCTCATACAGCTTCACCTCAAGGCCATTTACCACCCTTGTAGTTCTCCTTTTGGTGCTCTCTAATATCTTTATATTTTTCTTTTACTGTGGCACCCCAAACTGCCCCCAGCACTCGAGGTGAGGCTGCCCCAGTGCAGAGCATAGCAGGACAATCCCCTCCCTTGCCCAGCTGGCAATGCTGTGCCTGATGCCACCCAGGACAGGCTTGGCCCTCCTGGCTCTCAGGGCACTGCTGACTCACATTCAATTTGCCATATACCAGGAACCCCAGGTCCCTTTCCACACTGCTGCTCTCCAACTTCTTGTTCCCCAGTCTGTCTGTACATCCATCCAGGGTTGTTCTGTACCAGGTGCAGAATTCAGCACTTTGTTAAATTTCACGACTGATCTGATCTCATTTCTTTGAAGTCACTGGAAATCTGTCCATTTACTTAAATAACCTTTATTTGAATAATACTCAGCAATAGCTAGAAAAGGAAGACACAGTGCCAGCCCCCCCAGGGAAAAGCTTTAGGCTGTACTGCTCACTGGGCTTTAGTTAGTGATCAGTCAGTCAGTGTGCACCCATACAGTCACACCAGATTTGGAAGAATCTGCCTTATTAATTTTGAAATAAAGTGATAAAGAAAACGATTTAAATCCAGAGTTCATCCTAAGGACAGCCCCTCATGTTATCGCTTCTTAGTCTGCTCCTGAGTTCGCTGTGCACCTGCCTGGGCTGAGCAGCCAGCGCCCAGGCTGTTATCAGTGGGACAGCCTGTGCTATTCTAAAGCTAACAAATGGATTGTCACTAACATAAAAAGGAGAAACAGATGTTTCCTTTCCATTTTGACCATGTTGATGCCATGTTATTTTAGGTTAGTTTTATAAGACAGTGACACTGCACTGGGGCTTTGATAATTGTCTGATACTCCTTTCATCATGCTTACAATGATATGTGTGTGCCATGAACAGCTTCTCAGAAGCCTGTAGCACCTTTAAGGTGCAGCTTTGGGTGAAAAAGAAACTTTGACCTTCTTATTCATCATCCTGGGTTTTTTATAGGTTTTCCTCACACCTCCCTCCTGTCCAAAAGGAGCTGGTCCTCTGCGCTCTGGCATAAGTATGATGATGTGACACATTTTAGAAAGCTGACGACACTGGAAAAAACAATTCAAAAGTGTGAAGGAGAGTCTATGAGGGTGATCTATTCATCAAGGGAGCTGGAACGCACCAGGGAGTGTATTGGCAGATGCTTTCCAGCCCTGACGTGTTCCAAGATAGGAAGCTGATGAGCAAACTCTACTGCATTTCCAAGAATACAAACATAGAGTTAGAAAAATGAATTGAAAGGCTATGTTGAAGTTATACTTCCAGATGTAAACATGAGGAATGAAAACAGAGGATGATTTATATTTCTGTGCAGTGGCAGTAGTGCATCCCAACACACTAAACTGTCCACTTCAGTTTTATGGGTTTCATTGTGACTTGTGTTCAGAACCTAAGAAGTTATTTATCATAACTGCAGGTAGCAAAATGAAATCTGCAGACCTATGTATCCAGGTCTTACAATACTTAATTTCAATAAGGAAAATATATTTAAGTATCTCTGTAAATCTGGATATAACCACTTTTTCCAAACATGAAGAATCAAACATGAATCTACTGTGCATTTCTGCAGAACCACACTCTACTATCTGGCACCACAACTATATGGTACCATCAGAAGATTTACTCTTTGTCCTCTGCTGCAGTCATTCACACATTTGGGAACAGATATAAAATGCAAATGTCATTGTGAGACTCCAGAGACTTCTGACTTAGCAGGGCTTACTCATGAGTAAATTATTTCAGAAGGAACAAGACAGCGGAAAGGAATTAATTTAATGCTTAAGAACACACAAGACAAAGATCTCTAGGGCTGAGCTTAGTAGTGGTGGGTATCAGGTACCCTCCTGTCACAGAACCCTGTAATGGGGACTCAGAGTAGCTCAGTCTGAGTATCCCTGGAGGTTGATAAACAAAATAAGAGCCTTAGGTAAACCCCCCAACTCAACTGCCTCACAGACCAGTGATCCAAGGGGAAAATTACAGTGCAACAGCTTGCTGGGGTAATGTGCCACTGTATATCCTGTAGAAATTCCTCCCTTATTTACTGGGAGGCAGCCTGGCTGCAAATGCCAGGGGCAGCTGAGGGAAGGGGTTGTGCCTGAGGCACATTTTCCTCTCACTACTTTGTCCCTTCAAGTCACTCTGATGCAATCTGTCTTTCCTGGGCTCAAAAAGCACACAGTGGGCAGGGAGATGGTGTTGACTGGGGGATTGGGCTTTGGAGAAAAAATTCCCATGGTGTTGTCTGCCTCTCTGGAAACCAGGCTAAATATCACAATTGCTACTTAGATCTATAGATTCCAAAGGCTTGATCATCATTGCATTTTATGGCATTTATTATCTAGGCATTTATTAACTAAACCCATATATTCTGAAAACGAAATAAGTACTTTCTGTTTGTTTCTAAGAGGGTCAACAATGTCACCGGAAGAAATTTCAGCCTGTGACTGATGGTTGCAAAAGGCCCTTGCAAGGCCAGGAATAGAAATCTGCAGTTAGAAGTCCTAGTCTCTAACCACTAAGCTATCCTGGGCAGTTTTCCATTTGTATGAAACACAGATCATAACTAAAGGTGTTTCCACCCATTGCACTGGGATGAGAGGTGATTTCTGAGCAAAGGGAAGTCTTTTGTTTAACTTGATGGGGTTTTCCTCCTTGTTTGTTTTTCTGCTTGTAAATGAGCACCACAACTGAGTCATTCTAAAATCCAAATGGTGCAGACATCAAGTGTAATTCTTAAAAATTGAGGAAAACATTATGGGGCATTTGAAGTCTGGATTGCCATGGGTCTGTGTCCTTGTTGTGCCAGTCCTGGAGCCTTGGTGATCATGTGGGAAGCTGGTACATGAAGTTCAGGAATCCAGCAAAAATTAATCATTCAGAAGAATAAAGATTAGTTTACAGATAGATTAACTCTTCCAATCCATCTGCTACGCAGTAATGTGAGTGCTAGTGCTGTAAAAGGACAAGGTCAGAAACCAAGGAGGAGGGTGGGCTCATAGCTGCTGAGATTTACAGCAGCTTAACTGGAGGGGGCACCTAGCCCTCCAGAAGGCAGGGGAGGAGATGGTATGGATTGCAGCACTGTTCTTCACCTGAACCTTGCCTCCTGTCCTAGTGGTGTTGAAATACATTAAATCCCTGAATGAGTATCTCTGAACATACAAACCCCTGAAACAATTTCAGGGGTGGAAAGCTGAATGGTCCTTGTGTTCACATCCCTGAAAATGACAGAAGTGCAGTAGCCCTCAGTGCATTCACTGAGCTCACACTGCAGCAGCAAAGGCCTTCCAGCACATGCTGTAGAGAACTTTTCTAGAATAGCTCAGCATGAACTGCTTCAGGCAAAGCACAGTGACAAAATCCAAACCCAGTATCATATTTGTGCCACTTTGGAGCAGTACATTTGTTTGCATAACTGAAAAAACCCGAGCCACTGATGATATTAAAAAATTAAATATTCACAAAGTGAGGGAATTGCTGTATATTATATTCATAGGTTCCGTCCTATTGCACACTTAGTTAAAATGTGTAACTGATTCTTGACATTGTTTTCAGTAAATTTTAAAAAAATCTAACACACCCTCCCTGCCCCCCCTTTTATTTTCACAGCAAACATGTTGCTTTGGTTTAGTAGTATAACCACTCCAATTTTTGTATTTCTAGGATTATTTTTGGACTAACTGCCAGTAAGTTTCCTAAAGTCTCTTTTAAGTCCAGTTCCTGTGACACAGGTGCAGCCTTTTTTCCCCCTTCAGTTTGCTGTTTGTATTTACAAAGGGCATAGCATCCAGATCACTGAAAACAGAAAATCTGCCTATTTAAAAGCACAGGAACAAATCCTGCCTCCAGCTATGTGTGCACCTGGTGAGCAGGGGAAGGGCGTGACTATGCTATGCTAACACGCGTGTGAGCATGCATGAGCAAACGCGGTTCTGATTCAGCCTACTTTTGGAGGACGTAAGCTTCACTAGAGATAATCAGATGCCTAAAGTTAAGCACTTGCCTCAGTTAGGTGATGCCGAGTGTCACGGGCATTTGCAGCCTGGCTTTTGCAAGTTTTTTTGCAGGCTTTTGCTCATCCTTGCAGGTTACCATTTGCACAAGTATTACTGTTGGTGAACTGGGCATTGAAAGAGAACCATCACCTTCAGATTTCTCCTTTGTCTGAAAGCATCTCAAAATGCTACTGCTTAAGGTAATGCTGCTGTAAGGACTACCTCCAAGGAGTGGGACAGAGATTTTGAGGAGAAAAAGCCCCTTTATTTTCTGCTTACTTACTTGCATTTATGGCACTTTGCCTGTTTTCAGATTAACTCAAATATTTTTTCCTCAATAAATGTTTTTTCAACATTTGTGAGGGAGGAAAGCACTTTAAAACCAGAAATCATGTTTGTAAAACTTCCATTTTTACAAAAAATGCCAGAGAAAACAGAAAAAAATGAAATCCTGTATCGATCTATGATTTCTTGGCATAACACTGACCAGGCGTCAAGTGAAAAGAAAGGAGAGGCATTTCAGAGTGGTTTGGTAATGAAATCAATTGCATACATAACTGTTTGCAGGCTTGGGAACTTGTGTCCTAGCTCTCTCTACCTACCAAAGTGGAGGTCTTTTGGAAAACCTCAGACTGGTGTTGCTTACAGTCTGAATTTGCCTGACATGCTTGGTTTTGGAGAACTGTGTCTAGATTTCATCATCATCTTTCCCCCAGCTCTACGGGCTTGTATACAGAATTCTTTGTCAATTTGGAAAACCTGGTCACTTTACCTTGAGTGTGTAATATTTGCCTTCTACATCTCCTTGAAGAGGTATAGCACAGTTCTAAAATCTCATAGTGGCTTTTCCTTTAATATCACTAAATATGAAATGTTTCTCAGATGTGGTTTAGGTTGTGTTGTATTTTACGTACAATACCTATTCTGATACGTTTTTAAAGATAAAGGAATGTATTCTGTGGCCAAGCCAAATTATTGTAAGTCAGGCTTGGATTTGGTTTATTATCATTAAAAAATCTGCATTTCTAAGTTAACTTTAGAATAACATAGTTGATTCTGTAATGATGTAAGCATATGATATTTGCCAAAAGCTCTATTTCATAAGGCTGGTTTAGGATACAGCCCAAGTCATGAGAATCTTGATAGGAGATTATTCCTTTCAATAACTTCCATTATTTAATTAGACACATGTGCTGATTATGAATGTAATACTATGGAGAATGAAGTCAACGTTAAAATCCCATTATTTTAAATTAGGCAGGAGCACACCCAAAATGTGTAGCCAGGAAATATTTGTGTCCTTAACAACATCTATACTGATAGCAGTATGTTTCTTCACATTAAAAAAATTTTAAAAAGAAAAAAGAAAAAAAAGAAAAAGGAAAAATTCAGAGTATCCTTATACTATTATTACAATTATATAATTTGTATTCCTTTGGGACCTAATAGCACTGCTGTGTAACATACAGGGAGAAGGCATGTTTAAACATACCAGCAAGTACTCAGGTGAGCTTAAAGTTTAACTTTGAGTTTGGGAACATTTTCAAATCAAATGAAATGAGGAATTTCTAGGAAATACTGAGCCAAACCAAAAAGAATTACTTCAGCATGGTAATTTTATATTTCACTTCCCTCTATCTGCTGAGAGATTTTTAACAAAGGCAAAAATCAAAGTTAAAACGTGGGTTTTGTAAGAACACCTTACTGATTTTGGTCACTTTCATAGATTTAATTTTATCTCTAAGAAGGAACAAAAGCACCCCACCAAGAACTGGGCAGCAGGAAAGAGGGGGCCAGTAGGACAAAACCTATCCAGCTCAGGAGATTTAGCTGTATAATGAGTACATCAGAAGTGAGAGACTGGAAGTTGATGCTTTATTTAAAATTAAATCATGGTACTCACTCTGAATACCTGCCCAGCCTGCTGCGGAGGGCTGGGGAAGGCTCAGGCGTTGTGCTCTGGTGCTCACCGGGCCCAGTGGCAGCAGTGAATCTGTGCCAGTCCCTCATAGATATGGTGACTGTGTCTGCCTCGGTTTGGCAGGGGTGTTTTTAATAGCATGCTCATTATACAGAAATATTTTCATTTGATAGACAATTTAAATGATCGTATAAAAGCTGCAATTACCATCAGGACAAATCCAGCTCTGATTGACTCCCACGTTTGCTCCCAAAGTTTGACTCTGAACTAAGAGACAAGAAAGATTTTTATCCTTCTTTTCTTCTTTTTTTACATAGGATCTTCCCTCTTATTGCTATCTCCCATGCTAACATACTGAAGAACATCTCAAACTCCTGCTGTCTTAGTCTTCCCCAAGAGTCACTGTTGGGAAGTACTATTAGCTTCATTTAACTGATGGGGGACTGAGGAACAGAGAAAACCACTGTCTTGTCTAAGTTAAGACAGGAAGGAAACCCCTAGAGAAGCTGAGGCAGGAAAGTAGGTAGAATTGTAGGTAGAATAGTAATGTAGAATTATCTTTCTGAATGTCCAAAAATTCTAAAGGAAACTGGCTAGTTTTTGATGCCTAAATAGCTCAGAGAGGTAAGCCTCGTGTGAAAATAAAATTAAAATCACAGCTTTGAAATTGGGACCCTGAGTTATGATGCTAATTCTGAAAATATTCCTTTTGCTAATGCTGTTATTCTATACATTAGTAACTTATTTGTTTATCTGGCTGCTCACATAGCTGCTTCTTTGTGAAATCCACTGATTTTTGTCTTCAACCATTTCTTGAGAAACAGGGAAGAAATCAAAATTATTTGGATCATCTGCCTTGAGCATCTTGGTCACAATATGAAGGAGGTCACCTTGGTCACCTTGGTCAAGCCAGCTTGTGAGGTCAGCTGGCTTCTTTAAAGGATCCAGGTCACTTCAGCCTGTCCTCTCAGTCCCCAGAGGAACAGAGGAACAGGGCTGAGAAACTCTCAGAATTTGCACTGAGGGCAATGCAGGAATGGCCATTTGTTGGGGGTTTTCAATTTCCTCTGAATGTGCTAGCTAGACAAACCTTTTACATCTTAAAGTAGCTTTTAATGCTTTTCTGAGAGCTGAAATGTGTTGCAAACATTTTGCTGGTGTGTGTTAGTGCTCTTTAACGACAATTATGATGTAATAACTGTTAACATTATCTTAGAAGGCTGCGATGTGTCTCACTGCACACATCCTATTGGCATTAATCAGGAGACAGGCTTAATCTCAACCCAAACATGTCAGGGGAGTGGCTGGGGTGGAGGTGTGACTGGAGATAAAAAGAAAAGGCTGCTGCTTTCTAGGAAGGAAAGGAAGATCTGCAGCCCCATCAGCCCACTGTGGGGTGGCCTCTGTGTCAGAGGTGCAGAGGTGGCCTCAGCCATCCTCACACCCAGACAAGACCCAGCTCATTTCATGTGCCTTGTGAGATGCCCAAGGATCTTGGTCTGGTGTCCTTTTATAGTAAACAGCTGCAGACAGAAAAACCTCTGAGAATTTAAATCAATGCATTTAAAATATGAATTACTTCATTTTTCTTCATATATTTTATTCAAAATATAGGACATCTAATCCTTCTTATCTGCGTCTCAGTTATAGACAAGAAGAGCCCAGCTTTTTTGCCTCAGGTGCTATGAGTGAAGCACCTAGGAAAATACAAAAGATGTAATTTTCAAAACTAATTAATTTAGGTCAAGTCTCAATGAAAATATTCCTGCTGAGTTATCTCTAGTGTCGTCCAAGAGATTTTGGACCAGGTCACTTTGCTTTCAAGGAAGAAAGCAGACAAAATCCACAAATAAAAACATAAAAACCCAACACTTACATAGTTCCTAAATTTCTCCTAAATTTCTTGACTCTAGACTTCTGGGGTTTTTTTTCATAATGAAAAGTAACATTAGACCATACAGTAGAATTCTGTCTTTTTGTTCAGATTAAAAGTGCAGCAAAATATACAGGGAAAATGTCACTAGTGGTGATAATTAACAGTTTTATTAAAATTCCATTTCATGTATGGCTAATGAGATACCTGATCTAGCTGACCTCCTGATCTACTTCTATCACAGCAGTTTTGAAGACAGTTCTTAAATGGACACAAAGAGATTGCAGACATTTTCGATCATTGAACACTTTGTTTCTCTTCTACTGTTCATATCCTGGTACTTCCAATCAGTCTATAAAAATTTACTTTATGTGGGGCAGGTTACTATTTTTAAATCTGAAAGTTCCCAGTAAGGGATTTCCTAATCAAACCTTATTTTTCACCAGCTTTTTCAATCCTCTGTCCTGGGTGGGAAGCTGCCTCCATGCCTTTTGGAGGGATTCAGAGCTAGCTCTGCCTGATCCCCCTGCCCAGTGTTAGAGCTGAGTGCCACTGAATGGCTACAGATGGGGTTGAAAGACTGCAGAGATCTCACTCAGACAGAACCTGTGATTTGGAGACCAGCCAGGTGTGGCATCTGCAGGTAGGTCTGAGCTGGTGGCATGACGAGGGCTTGCAGGAAGACACAGGTGACAAAGCTTTGAGGAAGGCTGGAAGCTCTGTCTTCACCAGGTTTGATCGGAGCTGCTGGAGATGGGAAGTGTTCGGAGAAGCTGGAAGACTGACTCAGGGCTCAGATAGAGGGGGAAATTGTGTTGTGTATGCTGGGACTCATTTTAGATGTCTGCCTGATTCCTGACCTGTCTGCTGGAATAAATTACACCTCCCCACAGTGTGACCTGAGTAACCAGCTCACATGTGGACACCTGAAAGTGGGCACCTCCAGGTGGTTGTTTTCATCATGCAGCATCTGGAATGGCAAAAGAGCTGGGACCACAGCTGAGACGTTATGTGTGGGCAAGGTTATTCCAGGAGAGAGAACAGTGAAAGGGAATAAGAGTCAGAGCCATGTGGAGGGTTGGAGAGGTGAAGATCACGCTGAAGAGCGACCAGGAGAAGAAGGAAGAGGTACAGTGACAGACATGAATTTTTCAGAAGAGCACTGTAGCTTCCAGAGAGCCTAACCATTTGCTTTAGAAGGTGGCAACAGGTTGAGTTAGCCAACTGTGCAGCCCTTGCTCTGAGAGGCAGCTAGGAAATCCCAGCAGCTAGGAAATCCCAGCACCAGCTCTGCTGATAGCAGCTCCGTTTGTGTGTTCACAGCCCCACATGGCCTGGTGTTTATTGAAGGGCTCACTAGAATAAGGGAGGAAAGCTCATATTGGATGCAGAAAAGATTGAAATTGACATACTGAGTTTAAATAAGATTACACTAATTAATCATCCTCCTGGGAATGTGACGGATCCTGACGGATGCGATCTATCCAATCACATTAATCTTCTCCATGCAATGGCAGCTCTGCACGGGCCACCCGGCTCCAGTGGGCACAGAGCCAGCAGCTGGGACATGGCCACAGCCCCAACCCCTGGGACAGAGCAAGCCAGCCTGTGAACAGCCTCACAGCGGGTGCAAAGGCAATGGCAGCCAGGGAATTCAAAGGAAACCACTTGCTAAATTCTGCATGACCTTTTCCTTCATTTACAATAGGGATGTGGTGTTTCCTGGGGAAGAGTAGAATAGGACAAGGGTATTTCTCCCTTTAGATATTCTTAGCAGATCTGCATTCTTATTATTTTAAAAAACCATAATGTAGATATATTTACATGTACATAGGGACATATTTTGTGTTTTCCAGATAAGGAGCTTTTTATTAAAGAGATCTGATAAGAGCAAAAATAGGCCTAATATTTAATATTTTTGCTAAATAGCAATGTCAATGTTTTCCAAATAAAAATGAAATAGGGAGAAATTGCCATTTGTTTTTTTTTTTTTACTTTACTTTTACCACTGTAAATGAAAATTGGTGTGGAAGACTGGCTGATTTTTGGATGAGATATACTGGTTGCAGGATATGATCACATTTGAGTACAGAATCCTTCACAAGCCTCTGTAGATACCCTAGCAATAAACACCCAAGGCCATGACAGATGCCTCACAGGAAGCCAGCTCCACATCTTTATTCAATAGTTTCTGCCTTTTCTTAGGAAAATAATTTTTCCTTGACAGGTTTTAGAAATGAAGGAGATGTGTCAAATAATTCCCCAAATTTTTCAGCCTGAGGTGATAAATATTTTAATGATATGTGATATCATAAAATATAGTGATATTTTAAAAGAGCATTAGTGTTTTAGGGTGCAATACTAAGAAAACTATGACACTGCCACCTCGTGGTTCCTGAGATAATATCTAGATCATATTTTATCCTCATTATTTACATAGTGGTGTAAGTGTGTGTTGCACTTCATGGCAAAATAACAACTCATTTCTTACCACAGAATTTTGGAATATAGAATCCCCATTTTTGTTAATGGGGATTAAACCTTTAAACTTCTACTGATATAGAAATGCTCTTACTGTGATTTATGTAAACAACTCCATAAGTAACAAAGACTTCCTTTCTGTTTGAAAGTTAGGAGACTTTGTCACATAAGCAGTGCAGTAGTCTAAACTTGACAATTCTTCCCTCTACAGCATCCACAAAAGCTAATGCTGAATTGAGATATAGTGATACTTGCAAATTATGCCTGGAATTTATTTCTTCTTAAATTGTTGAAGGCTGCTATTATAAGGAATGAAAAGCTTCTCCATATGTAATTGGTCATTATAATATAAACTGAATTTCATAAATTACCTCTGAGAAAGCCTGGGTATGTGCATCAGGGGGATCCTTTAACTTGTGCTCTTCTGAATGTGGTCTCTGAAGTGCTCTACTCTATTGGACCCAATGAATCAAGGAAAAGTGAAAAAAGCCAAAGAATCTCTTTTTTCCTGAAGGATCTGAATTATTCCTTCAGCACATCAGCAGTGACTGCCTAATGAGTCAAGGCATGAGAAAAAAACCCCCAAACATATTATGGCAACTTCAGAGGTGTCTTTGCTTTTTGAGTTTACCAAGAACAGCACCAGGATCCCAAATCCCATACATGTGGAAACCAATATTTGAAGCAGAGCTCCCGTAAAACATTGCTGCAGTTTGATATGCAGCATGGATCCATTGTGAGACCAAACTGTTGGCAGCTGTAATAACCAGTGATATCAATATTTGTATCAAGGCAGCTCTTCCCCCTAGGGGAATGAAAAATAGCACCTCTGCCTATTTAAAATCAGTTATGAAGGTATTTCTGAAAGAAGAGTTGTTGTGCTGTACAAAGAGGAAGCTAGGGAAAGGGCCTTCAGCCCCAAGAATAAACAATGCCTGAAGACTGCTGTAGTAGAAAAATGAGAAAACAGACATGATCACTGAAATAAACTCCATTATGGTTCATATTTAAGGCTAGACAGTGATTCATACTGTTTCACTAAACTCAGCATGCTGCAAAAGGCACTTGAAATAATTAACACAGAATTAAACTACTTAGATTTCACATCATCAAACATTTAACTTTCTGTAATTCCCTCTGCAGCTGGGATTTATTTACATTTATTATTTTCTCTATTTACCAGTTCTGAGTTTCATTTTAAGTTGCTCACACTTCCTTCATCTGTAAATCTGAATGGTGACTTATTGTCTTGGCTTTAGCTCTTGCACCTTTCTCATACTCAAACTTCTGGCTAGTTAAAAAAAATACATCACATCAATACAGTTTTAAAATTGTCAAAAGGAGTGTTCTGTTTAATTTTAATTATTGCTTTCATCCTACTTGTTATTCACAAAATGCACACTCATTACTGCAGTTTGATTGTTTGATATTGGAAGAATGTCACTAGATATATTTTTCCTATTTGTTAAAAAAATTTTTTTTTGGATAGTGCTTTAGAAAAAATACATGTGAAGAGGAACTCTCCTTGTATCCAAAGCTTGTATCAAGAAATATAGATCAGAGTTCTTGATATGACAAAGTTGGAGAATTTGTGGAAACAAAGGCCTGATAGATAACTTGAGAAGAGTGGTCCTGGGACATATTAGAAAATTCACCAGCTTTGACAAAATGCACTTGGAAGTTATGGCTTCACTGGGAAATTTTAGAAAGTGTTTGTAGTCATAGGAATGAAGGAGATCCAGGGAGAGACACTGACTACATAAGTGTATAAAAATTGCTACATTGGACCAGAACAGAAGTCCAAGAAACATAAAACTTCTGAGAGTCACCCACAGCATATGTTTGGCGAAAAAGCACAAGAACAAAGCAAGCATACAAAGACATTTCCCCCTGTTTTCCTAAGCAGTTTCCAACAGTCTGCTGCTGGAAGTCTTCCTCAGCCAGTTCCTGATTCCTCACTTTTGTTTCATTGCTCTTGATGGACATTTCTTCCATCCGTTTTTCCTGTCATCTTTTGTACTTGCATATACATATGGCTTTCAGTGTCCTCTGCCAATGAGTTCCGCTATTTAACTAAAATCTGTGTGGAAAACACCCTTCAGCACTTCCTCCTGTACATTTTAACCTCTCTGCCTTGTCATTTTATTTGTTTTCTTCTCCTGTATTTTTAGAAATATTGAATATTCTTTTCCCTACATTTATTTCTCAGTGATACTTTAATTTCTTTGTAAGCCTTACATTTTCTCCTTTTTCTCACTTTTTCAAGCTGGCAAATGCTAACCAATTTAATATCTTTTTTGAACATCATCCTTGTTAGTGTATTCAAAACATTTGTGTAGTTCCACCATGTTGTAATGTCAATCCCAGAAGCCCATAAACAAATCTTTTCAACACCAATAAATTTTCCTTAAAACTGATATAATATTTCAGATTTTGAGAATTTAGAAATTTCTTTTGGAGTATGTTTTCATTCAAAGCTAGCCTGGGAGCTGGTCACTCAGCTCTCAGAAGCCAAATTAATGCAAGGTGGTTGTGCACTGCACACCCACATGTTCACAATGGTTTCTTCACTGTTTTTAAAATTTATTGCATATATTTGACTGTGAAGCTCCTAACTCTTGTGCTTTCCCAGTCAATTTGGGAAAAATCTGTTTATCCCTCAAGGGAAATTATGGGAAAATACTAGCAGACTATCAGATTTTGACTGAATTAGTCAGCATCCTTACTGGAAAATACCAGATTAAGAAAAAAAAAAACAGGTCTAACTGCAGTCTTCAGGTGGATAATTTACTTGCTCTCAAGGTACTTCCAAAGGAGGGTAATTTTTTTTTCTTTGTGTGTGTGTAGGTGGACTTGGTTAAAATTTGAATAAGAGCTTTGGTTTATACCACTGTGGCTTTACAGGATATTCTGGTGAACATTTTTATTGACCTACTGAAAATGCTGCTATTATTACCCTTTCTGTGCTTAATATTTGTTGAAATAGTTATTAGTGAGAAGATTGCCCTGTACACGCTTAGATTAAAAGCTGGAATAATGACAGAATCTGCTGGTCAACACCTCTGAACAGAGCAGGGGGCTCAGAAGAAACTAAGGACTTCAATCTGCCTCTTGTTGATACCCACCAGAGCTGTTAAGCTGCCATAGGCCCCGAAATTTCATTGATAAACTGCTTTTCATAGAGCTCATCACCTCAGAATTCAAAACATATAGCTCAAGCCCCTGTAATTGCTGGAAATGAAATTTACCTTGCCGATTTCTGAGAGTATGAAAACCTGGTGTGTAATACAAACTACCCAAATCCTGTCTGTAGTCAAAGAAGAGACATGGGGCCTTCTGGAAAGCAACCATTCCACCTGCTTTAGACTCCACTTTTATCATGTCCTCAGCAGAAATTTAGCATTCTTGCTAGGTGGATCCCACCCTGAGAGCCACATGGACTGATGCTCAAATGGAAAACACACTTCCTTGTAAAAGGAACAGCAAATTAGGAACCCAAGGGAAAACCTGCCAGATAACCTGACCAGTCCCATTACTCTCCTCAAGGCAGCTGCAATCAGCTTGTAGCTGCACTTCTTGCTCGAAACGCAAAGTCCAGGAGTGGAAGGATGGTCATTACTCAAAGTCCTAAAAGGGGTACCTCCCAAAAAAGTGTTACTTTAAACGATTAAGTCAGCAGTAATCCTCTGAGAGCAGATATCAAACATTGTTCATACTGCTGTTGTCTTGCAGCTTCAGCTTTCCCCTGGCATTTTTCAGAACCGGCATATATTTACTTCCCAGCAGCTCTGGGTGGATGCATGGACCTCTGCTCTGCTGTGGCTGACTTCACAGGCAGGATGAAGGGAGGTGCCAATAACAGCACCCTCAGAAGCTTCCATCATTTTGTCTTCATTTCCTTCCCACGGGAGCACACCTTACCTGTCAAGGATCAGGTTTGGTCCAAGGCACTTGGAGGCTGCGTGGCTCTGCTGCAAGGCAAGGTGTCACAATGTGGGAAATAGTCTGTGTGGGGCCAACTTCTCTTCTGGACAGTGGCTCTGCATCTCAAGGCTGGCTCCCAGCACTGCAAATTAGAAATAACTGGTTAATGCAACACTTCATATAAACTGCAGAAACTACCACAATACTTTGCTTCACAGAGAGTGTTACAAACCACAGCACGGGACTGGGGGGATTATCATCAGTGCATTAACATGACAGTGTTTCTTTTTTGAAATTACCTTTATGCTTAGTTCTCCAAACACTCACACATGCACATATACATACACCATTTTTTCCCAGATGAAGGGAATGGGTTTTGCTAGATGGCTGCCTGAGTAGTCTGGCTTTGAACGTGAAAACAAGAGAACATCTTATGTTATATATGTACATAATCTAACCCTGGCATTATTATTTCTTGGCTCTTTGTACAGCTAAAATTCTGATTAAGTTTGAGCTGTAATGATGCACTTAAGTTCATGGATAAGATTTTGTCTGATTGACTATTCTATCTTCCATTTCACAGAAGCATTCTTCTTTTTACTTCAAGAAAGATTGGATATGAACATGAATTATTTCAGGCAGTCATAGCATAAGAAGTTTAGAAATATTTAGTTATTTATATTCATTCAGGGAGGGGTTGTTTTAAATTTTACACCCTGAAGCAATATCACTCCAAATATGAACTTATCTTTCTTAATGAAGAATTAAATTCTCCCTAACACTCTTGCACCAATAAACTGAGGTGCTCTGACAGAGGTATTTCTCAGAGCAAAACTGGAACTGCTCAGGGGAGATATGAGAAGGTAGAAGGTGTGACAGTGTTTCTCTGGTCTGAACATGTTCCATGGAAACTGGGCTAAGACTCTTGAAATGGTTTCAGAAGACAGCAGTTGATGAATAGTTCCAGTACTGAACATCTTCTTCATGTTTTCCACCACACAAGTTAATTATCAGTGTTCTTGGCAATAAGGAGCTGCCTGTCTTGTAATAAGCTTCATTATGAACTTTAAGATTGCCAGGAACATTAAGTATTTTGACCTGTTATAGTTCGTGCCTCCTTAGCTCTGTTCTTGTCAGTACTCAGCATAACTAAGCTAGAGCTAGCTTGGAAACACCTCTCAGTACTGGAAACACGCACAGTGAATATAGTGGAGGCAAACCCTAGGATTATAGCATTCCCAAGACATTCAGAATTCAAATCTTCTCCTTTCTCAGGATGGTATTTTAGCTTGATCAAATGCATATACAAAGAGTTTTAAGAGGACAATACAGTTCAGGTTTGTATTGTGACAGTAAAACCATTAATTTCTGTGCCACAGAATCACAAAATCATTTATATTGGAAAAGATCTTTAAGATCATTGAGTCCAAATATTAACTCAGCACTACCAATACACCACTAAACCACATGCCTGTGCACCACTGCTACACTTTTAAATAGGCCCAGGAATGGTGACTTCATCACTTTCCTGGGATCATATCCATCATAAAGTGATCCTTTGTTTTTTCTGGTTAGAATTCTGCTTTATATAACTCTTCACAAAGAGGGTAAGACAATAATCAATTTTATCATCAAAAGGAGACAGAGACCTAGGCAGTACTCTGAGGACATTTTGCAGATTGTCCCATCCCTGGCTGCCAGGTTTCTTGCCTTCTCCTCTGAATTTCTGCAATGCACCCAAGACTGAGTAACAAACCATGCACACTCACTGCATCCCTACTTTCTGGGAGTAGGGAAGGGAGCACGAACATGGCAGGAACATCACACTCCGTTTTCAGAAGTGGCCAGAAAACTTGGTTAGGAGTGCTACACACCACTGTGCATCCCTCTGTAGAGGGGAGGCAAAAGTCAGTTGATTATATTCGTTGAGATGGTTTGACCTATTCTACTATAATTTATACCTACTATATATATAAATGGCAGGGGTTTTTTAATAGGATGTGCATCATATCCAAAAGGTAGTTGCTTGAATTCAAACTGAATATAACTGTAAAATGTACTGCTATAGGTATTACAATTTATGGGATTGTAATGATGCCACATGAGCTAAAATGAAGGAAGAGTACAGCTATTCAAGAGTATGAAGAAAAATTATAGAGTACTTGGAGTTTACATTCTGAAGTTGGGAGTCAACCCAAAGTTGGATAAAACAATACCATTACATTTTCCTGTTGTTTCCAGTCAGGCTGATTTCCTCTGCCTATCCATAGCCTACTTTAAAATGTACCTTTTTTTTTTCTCTACTACCAGCTTTATTCAAATGTAAATCTATTGACTTTACCAGAGCTCTGATATTTATCTCATTTCCTCAGTGTATTTTCCAGTCTTAGCATGACTTTTCTCTTCTGAAAAGCCCAAGGAAAAAGACCTGCTGAGGTTTATTTGTTATATGCAAACTGAAGCTCAGCATCTGCAAAATGTTGGAGGCTGAAGGGGTATTACTGGCTGCTGACCCTGTTCCAACATCGTTTCACAGGCCTCTGAAGTTAGCTTGTTATCAGATATAGTACTGGACTGAGTGGACCTATCCATCTGACATGCTACAGCCTTTACTGTATACTAGTGATTGCAGCTCTGTTGTTAAATTATTTGTATCCTCTCTTAGGAAGCCTAATCCAATTAAGCTAACTTCTAGACTTTGAAAATACCAGCATGAATAACAAAACCCAGCATAATTAACAATTATGTTTTTTTCACAGTAAAAGATCAGTGACCAGAATAAAAAAAACCCCACCAGACTCCCTCCTTACTCTGAAATGATGTATGGCTAAACACAAGAAAGAGAAATGGTCAGTCTTTTTACACATGACAGGCAAGTTCCTTCTGGATTTATCACAGCAATACTTATGTGATGAGCCAGAAATCATGGAGGCATCCTAGGGAAGAATTTTTGTTTCTAGAGAGAATGGTTAAGGTCACTGGGCAAGCAAAGAAGAAGGCTTGTATTCACAGTGCTGCAACTAGAGCCTCAGATTAACATTTGAGGCTTTAATTTGCACAGTGTCAAATACCATAGTGCTTAGAAGCCGAAGTACAAATATTTGCTCTTAGAATTAAAGCTTGTATTCTTTTACCAAAGTTTACGCACTGCTACATTTTGAAATGTAGAATCACATATGAGATCAATGTGGCAGCAAAGGATGCTAGAAGATAGGAAGGTACCATGTCCAGGGTACTTCCAGCTCTGTGGACTGGAACCCTTGGCTACGCTAAGAGCTGGGATCCCAACATCTCATTTCTTGTAAGCAATCTGGAGATCTTTCCTTCTCTTTTTGTTTGGTAGCTTGGCAGCCCAGGGGCTCACCTGAGGTGAGGGAGTTGGTCAACACTTAGATACTTCACTCGCCTGGTGGGATGGGATTCAGATCTCCCATTTCCAAGGTGTTTCTGCCCATTTTCTCACTGCGCTTTTGCTTCCATTCAGCATCAAATAGATATTTATCACTGTTAGGAGCAGCATTTTGAGCTTTCATGTAGGCTGTAGGAGAGGCAGCCTCTGTCTTCTTGGAATAATTTATACATGTGATCAGAAGTATCCTCAGATGGGAAGAACTGAGGGTGCCTTTATTTAGATGACCCAGCAGTCCAGTTGACAGAGTTGAAAAGTCAGAGCCTGCTGCTGCTGAGAGAATACTGATGGAAGTGAACCTTTGATCCAGCTGCATAGGGCTTTCTTGCAGTTTTACTTCTATTGACAGGAAAGCACCCCTGCCACCCCAAATAGGTACAAAATAGGTACTTCATTAGAACACTAATTAGAATACCAACATCTTCATCACAACATGGTTTTTATGGGATTAAATGCATTTTGAGTTACCAGGTTAGCTCTCATAGGATGGGCAAAGACCACGCTATTGTGGTGCTAGGGATGGAGCAGTGCTGCTAAGATTTGAATGAAAGATGTGTGCTCACATATTTCAGTGCTGCCAAAATGCAGGTGGTTCTGGGATACTGATCTGCAGAAATGTAGAAAGCAGGAAGGTTTTTGTGTGTATCTCTAGTGTTAAATGGAGGTTTGAAGGATGTTAATTTGGGACTTCAGGAGTCAGCTGGAAAGCTTAGTTCCTGTTGTGGAGGTGGTAATTGGAGGCAAAAAGCTTTTTCACACAGTCAGATTGAGTGCTCAGTTACTTGGATTGTGTGCATGCATATTTCACATAATGCTAAGTGCCTCACAATTGTACCCGTGCAGTTGTGGGCATCAAATTGTAAAGAATAGCTGTCTGACAGCCTGCTTGGCCCTTAGCTCTTTTTCTAAGCCTACAAGGCAAATTTGGCTAGCACGGTGGGAGAGTAGCTACACCCAAGTAAACAGCCTGATTCAGTTTCTTTCCTTTGCCTAAATGGAATGTATGTAGAGGGAGCAGCAACCCCCAGTGTGCAGAACACAGTATTCACAAACAGCAGCTTACTGGAGAAATACACTGTGTTGTTGAGGAAGGCTATTTCTTTCCTTTTTTCACCCAAGATATAATGATCTTTCCCAAAGCATGATGCTTGTTCACCCTTTCCAGGCTGGCAATGCTGTAAACCCCTAGTTTGCAAAGCTGTTCCAGGGAATAGCTCTCTCATTGCCCTGATGGCTGTGACTTGTCCCAGACCCCATGGATTATCCAGGGGATGAAGCACAGCAGGATCTCCCAGGGAACACAGGGCTATGACCTGCAAACTTCCCCAGGCTGAGGGTGCTTCTGCAGAACAATAGGCTGAGCCATATTTCACTGTCAGCACGGTGACAAATGGTGGCCCACTGAGCCCCTGAGCCATATGTAACTTGGCTGGCAACCAATGGCAAAGGTCACAAATTGTCGTCTTACATTTTAAAGCTCAGTGAGACGGTTTTGTGCTGTATTAGTTTCTGTGTATTAAGTTTCAGCAAGGAGAGGGCAGGGGAGGAGGCAAGAGATTTTTATCTGGAGTTAGGTGATGTTAAATGTTCTGAATAATTAGATAAGATTGTGTGTCAAACCCTGTAAAGAACACGTCATGATTTCCAATAAAATATCTCTGATTCTCTCTGCCTCCTTGCCCCCCAGTACATACATGGATGCATGTACACACACACACACACATATTCACATGCACACTCACACACACTTTTTAAGTGGTTTCAGGGCTTTTAAAGAAGCCAGGCCTATAGCTCAAAACCTCTTTATTCTTTCTCAGTGTGGTAATGAATCCATATTCTGCACATTCTTTGAAGTCTCAAAAAGTAGCCAAAAGAGGTGAAAATTCACTTCCCATTGCTGATCATTTTATGCTCAGCATGGAGCTTTTAAAGTCTGACTAATCCTCCATTGTCAGGGCAGTGTCCCAGAACTTACACCACAATGACTACTGATGCTTCTGCTCCTATTGAATTTCGAAAAAGGTATACAAACCTTACCAGGAATAGGTGTATAAGGATACCCACAATGTAATCCTGACTCCATTTGAAAGGAACCTCGACCAAATTGAGCCATGCAAAAACCTGATGTGAGGATGTGATTATGCAGGTGAGCCCCCACGAGCTGCAGCTCCTCTGACAAGTGAGGAGAAGCCAAGAGGAAGACCAGCCTTATTCCTTCTGTCCAAAACCAAGCCTTCCTTCACCTCAAGAACTCTCCTAATGGGAAGAAGACATTTTCCTGAGTAAAGTGGTATTTTGGACATTTCTGTTATTCATATAATCTCACTTCCCCAGCTGCTGTCACATCAGTGTTATTGAATTGGGATCTATGATAGTTTATCAGGCAGAATGCCTGAAGGCTCTGGTAAGCAAACATATTACTGAGGTAGAAACACTGGGGAAATCACAAGAAAATCATTAAGATGAAGAATGATTTAGAGACTGTGCCACCACTCCAGAGGTCTGCCAGTCTGGGAGGACCATCACTTAGTTTTTTTCTTTCATTACAATGCAATGAACCTGGTATCAGTGGCAAGTATTATCTAGGGATGGAATTGCAGTCTCCCTTTACAGACAGATCCTTCTATATCCAAATAAGTTTATCTTCTGCACTGCACTTCCTGCAGAAGGAATCATGGGGTGCACCCAGAGGAGCTGTCATATGGAGTGATAAACTGAGCGTCCTTCTTCCACTGTGTGGGCGGTAGGACCGAGCAGGGAGCCTGTGTGCTCCTTTCCTGCAGAGGTGTTGGTTGATGGCTCCCATGTGCAATGGGGTTACAGTCCCTCAAGTGGTTTCATTGCATTTTGTTCCTCACATATCTGCTTGGCAATAGTCTTCCTTGCTCTGGGACCTGATTACTATGGAAAAAGGTGAAGTGTGGAACTTTGTCTCAGCTGTGTGCTGCAGTTGACTTTGACTGGAACTCCAGGACACAGGTGAATGAGTAGTCTCCACAGCCAGTGCTCTTTCATTATTAATTCAGGGCACCCACAGGGCAGCTTCCCTGCAGGTGGTCATGCTGCATGAGACCTGCAACCACCATAGTCTACCAAAAACTGATGAATAAGGCAATAAGTGGAAGCAGCCATCACTATTCCCATCCACATTTGTTTTTCTAGTGCAAATACTTTATGAGTACAAACACAGGAATGTTAGGCATGACGTTGTTATTAATTCCTTCAAGCTCATACTTGTTTCTGAATCACCAAACTATTAGATGAAGAGTGACGTATGCCGAACAGATCCAGCACCTGATTGATAAGAAAGGGCATGCAAGGCCCCAGTCAGGACAGGATTCTGCAGGGTATGTGGAATGGACTGTAAGATGGCAGTAAGCAGTCCTTATAGAAGATGTTGAACAAGAATAACATCAAACCATGCTCTTTCTGATGGGAATTTTACACTCTGTATTGATGTACCCTTGAGGAATTAAACAGCATTTGAAAATATCCATACAAACACACTTAAGGAGTGGAGGGAGGATGCAGGGATGAGTGGGCACTCTCTCTTCCCCTGGCTCCCACACAATGAGACGAGGCAAGCAAACAAAGCCAGTGATCACAGCCATACCCAAGGATACTTTAAAACAAAGAGAAAGATAATACTTTTGAAGCCAGGGCCATAATTACTATTTATTTCAACAGCAATTTGCCTTATTATGGTGCACAGCATTTGTTACCTAGGCAACAGATTTCTGTAGAGGCCCAGCTCAAGTGAAAGTAAATCAGGCAAGATCTAACATCAATATCAATAATATATTTAAAAACCAAAAAACTAGTCAGCAATTTCACCTAAGAGTTATATTTTTTATTGTTGTCATTGGCAGATACAAGCAACATTTTACACCTAAGTAATACCTTTCACTATTGTGTCTGCCTGATCTTCTTCATATACATTTGCAAATAAAGAGAATTTTACAGAGTTCTGCTCTTGTAATTGTAGGCATGGATGAGTGACATGCAACACACTGCTGCAGCCATGTGTAGGAGAAGCACTGTTGACATGTCTAACCTGATATTTTAAATTCAAGGCCAGCCTCTAAGTTGTTTATGAGCTGGTATGTTCTTTGCTGTGGGCTCAGACACATATTTGGTGTATACCCGGAGAGAAAAGTTTGGGTCAGCTCCCTGTCATGGCAGCTGCTCTCTCCTGGATGACTGGAACAGACGAGCAGTGGGGAGGCTGGGCTCCAGCCAGAGCTTATTTACGTGTTTCCCTAAGCTCAGGTGCTTTGAGTGAAACTGTTAGGCAGGGATATGTATGGAAAGCATCTATCCATGGATGGAGGGCATGACATGATGTTTAATGTCCTTGTACTTGTCTGCAAGCCTGTCTTAATCTCACAGCCTAAGTAGAGGTCAAACACCATTTTGTGAATTCATAAACAGTTGTACGGTTTGATGATTTTCCTACCCATTGGCAAATAACTAAATTAAAAGACTGAAAATTTACAAAACAGATTTAGGGAACAGTGTGCAGATGTACTTTCAAATGTCGCTTTTGGGGGATAAAGGGTTGTATTTCAGGACTTGCTTTTATTTGAAGAAACACTGGGAGTGTAAATCAGTGAGGATTAAAATTTTTAGGAAAGGAGTCTGACTCCAATAGATATTTTAGAGTTCAAGGCAGAATGGATATAGAAAGACAGGGTAGGCACTATAAACTATAAATACATTAATCTCTTTCTAAATTCTGCTTAAAAAATTGCAAGTCAGGAAGCACTAGACAGCTTGTAATGAACCATTGATCATTCTAATTGGGGTTTTTTGCACCTTTCCTCTTTTAAATTTTTCTTTTTTTGTAAGTACAGAACAAGAAGCAAAAAACTGAACAAAAAATTCTGTCTTGAAAGTTAGTATGAGCCAAGAAAAAGTAATATGAAGTTTGTAGCAAGGAGCAGTATAGGAAGGCTCAAACATTCCCCCTTTTTAAGTAGCTCTTCCACTACAATCTTAATAGGGGATTTCCCCTGCAGTTTTGACCCGTTATGTAGATTTGACTAGCTGTTGTACACTTTCCTTTTCAGATTGGGCTCTTCTGCTCTTGGCAAGCCACTGTCTTTATTATCTAACCTTTCCTTAATCTACCTCACTAAGCCTTTCTCCATGCCAGCCAAGGCTGCTGAAGAACCAGGACAGTTGTTGCAATTATGGATGAACTCTGCAGCTGCTTTGTGGCTGCCGGTCCTTTGCACCCCTCTGCAAAGGCCCTCTGGGGTAGATTGCCAGCCTGCAGGGCTGGAACTCACTGCTGAGACAGTCATACACCTTCTGGTGATGCTCCTCACAGCTGTGCCATTGCCCATTATCCTGCCTCTCACATAGTCTCTGAGTGCTGAAAAATCACTGAGAGAAAAGAAAGGTCCTGACTCTTAGAGCCATTGGGTAGAAAATATTTTGCTGGGAAAACTTATTTAAGATGTTGCAATATGACCCTAAGGTAGTGCCTGCTTTCTGAGAGCCTTTACAAGTTCACAGCTGCCAATAAATGCCATAGTGGTAAACAAGCACAGCTGCCTGACGTTTAGAGAATGAGAGCTATTTAGTAATCTGCAAGAACTTGGACTTGCTGATCCACACTGGTTATCAAACATACACTTGGGGAATTTGCATCAGTTTGTGCTGAAAATGTTGGAGGCTTTTCTCGGTAGTATGCATCTTGTCTGTTGATTTGGTATTTCTAATAATGCCAGCAATCAAATATAGGAAAGACCATTCCATTTTCATACAGATGGAGGAAGAGGTACACATGTTGAACCATTCACTTGCTGGCAAAAGAAAGGAGTTTTACATAACTTCCGCAAAAATAGGCATTTATTAGTTGCTAAGTTTCCCCAAATCCTTCCTTATTTCTTCCTTCACAGAGTCTTAGGGTGGTGCAGGACTTTGGAGGTAACAGGTTTTGGATGAGGTGTTTTCACTGGCATCTGTGACTGTTAATGATTTGCAAAGGTCTCCTTGTTCTTTTTTTCCGAGAATATCCTGGCTGTGTCTCAATTTTATAACATGCAAATTCCCCACTTTGGTTTTAATAAGCCATTGAACTGTGTATGGCACTGGACTGTTGTTTTTGGAGCCGCTCAGAAATTATTTTTCTTAATGAAAATTATGCTTTATGATGAAAAATGAAGCTCATGTTTTCAATTGAAAATGGCTTTGTTTTGATACCTCAAGCATCTCAAGGGAGCAGTAGTCTGCATGCTTCATATTCCAAAGCCTTCAGCTGTGGGGGCTTCTTAAGCAAACTGCTCCTCCCTTGACCTGCCGTGCGAGTTCCCGGCTGTAGGATTTGTCATATGATATCTGATCCAGCTAGGAAACCTGGGCAACAGAGGGGAATGGAGCTTTCATGAACTACCACAGGGACAATCCTGAAATGTTTTGTGTTTTTAAAGAAAAAAAGCCAACACAATGACAACAAAATAACCCAAATAAAAAACCCAGTAAAAAAAAAATTAGATTTCTGGCAATCTGTTGTGAGGGTTTGTCCTTGGATGGATGCCAGGTTTTCACTAAAGCCTCTTTATCACTTCTCAGCTGGACAGGGGAGAGAAAATACAATGAAAAGCTCATGGGTTGAGGCAAGGACAGGGAGAGATCACTCACCAATTACTGTCATGGGCAAAACAGACTCGACTTTGGGAAATTAATTGAATTTTTCACCAAGCAAGTCAGAGCAGGGTAATGAGAAATAAATCCAAATCTTATAAAAAACCTTCCCCTCACTCCTCTCTTCCTGGACTCGGATTCACTCCTGCTTTTCTTTCCCTCCCCACCCCAGTGGTGCAGGGGAACAGGGAAAGGGGATGTGGTCAGTTCATCACACATCCCTATTGCTCATTTCTCCTTAGGAAGAGGACTCTTCATGCAGTTCCCCTGCTCGCATTTGGGTCCCTCCCGTGGGAAACAATGCTCCATGAACTTTGCCAATGTGTATGGTAAGATAGGAAAAGGCTGCAGGCAGCATAGACCTAAATAAGCTACAGCTGCCCCTAAACAAGGGCAGTAAACAGCTTTGTTAGAGAACGAAGCAGAGAATGCAGAGGTGTAGGACTAATTAGAAAAGGCACTTGTGGGTAGTTTATTAACCAACAGTAATGTAATAATGAACAACTGTTATGCATGTGAAGAAAGAGTATAAAAAGGTGTAGCAGGGGCTAATAAATTGCTGATGCCTACCATCATCTTGTGTGTTAGTCTTTGAGTCCACTGTCAAATGTGAGTCTTTTCCACAGGCTGTAGTTTGTTGTGAATTACTCCAGTGTGGGTCTTAACCATGGGTGCAGTCGTTCAGGAACAGGCTGCTCCAGCATAGGTTCCCCACGGGCTCACAAGTCCTGCCAGGAGCCTGCTCTAGCATGGGCTTCCCACAGGATCACAGCTGCCTTCAGGCATCCACCTGCCCTGGTGTGAGGCTCTCCATGGGCTGCAGGTGGACCTCTGCCCCAGCGCCTGGAGCACCTCTTCTCCCTCCTTCTTCATTGACCTGGGTGTCTGCGGAGCTGTTGCTCTCCCATAGTTTCACTCCTCTCTCAGACTGCCCAATTTCTTTTTCTCCTTCTTAAATACGTTCTCCTGGAGGTGTTACCACCATCACTGATGGACTCAGCCTTGATCAGTGCAGGGTCCATCTTAGAGCTGGCTGCTGTTGGCTTCATCCGAGGCAGGGCAAGCTTCTGGCAGCTTCTCAAAGAAGCCACTGTGTAGCCTCCTCCCTAGCAAAACCTGGTCATGCAAACCCAATACACCTGCTTTTCGAAAAAGATGAAAATGTCTAGTAAATAGCTAGTTCCCACCAAGAATTCAATTTAGCTGAAAACTTCTCAGAAAACAGTGATAAAAAGAGTTTGCATATCATTAACTGTTTTCCCTTTTTACAGAATAATGCTGTTTCTGCCAGAGAGCAGACCTGTGCTGCACCAGAGGAAGATTTATGAGACATACTCTATGTTTTCCTGTCTGTGTTCTCATCTTTACTATATGGTCTTAGATATTTTGAAAAGTAAATATATTGTCTTTTTAAGTCAGAACCTGGCTTGTTTTGGCTCTCTTATGGCAGCAGCAGGTCTTGATGCTGTGTTCTCAGACACCCTCCTCTCTCTGTATCAGCCATCTCTTCAGTTCCCTCGCATTGCTGTTTGCACAACTGGGACTTTCTCATGCTTTTGTGCTCTTTCTCATAGGTCTCTGAGTTGTCTGAGTTCATCTCTGAATATTTGCCTTCTATTTTTACTGCAATAGGGTGCCTCAGGTTTTGCAGTGCTAAAAAGAAGTTGGGAAGAAGTTTCCTTCTATCCAAGCTGTGGATATAAATCTGCTGGTTTATGGTATCCTCTGTGCCAAGTTTGTTTTCTTTCTGAGAACTGACAATTTTCCACATACAATAAAATTATTTTCTGGGCCTTATGGCTTTGCCTAAAATGCTTTCTGCCTTTATGATCTGTGTTAAACTTGTCACGTTAAACTTGTTAAACTGTTTTCCATGTCAGTGAACTGCTTGGTGAGGTGTTCTCATTTTCTAGCTTCCCTGTGTGTTATGAATGAGAGTGCTTGAGATTGCTGGGGGAAGCTTTGGGCACCACAATATAAAAAATACATTAATCTATTAGAGAGTGTCCAAAGGAGGAGGGGGAATGCACCACCACACTGTGCTCAATACTTTCTACATATCCATTCTCCTCACATGGTTTTAACCACACAGCAGCTAAATAAGCTTTCTCTGGGTACTGTGATTAAAAAAAAAATTTCACAGTTTCAGAGCAATAAAGACTTTTTATGTTTCTTTAAAAGTAGAAGGCACTGAAGAACAGCAAATCACAGAAAATTGGTGTTATTTAGGCATGTTAGTTGATTATTATCCTAAAAACAAACTATTGTGTCTTCCAAGGTACCTTATGTCTTTTGTCTCTCCCTCTCCTGCTCCTGTGAGACTGATGGAGCAGACATTATTCATTGACTGACTCCTTTGATGTCAATGGGATGAAAGTCACAGCCAAACAGGGCTATGGGCTTTCAAGATGACTTGGTGTGTTATTTTCTGATTGCTTTAATAAAGCTGCTGTAGCAAATCTACAACTACCAAGATAATTTTAATACAACAGTCTTTCTTCTAGTGGTATTCTGTAATTATATTGTGTCTAGGGAAATAAGTGCCTTCAGAATATTTCTGGAGGCTGCTCTTTTACAATATTAATTTTGATTGATAATCTGATAGTAAACCTGTTTACCTATCATGGAGTCAGTTGGCTTTCTTTGTTAAACATTACTATATCATGTAAGATCTACCTTTCTTGAAAGAACTTGAACTGGCTGAGAGGAAGTAACCAAACTGGCAGTTCTCCTCCAAAGTGTGAGCACCTGAACTGCAGCATTGGCTCTCATGTTTGCTAACTCTTTGGGATGTGGCCAAATCTCAGATTCAGAGATGCTATTTTTTAAGGGCCTAGAGACATTTCATCTGCATGGGCAAATCAAGTTTGCTTTCTCCCTAACTCATATCAGCTGTGTGCATTCTGCCTGTGTATCCTGGCAGTGCTGCAGCAGTTGGGTGTCTCTGCAAGTGCCTGTCATAGTTCTGCAGAACCACATGGAGTAAAAGGTAGTAAATGCGTATTGTGACTAGAAAATAAACAGGTATGCATCTACTAAAGGACCATAGTACCTTCAGCATAAAAAACTTTGTTGCTGTGCAGACACAGTTTAGAGAACAAATAAACCTTTCATGTGGTTTTCATTCATTAATCTGTCCAACAGAGGTATTAATGTTGATTTTTGCTTCCTGGAAAAGAGGACTACATTGATTGCAAATCTTGAGGTATTTTACATGTTTATTTAATCTTTTCCAAACAACTACCTAAAGCTTCTTGAACATTAATCAATTTAGGTTTAATTGAACTGTGCTTCAAAATCACAACATATATCTTTACTCTTAAAGAAGATTTAAAAATAACCAGAAAACATAACTGCTGACTATAATTAAACATTATTTATCTCTTTAATCACTTGTTGGTTATGTTCCAGGCTTAACATCTATGACTGAATATTCAACAAAATATCAGCAAGATTTTCTTTCTAGACTGCTACTTTAGTGCTCAAGGCATAAATTAATTCTTACTTTCAATTCTTAGTAGTCCAGTCAATACTCAGTATTTATTATGCTGGATATGTGACAGAAACTTTCCCCCACACAGGCAAGTGTCTTTGACTTCAGTACAGTATTAAATAACTAATGTTGTGACAATCTTTCAGAAATGTCATCACTCCTGCTTGTCAAAAGGCTCTGCAGCACGTTTACAAACCAGCCCACAGCAACATGACTTGTTAGCTCAGCCTAAATAGTGGTTTCAAAGATATGACTACATTTTCAGATCAGAAGAGACTTTAAATTTTTGTCAGGGTGGTTTTACAAGCCTTTAAACAAGCTGCCAGGCACTGGAATGCTCTCAGAAAAATGAGGAGGAGCAGTGGTGCTCATCAGACGAGGATCCCATGCAATTCCCCCACTGCAGCCCCTCCATGCCCCTGCCATGAGTGACAATACTCTACTGAGCTCTTCCCCAGAGAGGGCTTCTTCCAGTTGCCCTGTGGCTCTGATCTATAATCAGATGTATAATCAGATTCCAGATGCAATAGATTGGGCAGTAGATTACCACTAACCCACTCCCACTTAAGCTCAGGTGGCAGACTGCTCTTTTCCATTTATATGTTGATCTTTTTTTTTTACACAAAGAATGGAAGATGGAATATGGGATGAAATAAGGAGGTGGATGTGGAACTGAATTTTCTTTTTATCGCTGGCTAATTCACCTTTAAAAACCTGTGTACTACCTATAGTGGCTCTGAAGATGGACTTACAGCATCATGATGCCTGCCCTGTATTTTGTCTGTTCGAATGTATTTATATTTAATCAAGGTATTTTGTATTTTTCCTTGCCTGCAGCTATGGCAGCAGCCTTTTAGAAGAGTCTTTTAAATTGTAATTAAATAAAATAAATAGAAACACAAAAAGTGTGGAAACTGTTCATTGGGGATAAGAGCATTCAGGATGCTAGAGATGCTATTTTTCTGTGTTGACCTCTAATAATTTGCATAAACCACCTGCTTTAGTTTATCCAACTGCTAAATTGTTGTAAGAGCACATTGCCCCCCCAGGGGTTGTGGACAGAACTCATTAATGTTTCATAAACACTTTCAAATACTTATCTAGGATCATCCTATTCATAATGGGTCACACTAATGAGATCTACTAATGAAAGGTAAAAAACAAGTATTATTATAATATTATTCACTTACAAACCCAAATCTTTTGACAGAGTATAACAATCATGGTATCTTTACAAAACAAATTTTATCATAATTTTTAATTGAAACACTATTTCTAATTAAAACAGCATTAATTTTACAGAAATAACTTATTTTTTTCCATTGACAAGCCAATCAAAATTCTGACACTGATAGATTCTGTAATTAAATTCTTTAGAGCACGCCACAGCTCTGACTCTGAGTTTTATCCATCTCCATACACAGTGCTGCCAGTAGCACCCATTTTCTTCTCTCCTCAGCCTCAGTTTAGAAGGTTATCTCCTGTTTCCAGTGACTCCTGAAACAGGCCAGGTGTATGAGGCAGCTGCTGGCCAGGAGTGTTTAACATCAGGCCTTATTCTCACGTCCTGTGGCACCTCTGGGTGGCTGGGCATGGCCAGGGAGTGTGGGACAGCAGCAGCCGTGTGTCTCCAGCCAGGGTGGCAGGGCAGGAGCAGCAGGGCAGCTGTGCTCAGCCACACCGTGCCTCCCTCACCAGGCAAGGAAAAGCTGCTGGCATTACTAATGCACAGACACACACAGGACATCGAGCTTGTCCACCTCAGAATCATGGAGATTGAAAAGATTTGCTACATTACATAAGTGTTCCAAAGACCTATCTGCATGTTCAATGGTGAAGTCTCTTCCAGACAAATTCAAATATTATTCCTAGGATACCCTCAACGTTTCTTGAAAATAATCCCTGAGGGTTGTGCTCAGAGCCTTGTGGAGGATGCTCAGTTCTCCAAATCTGGGCATGAGGTGCAGGCTGAATATGCTCAGAAAAAGCTTAAGGCGGCTCTGGTCAAAGTTGGTGGCATTATGACAACCAGGACTTTGTAAATACATTAAAAACTATCATCATATACTGTTTTCCAGGATTTTTTTTCTGATTGCCATCCCAGGATTGCCTAATAGATGTTAGCTTTGTTTACACAGGATTCCCCCAAGATGCAACCTATGGACACCGGGATCTGTGCAAAGATTTTCTTTCTTTCCTACACATATTCAGAGCCAGCTCTAAAGCAGGCTAGAAAAGGGAAGTCCTACTCTGTAGGAATTTATATATTCTTAGTTGACTGATCCTAGTGAAACATTTGACAATGTGTGTTACCTGAGACAGAAAAGCTGAAATGATAACAGTGAATTGTTTCAACATTGTAGAAATTAATTTGCAACAAACTTTTAAATTTACAATTCCAATGAAATTAAGAAGTTGCTGCTGAATATTTTGATTTATCTGAAATTCTGCTTCCAATTGAAAAAATACAACAGCAATTGGAATACTGAATCCTGATGCTGATTTTTGAAGCTCTTTGACTTTGAACCACTCTTCTTAAAAAAAACTTTTCCAAGGAGGCTTTTTTGGGTATAGATAATGCACACAGCAGTGCAGAAGGACAGTTCAGCTTGGGTGCATAGCATTGTCCTCCAGCTGAGCCCTTCTGCCCATGGCAGGATGCCTGGGAAAGACAGCCTGTAAATGCAAGCACCTGATTTAGATGCCGCAAGGCTCCTTTTTATATGTAAATAAAACACTTCACCATGGATTTTTCTCAACGTCATATAATCAATTTTTGCAGTAGGAAGGAGATGATAAGCAAGGTAGCAGAGGGTATTGTGTGGCAGAAAGAATGTTGTGATTACCAAGTGATGTTTCCTTCATTAGTTGCTTGGAAAAAAAAAATCTTGTCTCTTTACAAAAGTAAACAGGTCCAGACTTGCCAGGCTACCATGTAGCCACAAGGTATAGATACTTGAAAGACAAAAAATAAGTTTTAATTGTAGATGCTTGATATCCACTGAAAACAAGCAAATAAAGTGTTACACTGTCCAGAATGCAAACTATATTTGCCAGGAATCTGTATGCATTGCTGAAAAACTGTATTTTATCCAACTTGATTTACAAATCTTTTACCTGTCAACTTGAAAGAGCTTTTGAGGGTTCTGAAGGTAATGAGTAACATGGATTTTGCTGCTTTATGAAAATGATTGAGGTCCTAAGGTGTCTACTTGCTTTGCTGCTGACCTACTGAATGCAATGAGATTTAAAAATGTGGGTCAGAGCTAGCACCTTTTTTTTTTTCTGGAGAGGTTGAAGGCTGTGAATTTCTACTACAATGACCAG
This sequence comes from Entomyzon cyanotis, assembly GCA_024500445.1. Taxonomy (NCBI): domain Eukaryota; kingdom Metazoa; phylum Chordata; class Aves; order Passeriformes; family Meliphagidae; genus Entomyzon; species Entomyzon cyanotis. The sequence goes on along the minus strand of JAKEPQ010001018.1, from coordinate 33,864,816 downwards.
AAGAAAGTAACTGAACATAAGGGACATCTACAGACTTACAGACTGTGGAATCTTAAAGATCAAACAACCCACTTCTTCCTAGTCAGCTATGGTGATACAGCTGATAAGTAACTTACAGAGTGGGCCTTCCTTTCAAAACTTCTCCTTCTCTTGTCTCTAAAGTACATGTGGCTTTTCCCATCCACATGGATGACTTTCTGAATGCCTATCTTTTAATGAAACACAGAAGAAAAATGTTCCTTTGCAAGTCACATGGAAAGAAACTTTCTTGCAAGCTTTCCATTTTGCCCAACAAGTTTTGAAGGTCTGCCAATTGTATCAACAACAAAACAACATTGGCATGCGTTCAACCAGAGTTAAAAACATGATGTGCCTGTCCCAGAAACTATGATCACATTGTTGATCCTTGTAACACAGCCATGGCACAATTGCAATGAAACATAATTCCTTTGGCTTCAGGAGGTCCATAGTTCCCACTGGCATGTAAGAGTTTGCAGACATTGATCCAGATGCAGGAAAATATCCACCAGAGCAACTGAACCCTGCACTGATGAAGAGATGGAATGAGACAGTGAAGGGCCCTGACTTTGCCCACGGCACCCACAGAGCCTGAGCTCCCCAGTGAGCTGGAAGCTGCTGACCTGATAAAGCATTGTCAACCAAAAGTGACAGCCGCTCCTGTCACATCTCATCTTTGCAGCTCAAGGACCAAGAGTAAAAAGCTCACTGGAGAGAAGATCTAGAGAGGATGTCTTCTGAGTGTCTGACAGAGCGTGGCCATTTCATTGCTATTCTACCAATATATCACAGAGGATACTAATAATGCCTTTATGTCATTGAAACAAGAGTTTGGAACTCACTTAAAAAAATCCAAGCCATACAGGCAAGATTTGGTTTTATTCGAGACGGTGTACTCTCATAGTACCAGCATAGCACCAATGGCTTTAGCTGTGTGAGGGGATATGGGACTGTGCAGCTTCCAGCATCACTCACTGCTAGCATACACTGATGGCTACACTGGTGAGCAGCTGCCTGAGCTGCAGGTTCTGAACCAGCAGGCACACCTGGATGTGCTGGAGGAACTTTGCCACAGGGCAGTGCCCACTCCTTCCCTCCTCAACATCCACATTTTTGTTAGTTACTCTGAGATGATTATATCTTTGTAGCATAGGCCCTCATTTTTGCTTAGTTGAAAGGAGTCATCACACACCTGATGATTTGGAAGCTCCACTGTAACATTTCCAAATCCCACTCCTAATTAACAAAGGAGAAGACCCAGCACAGAACTACTTACTAGGTCACCTTTTGCTGCCAGCGAGTCCAAAATGAGTCTTATCTGAAGCTTACAGACATAGCTTTGGGCTGAAGACTGGCTTTAAAATTAATCTGAAAAAAATATGTAAGAAGACATTAAAACTGATATGTAGCTTCACGTGAGAATACTGATGCTCATGCACACACACCTAGAAATGTGTGGGCTGAGTGTACAGTGTTTACACTGAACACATCTCTGGTTGTGTAACTGAATTAAATGAAAAAACAGAAAGTGTTTTCTCTCTGTGGCACTCATTTTGCAAATTTTTTAAGAACCACCAGGCTCTTAAAGCCCCTGCAGAATCTCCATACAGTCTTCAGGGTCCCAGACTGCTGGTGTCTCAAGCAGACATCTTACAGACAACATCACTGAAAAGCCTCTAAGCATGAACCCATACTGGAAACTACAATTTGCATGGAACTGTTGCAGTTCTGATGTTGCAGAATATCTTATACCTTGAGAAGGTGAGGATATTATAAGCAAAAGGGCTGGTCACAAGCTGCAGGCTGCATCATGAATCAGTGCTGACGACAGCTATTTGTCAAATGTGTTCTACACTTAAAAACAAACAACATCCAAAGCTGTCTGTTCATAGCTCACTGATCTGAATTTATTTAGCTAAATGTTTCCTGTGATTTCTTTCAACATGGGAATCATGGCCTTTAATGCAGTTCTTATCAAAAGAATCAGCCTCTTATTTCTCTCTAGCAGACTGAGCTCACTGCTATGTTAACTAGCAGATCCCTCCATTACCTTGTATTAATACCTCCAAAATCCTGTCAATGTGGTTACCTAAATCCAGTAAATATGTACTAAATGGCAATGCTAACAATTTAACAATCTAGTCACAAGCAGTAAGTTACAAAAGAAGTCGTCTCTGCCTTTCAAAATTTTTCCCCTTAATGGTCTCATTAGTTTTTGTAGTTGGGTACAGCAGTTAATGGCCTCAACAATAAATCCTGCAAAGTGAGATTTTAAAACTTCAAGGTAGAGCTGTGCTACTGGTTTGGCTTGTTATTTTCCGTGTTGACCTCTGCTACCTTTATTTAGGTCATTCTCCCTTAACTTTTAACTGTTTCGGAGTCTAACAAGTGATATTTAACTCTGAAATATCAAATCTGGACCACACATATGCCAAATGAGTGCTCCAGGTGCTATCAAATGATGTATCAAGACCTTTCAGGACTACAGTAGCTCAAAATCAGAAGTATTTGAAAACAGTGACAGTAAAAACATAGTTCCTTTTTATTTGTGTCTTGAACTTCTGAACTTTATTATTCAGGTCCTTCCAGCAGTCCTGTGAGGGCCAGAGAGCCCCTTTTAAAAAATAATAACACAAAGCCAACAGTTTTTATTTAATCATATGACTTGAGCACCTGGGAGCTTAAGGAAGAACAACACAGAAAACAAAAGTGACAAACAGAGCTCAAGGCTGGTAGCAATGTGCCTGACACAAGCATCCTTCTCACGACTTCAGGATCAGTGTGCCACGATAATAACCAGATTAGTGATAAAGATTATTGCATTCTGTATTTCCTTTCTCTTGACAGCTTTCATATCTGATTCACTGTGGTGCTTATTGGGTCCAGGGGTGTTCAGCCACTGTACAACTGAAGTAAAACAGCCATGAATCATGCCCTCAAAGTGCTCTTTACCACAGCCGCTAACACTTTATAATGTTGTCTAGAAATCCAAAAGAATGATTTAGTCAAACCACGGCTTCTATTTCATTTTTATTAAACCTGGCTCTCTGCCTAAGCTCTTGGCATTTTGAACAGTGAATATATTGCTTTATCCATAACATTTGTAACCTTCATTGATCCGCTCAGGTAAAAGCACCGAGTAAAAGTCCTTTATTATTGATGTGGAAAATGTTACTTCTCCATTGCTTTTTGTCCACAAACATCTGTCACTTTTCTGTGATAAATCCCCTTAAGTCTTCCTTGTTCTGGGCCTAGAAATCCCATCCATGGTTATTTTGTGGGATGCAGTTGTTTTTCCATATAGAATCATAGAATACTTCGGTTTGAAAGGGACTACCCAAGGTCATCTGGTCTAACCCCAAGCAGGATATCTCCAGATTCTACCTGACCTTGAATGTTTCCCAGGGTGGAACATCTACCACCTCTCTGGGCAACCTCTGCCAGTGTTAATTGAACTCCAAATGGTTGAATTAAAACTGGTTCACAGCACTTTCTCCACATCTAACCTTCGAGTACAATCAATAATTTTGCACCAACACAGCTTACTGTAGTCACTCATCTTCTCAGAACAATGCGGTCTTTTCCTACAGCCTTGGGGACGCCCTCTCAGGGACCCCATTGCATTCACTGTGGCAGCCCTGCCCCAGGGTGAGCATCCTTCTTGAGAGCACAGCAGGTCTGCAGCCTGCTCCTCCCAGCGTGTACATATTTTCCAGAGGAAAGTAAATTGTCAGCATAGCTTGTTGAGCACAGCTTTGTTTTCTGATTTTATCACCCCTGATTTTATTGCCCCCTGCCCCTCCTCTCCTGGTGCTGCAGGAGCTGAGCTACCCCCAGCAGTAGGGAGCCTGAGACCTGTATCTGCCCCAGAAGCTCTGGGTGTAATATCTCAGCTAATGATTTTTTGATTTTCTTTTTTCTGCATGATGTCTCTAGTTCTCGTATCTGACAGTTCCAGCAGTGTAAGTAATAATTTTCCTATCTGTCACAAGTCCCATGACCCAGCCACAGCCTGGGGAAGGTTGCTCCCAGCCTCTGCCCTGCCAGGGCTGCCATTCCAGCACCCTTTTTGCTCTTATGGCTTCTGAGGCAGAAGAAGCCTCCCAAGGTTTTCGGTCAGTGCATGGCTGTCATGTTTCATTTTGCCTAATACACATCAAAGTGATACCTTCGACAAGTGCATTTTCCTATGCCATTTGTTGATTCCTCCTTTATAATTCCACCTGCTGGGACCCAAACTGTCACCACATCAGTCACCAGGGCACAGAAAAAATTTCACTGGTTATTTTATGTGTCTGTATAGTTGAGGGTTTTTTATCTTCTAGCATTTAAAATTATTATAGGTTATTATCTATGTATGTGTGTTCAGTGTGTATGAGTATGCAGTCAGGCCATTTTATTATTTGTTCATTCCCATCTGGGCCACATGTTAACTTTGTGTGAATTGGTTTGCATATTGAGGGTGATGTCATTCATCCCTGTACAAGCAAGGTGTGTGTGTCTGTGTACATGCAAGCAGCTTACAGTATTTATCTCTTCATGTATGTGCAGCATGTTCTGTCTGTGTTACACAGAGATGAGCCAATGTTGTGGTTTGTTCTTCTGCACTCAGCACACCTCTGTCTGCATGTTAATTCTTCTCTGCATCCTGACGATTTAATTATGAATGAGGTAAGGAAGGCAGCACTGCTTCCCAGGTGTTTGTAGCAGCCCGTAGAAACTTGCTGCGGTTTGCATTGCTTGTGTAGGAAGAGAGCGTTACTCACATCTTTGTCTGATTAGGTGAGTCCTGTGACTCCAGAAAAGCAAAAATAGCTGAACTGAATGTATCAGTTTTTCTCTTTATATGTTTCATGACCACAGGTTTTCTTGCAAGCAGGTTTTTCAAGTTTAGATGTGGCCCACACTGGATGAAAGGCGTTAAAGGGAGTGGAGTAGCATATGTGACCTATGAACAGTGAAGGTATTTAATAGCATAGATCCTGGAGCGAAGTTTCAGCAGAGTAACTGTGGATGCAAGACAAACCCCAAAACCAATGAAAAACAACCTCCTTGAATTTATGTGCTTGAGTGTCATCCCACAGGGCAATGATGATTATCTTGCAAACGAAGAAAAGAAATAATCCAGATTTTAGTAAAGGGCAAGACCAACAGCTAACGTTTGTTTTACTCTGTAACTGCTGGTAAAACAAACAGGTCATCAGCACTGGTGAGCCTGACATGAGATTTAAAGTAGTTATCCCCAAAGAAGTTTGAAAATGCTGAGTAAAAACAGTAGGATCCAGGTGATGATCAATTAATACCCAATTTTTGATGACTTCTCCCAGAGTACTGGGGAAAGATGGAAATCCAAGGTGAAACCTGGTGCATTCTGTAGCTATTAAAACATAAAACAGACACAAATTTGAACTCAACAAAATGACAAGATGTCTATTATGCAGTGGAACTGGAACATCAAAAGAGTCTTGGAAGTCTAATAAGATACTCAAATTTGAACAAAAGGGAAATATATGATCTTTCTCTTTTTTGGCTTTGATACTCTCAAGACAATCAGTAATTTGATGGATCTAGGGAACCACACTTATTTATAGAACAGAAAGGTTTTTTATGAGTATCAAGTTGCTGATATACCTAAAAATTTACAGAAGTGGGCTTTTCTATATTCCAAACCCCTCATTTTAAATGGGATTTTTAATGTGTGATCAATTTACAGCTTATCTTTGTGCAGGGTCCCAGAATGATACTATTTGAGGGAAAATAATTGCCCACACTTGATTTTAAAGGCTGAGAATTTATTGATTTTTTTTTTTAGAATGTCACTGGACTTGTGTGGAGCTGAATCAAAATATTTTAATACAAGTGTATTGGATTTCATTGGTTTTACTATGATAAATATAGGAATGCATCAGATTAACACTTTTTTTCAGGGCAGTAATGCTTGATCTGTGTTAGGCATGCCTTATAGATGTAGCTTTTCATTACACTTTTTCATTTTCCCCTCCCCTCCTCCATCATCCCATGACTCGTTGGTGTCCCTGTCTTCACAGATCTATAGCACTATATTTCCTTCCTACCAAGCAGCATGTTCTTTTTCTCTTAGATTTGGACCTGAGAGTGTAAAATGAAGTGAAGAAACATAACCTAACAATTCTCTCTCTTCTGTTCTTCAGTGTCAGCAGTACCTTTGCTCTCTCTTCTATATCTTATCTTTAATGCTGTCATGCCTCACTAAGAGGGCTTGACTCATGGGTTGGATACTGCTGCTTTTGGTGATGACTTGTTACTTTTTTTTTCCCTTCTGTTTATCACGTCTGAGTGAACTCAACAGCATTCAGTTACTGCCAGATTGTCAACACTGGACCCAGACATTCTCTGTGCTCAGAACAAATGTGGTCGTATCTTTCCAAGTACAGCATCTAAAAAGCCTACTTCTCTCTGCGTCTTTCCTCTCCAGATCAAATATGCCTCAGTTCTTTCCCGGAGAGATGACACTGGCACTGGGGAGGGGGATTTGGCTTCTTTGCTCACTTGCCGCGCTGCCTTTCTTGTGAGATGCCAGCCTGGGAGTCTGCAGTGATGCTGGTGTTGGGATGTGGCTTACAGCAGAACTGGAGCGGCTGTTTCCCATCTGGTCCAGAGCAGCTGTCAGAGGCAACGAATGCCAGTATCCAACAGCAGGAGCCTGTTTTCATTGTGTGTGTGTGTTTGTGTTGTGCATGTGTAACTTCTGAACAGCCCTGTGCTGGGAAGCAGCTCTTTTCTTTGCTAATGGATGCATAGAGCAGCTCATGTAAAGGCATATATAACTCTGGGCTGGGGTTTGCAAACCACGGTTTGCATTGCTCTAGTTCACAAGCTAAAATGGCAGGTTAATGAGTAAGTATCAAAGTAATTTAATGAACTATTAACTAGAAATACACATTATTTATAGCTTGCAAAGGGATCTGGGAGGGAAGTCAACTTGACAACTTAACTAAGAATCAGAAGGGACCATGATAAGTCCTTCATTTAACATATAACATGACCCAATGGCTAAAACATCAGCTGTAATGTGTATAGATGGTGTTTACATAGGAAACATGCAAGGGAAGCAGGCTACCTGCAGGGTAGTGGTTCTGCCATGGTACCATGCTTTCAAGCATTGTAGAAGTATTCTAAAGCCTGTAGCAAACTCACAAAATGGAAACAGGTTTAAAACTTTCCCTAACAGAACATTTTCAAATAAAAGGTGTATGTCTTCTTTGCAGCAGGACAGTTTGGATCCCTGCCTAAGGAAAAGTGAGGACTATTTCAAAACTGAATATAGGGGAGCAAAAAACCTAAATAAAAGGTAAGTCCTGTTAAAAACTAGTGCTGCTTGTCTGGAATTGTGGACAAGTCTTCTGTGAAGTTTTAGTTACCTCAAGTATCGATTGGGTAACAGGACCAGCTTTCCAGCAGTTTCTCTTGCCCATCTGGCTGAGGCGCCCTGAGTGCTTGGCCAGAACCTAAAAGTTTTCAGGACTGCTGGTGTGTGGCATTTAACCAAGGGGAGCAGCTGTTGCTTGTTGGAGAGCCAAGATCTTGCCCAGTCCCCAGCTGAGAGCTTGTCATATAATGTAGCTCCATAATGGAGATAATACTGCTTGCCCTTCTTTAGAAATTACTTTGAGATCTGCCAAAGAAAAGGGCCTATTCAAATGCAAAGCCTGATGCTTTTATTTATTAATAGATATTGTGCCAGAGTCACCAATCTGCTCCTGGTGCCTAGTGTGGCTCTGAAAACAGAGGATCTGCTTGCTTGATTGAACCCAGCTGGTGAGTTGAGGCCTAGGGCTGTTTCATGATATTGGAAGAAGAATGAAATAGCCACATGTTAACCAGCAACTACTCAAGCTTAGTGTTATCCTGCCTGTTATTCCTCTAAAACTAGAGCAAACATGGGAGTGCCTAAGCTCAGCCACCAGCATCACCACTGCTTCTGATGCAGAGGACTGCGCTTCTCAGAACACTGTTGTTTCCTTAAAAATGTTCCTGAAAAAAAATTAGCAGTTTCAGGTAAAACTATCCTCTCCCTTGGGAAATATGTTTTATCTACTCCATGGGATCCCATGTTAATCCTGTGCTGTAGCAGGCTTCTGGCAGGACCTGTGGCCCTATGGAGAAAGGGAGCCCATGCTGGAGCAGGGGAAGAGTGAGGAGTCCTCCCGTCAGAGGAGGCAGGAGTGGCAGGGAAAGGTGATGAACTGACCACAGCTCTCATTCCCCATCTCCCTGTGCTGCTTGGGGATAGGAGGTAGAGAATTCAGGAATTAAGTTGTGCCCAAGAATAGGAAGCGGTGGGAGAAAGTGTTTTAAAAATTAGTTTTATTTCTTATATTCCTGTTCTGATTTGACTGGTAAGAAATTCAGTTAACTTCCCCAAATTGAGTTTGTGTTGCCTGTGACAGTAATGGGCGATCTCTCCCTGTCCTTGTCCTGACCCATGAGCCTTTGTTGTATTTTCTCTCTCCTGTGCAGCAAGGGAGGGGAATGGCAGAGAGGCTTTGGTGGCATCCAGCCAGGTCACCCCCTACAGACTCACAAGCACAGCACAGTATTACAGGGTTCACCTGATGCACTGTCTTTACTACAGCACTACCTGGCATCTCTGGAGCCTCTAGCTCAGCTCAAACCCAACAAAGGTTTTCAGAAATGACAGGCAGAAAAAAAAAAAGCTCTTTTCAGTCTTGCTCTAGCTTTATATCTCTGCTGTGAATGATTAACAGGTGAGAGCTTTGCTTGACTAATTTTGTGCCTTCTCTATTTAGTTTTTGACTGCACTTTCCTGGTGTGGAAAGCTTGGTACTGATTTCATTCAATCCATAGTTCACACTGCTGGGTTCATTTTTGCAGTCCTCAAGGGAGTCTTTCCATAGATACTAAAATCACAGAATATCTTGAGTCAGAAGAGACCTTAAAGATCATATAGTTCCAACTCCCTCGCCATGGGTAGGAACAATTTCCATTAGATCAGGTTGCTCAAAGCCTCATCCAGTGAACACTTCCAGGGATGGGATATCCATAATCTCTCTGGGAAACCTGTTCCAGTGTTATACCACCCTCGCAGTAAATATTTTCTTCCTTATATCTAATCTAAACCTCCCCTCTTTCTGTTTAAAGCGTTCCCCCTTGTCCTGTCACTACATGACCTTGTACAAAGTCCCTCTCCATCTCTGCTGTAGGCTCCCTCTACGTACTGGAAGGCTGCTCTGAGGTCTCCATGCAGCCTTCTCTTCTCAGGGCAGAAAAACTGTGAGTCTCTCGGCCTGTCTTCATAGGAGAGGTGCTGCAGCCCTCTAGTCATCTTCGTGGCCCTCCTCAGGACTTGCACAATGTCTTTCATATGTTTGGCTTTTATTCAATTACTTTCCCCTCCACACTTGCAGTAACAGGTGACTTTTTGAAACCGTTCTATTGAAATGAAAGCAGAGGGTATGTTTCTACCCACAAAGTGGTTGACAAACTTTGTTTTATCAGATGAAATATGAGTGGAAGTAACTTCGTTAATGTGCTTTTACCAAGCTGTCTCCTTAAGCTGATACTTTACAGTCCATTCATTTTGATTTCTCATATTGAGAACTGATTTCTCACATTAGGATTTTGCCTGTAGCCACTGAAGCATTTTTACCCCAGACATATTGTAAAGTGGTGGATAATTTTAAATGCTTCCTTAAGCCCCCGTAAGTTCGAGAGAGCACAGTAGAGCACTGCTGCTAGACGCACACCGGGGTGTTTTGCTCAGGAGAGGAAGGGCTTCTGCAGGACGCAGTGGGTGTCCTGCCGGAGCTGCAGAGGAGGTGTCCTTAGCTCCAGAGCAGGGTGTCCTTAGCTCCAGAGGGTGTCCTTGTCCGGCCGTGCTGCGGGCAGAGCCGGGAGGTGGCAGCCTCGCCTCGCCACAGCCGCCGCGGCTCCGGGGCGCGCCCGGGCGGAGTGGAAATTCCCCTTCCTTCGGCACAGAAAGAAAACACTGCGTTGCCATGGATTTAAAGAAAAAACCAAGGGGTATTGTCAGGGAAAGGCTTTGCCGTGCTGCCCGGGCGGTTCCTGCGCCGCTTTCAGGGAGAAGCGCGGGGAAAGCGGGGTGAAAGCGAGGGGACACGGTGGGAAACGCGCTGCGCTTGGGGAGCTCAGCTTGACTGCCAAGGGGTTTAGGGCAGCGTCATTCATACGTGCAAGACGAAGAGGGTGACTGGAACAAATCAGGAGAGAAAAAGAGCAAGCATTTAAATCAGTCCTGTTTACTTTGCTCTCTGATTGCTAACACCTTTTCATGATCTCCCCCACTATGGGGTGGATATTCATTGGCTTACTTCAGTTTCCATTGAAGTAACTCGGAAAATTCCAACAGCTTTGGGGGAAACAAACTCCTATAATCTGGGATTCTCGGAAGTGTCCTTCCTTTCCAAGAAACATAATCCTTCTCTGATAGAGAGAGCTCTATCATCTGCAGAAGCTTAATGCATCATTTTAATGCTGAAAATGTACTGCATCAGAAATAATACCCACTGCAAATGTGATTATACACTGAGCTCCCTACTCAAAGAGATTAAATTGCACAGCATTTTAAATATCTTGCATTATTATTATTTGGTCCTTAATTTCATTTCTTTGTCTGCCACTTTAAATTTATTGAACAGTCCAAATTACCCTCAGTTTAATTCACTGTTTTCAAGGAGTTGACTTATATAGTGATTTTGGCTGGCTGGCTTTAAACTGAGATTTCCACTTATTAGCAAATTTCTGAAGCTATAAATGCTTTTCTTGATTTTCATACCTCTACAGTGCTGCTGTGAATTGATAGAATCACTCAGAAAGCAAAGCTATTTTCGGGTGTCTCCCTGGTCAATAAGGAAAAATGTTCCTCTTGCAAAGAAAACTGTTTCTCTTCTGCATGAGTCATGACTCTGCTTGTATGCACAGAGCGAAAGATTTCCAGCTTCTCAGGCCTCACTGGCATTCAGGGTAGGATTCAGCCAGCCAAGATTCACATGTGGAAACTAAATATGGTCATAGGGTTACACTCCCATTTTTTGCCCATTACTCAGGCTTCTGCATGGTGTATTTCAGTGCCTGCTCCCTTTCTGCCGCTGTGTATCTCCCTCTGCAGCGATAGTTTACTCTGTGGAGTACAGCTAGTAAGATCTTAGACAGCACTAGTTACGAATAAGTAGCATATTTCATCTGCTTGGAGTACTACATAAAGAGACCCAGTAATAATCCTGGGAGGAAAGCTAAAAGCTCGATACCTTTATAAAACTTCAAGCTAGAGGGTAAAATCTTATGTCTCATTTGAGCTTTCAGCTGTAATAATCGCCACACTTTTCATGGTAGAACCTGCCAAAAATAGACAAACAAGAGGGAAAGAACATGTTGGATTTTTGAAAACAAAACAGCCCATGTATTTTCAGCAACAAGAAGTCAGAGAGACATTTTTATAATTATATACAACAACAGAAGGGTTCTGATGTCACGGAAGTCAGAAAAATACATCCTAAATTATACCACATTTCACTGTGGAGGGCAATCAGCACAACAGTGCCATTTTTAGGTTCCAGAGAGGGTGTTCAGCCCCCGGGACTGGTCAGCGAGTGTGGCTGAGGAGGTGCAGTGAGCACAGTCACAGGGGTGTATCAGCCGTGTGCTGCTCTGACCCAGTGACATGCTCTCAGCAAAGCCCTGGCTCCCCATCAGCTCTCTCAGGGAGCCCTCATAGCCACCCCCTGGTGCTTTAGAGATTTGTGTGGGACTAGCAAGGGGTTTGATCTTAGACTCTGGACTCGGTTTTGACTTTCTTGAGAGCACTATGTTCTCCTTTCATCTTCTAAGCTACCCTGTGCTGCCTGGAGACACAAACTGCAATGCATCCACAGTGGAGAGCTGATGTCTGTATTGTCCCACTTTCCACCTTCAACATCCATGCAGAATTCAGTACAGAATGGCAACAGCACCATGACTGAAGATTTCTATGAATCAGGCCCATTTTCAACAAAGCTTTTACATAGTGTCAAATTTAGAAATCCTCCCAGCAAATTATATGAGACCAGACTTGATTAAGACAGAATTATGATTTGGCTGGATTACCATTTGGTCAGGAGATATTTTGGTACCTGATTAATTACTCTTACCCTGTATAACCTCCATGAGACCTTGTGTCTTGCTGCAATATTTCTGTTAGAAACCAAACCTGATAATGTATTACAATAGCTGCGGTGACTACATGGATTAGAACCATTGAACTAGGAATATTTTACAGCATTTTTTCAGCCAAACATTTTAAATTACACTTATTCTTTTCTGCATTTTGTTGTGTTTACTTACAAAATAGTTACCAGCAGAAGAAATGCAAAATAAATGATTTTAACTTTAATTAGATAGAGCTCATTTCCACAAGAAATACCACATACTAGAGAACCACAAAGTTTAAATTAACATCTGGCTATGCAAAAAAAAAAAAAAAAAAAAAAAAAATCCTGCATCTTATTTCTTTACCATGAGAACCAGCCCTTTGAAGAGACATGGGATCAACAATGCTGCAGGGCAATATGAAAGTGTTTCTACTTCTGTCACGTGTACCAATATTTGCTCTGGAAACAGACAACTTCTTCTGTGAGAACTATTCCATTTTATGCCCCTTTCCAAGATTATTGAACTGGCTTTAGAAATATTCAGACATGCCTTACACCAAGTATTTGCACCTGTTACATTCTGTATGCAAAATTAAGTCACTGACTGTAAAGGTCCTAAGGGACTTATGTTCTGCCTCAGAAAATCATTTGGTGTTTATACATATGGAATTTGATAGTGTGTGCCATGAAAATCAATCAGCATGACTGCTCATCTGGGCCTCAATTACTCACCTATACTTGGTTGACAGATAAGCTGGTGTTTCTATATTCATGTAACATAAAAGTGTTATACCTTAACAGATTTTCATTAATAGCAGTGTTTGTTAACCCAGGAGGACAGCTTAATTTTGAGGAGCAATTTAAAATTTGCATTGGACATGACTCTTGGACCATGGCAAGTAGCACCATATGCTGAAAGAAGTGGATCTAATACATCATTGTTGTCTGATCACATATCTATTATCTGATTGGCATTTAGAAACATAGTACCAAGACCCAACACAGAGCAATAGAATGGTTATCTAGTACTTTTTAGCCACATTTTATCTGATTTCCTTAAAGAAATAAAGGTTTTTTGCTTCCAGTTTGATGCCTGATGGGTTTTTTGTCCTTTGTCATTATATTTTTATACTCTTTTTATATACCTTTACCATTTCTCATTCCTGTACTTTTTACTCCCTGTAGTTTAGCCCCACATGTTTATAACCCTTGTACTCTAGCCTTGCTCAGAATTCTTTGGCGAAGATGAAACAATCTCCACAATCTCAAGAACATGAGGCACCAACCTTAGAAGAGCCCCATCACTAGGACATGTTTTTGTAAACTAAGTTGTAACCTTTTTGGAGGGAGGTAATTTGAATAGGGAGGCAATTACTTCATTTGTTAGGTTTCTTATTGGGGAATTTTAGATAGGTATGCTAATTGGTGACGTCCATAAAATTGTACACTGGTTGTACCCGAAGGCTCTTTTTCGTCATGGTGCACCTAGAATCCTATTAAACCAAGGTAATACCCTTTTTCCTATACTGCGGTGTCCGTGTCTCAATTTTTACCAGCATTTTAGGCATCAGTTGGTGTTTGCAAATGGAGACAAAAAAGAATGGAAACTCCACCTATGAGAAGCTTATGAAATGTTATTGAATAGGGAGAAGAACAAAGTGCTTTTATTACCCCTGTATGTGGCACTGCTGGGGCTGCACCTTCAGTTCTGGGCTCCTCACCTCACCTCACCACAAGGAAGATATTGAGGTGCTGGGAAAGAAGGGCAATGGAGCTGGTGCAGGGTCTAGAGAGCGAGTCATGGGGAACTGAAGGAACTGTGGTTCTTTAGCCTGGAGAAAAGGAGGCCCAGGGGAGACCTTATTGTTCCCTACAACCACCTGAAAGGAGGCTGTGGCCAGGTGGTGGTCAGGCTCTTTTCCCACACAACCAGGGACAGGACAAGAGAAAATGGCCTCATGTTGGGCCTGGGGAGGTTCAGGTTGGACATCAGGAGGATGAAAGGGTGGTCAAGCACTGGAACAGGCTGCCCAGGGAGGTAGTGGATTCACCATCCCTTAAAACTTTCAAGCAATGTTTGAACATGGCACTTAGTGCTATGGTTTAGTTGACACGGTGATATGCGGTCAACGGTTGGACTTGGTGATCCTTGAGGTCTTTTCCAACCTAATTGGTTCTATGATTCTATTTGCATGAGCTTTGTACCCAGAATCATCTACATAACTGCTGGAAGCTCTTGCTGAAATGGAGGCAGACTAGAACAGAGATTAGAAAACAGAAACAGAGCAAGGACTTTCTTTAAGACTCCTGCAAATTGTAGACCTCCTGCAAGATTGTGATGAGTGAATATGGAGGAGGTGGCTTTGGAGAGAAAGAAATACCTTGAGCTGAAGCTGTTGAGTAGAGCAACATGGCTCTGTGAATTCCCTGTAAGTGTTGTGAAACACGTGGGGTAAAGCTGAGCATTCCTATCAGCCAGAGACATGTCTGTGTAAATGAAGGAATTCCTGGATGTCAGGCTGTTGTAACCCTGATGGTGAAATAGGGAGAAGGGCTAGCTGGACTGACACTAGTGACCACAAAATGGCAATAACTGAAGGAAGTACCATGGTTGTGATAGCTGTGAAACGGAGTAAAAGGTTTTGTGCAAAGAAAAAAGCAAGAGCCTTTTATTGTTGTTGATACAAATATATGATTAATTCATCTTTGTTAACTCTTTCAAGTTTATTTTACTTTTTCTTGTCTCTACACAGGCTTAGTGTTCTAAATGAGAAATCTTGCTTATCAAGAGATTCAGGGTTCAGCATCCCCACAACTCAAGCTGAGGATTCAGACTGAAGGCTTTTGCTATCATTAAGAGGAATCCCTCTGCATTTCACTCTAGTTCTTGCTGCCATCAGCAACAGGGTTGCTTTGAGTTTTGGTTCTCAATAATCCATAATGCAGCAGGTCACTGAGAATGAAGTTTGGTGTTTGGAGTTTTTTTGTTTTTTTAAATCATTTTGGATGAGTATCCACCAGCATAGTTTCTACTGTAAAATTTTTAGTCTTTCAGCCAAAAGGAGTAAACTGATACATGGAGAAGTCCAAGATTTTTTGAGAACTCTGCAACAGAAAGACTTTCCTTACTATACTGAATAGCTGGGCTGTGCTGGCTTTAACCTCTCTGTTCTGGATACTGGTATTTGGTAAGACAATTCTGCAACCTAGAGGAGTAAATCTGTATTTTCAGTGGCCTCCTTCAAAGGGTATTTGTTGGAGACATACAAAGGAATTTTATAACTATAGAGATGATGCTCCAAATACACTCATGTTCAGGCCAAAATCCTGCTAAAATATGACAAAACTGTTCCAGTTGTTTGTCCCTAGGCATCTTTGTTTCATGGGTTTCTTTGGACTCTTTCAGCACAAATGAAATGAAACTGGCAGAATTCTAGCTGCTTCCAAATGTAGTTGAATCATTAATCATTGTCTAGCAGAGAGTAAGAACACCTGCTTTTGTTGAGAGAAGACAGCTGAATTGACAAATGTCCGTAACATTTAAATGGGAGTCTATACATCATGAAATAAGGAGATAAAATGCTGTACAATCCAGAACATTAAAAGTCAGGAGTTGGCAAAGTATGAACAAATGTCAAAGGCACTTGTCTAAACCTTCAAGAACTCATGTGCTCTATTCAGTTGCCAGTTCCTGTTATTGGGATATTCACTGCCCTGCAAAGAATCTAGACTACAACAGAAGATTTCTGTCTCAGTGAGTAGTCTGAGAAAGCAGCAAATGCTTATCACAGGAAACACACAGTATGCATCACCCATCAACACATTTGGATCAGGCTTTGGGATTGCATGCAGAGGGTTTTCATACGTGAGTCTGACTGCTGCTGACGGCTCAGGGTGATTACCTAGCTTGTTTCCCAGGTGATCCCTTCTCAAGGATGGAAAGCAGCCACCAGGCCTATTGTCTGCCCAGCCAGGCTCCCGTTGTGGGAATCTGATCATACACACCGCATCCAAGGTAAGTTCTGATCTTATCTGGGCATTTAAACATAAATCTACTTCAACATACCTATCTTGATTCCCCCTCAAGGCAACTCACACTTAAATGGGAGTTTGCACGTCCTAATTAATGCCTTGGTTATTGTCTCTTGGTGCCGAACACTGCACTGTCCCTATTTACTCTTCTGTATGGTTCTCCTTTGGTTTAGAATTTATCTGCAAAAGGTTAGAGGTAGGAACTGAAAAAAGGTATGAAGAGTCATCCCATTCCTTTTTTTTCCTTTCAGAAATTTCCATCCATCCCTTTGCGTCACTCTTTGAATGTGAAAGGCAGATCTGAGATCTCTCATGCACTTGTTCTCTGTATAGAATATACCTGATCCCTGATCCTTTTGATGACATATTTTTAATTTTTTTTTTTAATTTGAACTAACTAGTTTGTTTCCCTGTCAGTTTTTTCACTTGGGATTTTCTGCCAGTAGGGTTTCTGGCAACATCTACATCTGGGCAAGCTGCATCTGGAGCTCTGGTTGCTGGAGATCAGCGGGCTGAATGTTTTGATGAGTAATAGTCACAGATGAATGCCTATATTCTGATAGTTGCCAAAAAGTTATACAACTGTAGAGTCCTTCATCCTTTAAGGCTGCTCTGAATGAATCCTCTGGAGTAAAACACTTTGTAGCTTTGTAGGAAAAGACGGCCAGTGCCCAGATGCACTGCAGGGGTACTCCATATCCTGGATAAAGGTTCAGATATGATCAACTGAGAAGGTCACAGTTATGACAGCCTAGTATCTAAGTCAGTCTCTGGATGCCAAAACAACTCTTGAGAGCTTCTGTCAGTCTGCAGAACAGCCTTCAGCCTAGATCCCTAGTATTTCAAGCTGGAAAACAGAATTATCATTGAGATAAGGTAATAATTATTATCTCTAGATAATCTCTTATATCTATTAAGATAATAATTATTATTCTTATCTCTAGAAGTGCTAGAACTGGGGACCATAATGCCTTTATTACCCTCTGTACTGATAACCACTTGATAGAAGGGAAAATCTGGATTCTGAAGACTTTACAATGGTGTCACACAGCTTTGGCAGTGCCTTTAAGGTGACCTGGCTCCTGCTGGAAGCCATCACGCCACATCAGCTGTCGATGTTTAGCTCCTGCAGAGCACATCATCGGTCTTATAAAAATTGGATTCATAGTAATGAGTGTACTGAGTGGTGAGCAGCTGAAGTTTACACCTAGGAGTGCAGTGAGAGTTTAAATCTCCTGTCTCAAGGAGTCAGATGTCAGACCACAAGGCTCAGAGAAGCATCATTTCCCAGCACTTGTTAGGGATCACTGAGAGCATTTATCATCTCCAGCTCCTACAGGAGAAGGTTTGATAGAATAACACCTCATGTGTACCTCCCTGCAGTATGTATGTGTAACCTGGGCACCCTTTTAGTTAAGTTTTACGGACAATTATAGACCAAGGAAATTCAGGTTCTCAGAACAAAAGCAAATCACCTACTAGAATTAAGCCTAGGGACTGTGGATTGTGCCTTAACACTAAAATGTGCTTTGACTATGAGAGAAAGCACAGGCTTTTAACGAGTCTAATCACTCTATTTCCACTTGTGCTGTCCTTAGAAACACAGAATCATTGAAGTTGGAAAAGACCTCAAGGATCATCAGGTCCAGCCTTTGACCAAACACCACCACATCAACTACACTAATAAGCGCCACGTCCAGTTATTTCTTGAACACTTCCAAGGGTGGTGACTCTACCATCTCCTTGGGCAGCCTGTTCCAATGCTTGACCATTCTTTCAGTGGAAAAATTCTTCCTGATGTCCAACCTGAACCTCCCCAGGCCCAGCTTGAGGCCATTTCCTCTCGTCCTGTCTGGCTGCCTGGGAGAAGAGGCTGACACCCACCTGGCCACAGCCTCCTTTCAGGGAGTTCTAGAGTGGTAAGGTCTCCCCAGAGCCTCCTTTTCTCCAGGCTAAACAACCCCAGCTCCCTCAGCTATTCCTCACAGGACTCTCTCTAGGTGCTTCACTACCCTTCTCTGGACTCACTCCAGCACCTCAATGTCTTTCAGGCAGTGAGGGACCCAGAAGTGGACACAGTACTCGAGGTGTGGCCTCACCAGTGTTGAGTACAGAGGGACAATCCCTTCCTTAGTCCTACTTGCCACACTATTTTTTTCATTTATAGACTGCTTAGTAATAGCAGTTACAAATTTAGTGAGAATACTGTGCATTCATCTTTGTCATAGTTATCAAATATACATTTTACCTCTGTGCCTTCAGAAGGCCTTAAGAGAGAAAAGCATCTTGGAGACAGGATGTGCTAGTTGTACTATATAGTTGAAATTTTAAGCAAAAGTTCTACAGAAGAGAGCAAGATAGAAATAAAATAACCTGTGTCACATGGTGTACCAGTGTCAGATAACACGAAGTGAAAAAGTCAAGGTTTATAAGACATAAATGAGGATAACAAAGGTGTTCTAGCTTAGCAAAGACTTCTATTCTGTGCTTCTTTCCTCCTCCTCAGGATATGAGGAAATAAAAGAATGCAGCAGATACACAAAGCAATGAAAGCAAACAAGTGAACATAAACATAAACCAGCTCCAGTTTGACCTAAGAGAGGGTGCAGCTATGGAACCTCCATCATTATTAAAAGCCTAAGGTTTGTCTTTATATTTTGTTGCAACTTCATTCCAAAAAACATATTTTAAAAAAATATTCTGTATTTAGTTCTCAGTCAAACTCAGTGGGATCAACCACACAGCCTGACAGTTCACACTCTCTCAACACTTGGGTACTTTGCTGGAAATGCCCAGCTCCCCCATACCTTGTCTCAGGGTAGTCAAAGTAAAACAGTTCAAACTACATTGCAAAATCTAAGAATTGGTGACTCAGAGGATGAGAAGAGTGACCAATGAGAGCCACAAAATTTTTCTGGTGGGAGGAAAAATTACATTGAGCCCACCTAAATGCACAGGTCCTGAGGCAGTTTATGACACTGACTTGTATCTAGTAGGGTAAGGCTGTCTGCACCACACTTACAGCCAAGACAGGAAAGTGCCTGGTGCCACTGTCCAACACCTAATGTCTAATGCTTGACAAACCTGGATCTTGCTCTGGGGTGTATCTTGGCTGTGGTATGGGCCACAGGTGTTCTGGCAGGAGTGTGGACATGAGATCCAGCCACAGCACAGCCCTGTGACCACTGCTCAGCAAAGCACCAGGAATAGTGCAACCACAGTGTGAATCTGCACATCTCTCCCATGAAGAATCTTGGAGTCATGATTACAAACAGTTAAGCCTGAATATATCAGGCTCTTTGCAAAAGCAAGGTATTTTTCAATACTGAAGGTGTATTTGCTTTTCTTCCACATTACAACCTCCCTTTCACTTTTAGAACACTTTACATTTTCTCACATAGTCCAATTCAAAGTACTATTTGCTACCACTGGCCAATTAAATGCTGTTAAATACACCATTCTGCTATTGGAAAACATACGATGGACTACATTTATTTGGAATCTGCCATTTGAACATTAAAATACAGTTAACAGATTTGTAGGCCATTCATAATAGGATGTTTTGTTGGGCTTTTGTGTACTATTTTAACAGTGTGACAGGTATTGTGCAACAAAGCCATAGAAATGAACAGTCCTGTCACACGTTACATCTATACATGGGTGAATAAAAGCTCTGTCATTCCCCTATTTCCATACATTAAATGCTTAGGCTAATGAGCTTTTATTGGGAAAAATCCTGTTTCCACTGGACTGACAAAGAAAGCTTTAAACAACTTTTGTCCATATGACTTTCAAGGAAAAAGAAGTCAGACAGGATCTACCATTAAGCATCTTTTTATTGTAGTCTTTAATGTACATGCAGAATTTTTTTTAAAAGTGTCAGTTATATCGGTAAGCTTGTAACAATGATGTAAATGTTTGGATCAGCAATGTATTTGGATTAGGGACTAAGAACTCTAAGTGAACAGACATCTTTCAGGATATACAGTTTATATGGTAAATCAAGAAGGTTTTCTTCAGAGTGATTTTCCTCATAAAAAGATAAAATATTTCTTGTTTACAATCCTGGTTGTTTTTAATACTGAAAAAATCTAAAATAGTACACTCTTCATTATGTACATAGAAAAACATAAAACTTTATCCATACCAGTGTCTGTTTTAAATGCAAATAGTAGTTAATAGCTTTGTAAGTTTTTTGTGCACCCTCTCCCCTTTTCCCTCCCCCACCCCCATTAAAAAATGCAGCATTTCCTAAAGTTTTCAATGCTTTGGCAGAAATAGAATGGAAGACACTCCCACGTTAGGTAAAGCAATATGTGAAATATCAGCACTAAATAAAAAAAGCTGTAGGTGTACCAGACAGCTCCATGTTCATCCCAAGGGCCAAATTTTGCACTCTTGTGGGTCAAGAATTGGTTTGCTAGAGATTCCAGCTGGAGCAGGCTCAGAGCCCAGCTTGGTTTACAATAACGCTGGTTAGCCTCACAACTATTTTTACAAATGCTTCACACAAACCAATGAGGATGCAGAGAGCATCTCTGAACACAGTACTATCACGAGGGCTAAAAGCTCTTGCAGGTCACAGCATCAGAACATGTCGCAAAGGCTCTGCTACTGAGGCCTCCCACTTTGCAACACGGTAGTTTCACACAACACCCTCTGTTTAAGACTTCCTGATGTGGCAACTCAGCTAAAAATGAACAAAGCAACACACAAATGTGAAGATTCTAAAGCATCTCTTGTGATGGATAAATTTAGACTCAGCAAAGCATCCTGAAAACAATCTGTGTGCTAGTGGCAGGCTGACTTCTGCTGATAGGGAAGTTTTGAAAGCTGTAGAAAAGTTTCTCACAGGGGCAGCTCCTCCCTGGCCTCCTGTGGCTTGTTTGGCACTCCTTTGTTTTTCTTTTAACTCGGGATTATCTCTGGCATACCTATGATGCGCATTTATATTAATACTTTGCAGAAATACCCCAGATGCCAATGAGATAAGCCCCTAAATGCTTGCTAAGGGATGTGTCATAAGTCACAGTCAGGAAAACATTTCCACAGTGACCAGTTTTAGCTCTCAACTGCAGTTTGCTTCTGCAATCCTAGCAAAGGCTGAGAAATGACTGGATGCAAACTTCCAAGAAAGAATGAGACAGAAAGGCACCAACCAAAGCTTTTATGCGTCAATGTCTCCAGCCTGACAAAATGTTAAATTTTCAGGGCATATGCTACATCAGTAATATGTTTACTTAACTAATTTATTCATAGTGCAGAATATCTGACCATGACTGTAAATAGCTGCAGTCAACTGACAATCCAATTGAAAAAGAACATTCTGCTAAAACCTGCCAGCTGGTCACGTTCATTCTGCTGCGATAGCTCTGCACTCTTTAGCCACAATAAAATGAATGGCTTTATAGTGTTGGAAAGCATTTTTGTCGTTCTTCAGTATCACTGTGGATTTATCTCACAAGGAATGAAGGGTAAGATAAAAAGGCATCCAACAACACTTCAATCTCTGAATTGAACAGCCAGCAATGATATGCAGCTGGCATGGAAGAATAGCCCTTTAAGGTTAGTTTAAAATGCAGACTAAAGGGGGGAAAAAAAGGCAAAAGAAAGGAAAAAAAAAAAAAAAGGCAAGTAGTCCAGTAAGAATGAACAGTAGAAAAAGAAACTGAGCAAGTGATCCTTTGTTTTGGGCCAGTATATCCACCACCAGTTGCTGTATGTTGCTTTGGGAAACACAAAACTGGCACCAAAACACTCCAAACAACACAAAATCTCCACCCCCTTCCTAGGCTGATGGCTCTCCTTGAAATGTCCCTCAGATCTCTTTCCGTACTGTGGCTCGGATGCTGCTGAACACTTTGCCTATGGCCTCAAAGAGTGGGTCGCAGAACGTGTGGATGCAGATGGAATAGACACGGCTAATGCACTGGATCTCAATCAGGTAGCTCCTTATGCACGGCACCACCGCCCAGATGTGCAGGAATGACAAAATGGCAAAGTAGATGCCCCAGATGAGAGCCATAGGAATACCAAAGATTGCTGACAGTAAACGATAAAACCAGTATTTCGTTACAGTGAAGGTGGTAAAACTGGCCTTCCAAATCCCATCAAAGCTGTGTGTTCCCTCTGGCTCAGCAATCACATCTTCAAAATCAATCTGCAGCAAAGAACACAAAATCAGGTCAGTCAGACATTTGCATCAAGGCTGTATTCCAGAAACACCTTTCCTGAAAAGCTTTGTGCCCTGCAACAAAACAGAAAGCACGTACTTCCTACATCCCAACATGGTTCAACCTATTATAACCCATTAAGTCATGAATCTTCAGTAACTACCTTTTTCCAGTGACTACCAGGGAGCCTGGAAATAGTTATCTCAAAATTAGACATCTAACTTCTAAATGGAGTTTTCTACAAAACTGAATATATTTTCCTCATCTACTAGAGCCCTATGGTATGCAGTGCCCTTATGGTCCACTTAAGAGAAAAAGCAGGTGAACAGAATCATATTTCATAGTTTTGACTTTTCATAAATTGTTCAAAAAGTCACCTAAGGAAACAGTGCATTCCAACAGGCACATTTTAGCACTCTCTGCTGTAATACTGAGATGTTCAGGAAGCCTTATTGTCATAACATTTCTATTAGAAAATTAACAGAATTGCAATGATGGTTCAGCTCCATGTCATGCAGATGTGTTTGATATAACCCACAATACAGGATATTTAATTTAGTTAGCACAAGGAATTGTATAGGCACTGCAAACAACAGGAAAAAGAACATCAATACACTATCCCTCTACAAGAAAATAAATGGCTGTTTAAATCAGATGAAGGAAAAAATACTTTGCATTCTTGGGACTGGATCCCAAAGTGAGATAATAATGCCGCTAAAAGTGAAGATTTACAGGAGCAAGGTAAGTATAACATGGGCCAGCAGCCTCAGAAACTCAGGCAATAGTACCTTAGCATGCTGGAAGGAGGTGAATATACATATACTCTGTGTAAATATTGCTTATACTGTGAGAAAAGGCTCACAATCACTCCTTTTAATCTAAAATACACATAGTAATTGAAAAGCACTCATTCTTCTCTCCTGCTGAATCTTTTATCACCTCCAGACATAAGTTACTAACAAAGGGAAAAATATTATAAAACCACTGTACTTTCCAGCTACTTAAATAAGATAATTCCAAGTAAAAGTGTACATTCTAGGTGCAATCTATGTAAATGGCTAGAAAGTCCTTGAGAGGAAATTTCTGAATCATCTGTGATATCCAACATCTTGAATACCTAACATCAGGCTGGCTTAATTTAATATATTCACATCACTCTCTCTGCCAGTGCTTCTCTCTAGACATCCTGTCACGCAAACTATAAACCTCCTCTTTTTCTGCTACTGTGAACTAGGTTCTAGTGATCTGAAAGTCATTCTTTGGGATGGTAATTCATCATCATCATCATCATCATCATCATCATCATCATCATCATCACCCATCACATCTAGAGGTAGCATTTGGGCTGAAACTTCATCTCCACATAAACCTCAGGCAGACTCTGCATTGGCAGAGTCCCCAGGGAACACACCACAGCACTGTGCACTTGTCCGTAATGGCATGCAGAGCCTAAAGTCTCTCTGGACTTTCTGAAACGGAATAGCACAGTTTTAAATAATAGCTAAAAAAAGAGATAATAAAGAAGAGTTTGAATCATGGTTCTGTTCTGCAAAAGTTCTACAGGTATGCAATAACCTCTGCTTTTGTAGGTAATGCACATTTGGTACAAATCTTGGAAAACAGTTTCCTTTAAATCAGTCTAAAGACAGCATAGGAATCACACTACATTCACTGCTCAGTGGAGACATGAAATTGGAAATTATTTGTGCTCTGTAATTTCAGTGTGGGCAAGACTGAAGCTCTGGTGGAAATAACTTGAATTCTGGGGAAGGCATCACAGGCAACAACATGCTCTCTGTTTTCATTGTGGGGTTATTAGATATAACTGTTCACGTCTGAGGAATAAACAACAGACAAAAAAATTAACTCTATGAAGTACATTGACCATAATATAATTATCTACATGAGTCATCAAAAGTTAGCTGAAGTCTAGGAAAACAGGGTAAGACACTTTCCCAGATGTTCTGTGATCTTCTTACTAAATGAAAAACACAGATGTCCTTGTATTAATCACAGTATTTTAGGAAATAAAGAAGGAAAGGTTATAGATGTATCATGGAGAAGTCAGTATCTCAATGATGGCATTCTAATTTATTATATTTATTCCTGCCCCTCCAGATGATCTCAAGATCTGTACATTGTCCACTGAACTCAATCTCATTCAACTGAGTACACATGTTGGAAAAATAAATGCCTGAGTTTACGGAGCAAGTATATTATCCTTTTGGAATATATAAGCAAGCACACAATCTGTTTCTGCAGCTATTCAAAAGCAAACTTTTCATTGTAGTTACATCCCATGTTAACTCATTTTCAAAGTGAATGGGTGTTCTTGGCTTATTATCAACATTTTCCTTGAAATCAGGTAATAAATATATCCAGATGATGGCAAAACCCAGGATGATGACAGCAAAAGAAAGTTCATTCTCAAAAAATATTACTACGTAAGGACTACATGGCTGAGCATAGCCCTCTTATTCTAAAACTTTTGGCAATTTATTTTTTTTGCATGCTTCCCACCAGCTGATGCTGTAATCCTTGGCAAAGGCAACAAAGCCATCATAGAAGTTCAAAGCATTAAGCGCTAGTCAGTGTCATACCTAAAGCCTTTTTTTTCACTTCAGTTGTAGTGGAGTCCACCTTGTATTTTTTCAACTGGCTGATAAATCAAATATTAGATCTCCTAAGGAAAACAAGTTTGCATTGAGCTCCATCAGCCTTTTCATGGTTGTACCTTCAATTTAGCCAAGTGAGACCTATTTTTATCAGAAATACATTTTTTTGGCATGGAAAATGAAACCATAGTTTAATGTGAATTTTCTAGAATGTTTAAAACATATTGTAAGATTGGCCCATAATTTGATTACTTTCAAAATAATTCATTGTAATGAAATGGAAAATGGAAGGCAATAAATTCATTGGTTTTCAAATCAAATAGTAAATTTTCTGTAATTGTGATTCTCAGTAACTAATATTTTTAGCCTGTTGTGTTCAACGAAGTGCCCAAGGAGTTAATCCTTGGGGAGCTGACAGAAGAATCATGCCATATAACATTTCCAGATGGACAGCCCTGTCCTCATTCCAGGAGATAATGCTAATATTAGAATATTTATGATATATCTTTGGTCAGGATTTCCCAGCTCAATTCATACAGAGTTGTCCTAAAAGTACCCAGGAATAAATCTACCTGTGAGATAATAGTGATGTATTCATGACACCAATAATTATCAAGAGATTATTTTCTTGGAGCAATTTCAACAGCTCTCAGAATGCTTCAACCAATGCACAGAAGTTGAAGAGATGGCTCTGTAGGAGTGATAGCTGATGTCACACTACTAAGTCTTTTCCCATTTCATTATTCCTCAAGTAACATGTTCCACATTACCCCAGTTTGACTAAGGGAACTTGTGAGTGAAAAGACAGAAAAATGGCCTGACATCTCAAACTCTTAGCTGAATACAGTGTTATCTTCCCAAAAGCCATAAGAACATTACAAAACAATGTATATGCCAAGAAAGTCCAGCTATGCCTGAGACCCGAAACTGTGCAGTGCTGCCCAAAACCAGACACACCTGCAGCAGTACCTAAAAAAAGACAGGCAAGGAGTTGAGGTAATCCGGGCTCTTCTACTTCTCATGTGCTAACAGACCACTGCCTGGGAACCACTATTTATTTCACTCTTCAAGCAGTACAGATAAGTCTTTTTGCTGCAGGAAGTGATATATCACTCAGATTCTTCCTGCACTAAACCACTCCCATGAAAGATCCTGGTTTTAACTTGTAGGGATCAGTTCTCCACAGGCTGCAGGAGAAACAGGTGACTGGATGCATTTTGCCTTGCTGTGGGTTACATTTACATCACTTGGATTACTCACTCCCTCCTCAGTCCCTCCTGCTACTCTCCCCTGGTTTTTACTTCAGTAGCACTCACTGATGGTGAGTGTCATCAGACTGATAAAGGGAGTCCAACTGAACTAAGTAAAGTAAAAATAGGACTGACGGGAGAAAGAGAAGTGCCCAGAAATATGATCCTACAGAAGAAAGATACTCTCATTACTAGTAATGAATCTAACTGTCTTGCAAGGGTAAGACACCTTTTTCAGGGTATTGTTCTCAAGGTCACTTTTGCCAAAGAATCATGTGCATGTAGATCTGTGAACTCTTCATGTTTTATCTACATAAAGGCTTTCTTAGGTTAGGCACCGGTCTGCTCACTAGATTACTCTGCAAACTCTAGATTACTTGTTTACTCTGCTCTCATGAGTGACACATCTGTTCCTCCAGAGCTGTTAGGGTGTGCTGTGAAATCACATTGAGGCAGTTGCCAAGCTAGTGAAAATACATGCACACATTCACTTGTGACAGGAGAGGAGTACAGGAAATTTGGTTTGACCCTCTGAAGGATGCTAAAAAACTTGCTATAGCCTTCTGTTTCAGACTAAACTATTAAACACTATCAACTCCTGTTCCATGCCTACAATGCACTTCCTGACTTCAGCTATTCTTTGTTTCCTACTATTCAGTTTGGTAAAGCCAGTTTTTACACTGCTTGAAGCTTTTGTTTGATTCTGCTCTGAGAATTAATGCAGCTTCTTTTGCTCTGCACATGTTTATTAAACTTCTATCAGGAAATTAAACAACCTGCTTTGATTCTAAAATAGATTTATTTACAAGAAAGGGAAATGGTAGGGGACTTATTTACAAGATTTATTTACAAGAAAGGGAAAATGTCTATTTAAAGACAAGAACTATCAATTAAAAAAGCTTAACAGTGTGAAGTTATCATCTGACTCAGTAATATATGCCACAGGTAGGAAATTAGTTCACCTGCTGACCTTGTCCATTCAAGTCCCTGTGTATCAAAAGCTGGCAGGCTGGAAAGGTATATTAAATGCCAGCCTCAAATCACCTGATTACCTGTTGTGCTTCTCAAATTTTGTTCTTTGAGGTTTGTAGTATTCATTACACAGAATAAATTACAGTGCTTGGTCTTAATTAAGACCACCAGCATTAGGCTTTGACGTACATTTCTGCGATTGTAACTATAATAATTCATATCTTTGTGTGTGGTAGCTGCATGTTGCCATTGTGCTCACAGCATACAGTTCGCATAGCCAGGCACCACCCCTGCTCCACTCCAGAGGAACCCAAGCAAGCGCTGAGAATGCCTACATTTTGAGTGCCTTCAGTATCTCTTGGAGTCAGTAAAAGGGTCCTTACTGGATCTCTCTCGATTGATCACTAATATATGCAGTCAGGCAAAGCACTTAAATATGCACACAACACGAAAAATATGAACTGTCCCACTAATGTCAATATGCTTACATGCTCTGCCAGACCAGGGTTAAAGTCTAGGCTGAATGTATAGAAGAAAGAGTCATAAGCCAGTTTTCTTTACATTTTTATGCACAGTGTAGAAACATTCTTTGCTGCTTACCCTGCACTTCTTTTAAAGAGGTTTTCCCTGTTCCAAGACCTAAGTATAATATTGTTTCACTGTATTAAATGGGTCCTTGCAAGACTTGAAGCAGACACTATTTTTTTTCTGTTGTAAAAAATGCAATTTGTAAAATTCACAAATATATTCAATATCCTTTAAAGAAACATTCAACATAAGAAAATGTATAAACTATTACAAAATGACAAGCCTTTCCATGGCATGGGTCACATTTGGGAGGTGATGTTGAAGACAGGTGCAACACTATTAAAGCTGGAGAAGGCTGTGGTGCGTATTATTAAAAAAAGAAAATGTGTGAGCATATGAGATCATTATTAGCTTCTGTACTTCCACATACTAGCTGGAACTTAAAAATTGCATGGAGAAGAAAGGAATCGCAGCAGCTGAAAAAAAAGTTAAGCAATAAACTAACAACCTTTCCGTTAAATCACTGATGCCAGTTAAACATTTACTTATTTCCTTGATCCTTTGGAATACCACATTACCACATATGCTGATGTTTGTCTTGACCACTGCTGCAGTTTAACAGAAAACTATGAAAAGTTTGTACTTCTTCTACTGAATCTGCAGGAAAAAGGATGAGGAGGTGTTGGGACTTACAGCAGAAAAGCTGCTCTTCCTTCCCTCCCATTCACCCTTTTAAGAGCGCTGTGTAATGTCCATCTGGCAAATGTTTACCTGTACTTATGTAGAGAAGCTGGCACTTTGTTCCTGAAAACATAGACCTTCAGGATTCCTAGACGGTCTACTTCCTCACTAATCAGGTTTCACCAGCAAACATTAGGTGATCTCAGGTGTTTACTAAAGACAAAACTCATTCTGTTCCACAGTATTTGTATAAACCTCAAGCTAAGCATGGGTCACTACAAAATCCAGCAGCGCTCAGTTCCATCACAAGGGAAACCCAAGAGTCCCTCCAGGCTGGGCTACAGTATGATTAGGTTTTGCCTGTCAACCTCAAACTGCCTTCAGAGCACACTGCTCTTCTGGGGTCTGGCCAGATCACAAGGCACAGCAGTTGCTCCTTTGCAGCAAAAAAAAAAAAAAAAAAAAAAAAAAAAAAAAAAGCCATGACTGCAGATGGCTAGGCCCAGAGCTGGGCCCAGAGCTGCTGTGTAAAGCTTGTTAAGTGCAGAAAAATGACATTTAAGTATTTCCAAAGTGAATGAAAGCCTAAACAAGCAAGCAGAACTGTTGCACCCCAGTTACTTGTACAAACTGACCAATGAATTTGCTTTTCCTCCCCTGTCTCCCTGTGCCTGCTTTCCACAGTAGGGCAAGAAAACTGCTCTCCTGGCAGATCTCTTAATGGAAACAGTGAATCTTTCCTGGGTGCTAACAGAGTGTGCCAAAAAAGCAAACAATGCTTCAACAAACAAGGATATTCTTGGTAGAAATTAAAGAACTGCACTCTCCTAGCCAGAGAAGAAAACCAGTCCAGTCTGGAGAGACTCCTACTACATACATACAAATACTCAAATGCATTATGAAAATGTGAAAATGATGCCATGACTTAGAAAAGATGGGGACTGCAGATCACCATTTCACAAACTGAAAATCACAGAAAAAAGCAAAACAAAAATTTGCTACTAATTACTGAGAGAACAACCTCCTCCTTGCTGCCCATGCTGAATTACTGATTACATACCAGAAAAGCCCTGCTGATGGGCTTTATTTTATCAGATGGGCAGGCTCACCAAAACCTGCGGAAGTACTGGTGACAAAAATTGTGACTGATGCCAATGGGTCAGCACTGTAGTAACCAGCCTTTCTCCAGAGATGTCTGTCCTGTTCCAATACAGGCTGGCAGAACGAAAGACAAGCAGCTTCAAGGAAAGATCTGCACTCCTCTGCAACACAGCAAAATTTCCTGTGCAGGTGGGGATACCATGTCAGCCAGTTCCTTGACAAATGTCTTGATGTTGTTGGAGTAAGCAGTCAGAAAATAAAATTACTGTTTTCCTCCTTGGAAACTGGGCTGCTGGGAGGTTATTGCAGCTTTCCCAAAGAGAAACTCTTAAGAAGCTTTCTTTGTTTTGATTATTTGGTTCATGTTCCACAGTTCCTCATTTGATATGGCTATTTTAGCGAAGAACCCTAATACATATATGTATATCCACATATGCCTGTTCATCTGTATGTTTAAAGAGGTATATTCAGGAACATGAACATCAGTGTGAAGCTTTGACTACGCTAAACAGCAATTTTTTCTTTTATTTCAGTGGGGCCTGGAGTTCAGCAGAATCCAAAAACTTTAATAAAAGACATAATGTAAGCTGATTTTGTATCTGAAATTATATTCAATAAATATGATATATTTATATTTTATTCTTGCATGCTTATATGTTATTAACACAATAAACTAGTATTAACTGTAACTTTTTAGAACTTGGTCTAGCTAGAACTTAGGCACTAATGGGAAGTGGAAATATAGTGACCTCAGACTCTTTGGTGCATAGAGACACAGGGACCTTTGAAGGTTGTTTTAGATCTGGAAACTAATTTTTCCTCTTTATCATTTGTAAAAGGAGTCCAAGGAGAGGAGACTCTTGATTATGTATACTACTGATAAACACACTCCCAATTAGCTGCTGAAATTCTTTTTTGCAAATCTGTATAATTTGTTTTCACCTTTTATCTCATTTTTACCTGAACCATTCTTATTGCTGACAGTCAGTGTGCAGTGATGCCCAGCTGCCTCTCTCTTCCTCTAAAAAAAAAAAAAATTGTCCCTGCATTTGTACTGTTAGAAGGTTGTCTTTCTTATGGGGGATCCTAAGTTACTGATTCTTAAATATAAGGTAAGTATTTCTTTAGCATTTCATAAAACCAAGACATCATTACTTTACAGTTCTGCTCTTGTCAAACTGCATGAGCACAGTGATGGGATCGAGTGCACCCTCAGCAAGTTTGCTGATGACACCAAGCTGTATGGTGTGGCTGACACACTGGAGGAAAGGGATGCCTTGACAGGCTTGAGAGCTGGGCACATGTGAACTTCATGAAGTTCAACAAGGCCAAGTGAAACATCCTACACCTGGGTCAGAGCACACCCAAGTACAAAGACAGCTGGATGGCAACCGGATTGAGAACAGCCCTGCAGAGGAGGATTTGGGGATGGTGGTTGATGAGCAGCTCAGTATGGTTTGGCTTGCAGCCCAGAAAGCTGACAGCACCCTGGGCTGCAGCAAAAGAAACAGGTTAAGGACTGATTCTCCCACTCTGCTCTCATGAGACCTCATCTAGAGTGCTGTGTCCAGCTCTGGGGCCTCCAAGATAAGAAGAATGGGCCTATTGGAGTGAGTCCAGAGGAGGGCCAAAAAGATGTTTAGAGGGCTGGAGCACACCCTCTGTAAAGACTGGCTGAGAGACTTGTGGTAGAAGAGAAGGCTCCTAGAGCAGGACATAAATAGGCTGTAGAAGGACTTTTTACAAAGGCATGTAGTGACAGGACAAGGGGGAATGGCTTAAAGCTGAAAGAGAGTAGGTTTGGATTAGATATTAGGAAGAAATTCCTAAGAGAGGCCATTGGAAAAGGTTTCCCGGAGAAGCTGTGGATGCCCCATCCCTGGGGTGTTCAAGGTCAAGCTGAGGGGACTTCAAACAACCTGATCTAGTGAATGGCATCCTCTCAGCCCATGGCAGAGGGGCTGGAACTAGATCATCTTTAGGGTCCCTTCCAACCCAAACCATTCTACAATACATGAACTTGGACTTCATAAACCAGTTGATGACTTTATGGCTGAGCTCTACAGGAGACAGATCACTGATCTTGAGGAAAAACTGATTATTTTTTGTAGCATCTGTTTGAATTCCAAGAACTGATTTCAAAGCAGACAGAGGAAATGTTGCAATCCATCTATGAGACTCCCTTAGGCTTTTTGGAACTCAGAATATAAATTCAGCACAGCAGCAGTTTGGACAGAGAATGTGATGCTTTCACCTTCAGCTGTGAGAATGTCTTCTCACTTCTTATCTATGAAGTTGAACTTATCAGTTCCTATTTGTGTGACCGCAAACAAACTCCACTCTTGTACAGCTCCACTAACATCTAGAGCGCAGATCCTTCATCTTGAATAAAATTATATTTTATCAATTCATGAGCTCATTAAAATGGGGACAGTGGCAGTGAAATTATTTTTTCTTTTGACTGCTAATCTGATAAAAATTTCCAACAAGAATGATAGTACATAAAGTTCCAATCTTTTTTGAAGCTATCAAAAGACATTTTCCCTAAGAAATCTGCCAAGAAAATATAAGGAGACTAATGGGGTTAAACCTGCCTCCCAAATAATTCAAATGAAATTAAATGCCATAATTTCTCTTTCATGTTCAAAATAACCACCCCTTTTTAAGTCCAAGATGGGTTTTATTACTGTAATTTGTCTGGAAAAGAAATATGGTAGTCCTGGATCAAAAAGCTTAAACAATCAATTACTGATGTAGACTTCATCCTACTGTCTATTAGAAGGGTACTTGAGAGCTGTGGGAAACACAAACTTATCCTAGTTTAGAACTGTATCTGTCTTCAGTTTTCTAGAGATCACAAATGTTACAGAATCGCCCAAGCTCATTTGCATTTTCTTCTTTCTGTTGCCTAAAATATAACCAAGATCAAATTTCCTCACTGGGGACCTCACTGGCAAACCATTCTACTGTACACACTTATCCCTTTTTCCCCTGGAGAGTTCTGTGTTTTAATATTTTTTATTTGTTTGTTTTAGATATCCATACTCTATGCAACAGAAGTTGGTGTTTCTATCCATATAGTGGGCTAAAATTCTACAATCAATTCAAATTGCTTTTACATTTTCTACCATATGATCTGAATTCTGTTGAATTTATCAGAATTGAAAAGTATTTGTCTCTTCTGAACCTGAAATAGTGTCCAGTAAATTCTAACAAAAGGAACAGCCATGCTGAATCATTTGCTCTGTATCCATGATCATCAAATGAACATTTTTCTATGAAGTTATGAGTCATGTTCATCATGCGAAGCAAGAAGGCTGTGCATAAGGCTTTAATAATACCATGAGTTTAAATGCAAACACTTTTTTTTGAGAAAGAAGCTTTCATTGGAACAGATGCCATTATTAGCTGTAATCTTATGGACATTCAGAAATCCCATGTCTGGGAACTCCTAATTAACATGCAAGAAAACTGTTTTTCAGAACTCTTAAAACCTTGCTCAGACCTCGTATAAACTGGCATTCATAATGACTCGAGTTTTTAATCTCTTACTCCTAGACTAGAATTGGAAGAAATATTTGAAATAGAATTGGATCATGTGGGTAGTCAAAGTCAAACATTTGAATTTTCTTGCATTTTAAATCTGAACCCCATAGCTTGTTAATAGGACACAGAGTTACAGAACCATTTCATTTAATCAGTTTTTATGCACAAGTAAGGTGTCATGTCTAAGCTACAAGTATCAGCAATTGAGAGAAGCATGCCCTCTGAGAGCACTGCCTGTCCTGTCCTATAGCTAGGGTTAAACTCTGTGATGTGAATCTGCCTCCAGAGGCATCTCACTTTGATCACTGCCAGTAGCAAGAGCTCAGATGACAAGCTTGGATTAGAACACATACACACACACGCACACATATTTGTGTATCTATTTATTTATATGGATATAGTTAAATATTTATCTATTTTCTCATGGAAACAGTATCTAAAAACAAAGGGTCTGCCATTAAATTTCACTTAATTCCTTATTTCAGAAATAGCACCTAATTAGCTCTGCTTTTCTCTCATTTTACCGTGCTGAAGAGCAAAATTCTTTTCCTCTCAGGTTGACACTTCTCACATCTGAGTGACAGCCCACCTCAGGTTTCCCATCCAAAAAGAACAGTGGGTGACACCTGCTTTCCTTCCAGGAGGTTCTCAGGTGTGGGGATGGGAAGTGCTCTGATCAGGCATCTCTCTGCATCTTAAACTGTGCTCTGTGCAACAGGGAAGGACCTTAATCATAAATGTAAACTGTTCTTGAAAACCCTCTCCTTTTATTATGAGACAGAAATTGTAAATAGCTTTAAAATGCCTGAGTAATACTTTCCCCCTTAATGAGTTCATAAGGGTATTACAGTATTTGTCAATATCTGACTAAAAATTCCAGACTTTCCTTGCAGTGAGCTGAATTGCCCTTAACTGCATTACTCTGAAGTGGAAGGCACAAATACGTAACTATTTTAAACTTGGTACAAAAGCTCTGCATCCTCACATCTGTAGCCAAGTACTGGAATTTTTTTTTCCCAGAGCAGAAAGGACTCCTATACAACAAACAGCAGATAAATGCCACTTGTTTAAAACAAAATAATAATTACGTTCTGGACGGTAGACCAGGCACAGGCCTCTCTTCCTGGCATATCACTGTAGGAAAAAACTGTAAGCTGGAGATGTGACTGCACAGCTGGTCCTCACTAGTCCCAAAGGACTAGACTTTGCAGGGCTGGCTGCAAGGTCTGTCCCCATTCTCAGCAGGAATCTGCAGGAGGAATGGCTCCCTCCTCTGTGTCTTACAAATTCAGTAAATCTGTGCAGACTTGACCACAGATAATGTTGAGAAAGTTTGAACTCCAGAACTGGAAGGCTGAAATTTAGCCATACTCTGGAAAACACTAATACTGTGTTGGGAAACAAGAAATGCAAAGCCTGAACTTCAGGCACCTTCATGTGAGTCCTGGGTCATTGGGGAATGAATGAGAAAAAAAGCAGTAAGCGTTCCACCCTGTTTGTTGTGTCTCATCACAAATAAAACCTGCAGGACACAAGTCCAAGAGCAGAACTATCCAGTGAAGGAAATACAAAATGTATAAAACTATGGCAAACCCCCTGTATAATCACCAGCATGACTCCTGGAGAGCTCCTAGGTGCACAGAGGCTGTTTCTCCCTTGCTAGACTCCCTCCTTGCCTCCTGCCTGACTAGCCACCTTCACAAGCCAGTGTCTGAAGGAATGGGACCTCTAGCCACATTCTCCTACTGTCAAAGTGATGCATGAAATCATCTTATATATACATCTTATATATATGAAATCATCTTATATATATATATATATATATACTTATAATTACAATTAGTAAGTATAAGCAAGAAAATCCTTCCTTTCTTGTCTCCACTGAAAAAAACTGGAACGAAAAGGAAATTCTGCTGATTTTTACTAGATTGTGCTTCCTCCAGTGCAGAGCCGTCACCTCCACTGTCTGCAAACCTCAGATTCCATTAGGCCTTGTTCACATCCCCCTCTGAACAGAAATCCAGTCATTTGCCCCATTTTTCCAGAATCCTCCCAGCACTTAGCTTCCACTTGGTAGTTAATTCCAAGACAAACCATAGCCAAAGTCACCAACAGCTTTGATGCAAAGCTGCTCCATGTGTCTAGTTTTCATGAAAGGATCTTGACCAGGTTTCTCCCCCTTGCCTGGATCCCAACCCTAATGCTGCCTGCACCACACATCTGCTGTGGGGGAAGCTGTACAGATGCTCTGTGTTGCAAATCAAGGGAACGTGTCTCTTGCTTCTCACAAGAGAAGGTTATTTTTAAAATGTGCTATGGGAAGTATTTGAATACAGACAACACTGAGGCCTTTTAGAGAGCTGCTTACAGAGCAGATTCCTCATTCTCTGTCTAATCATTTCTATTTCATGGCTGACTGATTTGTCCCCAGTTTCCATGCTGTTGTGCCTCATAGTGAAGTGGCAAGAAACGCATAAAATGCTGGGTAAAAAACAGAAGGTTCTGAATCTAGAAAAATGCAATGGCTCTAAACAAAACTGAGCTCAGCCTGAGCCATGCTTCTGGCTTTACAGGACTCCTACACTTTTTTTTTTCTCTGACTTTCGCTATCTGACTAAGACTGGGGACTCCTTCAGTTATACTTGTATATCTTTTACACTCTGGATGTTTTACAGCCAAAGTAAGAAAGGCAGATGCATGGCAGAAGGGGACTACAGACTGATGGCTAAGGCAGGAACTAAATCTGTGTATTTTCACCCCAATACAAGCCTGGCCCTTGGTACTGGGTCTGAATTTCATTGCTACATCTAATAGACTGAATCTGTACGCAGGGTCCAAATAAAGGCAAATTGTGGCAAAATTCCTCTCTCCTCTTCAGCTTGGACTGTCTACGAAATACTTGAAGTTATTCTTATTTGTCCTTGTAACAAAACAGAAAATGTTGTTTTACAATGCCATTTTGTACAAATACTGCTGCTCTTATGATGTAAAATGGATCCTGTCTGGTTAACATTATATTAATTTTGGTATTTTCCTGTGTCTCGATGTGGCTGTGTTCACTACCAGAAGCTCACTTGCTGACACAGAGACAGTACTGGTATTCTGGCTGTTTGCTGTTTTTCAGTGAATGTGTTGGTCCATAACTATTTCAAAAGGACAAACTGAAAAGCTTGTTTTTTCCATTCCTACACTTATTATTTTCCAAGTTTATTTCAGAAGATGGAACGTAACAAATTTCCTTAATCCTTGCATCTGTGGGAGGCAGAGAGGGCAGGATGGGCTTTGTATGTTTCAGCTTCTTATAAGTCCATTACGGTTTTTTCTGTCTGTGGTCTCACTCTTTTCCCAGCAGGGTCTTTCTTTCATAAGGTTAGGTTTGTGGACACCAGGATTCTGACTTGCCTGGGGGCTATGACTCATCCTCAGAAAGACTGGTTGCTTTGGGGACTTCTTCTGTTGATGTATGCAATAAACCATGATACAGTGTCATTCATGAGCTCTTCCATTCCCTGTCTATCCAGCTGCTCTTCCAGGGGTAGAAGAAGAAAAAACAACTGCTCTCTCCTTTTTAAAATCAACCATTTTAAAGGCAGTTTTGTACCATTAAGTACACAGATGATTTTTTCTGAACAAATAATTTTATGTCTTTTTACTTGGCTCCTTAAAGATACAAGCTGCTATGAGGGATAATTCTTAGCATGGATCCAGCAATATGACCATGGCTCGTCATATTCAGCACCTTCAGATTGCGTTGAAGTCTGGAATTTGAATTTACTCATGACCTTGTTAAATTGTCTGCACATAGCATGAGCCATTTTACACTCAGGGACCAGAGTTCACCCTCTTGATTCTCTGGAAACAATACAATTTTTTTCTTTTTCAATAATGGGTCTTCGTTACAACAAAAATGGTGAACCACACACACTGACACTGCTGGCCACTAAGCAAGGCAATTAGTGGCTTAGTCACCCACTACAACTGGGCAGCTCCCATTTTTCCTAGGGTCTGACAAACCCAGATGACAGCACCCTCAATTTTCACACTGTGGAAGTGCATTCCTCCCTCCTCCTTTCCAGGCTGCAGTGTGATCTGAGAAATGCTTGTTAGGCCTTGGTCTTGAAAACAGAACCTGGGCTCAGCTCTTTTCAAGTCTATCAGAAATACTGTCTGCTCCCAGGAACTGCTAACAAGCTCCTGTTTGCCTTACAACCAGCCTCAGAAAATATTCCTCTTGCCTGAATGGCGTAACATTCCAGTTCTCACACTTTCAGAGAAAGTGTGGACCAAAACTGTGGCCAGAATGAAATATTGTTATGACTAAAGCCCACTCTCTTGCAACCCTATAAACAGTGGTTCAAAATGGGGCCTTTCGAGCTCTCCTGGACTGCAGCAGGCCTGTGACCAGAAATCTCCCTCTGAGTGGGACCTCTCAGAGCCAGCAAACCCTCCGGTATGCTATACCTGGAGGATCACTGAAACCAGACGTGTCCTGGGCTATACCCACACTCTTCAATGCCCGATCCTTTGCCTGTTGGGAGATGCAAAAGCATCTGAAGTGAGTATTTCACTGACCTCTAAGGGAGATTTCACTGACCTCTGAGGGGCTTGCACTGACTGTTTCTGTCCATGTGCAAGCCCCTGCGCACATGCTATACCAAATCTGAGAGAAATACTGCTTTCTTAGATGTTTAAGTACCTTGGATATCTAAGTAAGTTGGACTTGTAAATAAGTTTTGGTCATAAACTTACTTAAATGCTGCTAAGTATTGTTCTTTTGCTAAGTTGTTAACCATAAGTTGTAAGCTAAGTGTTGCTAAGTGTTCTGCTGAGTTGCTAAGTGTTACTTCAAAGTTGTAAGTTAGGTTAAATGCTCTTAAGTGTTATTCTGTGTTAAACAGTGAAGGTTAAGTTATAAATTAAGTTTAAGCTATAAGTTAGATGTAAGTTAAGTGGTTTTCCTATGTTAAATTGAAGTACTGTTAAATTGGAGTGTTAAGTTTTTAGGCCCTGTTCCTTTTTATCCTTGTCGCATTGTCTTTTGTCACACACACACACCTACCTAAGCACATACACACCCACCCACCCCTAGACAGTTCTCAGTTCATTTCTGTTTTCATTGCCTGCATTTTGCTTGGTTTTGTTGTTGCTTGTTTTCCCTTGCTGTGCCTTGGCTGTCCTGTAAGTAAGTAGAGTGGATCGTGCCAATGAACTCGTTGTGCTTTGCCGCTTAATATTAAATCTGACTTTTGCTCACACCCTTGCTGATGAATTTTTAGATCTCACTCTCATTTGTATCACACATGGGCTGTATAAATTTCTCTGTATAACGTTTTTTTCTAAGAGAAAAACTCTCTGTGATTTTTCCGACCAAAGAGACTTCAAGCAAAAATCTCCATCGACCCTGACTTGTCAAGAAGTCAAACTGATTTATAATCCCCCCAAAAAAAAACCCTAGGCAAGGGCACAGTTAGATTTTGCTTAGCTTGCTTATCCTTGAGGGAAGGAAAAACACCGAAGAGAACAAAACAGAACAAGGACACAAATCCAACCGCCACCAGGACCTCTGATTTTGCACCCACCAGGCTTAGGGAGGGCAATCTGGTTTGTGACATCTCCCCGCCCTGCGTGCCTCGGGTAAGGAAAATTCTTCCGACGGTGTTACACAAGGTCACGCAACTCATCCCCCCGCTCCCCGGCGGGACGTCCCGTCTGCAGAGCTGACTGCAGGCACACACCGCGTTGGGAGCCCCGCGGCCGGCTGCGGCCAGCCCAGCCCGGTGCGGCCAGCCCAGCCCAGCCCAGCCCAGCCCAGCCCAGCCCAGCCCAGCCCAGCCCAGCCCGGTGCGCCCCCGCGGGAGCGAGCGGCCAGCCCGGGACACGGCCAGCCCCGCTCCGCACCGGAGCAATGAGCCCCGCAGGGCTGCTCTGGCCGCTGTCCGTCTGTCTCCTGCCCACTCCCCATTTCCTTTAAAGAAAAAAAAACCCAGCCCCTGGCCCGTCCCCTCCGGTAGCAGGTGGAGGGATGAGGTTTGCGGACTTCTGCCGCCCTGAGAGTCCCGCGTATCCTGCCTCGGCAGGACCTGGGATCCCCCCGCGCCGTCCCGCCCCGGCCCCTCACCTTAACCACGTCGTCGTTGAGGTGCTTGGGGTCTCGGTTGACCAGGTCGATCTCTTTGGTGTGCACGTCGTGCACCG
The DNA here is from genome assembly GCA_024500445.1 of Entomyzon cyanotis. Lineage (NCBI taxonomy): Eukaryota > Metazoa > Chordata > Aves > Passeriformes > Meliphagidae > Entomyzon > Entomyzon cyanotis. The sequence continues at coordinate 33,825,559 of JAKEPQ010001018.1, read as the reverse complement.
CCTTTTCGCTCAGCTCATCTGCCATCATCTTGTTGTTGGGCTTGTAGATGTTGCCCTGCTCCCGGACGGGCGCCGTGTACAGAAAGCCCTGCGGCGAGCAGAGGGAGCGCGGGCGGGAGGGGAAAGCCCAGTTGAGGCGGGGAGGGCAGGGCAGGGCTGGGCAGGGTTAGGCTGGGCTGGTCCGCGCCGCGCAGGGGGGGAGGGCTGGGGGAGGCGGCCGCGGGTCCCGCGGGTAGCGGGTTCGTGGCTGCGGGGCGGCCCTCGCGCGGCTATTTAACCGCGGGGCGCACACCACACCCCCGCGGTGCCAGGCGCCGGCTCCCGCTCCCGCCGCCAGGCGGCCCCGGCCCCGCGGCGTTGCCCCAGGGCGGAGCGAGCGGCCCCTCGGCGGGGAGGGCGCTGGTGCGCCCCGCGGGCACGGTGGGGAGCGGCCGGAGCTCCCCGCGCAGCGCCCTCCCCATACGGCCCTCACCGCACACTGTCCTCACTATACCGCCCCCCTATCCGCCCCCCTATACTGCCCTTCACGCAGGGCCATCACCGTGCCCTCTCCATCCCGGTGCTCTCGCTATAGTGCTCTTCATGTACCGCCCTTCCCGCGTGGCGGCCAGCAGCCCCGCTCCCCGCCCGGGACGTGCGCCTCGGGTCGCCCTGTCCCACTGTCCCTGCCCGCAGGTGCCCGGCTGTCCGCCCTCCTGCCGCCCAACCGCGCCCCGCTCCTCCGACGGCTCAGCGAGCCTGGGGGCCCGAGCTGCTGCAGGTACTCGGCGGCGGGGCAGCATCCCGGCCCCATGCCCCGCTGGTCCTACCTCCGAGTCTACGTATTTGGTGCCGGACATGCTGCCGCGGGCTGCTGACGGCTCTGCCGCGAGTTACTCTGCCCTGTGGCTCGTAGGACCGCAGGCAGGAAGATCCCGCTCAGCGGAGCGGGCGGCCGGGGGAGGTAGCTGTGAGGAGAGGGCTGGCGGCTGGCCAGGGCGGCTCCCTCGCCTCCGGCTGGGGTGGATGACAGCGGCAGGACGGCCCCGCACATGGCAGGGCGGCCGGGAGCCGCCGGGGGTGGGAGGGGAAAGTAGCCCTGCCGCGGCAACCTGGGATCTGGCGGAGCCGGTGCCGGATGCTTGGAGACGGGCGCGACAGGGAGACGGACAGGGTCCCCTCCGCGTCATCCGCCCTGTCCCGGCCGCCCTCGACCCCCGACAGTGGGTCCCCGCTGCTGGGCACCGAGGCGACAGTGGCTGAGTGCGGCAGAGTCACCTGGGCAAGGGGGAGCAAGAAAGCCCTGAGGAGATGGAAAACTTCGGCTGTGTTTAGCGTGCAGAGCGAGCGAGGCGTTTGTCGAGCTCCCCCCCTCCCGGCATTGACAACAGTTTACACAGAAGCATCGCTTCTCCAGGAACAGTTGTGGAAACTTGGACATCCTTGGGATGAAGAAAAGGAGATTTTTCTCAACTGGTTCATTTCAAAACTATGCAAATATTTAACAGTTCTGCACTTTAATACTGGTATATTTTTTCCGGGAGGGATTGATCCATGCATGTCTACCATGAATATTTACTACTGGGATTCACTTTTAAAGGGGAATGGTGGGACGCTGTCTTGCCATGCTCTGTTCTCAAGGTTCTTTGTAAGCTCAGGGGCATATGTCGGTGTAAATGCTATAAAAATAAATATTCATCACTGTATTCAAGATGGCTCAGGTTAGGGTTGAATGTCACTATACATCTATAAAATTAATTCTATTTCCCTTTTGTGTGTGTGTGTTTGCAACCATTAGTTTTGTGTTAGGAAATCAGACTATAGTGAAAGATTTATGGCATTAACAGAAAAATAGTGACCTTAGGATTATGCCATTTAGCACAGAATTGCAGCAACAGAAGTAGAAAATTCGTAACTGCAGTACATTTGGCTTTGGCAGTTCAATAGAGAAATGACCTTGAAGAAGCCTCTGGCTAAGACGGATGTAGGCTCCACAGATGCAAATAACTACACCTGTTGAAAATGCGGTCCACGAGGACATGTGTTTCTGATACATCAGTTAGCAGACAACTTTATTTCAGAGTTTACATTGCTCATAAACTTTAGAACAAATGCTTTGGATGGAAGTTTTCCAACTTTCCAAGTAAGCTGTAATTTTTAAAAGTAACTTTTTATTGATGCAATAATTCACTTAAGCCATCATTTAAATATTTTTGTCTGTCCAAGCTTTTGAGTGTGTATATGGAATCAAATGAGTGTATTGAACGACATAGACTCTGCAATTTTTCTATCCATCTGAAAAAAAGCCTGCAAGACAGTTCTGTGTTTTCATATCTAGAAATGTTTTTCAATTAGTCACTGTCCTGCACATGAATCAGAACATTTTGATCCCTCATTCAGTATTACTGGGTATCTCAAGGATTACTGAAAAAAAAGGGAGGTACTTGTTAATTTGAAATGCTGAATTGGTCCTGGAATAGTTTCTTCAGAACCACAACCCCCTTTAAAAGACATTTCTGAATAAAACAACACTACTGCAGGTAGAATAATATAATAAACTAATGGAATGTATAAGTTTTATGGGATGAATTCCAGAATAGGCTGCATACAAAGTGAAATGAACTATCACATTAGTGGTGCTTTTTTGAGCTGGAATACCAAGAAGACAGCCTACTCAGGAAAAGGCATGGGTACTACCAAACTGTGAGAGCGAGCAAGTTACATCTGCAGAGATGGAGAGGGATGGAGCCATGGCCCATTGCCTCTAGCACTGCTGTATGACAAATGCACACAAGCTTAACAGCCAGGGACTTGGCATGGATGCACACAGGAATTCTGCAAGGATCTCCTGTTAGATTCAGTGGGAAAGGGCCTGGTAAAGGCCTGCAGGAATCTCCTGAAAGTGCAAAGGCTCTGTTCCCCTTCTCAGTTACTATGAATGGATTATTCACGGGTGGCTGAAAATTACCAGAAATTGCAGACACTCAAGCTGGCCTTGGAAATACCACCCAGTCTTCTCATGGACCTTTGCTGTGTCTTTAGTAGTCCAGGTAAGTTGCTAAATAGGACTACATACCACCTTGGTTGGCACCTCACTGCCTTTCTTCATCACACCAGCCTTAGGCATTTCATACCTAATTTTAAAAAGTTTTTATTGTTCCAAAACCTTGCTTTAACTGAACTTTCAAACCTCAGGATTATTTTACCTGAAAACTTGCTCTAAACCTGGAGCAAAGCACGTGCAATTTATGATCTATTTTTTCCATTTTGAGGGGAGGAAAGGTTTTGTTACGGGCAGGAAACATGTCTTCCCTAAAGCTAGTGGGAAAAAAAAAAAAAAAAGGATTGGACAAAATCGCTCCAAAACTGTAAGAAAATGAGTCATGAAACTGAACTGAATGTGGATGACTGCTCACCGAGTGTCTTTGTCTGGTATCAAACACTCCTTCTTCCTCCACTCCTCACCCCCCTTTTCGTTTTAAGCTTGTGTAATTATTCCAGTCATGGTTTTAGCAATACTCCTGATAGATTCCAGTGTCAGCAAGATCAAAATCAGCCCTGGGAAACTGTTTTCTTTATGTAAAGTTTCAACAGCAACAAGGCTGTCAGGTAACGGGGATGTCCCTGAGCAGCGTGCCTTACGCAGACCATTTAAAAACCTGAGGCTTAGGAGTGAAAGATCACTGCTTATTTGTTTGTCTTCTGTTCAACTGCTTAACCACATCATTTTATGTTCAGTTTTGTATGTTTTGCTGGATGAAAGCTTTAGCTGCCAGAATCTTGGTACTGAACTTATACCAGTCATGCTACTGTTCTTACCCTGTTGCATAATAAAAAGCATTAGGATAGGTTTAACATGCAGGCCAATGTCTTCCTCATTCCATTATTTAAAGACTTGCAGTCCTGGAGAATTCATGTTGGTCATCTTGTCCCCGCCCTCTGTAGGATTTCTGTATTTTAAAATATAAGTCACTGGATCAGAACTTTTCCATAGAGATGGGTTCCGCTCGCCCCCAGTACACAGGGCTGCAGGTTCATGTATGCATTTGTTATTTGGCCTGTTTGTGCCTTGAATCCAAGGATTAGTTCTACCAGGAGAAATGGGTAGCTCTTCTCACATTCCTTCCTTCTCACAACCTCTTGCCAGGAGTGATGTCATTTTATGTGGAAGTGCTGCTGCCATAAAACATTTCACAATAGCCTAAGGGCTAGAAGAGGTAAACCAACACTTGAGAAACCTGAAATCAATTTTTGCCTGAGGTGTGCCATTGCATTTGGACTCACTTCTGGGAAAGTGTATTTTGGGGAGTACTTTATTCTGCTGATGTGCAGTTAAGTGTATTTTAAGGAGTCGAAGGCTCCCCTTCTTTTGGGATGCTGACTGGGCTTAGATATGAGTAAGATGCCAAGTTGCTCAAATAAAGGCAGTTCTGGGCATGACAAAAGTAAAACTGTAGGTATTGTGGGGGGGTTATGTGAAAGGGAGGTGCCTTCTGAGTTCAGACATGTTCCTGGTTGGGTGGCAGCTGGGCAGGGATTGCAATTTTGGATCAAAATGCATGACTCTCTATCTCAATCCTGTAGTAGGTGTGTACATCTTTGTTAGAGCTGGCCCCTGTAAGTCTTTATCAAGATAGCTTGTAACTGCCTTGACTGGAGAGGCGAATAGATTGAAAGCTTTAATTCTGCCAGACCTTGTGCAAATCAAGCCCCTCTTTTCTCAACCCTTTTCAGTATCAAATTCCTTGAAAACTGCTGAGCTGGACCATGAACACTGGTCTATGTTAACACTGTTCTGTACCATTCTGCCAGTTCTACCTTACTATTAAATGTTCATGTGTTTTATGGAAAATGTCAAGACTATGAGAACTAGTCTGATTAATGGGACTTAAATACCCATTGCTTAGGGCTTATACAGGATGGGCATTCTGTCACTATGCTTCTCTACCTAAGCATTGCCTGGTAAATCCCAGCTGACACTTGTAGCATTAATATTGATAGCTCTAATAGTGTAAAATAAAAAAGCAAGATCAGGTAGGTACATGGGGTGAAAAGGCAGCTCTTATTGAACCGAGGCTGTTGGAAAAAAGCTTTCCTCAAGGTTTGAAATAGAAGTGAATCTCTCTACTTTATCCCATTTGAGTGTCATAAGTAGGATCTGATTCAGTGCTATATAAAGGGGTCCTTCTTTCTTCCACTTGTAGTTGGAAGGGGAAGCTATACAATAGCCAAAACTGAACATCTAACACAGGTGACACTCACCCCTGGCAACAAGTTGAGAAAGAAGTGTGTAGAGAAGAGCTTGCCTCACTACTTATATGACACTCTAATTACTTCTATCAACCTTTCCAATTTCTGCAGCAAATACAACTTTTTATGTAGAAGAGGAAAGAAGCCAAAGCCAAGACCAGCCCAATATTTTGCAGTAATCAGTGCAGACTCTTTTCTCTGGAGGATGATTTGAAGCAGGAACCTATCTTAGCTCCTCTGAATTGCCTCTCAGAAGACATTATCCTTTTGTTGAAATGAGTTTAGGAAGATTAGTGTCACCAAGCTAAAATATTATTTCACCCCTAATTTGTAAATCCCTACATGAAGAAAGCACCTCTAATTTTCATGTCTAACTGCTGGTTCAGTATCTCTGGATGCCTCCGACTCTAATTTTTATGACCACAGACAACAGACAACCCTGGTAAAGTGTCTGGTGTTTGACCTTGTTCCATTTGCATTTTTATTAAAAAAAAAAACCCAAACACATGTATTTTTCCATGTGCTTTTAGAAGAATTAATAACAGCAATAGTTTTATCTCTGCAGGTGGGGGAATGATCACACCCTGTAAAAATAAAGGACTTACCATTCTTTGGCTTCCACTAAATACGAGTGTGTGGTCTGAGGTCCCAGAGCTGCAGGGATGTTCTGAACTTTTTAGTCAGTGAATGCTTAAGTGAACTTTTTGGATAGGTGGGATCAGGCTCTTCATTTACTAAACCATGAAAGTTTCTGTAAAGATTTTTTTCAATTTATATGGTGAATAACTAGGGTGGTGAAAGATAAGATACAAATAAAAAAGTTTCAGAGTCAGATTAGGAGGAGTTTAGGAAACAGCTGTCATAAGGAGGCAGGTTAAACTTCTTTGTTAATTAAAATTAAAAAGTCCATAAACACAAATCCAGGGTTAGTTCTGTACGTTAGTTGTGATCTTCACGAAAAACAAGATGCTGAAATATTTTGCGTATCAGAACTGAGTTTCCAGCTCATGATTGTAGATCTAAGGTCTGCAGTAATAAGAGACAGGCTGGAATCAAAACACCTCACCGTTATTATTTATAATAGCTCTACCATGGTGACGGAAAGTCTACTCTTGTTACAAGCAGTAACATTTTCCCCATTCCACAGAGGAGAAGATCCCTCAAAGCAATGACCTGAATCAGGTGTAAATTTTCCTACGTTTGTTGCAGACAATGAGACTCAGTTTCTGGACTCCCTTGTCTAAATTCTCATTTGTAAGTTGCTTTTAAGGGATCAGCTGGAATGGTTTGTCCACATTTTGAACGAACTGGAGACAGACCTACTCCCACGTTGAAGAGCACAGTTCAGTGCCAGTTCCCATTCAGTCCCTGTTATCTGACAGTGCTGTAAGGTACTCACAGTATAGGCTGAGCCAGACCTTCAGGATGTATGTCAGAACCACAAAATCCTGAGAATACTTGCCAGCCAGAGTTGCCTGGGGCAGATTCACACCTGAGTATTGGAGAGTCTGTAAATATTTATACTTTCTTCCTCTCATTTTATGGACAAAGTAAGAGTATTTGCCAGACATCTAGTATTTTACCCAAAGTCTAAGAGTGCACTTTGTATTTTCTTGTAGTAAAGGCACACCTGTTTCAGAGAAAGATATTGCTATGAAAAATGTAAGAAACAGCTTTAATTGCAAGGTTGCTTGAGTCTTGTAGCAGCTAGAGAAATGGTGAAAAGAACTAATCAATGACAAGCCTAAATCAAAATAAGAACAAACTACCATTTTACTTAATTGCCTGTGGTAGCCAGAGCCAGTTGATTTCAGTAATCTATTTAAGAATGCATATATCCAGGAATGCATACCATAAAATGATACATCTTTCTCTGGGGAATGGCCTCATTCTCAAAACTTCAGATCCAGACTTGAGTTCCTTCACAGCTTAGGCTTTTATAGGACTCCTTTAAGACACAAATACTGATTGAATTGTTTTCTTTTTTTCTTTTAAATGAATTCATCAAGGGGATATTTTTCAGTGGAAAATATCTTTGTAAAAGTCCTTGGACGCTGTAAAAGAAAATAACTCTCAAAAGAGTTCAAGCCTAGCCTGGCCAATTTTATTTTCAAAAGAAATTATTTCCATTTTTAACATTAGAAAGGTATTTTGAAGAACACATCTGAAAAACAAGCTAACTTCCTGCAGAATAAGAAAGAACAAGAGATGTTTCCATGGGCACTAATCATTAAGATCCAGTTTTTGAAAGTCATATGAATCCCTCTCTATATGGCAAACACTAAAAATACTTTTAATATACAAAGATGTTCTTAATATACAAAGGATATACAGTGTCAGGTAGCTTTAATAGGCCGGCAGGCAAGAAAAGGAAAATTCTGCAGCTCATCTGTAAAGAAAGCCTGTAAAAAGAATTAAGCATTACTTTGAATGTTGCCAAAATTCTGCAGAGAGACCTGCTTTAGAGAAAGCAACCATTCTGTATGGGCTTAATTACACACAGAGAGATGTTATTTTCTACTATAAATACACTAAAGGCAGTTGATGATAGTGGAACTACATTGATGCTCATCTTTACCTCTCACGTATTTTGGAAGAACTGCATAGTATTCTATGCTGTTTGGCATTATAAGAGTTTGTTTAAAAGCTGACAAATCTCAAAAGAAATTAAGTCGAGAATGGGAAACAGCTGATGTTTTATTATTTTATTAGACACCTCTTGTTTGATTAGAAATTTGAGACATCATTTTAGAAAATAACATTCTAAATCATACAAACATTTTACAATTGCAACTTACCATCTGTATTTAAATAAAACAGCAGCATAAACCCACCAGAAAGCTAATGTATTTTTAATGTACCTCTGCACACATTCTGTTATTCTGGTTTAAAAAGTCATATTAGGTGCAGAAGGACGAAGGGGATTTTTTAGGGGTTAGGCTTTGAAGTAGTAAATAAGCAACAGAAGGAGTCAAGTCAATAGGTTAGGAGAATTAGACAAGGATACCAAATACACTCACTTGCCTTCTATAAGAGCTTGTTACCTAGTTAAAGTGCTAGCATAATGTCTATCACTTTAAATATCACGATGTTCACACCAATAATATACAGAAATAGGCAGGATAGCATTTATTACACCCCATTTTTAATAAAACCATTCCTCATAAACAGATATTTCCAACTCTTTTGTATAATTGTGTATGAAATCTTTGCTTTTACACACAATCATATATAATTAATATATTAGAATTGCACGTCAACACTCAAAATCTATTTAATTTAGAAAAGGAAATTTTAGTTATCTAAAGTATTTTTTGCAGCGTCTCACTCTTGCTGCTTAATAAGTTGTTTAGAATTCAAATGCTAGAGAAATTATGCTTCAAAAAAGCTTGATCAACTGTAATTTACAAAGGTACAAAATATACAGCAAAGTTAATCTCTCATTAAATAAAATATACAGATTAGCTGATGCTACAAATCATAGGCTAACACCTTATTTTAAGGGATAAACTTCTAGAGAGCTTCCTCCCCCCTCAATATAGGTGAATACACAACAGTTCCTTTCCCTGTATGTTTATGCAATGAGTCATGTTCACTTTAACTGCTGATAACAGAGGACTGGGTTTATCACTCTGCATAGCAAGGCCAAAAATGATCCCTGGTGGAACTGCAGTAGTCAATGTGAAACCCCAGAGATCAGTTCTGTCTAAGGTATCACAGCCTACTCATTGATTTATTTATAGTAATAACACCAATCATTATCACTGGTGGCTTTTAATCCTCTGTGAGAATTCTCCTGTAATCTACCAATCAACCTATCATTAAAATAAAGTGTTGCCAATAAATTCCATGATCACTGTAGTTAAAACAGTGAGCTATGAAAACTCCCTACTTACTCTTAAATGGATCTCCCTGAAAATAAATGAGTTTTAATAAAAACAGCATGTTCCCACTTAAACCAGCCATCATAACCCAAGAGTTTGGAATGAATGGTAAGTGCTTTTGTGTTAGGTTAGCAAAGAAGTATAACACCAGCTACAACTACAGCAGTGTCACATCTCTGATGGTTACTCTTGGTCCAGCCGTATATTAACCATGGCAAAGCACCTGCCTAGGCTCTGAAAGAATGGCACGACGAAAACATCTGTCAGGCTCTTCCATACAGTTTGCACTGAAGGCAAGACCATGAGACAGGTTTTCACAAAAGGCACCACAATCCTGTAAAAGAGAAGATGAAAGATTTGAAGACTGGTGCTGCTACAGCATGGGGAAATCAGGATAATGAAACACAAGTGTGACATCTTTTGGAAGAGAAGTGGTTCTTTAACTTTTATAATATAAATATAAATATTCAAGCAAGTTGATTTTATTCTCTTGGAGTCATTCTCCATCAATTTTGTTTGCCCAAGGCCTCACACCTGCACATGTGGAAACACATGCAGAAACCACGTGCATGTGGTCCTCTGGCCAGAATCATTTGTATGCAACATGAGAGTAGACACTCGCTTTCTTTTCACTGTGTCTCTGCTTACTAATTGGCAATTTCTTTATATGACATTGAAAATGATGAACTTTTGCTGTCTCTCCCTGCTGCAGGCAGGGCTGGTGTGCACAATCTGCTGTAGCCCTGCTGCCACCCACAGTGGCCAAAAAGCAGTCATCTCCTAAAGACTCATCTGTGCTGTGGTCATATCTGAATGTAGGTCTTCAGGCGCTGACAGAAACACCATGTTCCCCAGTTTGATTGACCAGAAACAGCACCCTTTACAATCTGTTCTTGCTCTGCTGCCTCTTCTGGTGTTTCTTGTATCTGCCTCTCCCCCAGACACACACACACAAGTGCACAGGCACACACAAGTGCACAGGCACACATGCACATCACACCACTGGTGTCTCATTCCTACCCATCCCTGTCACAAGCTGTTACAGTAAACAGAAACAGGAAGGCTATATCCAGTCACACAAGATTATTACAATAAAAATACATGCAATATCTCAGAAATATAGGCTGATCCTGTAAAGTTCTTCATTTGTGGGTGAAAAATTAACATTAGAATGCAGTCAAAACTCCTTGTCAAGGGAAAAGATCTTTTTATTCGCTCAGGATGCATACTAGAAAGAAAACTACTTGTGCTTTCATCTCCTGAGCACTGGTAAGCATCTGGGGATTGCTCTCCAAATGTACCAATTCCAAAACAATGTCATTAGTGGTGGCTTGAGCCAAGCACGCTAACAGTGGAGGAGAGCCAGAAGTGCGCATATGGGCAGCTCACGAGGGCCAGTGGATACATGATCACACTGTTTTAAGTTATTCTCCTTCCTCAATAATTTACTGGCCTAAACCTCTAGTCATTTCACTAAGCTGGATGTTCTTACTTGGGTGTAGACAAACTAAATGTATAAATAGCATAAACAGTACTGAAGTGCTACTAGAGCAAGGTTTTATAAAAACCTCTCTGCCACACTGAACGCTTACTTCTTAAATTAGGTAAGATATAGATTAATTTGATAAAGATAATAAACTGTGTTCTAGTTTACTGTTGCATTCAAAATTTAAGTTCTCAATCTTGCATCTGTGTAATTCCACTGCAGAACTCTCACTGATTTGACTGGAATGACAGAAAATATATCGTTTACTATTTCATCGTAAGTCTGCAAAAAAATAGGTACCGTGTATTTACAATGCATACTACTCCGATTAATAAAGTAGAAAAAATCTACCACATTTTTAAAAAGTTGAAGGTTAGAAATGTACCGAATCAAAATTAATTACTTTCAGTGTTTATCTAACAGCTTTTGTTATACAGTGCAAGCTATATACTAATACGCCCATGCTCTACTCAAAGCCAGCCCAGATGGATTTAAACAAGAATAGTTTTTCTAAAACCTTCTCTTTTGTCTCTGCTGAAACACCCCATATAGAACTGTGAGCATTACTGGAATAATGTGCCTCTAGTTTTAAACTGAACCCTGTGAACTACGTGTTTATAACCATCTACAATATCATGGTATATAGAATAGATGATTTATAGAGTAAAAAATTAGGCCTTAACCTGTTAGAATACAGCTGACAAACATCAGTAATGCAAAGGAAAAAAAAAAAAAGCTATTTTTCCAAGCAATACAGGGAAAATGCCAGAAATGGCTATTCCATTTACATTGACTTCATCTCTTTTCCATTTTAGATAATTTATAAGATAATATAAATAATATAAGATATTATAAGATGCTTCTTTGCTGTGACCCATCAGTAATTTGGCCTGATTTCATAAAAATCTAACTGAACCAGAGAGAAGCAGAAAAGACAACATTTCTGTTGGACCCTCTGCTGACAGGATCACACAAAATACAAACTAAACAAATACCACACTATGCAGAAGATTCACAGAAAGATGTAGAAGGCTGGAGAAGCAGTGATCATAGTACTTGAAACTGCTGTAGAGGGCATTCACACAGTACTGGAACTCAACCTATTTTGATAATCCTAAATAAAATAAACGTTGAAATCTTTTAGCACTTATTCAGTTTTTTTATTTATGGTAAATATGTGCAAAACCCAGTGTAGGCTAAGGTCATAGCAGGATCCATGAGACATAACAGAAAACAAAGCTAATTAAGGTAAATAACTTTTAATCTGAAAATAAAAGCCAGTCTACGTATACAACAACTACTCAAACATCTTTCCTCAGAGAAGAAAATCCTTTACACCCAGGAGAGTCATAAAAGGTATTTTCTAGCTTTTAAATTATGTGTGTGTGTGTGTGTATGTGTATTTACATCTGTTCAAGTCTGCATCCTGCTCCACACAGGATATGTTATCCTGCAGTGCGGTATTTCCAGATTATCAGAGGGTGCAACGTGCCTCCCATGGAGTGACTAGGCACACTTAAAAATAAATAATCAAATGTCATTAGAAGCCATGCATTTGTTTTTGTGACCTGACAAATATGGTGTACATATCCTTTGCTGTGGGTTTATCCCAGTCTGCACTTTTGCTCACAGACATGGAAACTGCCTGCTTGAGTAACGTCTAACAGGAAAATTAAAGCAGCATATCCCAAGGATATCAACACTGATGCCATATTGGTACTACTAGTGTTACCCCGCAGTACAGCATTGGGAAGAAGATGAAAGGACTGTTGAATTTGTCATCTATGCTGAAGACAGGTATCTATATAACCTCTCATTGAATCTTTCTATGTATATATATATTAAAATATGCCTTCTTTCACTAAGTGGGATGAATCCTGTCTCTTGGGAAGTGTTGAACTGAAAAGTGCAAATTACTCCATGTTTTTCCCATCCTATCCTTGTTTCGTCTTTATTCTGTTCAAGGCATGGTATCTACAGAATTATAACCCTCAACCTTTCTCACTTTTGCTCACATTACTTTTTTTTTCTTGCTAAACCTTGAGGGAAACCTGTCAAGAACCAAACACCTCTTAGAAATGGCAGAGCACAATTTAACTCCCAATGATAACGAGAATCAACTTTTTACAGACTTGGGTAACAACATTAGAGCAGTCATGCACCATTAATTCAGGTTCCTGCTTCAAACTGAAGAATCACACCTTCTCCTGTAGAGTTTTTCAAAATGGAATTTCAGACATGTCTTAATACTATCTTTCAAATGCTCTCTGTTTCTGGGCTTAAATGATCTAATTCCATGTACTACACCATGATTTTGGATTAAAAGTCTTGTATGGCTCTACAATACAAGCAAGCATTGTGAAAAGATGGCTAACAATTACCAAGCAGTTGTACAGCGTCTTGTTGCATCCCATTAATCCTTGGGACAAGTGAGGCAACAGATAACCACTAAAGCCTTTCATGACTCACACACAGTACATGAAGTGCATTAAAATCAAACATTATGTATTCCAGGATCTGGACGGACTGGAAAAGATAAAGGAAGCAAGACAACATCCATGTACTTCCTCTTCATAAACCAAGGGATATGTACTGGACATCAAAAAGAGGCATCAAGGCAGCACCACCAGGTCATAAGGTGGGTATTCACAGCTGTACTGTAATTTATTTCCATTTCAGACAGTCAGCAGAGACATGGTTTTAGGATTGAGTATGATATAAGCAGTTATGTAAATGAAGTTGTGGAATACAAAAAGGTAAGAAATGATGTATGTCCATATCTGCTTTGCATGTAAGTCCCTGGCTACATCTCAGCACTGCAAATGGAAGCTGAAGGCAAGAATACCTACTGTGAATACCTACTGCTTTAGCCGATGATGACTATAAAGCTGTGTGAGCCCATCTCAGATCCAGTATTCCAGTTATGAATCCCCAAATGAATCATTGATTCTTAGTGTAAATATGCAATGTACCAGAACACTATTCTGATAGGACTAATAAAAAGCATATATGAAATTCAAGCGTTAATTTCCAAGAGGTGGCACACATGTGGCTTGGAATAAGAATCAGTCACTGATCTGTAAGAAATATAGTGATTTTGCATGACTCGCTTGAAAAACCGTAAGTGTTCTGCTCATGTTCAAAAATCAATAACTTTAAGAGCTGCAATCTAAGGACATATTTAAAAGCTTGCTAATTTCACAGAAAAGTGTTACAATTCTCTGTAGCCTGTATACTCTGTGATGAGAATGAAAGTAAAGGAAACATGTGAAGCAGACTTCCTTGAACTGGCTTGTATGCAGATCACTAGCCTGCTAGCTGGCCCAGTTTCAGCCCATCAGTATCTTTTACCAGGTAATGTGAAACCAGATTCTGGCTCAAGCAGCCAATTTGAGAACAGAATATGCTCCATCTTAATGGTTAAAAATGAAAATTAAAGTGCATTATTATCTATTTCTTACTCAGCTTTCTTTTTGTGGGTGAAAGACAACATTTACCATCAGTATGACAAGGGCAATTCACAAGGTGTCCTTGAGCATGAGAAATGCTGAGTTAGACTTGTGGATTTTTAACATGCTGACGAAACTGCAACAACATGTCTGACATCAACAGAGCTTTGTGCTTGAGCACCTCAAAAAGTTGTTGAAACACTTTTGAATTTAGCCTCAAGAAAGGCTCCCTTATCACATATCAGCATCATCATCTCACTGGTTTGGATGAGAAAAGTGAAGCACAGAGACTCTGAGTGGCAGCCTTACAGGAGAGTTTGCCCAGGGTCTTCCCATGACATTTAAACAGCTGAAGACAGAGATATAATGGAATTCCCTTTCTTTCACAAAAAAACCCAAGGAGCTACTTTTTTTCAGACCCAATGGCCCTACAAAGTAGCCAGTACCCTGTGTTTAGGGCCTCTAAACCTGCACTGCTTTTGCACTACACTCTCAAATGCAGAAACATTGAACTCCTCGCTCCCATGAAATTTGGAACACAAAGATGCACAGAGATGCCAATTTAGTGTGTTCCACCTTTGTGTTGGAACAAATCCAGCTTGAGTTTGTGGGAAGATGAGACAGTATTGCCATTGGATGGAAGCACTGGATGGAATCCAAGGGAGTGCAGATAGCACTACTAAATTACCAGACTCTTTCACATTCATCCCAGGGGCAAGGAAGATCCAAAGGAAAGATCAATTCTATAGTGAAAATGAACCCGGACAAAGAAAGTAATTTGTTGGGAAAGCAAGTGTGTTCCCAGAAAGTAATGAAAAGCTTTTCAAATGAAGTGCCACATTCAGACAGTCCTATTTCACATGTGCTGGGAACCCATAGTTCCTGAGATAGTCACTAGGGACTACGTGCATAAATAGTAACTGACCTCTGAGTCCTGGATCAGTGAAAACTCATGTCTTTGTATCCAGTCTGTGAAATCCAGACACAAGATCCTTCTGAAGCACAAAAAAAAGTACTACAGGTTTATTAAATTTGGCATTGATGAATTTTTCCATAGACATTTCACTACTGGAAACCTATACATACTCACCATACCCTTTTGCAGCCACACTGCACACTATGGCACAGTGACATCTGACAGACCTAAAAGTCTGGGCAACACTATGCCTATGCACTGCTTGTTTATAACAATTTGGGAATGACAGATGTAGCAAGTAGGCATCTCTCAACTTTACTGCAATTCCTTTGGATATTATGCAAACACTATGCTCCAAAATTCAAGTTTATCAGTTTTCAAAGTGCCTTGACAATGTCATCAACACAAGTTTCCATTCCACTTTCAAAACCTGAAACTGGCACCCATGAGATTGCTACCACAGGTTCAGATAATCAATATATTCCTCGGGTTTTGAGTTCTCTTCCAGTTTCTGTATTCTGTTTTCCTTAACAAAAGGAAAAGGATTCCAGTGTTACCCAAGAAAAATTAGACTTTGCCCAAAAATCATGTATACTGAAAATCCTGGTTTGCAGAAATAACATCAATAATCTGCATTCATCCCTTCCTCTACAGCCTTTTGGATTGTCAGTTCTTTCCTCAACTTTGTTACCCTCCCTGCCTATCTTCCTTCTCCACCATCATCTGCCTTCCTGGTCTCAAGGTACTCTTCCTGATATTTTGTCAGTATATTATGCTTAAGGTACACAGGTTTGGTGTGACTCAGATGGCCAGTGTATTTGCCTGTGAACTTGGGCCATGGCCAGAAGCAGCCTTCCTGAGCTCACCACGGTTTTTTGCTTAGGTGGAAGGGCTTTGGGGCACTGCGTCTAGAGACAGCTATGTAACAGATGCAAGGCACAGTACATTTTGTGGCAGCAACACAGAGCGAGCTGGGCCCTCAAAAGCTTTCTTCAGGCTGTGAGGAAAAAAATGAAACAGGTAACAGTACTAACAAGTTAGTAATAACTTCAGGTCTTAGTAATACTTCTGCCTTGGTATTTAATTTAAAATTCATGTTTGAACAAACTCTGCACTTCACTTTAAAAAACAAATTCAGTCATTATTACCATTCCAGAAGCCAGCCAAGGTTGGAATGCATTGCTGTAGGTGCCATCCAAGTAGCAGTACAATCCAACACAGGCTCTCTGCCCCAAGGAGCTCACACAGTCATGACAGACTGCTGGTAAAAGCAAGGCAGGGAACTGAATCACAGAGAAAACGTTGTTTCCTTTTCTCTCCCTTTAGAAATAAAGCAGTTAACATTAGCTGAGTGACTGCCGGTTGTAAAGCCGGCGGTCGCTGGCTGGGCAGTAATGAAAGCTACAAGAGACGAGTAGTGGGAGCTGCCGGCAGAGCCCAGGCACCGGCGGGCACAGCAGGCGCTTACCAGATGTGGAGGCAGCTGAGCGTCGCGAAGACGATCCCCACAACCAGGGCCATCGGTATGGCGAGGACCAGAGTCAGGACCTTGTAGATCACGTACTTGCTGAGCTCGAACAGAGCGTGGCTGCAGATCCACACTTTGTCGAAGGAGTGGGTGAGCTCGGGCTCCGCGATCACATCCTCGAACCCCAGCTGGAACGAGAGGCGGCTCTGCCGTCACGGGGAGCTGGGAGCCCGCCGGGAACCCCCCTCGCCGAGAGCCCGAGCCCCGGCCCCGCCCGCCCCCGGCCCGGCCCGGCCCGGCCCGGCCCGCACCTGCAGGTGGGAGTTCATCCCGTGCGGGTCGCGGTCCAGCTCGTCCTCCGCGCACTTCTCCGCCTCCGACAGCGCGGGGCCGCCGCTCCGCGGGAAGTTGTCGTCGTCCATGAAGATGCGGGTGTCCACTTTCTCCGTCTCCAGCCCCATGGCGCTGCCGCCGCTGCGCGGCTCCGGCCCGGCCCTGCCCCGTCCGCCGCCGCAGCCCCGCCGGGCCGGGCCGGGGCGGAGCGGGGCTGCCCGGGACACGCCCCGCGGGCCGGAGCGGGAGCCCTGCGGAGCCCCGGGACACGCGGGTCGGGCTCAGGCTGGGTGCCCGCCGGCACAGCCGCTCTGTGGGCGCTCAGCCCTCCCGCCGGGCTGTGCCCGCCGCCCGCAGCGGCCGGGCGCGCTCGATTCCGCGTTGGTCTGCGGTGCCCGGCTGTCACCGCGGCCTCGCGCCCGATCGGCCTCTGTCAGCGCTTGTGGCATCGCAACAACAGGCAGCAGGAGCAGAGAGCGGAGGGCACTGTGCACTGGGCCGTGTCGGGCTGTGTCTGTGGCCCATTACAGCTGTAGGGAAAACAGGGAAAGAAGGGAGAGGAGAGGTGTGTCGCCACTGCCCACCGAGGGTCCCGTGTCCGGCCCCGTCACACTCCAGCGGGATTTACTTGACTCGTACTGCTTAAACTGCCTAATTGTTGCTGCAGTAAAATACTGCATCTGCCATTGCAAGTATTTTCGTGCCTTCTTTGGGTTTTGGCTTCAGTCCATACAAATTATTTCCTCTATTTATTGGAGAACATGTTTTAAACCTAAGAATTATCTGTATAAAGTAATTAAAATATTATAATGACTGGCAAAAGTGTCTGATAATATTGGTATGCAGAGTGATCTCATGAGCTGCCAGGAGTTCATTCTTGGTGCATTCAATAACCACAGTCACCTGTCAGTCTCAGAGGGAAGTGATATTACTAATCAATAACCCAGGCCTGTTAAATCAAAAAGGAAGTTGCTAGTTTTAACTTTCTTTAATTTTTACCACTACATTAAATTAAGGATAGCTTTAAGCTTCAGAAAGCTCACAAGAAAGTGGTTTAAAAATAACTACTCAAAAGTTTGGGTAGGAAATCACCTATTACAATGCTCTGGTTCATACTGCATTGTTCTTGTCGGAAACTTCTGCAGAAAAGCTTTGCATCTATGTGTAACTCGTATTGATGTTACTTTCTCCCATGCTGATTGAGTTTAGTGATACTGGTCTCACGTAAATGTTTTGGATCCAGTAATGTAGCTGAGGCTCACTAAGTTTAAAAAACTTGCAAACACGAATTTACAATAGGTTCAAAGGCAAGCAAAGAAACAGCATGATGACTCAAGACATACTTATGAGCTGCATTTCTACCCTGCTCCCCTCCAACTCACCTTCCTCCATTACTCTTTGCTCCATGAGTGAGAAGAATAAAAAAAGCAAGTGACAGAGTGGAGGTTCAGCCCCACCCTTCAGGGTGCTTCTGTCTGGCAACTCTTATTTTTTTAGCCTATCGGTACAGGGAGCTGAGTGCAGCCCAAAGGCATTCATCTGGTAGCTGCTTGGGTTAGGCACAGAAATTTTTATTTGGTGCTGCTGAAAAGCAAGGTAGGAGCCACCAACATGGGCTCTCAAACTAGCCTCTTAGTTACAGAAGTCAGACCAACCTGGTTTGTACCAACTACTTCCTACCTCTCCCCTCAGTAGAGGCATGGATCAGGAGCATGAGCACAACCAGGGACCTGCTTTTGAGCAGCTCTGCCCATTTCCCAACCACTCCTGCTGCATCTGACTCTACCCAGCCAGCCGGAGCAGTGAGTCTGTAGCTTTATTGCTCAGTTCAGCTTTGCTAAAAGCTACGGAGTGGTTCTTCTTGAAAGATTTCCCCAAATCACAGTCTGCCACTGGAGAGTGGGCTTGCAGAATCAGCCCCATTTATAAAAAACAAATAGCACTTTCTTGTTCATGTCCATATGCTTTTTGAAATCTGTTGTTGTATTAACTAATAAATGTTGGGAAAGCACTGTGGAAAATCAAGAGTTTACCTTTGTAATCTCTGAGGATTTGAAATAAAGTGGTGGTGCAACTGCTCCTAAAAAATAATATTTTTCCATTAAAAGCCTATTTAAAAACAATAAAAGCTCAAGTCTGCACATGACTGAGGATGTTGGTTATTAAGAACCCCTAAAATTATGCTGTTATAACTCTGGTAGTTATTTTGGAAATGATTTGTATTAACGACTTATCAAGTGAGGTTGAGGGCAAAGCCAGAGCAGCATCAAGTTATAGTCCCTGGCAAATGTGCAGAATAAAAGGTGGTATACCCAATGTTCAGTAAGGGGGGTTTTCCAGTATCCCTGCCCAGTAATGCCCAGGCTCAGCTTTCTGCCAGCATGGATGGACAGAACACTTTGAAGTACAAAAGTAAGAGCAGAGAAAAATTACGTAAACAGGGTGCAAACATGATACACGATATTCTCTAATAACATTTGGACTGATTTTTTTTTTAAACTCTGTTGGTAACAGCCAAAGAATTGTATCACGTGACATGAAGTGCATGTGTATGTGTGTGTTTGCGCACTTGGGCCCAAGTGTAGCTTGAAGCTAAGATTAGCTGTTGAAGAAATATAATTTATCTCCATTTTCTAACCATTACATCTTTTTCTGCCATGTTTTTTACACGTGAAAGGGTGAAATTGTTCATTGTTATGAATTCTTCATATTAGAAGAGTCTCTAAGAACATATTGTGGTACAGAGTGCACAACTATTGAACAAGTAGTCTCCCAGAAAGCTTGTAATCAAAAGTATAGGCCCAGGGATGAATGATGGATGCATACATATATATATGGGGCATTGCAAGAAGCAAGCAAGGCTGTGGTAGGCTCGGTAGTTTTATTACTGTTTTCATACACATTATTGGAGAAGGACTTTTAGGAGCTGGTTTGGAGAAGGATTATGCAAATACAACTTGCATGTTCACTGCAGTTCCTTTGGGGTGTGAAATGGAGCATAAGGGGAAACAGCTCACAAACACAATTTCGAAGAGCAAAGATCCTGGCAAAAAGAAAAAGAGTTTTCATGTCTGTCCATTATAAAAAATGTTACATTTAGACTCTAACTAACGTGTAATTTTATTGAATAATGTGGTGTCCATTTAATTTTTTGTTTTATAAGGCTGTTCCTATTTCAGCTTTGAGCATTACTTTGATTACTTTGATAATTATAGCATTTTATGTGCAAACTGTCTTTCTCAACTAGGGCAGGCATGTCAGTTATATATCTTTTGGCAAAAGCTGTCACAATTTTACTTTGCATTTGAGAAAACTCCTCTGTCTTTGCAACAAGACCATAGACAATGGCCAGTTTGGCCTCATCCATTCTATTTCGCTTATCAGGATGAGTTCAGCTCTCAGGTTATCCTTTCCCTGTTTTCTCTCTCTTTTCCTTTTAAAAAATATTTGTAATTTAATCTAAAAGTACCATATGATGATTATAATATAGATAAAACTTTACATTTTCAAGGAGATAAATGACAAGGTGTCCTATTAATTTCTCTTGTAATTTCATTGGTAATTTTAACAGATGTGTACTTCACATATGTTATTTTCTGTTCAAGATCAGTATTGAAAACCTTAATGATTAGAGAAGAGCTGTGAAAAGAGTCTTTTATTTTACCCTCGTATCTCTGTGACACAACTGGGGAATTTTTGTTACTACCATTTTGCAGATAGACAGTATACTGGGATACAAAAAAGGTCAGATGTGCTCTCAATATTTATTTCCACTAGGAGTGAGGTGTGAAAACAGTGGCTGCAGCTAGTCCCCTGGCTGTGCAGCATGGGTGGAAGGGAGAGGCAGCTGCACTGCTGAAATTTCAAGAAGTGAACCAGGCAGTGTTAGTGGACAAGTTGCAACCTCTTTCCCCTATTTTCCTTCTGATAAATTTATGTCTGGAAGTAAATGCATATGAAGGAAGCAGGTGCAGAGAACTGAGAAATTTGTGTGGCATTCAGGGATATGCGAGATGTGTTAAAATGAAGCCAAACCTGAAGGACCTTGCATATTAAAGATATTGATTAGAAGCTACATTTTCTTATTTACACAGTGGGCAGTTTAAATATTCAGATTTGACACATATAGAGAGATTTAAACTGCAAACCCCTATTGATAAAGCAATATCTGTATAAGCAAAAAGAAAAAAAATTGCATGTTTGAGGAATGTGCATAAGAAAACCTGATGGGAGACTTTTGGAAAAACTGTGTGCATCATATATATGCTAGTTTGTCACCACCGAAGCAGTGAACCTTGACTTGTTCCATTAAAAAGGATAATGAGATTCTGTCTCTGTGTATGGAAACTTCCTTGTGCTCCGTTGCTTTTCCTGTGGAGTATAAAATTCACTGTTTTCAGTGGCCAGTCAATGCAAATAAATGTAAGCCATGGCTAAACATTTATATTTAATTTGCTGAATTATATCCAATGCTGCTAAATTTAGCCAAATTCTTCTAGGAAGATTGGTTTTGTATGTGTTAAGGAGCAAGCTGCTTTGAGAGTCAGAGTAGAGATGACACGATAAGTATATTCAGGTCAAAAACTGGTTGTGGAAGTGATTTTAGGATTTTTTGGATCTCTTTTAGCCAAGCTAAATTAGTGGTAATAGAGATGTTTATAGTAGCTTTCAGCATAGCCTCTGATTTCTAATATGAGTAAGGAAGAAAAAAAGTACTCCCAGGAGGTCTCCCAAGTTGCTGTTTTGATGATTTATTAGTGCTCAAACAGTCTTCAGTGAGGGATGAGAGAGTTTGCTGTTTAATACTGACAGTGGGAATATAGTTCCTCATGAGCAGATGGAGAGCATGGGGAAGAGCAACAGGGCTGGGCTCAGACATTTTTTAGATACTTCTTTACTTTTCTCCCATCAATAGAAGTTTTGAAATGTTTTTAGTGTCTTTTCATAATTCATTCTTGTGTGCTTTCAATTTTTTAAAAGTTTTGCTTCTACCAGCAGTTTATGGGATATATCATCAGAGCTGTTATTACTATGTCAGCATATGTTACAGGGTAAAACTCATAATGATTCACTGAGACTTGCATTTGAATGGTGAAATGAGTGGTGATCTAATGAAAAGATCCCAGTGACATTTGGAGGTTGACTTTATTCATGATATGTATTAAATCATAGAATCACAGAATCATTAAGGCTGGAAAAGACCTCCAAGATCGAGTCCAGCCTTTGACCAAACACCACCACGTAAACTACACTATAGCATTAAGTGCCACAACCAGTCATTTCTTGAACACTTGCAGGGGTGGTAATTCTACCACCTCCCTGGGCAGCCTGTCCCGATGCTGGACCATCCTTTCAGGGAAGAAATTCTTCCTGATGTCCAGTGGGAACCTCCTTTGGTGCAGCTTGAGGCCATTTCCTCTTGTCCTGTTGCTAGTTGCCTGGGAGAAGAGGCTGACATCCACCTAGCCACAGCCTCCTTTCAGGTGGCTGCAGAGAGTGATAAGGTCCCCCCTGAGCCTTCTTTTCTCCAGGCTAAACAATCCAAAATCCCTCAGCTGCTCCTCATAGGACTTACTCTCAAGACCCCTCACCAGCTTTGTTCTTCTTTGGGCATCCTCCAGCACCTCAATGTCCTTCTGAGAGTGAATGCCCCAGAACTGGATACAGCATTCAAGGTGTGGCCTCACCAGTGCCGAGTACAGGAGGACAATCACTGCCCTAGTCCTGCTGGACTTCAATGTTTACAGCACTACAGGGAGTGATATTATCAATGTTTGCTGTGTGTTTAAGCATGTTAAAGATTATAAGACACCCTAATGGAGTTCCTGCTAAGTGGGCCAGCTGCACATTGTAAAAGGTTGAGAAAGGGATGCAGGGTATGCAGAGCTACTCAGCACTGGATGGCAACACCTGAGCCTGTTCATGCCCCAGCCCTGCCAGAGCTGGGGAGGAGAACCATCTGCTTTAGCCTTGCAGCACAGTGCTCCAACAGCTGCTACTGTTCAGCTGACTAGTGGTAGCTTGTTAAAATGTGTAACCCTGGTGTTTATGGTTGTTTACTTAAATAAGCACAGGAAAGAAAGACATTAAACTTAAGTGTAGCATGAAATCAGAACCTGAAAGTTCATCAGAACTTCAGAGCTTGGGCTCTTTGCCCACTGAAATGAAAAAGGAAAAGGGAATATTGTGGAGGAAATATGGAAACCGCTGGGGTGCTAGTGGGATCTGTGATAGTGATTTCTCTATGAATATCCAAGTTAAACCAGATTCTGATGAAAAATCATTATAAAAGCAGTAACTCTTTGGTGGTTTTTGTTGCAAATATTCTGTCATTAGTTATTGGTGATGGAGGGTCCTTTACCTTGGATCACACCATGTTTTCTGGAGATTGCTGAATATGCCATTTTAATTGGGACTCTGCTAATGGTTGTTTTATTCTTTCTTCTATTGATGAAGTGTTGCTTTGCAGGAAGCTATGTCTGATGGGAAGCAGCTGATGACCAGGGGTGTGAAGCAGTGTGCTGTCATTGATTGATGACTTCTAAAAAGATAAAATTCAAACTCTTCAACTCTTCAATTGTTACCACCAGCTTAGGTGCTTTGGATATTAAAAACAACACAAAACGTGATTTTTTTTTTTTTTTGAAGATGCAGATTTCTATCTGTTCATTAGCTGGATCAAATACTTCTCAGGTCTGTTTATATAAGACATTCATCTAGAAAAATGTGACAATTATTTGATTTATACTAGAATTGTTTAGTTTGCATTTCTAAACCACACATCAGGGGTTTGCTGCCACTAAGTTTTCCAGGTGTTTTCCACAACTTGCTGTTTAACAACTCTCTGTGTTAAAATCTCTTTGATCTTTTCACCAGTTTCTGCTGTTTTCATGTTTTGTGTATGGAAGAGGAATACTAAGCATGTTATGCTTGAATTAGGTTATTCTTTTGTGTGGGTCCTTTACAAAAATACTTAGGATCTGATAAAGTGCTTTGACTAAGAATGCATTTTTGGTCTGTTTGCAGTATGTTCATGTAAAAATCTCTGAGGTATTTAGGACATTCTCATCCATGAAGTAATCCAACCTTAGACAACAATTTTTTTTATTTCTTCATTATAAAATAAAGAAAAAATATTTTCCATTCTTATTCATTATATAGTTTTCAAATGGCTTATTGTAAAGCCAAAAGTATGTATGTCAGCTGCATACAAAATGATGAGGTTTTTTTTTTCCAAGAAATCAGCCATTCCTACACTTGGGGCTTATAAGGGTCTGACTTTTACTTGCCCAAAGGATGCTTCACAAACACTATTGTTTGGGGTTTTTTTCCTTAAAGTGTACTTTATTATCTTTTTATAGTCTGATAGCTTGACTTTTTTAGATAAATAAAGTAATTTTGAGGTAAAACCCTTCCTTTATGAAAAAGGATGCTCCTTTGAGAAAAGTAGAATTTGCAGAATACTTTTTCAAAGGGCATACAATTTAAAAATTCCTACTTTTAAAACTCCACTGAGAAGAGATGACAAAGGAAGACAAATGCCCATGTGAGCAACTGGTATTTTTTCTAATAATTTTGAGTCAAATAAGTGTAGTTGAAGAATGTACCATTCTTGAAGGTGCATTTGGATTACATTCCATCTTTCTGTAAGACTTCTCTAGTATGACTTGGCCTGCCCCTGTGGTGTCAGTGCAACTGGTCCATGTATTACAACACACCTAAATACAATGTATGTATACATAATATGTATGAATTTATATCTGTTAGAGTGTTTGCTCTGTCCAGGTTATCCAAAGAAAGGAGATGGGGCAAATTGCAAAGTTACTTGCTAGACATGAGGTACATTATCAATAGTCAAAGTCTAGCAAATTGTGATTAACCTTCAATTGGCTACTTCTGGGGTTTTTCCCTCCAGGCCATTCCATCCCAAGGCTACATGCTCTTCTTCTTTCTGTTTGTCTTTCTATTAAATCCAGGGGGGATAGGGAAAGTCTTGTCTAAAGAGTCAGCAGCAGCCAGTGAGTTTGACATGTGCTGAAATAAAGTATATATATGTGATGCTTGCACCTTAAAATTTCCTTCAGTGTTTGTCCTTGTGGCAACAATGGTAGGAGACATAGCAGAGAACACAGACTATGGTAAGGATTGGCTTGTTCTCAAAAACTTTTGACCAGAGCTAGATGATCCTTGAATAAAATGCTAGTTACTACTCTGTCTTAGTATTATGCAGATGCATTATGCAGATGAATTAATGAGCAAAGGAATAAGAAAATGTTAAGAGACCTACTGTAGACAGGTCTGTGAAAAAGAACATTGCTAGTCCTAGACTAGCAGATCTTTTAAACATTCCATGCTTGGGAGACTAGTTCAGTCTACTTTGGAAATCCAGCAAGCATTTTTTTTCTTCTTTAGTTTCCCTTTCTCTTTTCCCATAAAAGTCCCTCTCTTTTTGTATTCAGGCCTTTCAGACCATAAGTTGCTGTATCTCTTTAATTGTCATACAGCCAATGTCTTAAAAATTCAGTTTTATTTTAGTCACTCATGACGTATCAGTCTCTTCAGCTCTCTGATCATTTTTGCTATTTTCTGGACTCTCTGACTCCTTCCATTTTCTCAGTTGGTCTTTTTGATAGTTAGAGAGCTATAACTGCATGTAAAATTCGTGGCAGGCCAAGAGGGAATAACGTAATCTACAGATAGATTTTCACCTCCCTTTTTTTTTGTCTTGTTGCATTTGTGAAACAGCTCAAAACTGTTTTATTTGTAGTGCAAGCAATGCATTTATTTTATTAGTGTGTGCTCTCTCATTCATTATAGCTTTAATATTAATCAGTGCTTCTGTTTATACCAGCTGAAGGTCTGCCCCTTTTATTTTCTGAAGTCTGCTTCAGTTTATAGCTGTTTTTGTTATTTGGTGTGTGTGTGTGTTCATGTTCCTTCATTGATGTTATTTATAATTTTTCTATGACTTTTTCTATTACTCTGTTATTTTTCCCTTTGAGAAAGAATTCCATGCAAATACCTCTATCCTTCAGTTAAAAACCTGAAGATAATGCAGCTGAAATAAGTCAGAGCTCCAGCTTTTCCATCTGAACCTTTGGGAATAAAGGCAAAATCAAGAGACTTGAATGTCAAAGTATTTAAAGACTGTATCCTGGCTATATATGGTAAAACAACCCAAGCAGTACTCTGAATTCTAGGCCACTCCTGAGACTTAGGCTGCTCTTGCCCTTTGAGGTAGTGTTCCCTCGACCTGAGCTCTTGTTCCTTGAAAATCCTGCTCCGACTGGGCCAAGAAATGCTCTGCGAATGTTCCTGGGGCCCTTCTAAGGGAGCACCCAGGGCACATGTCTCCTCCAAAGCCCAAGGACAACAAAGGTCCATATATATCCACACTTTGTTTTCATGTTGGTAACTGTCTAAAACTTATGCTAGGCACTCTGAACCTCTGAATATCAGGTTTGTTAGAGAATATTGGCATAAACTGAGAGAACGGCAAGCCTGAGGCATTTCTTGGATTGTGACTCATTCTGTTTTCCATTTCAGCAGCTCCAGGTTTATTTTGGTGCCTTAACCAAATGTTTCAGATCTGTTTAACTCTTTTAATTGTAAGCTTTCTAGTTTACTTCAAATTTTTTAGTAAAAGGGAAGTAAAAGACTAGAGAACACATCTCTTGAGGACCTTCTGACATAAATACAGAAGTATCACTATGGTTGTCTGAACATTGAGAGCTGGTAGACCAGGGTTGTTTTTCCACTATGTATAACTTCTGGAAAGACAACTGGGCTTTTTATGCTATATTGTCTTTATCTCTGTAACTCCATACCAATTTTTTTGTGTGGGAATGAAATGCAATCCATCTTTGTCAAGCTCATATTTATTAATCCTGTGAAGCATATCAGGGAACTCATTTGCCTTTATAAGTGCCCAATGTACCATCAAAAATCTGGTTAGCATGTGCTGCACAATATTGTATACATCACTTCCAGCTGTATCATGAAAATTCAAAACTTTCTGACTCTCCTTTTTTCTCAAATTAATTTTGTAGTCCACATCCTGGTGACATAGTATGAGTACCCAAATTCTCAGGAGCAGTATAATAAATCTTTCTAGTCTCTTAGTTTCCTTCCCTGATATACCCTTTGCTTCTTGAACTGATGTGTAATAAGGAAAAGCACTGTTCAGCATGTTTGGTAGGAAAAACTATGAGAAGCGTGAAAGCTGTTTTAAATAGACTGTGCCTGTTGCGTGTGATGAAATGGATGCAACCTGCCTTTTCACAGTATTTGAAAGTACAGTACAGAGTCAGCTTCAGGATCACCACAAAGTCTGATGTAAAAGCAGCATGCCAGGATATTTACTGATTCTTCTCTTGCTCTAGTAGAGCTATTTTTTGCCCAGTCCTTGATTTGCAGTTGATTAGGTCAGTGGCATGGGTAGGGTCAAAAAAACCATCACTCTTTTCCTAACTTGCTTCTTGCCCATCCAATTGATAGAAAGCAGATGACTGGTTTTAGTGCTGAGTTGTTGCCTATGATGATCATAGTTAATGCTGGAAGGAAAACTGACATGTAAAGGGACATGGAGGAGTCCATTGCTACCCACCATGTGTGCACAAGATAAAGCACAAACCTGCCCACAACTGTTATGAGTAGAAATAGCAGTGCAACCCTTAGGGCCAGGAATTCTGCAGACTGACTGGGATGTATTTTATCGAAAATGCTCAGTCTGCCTCGAAAGACCTCTTGTGAGAGGCTGAAAAGGAGGGATCTTTAAAAAGTAAATAAGAATGCAGTGGCAGAACAAGGGCTGTGCAGTCTAACTGTCCCCCTAATAGCTGTCAGAAGGAAAAAAGTTCACTTTTGCCTGTTTTACGAAGGATTATTCTGGTATTTTTAAAAATACCATTTTGAGCCAGGCCTGTGATAAAATGTCTTTTCTTTCTGTGTTGTTCCATTCAGAGACATTATTTCCAGAGCACTGTGACATGAAAGAGAATGTGTTTACACAGTACTACAGAATGTCTCAGACGGAACATTGCTGAGGGCAATATAATCTGGAGAAAGATGCCTCATAAATTCCACCCTATTTCATGACCCATCCAGCAAAGGTGGTTTTGTTCAGACACTGATCAAAAACCAGCTATCATCATGTAAGCAAGAATAATTAAAAATAGACAATGAGAGCATTTACCCAGAGCTCACCAAGGAGTGGGCAGTGGGCAAAAAACGAAAGAAAATTCAGGAACAAAGCTGAAGCCTGACATGATTAACAAAAGCATGTTTTTGTAATAAGTATGCCCTTAATAGCCAAAATAATTTGCAGCTTACTAAGTGCTCTGTACGAGCCAGTCGGGCAGTGAGTTACAGTGCCCAAACATTCCTAGTTTGCAGAGAAGTGCCACATGCCTTCTCTGTGTGCAATGTTTGAAGATGTTGCAAAGTTATTGTCCCTGTAACATCTACAAACTATGACTAACAAATAAAGAATCAAAAGAGTACAATGCTGGCTATGCCATTCTTCCCACCAATAAACTCACTCTCTCTTATCAGCCCTGGCAGCCTGTGTGCTCTGGGCATCCAAGTCGTGATGGCTGCAAGAAAGCAGACAGTGTAGCAAAAGAAAGTAAACAGCACAAATCTAGCTGCTGTGGTAGAGAATGGGTAAGAATGAAAGACAGGGAAGGCAAAAAGCCTCATATCAAAGCAGCATTTTTGCCCCCTTTTGAAGATTATACAAATCTCCATTAATAATATAATAAATACAGCAGGAATTTATAGAACACAATCTTGATGGAGAGGAGTTTTGCCACTTGTGTACTCAGTCTCTAGTGGCTTTTACACACAATGTCCAAAAGAAGTTGAGTGCTGCCCAAGTTTAATGTTTCCCAGGTACAGAAGTTACAGGAACTATGAATCTTATCTGTGTTTTTATCTCAGCATGCTTGGCAGAGAGAAGGGGGCTTGGCCTTTGGAGTCTGCACATAGCTAAGCCAAATACTTCATGTCAACTCAAGTTCAGGGAAAGAAAAGAGAGAGATTCAGCACAAAGAAATTGTTTACATTCTGGGGCTTCCCTTTTGCAGGTGGAAATCAGAGTGGCTCAATCTTTTGAAAACCTGAGGAATGGAGAGGTTGAAAGGCTGAGAGCATCTATCCCTATTCTTTGCTGTGTGAGACAGACTTATTTGGTCTTCTATCTCTGTGAGGAGGATTTCAAAGCTACTGAAGTAGACATCCATATGGTAAAGCCTTCTTGTGCAAGAAGTTGTTTGTGGTTTA
Organism: Entomyzon cyanotis; assembly: GCA_024500445.1. NCBI lineage: Eukaryota > Metazoa > Chordata > Aves > Passeriformes > Meliphagidae > Entomyzon > Entomyzon cyanotis. The sequence continues at coordinate 33,796,512 of JAKEPQ010001018.1, read as the reverse complement.
TTAGTTGTATAATGCAGTAATTGAGGTTAACTATTGAAACAATATTTGTTCCTCTGTTAATGGTCAAAGAGTTTGGGAGTGGAAAATAAGCTGCTAAATCATTGTTGTCAGTTCCTTATATTCACACTGACTTTCAAAGCAGGGTGTCAATTCTGCCAGCACATCAGCTACAGTCACTGAATACCTGTTTCTGCACAGCACCTCTCTACAATCTGAATGGAGAAGAACCAGGGAGACATGTGTGGTAACTAAAGCAGAAACTTGAGCCCAGATGGTTGCTGGGCACAGGGCAGCAGTGAAATCCAGCATTACAAGAGAAACACCTGTCTCTGAATTCTGGTTTTGGACAGGAGGAGAAAGGAAAAAAGCATTAAGCATTTTTTGTATCAAAATGTGCTTAAGTGAGCCCACCAAGGTTAATAGTCTAGTAGATGGACTTTGGAATTAGTGATCTACCGAAGTCCAGTTCCCTTTCCACTAACCATTCTCACTGCTAAGGGATACTGGTGGTTTTTAAGGAGCTCCGGAAGTAGAGCTCAGGTTAGGTAACAACTGTGCTAACATCTGTCTGGGTGGTTGGTTAAACATTCAATTCCATTCACAGATCAGAATTCAAGATTGGGATCTCAGTCCATTCACTCAGGAAAGGCAGTCTCTCTGTCTGCTGACTCCATCTACCAGCTAAACTTTGCAACCATAATAGAAGCCCTTTTATGACTCCAGCAATGCACCACACACTTTTGTGACAGGCAGGTAATTGTTTTGGGTATGCCAACAGAGTTAACAATTTATGATCAGGTAAGAGAGATGGAAATATTGTTTGATGGGAGCTGGCAAAGTGCTGATGTGCAGCACGGTTATTAATTAGGGTTAACTCCAGGGACTAAACAGAAAGGTTTAGCCACTGCCAGGAGAATAGAGTGGCAGACTCAGGGGTGGCTGTTTTGGTTTCTGGTTCCTCTGCATTCTTTTGAGGGAGCCCTTATTTTTAGTGGTGGGGTTAAAGTGTCATCTTGTGGAATGTAAAAATGTTTGTAATTTTTTCATGTGGTTGTGTGACACCATTCACACCTAAAGCTGGTTTCAGTGGGGTTTGATAGATTGCTGTATTCACAGGCTTCTTGGGTATTTGTTTCTTGTTAACTCCAGTTACTTTTAGTTGACTGAGCCATTTTGGGTGAAAAATCATCATCTTATATCCTTTTGATAAAACTAGGTCTTTTTAAAATTTTCAGTGAGGTGGTAACAGCGAGATTATTTGTCTTATGTTCCAGTAAAAACCACAATATCCTGCTTCTTCTTTCCCTGTGTTGGCTGGTTAGTGTACTTCCCTGTGATTTTCAGGCTTTAATTTCCAGCCTCCTGAGGCTGAAAAAGCTGAGAACACAGAACCCACAACTTATTTATAGAGTGGTTTTGCTAACCACAATGGCATTGTGCAAAGGTAGGCAGCACCACAGGCTGTTCTAGTCTCAGAGCTATTAATATATAGAAGGATATCTACTTTCCAAATTGTGGATATTTTAGCTGGATATATACCAGCTCAGCTAAACCAGATAATAATATTATTAGGTGAGAATAAATGAATAGAAGAAGCCAGATGACAAAAGTATTCTAATAATATAGTGCATTATTTTCACTTACAGGGGCAGCTTACTGTACTTTTCGTTTAAAAATGTAGCAGGAGGATTTGCTTAGACTGGGAATTTGTTTTCCTGCTAAAAACAAGGGAGAGAAACTATGCTTAGCTCCTATTTGAAACATAATAAGAAAAAATAATGATTAAAAAAGTGAACCAAACCAAGCATGTGTTTAAAATGCTGCCTTTCACAGTATCAGCAGTTGTCAGTACTCTGACTGTTACATCCAGTGCCAAGATTTCCTCTTGGCCAGTTTCTTAGCATCTTGTTTTACAGCCTTTTGTCACCATGCAAGGAAACAGAGAAAGCTTATTGTTCCCAAATCCTTGTTAGAAGGAAGAAAATGTAATTGTCTTTACAAGGGCTTCCCCTCTGTTTCATTGCAGAACATCAATCTAGAACCCAAAAATTTTTCTTATAGTAAAAAAGTATATTATATGTGTTTCGTGTTGTTTTCCAGTATTATACTTTGGAGATACATGAAGTGTGCTTTAGGATAGCTTTTAAAAAGTGACCTATCTTTTTTTTTTTTTTTTCCTTAAGTAGCCAAGCCAGCAAATCATCACTGGAAATGGATTTCTATAGGTATGAAGCATGCCAAATACTAGTACCCAGTCCGATTTTGTATTTCTATTTACATTATCACTGGCATGCCACTGTTTTTTTAAATTACCTTGTGTCCTGCAAGATAAGATAGTAACATACTTCCCTTTGGCTTTCAAGCTGTAATTAAACTTGGGTTAGTTTACCATTTTAATGAGGAGAACTCCCTACACAATTCTCTGTATCATGAATAAACACTTATTCCTGTTTATTCATACTGAGAGATCTGTTAGTATTTTATTATACTAACATCTGTACCTTGAAAGCGCACCCATTTTTAAAAATCTGTGAATGAATAGCTTGTGTAGTTGGGTTTATGGAATATTAAGCCAATGAAAGCCTCAAGGGTAAACAATCAGTGAAGCCACCTGAGCTTATCTAATTAACACTCTGAAAAATGTGAGTATGTCAGGAGAAGTATTCCTGTATGTTTTGACACAGTTCTTTGTTCTTCTACCCATCAAGATACAATCCCTACACAATAGAAGTCCAGGTGTTGTTTAATGTCTGTGTAACTGAAAATAGAATGAGGACTATACTGCCTGTTTATGTGTTTTATATCTTGGATCTCTCAGGAATGTGCTGCAACCCCCATCTAGCCAGCTTAGGCAGGCTGCCTTCCCGTGGGAGCAGCATTGTGATGGGAGGGACAGGGCAGCCACAGCATCCTCCTGAGTGGGGACTGGGTGTGTGAGTCCTGCAGCTTAGAAGCCTTTCCTGGTCCCATGGATGAGACGTAACCCTCCTGAGCTGAGCACAACAGGACTCTATGTGGGAATCAGTGCTGGTGCAGACAGTGAAGGTCATTCCATCCCACATAGGAGGCAGCAAGAAGGATGGTGTGAATTACAGTTCTTGCACTGAGGTGAAGCCAGGGACTATTCCTTGTTAATTTGATGTAGTCTGCTCCTGATAAAATTCAGAAGAAAAGGTGCATGGCTTCATGAAATGTCCTGTGATGGAGCTATCTGGATTTACCATAAGAACCATGGCTGTGCTTATGTGGTGCTATCTGTTTTAAAGAACTTGCTTGTACCAGGCACAGTTTTTATTTAGAGACACCTGAATAATGGGAAAGCATTTTCAAATGGTGGTATATATGATAATCTCTAAGAATGCTTGTGGTCACATCTGAGAATATTTTTATTGAGATGACAACATTAAAATAAAATACTGAACTGGTGAATCCTAAAGTGTGAACTGTGGCTTAAAAATTGTCTTCTAGTGAGAAAATGAAAGATAAATTCCATTTACGGGAGAAAAGAGAAAACTTTATCCAATGCCTTTATTGTAGAGTGTGTGTCTGTCTCCATGAAATGACTTTTGGAGCAGCTGGCGAACTGTGACATGGATACCCCTCCAGACCCAACATTCCCTATAAGCATATGTTTAATTTAACATTTTGCCTAGAAGATGTTCACTAATTGAACACTGGTAATATTATAGCATCTGTAATGCTAATTTGTATCTATGGAATGTTTTTAATAATTTGATAGGAAAGAGGCTTAGAATTGTACAATACAAGATGCCTGAGTAACTTTCTGAGGTTCTGTAAAAATAGCAAATTCACATTCTTCATGAAATTTGGGCCTCTCTTGAGCAGTCATTGCCTTGCTTCATAGTAAATCAGCTCCAGTACCTTTGGTACACAAGAATTTACCAAGAGGATGTCTCAGAAAGGTCAGCAGATTTCTCAGTCACAACCTCGTTCCAAGTTTTAGATTGCACAAGCTTCAGTCTTGAGAAAGGTTCCCTTGAGTGATTCCCTCTTTTCTAAAAATATTGTGTTGATTTAACAGTGGACTTTCAGTATGTTTCTTCTTCTTTAAACATGTTGCCAGGGCACACTATCCTGTTTTGTGTTCACCATTTGGACAACACTTCACTACGCACAAGGATAATTACTTTGAGGAACATGGGCTGGGGATTGATCCAGCACTGATGAGCTGCTTTCCTTGACCACCTATAGCACAAATGTTTCCTCCAAGAAGGTGGGTGGCAACACCACTTTATTTAGATTTTATTCCATGATTGAGACAAATACTGCATTTTTATCAATGCCTTGCATTGCAATGAAGAAATCCTGGGTCCCCCTTCAGTCAGTTGAAAACACATTTGGCAGTTCAGTGCTGACACTGTAATCGTTATTTCCCAATGGCCTGTTGCAGTACTTTCCAACCTCTCATTGTTCATGACTTAATCACTTCCAATCTTAACTATTTCTGCTGCCACTTCTGTGCTCTTAAGTATCAAAGCTTCTCAGTGTCCAAAGTTCAGTAGCTAAATCATGAACTTACTCAAGGAAATGGTTCCACCCTTCTCATTCACTGTGCACTGGCCCTCTACACAACTTAAAGGACAATTCAAACTTTGCCCTTTGTCTTCCAAACCTTTCCTCTATAAGCTGAAACACAATGTCTACTCTGATGGTGACTGTTAATCCATGATGGTCAAAGGGGCTCAATGCTACCCCATTTCATATGGCAATTGTTAATAAAAAATTCCATTGAACTACAATATTGCATGTGGCACCACTGTGAGGAGTTCCTAAGGGGTCTGTGAATATTGTCTTCCAAACATGGTTTTCCAATGAACTCCAGATATCATCTGGAAATCCCTAAAGAATTTAAAATTCAGTGGTCTTGCAAAACTCTGAGATTCTCTTGGTGGCAGCAGCTACATATTTAAATATACACAGCCACTGCAAACAAAAAGATTGGGTATAATGGTGTCCATCTCCAAGTCAATAATAAAACATAATAATTAAATATTTATCTCTTCCAAATTTGCCTATTGTAAAAGTGGAAATACTATAATTTAGACATTTAGCCTATGTTAGTGTTTGTACAGTTAGCAGAAAGAGAAGCTCTTCAGAAGGTGATTTGGCTAGTTATTGTAGATGTGTGTTTCATAGTTAGGCTGTAATACCATTAGGAGCCAATTTATCCCTCCTTACTGTAGACAGTGTAAGGGACAGATTCAGAATAAAACCCAGCTGTTTCCACTTATGTGTTGTCTCTTCTGGCTTTGTCTGCATAGCCTTGGGCTCAGTCCTGCAATGCACACTGTGTGATCCTGCCCAGAGACACCTTGATTTCAGTGGAAGAGCAGGTGGGGGGTTGGGTCACAATCCAGGTCGCATCAACCAAATTATCTTTTTTTCCTATATTTTGCTTACAGCAAGTATAAAGGAATTTTAATACTATTTTATTAGGATATGCAGGAACATCCTGATTCATGGGAAATAACACTAAATTTTAAAATTCTGTGTTTATACTTTTAAACACATTTTGTATGATTTTCCACCAAATGGTAAATCTCGTTCCTGTAAAGCACTGCTCAAGGTACAAACCTTAAATGTTTGGTTTACTGTGAAAACCTTTAACAAGGAAAGACTACACAGAAATTGGTGCAGCTTACTTTAGTTAAGCTGTAGTTGCTCTGCAGAACTCTTCCAATCTTACAAATATTTTTAAAACTTAGAGCATATCAGAAAAAAATGTAATCCATTTGAATCAGAACACTCTCTGTCAGCATACTGTGTTGCATTTCCATTTGCTTTCAGTTCTCAACCAATGTTTTTTGGTGGTTGTTTCTCCCTTACCTCAACACTTGTTTCTTACTTAGGCCATGATTTTGTGAACATATTATTACAAGCTAGGTGTTGCTTTACACCCAGGAGTTATTTTTCGGTAGATGCCTGTGTGCAAATACCAACCACAAGTGAATGAGAGGTGTTTTATCAAATTTCTCGCAATACCTAATAAATTAATGAGTTAAAGAAAATTGTAGAAATAATTAGTAAAAATGGAAAATGCAAACTTATCTGTGAGAGATTCAGAAGCTATTGGATCATTAGGCGTTACAAGTCTTAAAAAGTGGCAGATTGTAGCAGAATGTAGAGGTTTCCACTTGCTTCTATCACCTTGTGTTCATAAAATTAGTCATCGTTTGCTTCCCCTAGTTTTGCCTTACACAATAGATATAGAGGAATCCACTGGGATAACCATGGAGTTCCAAACCATTGAGCTATATTTATTTAGATTACAAAAACAAAAGCAGCAAAACTGACTGATGAACATCACAGACTGAAGGAACAATGCCTTTAGAAACATGCAAATAGATTTCCTTTAATTCTGGAAAGAGGTCTTTGAAATAAACAGCGTGGTAAATTATTTAGCCTCTATTTTTTTGGAGGTTGAGCTTACTAATGTTCCAGATGTGAGAGAACAGGAAGTTCTATCATTTCCTCAGAATATGCGATGTGTAGACTATTATAAAACTACAGATTAATAAAATAAGAAGAAAAATAAAAGAGTCATTCTCATAAAAAAGTGTTATGATATTAGTGTTTTAGTATTAGTCTTTTTTTTTATTTTTTATTTTTTCCTTAGTAACATAATTGTTTTCTCATTTTAAGAACCAGTCCAGGAGTAGAGACCCATTTTTACTGCAGGTGGGATGAGAAACCATTAGGATGGTATTTTCAGAACATAATTATGCTGATAATAATAATAGTAATAATAATAATAAAACAACAGTATTACTAAAAAAATTGAATCTGGGTGGGGTATTAATGATGATTGTTAGTACATATATGGAAATGTATTTTCCACAATAGTTACTGTAAAATCTTGTGTGGCACCACTGATTAGACAGATTTCTTCATTAGTTCGTGGGATTCAAAAATCCATGCTTGAAAGCAGAAGAGAATATCATTCAAGTTTATACAGATAACTAGAATTGTTTCCAGTCTGATAGCAGCTAAAGCAGAGCAGCTGTTCAATCAGTAATTTCCTCATTAATTCATTTTAATGGTGAATTTGTCAAGTTTTTCTTGTTCAATACACTGAACTCTTCAGAGCTGTGCACTTTTCTTAAATACAAAAATTGCCACAGTAAGTTATTTTCCTACTACTATATATTTCTATGTTTATGCATGTAAACTTTATGTATTTTTCTTAAGAAAAGTTGTTAACATGAGAAATTCTGAACATCATGTTTTGGTCACCCTATTTAAAGTCCCATTCTGCACTCTGATTCTGGGTCTGTCAGTAGAAAGAAAGTCTTTGTTCCTCAGGGTTGTGGATGCTCAGCTTGCACAAGTTGGCAGAGAAATCTCTGCAGAAAGACAAGAAAATCTCTGCAGAGATAGCACTGCCTTCAGATGTCCATGGGATACTGAGTAGTAACAGAATGAAGCAACACAGTATGAAAAATAGTTGAAAACACTGTCATTTCGGGAGTTTTTGCTCTGTAGTTTTTTGCAATCTGGTAATTTTACTAAATCTTTAAATGCTGAAAAATCCTTCAGGAAAGGTAAAACTTGAATTACACGTGGATTCACACCTCCTGAAGAGCAGAAGAAGCAAGCTTAGATTGTTGAAGAACAGCTTTCATTGGATTTCATTCTTAAAAATACTAAATCCTATTAACAGTCCCTGTTTGGTCTTAAAGTACTTACATTCAAAATAAATGTTGACCTAGTGAAGAAACACATTTCTGTGAATGGTTTTTTAGATAAAGACATGAGGGAGTGTCTCAAACACAGGAATCAAACTAAGCCACAAGTTAACCTTCCAGAGCAGAGATTCCCCTGGGTCTAGTCTGATTTAAATCTGATAATTATTCAAAATAATTTGTTTAATCTACTGAACAATAACTAAATTTTGTTTATTGTAACTGTCATTATTAATTGTTAGACATTCTGCAATTCAAGTAATGTGAATTTTGGGCAGTACTGTTATCATAAGAATTCAAAATCTAATTCAGGTACAAGCTACACAAAGAAAGATGGGCTATAGTCCAGCTGTAGTGCTGAGCCTGCAAGAATGTCATCCTGCCTTTATAACCAACCAAGCCTGACAGCAGCTATGTGATGCCACAAATAAAGCCACTCAGTGGAAAAACATCAAGAAGAGATTCACCAGCTCCCATCTGGAGCTATACTCAGCCCTGAATTGCATAGTACCTGAAAAAAATCTGAAGTCTGTTTGTAGTCCTGTAAATGTGTGGGCTGTTTTAGTACAGAAACCAAATTTTATTTTTCTCCACCAGCAGAAACCTTAGCCTAGGGCAGTTCTGTAGTATAGAGTAACAAAATGCTCATGTAAACAATGTGGAAAGGGATGTAATAACTCTGTGTTACATTTTAAGAGAGCAGAATGTTGACTATGATGAAAAATATCACTTAATAACTTAGAATGCTTTTGAGCTGTGTACTTGCCTGCAGAAAAAATTTTTCTTAGAACACGGCAATAAGGCAACAGATTCAAATTTGTCTCGAGTTTCATTTCATGAAAAAGGGACCTGTGCATTGTAAGTTTTCAGAAATCCTTAAATTTACTGAGATATATTTTGAGAAAGCTGCTTCACATGAGCACCTGAAAGACTACCAATAAATAAATGGCTATCGATGAAGAGTTTATCATATATTGATTGGCTTCCAAGAGCTTGCCAATAGTCTACTGACAGTAGTGCTGCAGGAAGGAACCTCTCAAGAAATGCTGCTTTCTTGGCATGGCATTGAGCAATGCAAATGATGAAGACACGTTTGGACACCCACTTCTATCTCAAATGCCACCTGCAGTGGCACTGATCACTCCAAAGACTTCAAAAACCTGAAGCTGATCCCAAGTATTGGATATCAGCAGTATGGCTGCACTCATACCTCAGCATGCACTGACTTTCTTTGTGTTGTTTAAAATACAAAAGAAACTGGGCCATGGGGATGTAAACCAGGCCTAATTTAGGGAAATCAACAAGATCAATCTGAAGTTAGTGCAACTTTTGGAATAAGCTGCTTCCCCAGTGGTCCACTTTAAAGAACAGTCTAAAAAAACAGGAAACTGTATTCTGCGATCCTGAAAACACCTTGGACTGTAGCAAGGAAATAAATAGCTCCTTTCCACTCCAAGTTGCTGGCTGTGCTCATGCATTGTTATTTTGGCTGGGTAACAGCTGTGAAGAGAGGAATATTTTCCAAATGCAAATATTTAAATGCCCTTAGGATGTAGACATTTTTATTGCTGTTTGGGAACAGTGCATTCTAGTTTAGACATTAAAAATTCAACATAAAGTATATAGTTAACTCCTCTTAACTAGATTTCTAGTGGTGGTTGGCCTAAACAGAACTGTACATGGCAAGGATATAAGAAAGAAAAGACTTGATGGAAATTAAATGACCTCTAAATATATGGTCTTCACAGACCATTTGAATGTTCTTATTCTGTTTCCAGTCCTTCTTTGAGTGAATTGAAAAACTTGTGACTTTAGGGATACGCAGGCAAAACCCTTTGCTTTTAGCACATTGTCTTGGAAAAGTCTCCATGCTTAAGACGTTAAGGCATGTTTTATTACCACGTAGAAGAAGATAAAACACCATGAGTCAGTCTTCTCTACACTGAATTTTCTTCTTCTTATGAAATACAACATTCTGCAAGCACTGAATCATTAAAAAATGAGAAAGATCCCTTGTACAGTATTTGTTACACAGTCAAAAAAGAAAGCATTTAATTTTTAATGGATTCAATTTTTTTTGTCTGGTAGATTTCCAAATCTTTTTAGAGGACAATTGAAAAATTACTCATTAACTATTTTGTTCTGATTAGGAATGGACTGAAATGGTCTGAAGAATAATTTCCAAGATAAAATATGATATAATGAAATTGAAAAATATCTGAGAAGATGTTTTTCAGTTGAAACTGCTAATGGAAGTCAGGCTGGTTTCCAGATTTTTGTCCTTCTTGCTGTCCCATTCACTTTATCCTAAGCACTGCTTCTTCAGCAGCTCTATTGAGCTGCAATTAAAAAAAAACAAAACAAAACCAAAAACCCAAACCCAAACAAAACCAACAACTTTGCCATCAGGAAAAATTTTGTCTTCAATAATTTTATATAATACAGAGAAGAAAAAGGGGATATTCTATATTTAGTTTTAGGGAGTTAATTTTTCTTTTACAGAAAGGAAAGTGAAGATCCCACACAGAAATATTTGCTAATTCAAAATTTTAAGGAGACACAGAAGAGCCAGAACATTCTGAACCTCCATCCAATCTTGGCTTTTAATCTCAGGTTAAAACTTGCAAGGAGGTAAGAGAGGAATGTTAGTGTCAATAACTAAGGCTCCTTAGTCTTCTTTACTTCAGATTTGACATCAGTGCAATAACATTATCCTATCTGGAAACTGGTGTAACTGTGTGACTTCTTGATACAAATGTTTTGTTAGAGAAACTATTATAATGTGCCATTAGAAATTAGGAAGGGATACAAGCACAGACAGCTGTATTAGCATTTACTGCAAGGCAAATGCTAAATTACAGAAATTCTAGAAAATTATCAGAAGATAGTTGACTTTGTGGCTACTTTTAGCTTTCTGTGAAAGGTGAACCAGCTATTAGCACTAATGATGGAGGCACTGCCTCTTCACTGGCCCCAACAGCATGCTGAGGCTCTCACCCTAGCTATGATCCATGGAAGAAGAAGGTCATATGTTAAGATTCGTATTGCGATGCATTTTGCTCATGGTTTCCCACCTTTTCTTCTAGCATTCTTCAAGTGTTGCCTCAAAACCATTTCTAGGTCTGGATTTCAGTATATGCTCAGGCTCATGCTTTTGCACAGCCCATGGATGTAGTCAGAGAAATGAATGGCAGACTCACTATTCAGACACCAGTGTTTCTTTATAATAGACCAGTTAGGAACATGACCAGTTTAGGGAAACTAGACTTCCCTAGACAATTAATGTAAAGCCTGACTGGGCTGTGTAGGTGCTCCAACAATTAGGCCCACAAGTTATTTGGGTACCTTTAGTGGCAATGCCACAGGTGATGGGGATGATGGGGCCTCAGTTTGTGGTTAAATGAATGAGTTCAGGGCTTTTATCTGTAAGGGCTTGATTTGCTAAAAGTGGTTTCAGCACGCCCAGTTCTGCAAGGGAAGAGGGAAAGGCAGGGGCCATGTTGTTCTGAAGACCTGGGGGAAGCACTTGCCTGGGAAGTGGAAGATCTGATTCAGTTTCCTCCACATCCTGAGGAAGTGCCAGCCCCCTCCCATTTCCCAATCTTTTCCCTAGACTGGTATGGGGTCACACTCCATCCTTCCTATTGCAGAAAGACTACAGATAGTCTAGCTGAAGCAAGCATGAACCCAAGGAAAAGGCAGGCAAGAGGGCTCCCACATGACTTGTAATGTGTGAGCTGTAGGGAAACTTGGCTTCTGTCCCTCATTAGGAGTGAACATGTAAACAGCTTGGGAAACCTCTGATTAGGTGTGAATATTTTAACAGCTTGGGAAGTGGGCATCAGAGTCTAAGTTGCCTCTAAATGAGTAATGTGTTTTCTGGGCAATGCCACCACCTGTGTTTCGGATTGATATGGATGATTCAGTGTGACATCTGCAGTGTGCACTCTTCTGAATACATCATTGCTATCAGTGGGATGAATATGTTTGTCCATTTTGGCCCATTTAGCAAATTAGCAAAAGCTATGAATAATGGCCATGATACAAAAACATGAGATGACTAATCAGTTGAGATTTTTTTTTTGGCAAGAATGTCAAAAGGCATTAAACATTTTTCAGATATAAGAAATGTAATAAGCCTCTGGACTGCCGTTAAAGGGCAGTGAGAAGGCAAGTGAAAAAGAAAACATTTGTATGCTTATTCCAAAACAGAGGGTGCTGAAAGGTTCATGCTTCTCTTAAGTTAGTGAGACAAGGGAAACTCATGCTGAAGAAGAGGGAAACAAAGTATCAAAAGGATGTCATTTTTGGAGACAATTTATTTGTTGGAATCCCTATTATTTTCTTCATCCCTGTCATTGTTCCCTCCTGTTCCATCTTCCTCGCTGGAGTGGAGCAGGAGGTGGAGTGATATTGTGATTAGTCCAGACTGTGGAGCAACTTCAGTCTTAAATGCCTGTGTGTGTATATGCATGTGTGCCTGTGAGTATATTCATGCACTTGTACAATATTCCATGTGATGCTGGCAAAATACCTCCAAAGGAAGGAGTGATGGTATTTCCTCCTTTTGTTCTTGAGGAGGGTAAGACATTTTTTTCTGCACACAAATGCTCTCCTGTTCCTGATGCAATCACTCAAAATGTGCTGTCCCACCCAAATGAGAATTGCATCCTACTTTTCTCCTCTGGGGACTGCGAGCTTTAACTTTTAGGGCTTGTCTCTACAAGTGCAGCCTTTGCTTCCCTCTGCCCCCACATAGGCAAAGAGAGCATCTGGTCCTGCATCCATTGCATATATCCTGTGCATCACCAACAGTCAACTGCTTATCTTGAAAAGCCAGGGTATCTCTTAAAGCCTGGATGGAGCCTCAAGATGTGTTGAAAAAGTCTGTAACTTTAAATTATGCATAATAATTAATAAAGAATGAACTCTTAAATTTGGTGTTGTTTTGTAACGTCAGTCTGTACTATCTGTTATCTTTTGAGCTTATGTCTCCAGGGACCACAGTGGTAGGTGCTGAGCCTGGGGCTCATCCTGAGTCAGAAAGGCACAGGGCCAGGAAAAATGGTAGTTCCCAGCCCTTATTAATGAGTGCATGGGGAGATCTTTCTGTTTACAGGATCAAACACAGGCTGACACTTGCTCTGGCACTGAGAAGATTATAAATAAGGATCCTGCTTTTGTGAGTTCCTGAGCACCTTTAAATCTCTTTGACCTTGATGAAGAGGAAGAAGAAGTTGTAAATATAAGTGTCTGAAGATTCTCTGTCAAGTCCTTCCATTCGTGTGGTACAGCAGTGAGAAATGCAGGAATCTGAGCATCCTCAAGATACCACAACATCAGGACTCTTCCAATAAGACTCTTTTTTGCTGAAGCCAGCATAGTTTTTTTTAAAATACAAAGTTATGTTTTCTAAATGACCTTTGGAAGAAATGACCTTGTGATAAGGGTGAAGGGGTATTGAATGCCTAAGATGATGAATGATATTATATTGCATCCTATTACATAGTTCCTGAAGAGGCATAGTTTCTCTACAGGAAAGGTATTAGCTTGGATATTTTTTTCCATTTCCTTTTCATATTATAGAAGCAAAAACTATGCAGACTGGCTGTGCATGGTTTATATAAAAAGATGTGGTTTTTTTTCTGTTATTGTTCATTGTGTCCCTTCATCTCTCTTCCCACCTTCTAAGAAAATGATCTAAGAGAAAGCAGCCATTATATAGGCAAAGTCCCTGCTTACACCAGGGTGTTTGGAAAACTCTTTGGCAAATGTCTTTGTGGCTAAGAGCCTGTAAGAAAGTTTGCAGATTAAAAATAACATTCTTTCAGGTTCAACTCCTAAACAGGTCAAATTATCTTAATATCTGCCTAGTAAATGTTTATACTGACAAAAATCTGTAAAGTAAAGTTTGAATTGCAAATTCACCTGTATTAAATGTTGACCTCATGGAAAGACACTTAAATCCACTTTCATAAGAGAACCTTGTTTATAGTGCTGGAATGTATAACTTGGAGGATATTCAAATGAAATTGTTTTGGAAGAACTTTTTACTTCCCCAGTTTTCTGAGCAAGACTTGCAGCAAAACTGTGCAGTCAGATATAAATGTATATTTCAGAGGGAACAGCTCATGGTAGCTTTGTTCTAATGCAGATTTATACCAGCTTTGCACTGGTATAACTCCTAGATCCCGATGAGCACACAATGGAAGTGAGCACACAGTCAGTCCCTGGGGAGTTGAAACAGGGAGAAAAGAGTGAACATGGTGTATATAATAGTGTATATATTTAATAAGGTATTTCTATAATCCTACGTGTGTGTGTATGCAGTATATATGATTTCTGTAGAGAAAGATCATACATCCACACAGTTGAAGCACTGTGTGTTTATCCTGCATGGAAGCTCACTCCTGTCAGCTTGGCTCCAGGCTAAGATTTAGCATGAGAGGGAAGCAGTGGGCTAAGGAGGATTTTTTCCCTTCTCCCGGCTGTGTGGCAGCCCCAGGGCAGGGTCCTGCTGTGCAGCCATACGGCCCCCTCTGCTCTCGGCAGGATCCCGTTAATCCCCGTGATTGGCACACCCAGAGCTCCCACTGACTCCTGGTTGTCCCTCTCAGGGGCAGCTGACCCTGCCAGGCCTGGACTTGTAAGGCTTTAAGCAATTTTTCTGCCCTTGAGCCAAATCCATTCCAGCCAGGCTGAGGGAGCTCACCACGGCTGCTTTTCAAACAGCTCTAATATTTTAATCTGTGCATAATACTTCATGTTACTCCAAAACCGATCTTATTTCCCATCCCTTTTCCTCTCTTGGTCCCTGTAGGTTATTTTCCCATCCTCACGGCACTCCATGCTGAATTAATGTTCTGTTTACCTTCTAGTCCAGATTGTTAACAGCATGACCCTGGTCCATGGAGTTCAGTGGCTTTTATTAGGTTTAAATTGGTCCTTTAATAGGGCTGCTCATTGTTATTAAATCCTGGCAGATTGACTTCAATTTTTTCTTTATATCCAGAGAAGAAAAATCAGAAACACCCATTACCTCTAGCACAGTTGCATTTCAAGTCAATACAGGTTGCTTTCATTTCTGGGATTTCCACTTGGTTTTTCTGTCATAATCCCTGGCTCAAGTAACAGTTCTATTTTTTTTTTCTGGAAAGGGTAAACAAACTGCTTTTCCCCTCCCCAAGTCTTTTATACAGATCACAGTTCTTTACAAACCTGCTAAATGGGAATGTCAGAGGACCTGGATTGCTCCCACTTACTGGAATGAAGCTGCTAATCTCTTCCTGCATCTGATTTATATGTAAATAAAAAGGAGGTGGCTTGTAGGGAGTCCAAATAGGAATCCCTTCTGTTATAGGAAGCCA
Organism: Entomyzon cyanotis; assembly: GCA_024500445.1. Classification (NCBI taxonomy): domain Eukaryota; kingdom Metazoa; phylum Chordata; class Aves; order Passeriformes; family Meliphagidae; genus Entomyzon; species Entomyzon cyanotis. The sequence continues at coordinate 33,781,442 of JAKEPQ010001018.1, read as the reverse complement.
CAGCTATGAGTCATTCTAAATGAAAAGCTTAGTAAAAACATCAACACCCCTAAAATATTTTTGGGAAAAAAATCCATGCAAAAGAAAACGAACCTGCTGATTCTAAGCCCACATTAGGGAGGTGGTTGTTTTTTTCTTCTTTCTGTTTTTTTTCCTGGATGTTCATTCCCTTTGCTTGAGGGAATTTTACTTTACTACAGAAAATGATTTTAAATTGTACCCAGAGCCAGATCTTTGAAGTTTAATGGCAGAGCAGAGATGAGTGAAGCTTTCATATGCTGCACACTCAGAGGAGCACTGACATGAGCAAACGCTGCAGAGTGAAAGTGATAAGCAGAACATGAGCATTACAGAGCTACTGTGAAGTTTGTGGCTTTATTAAGATGCCAACTCTTACACAAAAAAAAGCCCAACTGCAATTCTCAGTGCCTTTTAACTGTTTACACTTCTGAGCTCTCTCCCCACAGGTAATTCTATTTAGTCTCAAGCTACTTTTCTCCTCTTGAGTTCCTCAGTTTCTCACCCCTATTTATAATTATATTCCTTTTTTTTTCCCCCTACTTTTTGATGTGGCTACTGAGAGGACCTGGCCATTGTGGTGTTCCCTTGCAAGGACAGCAGCAATTGTGGTTTTACCATTCTACTTCCCTCTGTTTTGTTGCTGAATGTTCCATATGTCTCCTCCCACAGGTTTCTGTTTACCGGGTTTATTTTAATTGAGTTTCTGTTTGTTTGTTTGTCTCTTTGGCCTGGAAGCTTTTTTTTATGCACAAGGGGTTAGGGGACAGCAATTAATCTGTAGCAAATCATAGTCATTACACATTTTCCCTTATTTTAGCAGAGTGTGGCCTGACCTTGAGCAAAGCACAGAGTGCAGAGAAGACTGGAAATTCAGCTTAAAACCAAAACTGAAAAATAGCAGGGGAGTTCTCATCCACAAAGAAGCAAGCAGCAGGCTCCATGAAGTGTGTGGCTCATGGTGGCAATCTGCACCAGCAGCAACTCCTTCCCCACACAACAGAACTTGAAGTAAAGCCACCAAACCTCTTCCTGCGATTTTAGTGACTCGTAGATATTATGTACCTGCTTCCTAAATTTGTAATAATTTCCTTCTGCCATCTTTTTTGTATAGTTGCTTCTTATTCTTCAACTCGGACATTATATAAAATTGTCAGCTTTTGTTTATGTAACCAGAAAAAATCTTATCATCTTAATAATGACTAAGAAGTGGCTCCTGTAAATGTATAAATGTGTAAATTGCAGTTTTCCAGTTCTCTGCAGGTGACTTTGCATGTTATGCCAGAGGAGTGTAAAACCTTTCCAGTCATTCAGTCAATGCCACCCAAGTTCCATAAATTAGTAATCATCACTTGGAAGCAGTATCAAAAATGAACAAAATTTAAAAATATATAACCTTTCCCCCCCCCCCACCAGTTTAATTATAGATCTCTTTTATAATCTCTTTTTATAATCTCTTAACCAACAGATAACCTGGAGCAGTATCACTCTGGCTGAGGAAAATAAGGGGCCAAATAAAATATTGTAAATCTAACCTGTTTCCTATGTGTTATTGCCACTGTCATTTTAAATTGATCTAGGTACACCTACTGTTTAAACATCCTTCCTAATCTGATTATCAGCAAGCTAAAATGTGGAGTTATTTACTTGACTTTGTGTGCTGTATACATTTGTTTTGACAATATTTCACAGAAGGCATATCTTCAAAAACATTAGTAACTGTTGTCCAGTATCTTACTTAGCAAGACTAAATAAATCTAGCAATTTTTATCTACTTTCTATCTGAATTCACAGCTGTAAGAGGGGGCAAACTCAGGACTTTTGCCAAAATGTACTTTAATCTGAAGTGGCCAGCAAGCAAACCCTGAAGGTGAGGAATCCAGCTTCATGGTGACAATTTACATGTCCTTGCAAAACCCAGAGGTGTGGCTGGAAAGTTTTGTGCCCTTGTTGGAAACCTTCCCCATTGCACTCCTCCTTCTTGAACAGCTTTATTGTTAGTCTGATCTCTGTTTATTTTTCAGAAGTCCAGTTTAGAAGCAATCTAAAATATTTGTGACTTCTACTACTTTCAATGGTTCAGAGAAGCCACGGAATGAAGAAGAGGTTCTTGGGGTAGGTTGGCTTGGTGTGAAGTCAATAGTGTTGCTTCAGGAGCCAAATCTTTGTGGCATTTGACAATTTTGATCTAATACTGACTTCTTGGTTAGTATGCCGCTCATGCCTACTAATAATTGAAATATTTTTTCTTCTTAGTGTTTTTTTCTCTGAGATTAAAATTTATTTTAGGGTCCCAAGTAACAACAGTTTGCTACATGTTCTGTTTGTTGAATGTTCTGACCTGGATATTTGGACTATGCTCAGACTGTTCTTAAATCCATTACTTGGTCATTAATTCTGCTTTGGTTTGGTACTCTCAGTAAGTCATCTGAAATGACACTTTGTCACTCATTCTGTGGCTGAACAGTAGCTCTGGCCCATTCATAAGGAAGATGTAGCTGGTCACTTGTGGATCTTATACTCCAGATTTGCAGAGCGAGCACTCAGTGTCATAGGCCAGATCACCTGGGCAGAAATGGTGTGTGAGAATGAAGAAACCTTGCCTCTCTTCAGATTGTCCTATCTGTTTTCCTGCAGTGCCAATTGTTCTCATGGGACAGAAATTTTAATTAGATCTACTCTCTTGTAGAATAGATCAAATCAATGCAGTCATGTATAAGGCAGGATATCTACTAAAGGCAGCTTTTTCTTGTACTCTATGGTAGGCTATCTGGATCCAAATCCAACTGAATGGCTGATCGTTTGTCCTGCTTGAAAGCCTGTGACTTTAGTAGCAGAAAGGCAATATGCACTAATTACTTTAGAAAACAGAGGAGGGACACAAAGGTTATCTGAAGGCTGGAGCTCCTCCCCTATGAAGATAGTCTGAAAGAGCTGGGGTTGTTCAGCCTGGAAAAGAGAAGGCTTCAGGCAGTTCTCATGTGGCCCTCCAGTACCTGAAGGGGGCTTATAAAAAGGAGGGAAAGAGACTCTTTATATGGGCAGATGGTGACAGGACAAGAGACAGTGGTTTTTAAACTGAAAAAGGGCAGCTTAGGTTAGATGTAAGGAAGAAATTCTTTACTTGGAGGGTGGTGAGACAGGAGCAGGTTGACTGGAGAAGGTGTGGATGCTCCACCCCTGGAAGTGTTCAAGGCCAGTTTGGATGGGACCCTGAGCAATCTGATCTAGTAAATGGCATCCCTGCCCATGGCAAGTGGTCTGCAACTCAATTATCTTTAATGTCCTTCCTAACCCAAAACATTCTATGGTTCCATGATTCTTCCTTCTGCTAATTCCCTTTGCATTTCAGGAAATCAATCTTTCAGCTAGTATTCCCAAGAAAAAAAGTGAAAAAGGAGCTAAAAAATCGATTTGTATTGTTGCTAAAGTTGTCAATATTTCCACCAATTTTCAGTTTCCACTAATATTTCCAGTCTTATAATGGTGAATTTCTTTCTTCCCTTCTATTGTTTAAGTCAAGAGAGTTTGCTGATTCCCAAGCCATAGCCTTCCAACCCAGCCCCAAAATTTTCTGCTTTTCCCTCTCTATCTGCAGTAAATGTGGTAGTGCAAGCATCTCTTCATGAGATGCTGATAAAAATTCTGTTGAGCCTGCTGAGATTGATACAAAATTAGTGTGTAGGTAAAATCTGTGCTGGGCTAAAAGGAGCTAGGAGCCTCCTCCTGGAGAGAAGTCTTCCTACACTTGCACTGCCAGCCCAGACACATGAATGAGGCCTTTCCAAGTTCTCTGGCTGGATTCCTCCTCGTGCCCCAGGCTAGGTGACACAGTTTGCAAAGGCTCCTCTCTGTTGCTCTTGCATTTTAAATTGCATTCACTTCATCCTGACCACAAATGCAGCAGAGCTATTCTAATAGGAGTAAAGCAACAGTCCAGAAAATGCCAGACGGAAGCAGCTGTAACAACACCAGTGGTGATGTCCCAGGAGGGAAGGACAAGTTTTTCAGCAGGAGGTGAGTCATATGATTTTTGCTTCAAAGTACTTGTTTGAGAGCATTGCCCACAGACTCTGCTGCTGAATTTACTTCCTTCCTACTTCACAGTAAAATGTGATGGTAAAATATTCCGTAAACTCTTTATAATTTTAATTAATGGGACATTTTGGCTTAATAAAGTGGAATAAATAAGCTGTTTCAACTGTTTGTTTCAGTAAGATTTTACTTTCCAGATGGGAGGCTCTCTATTTAGTCCATAACTTTAAAATCTCTCTTTTGGTAGAGAGATGCTATGTGTAAGGCCTGGCTTTTAGCTTTCTTCCCTTAGCATCAGTGACTAGCAAAACTATTTGAAAAGGAGACTTCAGAAAATTCCACAGCAAAAATGGCAATAGAAGCTCACTCTTCCAGTGCCCCTGCAGAGCCCCTGCAGAACACACAGCTGCTGCATGTCTCCAGCTGCTGCCCTCTGAGTAGCACAGCAGATTTTTGGGTTTTCTCTTGATCAACTTCTTGGGACATTCCTTTCAGGTATTTTTGCCATCAATGAACATTAATTTCAAAGGTATCAGCAGAAATAGTACCAGAAATTTTTTTGGAGCAGAGAAGGGAGATATTTCTCAGCTGAAGAATGGCTGTTAGCTGCCAGATTTCACAACAAGCTTGCAGAAGGAGTAAACCTTTATCAGAAAGTGGTATATAATAATTTATACTAAGTGCTGAAAAATAGATAATATGATTTCGTGTCCCAGATTCAATAACACTCTGATTAGCATTACTGTGAAGCAGACCAAAGTAAAAAATATAAACTCTATGGAGAACCTTAATGTACTGAGTGCTAGTCACACATTACATCTTAATATTTTGACTTATTGCCATTTTTAGCATTGATTGCTTTAAAACTACAATTTTCTCTTAAAAGAAATTTAAAAACCCTCTTTTATATGGCTGTTTGCTCTCTACCAGCTCTTCCAAAGCGTCTGCCAAATGAGGAGGAAAAAATGTTGCATTTCATTTTAAGTTGAATAAATGAATTTTAAAAAGTTAAGACAATGGATGAGAATTTTCTGAATGTGGATCAAATATATCAGTGTTATTTTGTCCAGTAATGAGTAAGGTCAGAATTAACTGCATTTCATAACTTGCGTGTGTACGTGTGTCTCCGTGTATCCATGAACACAGATCCTCTGTTGCAATTTTGAGAAACACATGGAATTCCTTCCTGCTTTAAAATTAGTGATGTTTGTGACACACTTCTTTTCAAACTGCAGTGTTACTCAAGGGTAATGTTTTGCTTTTGCTAAATGAGCATGCACTTGCTTGCAACACGATCCCTGCAATTAGTAGTGGCTGGAGGCTCCAGTAGGAGCTGTGTGCCTGGGCAGCACTCTGCACTTTAACCACATGCTTGTAAACACTCCACTGGCAGCAGACAGGGATTTGATGACTTCTTTTCCCTTAAAGAACTTGGAATTACTAGTTTCTCATTCTGTTTTAGCTATATAAAACAATAGAGTTGTTGAAGACTCCAAGCAGTGTTATCAGAAACAGAAATATCTGTCTGTCTCAAAGCACAGAGGGCTACATGTCTTTCTCATAGAATCATAGAACCATGGAATCATGGAATCATAGAATGGCTTGCATTGAAAAGTACCAGATCATCTAGTTCCAACCCCTCTGCTGTGGGCAGGGACACCTTCCACTAGACCAGGCTGCTCAATGCCCCATCCAATCTGGCCTTGAACATTCCAGGGATAGGTCATCCACAACTTCCCTGGGCACACTGTTCCAGTGCCTCACCACCCTCTGAGTAAAGAATTTATTCTCAATATCTAATCTAAACCTCCCTTCTTTCAGATTTAAGCCATTAGCCCCTGTCCTATGCCTATATACCCTTGCAGAAAATCCTCCAGCTCTCTTGCAGGACCTCTTTATGGACTGACAGACTGCTCTAAGGTCTCACTGAAGCCTTTTCTGCCCAAGGATGAGCAACTCTAACCCTCTCAGCCTGTCTTCATGTCAGTCTGGGGCTTCAAGACTGTTAGTTGGCAAAATGAATTGCAAGTGAATGGAAGGTTTTATTGTGCTTCATATTCTTGCCAAAACCACAAGAGGCCTATCCAGTTTTATTAACGAAATGGAAGATAAAAGAAAAATTAAAAGGCATTATGTTAGTTTTTATAACAAAGATCACTCAATCATTTGAGCCAGTTCTACTGATATACTTTACAGGGAGTGGCATGTGTCACCATATGGAGTAAAAAGGTGGAGCAGGTCAAAGTTTTTCCAGTTTCCTTCTCAGTACTGAGGAAGCATGAAAAAATTAGAGCCAGACTTCAGACGGTGGAGAGCCTTATATGTTGGTTTCGGGCATGTTTACATGTAGCACACTGCATGTATCAAGCACAACTGAGAAGCCAAGGGAATGCTATTATATATCTTAAATTGTCCATCTTTAAATCTGCTATTCTGAAAAACTATACCACAAAGGGAGGCAGAACAGCAGGTGCTCTTGAATGTTGTATTATATTTTTCATCAAGTTACCCAAATTGTGGATTATAAAGAAATATGTGTAGTAATTTAAGAAAATTCTTCCAATCTGGCAAATATAATCTATAATTTGCTGGTTTATCCTCCCTTTACTTCAATACTTCTTTCCTCTTAAATGGGAAACTCCTGTTTCCCACTCAAGTGGGCTACACTGTGGTATTTTCAGTGTTCCCTGGTGACTGTGCTGTTCCACCTGAGCTGGAGGCACTGATGTGGCTGTGCTGCCATGCACAGGTGACGCAGTCAGACACATGCCAACTCTCCGTTACTCAGCCACTGTTCAGCACCAGTTTTCACAATCCTCTTTACAGGTCTTAAAGGTCTTTTCCAGCCCAAATAGTTCTTTGATTCTGTGACCATGAGTTGCTGTTGAAATTCTGTCACTGCTACTTAAGGGGACAGGAAAGAGGATAAAGCCAGACTATGTCTTTTACCAGCTTATGAAGGATCAGTTATCTGACAAGTGGTTTTTAGGCTGCCTGAACTGTCTGAGATTACTGTTCTTCAGTTTCAATCAGTTTGAAGTGTTTACACAGTGCAGGTCACCAAACTGGATCAGACTGAGCCATTAGGCTTGGATCCCAGTCTGGAACATTTTGAGAAGAAGATAATGGTGGACTTTTAAAATCCCAGCTTTCAGACAGCCTTCAACAACAAGAAAAAGATTCTGTTCTACATTTTTCACATTTAGAACATAGCTGGTGTTAGAAAGAGCCAATTTTAAAGAACCACTTGATTTTCACACATGATACTTCATCAGTCATATCTCTTGCTCTCACAGCTTGCCTTCTAAAGGCTCTTGTCTTCGCATATGTATCTCCCATGGGTCTCTCACATACCCAAATAGACCACTCGCAATGGGAGGAGGAAGGAGCATCCAAGAACATGCAATGCTAAAGGTCAGTGCTTTTCCAGGCCTTGATTCAGAAAATTGTAATTTAGAAATTTTTCAGATTCTGCAGCCTCCCATTTGAACTTTCTAAAGGAAACTTCAAGGAGATCAGATTTGGCACAAATAGTAACGACAGACTGGTGGGCTGACATAGGGACTTCCCACCCACTTGCTCATAGTCTTCTCAGATGTCGTGGGACCTGGTGGCAAGGGGATCATTAAAACAACCACTGTGGGGCTAAGCAGAGCTGCTAACAATTCTCTGCTTGCTGACAGAGAAGACGAGAGTTTATGATTCCTCATTCTCAAGAGGTATCATTTATAACTTGGGAAGACCTGGAAAAGAGGACCAGAAGTGATCTCTTGTGAAAAGTCTTATTTTTATATTGTGATGCCCTCAGATGGCCAGCGACTGGGAATTTCCCCTGTGACTGTCACCACAGGGCCAATGGCAAACCAGATTAGGATTTTGTTCAAGGGAATGTAGAGGACCCTGTCTTTGACCAGGTCGTCTTGGCTTTGTCTTCAGGCCACACTGCTAGGGCAGCTCACAGATATTCTTCCTGCTGTGCTCTCAGAGAAACAGTAACTGTGTGGAATAAATGTGGACATAGTCCAGTTTCTGCAACGACCACAGGACAAAAAGACTTGTCTGACTCTCACTAGCAAGGTGTTACACTTACCCTGACTGATGCAGCCTTTCTGAAGAAGGCACAATGTTCTTATAGATCTTTCATTGTAAATGAATATCATCAGGGACCAGTTTACCATGCAAAGCCAAATAAAGTTCACCTTAGAAATCCTGGAGCTGCAGTCTGTGGCAGGCTTTATAGCCTGTGAGATACAGCAATTAATTGAAAAGAGGATTTGCAGTTCTTTTGGGGTGGAGAGACAGTCTCACGCCAACATTTTCACTTGCAAATATTCTAAAATATCCCCCACCACAGAAGAACTAAATCTGATTTTTCCAGGCATATAATGACTTGTACTAATTAAAGGACACTGCTCATATATGGACCCAATAAAAATAAATGAACAAAGCAAATAGACATGCAAATAAAAAAGAGATCTGATATGGTGTGGTATAAAGTTTAATCCAAATAAGGCTATGAATGGGTTCTTCATAGAGCTTCATTGACAATAAAAAATGTATTTAAGGCAGTAAATGTACAACAGCTGGCAAATATCATGTGCCAAGTCTTATTTTAGATTAGTAAGAGAAAACTGAGGCTTATTAAACTGCTGCAGTGATTCCCAGGACAGCCAGTTGGATATTTCAGAACTTCTTCTTTCTGGTGCTACTAAATTAGTACACTTCACTGGGGAACCAGTAGCCTTGAAAATGAAAGAATACACAGGAGAGATTGGATTGATAAAAAAAAGCAAAAATAAACTTGAGAAAGGAAAACAGTTCATCCCAGCCTCAGTTCACTTAAAATGACTGAGAAGCAGACATGAAGGCAATTCATTATATAGCTCTTGTCATCCTTGCACGGACAGGAGAGTGTTACAGTCAGTTTAATAACCCCTAAAACATTTTAATAAAATTTCTGATTTTAAATTCTATTTACCATTTGCTTGCAATGGCATCAGTTTTAGAAAAGTTAATTATAGATTTTTAAAGCCCTATAAATATTATAATACATATTTTATTTTACTTTTAATTTTTAAGAAACAACCAGATGATAATAAACACTGAAGAGAAAATAGAAAAATTCCTATTCCTAAGGATTTTAGTATTTTCTTTTTGTTTGTTTGTTTATCTTTTTCTCTACTAGAAATATTAAAACAATTCAAGTTACAACTGTACCCTCAGTCACTGTCACTTAAATGGAAAAGATTTTTCAAAAAATTAATTTGTATTTTTGCTGAGATGAGCAGCGTAACTCAGACTGCAAAGTGACCAAAGGAATGGACCATGGGATCACAGAATCACAGAATGGGAGTGACCCACAAGGATCATCGATTCCACTCTTGTCCTTGCACAGAACAGCACCAAGAGTCACACCACGTGCCCGATGATAATATCATGATAATGCCAAATGTGTCAATCAGTGGAGAAGTTCCCGTAAGACTTGTTACCAGGTTTGGTTGTGTCCAGCTTCATTGAAATCTAAATGAAGGTGCCGCATGTAGAAGGAAGTAAGTTCCTGGTTTTTCCATGCAATAATTGTCGTGTGTCCTGCAGCTAAGGGAAGTTCATTAAGTGAAATCTCCAGTGTGCTGAATCATCAGATTTAGAATAGGTCAAGCTCTGTGGTCACTCAGGGTTGGTTTTGCTTGAGATGATGGTGAGAGGTGGTGGCCCAGGAGCTCCCTTGGTCCCATTGCTGGTGCTGCCTGGGATGCTTGTCTGTTCCATGCCTGGATTCTGGGCTGAGGTCTGACCTTCCTCTTGAGGGGTTTCTTGCCCCTGCCTGCTGGTTTTTGGAGGGATTCATCCCTCTACAGCTTTATGGTTGTGCTCTGTGATTATGATTTATTTTGCAATGAGTAAACAGCAATACTGGAGAAATTTCCTGGAGCACCACTGGCCTTGAAATTCTCTATCTCTTAACCTGGCAGAGCTGGATTTTGGTATGAATATGCCTTGCCATTCAAAGCATTTTAGAAAGCTATATATGATTATTAAGTCTGGGTATGATTTTTTTTGTTTGTTTTTTCCAATCTCAAGGCTCTGTGCGTGATAGTGGAATTGGGGCATGTTCCTAAGATATTTTAAAAAGTGCATGTAGCAAGGACTATGTGTTTTCAGATATAAATACAAACACATGATGTAAACATTATTTTATTTTTACTATTTATTTCCTTTCCTTTTTCAGCTTTACAAAGCAATAAACTCCTAACTGTAGAAATGTGGGCAGGAAATATGAAAATAAGATTCAATCTGAAGAATAGTGGGCTGATACATCAGATGAAAAAATAATTCAAAACATATATATTCAAGAAGAAAAATAAAAGGTAATTGAAAAGCAGTAATATAGAAGAGACCTAAGGGTAGCATTAGACAGGAAATTACAAAGCCATTTCAAATGCAATGTAATCATTACTTACATGAAATAATAATAACAATAATAATATTTTATCTATCTGACTGAAGATCTCAAAATGATTCATGGGCTTTGTACATTACAATCATTTTCCCCATCACTGTGAAACATTTGTCTTCAAGGTGCTTTTTCTTATATTTCATATTTTTGCTCCCCTTAAAGTGCATGTGATAATTTGTAGTTATATCTGCTGCTACAGGGTGATGGGGGTCGTGTCAGGACTCCCATCGCTGCTGGAGGGGTGAGAGCAGTGACCAAATTTTGTTAAAGTTGTGTTTATGTGTTCAGAGGAGCTGCTGGTGGGAATCACCCTTCCAGGGACATCCCAGTTTCCTTTTAAAGCTGCTTTAGTTTTGCAGAAAGCATTCAGCTGGAGCTTTCCCTAGAAAATCAGTGTCCTGTGCCTGCACACAGCTGGTCAGGGAGCCCCGAGGGAGAGGAGGTTTTCACTGGTGGAGATTTTCAAGCAAATATTGGGCTGGTTTGAAGAGAAAATGGTTTGTGCCACCACATCATGGGTTTACACTTGACAAACAGAGACCAGCTTTGAGCAATTTTATAGCACCCAGGTGATGCATGAATACAACTCATTAATTAAAAGCTTAACAGAGGATCCATTATTACATGTTTTTAAAAAAGGCACTCCAGTTTGTCATTTTTGAGGTGATAAACTCTTGCTGGGTGTGCTTATTCTTAATTCAATGATCATACAGCCCTATTTGCCTATGTGGCTATCTAAATCAACCATTCAGAAAACAGCACCAGGACTGGAGGAATAGTTACAGCAGCTGTTCTCTGCTATTTCCTGGGATTTCAGTTGAGGTATAAGACCACTTGTAAATGCCTTCATTTTCTACAGTCATTAATTTTATCCATAATATTCAAATAATATCCTCTTTTTCTTCTCATCAGCACTCTGTGATTTTATCAACTGGTCTGATTTAGCTTAAATGCATGAAAATGTGTTGTAGAGCATGCACAGAAAAAACCGACTCCCTTTCTCATATAATTTTTTCCAGGATTCTTTATAAGCAGAGATACTTGCTAAGAAAAAGACAGAAATAATCACTCTTGAGGAAAAACTCAGTGTTCAAAGATAACAGCTGTGTGCACACCACTGCAATGTACAGTAGAATCTGTCAAATGGTTTATTCTGAGGGAAATGATTGCTCTGTGTATCCAGAAAAAATGTGAGGAGAAATTTTTCCAAATACATTTCTAAGTACTCATCATTCCTCTGCTGGTATGTACCTCTGTGTGTGCCTACACACGACTTTCCATTTATGTACTGGGGATTTTCCAGGAGGAGGTATTCACCACTGAAGTATTTGGATCCTGCAGCTGCAGGTACAGCTTTGGACTTAGAAGCTGGAGAGAGTCCAGATGCTTCCAGCTTTTGTCAATTCCTGCTCTCTGAATTGCTTTGGACGCCTGCTCCAGCTCCTACAGTCAACACATTGCGTTTTTTGCAGTTTAGCAAAGGAAAAGGACATAATCTTGACACTCTTCTGCTGGGCTTGCTTTGGAAGATACAAAGAGTAGGAAAAAATCTGCCTTGCATGTTGAAAAAATACGACCTATAAAGCTTTTTATGGCCTTATATAGAAAAAGGACTTGCTGGAGTGCTTGAAATGCACAAAATAACAGTGGGGACAGACTGGACTCTGTAATGTGTGGCCTTTTCTTCTAGAGGTATTTTCTTTCAGTGATCTGTCTAGTTTCCCTCTAAACCTGTGTAAACTTGTAGCTGCAGTAGCATTTTCATAGCGAAGGAAGGCATTTCTCTGTTCATCCTCTCCATCACTGGTGACTGTAGGGACTTATATCAAACCTCCACCAATATTCTCTGTTCTCAAGCTGAATTGTGCTTTTCTAATTTTCTTTTTTCCTGTTACAGGAGATATTCCCTATGGCCAGGATCATATAGGTAGCACTTTTTTGCTTGTTTTCTGGATCTCCTATACCTTTTTAAGACTGGGAGATCAGAACTGTGCACACCATTCAAGAAGTGGGCACTGTATGGTTTTATACCAGGAACACACAGAGCATTACAATCCCTTGAGTAGCTGTGCTCTGCACAAGGGAAACACCCTGTGCCACTCATGGAGCAGTCTGGCAGGCCCAGAGAGGTGTTTAACCCACCTTCTTCTCACAGTGCCATCATACATCAGGCTCACTGCGGCAGATCCTGCTTCATGCTAAGCTCCACATAACAATCTAAAAAAAAGAAGCAGCCCTTGTGAAAGAAAGAAGCATCACGAGGGAAAACACTGTGTCTTTGAGAAAATTATTTGAAACCTGAATTTGTGTGATCAGATAATTTCCAAAAATTTCTGAACCACCCACAAAACCACTCACTTCTAAATTCCCTGTGGGGAATAAGTACTAGAACAAAATGAATTGAGAAAGTGAACTTGACAGTGTCATATTTTATGTCTTTATGTTTTCATCTGTGCATTTTTCTGTTGACCACAAACTATTCAGCAATAAATCATACAGCTTGACCTTGGATAGCTTTTCCTGTAAGTTAACCTGTTTCAAGAAATACTGCACTTTGGTTCTGCCTATTTGTTTTATTTTGTTGTTGTTATTGTTGTTTTTTTCTGTTCATTGTTGTTTTTCAGGTTTTTTTAATCTGTAGTGTAATTTACAGTGTGGTTGTACACTTTTAACATCACATCTGTCAATGTTAGGAGCTTACCTTTTCCCAAAGGGAGGAAATCGAGGCCTGTGGTGAAAGCTTTTAGCTGTGTTTCCATACAAAAATCAAAAGCAGGTAACCACAGCAGAGAATCCAAGGCTGTGTAGATGTTAATGTGCTTAAACACCTTTCCATCATCCAAGGCTACTATATTTTTCCTGCTGTCTTTGCCCATGAAAACTGGGCCCAGCTTACATGTGTTACTATCATTCCTGCAATGTAGATGTATTTATTATATGTTTTATTGTCTCAGCTTTTATGGCTAGCAGCAATTCAGACAAAATTATTCCTTTAAACATCCCATCCTACGATATAATGTAGGATCCTCTTGAAGATTGTAGCCCTCAAGGTTATAAGGTTTCCCAAGACTGCAAAAAAGGGGTTTTGTCTCTTCTCCAGTTTCCTTGTGACTTTGAATGTTCTCATGAAAATTCCCGACCCTTTTTGCTCATTTTCTGACAGAGCAAAAACCAAGGATGATATATTTAACAGTGGCTATAACTGGCATTTTGATGGTAAAAAGCTTTTGCCTTTTTAGCAGTCCAACAGGGCTTGCCTCTTCTCTTATCAAAACTGTCAATAGAAGGAAAATATGTCAATGTTAGTAATACATATCTTTATTAAACCCAGCTTAAAATGACATGGTTTCCTATTAATGTTATGTAGACACCTAAGTTAATGAAATACCAGCTAGCAGTACAAAGTGAAGCACTTGGAAGTTTGGAGAGGTTTCAGGGAAGTTCTAACATGGAGCCTGGATGTGGAAGCTGAAAAGCAGATTTTGAATTCTCCTGTTCAGCTACCTAAACTCTGCCTAAACTCTGGATGCCCAAACTCCACTGAATGCTGACTTTTTCACTTCAAAGTTCCCCAGGGGCTTTCTGTGAAAATGCAAAACATCTTGACAGGATGTCTCAGGACTGAGTAATTAGTAATTATGTGTAGAGAAATACCTGATGGTATATCTCTGCTGAGTACTCCCAGGAGGACATCCTTACTGCCAATCCACGTGTTATGTGAGATGGGAGAAGGCAGGAGTGCATTTTACCTTCCTGCTTTAAACTGTGTCACTGCACGGAGGGGTGGGGGTGAGGGAGAACTAAGAATCTGTGCAACACAGTGTGCGAGAAGCCATAAGGACCAGAAATGAGGTTTTCCCTATTTCCTGCACTCTAGATGAGTCATCTTGCTGACAGCTCATTTTCCTCTTTCCTCCTTTCTTTTCCCATGCCTGTCCCTGCTACTGCATGCTGCACAACAGCTCTCTTTCTCACATAATTCTTTATTACTGCTCTTTCATGACCAGCTCTCCATCATCAGGTCACTGGTTCTACCCTGCCTTCAGATCCCAAGAATTTGAACAGTGGGATCTTAGCATGCACACAGCTTTCACATCCAGACCTATGAGAGTGGTTCCTTTTTGCTGCAGTTGCATAGAGCACCTGGAGAGTGTGAAGAGTCCATGGAAAAAATACAGACTAAGTTCCAATAAAACTCTATTGTCCATGGACAGTGGGATTGTTAGGCATTTGTAACACAGTGTATTAGCTATTTTCTTAAAGACTTCAAAAATACATCCTACCTCTTACCTTTCTACTAAATTCAAACCCCTCTTTCTTACTAAGCAAGTAGAAGAATTTCGCAATACAAATGCCTTAAAAATTCTTTAACATAGAGAGAGCACGTATTTTCCCTTGACCTTATCTTGGACAACAGCTGCAGCTGGGATTTTAAAGCCTGCATGTGGAAACTTAAAAAGGGATCAAATTCCCTATTGACTTAAAAGTGCAGAGAAACTGCATCTGCTTAAGCAATTGGTAAAACTGGTCATTCATATTTTCCTCAAAAAGATAACACTTTTTAATATAATTCTCAGGATGGGTAGAGAAAATGACTATTTGAATCATGTTGATTTAAGTAGTGTTTGTCACATAGCACTGGCTGTTATGATTTTTTCTGTAACTATATGTAGCAACCTATCTGAAGAACTTTAGCACAAAATGTGTTTTCAGACTCTCCCTGTTGCTCACTTCTGAGTTTCAATCCACTGAATCATTTCACATGGTATCAGGATGCATTTTTGCAGTCTTCATTTTTGCAATCTTTGCCTGCTGCTTTAACAGCATATGTGCCCCAGAACAGTTCAGCTGTATGGAGTTCAGGGATAGGTAGGACAAGATGACCCATCAGAGATTTGTGCTGATATTAGAAAAACTGAGAATGTGCAAAGAATTTCTATACAAAACTGTAAATACACAGTTTGATGATCACCCTAAAATGCTGAGGTTTTTAAAGGGTAGTTAAAAGGACATCTTCAAATCCTATGTGTATTTTTTAATTAGTAACACTTAAAAAAAATCAGCAAAGAATAGCTGATTTTGAGGGAGGGTAAGGTAAACAGGGAGTATATTGCCGTTCACTCGGGCAGCGTGAAGGTCTTTGGTGAATAGGTTTTGTTCTTTGCATGCCTCACTCAGCTGCTTTCCTTGTCTGGCGTAAGTTAACAGAAGTGGAGCTGCGTGCTTTGCTTCCTTTCCAAACATCTGCCCTCGAGGATGTTTTTGTTTGTGCCTGCCTCAGAAACGCAGGAGCACGGGGCTTTCAGCGCTCTGCCCTCCCGAATCCAAGCTGTTGTGGAGCTGCCATCTCCTCCCTGCCTTCCCCTCCTGCTCTCAGCCTCAGGAGACCTGATAGCCTCAGTGGTGGCCCCGGCTGGGAGCATCTTGGGGCTACGTTTTCCTGCTCCCTCCGGGCAGCCCCGGCCAGGCAGCACGATCTCACTGTGACCCAGCCAGGAGAAGGCTGTATGGCATGTCTGTCCCTGCCTGGGATCAACGTGCTGGCCCTGGCACATGTCAGCACAGCAGAACTGTGCTGGTACTTGTGTGAGCTGCTCCTGGCTCCTTGCAAGGGCTCGCTCCAGCATGGCCTGTGAAAGGTGTCCCAAGCCTGCAGGGAGGTCACAGAGCAAATTCATCCCTCCGGGGCACTGGAACAGCCTGGCCCAGTGTGCCAACCCTGTGCTGCTGCCAGGGAGTCAATAGACATTTTGCAATATCTGCTTTCAGTCCCAAACGGGGCAACACATCTTAGATAATGCAATCCAAAAGCACTCAGCAAGCTGTCTCCTTGTCTGGCCAAGCCTTTCCCTAAACAAGCTGGCTTTATGAAAATATTTGGGTGAACTTCTGCTATGGAATTGGGCTCCAATGGTGTCAGCTTTGTTTAAATGTAAGAATGTTATAAAGAGAGCATTGAAGAGCAAAGCAATGCTGGTGGCTAGGGGGTGTGAGGTTTGCACCAGAGACACTGATGGGGGAGGGAAACGCCGTGGTGCTGCTCTCTCTCTGTCCCCTCACAACTGCCGATGCTTTGCCTTGTTTCCTTGCTGTTTGTTCTTCTGCTTTCCCTCTAAACTTTTTGCATCATCCTGGCCGCTTTCCCGAGCCGAGGCTCAGGGCTGGTTTGCTCGCTGGAGCCCTCCCACTGCCCTGTGCTCCGGCATTAACCCGTGTTGCCATGGGAGGGCTGTTTGTTACCTGGTGCACCAGGCTCCGAGGCTGGGGAGGACAGCTCCCGGTTAAGTCAACACACAGCTTCAAAAGTGCGTGAACTTTTGTGATATACACATCGGGGACAAAAAAAAAAAGACGGTGGATTTTGGCTGCTTTGAATGCACTTGAACTGGGCAGTGCCCATACCACAGCTCTGAGTAACCCGTTTGGCACTGCCAAGATCCCCAGGGCTGGCTGCTCCAGAGGTAAAGCACAGCACTCGTGAAAAGTGCTGTGTACCTTAGAGTACCTTAGAGGTAGAGGAGGGGGTGATTCCAAATGGCAAAGGGCAAGCACCCGAGCAAAGCCTTTGTTTGCCCTGTGATTTTCAGGGTGTTGAGGAAAGCCCAGCTGAAACCTGGCACCACTCCCTGCCCCGGCTGCTGCTGCCGAGTGGGGAGCACGGGAGGAGAGAGATGTTGGGTGCAAAGGCTCTCTGGTCATGCTGAAATTTTACAGTGGAAATTGACTTTGTGCAATTAATAAGAACAGGAAATACTTCTTGTTTTCTCTCAGGAGGGGAACATTAAGTAATGGCTTTATCTTAATTTGTCAGGCTTTGCCCTAGGGACCAAAATTAAATGGCTGGAAGCCAGCGGAGACTGGAGAACTGAAGCATTAACACTCTGATAAATAAAAAAGTATTCATTTTAATTAGTTTTCCAGCTGAAAAATAATGAAGCTCCACATGCCAAAAAGCTGTAATGGAGTAATGGAAAGGCCTGTGCTTATACAATGGAGCCTGATTGCAATCTCAGGGCTCCATTTGTATTCGTTTGTAGCATGAAACAAAGGAAGGTGTTTGGATTCTCTCTCTTTACATAAAGCCTCTGCTGCAGCACTCTGGGCTGGTCTTCAACCAGGCTTCCCACAGTCCTACTGCCAAATCTACAAAATTTTCCTGGCTGACATTCAGGAAAGTACTGCTCGGGCTCTAGGATGGAAAGTTAAAAGACTTTGCCTGGTTACTCTGAAACATATACAAACAGTACTTGACGTATGGCATTGATTCATCCTGCACAGGCTGTCCCTGCTATATCCTGGGGGGATACAGCATTGTAAAGTTCCCTGAAACTGCCTCAGTCACTGGTGTCAGAATCTAGTGAGAGGAGTCATCTTAAACACTTGTAGGGACACATTCCCCTGGGGGATTAGCAGCATGTAGCTGGACTGTAGCACTCATCGGATCCAGGGTGTGTTTAGCCTGGGATAAACAGCCCAGATGCATTTATAAAAAACAGTGCTATGGTCAAAAATACCATTAGTTACTGTGACTAAGAGGCTGCCTGACTGCTGGAGGAGTGATAGACATTTCAATGCTCCGAGTTCCTATTTCCTGTTGTGGAGGGCTAGCAGAGCTTGAGTCACAAGCTCATATTTATTTACTGTATTGCTATCCAATTAGTAACAGATTTAAAAAACCTCTACTCAGTCAAGCAAATAGAAAAGGAATAGGAAATGTCTCACTGCTGTGAACAGTCAAACAGATATGCACCTTGTTTATAAAATCACATTGTGTCTGCAAAGACAATGATCAGTTGGGCAAATGTGCTCCTGCCTCTGCCCAGAGATCACCTCTTAGGAAGCAGGATTCAGAGGCTGCCCTGCTGTGCTAGTGTCCTGTGGGGAGCTGCACAACAGGAGCAGGTCATGCCTATGGCTGCCTGCCTCTGGAGGATTTGTACTGCAAAGGTGACATGGGCTGTTTCAGCTGCCATGATGCAGCCACCTCCACAGAGGGAGCGATGTACACTGTGCTCTTTGCAGCACTCCTCCCAGCCAGGATGGGCTTGGTTCCTGCCATAAGCCTCAGCTTTTCTATTTCCTTCTCCATAAATGCCCTGGATATATAAGGGCAAGAATTTACACTTTGCTCATCATCGCTTCAATCTACCTTCTGCCCACAAAGAGTAGGACTGTTACTTTTTTCACACTCAAAGAGCACTTGTGTGGTCTTGTAGTCAAAATGACTCTGAGAAGAGCCCAGCGCAAAACCAGACATTGTTCTTAACCAGGATCCCATGAGAAACCTCAATGTATGGTATTGTCCATCCTTGGAGTTAGAAAAATGTGAATGATGCAGCAAAAAGCATCAGACTGGCTTAAACCTGAAGGAGTGCTGGGGTTTTTTTATGTCTGGCATTTTCAGGCTTTAGGTCGAGTTGTCAGACCTCTCTGGTGACTGGGAACTCTCTTTGAATCCAGTGTCTTATGGACAAACTGTGTAGTTCTGGAAGCTAGGACTCCCCAGATATTAAAAAAAAATTAAAAATAAAGCCATCATTGAAATACTGATGTCAGGAGCAGTCAGCCATTTTCAGTTTGTCAGGAGTCAGTTTTGATTGACTTTCCCAGTGGCAAGCTATGATGGAGAACAAATACTACTTGCATACTGCCAGTCCTGCAGCAAGGGAAGAGGATCCCTGCTATATGAAGTTGCCATGTATGGAAATCAGATGGGAAGAGATAATTCCCACTTGCTACAACAAGCAAAAATCAGCCAGTAAAGAAGTAACCCTATGCAAATTAGGAAATTAGAAAAACATATTTATCATAGAATCATGGAATGGTTTGAGTTGGGAGGGACCTTAAGCATCATCTAATTCCAGCCTGCCTGCCATGGGCAGGGATGCTATCTACTAGGCAAGGTTGCTCAAAGTCCCATCTAGCCTGGCCTTGAGCACTTCCAGGGATGGGGTACCCACAGCTTCTCTTGGAAACCTGTTCCAGTGCCTCAGCACCCTCCTCACAGTAAAGAATTTCTTCCTAATATGGAATCTAAACCTTCACTCTTTCAGTTTTAAGTCATTTGCCCTGTCCAATCACTACATGCCCTTGTAAAAAGTCCTGCTCCTGCTCTCCTGAAGGCCCTCTTTAAGTACTGGAAAGTGCTCTAAGCTCTCTCTGGAGCTTTCTCTTCCCCAGGCTGAACAGCCCCAACTCTCTTGCCCTGTTTTCATAGGAGGGGTGTTCCAGCCCTCTGATCATCTTTGTGGTCTCTTCTGGACTCGCTCTGACCGGTACACATCGATTTTGAGAGCCCCAGAGCTCAATGCAGCACCCCAGGTGGGATCTCACTGGAGTGGAGCAGTGGGGCAGAATCTCTTCCCTCAACCTGCTGGCCACGTTGCTTTTGATGCAACCCAGGATGCAATTTGCTTTCTGAACTGCTGCCCATTGCTGGGTCATGTTGAGCTTCTTGCCCATCAACATCCCAAAGTCTTTGTGCTCAGGGCTGCTCTCAGTTCCTTCTCTGCTCAGCCTGTTCTTGGGATTGCACTGACTCAGGTGCAGCACCTTACCCTTGGCCTTGTTGATCTTCATGAGCTTCACATGGGACCACCTCTCAAGCTTATCCAGATCTCTCTGCATGGCATCCCTTCCCTCCAGCAGGTTGTTGGCCCCACACAGCTTGGTGACATCAACAAATTTACTGAACACGCACTCAATCTCACTGTCCATGACATGGACAAGGTATTAAACAGTGCCGTATTACCAATCCAAGAGACATGAGTACGAAGCAAATAAACAACTGTATTCATAAAGTCAAAAAAGGATGAGACATTAGTTTATAACTATAAACTATAAATATAGTTTATAACTATATATACTTGCTTGCATTTAAGTTGGGCATTTTATTTATTTCTTGCTCAATATTGTTTATGAGTGATGGCTGGTACCCAAGGTTTTGAATAAGCATCTTACTGTTTAAAATTACAAAATATGAGAATGAAAGATTGTGCAGGTTTTTAAGGAATCATGCATATTTAGGGACAGAAGAAAGCCTCAGCGTAGCTGCCTGTCCTCTTTTACACAGGCTGAAGTATTTTGTGTCATTATTTTGCAACTCATCCAACAGCTTGTTTTTGGTTGAAGCATATACCTAAAGGCATGCAATCTTGATTACAGCTGTGAACAGACAGATAATCCATCACTTGTTGGGATGATTTCTTTAAATAATTATGTGTCCTGATTTTAAAATTTTTTTTTTTTTAAAGCTACATTTTTCTTTTGACTTGTCTGACCTTCTTCTGTTGGGTCTTGTTGTGTTTGGCCTCTTAGTACCAGGAATGTCTTTCAGTAAGATGTTTATGCCCATGTGTGGCAAAAACATGCTGTTTTTTCAAGGGTAGTGTTTTTCTCAGGAAAAAAAATAGAAAATAAGTTATTTTTTATTGGATTGATCTAACCTGTTATGAAGAGCCTTCTGTGTCATGTGTATGAATAATCATCTTCCTGCCCCTTTCAGCTCTAGAAAATCTGAGCCCTAAACCAGTAAATCACAGAAGATGTATATGGGTATTATTTGTCAGTGGTTGTATCATTCAGAACCTGTGTCATCATGGATTGAAAATAGATTAAGTGCCTTCTGCAAGATACAGAGAGCAGTTGACCAAACTGCCTGGTTGTCAGATATCATAGAATCACAGAATATGCTGAGTTGGAATGGACCCACAAGGAACATTGAATCCAATTCCTGGCCCTGCACAGGACACCCCAAGAATCACACCACGTGCCTGAGAGAATTGTCCAAACACTTCTTGAACTCTGTCACGCTTGGTGCTGTGACCACTTCCCTGGGGAGCCTGTTCCAGTGCCCAACAGCCCTCTCTCTGGGTGCAAACCTTTTCCTGATACCAAACTTAAACCTCCCCTGACTCAGCTTCATGCCTTTTCCTTGGGTCCTGTCACTGGTCACAAGAGTGAAGAGATCTGTACCTGCTTGTCCACTTCCCCTTGTGAAGATGTTGAAGACTGTAATGAGCCTTCTCTCAGTCTTCTCTTCTCTAGGCTGAACAAATAAAAAACCCTTTTGTTGTATTTAAATAGACAGGGTTTTTATTCTATTTCTGATACTTGACCAAGGTTCTCAAATCAAAGGTTGCATGGACCCTTGTTATTTTTTATGTACGTGTTTAACAATCCAATGTCAAGTACCCTTGTATAAAAAAATGCTTTAAACTATGTTAAAAGTAAACTAAAGTAAAAAAGTAAACTAAAATGAGTGAAACAATTTTTGAATAGTATCTATTTGTATAAGCAATTGCAATGAGGATGTCATGTAACCTCAAATAGAAACACTCCATGGCACAGCACTGAGAAGGATCATCAAGCTTTGAGCCAGATCTGCTGTTTAGTGCCGTAAGTTGCAGCAGTAGAAGTAAAAATCTTACAGATGGTTTAAGTCTAAGTATCATAGAAAAAAGGCTGAGCAAATGGTGTTTTGATTATAGCCTGTTGCCTTTGCACTTACAAAAATGGTATCTGACTCAAGACAAGTGCAATACTGATCTGGACATTAGCAACGCAACAAGGAACAAGTTTCTGCTAATAATTGTGATAATCTGGTAAGATATGTAAGTCAAATGGTTAGTTTTGATCTGTCATTGTCATCTTTTTGACTAGAGCAGTGACTTCCATGGATAAACCATATATTTCAATGGCACCCCCACCTCCCATCTTCAAGTTCTTGGATTAGGTCAGAAAACTAGAGCTGTAGGAAATGATGTAAAAGGTTCCCGAAGTCAAACTTAATGAATAAATGACAGTGGTGGCAGTGATGGGCTTTGCTGCAAGATCCCTGTTCTAGCAGTGCCCAGCAGGTCTGTGGCAGGGCTACCCTGGTATTCTTTGTGCAAAACACCATGTGTCAGTAAGGTCAACTATTCAGAGAAGGTTCTGGAGTCTTGTTGCCATGTGAGGCCTTTTCACCAAACCAGCTCCAAGACCTGTGCCAAGGCACTGTAATTCAAAATTTTGTTTCTGGGTGAAACAGCCTTCCAGCTGGTGCTTTGAGAATCAGAAGGCGTAATTCTCTATTTCAGCCACTGCCTTCTCAATAAATTAATCACAGCTACATAGGCTTTTGCTCTTCCAGCAGAATATTACAGATTTCAGATCCCACAGCACACATACATGAATGGCAAGCTTTTAGAATGGGGCATGAAGTCCAACCATTTACTGTTTTCAAATAGGATGCTAAAAAGTCAAGACAATAAGCACCATAAAAATAATCAGAGAACTCATTTTACAAAAGGAAAAAAAATTGAACTGCCAAAAAACAGGAAGGTCTTGAAAATGCTTGTATTTGTAACTACTATTCAAATTTAACAATAGACTGTGAGAATGTGCCCAGTATAATAGCTATTAGGAGTATCAGATACAGAAAGGAAAATCTGCTGCTGAATGGGAGGTCTATCCTAGCCATGTTCCACATGTCAGAGAATTCATTTCAGTGTTCGGTTTTGCTCACCACTTGGCCACCATTGCTTGACATCTGCAAGGATTACCTCCTATCTTCCAGTCTGAAAAAGAGTGAACATAGTTTTCTTGTTACTGACACCTATGTCAAAGTCATTTGAGAAGCCAGTGTAACTGAAAGGCTAAACAAGTCTGGTATGTTCATGGCTGTAACCTAAATGTGTTTACTGGCTCACCAGATCTCACTCTTGTGGTCTTGCTGTCATCATTTGTAATCTGCTTGTGCTCTGTGTGATTGAGCTCTGAATGCTTTTAGCATGATGCTTTAATTTATCATGTTTTCACAGCACTTCACAAAATCTTTGGTTTCTTTATGTTTTATTACCAGGGAAAGAAGAAAAAAGAAATATTGCATAAAGTGCCAAAAAGAAGCATTTCTTAAAATTGATATGAGTTGGTATTTTTAAATGTGACTTTCTAATTTTGCGCCTGTGTTCCTCAACCCACAGGTTCTGTGTCTCATTCTGCTGTTGCATCCTGTGTTACCATGGGCACTTGGACTGGATTCATTCTCCCTCCTCTAGCTGGTGAGCAGAGGTGACAAGATTTGGAGAACATTTTCCATGAGATCCTTGTACAATGGGGAGAGTTGAAGAGTGTGCTTGAGTCCTCATGCCTGTCCAAAAATCTCTGAGCAAGAGTCTGAGGAAGTGGCTTCCATTATCCTTTACCATAGTGATATACTTTGTGAGATTTATGTTGTCCAGATTTCTGATACCAATACATAAATATCACCATAAAGAGGTCTGAACTTGTGATTGTAATATTGGGAACTTTGACATTACTGCACAAATGAAAAGTTTTTAAAATTTTCAATAAAAAGAATGCTTTAGTGCAAAACTACTTGGCATATTGCTTTGAAAAATTATTTTGTATTATTGACTATGTATAAAAATTAATTTACAAAATTAAAATCCTAAAAATATGCAAACAAAATGCACTATTTTGAAAGAGGAAATTATACTGATTTTTAAAAAAATTATTTGATGCAAAACATGTCTTTTGTTTGAAAGTCAGCTCATAGAAACTAAAGTATTTGTTGGAAAAGTGTTTCTTTCAAATCTTTCAGCTTCTTATAACTAGAAGACTAGGTTTATACTGTAGACATGGAAGAAATTATTTAGAAAACCATGTCAGAGCCACTGATAAATTCCTGTTACTGAATTTCAGTCTGTGGGGGAGAGAATCTATTGGGAAAGGATGTGAAGAAATCCAAACTCATGACTGTACTATCATCACTTCAGTGTCTGTATGTTGCACTGCTTTGCAGGTCAAGCTAATCTGTGTAGCTCAGGCTGTACATCACCAGAGGCTCTCTGGCTTGCCATCCATCTGTCGACAGGCTGACACCAAACCCTTCTCCAGAAAGTTAACGGATTGCCCCACGAGCCTATAACCTTCTGCCAGATTCATTCATTTTCTGTGGTTTGTTTGAAAGCAATGGATGAGTTTCCTGAGGCCAAAGCCATATTCCAAACACAGGAGGCACAAACGGGATTTATGGCACTTTTAATTAGGACCACAGGCCTCATAGAAATCGTAGGTTTTGCTTGTATTTGGGAACATTCACCTGATGAGGATGGGGCTCCCAGCTCAGAGTTCTGAGAACATCTGCTCTGGCTGAGACATCACAAGAGGCATTGCCACTGCCTAGCACTACACAGGTAACATGAGTAGCCTGGTTCCCCAGTTGTCCTGATATTGAGGAAAGAGAAACATCCAGAAACCAAATCAGAACAAGGAGTCTAGTGGGTTGAGAAATATGATACTTTCTGTTTCTTTTTCTTTTTTCTTCTTTTGTGGAATTAAAATGGTGAGATAAAGCTCAATGATTACACTCCTTTGATAATACCCACATTTATCCAGTGTGAAATATTTCATTGAAAAAATCCTAGTCAGCTCAAGTGAAAATTTGCAGGTCAGGGTAAATAAACCATGGAACAAATTTCTGGAGCACGCTTCTCATAATTTGCTGCCTTTAAATCAAGAAGATATTTCTTACTAAAAGATATATGGTGCTTTATCTCCAATTAATGGGATTCAGTGCAAGAATTACTGGGTAAAATTTGATAGCCTATGCTATGCAGGTCAGACTAAATGTTCACAATGGCCCTTGACCTTTGCAGCTATTAATCTTTCATGAGAGCAAAGCCATAAAAGACAGATGAATGCTAATAAAAGGGAACTGTGTCTCTGGAGGACTATTTAGAAGGTTCTCTTGAATTAGCTAATGCAAGGAAAAGACGTTTTCTGATAGAAAGGCCTCCAAACCCCTGAAGTTACACAGATTATCTTTCATTTTGACATGAGAGGAAATTGCATTTTGGTCAAAAATATTGTTTACTGATGTCTTCTTGTTCATTTCTGTCCATTTGGAATGTGATCAGAAAGTGGAGGAGATTTAATGAAAAATAGGAAAATTAAAATATCGCAGGGTTCACCCTTTCACAGCTTTAGAAGGTATTTATCTCTCAAAAAACCAACTCCCTTTGGTGATGAAGTAGAAACATTATCTCTCCTCTGGTGTGACCAGGATTTATAGATCTGCTTAAGGCAGAGACTGTCCCTTCGTCCTCTCCATGTCCATGCAGTGCCCTTGAGGTGTGGCTGGGGTGGCAGCTGCCCTGGCATCACCCTTGGGGAGCAGAACACAAGCTCTTTGCTCAGGTGTTGGCAGCACCCAGCTAGGGAGGCACTGCCCTGTGTTCAGGAAAGGCTCAGCCAGGAGGGGTTTAGGTCCTTCGTCCTCATCATGGTGAGCTGGAGGGGCTGATGGAAACCTGAGGCTGCCCAGAGCTCTGTAAGCCATATCCTGAGGAGGAAAGGGGCCTCAGGGACTGTGGGCCCAGGAATTGGAAAGACTTTGTGTAGATGCCTGTGACTTACTATGGGAAGAATCCGTGTGTGGGAGGACTAGAGAAGCTTCCTTCTATTTAAGCCATGTCTCAGGCAGAAGGGCCATCTACACTGTCCAGGATGGATGGGGAAGGTGGTGATGGCACTGAGGCACACAGGAGATGTGTGACATCTCATTCTAACAGGCCAGAGTTATCCTGCTTAGAAAGTGCTGGGAGTCAAGACTGCCAAGGACAGAGGCATCAAAAAGTGAAAGATGTTCATGGCCCATGTAGGGAGGAAGGATGCTTGTCAATACTCTGCTGTGTATGAGCTCCAGGGAAACCTATCTGGGAAACTGATACAGGGCTTGCAGTGCAAATGTAAAATCATTGGGATAATTGAAGGAACTAAGGATGTGTTGAATGCAAAAATGACACCCCAAAATCCTCTGTTCTCATGTGATGAGGAGGGTTGGTGGAGCAGAAAATGAGGATAGAGACACAGGAAAAATCAACTCCTGCAATTTCATGTATTTTAAGAATTCAAGGAGATTATATGAAAAAGTAATTCTGTTTTTTTTCTGCCAAATGAATGCACCTCAAAAAGATTGAAAAGTACTGTGATAATCTCTCCTTTTGATAATTTTCATAGAAGAGATACAACATTATGTGCATTTAACAACATACACTTGTGCTGACAGAATGATTTGCTGTGTAGGCCTGAGAAAGGTTGGGAGCAAGAAAATGAATTAATCAGGGAGAGGTAGACTGGTGAAGAAAGCTAAAATACATATAAATCAAATTGTATATTTTCCAAAGTACATAAATCGTCTATCACCAACTGCTAGGATGCTTCTTCCCTTAAAAATTTTTGATTTCTGTGATACCTGTAATTAGGGCATTATTAATTCAGCTGCCATGAATTACACTATAATTTTGTGTTGGTTTGAAGACAAACCAGTGGGAGATCACAAGTCAAGATTGAAATTAAAAATAAGTGAAATAATACAAGGAAAAGCACTGACAAAGTCAGATACAACCTAACACCCTGTTAGGGTGGTAGTAGCAGTCCAACTGAAGTAGTCCAGTTGAAGCAGTGATCCTGTGAAGGTCTAGTCTCCAGCTGAAGATCCAGTGGTAGCTCTTGTCCTCTGGGAACCCAGTAGACAGGGCTAGCTCAGGCAGTTCCAAGGCCAGGTTATATCCAGGTGGGAACACCTGGCTCCTCCCTCCTGGGCAGAGCATCCCACAATGGGATGAGATAAACCCATGAGTCACAGGGTGGGTCCCTGATGGCCCATTGCCTGTCATCCGGAGTGGGTCATTAGCAGCTGATAGCAGGTAATGGCCCACAGCTGGTGGTAATAGAATACTTAAATACATCTATATTGCAACCCAGGACAAATTTGAATACATGCGTTGCAATCTAGAGGACAATCTAGTAGAGGACGTTCTATACTATGGCACCTGGAAAGAAACAATGCATCTCTCCATAAGAAATCTATATCAACACCTGGCTCTTGAGATTAATTTTCATCATCTCTTCGAATGTTTAAAACTCTATTGAAACTCCTTCTGGGGTGCTTATTAAAAATTCTGGACGTAGTAGTACTTTGTAAATGAGTGCTATATCCCAAGCTGGTGCAAGTGGCAGCAATGAAGCTACAACTGGTTCTCATGGAGTACGTGCTCTGACTAATACACAATTCACCAAACAACCATGGTCAGAGATGAGTGCAGGGAATGCAGGTCATCAGCTGAGCTCGCTTACTGGCTGCTGAGGTAAAGCTGAAAGTTTTCTTTATGACTGTCCCACCACTGGCCAGAGACCAGAGGAGACAGCTTGGGATTTAGTCCCACCACAGCAGTTTGGGCCCTCACTGATCCCAAGGCTGGCTCTGCTGGCTGCTGGCTTATAACCCCTACATCAGTTAGGAGAACAAAACCATTCTTCCTTCTCCAGTTTTT
This sequence comes from Entomyzon cyanotis, assembly GCA_024500445.1. Lineage (NCBI taxonomy): Eukaryota > Metazoa > Chordata > Aves > Passeriformes > Meliphagidae > Entomyzon > Entomyzon cyanotis. The sequence continues at coordinate 33,753,611 of JAKEPQ010001018.1, read as the reverse complement.
CTTGTGGTCCCCAACTACAGAATTTCCACCATCACTCTTATATATATTATTTTTAATACCTGTGTGTATTTTTCAGTTGTTACATAAAAATGGCTTCTCTGGTGAACTGTGCTTAAGGCATTCTGCTGACTCACAGGTAGAGCTTTTCCCACAGGGATGTTTAAATTAGCTAAAGTGAGAAGACCATGTTAGGTGAACAGCTTTTCTGCCTGGTTTCAGTTCAGTTCTGGCTACAAGTGCACTCGGTATGCGCTCAGCTCCTCGCTTGTGTTCCTGCTCTGTGGGCCTCTGACTCACCCTTGCTGGCTGAGTCAAGGTGTAGGAACAGTTACTGAAGGCTGCCAGATGGACTAATAGGAAAAATACTTAGGCCAGAGTTTTACAATAAATACCAGAGCAGTTGAGCCTGTTTCATTTCTTGTCCTTGAATAAAAGTTTTCATTGTTGCCTAAGCTCTTGCACTTTCCTTTCTTGTGCTTCTTCGCCAAGATTTGAATCTCTCTTGTTCTGAAACAGGACAGAAAGCACATGGTGAGACTGTGGGGAAAGATTTCCTCTACCAAAAAATCAAGTAATAACTTGAAGGTGAAGGCAAAGAATAAAAACTGTTGTTGGGATTCCCACACTCCAGTGTCCTACCTTTGAAGAATATTTACTTCCACTCTCCATGTTGTCTTTTTTTGATCAGCACCTAACTTTGCTCTTCTCCACACAATATGTGGGTGATTGTATGCCTCAGACTGCCTGCCTACGGCTTTATTCACATTTAGAGGTTACTGAAGTAAAGCACATAAAGAACAAAGTTTTTCAAAGAGTGGTAAAAGGCTGTCAGTGTCATTTTTCAGCTGGGCGAGATTTCTGTGAAGTGCTTGTGACAAGCTCATTCTTCAGAATACTCTTCATAATAGGGTGAAGGCTCTGGCTTTTTACTTGTAATCCATCTCCAGTAATTTGTCATTCTCCTCTGCAAAAAGAGCACTAGATTTCAGACAGGGCTGTATGAATGTTATCTTGGCTAGCATCAGCAAACAAGCCCATGTCTTTTCAACTAAAGACAGAAGTCTTTATTCTTTACACTGAAGAGCTGGTAAATTAATGATTTTTCCAGGCTTACATACTGTCTTATTTGGGAGCAGTTACACACACATGTACCAGTGGTTGACACAAATGAAAAGTATTGAAACATGATTCCCATTAATCAGGAACTCCAGATTATGTCCCTGATTTTGGTATAGGCCCATGGTTTATAGTGGGCAAAGGCTGAGCACTCATAACTGAATTTATGAACTGCACATTAGTCTTCAAAACTGGCCTGATACTGTTAAAACTCAGCACACATGTTCCTTGCAGAGTATAAATTCCATGTAGATGGTCTTATGTGTTTTTACAATGTTTTGCAGCATTCCATGGAGCATTTGGGCCAATAAATGATATTGCTCCAAATTTTATGTATTTAATGATCACTGTAGGTTATTGCCTTTGGAAAGTCAGGTACCTCCTTATGGAAGTCTGGTTTGGTTGCAAAGAGTGCATGAAAAATCCTGTTATCCTGAAGTCAGTAAGGAACAAGAGGGGCCAGTTTTCTCTCTTTAAAGTGTGTAGCTGCTTTAAAAGCAGCCTCTTCTGGCCTTTCCCCCTGTGTCACACTCTAATCACTTGCTCACCTCTCTCATCCTGGCTATTTCTGTTATACAGACATGGTTTTTGAACACACATGACTCCAGTAATCAATGCCAGTGCTTCCCCTGCAGAAGCCTGTAACCAAGCTTCTTCCCCCAGCAGTGGTTTGCCCTTGTTGAGAGCTTGTTTTCATTCTTAAAAGTGCTTGTCAGAGTGAAAAGCAGAAATATGCTCAGAATTTGATCTTCTTTCTGCTCTTCCTCCTCTGCCGCTAGAATCTGGACCTGAAAATTATATTAGGAATCAAATCTGCAAAAATACAATATCAAGTAGAAAAATATACTTGGTAGGAATCAGGCCAATTAAAAATAGCAATAAAACCGGCAATAGGTAAACTTATTTTATTCTATTAGTAATTTGCCTTGTCATCATATTATTCAAAGTTGGCTTTAATTAATTGCACTTTCTTTTCTTCTCTTGAGTATTGCTCAAGGCAAAATGTTAGTACTTCATATCTGCTGTTGCTACTCCTTCTGTTTGCTTTATGATGTCCTTTTTCTTACCTTGCCACTGCCCTCTCCTTGTGCCAGGCTCTAATCTGAACCTTATTAATCAGTCTTTTTTCCTGCCATACAATACGTTATTGGACACTGTAATTTCAACTCAGAAATCTCTGCTTTTTTTCTTTTTCCTTTGGTGTGGTCAGTTTTCTTCTTTGAGTTTTCAGCATTATATGCTGGTAGTGTCCATTCAAACGAGCCCTTGCAATGTGTTTCCAGTTTTCATGTTTTCTCACATGTAGACTGTACTTTGAATACTCCATATTCTTTTCCACTCTCTTCACCTACAGCTACTGCCCTATTCTTACTCTAAATGTTCTTTAACTTTCATCCCACTACTGTTATGGTACAAAAAAATGAATCACATATAATGGTTGCTTATAGAAGTAGGTTGATTCAGTTTGGGATCATGCTGATTTCTATGTTCTTCACTACATTTGTAGGAGCCTGCTTTCATCATAAAACACTCTTTGCATTTCATTTCTTTAAGAACACATAAGGACATCTGGCTTTTCTCTCCTGATAGAGCCTTTAGCTAAGGTGTGACAGCTCTTCGTGTTGTTACCTTTCTTTTAATTTCCATTGCAATATTGCAACTTCATGATATAGAGCAATTCAGAAAGCTGACATCCCTGTTTTCATTTCATTTGCTTAAGCCAGGAATATGATATGCCATGCTGTATTTTTCCCTTTCTGTCCCTTTTTCATTTGCTAAGCATCCCAAAAGAATCATCTTGTCTCAACATACTGTTCAAAGGCAAGGGGGAAACAAAAGCACCAAGAGAAAGAAACTTCAAGGCTTTATGCTGGCTTTGTCCCTTTCCTAAGTGAGACCAGACTGTGGGGAGAGCTGGTAACATTGTGGGAGATATTCACAGAATGCTAAAACGGCACTTTTCTCATCAGCTTTAGCTGTTATATGCACAATAGCAGTACTGTTGCTGCCTCCCTGCACCTTGCCCTCTATCTTGGAGGCAGTTCTCAAAGTCTCTAAGCCATCCCTGCATACAGCTTGAAGAACATACAACCTTGTCACCTTTACAACCTCTCTTGGCTTGGACAAAGCCACGTGCTATCAATCAGTCAATCAGTTCAGTGCTAGCTGTACATTTTATACTGTTACCACTAGTGGATGTTACTCCAAGCTCTCCTCGCTGATTATTGAGTTTTATAAAGGTTTCTGAGGCTTTGCTGTGTCACACACACAGAGGTGCAATTTACATCTCTGCAGACAGAAGATTATTCCAGCTAAATTTTTGTTTGGCACAATTCCAGTGTGGGAGTTTTTTTGGGGGGTTTTGATGTTTTATTTGCATTGGTTTTTGTTTGTGTGTGTCCCCATTTGTTTGTTTTTTTCTCTTTCCTTTATATCTGCTGCCGCTGGAAAGAAACCATTAAGCTGCTTGTACTAACCTTTAGACTGCTTATCTTTGATTCTTGTATAGAGAGATCACTCCTCAACTTCCCCTGATCCACAGTGCTGTCCTGCTCTTCTCATTCACAGATTGGTTGTATGCACTGCTTTCTGTTTGATTCTTCTTGGTGGAAGAGTTTCTCAGCTGCAGAAACTCAGTGTTATTCCAAGTTCAGCATCGAGCTTGAAGCCCTCCAGCCCCGTGCATTATCTGGATTTACAGTGCAGCTCTTTAGAGGATTCTGATAGCTGAAACAAATAGTCGCCAAAAAACTTTGAAACCCTATACTTCATTCCTCACTGTAGATAACAGCTTTCACACAATGTCACCATTCACACAAAGCTGTAAGACTGGACACAGCCTGCTCTGTTACTGGCATTTTGGGTTGTATCTCTCCACACTCCTAGGTCTTTTTTAAGTTGAAGCCAGATTCCTCTCTGCATCTGTCATCTTGCCTGTGCAAACACACTGAGTTTGGGGCACAGCCCAGCTCCTTTAAAGACTCACAGCCTTGTCATGCTCCATCCTGCTCTGTCACCCAGCTCTCTGAGCAGCCTGTGCCCACACATCTGTCCAGATATTTAGTTTGGGAGGAGGGGATGGGGTGGAAACAATTTTGAAATTTCCAAAGAGCTGTGGAAAAATTAAGTCAAGCAATTGAGATCAAGAAAGAAAGACGAACAAAATAATGGAAACCAGAAAAAAGATTTCAACAATTTCTCTTCAGGTCAACTCCTCAGCAGTAAAGCTATGGTTTATTTCTCATGCCATAGGTCTCTATATGCAGCCAAGAAGATGAAATTTGAATTTAATTTAACAAGCATCACTTTATTTCAGCCAGTGAATCACTTTTATCTGCCTAATTATTTTTATGTCTGCCTTCATCATTGTATATGTAAACCTCTCAAATAATTATAGTTTGTCATCACAACACTTCTCCAAGGCAGAGAATTATTATGAGCTTATTGTAACTGGAAAACTGAGGTGCAGTAAAATTACCCACTTGCACAAGGTTAGGGAAACATTTTCAAACAGACTCTGCCCCAGTTCACTGGCTTCCCTCCTTCATTTGTACAGGTTTATATATATATATTTATACATACAATCTTTTGTGCTTTTGAGAATTTTATAACTGTTAAATGACTGATTAATAGCATTTTGTTCATTTATTTTAAAAAATTAGAACACTTAGTACTGCTGATAGGTACATTGAATTGGGATTCTTGGCATATGAATCACAAATTACATGTATTATTCAGAGGTTTCATAGATAGGAATAAGACTGCAGTTTATAACCCCGTTCTCTCAAGGGATATATGCTAATTTGTTCTGATGGAACCACCAGGAAAAAAATAGTATGTATTTATGTCTAAACTAATGCTGGGGAGACAGGTGGGTTTGGTATTTGAACCTCCCCTATCTTTTTGTGACTGCATAGGCCAAATATGCTTCTGTGCTTTTTTTCATATTTCTTTATATTTCATTATATATCCAATTATCATTGTTACAATAATCGAATGTGAAAGATTGGAATTGTAGTAAAAAAGTGGAATTACCTACTTTTTAACAGCGTTTCCATTACACTAAAGATCAAAGCATTAAAAATATATAAAGTAGCTTTAATATTAATTTTCTGGGTTCTCTAGAAAAGTGACTCAACAAATCTAGTAAATGTATGGAGCTGAGCAAATAACTTTTTTTCAAAGGCTGAATTACAAAGTTTAATCACAAAACCCCACTATCTTTAACAGGTTCATGCTTTAAATGGTAATAAAAATAAAATTAATTGAAAATATTTAAATAAAAGTAAAACGTTTGTTGGATTGGAAAAATTAATAATCTATAGCATTTTAAATAAAACCAAATAAAATTCAGTAAAAACAGTAAAAAACTCTTTTCCAGTTCAGCACTGGTTAACTTGCTCTCCAAAGGTTGCAGCATTGAATTACAGTCCAGTAGAGAACATAAAATACCTGCTGTAACCAGCTTTGAGTATTAGAGCTCTTCCAGTCTGGAAAAGCTTGAAGCTATTCAGCTGTTTAGATTCGTGTGAGGCCTAAAAAAAGTGTGCAGGTGTTTGCATTCTTCCCTGTTAGTGTTTGAGTACAGTGTCATTCTTTTTCTTTTTCTCATTGAGATATCCTCACCAAAATGATTGCTAATCAGATGACTGGAGAGTTAATATATGGAGATATTCTAGTTTTTATTTTTAATAAACAACACCCAAATTTAGGTGCTCAGATCCATGCTTGGTCTTGCAAAGGGTCCCAGATGCCAGGCTGACAATATAGATGTTTACCTGAGAATTGACAATTACTTTCACCCACGGGTACAGTTATTTTTCCTTATTTCATTTTAGTTCACTTCAGGTGACTCTTCTTTTGTTTTATTTCTAGGGATTATCCATGGACCCTGAAGCATGCATGACTGAGGATGGTGGAGTTACTTCTTGGAATAAAACATAGCTGAATTAAGGAATGACAAAGATTTTCGTCATCTCTTTGAAGACAGTTTCTGTTGGGTTGTGATGTGTCTCAGTGGGAAGACCTGTACTTAAAAACAAAACTCTTACAGCATTAGATAGTTTTGATGAGTTATTAAAATATTTAAGTGCAGTTGGCAAAATTCTGGCACAGTTACAATCAACAGGAATTTTGTCAGTGACTGCAATGGACTTGCAAATTCACCCATTTAGAGAAATGAAATTAATGAACAACCCCTTTTTATTCTTACTGTCATTGTTGAAACATTTTTCTTACATGATTTTCAAAATACGAAGTGATCATTTCACCCTTTTTTCTGGAGCCTCTTGGGGTCTACACTTCCCAAGATGACTCAAATAAAACCCCTGCTCTTAATCCCTCTTTCCCTGGCCCAGCCTGCTCGGGTTTTCCTATTGAGAACCCTCCTGTCTGCATCCAAGTGTGTGTCACTGGGCTCCGGGAGGAACCTCTGCTTATGGCATGCTCTGAAGGCAGCTTGCCCAGGGCAGGGAGGAGGGAGGAGAGGTGGGTGTTTATTTCCATAGTGGCTAATTTCCCAAATGAAGAACCGAATTATTCAACCCCCTTGCTGAGTTTATGCCTGTGAATAAAGCAAATTATGCCAGTAGCTGTGAGAGGGAAGGCCCCTGGTTCTGGAGAGCAAATGCTGCTCCCCACCAAAACTTTTTGGGACACAGTCTGCTGTTGAGGTACCCTTGTGTAGTACAAAGGGAGGTTATATTTTTGGGTACATTTTAATTCTTGCTGGTATTAGTCATAGCCTCGGTGACTCATCAATCTGGCTCACAAAGTAAAAACAGATTTACCCTTTATAGGGTTTGGCAGTTGGCAGATGATTGTTTTCCCTCTATGAATCAGACTTTTATTTATTTAGTGTAATCAAAAAGGAACTGTCTGTTTTGTGACCTTCTAGGTTAGTGAAAGGGAACAAAGGATTTCTCTTTATTATTATTTTTTTTTGGCATCATGCAGTTAGCAGAACAATGCAAAACTATGATAAAGAATCATGCTCTGGTTGGCTGGCTGCTTGGACTGTAGCTGCATGCCACATTATTATTCCAGTTGGTCTGAGGAACTTTTTTACACGAGCAGAAATAAGCTATTTATGACAAATAAAGTAGAATCCATACACTTTAGAATCAGTCAGGAAACATTGTTCCCTTTTAACAGATACTTAGATAACTATCAACATTAAGGCACTGAAAGTTCCTTGAATGACTTTGCTAGGCTGGACAAAAATAACAAGAGGCTTTTGTAAAATGCCTGGCTATTGGATAGAGTACATCCTGCCAGATTACAGACATATCTCATGCAAATTACAAGAAAAAAATCAGATGGCAGTCAGGGACTGTGGTAAGCAACCCAAGGACAGCAATTTGGGTAACAGACCTAAAATACATTTAGAAATTGCTCAATGACATTGGAGCTAAAAGAAATTAGAAAAAGCTAAGAGCAACTAAGCAGAAATGATTAATTGGTTACTGCTCCTTATCCAGATTAGGAGAAAATGCTTCTTGGAAAGTTCATGCAGTTCCTAAACTTTGCATTTTGTTTAAAGAAAATGGCTTCACCAGTGTGAAACACCCTAATTCACTCCCTGGGCCTGGCGCTCTGTAGGAGTTTTGCTGAGACCTGTAAATGATCTGCAATATGTACAGGGAATGCCAACAAGCATTATTCCTCACTGCAGCTGCATTTGTTACATAGTTTTCTAAGCTGGTTATTTCTAAATGTTTTTTCCTTCTGCATTTCGCCAGCAGAAGGTTTCTCATGCCGTGAAAAAGCTCGGTGCTGAGGGAAGCTGCAGAGGGGCTGTGCAGGGTGGGCTGGCAGTGCGTGGTGTGCCCTTACCATGAAGGGGGCATTGACCTCCCTGGTGTTGGTGAGGCTCTGAACATTGCACCCATGATGAGAAGGCTTCTTGTTCTCACTGCATTTCTGTGCTGCCACACTCTGAATGTTATTAACGTGCTGGTTTATTAAGAGCCTTGGCTAAGTAAGGGTATGTTATGAAGAAAAGTTAGAAAAACACTAGTTCCTCAAGTTGCATACTTGAAAAGGTACATTGCAAAGTAATCCACACTTCTTTTAAATCAGCACTTTCTAGGATATTAAAAGTCTACAAGCTTGAGGTGGGATAAAGTCTGTCTTAGCTATAAATAAGGCATGACTGCCCAATCGGTTTAGCAGGATGGAGGCATTACAATAAGAGTTCCCATGAACAATTTCTTTATTAAGAAAGGTCTTCTTCCTTAATCAGCTGATCTCACCAAATTGCCAAACTGAGAGTGTTTTCAGCAAACTGTATGCTTTGCTTAGCAGTGTATAGTCAGTGAGTGACATCAGAGGACCAAGGGATACTGCAGGCTCTTCCTCACTGGGATCTGCAAAGACAGGATAAACAATCACCTGGGGGGAGTGGTTTCAGTGGAAAGTGAGTCAATGATATCTTGAGAGCTCCTCCACCACTCTGTTTTTATAACTGTTAAGGGAAAGATAAAATTATGGAAACCATGTTTATTGGTCTGAATTCAGAGATGCATCATTTGATATGAAAGAAGATTGATTCCATTTCTGTTGGAAGTCAGTGAATCTCTGAATAGACCCCAATTCATTCTCAAAGCTATAGTGTTATTGACTTAAGAGAAGGCATAAAGAAGTGCTTATCTTGAAGAATGTACTTTTGGCATATTTCAAGATTCTTTACTCTGACCCTGATAATACCTTGACTCATCAATGTGACCACAACTTTAGTGTGGCTTCACCTGAAATACTCCCAAAGTAAATGTTCTTCAATTTCACAGAGCTATGAAATAATCTCTTGCAGTAAAATGATCATGAATACAACTAGACCAAGGAGAAAATTACCAGTAGGCAAACAAATGTACTTTATTCTTCTAGTTTCTTTTCCTCAGAAGCATAATACTCCTGAGACCAGCAATTGTCAAAAATAAAGCTGTAAAAATAATACACAGTCTTTGTGTAAAGATACAGTGATTGAAGTTAGTGATATTCATGATTTGATTATGGCTTACAAGATTTTTAGTGTTCTTCAAGCCTTCTTTCCCCCACTTTTCTTGTGCCATGTGAGAAACTCTAATATTGCTAAATAAAAAAAAAAAAAATCTAATCCACATAATATGGAGAAAAACCTTAGGAGTTCATAAACAGATGCAGAACAGAAAGGGGGTGGCAGATTTTTTTTCTTTCTCATTTAAATATTATAGTTTTAAAGTCAACCTTAAAGTTTATTTGTCTTTCCTCTGGATTTGGGGTCTCTGTATACTAAGAAAAAAGCGGACTCACTTCCCCAGCAAACCTTTCTGTGTACTTATACAAGATAAGCGAAGGGTGGGGGAAGCAAACTATTGTTAAGAATGTGGAAATTAGGTTTAAGGGATTAAACTGCCAGTACTTTCAACACTTGGTTATACAGATAAGGTCACAGCTCAAGAGGACAGAGAGGCAGCCTGAGGGAGAGCTGGGAACTGACCCCAGCTACTCCTTGGGAGGCGACAAAAGTCACATCAGTAAAAAATAAAATTTAAAAAATAATAATAATAAAAAAATGCAGTGCTCAACAGTGATAAAACAGCTGCAAAACTTAGTACTTTCTTAATGAGCGTCACTGTGAAAAGTCTCAATGGACTGCCACAATTGTCCATGTTTTTGTCTCTAGGTTAAAGGATATGGATGAGAAACAAAGAGCACAATTATTGTTCTTCATTAAATAGTTCAGCTTGGGAACTGCTTGCCACAGGGTACTGTGAATGCTAAAAGTGTCCAGAACATCAAAAGGAAACTGGACAAGCCCATGGGTAAGAAATCAGTAAATAGTACTAAAATAAAAAAAAAAAAAACCAAAAAACTCACAAAACCAAACTGAACCCTACAACATACCCATACTATTCCTAGGGTTTACTTTTATTTGAAAATTACTCAAGGGCGAGAATGCATTTCAGTGATATATCTTCTGTTTTCCTTCTCACATTCTTCCTCAGACACTGACTTGCGGTCACTGCTGCAGACAGGATGTTGGTGTAAATGGGGTTTTGTTGTGACCTACTACAATGATCCCAAGGCTATAATGTTATGGGAGACATGTTCTGACACCAGATGAAGATCTAACTCATGAGCTACTGGAAGTTTTCTTAGAAGCTATGTGGGCTTTGTGGCTATTAAATAGTTTCCAGAGATGCCTTTTCCCAGAATCTCTTGGCCCTGCAAACAAAGCAGTTCTGCAGGGTTGTAGCTGCTTCAGACTCTCTGTGAGGCAGTTGTTGGGATCACAGCTCATGGAAAGGATCAAACACCTTGTTACCAAGGGTAGGCTGCACCACACTGGAAAATTTTTTCCTCAGTATACCCCTGACATTTCTAAAATCTAAGAAATGGGTTTCTACAGATAAACAACATCTGTGTGTTATCAGCATTATCCATCTTCAAGATGGAACACATTCATCTGGGTAGATCCTGAAAGCCCTCCCAGGAATATTTCAAATCCATTTCCTAGGTAAAGCAAACAGATATTTCTGCCCCAGCCTTACATCCCACGCTGACTCCTGCATTGACAAGGAACCCCAGTGACCTCTCTGGGTCCATACAGGCTAACCAGACTGCAGCACAGTACATCACCTTTTAGAATTACTACAGTAAGGTTTTTTGATGGGTATCCTTTAATTTTAACACTTCTCCCAACAAGAAAATTATGTTTAAATTGGCATAGATGAATAAATTGAAATGTACAAAGGTCTTAAATGAACAAGTGTGAATTATCCATGTAAGCTCAAATCAGATATATAAACTATCAGATGAGAAATACAGGTCTTGAAAACAAAGGCATATCAATATATTTATTTCAAAAAATACATTTCTGTGTGATTAAAAGAAAGACTTGGAAGTGATGTAAATAGTTTGGAAGCTAAATAAGTCCCACTGTAATCATTTATTAAGAAGAAATATGTGTGAATTCAATGATTTGTAGAAATATAGCCAAAATTTGTGAGAAAAAATCACAACCATTTAATCAAACTGTGGCTCAGACTTACCCTGTAACATAATTATTTACCAGATAAAAAAAAGAAAAAAATGTAGTAAACAGGAAAATCATACCATCTTCCCCCCAGTCCACTAGTGAAAGAGTTCATAGTTCTTCAGGCTCCCATTTCTAGCTCCATTTGCCTTCTTGATCTCAAGGTATTACTGGCTTTCAGGGATATGGGAGTGACTGACTGCTCCAAGCATGTTTCTGGCCTGTTGCAAACACGAAGTAAACTGAGTTTCTAAGCAGTCACCCCTGAAGATTGGTTAAGCTGCCTGTTTACAATGGGCTGGGGCCACATCCACATCCAACCACTGCCATTTGACTGACAGACAATTAAAATGTGTTAACTTGAGCTTGTGGGAACACATCATTAAAATGCTTTCACTGCACTAAAAAGTATGTTTTGTCAAGCTTGTGATAAAAGTTTTATTTTATTGATACTACATGGAAATTAAAAATATAGCTAGGTACTGTGCTATTAGAAGTTTACATCTTCTATCCACATTTTATTCATTCTAGTTTTTTATGATCAAGCTTTCCATTTCTTCCTTTCAGTACTAAGTGCACTTCCAGAAAACAAGACATTAGATATTATCACAGTTTTTTAATGGCTTTTATCAGCATTCAGAGAATCTCAAGACCACACAAGGAGGTCTTTGGCAAACCTCAAATACAGGGATTTCTGCAATGCTCTGTGGCTGCCTTTTGAGAATCTTTAGCTTCAGTTGTGATCCAGTTGTTGAAAAAACTTTTTAATATGCAAGAACTGAACTGCTGTGCTTTTTTTTCTCTCAACAAGTTATTAATTCATTTTTAGCTGAGACTCCACATCTAGATAAGAGCTCCACTCCTAGCAGGCAGTTATTTCTCACTGCCTGAATTCTTTCCATCAGAGAATTAGGTGTAAATTTATCACTGTGGGTGTGACAGCAATCTGCAGATTCAAAAGTAGATAAGAATAAATTATTTTTCTCTGACAATTTGGTGGCCAAGTGATTTCACCCTTGTGTAATATTAAAAAAAAAAAAAAAAAAGAGGCCAGTAGCATTTATTTTCTCTTTCTGCTTACATGTGATAATAGAGGGATGCTGGCCTTTGCATTCAAATTATATCAATACTTTGAGCTGGTAGAGAGATTAAATGTGAAATCACTACAAATTCTGCAGAAATGATTAGGTAATTAAACTGAATGACTTTGACTCTCAGAAAGTCAGGTGTGTAGTCTAAGCTAAAGGGCTACCATCAAGAAAGAGTGAGAGAGGACTGAGTGAGTAAAATTCAGTCATTCATAAATAAATGTCTAAAATAGAATCACCCTCTGGAGATGCTTTTTCCTCTTAAGTAACAGCCTTAGTTTTGATGATTAGCTTCAGTTTGACATCTTACTGTTAAATAGGTAAAAATTAGGTGACATGAACCTTATCTTGCCATTATCCGTTTTCATCCAATGCAGCAAGGCATTTAACAGCAATTTTATGTTAAAAAAAAAGCCATAAATCTTTTAAAGTGCATTGCTGGATCAGGTCAAGAGTGCTCATCAGTTTGCAGGATTAAAACTGTATCTCTAATGGTGTTTAGCACTTGAAATTCCTATCAATATCATTGCTCTAGTTTGCAGTTACAGCTTTAAAATGTGAGGACCAGATTTGAAAGGATTTGTTTACCACTTGTCTAATCTGCCTTTTCCAGAGGGAACTGAAGGTGTAGGAAAAAGAGCATGCACATCTCACATCTGGCTTTATACTAAGCATCTGAAAGTTAGTTTCTTTTGTTATCTTAAAAAGGCAGGAAAAGGGAAAAGCGCAGACACTGAAGTGGGAATAGATTTAACACACAATCATTATGTTTACTTAGTGATATACTATGCTTACTTTAGGCATCTACCTGAGGTGCAATTAAGGAAATGTGAGTTTAGGAATTCCCTTTACAGTCAATGGGAAGAGACACTCAAAGGGCCAGTGGGAACAGCAGCATTAGCTGCCCATAACCTCCAACGTTACCTATTTTGCTATTTAATTGCAACATTATTGCCTGGCTGTTTCCCGGCAAGGTATAAAGTACACATGGAAAAATTAGATATTGCAAGAACAGAGAGCACCTTTTTGAGCCCATTTAACTCCCCTGCGAGTTGGCAAGCAAACCCTGCTTTTACTGAAGTCTTGTGTCTAAGCAACACAAAAATGTTTTTCACACGGTATTTACCATATTTTACAGTACTATTTCACAGCAATCTAGATAAGTGGCTTGCATAAACTGTGTTGCAGTTTGAGTATGAGAGGCTAAACTCTATTTGTGTACATAACACTAAGATAAAATAGAAGCTACTTAACAATGTTGTGCCTTGACTTTGAACATGGTGCGTTTAAGTTGGCAGACATTGAGTGTACCAGAGTTGTGCTTCAGAAAAAAGGAAATTTTGTGAAGGATGAACCAATTTCTTACACAAAGATATTAGTGTAAAAAATCACTGTTAGGGTGGTCAGGCATTGGAATAAGCTGACCAGGGAGGTGCTTGACTTGCCATATGCAGAGATGTTTAAGAGGTGTCTGCATCTGGCACTGGATGACGTGGTTTAATGGTTTAGGGGTTACAGTGGTAGTGCTGGGTGGGTGGCTGGGCTGGACAATCTTAAAGATCTCTTCCAACTGTGATCATTCTATGATTTATCAGTCAGTTGAATTGTCTGCAGCCTGGTATAAGCAGACAGCTGGCAGGTCTCACTTTTGTTCCTTCCCTCCAACAGGTTTCTTGTAGGGCTTACGATCAGCAATAGAAGAGGCAATGTCGCTGGCTTGGTGTAAAAGAACTGTGCTTGAACAAAAGTTACACCTCCACATTTCTTGTCCACTTTATGACCCAGGGGGAATCCTGTGAAAGTAATTTGCTAGATTAGATGACTCAGATCTACTGTTGCCTCACTTGTGGACGTCAGCCCTATCTCTATGAATGCAAAGTGAAGGATATGGGTTAGCTAACGGGGTGGGACTCTGACATTCCTCAGAGGCTTCTAATTCCTGTCCTGTTACAGGAGTCCCTAGAGAGCCCCTCCCAAAGAGCTCTGTCTTCCTATTACCTCTGCTAATGGGACTGAGACCTGTGTACCACCACGTATGATGAATGTTGGCAGGCTCCTCTGAGATGGGAGTCTAAAATTCCACATCCTATTCCCTTTCCACAGACTTTTGTCAGTAGGGACCTGTTCTTACCAATTTCAAAGATGAAGCATTTGCAGATACAACCTTTTCCTGCACTAATGAGATCTCCCACCCCACAGATGTTCTCTGAATGATTAGTAGCAATAATGCTGCTATAGCAAACAACACTTAGGCAATCATAATGAGACTGTTTGGGATTATTTTTGTTTAAAGGATGTCGGGTTTTTTAAAAATTTGATTCGATTTGGTTCTTTAAGTAAATGTTGCCTTCTGGCAAGTAAATAAATAGCTGCAGTTAACTCAGTATGCAAGTTCAATTGGCTGAACTAAGTAGTAAAAGTTACCTGCAGTAATAGCATCAGAGTATTTTTGAAATATAAGATACCACACCTTGAGCCAAGATTCAAATCAGGCAAGCTGAGTGGCAGCAACAATGAGAGCCTCAAGACCTGCATGTAATAGCCAGGTATTGCTGGCCAAGAAAACCTCTGTAGTGAGTTCACTGAAACTGGAGTGTTGAGAACACAGTCACCTGGAGTAAACGTTCATCACCTTTCATCTTCAAGTTATTTTAAAATTACTAATTGGCTTCAGAAGGTCTCAGAAACATTAGTATTTCCATCTTCATTTAAAAAATGAAACCACAGAATTAGAAAAGGCAGTGGCTTTCTCTAAGTGCTTAGCAGTGAGAGAAAGAAAACAACCTTGAGATGATACCTCAGGAGTTCTGGTTTTCAGAACTACTTTTCAGTAAAAAAAGTTGCATCTCCTCCAAGCCACCCACAATATACCCAATACTGCACCTTTTCTTGCTAAGCAGAAAGAAATCCTCAGTTTAGGGTATCACATTTGGGTCAGGTTTGGATGCAGTGCAGCCCTCTCTAGAACAGTGTGTGCCTTCCAAGTTTGGTCAGACACACGCTGTACAACTGTGCCTGAAGGCAAGTGGCAGTGGTTTACATTAGGATCAGAACTGGGCTTGGGACAGTGAGTTCAACAAGCATGAGAATAATGCTTCTTTCTTTAGCCATCTGCAGGCTCCACCCTGTTTCTCAAAATTGCTGAACTATTTACAAATGTTTAAGAGAACCTCTGTGTGATGTTTACACTGCCATGCATTTCAGATGCAGGCAGAGCTATACAACCAAGGCCCACCCCAAAGACAAAAGCTGTGCTGTATTATCAAAATATGTACTGGTTCTACTCTCTACTACCATACAAGGCAGTTGTGCATTCCTCCTGGTAACCTTTTATTACCTCTTAAGTTTTCCAGATCACTGCCAGATTTCTTAAACTTCATGGAATGATTACAGGCTTCATAAATATAAAGCCCAGATTCTGTTTGGCAGTTTCGTATGGGAACTTCAAAATGAAGAAAAAAAGTATTTCAGAAGAGACTATTAAGGCCATTTGTATAACTGCACTGCAGTTATACAGTTTACAGATTCAATAAACTTTACCGGTTAGAGTGAACCAAGCCTCAAAATATCACTGTGAATTCGTTATTACACCCATCCCACATAGGATGGGAGCCGAGGAACAGAATGCCCAAGGAATTTAGACAATGTCCTGTTGCATTCAGCTGGCGACTGGAATTACATGTTGGATATTTCTGTTTTGCAGTCTTGGCCTGCAGTCTTCTAAACAATGCCGATTCCTTATGCTTTCAGACAGGAAAAAGGTATTACATAAAAGGGATCCCAAACAGTGTATATTGATACTTTCCATGCTTTATGACTAAATTAGAACCTGTTTGTTTGCTGTAATTAAGAAATTTGTAGTGGAATATTCAGTTTTAATATCCCTAACATACTAAAAAAACCAAAACAAAATAAATTGAAAAAAAGCAGTGGAATAGATGCAATTCCACAAAAGTGGCCTGAAAAACTTCTGAATGCCTATCATATTGAGAGTTTTTCAAGCGAAAAAAGTGCATTGAATTCCTGGAATGAGAGAGATGCTGTTTGTATTCTGCCCACAATGTTCTGGCTCCCTATTCTGGAAGGTCATTAAAATGTTTTCTAAGAACTGATGAACTGTTTACTGATTTTATTCTTACTGATTATTCTTGATTTCTCTCCTGAATACACCACCAAACTTAGTAATTAAAAATACCTCCCAGCTTGCTTCAGCTGGAATTTTAAGCTATGTTGTTGACTTTTTTCCATATTTTGTTTGATGAAAATCTGTGTCCAACTGAGACAAGATGAGCCTCAACAGCTTCCATTGAGTCAAACTCGTACACAATCTAACTAAAAGGTGTCAGCCCCTGAAACTTGTCTGTCAGAATGTGCCATTTTTGGGTCCAGAATTTGAAATGCAGTAAAGGTTAGAGCCAAAATGCCAACAGGCTGAATAGAGGGTCACCTCTTCAAAACACACCAGTAGGAAATGCTGCAAATGCTGAACATAGATTTTTCTGCCTGTTCTGAAGCTTGCTATGTCAGAAACGGGTGCAGACCACACTGAAGTGTTAGTTAAGGTACTTTTGGAAGGACTCTTCAGACTGAGTCATATGTGGATGTGTTTTCCATGTAGGCGGTCTGTGTGTGAGACAGAGGAGCCTCTTCTCCTGTAACCTCAGCCAAACTTGGCAGAGGGAGGGAGATCTAATATTAAGTTCCTAAAAGTTTCAAAAAACTTGCAAAACAAGTTGTCTGTTAATGCTGAACCTCTGCTGAGCCTCAGCCTCTTAAAAGACAAGAGAAATTTCACATGGGCAAATAAGAGCTAATGAATTCCCTAACCATGGGAAATGTGTTAGTCAGAGTTTATGTATTAAGCTGCAGAAAACCTCAGAGTTCTTGCCTGTATGGAGTCTCTGCTGCCTAGTAAATGTAGATGATGATAAGAGTCATAAATATATTTATAAGTATGGTTTCCCAATTAGATTCTTTGAAGTCTCTGAGGGAGAAACTCTTGCTGCAAATTAATATAATACAATTAGATTGTCAATTAATCACAAAATCTCTGGGAGCTAAGCTGCTTTGGGTCAGGTACTTGGAAATGCTTTGACTTAAGTAAGGAAGAAGATGTGGAGCAATGATCTTAGCTAGAGGGAGAAATGGCAGCTGGTAGGTAACTTTTCAGTGATGTGTGACAGTGAAAAGCAGAGCAGGCCATGAGATACAAAGAACTGAATTAGTACTGTTGTTGGAATAAGCAGGTTGGTGACTATGGCTTTGCTGGACAGGGCTCTGAGTAACTTGATGTACCCACAAATTTTACCTGCTTTCAGCAGAGGATTGAACTGGATAACTCCTAGGGGTCTCCTCAGTTTAAATCTTTCTGTGATGCTATGAGACCTCAGTGATTCCACAGTTAAAAGATGGGTGGTTGATTTTGCTTTTATGTTGATTATCTGTTACCAGTGCATGGACATGTGGCCTGGATACCCTTAGCTTTTGGAAAATGTACACAGACATCACTGTCCTGCTTGTTTAGAACACAGGGATCAAACCTTTTCAAATTCCTTTCAAATGCTACTCCTCATCTGATTCCTCAGAATCAGAAGTGAAATTCCTTAGAATCAGATCTCCTTGCTAGGAAGTGTCATAAATGTAACCTCAGCCAGCAGACTTCAGCACAGTACATCAGACTATTAGCACACAAAAAACCTTGTGCTTTTTTTTATTTAAATGAGGCATACCTATTAATTACCATACAGGTTTAACAGATAACTTTTTAGATATAATTGTGCAACATTAGGACCATGGATTACTGCTGAACCACTGATTGGGTCAGACTAGAAAGGACCCCAGTGGGTTATCTGGTCCAACTTCCCTGCTCAAACGGGGCTGTCCTGGACCATATGGCACAGGGTTGTGTTCAGATGGTTCTTGAATATCTCCAGTGGGGAGACTCCACAACCTCTCTGGGAAATCTGTTCTTGTGCATGGTCTCCTGCACAGTAAAGTTATTTCTTATATTCAGGCGAATAAAAGATGCACTTCCTGTGCATCAGGTTCTGCCCATTATCTTTTGTCCTATTGCTCAGCACCACTGAGCAGAGCCTGACTCCAATTCTCTTGACACTCTCCCTTCAGATACTGATAGACATTGATGAGTTCCCCTCTCAGTTGTCTCTTCTCGAGGCTGAACTGGCCCAGCTCCCTCAGACTTTCCTTGAAAGAGATGCTCCAGCCCCTTAATTAGCTCTGCTGTCCTCTGCTGAACCCACTGCAGGAGCTCCATGTCTCTCTTATACTTTTCCCACTCTACTCATGTTCATTCTAAAATACCTTCCCTATGCCTGTTCCTCCTATCGAAATTCCTGGTCATGCTGTTTTCCGGTTCTGCAGTGCCTCCTGGATTTACAGCCCTGTCCCCAGCTTACTCTTTCTTAAAGCCTTCAGAACACCTCTTTCAGTTCCAAACTTATTTTCCTGCCGTTTCCCAGAGCCCTGCCCTGTGGATGCAGCAGCCTGTGCGCTGAGTGCAGCACAGACGGCATCTGCTGGGCAGCCAAGGAACATCAGGTGGCTGCTTCCAATAATTCACTTACTGCCAACATAAAAATCAAGTCTTGACTCATGTAAACAACTCATTCAGGCCAACCAATAAATACTCTTGATGCTTTACTGTGACACTATTTTTTTTTTAACAAATGAAAAGTTAACAAACATATGAAGCTTGACTAGTTTCTCATAAACGGGGTGCAAAAGTTTTTTATGACAATGCTGGGCATGAATCCAAGTCTGAACAATGCTGGGCTTAATTTGTAGCAGAAACATCCTCTTATTTGGTTCTTTTTTCACTTGTTTAGCAGAGAGGCAAAGGGGGAAACTGCTCTGTTAAACTTTGTTGTGATTGCTCATAGCAACCACAGAACCTGATGCTGCTGCTCTGGTGGTGGCACAGTGAAGCAGGTATTGCCTTGGTGCTTGCCAGAGAGAAAACCTATCCTGTGTCATTTTTTGTGAGTTAGGCAGTGAACACAGGGTGGCAGTCTACAATCTGAGCCCAGTCCTGGCTCAGATGGTTTTGGACTTTTGTTCCCTAAAGCTCCTTTACCCATCACTTTATGTTAATAAAGACATGGAAAAAATGAACATGTCATTTTCAGTACTTGATGATAATTAGATGTTGAATGTTTTCCATTTAACACTTCTAGGACCTCTTTGGCAGTACACTTAATTTTATTAAGTACCATTCTTCGGCCTTATGCTTAATTAACAAACTCAATTTGCTTATTTACTGAAGGATTGAGTAAAGGCAGAGGTAGAAGGCCCTGACATATATATAGACTTTTTCAGCCTCAGCACTTTGAAGCAATAATGCAGGAGATGCAATACTACACCATCCACATGAACATGGATGACCAATTAAAACCTTTCGAAGTGCAGAGGGGTTCCAACTTTATACCATTAACAAGCAGCTCTATGCAAGACAAAACTCATCAAATCTACTTGTGTGTGACCCTACTTGCTGCTGACTGCTAATGACACAGCAATGCAACTTCAATGGCATACTTCAGCTAACATTAAAAATCATTAGCTGTATCATGTGTAGTTTAGGTTGACTATGCAATTCTTAATTGCTATGGTCTACTAACAACAGATGGTATGAAGGGTGCTTACTTGGAGTTGACACCACAGCTTGATGGCTGGGGCATTCTCCCAGAAGTTGTGAGGCAAAATTTAGAGCAAAAATGCTTGGGGACAGCCTTGAATCCAGACTTCTCACTTCTAGAAGCAAACACCTTGCTCATTCAGAGATACAAAAGAAGGTGAACAAACCTTTCATGTGTTCCACACCAAAAACTATTAAGAAAATAACATTTGCACTCAGTGAAACCCGATAGGTATGAGGAGCTGTTAGACTGGGTTCCTGTCAGTTCTAGGATAAAACAGGGCACTCCACAGTCCTGACACCATTAACTGTGTTCTGTAAAACTCAAAACCTACAATTCTGCAAGCAAATGGGAAGTTGTGTTGATAGCTCATTAGCATGTCTTTTAAAACACAAACTTTGGCTTTCCAGAGGTAAAAAATACATATAAAAGCTGCTTAAAGTATCTTTTATTTCTAGCATATGTATAATAATCATACTAAGTTTGAAATGTAATCCAAATCTCAGTAAAAGTTACAGATTATTTTTACCATGTATACCTGTTACTAATTCAAAGATGTATTTCCTTAGCGTTGCTCTTAAAAGCTTTTGCAAAGCTTTTACCAGTCTCAACTTTACAGACTCACAGGATAGCTCTTCTAAATAAAAATATTTTGTTGTTAAAATGACTGCTTATAAGACTTTCTTACCAACAAAGTTCTACTTTTAAGCAAAGAACTTCACATTCAAGAGAGGTCAAAATTTCATCTGGAAAGTATATATTTTTATTACTGAAGTATGCAAAAGCTTCCAGCTTCTATTCTTAGTTTATTAAGATAAATAGATCCAAAGGGACCTCTAATAAAATAGCCAAAAAATGCAAGAGAAAAAACCCCAACACTTTACTGCCAGTATTTTTATTTTGACAGTGACAGAATGAAATCTCTTTAATGCTTGTTTTCAAGCTCCAGTATGTTGACATATCTTTTACCTAACACAAAAAGCTTTTATCTGAAGAAACATAAATTCCTTCCTAGCTCATTACAAGAACAGTTTAGCACTCCTAATCATCTCTGAGCTATTGTGTAGACACACAGCAGTATCTTTGTCTACTCTCTGTATCACTGGTACGTTACACTTGATGTTCTTGACATGATCCTTTCCAATTACTGCATGAACAGAAATTAAGCTTTGGATATCCCACAGGAGAAACACCTAGATGCATCAGGTTCCAGGGAGGAGAGCCAGAAGGATTCAAGCAGGCAAGGGAAGATACTCAAGAAGACTGCCAGCTAAAGCCAGCAAGCCAACATGCTTCAGAAGAGGCACAGAAAATGTGAGTCCCAGAAGCTGATGGACTATTGAAATTGTTTGGTTTGACACAAATTTCTGTAGCAATTGTGTCTTGATGGAATAAATAAGCCTTCAGGTATCTCCTGCTCGACCTTTTAAATGAAGCTTACAGAAAAATAAAGTTTAATAAACAAAACTATTCAAAACAAGATTTTAAAGTGAAATGTAGGACTGCTATCAGTGCAAGTAATCACATTAATGAGAAAGATGTTACACAGGGTGGCAAAGGAAGGGCAGGGAAAGGTGCAAAAGATCTTTTCACAGTTCTGTACAAAGCTCAGCTGCATCTTCTAGAAGAGATGTTAGTGAGTGGGTGAGGACATGTACTCAAGACACACAAAACCCAATCACTATTAAGCCATTCTTATAGATAATCATTAAATAAGGCTTTATCCCACCCCCAAACAGCATTCTCACAGCATGTCCTGCTACAGGTTAAGTAGCACTTACATGGAAAAACATCTCTTACTGAGACATTCTGGTGTTCCTTGGTTTATATCTGCAAATCTGGCAAGGTTACAGCCCTACTGGTATAAGCTGAAATACATAGATGTTTTTTGTACTTCCTGAGGATCCCTGAGAAAAGCTGTACAGTCTTCCAGAACATGAATGTAAAGTTTACAATTTAGACAACGCTTAAAATCACAATGTATCTCAATGGTCTTATTTTTGCAGCTCTCAAAGGATCACACGGCACTTTATTTTCTCAGAACATTACCTCACTTGTATGAATTCAAAACTTCCCATTCGATGTCTTAAAATAGTTTCTGTTAACAAAAAATAACACTGAGTTCTGAAGTTGTGCATTTGTTGGAAAAAGACCCACTGTTTTGCACCTATAAGCACATTAACAATGTTACACAAGACAGTAACCACTGTGTAACAATACAGGCCTTCAGTTTTTTGGAAATAATGTCCAAGCAAAAGTAAATTACAGGAACATTTCCCTTCCTCTTTGCCTCCCCTGAAGGGGATTTAACAAGAACAGACTTAGTAGACAACTTAAGTGAAAAACACTAATTTTATTTTTAAGTATTACAATACAATCACCATAAAACTTACAAGAACTGAACATAAGACTTGCATAGAGTTAAAAAAAATTAATTAATATTTATGCCAAAGACTCCCCATTCAGTATTTGGCACAAAGATAACTAAGAAGCTTCACTGTAGGTCTGTAATTCTTAAGAAAAAGAAAGAGCCACACATTTGGTTTACCTAGTAAGCAAAGCTAATACACAGCTGTGAATTTTTTCACTCAGATACTGGAAGTCTTCTGGGAAAGACTTCTTTGTCCTTTGGTTCAAACTCAGAAATCAAAAGCCTAAGCAGGATCCGTTCACAGAAATACATTCTTGGAAATGCATACAATACTGTGTGTCACATCCCTCTTAACAGAAGGCACAACTTATGAAAGGAACATTCATGATATAAAACAGAAGCTAGTTCTGAAAGGCTAAAAGTGACACCTATTACTTCTCGTGGATTTTTTTTTTTATCTAACAAGACCTGCTTTTATTTTCTAACACCAACAACCCCCACCCCCTATCTATAACATAACTTTAGTATTCATGAAATTAAAGCTTTTCCAGGCACGAACAGTTTTAAGACAGAAACATCCGCCGACAGTTTTCTACTGGTGGAGTTACTTTCAAAACTAGACATACGAGTAGTCACTATCCCCCAAGAAACCATGTGTCAAAACAAAGGAAATCATTAAAGGTTAATTTTTTTAAGTGTCATTTTATCTGCATACTTGAAGTCAGGAGAACAAAGCTGTACATGGCAGTGAAACTGATAATTTTGTCTAAAGTGCTTGATGAAAGCACAAAAACTATAAAAATGATAAATTAGCTAAACCAGAGGTGGCAGAGTTACATTTATCATACAAAACAAGGTAAATTGGAGCATTTTCACATTTTCTTGTTCTATTAGACAAGATACAGCAAAAAGATTCTTCAAAGTGAAGAGCTCCTTTAGAATGCACAAAGTTTGTAACACATTTTTTCTTACATTTCAATTACATGAAGTAATTTGAAATAAGACTTAGGAACAGTCTTCCCAAAAAGACAGTATTATTATGGCTAAGAAATAAAGATTACATAGGAATTTTTAGACATTAAAAAAAAAATCTTTGGGAAGTGCTATTTAATACTTTCAATAATTTTAAATGCCCTGACACTATATATTTTACAGTAGAAATGCAAGAGCTTTTGGAACACAGCAACACTTGATTAGTTCTGTGCAAGTCTTCTTTTATGATATCATCTTTTATGACATCATCTTTTCCTTACATTGCACTGAGCAAAAAAGCATCCCTTCCACAGATATGAACTTCTGGTCAATTAGAGACTTGCTGCAACAGGAACACAAGAAGCAGTCCTGCGTAGCATGCCAGCTGAAGTTGTTGTATGTCACACGCTGAACTTCTGGAGCTATAGCATTATGACAGCCTTGGCAGATCTGTTTAGAAATAAAACAACACTGAAATGAAGCACACACATGCTCTCTTCAAGTCCAATAAAACCTGGAACTCTTAAATGGTTCTGAAGGAGAGAGACAGGTGCTAAAAGAAGGCTTTTATAAAAGTCTCCAGCCTTTTTGAATTTTTTATTTTTAAAGTGTTTTGATTAGAATTCAGCTGAGAGCACAGAATAATAAAATGGACACACAAGTTATTTGCTGCTGGAACTAAGCTTAAACAGTTATGATGGTTAGGATTTCCCAATACTCAAATATTGATGAAAACCTTTTATGTCAAACAGCACAGATCTTCATATATTAACCTAAATATGTGAAAAGATTAGCTACCAATCTTCCTGCACATTGATAGCTGTGTGGCAATGCCAAAGAGTTTAAGGTTATTAGAGTCTTGGATTTAATTAATCTTAAAACCTGGTTGTTCACAAATTATAATTTAGAGTGAGAAAGTTAATGTTTTAAGAGGAAAAAAAAAGCCTCTCCAAAAAAACAATTTCTCACACCTACTTCAGAATATTATTAACTGCCAACAAGAGACAGTATTTTTTTCTCCATGTAAATCATCTAGATGCACATTAGACTGAGCCCCCAATTAGTAACTAATTTATTTATAGATATGAATGGACCATCACCTCAGACTAGTTCCAGCATAACCACAAATTGAGAACTACCATTATTTTCCAAACTTCTAGCTTTATCCTGTAAGTCACTCTCCTTTATAACACATGTGGTTAGAAATAAAATAAACAAAAGTACCTAAATCGCAGTTACCACTACAGGCTTTTAGCAGATCAGCTGAAGTTAATTCCCACCTATCTCAATGGACTACAACTGATGAGAACTAAACATTTAGCAGCATCACTCATCTTTACCTATTCCACTTCTTCTGTTACCAAATTCAGCTTCACCACTGCCTAGGTTCAAGGCTTTTTTCCAACAGGTTTCTCCCCCGCTGCAGTGGCTTTTTTTCAATTTTATGAATTGACAAAACACTTGCCTGCCAAAATTTGGGTTTGTTTAGTTTTTTTCAAAGGGGAAGAAGACAACTGTCTCAAGCCTGAACACACATTCAATTTATATTCTTCAGATACTCCCAGATTCAGAAAAAGAGTTTGAAGCTCCATAGACTTATGTTCCCTTCCTTCACAAGACTAAGACATCTGTAAGGACCTTACCGCAGCATGATTCTTCATGTAGCAGGATTTGCAGACTGGATTGTCATACATTGTTATATAGGTTACCCCAGCCAAAACACAATCACAATCAAAACAGCAGAAGTGTTTCAGATGCCAGTTTTGACCTTCCGCAAGAGTATATTCGTTGCTGAATATTAGCTATGAGGAAGATATAAACAAGTATACAAGTAAACAAGTACATTCATTTGAACATTGTGTCTTTTAATAAATTTAGCCTCTGGATATTCTGTAATTTGCAAGGACCTCCCAGTGGTTCCACTATTGTTTAACTGTTTCCCAAAAGTCTCCATGCTGCTCCCAAGAACCCACAGATGCCATAGGCCCCAGGAGAGCTGTTCCCTGCTGCTGCCCAGGGTTGGTTTGGCCCTTAGTGTCCCTGATAAGGAAACAACTGCATAACTAGGACTTGCCAGAAGA
Organism: Entomyzon cyanotis; assembly: GCA_024500445.1. Lineage (NCBI taxonomy): Eukaryota > Metazoa > Chordata > Aves > Passeriformes > Meliphagidae > Entomyzon > Entomyzon cyanotis. The sequence goes on along the minus strand of JAKEPQ010001018.1, from coordinate 33,728,316 downwards.
CTTTGCCTCACATATCACATACTATGTTCCCACAGACTGTGCAAAATCCCCACCAAATTTAAAGCAAACTGTGCATCTTCCTGAATGTGGAGTGTCCATATTGGTTTCAGTTCTTTGCTACTAACATATCAATTAAAACTGGTGACGGCATATCATCTTCCTGCACTGAAATGTTTCACCAAAACTCTTAATCACTTCTCAGGGGAACAAACTTACACACTAGAAGAAAGAACTACAATACTTCCTACCTCATCACATCCAGCACAGCGGGGTCTTTCGCTATCACAGTAATGTCTTCCACAATACAGGTTACCATTCTTCCAGAAATAGATCATGTCTACTAGAAGTTCACTGCAGGTGCAACAGACGAAACAACCTGGATGCCACAATTTGTCATATCCAGCACGTTCTGCATACACAGCTGGGTCACCTTCCTTCATGTCCAGTTTGCAGTGATAGCAGGACTGGAAAGAGGTTATTACCGAGTTAATTAAGTATTTGAGAGGTATATTTATAAAAATGACTTATTATTGATACATTTAATAAATTCCATCTTTTCAGACTGAAATTAAAGCATTAGTTTAATCCCATGAATAGACAGTAGTAGTACAGGATATACCTGTACCATACTTCAGGTTTAACTAGGCAATTCAAGATGATATATATTCTACTGTCAGCATTAGTGCTTCTTAAAAGGATTGTTGTACTTTGCCACATTCACGTTCTGCAATTACAGTCCAGTGTTTAAAAAAAAAAAAGACAATTAAAATTCATGTTACGCTCTGTAAGCCTTACATACTCAAGAACAAGGAGAGAATAATGAGCCTCCATCCAAGCTAACCAACTATGACTAGAAAGCATGACAAGAAAATGGCTATACTTAGAGGTCATGAGAGGACCAAGCCATATCTGAATCACTGGTGAGGAAAATAAAAAAAAAAAGTGAATATTTCAAACTGATTCTGTTTAAAGCTGTGTTCTAGGGATGCTTGTCACTCATGGCTGCTGTCCAACAGTCTGTGATTAATGATCTCAGGACAGGGAGAGTGACTATGGATAAACTACAAAGCATACATGCATACCTGCACTACAAATAGTTCCAGAGAGTTCATAGTTAGTCTCCTGCCCTATACCTGCTTACAGGATTTGCCATCAAGTAAAAAAACACAGATGATTTATGTAACTGAACCAAAAAAAATTTTATCTACAGTTTAATCACCAGTTTGGCATTTCCTGCACTCCAGCTGGTCTGTGGACTGGGCTGAACACCCTGGGAAGGTTTTCCTCTATGACTCACATCACTTCAAGCCCAGCCACAAATGGCTTTAATTGTGTGTGCATATAAAAATAAAATACATATAAAGTACCTTGGCTGTAAGGCATATTGGTTGAAAATTTTTAGGGTAAGTGGCCACGTCCAAGGCTAAAGCGTAAGTGTTGATTTTATATTTCACACCAGAAGTCATACATACTGTCAGTTCAGAAACAAACAACAGAAAACACAACACATCCCCCAACAACACCAAAAGCCATTCTACAACGAGTGTTAAGCAAACCTTTTTCTCCATCTAGAAGCTGTACATTTTCTGTAAGCAACTTGCAGACAAATAATTCTAAGGATCCATACACATAATAGTAACATTTCTGGAAATCAGCTTACAGTAAAGCTTTTGACACTCTTAAGTTAATGACTACCTCCACTAAATGGATTTATGTTACTTCAGTAATCCTACTCCTATTTTGTATTTATAATTGCTAGTTGAGACATGCACAGCAGTAGTTATGTCAGAAATACTTGATTAAGGCTATAATTTTCGAAATATCAATGAAAACTGGGTAGTTTTACATACCTTGTTTTTCTCTGAGCTATTACAAGGAGAAATCAGATGCCAAAGAAAAAGAAATAGATCAGAAAATGGAGCTGAATATGAAAAGAAGGCTAGTCAAAAGAGCCATTGTATGGCTCAACTTGTTGGACACAGGATGGAGAGGTGTTACTTTATTATTCCTTAGATTCATTTAATTTTAAACAAAATTTGTCAAGTGGGTAATTTTAGTGCTCTTCCAAAAAAGAGAAGAAAACAAGCTTCTAAAACTGAACCAAACTCTTCAAGAGGAGAAGAATGCAGCAATTGGTCCATTAGACAACAGAGGTTTTCTGATTATTATTCTGTAAAAACCACCTTAATATACTGTCTCCAAGCTAACATGTTTTTGCATCAAGGATGAAAGTGTCATCTAGGAAGTTATTTGCTGCAATGCATTAAATACTGTCAGAAACCAGGGCTCTATGCAGACATTCACAACTTTTCCAGTTCGCCTTTTTTCTTTCCTTCCCCAGATTTTTGCTATTTCAAATTAACAAGCAATTCAATTGGCCTAAAATGACCAAATAGAGCACTCAGATGATATACCTTCTTGCTTTATCTTTCCATTCTTATACTTACATACTGAGATGCTTCCTGATTTGGGGATTTCTCCATTGTTCCAACAGCAGATGAGGTACCTCTGTCACCATTTTTCAAGTTATTCTCATCAGGAGCTCTCACTTCCACCTCACCAGGGAACTTGACATCTCCTACACCAAGTGCCTCCTTTTTGTACCTCTTCACAAATTGTTCCATGTGCCTAACTTCACTGGGGGAAAGCTCGTGGCATTTTGAAGGATCCTGATCGTGAGCAGGCAGCTGCTTTGCCAACTGCTTCTTCCTGTACTGCGCGCCTTCTGAGCCAGCAACAGGCTGCTTCTCCTTTGGTAGCATCTGCATGTACTGTCTAGCCTGAATCAGGAGGAATTAGATATCAGATGGCACTTCAACTACAGACCCATTCTCATAAGCAAACACACAGTCTCAACTGTTTTTAGTGACAGTCATATTTGTCAAAAACAAGGTTCTTTCCATAAACATTAAGCTCCTGAAACAGTAATGGAGATAAAATATAGCAGATGCATTAATTTGCTTCTTCCCAGAGTAAGAGACAAGCTTCCTTTTAAGCCTTTTACAACATACAGAAAAGAGTTATTACTTCTCTGAGTAAATAACATTTACACAGCATCTTGTCTCTATCTATAAATACTGATCATGAGTATAGTCTTAGAAAAATAGAATCTGAAATAAACTGCTTGGGGCATACAGCCCATTGAAGAAATAACTCTAGCTAAAGAAAGAAAAAAAAAGCTCTAGATTTAATAAAGCAATAACAAGCTGTAAAAATCAAAGTAGTAACTGAATTTTAAATAAGTCCTAGATACACAAGGTTTGATTAATTCACTGAAAAGGAATAATTTGAGATAATGTCATTCTGGCATGGATTGCACAACATTTTAGTACAATAAATTAGTAATCAAAGTTTCAAAAGTCAAGCAAAATCCTCAGAAGGCTATCTACCATCTCATCTACTTCAGCTGAAAATATACTGGAAGAGAGCTGCTTTTTTAGATGTCAACACTGACCTTGTTCTTACCATATACAGTAAAAGCTATAAGCAAGAGTAAGTGTTCCCCTTAAATTTAAACAATGATATAAATTTATGTAGTGTTGGGTTTGTTTTTTTGTTTTTTTTTTCTTTAAGCCCACACTCCATACAAATTTTTCAAGTTTGTTTTAAAAGAAAGAAGAAAAGAAAGGTGGCAGGTTACAGAAATTGAATCCCAGGGAGTTAGCAGGTAACTCTTAATCCTATCTATTAAAAACTACTTACCCAATTTTTAAGAACTTCTACATACAAGCATGCATAAAGCAAGATGACATGCAAGACTCATTAAACAGGCACCACATATTCAGTTTTGAGGAGAAAGGAAGAGTAAAAGAGGCAAAGTCATCCATCCAGTAAGCTCTGCTACTTTATCTCCCAACAACTCCTGCCTTGAACATGAAAAAAAGTGAGTTGGACTTACAAGTGTCTGATTCTGAACAGGAGGAGCCCACTCATAAGTCACAGTATTGATGGATATGTTCTTGGCTGGCACTGGGCTGGTCAGTATCATTACATTGCGTTTATACATTGGATAGCCATCATTCTTCAGCTTTGCAATAAGTGTTGTGTATTTTGTATCTTCAAAGAGTTTCCCCACTTTCCGATCCTCCTCATTGCTTGAAGGGATATCATGCTCCTCTTGACCACATTTACAGTTGCGGCATATTTTTCTGAAATTCATGGAAACAGGAACAAAATTACAATCTCATGCCATCTGGATGTGTAGTAACATCACCAGGAACCCAAAGGTTTGTTTTCAGTGCCATGATTAGGAAATATACACATTTTTCTGCAATATGTCAAACACCTCCTTAATGTCTCCTACTGTATTACTTATATTGTTTATTTACAGATATCCGATAAGTATCAGTCAACTACACTAATGCATTTTTAATGTGATGCTTCCTTCAGTTACATCTCAGTATTGATCAAACACATACATATCCATAATCAGTCACCTACCAGATTTATTATAAGATAACTTTATGCATCAGCATGATTCCCCCAGCAATCATTTGCTTGGGCTTTTAGTTTTACAGTTGCTGTTCATGCATTCAAAGTCACACACCCTATACTATCTTCTTCCCATGTATTTCACTGTATGCATGATATTTGCTTATCACAGGGCTGCTATCATGTGAAACAAATATTTCCTAAAAAGGAAGAAAATGCATACAGACATACATACAGTGTAACTACACCAAGTTCTGTTTAAATCACATCATTTAAAGAGAAGATGAAAGAAAAGTGAAAGGCTTATACGGACAAAGCCTTTCAAAACAGTTCTGAACCAAGTCAGAGGTACTCAGGCACATGCTGTAGAGAGAATTTTCACAGATAACAGCTTTAAAAGGTAGAAGTATATCTACTTACTTGGATATAAATTATATTCTTTCATATACAACACATTTCAACTGCTTTGGCTAAGGAATATTACAAAGCCATTTGTTACCTTAAGCATAATTAAGCAATTGACATATAACAAACAGAACCTTGGATTAGACAAGCTGGTTCATTATTTATTAATGGCATCCCCAGAACTTCAGTTCAAAGCAGTCAGCCACAGCATACATTCTTGGTCCCACTTTGAAAGCTTAACATGTTTCACTGGCTGCAGTATCTGTGAGAGAATTTTTTTTGCTTTCCTCATAAATAGTTGCAAAGAAGTGAAAGCATGTAATTTGTCCTTAGGTCCTTCCTGGGACTCACTGTGAAAACTGGCATAGAACTACTGAGCTTTGTATTTGCATTGAAAATAATGAGGCACTCGCTAATCTTCCCCAGCCCTGCACCTACTGAAATTAAGAATTTGACTGTGTACATTTCAGTCTAATCTCCTTGCTCTTTCAAAGTTAAGTGAATGATTCTTTGCCAACAGTTTGCAAGAAGCTGTTACAGGGGTTATGTTAAAAGCGTAATAGTGGCCTCAGCATTAGAACTTGTGTACCATTATGCCTCTGCATACAGGACAATACAGAAAGAATGCAAAGAATGCTGAGTCACAACTGATGTCAGCATATCTCAGTAAATCGAAGGAAAATCCCCTATGCTCTTGCCATTTCCCATATTCCCCAATGCTCCCCTGGATCTCAGCCACATAAAGATGTCCCTACAGCTGCTAACAGCCTAAAAAAGGTATCCGGTCCTGATTTATAATCTCTCCTCTTGAGTAATTTCCAGGACTAAAAGATATCCAGTTGACATTTACACACATAACTCTTCCTGAATAGCACTGTTTACAATTTAGTCCTAACTTCTTTCATTAAGTTGCCACAGCAGAATCCTGCTCATTAGGCAGTCACTCACTGTCCTCTCTGCAGAAGGTATATAGTCAATTACTTCTTTAGAATAGACTGGCTGGTCATTTCTTTGACTATAATACAGTTATCTCCCTGAAGTGACCCCATTCCACTAGTTCAAATTTATATTTCACAAGTCTGTCTGATAACTGATGCTTTATTTTTATCTTTGGTGTTAAAGTGAACACCTCACACATGCAAGAAAAAACAATTGCTGTTATATACACCCACAGACATATAAATATATAAAAACATATATGTTTAGACAATTTTATCTCCTTTGATTTTATCAGAGGACAGGAAGTGAAAATTTCTTATTCTCTCCACCTGCATTGTTGGAAACATTTTCCCTTTACTTGAGGACATTCAGCAAGATCTCTACTGAAGGAGGTGTTAGGGACTCCTGCCTCCTGTCTTCACAGCTCTCAGGACATCATCAAAGCAGAGCAACGTTCCTCCACACACACCTCAGCAATTTGAAAAGCTTTTCCCATTCAAATCATGGAAGATAAGGAGGAAACTTCAAAATCTGTGGAATGAAAAATTGTGCAGCACTGTAAAAGACATCTAGTAGATAGTGCGTTTCTAGCAGGTCTTGAGGAGTTGGAAAGAACAAGGAAGAAAGGTGTACAGATTCCATCCTCTCAAGTGAGGAATTCCTGTGTCCTGAATGTCTACTGACAGCAAGGATCAAAGACTTTGCATTCCTTCTCCAAAATCAAATGTCAACCATCCTCCTGATTTTCTATGTTTTAGTGAATGGAGAGGAAAAATAAGACGGGTCATGATCCCTCCTATGTTGGCTCCTAGTGACAGGAGGCAGCAGCTGCAAGCATGAAGAAATCCTCAACAAATACCTGGCAAGTACTGAGGCTTGTGCCCTCCACGCAGGAAGACTAACCTCTTCTTATTACAGAATCACTGTACAAAAAGAGTACAAAAGGGGTAAGGTTGAAAGGGACCACAGTGGGTCATCTGGCCCAACCTAGAGCATGTGGCATAGGATTGTGTTCAGACAGTTCTTGAGCATCTCCGGTGAGGGAGACTCCACAGCCTCCCTGGGCAATCTGTTCCAGTGCTCAGTCACTGCACAGTAAAGCAGCTCTTCCTCATATTCAGTGGAACTTCCTGTGCATCAGGTTCTGCCCAATGCCTCTTCTCCCACTGCTTGGCACCACCAAGCAGAGCCTGCCTCCATCCCCTTGGCACCCTTTCTTCAGATACTAACAGACATTGATGAGGTCCCTTCTCAGTTGTCTCTTCTGGAAGCTGAACAGGCCCAGCACCTGCAGCCTTTCCTCTTAAGAGAGATGCTCCCGCCCCTTAATCACCTTTTTTGCCCTCCACTGAACCCACTTCAGGAGCTCCATGTCTCTCTTGTACTGAGAAGCCCAGAAAAGGACACAGCACTTCAGATGCAGAATGCACCCCAGGATACCATTGGCCTTCTTGGCCACAAGGACACACTGCTGGCTCTGGAACAGCTTGCTGCCCACTGGACGCCCAGGTCCTCCTCTGCAGAGCTATTTTCCAGCAAGTCAGCCCTCAGCTTGAGCTGGTGCAAGGGATTATTCTTCCCTAGGTACAGGATGCTGCATTTGCCTTTGTTGAATTTCAGACAGTTCTCCTCTACCCATCTGTCCAAGTTGTTCTGGTCCTTCTAAAGAGCTGCACAGCACTCTGGGATACCAGCCTATCAGCCACTCCTCCCAGCTTTGTGCTATCTGTGCACTTACTGAGAAGGCACTTTGCCCCTTCATCCAAGTCTATGATTCTGTGATTCCTTCTGTTATGCTTTCTTGCTATTAATGCAGCTATAGCAATTGCAACTGCTTTGAACTGCACCTCAGTACTTTCCTGCCAGATGGAGTATCAGAAAATCTTAAAGGTTTTCCCTGCCTTCCAGGCATTTTATCTGTGCAGAGAAGCCAGACGCTGAAAAAGATCATTCCCAAGCTTAAGATTCTTGGTTTTGGAAGTTGTTTATTTAACATCTTGGCAAGCCACACCAGAGACAGTTACCACTTTTCAGTATATATGCAACCACGATACATCAGAACCTTCCCTCCTGACTTTTGCAACTTCTGACTCCTGTCCCATACTTCCCTCTAGTGGGAAAAACACTCCAAAGAGCAATATATAACTGAGTAGCAGTCTTTTACATCCAGCCTGAGTCACTGGATGTGTGTGGGGGTTGTTTTGTAGTCTGAAATAAATCTAAACACATGAATTAAGAAGACCTTCCCCATTTCTGCTGCTATTACATTGGACAGAATTCTGAGGACAATTTTAGAAGCAAATGCCATTAACATGCTAAGGTAAACTAGCTAATTGTTAACCATTCAACTACCACTGTAGACCACATCTCTCAATTTATTCATTTTGTGTTCAGCTTGCAACACTGAGACTATCAGAATTTCAAAATTTAGGAGTAAATTTTAATAAAGACTTGGTATACCACCATTTCTGTATTAGCCTCAGTTTAATGTTCTGCGCCTATAAAACCTGCCCACACAGTGTGTCAAGATTTACAGCATAAAAGGCTTAAAACAGCACGTGCCACCCCAGAAAAGATATATTGCAAACACTCCCAGTATAGAAAAGGGTGTAGCAGCTCTGTGTAAAGCCCTGCTACCAGGTAAGTATACTTGGATTTTTTGTGCACTTTACAACCTGACTCCCCAGAGGAAGACGTGAGGGTCTTTTGTATGGAAATACAATAAGAAATTACGTGTTGGCTCTCTGGGGAACACCATTTTTATGTAGCAGAAGCTGCGTGATGTGCTGAAACTCCTCGGCTGTCCCCAGGAGAGGGCAGTGTCACCCTTGCACAGCCCGCAGCAGAACCACGCCCGGCACACGCTGCTGCTGCTGCCTCACTGAGCTGCATCTGCTCCTGTGGAGGTCACTGTTTTCGTAAGGTGCTGTGCTTTGCGTTTGTACATAAAGCAGCTGTGATAGCACTTGCTATTGCTGAGCACTGCTGGCACAAAGTCAAGGCTTTCTTGTTTTTGAACTCCGCCCCCACCTCAGCAAGTAAAGAAGCAGGGAAAGGGCACAGCTGACTCTAATTGGCCAATGGGGTTTAAATGCTACACAATGTCTCAACCAGCAATATAACAGAGCTAGAGCATGAAGGCAGGGTTTCTGACTTCTAAAGTAGTTACTGCTTGGAGAATGGCTGGGCATCAGTGTGCTGGTGGGAGATAGCCAGTGATGCCCTTTGCATCACTTGTTCACCGTTTCACCTATTAAACTGACTATTTCAACCCATGAGTTTCCTCACTTTTGTTCTTCCTTTTTTGTCTCCAACCCTGATGTTTGGGACAGCAAGTGAGCAGCTGTGTGGATGCTTGGCTGCTGACTGGGGTCAATCCCTACCCCCAGTTATTCCCCAACTCTGCAACTGTTGCTCTAATTAAAATTCTTACTTCAACACTTGTCTTTTACAGATGAGTAGCAATGAAATTAGTGGTTAAACTTGAACCAAGTTTGATCATTCACGTTATAAAGACAATGTTCTGTCCACTTCTGCTACAGTTTGTTTCTACTTAAAACAGAGTTCCAGATTTAAATTAAACAGGTATTTGGGATACATCACTTTTAAGTGGTGGACTCCCACAATATATGCATCATGCAAAGCATATTAATATATTTTTTCCTTGGAAAACTATTTACACAAAACTGAATTGAGACTTCAGATTCACACCCTTACTGTACCCAGCAGCAGCTCTGCTGGAGAACCAGCTCTTTCCTAACTCATTCTTGAATTGTCTCAATAGGTAACTTTTCGACTGTTTTAGAGGTATGTGCCACATTTGTCTGACTCTTAGACGAAGCTTCTCAGACTACTTCCAGCCACCTTATTTGTCTGGTCTATTCTATATGGATTCAATTTCCAAATTAAATCTTAGCTAAATAGTCACTGTTTTTACATCTTTTTCATTACTTACTCTTTAATCCACTGTTGGCTACAAGCTCTTACTTTGTAGGAGAGACAGTGTTCTGATGAGCTATGTATTCAGGACCTGGCACAACAAGGCCCAACCATAGGAGGACAGTGGAATGTGGATGAAAAAAAACCCCACAGGCAAGAAAACCCCCAACACATACACAAAAGCAGACACATTATAATTTTGCAATCATGCTATGATGTGACTAAGCCACTTTATTTCTTTTTATCCCAAATTCTTTCATGTTAAAGAGTAAGTTAGCAATTACAAGGTCTAACATTGGAACTAAGGGAAAAAAAAAAAAAAAAAAAAAAAAAGAAAAATTTCAGTGGACTTTTTCGTCCCCTACTTGCAATTTCCTCATCTATCCCAGTGACTAGGAACAAAAGAGCTTTCAAGTAGGGAGTAGGATGTAATACAATTTCTCATCTAACCATGGATAAACATTGACTTCTGTACTTTTAAAAATGCTTTTATTGCATTACTTACACACATTAATTCTGTTTTATTTTAGTGTTACTTCTACACAAGTCCCCTCAGCCATGCAGTACATATTGAAAAAGTCTTTCCATAAATTAGATACCTTTTTATCTTTACATGATTATTTTTGCTTACTAGTGCATTACCACTTCTTGTTCCATGTCATTATTTGTAAGTTGTTTCTATATCTACATATCACAGGTAAGAATACAGCTTCTTGATTATGTATCGACTTTTATCAAGTTTTTGCTTGCCTGATTATTTTCCAAACAGTCTCATCTGCAGTCAAATATTCGGGCAAAGATGTGAAACCTCCTAGGTCTTATCAGCACCTGGTGCCACTATGGCTGGGCTACAAAGGCCACCCTATAAAACCTCACAAAATAAAACTCTACGGCAAATGCAATTTTCAGTGTTGCTAGATAGCATTGGTTAAATGCAATTATTTTCATTGATAGCATGTGCCAGTGCTAATAACAATTATTTGGTTTTCTGTTCTTTTCAGGCTTTTCCCTTTGAGAGGGACTTTTTTTCTAAAAAAATCATAATTACTAAGCTACTCAAAGCACACTCAGTATTATGAGTGAATTGGGCCAATTACACATATATGCATTAATATACGTACATACATTTTGTTTCAGTAATACAAGAAATGAAATACAAAGTTTCTGCCTAAGTAATGACAGACAATTTACTGCTATCATCAATTTGCTGATTTTGGAACAGTGCATCATCCAATGCTCAGTATTATCTAACTTATTTGAATTGTGACACCTCTTCCCCCTCTGAATAAGTTGTAGCTCTGTACAAAGTTTCAACATATTTTCAAAATAATTTTATCTAGATTCTCAGCTCAAAGCTGGTCAGGAGTTGAGAAAGTATTTTATTACAGAGATAAAACACACTTCTTCCCCGTCACGTCTCTTATTGTAAGGCTAGACGTGTTTTTACAAATTTACTTCAACTGTTTTGTCAGCCAAAGCAAATGCTGCAGTAGAAGTGCTACCATTCACTTCAGGGTAGATGAAATGTATGTTCACAAGTGATTAGATACTCCATTGCAACTGAGAAGTTCTGGTCCTGAACTGTGTCAGCTCTTTTAAAGCATCTTAATAGTTTAATCGAGAGACAGAACAAAAGTGGTTACTTAGATATTTGCATACACATGCCAAGGTCTGCAGCGTTGAGTCACGGCTTAGGATACATCTGGTGTCACTTACCTCCAGTAATGAAGCTCAAATCCTCCACACTTTTCCTTGCATTTTAAGCAGGGGGCACCAAATCCTTCCTCATGGCCCAAGCCCATCTGTGTACAGAGCAAGATGACTACAGTCAGCTTCAAGAATTATCCTGCATGAATGATGTTACTGATGTCTTTATAAGCTGCAGTTGACAGTTAAAGCAAAAGACTAAGCATTTGACTAAGATGACAGCATTTTGGGGTCCACTCACCTTCTATTGTATGTATATAAGTAGCAGTGTTCACACAAGCCTGTTCACAGGGTTGAGCTAGCAGGCAGAGTTAGCCTTAGACAAAACCAAGTATTTTTCTGCTGACTTGTCTCCCCAGCCCAGCTTGCTCTACAAACTTCACAGAAGGGACAAAGCAGATTCTTTGCAGCCCTTCCCTAGGTCTGAGGCTGTGAAACCACAGTGAGTGAGGCCAGAAGACCTCAAGTCAAAGGACATTTAATTCAGCTGTCAGGAGAAAGTGATTTACAGTATATGACCAGGCAAAATGCAGGAGATCAAGGAATAAACAGACCCCACATTTATATGCACTAACCTGGGCATCTGCTAGGAATAAAGAAAGCAACCAAGTGATTTATCTAATATTTCCAAGTATATTTGAGGCTACTCAGAGTGACTGAAAGTAGCACATACACTTTACATTTCAGCTGGACTCATACCAGCTTACCTTCTGAGGGGAAAGAAAACAGCACAGTTAGCAAAAGCAATGACCAGAAGCAGTATGCAAAGGGCTTCAAAAGGACAGATGACCAACTCATAATGCAGAGGAAATAGAGAATATAAAAAGCAGTGCAGAGTAAAGGCCAGGCATTCAAAGGACCTATCAACACATCAGCAAATTTAACTGAGTAACAGCCACTTGAAGTTTGAGGTGAAAAACAAACATGAAGCAGGACAACTTATGAATTCATGTAACACAGTAAATATTAAATGCCTCACTCCAGCTCTTTAAACCTTTGAGGAACAGTGCTCTTTAATGAGACAGATGAAGGACCATGGAAATGTGGCCAGAGTTGGGTATGCAGGCTCCTGCCCAACATGCAGAGAGGAACTCATCCCCACACCTCATGCAGCACGAGGAGTGCTCTCAACTAGCCGTAGGTAGAGGCTGTGGGAGGGATGGTTAGGAGAAGAGAACAGCTCACCTGCAGTTTAGCTTTTACTATGAAAGAAAACTGAGCTAGAGCTGACTAATTTTGGAATTAATCGTAGCTTTTAGTTCTGTCAACAACAATGCGATGCCAAAGTTGATTAGATGTAGTGATACAGTTTTATTATTAACTTTGCCATTTACTCAGAGCAATCATACTATCATAGTGATACATACAAGGATAAAAACCAGGTCAACTTTCAACTTGTTTCTGTCCAAAATGAAGAACAGGTTATTCACAAACCACTTGTTTAATACAGAACACATGGTAAGATGCAGTCAATACCATGTTTTCAGTTTTTGTAATTTAAAGGATCACTGCCTCAATAGTCATCAGACATCCCTGACAAAAACTTTCCTGAAGATCGTGATCTATTCAGACAAAAGAGGTACTTTGGTGTCTATTAAGCTACTGCAGGGATGGACAGAAGGACATAACATCATTTCTTCCATATCTGGAAGGTGAAATGCAAGCTGGCTGTGATCATGGTGACATCTTCATCAACCTAAGGGCTCAAGAACTTCACATGCTATAGGTGCTAACCTGAAGCCTATCAGTATATATATAAAATAAGCATAACTTTAAAGATTAGGTTTTTCATCAGCTATGCTTTTGATAAGCTAACTGGTTAACAGAAGTTCATCTCCACTAAAGACGGGCAGTTATAGGAGTCTTCTCATCTGGAATCCAGATATTTCCCCCATATGCACGCACAGAAACACATACACACCACGTATCACAAAAAACCTGAGCATCCTTCTCAATTCATACTCAAATAGAACAAGATGTTGGTCAGGATGTTTTCTAAAGGAAAAAAGGAAGCTAAAGCAACACAAAACAGCTGCTTTTTTTGGGGGAGGGAGGGGAGAGAAGGACAGGTTTTTTATTTGGGGTTGTTTGGTTTTTAAAGCCTTCCGCTCTAAAAAGCTGTTAAGATATGCTTGCACTGCCCTAATAAACAAACAGAACTCCCAGAAAACCCCCATCTCCCCCCTACTAAGAAAAGACATTAACCCATTCTCTCTTGCTGCTACTTCAGTTACCAACTGGCATTACTTCTTTACGCTCAGGCTCTCCCTTCCTTCCAAAAGAGCAGAATGAGAAGGGAAATAATGATAAACTCATTTGTATTGTAATCAGAACATTAAGAAACACAGGATCACTTGTTTAGCGACTACTGTTTGACAGTACAGAGAAATAACCTTGACATTTCAAGAATTCCCAAAACAGAACCTGAAATTCAAATAAGGAATATTTAAAAAATTGCAAAACTCATTTTAATTATCATTTCCAAGCCTCCTAACATTTAAGTTTTTTTTTTAAGCTAAAAAGAACCTCTCCAGAAACAAATTAAGGAAAGGAAATACGTGCTATCTAAATACTCCACCCAGAACATACTCCCTTCTCCAGATGCCAGGGACAACAACCAGCCAGTCTACTTGCACTTTCACAACCAGAAGTCTTACTGCAGATTTCTTCTAAAATACAGGATTCTACATTCTCTCCCCAGAAATAAAGAGCATATCATTAAGTAAATGTGTGTGCAGCTTGAGACAATGAAATTGAATTAGCAAATGAGAGAGACTTGTTGTGAAACAGGTTTTTCAGTTTGCTGAGACAAAAAGAAGGGAATGACCTCTCTATACACAATGTCTGGGCACCTTATGGAAAAAGTTGAGCTCAAGACTGAAAACCAAATTAGATGTGATTCTAGATGCACACACAGCCTCAACCTTTGTTCTGACAGAGAAACTACATGGCTGCTTGCCAAAAATGAAGATATAAAACAGCCAAACTCAAAAGCACTGTGGGCTATTGTTATCTAAAAGTCAGTATTTCTCCAGGGTCCCGTAACAGGGCATCCTACAGCTGAAAGGAAGCATCAGCCTCAGCAGGGACTTTCTTCTTCAGCAGTCAATTCTGCTGTAGTTTGGGAAATTCAGAGAGCATAAAACTGCAGTGTGGCAGTTACTGCTACCTGTATCTATCCCCATGTCTTCTGCAGAACATGGCCAGCTCCAACCTGAACCACCCAGAGATACAGAGCAGGCTGAGCACTGGAGCAGTAATGTGTGCCTGAGAACAGGAGGGAACCATCTTCCCCATAAATGGACTCATAGGGGAAATGGCACAGATAGGTCAGCTAAAAAATGCCAGAAGAAGGTTCCTGTATGTCTATTGCCATTAATTTTCATTTTACAGCAAAAGCTAACAAACCCATCTGGTATTACTAAAATACCCAATACAGATTTAAATAGTCTGAATACAGAAGATGATATAACCATGATTGAGATGATCCACTGCATGCTACTTTCAAGATTACATAGCACTCAAGGGCAAAAAGCTTTAAGTAGTTAGAGCCAATTGAGAATTAGTGAAAGACTGCCCCATTTCAGCTCAGACTGGAATCCAGTGACAAAAGTTGGCTGACTTTACAGTAAGGAGTCACGCATAGAAGCTTACATCTTAAACCCCAAACAATCATATTCAAGTATGTAATGATTTGCTCAGATGCGTAAGAGAAACAGCAGTTGCTATGAAATAGTTTAAACCTGGCTTATCAGAAGGGCTTATTTTAAAGTTTATTAAACACTACCACGAATAAAGTCTTTCTCCCTTCTATTAACCAACACACTCCAACAAATCTTGCAAGACTTGTGTTATTGTAATTTCAGAGACAATCAGACAACAAACTTTTCCTCACATGGGATGCTATGAAAAAAAATAAATCATGGATGCAAATGGATTATGCATGTAGAGGTAGGCAGCCAGTTTAGTCAGTAGGCTGATAAAAATGCAATATTATTTTCTTATTTACAATTACCCTTACTTTGCCATGTAAGAAAAAGTTTGTTAACAAATTTGTTCTTACATGAAATAAACTGTGCCACAGCTTACAGTGCCAGTAAAAAAAGTAATAATGTTGTGATGAAAAAAAGATTAGGTTTTTAACAGTTAAAAAAGGGTAATGACACAGAACAAGATTGTTGACAGTTACAATAAAAATAGAAATAAGCCCTAAGAAATCTTAGATACATTAAAACGTAAGACAAAACAGTAGTTTTTAAAGCTTGCCTATACTTCTTTCAATAAATATGGATTAAGTTCAAAGGGCTCTCTGGAGGTCACACAATTGCCCTCTAAAAAACAGGTGCAACAAAACTGTATTTGCCCAGGGCTTTGTCCAGATACAGATTCAACAGCCCAGTATAATGTTGGACCACACAGAGGAATCAAAAAATCTACGTTCAATCAGTGTTTCTCACACTGTTGCTTCTGCCCATTATTCAATATTAGAATTGTACAGTGACTAGAGGGTTCTATCTTTCTTATTATCTCCTTCTAAGCAGCTGGGAACAAACAATTTGGAATGTCCTGACAGAATTCCACTTGGAAGTCTTCAATTATTTTAATAGTCACCATTCAGTAGTTATCAAACTCAGTACAAATACAGCCCTCAAGTAAAGCTAGTTGTTCTCATCTTCCTGTCCTTTACAAAGGAGCCCCTGGGATGCAGCAGTAGGAAGGTGGTAAAAGAAGAAACTGTAACAAAATGCCAAAGCACTGCTTGACATTCTAGGTTTCCTTCCCACAAGATTTCTTTTATCTCCTCAGCTCCATCAGGAGACCAGAATTAACTCAGGCCTCAGCTGCTGTTCACTCCTCACCCCAAGGGGACTCCTCTACCACCAGACAGGTAAGCTTCACCTTGCCACAGACAGCAAGACACAACACTGGTACTTAGCCTCTACAAAAGATCAAAAGCCCTTCCAATGCTGTGGATCCCTCCAGAATTTGAAAGAATGTGGCTATACAGTGAGAATGCTGCCATTAATGGACTGTTAACAATTAATAGTGAGCCTCAGATTAGAACTAAATCCTCTTCACTACCCGTTTTGCAGATCATTCTCCTGTGCTCTCCATTGCCCCAAGCACAGAATTGAAGAGATCCATGCTAAAGCTATTTTTGGATTTACCATAAAATCCTAGGAATGTTCTCATTTGAAGATTAACTATTAATCTATTTGTATGATTGAGTAGGAAAGCACCTGTACAGCACAACAGATTTCTAGCACATCATAATGTGCTTTACGCAGTTTCAAAGAAGGGAAGGTAAAGCAAGAACGACAAACAAAAACCCCAAAAAACCACGAGAAATCTCATTGCTGTGCATGTTCTATTGCTGAGACTGATCTTGTATCACTATATTCTGTACCATTAGAAGTCTTCTCTAGCAGGGAAACACAACAAACTAAAAATTGAAATAGGTTACAACCTATTTTAAACTTTAAAAACAAAAGAGCCATGATACTTCTTATGATTCCAGAATGAAAAAAAGAACAAACCACTACAAAAGATATATGAATATCTGGCAATGCTCTTATAAAACTTTGAAAGACACTGAGAAGAAAAAAAAAAAAAATCAGATCTGTAACAAAGATCAGTATCCCATGAACCACTCTATATTTGTTTTTAACATGTCTATTAACATTGATGGCAAGTGTGATCCTGGGCTTTTTTTAATATGCATTTTGATTTAAGGCAAAGTTGACTGGAATTAAAAAACCTGGGTATGGAAGTCCATTTTGCACAGAAAGAAGGATGCCAAAAAGTGGTTGCACACAAGAAAAATATTTGAAAGATCATCTGGACAGGACAGGCAGAAGAATAACTCAAGAAGCTGAAGGAGCCTGATAGTAAACAAGTACCAAGAATTTATTTTATTGTGGTATCTTCTACTAAATACTAAATAGCTCTGAATTTAAATATTTAAGACACTGCTACATAGACTCCTGTCAAAAGGCTAACAGCTAATAAAGACAGCTCAGCTGGATAGCAGACAAGTGTTGTTTATTCACAAAGTCCAGCATTACACTAGCTAAGTCTGAATGCAGCTGACACACACTATAACACTATCTATAAACCTCCAGTACAACACTGTCATCATCCTGTATTGCAGAGGCATTTTTACAATACTTCGTATATTTTGTTTTGACATCAGCACTCTTACCCAGTTGCATTCTCTAACACTAGGTTTTCAGAAACAGACCCGGAAACCTACAGCCTCACTTTTTAGGAACTTGAGTCATGCAGGAAAGTGCATACTTTTTTTCTGCTTTTAAAAGCTGTAGCTAGATAACTTCAGACTGAAAACAAGGCACAAATAAGGGTTATGCAGACTTTAAAATCAGAATTAAAAAAACCCAAACCCAACAAACCCAGAAACACATACAGAGCAGTACTGACTAAGTTGTATCTGGTGTATTCTGGAAATGTCATGACAAAAGGCTCCTTACTCCCTTGACCTGTTCATTTGACCAAGTTTAAGACTTCAGGTAACAGAGGTGACATGCTTTCATCTTAACAGCCCTACTCTTTCTGAAGGTTTCCAGGACCTATAAGAACTCCAATAGCTTTGGTCTTTAGCAAAAATTATGTATTAGGGGGTTTTGTACATTTACAACCCTACAAAAAAGCATGCATATATATACATTCCATACACATAAGTATTAGTTATATATATAAATTAGACATGTATATCTATGTAGTATAGATTGTAAAATACAATTTTAAAATACACTACATTATAGATATTTACATCTACGCCCTTTCAACTGTAAACTTCATATCTGCTAGAAGATATTAATTTGCATTTCAAGTTCAGTATACTTTCCTGAAGTAAAAAAAAGTCATTTTAAACAACTTTTACCAATAAAATTTCATTGACAATTGCAACTCACCATTATTATTACTTACTTAGAGGAAAATAGAACGTTTCTTTTTTTCCAGGAACAACTGCAGAAGCAGATCTTTGTTACTTTTATGACAGAATACTGTAACTCTAAGGTAAGTTTCCCCCTTGCTGTTAAGTATTTAGCTTATAATTATACCCTATACAAGAAAGTTTCACCTGATCTTAAAAGTCATGCAATCCTGCATTCAAAGAGTTTCTTGACTTGCCATTCAGGCATTTCATGATATTTTATGATCAGATACATGGGGAGTGCTTTTGCCATTGGGAAAAAAAAAAAAAAAAAGTAGAAGTCAAAAAGTTTAGTTCAGCCTTGCCATGTTTGCCAAACCTCTATCCAGGGATGCCGGACAAAAAATAACTAGAGGCGCAGATTCACACAGGCGTTCCAGAAAATTATTCATATGGTTGGTTGGCTGGTTGTTTTTTAAACCTTTGATGGAGGGAAAAGACCTCAAGCCCCACACCATATGGAGGGAGCAGTTACTTAGTTTCCTTGTAAACAAAACTGAAGTAGTTCCTCTCATATCTCCATGTTTGCATACTTTTACTTGCAGGCAAAACTCACCCCTGCATAAAAGTACATTTCCTAGATCTTACTATACATAAGAAACAGCAAAAAAAATCTACTATAGAGGGTTTCCATAGCAGTAACACCAAAACAGTGACCTCAACAGGAAGTGCAGCCCAGCAGACATTACTAAATCATGCTTTGCAAAACACAAAAAAAAGTTGACTTTGCTCTTATACATACTTTATTCACCATTCATTTATCAAAGATCACTACAGTTGTTGACTTAACAATGTCTAAAGCATTCTGTGTTTGGTTTTCCAACTGTAACAGAACAAACTAAGTCTCAGGCCATAAAAAAATAACCACGCACAAATTCCACATTGGAGAAGTTGCACCTCTTCCCCCCAAACTCCCCTGCCCCTTTTCCATCACAATCAAAGTTCTTTTTATAAAGCAAGTATTATACTGTGAAAGTTTATATAGAGCAGACTCACTGCCAGATTCTTATTTTCTCTAGTGAAGCATGAGACCATGCTGCCAGCAGGACTGAAAAGCAGGACCGTGACCTACTGATTCATTTTACCAAGTTCACAGAGGTGGCAGACAGGGCAGGAATCCAGACTGTTACAACAAAGTTCTGCTAGAGTCTTCAAGACAAAGCATTAAATCTTCATTTTCCCTATAGCCGCAAAGCAAGGTTTGGGAACACAGCATATATTGTATTTGGGAGAAACAGTGGTCTGTTTGTTGCACAAGTACTTTTCAAGCTGGAGCTACTGTTTTTACCCTTCAGCTCCGCTGTGCAATCTCTTTTATACACAATGCTATCTTCATGACCCTCAAATGCAAAAGCATGTCCAATTCCTCCTAAGAAAAGGGAGAAAACTGTACCGTTGCCCTGAAACCCCCTATCCCCTTGAAAGGAAAATTGTAACAGACCCTGGGGTCTCAGTATTCACAGGGCAGCCAAAAAAGCACTATTCACTGCCTAGATGTTTGCCAGCCATTTAATATCTTTATAAAGCATGGTGAACTGACAATGAGAAAGTTACACACTATTCCACATATCTGCATATATTCTGCATATATATTGCCCAGTGCAGAAAATTCCTGCTGAAATTTCTGTTTCTGGCAGGCTGTGGTTGTCCAGAGCCCAGGATTCAGACCAAGAGAGACATCTGGCTATGCAGTAGTACTGGCTCCTTTGGCCACTTGTTAAGACAGCAAGATGAGTTTTACAACACATGAAAGAAACCAAATAGAAAGTTAAATTAAAAGCCTGAGCCAAAGTAATTGCGACCTTAAGAATGGTATGTTAAACAGGACTGCTGCTCTTCTGTCATAAGGCAGCAAATATATAAGGTATCCACTGCTAAAAGGATGGGTTAGAAATTGTGGCAGGTGGGGCACTAGCTCTTCCTGCTGAAGAACAGGTATGTTGCTGGAGTCCTACTGGTCTTATACTGGGGGGAAACAATTCCAATCAGACAAATTGTGCTAGAGCTCTTACATTTAGAGGAAATGAAACCCACCAAACCTGTTATCAACAATGAAAACAGACTTTCTCCAAGTGCTTTTTGTCTTCATACAAGTCTAGAAATGTAGATATAGACACATGTAGCAGCTTTTCAAAGAGGTAATAGAGAAGCTCAAAACTGAAAAATGGACTCATGGATTACTGACAGAGAAATCTCAGGAATGTCACTTTGGAAACTTCATCTATCAAGTTTTCCAGAAACAGAAAACACCCCAATGTATTACCCAATACAGTTATACATTAGCAGTTGTGGGCAGGGGAAGAAGCTTTTCTATGGCACCAGTTGAGTGCCTGAGCCTCCACACTGCATGCTGCTCCAACAGGCATTCATTTCCTTCTGCTCAGCTAAACATCAGGGCTACAGAATAGCCAACATCTAAACGCAGAGTTCGAGAAAGCAATGGAATTACTTATCTGGAGACAACATGACAATTCCTGCTTTCTTCTGTCCAGTTTTCTAGGAACTTCCTGACCAACAGGCAGGTTAGCCACTCACCAGTCTGTAATATTTACCAGGTTATTTGCCAGGCAATAAATACGTACAAATCACTACAAAATAAAAAGTTACATAAAGTACAAAGTACATTTTGCAGGAGGACTCAAGCTATTTTGCTTGAGGGTGCAAGACAACATTTTGTAAAGCAACCTGTTGATGCTTTACAGGTGTCTCCACCTCAGGACAAGCTTCTTCTAAAAGCCAAGTAGTTCACTGGTTTTGACAAACTTGACTGGAAACTTCTCAGAATGTTCTTCCACCCTTCAAGAAAGAGGGAAGTTGGCAAAAAAGAGAGAAGTAAAAAGAACAAAAACAGGTTGAGAATCGGCATTAAAGGATGGAAAATGAAGACATGCAGTTATTGCTGAGTTGACATGAACTATTACTCTACTCAGTGCACAAAATCTAAGAAGTTTTGATAAAATAAATCTTGGTAAAGTTAAAAAAAAAAAAAAAAGAAAAAAAAAATTTTGTACCAAATTCACTGATACCTAGCAAAGCTTCTCAGTTCTCCCAGCAGGGACTTTTCACAGATCCTCTTCTATTCTGTTGGAAAAAGAGCTTCACCCAAGTTACAAAGAGAAAGAAGATGAGAACACGTGAGCAAGGGATGGAAGAGAGCGCAATAACACAAGTAGTTTTCTGAATATACATACAGTAAAAACAGAGAAAATGCAAAGGTTTTCAAATCATAAACATCTCTGCACATTAATAGTAAAGCAGAGCAGAACACAAATACAAACTACTTTCAATAAACAGAGATTTTCTGATTTCTTTTGTGGCACTAGCTTCTGTGTCTATCTAAGCAGGTTCAGAAAAATCTTCAGGAATCTTTGAAGCTGATGAAGGAGAGAAGTAAAAAATGAGCAAAGAAAGATATAACAAAAACAGTCAAATAAAATTAAAACACACAGATAGTTACAGTGCAATTTAAAGCAGCAACTACAAGTTACATACAAGGAGTCACACAAAGGGAAACAACCCTGTGCACACAACTAGCTTCTAAAGACAGCGATAGCACTTAGCTACACCCAATGATACTCTGATGGTCTAATGACTGAGGGTTGAGATAGGCAGTTTCTGCAAAGCAGGATCCTCCTTCCGCACTACACAACTACTTCCATTCCTGAGTCAGTTTCTAGTCTGCAAGTTGGAAAAGCATACAGGTATACAAAAGTGCATATTTGTATTTTGAACCAAGTTAGTTGCTATCTTTAAATAAAACAATTCAGGAATAAACCCCCCACACGTTCATACCACATGCATTTTAAAAGACTAGTTTTCATACATCAGTTAGGGTTATGTACAGATTTAACCCATGTTCACATATAAAGCTCCTTTTGCCATTATCAAATAGTATCAAAACAGATACTACAAGTAAGCTTTTAATTAAAAAAAGTCAGTGCTTTAGCACTACATTTAATTTGCAAAAGAACTAGAGGCAAAGACTTAGATAAGAATCCCACACGAAGTCAGTTTTACATAGGAAGTTTTAAATGGTGAGTTTCGGAAAGAGGTTCAATACAATTGGATTACCTATTGCTTTCTGTTACTTACCTTTTGTTTCTTGCCAGTTTGACGCAACTAACTAGTCAATATACCTTTATAAAGAAAGAAAAACCAACCCCAGGCTTCTCTCTCAAGGAGGTAATCCATACGAACGCAGACAACACACTTGTCAGCCGCATCACAGGTCAGAAACTAATCACTAACATATCTACAAAACAGCGTCTTGGCTGCTTGTAATGAAAGTTTCATGGCTACATACACAGAGCGCGCACATGAGAACAGCTATCAGCTCTCAGGGGTTTACGAACACATCTTTTACCTGCACGGTAGAACAGCGGCACTATCTGCGGCCACTACCTACGGCCGGGAGCAGCGAGGCAGCGCAGCCTCGCAGCGGGGCAGCGGGAGGTCAGCCACCCGGCCGGCAGCTCTCCCGCCTCCCACCTCTGCGGCGGGGCCCGGGGCGCCGGGAAAGGGTGATCTCGGCACCCGGGGCGACCCCAGGGCAGTCCCCGCGGGGGCGGCAGCGGCGAGGCAGGTCCGCCGCTCCCCGGGGCGCGGATTCCGGCGGGCGCGGCAGCTAACCCGGCGGGCAGCCCCCCTCACCTTCTTCACTTTATTCTCCAGGTTCATGGCGGGGCGCTCTGGCTCTGAGGCAGCTCCACGGACAGCTCTCCGCTCGCGCGCTCCGCGACGCTCAAACTTCCGCTGCCCTGCGGCAGTGGCTGCAGCCGAACAAAGGCCGCGCGGCAGCCAATCCCCGCCGGGCGCCGCCGGCCCGCCAGCCAATCGCCGCCCGGCCCGGCCCGGCCCGGCCCGGCCCTGCCGCGGGCACGGCCCTGAGTCAGCCCCGCCGGGACCGCAGGGCAAGGGTGAGGTGTGGGTGTACAGCCGCTCGCCTTCGAGTAATGACGGCTGCAAACGCGGAGCCTCCCGAAACATGAGAGAAGAGCCATATCTCGGGCTATAATGCGAGTGTGCCCTTGAGGCCAGGAGGGCCAGTGGCAACCTGGGGTGCATCGCGAAGAGCACGGCCAGCAGGTACTGCCCCTCCACTCGGCCCTAGTGAGGCGACATCTGGAGTGCTGTGTCCAGTTCTTGGCTCCTCAGTACAAGAAAGACAAAGAGCTACTGGACAGGGTCCAGTGGAAGGGCACACAGATCATTTGGGGTCTGGAGCACCTCTTTTATGAGGACTGCAGTAGCTGGGCCTGTTTAGCCTAGAGAGCACTGAGAGGGATCACATTAATGCATGTACATATCTCAGGGGTGGCTGTCAGCTGGATGGTGCCAGACTCTTTTCGGTGGTGCACAGTGATGGGGCAATGACCATAAACTAAAACATAAAATGTTTCACCTCAACACAAGGAAGAACTTTTTCCCATTGAAGATGACAGAGCACAGGAACAGGCTGCCAGGGAGGTCGTGCAGTCTCCCTCTCTGGAGACATTCAGAACCCACCTGGTCATGTTCTTGTGCTACCTGCTCCAGGTGACCCTGCCTTTCAGGGAGATTGGACTAGGTGACCTCCAGAGGCTCCTCCCAACCGTAACAATTCTGCGATTTATTGACATGAGCTGGAGGCGGCAGCAGGCGAGGTCCTGCTGTGCAGCAGCTGCCCGTCTATCTGCCCAGCGCAAACCCTCCTGCTCACTGCCCAGCCCAGTCACCTGAGACTGCATAGAACTGCTTTTGATGCAGGTTCTGTGGCCTAATTCTACTTTCACTCACCCCCACTACATCTGCAGAATAACACTGATTTTGCCGAAGTGGATTTGATTCCATCTGTATCCATTCAACAGGTTTTGATACCCTAGAACCTGATCGCATCATGTGTTAACACATGTTTTACAATGGAAATTTTTTTTGTCTATTCATTGAACTGAACAGCAGTTTTTTCTCTTGTTGGCACTGGGTGAGTACTAGGAAACAAGTTAGGCCTGTCTTCAAACTCTTATGCATGTGTTCAGTCCTGGGATGCCACTGATAATATAAAATATATGTTACCTATAATGTGTCCATAATGCAAAATGACAGAAAAATAAAGTATTTACAAGACTTAATACTTCCATAAATATTTTAATGTTTCCTATTCCTTCTATCTTTGGAAAAAGTAACAAACATTCATACAGACTCTATAGCTACCCTAGGAAGTGGTGGTGAATAATTTGACAGATAATTTTGTTATTCACCTGCAGAATCTAATGTTTTCTCTCCACACATACCAGGTTTTCTCAAGTAGGTCTTAGGTAATTTTGTGTCTTCCACAGAGGCCAGATATAATTATCTTTCAGTGTTTAATTTTTTTTTTTGTTTGACACCACTTGTTGAAAGATGCAACAAAGCAAAAATGAAACGAGCAAAAATGTTTGTTGTTTCTTAACAGATGAAAGCAATACTCTGACTTGCTAGGACTGACATCATGGTGTATGCCATAGGCCAACAGCTCCTACAGATGAATTTGTGCAGCAGACCTTGGCCAAGAAGTTCAGTACAAAAATAAGAGAGGATGGGCTCAAGCTGTAGCATTAGAAAAAATGAGAGAACATAGACCACCAGGTAATGCTGCTGTGTTTAGTGTGTGTCTCCCTAACGGAGGTGAATAATAAGAGCTGTTGCATGTATTTTGTTTTTCATTTCTGGTTCTCATTCTGTTTGGTTTAGTGGTTACTTCCTGCTGGCTTGGGGCGTGAAAGACAAGGGGAAGTTAAGAGTGCCTGATATTGGTGAACCTGGGACCATATAGTTTGAATACCATCAAGCCTCATTACTTCCTCAGACTAAGATCAAAGGAGTAATCAGGAAATTATTCCTGTTCAGTGAATGTACTGTCGAATGCCAGGAATTACAAAGATTAGCTAGGTACCTTTGACTGTACTAGGGAAAGAAATGAAACCATATAGTCCTCATTACGTGCTTTTCATATGAATGGATGTAGGAGCATATTTTCATTTTAGGAAACAAAAAAAAGTGAAAGAAAATATTGTATGATTTAAGGGTATTTTGCTTATCCTTACCTCTCTGGGTATAATACCATAATAATGGCTTTGATAACGTAATTTTTTTCCCTGCTGAGCAATGACACTGCTCAGTTAATAATAATTTCATTTGCTTATATTTTCCTACAGTTCTTGAACTGGAGATGCTCTGGTTGTGATTTGTGCTTATTTCAATTGTGTCATTTAGTACCAGAATATAGTAAACTTCTAACAGCTTTCCTGTGTACGGATTCATATATGAAGCCTACAAATTCATTTATATAATGAAAAATGCAGACAGATATATCAAACTTCTGTTTTGCATACCAACAGACTGCTGTTGCGACACACTTTCTCTGAGACCTGGATCAATAAAGAATGCATTTTAAGATTCGGACTGTTTTCTATGGCTTTAATTAGCCTGGCAGAAATAATTTCCTATTCCATGAATGTGATCCTGTATGACTTTTCTACTTAACGATTCTGAAGGTGCCAGGAGCACAGCATTGACATGCCAGGGCACAGAGCTGGGCTTTCTCATAACTATCTAAGAAATATTGAATACCTGTTTTAAATATTAGTATCTTCTATGGAAAGAGCATGATGTATCCCAGCACTAACTTTCCCACAGCAATGTTCATGAATGCAACAAGCAGAAGATGGGAAAAGGCTAATACTTCTACCATCTATGTTTCTGGGAACATGGACAGCAGACAGTGGATGGTCTGTCAGATAATTTTCCTGGTTTTACAATTTTCTTTGCACTCAGATACCATAATGATAAACGTAACTAGATTTCTCCAAACATTAGATATGTAGATTATATAAGTGATTTATATGTCCATCTTTGAATAGAAGGTATCATAATAACTTAGCAATGTTGAAAATTTGTTTCCAGTAAAGTTGTTATTTAATAAACTGTTCTTCTGTTTAAAATTTTCAAGCAAATACTTGAGACTAGCTTCCAGTTAAATTCTTCTAGTTTTGCTGTTTACTCAGTGCTTTATATGTTAAAAGTAATGACGCTGTGCTTTTAAGATCTTTTTTTGTAAGTATAATCTGAAGTGTATTATAAATATAAGCAGTCTGTCTTGCCTCAAGGTGGCTTAATACACTAATTTAGTTTTAAAAAACATTTCAGTTTGAGAAAGGAATAACATTTGCCTTTCTGTTTCCATTTAAATAAAACAAGGGAATGTTACATGGAATATCTTATGGCAGGTCCAATAAAAACCCAGAAGGGAATTTGGGTGCAGAAATAAAATGTTGTAAGTCTGCAGGCATTACTGATTATATGCTTACCAGGTAAGCATATACTTGGTTCTCCATTGTCCTTTGATTCTTTGGCTTTTTACTGTCTCAGATTTCAAGTCTTGTGAATGTTAATATTGACACAGTATTTTGATAATTGTTTCATGCTCTGTCCATCCAAAATCTAGAAACTAAATCTCACTGTATTTTGCTCTTCGGAGAGGCTTATTATGTTAGGAAATTTCAGACCGTGCATGAAATAGAGGGAGATATCCATGACTGCCAAGAAAGCTAGCTCATGCCATAGTGAGACCATTTGATAATTTTGGATTCATCATGGCGACTGGGAGAAGTGCCTGAAGACTGGAGAGAAGCAAATGTCACTCTTACCTTCAAAAAAAGCAGGAGAAAGAAGACCAAGGGAACTACAGGCCAGTCAATCTCACCTTATCCCTGCGATGGTGATGGGGCAGCTAATTCCAGAAACTATTTCCAGGCACATAAAGGACAAAGGTAGTCAGCATGGATTTACCAAGTCATGCTTGACTAGCCTGATATGATCCTGAGATGCATCCATGAGATAACTGGCTTGGTAGATGAGAGTAGCATCTTCATTACTGTGTGATGGGGCAGAATGTATCCACAGCAAGCTTGCTGTTGTTGCAAAACAGAGGGATCAAGGACAGGCTGGAGAAATGGGCTGACAGAAACCTCATGACATTCAACAGGAATTGCAGGGTCCAGCAGCTGGGGAGGAACAATCCCAGGCACCACTACCTGCTGGGGGCTGAGCAGCTGAGAAACAACTTGCCAAAAAGAATGTGGGGGTAATTGTGGACACCAAGCTGATCATGCACTAGTGATGTGCTTTTGCAGCAAAGAAGGCATATGATATCCTGAGCAGCAGGTTGAGGGAGGTGATCCTTCCCCTCTAGCCACCAGTAAGGCTATATCTGAAGTGTTGTGTCCCATCTGGGGTCTCTTGTACAAAAGAAATAGGTATACTTTGATTTGGAATAATTGTATTTATACATACCTGTAAATACATACCTGAAAATACATACCTGTATTTTCCAACCGAAGAGAGATGAAAATTTTAATGTTTATCAGTTACATGGACTTTATCTAAGTCAATAAGTTTATCTATTTTTTATTGTTGTGAATTATGTCAGAGGTCTCTCAATATCCAGAGGCCAAATTTTGAAAACTATGGTTATTTAGAAATTTAATGACAAACAGTATTTATTTTGTCATGACAACAGACTAGTTCTTTGAATCAAAATTTTCTGCAGGAATTTAAACACTACGAGTAGCATTTTTGATCACAGTAGAGAACACAGGAAAATAATTTCCATCTCATTAGGACTAAGATATTTACATGAGTTGCAGAAGACCAATATCTGATGCTGCTTTGCCTAGCTCAGACCATAAAACTGTAACCATGGTGAATGCTGGGGAGTATTTAGTTCAATAAAAGGTGAAGGCTGTTTCTGTCAGGTTTCTCACTTGGAACATTCTTGGTTTCATTCCAATGCAATGCAAGACAATTTTTTATTTATACTCTCAAAAAAACTGTGGAATGGGAACTAATTTCCCATACAGCTCTACTGACAATATAATGTTATGAGCACTTGTTTGGCTTCTTTCCCATGCAGAGAGCTCCAGCAATGGTTCTGTGGTTCTCAGATTTTCCATTAGTAATAATTTACATAAAGATTGTATATGTCTAGAGAGGGATAATTTAAGTACCATCTGGATAGAATCATATCAACTCTTTTGCTATAATATATATTTAATAACTTCAGCCTAGGCTTGCAGAGATGATGTCTAATGCTATTGAAAGAAAGTAGTTACAGTATATGAGATCATGCTTTTTTGAGTACAAATGCCGAGGAACATTACTAGGTAATTGAATTCTTTATGTGTCTGTTCATAATACAATGTCTTGTGATACTTGCCACCCACATCAGAGAAAAGCAAACCTGTTAAGTCATAGGAAGCAGGCACTGATCATCAGCCTTCCTGCATACCAGACTCCTTTTAGAACCATCAAAAAAATCTTCTGGCTTGGCACTGCAAGCACAATTTTTTTCTCTTAAATGGACTGAAGTTGTCATTAGGGTCATAGGTATCCAAGCTGTCACTTTGATAGATCAAACACTCTTGCTTTTTCTATCATTGATCAAACCTACTCTTAGCCCAGCCCAAAAGGTATCCACTTGAGATCTTACAGGTTGTCAAAGGACTAGTCTCAGGGAATATGATCCATAGTTTCACATGGTATATATACTATACAGGAAGAAAAATTAAATTTAGGACAATTATCTGAACTACAGTAAGTAAACTCCCTGCTTGGGCTTGCCACTTCTGTTTTTTTGGTCCTGGAAGGCTTTCTACTGCACTCTACTCCTTCTTTGTATAATAATGGCATATAAAAATATGGCCTTGGTATGAGTCTAGAATTTGCTGCCTCTTGAAATACAAGTTTAGGCCCTGATCCAGCACATGGGAATGCTAGCTGGGAGTCATAAGTCAGCCACAGAGAGAATTTCCCTACATTTCTGCCTTCATTTAAAATGAACAGATGTGGCATGCAATTCACTTTGGCTCTTTTATTCTGCTGTTTGACTTGGAGGCCTTTGCTGTAGAGGTTTTCTAGCTCTGAAGCAGATGAAAAGCATGGCTCAAGAGGTCTGATCTGCAGGATTGCAGATTACATCATCTCAAGAATCAGAACAAACTGCATTTTCAATCAATAAAAACATTTTGCAGAAGTTTTCAGAATATTTTATTTCTTTTCCTGTGACAAAGAGCCTACAGGGGCATAACTTCAGCCACAGGTTGATGCTTATATGTGCTTACTGAATTTGGTCTTTCCTAGGGCTTTTCCTACAAGTAGTTTGCTTATGCATTTAGCTTTCCACAGCCACATGGTGCAAATGACTTTAAGTGGTTTAATGACCTGCATGCCATTAACAAATGTGTTCTGGGAAGAAATAAAAACATTTTCACATGATTAAAAAATTATTCATTAAAGGTGGTTGTATAGCGGAGGAACAATGAAAGAAAACATCTGGTCTTATCTAATATTCATTTCTGGCTAAAACAGCAATTCTGATTTTTCCTTCTTCCTTCATTTCTGCCCTTTGCCCAGTCTAATAACCTTCCTTGTGCCATCTCTGTTTTTTATCTGATTTCTTGAGAAGTCAGATCAACTCAGTAAGTGGAAGAAATGTATTAATCTTTTTATTATTTAATTTTCTGTCATCTTAGAGAGCTGAACTTAGAGACCTGAACTGGCTGTGGAGAATTCAAACACCAGAGAGAGCAGAAGGAGAGGAGCATGATGGTATAGTTGGTAACAGAGAAGTTCTCATGGAACTTCAAAGTGAGAGAGCTGGATAACAGGACAAGTCATTGCAGAAGCAGAGTTGGCAGGACTATTAAATACAGCCCTGAGACAGCTTTACAACAAAACGGTGTCCAGAAGGGATTAGGGATTAGCCCCTGAAGATGAATTGGTGGAGGCAAGCATGGGGGGCTGGTTGTTCAGGAGACACTCTGGAATTCATGTCTTCTATACAGTATCATGGGGAAAGTGTCATTTGTACATACTACCGTACTGTCTAGATCCTGCCTTGTTCAGTAGGAAGTAGTAAAATTACAATAGTATGTAAGCTAAGAACTAAAAACTCTATCCTTCACTGGTCAAGCATTTAGTGAACAATGGGAATATTGTGTCTCAAAAGCTGTTGGATAGCATATGATGCATGAATGCTGAGGAAAACAGAAGCTGTTGAAGTTTTATCTGATTTTATGTCTTTCACTTCTTCGTTGCCTGTATGGTGTATTTCTTCTTTTCTGTGTATGGTAGGCATGAAACATTACAACACAATTTATCACAGCTGCTTTATGTATGCATCAGCTGTACTCCATTACTGGTAAAGACTAACAGATTCACAAGATATTAATAAACAGT
Organism: Entomyzon cyanotis; assembly: GCA_024500445.1. Classification (NCBI taxonomy): domain Eukaryota; kingdom Metazoa; phylum Chordata; class Aves; order Passeriformes; family Meliphagidae; genus Entomyzon; species Entomyzon cyanotis. Next base: position 33,697,688 of record JAKEPQ010001018.1, on the reverse strand, counting down.
ATGAACAACATGGTTCATCAGATTAGAGCTTTTCATGTATTTCCCTCGTTCCTTTCTATGTATGCCTTCTTCTACCCTTTGCTGCTCTGTTTGGTCTCCATCTTCTTCCCACTCCCTTATATGGAGTGACTGAAGTCTTAGTTTACTTTTCTCATCCATGTTTTGCCTTCCATTCTCAAAAAAAGTGTTTTAATATAACTTGATAGCATCTTGTATTTGTCTGTTACTAAGGGAATGTATACAAAAAGGTACACAGGAAAAGAAAGTCTGCATTCAGTGTGCCCATGTATGTGCCTACCTCTCAAATGCTTTTTTCATTAATTTCTTTGGTTATTTTTCCACCAGTGACAAAAAACAGTACCAAGAGCCAAGGCTATCCAACACTTCCTGGTACAGGGTCTATTTTCAGCTTGTTATAACTTAATCAAGCATCAGCCATTTGGGATGAAAGCTTTACTGCTTCACATCCTACCCAGCATAATAGCATAATTATTCTATTCTTCTTTCAGAATTTGTTTGCTGTTAATTTTTTTTGCTTTTTTTTTTGTTTGTTTGTTTTTGTGGATGTGGACCATTAGAGGAAAGAAATTGATTTGATTTATTGTTAATGCCAGATAATTAAGGTACTTCCGAACATGAATAGTGAAAAATATTTTTGCTTCTTTTGCCAGAACTAAAAATTCTTGTGCCTGTTTCTCTGAAAATTTTCCTGACAGCTGGAGTCTCATTTTGGACGCATTTTGAATAGAAGTCAGTGGTCTGTTTGTCAGCAAACAATTTAAGTGGATGTACTGATCTCTTCTTGCATAGTCATGTGTTCATGGCCTTCAGCTGTATGTTAAGTATGGGACAGCCTTGGCCTTGTCTAATACTTTTTGTTATTATACTGAATCTCCCTCACAAATCCTGTAACGTGTAAGGTAAGGAAACATTCTGTCTCACCATGTATGTACTTAAAATATTTTGTGTGGAACAGAACAGCTTTGACAATAAATGGTTTTTTTCTGATATATCTCTTTTTGTGCAGAATCCCTGCTGTGAAAGAACAACCTCTGCTTAGGGATAATTACCCATTCCATTTAATGTGGAATAATTGTGAGTGTAGTCATACTTAGAATATATAAACTTGGAATACTTAGAGTGTAGTCAGAATATATAAACATTTCTATATTCCCTGGCAGCTTATGCACTAGTGGAAAAAGTTTGGGAAGAAAATATACCCTTTTTTCCTGGTTTTGCAAATGACCCCTGAAAATGGCTGTTTGGATTTGTTTTTTTAATAAAGCATATTTGTCAGGTTCAGCCCAGCTTCATAGATGCCATCAGAGGATGTAAAGTTGCTTTTTTGTGAAATCAGTTATTCCCACCAAAAGTGCATCCAACTGTAATTCTAATATTTCTAATCTATTCAATGAATACTTGAATTTTTGCAGAAAATAAGTCTGGATTTTCTCTTTTCATGTTTAGTAAGGAACAGATGAATTTAATTATAACCTTATAATTGTTATGATACAATTATTAGAATTATTAGAGAGAGATGGCTCTGGTCAAATTAAGATGTGAGTAAGACCATATAGCAAAGCCAACAGTACAGATTTTATTTAACTGTAAATGTGAGATAGATAGAAAGAAATAGCAAGGAGAGGGCTGGAGGGAAAAAGAAAGTGAGACAGCTTAAGTAGAAAGAGTCCTGTGGATCCAGTGGTGTCCCGTTGATCCTTTTCACCCTGGGCTTGTTGGTGTTGGGGGTCCCATGACACACAGAGTTCTAGGGATTAATATAGTTCAGGTATAGGTGGGAATGCCCAAGCACTGCCCCTGAGGTGGGGGGAAGGTTTTACACTGCCTTTTGCAACAACGAATGTGTTACAACCTGTGGATCCAGTGCAATCCTCTGGTGGAAGGCCCCAGGACTGAGTCTGGTGGGCACTTTGGGTGTCTTTGATAGTTTGTGAGACCTTTCAGACATGACAGCTTCCTCTCACATCAGGGTAGTTGAATGTCACATGAGAATGTGACCTTCCTGGGGGGCGGGAGAGTTTTACGACTGGGCCAGTTTGTGCAAGGGAAGACAACTGGCATGACAAAAAGCACCATCTTGTCTCTGCTGTGTCTGCTTCTTATCTGGCCTAAAACTTAGCTTGTAGCCTCTGGTGGTGGATGTTCACCCCCTCTGTTTCATGCCGACCAGAGACTTCATCACCACCTCCCCAAAAACTCTCCTCCTCCTCCTCCTCCCCCTCCCCTGTGGGAGGAGAGCGTGCAAACCTGGCCTCAGCAAATGAGTCTGTGGGCTGTGGCCTCTCGCAGCCTTGTTTGCTTCTCCTTAGACCTGAGATAATTGGACAACAGTACCACCTTTATCTTATCTCAAGTTCCTGTCACGTGGCTTAACTCACAGTCCAGTTTCCTGAAATCCAGGAGGCATAACTGGAGGGTTGGGCTTCGGTGGTTTTAGATGAGCAGTTGCTTCTTTGCACAGTTTGCCACAAACAAAGGGCAAAGTCCTTTGGTGATCTTAACAGTCATTAACACAATTATAATTTTTAAGGCTCTTACAATAGTAATATATAAACTCCTGAAAAATTGTGTTCTCAAAGACGCGTCACAATTCGGTAGCTCAGTTTGAAACCTGTCAATTCCATGTATTTTTGCAGCCATTCGCCCTAAGCCCAGTAACCTGAAAAGGTTACATGACTATGAATAATGTATTGAGGATAAAAATTTCAGAAGTAGAGTCAGCTAACTTAATCTTTTGACAAATCTGATTTTTCTGTATCTCAGTATTCATGTCTAAAATATGGCAAATAACTCTTCCCTAAATCCATGTGACATTTGAAACAAAATGAATTAAAAAAATCAAGAATCCAAGAGCTTCATATGCAATAAGGGGGAAACTTCAAAAATACTTGAAATAGATACATTGCTCTGGAGCAATTAAATAGAGACTTAGTTTCAACATTTTATTATTTTCTGATTTTAGTTAAGTCAAATAACTTACATTTACTAATTTCTTATGTATTGCCTAATCTTTCCCAGTGAGAGGATGCCTTGTTTAAATCAGATAATTCACTTAAGATTTTGATCCACTGAGATTATTAAGTTTTTCTGTCATCAGTGTGCCTTGCATCAGGTGGCGAGCTACATCAAAGAACAACAAATTACAGACTTATCAAGTGCTGCTATGCTTTTAATGATCTGCTCAGCCCTGCAAATAAAGATTCTACTCATTTTGGCAGCAGAATACTGAATTTTCCTTTAAATTCAATTTGCAATTCAAATGATGTCTTCAAAACAGGATTATCAAACATCAGGTTCATGCAGCATTCCTAAAACATCTTAATGCAAGTTGGCAGTCGCTTATCACGCATTATTAAACAGTTTTCAGAAATCACAATGTTGTCACTGTAATTAGAAGCCTCTTTATATTGTACTACATAAGTGGCTTATTAATCTGAAAAGAGAGTTATTAATAGAAGGGTCTTAATTGCTATAATTACATTAAAAGTATTTTTGTTGTAAAGCCTGAGAAAGCTCTAGTTGCTTTAGAGTTTCGTGTCTTTGGAAGATCATTATAAAATGCCAGTGATTTTAAATTAGCTTTCAGACATAATTAGGATTTAAATTGTAAACCCCAAGTTAGTATAATATAGCCTGAAAATACCTTCTGCTTTGAAATTCTAATATAAGGATAAAAATCTGCCAAGACTGCCATCACAATTTTGGTATCAATTTTTTTTTTCTGGTGGGATAATTAATTAATGTTTTTCTTTTCTTTTTTCAAGGGTGGGTGAACCTGGTGAGAAGCAGGTCATCCAACTACAGTGTGATGTTAAAATTACAGAGATTGTAATCCTGGCATACTTCAGGGGTCAGTGAAGGGCAAGTGATACTATTCTCAAAATTCTTACATTTTGTAAGTATTTTTAAGGTTCTCACCTCTAAAGGAAGTAAGAATTGAATTTGGAATTCAATTCCAGATCAGATTTCCAGAGCAGCTGCTACATGGATTGGGCAAATCATGGGTACCGGTGAGAAGAGAGCTACTATGTGAGTGGTGTAACAGCAGTGCTTGTGGTAACAATACCTGCCTTTATCACAGGTCATTGCTCAGTAGAAATCTGTCCGATTGTCCTTATTGTTCAGGTGTAAACGCAGATTGTAGGGTGGTCTACAATTTCCTGTATTCCCTGTATACAGTTGTCTATAATTATTAAGCAAGAGCTTTTTATCATTCAGTTTTACATGTGTAGGAGTTAAATGTTTGAGTCACAGTTAGTTCCTCTTTGTAATCTGTGGAAAGAAGTAAGTACTATTAGTGTGTGATTCATCTGGTTTACTCACACACCAGTCTAAGGGTGATGTGATTCAGACTTTAGAGAGTAATTTCTTTTTATCTTTGATATAGAGTTACTCAGATCACCCTTCACTTGGTTGTGAAGGCCTTGAGACTAGAATAATTTAAGTCATTTTCACAGAATCACAGAATGGCTGTGCTTGGAAAGGTCTCTGGGCATTTGTTAGAGCCAAGAAAAAGTGGCAGGAGGATTGTATGAATGCACATCTCCACTGGAGTAACGATTAAATAAGGTTCCGAGAAATGTTGCTTAGTTTGTCTATCTCAGCTTTTATTAGGCAAACAATTTCTCTAAGAGTTTTTCATCAAAAGCAAAAATATTTGTAGACACTCAGAAGAAAGTAGCTTTTTAAGCTCCTTTGGATTGTAGAAACTCAACCAAACACAACCAAATAGTTCAACCAAATTACTCATAGGACCCAAAGACAATCTGGGTGCTGAGTCAGTAGTACTTTGATTTACCTAGCTGTGTCATAATGCAAAGGAGTTTTGCCAACAGTTTATTTGGATGGCTTTGGTTTCTTTAGTTCTTTTTCCTCCAATCCATCCTGTTTAACCCCTTCTCCAACAATTTTTATCAATGGTTGAATATTACAGTCCTTTGCCCTTTTATTCTACTAAGAAGTTGTATTTGGCTTAGACAAAGTAATGGAGTAAAATTAGGATTTAATTGCTTTTATGTGAAGCAGAAAACCAAATAAATAGCATCATAGACATTAGTTAGTCACTTGCAATTAGTTGTTGATCTCCAAACCTGCCCAGCTCATCTATCTAAATTTTGTAAGGTCATGACTAATGGTATCACTGACCCCAAGCCACCTTCTTTTGAAAGCCTCAGACTTGTTTCCAGTGAAACACTGCCCCTTTGCACTTTTCACATTACTTAGTTCTGATCAAACTTGGTGTTAGCAGATGTTACCTTCTGGCTCTGAGTTTCAGGGGTTCACCACCTCTCTTCTGCAGTGAACTTTCTTGCCTTTCTAAGCCAGCAGAAAACCTAGGCAAGGGTATTATTCTGCTGCTTTACCCGTTACAATTAGTTTACCCTGCCAGGGTTAGCATCAAGGGATGAGAGGAAGCAAGAGACCAGAGGGGACCCGAGGGAGCTGTGACAGCTTTGCCAGAGAGAGTCTGAAGCTGTCTGAACAGCTGCCTCCGGTTGAAATTTGAGATAAATCTAAATCACCACGGATTTCCACAAAGCAGTTCCCTTCATTCCTAATTGTGCCCATGTGCCCATTTCTGTCTCACAGAATAGGTGGATCACGGCAAGCTTGTCTGTTATGTGGCTCTGAAAGCAAGGTAATTGGTACAACTCAACAGGTATCTAGAAAGCAGAATGGAATGTAAGACTGAGGCTGGTAAGTTCTTACAAGGGTAAGAAATCCAGCTCCGGCAGTGCTGTTCTCTGTTCCAGAAGTGTACTATTGATTTCATTTGAAATTGCATACAAATAAAAGCTCCAAGATGTGTCTTGCTTAGAAAGCTCAGTTTTCCTAGGGCTTTAGATTATGTAAATAAACTTGAGATTGTTACACCTCACATGGGACAAAGGGGGAGGTATGAGGGAGCCACTGATACAAGAAGTAGTACTATGAATGGACCATGTTTTCCATTCCCAAAAAGGCAATCCAAAGATCTGTTTCTAGCTTTGAAGGAGCTAGTAACTGTATGACATCACAGAATTTCTGTCATTTATTCATATAAGTGCTGAATAAAGATGTCTTTCTCATGCCATGGTTTCATTACATGCATAAATATTTCTGTATTCAATTTATGAAACAATTCAGGATTAGACCACTGTATTTTTTTAGGTTTTATGAAAACATTCCCAAAATATGTATGTGTTAAATCACAAATATCTTCCAGTCACCTGACGAATTATTCTTGGTTACATAGAGAAGATATTTTATTGCTTATTTAGCTTTTGAACAAAGTCCAAAGAAAAAAGTATAGTGTTAACTAAAGGTCAGAGTTCTTCCATGTGGAAGCTCTGTTGATAAATCTTTTTGACTAAACCAGCTCAGTTTCCTGACAAGTTTCGGATGTTGTATTTAATGAGCTGATGTGGTACTTGTTTAATTTCTTGCATTATTTTAACTTAAAGTAATGTATAGTCATTAATATTGGTGCATTAATTTTGACAAAGTAAGGTATGATCTTATTGAATCAGGAAATTATAAAACCAGATGGCTCACAGTAATACATGAAATGCATATAAAAAAGGATGTTATTTTTGAAGGTCAAAGGAATATCCTGACACTGCCTATTTCTGTATCAACATAGAGTGCATTGATCTGTTTTATCTCAGCTGCCAAAATGCAATGTTCAGTGATTGTTTATAGAAGCAGAAACAGGGAAAACAGTGCCTACTGAACTGTACAGGAACTAAGTTAGGAGAGGCCTAGGAATAGGAAGCACCTGTGAGAAAGTCAGGAAATAGCAAATTCAGTCCTCCTCCCTCATTGGCAGGCAAGGGAAAGGTGACACTTGAAGTTATGATGTTAAAGTTATATCTGTAACTCCTGTGGACTATGAGACAATGTGGTCTAGCTCAGAAATGCAGATCTTCTGTCTTGCTTTGTTTTACAAACTGAACAGCTTTTAACACAGCCTGGTTTGCAAAACTCGAGGTTCAGATTGCCATGTACAGGTATAAAAATCATATTTATTTGGAAACTGAAAAAACAAGCCCTCACTGTTAAACGTAGACTCCGGTAATGTGTTTAGGCTAGTGTATACCATGACCAAAATTAAATGTCTACTATATACACTTTACTTCTGTGTGTGTGTGTGTGTGTGTGTGTTAGTGTGGTCTATGAACAGTGGGCACTAGGGGCTATTATTTGTACAGGATCAGAAAGTATGATGAAATTATGTAACTATTAGTGCAATATAGATTCATTGAACCAAACACTTGCAGAAGTACCAGGCTAATGATACCTGTACTGAGTTTAGAAGTGTATATGCAAAGGGGAAAACACCTTACTGGGGGAACTTTATTTCTCCCTACAACTACCTGAAAGGACATTGTGGGACAGGTTGGGGTTGGTTTCTGCTCCCAAGTAAAAAAGGCAAGAACAAGAGGAAATGGCCTCAGGTTGCACCAGGGAAGGTTTAGGTTGGGTATCAAGAAAAAATTTCTTTACCAAAAGGGTGGTCAAGCACTGGAACAGGCTTCCTGGTGAAGCAGTGGAATCACTGTCTCTGGAAATGTTCAAAACACATGTGGGTGTGCTGCTTGGAGACATGGTTTAGTGGTGGACTTCAGTGCTGGATTAACGGTTGGACTCGGTGATCTTAAAGGTCTCTTCCAACCTAAATGTTCCTGTGATTCTGTAAGTACCCTGGGGCATGTGTGAGGTCAGAAGTCTAGCCATTACTCCCTGATTTGCAATCCTTTATAAATGTAGTGTACCACTCTGCCTGGACGTGTTTTCAGTGCAAAGAGATTGAATATAGCTGGGAAACCCCAAACATATGGCATCTTGTTTCCAGCATCAACCAGATTTGAAAAATGGGACAGGGCTGGTAGATGACATTCTTACAGACTTGTCAGCACCACAGATATTGTTTCAGCCATAGAGTTGAAGAAGCAATGACAATATTTCATATACAATTCAGCCTGTTCATTTCTGACAGTGAACCCCTCTAGCTCACAGATGGAGAGATTTCATAGCTGTAAACATATCTGTGAAAAGTAACATATTTTCCAAGCTGCTTGCAAATATATGCTTTCTGGAAATGCTGAATATTAAAGAGGCGTAGGGCTCAGTAATGTGAAAACTTAGAGAAGGGGATTTTGTTGCAATGAGCTGTTGCGTAAGCCATGTTGTTAGTTCTGCTCATTCAATAGCCAGAGCACTGAGGTCAGCTGATGTATCATGAAGAGAAGTTACCAGTCAGTTCACAGTGGGGCACATTCTGTCCCTTCATTGTGGGAGGTTTTATTCTTTCCCCTACCTCCCCCCAGCCCCACCCCGAGGTTCTAAATGGCGTTTGGTTTTATTTAATTAAAGCATCTGATGTTCACAGCGAGAGTTAATGCTTTTTAAATCAGAAGAATACATATGTTACTGGTGTACTAATTTTTTTATGTTAATTGGGATTTGAAGAGGTGGTGTTGAAACATCAATAGCGTCAGCTAGGTGCGAAAGAGCGGAGTTACAACTCTCAATTAAAATGGAGTTTGCTGCCACCTTATGGACTTGTGAAGTATTTATTTTCCTAAAAGTAGTGCAGCCCTATTATGAATATTCTTTAAATAATTTTCCTTAATCTATGGATGATCTTAAAGGAGCCTGTCTGGTCTCGAGCCTGTTTTTTTTTTTTTTTAAATTATTTTAAAGTCTAAATGCCTTTTAATTAAAAACTGCCTCATTTAGCGATCAAAGCTTAATCTTCTCAGTAGGTATTAACACCCCAAATACATACTTTTAAATTTTATTAATTTCAGATTATGTATATTTTTGTATGTCATGGAAAATACTAATTATTTTGCGGATAAATAATAAATAAACTATTTATTATTTTTAACTACAAGGGAAGAAAGATCAACTACAAGTAGAATCGAATTTTTTTTATTTCTGTGAGCATGCTTCCCATTAAAGACAACAAACCCAAACCATGGTATTGTTTGTGACAGCTGTTGAAGGGATGTTGATCTGAACATGGAAAACGTTTTCTGTTATACAGATGTTTCTGATTTTAAATGTTTTGTGTTGTCTTAGAATAAACTAGGAGGTACAAATTTCTTGGAGAAAGAGATTTCAGAATAGTAAATATGCACTTAGTGCACTGAACTCATAAGGAAGAAACTCCTGCTTCAATAGGTTTTCTTATTTGTTTATGGAAGCTGGAACAGCTTCTGAAAAATAGACCAAGTCAGTGTTGTATGACTGCTTCTTGATTGTGCCTGAGATGCAAGAAAGCTGGGAAGGAAGGCTTCTCTGGTGTTGCAATTTACACTTTTGCTCTGCACAGAAATTCCATGGAAGCTGAAATTAAAGAACTTGCTGTATTTAATTTTTTTTTTCCCTCCCTGGAAAAAACCCAAAGTGAGAATTCTTTAGTGAATCAGTATTTTCTGTTGGTCTGTTTTTCTTGAAAAGCCCTCACTCAGATTTACTTACAAACAACTTAGTGATATTGCCGGGCTTTTCTGAAAATCTGAAAGAGAATGGGGTAGATGGCGTTGCAAAAAGTAGAATTGCGGGTAACTTTTTTTAACTTCAAAAGATTTCCCAATCACTTGCGCTTAAACCTTATTACTGTACTTTTTTTTTTTTGCTGTAAATGGGCCGGCGGAGCACATTTCAGAATCATTTTGTAGGTGACAATTTTGATAAAAGAATTCTGAAAGGGGTATAAACGAGAACGTCTGGTTTTCCTACGTTCGCAATTGTAGCGTGTCCGTGTTCCCTCTAGTGGCAGAGTGCCGGGTAGGGCTGGCTGCTGGCCGTGCTTCGAGCTGCAGCAGCGATTGCTCCCAAATATCCCTCAGTGCATCACACCTCACTCCCTGTGTCAGGTCCCCGCTGAAAACGGAACCCTAAGCCTGTCCACCCTGTACTTTCACTGTCTTCGTCATTGCAGCAGCTTGTGCCTCTTGAGGATGGTGGTGGTAGGGAGCAGTGGAGTTTGCTGTCTCTGGGGCAAAACTGCCAAAATCTCACCAAATATGGCCCATATTAAATACACCCAGAGAGGGGGAAGGATCATGGACCTCAAGCGAATTATAGAAATATATTTTTCTATTTAATGCTCACCCATGTCTTTACCTGGAAAAGTGGAGTGGGTGTTTTGTTTGCAGCTACACTTCAGCTGTAGGAATTGCAGGGAGTTTTGAAGTATATATGTCACATGATAAGCCTCGTGAACGACATTGCAAGCCAGAATAAAATAACATGTATGTCACTGTATAAACTTCACTCCGACAATCTTTATAGAAATAATTATTGTTCCTATTCTAGCATGATGGGCAGTTATTTACCATCAAGAAAAAAACTTATTTGTGATTAATTTGTCATTTGCCATGAAACATTTCCTTGTCAATACATGGCCAAAGATAGAATTGCCTGTGTATGAAATGATTCTTCCCTTATATCTTGTTCCTTCTTCTCCTAAACTTGGATAATTTGGAATCAGTGGAGAGTACCTAAAAATCTTCATTAAGAAGAGGTACATATAGGGCATGTATCAGTTAAAGGAAACTATACAGGACATCAGGCTTAGAATTTCATTGCTGAAATTATGTTTTCATCTTTGAAGGAAAAAGTGGGACCTCTGGTTTATCTCAGGCAGGCATATAATCAGCATGGACTGGTAGGTACTACTGGAAATGTCCACTATTCCAGGTTAAATTTCTGCCTCTCTTTATTCTCTAGATAGAGAATCTCTAGGAAGTGCTGGGGAAGTGCTCTCCATCCTGCATTCCTCTCTGCCTGTCTCTGTCCTGAGAATAGAGCCTGTAGCAGCACCCAGCCTGCAGGGTCAGTATTGAGTTTCTGTGTTCTTTCAGATAATTTTGGAGGGACAGAGGTCATGCATACTTTGGTCATCTCTTTGTCTTGGTAATAGTATTTTTTTCATCTATTTATTTCCATTTTCCCTTTTTCATTATCATGTGATTGTTTTAGTTTCTAAAAATAAGCAAATCTTTCTCCATACATTGCTAATGAAAGCAGTGTCAAAAAATGTTGCGTGACCTATGTTCTCTACATCGAGGACTGTTAGTTGAGGCTACATGTTTAGTATTTTCTTTCTTCTTAAGTTTTAGAAACAGTATTTCCTATCATAAAGTTTTTTCCAGAGAGACAGGCATACACAGTCCCGCTGAGCAGTGGATAGGAAGCTCAGACACTTCATCTTACTGAACATTCCACTTCTCTGTAAAGGTCTGGAGCATATTTTCTTAATCCTGGGTGCCTTATAGTACAAATATAGATCCAGAATAAAGCATTTTACAAGTATCTAGTGGGTTTTTAAAATAATTTTGATATAAACCTGTAAACTTGGAAGTAATGTTTTATGTTATCAGAAGACACAATGACACAGCAGTTAAACCCCAGCATCTGCTGCAACAGCACCTCCTGGGAGTTTCTAACAAGAACTAGGTTGTTATCAGTTTATGAATGAGTCATATTGAATAAAGAGGAAGTAACCAGTAAGTAGAGTGGGGAAGAACAGAAAAACTTCCTATAACAAAATAGGTAGTGACTAAAATGTCCATAATATTTCCTTTTTCCTACTTCAATATCAAAAATTTGGGAGAAAGAGACAAAGTGATCAGAAGCTTTGCCCCTTAAAAAATGCTCTAGAATGTCCTGTCACAGCAGCCTCTATGTAATATTACAAGCTAGAAGTTCTCATTAATCTCTAAAGGCTTACAATACATTACAATGCTGTATGAAGGATTGGACACGAAGAACAGATAGGCTACAAAGAAGAAAATTAATAGGCACTATTAACAGTGTCCTCAGTTTCTGCCATTTGCTAGTAATCCTTTTCAGCTTTCTTTGAGAGCTGTTACAGTATCTGGATTTACTTTGCAGTGAGGTTGAACTATAGAAAAGGGAGATTTGAGGTTGGGGGAATGCTTCCTCTTACAGTTCCTTCACAGGTGTGTGCAAGCCAAGTGGCATCTTGAGGCACAGTATTTGTATGTGTGGGTGGGGAGTTGGGTATCTAGTCAGGGAATTTTCAGGTGAAGCAATATAATGAAACCGTGGGAGTACAGAGAAGGGTAGCATGGGTGGAAATCAACTAAAATAACATCCTGGGGGTCTACAACTCACATTTGATCAGGTTCTGATATGTCTAATATTCAGAAGGGAATGTGGCCTCCAGTGTACTCTGAGCAGGGGTTGGAGGAATCCAGGTCGTTCCTATACACTTGTGGGGTCCCAGCCTGGCACCTTGTGGAAAGGCTGTGGCTTTGGCCTGACTGACAGCACTACAAAAACTTCGTCAACTGTCAATGTATATGTTGTTCACTTGCATCTCAATGTCAAAACTCAGAAACAGCAAGCAAACTGGCTATAGCAAAGGATTGAGAAACCAAATGTGATGAATTGCTGATCTTTGTGCTTGTGGTCTCTTGACCTTTGGATTTGGATGTTGTTGGTAGGTGTTAAAACCAACAAAATGGTTGGCCTGTCAGAACCTATTGATCCTTATTTAGGGGAAGAGAAGAAGCACTTGAGCAGGGAATTTCCACATCAGTTACATTACTTCTTATGGACATGCTCTAAAAAACTCAAAGTTATAAAACCAAAGGTTCTGAAGAGCACTAAAGTGCTGGCAGTTGGTGGGCTTTTGCAACTACATATCTTGAAATTTTCTAATGTGGCAATGTATTTCAGAGATATGAAATAGCCTTGGTCATACTACATCTGATATTTCTAAGAAACCCATGTACTTCAGAAATATCCAGAGCTGACTACATTTTGAATATGTTGAAGTATATACTAAAATTCTAAACAAAGGAAAAGAGAATTGTGAAAATTTTGTCTGGAAAAAAGTTTCCTAACATGCCCAAGGAAAAAGCATATGTATGATTGCTTTGAAAAAGACTGCCTCAAACTCAGAAAAATGGTTTGTAAACCTCCATGAAGTGATTAGTCTTTTTCTAGTCAGAGATGCCTTTTTTTGTACAGGAAATGTAACATTAATGAATAAATGGGGTTTAACATGAAGAGTTTATTTCCCGAAAGCTTCTGAATTAGAAGAAATTCTAATATAGACAAAAATACATTTCAACACCAAATGCAATAGAAGAAAAATTGGATTCTTAGACACTTGCAGAACAGGAAATATGTTGTGTGTCCTGAGTTTCAATAACAAAATGGCAAATGTTATTTTCTGAATCTAACCATCACAATGCCTGTTAAGCATACTCACAATTTTACTGAAAAACCTATAAAATATTATTGTCTGCAAAATGTGCCACAAATTGTGTATTGATTTGCTGCAGCGCTTAAAGTGATTAAAGAGAGAAATAATATCATAATTTAAAATGACATTAAAATATTTGCATATTTTAATTTTTTCTAAATAGGGTAGACTGTGTAAGGAAATAGTCATCAGCCATATTCCTTTTAGTTTAGATTTTGGTATTGAATAGTACTGCTGTTTGTTAGACTAACACATGTATCTGGTTTTTTATCACATGCAGTGTTGGACACTTGCTAAAAGATACTGTGCTATTTTTCATAGCTTTTTTTGTAGAACTGTGTTAGAGGAGTAGCATTTTATAAATAGTTACTATTTCTAATTTTAAAATAATATCCTAACATTTCTCTGACAGGCTGACAGTAGTCAAAATAGTTATGCTTATATGTATTAGTCATCACTTAACATCTCTGTTTAATAAATGGGGAACAAGTTTTCTGTAAAAAAGAGGAAGCAACTTTGGTTTATATGGTATGACCTTGTCCAAGGGGAGACAAAGACACTCATTTAGGACTGAAGGAGGACTGTGTCTGAAAAGCCAGTACAGAAAATGCATGCAGCAAATAATGTGCCTGCAACATTACTGAAGGTAATATTTTTCAGAATATTTCTTGAAGAAATCGAAACATGAAAGCAGATACTAATCATGGAAATGTATTATTTATTGATAAAAATCAAAAGATATAACTCCACTGCAGCAAGGTCTGGCAACTAAAATGTTTTTTAGTTATGTGTTTGCATTACAGTGATGTCCAGAGATGTTCTGAATAGGCTGGAAGTTGTATTGGACAAACAGGAAAAGATATTTTATTGCTATAAAATGCTTTGTATCATAGTTTAAGGGGTGATAATGAAGTGAGAAAACTAGGGTGTTAAAGGAGATAGTAACATTTACACCAATGTGTTTATCTGTTTTATCAAGATGCTGTGAAGTTCAGTATTATGTGTAAAATTTTGCATGCGATATACTGAGTACGTTGATGTAATTACATGGCTATTGTAATGTTTCAAAAGGCTGATGTTTAGACACAGGTCTGGTGTTCTTGGGTGAATCACATTCTTAGATGTATGCTGCTGGAGATCACTGTTGCAGCAGTGTGTGCAGGTGCACTGCTCAATACTTGGTGCTGGCTGATGCTCAGGCCTGAGTCAGCTTCTTGTCCTTTTGCTCCAGCCGTGCATCCCCATCTGTGCTGAGGGTGGGAAAAGGGAAGAGCAAAAAGGGAGGGAGCTGTGGCTGTTCCTATCCTGCTGTCTGGTGCATTCCACGGCTGGGTCAAGGCTAATGGCTTGGTCCTGTTCAAGCTTTTTACAAGGACATGTAGTGATAGAACAGGGGGAGTAGCTTTAAACTGACACAGAGTTGATTTAGATTAGATATTAGGAAAAAATTATTTACTATGATGGTGGTGAGATGCTGGGATGAATTGCCCTAAGAAGCTGTGCATCCCTGGAATGTTCAAGGCAGCCTGAATGGAGCTTTGAGCAACCTGGTCTAGTGCAGAGAGGTTGGAATTAAATGACCTGTAAGATGCCTTACAATCCATTCTATGATTCTGTAAGCTCTGGTTCTCTCTTTGGGGCTACACTTCTCCAACTGAGATTTTCTGGAGGAAAGGTTTCCAGCCACATAAAAACTTATTTTGTGCAGGTGAAAGGATAGTTAACCAGCCTTGATCCCTCTTCTCTTAGCTTTTTGTTGTGCTTTTGATGAAAGAGCAGCAAATCTGCTATGGAATTTTGAAAGATGTAGAATCTGATGTAACACAATGATTTTACACTCAATTAGACTCTGGCACACTGACTTCCTCTCACCTCTTGGCTGCAAGAAGTAGGTATAAATGTCATGGGACATAAAGTTGCATCATTGTTGCTGATGTTGGTCAGAATTTTAGAATGGCATAATGACAGATCCAGATTACTAATGGTAATAGATGTCCTGGATACAAGGTAGTAGGAAAGTAATCTCTTCTCTAACAGACTATCAGAAATTTCTCAAACTGATAGAAGGGAAGCTAGATAAAATAGAGAGAAAAAAATCAAATGAAAGTATGTTCTATAAAACCTCTGATGCTGAGGAGGTAATGAGGTCCTGATTCTTCTTTGGTCAATTTAAACTTAAAGGCCATTAAAAACAACAACCCAACCTCCCAAGCCCAAACCTAAACTTGATGTTTTATTGGCATTCAGGTTCCGCAAATCTGACAGAGGTAGGATGCCTATTAATGTACTAGTGCCCCCAGAATGTCCTTAGAACTGTATATTATATAAAAATAGGCATATTCGGCAATTTATTACAAAATGCTAGAATGCTTTCAAAAATCTGAGATGTTTTTTCTTTCCTAATAGTGGTCACTTCCCTCATATTTTCCAAGGTACTTAGGACATATTTTTCAACTAATATCCATAATTAATAGACAAAAATCTTGGCTTCTCAATGCATTTGAAAAGCATTATCTGTCCATGGCATACCTAAGATTTAAAGGAACCATTTTATTATTTTACTCTGCTAAAAATTTATCAGTGATTTCAGTTCATTTATCCTTGAAAGGAGATTTCTTCCAAAGTGAACCCTCAAGAATGAAGGATATATCTATATCTACATATATTTTAAAAGAACAATAAAGGATTATTAATAATAATACATTTTTAGGATATGTTTATTCATATTGCAAGAGTTCTATTACTCAAATAAGTGGAGTTACTCAAGAAGTAAAGCACTGTTAAACATGAGCAAAGACATCAAAATCATGCCCTGAATGTGTGGAAAATATGCACTGTTCTGTAATTGCTCAGTTTCTGGTAATGGCTCTGTGTATATGGAACAATGGGTGTTTGGTTATTTTATAATAGTTTTTTGCAGCACAGGATGACAATACTGAAATCTCCCCATCTATATTTGGACCATACTTCCTTCTTTCAAATGTCACCACATATTTTTAGACATAAAGAAAGGGTGATCTAAATTCTTTCAACATACTGCAAAACATGTGATGTTTAAACATGCCCTTTTTTTAATTGATCCTAAATGTAGTTATGTTTATCCACCATTTCCTAGTGTGGAAATAAATCCTGGAGTCTAGAGCGGGGACTTGGCCTCCAAAAAGGAAATGTCTGTCTTGCATCCAAGGATTTGGTCTTCCCAGGGAGGAGATGCCCCTCCATGTGTGTGCCATGGCCACAGAGGTTTAGCCTGCACTAAACTCTAATGAAAGGTTTAGTTCTGTGCACTTGTTTTGTGCATGTGCACATCCATCATCTCAGTGCTGATCTCGGTGTCTCCCAGCTTGGGATGTGGATCAAGTACCTGCAACTGGGTAGACAGAAATAGGCAATACATACTTGTCCATGCACAGAATACACATACTCATCTGTGTATGTGTATATGGTGCAGGACATCCAGCTCTCCATGGCTTTGAAAGTAGCTTTGGGTGGGAAGTATCATGAATCCTATTTTTCTCCTTGCTTACCCTCAATGATCAGGAGCTTTGTCCTTATGGTGTAAGAAGGAAGAAGGGATATGGATGCACTTACTTGAAAAATATCTGTGCTGTTAGTAGGAGAAGAGATTATTGCAGGACTGAATGCCAAATGGCTAATTTAAAAATGAAATTTGATGTAGTTTTAAGAAGCTCTTTTAGTGTCATGTATTTGAATTCCAAGACTTTTTTTTCTCCTTTCTATTATTGTTTGGACTAAATTTTTGTTTCTTGACCACATTTTTGTCAGTAGCTTTTTCCGTAAGATTGTCTCCTTGTCGTGTCCAAATGACTCACCATAGTTTTGGGTTCTTTGTGATCATTTTCACTCTAAGTTTTGCAGTCTAACACAGAAAGTTTTTCCATTTACCTTACTTATCTGACAATATGTAAACCAAAAAGGTGCTGTGTTCTTTACAGGACTAAGGCTGTTGGGTGCTAAGGTAACATAAGGAAAAAGTAGGAAAGTGAAAGACATAAAGAGTCTGGAAGCTAGAAGAAAAACTAGAAAAAAGGTTATTTAATGCAAAGATGCTGCCTGACTTACACAATGAAATAGCATCATGATAAACTGTGAATGTGTACACAAGGCAGGTTTATCTTATGTGATGGATTTTAATATTACCATTTTGCTTTAGCTTAATTTTACACTCAAATTTCATAAATAAAGATATATAAATAAATAAAACAAAAAAAGTGTAATTTCCTTGTGTAAACCATTTAGCCTGGTATTCACATGTCATTTTCTAATGAAATACAAACTTTTCTTTATTTCTTTGTATTTCTATACATTTTGTTCATCTACTCTCAAAATTCTCAACTACTGTTTGTTAGGTCCCGAAGATGTTGCATGTGCCTCTTATCCAATGTTAAAATTGATGGTGGTTGTTCAAGACTGTGAGTGTTGTAGCTCAAATGGAATAGCTATTTACTGATCAGATACCACTCTCTAGTTTATAATAAATAAATATCCATGACAGTTTTATCAGTAGAACTTAAGGGTGATGTCCATGTTTGCACTGACTTGTGGCTGGTTTTCAGTCTGCCGCTTTCGCATCGTTCTGCCGTTTTAGAAGTCACTGTCATGTTCTTACCTAAATACTCCCATTGGCTTTTTTGAAATTAACATTGCCATGATTAACTTTCTAAGTTTGGAAATGCTCATTTGTTTTCCTCTAGCTTGATCTCCTTTTCTTTTTTGCAACGTTATTATTGCTGCCAAATGCTGATTTATAGTTATTTAATTTTTTTCCCTTCTTCAGAACAGTCTTACTGAAAATGAGAGAACTTGACTACTGGCTTTTCAGAAATGACTCAGTTTGGTCCTTTCCTAAATACATCAGTTTTACTGCTATGAGTTTTTCTATTCTCTCGGATTTCTCACCTGCTTATGACACAGAATCAGAAAGAGGTGATAAAGGTGCCATTTTGTAACTTTTTCAATGTCCTGGATATGGCCTATTCATTGGAAACTCTTTTTGCAACTGCAGCTACCACACCAGCGCTTCTTTGGGTTTTTATTTTCCCATTCAAACTAAGTTTTAGGATAAAGGGTGAAGAAAATAATCTGGTTTAAAAGTGTGTGAGGAATCCCCTGATGGAGTAAAAATGGTATGTTGGAATGGCTGAGGCAACTTAATGTCTCTTGAAACAGGTCCAAGGGTAGGATTCCATGTTGGCAAGCTTTCACTGTCAGAGTGTTATGGTTGACAAAAAGTGAAACTAGAGTGAAAGTGCAGATCTAAGACATTTGAGGTATGAAGTCTCTGGGGTAAAAAGTTGTGTATATTATTTTTTGTGTGTGAGCACTTGAACATCATGTGAGTGAGAGTGACTCAGACCTGTCTTTCCTCAACTGAATAAAATACCATCATATTTACCAGTAATATGTGCCAGCCCTTTCTGGTAAACTTAGCTTATTTATTCTATATTGTGGCATGTGTTAAGGTAAAGTAAGACAGCAAGTATCATTTATAGATGAATAATATTGTTTGGAGGTCTGCATGCTGTTCGAAGAGATGAAACTAAAAGAAAATAGTCACTGTGTTAAAATCATGATGTGCAGCTTCTAAAAAACACTGATTCTAATAGTGAGACATATTTGTTTAATAAAATTAAATATTCAGAATAATTTTCATTTTATAAATATATTTATAAAGTTTATAAACGTAACTGTAGTGTTATATAATTTGCAAAAATTTTATATATATGCATATACTTTAATATGTGATATAAATATGACATAAATATAAAAATAAAATAAAAACAAGTGATTTTTGGTTTAGTAAATATAGTAAGCAGATAATAGTAAAAACTGAGCTTATGCTAAGGCCTGTAAATGTTGCTACTGAAAAGTGTCTAGTTTTCTGTGTAGGTATTTCTTTTACTGGAGCTTTTAAAAATCGTATTATATAAACATCCATCAGGAATTATATGGGTACAGTTTATCACACAGTAGATCTGGGGAATGGATGAGATGATCTCCTGATGGCAATTCAAGTTGTTATTTTCCATGATTTTGTGCAGGAGATGATCTAATGTTTCTAATTTATGTTGAAGTGTTGGGAAATGAATTATTTGGAGGAGCTTGAGTGGAAAACAGAAAAATGACTGTATGTGCAACACAAACAGAAAAGGTCAGATGTATGTGTTGAAAAGCAAGATTTAAAGGCAGCTTACACAAACTTTATGCAGATTTTTAAACTGTGAACTTTTCATATTCTTTTAATGTTTTTACCTATTAATCTGCTATTTTGTTTAGGATCTGATAGCAGAAAATCTGGCAGAAATAGTATGCATGTGCTTCTCAGTGCATGCTTGGAAAAATAAAATCTGGCAGATTAAAACCAGTTGCTAAAGAAGATCTGTGTGCCTGTGAATTCTCTAACTTCCTGCTGCTTGCTGGGAGGGTTGCTGCTTGCTGGGAGGGTTACTCCCTGGGATGCTCTGAGCATCCTACCCAACTCCGTTCCACTCCTTTGCTATGAGCATCACTGTTCTCATACATTGATCAATCATGGTTCGAGTTATAGAGTATCACTAAATTGGCTGCAATGCCTATGGATTCTAAGGATTCAAATCAGGAGGTGCTTTATTTTTTGTTTCGATTTGTTTTCCTCTCTCTAACTTTTTGTGGTTCAAGTGTGATAGCCTTCATCAAAACTGTTGCTACCCTGTCAGTGAAATGGCAATACCGGCTGCCTTTAATTGGTGCTTTTGTAGCCCCTTCGTGCTTCACATTGCTTTAGGTGCCTGTGCTTACTCCCAGCAGATTTCCCAAGCACAGCTGGTTCTAGCAGAAGCACTATCTTTCTTTCATAAGGACAAACAGGCCTATCTCTTTGCATCAGTATTCACACTTTGTATAAGCCCCTTAGAAGAAGATTTCCATTTTTAATGGTTTTAATTAGCATTTATGAAAAACTGGTCTCACATGTTATAAAGCAACAGATTAAATTTGTTAAGTGGATAATAATAAAATGTGGGTTGATTTGTTTCACCGGAGTTTAAAAGGCTTTTGCTCAATGGGGCCTCCATGTTAATTCATTAAGCATGCTTTAGACCTTATGGAGATTTTTTTTTTTTTTAAAAATTTAATTAACACTGATCAAACTCCCAGGAGATTTTATGTCCTCCACAGCAGTGCGTGATAGAGACAGTCATTTAAAACTTATTTATAGGTCTTTGTGTTCATTTACTTGTAAAAAGGATTAAAACACCCTGTGAAATCATTCTAATGTGGAAGAAGCTACTGAAGTACTTCAAAATAGGAGCCAAATGCATTTATAAATGATGGAGGGGCAGTGGCTAAGACTGGGCTTCAGAGGCCTGGCTTGTTTTCCTGACAGCAGCCATGGCATCTAGTGCCTGCTAAGCAAGCCAATTGTCCATTTTCTCCACGGATGTTTTATTCCATGATGCATAAGCAGGCCCTTGAGTTGGTTCCCAAGACCTCTATCCCTCCTTCTCACAGCGTTCATCATTGGGCCTTGCTGAGCTCTGGCTTAGTTTAAAACATGGGATAAAAATCTGTGGTGTGGTTAGGGGCGATCTCCTGGGAAGCAGTGGGTTGTACATTTCAGTCTCAACAGCCTGAGGAGATCCCAAATGATGGCTGGAGCACCATTATAGTGTCTTAATATAAGAAATCACTTCTGGAGTCTTTTTTGTACTTCTCTCTATGTGATCACTGCCATTTTTCATTGAAGTCAGTGATTTCTAAGTCTAAGAATGCATCACAAATCAATGCCGTCCTGTCTGTTTTTCACAGTGTTTTGGCTGAATTGAGGTATCCTGCTTCTACATGTAAATTGTGTCTCAGATGATTTGAATTAGAATCAGAGGGGGAAAAAATAAAAATCACTCACCTGCAAAAAATAATGAGAAATGGAGAGAGAGAGATTCCGAGAGAGAAGTATTCATTGAGGAATACAATACCAAAGAACAGGATAAATACTCCCAAACAGATTATGTAAATCGTATGAGAATCATGGAAGGAGAGCTCAAACAAGTGTGCAATGTCTTCTTCTGTGCCTGAAATTCTCCTTTATCATGTGTACCATCAGGCTTCTTCACTGAATAAAACAGGGTCTTGAGAGAAAATATAACAGCATATGATATTGCAATTTCATAATATATCATGTCTCATACACAAAGGGCAGAAGAAGATTGACTGCATACACTAATTGACAAACAGCATTTAAATTGCTCTTCCAAGCCAGGGACCAGGCTGATTCATAGTGGAAGCAGATGGAACAGAATGAAGCTATGCTTTACTCAGGAAGTTCCATAATATCATGCCTTAAAATCCTTTGAAGAGGTAGGATTTGCTTTGGGATTCAGACAACCGTGTGTATAACTGTGAGCTAGCTGTCTAAACTCCCTTTACCTCAATGGATATCTAATCAATTTGGTCGGTGCTGCTTGGAATGTGATTCAACTGGCCAGCTTTTCCAATGTGAACTGAATTACTCATGTTGTTGTCTTGAAATCGCTGATTGTAATGGAAGCTTAGATACCTACTGCACTGTGGATTTCTACATGTAGGTATTCAAACTGATGTCTCTTAATCTTGAACCTCAGCCAAGGAGTCCTTTTGATATAGATGATTTTTGAACAGTCATTACCTAAAGTACTTCTGTAGCAGTGTGTTTTAATCTATATAGTCTGCTGTAAAAGTAGATGAATGCTGGTTTTTACATTTTATTTTATGATTGTACTGATGGTTACTTTATACTCTTCGGTGTTCAGCAAAAATTTTTCAGCAGTGGGTAGAATTCTGTATGTGCTAAAAGGTTCAATGATTAGTATTTTATTATTCCACTCTCCCAGCAAGTCTCCAAGAGGTGCTGATGCTATGTGACAGTATCTGTATGGCCAATCTGTATTTCGGTACTGAGATGTGGGTTGCTGTCATTCATAAGTCAACAACACATATAAAAAGTGTGGAATTGTGTTGGAGGGCAGCTGCTCCCTTAGATAAAATGTCAGAACCATCTTTTCCAAGTTTGATTTTATACACCTCAGAAATTAATATTAAGTTGTTATTATTATTGCAGTTATTAAAATTATTGTTATTATGATCTGTTGCATTTTGCAGATTTTAGTAATATTCCTGTGGGATTTTTTGTGTTGCATTCCTTAAATGTGCAATTATGATCCTAAGGAGTCATAAGGATTTTCTCTGCCCAGTGCTATGCCTTTCAAAAAGCATTTATTTTGTATTTGAGGACTGCTTTTGGGAACTCTCAGAGGATTACTATAATTTCCTCCTCACTGTTCTTAATTCTTTGGGATATTTTAATCTCCACCGCCCCCCCCCCCCCCCCCAAAAAAAGAAGGTGTGTGAAATGAACATATTTTTAGAGGTGTTCCTAGATTGTAATGATTTCATACAGGGTCTGAGGCCTGCCTGAGGTCTAGCAGAACATCTGATGGTTTGGCAGCTTTTATCGTAGAAAAGGGAATTGTATATGGAAGGAAGGAACTCCTAGCAAGGTAACTAACAGAGGTACTACAATTGAACTTTCAAGGGAAATATTTTTTTTTAAGCCTAAACCAATTTAGAATAATATATTTTCCAGAAATTAAAATTCAAAATCCTTCAGTTTCCCCAACATTTAAACATATACTTATGAGTGAGAGTGCATATAACACAAAAACTTTACCAACTTTATTCTGTGCAACTGATGAAGAATAGTCCTGAATCTGGGTTTATTATATCCATGATTGAAACATGGTCTGCTCTGGAAGAGTATTACATCTGACAGGAGAAAGAGTGTTGGTTCAGACTATCTATCAGGTTGTGTCAATAACAATTTTTTTCTGAAAACTTCATTAAAATCCTATGCATATAGGATTTTTGAGTTTCATCTTTCAAGAACATAGAAGTTATAGAGTATAAAAAGATACAATAAAACTGTGGCGTTCAGAGGGAAAACCACCCAATCCCATCTGAACTCTGTATCATAATACACTTTAATGCTTCATAATATCATGAAATAATATTGCTTTAACCACAAGAGTGTAGTTAGGAGGCTTTATTAAAATATAAAACATATTAGTATAGCTGGGAATTTTCAAGACACCCTCTCTATGAGTGTTTATACACCAAAAAACACCACTTATTAAAAAAAAAATATATAAAGTATTTACCACCTTCTTTACATTTTTATATTAATATTTTTATTTCATTTGTTTATGCTGTTTCAAGCATGGGAAATTAAAAATAACTAATGGTAAATGATATTTCTGAATGCCTTTATATAAGGACAAAAATTCTTCTGGTTCAGCAAATTGTAAGGAAAGACCACCTTCTCCTATTTTATGAGCTCCAGATCAAGTAAAACATTCTATGAGTTTCCTGCAGGAAAGGTCTCAGGCCTATGTGCAACCATGTGTCACATATTTATACAAAACAGTGTGGGAAGTTCCTCATGCAGGATCCTGGAGCTATATATGTGCATCAATCTGTGCATGACTTTAAACTCAATACGGTGTTAGCTAATTTGCCTGTGAATGGAGTCTTGATTTTTGGCATTTGGAATGTCTTTTTAGAAGGTGCAACATAACTTAGTGTTTTCTTGGTTTCTAACTTGCAATTTTTGAGCAGTGAAATAGTGAGATGGTGGAGGTTCTTGAAAGTAATGTATCCCTGTTTTCCAGACATCACACCTTTTCCAGAGGCACAGACATGACAGGAAACACTAACCCTTTCCAAAGGAGAATACTGTATACGATTTCCAGTCCTTTTTTGGCTCAGTGGATCAAATGCTTAGCAAGCATTATAAATCATGACATGTCTTCTTCCTTTTGAGGCTCCTTGAGATGCTTCTGCAATTTCCAAACTACTAGTGAATGGAGGAGCAGGGCAACTACTTAAGGGGAAGTTTTGGTAAGTGGGTCTGAAAGTCATCCCATCTAATTTTCATCAAAGCATGTTAAGCATTCAGTCTAAACTTTTGCCTAGACTTCCTCTGGAGAGGGGGGTGGGGGGAAAGAAGTAGAACAACTCCTCTCAAGGTGAGTAATTTTATCCTCTGAAATTTTAAAACAGACATGAAATGAATAATTTTCTGTGTCTGTATTAAGGAGCCTAGATGGCGAGCTTAGACCACACATGAACTTTCAACAAGATGAATGTAGTCTGGAAAAAGATGAGAAGGATAAACAAGGCAGAGCTCAACTCTGTAGAAGAGGATAATAAGTGGACTTATGTAGTCCATGTACTTTGCCTGCTTTTATGGTATCAGGACACTTGAACCACTGAGAAAGCATATGGTTTTCTAATAGGGAGAAGACAAAGCAGAGAAGTTGGGAATGTAGAAGGAAAAATTTATGAGTGTAGCATATGAGAAAAAGAAAATCTAAGGTTTTTACCTTGTCCACCAGATGAACTCTATGGAGTATCAAAGGGGAGTTCTGTCTGCAGACAGGAAAGAGTAGAAGAAAAGAGATGCTCTGATATATTTGGCAATATTTCCCCTGCTTGAAGTCTGCAGAAGGGGAACCCCCAGAGAGCTTTAGTCAGCCTACCACGTGAACTTCAGGGAGGAAATGTTCTCCTTTTACATTGTCAAACATCCCTTGTGAGCAAGTTACATTTTGAACACTCTGAACACTATTTCTACCACCAAAAAAAAAAAAAAAAAGTAACAGAATTTTTGTGCTGTTAATTCAGATACTCTGTCCTAGTTTTGGAGAAAATCCAGACAATCAAAGACCCCAGCTCCTAGTTTTGGAGGTATTGGGATGTTTCTATGAATTTTAGACCACAGAGGAGGTAAAAGTAAACCCTTGTACAATTTTTAGGGAAACCTTAACTCTGTGGCAACTTACCTCACTCTGTTTGTTAATCATTATAAGATGCAGTGAGCTTGCAGGACATATGAAAAAAGACTAGTTCCTAGAAGCTGATACACTCTCAGAGACTCACACAGAAATAGGATGATTGCATATTATCTCTGCTTTCAGTTAGGGATGCTCAGAGAGGCAGCTCTTCAGGGAACTCAAGGTGACACAGGAAGCCAGCAGTAGAACTGTGCTGTAAACCCTTCTGACTTTTGGACTAATGCCCAAGCCACTGTCTGCAATTTGTTTGGCTTAATTTGCTTGAGGTCCAAGTGAAGAAGTATCAAACTGATTCTGCTTCACATGGTTCTTTCACAAGGTGCTGCCTGCAGCTAGTTTTATGTAGAAGATACGCACTACTTCAGTAGTTAAAAAATATTGACAGACAAAGAACCAAGGATCTCTCTGACATATATTTATCTAGGGTGGCTACCTTTTCTAAGATATTTGTGACATTGATATTCCTCTGTTTGATTTCTCTGCTTAAGTAAGAAGCAGCTGGGGCTGCATGTTGCTGTGGGAGGGAGGAACCACCCTGTTTGGTGAGGCAGATGAGCAGAGCAGGAGCAGCCCTGCTCCCACTCCTTGTGTTGCAAGGTGGGAGTGAGGGCAGCTGGAAGGGTTGCAGCCTCCCCTGGCCCATCCCACAGCATGGCAACCCAGCCAGAGCAGCTCTGAGCTGTCCTCACACAGAGATAACATGCCAGCCCCCAGTGCCCATCTCTGCCTGGCCCCTGTGCAGCCCAATGGCCAAGCCACAGAGCCATATAAGTGGCAGGTGTGGGAAAGTTTTAAAACTCTGAAAATTCAGGCTGACTCATGAGGGTTTAATGCCGAACCCTGGGCACCAGCTACTGCAGGTGACAGCAACTGGGAACTCCTTGTGGGCCAGATGCTCATAAGGGGACTGGAAAGCTGCTGTAATGGGGTCAGTGAAGATTTTCCCTGGCATACGGAGATCCGTTTGTTGCTTTTCTTCATGAAAAGAAAGAAAACAACAGAGAATTTTGAAAATATTTTGCTCTATTCTCTTTTACTCCACTTTTGACTGTTTGGTGTTTGCTTCCCCGAGTCCTGTAATACTGTTGTTTCCCCATCTCTCTTCTTTTTTTTTTTTTTTGGGTTTTTTTTTGGGGGTGGGGTGGTGGGGTGGGGTGGGGGGAGCACTGATCATCAGGGCTACAGAGGAAAAAACTTTGAGAAGAACCAGCTGCAAATTAGACTCCTAAAATCAAACCCTACACAAACACTACAAGATTCCTGTTATAAGAAAAGCAGAAAAAGCCTCTCAGCAGCCTTCTCAGCCGACTTACCTTTAAGACTGCCATTTTTTCCACTGTAAAATTCTTTCAAACCTTTTACACAAAAGAAAAGCACAAAACCTCAAAGTTCCCTGTTTCTGGTAGCAAATAGTACCTCACTTGTGTTCTGGGAAGTAACTAAGTTACCTAACTAACTGTAGCAAATGCATAGCAACAAGAGCACTGGGCTTTGTTTCACTGTTTCTCACATCTATTCATTGTTTTTATTGGGAAAATTATGCCTTGTATTGTCACAGTGAGTTCCAGTGGCTCTGCTGATGAAACCACTGGAATGTTGTGGGCCTCTAGTCGGTGTTTACCATTATTCCAGGGAATGAGAGAGTTGCAGAGTACTTGCTTTGTTTTTGTTTTTTTTTTCCTCTCTGGGACAGAAGCTGCTCATCTACACAGCACTAACATTTTAGTTGATCTCCTGAGAGTCAGAAACATGCTGCTAAATGATTCCAGTTGAAGAGCCACTGTTGCCTTTTACAAATCCTTATTGCATCCTGAATAAGACACATCTGGCCACTGCACTGCTCTGCTGTACCAGTGCTTACAGCTGAGGCTTTGCAAAGCCCAAAAGGTTCTCAGAGCTTGCTGCATGTCAGAAAAGGAAAAATTAGTTCTAGCTCAGCTTAATAGTCTAATATGAAAGTTGTGTTTCCAGCCTCCCATGTTTTGTTGCAGGGGCCATTCTGGGGAGGTGGGAAAGGCTTACAATGATAGCTGTGATCATTCTAGATTTTGGTCTCATTTTACTTTAAAGAGCCATTGAAACTCAAATTCAACAAGACTCCTGCTGTTAGCTCAGTCAGCTGTGAAGGTTCTGTGAAACTGTTGCAAATCCTTTGAAAGCAACGGAGTAATAGGAAAAAAAAACCTGCTAAGGCTTCCCTTTTGATATAAAAGGATTTTTTCAACAAGGATTTTCATTTGTTTTAAGGCTTTGATTACTTAAATATTTTCAGAGAAGAAAGCATACATGATTCTTAATTGCTTCCTAAATTAGGAAGCTGCTGTATCTAAAGCAGAGAATGAAATAATTGTGTTATTCTTGAGGATCTGTGTCTTTCTAGTCTTCCAGATAAAATGAACTCTGGAGTGAAAGTCATTAATAATGATATCTTAATAATATGCACTTTAAAGGAAGTATCTACCCTTTCAGATTACGAAGATCCGATCAGCGAAGGCAAACCTTACTGTGACTGGCTGGGGACATCTAGTGGAGAAAAAGTAAAATACTAAAAATGTCAGGAACTAAAAATGCCGTTGCCATAAAATAGAAATCAGGACTTTCACTACTGAACAGAAATTCGCTCTCTTTAAACCCTGAATTAAATATTTCCGGACAAAATAAAATAGCTCCCTTTGTGTAGAAGATCCAATTGTGTCTTTGTAGTTGTCTTTAAATAATACATTACAATTAATTTAATTTCATTATGGATGTGGGAGTTTATTTCATATTGTTTGGGGTTTTTTCCTATTGTTTCATTTATCTGGCTAGTAAATTACTTAAATTTATTTCAGATTCCTTGTCTGACCTAAAGACAACGCTTGCCAAATAATAGTTGCCAACTATTTTATTAATTTTGAGGTGTTTGGATGGAAGATGTTATAAGTGGTATGTACAGGTAGCTCAAACATTCCTTTCTTAACATACAATCATAGAATTCAGACTTTTCAGAATTAAATCAGTCAATTAAGTTGATTTATACTACTGATACTACCAATGTTATTACATTTCATCTTTGACATTTTATATATGACCTCGCAACTCGACTTGGTTTTGGAACTGTTCTGTCACATTAGGAAAAAAAATGCTTGCTTTGGCTACCCTCAACATAGATTCAGAATCCTGAATCCTCAGGGCAATTTTAAATCTCCAGGAAGTGGGATATTGACTTGCAAAGATGCCAGTGAGAGTGGTATTCCTTGAGATTGGCCAACTGAAGGAGCCTGCAGGTTTTAGAAGCTACTTGGGAGTAGTATCAAGACAATTACTGACATACTTATAGACAGGCCAAATAATATATAATAAATGCAATAAACATCTTCCCATGGTTATCTATCTCACTAACATACTCAATTCACTTAGAAAGAAACCCACACAGATATTTATGGGTAGGCTTGTAATATGCTAAATCACTTCTTCTGGAAGCAGTCTGAGACTGATTTCAGGAGCCTTAGGTGAGGAATCCACATAGTTCTGAGCAAAGCCTCAGAATAAAAAACATGGGAGGTCAGGTGTTATGATAAAATCTTAGAATCCTAGAATAGTTTGGGTTGCAAGTGACCTTTAATGGTCAGTTAGTTCCAGCTCCCCTGTAATGTAGAAAAACATAATGTGGGATGGAGCTAAACTGAGCTATACCACGGCCTTGTAGGGAAGTAGTACGCTACCAGTGCGTGTTGATTTACATATTTGTTGGTGAAAGAGAGCCATATTTTTGGCCAATAGCAGCAGTGGTTTCAGACAGGGACAATTAGTAATGTCTCTGTGAAGGAGCAGGGAAGCACAGCTTGTGTAACAAATACCTTAAGGAAGAACTGGGCTATTCTGGATTTGAAACTTGAGACAATCAGGAAATAGCAGCACCTCAGAGGTAATACTCAAGCTGTTCTACTCAGTCTATACTATATTTTTCTCAGGGCATCAAGAGATCTTTGGATAAAGGAAAGGGTACCATGGATTTTTAGTTTAGCATGGAGGTTTTGAGGTCATTCTTCAGAATGGCAAAATTTACAATTATTATTACAGGGTGAAAGTCAAATAAATGTACATGAACCCTGAGCCTTACCCATTAGGAGTTATTATAAAAAGCAGTAATCAAGAAGGCAGGTAGATTGAGGGAGTCCATAAGCACAAGTAGGCAGATAGATCGAGGTTATCCATAAGCAGGAGTAAAATTTACTTCCTTAGAATCCTAGAAGAGTGTCCTTCCTCTCTTCAGATAAATCCCATGCTAATCCTCTCTCCCACAAATTGGGTTACACTAGCCAGGTTCTCAACAGTCCTGACTACTGTTTTCCAGAGACAAGTGAGAGCAATGTGTGATCAGGCACTATTACTATGGAGTTCTGCTGTAAGATCAGCAAAAGAGACTCAACTTTTTTGGTATTGGAATCTATGGTATTGTGATAAACTCTTACTTTATCTGCTATTTGTTTACAGGAATTTTCCTCTGAAATTTTCACTTCTGCATCCTTTTCTTTATAGGCCCTGAGCAAATAGTAAAAGACTTTTTGGAGGAAGAATCAGTAGTCAAGGTCTACTAGTTAATTAAGTAAGATTTCAAGCCTAAGAGAAATGTAAAATTTACCAAGATTCTGCAACATATAACTAAATCATACAATACTAAAGTCCAACTCTTGCTCCAGTGAGAACCAATCCATTTGGCTCACTAAGTAACTAAACAATGCAAACTATGTTTTTGGGACCTTTTTCAGATATTTCACACTGAGAGAGTTTAAAGTGTAGCTCAGATGAAACTATATTTGAACCAGAAGTAGTTTGGGCAGAGTGATGTGTGAGCAGCGGATTTGAAAAGAAAAAATCATCCTCTGTTAGACAAAATTGCACCAGAAATTTTTTCCTGGCTGTAAGCAGAATCCCTCTTGGATCAGTTGACCTCTTTAATAGAAGAGTCTGTCCTTCCATTAAATCAAAGGTAACAGAAGTCAGTCCTGTAAGCAGGTGGTTGTCTCTGGGTGATGTCCAAGGTCAGACTTTCTAACTCTTGTCTGAGTTACTGGGGAAACTGCCCATGAAATTGGAGACATTGTGAAGGTAGAGACTAAACAAGCTGTTCACTCCCCTGCTAGTGTTACGAGGACTCAAGACTAATGGGTCTTTGTGAAAACAGAAAGGCTTAAATTCTCACCCTCAGACTGATGAGATTTTAGACAAGCTGCACAGTGCATTCTTCCTTATGGAAGAAAGTTAATTAAGTGTTATTGCCTTCTAGACTCAGTTTCGGCATTGGGCAAAACAGCTCATTGTGGAGAATGAAGGTATTTGCCCAATGATACATCAACAGCATCTTATTCCTATTGAGCAAAAGAAAAATATTTTCTCTGGGGTAAGGGTGGGTTGGATCATGTTCAAGATCAGGTGCTGATTGCAAAAATTGAAAAATATGAAGTGAGAGTTTTAGGACTGGTTTATCAAAGTGGCGTACAATGATATAAAGCCACGTGTAGGATAGGTGGGATTTACTGAGGGTAGGTGCTAATCCCAGGGGTGTGCCTGGTTGCTTTTAAAACAGTGGAATTGTATGGGAGATCTGTGCCCTTTTCAAAAATGGCTGGCTTGGGCAATAAAAAAGACAACATTTTCTGAACTCCTTAATGTGAAAAGTTTTTACATGGCACTTAGAGCAGCAGAGCATAAAAATCCAGGTCTTCTAAATTAAGATTTTGATAAAGCTTCCAGACATTTCTCAGTCTCACATTTGTCAAAGTGCTGTGGCAGAGTGCTGCTAGGTGAGGGAGATAACCAATTGTATTCTTGGAAAAAAAGAAAAATCTTGCTTGACAAGAAAGTTACTTGCAACTGTTCAAAACGAGGGCCCTGAATTTTTTAATTCTTAAAACATGGGAAGCATGACAATATTTTTGTCTAGTCACTATTTTTTTTACACTATTCTGTTTAAAACACTCACTTCTAATATTTTAGCCATTTGATTTGAAAAATCTGACCATCATTACAACAAATTTCTTCACATTCCTCATATCATAAAGAGTTTTTTCAAGAATGAATGAAACGGCAGGCTAGTGAAATCTTGATATAATAAATCAAGATAGAGTAATTAGTCTAGGACAATACTGGGAAGATTGACCAAATAGTTCATTGGGGAATTTTCAGCCCTGTCATTCTTTTTATCAAACCTCCTCCTAAACATCTCTAGTGGAACATTTTCGAAGCAGCCTGTTCAAATACTTCACCAACCTAAAATTTAAAAGGTTCTTATTGATAGCAAACCTTAACACTTTTAATTTTCATCAAATCTGCAGAGGGCATAAAGGACAGTGGGTTTCATTCTAGCTATAAAACACTTTCACATATTGAAAGAATAAACCCATTTACTTTTTTGTCCCCCCTCAAACAGAATATTTCTCTTAACAGACCTTGGAGATAATATTTTCTAATTTTTAACTGCTGGGCTGTTTCCCAAAGGAGAAGTGATCTATGTATTACATTAGAGTACCCAGAATTGAACACTCCACTCTAGGTGACATCTTCTACACTAAACAATTCTCATGTCTTGTATATGATGCTCTTCAAAATTATGTCCTGGAATGTCTTTTTACAATAATATCATGTT
Organism: Entomyzon cyanotis; assembly: GCA_024500445.1. Lineage (NCBI taxonomy): Eukaryota > Metazoa > Chordata > Aves > Passeriformes > Meliphagidae > Entomyzon > Entomyzon cyanotis. Next base: position 33,665,923 of record JAKEPQ010001018.1, on the reverse strand, counting down.
CTTGACTTAAATCAAATGTCTCATTCACTGAAAGCCCAAAGCCTTTTTTTCCAGTGTTGCTGAATAGTCATCTATTTTCCTATTGTATTTATCACTTGAATATTCCTTACTTAGCCTATGTTGAATTTTACCTTGTTGATTTCAAGATGTGTCTTTTGTTTGTTAACATTACTAAAAAAAATTAAACCAAATTCTGCTGAATATTTTCAGCCTGTTCTAGTTTGACCACCTCTGCAAATGTGACCAATATGTTCTCTAGTCAGTCATCCAAGACATTGAGAAAATTACTGAATGCATCCTGCAATGGATTTCTGCAGCCTGTCACTTGATTTCTTCTCACAATTGAGCAGATAACTTTTAATAGCTACCTTGTGAACTTCTTTTCCTGGGTAGTTGCACACCTATTTACCAATGTTTATCTATATCTACTCCATATTTCCATATTTTGATAGCAAGAATGATACTTATAACAGTGTCAGTAGCATTAGTAAGTGCACTGTGTACCAAATATCTGATCAAATCTCACCCTTTGTGAGTGTTGAAGCAAAGATTATACCAAGTTTTCAGTCTTTGCTACCTGCTGATCTCTTTCTTTCCTTTTTAAATACTAGGCATTCTTTTTCTTACTCTTCTCCCATTTCTAAAATATTTTTCTTGTTGCATTTTATGTTTCTTGTTCGATGAAGCTCATATTCACTTTGATCTACACTACATGTTATTCCTTTATAGTGTCTTTTACATCTGTGCTTGTAGGTCCTTTTTCCTGCTTTTGTATATATATCTGTGTGTATATATATATATATATATTTCTATTTATTTATATCTATATTATTTCTATTATTTATAGTGTTCTGCTTTCCTTTTTCTATTCCTGTCTCTTAAAGAGCTTTTGATGGAACCATATTGGTCTTTTACTGTGCTCCACTTTCCCATTGCATCATGACAGTCTATCATTATATCTTTAATATAGTCCCTTTCAGTAACTGTGAACTCTCTTGCAATTTGTTTTTCTTTCACTTAGAATAACTTCCCAAGAGACTCTGCCTTCCAGCTCCCTTAATCTGATGAAGTCTACTTCCTTTGGACTCCACTGTCCTTATCCAGCTTCTCTGATTCCTCCTTTTCTTTAGATTTGTGAATTGTATAGTTTCATAATCACTTCAACCAAAATGACTTTCTACCTCAAACTTCTTAACCAGATCCTCCCTATTAGTCAGAATAATTTCTAAAACAGCTGCAAACTTCGTAGCACCTTCCTCCATCTTCCTAAAAGAAAGTTGCCCTCAACATATTCTGAAAGCCTACTAGACTTTCTTCAACCTGACATTATTTTCCAACCCTTTTCTGAGTGTAATTCAAGTCTCCAATTACAAGTAAGAGGGCACTCTTTGCATGCTTGTATTATTTGCAAGGAAAAAAAAGGCTTACCCCAAAATGTACCAAGCTCCACTTTCCTATGTGCTTCTGATTGGGTTATTTCTAGCATATCCCTATTATGACATTGCCTTTATTTTTTTTTTCTTTTACCCTTTTCCTTGAGATGCTCAATACACCTTTCACCTCTACTGGCGGTTGAGCAAGGAATTATATTTTTGGTGTACAGTGTGGCATTTACTTCTTTTTCCTAGGGCCTATCTTTCATAAACAAAGTGTATTCCTTTATCCCAGAAGTTAGAGGAAATAGCATGGAAACATAACCCTTACACAGCAGTCACAGACAGCTGCTTAGTCTTGCTGGGACTCTTTCTGGGTCATGTTCAACAGCTGCCTCAGTAACTCTAGTAGTTCTAGGGAATCAGAAGATTTCAGACACTTCCTCAGTTTTGTCATACCCTTATCTGTGGTTTTCCATCAGAGTGAAAGGTTTCAACAAATTTGAGGCTTAAAAAGTTGGGAAATTAGTTTATAGAGTGAAAAAAACCCCCTTTAATAATTTACATCATACACAACTGTTGTGAATATTTAATCCTTAAATCTAGAGCCAACTGGTCTGGTTCTAGTCAGAAGATCTTATAATAAACAGGGATTGTATTATGAACACCAGATTTTAGGTGACGAAGGCATGAGAATTTTCCAGCAGAGTGGGATTGATTTTTTCCTTTCAAAATTCCAGCCTATTCCTGCTGCAGTAGGCTCTCTTTAGCTGTGAGCAAATTTAGTCTCAAAGCTACAGAAATATTCATAAAATTGGTGCATCTCTCTGACCTAGTAGGGGTTATTTGGATTACCTGGACTATGAACAAGCCACACCAGTCCACTGACATCAACCTTCCCAACACTGCAAGGGCTTTTTGTAATTTCTTGATGGAAAATGAATTCTATCCCTGTCTGGTAAATAGTTTTAATCCAAACAGCAGGGGATGACAGCTACAGAGCTTCCCTGGGATTATCGCATGCTTATGGAAACAAATTCAGAACATTTATCTTTGTGTCTGTCAGAAGTTGTTCGTGGTGTCTCTGATTCACTTGCACTGAAAAAAACACGGAATCACTGAATGGTTGAATTTGAAGGACCTCTGGCAATCACTTAGTCCATCCTCCCTGCTCAGAACAAGGTGAGCATTTCCTGCGGCCGTGTGCAGTTGACTTTTGAGTATCTCCAAGGATGGTGACTCCACAACCTCCTCAGGCAACCTGCTTCAGGGTTTGAACAGTAAAATATGTTTTTTCTTATGTTTAATTGGAATTTCCTATATTTCTGTTTCTACCCACTCTCTCTTGGGCCTGTCCCTGGGCACTACTGAGAAAGTCTGGCTCTATTTTTTTATTCCCTGCCATCAGGCATTTATTTAGACTTCTCTAGGCTGTCTAGTCTCAGCCTTTTCAGCCTCTTCACCTGTCATCATGGTCTTCTGTCTTACTACCCTCACTCAGTAAGCCTGTGTGTGTCTTGCACTGGGGAGCCCAAGACTGGACCAACAGTCCAGCTGTGGCCTTCCTAGTGCTGAGGAGATCATGCCTTTGATTTGCAGGCAATGTGATGCTGTTCCTGATGCAGACCAGGAAGGACTATTAGCCTTTGTTGCTGTAAAGGCTCACTGGTGCCTCATTGTGTACCACAAACCCCAGGGTGTCCTCTGCAAAGCTTCTTTCCCACCAGTCATTCCCCTGCCTATACAATGGGTACTGTTCTAATTCCCACGGCTATTTACCTTTACTTGAACCTCTTGAGATTCCCATTGCCCTGTTTGTGTGTGTTGCGTGGTCCCTCCAAAAGGCAGTACAACCAGCTAGTGTATCAACCTCTTCTCCCAGTTTTGTATCTTCACTTTTGCTAAGGGTGCAGCTCGACCCATCATCTAGGTCGTTGATGAAGATGCTAAATCATATTGGACCCAGTGTTGACCCCTGGGGTATACTGCTAACCACTGGCCTCTAGCTGGAACCACTTTGAGTTCAACATTTTAGGCGGTTGTTGGTCTACTCCACTGTGCACTTCTCTAGTCAGAACCTCATCCTCTTGTCTATGAGTGTGCTATGGCAGACAGCTTTGAAAGCTGAGGCAGAAAATTACTGAAGTCGAGTTAGGCCTCTGCTGTTCTCCCCTTGTTCATGAGATAGTCATGTCACCACAGAAAGCTGTCAGGTTGCTCAGAAATTATTCCCTCTTTGTAAATTCATGATAACTACTTCCAGTCATCTTCCTATGATTAACTTCTTGGTAAATGGCTTCCAGAAGGATTTGCTCCATCAGCTTCACAGGGATCAAAGTGACACTGACTAGTCTGTTTCTCCCTGTATTTTCCTTCTCACCTATCTTGGAGGCAGTACTGACATTTGCTTTCTTCTAGGAAAGATAATCAAGAGTGGCCTCACACATGATGAGCTAAGTCTCATGCATCTGTGTCTTTTAAATGCTCCGTAATCTGATCCTTCTCCAACGCAGGCAAGTCCTGTTGCTCCAGAAAGCTGCCACAACAAGAGTTGCCAGAGTATGATGGGGGATCGGTCTAATGGTACACAGCCCATTTTCAGTCAAAGAAGTGTTCACAAAACAGACTTTTTTTGGCTGGAATTCACTTTAATGTAGGCCATATTATTTATTTCAGCCTTAATTTAAAAAATCAAACAGAAATACCCCACAATAAAATCCAGTCTAATGATATTTCTCTTATGAAAAACATAAGCCCATTCAAAGTAAAATGCATAAATTATAGCCTTTAACAAAGCTTTATTCATATAAAGATAGGAGGAGTCATATTATAATATGAAATTGTCTCCTGAGGAACATACTAGAAGAACCTTAACTTCGTTCTGAATAGTACTGAATAAAACATTTTTCTTTCTGTAGAAATCCTGAACAACACATATCAGCAAGAAAGTACTTGATGACAATTCACTGATCCATACATGCACACAGGATATTTATAATTAAGTAGGGAAATTTTGGATATAACTCTGCCTATGTATTTGGACTTCTGAAAAACTTGTTATTTACATGTCTGTTCCTCTTATAATGCAAGGCAGAAAGTTTTCCTGTAAATTTAAGATTATTTGATTTTGAAAAATTTACACCAAGGGTAATGCAAGAGTTGGCTGAGAATTGTTTTTGTTTGATTGTTTGTTTGCTTTTATACTGTGCCCTTTTGAGGAACTCCTTGCAGCCCAAGAAATCAAAACAAAATTTCAAAAATAATCTTTTAGATAAGAACATCATATCCTAGAACCATGAATTTCCTTGCTTTGTAGAATACACAGCAGCAACCAGGAATTGTTAACTGTCTGTGGGTTCATTTTCTCCCAATTATGGAATGGTTCATATTTCTGGAAAATATCCAGTGCAGTATTAAATAAATGAGTGAAATACATCCTCATCCTCAGTTGTCATTCATGCTTATGCAGGTGAATAGTCATTACTGGGAGCTATGAATACTGGGAGTGCTGCCTCTGTGTTACTGCAGTCTTTGCCATCATTCCCACAGCCCGTGACTACCCGTAGCAATTTGGACCACAAAGTTCTGAAAACAGAGAGCCAAGATGGGAGAGCAAGAATGGTGATTTATGGCAGACTTCCCGCAGAAGGGGTGACTATCTTTGCAGATGCCAGTTTGCAGAGCTCCAGTGGCAGCATGCTGGCAGTCCCTGTGCACAGGGTGTGTGCTCAGGCATGGGGTGGCCCCTCATGGACCTGTGTCCACACAAGGCACAGGAGTGCAGGGAAAAGTTCTGGGCAAGGAATTTCCCATTTTGCAGCTATACCTGGGCTCGTGAGTCAGAACACTGAGCTTTTCTCCCCTTGAAAGGCAAGATTTAGTACTTTCTCTCCAAGTGGTTCCTGTTCTCTCTCCTTACTAAAAAAATCTGAGATGCTAAAAGCCTGACTTCCTTACTTGAGCAAAAATCAATAAGAGCAGGACGAGGTTCTCTGAGTTTAGATGGCTTTGGATTTACAAAATGCATACTTCGTACACCAAGTATACATTACTGATTAAAATGCAGTGATTGAAAATGCAATACGAGCAATATTGCCATAAACTTTTATTCAGTCACTGTATGGAAAAAAACAACACTTGGTTGTAATGTAAATATGCCAAACCATGCAACCTTTCTTTCCAGGTGTATTCCTTATGTATTAAAAGCTAATGCCCTTAGACATTCTAACAATTTGCATATACTGAATCCACTATGTAGAACAAAAAATGACTTGCATAATGAATTGCACATGCACAAAAAAGAAGGTGTGCAAAATAAACACACAAACTAGCTGAATACTAATTACATATATGCAAAATCTGGAGACACTCAGTATGCAGAATCAATCAGTTATCACAGTGAACACCTATAACTAATTTCCTCCAGGAAGAAAATTTTCCATTAGCTTTAGTGAATTTATACCCATTATAGAAAGGTTGTAGCTAAATAAATATTATTTTAGTTTAATTGGATTAAAAATTAGAAATGCAAATTCTGGTGCACCATGTCTCTAAGTCCTTGTCTGCCTTTTTATGGTAATACCCTTCTAATGGTTTAAGCCTATGAAGAAGAAACACTGAAGATTTTAACTAGCAGCTTTGCAGGGGGGCAGAAAGGAGCAAAGAAGATTTAGTGGTGAAAAGAGCAAATAAATAGGTGCTCCAAGATTAAAAAGAGGGTAGAAGTGCATGCTGAGCTGTTGAAAGACCTCTCTGTGTTTAAAGGAAAATATTGTTTGGTTCTTTCACCAGTGCATGATCAAAATAAGAGGTACAAATTAGTTCATGGCTGCTGAAGCTACAAAACATCATGCAGAGAGCTGTCTTTGGGAACGTTTTAATGAGGAGAAGAGGTCATCAGACTGTGACATTGCTTTTCAGAATTCTTCAAGAACAACACAGACTTCCTGTTCCAAATGTGGTAAAGAATAAAACAACCTTAGTAGTAATCGTACAACTTTTGAACCGTGTTCCTTGGAAATACTGTACCGTGCTCATTTTGTAGCTTTAGTTAGCTATCTCAAAGGAGCTCTTCCATATTTTCCATGTGCTCTTATTTCAAAAGTACAGTGAAATGGAAGAGCTTCAACAAGGATTATATTTATAAAATAAAGTTTTATTCAGTCTTCTAAAGAGATTTTAATGTTTTCATTGCTCTAGGTGAAATGGTACACTGTGGCTCTGTTCATTAACATTTAGCATCAGTGCAAAAATCAAGGATTACCACATACAGTTTGAAAGGACATCCAAAATGACTTTGAAATTAAATTCACTACAATCTTAGTTTTGCAGCATTTCAAACATGATTTTAAAATGTGTAAGTTAAGTTAATGGCATTCCAGGTCAAATATCCCCAGTGCAATAACAAGTTCCACATAGAATGCCATTATTTAAATTTCTGGCATACTGTATATGCTGACTGGGATTGAAGAAGTCCACTGTAAATTTAATAAATAAGATGCATACTACCATGCATTTTTTGTAAAAGAAGCTTCCTTAAAGGTATTTAGAGAGACTATTAGCAAAGTGAAAATACTGGTAAATCAAATAATTATTCTGAGTTATGGGTATCTCACAACTGGAATGGCATCAGGATTGTCAATAATTATTGAAAAAAGGAATTAACTAGAAATGCCTTTTTTACTCCTGACAAACTATTGCTCTTTGAAAGAAATAGGTATTAAAATCATGATGTCTAACCCTCTTTTCCAAAGGTTTCTAACAGAAAGAAAGACTATAAATGCATGTAAAATAATGTTCATGAATCAGATACTATAGTTAATAATTTAGCTAAAATTTGACTTATGTATTCAATAAAATAGGAAAAGCTGTATAATCAGGCCTTTCTAGTTTTTGAATGACTGTAATAAAATTTCATTTGGAAATGAAAGCATCAGCAACAATTATATAAAGCTGGTGTAAGATGGTATTGCGTGTGCCATAGAAATTTTATTTTCATTCTTTTGTTGCATGTTCTTTTAAATTATAGTCATGATGACAATACAAGAAAGGATAACATAAATCATACTGTACAACATGTGTCTTACCTTTTTCCAATAAATAAAGGGGGAAACAAATTTGGTAACTGTCTTCTGTAATCAGAAAGGAAATTTCTATCATAGTGGTTTCTCTCAATTTTTTTCCAGAGCACTAGTGACTGTCCACCTGTCCACCACATGAAGTATGTAATTCTAACCTGAAGATTGAAAGTCTTAAAAAAAAATCTATTTGTTAACAAAGTTATGGTCTCATTCAAAAATACATTTTAGTAATAAATATTTTTATGCCAATAATCTTACAGCTTTAAATATTAATTGTTACCTGTTCATTGTACTCTGCAACATTTTTACATTAATCAGTATACTTAAGCATACTGATTTTATGTTCTGTGGTATCGTTTTCTTCTCTTTCATGTGAGGTACTAAATAGACAGTTGGAAACATTTTAGTTGTTTGTTTCATATCTAAAAAATCCTGATGCAAATTTTTCCCACAAAGGCTAACAAGTTTGTTGGTTTTCAGTTTAAACCTTTAATCCTGTTTGAATGGATTGATGTCTTTTTCCTTGATTTACCAGATTCTTATGTCAGTGATTAGGGCCTGGGAGTTTGGGCTAATCTGAGATTTCTCCTCTTTTTGTGTGGTCATTCTAGTGCCCATTATTCTTGTCCTTTTTTTTTCCCTTTCCAAGAATACCTCTGTATTCTATTCAATAACCATTGCTCACTGAAAGAAGATGTCTTAGATAGCCAATTAGCTGTTATGCATAGAGATTTTAGCCAGCATGGTAGCAGTATTTGTTACAGGACTGTAAGCAAAGCATTGAAAAATAAATGTTTAAAAAGAGAGGGGAGGAAAAGGAGATTCTGAAATTCTGAATTTTGCTTTCAATTATCCCAAACTACATCTAGAGCAGTAATGACAAGTGCAAGTTTTACGAATCAACATGATGGGAGAAAAGACTCTTTGATTTAGTGAATAAGCTGTGATGTAGAAATCCTGGAACAGTTTGACTAGTAAGTATGCTTTTATAATTAGAGTATCAATGATTCTCTGAATAAGGCAAAAGTGTTGCAGGGTTCTTTGACAGCAAATGTGGGCAGCTCTTGGAAACTTTCATATAACTATCATAAAACAAGACTACTGAATGTTCCTGAACTGAATGCCATTAAATCCAATTATTAACTTCATTGACTGCAACAGATGTCGAACTTCTTCTTGCGACATAAAGATGTAAGTTTTGAAAAAGCCCCCCACAATTAGAGACAGTTAAAAAATAAAGGGTCATAATCCAGGAAATAATGTATATATATGTTTTCTGTAATCAGAACTTAAACTACCAGTCTTCTGTTAAAATGGTTTTTCAGTAAAGAAAACAAGCAACATATACAAGAACAAACAAAATGCACAACAACATCCAAACCAAGGGTTTTAAATTGTTTTTGTTTACATGGAGAGTTGCTCTTCATTGAATGGAAAACATATATCCTCAAAATGAAATGATCCATAAACTAAAATATCTAAAAGATTACAGAAACATGAAGGTATATGTGTATAATATTACATAACATTAGTTGAGTATTTATTTTTATTGCTATTAGTGACTATCAATAGGTTTATGGTTTTCATGCATATATGTTATCTTTTTAATCAAAAGACATGAACTTTAGCTTGATTTAAGCATCTTCAAAAATATTTGCTTTGCTTACATAAACATATTGTTTAAATGTTTTAGTAATATTTTGTAAAATTAGTATATTTATATAACCCTTCTGAAATTTTATCAAACAGTTGAACAGAAAAATAATTGATAGTTGTATCAAAATTATTTTTGCAAATTTATTTCATGTAGTTTTGGTTCTCAGTGTGAAATTATTTTTTTAAAGTAAACAAGTCTGCAATATTTTTGAAGCAGACCTATGTGCTATTTTGGGCAAGGTATTATAGCAGATCTTGCAAAAGAGAGGTCAATCCCTATAACACATAAACAGTTTCTCAGGACTTTTCTATTCTAGAACGTGATGTTTCAACACAGCATTTTCTATTAAGAAGAAACCCGAAATGTCTACTGGTACTAAAGGAAATGTCTGCTGGTACCAAAGTAGCTGCACCCATGTTTTAATATTGCTGGGTTAAATCAAGTGGATCTTGTTGAATTTTTCCTTAAAATGTCAACTCAGTGAAAACCGGACATTCCAGTGAGCTACACGTGATAGGTCCTTGGCAAGCAGATGTACACATCTATGTATCATTGTGCACTGCATTATTATGCTGTGCATGCTTTATGATCGTGTAAGGATTTAAGAAAGTTAATTAATGAGTGTGAGGCATACAGAGGGACAGTCTAGGTGCTGTACACCACTATGGAAATACTTAAATCAAATTATTAGCTGATGATGTAATAAAATACCAGTGTTGCCATAGGGAGCTGTGAGACATTTTACGTTGCTGAGTTATTGTTTCAATGAAAAAACCCCAACACTGGGTTTCATTGCAATCAGCACATATTCCATGGAAGTTTTAGCAGGACGAGGAATGCTGAACTATACCCTAAGCAAATTCCAGATGAATTTGTTAGGTTCAACACATTCATGGGGTTTCTCACTTCATAACCTTTTGCACAGTGCTGCTTCTATCTTTTAAAAAGCTATTATGTGTCACAGGTTACAACCTTCTTAGAAGGAAATTTTTTATACTTAAATAGGAGAGGCCATTTACAAGTGTGTTTATGTGAAAAACACATTAGTAATGGGTTCCTGGAGACAGGTGAACAGAGAGGATCCTAAATTGTAGGAGTCTGAAAGAGGTAGCAGCTGTAATTAATACAGAATAATTCTCAAGAACTCAGTGACTGGTATTACTGGTATTTCTTCCAGCAGTGTGTGTATATATATATGTATAGAGCTATAGATATATAACATCTGGGTTTAAATATATATATATATATAAATATATATATAAAAAAATATATATATTAAAAAAAAATATATTTAAATATATATATAAATATATATATAAAAATATATATATATATTTAAACCCAGATGTTTATTTGCATGACAACAATGTATATGTAATCAATCACTTAATCAGGTCCAAGGTTTCTAGAGTGCCAAGACAGGAGCACTGATCTTTGCTTCTGTCAGCAGAGAATGGTTTGGATGGCATTTACTTTTCCCTTGAGAGTAATTCTTCTTGTCCTCAGGCCCCTCTGTGCATTCCTTCCATGCAGCCCTGCAGGTTCATGCTCAAAGACTGAAAGGTGAAAGAGAAGAGGAGAAAATCTTTCAGAAATCTCACAGAAGCAACCTAATAGACAGTCACAGTGTAGTGAGGCAAGGGCAGCTCATTGCTTGAAGGGGCCCTGATACGTGAAGGTAAATGGCCTTATCATTAAGATACAGTAATTTAGGAGGCCAAACTACCATTTTGTGGCAGTCATGAGAAAAGAAACTGTATCCCAGAAGAAGAACAAGAAGGGAACTGTCTGAGTAAAAAGTATTGGTCTGTTATCCCTGCAGGTCCAGCACAGAAAATATTACTCGGAGAAAAAGTGAGAAGAGAAAGACCCAGAGGGAAGACAAATAATGAGACATAAAGAATGCACTAGATTCTCATAACTGGTATTATTAGCCAGATGCTGCTGATTTCATACTCAAACCGGTAGCTTAAATGTAGTAACTATGAATATGTGGTGGCATTTATTAAAGCCTAATCGAGGAGATTTAAAATCCTAATCTTAGGACTCTGGACTCATTTAAATATTATGACTTTGGGTAGGCAGAAGCTTTGATCCTTTTCTCTAGCACTTTGAGTCTCACTTCATGATTGCTGATGAGTTAAATTCTACCTGGTGCCATGCACATACCATTTCAAGCATCCAGTATGAGAAGTCAGGTGACATTTGCTTATATTTCTTTCTAATCTACTGCAAGGTATTTTCCCTACTTATTTTAGAAAAAAGATTTCAGACATCTTTCTGTTTATCTTTCTCTCAGACTTGCCGACACATATTCTAATTTTAAAATTGGGATGTGTGCCTTGCATGTAAGCCTTTGTTTTGAATATGAGCAATAAGAAACTATGTATGGTATCCACAATCCCTAAGTCTTTTCAGCTCCATGGAGATATGCTTTTCTATTCGTATGCCATGAGTCTTCTAGAATTCAGAAGACAAAAATAAAGCATGTGAAACAGGAAGAAGGTGAAACTATTCATTTTTTCTCCCTCTAAAGCAGTTTTCTGTAGTTACAAAATGGTATTTGTAATCTTGCCCAGGTTAAAGCTTGACTGTTTTTGCAGATATTGTAACTGTCTGGTGAGGAAGCTGCACAATTGCATATATAATTTTTAAAACATCATAGACCAAAAGAGAACTATGAGAGATTAGTTGTCCTGAGAAGTGAGCTCTGAATGTAGGAAGTATAAATTGAATTTACTTGATAACATAACTCAGCACTGAGATTGTCCATCCACATCCCTCACCCTACCAGCACCTATCACGAGAGAAGGCAGATCTGGAGCAAGCAAACAAGACATAACACGTAAATATATTTGTTAGTACAGGGCACCCTTTAGAGAGTGATTGTTAAAGACTGAAGTTATTACATTAGATTAAAAATTATCCTGAAACCTACAGGAGGGAATATTTTGGCTGCATTAAAATATTTTTAAAAATATCTGTGTATTCTGGTACACCTGGCAGAAGCATCTGTTGTTTAGACTTTCTGAACTTGTTAACCATATGATTGTTTCCAAACTATTGACTATTTCTGTTAAAACATTCTCATTCCTGGACATGGACCCAGGCAAATTTTTGTGTGCTTGTTTCTGCATAGGAAGCACCTCTGAGAGCAAGGTTATGGATAAAATACCCTAGGCAAATGTTAAAGCTTTTACAGTTTTCTGTTCGAAAAGCAGTAGTTCTACCATGAGCTAAAAATGGTACTACCTTTGTCCAGCAGGTTACTGGGGATCAGAAAAGTCCTATCTATGTAAAACATAATAATTATGATTATGATAATAATAATAATAGAGATCATCATCATCATATCATATTATTAGATTCAATTGTTGTAGATTACATATAATTTATTGGGATTACTTAAACTATAGTAATGAATCTCTTGTATCATTTTGAGCACTGCTCCAGCATATATTTGCAGAGATTGAGAAAAATTTTTTGCACAGCTAATCTTTTGCCTGCTGAAGGTCATAAAATGAAGATCAAAGGGATGTTTCATCTTCATTTCCAGGACTCCCCTTGGTACAGAGACAGGGAGATGGAGAAGAACACAAAAGCAGGAAAGTCACCTATTGAAAAGTTGAGATATATCGGGAACTTAAAACTGGCCAGCAGGTATTCACACTATCCGTGAATACTTGTGTGTTCAGGCTGTCTGTGGAGGAATTTTTGTGCTCTTCATCTGATTTAATATGTGGCAACTGTGCTTTTGGTAGCAGGTCTGCTGCACACATTGTTACAGACTTCTCAGAGAAAATGTAGGGTTGACAGGTTTATGCCTTGCTAGCAATTTGTGTGGGTGGCTGCTGCAAGGCTAGCCCAAGGTCTAGAGCATGAGGACCTGGGATTTTTTTCCTATACAAAGGTCACAGTTAATGTATTAGAGTGCAAGATCTCCTTGGGACATCACAACACAACTATTCATGTCATATGCAGCTCTTTTCACCCGTATATTCCCATTTATTGAATGTGTTACTTTCTCTTCACTTCATCTTTCAATAATTAGCTGAAAAAATTTATTACTTGGTGGAAAAATACAACCGGATGTATTTGTCTGAGATGCAGCCCCCAACAAGTAGTGTGATTGGGCATACAACGAAGATATTTTTGTTAGTATTATGCTCTTTTTTTCTTAATGCCTCACTCCCTCAAATTTTTTGAATACAATAGTATCTCATACATTCTGTCTTCCAAAAATAAGAGCTTTTGGCTCTTCTGATACTGAAAAAATCTGAACAGTTAAGAAGCTTAAACCCAAACTACAGTTTTAAAAAAATTATTTCATGAAATAGCATGCTTTTCCCACATTATTGAACTCTATGTGGTCATAATACTGTTTGAGATATAGTTTACATAAAGGGAGACTGTCGAACTGATCTGATCTGAACTTGCATTCTGTACAGGATACAATGTATTTTCGTTAGAGGGTCCATGGAAATTGTTTTTCATTCATCTGAAAGACCCTTATTCTGTCACAGGTCATAGAGAACATGGCTTTCCATTGCCTATGAGGTACTAAGGCTCTTACTAAAGCAATACCAAAGGACTGCAGAAGGCCCAGTTTGGGTCAGGAAGCAGCCTGAGGTTGGTGCTGAAGCTTCTGGGTGCAAGTGGGAAGAAGGGTACTGTCGCTGTTGAGCCACTAGCTGAGAGAAAAGCTAGGTTCTCAGACAAGAAAAGAGAAAAGGTGTCTTTATTATTTTGATTTCCATATATATAGAGTTTTCAGAGGTCACCCAGATTGGTCAACTAGAAACCTCCCCCTAGGCCAAATTGGCCAAGCCCGAACTGACCTAATCCGGAGACGTTGTTTGCAAAACATCCAAACTTTATCTTTGTTTATGAAATATAGCAAAATGTTCTCACGAGAAAGACCTGTGCTAGCCACAGGGTACCACAGTCGTGCATTTTGACTGTAATAAGGTGCCTTTGTGCTTGTGTCACTGTGCTTGCAGTACACCTAGTTTTGATCAGGATGCCTGCAGACTGTCAGCAAAAGTGGTCTGCCTTGTGAGTTAAGGTCTGGGAATGAAGATGGAGAAGGATATATAGAATCCTCCTCGTCATCTCTAGTCATTGTATAGTCCCAGGCATTTAATGTAAACTAATCCTGCTACTTCACTGAGATGGGACCCTCATGATGTGGTGAAACAAATGTGGTGTGGCAAAGAGAGGTTACTTCTTCCATCTGTTTGGGCTGGACAGGATTCTCGTGTCTTGACAATCAAAGGACTTTGTGTTTATCTCTCTATTGTTGGTGGTGAAAAGTATTAATTTCTTTTATGGAGTTACACAGTTCTTCAAGCATGTATCCTTACAGGCTGTATTACAAATGTTCATGCTTTTAACTTTTTGAACATGATTAGTTCTATTGATTGGTGAGTTATCCGAATGGAACCCCACCTACATTGAAGAGTTACATTGTTCATCTCTGGACTTTAGATTGCTGGTGAAATTTGCTTCCTTCGTATATCCATGAGGAGCTCCTTCTCCAGGGCTGAACTGCCCAGCACAGTGGGATCATCTGCTCCCAGAAACCCTCACACACAAGAGTTGCCATTGTGCTGGTAATTACCAGATCTTCTGGTTTTGGCTCTGTGAGCTGGAAACCTAAATCTCAACATATAAACAGAGCTGTCCCATGCTGAAAAGGAATTTTTCAAATCAAACTACGCATTTTATGTCAATATCCAGACATCATTTACAGCAGATGTAATATTTTTAAAGAGATGCCTTACATAATATTAATAGTCCCTAATGTTTTCATTAACAAAATTGACAGTGCTAATCAGCGTTTGAATATACTAATTGGCCATGTGCTGTCCTAATTTCCACTTTGAATGCTGTAAGGAAATGTACTGTAGTTATGAACTGCAGATTGTTGCTAATTTGTAGGATACTAGGGAGTGATTAATGAAATTATTGCAAAACCAGCATGAATGCAGATATACTCTTGGAAAAAAAGTAGAGAAAATAACATTTTTTGGAAAAAGAAAATATTGACAATTTAGTATGTTTTTCAGGATAATAAATTAAATTATCTTTGATTTAAAAAACAGAAAATACTCCCTTTTTTTGGTAGTCTGTTGAATGGACCAATATTAAGGACCCTGGGACAAATCCTGCAGGGAGCATCCTGCAGACTGGAAAGTGCAGCGTTTACCTTGCAGAACACTTTGTTACTTTAACCTATGTACTCCTTTCCATGTTCTCTCCCCAGAGATGCTCTTCTCTGTTTCCTCATATGAATGTAACAATTGACTTCAGATGAAGCTGACAGCAAATCACAGGGCTTTGTCTTCAGCTTCAGAAGGAGGAAAATAGGGTGGCTACATGCACAGACACCCCCACTCCTCTCGGTCATTAGCTGGAGACTTACAGATGCTGCTCTTTCTCTGTATCTTTTTACACTTGTACATCAGGCTGGAAGCTCCTGCAGAAGGTCAGCATGACACACAACCTTAATGGAGATGTAAGCAGTAATATTTAGCTGTCCCATTTACATGCTGTAAGCCTGATACCCGATGCACTTGAACACACTTCTGATCTAGAGTGGAGGTGGGAAGCCCTCAGGGAACTATGGGATGATGGTCAGACTCTTGTACAGACAACAGAACTTAATAATCTGGGATTGCTATCATGTGTCACCACCTCCTGCTTTTATAACAAGAAACCATAATTTCAATAGGGTCACCAGGTTTCTCCTGAACATCTTCAAACTAAATAGCTTTCTTTGGTTGTATGTTATTTGTCAAACATTAGTTTCTAATATTTTTGATTGCTAAATAAATTGGCAAAGAAATATGCTAAAGAAATAGCATAGACAGGCAACAATGAGACTGTTGATAGGAGCTTTTCCTCAAAAATTTGTTTCTATGAGAATGGCAATCAGGAAAAGAAAGTTTGTGCATGAAATCCTGCTACTGCCTTACCTTTCAGATTTGTATTTTCAAAAAGTTGGTGGCAGGGAGCTGCACATTTTCTTTTGCTGCTGCTCCAGTCTGATCCCTCTGCATTAGTGACCTCTACACTTATTTTGCTTTTCAGTGTCTTAAAATTTAGTTTTCTGTGCAGTCATTCACGCTGAACCCTGAAAAGAAGATACATATATATTTGTAAAAATAAAAGAGAAAGAATTTCTTGACTTTTATGGGCTTCTGATATTTTATTATCCAGCCTACATTCACCCTCACCCTTACTGGTCTCCCTGTGGTAGCTCTAGCTCTGCTGATCTTGTAGACAAATGATGGAAGCATCTGACTTAGAGCCTTTTAGAATCAAAGAAGATTGAGAGGGAAAAGACCTGCTAGGTCATTTTGTCCATCCCCTGCCAATACAGGATCATGACCTACTGTACAATAACTTCACTAATGTTTTTCCAAGTCTCAATTTAAACAAATCAAGTGGTGGGGATTATATCACTTTTTTTGGGGAACAATATATCCTTGGTTTTTCATACTTTCTGTGAAGGATTCTGGTGATATCCTACTTAATACTCTTAATATCACCATAATTACCAGGATAACTTATTTTCTTCTTGTAGTAGTTGTTTCTTTCTTGGCATGTGTGTTTTTACTATATATCATGCTAGAAGAACTGTATATGTCATGTAATTCTTTGCAACTTTCTTCACAGCTCAGCTCCTAAGTCCCTTATTAATGCTTGCTTGTTTACTTTCATTTAATTTCCGTCCAATTTATTAATCTTTCTGGTGTAGGCTGCTCAAAAATATGTGTATTGCTCATTAGATTACTCTAGGTGTGATTCTCAGGCATTAGTGTTCTACAACAGGGCTTTTGTCTGAGTCATAATGTGATGCATATGGATATTTATTTCCAAATCTCCTTAGTGTCCCTCTTTATGACTTCATGCAGCTGTCTGACCAGTTCTAATTCCAGTCTTCTATTGCACCAATATACCTTTTCCACACTGCTGAAATTCTGTTTTAGTGACTTATCATTTCAATTCTCAAGTAAGCCATCTTGTTCATTATCTTAATCTCTTAATATAGGAACTCATCCTACTTATTTCCCTGTGCCCTTTTGTAAAGTGTAAAACTTCTTTTCTTTTTCAGAATTTCTGTATCTTGTATCTTACTCAAACTGGAAAAAAGAAAATCAACTAGATTTTGAATTATGTAAACTGTGTTGAATTTTTAAACATCAATTTTATTTTTACTGGAGCGGCAAGGACTAAACTGCTACCAACATAAATACAGGTTTATTGCTTGCCATTGCTACAGATTGGAGTTAAGGCTATAATGGATTATATTTGAATATTTCTAAACCAGTATATATTTACCTTTCACTCAAACCTAATCTTCATGCAAAATTCTTATGAGATTTTTTACTTTGAAATAACTTATTCATAGTTTTAATTTTAACAGGGCTTTTAATTTCTTTTGTTTCCATTGTAATTCTTTGACTTGATGGTCTCACTAGGAAATTTTGAAAGCTGAAAGCTATAAAGAATAAAAGAAAAAGATATTGCATGGTTTTTAAAAAAATTTGCTGCTACTACTTGATCACTTCTGAAGAAAGAAAATTTTATTTTAAATGACTGTAGAAATTCATAGGATTTACTTTGTTTGGCTCTTTGTAAGATATTGTGCAAACCATGTAAGTTGGATTTCAGGTTTAAAACATGAATTTAACTTAGTTTTTACTTTTTTAATGGCAAAATTGTTCAGATAAATGAATATTTTATGAATGGAAATATATTTGAAGTTTCTATACATCTTTTATATTTAATGTTTGTGGATGTAACTGTCCTCCTCTTTCCCCAATAATACAACTAAAAGTTCTTAAGCATGTATTCCTTAATAAACACATATTCCTTCACTGTCAAAAGTAGC
This sequence comes from Entomyzon cyanotis, assembly GCA_024500445.1. NCBI lineage: Eukaryota > Metazoa > Chordata > Aves > Passeriformes > Meliphagidae > Entomyzon > Entomyzon cyanotis. The sequence goes on along the minus strand of JAKEPQ010001018.1, from coordinate 33,647,914 downwards.
TCCAGGCAAAAGTTGGCAAGCAAAGAGTTAACAAAAAGGTCAATGAAATGTGAAGATATCTGCTCGTCAATGGATACAAAAATAATATTTGTGGGGTTTAGATGTCTTTTATGTTTCTATTGCGCAAAAATAGATTTTTTTTTGATTGAACATTTTCAGCCTTCCATTGACTGAAATAGATGACTGCCTTAGGGCATTTTTGAAAGGGAAAACTAAAAGAAAAATGACTAAATTCCTTTGTGCAGAACTGCTGCTTTGCATATCCAGTAAGTTTTTTAAAACAAAGACATATCCATCAATAGAGAGTTTAGTTTGCAAAAGGACTGCAAGATTAGTTTTTTAGTGTGCAAGTGTGACCACCAAACAGGCATGATAAGACTGCAGTGACCAGAAAGGGGCAGGTACCTCCACCTTCTCATTTTTCGTATTTCAGAACTTTACAGGTATTCACGTTGTGGCAGTCTGTCCAAAGTAGGAGAGATGGCCAGGGAGGTAAAGAAGAGAAACCATTCACACTGCAGAACAGCTGGGAAGAGAACACCAGCTAGCCCCATGGTTAAGGCAGCCTGATGCTCAGGCATAAGTGCAAGGTGACCTTCTGGGAACATGGGAAGGCTTCAGTTTTTGCTGAGCCTTAGTCTGGAGCTGACTATGCACATACCTGTAGAGCAGGTAAATAATGCAGGCAGAATGGCTCAAAGTTTGTGCATGAAAGAACTCTCTGTGGCTGAGGAACGACACTAGCAGCTGGGAGATATAGCACTTTATTTTGCTTTATTTTTGAATCAGCACAGATGTGTTAGCTAGTCTGTCCCTCAGCTTTCCCTCTTACTTGTATCTATTAGAATAGGCTGCTGTGAGAAGCAGTGCTGTAGTTTTTGTGATGTATATAACATCAGAGCCTTAACTGAAGGTGCTCTGGAAATAAAAAAAAAGCTAGATCCTTGTCCTGACATTTATTCTAGGCTCTCAAGCAGTGCTCTCTGCAGAATTTCAGGGGGCAAAACTACTGGAATAAGTTTCAGAAGTGGTGTTTATTTTGTGAACAGTAAGAAGAGGGGATGTTGGAGTGTTAAAACTTTCATTTTTACACAATTACAGTTATCCCCTCTTTAGTGCATATTACCTGGTAAGAAATACATTGACAAAACCTTGGTCAAAAGTAAAAATCTCCCAATATTTTTTTCTTCTTTTTCATTGCTGTTGCTGGCACAACTAAAAATGTTCTATGTAATGTTTTAAAATTTTTGTTATGTTCTTGGATATGTGTTGACATCTTAGCACATAACAGTTTTCAAATGGTTATTGTAGTTTAACAGGTCCATAAAGTTTTTGAAAAGATCCTAGGCAAGCATTTGCATAACCAGGGAAGGAAATTTATGCATTAGAAACATAATGCACATTTTAAAAGGCCCCATTGGCATACACTGAAAAACTGGCTAAATTAAAAATGTCCATTTAAATAGACTAGTCCAGTTGGAAGGGATCTACAATGATCATCTAGTCCAACTGCAGGGCCACTTCAGACCTGAAGGCAGTGGGGGATTTTATTTTTGCCATTGACTCTGGAGAAGGTCATGGATTGTTTCTACAGATAGATCACCAACAAAATGAAGATTAAAGAAAAAGCAAAATCATGCACGATTAACCTGATTGGTTTTTGTGGCAAGATGATGATGTGGTACCTTGACTTTCATAAGGCCTTTGAAGCTGTCTTCTGTAGCTTCATCATAGACAAACTGATGAATTGTTAACTAGACAGTAAATGGTGAAGTAAATTGAAAATTGGCTGAACTGCTCAGCTTAAAGTGCTGTGATCAACATTGCAAAGACTGTCTTGAGACCAGTAACTAGTGGTGTTCCTCAGGGCTCAGCACTGAGTCCAACATTGCTTAAAATCTACATTAATAATCTAGATGATGGGACAAACTTCAATTTTGCAGACAACAGAGAATCAGGAGGACTGGCTGCTGTACCAGATGACTGTGCTGCTCTTCAGAGGGACCATCTAGAGAAACGGGGTAACAGAAATCTCAAGAAATTCAGTAAAATGAAATGTGAAATCATGCTCCTGGGGAGGAATAACTGCATGAACTAGTGCACAGTGGGGCTGGCCGTCTGGCAAGCAGCTTTGCAGAGAAGGCCCTGGGGACTCTGGTGGGCTGTGAACCCACAGCACACCCTTTGCACAAGGAAGCACAACAGCCTCTCCTTGGATGCATCAGAAACCACTCTGCATAACTGCATTAAGGATGATCCTTTTTCTCTCCTCAGCACTGGGGAGGCTACAGCTGGAGTGCTGGGTCCAGTTCTGAGCTGCCTGATAAGAAAGGGACATGATGTACTGGAGTCAGTCCAGCAGGGAGCCACAAAGGTGCCAAAGGACTTGGAACTTGTGAGTTATGAGAGGGTGAGAGAGTTACCATTGTTCAGCCTGGAGAAGAGAAGGCTCAGGATGAATTTAATGTGCTTAAACACCTGCTGGATGGGAAGGAAAAAAGGTGAAGCTAGGGTCTCCTTAGTGGTGCTCAATGATAGGCCAAGAGGCACAAACTGAAATGTGAAAGATTTTAATTCCTCATAAGAATTTTTTTGTTTTTTAGTGTATGCATGATCAAGCACTGGAATAGTTTGCTTGGAGAGGTTGTGTAATCTCTGTCCTTGATGATATTTAAGACTCAACATGGCCCTGAGAAACATACTGTGGCTGATCTTGCTTTGAGCAGGGCAGTTGGACTAGATGATCCCCAGAGGTCTTTCCAACCTCACCCATGCTGGGATTCTGTGGTTCATCATAATAAACTCTGCTGTGGTTATTAGAGATTTTGGAATACTTCTTTACTCCTTTTTAGTTCTTTTCTTTTTATTTTCATCCCCAGGGAAAAGCATGTCATCAATAAACAAAAGGCTGCTCACACTGTGGTGTACCACTTCCCTCATTTTGCTTTCTGTTTATCTGATAGTGTTTTCTCTCAGAGCCTGGGCCAAGGAACAGGAGATCTAATGTCTCGTGCTGTTCATATTACATAAAATGTTCACGCTGCAGTGAATTAGTGATCGTGTTCAAGTCTCATTGTGTTTCCTGGGGGCAAAGGCAGTATACCACCACTATAAATGTGCTTTTATTTTAAAGGGTTGGAGTATGGTCCTACAATCACTTTCTGGTGTGAGCATTTCTGAAATAAGGTTTTCTTCCCCAGAGCTACTCACTTTTGAAAGGGTGACTCTTTGCAGGAACCAGCCCTTGTGTTGTGTATGGCACTTTAGAAACTGGACTGTGAAAACATTTCTTCTTCTTCTAAACACACAATGATAATGTGGATGGTTGTTAGCAATGCAATTCTTCCAGCAAATGGGAATGGTTACTGCATACAAAATCAGTTTTGCCTTCATTACTTTTCAAGCAGTTACTTAAATATATATATGGAGTATCTGCTGTAGAGCAAGTAGGAAACAGAATGGGGGAAAATGAAGGTTTCTCATTTCAATTGTGGTCCTTTTTTTTTAACTGGCAGTTGTTCCTGTTTTCAAGTGTTTGTTTCTACTTTAATGAGGATACCAACTTTCATCCAGTGAGATGTATGGGTCACTTTGTTAGCACACTTGCACACACCAAGGCAACACACCAGCTGGAAATTTTGACTTTTAGCTGAATTATTTTTCCCCAGCAAATGGCTTTCCTTTTGACATATTTTAATGTACTTGCACACTGAGAGGAAGAGTGGGTGAACAGAAAACAGACTGTTTTATTAACCCAGCAGTCACCTTTGAGATTCATACGTGTCCACTTTTTTCTTTCCTTTGTACCTAATCCCAAGAGCCTGGTACCTGGCTTCCCTTGGAATAACAAAGTCAGTCACAAACCTCCAAACATGATTGTTAACTGAATGCCAACTGTTTCTTCTCATCTTTATTTTTTCTTCTTTTTTATTTTTTTTCCAGTGCTGTGTTAGGGATTTTGTCCTTATTGGGTGCCCTATAACCACAAAAATAATTTGAGTTTATATTTAAATTTTGTTTTGGTTTTTTTTTAATAGTAGAGATACATTGTTCAAGAAATTAAATTGCTGCTTCTATTTTGTGTGTGTGTTTTATAGTGATTTTTTCAGCTCTGCGGATAGTGGAAAGGGAAGAGATAAAGCAATGCTGCAGGCACTTACTGGACTACAGTTTCAGCTCAGAGGAAAGCTACAGGATCAAAAGTGGCCAGACAAGCACCCTCGAGAAGAAGCCCATGCACATTATTCACCGTGTCATATGCCAGTTTCACAGTATCCTGCCTTCAATGGATTTTTTCCGATGGGAGCACACTTTTCATCAGACAAAGCCCCAGCAATTTCAGAGGTACCTATATCACCAACAGATATTTACAAAGCAGATTTCAGAATGCTGTGTTATCTGCCGAAAGCTATTCTTAATTGTAACTCAGCTCATTTTGGAGTACACCTAAATGTAATCAGGAGCGAGGTGAGGATGAAGCTGTTGGAATTAACATGTTCTAAAAAATAAATAGGGCTCAAGCAAGCAAATACCAAGGTATTAAATAACTAGGTCTTGTCCCTGTGCTGCCTCAAAAAAATGTTCTTTGAATCATTAATCTGTGGATCAACTCTCTAATGGTCCAGGGCTGACAATTTACACTCTATCTTCCTTTTGGATAGTGGAATGTCTCTGCAGTTTTCTTTCCATGCCACAGTGTTTTTCCAGGCAGCAGACAGGCTAAGCCCCAGCCAGAGGGCAGTGTAAACAGGGTACAGCAGCTCCATGTTTGCTTTCTTGCCCCGTGGAAGAGCAAGCAGCATCTCTAGACAGGGGGAGAGTGGATGCTGCAACCTGGTAAATCTGTGCCTGGCAGAAGAGGTTTTGGCATCAGCCATAAGGGAATAAACCTTTTTCATGCACTGTTTTTGACAGCCTGGGTCAGTTCTGGACTGTGGTCTGGTCTCCCAGCCCCAAGGATGAGTGGTGGGCAAGTGGTTTGGTATAGTGGCTGTGGTGTCCAGGACAATTTTGCACAGTCCATCTACTCACTGGCCTTAGCAGAGCGCATGCAGGGATGCAGAGATGCCCCACATCAGCCACATCCCCTCTTACGAGCTGTGAGTTACTGAATGGATGCTAAAAACCCATCACTGAACAGATCAGTTGATGCCACCATATTTCTTTCTATTTGGAAATAACTGTGGAATTTAAAATACCACATGGTGGCAGCTGTTGATAAAGACTGGTACTAGTTTGTTTTTCATTTTTAAAACTTAAGGATGATAAATTTCAGTAAGTGGAGCAGCCCGATTTCAGACATTTCAGACATGTTACATCAGGAATGTTCTGATAACTTGGTATCTGATGCACTGAACCTTTCTTTCCTATTTAGCAGTGGGACCGAAAATAAAAATATAAATAGAGATTCAGCTACTATCCAAACTCTGAATCCAACAATGAATATTTTAAACCTTTCTTTGACTGCTAATAAACTTTCCCTCCAGTTTTCACCACTCCCTTTCTCTTCTGGGCTCTCTTCACTCTCCTGTTCCTCCAGAATTTCTCACTGTAGCCTGGGGAAAAGAAGTTTTAGAAAAATAATAAAGTTTTTATTTATTCCTTACAGCTTTTCTGCCCCTGTGGGCATTTGTCTGCCTGTCTGGCTAATGTGCTGTAATGAATCTGCCCTCTGCCATACACACACATATCGTCCTATCAATCAGGGAGAGGAAATGCTGAGTATGGTGAGCACTAACAAGCACTCGGAGGGGTCAGTACCCAGTGCACTACAGTGGCATGCTACTTTCCCTACAGGCTGCTTTAATTGGGGGAACATGAATGAGGCAGCATGTGGCTGGCACCATGTCTTCTTGCCAATCTCTCTGCTTTGGCAAAATGACCCTCTCTGCTTCACCTTTCAGGGCAGCGCTAACCCTCCTCTGACTCCTGCTGCAAGGCAAGTCCCTCTGAACTTCTTTGGAGTGCCTGGGTTAACTGGAGCAGGAGGAACTGCTGGAGGAGCTTGCTTGCAGAGGCTAGAGGGTGATCAAAGGGTCCTGAAGAGCCTGTGGGGATAGCAATTCTTTGCAGGTCAGAAATCATGATGCAAACAGAAGTGGGAAAAGGTGGAGAAAAGGGGGCTGAGGAAAATTGAAACAAGGGGAAATAGGAGAGAAATGGTGAAAGAAATAGGAAGTGAGAAAACAAATAAGAGGTGAGAAAAATACAAAGAAGTAAAAATAAAGAAGATGTGGAAAGTCATATATTACCAGAGAGAAAGACTAGAAGCAAAAAAAGAGAACTAAAAATATTCTTTTGTCTTAGTTGGGGTGGACAGGAAGTAACATCTCCAGAAGAACTGAAAGAAGATCAGCTTACCAGAGGAATTTTTCATGGCAGGTTTCAGGATTTAGAAAAGAAAAATCTACCCAATCCATAATTAAATAGTAGTGTTTTAACTTGTATACCTATAGATTGGTTGACTTCTGGACATGATTCTTTTTCACCCATTTGTGGGGTGCCAGTACACCATTGAGGACGCATTATTATTGCCCTGTAACAAGACTTACTATTGAGTAAATTTTCTACTGGAGATCTCTCAGCAAAGCCTTTGTTGGCTGTCTGGAAGGAGAAAAGGGATTTGTTGAGAAGAATGGAAGAATTATAAATCTCTGAGGGGCAATAACATGTAAAGTGAGATCTTGGGATTAACAGCATGTAAGGATGGAGTCTTATCCTTTCCTGCAAGTCACAAATTTTCTTGGCACAGAAGTTCTGGTGTTCACAGATATAACATGTTTGCATGGCAGTCAAGTGATAAAAATATCTTAAAGTAGTTTTTCATTCCTCAGAGTGAGCACTAACAGGGAATCCATCTTGAGTGAAGATTTACCATAGAATGCCATTGAGAACACTGTCTTTGAGATCAAGGATTTGGGAAGTAGCAAGAAAGGGTTAGTTTGGTATTTTAGAAAAACAGTAGCAAAGGGCAAAGAAAGAATTTGAAGTCTGAGACCTCTTTTTGTGACACAAAATCTTGATTCAGGTTAATTCCTGTGTTGATCAAGGGAAGTTACCTGTGCTCTCCAGGAAGGCAGGTTAACCTCTAGAAGTACCCAAGGCACTAAAAGAGCTACCAGATTTTGCCCTGCAGTATTTGTTAGCTCTATAAAGTAAGAAACTTTGGCTTTAGAAAACATCCTGATTGAAGATTTTGAAAGAAAGCCCAGATGAAAGTAGGATGGCATTTGTAACTCAAAAACTGTGACTTCTGCTCTTGAACAAATGCCTGATAAAGTGAAGGGCAACATATTGTGAGGAATGCCATCCCACAGTCATTGGGCAAAGGCCAGGCTCCTGTTCTCTCTGTTTACACCCTACGGACCTTTTCTCAAGAGTGTTCCAGTATATTAGTGACAGTTCAGCTTAAATGCTGCCTAGGAACACCCTTTGAAGGAAAATTTGTTTTCTCTAGGAGTGTTTTTTGTCAAATATTAGTTTTGGTGGAAATCTTAGATCTTTTATTCTTCAAGCAATCAGTTAAAAAACCCTAATTATTTAGCACTTCAGTTTGCCACTCATCTTGTTTTCTCTCTCATCCTTTGATGGATATATTTGAATGGAGATTGAAATTTTTTCTGTTGTCCTTCTCCAGCCTATCCCATCTCCATGGCATGCCTGTTTGTTGTCATTGATAGAATTGTGTGTGTCCTTTGCAAAGATCATTGGTTACTTTTACTTAAAAAACCCCAATAAAATCTATAATATTTTAGTAATTATCATTGCTAAAACCAGAAATAATAATTAAATTACATACATTAAAAGCATGATACATTCCCTGGCAAGGAGGTGTTGTGACTGGAAAAACTCTGTTATGAAAGTATTTCAAAACAGTTAGCAGGTTATTCATCATAAATAGCAAAAGAATGGTTGATATGGGACTCCTTTAACAAAGTGTGAAAGATAATGTGGCTTATGAAAAATTAATTTTTTCAAATAACTGTTATGTCTCTTTTGATCTGATTTCAATTTTGGTTGATAGAAATAAGGTTGTTAATATAGTACAGTCAGAGTTCTTTAAGGCTCTTGTTTAGTATCCATGGCAAATTAACCTTCTATGGAATAACTGGATCAATAAAATAAGTAACTGGCATGTGAAAATCGGTTTGGAAATGGGGGATCATTGCTGATTTTTGACATAGTCCTTTGGAGTAGTACAATAATGACCTCTTGGCCCAGTGCTACATAAATATATTATCAACTATATAAAATGTGTTATCAACTCCAGAAAACAGGTTAAGTAAGTGACTTCTTTGCTGATGGAGTGGAGAAGAGTGCAGAAATTGCACAAGAAAACTAACATAGAATAGCATGGACTTTTCAAACTGTCAGACTGTGCACACGACTAAATAATGTGTATTTTAATGAGAAGTACAAAAAATACATTTCAGAAAATAAAAAAGTCTATTAGGCCATAACAAGATTAAATCAAATGGAATAGAAAAGAACACTTTAGGTTGGAAAAGACCTTAGAGATCATCCAGTTTGCTGTTTACCTAGCACTGCCAAGTCCACCACTAAACCCTGTGCCTAAGTGCCACATCTACACCTTTTTTAAATACCTCGGGAATAGTGACTCTGCCACTCCCCTTTCCTCTTGTCTTCTTGGGCTCTTTATGCTGGAAACCTGTAACTTTGTCAAAGACCTAAGTGTCAGAGACCTTGATCAATTAGAAATGAGCAACATTGCAGCAAAATAATAAATCAAATGTCTATATCTGAAAATGCATGTAAATAAATGAATAATCATTGAGTAGGACTAGGGATACAGATTTAGCTGTGTATTTGGGGCTGGTCTGACCATTACTGGATGCTGTGTCAACGCATACCTATTAACCACTCTAAAACCCCCACTCTACTATGATTTTCTGTATGAGTGGCTGGGGAGCATAATATTGTTGCAGTGACCTGGGACACTGAGGAAGCTTGAAGATAAGCTTCTCACAAACATGTCTATCTATAAATGGCTAAATTTCTTTTGGAAATAATTGTTTTATATTGCTGGGACTTAATTTTAATACTTTATCTTTTGAAACCTTTTATGTTTCAAAATTTGCCTTTATGGCAAATTTTATGTTTAAAGCCAGAACAGGTCCAGTCCAGACATTGCTAGGAGGGAAGTAATGGCTTTTAAAAAGTGTTCTGACAGTCACAAATACCTTTAAGGTCCTATGCTGCCTGCCTTATATCTCCCAGGTAGGGAGTCTCATTTCCCCAGTGTCTGCTGTGTTGACATCTTTCCAGTTTCTTTTTTAGATGTCCTCTGTTGATTGCAGCAACTCCCATACATCATGCAACAATGCAAACACTTTCTTAAGCTGATATATTTTTTTGTGGATTGGCACATAATTTGGTGGATTTTTGACAGATTGGGAGACAGTATGAAAGGGAGAACAGAATGGCAGTGTCTTAATATTCCTGCAAAAATATGTCATTTAAAAGCATGAAAATGTGCTTTGCATCCAAGAAGAACCATTTCAGATCCATGTATATATCCCATCTCCTCTATAAGCGCTGAAATACCATTATAGGGCTTTGCTCCAGACCCCAGCTCCAGCATGACATGGTAGCAGCACACAAAAACACAAGAATACTTAAGCTAGAATAGCTCAGCTGTCCATGAAGTTTAATAATCTGTTTCAGAATACCTTCACTGGGGTCTCCCCTAACTCTGAAACAGGTGTCTACATGTGAACTAGATGCTTTAGCAACTTTTGTAGCTAGTGGGACAAGCATGCCCATTTAAAATCCCATTTATCTGGTTTATCTTGTGAATGTGATGGATTGCAGCCTCAAAATGATATTTTTCTCCCTGTTGACTGAAAAAAAAAGGTCTAGCTAATTAGCTTGGATTTAGGTATCTGCATTTGGTCATAAACACAGTCAAGTAAATTCCACCTCTATGTTTTTTGCTTAAGAGAAAATATAGAATTCTCAAAACTTCTTGATTCTAATTCAAATGAGCTTATGAGATGATGCTTGAGGGTTAAAATTTAATTTTATGTTAAATTACCACAAGTAAAATAATTGAGGTTTTTATCCTTTATGTCTTTCTAGACTGTTTGCTGAAGCAGTTTGTAGCAGCAGGGCTGTCTGTCTCTGCAGAGTGTTTCATGACAGTCATTTAAAATATCTTACTTTTTAGTTCTATGCACTATAATAGTTTTATTTCTTAATGTAATACTTTCATTTATTAATATTAAGAAAACACTTAGATTTTGTATTACTATTTCTATCATGAAAATATGTGTATAGAAAGGAGGAGAGGTGGAAAATTATGTGAAGGGGTTCATAAATAAAAGGGAAAAGGGAAGTGGGAAGGAGAGCAAAATATATTTTGGAAGATCTGGAAAGAGGAGGAGCAGAATGGAGACCAAAAGATTTGAGTGAGTGGGAAATAAATAGAGAGATCTGTGTAAGATCCTCGGGCTCACTCATTATTTGGTAGACTTTTATAATATCTCTTCTTTTCTTCTCTTCTCTTTTTCAAACTTCACAGACTTCATCTTTTTAACCTTACAGTGTATAAAGTCCACAGTCTCTATTCTTTCTCCCATATACCTCATAATTTTTTTTTTCCATTTTTTTAGACATTTTCATTTTGCTATGTCTATTCTTGCACACACCTCTACACATCTGAGCACAGCTGTTGACCTACTTCTGTGCTGTAATTCTCGTGGTATGGAAATCACTGATGTCACTGCGACTCAAAGAGTAAGTTCAGCAGGTCCATTGCCTTCAGTAATTGAAGAAAGCATTAATGCTGAATCAAAATTTGATTTTTGTCTCAAAATTAGAATCACAGATAACAATCTTCTAAGGACTTGAAGCTGTCTACTATGAGGATCGTTCATTTTAAAGTCTGTTGTGATTCTTGGCATGAAGGAGGCAAAGTGTGGAAGACAGATGTAAGGATAAAAACAGTCATGGTTTAATCACAGGATGTCCTGTCTTCTTCCCATGTACTCTCAGCTCAGAACCATGAGCAGTAGTGAGCTGTCCATCAACACTTGTGCCTTTAACTATGTCTAGGACATGTCCAGGCAGTTACACTGTTAGGACAGTTCCTGGCACATTTTTAGCCTATGCCTATGAGTGCTGTCCCTCACTGAGGCTTGGAAGTTACAGGGTCCTGGGACAATTCCTAATCAGCATTTTGCAAATAGTTCTGTTCTTCTAGTTGTCAAAGTCTTCAATGAAAAAATATGGACTCTTCCATGACTTCTGTGCTCAGTGTCCACCGCCACCATCAGCATTTCAATTTTATGAATAAAATTATAGCTTGAAAGGGTCCTGTAAAACTTTTGCTTTGACAACCATGTGCTGCTCAATGCTTATTTAAAAATGAGTGGTGCAAATAGAGGAGCCCATTTGCAAGTGATCAGGTTTTTTTTTTTGTGGAGAATATGAACGGGTCCCAAACAGAATTCACAAAGATTTTGCAATTTTAAAGCAGAGAATAATAGTGCAAACACTGCTGTGTCTACCTTGAGGGTGTTCAGGCTTTTCCAGAGTTAATGAAAGGAGACTCAGTTTCCTGTCACCTGCAGCAGAGAGAAGCTCCACAGAGTTGCAAAGAAGATCAGCATTTTCTGAAATGCTGGCCCAGGATTAAAAGCATAACAGGATTCCCAGCTTCCTACTGACTTCAGTGGGAAGGTGAGGGCCATGATGTGAGTTAGGATTCCAATATAAATCTACACTTGACTTGGCAGTCATAGTATTCCTGAACTGACTAATGGCAGCCAAGGAAGAAGTAGTCAAGCTGAAGGGTCACCAGGGAAAAAAGGAGCTTTGAAACAGCAGTGCTAGTTTCTATGACAAGGGCTATAGTAATTGAATATTGAAGAGACCTGACTGTTGAGATATTAAGTATTATACACTGCATTAGTAATTACATAACAGATAATATTAATGATTCTTATACAAGTGTTTGTTAAACCAGTAATTCAGATTTAATGAATAACCAATGGCCTTTTTTATAAGAGGGAATCCCACACTTAATTTCTGAGATTAATCTTATTCAAAGCAAAAATTCTCTCTCTGAATAGCTGGTAGTATTCAGCTTAAATTAGCATCTGCTGAAGTGAGCAGTTAAGCTTCATCTGACATTTATTAGGACAAATGCATGAAGGCTGTGCTGTGGCAATACCATTTAATTGTCAAGGCAATTAGTTGACACTTTGGATATCAGAATTGTCGCTGAGTTAAAAAAAAAAATTAAGGGAAGAAGAGAAGGCAGACATAGTTTCCTTTTTAAGTAGAAATTGTGTCTGAATTTTATATTACTCATAGAAGTGAGAATCTGATGGCATAGATCAGACCTGGGCATAACAGGGAAAAAGTTATAATTTTAATAATGGTTGATCTACTTGTGACTTCTAACCAACTCTGAATTTTATAAAAATTCATGTAAATCACTTGATGCTAGGCTAAAATTCCCTGTAAGCTTTACAGTTCCTTACCTCCCTAGAAAAATCAGGATTATTTGTTTTCAACAATATGAAGCTATTCAAAATAAAAAACCCCAAAACTCTCATGCATTGTTCTGTGAGCCTTACTTCATTTGCTCTGAAACTTGTTTAGATCTCCTTGAGCAAATCATATGTGCATGACACATCTCTTACTATAAAAGTTTTCTTAGTTTGAAAAAGATTCATATAGTTATAGTCTTTCAATATACAAGTAAACTGGCCACTGCATGAGAGAGTCCTTCTCAACTGCACTCATTATTGTTCTTTTTGTTCTCAAATATTTTCTTGAGAAATTTAAAATCGGTTTTGCATATCTGCCATGTAATGTTAGCAGAGCTAAGCCAGAAAAACACAGCGTAGGAACGGGAGTTCATTTTGCTCAAGGCTCTGATCAACAGTGCAGTGTCTGGAAGTCTGTGCTCTGGCAGTTTGTGCACTGGCTGGCCTGTGGATTAACATAGGAATGCAAAGCTACAAGTTCTTAATCTTCATAAAGAATGGCAACCATCTCTAAACAGCTACAGCCTATGTGTTCATCCCATCCTTCTCTGCTCCTCACCAAAGTGGGATTTATTGGTTTCAATTCTGCCCAGATCAACTTCTATAGTCCATGTTTTTCATGTGTTGGCCATTTCTGTATCTGGACAGATCAGAAAAGGTGATTAGGTGATTCTCTGCATTATAAAGAGAAAATTAGGGAAATTTTAGATCACACTCTAGGAAGAATTTAGTGGGGTTTTTATTTTGGGTATGCTGGAGATCTTTGGATTATGTTGTCATCCATCTGTGTAGAGGGAGGATTTTGCTTATCTCAGCTACCATTTACTAGCCCTGCAATGGTGGCAGTGCATGTCATCCCTTGTTTCAAGGTTATTTCCAACCATCTCCAAAAGTTCACTATGTTTTTACCATGAGGCAGATGATCCTGTCTATTTTCTGAGCAGTACCAAACAAGACTAGGTTAATTAATAGCTATATTATAATTGAATTAGCTTCCATACATTATTTTTACTGAGCAAAGATCTAGGAGTTGTGGAGGCCAGCACTTCAAAACTTGGGAAAGTAATAGTTTTTTTTTTTCAGAGGCAGGATATTAATTTGAGCTACAAATAAAAGATTTAACCCTTAAAATGTATAGATCAATTGATTTTGGGCTACTTCTTTTGTTGGAGTGAGAAGTAAACATATTGAAATGAAAGGAAGCTATTGACAGAGTCTACAGGTAGTTGAAATCAAACTGAAATACGATTGTAAGAGTGTCAAGATGTCAAGATTTATCTGTGATTACCTTCCAGTCCAGCAAAACAAGAGAGGCTGACACCAATATGATTAAGAGATCTCACACTTTTTCCATCATGGTGTTTCTGCTCCTTTTATTGCCAGCCTTCTTCTAAACACTTGTTGATCTCTGTTGTGATCGTGACTCTGCTGTCTTTCCTCATAATGATTGCTGCTATATCCACTCCCATGAAAATTTTTTCTTAGTGAACTTAAATATAAAGCAAATCTCCTTGGGGATCAACTTTGCCCATGAAAGTACAACTCTTCTTTTCTTTTTTTGAGTTGTTATCAAATGTTTATGGTTGACAACAACTCGAAAAAGGTTGAAATATTAGAAATATTATCAGAAACATTAGGGCCAGATTTCTGAAATATGCAACAACTGATGCTCATTTCCAAATCTCTGTTGCATCTTCCTGTACTGTTTTGAAAAAGAGCTCTTAGATAATTCTCTGGTATTTCGTGAAGTGCATTTTTCCAGAAATGAAGCACATGGTTATTGTCAACAGAACCTGTGGTCAGTCTTGGTCTTGATTTCTCCACTAGCTGGAAGGAAATAAAAAAACCTAAAATTGTCACTTCCATCTCTCCTGACTGACAGCTGGTTCTGTATTGGTTTAGTTACACTTCAAATGCTCTGCTCTAAGAGCTTTGATCAGTAAAACATGATTAAGTATCTCCTATTTTCCTCTGAGAAAAGAATACAAAAAGCTCTTTATAACTGATGTCAGCATTTTTTGATTTGACAGAGAAGTTTGGGATATTGCAATTTTATTTCAGAAGTCAAATGTACTGCCTAAAACAGAGGCATCCTCAGTTTGGGCCACTGTATTGTATTTGGGCCAATGTAGAGGTAGTTAGTCAAAATGCATGGAAAATGATGTGATTCATTGCCCAACAAGTGCAAATACAAAATAAATCACAAACAACTCAACATGAGTAAAGAAACACAAGAATTGTCTGCCACAAATTCAGTTCACTTCTGTAGTATAGAAACACAGCTTTGGTCCATCTAACGCTTTTTACCTAATATTTTATCCTTTCTCTGGAGACAGCTGTTTGAACGCAATAATTTGCATCTGTGCAATTGCTTATAACTCACAAAGCTGAGAACCACAGAAACTGGTAATGGAGAAAATAAACAGAAATGGCTTTGGTGCTCTACAAAGGAGAATACCTGTTGTGAATGGCAGAAACTCTTTCTAGTCATAAACATAAAGGAAGAAAATGTACTGTTATTCTACAGCCATGATGGTTTTCAAAGCAATGCTACCTGCAGAGGTTGTCAAACAAGCAGAAAAAACACAATAACCCCCACATCTCTAGCATTCCACATTCCACTTATTTCACTCAAGGCTGCATATTTATTTTGAGATTAATTTGGTAAATGTAGTGTACATTTGCCAAGTTTTTTTCGCTATTTAAATCTTCAATTCCAAAGCTATGTATTAATCCTATTACTGCTAATTGAGAGAAGTCTGCAGTCTTTTTGAGTTAGGTGAAGTTCAAGTTGTAATTGGTATCAAAGAAAGGCACAGTGCAAGAACTGAATATTAATATTTAACTCTTGCCATTTTATTATTTCCACTTGAAAATCACAGCAGTGGTTAAGAGACCTTTTTATGAGTTCATGAGGGTAGTGAATTGGAGACTATGGGATGAGATTTTTCATTCATGCAGTAAGATTGACAAAAATTGCTTTGTAAGAAATGTAAATGAAATATTATACTGGGGCCCAGTAGTACTGGTTATAGCTACAAGTCTCTCAGTATTCCCATTATGAAATTTTCCTTGTAGGTTAAGTACCTGCACTATAAAATTTTGCTCAAGGCTAATACAGCATACAAGATTCTAACCCAGGAGCTATTTTGTTCCAAATCTTCCATTTAGCCTTTTGCAGATTACTGCAGTTTTAGATGATGTTTTGGGTTTGAGTACTTACTTTTTAAATGGCTGTGCTTTTAAAGCAGAACATCTCATAAGATATGCACACAATGATGGATTAACGACTGAAATAAGGACAAAGACCACCCAGGACCAAGACCACCCCTTTGATATCAGATCCCTAATCAAGTACATTTATTAGTACATTTGTTCAAAAGACACAAATGGTGAATTTGTTCAAAGGTCTAAGAAATTACAAGAAAAATGGCCATTGACTTGGTAGCCTTGGAAATAATTTCTACCCCTGACTAAACAATATTCGGAAGACTCGTTAATGAAGACTTTCTCTAAGTTTTATTTTGTCTATTTTTTTGAATTTTATGCATTGGGAATTACAGGCTCTGGCTTTAATCATACCCATAGAGCATGTTCACTATTATACCATTGGGACTGCTATAATCAATCATTTGAGATCAAACTGGATGGAGACCAGAACACAGGAATCATTTCAGAACTGTATCTTGTTGAAATATCACAAAAACCATGAAAAAAGGTGCTTGAGAGGGAGAAAAATGATAAGAAGTAATGTTGGAAGTCAGAGTAAACAAGCAAAGAGATCAAAACATAGAAAGAAAGCAAAGAAGAGATTGAACATTAGGGTGAAAAACACTGAAAACAGCAGAGGAAAGTAGACACAGCTGGAAATACTGCATCTCCACCATTCACTTTACATTAGAGATGATAAAATGTGATAACAATTGCTTATTTTCTCTACTGAAAGTATTTTCCATCACATGAACATTGAAGATAGTCTAAACAGGTCATTTGGCCAAAATTGGCAATGCTAGCAAATTGGTTCCAAAATGAGATATTTGTTTCTAAACACTTGCTCTGTGTATCTGAAATCAAAGATATCAGATTTCATATGCACAAATAATCAAAGCTTTTTTAATTTATTGGAAAATTTTTCCATTGATGTTTTATATTTATTTATTTCAGAGTTTGTTGCATTCAAAGACCTTGCAAGTTCAAACCAAAAGTGGCCCCATGAAGGTCTGGTGACTTTGTGAAGTGCGTTGATACAACTGTACTCATAGACAATTCCTTATCCAGAAGAAATCTTAATTGCTTTCTAAAGCAAATAGGAGGTTTGATTTGGGTTTTTTTTGGGCAAAAGATTATGAAGCTAATATTGGGTTACAACTACATGATAAATATAATTTTCATTAGTGCTGTTACAAATCATAGATGTATTTCTAAAGAACAAGCTCCACATTTTGTTCATATCTAGACCATAAATAATTGAACTGTGTCCTGCCTTTTTAATATTGAAAGAGCCAGACTATAATTACAGAACAAAGGGTGTGGACAATTTAAAAATAGATTCCATTAGGTCCTGAGGTAAACAACAGCATCTAACACATAGGGAATGAACAAAAGTTGTTGTTACTACAACCTCCTACTGATTTAGTGAGAATTTTGCCTTGAAAAATTCAATGGAACTGAATACAAATAAGCATTTTAATCCACTTTCTACTACTGAAAATGTGGATTGTGGAGCTTAAGTGATAATATTGATAGTTAAAATATATTTCATACAGAGCGCATGAAGTATCTAGTTTAATCAAACTTCAAGATTACTTCCTTCTCTAGATTTTTTCTTTAGCCAGTAAAAATACCAAAAAGATTAGAATACAAGCATTCAGTTCATACCTTTTGGGGGTTGGGGGTCATTGACTCCAACATCCTTTTCTATATATTTATGTTAAGCAATTTTTTGGCCTCCACTGACATTTTGACAGTACCACACAAATTTTAACATTCCACCCCCCCACAGTCCCACTGTAAGGAAGGTGTCACATGTTGCAGGTAAAAATTTCAGATGCAGAGACACAAATTCATTTCTTCACAGTATAAGGTTTAGCTTCCATAAACACCTAAATTGATCCAGCTTTTTAGTCATGTAAATAATAGGCATCTAATTAAAGTTAGTTGCCCAAATCTCCTTCTGTGATGAACCATAAGAGTTGAACATCTCCAGAGAAATGAAAAAAAAAAAAAGAAATAACCCTGGTTTTATATGAAGTCTCTCAGGGGTATCTGAAAGTGATTCACTTTCTGGAGGTCCTTTCTCTCACTATTGTCCAAAAGACAGACTTTTTCATAATGTAGACTAGAAAACTACCTCTTAGAGATGAATGTCACTTGTGTTGAATGCTCAAAATTATCCAGGGAGTCAAGTTCAGGTGGAAAATTGCACCTGACTCTTTAATGTCTTTGTGTAGCAGGTAACCACTGAGCTATTTTTCTTGCAACCCAGATGATCTTCCTTGAGAAACCCAGTCCACTTCTCTTATATCCAAGTGAAGTATGAAGTCAGTAATGTGCATTTCATCCTTTCACAGCAGGATCAGCACCTATTGCAACAAATACTGCTCAACAAATGACTGTGAGATACCAAACCTTATATTTTAGGATAGTGATTTAGACAACCTTATGCCCTGCCTGACATTGTGCTCGTCTTACAGGCTTCTGCCCCTCTTGTGCTGACCACTAGTGGAAGTAGGACAAGATGAATTGGTAATGTGATGTCTTCTGATATCTAACACAAATTATTTCATGTTAGATATTGTGTGTTAGCTATCTGGAGTATCCACAATGTAAAAAAATTTCTACAGTAGTTCTGCAGTAAAACAAATATCACTTCCCTGCAGGCTGGCTAAGGATTGCAAACTGCAAGCCAAAAGACCTGGGCCCAGTTTCAAAGCCCACTCATAGTGGTTTGACTTTACTTTCAGTCTACAAAAGCAGCATTTTTAGGGTTACTTGAACAATCATTCTGTGTTCAAATAGAAAAATAACTGTGAAAACATTTTGAGAGCATTCGAGCCAGTGATACTTCCAAGACACTTTGTCTGACCAGACATTCCACTGATTTGTACTTAAATCATTATTTAAAAGAACATGCTATGGCAGGTATTATTTTGGATTATAGGCAATAAAACTTAAGGGGAATCCAGCTCTTTAGAGCCCTGTGTCTTTGTGAATAAAATTGAACACACATAAATGGAAAAAACCCCAAACAAATCCACGAACTTTTTTGTGCTTTTGTTTGAAATCTTTTATCAAGTCAGGCCTCAGTCTGTACAAGGCTATTTTAAGCACAGTTTCTACCAAAAGAACTGCTGATGACGTTTCAGAAGTGATTCCCTCACTACTGTGCTCCAGTTAACAGGCCACTCTTGTGATAGCAGCAGTATTGCTTCCAAAAATGTGATAATTTTCTACAGATAGAAACATCTTTTTCTGCATTATATCCATTGATTAAAAAAACAATACTAAAAACCTTATCCATGGAACAAAGACTTGGAGGAAATGAGGCTTAATTGGTCTTTATTCTCAAAAATAATAATAAGAAAACACATTAGAAGGAGTAGGCTCTTTTCAAAATTTTTTTCTATTTTTCTTTATCTAATTTGATATACTTAATATGTAAATATACATATGACTCCCTGTAAGCATAGATATACCTGCTTAAAAGAAATTCTATGTGTACCTGTGGAAGTGTATATAAGGTAAAAGCTGTGAGGAGTGGTTCATTGCCACTCCATTGAATACAACACCATAAATACGTGTATGAGCAGTGAATTAGTGCTCCCAAATGCCTGCTGCCTAGGAGTCCAATCTCTTGTTATTCATAATGGATCAACAGTTTCATTACAGAAACAAGCACCTGGTAATCAAACAAACAAGAATCAAACAAACAAGCAGCATTCGATTGCTGTTGAGGTAGTTGGGATACACTGTTTGCTACATTTGCACTATTACTTAGAAAAAGAAAGCTGGTGACCATAATTGACTCACTGGTTACAGTTTTAGAAGATGGACATTAAAAAATAAGCTCTTAGATAAGATGTGCCTAGATCAGATGCTTAGATGAGGCTTATTGAGCTGATATTCCCAAAAATACCTACCTGACTAGGAAGTGCATTCTCCATGATTTCAGTTTATTAGTGAGTGCCAAATTCTATAGCAAACAGGTGAATATATAATTGCTATTTTTCATCAGTAGTACCTAAACTCTCAAAAGTGTCAACAATATTCACCAACTTAATCTGAATTACACTCCCAATTATTTTTTCTACAATTACTTTTTTCACAGTTGGAAGATGAATGTGGATTTTCTTTTTTGCTCCATAGTGTTCCTCCAAATATAAGCATATTCTAAATTTTTTATGCAGCTTCCTTGCTGCCAGTGTTGGCTGTATGCAGTCATTTATTTCACTGCATTACTTTGTGGCTCTTAAGCTCATAATGTGTGTTAGTTCTTCCAGAAAGTATTTCTGAAATACTCACTAAAAAAGGAATATGCCCAGGTGAAGTATTAAATGGTGCTCTTCAAGACTTCAAGAAATACAATATACATTTTTAATTCAAGGTCTTTCAATATGCAAGTCATTGCAATTTCAATCATTAGATATTAGTCAGCAACTAGATCATACTGATGGTATATTTGAGAAAATCCTAAGACCTCAGAAACTTAAAATAAAGATTGAACTTACTGTTCACCTGCTTGAAATACGCATTAGTGTAGGCTGATTCAGGTCTGATTTTCAAAAGTTTTTTCTTTTTCCCCTCCAGTACTTTTAATATCACTTTTACTGCATCAGATTTTTTCTCCTGTACTTGCCCTTGCCTAAATACTTTTCTACCTTTTTCTACCTTTCTACCTTTTTACCACATATTAAACCCAACAAAATTATATTCTCTATTATATCATTGTGACTTTGTAACTTCTCTGGAACCAGTTGAGAGTTTTGGATTTTGGGTAAAACCTAAAATTCCTGTAAACTCAATAACTAAATTTGATTTTTGTTTTAATAAGGAAGTATGCTGTGGAAATCCAGATTTTCTTCTATTATCTCCCATAGGGTGAGTGCTTCTTTAGGTCGTTCTGTATTCAATAAATAAAAACTTTTGAATACGCCTCAGAGTGAAGCAGTGTTCCAGAAGGTTCAGAGTGACATCCATCACTTTCCCAAGGCAGCAATATTTGATCATTTTTAGCATAACTTCCTAAAGAAATGTGTAATATTTTGATGGCAGTTGCCATCTGTTTGCTCCTCTCAAACCTTTGTTTCCTTTCTTCTCAATGTTTTTAATCCTTCTGGTCAGTTTCAATAGAACTGCCTTGAGGTGTCACAGAAATCCACAGATGGATGGGGAAAGAGCACAAACTGTTCAATGAGAAAAGAAAGCTCTTAATGAGTCTGCAGAGTCATGACCAAGGGCAGCAGATGGGTGGGGTTTACATGGGCTCAGGAGCCCATGTGTTCTGAAGGCTTCCTTCTCTGGCAGGAGATGTGATCACCTCTGGGAAGGTGCAGTGCAGTGATCATGAAAAACAATCCAAAAGAGGGTAACTGGGAGTCTTGGGAGAGAAAGATTTAAGGGAAATATAACAGAAATCTACGGAAACAGCAGTGTATCAGTTTCACTAATCAAATTATATTGTGTATATGTAAAATTCTCATGATAAGAGACACTACTGCTATATTCTTTCTATCATATTTCTTCAGCTCACACTCATTTTCAGGCAGATCCTCCATGACTATTTTGGTACCACAGGTTTTTAAGGTAGTGTAACAAATCAATGCTTTTGACTGGTGTGTTGAATTTTGAACTAGGTTTTGTATGTTGTTGCAATGCTTACAATGTTCCACATCTGAAAACAGATATACTTTTCCTCTCAACACCTGAGGTCTCATATTTACTTCATTGAAGTCCTGTGCAGTGCAGAAAGTTCATGGAAAATGCATAATATTAATGATGATGATGATCATGATAATCATCATGATCATCATCATCATCATTCTTGTACTTATTATTCAGGTAAAGTTCCTAATCAATACCAATAATTTAAAATGAGAACAATAGGCTTTTCCTACTGTTTAAATAAGATATCCTACTTACTAGATTAGAGAGAGGATCTAAACTAAGATGCAATTCCCAGGGAAAAGCTCAATTTCTGAACTGCATTACTGAAAGTAAAAAGATGCATTAATGTGACTAGTTTCGAGAATCAAATAATGCTGTTTTTACCAGACAGGTAGCTTTGGACTGCAGCATTTTAAATGAAATTAAGAAGTAGGGTAATAGAACCCTTTATGTATTTTATTTATTTTATTACTGACAAGGTATCCAACTTGTTTCCACTTTGGTAAAACAGGTGATTTTATCTTAATGATATTCTGTTCTTACAGGGTTCAGATGCTTGGGTTTAAGTCTGCCAGGGCAACATATTTTACATACAGTTAAGAACCTAGTTAAGAATAACTACTTTTTCTCTAAGCATTTTCGTTGCTGTTTGTGTACTTTTTCAAGGTCAAGTTAATTGTTCTTGCAGGGAATCAACCCCTATTTGTGTTCCCCACTGTATTCCATGTCTATGTCTATTCCATGTCTATTCCATGCAATTTTGGCTTATGTCGTGGTTTCTGGTGGCCTTTTATTAAAGTGTTCTGATGTAGGAGTTGAATATTGATCTGTAAGCTGTAATAATATGAATTCCTGTTCCTCCTGATTACTCAGGGAGAAAACAATTTACTTTTCATATTGCTTTATACATAGAGAAAGGACTCTAGAAGACTTCCAAACTTAGCTACCACACATGAGATGGGACTTCTGACAGACAGCAGCACTGGGCTGCTCCTGTGGAAGCTGTAAGGAATTCATATTGACCTTAGCAACAGAGCACTTTCAGAAGCCTCTGCTGTGACTGAAACTGGTTGTAGTTAGAAGTTATTGGATAATTCTGGTTTGTTCAACCAGATCAGTGCCCCAGTGTGCAAAACATTATACAGACAGAGAGGATCACTTCCTTAAGGGCCTCACAGCTTTAAAGGACTTTATTGACAGAAAGCACATCATAAACTTTAAAAGTTTCAATGTCAAATCCAGCAATATAGAAAAAAAGTGGAAAGAGTAGCAGTAATCGTTCAAGGCAGATACTGAAGCTGAATGTTTGTTTAAATACTGTTGCTGATGTTATACTTTTCTACGTTAAAAAATAATTGGAGCTTTATCTGAAACAAAAAGTTCTGTTTTCTCAGAAATAAAGAGTCATCCTTAGCTCTGGAGATCAATTCATTAAGTGGGTCTGGGGGCTGTGGAAATTCTTGAAATATTCCTGTAGCAATGAAATCTACCTTAAAAATGAAGACTCTGTAAAAGTAAATTTTATTGGATTCTTCAGTGTAGAACACTTAGAAATTTAGAAAATTGACATACAGAAATTATCTGGTGCAAAGAAACTGCAAATTCTCCACTCTCTTGCCTAGAACAGGTTATTTCATCTCTGCTTTAAATACTGTTATGGGTTCCAGGAGAGTGAGATGTCAACTTACGTGGTCAGATGCCCCTACAGATATTGCTTTTAGAGTTAGATAGCATTCTCCTGTTTGTATAAACTACCTTAATTTTCAGGTGATAAAAATTATGTTTCTTTGAAGAGAAATAAATTGATGTCATGTTTACCTGAATTCCATAGTAATGATACAAAACTTTATGTTTGGGCTGTATTTAATGAGGGAAAAAGTCAAGTCATGGAGTGCAAAAGATCCATATTTTCTCCATGGACACAATTATGAAGAAAAAAATAACTTCACAGACCTCTCTGTTTTCTAGTTTTGATGCTAACAGAGCTAATGAAAACCAAGTTTAAATGGAACACTTAATTAGTGTGCATTCGTGGATGATGAGTTTTTCATTAGTCCAGTCAACAGGTCAGTCTGTAGAGCGTGGTCAGGGATTCTATTTTGTTTGGATTAACAGAAATATTTTGCACACCGTTTGCCTGAAGATGGAGCTTGAGTGGTTCTGAATATATATGCAAAGTATAACTTGTCTCACAGAACTGTGATTAATAACTTTCTCTTTGGACTTTGTACAGGGGAAGAAGCACCATCTTAAACTTATTTAGATTCTTGTGGCAGAAAAATGAAATCTATAAACAAACTTTCTTTCTTTAATCTTCCCCAACTACCCTAAGCTCCTGGGTTTTTTACAGATTCTAATATAAGACTCCTGTAATTATTGAACTGTTCTTTTGACCTGGTTGCTTGAAGGATATTGGATTTCTCTTATCTGCAAATGGAGATTAGCAGTCAGATCACCTGAAGTCCTAAAACACTGCTAATTTTTTTAAAATGGATTTATTACAAAACCTTATTTTTCTTCCCTACCTTGGACTTCAGCATTCACATTTAACTCATTGTATTATTTGTTCAGAGTAATTTGAGGATGACATTAATGGGATGAATTTTTAGTAAGCACTTTAAGGTCTCCAGTATAATGTTATAAGCTAACTGGTGTCTCTGAAAAAGAGTAATTACATAGCTGGATAATTACTTAGTTACTGCTAATAATAATTTAAAATAATTAGAGTGTGTTCTCTGAGGCTGCTGTTTACTGGTTATTTCAGTGACCAATTTCTTAAAGGACCTCTTGTCTGTCCATACTTCATCTCACAGTACTCTCTGAGGACCTAGCTTTACCTCTTTTCTCTACATTCTAACTTTTCAGGTAAAGCCATTGATTACACAGTTCCCATACACATGGAAGTGTCTAGGAGAACCTAAAATTGCTTGCAGTGTAACTACATAAAAAATAGGGCATATCTATTTTGAGATAAGCTTGATCCTGACTCTGCCCCTTCTGATTTGTGCTCCCAAACTATAGCCATGGCTTACTAATTTTCTAGGTTTGTAGGAGCAGGAGTGTGGGTATCTGTGGCAGCAGAATAACAAACATGCAATCAGTGGCCAAACCCAGGAAATGGACGTAGCCTTTCCCATTTTGGGTGAAAACAAAGAGACCTAAGTGTGCGTTTTCTGGACTTTGAAGCCCATCAACAGTTCTGAGTTTGTGTACAGAAGCCTGCGCTTTGACCTCACAGAACACAAAGCTTTTATTTCCCTTTTTTGTACTCTTATGATTAAAATTAATTTCTTCTTTGTTACAAAATTTTGTACATGGAAATATTCATAGCATTAATATCAACAAAGAAATAAGGTATTTTCCTTCTGTCAACTGTAAGACTATTCTCCCAGAAATTGTCTCCTAATATGTAAAGTGATATCTACCTCTCAATTTAACAAAGATCACTTCTGACAAAAGTGATGAGTGAGTAATGGCAGGAAAAAATTGAAAATTAAAATGAAATATTGTAAAATAATCTTCATTTCTACAGATGCAAATAGAGTACTAGACACCATGCTTGTAAATAAAGTAACAGCCATATGGGGAGGAAAATAGGGTCACTAGGGCCAGTGATCTCCACAAAGAATGAAGAAGACAGTTACAAAACATATCTGTCCCATTTGCAAACCTTCTTCAGTCTCTGTTTACAAGCCTGAGAGAAACATTTTAGGCAAAGCTTTAAAAGAACTTGGAGGGCTGTACAAAAATGCCAAGAATTGGATTAATTGGCATAATACAAGGTGGCTGGGCACAGCTGGGGAAAGTGTCAGTGTAGGGAGAATCCCCACCAAGTAAGACTGTCTGTGCAATTAGCTATCTGAACTCTAACCCTTCCAGAATAATTAATGAATAACAGAGGGGATCAAGACAAAGACACAAAGTGATTTGGTGGGTGCTAGCAAGTAATACATCAAAGAATGCTGGTAATTGGCCCTGTGGCTTTCATTCTTTGCCCTATTTCTTTCAATTCATTGACTCAAAATAATGGGTTCAGGTTCATTATCAACAGGTTTTAGCTGCAAGAGCACAACACTTCAACAAAGCTATGATTGTAGCAGTGCTGGTGGCTAAGCAAAAGTTGTAGAGTGTAGCACACTCCCTTGAAAGGGAAAGTAGCAGCATAGTCACAGGCTTTGTCTTACATGAAGCAGTTCGTATTCACGAATTTGCTCTGAGTTTCCTAAGACTTGGTGTTCACTGAGGTTACAATGCTGGAATACAGTTGGTATGGGCAGGTATGTATAACTCTGCTTCAAACGCTATTGTAGTAGCAGCATCTATATTCTTCCTTCAGCTGTAAGAAATAGAATTTCTGACATCATGTGTCACATGTACATGACATTATTTGCATACTAATGGTGACAGTTTAGAGACTTTCTCTCCCTGTTTTGGTGGCATTGAAGTAAAAGGAAAATTTGTTATCTTGAATCCATAAAAACATCTTCCTGGTTGGCAGACTTTTATTTGAGGGTTTAAGGTTTTTTTTTTTTTTTTCTGGAATCAGAAATGGAATTTCCACTGTTCTGTTTGTTTCTAGTGTAAATGCTGTTGTAAAATGTTGATTTAACTGATGAGGAGGTATTTAATTAATTAGAATGGCTTTTGATAAAGAACAGAAGAAGAAGAGGCAGGATATTAGACTAGTCATCTTCAAAGAGTGAATGATGTGAATTTTTGCTCTGCTGTCATTTTGCTATGGTAATTTCTCTCTAGTGAATGTTGTTTTTTTCTAACCAGCATGGTAAATACAATTGCATTTATGGTTGAAATCTATATGGCACTATCACTAAAAGCTGCCCTTTTGGTTTAGTATTTGAGAAATGTGAGAAGTGGTTTAAATTTATAAGCTTGCTTATAAGCCCAAATGGATATAAAATTTGTATTTCTTCTTGGTTAAGGATGTTGTTCTGAATCTGGATTCATAGCAAACACAAAAAGTGCTGTAAATATTTTAAATAGCAAATTGTGCTCCTTATTCTTATAGACAGCGATATAAAAGCTTCCCATTTCCTTTGAGAGTCTGTGAGGAGGTAGCTGCCGGTGCAACTATTTTTTTGTCTAAGTCTTGCAGATTTCCATTATACCACTGTTGTTCTGAAAAAGCTTGAATGAACTTTATGCAGAATTTCATTTCAAGAGGACTATGTTTTATAGTTGTTAAATCATGCAGTAGAATATAGAGTAATAATAAAGTTAGATAAAAAGTTTCTGATAAAACTCGTGGTGTTTAATTTTCATTTTAGTCATATTTCAGAAAATATCAGTTGTGCATTAAATATGCAAATACATATATGAATTACCAGTGTATAAATGCAGCTATATATACAACTATGTGAAGCATGACCAACAGCCTCAACCCAGGCCTCTAAATGCAGTCATAACTGTTTGAAATAATGATGTCACTGATCTGTGTGTAGTTGTTCTTTGTTGTCTCCTATTACACAGATTCCTCCACTAGGGCATGTGCCTTATCAATAGCTTTGTTTGTACTACAGAGAAAAATACTACAGTTTTGGAAAAGTTTTGTTAGCGCATATTCTAAATTGAATAGTTGTTTTTTTATAAATTCTAAGCAACACTTCTTAGATTTTTAAAAAATTTTAAATGTTTGTGTTAAAACACTGCTTAGTACTGGGAGCAGTGCTCCCAGCCCAGTGTGACAAAGCTGTTAGTCAGAATGTTTGCTTTCCTCTCTCTGTGATTCCAAGTGCTTTTGGTAGAGGTTTCTTGTGAAAATCTCAGCATGAATTAGAAGATGTATGAAACACTTAGTATTTCAGAATTGTTGAGTTCAAACTGTAGTTCTTTTGGAGGCTTTTCACAGCACTGAGGAAGTATTTTCTATCTGTTCACACTAGGACATGAATTCCATGAATTCCATGAATATATATATCTCATCTTCACAATAATAACTTTTAAGGATGGCAAAGAAAAAGTAAACTGTGGTTTTTTTAGTCTTGCCACTCTTATATGTTGTTAAAATAAATATTTAAAAACTCCCTGTATTGTGAAGAGCCATGCTCCAAGTGCCTTCTGTCACACATATAATTCAAGACACTGAGTTGACAAAATACTGATTGATCTTGTCCCAGAGGTTCTTACACTTTTTCAGAAAGTTGCTCCTCTTTTTGTATAATTTTGCCTTCAAGTGAATAACAAGACTTTGGGGGAGAAGGAAAATCGTTATTAAAAATACACACAGACTTGATCAAAATAACTTTGATGGCTGGAATGATGAGAACAGTCATTCTCTTCCTTTGACAGATATTTTTTTGTCTGGGATTTGAGGGCACCAATATTGATTTAGAAAGCTCTGTCGCTCAATTTTAAATTAAATGTAAAACTTCCATTTTCTCACCTATCAACCTCCATAAAAGAGGAGATGCTCTTGCAGGGAAAAGTGCTATTCTCACTTTGGATATCACAATGCATTTATGATGTGGGGCTTAACTAAACAGCTACCCTTTATGTGACTAGGAAAGAAAGACTATCTTTATTTAGGGTTGGAGTTTTGACTGTAGCAGCTGGATACAAGTCTGGAACCTAGGCTGGACTAGGAGACCTGGACACCCTTGAGGGCATCCTTTCCAGCAGGTACCCTCTGCTTTTCTCCTCTTTGCTGGAAGTGACAACAGTAGAAGGCTATTCCCTGCTATCCCTCCTGCAAGTAGCCGAACCCCAGAGAAGCAGCAGCAAGCTGCAGGTGACTGTGCAGCAGCCTGGATGCTTGTTGGACCAAAGAAAGTCTCCCAGAAACACACAGGGAACTCATACTTTCGACTCCTGATTATCAAAATTACATTTATGCACTAAAAATGGATTAAGTTTGGTAGCAGAACTAACTGTAAATGGGAAATGCAGAGGAAGAGAAGCTGAGGCACAGTTGTGTCTCTCAAGCATGCTCAGTTCCTGTCTTTTAGTGAGAACAGGAACAACTCCAGACTTTTAAGGACGTTTAGCAGATGAGAATTAAAATATAACTCATTGCATTGCTTTCTAATAGAAAGTGCACAAAGCCTGCAAAAGAGAAGGGAGTCTTGGTTGCTGAAGGTCAGTTCATGTTTCAAAGGCTGACCTCCTTTGAAAAGGGTCTCTCTGGCTAGTGTTCCCATAGGAAGGGACCCAGGGGCTGGATTCATGCTGGCCTGCGGTCAGGGAAGTGCTGAGCTTCCGTTCAAATCACTGTTCCCTGAAAAAAAGGCATTTCAGCATACCCTTAGGTGTCTTTGACTAAGAACTGGATGCTTTCAGAAGCAGGGTCTTCATTTGGCTGATATGATGTGTTTGAAAATCTCAAAGGCTGTAAATTTTGCAAAATACGGATTCTTCTTTGCAATAATTATTTAATCTTTACTTGATGTGGTTTCATTTTGCCTGATATCCACTGCACAGTGCCTTACAGGAGCGTTTAGTAAAATATGGATTAAATTGGCCTGGGAGAGAAAACTGTATTTTTTCCCAAATTTTTAGGTGCCAGAATGGGAAAAGCATAGGATGGCAGTAATTAGACTCATATACCAAATTTATTACCAAGTCCTTTAAAGGTAACAATATTCACCATGACAAAGCCTTTTGAGACTATTAGGTAAAAGCTTTATATAGCAGGAAAATATTACAATAATGGCACTTAAATTTAATTATTTCTCTAACAATGGTTAAAGGAAATGTTCATAGCTTTGGAAGGGAGCAGGCCTCTGTAATCAATAATGTTTGTACTTTCTTGCAAAGTGTGTTGCTTAAAAAAAAGAATAAGAAATCTTATCTGGATATCAGGGAGAAGGGTGGCAGGATGTGGAAGGGCACAAGGATGCTGAAAAAAGAATCCTGACCAGCCACTTCTCATGGAAATTAGTGAGGTGGAAGACAGAAACAGGGAACAATTGAGGAGAATGTTTTAGATATTATGTCTGCTAACATGTCTTGCCCAACTAAGAAGAGTATAACTAGCCCATCTCTCCTCTCTCCCCAAGGTCTAGGCATTCAATTTTTTGTGCCCTTTGTCTCCTGGTCTCCTCCAGGATAATTTTTATATAACTTGCCAGAATTTTTTCTGGCTGGAGGTTCAAATGGGTTTTCTCATGGAAAAAAAAAACCCAACGAACTTCTGTGAATGTTGTCTTGTTTGTGGAGCTTTGCATCCAAGATTTTCAAGTGCCCCATGGGGAGCTAGGCTGTCCCTGTCAAGAGTAGAGCTCAGGTGAATGCAAGTGCATGTCCTGTCACCTCTTTTCAAGTTTTGTGATGCTATGAGGATAGCAAAGGCATCTTCAGCACTTAAGAAAGCAGCTCTGTTTCAGTGTCCAAGTGTATCTGTCTGATGTTTTTGTCCCTGTACAACTTTTGGTATATTGGATAGCTTCCTTGCTTGGTGACATCAGAGACACTATTAACTTCTCCCAGTATTGTTGCTAAAAATTGTGAGCTGCTGTTTGAACCTCAGCCTCCTTGCATTTGGTTTTGTGCAATGCCATAAAAACTTGTTTGTAAGTGTGGGACCTTTCAAAGTATTTTTGTAGCTTCCAAGTAAAGGACAATTTAACCAGGAAAATACCATGCTAATTGTAGCTCATTTTTCATTACTGGTGTCCTCAATACTTGCCTTTCATGAAGGGTTAGATGAATCCTTTAGCATTACACAGAGAATAATTTAATGTGAGAGAAAATGCATGTTCCCTGAACAGGACATAGGGATGTAACTCCCATGTTTGAAAGTATTTGAATGTGAAGATTCAAATATGCCTATAGCACTTATTGCAGTGTTAAAAATTATGCTTTAAAGAGGCAAAATTGCCTCCCTGAAGGCTCTAGTATATAAGCCCTACTGTAAGAATTAAAAAAAAAAGCTTAGGGGACTTAGCATGATTTCTAGTTATTCTTAATTTGGAGGAAATAATTGCATTATATAAGACTATCCTGATCACAGAATTTTTTAAATCTCGATCCAAGGTAAACATGTCTTCAATACCACATAGACCTGAGTTGCCCTATTAAATACAGAAAGCCTTGATCCATATTCAAATTCTTTTCTTGAGTCTCCCTGCTGTGATGAAAGTATCATCTCATCTTGTATTAACTTTGTCTTGATACGTGTATATATAATGGATATTATTATGCTATAGCTTTTGGGGCAGATTTTCTCATATATTTTTGAGAATTTTAAACTGTTAAAATAGTATCTAAAACTTCCATGTCCCTTCCAAAAAATCTGTTTGCTTGTGAGAAGAAGGTGGTGTTATGCAAACTTTGCCCTGTCTACAACAGCAATTGAAAGTCAAATATAGAAGAAAATTTCTAGTAGTTCCTTAAGAAGCAAACTCTGTCCCCACCCTTGACGGGAAGGAAAGCAGGAGCTGTGAAACCCCTGTGTTGCTTCTCTTGGCATTGCTGACCTCCAGCTGCGTGGTCATGTCTGCCACCCGGGGTATGGCTGAGGAGCGAGGGTGAGTACTGGGAGAGGCAACTACCTGCTTCCAGGGATTGTTCTTCTTGGCAGTGGGGACAACCAGCTGGCAGGAGCTAACCTGGGTTCAGGGACTGCAGGAGAGGATGCAGGACCTTGCAGTGGTGGTGGCAGCCCTGGGGAGAGCCCAAGAAGCCCTCCAAGCCTGGAAGGCAGCACCCACCTCTCAAGCGAGTGTGTGTGAGAGCAGCAACTGCACAACAGGGCTCAGTTGTGTAGACATTGTAAACCAATCGATTTTAATACTTGTATCTTAACTGCCATTGAGGTTGCAGTGTATTTTTGTGGCAGGAACTGGTTGGTTAAAAAGATATTTCCAGTGCCTTCTGGATTTGGACCGCATTACAATTAAACAACTGTACTTCTATAGCCATAGCATTGCACCATAGCTAAATGGGTTTAAGTTAGAGCATTAATTTAATAAACTGCTTTCTGAAGAGAAAAGAAGATTTCACTTCACTGTTCTGTTAAATTAATTTTTTTTGTGCTACATAAAAGAGTACATGTTTTTTACTGCTTATTTACACAGAGCTCCTGTGGAGTTCAGTGGAAGTTTTGCTGACGAATTCAGAGCTAGACTCTATTCAAATAATATTCACATGACAGCACACTTTTTCATTGTGAAGTTTTCTGCTTTCACTGATCCATTTTATATTTAATTATTAAATAATTTTTAGAACTATTGTAACTTTAACAATCATGTATATACAGATAATAAGTCCATGAATATGGACGTACAGACAGCTATGTTCATTCACAACTAAACTTTCCACCATAAATTCTTGATTTAAATATAAGCAATTTGTCCCCAAGGGAAAGGAAAATAAACCCCACTGATCTAAAAAAAATCTCCTAATAATGGCCCTCTGTCCCCCAAACCTATAATTACAATTTAGTATCTAAAGAATTTAATGATACTTGTTTTTTTTTCCCTCCATGGCCATGGCCAAATCTCTCAAATCTGGATGTTCAAAATGTAAATGAATTTTCAAAGCCCAAAAGTGATTTAAGAGCATGGTCTACAATAAGATTAGGGGAGACTGCCATTCTTTAGTCACTTTTGTGGTTCTCACAAGAATGTCCAGAATGTATAATTTCACATCAAAGTCAATAAACTCCCTGCAATGCTGAGTGGAGCAGATGACTTTTGGAGAGCTATACATAAATGCATTCTGGCACTACCATGGCAACTGATAGGACTGAGTAGTAATTTAGATGCCTAATTTTAAATCAAGATTAAGTTAAAAAAATCCATAGTTATTTATCCCAAATAATATAATAAAATTGCTTCTAGTTAGCTCATCTTATCTGTGTTGTTCTGAAAGTTTCACATCTGGGCTGAGCCAGTTGTCATTGTGGAGAAGGAAGATCTAACATCGAGCAATTCACCTGCCTATTTTAGACATAATCAGGACACAACTCCCTGATTTATTTTAAAATTCAAAATTTACATTCTGGAACTGACATGAATTTGTATGAGAAACATAGCAAAAAAAATTGAAACTTAAAAAGATTATAACAATGTTATATTTGAAGCCATTATTTTCTCTTCATGTTGAGCTGCTGCATGCTCCCCAAGGTCAGGAATGCCAGCATCTTTTCTGAGTGGGGAAAATGTGAGCAGGAGTTGTGAGGAATAACACCTGCTTACTAGAGATACACTTCTGTGTTCTGCTCCAGGGTAACTGGTCATGCCGGGTGAATGCAGGTGTGAGGGTGTACATAATTGTAAATGTTACGTGTTTAAGAAAACAAAGGTGCAAATTAGAAGTTTCTAAACCTGGTTGGTAAAAGGCGAAGTTTCCCTTGAGCTTGTGTTGTCCTGGTGTGTTGTGTTTTAATCCATCACTCTAAGCTGCTTCACCTTGATGGAGTTCTATTGCCAGTGCACAAGACTGTAAGCTTTCCTAAGCAGTTTTTTCCCTGCACCAAACGCTAAAGGAACACTGCAAGGATCCTTTTGCAAAAAGGCATAGGAGGGTTGTGCTGTGAAGCTGCCTCGAAGCAGTGAGGAGCAAGTGAGCAGGGGACCAGGATTTGTTTCATACTCATTCTTTTACCTCTGGAGGCTTCTTGGAACTGTACCAGTATGTCGCCCATCTAAATAATAGGTAAGCAGGGCTGGTCAGTGTTGTGGTTACATCTGCCTGTAACTGGCCTTGTTCCAATAGGACGGATTCTGCTGAGCTGTGAAAGCACAGGGCTGCAGGCTGTTGTCAGCACAAGGGTGGGAACTGAAGAAACTCTTTTCTGCAAGTGATAATTATGCCATGGTTCAGTAAACGAGCACTTGCAAACCCCAGCAGAGTGAAGCGCAAAGTAGCCTTGCTGATCAAGCAGTCATACCAATTGGGATCTATTAACTTTTCATCTTGGCAGAGACCATATAGGTGTGTTCAAAACCTGTTGGTTTGATGTTTATTTCAGGAAAAATTAATTTAGGGTAGGGGAAGCTGCTCCTCAAATCTCTGGCTAGACATCTTGTAGGAAGTACTTATTGTTTTCCTCATTTTTACATGATGTTGCAAAGCCTCACTTCTTCAGAGGGTGTTCAATCCAGCTGCCTGCCTTTGCATAAGTGGGATTTCCCTCTTCAACTCCCTGCCATGGCTGGATGTGCTACAAAGGCTTCAGGGGATGAAGTGATATATTGCAGTGCAAAATAATTTTCCCCTTTTTTTGGTGTTTAATGAATTGTGACTTTGAAATTAAGAGTAATTCTGCTCAATTAAATTAAGTCCAACCAAACTCAGATGAAACTTTACTTAGAGATTTATTGTCTACATGGCTACACAAGCTGTGTTAGAGGCACTTCATCTGCCAGAGGGATCCAGTCCCTCAGTCACTGCATGGGAATACACTCCTGCTGTCCTGAGATAAAGTTCTTCAACATAGGTCTTGGATCAATTTTAATTGAATGTGCGTCATTGATTTTGTCATACTCCTCTGAACTTCCTTGTTAAGTCAGAGTCTTAAGCAATAG
This sequence comes from Entomyzon cyanotis, assembly GCA_024500445.1. NCBI lineage: Eukaryota > Metazoa > Chordata > Aves > Passeriformes > Meliphagidae > Entomyzon > Entomyzon cyanotis. The sequence goes on along the minus strand of JAKEPQ010001018.1, from coordinate 33,614,031 downwards.
CTGAAAGTTTGGGGTGGAGAAGGGAAGAACAAAGAATGAGAGGAGACTTCTCAAATTTTTCACCCTATTCTGGAAGAGGAAGTGCTGGAGATTTTGCAAGATAATCAGGCCCACACAAAAAAAAAAAAAAAAGAAAAAAAGAAAAAAAGTTCAGTGTGTTTTACAACCAGTTTCAGGGGCAGTTAAAGAGTAGTGAGCCAAACACAATTCCAGTGCAAACCAGTTCAGCAACAGATTTTACTAAAGATTTTACTAAAGCATCAGATTTTACTAAAGGCAGTTGTACTGATTTGAAAATGGCCAAATAAACAGGAAAATCTGGGGTTTTTTTCTGATTTTTTTATGAACTGATTATGATAGTGTTGTAAGTGGAATTTCACAATCTGTACCACATAGGTTATGGATTGGAAATGTAGAAATACCTTTCAGATAATTTTGTGCTTTTTCTCTTCACAACTTCCATTCCCTTAAAAATATAACTTCCATTTATCTTCACAAATTCCATAAATGAAATCAAAATGCTTGAGAACCATGAAATACTCTTCTAGCATTTTTCCTGTTTTTTGCAGAAATGCAACTGCTTAAGCTCCATCATAAACACTATGCAAATGTAAATAAAAGCTGTCAGTAGAATATATTGACAGTATTCGACATGAGATGTGTTTCACACTGGGGAAAAAAAGAGGGAATGCAGAAAAAACACAAAAAGTTTGAAAACCAGGCAGTTCAACACTCAACAGAAACATGAATGAGATAGAAGACTTAAAAGATGAGAACTAGGAATGATTTGGAGAATGAAATAAAAAGCAAAGATGTTGATAAAATTTAAAAACATTTGCAGTCCAAATGTTTACTTACACAAAATGTAACCTGTGAATGAAGTAAATGTTGCCTCGCTGTTCTAAAGTGAATCTTCTAGTAATAAAAGTCAATCTTCTTTTTCATCTTAATGTTCCTAAATCTTCATTCTCTGGGCTTGACATCTACTTTAAAAAAAAGGCCTAAAAATAGGAAAGTGAAACATAATGACTTTGAGCAATAATGGCATGATTCAGACTACTTTTTCTTACAGTCCAGCATTAACTCAAACTAAGGGTGGCCTCTGTTCAGTTTTAATTTCTAATAGTAGGCTATCTTTCTTGCAGAACTTTGGTAAAGACAGCTCAAATTTTTGTTGTATGTTATGATGCCATATAAACTTTAATTAAAGGGATTCTGATACTCAGCTACTATATCTCAGTGTTTAATGAAATTAATTATAGTAAGTCACAATCTCAGACAATGTGACCAGCATACAAAATAAGGATGGTCATTTACCTTACTCATAGTAGATAACTCCAGAATCATATAACTGACAGCATCTGTAGCTTATAGGTTATATATATTTAATGATGATAAAACAAAACCTTTCCACTGCAGTGTGGGAAATTTTCAAGTTCTGTCTCCAGAAATGTTGTGTGGCCTTTGGGGTAACATGATTCCTGCTGCTGGCATCTGGCTGCTTACAACCCCACTCAAGCACTAATGTTTGGAGGTGGGTGCTGATGGGTGTGAAGCTGGTACACAGTGAGGGTAGCTTTTTCCTGCTGTTTTTAGGGAAATACAGGCAACTGAGACTGACTCTGCCGCAGGGCTGCCTAATATCTCTAGGGTGCCTTCTGCTCCCTCAGAGTGGACAATCTGGTTGCTGCTCAGGGCACCCATGAGCTGTTCAACTGCTGGAAAAAGGTTACTCTTTCTGAAAAGAATCCCTGCAAAAAGACAGAACCAAAATGCTGTCTTTCTCCTCCCAGGAGTAAATAATTCTGAAAGAATGCATTCTCCCACAGGTAAAGGGAGTGTATGTGTTACCTTAGTGCCTACAGATGTTTGATGAGTCCTGCAGCTTCTCTTGCTTTACAAAAAGATGTCAAACCAATTATAAACACCAACAAGAATTTAGTGTATCTTTATAGTTACTAACATGATGGCAAGTGGAAGTGCTCCTACTTTTTAACCAAATTAATCAAATTTACCTTCTTCTTTGATGCACATGAATCCTCTTCATTCCGCAAAATGCTCAAAAGGTTAAATTAAAGATGAAATAGAACACAGCAGCATGCAAGAGCACCTCACTCTCCTTCAAATCATATTTAAATGATAAAAAGCCTTTCTACAGGGGTAAAGTCAAACTGTAGATTTCCTGTTATATTTAATAATATAACCTCATACATAATGATAAAACTTTATTCTTGTAAATTCCATTTTTGGAATTACCATAATTACTTATGTCAGAAAATAATTGAAACAATTTATTTTCTGTTTGTTTGAATATTGTTTAAGGTGACTATTTTGTATGCACAAAAATTTTTCTATCAGTTTTTTTCAAAGGACTTTATGTTTAAAGATATTCTTTCAAGTTAATTCCATTGATTCATTATTTTTCTCCACATTGCTATTTCTGAATTCATACAATTTCAATTAGATTTTATTTTAAGCTGTGCTGCACATTAGGGAACTGTGCTAGGAACTACCAAAAAACTGTGTGTCAGTGAGGACAATCATGATTACATATCTGAAAATGTCTACAAATTTATTAAATGAAATTCAATAAGATAAGAGCTGCTGAAAGTCCGGGTTCACCATTGTTGTTTTGCTCCTTTTTGTAAAATAGGTGCAAGGAAAAACATCAAGGAAATTAAAAATATCACATAAAGTTGTTATTTAAGATTTTTGAGAATCACTTAATATGCCTACAGATGTGCAGAATTTGTGCAAGTGAGGAATATTCATAACTGAATGTTATGGAAAATTAAAACAAAACAAGTTCAGAGAACTCTTATTTAAAACTTCCTATTCTACTCCTACTAACTTTTAGCTAGAATAAAAATTTTAAATTAAATATTTGGATGCTCTAAATGTCTGTCTATCTTTGCTCTGTGCTCAGGGACAGAGCTCTCCTTTGGAAGGGAGGTTGGTGAGGGAAAGGAGTAGCTGATGTCTTCAAGTTGGGTACTGCCTGCCCAGCTGTAAGACAACTACACCCATTTACATAAGCAAATTCAGAATTCCCTCATCTGAAAATGAAAATTACTCTTTGCAGGGAAACTAAGACTGCCAGAGACAGCTTTTTTTCCTAAACTGCACCTTATCTGCTCTGTTCTTTCTAGAACAGAGGGAGCCACACTCAAGTAGGAGTCCTTGTGTCTTTGTGTGTTTACTGTACCTCTTAGATATACTTAGAAACTGTAACCCTGTTGATATACTTGTTTTGGGAATGTAAAACTTCACATAAAATTTTGAATTGAAACTAGCCTATAAATGGACAACATTAAGTTTTTTGGTCTCAGCCTTATTGAGTACTATTGCTTCAACATTCCTACTTTGAAAGACTCAGGTCTACAAATGTGCTGTAGTTTTGAAAAATTGTTTGCCAATGTTAACCATTATTGATGTAATCTTACTGTGCAAAGCTGCATTAGGTTGTGTGGATTGTAGAGGTCTGCCCCCACCACTGAATAACTGGTGTTCCAGCTGGAGCCTGAGGTGGGATACAAGTGTTGTGGTGTCTGCCTGACTTCTTCCTACATCTGTCTCACTTTCCTGAGCAAAACAATTTGCACAAAATTTTTTTTTCTCGTAGAAAAGTTGAACATCTGGTTCCAGCCTACATAATGGCTGGCTATAATAATGCTTTCTTTTTTTTATACTAATAAAAGTGCTCTGAATATTCGTAAAAAGTTGACATTATTTCATTAGCTGTTGCAGGTCTATCAGTAAGTCTAATGAAAAGAATATCATGTTCTCTGCTGGATATCTCCATGAATGTTTCTAAAACATGACTTCCCACAAGCACGGAGGACCATATAGCATGACAATTAATAGGCACAGAATGTGAATTACCAGTCTCTTTCTGTTCTCTTGCATGTTAGGAGTTGTATTTATTTTTACATCTTTCATAATTGTGTGAGGCCCTAATTGAGCACTCCAAAAGACAGAAGTGGATGTTTGTTAAAATTCTCATCCCTTTCATGAACATCAGTTGTAACAAAGAGGTTTTTATATATTGAATTATTGCCAGCATTATAGAAACAAGTTTCAGAATTTATTCCAGTATCAGAATTTGGCTGTAGGAACCCCAAAAATTCAAGCATATTCAAAAAGCAGGAAATCTGACACATTGTATAACCGCTAGTTTACTGTATTCAATAACAAATAAAGGTGGCACAGTGGAGATGAACCATCAGCTTTTTTAAAAATTCTATACTTTGCAATAAAACTCCGACAGTTGGGGTTTGTTATTTCCAAGTCCCCATGGTAATTTTTATCCACTGCTTTTCACCTCTGCGTGGACTAGCATCTGCCTGTGAACTTTCAGCCTACAGATCCATAGAATGTGTTGTAAGAGCTGCAAATCAATAGAAAGCAGCTGCTTAATATCCCTACATCACCCTGCTCAGAGCAACACACTCACGGCACATGATGGGGGGATCAAACAGACATACAGAGGGAGTATAGTGATGCTGAATACTTGTTACCTATTCCTTGTTCTTCTTGACCAAGGATCAAGGGTCCTAGAAAACATAACTATGGTAATAATGATCCAGCAGGAATAATTTGAAAGAACTAGACCTAGAACATTTTTTTGCATGGACATAAACTAAATGATCAGTTCTCTTAATAAGGAAATTTTTTGTTCTCATGCCTTCCTTTATATTGTCTTGCTGCTGTGAAGGGTGGGCTTATTCCTGAATTCTCAGTATGACACTGTGACTAAGATTAGGCCTTTAAAATATATACCTACATTCATATATATATATATATGTATATATGTATAAACACACACACACAGAGAACTAGGCTTTAATCTCAGCTGTATCTGAACTAGCTTTGTAGGACCTTTTAGTTATTTTGGTTGTAAGGCTTGTGAAAGTTTTTTATCCATCAATGCGCTAAGAATTTTTGCATAGTAATGGCAGCATTGGTGAAATATTAGGAGCAGCTGGCGGACTTCTTGGGACCAAAACTGCAGTGTCTGGTTCTTGGGTTTATATGGGACTTGAACCTGACTACTACTGCAGGGATTGGATGCAGAGCCATGTCTTCCTGGGGTACATTCATAAGCTATATTTTTTCCTACAGCAGGCTGCAAAACACATGAATTTGAGCAAAACAGGCAGTTGTGCTTCACACAGAGGTTGGAGGTCAAGGTGAGGCTATAATTTAGTTGCAGGGTTTATCATGTGATAGTATAAAGTATGCTTGTATAAGCAAAGCTTTTAAATTCAAGCTTTAGCATATAATAGGAAATGAAGAACATTTCCCTAATAAGTGAAGCCAGCTTGAAACATTTTTGGGAAACAATTGACAGAAAGATATTTTGTGGACATGCTCCACCATTTCATAACAGACTTGTTCTGAGCTAGAACTGTCTGCACTTATTCATTAGGCCAAGTCCCAGTACTTTGTTACACAGCTCTCATATAGGTACAAAAATGAAAGGGAATAAAAAGCCCCAAACATATTGTGTGTGTATGTGTGTGTTGAAGACACTGGCTTTGAAAAATATAAAAGTGTAAATTGTCATCAGGTGTAAGTGGGCTTGGCTGCCTGTGCCTCCACTGTAGCTGCATTGAATGAAACAAACTAAAGACCCATGTCTAAATATTTTTTTCTCTCATAGTTTTGAAAGCAAAACCACTGTTCAACTCTTTCTTTTAAAACAAAGAATATGTGTAGAAACGTGTCCTCTATATTCATAAGACATACTGTTGAATTTGATAGACCTATCATTTGTACGCTACATATATTGTTGCTTTAATGCATTCCCTTACTACTTTGATAAAAGCCTTAAGATGTTGCCACTAGTCCTTTGATGTTTCCTTCTGATGTTACAGTACCTCTTTTTTTCCTTGTCTTCCAAAAAATCTGTTTTGCATAAACATGAGCAGACAAGACATTTCCAGTTAAGGATAGAAACATCAAGTTCTATCAATAAAAGGATAAAACGAGAAGCTATATCTGGATGTTTATATGCTCTTGTGAAGCCCTTACAGATGAAAATATTGTAAATATTTTAGAGAAAATATAATATATTTCATTAATTAAAATAAAAAATAATCTTGGCTGCCATGAATTTTCTTGTGATGCAACAATTAATTTTCTAATAAACTGGGAGGATAAATCTAATAATGGCAAGAAAATATTTGCATGTCTATTCCTGTCTATAAACTACCAATTTCCTAACAGGGATTTATAGGTTATCATGCTAGAGAAAAGACTGAATTTTTATATTTAGTCTCAAAACCTTATATGTTGAAAAATAAAGTTGCTTAATCTGTTTTTTTAAAGCTGCAAATAAGTGAGTTATTATTACTATTATTATTATTATTAATTATTATTGGTGGTGGTAATATTAGTAGTAGGAGTACAAGAAGAAGAGGTGTTTCAACTCAAGATCCCATTGAAGAGGTGGTGACATTTTCCTAAGGGGGCTGGAATAATCCTTGCCTTTATAACTTTTCCAGGCAAAAAACATATAATAATAGTGATAAATAGATACTGTTATTCAAATTTATCAAGGAAAATAGATTAAAAGTTTCGCTCAAGGGCATATAGGGAAAATGTGGCAAGGGCAGGGAATACACAGCACTCCTGAGTGCCAATCCACTGTAATTTAAATTACTGGCAACTGTTGTGGAAAGAGTGATTTTCCTATGAATGACATGATTGTGTTGCTGCATTCAAGAAGAACCTAGTGTAGTGGAGCCACATCATGGTCTGGTGATTAAAAAATGTTAACTTAAGCCAAGAAATGTCAATTTGTCTTCTTACTTCTTCCAGGGTGTACATATCCTTTGGCTATTCAAAGTTTTATAGTCAATTCTCAGCAATGTAAATAGGCATAAAATATGACTTCTTTTTCACACAACGGAACCATGGTACACTTCTTAAAGACATTTTTCATAGCTCACTAATGCAGGATGCACTTGGCAATTACTGATTAAAGCTCCAGTCCTACAAGCAATTGTCCACGTGACTATTTCCCTGAAATCAGTGAAAGCCTTCACCGGATACAATGGAACAACTCTAGGTAGTTGCAGGATGAGTGCCTAGAAAGGTATTAGCAAGGATAAGGACATCTTGTACCTATAAGATATATATGATAAAAGAGAAACAAACTCACCATCCCACCTCCAATGAGATGGGTGGAAGTAGAGATTAAGTAAGCTGTTACTTAAGAGGGAAATTTGGGAATTGGAAATAAGTAGGTAAAAATGCCCTCCTATTTATCTGTGGAATAAAAAACAATGCAACTGTAAAACGTTCTGGAGGAACAGAAAAATGGAAGGAATTATTGAGAATCAGTATTTATTAAATAAACTTATTTCTCATCCTTCTTCAAATCACTTGCTGCTTTTGTGTCCACATTCTGTCTTCACTGCATTGCTAAAGTTATTCAGTTCAGACGTAGGAGGATGGAGACATGGCCTGTAGCCTTCAACGTTTGCTGATGACTAGGGGAGAACCCCTAAAACCCCCCTTTTTCATCTGCAATACTCTATATACTCTATTTTAATACTGATAGATTTTACTGTTCAGCTACAAAACAGAATCTGTAATTTGTGTCATTGATCAGACTGCAAACAATCTCTCTGTATGAAGGCTTATATGTAGACTTCTACTTCCTGCTGCTGTGCAGGCCACTTCTTGCTGCAATTCTCTTCCTACCAGCCTTTCTCTTTTGCTTATCCTCCACACGTTTTCCTCAGAGACACTGTCCTGATCTGAAGCCTACAGTAAAATGACTTAGAATTTTACTATACAGCAGCCACTGGCACCAGAAATCCTTTTTACTCATCTTGCTTCTGTGCAAGGACTTTTAACTCTGTCGGTCACATCAAGGGAATCCCAGAGTGTCTTATATCAGACCTCCCAAATGGCTGGCTTTAAAAGTAGATTTAGGAAATTAATATCCATGTTCACCTCTCTTCTAACACATACTTCTCTTTACTATAGTCCGAATCCTAGGACTACTGAGCACCCCGTACACTGAAATTGAGATCTGTATACAGGAATCAAGATTAAAAATGCTAACTGTGGAATATTGCTCAGTATTTGAAATATGGTTTGTAAACAAATTAGTTGCTGCCCAGGACTTCTCTTCCATGAGAAACTATTTCCTCCCATCCACAGCAGTTTTTATACAGTGGACACACACCTTTCACACCTTGACACAAAATCCATTTCAAATAAGTTTCTGTGTGCATCCTCTTAACAGTGAAACCATGCTGTTGCTACTGTCTTCTAGTGAGGAAGACAGGCTGAAATTTGCTTTAATGAAGCAATAAAAGGTTTAAATTATTTGCCTGCCTATCCTCTGTCTGTCCAAAATTCACCACCTTGAAGATAACCTTAGCAACAAAACAACTACACATTGTTTGGATCCATAAGATGATCAAAACCCCTGCTGGGAGTATGACTGTTTCTTATTTTGCTGGTAGTCTTTTGTATGATTCCCAGCTCATGCTGGCAAAGAACTTTCTGGCTGATGTACTCCTGTGGTGTCTAGAGCTTCATGTCTAACATCAGGACCTTTTGTTCTGTACAAATACACAGAAGTCTTCTCTTCTGCAGTTTTGCCTTTATTCTGTTAAGGCTGTTTAGTTTTCATTATGATGACAGACTAATCTTTCTTTTCCTTTGCAGTTGCTGTGGTTTAACCCCAGCAGGCAACTAAGTACCACACAGCTGCTCGCTCACTTCCCCTTCCCCTGCCACCCAATGATGGGAGGGGGAGGAAAATCAGGAAAGGAAAGAAAGGAAAATACAACTTGTGGGTTGAGATAAAGGAATTTTAATATTTGAAACAAATAAAAGATAATAACAAAACCAAGAAGAACAGCAGTACTAATCCTACTTCTAATAATTGTATTAGAAAGGAGAGGGAGAGAGGAAGATGAAACCCAAGACAAGTGATGCACAATACTTGCTGAATGATGCCAAGCCTGTCTCTGAGCCACAACTTGCTCTCCTCTGCAGCTAAATCTCCCCAGTTTATGTACTAGGCATGGTGTGGAATATGCTTTTGGCCATTTCAAATCAGCCATCCTGGCTATGCTTCCTCCCAGTTTCTTGTGCTGCTCCTCACTGGCAGAGCACGAGTCACTGAAAAGTCCCTGACTTAGAGTAGCTACTGCTTAGCAACAACTAAAACATCAATGTACTATCAACATTATTCTCATACTTTATCCAAAACACAACACTGTACCAGCTACTGAGAAGAAAATTATCTCAGCTGTAGCCAGGGCAGTAGTTTTGTTCCATCTATTTTCTTGCAAGGTCTTTATTTTTGTTTTCAAGTATTATGGCTAGGAATAGAGGAAGACCCAAAGCACCTTCTAATTAGAAAGTGATCATAATTTTTTTTCTGTAGCTTTGTATTCTGCTTTGTATAGCTTTTTATCAAGGCCTATTTTTTTTCTACCTACATTATCAGCTTAATCTAGATGGTTGGTCTAAATTTTCCATTAGTCATAGTGTTTTCCTCTTTCATAATTGTATTAAGCCCTGTTCTTCTTTTGTGCCTACTCATCCTGAGTCAGCATATCCTGCTCTTCCAGCTACTCTGAACATTGCTTCAAAGCTTTCCAGTAAATAGGAGAATAATGCCATCTGCAAATCTCAGATGACTTGAGTATCCTCCGTTGATACTGCTATGCTTCATTTCTCATTCAAAGTTTACAGTGACCTTACAGGAGAAAAGGGGGTTGCTGACATAATTGAAAAGGACCTTTTCATTTACCTTGTTAAATGTAAATTTCCACTGAACTGCACTATATATGTTTTTGAAGAGAGAAAATCTACAATAATGTAAAATGTATTTTTGGAAGTGAATATGAAAGTTTAGTAGGCTACATGAACATCTTGCTTCAAGAATTGAAAATATAGGTTAAATTAGCTGGGCTGGAGACTCATGGATTAATGTGACAAGCTAAATTCTTCTGCTGGAAATCCAGCCATGAGGAAGGACAGCAGCAATTTTACACTTCAAGTAGTGGGATTTTGTAATCTTTAGAGAAGGATACTCCTGCCTAATAAAGAGACCATCCTGACTCTGCGGGCTGTGCACTCATGCATGTGTGGTCAAAGGAGTAGAAAGGAAAAAAATCTGGGAGACCAGCACAGCTATAGTCTGATGCCATGTTTACCTATGCTGTACTTTGCATTGGTTTTCTGTAAGAAAGATTTCCTCACTCTGACAAGCATTTATCCATCTGTTAATTCAGTGGGATGGTCCTGAGGGCCACTAATGTAAGGATAAAATCAGGAATTGAGTGAGAAAAATAAGAGTATTGCCAAAATTTAACTGTCTTACATATGTGCTTTGCATCCAGTTGAGGAAAATGTGATGAGCTGGAGTAAATCTCCATGAATTGTGTTGTTAAACTACTTTGAGATAGTGCTGAATAAACTGGGATTGTGAACTGGGTTGAGAATAACCCTAGTGTTTGATGTCAAAGATAACTATCTCATTCCAGATTACAATAATAACAAAAGACTACAATAGGAAGAGTTCTGTGTCTGCATTTAGGCTTTGTGGGCTTTTGAGTGGCAATGGTGATGACAGAATGACAAAACCATTGAAGGAAACTGCTAACATGGCCATACTGTTATGCTATTGATTTCTTCCAGCATATATTCTTCAGTTAATAATGCATTTAAGACACAGATAGGAATTTTCTTTACTTAAAAGTTCTGTATCATTACTTCTTCTTTAACTGAAATTCCAGCCAGAGTTAAGGAAATGCCCTTATGAACCATTTCTCCTTTCTTTTCCTCAAACTGACTAGATATACATAGACATACATTATTCATGGCCAGATTTGTGCTACTCTTTTCTTGTTTGCTGTTCCGTGTTTGGGTACCCAGGCTCTGGGCCGATGCTGTTGTGTAGAGGTGATAAAATTGATAGAAGTCCAGACACTGCAGGTGTGCAATGATGCCAGCAAATCAATCTTTCTGTACTTTTAGCTGCCTGATGAAAATCAGGCTAATTGATTCTTACTTTATTTTGCACGTGTGATGGAACTGCAGTTTTATCTGCCAGCTTCTTAAGCCAGACCAAAGTGACTAGCATTTGCCTTCTCTCTGTAACATGGCCTACCCATTATGCTACAAAATGCTAATTAACTCACTTGATAATTAAATAAATTTGTTCATACTAGTAAACTCACTTGCTAAATCTTAACATTAACATTCACAGCACACCATTTTGTTGCGGTACAAACACTGTGACATTTTTCTGCTGGAAGTTCTGTGTAAAATATTAAGGACCCTTTAAAATAGCTATTGTTATTAAATATTCTTACTTCCAACTAAAAATATTTCACACAGATACATAGATATTACAATAATTTTTCTAGGCAACTCTAACAACTTCTTTATAACTTGTACATTCCTTTCCACATTAGGATCATTTAATTTGAAAGACTTGTTCTGTACAATACAGCTTATAAATAATGCTCTTAATAATGGCTTACCAGTAGTAAGCTTTAATTCCATATTCACACAGAACTCTCATTTAAACTAAGTGGGAGTTTCTCTTGATTAATCCCTGCAAAATCAATCATCTTTTGTTAATTAACGTTTTTATTTAGTGGCTATTAGTTGGAAACCATTAAGCAGTGTAAGCTTAGCTTAATATCACTCCTCCAGCTCCTATTTTATAGTGTCTACTGAGTGCACAAATGTTTGTTGTATCTAAATTGAAATGGAAATGCTGTAGGATACAACTCCAGCACTGAAGCACATGTGCTTGTTTCTGCTAAGCTGCCTTTTGATGCTATTTATGATGTTTTTACAGCAGTTCTTGTTCTAAGTTTTTTTAAAAGGCTGATTTCAAAATGCAAAGGCACTGAATTTTGATCTGTTGCATATTAGAAATGGTATTAAAATTTTATCTTTTTTTTTTTTTTACTAATTGAGTTAGTGCTGAATGGAACATATTGTGAACTAAGATTAGTTTAAATACACATCAAAAGGCAAGACTGCTTTCTCAGTTCAGTACTGAAAGTACCAATTATGCTATTTTTGTGAGATTTCCTGTCAACTGCAGAGTACAGCAAAACTTAAGTGTTTGGAGCTTTGCATGCTGTAAGTGTTCGCTGAATGAATTTTTTGCTTCCTTTCTCTTCAGCAGATGCTCATCACTATTAGTCTGAAATGCATGTTTTCAGACTCAAACATACAAAATTATAGTTCATAAAATATACCTCAAAATAAATTATACATTTTAAAGCAAATATTTATATTCAAAATAATTTCTTGTAATACTAGGTGTTTTTTCATTTACAGCTAGGCTCTTTCTTTAACTCTTATTTGTAAGAATAGTGACAAACACAAATTCTTTGAAGCTATTAATATATTTCAAGGGCTACATGCTCAATGCACTGTAAAGCCACTGCTACAACTCTCAGTACATACGTGGAAGTGTATTGCCAAAAGAGTACACAGATTTCTGGCTGATGTTCAGGTAATGAAGGTAATATTTGCTAACCCCATGAACAGCATGACAGCAGCATCCTCGGGGCATGAACACACTCAGACTCATTGACACTTACAGCCATAAAACATATTTAAACACAAAATAGGCCAGGTAGATTTTAAAAAAATGCTTTTACCAGCTGATATGAATTTTTTTTTTTTTTTACTTTTTTTCTCATATAGCTATGCTTGAAGTGCCATTCCTGTTTTTGACAGAAACATCACCTACTGCTGTCAGCTAACCCAATCTGCTCACTTTGTATGAAAGCACACTGTGGCCAGATCCTAAGCTGGCCCAAAATGATGTTGCTGCCTTGACTTCACAAAAATCGTGTTGTGAAGCTTAACCTAAGATGCCTACTTTGAAAGCTTCCCCCCTTGCCCTCTTTATCATTCTGAGGCTGAGGAAATAGAAATAGAAAGCACATTTCTCAGACTGAAGCTGGTTTTGTCTGTGCCTTTACAGAAGCTGTAACCCTTCACAGGCTTAAAATATCTTGTCCAACAGATTAGCCTCCCTGATGCAACTGTCTCACCAAACCACCTTATGCCACTGACTTTATTTCCTCTGTTCTTGCAGAGCATGGGCTGGGGGTGCATACTTCTTTACAGCTTGTTTTCAAAATGAGGGAGGACTGAAACACACAAAAAAGGGGTAGTAACAAGCAGTGCTGTCATCTGCTGGTGAAATTGTTACCACTTTTAACAAACTGACCATGCTTTTCAACCAATAGGTTTCTTCTTTTTGAGGATGTTGATGTAGTCCCCTTGGCATACATTAATGAATCTTTCATATTAGAAACAGGCAAAACCAGTGATTTTATCCAAAATCACTAAAATTTTTAAACTTTATTTTTGTGGAAGAATAGCACACCAGATGTAGGTTTACCATGTTCAGGCTTCGAATTTTTCTTCAGTTTGTGCTGCCAAAACACGGTAATGTTATTGCAGTGTGTGTTATAAATGTTATTCTTTGTGTGCCAACAATCATGGAGCGGAACACTAATGGTCCAAAGGAATGAAGAAGTAAAGACAAAAAGGCATATCCCTCCCTCAGATACATACTCAAATGTGAAAGTACAATTTTCTACTCTTACAATTTTGCCATCAGTTCTTTTCTGCTACATTATAAATAATGTCCATATCTTTACATACCAGGAAAATACACCTTTTAGATCTAGCTTTGTGGATTGCTTTGCTTTATGAAACTGAGCAAGAGGGATATTACTGCCGTTATTTAATCTCAAATGATACAGGGTCTGCTCACCTAGGGAGCCAGAGAAAATGTACAGCAAACAATGACAAAATTTTTACTTCATGATCCCTCTTCATAAATTTTAAGGCTAACTTCTTTCTGAGTGTTCTTAAACTTTAAAGTGAGACGAAAGTGAAAAAAATTTTAGTTGCCACATGAAAAGAATTAGAAATCAAAGAACAAACCAAAGTATTTTGAAACTATTCTTACTTACACATAAATGTAGTATGAATACCAACAGGTTTTTTCCAAAGCCAGACCTCTATTACAAACTTTACAGATGGATAACAAAATAGACTATGTGGGTCTTCATAATACAGTCATCTCTTGTCTTCTCTGAGTGCTTTCGATGAAAGCTAAATGGTTAAAAATGCTGAAATTAAAATATAAGGTTTTGTGTATGCAAGAATTTTCCTTATTGCCTATTAGTCTGTGTTATATGAGTCCTATATCCTAAGGAGTAGATTTCTTTTAGATGTATGACACTTGCTAGAAAATCTAGTTACAGATTTCCCATGCTGCTCTAACTGTAATTTCTATGGGTCTGTGCTAGTTCTTGCAGTTGACAAATACAGAACTTTTAATGTTGCTATTTTGTTTCTCCTGCAACAACTGAACAGCTTGCAGTGATGAAAATTCACTAACACATGATTTTTAACTCAAAAGGAGTTGATTGTGCTTTCTATATTCAAAACTGATTTTCCTTGAATCTGTTTGTGATATGCTCTTCTCCATTTAATAGCAACTTATTAGTTGACCTAATTAGAATAACTTCTGGAGTCAGGGACAAGTAGTTAAGTAAAGGTATCAGGACCTAGCTCTTTAAACATAGCTAGCCATACAAAAAAGTTTCTTTAAATTCTTGAAATGCAATAGTCATATTCACTGTCCTGTAATAACGCCAACTATAAAGAGGAACTGGAAGAGTAAAGATTTATTATATTCACAGGTCTTATAAATCAGTGAGAGCATGGACAGGGTCACTGTGCAGAGTCAAAGTAAGGACATTAGCTGGGGTTTCTTAATTTGATTGTGAACCATTGTTATGCTTGTGTGGCCTATTAACCGTGGTGGTTGGTTTTATTCACAGTTTAGATTTTCAGCTTAAATTCCAAGTTATATCAAAGGGATGGTTTTGTAAAAATACTTCCTGTAGTTTGCTTTGCTTAACTTTATAAGCTGTTTTTATAGTGCAATGTTAAAAACTTGATTCTTTTCTGCCAGTGAAGACCACAAAGTCATCGAGACTCATTGTTATTTTAAAACATGACAAGCTGGCCTTAAGACCTTAGGGATCCTTTCTTCAGAAGTCAAGCTGGTGATGGATAAGGAGCCATCAGAGCTGTGTGTATCTTAACTGCAGGAGTTCAATTAAGAAGCCAAGAGTGTCTCAGGTACACCGGCGCAAATGGAAGTACTTGCTTTGATAATGTCTCTGTAGTTGCTCAGTGCAGGTAGTTGGCTTCCCCCAACTCATTTCTGATTGCACAAGGAGGTTAGCACAGAGGAACACCTGAAAGGACTGAGCTCCATCAATGTTCAGTGAGTGCTAGAGAATACCACAATGGGGAAATGCTATCAAAATCCCAGTGCCTGCACAGGGATTTGTCAGGAAATGGTTAGCTGTAAGATCTATCTTCTATTAGCCACAGCCCTGAGAGCTCTGCTGCCTTTCTCCTCCTGGGAGAAAGGCAGCAGTGTTTGCTGCCTATGCTGTGCAAAGAAAGTTTTCTTATCCAGCACTGATTTCTGCAAAGTCTGCTCTGAAGTTGTTTTGCTCCCACATTCCTCTTGCTTTTCATAATACTTGGAAGTGTGATGGAGAATTTCCAATTACTCCCACATTTATCAGCTATTTTTAGACATGGAGATACCAAAATACACAAGCAGTAGTCATTCTTGGATACACGGTCTTTGTCAATGAACTTTTAAATGTTTCTTCTTCAGTCCCTTCACCCTTGAAAGAATACTCACAAGTTCCTGAAGAATATGATGTCAAAGGTTAAATAAGATGAAAAATAGTGCATTAGAGTCACATGAGAATTTTTTTTAACTTGAAAGCTACTGTAAGGCATCAACTAATCACAGCTGTAAGTTTCCAGACTAGATGTCTTTTGTATTCTCTCTTCATGCATATTAATGGAGAAGGTCTCATCTAGTCAATTCAAAGTTCCTATAGGAAAAATATTCACATTTAAAAATTAATTACTGTGTTTAGCTAAAGAAATTAATTGGCATAATCACACATGCTTTTATAAACTAAACATTAAAGTGAATAGCTACAGTATTTGTTGATAGTTTTTAGAAGAGAATAGAAGTGTATAATTCCTAAGTTAAATTGAATTTTCATTTTGTTATGAAATAATATTACAAATAGTCTTTCCTCAAAAAGTTTAATAAAGAGAGCAGGACAAACAAACAACTGATATTCACTTGTAACAGATGTTAAAAAGGATTATTTCATAACTAAAAATGCTTTTATGCTTTTTTTTCTAACCCTTAAAATACATTTGAAAGTCCTCAGATATAGAGCAAAAATAGTCTGTGTTGTGACTGTGTTTCTTATCTTAAAATAGAATTAAAGTTTCTGGGTACTTACAGAACATTTTAATAATTAAGAGTGGATAATTAAATACTTATTTTCTAGAACAGTGGCTGAAAAGAACATGAAGTCCCATCACTCATTTGCAGAGAGATGTTGTGCTCAGGATTGATGATAAATGATGCAATCCTGCCAGGGTGAGAAATTTTGCTTCAAAAACTATTAAAAACACTGAAAGAAATTAATATCCAGCATAAATGGCAAACTTTAGTGACGTCTGCTGAATTCTGTCCAGTATTCTATGATCATCTTTAAGCATATTATTTTGTACCAGAGTTTTAAGCATTTATTAAATTCAGAGTGAATTTTCATCAAAGAAAAAGTTACTGTTAAAATAGCCAGCTCTCGGGTCCAAAACACCATAAAATCTAAGCACAGCAAGGGTTATTAGACCACTCATTCTAATTCCCCTAAAATCCTGGGTGTTTGTATTGCATTTAGTTATTACCCTAGTACTCATCTTTGAGTTCAAGAATATGATTAATAAAAGTATACCTTGGATTTGCCTACTCTCTCTTCCAGAAGGTTATCAATCCTTTGTTTGAAGAAAACAGTAGTTAGAACACTTCTTTTTGAGTACTTTGCTGTTTATGCACACAATTTCTGATATGCCTAACCTCAACTTGTGGCCACTGGCTGTTACCATGCTTTCTGTTCTAGCTGAAAGACCCTTTCACATTCAGCATCTCCCACAAATTTCACAATCTTTCTTTTAATAAACTGGCAACAAGAACATAGTTGAGTTTCTTTAAGCTTTCATTGAAGACCCTTTTCTCAATCTTCAATTACTTCTATCATTCTTTTCTACATATTTCCTATTTTTCAACAGTGTTTCAAAGATATTTAGGGTACAAATATTTTTAGGCTTACGTTATTGATCTCTCCTTAGCCATAAATAAAAGCAGAGTAAAGCCAGGCTCCTATTCACTACTTTCTTTATGCCATTTTCCCTTTCTTCCTATAGCATCAGTGGGATGCTCCTGCTGAGTTGCTGGCTTGTTATGACCCCAAATTCTTTACAGACTCATTGCTTGAGGTGTTTTCTTCATTTATGCATCCTGTATTTCTTCCTCCAGTATATGGAGATTTATATTAATCTGACTGGGAACACTATTCCAAAAATATTTATTCTTTTCAGCTGGTTTTATTTTTCATTTGTCCCAAATAACTGAAGGTAAAATTCAGTAATAAAAGACTGAAAAATCCCTCTTTTTGATGCCAAGCCTTTACTGATCATTTTCTTATGCATGTTTGTCAGCAAATGCTTAATCCAGTTAAAACACGCTTTATTGATACTGTGTAGTGCTATATTTTTAATTAGAATATTGAATGATACTAAGTCAAAAGGCACACAAAAGTTGAAGTGTACTATACCCACATTGTTACCTTTGGCAACCTAACTTAAAATCTCATCAAAGAGCAGAAGTAGATTTGTTTGACAAGGCTTATTTTGCACAGAACTATGTTGACTAGCATTAATTATATTCCTACCTTTTAATAATTGATTAATTGAATCTCTTTTCAGTTTTCCTATTATTTCTCTCGAGACTGATGTTGGGCTGAGCAGCCTGGGAGTACAGATATCACCTGCTTGCCCTTAATGGAATGCCAAAAAAGATGTAGCACTGCTGCTTAATGGAATATCAGTGACATTGGTCATGCCTTTTTTCGGTCCCCTGAATAAGTCTTCTTTCTTAATTTTGACATGCTATGCATTATTTTACTAACAGAAGAAAAATTCCACCAGCAAATTGTGAAGTAAAACAGTTTATGTGAATAAACTACTGAAAGTTCGGTTATGCCATTGTGCAATGTATTAGAAAGGAAAGTAAACTTAGCGCGAATGTGAGAAAAGATGTTACACAACTGTATTGCAGTGTTACAACATGTGTGCTCAAATCAGAAAGAGCAATTGAAGAAGTCTGAATATATATCTCTAATTCTGAAAGGCTGTTATGTCCTTGTTCCCAGAACTGGCTTGTCAGTGAGATATAAAACAGAAATACATACAATTGGTTGCCTCTGCATTGGGATCTTTTTCTGGATTACAAAATCCATCTCAAATTGTTCATTTCTGTTTCATTTTTGTGGAACTGGTGGAGTTAGAATATTTGCATTTGTGTTGGATGCTTTTGGTTCTCTTCGTGCTTGATATTTCTGGTTCTGAACAGACTTTAAATTCATTGTGTGTAGGAAAGCCAGATATCACAAAAGCAGTAAATAAAACTTTAGGAGGGAGTGGGTAATCTATTAACTGTTAGATTTTATGCTGTCCTTCATTCCTCAAGTAATCTGGAATAATTAGCCTTTAAAGAACATGATGACAGCTGCTGCAAAGAGAATGTCTGGGAGGAGAATCAGCACTTCATCTGCACAAATTCATCACCTTGTTGCACTTTGCACATGTGGTATCAGGAGCACTTGGCAGCAAGGGCCAGGTCAGCAGCTGTACTAAGGGCTAGAGCAAATGTACCAGGAGAACAACACTGAGTCCTGGGCTGTGTCTGAGGTTTGTCTGAGTCAGGGTCTGGATCATAAGGTGGTCACTGAGTGCCTATTTCTTGCTAGGGATTCCTAGAAATCAGGTATACCAACAAGCAAGAGCATCCATCTCCTCAAAAAATAGGATGGCAGAGAGACATTTAATTGAAAATTGTCTGATTAGAGCTAGAAGATATGCTTTATCAAATCACACTGCTTAATTTTTGTCAAGAGATGAGAACCCAGGTTCCACAGACCTGCCAGATTATTGGATACTCTACCCTGGAAGCCATTTCAGGGTCTTCCTTTATGCTTTTCTGCTTTAAACAAATGATTAAGTATTCATTGACTCACAGAGATGGAAAAAAGAAGGTAACCCTATATTCAGACTGTTGTGGCAGTAAAAGGTGTATCAGCATAAACATCTGAGCCTTAAAATTCCACGTAGGCTCTGATAAAATGTTGTCACAGATTATGGGAATTCCTCAAAAGATGCTGAATTGAAAAATCACTCTCCTAACACTGCTGGGGGATACCATACTAGGATTACTGGGAAAAATAAAAATTCTTCTACTCTGGAAAATATTTCTTTTTCCCTGTATTTTTTTTTTTTGAGAATGTTTGTGTTTGGCAGATCTAAGACATGCACGTGATTAACATCTATTAGCAGCTAAGTGCATGTTGATTTTGGTTATTTTACTTGTAGAATTACTTCTGTCTGGAACTGATCTTTCAGGTCTTTTGCTTTTTGCATTTTATTTCACTGAACTTCTAACCTGACACCATCATTTTTTCACCAGACTTGATAATAGTTATTACGAGTTTCTATATGTAGACTACCAATTCAAATTTGCCTGTCTATTTTTAGATTTCCTCTGCTTTTGCAGGTTCTTAGGGCCTTGTCCAGACATGTGTTGAAAATCTCCAAGTATGGAGAATCCACAGCCTCTTGGGCAACATGTGCCAGTGCTTAACCACTTCTTGTTCATCATTTAAATGAAGCTCAAAATCAAGTCAAAGTTTAATGTTTGCAATTTTGGCAATACTTTTTAAAAAGAATTTAAGTAATCTGTAATATTCAGAAAATCTAAACTGAAACTTACCTTAATACCACTGGTAAAAGATATCAGAAGCTATGCAACATCCCAGTGGAGAATAAACCAGTCATACTTGGGATGAGACACTGGACTGTCTGGGTTTATAAAATTATAAGGATTTGAGTTTCTACTCCTATTTCATACTTCTTACACGGACAGTTTTAAAAGTAATTTTTATGTTTTGAGAGCTTTACTCACAATCTTAGTATTCCTTTCTAATAGTATATATTTTCACACACACACTTTTTTTATGCATTAACAATATGATTATGAAAATAGGTTTCCCATTCTGCTATGGCTTTACATTGTGGTTTGATTTTAAAAAGTGCTTTACATTATCACTGACTGCTAAGACTTATTTAGAATACATAAAGATGAAAATCAGGGCACAGATCCATTTTTAACTTCAAAGATTCTGCTTTGTAATGACTGTAACTGTAATGACTGTAACTGTAATGACTGTAAAGGGGTGGAGAGGTTTGCAAAACCATAGCAACATAGATCCCGTCAGCAAAGCTTTAATTCATTTTCTGCTTGTCTAAGTTCAGGACAGGGTATAATCACTGAAAGACTATCATACTAAATAAACACTTCTGATAAACTATTTTTACCCCGTCAGCAATTAGCTGATTGTCTTTCACAGATATTCCTTTTGCCCAGTGGGATGGCCCCGTGGTGGTTCACTAAGAAAACAGGATGCACAGAGATTTTGGTCTGCCATTAGCAATCTGGGGTCTAGAGAAAGAAAAAAACAAGCCATTGACTTCCAGCTGTTTTCTTCTAGTAGATCTCACTTCCTTTTAAAATTTCCTTATTAAAAACAAATATAAAACAAGGTAGTATAGATTTTGGACATTGCAATTTTCTTACATTTCCAATTTAATTTGAAGATATATGATATTATTGATTTTATGCTTCAGGTAGGCTCATAGACATTCTAAGGCAGAAATTCATTGCTTGTTACAAAATGTTCATTGGATTCATTTGAGATAAAAAATTAGTTGGGGTGAAATGCAATAAATGTAGCCTATGTGTTGATCCCTTAAGTATGAAGGACTAAATAGATTCATTAGTATCTGAATTATTTGTAATGATTTTGTGTGTATCCTTACACATGATAAATCGGAGCTTAAACTAACAGTGCATCATGCACTTTCTAAAACTAACACAAAGATCTAAGTTAAGACAAATAATGATTTAGGTAAATCCCAAATACACATCTAATTTTTGCAACCTTATACAGCATGCATACCTTCCTAACATAAACCAGGAGAAAATCCAAACAGCATATTTAAGATTTTATACAAATATTTTAATGGCATATTATTTAATAATTTTAAGGCTTACATCAAAATAATTAATCTTATGTTCATTAATGCATGGCTTAGTCTTTTTTGTATGACTGAAAAATTAGTTTAAAGAGACGTAATTAAAATTATTTTATAATGATTAAAAAGAAAGTAGATACTGCAATATTGTTCAAAAATATAGATTCTTCAAAAGCAAACTGCTTTTATGGGCTATCTATATCTGCTTATTTATATTGGGGGAATCAAAAAGAAGTTTGCTTAAATGACTAAATTTTTTTTGAGAAAAATTCTACAAAGCAAGTCTTGCTATTATTTAACAAATATTATTCATGCTTACACAAAGGCCACTTGAGTAAAATTTATTACAAGATATTTGTGACCAGACATGCCAAAGGAAGAGGAGAGAGCCACAGGGCTGAAACAACAGTAAGGTTTGTGTATGCAGTGCTCCTCTGGTAGTTAAATTGCAGGGATGTGACATTGATCTGAAATGGGAGCTGTTTGAAGTAGCAACTGTCAATCTCTGTAACCAAAGGATGGCCCAAAGTCTTACTGAATTAACCATTTTGGCATGACCCCTCTGTTTATAAATCCCCATCCACTAAAAAAGTGCTCTGTCCTCAAGAGGCACTTCAAGAAGTCTGCGCAGGTTGTGGATAGTGAACAGTCATTTGAACTATAGCTTGGACTCTATTGCAAAAATACAGCAATGCCTCATTTAAGTGACTGTACTTATTACAAGGTGAGACAAATGTGGATTTAAGTGTGAGTGAATGTCTGCTGCTGTTGATATCGTTGGATTTTATTTCTCTTTATGCATTTATTTACTTTTTCATGTACCAAAGAGTCAATATTAATTTTAGAGTACATATGCATGTATATTTGATTGCAGTGATCCCAAGAGAGATTACTCTTAAATGAGAAAAATATGTAGCATATTTCTGGTCTTTTCTCAGGATCATGGTTATCTTTTCTAATTCTGTTTTTCTTTATAATTATTCAGAGTGTTTGTTCAGCTGTGTAAGGGGAAAATGGTACATAAATAAAAAATGCATAAGGGTGCGAAACTTAAAAAAAAAATAAACTTAATAATTCTATCCAAGTGTTATTAAAGCTGAATCTGTTGTTTTGAAGGGTTTTAAAGTGAGCATATGGATAAATACCGGCACAAGCAACCTGAAACTTCAGCAACTATTTCCATTCCTTCACAGGTGCAAACACACTTGGAAAATCAGTCTAGATACCACATACAGCAGAGCCAGAGGCACCAGGTGAAGCAGTACCTGACCCTGGATACCAAGCTGTCCAGCCAGACGCTCTCCCTGTCCCACTCTCACACAATCCAGCCCGTGGGAGTGACCTCCATTCTAAAGAACGGACACATGCCTCCAGTGAGCAATATCGGCACTCCGGAGAGCCCTGTCACCAAGCTGCTGGCCCTTGGAGGCGAACACGAAAATGCGGTAGGGCAGGGCTGGGTAAAGGAAAGGGGAACTGGGCTTTGTCTGCTTCTACAAAAACATTACATGACCCGCCTTGGACTAGTAGTGGAAAAGAGATGACTTTCTTTACTTTCGAAGGGCCTTTGGTTACAGCACTTGCTTTCTGTATCCTTTTGCGTTTTGTGGATTATTCCCCTGTATGCCTGTGAACAGCTTACTGTAGGATCAAGCTTTCATATTGCTGCCAGATAAAATTTGCTGTTGCATCTTTTTTATATATGTATCATATGCTGCTGCGCATTTTCTGAATATGCACTTTGCAAAGCAAAACTTCTTTTTCAGATGGGAGTTGTTTCTGTCTAAAGGTATTAACCTAGCTCCATAGAAAAAAGTTAAATACTGATTGCCTTTAAGGTATAACTGGAAGAATCACTCATTCATTTTTCAGTTAGCTGGTATATTTTTGTATGGGTTATTTTGGGTAAATTGGCAAAGATATGCTAACTTTAGTGCCACCATCGATTTTAATAGAGGTGCAGCTATAATACAATGTCAGATTCTTAGCCAGTGTGAGATGTAGGTCATTAAGGCCTTTAATACTTCAATAGATTTCAAAAGAGACTGTTTATTAGGTAAAAGGGGAATTCCTACAGAAATGAGAAATGGAGATGCTGTATCATGTCTTGGACTTTAACAGAACAGAAAAATCTTACAAATACACTGTGACTCATTTGAGCATTTGGATGTTATATAGTTAAGCATGAGGGAGCCCATAAAGCTTCCTGGAGAGTTCATCTGGGGCCTCTCCATTCCTTCTGCATTGGCAACTGACATTTTAAATCAGGTTTATGGATTACTGGAGCAACTTTAAAATGCTATTTTAAATGGCATTTATGGATGCCTATGTGACCACCTCCATGCTCTGGAACTGTTCTCAGGCATTTTGGGTCTGATCAGGAGCTTGCCCTTGTACCACTGTCTGTCCTGGTGAGCAAAACAGCTGCTTGTAAACCTCTCTACAGACCTGTGCCTGGTGAAGCCTGGGAGAGTGATAGTTGGCACTGGCCAAGATCCTGGCAGCTTTTCAATGATTTGAATAATCTCAGAGCCACAGGGGTATGACTGGCATAGTGTAATTTCCTAATGTGGATGTAACCCGTGGCTGAGAGTAGGCTAGAGTTGTATTAGTAAATAATATAGAACCAACACCCAGGTTGGTTCAGCCAACTACAGTCTTTCATATTGTCTAATTGGCAGCATTCCATGGTATCCTTTTGGCTCTGATGGTGCTTCCCTAGATAAGTCTGGGCATAACTCCTGGCATAGCACTTCTCTGTTTTTAGAGATGGGCCATGTGGCCTAAAAGTCTGTGTTGGAAGGTCCCATGTCTGTGTGATACTTTCGTTGCAGGGGACCATCTACACTTCCTTCAGCTCCCAAGAACTGCTGATAGTAGAGTTAACAGTGACATGCTCATTGTGGGATCTCTTCCAAAATTATTTTGTGAAGGGAACCAGGCCATAATTGTCATTTAAAACTCATGTTGTACTTTGTCCGAATCTATATGTGTCTACAGGTCTGCAAAGTATTCCCTTACTCTGCAAAGTATTTTACTTCATCCCAAGTAATTATTGAGCTATTCCATCTGCTTCAATAGTTTTTTGCTCAGATTAGGTCAAAAGTGGGACCAGAAGGCTGTCTGGAAAAGTATCCAGTGTACTGCTAAACACAACACAAACCTCTTCCTGCTGATTCTTGAGAGCAGCGTGTAACACTGTGAGAAACATGGCCTCACTACTTAAATTTTTGAAAGAGTTTATTCACTCTTTTTCAGAGTACAAATAACGATACAAGGCTTAGGGTGGCTGTCTGCCATTACCCAGACAGTCTGCACAGTCTGCACAGTCTGCACAGAAGTGCAGCGCTGGGTGCTTAGCCACCGATGTGGGGTAGCCAGAGGCACACCCTCGGGCTGGGGGATACAGCTTTTATAACCCCATCCCCTCCTCCAGGTGCTCCGATTGGCTCGTTGTCTTCTGATGGATTGGCTGCTTGCCCTGCCCTCTTCTGTCTTAACCATAACACTTAAAAATTAGACATAACATGTTAACAAATAACCATAACAAAAACCTCATAACCCTTTATGAAAGCCAACTCCATGATTTCATTTATAACAAACACCAAACCTGGAGTGACTCATACTGTTGCAGAACCACAGGTTCCTTCCAGTCTTCCTGCACCAGTGCAGCAATACACTGGGGTTATGACACATTTGATCAAGATGACAGGTCACAGCTTCAACTTAGCAATGCGCTCCTGTCATCTGGTTGTGGTGGTGCAATAAGCGGTTAAAATAGGGTCATGGGCTGGTGTTTAAGGGGGAGAGATCCATCTTGCTAAACCACGACTGTTTTCACAAGAAGTAAAAAATGTGAATTTTGTATGGAAGTGTTTGAATTGTTTGAATTTTAAAATATAAACTTTTGAAGTTCAGTGTTATTGCTATAATAGATACTCAAGATTAATTCCTCTGTATTTTCAAAATAACTTTTTTCAATTATTATTTGTACTGATTTGTCTTAAAATATTATTTTATCAGATGGAAGAGGTGATTGAAGACATAATCAATATGGAATCAAATTTTAATGATGAAGGGATAGGTTGTTCTGAAACTCCTTTACTAATGCAAAGAACTGTAAGTATTTTGTTGAATTTCTTCTTGCTTTTTATACTAGAAAATGTCTTTGAGTGATTCAAGCACATCACAGTTCACAGCCTAAAGAAGTATCTGTGGACCATTCTCTTTTCAGTTGCTTGTGTTTTTATCAATAAATATTACAGCAAAGGGCACCAGTGTGGTGGGATGCAGTTGTTTTAAGTGATCTGAATAGCACTTGGGGTTCTAGCCCAGCACAATGTCTGGCACATAACCCATTGCAGTTACGAATTCCTGTGCAGTGCTAAAATTATAAGGATAAAAAGTCTCTGGACCTTAGAGGACCCTTTAAAGCCTTGCCTAAAGATCCTTTTGCCTCAACTAAAAAAAAGTCAAAGCTGCCCCATGTAATACTTTCTGCAGTACAGTGGTTTCTCCAGTGTCTTACGCTAAAGCAAGGGTGGGCTCTAGTTCTGGATTTTCACACAGATAAGTTGCATTTAGTTGAATAATTTCAAGGACAAATAAGAGAAATGTAACTTCTTCACAGTAATTAATGTAGCAAGCTTCAATTTTATGATGTCTATTTGCAAAGAAATGTCAGAGGACTAAACAAAGGCTATTTGTTTCCATATATGTTCCATATTTGAAGAGGAAGGATGAAGCTTTTCTGGACATGACAACACACAGAGCATTATTACTTATGAAAGTACTACCTATCAATAACTGTAATGCACTTCACAGAAGGAAGTACTTTGTCCTCTCTGCCCTAAATTATGTCAGGAATTGTTTGTCCTCACAGCTTCAAAATATACACTGATACAGGGAAATTTCACTTTGATGAAGGCAGAAGGATTTTCACAGGCTTTGACAATCTACCAGGTTCATTTCAGAATAGAGACAGGTGCTTGCTCTTAATCGCCCTCTGGAGGAATATCTTTTTCTGACCTACAGAACATCTCTAGCTACAAAAATACCTTAGGAGACAAGATCTCTACCGTTCTGCGTTGCTCACTATACAGTCCAGTATTGCAACTAACATTTCCATAAACATCTGACATTTGCATGCCAACTAGACAACTAATGCAGCTAGACTGATTTGCACATATCTCAGTACAGAACATAGCAGAGAAATGGTCCCCGGGTAGTGAATTAATACTTTGGCTCAAATTAACATAAGCAGGGGAGGATTCTTTCAGGTATGATATTGTGGGGTGGTGATGAGAGGCATGAATTCTGGGTTTTGAGTTGAAGTCATACTCCCTCAATACTTTTTAAAACTGAATCATGTTAATCTATGCTAATTCCAGGTTCATTAGCCTTTATCTTCAGCCATGAAGGACATTTCTCTCGAAAATTTATTGAATACCCTACTCTTGATGAGAAAGGAAATGTGAAATGTCTTTTAGGCCTTGCTGGTATCATACTTGCAAAGATTTGGGACTCCTGAAGTGCCTCTGGGATAAGCAATAGTATTTGGATTTTCATTTATGCTGAGGAAATCAGCAGACAGCTAAGTAAACCAGGGAGTAGCATGCATTTTCAAACCTCTTTGTTCAATACTGTGGCAAAATAAAGCCTGCCTTCAACAAGGCATGCAAACTGCATCAGTGTGAGGAAATTGAGCAGTGTCTCTGCTTCTTCTGTCTTCTAACACTGTGTACTCTAAAAATATACAAAAGAAATAGGCATATGAAGGTGATCTTGGGCATTTAGCGCTTGCCACTTGGCTTTATGCCATCTTCCAGGCAACATCCTAAATATGCCAGCAACATTTTGGTCATAAGCTGTGCAATAGAGAAAGATAGAGAGGCAGGTAGAAAATAAATTTTTTATATCCAGTTTTTCATTAAAACATTAGACATAATGAAATTTCTTTATCTGAGCTAAAAATGTATATATTGCAAGAATGTTGGACGAGGAGACATGATCAGGAATGAGAAAACATCATTTCCCTGAGAAGACATGCTGGGTTTTTGCTGTACTTCAGCAAAGACTCATAGTAGCTCTGATGTACTTCTGCACAGGGTGCCTTGCTGTGGTGGCTGACATGAACACCATGGAGTAGGTGAGATTAAGGTGAAACTGAATTGCCTCTGTATCTGGCTGATTTGGCATTGGCTTTATTTTTAAAATTCTCCCGTGTAATGCTCAAGTATTTTTAGAATTTCTTCTTAGACTTTCCTTACTTGAGATTGTCTTGATTTTGCAAACTGTGCAGAGTAGTCTGCCTGAAATTCTGAAATAGACTGAATGTCTTGGTTTTCAGAATGTGGTATAATGTGGCTAGCACAGGTCTTTCTCGTGAGAACATTTTTGCTACGTTTCATAAACAAAGATAAAGTTTGGATGTTTTGCAAACAGCGTCTCGAGATTAGGGCAGTTCAGACCTGGCCAATTAGGCCTAGGGGGAGGTTTCTGGCTGACCAATCTGGGTGACCTCTGAAAACTATATATATATGGAAATCAACATAATAAACGCACTTTTCTCTTTTCTTGTCTGAGAACCTGGTTTTTTTCTCTCAGCTAGCAGCTCAACAGCGACAGTATAAGGCTCAGGGTTTTTTTCAGCAAAATATTTTCTTGAAAATAAAACAAATTCATGAAGCCATTTTTTTCTCGTTCTCAATGGACAGTGACTGAGCAATCTTTCCACTTTTTACAGTGCTACCTGTTGTGTGTTGCAGTGAATTAATGTTTGCTTTAGTTAAATGCACCCATGTACCATTTTAATGGCACATTAAATGAAGACATTGAATTCTGTGAGACAACTCATGTGAATAATTGCTCAAAGGCTCATTGTCTGACCCTGAATTACTGAATTACAGTTATGTATTAGTAGAATCAGAGAAGTGAAAATAAGAGCATTCCTCCATCTCTCATTAAAATAATTACAGCTTTTGAAGAGTGGATTATCTGGCTTTTATTGTGTTTGGGTCCAAATTTATAATTTCATGAAACTGTCTGGTTTTGTGTGGTCACTTAAGAATTGTTCAAAGTAGGAAATTTTCTGGCTGTGTTTCTTTTGCTCTTCACCGTACCCCAATGGCAGAAACCTACCTTTTATAACAATTTTTTGGAAGTTCAGTTAAAATATAAGACTAGGTCCTCTTTATGTGCAAGAGGTCTTGATTCTTCTGAAAGTATTTGTAAACCAAATTATACCTTTGTTCATAAAGCATAGCTGAAATAAAATCAGAACTATTCTTATGAACTATGATTTAATGACAACTGTTTGTTCATCATGGAGAAGGTAACATTTAATAAAAAAGGCCCTTGAAAATGACACCAATTAGAACTAATTATTCCTTGTAATAATTTACTTTTATGAAAATTTTATTATCAGCCAGCAGTGTATTTATTTAGTATAAGAAAATATTTTTTTTCTCTAAGTATCATATTAGGAGCAACAGGTTTGTTCCTGACCATATAGGAATCATTAAAAAAATGAAACAAATAATATATGAGTGAGTTTCAGAAGTGAACTACTGTCATGTAGGTCAGATATGGTGGCAGACATTTGAAAAGCAAATACTTTTCATTTTTATCAGAAGTTCATTCTTATTCAAAATCCTTACAGTCTGTTTAACATTCTGTCGTGAATTTAAGTTATATTAATGCTTCCAAACGTTCAGAACACAGGAAGTGTAGATATTTAGGTCTGTTAATATAAAACATATATTATGCCATCATTAAAAGTTTAGGGCAGGTAGTAAAAAGCTCTGCTCTAAATTGCTTTTAATATCTGAAAAAGAGAAATTTAAGAAGTGTTGTATCAAAGAAGATGTGGAGAGCATTAGTCACAGTGAATAGAGACAGGAAAGAGCAGAGTTAAAAAATAGGATCTCTTCATTTTTCAGGGTGTGATTGAACAGCGTGTGATCTTGTGAACCCTGTCTTTGTACTAAATGTTGTTTTATTTTGATAGTATACATATATAGCCATGGGACTCACTGGTAAACCCAGTAACCTAGCAATCACAATGGAGATCTCTATGAAAACAGTTGGCAACTTACTAGTACTTTCATTCAGAAATAACTGTTGCAGTCCAGATAATCACTGTACAACTGTAATAATGTTCTCTACTTGATATGCAGTTCACTAAAACTTATGTCAAAAGCATTAGGAGACTGACTGGCTAGGAATGAGAATGAAGTGAGAGGAAATGAGTGGTCTGCAGTGGCATGGGCGTCTCTTGCACAGAGCTGGGTGGGACCAGCAAGAAAAATAATTTCATCTTGTGAACATTTTCAAGGATTCTAAGTTGTCTTTTTTTTCTGGTGCACAAGAAAACGTGAGTTTTCAGCATTGTTATTGAAGAAGCCTGGGGAGAGAGGCTCTGTAGCAGTTAGATGACTGGCAATGAGAGCTAAGAAGTAGTTGCAGATCAGTGCTTCAGGCACAGCACTGCCATGAAATTTGATTTCAAAAAATCACCAGGAGAGGCCCAGCTGCTGATATGTTGAATCAGTTCAGCTCCACATTGCTGGAGTAGTCAATACTGAATGACTAAACAAAATGGAGAAGTTCCTTTCAGATTGCTTGGAAGAAAATTGAAAACTTTTTCATAGAAAACCTTTTCAGTGAATTTTTTTTTCCACATCAAGTACAAAATAAAGCTGAGAAAAAAATGTTTCCATATTGATGTAGGAAGAAATGCCTTACTGTGAGACTGGAATATGTTGCCCAGGGAGGTTGCAAATGCCCCAGCCCTGGCAGTGTTCAAGGCCAGGATGATTAAGGCTTTAAGCAACCTGGCCCTGTGGGACATGTGTCTGCCCGTGGCAGGGAGGGTTGGGAATAGATGATCTATAAGGTCCATACCAACCCCTTAACATTTCATGAGACTATGATTTATTTGTAATAGTTAAGAAATGCTTTCTTTAAGTATCCCCTTGAACGATCCTGGCAGCAGGAATGCTGGGAAAAGAAGAATTAAACTATTAATAGAGAAGGGAAGCAAAAGTTCCTGGGCATGCTGGAAGTCAGAGGTTGTACCAGCTGTGAGCTGGGGGAACAGCTGGGCAGGGGAAAAGTGGCACAGAGGGGACTGCAATACTCTGCAAAGGTGATGTCTTGCAGTGGATCACCTCTTGAGGGATCTTGTGAGGCTTCACTGCTTCAGTTTCATGACATCATCTCACAGTTCACTATTTCAACAAGATTGGGAACTACTGTCTATTTCCAGTCTGCTTGGGCGTCAAGTCAGTGGGATTGCTTCACTTCTGCCACTCTTGCAGGAAAAGAGCTTGTGAAGAAAAGCATTAGTAGCTGCATGGCTTGCTTTTATTGGGTTTGTTCCTTTGGCGTTTGAAAAAATTCTTGTGTTACACAGGTATGGAATGAAAGATCGGGACAGGACAGATAGATGTTTTTCTTCTTTAATTTTTATGATTCTATAAACTACATCTGGTGTAAAATTCTGATTAAATCTGTTAACTCTGCATTTGATTTTATGGACACTCCATTTATTGGTAAAAGCATAGTTCATTCTGTCTGCAAAATCTCACTGCTATTACAAGGTCTTTGAGGTGATGGTTTCTCATCATGACTTAATATTTTTTATTTATATTAATTATTTGTTAAATATTGATGGTGATCTAAATATTTGTTAAATATTGATTGTAATACATCTGGATGGATTACAAAATGTGCTGTCTGTCCCATTCTCAGAAATCATACAGAAGGAAGAAATTCAAGTAGGTATGCTCCAAAGTATCTTATTCAATAATTGCTGTGATTATTCAATCATGAAGTAAACCCAGCTTTCCATTAGAGGTGCATATAGCACTGCTGATCTAGGCAGCCCTCTGCTGCATAATCATGCGTATTTTATATTTAGTGAATACCAATGTAATTTAGCAACCCTTATAAGTTGATAAAATCTGCTAAAGTTCAAAACCATTTTAGAGAAAGGGACGGAGTGAACATTAACAATCTCATTTGCTTAGGTTGGCTAACTTGAAAAGGCTTCATAACATCAATGAAAATGCTTTGTCAATCACATTCTACACTAGATTAGTCTTAAAGTCCAAGGAAGAATCAAAGTTCACCTAAGTATATAAACTTCTGTCTAGCACTCTCTGGTATCATTTACAAGTTTAACGAAAAAGAAAAATGAAGGAGAAGGAAAAGTTGGTAGCTCTTGAGGAAATAATAGACGCCTCAAAAATAAAACTGGTGAGCAAATATTTTCTTTGTCTTTCTTCAATACTATAAAAGTGTTAGGTAGGAAATTGTGTCTTCCAGTTGTTTCAGTTGCAAAAATCTAACAATGAAAAACACAAATGCAGAACTCCTCAGGCCTGTTTCCTGCAGCTGGAAGTATCTTTTGTTATCACTGCCACTGCTGTTTTGAATGTCATACGAATGTCAGATGAATTTACCTCATGCTGTAGAAAAGGTCTTCATAGAATAGAGCATACATTACCTTGGGTCAGGGGAAGAACTGTGGTCTACTGTTACATAGCTGCAGCATTCAAAACCTGTGCAAAAAGACCAAAAAGTTCAGGCTTGTCCCTAACTCTCTAAATCTGTAATAGACCAATGTCTATTAATCCTTCTCTATTTTGGGGATAGAATTCTCTGGCTAAAGGGAGCGAAAAGACTCAGTCCTCATGCAACTGTAATAAATTTTCCATAACTCTGTAATTGAGGGGAAATTTCTTTTTTCCTCTTTGGTTTCCTCTTTCTAAAAAGTAAATAGACAGAAATGGAAGTATTATTCTAAAATACACAGTTTGTATGCAAGTACCTTTTACAAACATGGTCTTTATCTCAGATCTTAACACTTGTTTAACAGAAGTAAGAGAAAAGGATAGTTAAAACAAGTTTCTAATTCTCCCAATATGCATTCCTTATTAATTCCAAGCCCCTGTGCAGCAGGATTGTCCAGCAAATTCCTGCTGTTTGAGGCCACCAAGAAGATTCTGCTGTATCCCAAAGCCTGTGCTGTGTCTTGTGTTGTTGTCTGTATACAGTCTGCAGTGCAAGACTTGAAATCCTTAGGAGATGACAGGTCATAAAGAAGATTATATTAAGCTCACTGGTGTCTGCAGCATATAGGTTATGATCCCTTCTGGAGATAAACTTTACAAATTTCTGTCAATGGCATTTATATAGGTTGAATAAAACATTTGTGAGCTCAGAGGCAACAACAGTGGCCACTTTATTCTCCAGGTGCAGTCAAGCCTTTTACTGCAAGACAAAACTGTCTTATGGAAAACACAAAGATTTCTTGAAGTACATTTTGAAAAATAAACTCATGAAAGTACAACTGTTTTTCTTAGCGCTTCCTTCTCCATCAGCCTAGGCCTTCCATGACATTTAATACACATGTAAAGTAGTTTATGAAGTAGCTGACTATTTACAGTATATTTACAATTATATTTACAATAGAAAGAAACATTTGTGAATACATCTGAAATGAAACACTACAGAAGGGATTTTCAACCAAAACTAAATTCTGCGTGTTACATCCATGTGAACGCACTAGAACACAGAAACCTTACTGTAACATGTTTAGAGATTTAGGTGTTAGATGAAATCTAAGAGGACATAATATAAGGCATATAATATATAGGTGATAGAGATATTAATACATACACACACAGAGACACAGACATATATGTATATATATATATATGAGAAAATGCTCTATATTCTAATCCTGAGAAAAAAATTGATTTTTACTTCTCCTCCAGCCTCAATTTTTCACCTTTTTTTTTGTGCTGACATTAGGTCATTGTTTTTAGAGGAAGAATTTGAATTATTTGATATATGTGTTTACATACAGTATCCAGAAAACGGAAGTGAGGTGGAACCAGGAATTAGAACCTTAGCTGTTGTTCCTAGTGAAATAATTGTGAAATAGCTAACAGATCTGTCATTTACTTGGAATCTTTGGGTTTCAGAGCCTGTGGTTTAGTGGGCAGTACTCTCATGACTTGATTTCCAGCTGCAAGCTGGATGATATTATTAGAGCATCACTTCAGTTCTGGACTGTGTCTGTTATATTAATTTTGTGACCAGAAAAGACATGAACAGTTAAAAACATACAATTATAAGATGGTAATTGAAAGAGAATATACCTCTGGCAAAGGGATGATTCTCCAGAAAATTCCTTTGCTTGGTCATATTTGATCAGACATTTATCTACACAATGGACTTCTCTGTATATGATCAGGGCAGAAATGTACTATGACTGGAATATGAACAGAGTTCATTTTTCACTGATGAATAATGAACCAGCTTGATGATCATTATTCGAAGATAAAAAATGAACCAGTTTTCATGCATAATATATAATATGTAATATAATATATCTGAACATTAAGTCCCTGGTTGAGGATTGTGTAATTATGAACCATGTTAAAGATAAATATAGAAGGAGATACAATTTGTTCAGATGAAAACAAATCTGAGAAGGATAGTATTTTCTTCTAGTCTCTTTACATAATATAAAGAGAAACTGGAACATTTTTATATTGTTATTGCTGAAGACCATGTGGACTCAAATATAAGAATTTTGTATTGCAATTAAAAAAGGACCAAGAAAATTTAGCTGTAAATGGGATCTTCTAGATTCTAAAACCAGTATACTATAATTTCTTTGGCAATTGATTGTACAAAGACATCCTTACAAATAAAAAGGAGATCACAGCTTATGTTCAGCTTTTTTCAAGCAGCACAGCAATTGAAAAAGAAAGCTGAGCCTTAGTCTTTCAAGCACAGTACTTGTATTGACAAGATTTTGCATCCTGTCTCCAATAAATTTGAAAAGATGAAAAGTCACACTTGATTAAAACACACATTGAAGATACAACAATTGCCCCAGTTTTCCCCTTGTCAAAACTTGGAAACACCCCCTATACCAGATATTGTTAGTTAGGAAATGGCTTTGTTAATATGGATTAATGTACATTTATTGATCAACTCACTATTTGCCGAAATTCAGTGCACATTTTGATGTCAATCTATGAACTTGGAAGATTGAAAAAAATTTTGTTTACCTGTCATGAATAAATTGTAAAGGCGTGACAAGCCATTAACTGTGTTTTTATGTTTTGTACCCTAGTAACACAAACTTGATATGTAAAATGAACTGGGGACACAATTCCAAATTCAGATTTTTAGATTTGGGATGCATATATGGGATAACAATATAATAATTTTACAAAATGCCTACTTTTCTTTTTTTTTTTCTCTTTTCCTTTCTTTTTTTTTTTTAATTAGAATGAATAAGCAAGAACCACATTGAAATAGATGGGTACTAACATTTTTTGTGACTAAGGAGAAGTAGCTCCAATTTACAAAGCTCTTCTTTGAAGTGATACTATCAATTAAGTTTGTGAAAATCTGATTTAAATGGGATATATTTAGGGGTGAGAAATGATAAAGTATCGCACTAATCCTTCATTTTAGATGCAGTCCGAGCAAATACCAATTTTTATGAAGCACCAAAAGAAATTTTCTCTTGCAGATGCAATACTCAGCATTTCAAGTTAGGCAGACACATCATCTCTCTCTTCTTGCGGCAAGTGAATCCGCAGGTGCTGTGGTTGCCTGTTGAGTTTGCCAAGCCTGCAGGTGCGGTACAGGCAATCTGACCATGTGTAATAGGGTCAGTGATCCTCAGAATGGCCTGTAGAGCACAGCAGCTGCTCTGGAAGCATGCCATATATTGTGACTGCAGGAAACAGGCACGTAGGTACACTTGGTGGGTTGTATGTCTGTTATTAACCCTGGAAAAGAGGGCAGCAAAGGAAGTTTCTACTACCTGGAATATTCCTGCAACTTGCTTCCCACTTGCCTCTTTTCATGAGCACTTCTGATCTGGGTAGAATGAAGATGTCTGGTAGAGGCAGTCTGATCCTGACCTCTGTATTTTCTGGAGATGTCTTGAACTCCTAATCACACACTTGGGCTTGTGAGTGTGACTGCGAGGAAGTAAGTTCCTGGGAGAAACGGTAGCTGGATAACAGGAGAGTGCATCCTGTTGTCTGTTTGCAGGTTCCTCAAGGGAAAGCAGGCTGGCTGATGAACTGTTGTGACTGATGAACTGATTAGGACAGTCTGATACCTTTGATGAAAAGCTCTTGCTATCCCAGGTTTAGCCATTTTAGACAACTGGAATATGTGAGGTGTCTGCTCTTTAACAATATACATACTCTCCATCATCCGTGAGCAGTGAAATCCTTCAGATGTATGGAGAGCTGTTTCCTACTGGAATTAATCTTTTAAAGTAATCCTGCATATCCAAGGTTTGCTGTTTACAATCTTCTTTTATGAACACATTTGTAAAATGCAGCACAGGTTATCTAGAAAGTAGCTGAACAGAATTCCTTTCAGGCTAAGGAGCAAGATAAAGAGATGATAAAGATTTGTTTGTTGTTTTTTTTTTAAATAAAAGATTAATGAAGTGCACCAATAACCAATCCTTGATCTCAGTTTACTTAGTATTTTCATTAGTGATCTTGGTACAAAAAATACATTTATGCTGATGAAATTTACTGAGGTAGCAAAAGTAAAAAGTATTGCCAATACAAAGAAGGATGAGCATATCATGGAGGAAGAATTATATGACTGTGATGACAGAATAGTCTAAATGGAAGGAATGTAATGGTACTGAATGGGAGGTCATTCATTTAAATACTAATAACAGGAATGTCTGCAGTAAGCTGAGAGCTCATTAACTGGAGATGACAGAAAAATATCTGGTTACATTAGTTGCTCAGAGGATAACTATAAGCCATCAAAATGATGGGACTGCAAAAAGGAGATAAATATGATCTTAGTATCCATCATGAGACTGATTTCCAAGAGACGTAAGGAAATATCCATTGTGGGATTCACTGGGAACAAAACTTCTTGAATGCTGTAGGCAAGAAAAGGTTTCCACCCTTCAGAAAAACTAATTGAAAGCAGGAATGTACAGAGAGGTTTGCTAGAACATACCATAGCATGGGAAGTCTGTCCAAAGAATCATGGCCTGTTTAATTTAGCAAAACAAAGTCTCAAGGGAGCTCTGTCCACTCCCAGTAGTCACCTGGGAATGTTAAATAATGAACTATATATGTTAAAGGAACACAAAACTAAGTAAAATTTGCCTACAATTGGAAGTAAAAGACAAGCTTTTTGACAATAATTTGCAATCAGTCAACTTTTTTAACATACTCCAAATAAAAATATTGGAGTTGCAAAACCAGATTGACTTTAGACAGAGCACTACTGGCTTATGAACTAGATTATGTAACGATATGTTAAATTAACTTGATATCCAGGAAATACTTTCTAGTCCAGACTGGGCATAACCATGTTCAGCAGAATTCTTAAATTAAGAAAATCCTAGCTGACTTTGGAAAGGGTTGGGCTGTTATTTTCTAGCTGTGCAACACTGATTGTGATACAACCATGATCCTTAAAGACTTGAATGTTACTGTAAGGCAAGAACATAATGGAAAGATTAGCCAAAATGGAAAAATACTTGAATCATATGTGACCATGGGAATAAACTCTGTTGTGACATAGAACTGTCTAGGGACTACAATTGAACAGGAACAGACAACATGGATTCATATATTTTATTACTGCATGCAGAATCCTTCTCTCGGAAGATATGGAAATGCTATTGGTTTAAGTCTTCCTTAAAATTGCATGGCATTACCAACAGCTATCATGCTATGGGATTTGGAATATCACATAATTTCCTTTAATAAGGCAGTGTGTTTCATGTAACATTTTCCTTTTAAAAAAACACCCAGTCTTGATATTGAAGACTGCAAATTGTGATCACAGCTGTCCATTGCAAGTCATCCATGCTGTTGACAAACCTTTAGTATTTGCTACACAATCCTGCCTGCAGAGCAGTTCAGACCCAAGTATTGAACATAACAAGCTTCTCTTGATGAGACCTTCATAGTGCTTCCCCTGGACACTGCCAGCAAGCACAAGGTCATAGGCTCTCGTGAGGTGTATTCACTCAGGTAGTCAAGCTGAAGTTTGCTTTTATAATTGGGCTAAGCTTCAAAGTTGAGCATCTTTCAGGACTGAGCCCCATGAATGGAAATTTCATGTTCCAGTCTTTGCACACAGGCATTGAAGATCCCATGACACTTTATACAAAAGGAAGAATGTTAACCCCAGTGTCCTTGCCAAATGCTAACTTTGTTAATTACAGTCTGCTTTCTTTAATTCTCCTTGTAGTTTTAATTAGATATGGTATTATTCTCTTCCTGCACCACATTGTCACTGGTTATTCCCACTTAACCATTTGCTGTGCTAAAGGTTGTTATCTTTTGTCCTGAGCTGGCTCTATTTCAGAAGCTGGAAAGATGATGCATTTCATTCTGCTATTTTTAATGTTTGTGTTCTCATTGCTTATGAGCTGTTTGCATCCAAATTCTCAGATACATATTAATAAATATAAGTGTCATGAATGCAAGGTTTGGAAATTTTGTGACTTACCAGGACTTCTCAGAACAACACAGTTGTGAAACAATATAGCTCAGGACACCTGCAGGATAAATAATTTCCTGGCACCTGGAAATTTCCATACTCAAATGTCTGTGTTTCTACATCTCCAAACTGAAAGCAGGAACATTCTTTTGACACAGTGGAATCAGCTGGAATTTTAAAGTGCT
Organism: Entomyzon cyanotis; assembly: GCA_024500445.1. Classification (NCBI taxonomy): domain Eukaryota; kingdom Metazoa; phylum Chordata; class Aves; order Passeriformes; family Meliphagidae; genus Entomyzon; species Entomyzon cyanotis. The sequence goes on along the minus strand of JAKEPQ010001018.1, from coordinate 33,576,022 downwards.
TTGGGATCCATCAGGTTTCACAGTGCTATAGAATTGTAATATCATTATTGTACACATATTGTATAACTGTGCCATTTGAAATGATTTGTAATTTTAGTCACATTGTGTTGAATTTTTGTGAAATTTTATATATATATATATATATTTGTCTATTAATGTAAGATTGGCAGCTATTTGAAGCCTAAGTACTGCAAAAACTTCCCCTGCTTAAATGACACTGTAAGCAATAAATTGCATTATGGTGTATGGAATTTTGGAGCACATCCAAACAGTTAGATGTATTTTGACTCACAATTTCTGTAATATATTGTGCTATATATTTTGATTTTATGATTTGAAAATTAGTTACTTACAGATGCCTACATTTCTAAAAGGACTTCCTGCTTTGTCAGATAAAAATATTATGCTTCTTCATGTTGTATCAAAACTGGCTAGTTTCTACTATAAGTTTGCTGTCAGTGTTCAGTAACATTACTAAGGAAATTCCTTGGGATTTTCTATGCTTGATATCAATGCAGAGCAAATTCAGGTAGAATTGACTCTTTTGAACCCTCACACAATTTTTAACTTTTAGGTGTGTTGTTATAATTTTTTCATTACCAGCTTAACTGGCCACTCCTGAACTTTTCTCTTGGATTTGTACCTTGTCATTAAAATTCACACCTTTGTGAATAGACCATAAAAATTTAACTATCTTTCAAGGATAAATTTGAATTATTGTTTGAAAATTAGAAATAATCAATTAAGTATCTCACGTTTGTAACAAGCCTGTTTTTTTCATTAATGGCATTGATAATCTAATAAACTGAAGATTGCCACCAGTTTCATGCAAATTATTGAACTTATGTACACAGCTGTGTGAAATATGTAAAGTATGACAGATAGGTATTTCTCATTTGTTATTTTTTATAAGACTATATAATTTTCAGTGGTTTATATTTCCTAGGATTTCACAAAAACAGTAGCCTAAATCATTTAACCAAAGTCCACTGGAATGAGTCTAGGGGTCACATTGACTTGCAATTTTTTATGTCATTCTGTTTTCATATTGTTTCAATGAGTCAAATTTATTTGCATGAATGTAGGAAGTAATTAAATATGTGTAGAACTAGTATGAGTTCACTCTTGTAATGTAGCTATCCTATCACTGGAACAAAGAAAATGCAAAGGTTAAACTGCAGTGAATTCTGTAATACTTGTCAGTTCACCCCTCGAATGAAACAAAGGTACTTACCGTGCGAATGCTCTTAGCGTTCAAATCCTGCATATTAAACATAGCTTGCTCTGAGTAATACTCATCTGAATTCCAAATATTCTTCTAAAAAGTATTTTCATTGAGAGATCAAATATGTAAGCAGATTTTCAAAACTGACTTGGTGTTGTGATTTCTAATGGTATTCAGGAATTATCAGTTTTCCTAAGTAATAAAAGCTCTACTTTAAAAATGAGCATCTTATTTATGTGTGTTCAAAAAGAATTCTGATTGCTTCATTTCATTGTATGTAATAGAAGTGTGAGAATTTAACTCAAACTAGATTGTCAGATGATCTAGTAAATTTATTAACTTAAAACTTAAAAAAATTATTATTTAAACATAAAACTAATTCAAAATTTCAGATTTAACATAAAATATAGGAAGCACTGCCATGAAACAATGTCACTCTGAGCAAATAATTGGTAAATTGTCTCCATTCAAAGCAAGTTGTGGTGAAGGTCACAATATCTATAAAAAGAGAAATTATAAGAGTCTAAAAAACAGCTGGTTGCCAGCAGACCTATGGTTGATGTCTGGGTGACCTGCCTGGAAAAGTCCAGGTTGTTTCAGGATCCATAGATGCAGGGCAAATCTGTAAAAACACGTTTTCTTGTCTATGAAAAACAATTTTTTAAAATAACTCCTAATGTCCTTTTATGCTTTTCTGTCTCAAGTCAGTGGTTGTAACCACATTTTTTTCACGGATTTTTTAAATCCTTTTGGTTTTGGTTTTTTTTTGTGTTTTTCTTTAGTTTTCCTTTAGTTTTTTTTTCTGTTAACTTGGCCATGTGAACCCAAACTCAGTTTCTGAGTCCTTGTGTGTTGGTCACCAAAAACCCCCAAAGATGTCAGCACAAATTTTATATGTATGATAAAACGTAAAAAGTTTTGCTCTTCATGCAAAGGATCAATGCTGAAAGGTTGATCATACGGTCATAACAACTGAGCAAAGCCTGAAGTGTTCTTTAGTAAAGTTTTAGATATTTTACTGTTATTTCATATACGTAAAGTCATTCAAGTAAATGTAATATTTGTGCAATTGCCTGAAATCCACATATTTTAGCCGTAGTTTTTTTGAGTGCATTCTATGGGTGTATTTAAATAACATATTCTATTTTTTAAGGTGATAAGGGTATTGGTATTGGTATGCATGGTTATATATGTTAAAACCTTTAGGTTATCTGGTCTATCCTGACAACAGTACAGTTCCTTTACCTCAAGCATATTCTCTGATGTTCTGTCCACTCTAATTTTAACTATTACATAGGTCCCTGAATATTTATACTTCTGAACCAGGCCCCGTGTGAAGTACCAATTCAGAGTTTAGACCTGTGGTTAAAAGAATCATACTGGGGAGTATGGTCAAAATCAGCAAGGTTATTTTGATGTTAAACCTAATGCATATTTGAAATGCATTCATGGCAACCCTGGTTTTAGGGTTGCTGTAGAAGCAGTTGAACACCAGACCCTGGGGCCCATATCTTGCCATCATTGTGCATCTGAAACCCAAACAAATGGCACCTGTGAAAAAATGGCAGACAGTGACTCTGCTTTTAATTTTACTTAATGTTGTGTAACAGTAAACTTTCCCGTTCAACATATGTACATATATTCCTTCTAAAGTGCACCAGACTCATATCCAAAGATGTCTGCTCCTTGCATGCATGTTGGGTTTTTAAAATCTTTTAAGTCTTTAACTTATTTTAATTTTTTTTCTTATTCTTCTTTCCTTCTTTACCCCTCAAGCTATCTAGCAGCATTTTGGATATATATAACAGTGACCAGGGAATGGCACCAGCTAATATGACTCTCACAAATGCTTCTTGCCCAGCTAATCTACCAGTAAAAAGGGAGCTCACAGGTAAAAGAACTCTGAGATTTTAGTATGGAACTGCATAAGTGATGGTGTGTCTCTTAGAAGTTGAATAAATCTTATCCATGAAAAAGATATCCATAACTAAATTCCTGAGAATTTTGCATTTTGTACTTTCATTTAAGGAAAATAGCAAAGATCAAGGAATAATGTTTTCTTTCTGTTCTCCTATTTAGCAATTCAGAAACCATGTTTGCCCCCTGCTTTTTATGATCATGCTTCTAAAAACCTTATTATTTTAGAAAACATAGTATATTTGTCCACAGATTGGCTCCTGACCAACAATATAAATAAATCACCATCCATTAGATTTGTTAGAGGGTAGAACAAATAGTTCTTTTAAAACTTTACAATAAGGCTATTCAAGGTAAAGCTAGGTATTCAAGGTAAAGTGGATTAAAAACTTTAAAAGTTACATTCATTTAATCCAAAGAATGCTAAAAATCATGTACAGTTTATTAGTGTCACTCAGAGGAAACAGTGAGTTTATTCAATATCTTACAAATCTGATTAACTCTTGCATTATGGGATATAGAAAATCCATATTCACCGTAGTGTATTGTAAGTTTTATCCTGATGTGAAACACAGGAAATTGGAGAAAAATACCCCTCCACAGCATTTCTACATTCTTAAATAAAAAATGTACAATGAAAATATCTTAAGCAACCTGCCAGACTTGATCAAAATTTAGTACTGGTAGAATATAAATTTTCCTATAATCTGCTTTAATAATAAAAAATAGTAATGTAGTAAAAGGACTGGAAGTCTGGTCTTTGTGACAAGAGGCCATTTTCAAAAGATGAAAGAAGTACTGGAATTGCATCTTAAGGACTATTTTAATAAATGTTACTTTCTGTCAGAAGCAGATACAAGAGCAATGGCAAAGGAGAGACAAAAAAAGGATAACCACAATCTCAGTAAGTATATGTTCATCTTCCATCTCATTAAATGGAATGTATGGAGAATGCAGAAACATTATATACTAGCTACCACATCTCTGCTCTTCTAGATCAGCATCTTACCAGGCTAATCAAATTGAACTCAGACTTTAAACACAGCCAACCACAAAGCTTTCTTTCTTGAAATTAATTTCTGTGTCTGACCTTTGTCTTTCAAAATATTTTACATATTGCAATTAATTTATTTCCATATCATCTCCTGCTATTTTATTTTTACAGTAGCACACTTTACTTGATGTGTTCACTAAGAATTACAGTGCAAAGCAGACAAGAAAGGAGGCAGATGATGAGAAAAACAGCAGTGAAAATCCAGTCTTCACACTTTATTTACTGAAGCAGTCAAGCAAGAGGCTGTATCGCTCTATGGGTGATGGGGAGGGAAGAAATTTGCATAGAATGTCAGACAACTTCCAAATGGTTGCTAAGCTCTAAAAGTTATGGAAATTGGATGTCACCAAAGGAGATCAGTGCAGGACTGGGTGAGACTCACGAGTGTTCTGAGTCTGCTAAACAAGCCCTGTAACCTCTGTCATCTGGGATGCACTTCTGTTTCCTTTATGGAGAGCACTGCAGCTATATACAGATGTTAGGCATGTTGGTTCTAGAGGAATAGGCTTAGAACATAGTGAAATTCATAGTTCAGTGTCTAAATATTAGACTTATAAAAATAAAATACGTTTTTGTTTATATGCATAGAAAAAAATCAGTTTCATTACTGGGAGTATAAAACGACACATTTTTCCCCTCTAAAGCATAATTTGAAACAAAAAGCCTGAAGGATTCTTCTTGGAAAGTGTTGAATAAAGCAGTTACATTTCCAAGTTCTCCTTTCCAGTTCTTCCAACAGAAATAGTATGAGAATTGGATTCAATGATCCTTATGAATCCCTTCCAATTTGAGATATTCTGTGAATCTATGAAATTAAACCGAAATTGGTAATTATTTAATAGCGATTATTTATATTTTTTCTCTTATTTATATCTAGTTTCTCTGGCTATCCCAGTAATCTTAGAGGGATTTATGGCTTTACTTGCATGAAATTACATACCTGAAAGTATGCATCCACTGGCACAATGTGCTAGCAATCACTGTGGACAATCTTCTGCTACTTAGAATTTCCAGAAAGCATCTTTATGTCAGTCTGTAATTTTTTTGTGGGTTACAGACAGACCATGAAGATTTTTAGACATGTTGCTAGCACATAATCTTTGAAATGCCAATGCAGCTTCTGTCTGTCTTTTTAGGGCAGGAATGGGGAGTTTTGATGGACTAGGAAAGGGGGTGGATAGGAGTTATCTGGAGCTACAAGGGGAAAGAGGCTTGTATTTACCTTAGGGATGCCAGGTCTTACCATTGCCTCCATTGTTTGCTTTGGCTTATCCTGATCCCAGCAGAAACATCTGAGAACTTTCCCTCACCACTGACAACTAAACTGGAGGCTCCATGCCATGAAGATTCCACGGCAGACAGGCACCATCTCTTGTGGCTTGGCTCCAGCTGTACGCTATGGAGCTCAAAGTCTCTCTGGAGATAGCTCTAACTATCCAGCGGCTTGGGCATAATAATGTATTGCACATAAAGGCTTTATTAGTGTGATTTACACCTTTATGGGATCTGGTTTCTTAGTGGTGGCCTGAAAAATCAGTTTTTGGAACTTGATTGGAATTATACAAACATTCAATTTTCAGGTCAATTCAAAGTCACATTTTACAGAAATGTTCTTGTATATTCATATAACAAGGAGGAATGAAGACACTGGAAAAGTTCCCTTTGAATGCTTATATATTGAATGAGACCATGAAAATAGATTTAGATTTAAGAAATGGAACCCCTTCATGTAACAGAAGAATTTAAAATATTACTTAATTTTTTTTTTTTTTCTTTTTCCTTCCAAACAAAGAATCCTCATCCTGGCCATGTAGTTTGAAAAATCATTTTCTGATTTGGCTTTGTATAGTATGATGCTTGAAATATTACTGATAACTCAGGATACCACTGCAACTGTTACAGACATCCATCAGGAAAGTTCTATTGAGACATATTTCCAAGCTTAAAATTTCCCCCCTAGCTCATTAACACAACAATTTTCCACAATGTAAATATTAACTAAACAACAGCTATTATGCCATAGGACAGCATAGTTAAAGAACATTCTTTAATTTTGTTTGCCATGCCATTATTTTGCCAATGCAACTGAAATACATATTTTAAACTTTTCAGTTACTCTGTGCTTTTGTACACTGTGCTCTCCTACAAGATCCAGCACATTCACTTCAATGGGATGCAGGGGTTCACTAAGCGGTACACTCAGGAGGATTATAACCCTGTCTTCTGAATATGTGAATCATGACCAAAAAATCTGAGATGCTTTAATTAGTTGAGTGAAATTCCTGTTTCTAGAGAAAGCAAGACAATACATCCCATGAAGGCAGAGTACTTCATCAGAATAAATAATAACACTCAGGTTGTTTCTGGAGCTTGAATCTGCTAGGGAGGAAATAACTGACAGTTGCACAAACCGAGGAGCCTCACACAAACAGGAAGAAAACACTTTTATATGCAGGAAGCAGAGGATTAAAAGTGATCCAAGTGGTGGGGATGAGACTTGAAGTGACATCCCCATATAAGTATGAGAAGATCGAAGCCAGCCTTGGAAGATCCACCAGGATACCCTTGGCTGAACGCTTATAACTTAGCACTACCAGCCTTTTTGTATTTATATTCAAAATTAGGACATTAGATTTTAAATGAGCATCTCCAAAATGGAGCATGTATCCATTCTAGCCATGTTCTAGGGCTGTCCAGGGCTGGTCTGGTAGAGTACAGTGCCATTAGCATATTGAACCCACGGTAAAATCTTCCAAGATGCAAAGGACAAGAGAAAGAGCTCAGTGTGATGTCAATGATGGACCAAAGCTGAATCCTGATTATTCAGTGAGATTTGGACTGAGTTAAACTGGAGGGAGTGGACAAAAGCTTGAGTTCACACCAGCAGAACACCAGTAAAGACTGCTGGTCTCTGACAGACAGCAGTACCCCAATGGGACGACATTCTCACTGAATACACTTATTGTGTAAAATTGTATACAAGTAATTCCCCAGAGCAATGAGATGTCCTCTGGACCTATCCACTAGAAAAATGTGAAGCTTCTGAAGGATCACATACACCAGCCTGGATACCAGTATGATGCTGTTAAAGTGAACTGATAGCACAGAAAGAGGGTACTAATTTTAAAAGATTTATTTTCGCTTTTTTCCTTCCTAAGTAAATGACAAAGTAAATAAAGATATCCTACATATCTTGTCTTAGGAGAAGCATAAACTTAAGTCCAGAAAATATATTAAATTGTTTAAACCATGTTGTTTTTGGTTTTTTTTTAAATTTTCTCTGTGTTTTAAAAGTTATTGTAAACATGTTTGAGCTGTCTATCACCAAAGGAAACAGATGTACTAGGGATGAAGTATTTCTGGGAAATAATCTTGCTCTGTTTCAGTGAGGGGATAAGGTTGTAGTTATATACTCTTTGTGGTTTTAAATGGCTGGTAATTTCAAATAAGGGATAGTGAAGCTGTTACCTGTGACCTGTAACAGGAGTTCTGCCAAAATATCAATTGCTGGATGAGTTGTCTTGTATCCCTCTTGAAATCACCAGCAAAACTCCATTAACCTGACAGCTCTGTTTTGTGGGAGCGTAGTGGAGAAAGAATACATAAACAACAGGAAAAAAGAAGCATTAGCTCACACTTATACAATATGTGATTATTTCATTCTCTAGAAATCTAATTGTAAATGAGGGAAAACCTATAGTTAAGGTAAGATACAGATGGTACTAATCATAGAGTTTGTCCTGAGACTAAGTCAGAGATAGGTAGGAGCTCATGTTGGAACTGCTATTTGAGGAAGACATTTTCTGCATATTGACTAACTTGTTTTTAACTAATTAAAATGCTTTATGTTGAATTTCTCCAAGAATATTTCACCATAAAAATAGTAACTGTTTCTTTTTGACAGTTGAGAGAAGAAGAAGGTATAATATTAATTACCGAATCAAGGAGCTTGGCACACTCATCCCCAAGTCTAATGATCCGTGAGTTCAACTGTCTTTCCTATAATAATGTTTATAGTATAAATACAGGAAAAAAGAGACAGTTGCATATACTGGCTATAGGATTGACTAATGGGATAAAAAATATTCCATGCCAGGTCACTGGCTGAGATCACTGGCTTAGATCTTTAGGCTGTTAAAGTAACAAACCTTTGACACATTTTTCATGCTTGTTGGAAAAACTCACGTGAAAGCATAATAATATGAAAACAATTTTAGTGTGTTTAGGAGCAACTGCCACTTCAAGGGAAAACAAACAAACAAACTAAACCCAAACAAAATGAAAAAGAATAAAAAAAAGAAAAGATAAGCCAAACAACAGAAAGCCCATCTCTCTGTCCCTGAGCATAATGGTGTGGTGTCTCTGGACAAGGAAGGAGTAATGCTTTCAGCTCTTGCCATGGCCCTCTAGTGGGATAACAAAAAATTTACGTTGTCACTGTCTGCCCTTTGACTATGGGGAAAAAAATCAATTTAAGAGTCTGTAGACAGAACATTTTTCAAAAATCCTCAACTCAGTGCAGGGAAAGCACCAGTCCTAAAATGCAAGGATAAAAGTAATAATTGCTATAATTTCTATAATAATATCATTTTATACTAATGCATATACTTACAGAAACACAAAATGCATATTGCTTGAACTACATGTGCATTCCCTTTAAGCTTGTATTTGTCATCAACAGGAAAAACGCTGCCTCGTAGAAAGCCCAATGCAGGATTAGCAATAACAATTCAGAGACATTTTTAATGATGAACTTTAGCCTTAGGTTTCTCTTGTCACTCAGGGAAGACATAAGACAATGTGCCAGCAGGATTGTGACTTGCATAAAATTGATTATACAGTTTTTTCTTTATCATTTGCATGTCAATAAAGACTTGCATGATAATTCGAATGAAAACATCTACTGATATTTCAGCTTTTTTTACCTAATGATTATGAATCTTTTGATTACATTAAGGATTTCTACAACAATATAAAGCTGTGTGAGACTCATATAAGTACAAGGTAGGCTTTACTTGGAGTGAAATTTCCAGAGAGAAAGGTAACATACTGCATCCATTTTAGAGAATTCACAAACACCGCTCCTTCTATAGCATCCACCCAAGACTGGATAAATGGGCATGTTTTTTATTATTAATATGGAATTAGGAGTTACAGCTGAGTTAAAACAAAAAGTGCTTTAAGCACCTAAATAAAGTTTTGGCCATGTGATTTGTTTCAAGAAGAGATGATAGAAGTGTTTTAATTTTGCTCATGCATCTTTCAGTATTCAGTACCATTTGGGCAAGTAATTGAAAGATTTCTCAGAAAAACAGTGGATGGCACTGTTGGTTTGCAGCTATAAAGCAAAAATAGAAGCTGGTTACACTGCAATTAGAGACAGGCATGGGGTACAAATTCCAGTTGAAATTTTTGATTGCCTATAGAGGTGTTTCACTTACATGTTTTGGTCTGGATTCAGGTTTACTTTGTGAACTTAGTCAAAACATTAATTCCTAGCGTAATCATTTCAGCTGTTCTTAAAATGATTTATCTGGACCTGCAGTTTTGCTCCAGTAAGTGGATGGTGGACTTTACCCTCAGATTTTGGTGTTGTTGCCTGATGAAAAAGTTTCAGCTATAGATTCTGAAGTCATTGCCTTATCTTGTTTTAGTTTGCAAACCCATGACTGAGTTCAACAGTGTGACCAGATCCAGAGTGGTTTATGTTTACAAAAACACAAGGTGAACTTAAAGTATCTCACATTCTGAAGACTGCTGTACTCAAAAGGCTGATAATCAGTACTCCTTTGGAAAGCAGGCCTACTCAAAAGCCTTTAAGTTGGTGCAAAGAAAAAAAAGGCATCAAAATGTGCAGGGCTTTTGAAAACCAGGTTGAAACATAACTTTGCTATAGCTTAGTGCAAGGATAAATTAATTCAAAGATGTGTAAGCACTTTTTTCTGGTATTTGGAATATTGGGTGGAAATATATTAATTTGAACGTGCTGTTTTGTTGGCTGAGCAGATGAAAATTTTTATTACCTTTTGGTATAGTCTTGTGTTGCCAAATCATAACTTAGGGTCCTTATTCTCTCTTTCAGTTCTTGCATTTTACTTCATAACACCTTACTGTGCCCCAATCTGCCCCCTCTTTGAAAGAAAGAGATTTATCATGGCTTACAATACTTTATCTGCAACATTTTATCACACATAGCATTTTTGCCTCATATTGATTTTAGCAGATTCTTCTTCTAGTGGAAACTTAGCTGTAACAGGAGAAAGCTTACTGATATTTAGACTAATGACAGTGAAGAAAATCAGCCTTTGCACCGAAGAGCAAATACTACTCTAACTAAGCCATTGTGGTTAGCATGCCTGTCCCAGATGGCTTGCTTCAAGAAGATTACATTCAGAATCAGGAACAGAAAAGGACATTTTTTATGCCATTTGGAAACCTTTTGTGATTTCTATTTCTTAGAAGTGCTGTGTGGGGTTTTTATTTCACTTTTGTTTTGTTAGTTAAGTAGTGAACTTGTTTGGCTCCTGCAGAGCTTCTGCAGGGACTTTCTTTTGATTGGATTAAAACCCTATTCTCTTCACTTTTTTTTTTTCTAATTTAATGATGAAAAGTGTGGATTACATTCCTTAGATGAATGGGTGTTTTAAGTTCACTTCATCAGCATTAGAAAATGAAGATAAGTTACAAAGAACTATGACTCTTTTGTTTAATCTCCAGTGCTTAGATATCCAAGTGCTAGATGATTCAGAAATGCAAATCAGTTTTACAGAATAATTCAAAAATAGAATTTTAAAAATGCCAGAAATACTCAGTCATATTTTGCTGAAAAACTCATAACATGCTCCTTTAATTATACCCACCTTTCCTTCATATTCACCCTTTCAAAATCCACCTTTTAGGTGGTTAACAGGACTTCTTATTGTGATGGAGCCTGGGAATGCCTACACAAGAACAATTTAATGGTAGCCAGACTTGAATTGCCAGAAAGCTAAACAAGAAAAAGCTCCCTTCCTTCAAGAATTCTTGTCATTTTGCAGAGCTGGGATGTTAAGAGAACTGCTGAGGATTTCTGCAGAAGCAGTGGGTTGCTCTCACTCTCTCCCCTCTGCTCTCTGCATCTACCTGTGCCTGACTTCTGCGATGTCTGAGGACAGACCCTCTAGCAGCCAGCACAGACACATTTCTTGTTAAGGAAAAGCTTGTGTACTCTCATGCTATTATAAAGTGGAAAACTGCTGCCTCTTTCAGAATAATTCACTTTGCAATTGTGCAAGTCCTCAAAAAAAGTGCAAAGTCCTTCCAACTATTTCTTTGAGTAAGTTTCATTAGTTTACAGCTAGCTTCTCAGAAACAGGGAAAGAAATGGTCTGCAAACATAGTTTCAACTTCTCAAATGTATTTATTATTAATAACTGGCCTATGTCTGGCAAACTGTAACTATCACACTCTCTCAAATACTGCTTTTGTTAATAAGTTCTAATCTTAGATGACCAGATACTCCCATCCTTCCTACAGGAGTTCAACTTCTGTTAACTAGTGAAGCTCCTTTGACTTCAACAAAGGTAAATTAATGGAAATAAGCTGAAGATCAGTCTCTTTTCTATGTTTCATTTCTTCACAATGGAAAACTCTACTTGGTGTGAGTTCCATGTTTTGTTCTGGACATTTGAGTTTTGTAGAGAGATTCAGATGTTAAAGGTAGGAGAAGGGATTCAGAGACTAATAAAACATAATGTGTTTTTTACTTTTTTTTTTCCAATTTTCCATGCAAATCTTGTTATTTTTGTTAGACCTCTGTTAACTAAACTAACACATCTGTAGCTTGCTACAAACTTCAAATTACTGTACCAGATGGACACAGAGAAAAAAGAGGCAATCCTCCTTTGTAGATGCCATTGCTGATGACCAGACATGCAAAACATCTTACTGCTCTCAAATGACTTGGTTTGGATGTAGAATTTCCCATGTATTTCAGTATTTACAGGATGATGCCATACATACATTTAATAAAAATCAAGATTAAGAAAAACCAAACCAAACCAAACCAAACCAAACAAAACAAAGCAAAGCAAAACAAAACAAAACATAACCAAAAAAAGCCAAACAAAGAAACAAATTAATGGAACTGAGAACTGAAATATCAAAATGAGAAAAAGAATTCCTGCCATATCTGAAGATCTATAGTAGATGTTATAGTAGATCTATAGTAGATCTATATCTAAGTTTTCAGGATCAAAACAGTTAAGAACACAAGTATTTTGTCTGTTTTTATAAAGTAGTTTCCAATTAAATGAGTAACAACTGCCAGTGATTCTTCAGTTTTTAAAGATTCTCAAGTGGGTTTGTAGGCCTTTTCATTTCAATTTTTATCTCTATTATATATATAAGCACAATCTATAAATCTCTAAGAAACAAGACCTACACTTTCCTAGTGACATTTTTATAACTTTTTGGATAGGTTTATTTATACCCAATTTAGAATTCATTATTTTCAAAGAAATAACAAATCCCCAACAACTGATCAGAGAATTTCTGAATTCTTCTTATGCACCTGTTGTGCTTTGAGTTAATCCATTTTCAAATGCTGAGTTGGTTTTTCTTCCCATCATAGCCGAATCTGCTTGCCTGCCTGCTAAGCAGAGCTCGATAGACTGCAGAGTATTGGCAAGCAGGAGCCTCACCAGCACTAGCCCCAGTTTGCCTTTTTCCTCACCAGTGTCACTGTTACTCTTCCAGCCCTGCACATCTGCAGAGAGCCTCTGTTGTCCCATAGCACTGTCCTGGGACTGCTGTGTGGTGCCCTGGGCTAGAAGGAATCAAGGATGCCTGTGATGCAGAATCTGCACAGACACCTTCAGTATTTTCTTTAGATCCTGGTAAAGAGAGACACGAAGTGAGATACGCGTTGACTTCTAAGGTCACCAGCTGTTCCTTTGCTGTGTTGCCTTCAGACACTGGAAGGTTTAACTTCAATATTCCTCATTTAATAAGACACCAACCAGTATATGTACATATGAGAAGAGATGTAGGAGAGATATGTGGGATACACAGATATGCACAGACACACAAACACAGACAGGTGCACAAGTTAAAGAACAGTCTCTCAAATAATAATAGTAACATCACTGCATTTTTATCCTAGCTCTCCATTACAGTTTTTCCTCTCAGATCTGTAAATATTACCGCAAGAGATATCTATCCATATATATCTCATACAGAAGCTGACCAGATCCATCTCTCTGGCAGTTTGAATCCAGGAATTAGTCTTCCAGGGAAGATTTATTTAAAACTATATATATAAAAAATCATTACCATAGAAATTAAAACTAAAACTATCAAGGAAACATGAACTAAAAAGAAGCAATATCACAAAGTGATATTAAGTGTAACAATTAAGGGTAACATGAATTTCATTAAAAATATTCCAAATGCAGTCATGAATATTTGACTTATTCATATGTCAGTCAGAAAAATCAACTCAAAAAAATGTTGTGTGATTTTGAATTAATAAACTTCTACAACTGAGAGGAAATTGATTGAGAAAACACTATCAAATATTTTCCAAAAATGTGATGTATTCAAATTTTTCTGCCACTGTAACGTTTCTTTCATTATTTCCATTTTTCCAGCTATATATTTATTTCTAATTTCATAGTGCTATATTTTTGGGTTCGGACCATCAGTCCAAAACTGTCTTAGTTTTGTTTTCATTACTTATTAAAGGCCAACCTCCTTGTTGAGGCAGATTGTGTTTCTCCATATAGCATATATAGCTCATGTCTGCAGTGGGAGTGGAGATTCCCAGTTTGAAAAGTTCTTGTCCTGCTAACTTTATTTATTTTATTTAGCTTCTTTATTCATGAGTGCTGTGGCATAGACAGACAGACACTTTACTGCCTTTCAAACTCCACTGCAATTCAGTCATAAACAGGGACCTCTCAGTATTTTACCTAACTTTCCAAAGAGGTCTGAAGAAAATGAAATTGTAATGTGGTGGTGGCAGTCAAAAATTTGTCCAGAAAATATGCATTACGCATACTAAAAGCTTCCTTAACTTTTACAGTTTGAACATAGGTAAACCATTTGAGAGGAGAAAGTCCTGTCCTAGGAGGGAGCCCATGGGATGCTGGCAGGAAAATGTTCTGTCCTCCCATATGGGCAAGATGTACAGGGAGAGGGAGGGGAAGGCAGAGGAACTGCCAAGAGATGATTCAGATATCATGAGGGAAATGTATTCTGCTCTTGTCTCTCAGTCCCACCTCTGCTCTACCTTTTTCAACCAGGCAATGCCTACATCAGAATACACACCCACTTATGTTTTGCCTTGATGGACAGTAGGGTCATAAACAACAATTATTTTCTCCCTGACCTCCTCACCTTCTAATCCCAAAAGCTGTGCATTTCTGGCCCACAGCACTGAGATGAGGGGAGGTCCCAGTATGCTGGAGCCCCACAGATTGCGTGCTGCCCAGAGAGAACAGACATTTGAATTTGAGCACTCGGATCAAAAAAAAAGTTACTCCCAAATCTCTAGCAAATTATCTGAATTCTACGGTATGGTTAAACACTGTGATGTATTATCACAAATAATTTTGTGTGTTCTTCTTAGGGTCTTAAAGTTAGCAGCTCCATAAGGTTTTATCTCTAGGAAAGCATCATGAAAAGCTGAGTGGTCTGGGTCCATAAATCCTGTACCTGCTTGGCTTTTGCAATATCCATTTAGAAGAAAAATAACTGCAGAAATCTCTAAGGATGCTTAGCCTCATGGGGAGAAGTGGAGGGGCAGGTACTAATTTCTTCACTCTCGTGACCAGTGACAGGACTCAAGGAAATGATATGAAACTTACTCAGGAGAGGTTTAGGTTGGATATCAGGAAAAGGTTTTCACCCAGCAGGTAGCTGAGCACTGGAACAGGCTCCCCTGGGAAGTGATCACAGCACCAAGCCTTGCAGAGCTGAGAAGTATTTGGGCAATGCTCTCAAGCACAGGGTTTGATTCTTGAGGTGTCCTGTGCAGGGTCAGGAGTTGGACTCACTAATCCTGATTGGTGCCCTCCACCTCAGCATATTCTATGAGTCTATGAATAAGGGAAAGAGATAATAGCCTGGAGTACAGTTTCTATTTCTTTTGGCTCCATAAATGACAGTGTGTAAATATATGTCTTTGGAATAGATATTAAAAAAAAAAATGCTTGTCCCTCCCAGCATCAGATCCTTACTTGTTTAAATAGCTTTTCCTTCTCAGGGTTGTGTTATGGGACCAGAAGCTTGGCCAGCCTTCTGCTCAGCCTAAGCAATCTTGCAGTGAAGTGGATAGGTCGGATCAAACCATATATCTGTATATTTAGTGCAGTGAACCCGCCCTGTATTATAAAACACTGAAATTTATTGCAATTCAAACATTTTCAACAAAATTCGTTCTTGTTCCAAGACCTTACTTATAGGAATACATGAAAAGTTGATAAATGGGTACATGAAAGTCTACAGCTGCATTTGAACAAGTGTTTTGTTTCTTATAAGGCTGCTTGTAAGCTGAAAGTCAAACCATGATTTCCTGAATGTTGGGAAGGTTTAATCAAATTTTTTTGCAAAGCTTTTATTTTGAGTTGGGGTCTGCATGTAGCTGTAGATTTTAACTTGGATTTTATATTGTTTCAAGATTTTTGAACATGATTTTTGTTATTCTCTAGTCATTATGGTTATGAAAGTGTGATTTTTCTGGTCTGTCATCAATGAGGAGTGGCGTTCAGCACAGATCATTTTTTTCTCTACAAGCATAAAAGCAACCTCATTAGTAAGTCAGGTAAAAGGAGTAGTATATTCAAAATGATCTTTAAAAATTTAGGCTTAAGTCCTCAGTAATGTATATTTCCTAGTTCATTAATGCAGAAATACTGCACATAGATTTTAATCTTAGAGTTAATAATAAAAGCAATTTTCACTAAAAATATAAAAACTGTAATGGTAGAATCATGATATTGCATTTAGCTCTCCCACAAAAAGTCACTTTATTACTTTCTTTTGACACTTATTTTCATTCTGGGATTAATTTTACTATATAAGGGCTTCTTAACTATTCTATTAAAATTTCCATTCAGAAGCAATAATATCTAAGAGTGAATAATAGTCATGTAAATCATTATTTCATATTAATGTAAAAGATTTTGTAAGTTCTTATGAATTCTGCTGACATGCACAATTGTGAAAAGGTTATCTCTACATTCTGCAGTGATATGCGCTGGAACAAAGGAACTATTTTAAAAGCATCGGTGGAGTACATCAAGTGGCTACAAAAAGAACAACAGAGAGCCAGAGAATTAGAACACAGGCAGAAGAAATTAGAGCACGCTAACAGAAGACTTCTACTCCGAATTCAGGTTTGTATAAGTGTTGCTATGAACTACAAAGCTTTCTCAGTACTTATCCCTCATAAAATTTTATTAATCTATATAATTTTTCCTCAAATGACATTTAATAAAAATAGATTGGCTTTCCCTATTTATGTCTGTGTATATAGGGGAGAGGATATTTTTTAGATTTCTAGAAAATGTCTTTGATAATTATACCTTACATAAGGTAATTAATAGAAAATTAATAAAGTATTTGTACGAACAGTTTCATCATGTATGTGTTAGAAACAAAGGAAAACAAAAAAATAAGGAAGCAAGTATATTCCTGCAGCCAAAAATCAATACTGGACACAAAATTCCCCTCAGTATTTTAATTTTCCCTTTCTAACTGTTTCATGCATTACACTCCCCTGGTTAGAGTGAATTATGTTATATCTGCTTTTGACATGAAGAGGCAGAATATGGCCCTTCATGGCTTGAAAAGCAAGATTCTTATACAGACACACACCTACAGAAATGAGATGGATAGATAGGTAGATAGACATAAGATCGACCATCTGACATAAGCTGATTTACTCGTATATCTGCATAACATAAGCATTATTCATGTTTCTCTGGATAACAGTTTTATAATGAACTATCAAGCTGCAGCATTTTTCTGCTGGATTTTCATTGGGTTCAGTATGTAATGATTTTAGAGAGGCTGTCCTTCCTCTTCTGTTCCTGTAGAATAGTTCCTTAATGACAGAAGTGGATATAAAAACACTTTGAGTGGCAAATTTTCTTAGATTAAAAATTTAATATTTTAAAATTTAATCTCACAACTGGGCAAACGGTATAATAAGTTTGCATGCATGATTTGTATACTTTCTGCAATTGTTCTGAAGACACTGTTTAATCTTTAAAAATTGTTATTGAATTGTTTTTGTTTGAAATGTAAGGAACTGGAGATCCAGGCACGTGCACATGGCCTTCCAGTCATGTCTTCACTCAGTGCGGTCGATTTAGCTGCACAGGTCATCAAGCAACAGTCTTATCCAGAGGAGAACTTGTTAGACTACTCTCAACAAATGCCTCTGGTACATGGACAAAATTCTGATGTCTGCAATGGATCTACAGCCTTTTCTGATCCACTTTCACACTTCACGGATTTGTCCTTCAGCGCAGCTTTAAAAGAAGAACACCGACTAGAGGAAATCTTATTGGATGACACAGTGTCACCATTTGGAACAGACCCACTCTTGTCCTCCACATCCCCAGCTGCATCAAAAGAGAGCAGCAGGAGAAGCAGCTTTAGCACAGATGATGGAGATGATTTATAAAAGCAGAAAGGGTCTCATACTCCTCTAAACCACTTGATAAAAGACAGAGTTGAACGTAAGCATGGTGTTTGTTCTTATTTTAAATACTTATAAGGAGAGACACTGTGAAAATCAATTACTACGTGACAAGGGTTTAAATCAGCCCTTACTTCAGAGGAAAATAAGATGGACATGAACTCATACCACTTTGCCCCAAATTTACCCTCTGTTCATAGCTGACATTTGCACAAATCTCTCTTCACTGGGAATATTTTTATTATCATTCCATGAATTTTTACAGTAACATGAAAATGTTTACCACAAAAGGAATACCGATTTACAAAACTGTGTTCAAACTCTTTTCAATCTGCTTACACTTTTCTCTGCTACAAATATGAGTTTTAATAATTTGCTAATTTCTTTATTTTTTTATAACTAAAAATTCTACAAAATGTGAAGCAACAGAGAACTTTTTAAGCTGGGAACTGTAGAGATGTTACAGATTTTAAAACCTAAAAAACCCAGATGGTAATGCTTTCACACAAGTAAGCATGACGTTTAAACTGTGTGGGCTTCTCTTTAAAAGGGGAAAATCCATTAAAATTTCCATGTAATGTTATTAGTTTTTTAAATTTCATTTGTAGAAAAAGAATACTCTTTTAAATATATATTTTAATGGCACAGAAGAAAAACGGAAACTAACATAATGACAGTGACTCAAATTAATTCAGACAGAAAAAAATACAGCATTGCAGTGAAAAGTCTGCGTGGATATACAAGACAGCAGAGACACTCCATGTTACAGTCAGCACAATTTAAAACAAGCACTACTTTTAACAGTGCTACATCAGCTGCTAATTCCAAGAATATTCAATGTGTCCTTTTTTATGCGAAAGAGATTGGAATTCAGAGATACAAGTCTCTTCTGTTGGATGACACTTTCAGTGTCCTTTGACAGCACAGTGAGGTTTTCCAAAGGGACATGTATATGTGCTTTTGATCCATTTGGAAGCAGAGGGAAATGACAATATTCCCATTACACACACTATAAACAATGAGAATTTAATTTCAAATTTGTCTTTGGATTCACTACAGAACAGCTGGAAAGGAAGACTTGTCAAACCAGAGATATTCGGAAACATTGATGTGATGCACTACCTCTCATAACTAGCTTGCTAGGAGGGGGCATTCAGAAAACTCTCTTCTATACATAGTGAAATTTTGGAGAGTGGTGTATGTTTCTGAAGAATATTAAGTGCAATCATTCCAGTTGTAATATTAAAACATGGGAAAATAGACTGGAACAGCTCTTCATAGCTCTTCCTCAATCAAAGCCAAAAGATCACATTCTGGAATTGTCATGGTTTAACTCCAGGCAGCAACCAAGCCTCACGTAGCCACTTGGTCACTGCCCTGCCAGAGAGATTGGGGAGAGAATTGGAAGGATAAAATCTGGAAAACTTGTGGGTTTAGATAAAGACAGTTTAATAAGGAAAGCAAAAGCTGGGCACACAAGCAAAACAAAACAATGAATTAATTCCCTGCTTCCCATGGGCAGGCAGGTGTTCAGACATCTCCAGGAGAGCAGAGGCCCATCACATGTAATGGTGACCTGGGAAGTCAAACGCCATCACTCCAAAATGTCAAACACTATCACTCCCTTCCTCCTTATTCCCCACACTTTATATACTGAGCATGACTTGATATGGTTTGGAATATCCCTTGGTCAGTTTGGGTCACTTGTCCTGGCTGCATCTCCTACCAACCTGCCATGCACCCCCAACTTCCTTGCCAGTGTGTCAGTGTTAAAAGCAGAAAAGGCCTTGGCTCTGTGCAAGCCCTGCTCAGCAACAGCAAAACATCTCTGTTATCATCACTGTGTTCAGCACAAATCCAAAACACAGACCCATAGTAACCACTGTGAAGAAAATTAACTCTACCCCAGCTGAAACCACCACAGGAATTCTGAAATTATTCAAAATGTGTTTCAAAAGTGTGTATTAATTTTGTTGTCACTGAGCCTGCCTCACACTCCAGAAGTGTCACAGGTTTGGAAATAGTAAAATGAGATTAGAGTGGATTGCTGTTTGCATGAACATTTTAATATTTTTTTAAACATAATATCCAAAACCATAGCAATTTTTTCTTACTATTGCCTCTTCTATTATAGGCATCTGGGCTCTTCTAACAGTCATGGTGAGGTTTGTGTTCCTCCCAGGCCATAGCACATGCCTGACCAACCCCGACAGCATCACAATAGTTTCATAATTGGAAAATTAGCAGCAGGATAATAAATCATATTTAGGTGGCAATGAAAGATGATGGTGTGTCCTATTTCACAAGAATAGTTATGCTTTTAGGAATCTCCAGGTTTTCTATCAGTCTGTGCAAACTACTTGGATGGAAGAGGATCTGTAAGCACAGACCTGACCATTTGAAGAGGCTTTGATTCTCTCCTTCTTCATGGATAAAGATAACGATAACAAACAGGGTTCCAGTAATTTTCTTTTGCTTTGGTTTGGTTTTTTTTCTCTCATTGTATTTTTTGGTTTGGTTTGGTTTTGTTTTTTGTAGCATGTTTGGTTTTTTGTCCAAAAGAAAAACAAGTATTGACCAAAGATAACTGGATATAGGACTGACTGCCATTTTAACTGGATTAATTAAAAGAGGAACCACTTTTTCATAGTTTTGCCAAAGACAATTGCTAATATTGACATCTGAATACAAAACATAATGAATTAAAAGTAACATTTATGCCCATATTATGTCTGGTGTAGTATGAGTATTGTCCATTTGATGAAAGGAAGGGTTATTTGGTTGATATCAAATGCCATTTGTCCTTGTACTGCAGTTTCTACTACATTAGTTTTAAATACACCAGTGTGGATTGCTCATAATGGAGAAAAAGAAATTAAATATGAATGTATTACACGATTTTCCCATTGAAATTTTACATGTGAGTTAGACCATACTTCTGAACTATATTGACTTTAAATAACATCCTGAATTTCATCACTTTTATAAGCACTGTTCTAAAAAAACATTATAGTGCATCCATTAAATTTTTTAAAGTTGATTTTCATTCTTCTGACAATTGCTTCAGTCTAAAGCACCAGAATTTTTCTCTCTTCTTGCATGAGAAACTTAACACAAGAAAGTCAATGCTCTTTTTGCAAGGTACCATATTGCATCTATCATTAAACATATTCAAGCTGTCTTCCTTCATGCAAAAGCCCCAGCCCCCTTGCCCAAAACACTAAATGTATCAATACCAGTAGGTGTTTATTATGGCAGTGGTATTTCACAAACATTACATCTTTTCTAGTAAAAAGTCATCATAATTAGTATTTCAGCTAATGATTATAGCCTGGATTACAACTTCACCCTTGAAATGAAATGGTGGTACAGACTGCAAAACCAATCTAGGACATTCTGGGGATTAATAGGTGCTACTGCAGAGGTATTTAGGAGATGCATGTGCTGTTAGTCACATCCCAGACTTTCTGGAGTAAACACTCCCTCTCCCACCCCTGGCTCGGAGATGGTGCTGTGAAGCTGAGATGACTTCTAGGGCAGAGCCAAGTCCAGTCCTGCCAGCTTGTGCAGAGGAAAGGGATTTCATGACTACAGGGACAAATCCTGACATTTTTCGTTTGGCAGAATTTCTTTGCTGTCCATGCAAGTTTTATTGGGCTGAAATGTGGTGCAAGCAAAATGCACTTTTTAGCTACTTCCAGCAGAGATCTGTTTAGTGAAGTCTCATGAAAGAGATGCATAATATGCCCGTATCTCTGGGCCTAGAAAAGAATTTAAAGTCTTACAAAGCTTGACCTCAAGCAGGGCAGGGGGTAGGAGAACTGGCTATTTTTATCAAGATGTATTAAATGAAGAGCTATTGCTTGTTTTCATTAGCAGCTGTTCAAAGCTGGTGGACATATTCCCACAGAATCCACAATCAGCAGACTAATAATTACACAAAAGGAAAGGGAGTTGAAATATTAGCATCCTGTTTAATTTATGACACAGATATAGATGCTATACTAAGAACAGAAAACTAAATTATTTCATTGTGTGTAGTGTGGATAGTGTGAAAAGCTACAGTAAGTGCAAAGAGTTTTAACAAACAGGAACACAGTTGCTTTATATAATAAAATAACTAAATATAATTCAGTTGCTTAATCTTAATAAGAACATTGATATTATAATACTTTCTGAATTTAATAGGACTGTATATACGAATGGAGGATGTAAAATTATTGTAATTTAAAATTATGTTAAGTCTCTTAGATAAGTAAAGGCATTTACATTGCTATTATGAGACTGTAGAATATTTTTATAATAATTGCAATTTTTCATTGTTAACCATATAGTATCTTGTTTTCTAAGTCATTGTATGCAGACAGAATGTACTTTATTACGCACTATACACGCAATCTTTTTACAATTACATTTTATACTTGCTGGCATTTTATGTTTATTATATGAATATAATTAAAGGACTGAAATTAAAACATCTCTTTATATGTCCCTTGTGAAACTTCACTGTCCAGATCCCCAAAAAATGCCACCAAAAGGCAATATAGTAACATCCAGAAAGAACATCTGAGATACCTAACAGACAAAACACTTCACAACTGCTAAACATTTAGTCCATTATGATACATCATGATCCAGTAGCATCCCATTAATAAAAATAATTGATACATTCTTTAATATGGTCTCCTGCCATCTGCTTATTCCTGCTGCTAAGGCTTTGATTTATGGAAAGTGTTTTCAGAATGTTGCAAAATTGCTAGCAGGCATGATGATATCAGTTAAATCACTAAGAAGCTCTACAAAAACCTTTTAATGTACTAGATGTTTCCCAGACAATCTAGGATAAACAGAATATTGTATTTTAAGATGTAAAACATTTTTTAAAGCTGATAATTAGGTAGCATTTGGCACTAAAACATACTCACTTAAGGAAGTAAGTAAGGATTCGGATTTCATTTTGAATTCCTAATATCAAAAGTGCTGCATTCTTTAGAAGCTATTTGGTGCTTTCTGTGCATGAAATGATGTAAAAGTTGTTGAGTAGTAATATAAATTTCAACTCTAGTTTTGTAATAGTTCAGCATTTCATGTAAAATAGTGCTCATTGTTTCTATACATCCGATAAACATTCTATTTATACTAAAGATTTCTTCAGGCTCTTTATTTTGAAAAATCATTAAGACACCCCTACCAGTATTAAAATAGAATATTATTAATATTATTTAAAGTTCAATGATTATCTATGGAAAGAAGCTTTGCTTTTTTACATATTTATTATGTACTTAGGATTTGACCATAAAAGGTACTCATCTCCTTTGTGAAGGGACTGAGAGCCCCCAATTTGCTTTGTAGAAAGCCAATGCTTATCCTGTTGCAAACTCATACACTTAAGAATTAAATAAACAACATCAGAAAATAACTTCAGAAGTTATTTCAGAGATGAAAAAAGCCCTATGTGATATACTGCTTGATGAAAAGTAGTGAGGTTTGCAATTGACAGACAAACATTTAATGTCAGAATCATTTGTGGTGACAACCAGTGGGAGATTAGAGGAAAATGTATGAAGTTGTGATAATAATCAGATCAAAAGTCTAATTATAAAGGAGACTGTAGCAGTGAAGTATGCTAAGGCTTATTGGTTAAATCACTGGTACCCATCAAGTTAAATATATATCAGTTTCATTAATTGGCAACCACAAGACAAGTGTTCTATA
Source organism: Entomyzon cyanotis (assembly GCA_024500445.1). Classification (NCBI taxonomy): domain Eukaryota; kingdom Metazoa; phylum Chordata; class Aves; order Passeriformes; family Meliphagidae; genus Entomyzon; species Entomyzon cyanotis. Next base: position 33,552,424 of record JAKEPQ010001018.1, on the reverse strand, counting down.
TTCAGGATGGTGATGATTTTGATATAATCCACCACATTGTGGTTAAGTATATGATTCATGTAATAAGAAGAAGGTGCCTCCAGGCTATTGTTCCTACCATGGATTAAAATTTACATATTGCTTCTCCTTATGTCAAAACATCTGGTGCCTGCAAATGCTAACATTTCGTTAAAAAGTTTCACAAGCTCGGAAAAGTGGATTGGAAACATTGCATGTGAATCATTCAAGCATTATAATGGAATAAGAAGCTGAGTTATGAACAGGCTGATTGAACAGTAGTATAGTCAAAGATATTCATATGCTTATGAGCTTGAGACAACACTTAGCATAAGAAGGGCAAATACCCCAAATCATAGAAATAACCAGTGAGTTTTTTTCCAAATGTTACTGAGATGTACAATCTCGGTCTTTCCAAACTGCATTTTCATGCCCAAATAAGATCCCTGTATCTAAGCATATGTACTAAAGTGCTAAGATTGTGTTTAATACATTAATTTAATTCATGCACTTTAAGATGTTTGCACTCTTACCTGCCATGTAGTTTCCTCAGAAAATTTCATGACTCTTATATCTACATTCATATTTTACAGCAATATATATCAGGGTATAATAAGCTAAATCCCAAAAGATTTCAATTGCAAATTATCTTCATTATCTTACTTCCTTGGAAAGCCTATCAGTCCTTGCATTAGCACCTAGACCTAGACTCGAGACCTTTTTCCCTTTGATTTCCAGGTGGGACTTAAGATGTTAATTTTCAGTCATTGAAACTTTGTGGGAGCTTTTTGATACTGGGTTGTCAAAAAAGCTACACATCACAGATTGCTGTGATTAGGAGATACATTACTGTTGGAAACTTTCCTCTGTGTAAAAAGAGCAATAGATAGTGTTTTCTGTGAGGGTCCTTGATTCAAGTGATGTCATATCTATCAATTTTCTGGAATCAATGCATAAATATTCCTAAATGGATGTTCTGCTTGTAAAAGAAGAACCATTCAAAAAGCAGTGGCTCCCCAAAGTGCTTTTGCATTTTTAAAACATATTCCTAAAAAGAGAAATTTGCTTTCTCTTTTAGGCCTCTGGAATTCTAGAACATAATATTTATGTGGCTAGAGTCACCATCCAGTGATACCTCAGGGACACCTCAGGTCCCCACATCTGTGCAACTGAGGCAGCAGTAACAGCATTTGCTCTATTCTGCATCCATTCCCACTGCCTGCAGATTCAAATGAACCAAGCCTCTGCTGGTGAGCCCCATGGTCCCCTCTCTCCAGGGAAGGACATCTCTTCCCAGTCTCTCTTTCCAACTGGATTTCTTCTTTAGGGCTGGCACAGGGCTCCTAATGATCCTGCCTCAAATCCAGAGCAGGGTCACTTTCCAATCCTGCTCTCATCCAACATGTTCAAAATCTGTGTGTATAATGCTGACATTACACAATCTGGTATTTGCCAATCACAGCAAGGCGTGGTTTGGCAACATGCTTGAGCTCTTTTGCAGACCTCCCAGACATCTGAGCCAGAGGAGATTTGAACAAGAGGGCAGCCAAAGCCTCAGAGCAAGAGCACTCCCCATTACAAACCCGATGAGAACAATAATTTTGTTAATGGTGGTTAACAGGAGTTTTGGTTGGTTTTTATTTTTAAGCCTTTTACCAAAAAACATGTTTGTACATTGTATTTACTGGTAACGGACTTGTCTTCAGTTACCAAAGATTCCAAATTTTTTAAGTTTAATATTCAGAATTTGATAAAAATCTGTTAGCTAAATTATTTTGCATACTCTTCCAGGAGTAGGGTGAGCTAAAGGAAATGTTTCTTTTTAAAACATAATGTGACAACCTTAAAAATTCTTAATATAATGTCTTTGTACCAATTAGCTTTTCTCTGACATGTGCATCTCCTGTTGTCAGTAGGGAGAGGAAACTCAACAACAACAAAAAAATCTTGTATTGCTACAGAGCCATTTGGAAAGTAAAGGGAATAACAAAAGTAATTGCAGAAATACCATTCCATCATTTCCTCTGGAAAATAGTTTCTACTGTAGAACAGTTAATATACACAGCTGGCTTGCTATAAAAACAAACTGACACAAAGCAATTTAGTGTTACTGCAAAGTAAGCATGGTCAGTTTTAAGCACGGAGCAGAGAACTGACTCCTGCAATAAGCACCCAAGGGGCATTGTCTCCACCTGGAAATTTACACTCCAAATTACATTAAATTTGACTTGCTCTTTTGCAGTGGGCAGAGAATCCTTTGGGCAAGTAAAAACAAAACATGACACAACTGAGGTTAAGGAGCATGGAAAACAAAAGAAGGTACATTCTTGATCCCAAAATGTCACAAAGGGAATTTAGTACACGCAAAGGAAGATCTCTGCTTGAGGGCAAATATCAGCCTGAGAAGCAGGCAAGAGGAGTTCTAGGCTGGGCTTTGGCAGAGCCTGTCCCTTCCCAAAGCAAAAGAAAGGAGGTTGTTTCAGGGTATTTGGAGCTCCCAGTAGGATAAGTTATAACTACCACTTCTTTCCCACCCCTCACATTATTCTCTTGCTTTTCTAACTGTGCCTAATTCTGAAGAATACGAAAAAAATATTCTCCCTTTCTTCACTGCTCTTCCTCCTTAAGAGGCTGATGGATGTGTGAGGAGCATCAGCTCCTCCTACTTCATAGAGACCAGCTGCAGCCCCAGGTGAATCTGCCAGACCAGTCAGTGGTTTAATAGATTGGTAGCTGTGAAAGAGTGCTTATACATTACTGGTGACAAGTGTAACAGTGAGACCCACTCAGGTGAGCTTAGAATCTGAAATAACCAGCAAACCCCCCCGGGTCTGAAGAACCCTTCAGGTTAGGGTGACAGAAAATCATCCCCCTGACATGCTTTGAGGCTAAGCCCCATGAATATGGGTCAGGAATCAGAGGTATTGGTTCCTAAAGTTCTCCTCCTCTTTATCCCATATATAGTTAATAGCTAGAAAGTTCTTTACCCGCAGTTTATTATTGGTTTTTAAAGTTCTGTACCTTCCCTCCTTGCACCCCCATTCCCTGAAGCCCTTGTCAATCTGTATCCCTCTTGCCCCTATTGGCCCTCCTGTGTAAAGCCCTCCCATCCTGCGGTCCCTCTTAACCCCTGGAACGGGTACCCTCGGGGCTCTCAGCTCCTCGGAACCCAGCTCTCTCCTCTCCCGCGTTCCATCCCGGTCCCAGCCGCCCTCTCATTCCCGCCGTTCCCACCAAAAAACCCTGGATTCTGAAAGCTGAGAGACTGCATCTTCTTTAATCGCCAAGGCTCCTGCTATCCTGCCTTCGGGGAGACAGCCCGAGCTCGGGTTCCGCAGGTCCCGGATCCGCTCCGCTCCCGCAGCATGGAAGCACCCGGCAGGGACCTCTTTTAGTTGGGGTTTTCGGGGTCTCCCTGCCTCCCCAGAGCGAGAAAACCTCAGACAAGTATTTACGTGATTATTTCAAAGGCCAGAATGGATTTTTACGTATCTAGATCTTAAAAGTTACCAAGCATGGGAATCAAATAAACGTATTTGCCCTTTAAGCCTTGTTGTTTCAGAAGATCCTAGTTTTGATGCTCAATGTACTGAAATCCAGTAAGAAATAGATGTTTGATTTCCTTAGACCCCTGAAGTCCCAAACTGGATGGTTGTTGGCTTCAGGCTATCTTAGTGTCGCCAGGAGGTGCACATGGCTGGTGGGTGCAGATTTTCCATCAAGAGTGTGTTGACTTAACTGGGGATTTCCTTCTAAATAAGGATTTATGCTTGCACTCACAAAATCATTTATTTGAGAGTTAAGAAAACTATGGTCATTACTGCAGCATTCAGCCTCATGTCCTGTTTTGAACAGTAAAATAACCCAGAGAAATGAATTCCACTCTTAAATAATTGCAAAAATGTGCGTATTTGGACTTCCCCCTTCAAAGCCCATTTCCTGAAGCAGGTGTTTGAAGTTCGAATAGAGGCTATGAGCTACTTTGTTTAGGGGAACTAAGTTCTTCAGTGAACTGAAAGCAGTGATTCTGGACTATTCATGGACTGTTTCAGTGAGATTACAGCTTTCTTATTTTCCTTCTCTATTTGCTTTACTCTATTGTTAAAGTGTTTGTGCTAGATGCCAATATCAGCCAAAGAATTTAAAAGCAGAAAGAGACAGTGATGTGATTTACAGCCAAATCAGACTTCTGTATATACTCTGAAATATGGACACAGATTTTGTGTACAGAAATAATTAAAGTCCTAAGTGTCCTCCTCGAATTCAATCTGCTGGTATGTGGAGGTAAGATGTTATTCAGAGAGTGGCACAAGGAATTGATCTTGCAGAAAACATTGTAGCAGTATCGTGCTTTCCAAGACTTGTTTCTTTCCTCCTTTATGAAGTAACTTCATAAACATCACTTTTCTATTTCATTATTAGAGCACATCTGCTATCAAGAAGACTGTGGAAGCTTTGTTCCCATTTAGTGCAAGGTCCTATATTATCTCCCTTGTCTATAAAATGCAGGGATTCTTAGGTCTGCATTATAAATAATAATACATGTATGCGATGCATGATTCTAATGATGTAGTTCAGTTTCAGGGTTTTACTGCCATTCATAAACTGCTTCAGCAGACTTCTTGTAATTTATGATATCAATAGAGCCCCTTAAATTACATCCTAGATTCTGCCATGTATTGCCCTATGAAAGAAAATGGCTTTGTATCCAATATCACTGTAAGAGGAGTGCTAAAGGGAGAATGAACCAAAAGTCAAGTGCCCTTTATTGAGAGCGAAAATTGCCTTCATGGTGTGCAATATGTGAGAACTGAACACTTGAAAACAACTGCTCTAATCCTCAACTTAACTGTTTGCTTTTTAACTGTGTGGAGCTCCCTAACACTGGTTTGCAATAAGCTTGTCAGAGTGACAAGAAAGGTGAGGGCATCTTTCACTGTGCTGTACTTTTTGGGCCCACAGCTTTTAACTCTGAGAATATCAGGGTCAAAACACCTGCTGAAACTTTTAAAATTGTCCAATCTGATTCTTTCTATGTCTTGCAGGGACTGTCTACATGTCTACCTGTTGGGGGGAAACAGAGTTCCCAGGCTGAAAATATTAATCCTGAAGCCCACGTTGCTCAGAATAGTGATGGCATTTGTAAAAGAGCCAAATATTCTTGGCTGCAGCATTAATCTGCACTGACAATTTTGAGTATTTCCTGTCTTGGCCCACGTACAAGTTGTCTTGTCTGCCTTTGTTAGGAAAGGGGATAAATCCCAATGCACCCATTAGAAGATGGATCACAGCATGGTAGGCTATTGCCTCCACAGCTTTTTTTTTCCCCTTTATTCGTCTTCCTCCTGTAAAACCCTCTAAGGAGGTCAAGAACTGCAGGTGGTGAGGGGACTCTTCAAAACTAGCAGAGAGAACTGGCCAATTTAACACTGAGTTATTTTAATTCAGGTGCTTTCTTCTTCTGCAATGTGTAAACCTTCCTTGAGCAGAGGACTCCTGGGGGTTGTGGCTGGAGGGGATCCATTACTTTCTTGGCTCCATCAAAGCCCTTCTGGGGACAGGGAGGTGACATGGAGGCACTGAACCTTGCTGGGGACAGCTCATGTGGTTCCCCACCACATGAATGCTTTTTTTCCTGTCTAAGGAATTATATTCCGCTACTGAAAATCAACTGAAAATGAAGTTTTATGGAAGCTATACTTACAGAACCAGACAAGATTCTGATTTCAGAACAAGAACATTCAATTGGTTGTGTTTCAACAACGAAAGTAATTTGTATAAGATATTAAAGTTGGATTCAGAAGAAACACTATAGCCAGGATACTGGTCAGAATATTTGAAATGTTAATAGGACTTTTAGAGGGTTATTTTTACTATTTGCATGTACTTCTAATTTTTCAAAGTATTTAAATGGAGTTTGACCTTGATTGTTACCTCTGAGGGATGGCAACTTTAGAGCTGTTCTCTTGCACAAGGTGCAAAACACAACCTTAGCAGATTTTCTATATGGAGGCAAAATCTTGTTGTTTTCAAGGCAGTTCAGCTGATATTATAGGAGAATAATCAGATTTATTTTGTCTAAACAACAAAGGAGACATAAAGAAAAGTGTTGTTCTGAGCATCACACATGAGTTTGAAAATACTTTGTCTTGGACTGAACTTTGAGTATTAAATATACTGACACCTCAAGACAGAAATGCAGTGGAGGCAAACAAGACATGGCATGTGAAAATTTCTTGGCTTTTTAGATAGTCCTCTAATATTACTGTACTTAACAATTTATGTAGCAGAACACGTCAACTCACAGGAATGTTATCTAGACTACTTTTTATTGCTTTTACTGTTTTATTTCTTTTTTCTTTCCAGTGTGATTTAATTCTAGTGGCACTGTGTAATTTTCATCAACAAAAGAAATGAAATGTATACAGTAGAAAATGGATCCTGTTTTAAAATGCTCCGACCTGTCAGATGTCCATTAATCTATATATATTCCATGTAGGAAGCAGAAAGCAATATGAGTTTTCACATTCTTTGTATTTAATATTTACCTGTGGGCACGTATAAAAAAATTCTAATAAATCCATAGCTACTTACAATTTACAGAATGGAACTAATGCTGGTAGTTGATCCTAAACTGACACAAACCAGATATTCTCTTAATGTTACTCCAAGGAATTTTAAACTGACTCTGTTAAAGCCAAGGTTATTTGCCTTGGGGATGCCTAATGGAAGGGTTATTATAACACTGTCCACAAATAGGTGTCTTGAGAGAGCCAGGGCCATAATACTTCATTGACAGCTAATAGATTGTGCTATTGCTGTATCATAGTCATCTTTGAGGCCAAAGGTCACACCTCTTCCTTAATATTTAAATAAAGATACTTGACTGGAGCAGAAAACAGCTTATTGCCAGTGATGGCTGCTGCTCAATTTACAAGAACCTTTACAAAGTCATGCTAATTCCTGGCCTCCTTAGAATGCACGATAACCTTTCATAAATCCATCTTTTCCAGATGTCCTTGGAAATGACAGTTATAAAACTACAAATGATTTGTAATGCAAAATGGGACTGACAGACTTGGAGATTAGTTCTCAATGTACTAAAATGACTAAAGACTATAGCTAACAGAAGACTTAAACTGCATCAATAAGTATCTGCCAAAACAGCTCATGAGTATCTTCAACATGCTCGGTAACAGCTGGAAAATAAGGAATACTCATGATTGTAATATGACAAGTGGCAAATTTCCCTCTAAGGGTCTCAGAGCAGAACTTTGTTTCTGTGGGTCAGACTGGAAGGCAGATTTTGAATTTCTCTTGCTTCCAATTCAGCATTTCATTTGTCTGTATATCTTCTCATTCATGAACAGGACTGTTCATGAGCCGAACACAGTTTTTTATGAGATGAAATTCTATTTACACTTACAGACATCACAGTTCAAATTGATTATAGAGTGTATTTAAATGCAGAAAGTGCTATTGAAAGTACATTTTGTTAAAAAAGAAATACTCATTCCACATTTAAGGAGAATATCCTCTTCAAGGTTTTAAAAGTACATATGACTAAGGTTCCCAACACTATAATTTATACTTATGAATAATTTGATTTTCTGTTACTACAAGAGATGCTTTAGAATTCAGAAAAAAAAACCAACCTGTACAAAGATCTATGAATTTTGCAATAATTGCGGAAGCCTATAGAAATAAACAGAAATAACTGTTGTTGTCAGGGTTGCCTAGAAATGCAGTCTTCTAGCTAAGGCAAAAATTACTTTCTAATACTAAAAAAAATTTAGGAGGAGCCAAACCCAAGTCAGATAAAGCATTAGGGTGATGGCAAAAGCTCATGGAACCAGCTGTAGGAGAGCAACCTGCATTATGGCTTGTATTCATGACCCTTCTCTTTGTTTTTTTCTCTTAGTTTCAATGTATTTGCTCTCACTTTTGTTCTCAGATCCTTTGTCTAAAAGACTTTAGCTTTGGGAAGTGTTATTTTTGGAATTTGGAAGCATTCATTGAGTTATTGAAGGATTAGATGAAGTAAATAAGAGATATTATCCATCAGGTTAAGAATATGTGTTATTATGAAAGTGATTTTGTTCATCTTTTCATAAAGTTAAATCTACTTGGGAAAATGATTATGTATTAGAACAAATCATGTAGCTTAACTGGTCACAAATATGTTCCTAGTTTTTTGTTTGTTTGGGAATTAATTCACAGTCCTGATTGCTACAGTGGTATTTGTAATTCCCAAGTTTTTTATAGATTATCGAAACATACTTGAGTCAATTGTCATTCCCACACATTTTACCTCACCTGTACAGCTTTTCTTTCATGCCAGTGATTGTTTGCCAAGACATAATGATGTTGTTCCTGCTCTGAGATTGAATTAGTGAAAGTTATTAATCGCTCACTCTCTAGTTTATGAAGAAAAACATAGTAATATAGATATTAAGGAATGGCATTAATAAAAAAAATCCATTTGAAAAATAACTCTTCAGCTTTCAATCTATTGTTTGTGAGCCATTATCTTATTTTTCTGCTAGCTCTATTTTGTTTATTTTTGTTTTAAAAGTCTGGTTTTGCATTCTGAAGCTCAGACACCATCTCTGTGGTGTCATTTGTAGTGATGAGTCAAGGAGATAAGGGACTAAAGCCTGTGCAGTAATGACTTTGCTCCATCTTTTCTTTTAATGGTTTGTTGTGTGACTCTTGGAGATGTCATGTGCAAGACCACAAGTTGGATTTGATGATCATTGTGAGTCCTTTCCAACTGAGCTTATTCGGTGGTTCTGTGATTCTGTTGATCAGCTGGGAGGTCTTTTCTCAGCTGTCACTGTTCATTCTCACTGCATGTCCTTTCTCCTCTTTCTCTGGGACCTTCCAACTTGCCTCCTCACATAATCTATTGCAAACCATGGCGAAACCAGCAATGCCAAGAGGTGGAGGACATGGATTTTGTTAAGATATGATGCTCTGAGTGTCTGAGGACAACCATGAATTTGGTAGGTGCGTGCATGTTCTTGGAAGGAAACTGTGTTTTGGCATAACCTTGTTAGCAAAATAGCTACAGCAATTTGAGATGAAGCCACACCTCAGATGTTGGTTGTCCCTCTTCAGGTTTCTTAGCAGTAAGTCCAGCAGTGGACTTTAAGGGACATAGGAACAGAATGTTTGCCTTTATAGATGTGCAAGAAAAATATGCTCAAAAAGTAAGGAAAATAATTCTCTGATATTTGAAGTTTACAAATTTCTAACTGTTTGTATTACCAGAAAATGAAAAATAAAAAGTGTGAAAAAATATCACAGTGAGAGAATCCTTTGGTTTGGGATTTCTTAATTCCAGAAAACAATGTCTGAACTTGCCACATATACTTTGAGATTAAAGAGAAAGGGAGTGAGTATTGGATGGCTGCATATGAAATGGTTTTAGTCTGCCAACCTGTTCTAAACTAATAATTCAATGTCAGTAAGAAGATTAGAACCATGTGTTTCTTCCTAGGAATGATTGGTAAATTACACTTGGTTAACCATTTTATTCCTGCATGTTCCCATTATGGTATCTTTCCTCAATTTTTTTACCTTTTTGCAGGACTAGCAATGAATCTTTTCATGTTTAAAAGATCAGCACATATTTTATGCACAAAGATTGCAGTGCCAAATAAATTTCTGCAGTAGACCACCTCCAGCAATAGTCTAAATAATATTTAGAGAGGAGTCCACCTACAGGGGAAAAGTAGCCCAGACACCTATCTGATCAGAAATGATGAGGCAAAGATGAAGTTATTCACTAAAGTAGACTCTGTAGCTCTTCTGCCATAAGCAATATATTCAAGGAACTGATTGATAAGACTTGTTTTCATGCAATAAGCATTTGAGGGATGAAAAATGAAAATTGAAGATAAACCGTGTAAGAGTAAATGCGATCAGAACACAAAAACAGGTGGCTGAAACAACATAATAGAGCATACGAACTATAACTTCATATTTTAATATTTAATATTAATTTATCTTTTGTCTTCCAAAAGGAAAGAGAAAACAAAAAGTAAAAAACCAAAAACAAACTAAACCAAAAAACCCCCCAAAAAACCCCCACAAGGTTTTACTCCCTTTTTAGTGTCATTGCTAACCTAAATTATTATGTACTTATTTGTTTCCCCAGTGATGTACTATTGTTACCTAGAAAACAAAGCTGTATGAACAAACTTTATGCTATTAAAATAGAATATATAGAAAAAGATAAATGCCCCCACTGCAAATTCCACAGTGCCAGTTGTCTGGTTCATGGGTTTGCTGAAATACTTACACACAAGAAACAACTGGGTTATCTTGGCAAATTGCTGAGAACTGTTGGTAAAATTCCTGAAAGAACTGTGAATAACCTGTGTGATGAATGGGGTCGAGAAATCTCATCATCTTCATATATCTGAGGACAGCTTAATTAATTCAAATGGCAAAATTAAAGGTGTATGAAGGGGATTAAGGCAAAAGCTGAAAATAAAAATAGATCTGCAAAATGTTAGATCTCTCCTAGACTCAAAAGAGATCAATCAAATCTTTACAAGAGAAAAGGCACTGAAGAGGTCTCCTGTGGGGCCAGCAAAAATCTGAAGTGTAGTGTTTTGGAAATACCATAATTTAAGGAGAATACAATGTGTTATTTTTATATGCTGCAGAACCCCACAGCTCCACCTCTCTTTCCTGTTAAAAATGCTACTCAACTAGCTTAATACTTAAAACTCTTTGACACAGTGTCCTGGATTTTAACACTTTCTGCCTATTGTATTTTCCAGGTCTGCAGCAGTTCTAGAAATCAGTCCCTTCAGTGTTATTATTTTCCATAAATCAGAGTGGAGTGATTGATTCCTTTATAAATTACGTGTACCACATGGGATACTGGCTGGTAAACATTGTGATAGTAAGCAGGCCTTCTCCTTACACCTATATTTTTGAGAACCATACACAAAGAGTTTAAATTTCTGATGAACTGCTTCCTCCTTCTCTAATTAGCATTAACACTAAAAACACTATTCACTATTCATATTTGCTCATCTCCTTATCTTAGATTAACCACTGTTTAATATGTGGTTAAGATTATTCTGCACATCATCAACTGATCTATGTGAAACAGCACAGAGAACAAAAGAAGCTTAATCTTCCATGAAGCTTCAGTCAAGTGAAACTGTACATAATCCAGAGACAAGTTTCTTTCTGATAACCTGCACTTAATACAAACTGCATGTCCTCTCTCTCTGCCCCTGCATTGTTTTGAATCTGCTTATTGAAACAAAAAATATCTCTGATTATTATTATTATCAACATCATCATATTATCGTTGTTTATTATTATTATTATTATTATTATTATTATTAGCATAAGCATTAGCATTAGTATTAGCATCAGCATTGTGTTAGAATTCACACACTTTGGGCCTAATTGTGCCAACTCTTTGCATTGGGCGTGATGGTTGATCTGTCCCATGAACACAACTCCATGCTAAAAGACATGACAGCAGCAGGACCAGTATGTCCAGGAAGAAAGAAGATTTTGTGAGATTAGACCTTCAACAGTGACTCTAGCTGCAAATGCCTTGAGACAAACAGTTGTCATTTGGGCTGCTAAGATGAACTAGAAATTTAAAAAATAAAGAAGGTACTTCCCATAAACAGGTAAAGAAACAGGATATAAATATATGGAATTATTAAGGTGTGACAGCACCTTCTTATTTGTAAGATATTAGTATTAGTAAATTGCATCACTAAGTCCTGTATTTTTCCAAATTCCTCACTTAAGTAAGTCTTGGGTCTCAACTAACAGGAGCAATAAAAGAACCCAAATTTTCTGTAACTTGAAATATTTTATGTTTTTAAAAAGTCGCATGGGATTTGTGGCCACACTTTAATTTCTAATGCCATGTCCCGCAGTGCACTGCTGCATAACGCGCTAAATTAAAGCCTGAAGTGGAGAGAAAGGCGCTTTTGTCTCTTTAGCCGAACCGGCCTGTGGCAAGAGCGGGATGCCGGCGGGCATTCCCGCAGCGGAGCGCAGCCCCTTGCCCCGCAGCGCTCCCTGCGCACGGCGGACAGCTCCGGCGGGCGCGGTGCGGTGCGCGGAGCCGCGCGGCTCGGGGCGGGGCGGTGATTTGCGCGGGGTGTAGTGGAGTGCGGTGTGATGCGGTGTGGAGCCATGTGTGCGGGGCACTGCGGTGCGGTGCGGTGCGGTGTGCAGCTGTGGTGTGGAGTGGTGCGGAACAGAGCGGGGCGTGCAGTGCAGTGCAGTGCGGTGCTGAGTGGAGCAGAGCGCTGCGGTGCGGTGCGGTGCAGTGATGCGGTGTGGAGTGTTGCGGTGCGGTGCGGTATGATGCGATGCAGTGTTGCGGTGCAGAGTGGTGCGGTGCGGAGCGGTGCGGAGCGGTGCGTGCGGGCGGTGCGGTGCGGTATGATGCGGTGCGGCGCGATGCGTTGCGGTGCGGAGCGGAGCGGAGCGTGCGGGCGGAGCGAGAACAGAAGCTGCCAGCCCGGCCCGGCGCGGCGCTCGAGCCGCTAGAGGTCTCTCTCGTTACAGCTTTGCCGCTCCTTGCCCGTTAATTATTTTACTCAAAGGAACAATTCTGCCTTTTCGATTGGAATGCCTCATTTTAAGTGGTGTGCTAGAGAAAGATATAATGCCTCCTTAGCTTGTTCTCCTGCTGATGAGTAGATGTTGGGTTGACTGAATGAATCATCCTGGATATTTTAATACACAATGGATATACTTTAGCTGAGAAGTTTGAGCTTTCACCTTGGCTTCCAAAAGGTTGAAAATTTGACCAGAAAAAACAATATGCCCTGGTAAAAAGGGTCTTACTATTGAGAGAAAGGCAGCATGATACTTCAAACTCTCATGAGGACACCTTGGATCTGGTATATACTTAGATCCCATAATTATAAATGTGAACCCTTTTACAGTCATTTCTACTATTTTTTTTTGTATTTTTTTTTTTGGGAAAGAGATAAGGACATATTTTTTCCCTATAAGTTGACAGTAAAGTTCTAGTGTATAACTACTTCCACTTTCATGCACTTTTCTTTTAATGAAAAGTGGGATACTATGTTAGTCATCTTATTCATTGTAACCTTATTATGAAAAAAGCCCTATCAAACTTCTTTGTTTACCATGTTCTTACTGTTTTCAATGCTTGTATGAGGTTGATTTCCTTATACTTGCTACACAGACAAGGCACAGCCTTATTGAACTCACAGACTTTTATGTTAATAAAAGCAAAGGCCATGAAGAAAACTGAACAAAATGCAAACCCAACCCCATCCCCATAATCAAGGCAAATCTTATTTGAAGAAAGCACAGCAAAGCACATTGATGTCAGCTATAAGGGAATATAAAGGTCCATGGGATAGAACGAGTTTTCTGATTTCCAAGGACAGTAGAGGAAGACAGGTGGAGAATCTTCTCAGCAGAGGGTGGGAAATGTGGGACGTAAAGAAAAACACACTGCAAGAAATCTTTGACAGTAACATTCTGAAGGAAGTCAGAATATGGAAGGCGATTCCTCTGCTAAACAGAGAAGGAGACACTGTGCAACAGTGGGGGAAAACAAAAAGGGGTTTAAATTAGGAGCAGTACGAAGATATAACCTAGCCAAAATTAGGACACAAAAAGCAGCCAGAATACTGTATCAAAAAATACTCTGAACTGAGCAAGAAAACACGGTAAGGGAATGTTATGGGGCCATAATCATGCCATTCAGGCAATGCTGAAAGAATTCAAAGTGAGGCCTATTTCCTACTAACAGACTGATAAATGGAGTTACAGTGTGAGTACATACTCCCCACAATATCTTATTGGGATTGTTAAAACATTGGTGTAGGTCTGGATTCTGCTTTCATTTACATGATTTTCACTGTAGTGCAGCTGGAAATCTCACTGGAGTTACTGCTTATTTACAGTCCTACAAGATCCCACTCAGGATTTTTAAAAGCAAAGACGTTCTCAGTATTCCTTTTATGATTCCAAATTGTTTGTTCAAGAACCAAAAAAAAAAAAAAAGAAAATCTTTCAAAGATTTTAAAGGGCTTTATTTTCATGTTCCAGCTCTATCTCCCTCACTGTTCCCACATTTCCAGAGTGAGTGTGGAATGCTATTTACCCAATTTTGCCTTGTGGCATTATGTTTGTCTAAGCACATAAAGCTGTGCAGGTGCTAAGTGGTAGAAAATCATGCACTCGTAATTCTTAGTGTATTTGTGGTGTTCAAATGTTTAATAGACCAAAATCTGGACCGTGATACTCCTACTGTGAGGCTTTTGCAGAACCAGACACCCTGCCCAGGCTTACGGTAGGCTGATACATATTGTGAGGCTATTGGCCTATTTTAATGAAGTTTCTGGCACCCGGTGAGACACTGGTGTTTTACCACTGCAGAGGAGAATTGAATTATGCAGTAGTCTCCAACTTGTGTGTTTAAATTTTGTTGTTGAAGTGAAGAAAGAAGTAGATTTTTGAAGTCAGAGAAAACAATGCTAAAAGTAAAATCGCTTGTAGGAGATCATGATCACTAAACTCGGAGCTTTCCTGCAGTGAGAATCTTCTTGACTCAGTGTGGAGAGGTAAATCCCTCCTTCCCTGACTAATGGAAATCTAGTGAGGCTGAGAAGTTTGCATAGTTCTCTGAGCTAGTGGCACGTGTCTTTCCATTATGTAGGAGGAAGGTGGTGGTAAGAAACCTTCTTCATCTTCTCCTTCTGCATGAGGAGGTCATTTTTGTTTTGAAATCCTGGTAGACATTCAATGCAGTTAATTTCACCATCATTTACAGTAGTTCCACATGGATCTTTTTAGCCCGAGGGCTATCATTACTGCTAGGGCTTACAGAAGGGGAAAGAAAGACCAGATTCATTATTCATTTGTACTGAAGGGAGAGGAAATGAATCCAGAGAGACAGAGTGGTCATACACAGAACCTGGTTTTCCCCATTCACAGTGCATCCACTGGGCTGTGCTGCCTTTGTCATGCGTCAGGGGTAAGAAATACATTAAGTACAAGTGTCTGCCCAATAATCTGTGTAGCTCCTGCCCATCTCC
Source organism: Entomyzon cyanotis (assembly GCA_024500445.1). Lineage (NCBI taxonomy): Eukaryota > Metazoa > Chordata > Aves > Passeriformes > Meliphagidae > Entomyzon > Entomyzon cyanotis. Next base: position 33,537,350 of record JAKEPQ010001018.1, on the reverse strand, counting down.
TGGGGCAGAGCAGCCCCACTACTGCTTTGGAGTAGGGACTGAAAAGTGACGGCAGGGGCTGAAAGCCCAATCCTTTCCTGTCTGGGGAAACATCCCAGCCTCGTAAATGATGGGGAAGGTCTACCATGTCTTTAGCCAGACCTGGACACTGCTGCCATGGTGACACATGAGCAGCATTTTCTTCAGCTCATGACCCAGAGTATATGCCCCTTATTTTCTCCCATAAATCTATTGCTGTTAACTGCTGCATTAAATAGACCCATGACCCCAATATTTTTAGTTCATCTTTTCCTGGACTCTGACTTGGCTATTACTATAAATTAAGAAAATAAGAAAGGATTGTATTATCTCTGGAAGTGTCCTTGTTCTGCAGACCCCTCACCTGCTATCAGTAGTAGCTACAGCTTTCAATTAGCCTCATTCTGTGATTTGCAAGGTTTTGGGTTTGGGTTTTTTTTGGATTTGGGTTTTCTTTTACATTCATGTAGGGCAAAACATACCTGGTCAGCGTGACAGGTTTATAGATTATGTTCTTTAGCAGCAGTGCTGACCAAACTGTTATCCTATGTTACTTCTTTGGGAGGATATTTCTCTACATGTTGGTCCACACAAGGGCTTCTCTGTTGCCTCTTCAGGAAGATGTTTCTTGGAATGTTGGGCCCCACAATGTTTTTGGTGGAGATTTCTGGGAAACACTGTAACTGTAAGAAAATTCAATGTCCAAAGACAGCTTCTGAGGAGAAGGCCATCATGTACTACAATAAATTCACTTTACCCAGAGTAGAAGGGAAGAGTCCTCTCAAGTTACTGCGGAGAACATGTGTGGTCTGGAGACACGTTTGCATCTTGTAAAATAAAAAAAGGAGAGAGAGAAGTTTGCAAATTAAAAAGCTCAAATGAGAATGCTACTGGGTAGGGAAAAAGGTATTTGTATTTTGATGCAGAGGAATCAGTTCCAGAGGCTTAATTCTGCACTTAACTAGAGCTTGGTGCTTTCTGATCCAAGTTGGTGGCCTACTCACTGCTGTATGGACTGGTAGAACTGCTTCCCTTGACACTGATTTGGCAGGATCAGGTCAGGTATTCATCAGTGGCTTTCTTACTGAAATATGGGTTAAACTTTACAATTACCAGCCTAGAAAAGAGAAAAGTCTATGTGTATAGAAATGTTTTTGCCTGGGAAATACTAAATGTAATAGGTCATGTGTAACCACCAAAGGTCCAGGATCCAATACCTACAGAGAACTTGAGACAGGGTGCAATTTCATCCCGTTTGCTGAAAGTATTGCAAATACCAAAAAAATAGATTTTGTCATTGCCATTCATTGTTAGTGGAAGCTACTCATTCTGCCTCTGCAAAGCAGAATATTGCCTTCTGGTCACACAGTTAAGATTTTGCAGCAGATTATAAGGATTTTGAACTTTGTAACTCTGCTTCACCAGGGTGCCAACACCAACTATCAGTCAGTTTAGGTATAGGTCTGAGCAGGTAGTAAAAAATAATATTACAGCTGAGATCCACTGTGAGTCTAAGGAAACAAAATTCTCATGGTAATATTAATTCTGACTTAAAGGAAGTATTTGGAGATGGCTTATTTCCCTGTATGAATTGTACTATACAGACTCCTCACCCACCATATTTGTATTATTTTCATGTTTGCAATATTACCAATCTGTTGGGTTGGAATTAAATTTGTCTTTTTGAGGAAAGAGAATCAGACAAAATGAACTGCTGAATTGCCATAGGAACATCTCTATTCAGTTTCATTTCAATCCAAAAATCTATAAAGAATGCCAGAATGCTTATTTAAACTGTGGGTATATGTCTGCACATTTGTTGGGACTGAGCTTTCAAAAAACTCTTTGTCAGTAGCCATCTGATACATAAATGGCTTTGTTTACAGCAAAATGCTGGCATAAATAAATAGGAATATTGAACCAGAACAATTGCCTTTAGCAGCCTGTGCTGTAAATCACACACAAGCTGTCATCATGAGTTGAAACATGTCTGCATACTTAGTACCATGTTTAGGTTGCTTAATCAGAACAATATGTAAACTGTTAGTGCATGAGAGCTTGCCAAGCCAAAAATTATTTACAAGTTGCATTTTGTGTTTCTGGAAATTTTCAACAAAGAGAGGAGAGGAGAGGAGAGGAGAGGAGAGGAGAGGAGAGGAGAGGAGAGGAGAGGAGAGGAGAGGAGAGGAGAGGAGAGGAGAGGAGAGGAGAGGAGAGGAGAGGAGAGGAGAGGAGAGGAGAGGAGAGGAGAGGAGAGGAGAGGAGAGGAGAGGAGAGGAGAGGAGAGGAGAGGAGAGGAGAGGAGAGGAGAGGAGAGGAGAGGAGAGGAGAGGAGAGGAATTTGTTTTGATACTATAAAAAATACATTTGGTATAGTAGCAATCAAGCAAACACAGAATGTTTTCCTTGACAATGCAATACTGTGGGCCAGATCCCCAGGTGAGGTAAATTAGAAGAATCAGTGAAGCTGTACAGATTTATATCAACTATAATTGTGCCTGTTAAGTTTTTACTTTCTGTTAAATTCAGAGGAATATAAACAAACAGGTAAAAGCCACATGTATTTTTCAGCTTGATTCCATTCATCAGACTACAGTGCCTTAATGGTATATATTCTGACCCTAACAGTCCTTTAACCTGTGGGTAGGTATAGACTTTAAAAGATATGTGTGCTAGAGCAGATTCTCGACTGTGCAGATCGGATGTTTGTTTGTTTTGAACTGCTGTTACTTTAGTTTGTGTTCCCAAATCTCTGTTTACAAGAAACACTAAAATTGTTTTATTTAACTGGGAGTATAAGGAAGCACAGGCTGCCCATGTTCCTCTCTGTATAGCCCTCTGATGTCACCCTAAACACTGTCCCTGTTTAGGCATTAGGATTATATGGATTTACCTGGAGACCCTTGTGTTGCTGTTGATGAGAACACTTTATAGGGAAATACCTTCAGTGACATAAGACTGTCTTTGGCATTGCTGGGGGATGGTGATAAGGACTAAGTGTGCTATTAGCAGCAATGAATGAGACAAAGTGTGTCTACAGAAGTTTTTGATGGCCCTTCAGAGTCCGTGTTAAAGGCTTAATTTGCTGCCAGAATATGGCCCTTGTTTCAGGCAGGGATCATTCTGAGAGTCGCAGCGATGCTGCAGCCAGGCTGTGGAGCAGGCCTGCCATGGGTAAAGCCATGCAGATAAAAATGGACCAGAGACATCCATCGTGCATGTCCTGACTGTGTGTCAGCTGCTGAATGGGCAGAGCTGAGGTCATCAAACCTAGGTGGGACAGGGTCAATGACATGTCCCAGTTCAGCCTTTGGAGAAGCAATGAGTCTTTTCTGCACAGCCATCCAGGTCAACCAGAGAAAAGCAGACTTTAGGCTTCAGATTGGTTTGCCTGGTGTTGGAGCTTGGAGAGAAGTGGGAGGAAATGAGATGAAACTTTCCTGCTGTCATCAGCTGGCACGAGGACCAGACATTCATCACTAGATAAAATGCTATGATCAAATATACAATGTCCACTGCTAAGTGACGTGAAGAAAATTTCAATAACCACCCTCATTTTCATATGATAATTCTTCATCTATTTTTATGGACTATAAAGAGAAAGAACTTTAACACAAATTCCTGTCTTGAGTAATTGCTGTTTACACATCAGATTTTCTTTTGTTTCTGAGCATGTTGTTCCAGCAGAGAATCCTTTGTAAATGTCTAATTGCTCTGTAGGCCACACACTATCTGACCCTGGTGGTCTATGAAGAACAATAAAAGTAGACTTACAATAGCCTTCTTTAAATAATGCTTGGCACTTGACCATGAAATGCATGCATTCTGAGGTTTCCATTTATTAAAAATTTAGCACTTTTTATTGAGAAAATTAATGGTTCAAAATCACAATGAAATACCACTATTACAGGTGATCTTACCTAGAAAAATATGGCACTAAACCTAATGAGAATGAACTGTTCTCTCTCCATTTTGCCTACACTGCTGACATCCATATGTGGTGTTACAAAAACTGTCTTTGGCCTTTTTAGAAAAATCTAATGTGTATTTAAATGAAAACATAAGTGGGTTACAATCCTCTGAAGTACTTTATTCAGTTAACTCTTTTTTTTCTTTCCTCAGTAGAAAGATATGAATTATTTTATATTGTTTTGCTGCCTGAAAATATCTAGTGTGATTACTATGATGATGCCATTTGTGCCACTCTGGGTACATTTATGTCATATTTCTCATTTATAACTCCTTGCTTCAGATTTTTATGATTAAACCATTAGGAGTCAAGTCCTGTAAAAAAGACTTAGACCCAAGTCCTGAAAAAAAACCCCCATATACATGTGTTTAACTTGAGTGCTCAGAGTAGTCCTTATGACAAAGTTAAGCATGGCTGTGAATGCAATACTGTGACTTTCTCTGTTTCATTAGACCAGCTAACTGCAATGGGACAGCTTGGCTCATGGAATTAAGGCTGGGCATATTGTATAAATCCATACCTGGAGCTTTCTCTGGGATGAAACTATAGGATCTTAAGCTCTAATGCAGCTGATCTAAAGAAAAAAGGGAAGGAAATTGTTTCAGTTGTTATGATGTTGCATAAATGAAAGATATGGCAATGGTGTGATATTAGATGCCTTTTTTAGCTTATGAAACAAAAAAAATATTTTTAAATTAAATTTTGCAGGTCATTAGTCTTGTAAAGGCAGAGAAGTTTTAAGGGCTATTGTGAAAATGCCAGATAATTCATATTTTTTTTAAACTGGTCATTTATACACAGATACACCCACAACCTAATTTTAAAAATTATATATTTCATAACGGCTCACAGATTGCACAGTATGTGCAGCAGCCAAATAGACACGAATTTCTGCAACTGATTTAATGGAGCAGTTGTAGTCTATTGGGGTTAAAAATCTCCTGTCTACAGGAATTTAAATATGCATTTAAATAATAGCCCATAGTAATTCAAAGAACTCCTATGCTGTAGAGAAGAAATAGAATAGTTGCTAATAGGAAGTCAGCTAAGTTATCATAAAGATATTTGAAAAGCCCCATGGCATGTGGTTCGTAGGTCAGGGAACAATGCCATCGACAGCCAAGGCTCACTCCTACCTGGGCTGTCCACTTGGCTTGCAAAGAGGAAATTCAACAGCCAGATTTTTAACCTTCTGCTCACATTCCTCTGTGATTATTCATTCACACAATGAGTCCTATTAAAACCAAAGGGACTCCTTGGGAGAATAGCATTACTTGCCTGTGGGTAATGGGTTCTTGATTTGACTCCAAGAAAGTAAGATTTAGCAACATTGTGCTGCCCAGCTGTGGTAAAGTGTTTTGGCAAATTGACTTATAATCTTGGCAAATGAGACATGCTGAAAGGCATTTACACTGCTTCCAAACTAGCACATGCTTGATCATCCCTGTTTACCAGAGACTGTCTTCCGTGGGGCAAATATACCAAACAGAAGGTTACAGTCTTTGACAGCATTTGGGGATGCAGTTTCTGTAGATTAATATTCCATTTTCTCTTGTTTTCACTGCCCTGGTGTATCACAGGATTTAATGATATCTCTGAGCTTCTGTGTATTTTCTATCCTCATCCATTGAAGTCCTGATCTTGCTAATAAACAGTCACACAAACTTCTCATTAATTACAAAGGCAGTAGTCACAACAGTAAAGTTATTTATAAGTTTAAACCCATGAAGAACTGTGCCTGTAGGGTTAGTGCCTCAATTTTTTTTTCTGTTGTTTGCTTAATATTTAAAATTTATTTAAATAGTTTTTTGTCATTATGATTGAACACAGGTGAAGAGAACCATTTTTGGATACTTATCTTCCTTTCATCTTTATTAAAGTTTTTCTTTTATTGAACTGGAAAAATATTAAACTTTTCACCTTAGACAGCAGGTTGAAGTATGACATTGTAATTGTAATCCAGATGGGAAACACAAGAAGACGGATAAAAGAAAATGAGCTGCAAAGGAGCCCAAGCCGACGAAGTTGACAATGCTGTAATAGTACCTTCAACTTAGTTTCAAGCTGTTTGTTTTTGCAATGAACACAAGTTTCCATTGTAACATTTTTCTTTATGAAAAACTATGGCAATACTTTGGTTTCCACGGTGATATTTTTCTTTTTCGTACATATTTATCCTCAAAAAGCATGAAGCCCAACATTTTCTCTCTGAGAATGTTACTTTTAGTACTTAATAATTGAAGTCAAAGCTGATTTATTTTTTATGTCAGGGTGTCTCAAACGCATTCCTCTATCAGTGAAAACTCCCGCAGTATTACAGTCATTTACTGCAAGTAGTTTATTCCAAACATTACTTCAGGAAAAAATTTCCAGGTTTTAAAACTTGAGAGTGCCCTGCCTTTTCCTCCCCCGGTTCAACTGACTCCAGGGGGTATTTGGGCTAAGCTTTCAAACTATATCAGGGCTCACCACCCTACACACAAAGATTTCAGCTTCATTAATATGGTATGCAAGAGATGCAGCATTTCTGTTTCTTGCCAGTGACCACAGAATTTTTGGAAGGGCAAAATGTCTTATGAAATTAAGCTTTTTGGAAACAGAAATGGTATGCCCTCACCTGGCTTGCAACCTTTTGCATTTAAACAGCAACACTGTTATTTTTGACGCCCCCACAGCAGAGCTGAAAATAGTAAATAAACTAGGATGGCCACTGTGTCAGTTTTTCTGTTCTTTAAATCCATCCCTCACCTGGTAATTTGCTAACATTTCTCAAGTGAAAAAAAAGTTAGAAACTCAATGCAAAACAATTTTCCATTCTCAGGTTCCCAAGCTGATGCCTTTTATTAGCAGACCTTTGTATGTTAGAGGAAAGATACCCTGGTGAAATATGTTTTCTAATTAGTTTTGAATTTAAAAGCACCAAGGATATGTGACATAATTAAATATACAAATGCTACTTGAACCTAAACAGTTCTTAGAGAAATTGAGGTAACATCATAATGATACCTTCAGAAATGTATTAAGTGGCAATAAACAAGGTCTTGATGCTATATATAGCATCTGGAGTGCGTGGATCCCCTTTAGGTGCTTTAGTGTGTCCTTGGTATTTACAGTATTCTGCATGGTTCCCTGTGTTTCCCAGCAAAACTGAAAAAAGGGTCTTCTAAATCCAATGCAAACTGGTGTCATAAACCAATGCTGAGGTGCTTGGCCAAACTGGTAGAAAAGACTGTGATTTGGGATAATGTCACCATGCAGTTATGGTGATGAGTACAATATACAAATGCAGCCATTTTTTAGTTTAATGTCTGTGAGTCATTACAGCATTACTCAAAAGTCAGTGGGCTTTGTAAGTACAATGCAACCAGAGATGACTACTAGGCAAATGAGAATTAAAAAGGCCTTAGGTTGCTACATGTTGAAAATCATGGGTATTTCTGTCACTGTTCTCGTTCTGGCCAGCAGAGCCGAGGTGAGGGATGGCCAGGCCAGCCCAGCACCAGGGCTGCAGTGCTGGGAACAGGGAGGGCTCCTCACCCTGATGGAAGGGCATGGCTAGCACAGGAGCTTTGCTGGCCAAGAGCCTATTTCACTGCCTCATGTCAGCCCCGCCGGACTTCTGGAGATGGGAATTACATGTGGATGAGAAGAAAGCAGCAATGCAATGCTGACATCTGCACTGCACTGGAGGAACTGTGCTACCTGCACAGAATGAAGGGGGATGAGACACCTTTGCTTTTCTCCTCAAACATCTCCTTCCAGGTGTAGGGTGCTGAGGGCAATTCCTCTTTCTGAGTGGCCTCTGTGAGGACTGTCTTTTGATAGTGGACCTCCACTGAGAGACTGGTTTTCCCCTTTTGGGGATCAAATATTCTAAGTTTCTTTTGTTCATTTGTGATTTTTTGAGAGCAGAATTTGTATACTGTTATGGATTTACGAGTAAGGAAACAAAAGCTATTGAAAACATAGATCAATCATCAGGTTTATACCAAAGTAAAAAGACAGCCAGACAGATGCACATACACATAATACACAGTTCCCACCTACATCTGTAGCAACATTTTGGTGGGTAATGAAGAAGTATGGAATATCATTAAACGTATTAACATTGGACAGACCAAACACAGGATTAAATATGCATATATACACCTATGTATAAAAACTGTAGAATTTGTGCATATGTGACGTGAGCAGCTGAAGTTTCTAAAAGCAGTATCTAGGTTAAATTGTATAAAACTTTTTTTAACTATTCAATATTCTCAGTTTAACTGCCACCATTCTTTGTTTTTATATAACCTAATAAAGACAGTATTTTTGCTTTCTGATAACATGTTTGCTAATGCTACATACAGGTGGTTCAGTCTAGGCCTTGGGCATTTCTTCTGGATTTATTTATCTTCCATTGTAGTGCAGTGGTGGTCTTTCATATATGCACTAATAATGTTTACATTTCTAAAATGGAATGCAGACTTTTACTTGAGGTGAAAGATCACAAAGTCAAGGAAACTCAGAGATTAGATCTTCTGCCTAAGTAGGCTGCAACTGAGTAATACTTTGGAGATCTTGATAGGTAATGTTAATACCCTCCCACAGAGCCAGAGGCCAAGGCCTTTTGAGAAGCAGCATTTTTCTTAAAACTGCCTTCTAAAATTTCTTTTAATAACTCGCTCACAGCAGTGAAACCACAACTGAGATAACTAGCAATTGGGAGCATGACCATATTTCAGGTTCATGCTACAGCCTCAGCCTGATCCAGACCTTGTAGAGAGCAATGCCATTCCACCAGCTGCCCACTCACACCTCCTGCCCACTGCTAATGGAAATGCATTGGTGGCCATGAAGCAAGAAATGTTATTAAACCCACTAGTAGTATAGGCAGGGCAAACATGTGATGGTGATTTTTAGTAGAACAAATATACCAATAAACAGCTTGGAAATGAAGAAAGTAGAAGTCAACACCTTTGGGACTGGGCTGTTTGGGTAGTAATGTCCCTAAACAATTAAGTCTGACAAGCTGCAGAAAATCTCTAGAGGTAGGCTAACTCATGAGCTTTGAATTAATTGGTGGTTACACTTAATTCATTCAGATATGATGAGAGTAAATTAGTAAAAATACTGGCACTAATGTTTAAGTATGTTTTCCTAGGAAGACTTTTTGCATTGGATAAACATTGAACATCATCTCCATAAATGTTCATGTCATTTCCACAAGCAGTCCAAGTATATCTTGTGTTCTTCTCAGCTCCTGTAGTGTGCTTTGGTATTGCAACTTGTAGGCCCTGTTCAGCCTACTTTAGTTTTTGTGCCTGTGTCTAAGTAAAGAACTTGAGTCTAACCTTCTCTGTTGGGCTGTAGTGTCTGTAATAGTTTAAGACTCTAAGAGAGGCAAAGTAAATGGGAGAGGTTGCATCTGTTATTAGAGAATCAAAGATAGTTGAAAGATACAGCAGATGTAGTATAGTTTTTGTTACTTTTACTTTGTTTCTTAAAAAAAATGAATAAACAAAAAAAAAAAGCAACCACCAATGGAAAAATATATTTTAAAAATGAGCAGGAAAAGATTTGCCTAAATTATCGGCTTTTTGACTGAAGTATTTTGACTTTTTTTCCTGAAATAGTCTTTCTAGTTTGTCAGCTGGCAACAAATGTTTGTTTTGGGCAACATCAATCTGCTTTGTATTTTGAGAGGGTCATGGAAGTGATAGTTCTTAGACTCTTACTTGCTTATCGTTTACAGTTAGACCATTTCTCTAATAGTCAGCAGTGACCACTCCCTAGTAATGAATGATTACAATACTCAAGAGAGAATTTGTAAATTCTCCTACTGGCAAAAAGCCCTTGTTGCTGGGCTTTGTGTAGGAATTTTTTTTTTGCAATGCTGGGAAAGGAAAACATTTCCTTTCCTGTGGTAATTCTGCAAAACTACTTGCTCGTTCCCCTGAACTTCCCTGTCCCTCTTTGCAGAAAGATCCTTCTTTGTCTTGCAAGGTGCTGTGTATTTTGTGTGGTCCCTTGTATCCCTGAAATCTAAAATCACCTTTCTTTTGTACTGAAACACATGTAAGGGATACTATGTGGGGATGTTTCAGCTGTGTAACTCGGCACAGATCACAGAGGTGTCATCCAAACTTGCAGCCATTTATTGGCTAAACAGGAGAAAGTGGCTTCTGTTAATGGTGAATGAAATGGAGACTATTAACCTTCCTGGAACCAAGTCCATGGTTACAGAATGTGTGCAGCCTGATGGAGATGAGAAGGACAGAAATGATGCCTGAGCAAAATCAGAGGCATTTATTTAGTTGCAGTCGTGATGAAAATGGAGCCAAAATCAGTCACTGCAAACCCAGGCAACTTCAGACCAGAGCTCTGATTCCAGCCAGTTTCTAAAAATAACATGAAAGCTGTGGTGAAAACTGATAAAAGCTTGGAAATACCAAGCTACAGCTGGTCACCGGGCTTGATTCACTGCTATATTAAAGCCCCTTTAAACATCTTTGGCAGGGCACAGGGGCTTTAAAGTGAGTGTGAATTATATGGTTGAATACTTGCAGGTGATTTATCATAGCTTGTATTGCTGTATAGGGTTATGAAATATATATTTTCTAGTCGTTTTCCTGAGTTGTGCAGGTCTAAGGAGCTCATGTGTTTGCAGGATAGCTGCAGCTGGAACACACAGAATGAAGTGTGCTGTGGGGGGCTCAAGCTTGAAACAAAAGCTCAAACTTCTCAATATAGAAGGTTGCAATATATGAAATTATACTGATATTCACATGAAACTGTTTGCATTAAGTACAAATTAAAAATGTTAAGAATTTTAGGCCTCATTGTATGTAGGTTTCTAAATCTGGCTACAGTAACTGTACGTATACATGTAAAATTCAGCACATATAATCTTCAGAGAGCACTTTCTTAAAGTTGGTAAAAGCCTAAATTTTAATCTATAAATACCATCTAATTAAATGATTTCACCTTAGTTTTAACATGATTAGGTAAATTGCCCAGGCAATATTTTTCTCTGGGTTCCACCTAATCCAACTGAATCTGTTTTAAGTAGCTATAATTGGTGATTTTCTAGATCAAGGGTCATACTCAGATCAATGACAGTTACTTGTGTATATTGATTATTAACCATGCCTATGAAAATACTTTTTGTTACCTCAGGAATGATAGTAGAATGAACAAACTAACTCCAAACTGTAAGGGGATCAATGTGTTGCATGTAGATAAAAAGAAGCATGTTACCTGACAGAGCATCAATTTTTCATGGACTGTGGACAAAACACAAAAGAAAAAGGAATTCTGCAGGTCACACAATTACTGAGGTCTCGTATTATTTTCTTCTAGGCTAAGAGTGTACTAAGTTAATTTTTTTTTTTTGGTCACAGAGAAGGAGGAAATTCTCTAAGCCATGCTGGAATACATGAGGGCATATCCATTAAAAGTGAAGATGTGTGCTGTGGTATTACAATCATACTCAATGTTTTAGGAACAGAGACTAGTGTATCATGTTATGATAAGTACTCCTAGGCAGAAATTCTAAACCAGCCAGGGATGGACAGCTTATGCACATAAACATCCCAAATATGTCCAGGCCTCCAGGAGAAGCTCACTTCTTCCTTTTTCCTCCGACATATGAAATTATAAGTAAAGTACAAATTTTAAAAGGTACACCTAATTAATAAGTGTAATATATTGGAATAATAATCACAAACATGTTTCCTTGCAAGCACATATTTCAGACTATTTCTTCCCTTACTCTGAGCTTAACACCAAGATGGATTGGCAGATCGTGGCAGATTAATTTTTTAGCTGTAAATATGCAACGGTAGAAAGATTTAGTCTGCATCTCAGCAGCACTCTGTGTAGTTTAAGGAAGGCTAAGATGTTCTACAAGGGAAATGGATGTGAAGGGCAAAGCACATGTTTGTAGAGAGCTGCTCTGCTAAAGTGCAGAGCAACCCAGGCAGAGGAAATGAGTTTGCCAAGCAGAGGAGCTGGAGATGTCCTAGAGCCATGCTGGAGGATGCTCAGTCTCTACAGACAGGTCCATGCTGCCAGCTGGCTCTGCACAGTAACAGGGAAGGGCCCTGCTTGCCCCCTAGTGAGGGAGAGACAAGGAAGGAGTGATCTCATTTACCTGGAGAGTTGTCTGATGGAAACTTCCCAAAGCCAAATTCCGAGGTGTTTTGGGACTATGACTTTTTGGCTGTCTTGGTTGTCCTTTCTGGTGCACAGGTGCAAACTTCTGTGTGTTAGGCTGTGTTACTAGAGCAGGAGACTGTAATTCTTCCTTCTTTTGTGACACTAATAAAGGTCCTAGTCTACATGGCCTTAGCTCATCCCTGATAATCATAATTTCCCCATGAAATCCAGACCTACCTAGTGGGATCTGTAGGAAGTTACTCAAGTCTAAAGTAACACAATTTTTATGTGGTGCTCTAGTCTTGGGGAAAAATAATGCAAAAAAATTACAAAGAAGTCATGAACTAAGAGTCTAACACTTAGTCTGTTTTTAATTACTTTTCTATCTGATCCTATGATATTTCTGTAGCATTTCTTTCACATTATGTTGTTATGAAATGTACGGAATAGAGTGGCAAAAGATCTGTTTTCTTATTTTTGCCTCTGTATTCAATTATTTTCCCCTTCCAAACAGAAAAGGGGAAGGGAAGGAAAATTTTCCAGAGTGAATTTAGAAATATTGACTGTTCTCTGAGCCTAATGTACAAGATAAAGAAAGAAAACCTTTTACTGATTCCCCATTATTATTTTCTCCTGTGATTCTGTAACCCCACTTATGGTATTTTAATTAATTTGGAAATTTGGCAATGATAACTGAAATTACAGCTGCTATTAAAATCAGGATAAATTGCATAGTTTTCAGTCATATAGCATGAAGGATTTCCACTCTATGAGCTGACATAATCCTAAACAGCCTGTAGCTTTTCTCAGATTTGCTTTTGACAGTGAGAAAATAAACACAGAATAAAAAATTACAGGTTTTCTATTTTATTAGGGAACACTATCATGTAGACACAGAGTTTCCAGATTATTCACCACCACTTCAAATAAACAATCTTCCACAGTGTTACTTCCCTAAAATATTTTTGGATGGATGTAACAAGTCAACTACATTCATCCACTGATAAAAAAGCATGAGAAGTTGAAAACTCAAATACTACTGTTGCTCAGAGGACTTCTAGCTAAAAGTAAACAAGCTAACTCCAATGTTAATCGTTTATTTGTTTTTAAAAATTGAAGAAAGTAATAAAAACAACTTACAAAGAGGAATTTGGCATCTGGGCAAAGTGAAGGAGTGAGATCCTCATCAGAAAAGAAAGGAGTGTTGATATTAGCCAGCTAAACTGCATTCATGCTGATTTATGTTTCTGCTGCTGTTGTTTTTCCTTTGCTTCCAAGCATTAGACAAATGCTAGCTTTCTGCTTTGTTTCAAGCAAGATGATTAGATGTAGACACTAGCTAGCTTGCTAAAGGAAAGATTGTCTCAGACAATTAGCACCCTTATTATATGGTTCAGATTTTAAATCAAAATTAGAAATAAGACTGTCATGCTATTGTATATGAACCACAGGGCAAGTTTTACATGTACAAACACTGATTAGCATTTCACTTCAATTTGTTAATTTAATTATGTATTTTCGGATATTTTAAATAGTGTTTGAGCAGAAGTCTCGTATTTAAAGCTTTCATGTGAAGGTCATATGGGCAAATCATGTTTTGCCAGGTGGACTGTCTACAGTGCTCAGAGTCTTGATAAAAAACAGCTGCAATGGCCTGATACTGGTTGAGACTCAAAAATCAGACTGTGCAAACAAATATATCTTGGCCCTAGATATTTGCCACATCTGCCAACAATTAGTTATATATCAGGACTAGAAAGGGGCACAGAATAAACAAGATCTGATTTCAGAATAAGCAAATAAACAAGGAGCTCTGCATCATTATTCATCAAGTGGATGTGGAATTACCTAAGTTGCAGGCTTAGGTTCACAGCTGTCAATCCTTGAGGTTTAGCTTGAAGTATTAGGTAACAGAAGATCTGATTGACAAATACTTTGCAGATGCTCTGGGAGCACATTATCTCACCTGCTGGCTGACTCCAGAGTGCCACCCAAACACTCAGCCAGGCTGCTCCTGGGAGACAGATGCTGGGGGCCAACTGGCTTTGGGAGGAGAAAGAGCCACTTTTAAAGAGCTTCTTAGGAGGATTGTTAGGGATTCTGCAAATAGTGGTGACATTATGTCAGTAGTGTTGTAAGATATCTGTCTAGTCAGAATTGGATGAGAATCTAAAACAAATGAATACTTACATTTTGAAGCCCAAAGGATTTTTTTAACCTGAGTGTTTTATGAAGATAGAAGGAGGGAAGGAAGCTGAAAGTCAGTGAAAATGCTGAGGTTTCCTGGCTTGCAAAGTTAGGCTGCTGTGTAAAGAAACCATGAATCCTGACTCTCATCTTGCAGGCAAAATATTCCAAATTTTGAAGATATTCCAAAATATTTTTATTGGTTGTTGGAGAGCATGAAAATGAAACAATGTTGAGTTTATGTAACAAAGAAGAATTTAATGACAATTAAATTGACAAAGAGGCCATGTTTACTGTCTAGACAAAGCTGTGGCTAGCACAGGTCCTTCCCATGGGAACATTTTGCTATATTTCATAAACAAAGATAAAGTTTGGATGTTTCACAAACAACGTTTCCAGATTAGGTCAGTTCAGGCTTGGCCAATTGGGCCTAGGGGGAGGTCTCGGGCTGACCAATCTGGGGCACCTCTGTAAACTCTATATATATGGAAATCAAAACAATAAAGCTCTCTTCTCTCTTTCCTTGTCTGAGAACTTGGGTCATTCCTCAGCTAGCGTCTCAACAGCGACACAAAGCAAGGCTTTCTGATATTGTATTTCACTTGAAAGATGGTATTCAATTAAAATCAAAGCAGGAAAGGAGTGTTATTACCTTCATGTAACGTGGGATATGATATAATGACCTTCATTCAAACTCCAAATCATTAAAACTCTCTAACTGGTGACCAGGGAGGACTTCAGATTCAGGTCCAACAGCAACAAAATATGAATAAAAGCTATAGCATAATTGACTCAGTGATTCTAAACCTTAACACACAAGTGGCATGAGAAAATCAGGAATGTGGAAAAGTAAGTTTTCACTCCAATGTACTACATTTTATTTTGAATAATTAAGCTCAGCTGCGCTGGAGAAAACACAGTAAGACTCTGCTCACTGTCAGGTCTCTCTGATACCCCAACTTAGTTCTCTCTGGTGAGTCCTCTGATGGTGGCAACAAGCAGTAACCTGCTAGCAAAAGAGACTGAGCTACTGCTCCCTTCCACAATGCAATTGCTGTAGTGAACCAGGACGAGAGCTCAATTATTCCAGAGCAAATCAAGAATAAATATTCTTCTGATGCCTGATCTGAATGGCATATGAAAAAAGGCATTGTGCTGTGTTTATGGAATGGGAATTAATGAATATTTTTTTTCATTCTTAGATTGATAATGGTTGTATAATCAGATATTCCACTAAAATCAGCTTCGAGATTTCAGCTGATTTTCAGTCAGGCTTGCAAACAGCAAACAGCCATAGGTCCGTAAGGGTGTAAGTTATTTTTCCTAAGCTTTGGGGAAATCAATTTTTGCTCAGAGTAGCTATGAATTAGGACACAGGCCTTAAAGGGACCTCAAAATTATTTTTGGTCCCTTTGTACAATGTCAGAGTCACTGCAGAATTTCATAGTGACCCATTTAGTTTTTGTGGGATAGCCAGGCTTAAGGGTTGCAGTCATTTTGCTTTCTCATGGAAAGAGAAGAACATGTGCTGGTCAATAATACTGCAGTCATGTCCAAAAGGAAAACTAAGAGCTTTCCTCAGGAACACAAATTTCAGAGAGGAGAATAAGATACCTCTCCTCCACAGTCTCAGATAGCTGTATTCAAATTTCAGAGCTCACAAGAAGATGAAATAGAATAAAATTTGAACCCTAATCATACCTTATGTTGCCCTAAAAACTCACATATATACAATGGAATATTTTGTCTGAGTTATTTAAAAGCCACCCTTTTCATCTTATTAACTATACTTAACCAAACCAGTTTAAATTTGCTTAAAAATCTGAAACTGGAAAGGAACTCATTAAAAACTGAATTAGCATTTCACTGATTTGAATTTAATATGATTGCATTTATACAGTACAGGAAAAATTACCACTTTATTAGAAGTCATTTGTATACTTAACTGCTGTATGAATTCACCTTTGATGTTGTAGAATATTATTTTTATTAACTGTTAAGTATTATAAGGCAATTAGTCTTGCTCTGTTCTGCTTCTAAATAGTGAGTTATTAGATGAACCTGATATGATGCAAGTCTTATGATTTGTGGCCCAAAAGTCTTCATTAATCTATTGAGATAGTCTCTGTAGTGGCTTGTCATAATTCCAGAGAAATTATTACTTCAGGAAAAGTCTCCCAAAGCTAGTGCTGATATGACAGGACCCTAAAGCCTCGTTTTTCTCTCTGACCAGTCCAAGAATCTGAATAATGTCTGCAAGAAACTTGGCATGGTGTTTGTTCTAGGACAAACATTGTGGTTGAGTAACAGTGTGCACATAAGCTGTCCCATAACCTTAATGCTCCAGGGAAGTTATTTTCTGAATTTAGTGTCCTAAAATAAAAGTAGAGTAGGAAAAAGAGGAGTATAAATATATTTTCCATATATATATATATATAAATATAGAGGATATGTGATCAGCTTTGTGTTCTATTCCTTCTTGATTCTTGCAAATGTAGAAAAATATTTCTAAACCACGTTTCAAAGTCAACTCTTATTCAGGTCTTCAAGTAATGTCAGAGCAAAGTGCTCCAGACTGATGTAAATGTGCCTTTTAAAGAGAAGCCAGAATTCTCCCTTGAGTCCTGCCATATTTCATTTCAAGGCCACAGCATTTTTCTTTATATTCAGTGTGAAGAAGAAAGGAAGGAAGGAAGGAAGGAAGGAAGGAAGGAAGGAAGGAAGGAAGGAAGGAAGGAAGGAATGGAAAAGGGGTATGAAAAGAGGTATGGGAGAATGAAGAGGAAGAGGGAAGGAGGGAAAGAAAAAGAACATTTCACAATACTTTTGCTCTTTGAACCATGTGGGAAGGGTTGAACATATCCAGCAGATTTTCTTCTGGCATTTTTGATCTAAAAATTATTATTATATTCAATGACCAAGTACTCATTCAGAGACTTTGTATTGTTTTCTCTTTGAGCAGTACTGCAGTCTCTCTAAAGGATGTTCCCTTCTTGTCCATGGTTAAGAACTTTGGAAGGTGCTCTACAGTGACTGTTGATTTTAAGTGATGTTCATGCAGAAGAACATGCTTCCTAAATAATCTTTAAAATGCCTGTTTTATTCCTAATTTACAAGGGGTTGAAACATTAGAAGCTGATCTCCATGCTCATTCACTTTTTATTTCCCTTAGAATTTAATCTAAATGTTGGCAGGTTTTGTTTGAACCATATTAATGTTGCCATGTGCCTACTTTATAGAGAAATGTGGTAGAGAATCATAACTTATTCCCACAAGTTCAAAAAATTGAATTTCTAAAAGCTTTCAATCCTTAGCAATGTTTAGCCAGTTTCAGAAAGACAATTTACAAGAGAAAATCTCAAACTGTTACTTTTAATCTGAGCTAACTTTTTAAAAATATCTAAGACCTATATTTTAAAAATGTAGAAGCATGTTCAGTTGCAACTGCCACAATATTCTGTATTTCAGTGAAGTTTGGTGTTGTTTTACACAGTATTTTTGTCCCAGTACTGAAAGAAAAAAGGAAAGCACTAGGAATATTATCTAACTAGACAAGTTTATTGGTCTATATAGGTGCATATGTATCATATGTCTCCAGGGATCCCCTTTAGCTTTTTAAAAGGAGGTAAAAATCCCAAATTTCTGGTGTCCTTTTTTCTCAGTCTTGAAGCAGTTGATAAGTTTGTGTATGTCTGTGTACATTAATGAGTTATGGATGCATACTTGTGTAAAATAATAGGTTCATTAAAGACAGCTGAATTGAAAAGGTATGGACATGTCATTTAAAAAACCCCTTTTGTTTACATGATTGATGTGAATGAATTCACAGGATCTTTCATGATCCCTTAAGACCTCAGGTACCAGGGACTGCAAGCCTTTGCTGGTAGAACGAGACCTTTATTTCCAAAGGGAAATGCAGAATCTCTCAGATAACTTGCCAAGTTCCTGGAGAAGACTGTAACTATCAGGGTGGACTTTTATCTTTGAATATTGTCTTAGGATGGAGAGTGCCAGCATACAAAGTAGATCACCAGTTCTGTTCACAGGGAATTATGTTGTCTAAAAGATGGCCTGCTACCTTCTGCTGCAAGAGACCATTGATGGAGGGAAGCTGGCATCTTTTCCCTGACTCTTATGGAATCACAGATCCTGTGGAGCCTTTGTGCACCCCATTTTATGGCAAGTTCAAACATGAGGTTTGACATGAGGCACAAATTTCAGGTAACAATAATTGGTGTATAAATATGTATATGTATATGTATATGTACATGTACATGTACATGTATATGTGTATGTGTATGTGTATATGCATATATTAGACTCTAAAAATTTCAATAGCCATCAGTGGTGAGTATTCTGAGGATGAAGATTAACTAAGTCAAAGGCATATTCCTTCAGTAGTGTGATATGCTGCAGAAGAAGCAAATGCTCGTCTTCCTATGAGTTTCTCTATTGGTATACTGTCAAGCACAATGAGAAGGAAAAATCACAGTGGAAAGAATAAAAAGCTTGCAGCCCCTCCACAGCCTTTCTTCCCTGCCCAAACCACTTTTTACTATTTAAGTATGGAAAAGCAAAACTCTGAATACATTATAAAAGAAGGTGTTGAAAGAAGATTAATAAAATGTGTGTCATCTTTTGCATTCATATCTTCTATTACAGAGGGATCTGTAAAGACTGTAGTGCACACCTCTGTCATCTTTTTCCTAGACATAAAATAGTAAGGAAGGCACAGATAAGAATGAAATATGTTTTGATTCTTGTCACTCATGTGCAAATGTATTCTGATTACGTAGTGCTGCTTAGGGCTAATTTGTTACAGAGTTAACTTTACTATTTTTACTGGTTTAGTGATAATGTGTGTTAAGCAGAAATAAGTCAAGGTCATGGTTTTGGAGCAGCATTCAAATTCATCAGACTGAGTCCATCTTCCAATACCATCTTTGCTTTGTACTAAAACTTTTCTTTTTCAGGTGACTTCTGTGAGAATTCTTATAGTGTTGCAGCAGTATGCTCCCATATGATATTCAGAACCCCTAAATAGGGAAATTACAGTACCTGTCAAATTGATGTTCAAACACCACTGTGCTTCTGTGGGATAGTTTTCATTTACTTTGTTAATTTTTGTTTCCAAAGGGAAAGACATGTTTGTATCGAGTTGAGCTAAAGATATTTATTATCACAGTATGTTAAGTAAAACAGCCATAGTGTATAAAGATGGATTATTGGTTGAATAGTTTGCAATCAATTTACAGTCTCAAAATGAAACTTTTTCCTCTTTTCAATTCTTTGTAAAGACATTTGTAATAACTTTGTTTTTTGAAAAGCATATGCCAACAGTTGCTAGTGTGATAATGTATTATTATTGTAACTAACCTCAAAACCAGGCACATGTTTAATTCTTTCTTCCGTTGTGGGCTGCTTTGTCTAGAACATGGATTGAGGTTGACTGCTGCATCTATGCACAACCAGCTCTGAAACTGTCTGCTTGTCTTTGCAAGCCTCATGGCTCTTTCATCTTAGTTGGGCTGGAGGTAAAAATCTTTGCAGATCGGTGCTTGGGCAGAGAATGACTGTACTTCACCAAAGTGTGTCAAAGAAATGGTAATAGTAGGTATTCTAAGTTCATTGCTTACTCTCCTGGTTCTGAATTTGCTTTGCTTGTTCTGGACCTGTAAACTCCTCCATGTTGGAATAGAGATGCAGGAGATTTGATACTGCTCTTCAATCGCATTAGCACACGTATGGAGTCACTTGACTGACGTGGAGCTTTACTTTATAGACAGAGACTATTTAAATCTGTTCAATTCTTTTATTCTTCAAAAGACATTAACAAGACTTCACATTTGAAAACTATACAGAATTAAAAGATGTTGCAAGTAAATGTAAGGACATAAAAATAATATAAGGTCTGAGAAATTCATTAAAATGTAGAAAAATAAGTTCACACATGTGGGGTTCAAAACAGAAAAAAACAAAATAGCACATTATGAGATGAAGTTAGTGTGAACTGGACATATTCACCAGGAAGATAAGACTTGAAAATTGAATGGGTCACAAGGACCTATCCTGAGATATTACAGCACACTCATTGAACTTACAACATGGTACAATGGAAAAAAAGTCAAGAGTAGTTGTTTCAGTCAAACTGATTTTGATAGCAGAAAATTCTTTTTGCCCTTTTGCACCTCTAGAATATCTTGAGATAAAGTCACTGTCTCTTGTTAAGTATTTTCTTCTATCCCAAATAAAACCTCAGATTTTCCACAAAAGAAGAACATTTTAGTACTTTACATAAGAAAAGGAATAAAACATGTATAATTATTTTTCCTGCCAGCTTGTGCAGCTAATGCTTTTTTGAGAATTTTTAACTGCTTTGTTTGCATATGTAATAAAGGTTTTATCAAGGATTGCTTGAAGATAAAAGTGTTAGTTTACCACTTTCTAAAGTCCAGCCTGAATCAGGATTAACCAGGCTATGTTTTGAACTCAATATATTGCTGTTCTGAATGTAACATTCAACATACAGCTGGCCCAGCATGATTCATCTGTAGTCTCTGTATAGTATTCACCAAACCTTATAGATTACCTTATCGTATGGATTTACCAATTTGACTTTTTTTCAATCCTAACGGGTAAAATGGTCTTGCCTACTGATTATTTTATTTTTTTTGGCCAGATCTGATATCATTTACAGCTGCAATCAGATGAGATTTTTCCTGACGCAAGACAAAGTAAATACTTCCCTTAGACATGATTAATTTGGGACTGCAATGGAGAAGCAGAAATTGGGTAAGCAGTGATAAATGTCAAGCTGTTTCAAATTCAGAAATCTATGAAAGTAATGATCAAAATAAGGTCTCTGAATTACCTGATTTTAAAAATAATTGTATTTGCATGCACTGGAGCTTGAGGATCATAGATGCTAAGATGGGAGCAGGAATGAGTATGCCTGGAGACCTGAACTTGTAGCTCTTGTGATCTTTATTCTGGATTTTTCCTTGAAAGTGATACTTCAAGGATTGGCATCAGAAGTTCTAATCAAAATGATTGTTTCATTAACAAGATTCAGCTTATTTGTCCTCCTATAGGAATTACTTCTGATTATATTCTTATGTGTCCTGTCAGGAATGCAGTTATTTGTGAGGTGTCTGTGGGTGATGTGTACTCCAGTTTGAACACTCTGGGCATTACTTCTAGAGTATTAAATAGTTTGAAAAATCATTCTTAAAAAAAAAAAAAAGCACATGAATTAAACACTCAAACCCCCACATTTTCAACCTTTTAATTCTTCATCAGTACAAGTGAATATGTCTGTCACAGCTGTCATGACTCATGTACTCCTTTATTTTTAAAATGGCGTGTGACTTCTGACATTGTGGCACTTCTGTGCTGCTATGTGTGGGAAGATGGAACAGAAATTAAACCACCTTTACTGAGTTTTATCTGTTAACTTTTGATGAGACTTTCTTATCCTCCATTGTGATTGCAGGGACAAATGAGAAATCTCAACTGATTTTTAGTTGTCCATACTCCCAAAATATAATAAATGCCAGCTGTTCCCAAATGAGAGCAGTGGAACAGGCTGGGGCAAGTGTTTCTAACCCCACAGTCTCAGGTTTTTCTCTCACTGCTGAAAGGCAGAGAAGATTGTGTTATGTATGGAGATGCTGGGTAGCTTCTCTGAATACATCATAGTTTTAAACACAAAAGTGCTTTCCATACAGGGAAGAAAATACCTTGCAAAGCACACAAACTCACAGAATGAGGTCTTCCTGACTGTGTTGTGGGACCTGCTCATGTACTTCAGCACAGCTATGAATGATGCACTTTAGCAAATCAGACTTCCTAAAGTGACTCAAAGGGAGTGATGATGCGTGAACAAACAAGTGATATGAACTTTCGTAGTTACTATATGTTAGTGGATACACATGAATATGTTTCCCTTAAGAAGTTGTTTGTATGTCTAGGAACTTCATCTTTCATTTAAACTATCTGAGTATAAAGGCAGTCTCTGACCTCCATCTGAAACTAAGTTCAGAACTGAGGTCCAAGATCATAATAAATGAAGAATGCTTTTGTTTTTGTTTTCTTTCTTGTTTCCTTGAAGTGTAGTATGAGGTATTACTTATCCTTTACATGGGTCAATGAAAAGACAGGTGATCATTTCCCTGGACCAATAAATTACCTAATTTAGGGACCAATTTGAAGCTAATTAAAAGGTCAAATCTGACTTTTTTTTATTAATATAACTTTAATTACTCTAGTGGAGTGATTCCTAATTTAAATGAGAAAGGAATGAAGCAAACAGTTCTGACAGAGGAAATAGGTTTGAAGCATCTCATATTGTTAGCCACTTTCTCTATTCTGAGTCTTCTGCTTTCACTGACTTCTTGACTTTACTCTAAGTCCTTCTTTCAACAGTTTTGAGAAGAAAGATCGATCCAGACTTTCATGACAGCTTCCCACTACTTACATGGAATTGATTTGCATTATCACATACCAGAACAGAAAAATGCGTAAATTGGTAGTTATTAATGGAGCAGAGCATGAAGTTTAAAATACTATTGCCAGGCTGCTTGCAGGTGACCTCCAGAGAACAGGAACAACCAATGTAAGAAGGAGTACATGCAGTACAGTGGTTATCTTTCTGAATATAAAGGTTTTTACTACAACACATTATTCCTTTTTATTTGATTTCCAGTTTATTAAACAGCCTTAATTCCAGTGGAGGTGACCTCCTGCTGGCAAAATGGTGAAACCACTGCATTTGGACATGAAAATTCACATGTAAGATTAGAAGAAGGAGCCATTTCCATCAATACTAAAAACCACAGCTTCTGAAGATGTTGGTATCTTCATAAAAATAATGTAATAATTTTTGGAGGGAAGTAATTTGACATTCATCTTCTTAGAAGCCTCTTTAAAATTCCTGTATTAAATTATGTAATGACATGAACATATTCAGTTTAGAATAAATGGCCCATGAGTGAAAATTTGTGTACTGATAAACAACAGCCTAATTCATCAGTGAAAGAAAGTCAAAGTGTAATCACTGTGGGAAAACAGCAATGAGATGAAAAACTGATGGAAGCTTCATTACTCCTTCCATTCTTGCAAAACTGGTCCTCGGTGTAAATATAAAACCATTGTCAATATCAGTCCCAAATTAAGTGTCTGAACAGTAGGTGATACCTATGTGCTGGAATCTGAGTTTAGTTCCTAGCCAAAACAATCAGTAAAGCCCATTGGCTGCAACAGCAGACATCTATCAAGCTCACACAAGATGATCTTACTGTGAAGACCACAATTCAGTATCTTCATCAAAGCAAGGAATCCCAATGAATGCCACCCTGATGTCAAAATTCAGAGAACACCTCTAGTGTGACTTTTACCAGTCCTGAAAGTCTCAAACAATCCAGGGTGTTTCAAAGAGCAGCAGATACCTGCATGATGACAACTGTGCTATGTCCTTCCAAGGAAACACCTATGTCAGTGGGAGGGACTTACAGATTTATACAGAAAACCATTACACTCAGGTAATTACAGTTTCAACTGAAGATCTCAAAACACTTTTCAGCTGGTTGCTTACAGACGATTTTCAGGCTCACTCTGGACCAAGGTTTACTTTGAACCTTGTGTTTGCATCTCATGGTAATAGAGATAATATAATTTCTCTGCCACTGCTTAGTCACATTAGCATGCCAAAAAATATTGATCAGGCTTTTAAGATTCCAATGGCTGTTAGAAGCCATTGCCATTTGCAGACTGAGAACATGGTACATTACTTTCTATTACTGACTTTTCTGCTTATTATTCAGAGGCTTCCCAACAACTCCACAAAACTAGGGCTGAAAGTTCACCGAACAGCTTGTTTATGTGTCTTATTTTGTATGATGATTGGCTTCATATTATGCTGTGTGCAATCTGCCACATCATACTAAAGGGATATGCTGAAAGTGATATACATCTGCAGTCTTTCTGTTCATAGAAGTTCACTGTAGAAATCAATGGTATACCCTTTGAAATTCCTAAAAATTTTAACCTGTGGTCCCTGGAGCTGACCAGGGTTCTTCTTTGCCAAGTAGAAGAGTACAAATATTCAACTGGCTGGACATTCATACCTCATTCATTTATGAATCCTGAAAGGATCCTTCCTTCTCTAAATATATCTGGTAAATGGTCTCATGGAAAAGGGAAGAATCCATTCTTTCATTTCCTTCATTGAGAAAGAAAGAGTTCCCTGAAGTGGTGTTAAAACTCTTTGCCACTTCAACCCCCATATGGAACCCATGGGCAAAACTGAAAGCCAGGTACAACTGCTAATCAAAGAAAACTTGCACTTGAAAGAGCAAAACAAAAAAAAAAAGGTAAACTGTGTTTATCCATAGCTATAGTTACAGCAAGTCAGCCCCAAATTATATCAAGTTGGGTTTGACATAGCATCTAGCGAGATTTTAAAGGATATTAAATGAGAAACCTTCCTGAAGGTTTTCTACTTTGTGTGGGTTCTCCATAAAAATTCCATGAAAGGTTAAAAAACAAACAAACCAAACCAACAAAAAAAACCCCAACCCAAAAAACAAACAACCCCCCGAACCCCAAAACCACAAAACCAATAATCCAGCCAACCAAACAAAAAACCCTTAACAAACAAAAACTCCACCCCAAAAAACCAGGAAAATAAAAAAAAAGCTATTTACAGATGATTTAAAAAAAAACCTAATTGTTTTTAATAAGCAAGGGTTTCAGGGAAAAATTAATTTGGGAGTTAGAGGAAGAATTCATTTGGAGAAAAGAACTGGGTTTTTTTAGTTTAAAGTTTACTAGGTTTTGTGAAGTAATTTGCTCTCTCTTTTTAATATGGTGGAAAATATAGTAAATGATTATTCATTCTAATTAATGTTGTTTATCATTGAGGACTATTTTTAGACAAAATGTATTATTCAAAAAAACCCCAGACCCAGAAGTTTCTGCCAAATAGATAACCTTCGCCAATCATTAAATGTGAATGTGCAGGTGATAGTACCAAATAATAACAGATATCTACTTTTGTATGTTTTTGTGGTACTTTGTGCACCCAGGACATGGTATATGGATTAGTTTTACCACTAATAACATTGAAAAGGCATTCAGGTCCTCCCTCTTATTGCATACTAATTTACTGATTTCAAACTTTGATAAAAATGTTCAAAAATAGACCTAGATACTGAAGATATAAAATTTTGTATGATATGTCAATATTAAAAATGCGATAAAAATTTTAATCACGCATCTATCAAGTAGAGCTAGCCGGGAAAATATCAAGTTACCACAAAATAAGTTTAAAAATACCCATCTTATACCTTTCATTTGTTATCCTAAGATTTATCCTTGGAATGCCTTATAGGTTCTGTTTTCTATTTATTTCCCAGTTTTTAAGCACCAGAACTAAAATTTTGTGTTCTCCTGAAGAATTATAGCTATCCTTTATACCACATATTTTGTACTCTCAGATATTCTGTATTTTGATTGGATTGCCATCCCACCTTTGTCTGAAAGGTTATTGAGGCTGTCAACAGGAAAAGGACTAGAATTACCAGCCAATCAAATTACAGAATACTTAAAAGGTCAAAGTAGTAGAGCACACTAACATAATTCACAGAATATATGAGGCATTAAAACCCTAATACCTCATTCTCGTAACAAAGGTTGTAATGAGAGCAAGAAATGGCACAACATGAATTCATTCACGTGACTACGATTATAACAAGAACCTGAAATGCAATAAACTTAACCCATTCTTGTTGCTAAGCTAAGACTGTACCTTAGCTTTATTTCAAGCTACCTTGAATATTACTTGGAAGGTAAATTTTAGATAAGGTACTAGGTAGTAAGTTTTGCTTATGCATCACCTCAAAGTAATTGTTAATCTGAATTTTTAATTTATTGTCTATGACATATGCAAAAAAGCTCCAAACCAAACCAGGAATTATCACTGGATGATGTTTTAAAGTTTGCTTGTTTGTCTAGCAAGGAGTTTCTTGATAACACAGTGGGGAAACATTACATATGTTTCTCTTTTGCTAGCATTAAACTGAAGTTGTGTTGTCTAACCAACTATTCCAAATAATAGCAATATAGAAATTCCACACACAAATGTAGACATGGCAGATTATTTGTAGAATAAAATTCATGTGTTGCAAAGTTTCACAGAAATGAGACTGGCTTTTATAGGAGTCTTTACTACCTGTATCATTGCAGTTATTAGAACATGTAAAATCTTAACAAGTCTTTTTTTTCCTGATAGAACTTTCAGCATTAGATCACAAATCCTTTTAAGGCAAAGAAGACTGGCAATGACAAGCAGTCCAACCCCTAACTTTCGAGCATCTTTTTTTTTTTTTTGTTGAGGGGGAGCACAATGCTAAAAGCATTTTTCTTTTACATTTCTTCAGTGATATGTGTAGGATAATCTATTCTATCCAATCCTATCTACAGAGAGGAAATAAAAACAGATTTAACCTAGAGACCTTTGGTTAACTTCTTCCTAAACTAAATATAAAATGTTACCTCATCTTGCTCAGATTAAAAGGGGAGAGGGGGAACTCCCCCCTTCACCACACGTTCCCTTATTGAGAATCTCTTCTATATAAAAAGAAGAGTCTGCATATAAAAGACAATTCAGAGACATCTTTGAAGGTTCTCTTTCAAAGCGTCTCTACTTCCCTGAGCGTCTGGGGATTTCTGTTATTAATTGAAGTTAATTTTCTAGGATATCAGTTTGCCATGCACGTGGGAAAGATTGATAGCCTCTTCGATTCTCAAGAGTGTTGGAAATGACACTGTTCCATCACCGGGTGTCTTCACTTTTATCATCACAAATCAAATTATAAACATCGGGGCAACCTTGCTGGAATCTGGCTTCGGGAGATTTCCATAAGATTAATTAGGCGGCCAAAGCAAAGATGGTAAAATCTAAGGGCGGGGGGGTGGGGGGAGGCAGGGGGGAGGACTGGGAAAGGGGGGAGAGAGGCACCATTCATTCCTTGTAGAATGGGAAGTCAATTCAACAATGGGTAATTAGCGTGGGCCATGGATTCTCAAAGGCACTGAGGACACTGGACTCTTTCTCTCACTCTGATGTTTAGTGCGGTATTGTGGACCCCTCATTTAATTAGTGCACTTTGATACCCACAGGAGCTTGAAGCTCCAGGGCATGCTAAACACAGACTGACACCAGCAAGCTTCTGCCTCCTTCCAGTCTAATTAGAGACACAATGAGCTGCAAAGACAATGTTTTACTCCAAGATTTCTTCTGCAGATACCTCTGGCAGGAAACAATCGTTTATTTTGTGTCTATATTGGTATTCAGATTAAATTGTTAGCATGCAAAAGATGAGCTAAGGGCACATATCTATTAAAAATGCTTAGCAGAGTTCAGAAATGATGGAAGCAATTTGTGGGGAAAAAAATGTGTTTTCCCCTTTGGAATTTTTTTTTTTTTGTTCTCTTATCTAATTAGAAGTAAATGATTTGAGTAAGAAAACCAAAATAGGCTGGACTCCAAAGTGTCTCTTATGAAATTATTTTTCCCCATTTCCTTTAATAGTTTCTACCTCTCAGAAAAGAGATTTTTAACTTAACTGTTTGCAAAAGTGAAAGACAGAGAAAAAGAGGAAATAAAACAATGAGTACTTCTGTTAAAATTGTCTGTTGAAATGAACACCCAACTACTTTAACAGGACATTGTGCAGAGAAAATGTTACTTATATTTCCAGCTCTTTAGAGACAAAACCCCAAAAAGTTTGTGGCAGTCATTGTGTGTGTGTGCTGTGCGGGCATATAAAGTTACTTTTGATGGACAGTTCTATGCTTATTGGAGGAATATAAATATCCCAAGGGAAACTGCGTATTGAAAATTAATCTCAGCATACGCTAAACACTTGCATGTGCTGCTTAACAATAGATTGGAGAACCAGTACTCCTAAAAATTCAACTTCTTCTACATTTATAGTATCATTACTTTCCTCTTTCTCAGGTAATTAAAGAGAAATAGACCAACATGTATCAATGTGTCGACTCTCAGACTGGAATGGTACTTCGCTGGTTAAATTATGGTAATATGGACAGATACACAATTTAATACGTGGTTGTAATGGGAGAAGGAGTGGATGTGAAAACATAGGAAAAGAAAAGGGGAAAAAAAAGACTTCTATTCAAGTTTTAGATCTATGAATATAACCAATTGTGGGCAGGCTGGACTGAGGAGCAGGAAGGGGAAGAGTCTTGTCCTGTTTCCTGGTGTCAGGTGTAAGATCCTTCCTACTGCTTTTACCTGTCTTTTGGTGACCCCTTGCAGGCTGCTTCTACTGTCTAGGGATCATGGGAGGGTTACAGACATCCTGCTACCCTCCTGTATTCCTCTGCAACATCTGCTCCAGTGGAAAGAGTCTTTACTAGCCCCACTAGATGAAACCCAAGATGAGCTAAGGGCACATATCTATTACAACGTGCAGAGAATGGTGATGAATGCGGTTAAGTACAGCTGAAAGCTGGTTACCAGTGGTGCTCTCTAGGACACTGTATTTCACCCAGTCCTGTTTAATGTCTTTATTAATGATCTGGACACAGGGATAAAATGGACTCTCAGTTTGTAGACAACACCAAGTTGGTGGGAATGTTGATCTGCTAAAGGGCAGGAAGGCTCTCCAGAGGGATCTGCACCAACTGGATCGATGGGTTGAGGTCAGCAGTATGAGGCTCAGTAAGGCAAAGTACTGAGTCCTGCGCTTGGGTCACAACAATCCCAAGAAGTGCTACAAGCTGAGAGATGAGTATCTGGAAAGATGCCTGTAGGAAAAGGACCTGGGGTGCTGGTGAACAGCCAGCTGAACATGAGCCAACATGTGCCCAGGTGGCCAAGAAGATCAATGGCATTGCAGATGATGTCAGAAATTGACTAGGGAAATGATTGTCCTTCTGTATTTAGCATTAGTGAGGCTCCACCTTGAATTTTGTGTTCAGTTTTCAACACCTCACTACAAGAAAGTTGTTGTTTAGCCTGAATAAAAGAATGAGACCTTACCTCTTTCTACAATTACCTGAGAGGACGTTATAGCAAGGTGGGTGTCAGTTCTCTTCTCCCAAGTAACAATCAATATGGCAGGAGGAAATGGCCCCAAGCTGCACCAGAGAGATTTATATTGGATATTAGGAAAAAATTCTTCACAGAAAGAGTTGTCAAACATTAGAACAGGCTGCCCAGAGGAATGGTGGAGTCATCATCCCTAGGGGTATTTAAATATCATGTAGATGTGGTAGTTAGGGACCTATTTTAGTGGTGGACTTGGCAATATTAGGTTTATGGTTGGACTTGTTGATCTTGAAGGTCTTGTCCAACCTAAACAATTCTGTGGGTCTGTGATCAACATGTCACAAAGTCTAGCAGAATAGAAAAGCAGCAGGCTCTAGCCCTGACCTAAAAATCCTTGTCCAAATTTGGACAGATATCTGAACAGATTTTCCGTCTGTTGGAACTCCCATCCCAAACTCAGAGGCTATGTCTATATTAGTAAGCTAAATGTAAGGAACACAGTTGCTATAAACCAGATATAGATATTATTTTACCAATATATTTGATTAGTAAAACTTATAATGCTTGCTTTCTTTCACAGACATTTAACCAAAACACCTCAAGCAAGTTTGTGGTGTGTCCTAGGTTACAATACAGATGTATTTAAGTATTCTATTACCACCAGCTGTGGGGCATTAGCTGTTATCTCCTGCTAATGACTCACCCCTGATAACTGTTAATGAGCCATCAAGAACCCACCACATGACTCATGGACTTATCTCATCTTATTGTGAGATGCTCTGCCCAGGAGGGAGGAGCCAAGCATTCCCACCTGGATATAACCTGGGCTTTGAACTGCATAAGCAGCTGCTGTCTGTTGGATTCTCAGAGGACAAGAGCTACCTGTTGTCCTTCAGGTGGAGACCAGACCTTCCACAGGATCACTGCTTCAACTGAACTACTTCATTTAGACTGCTACCACCACACTAACAGGGTGTCAGGTTGTATCTGACTTTGTCAGTGCTTTAATTTGTATTATTTCACTTATTTTTAATTTTCCCTATTAAATTTTAATCCTGACTTGTGATGTCCCACTGGTTTGTTTTCAAACTAATATACGGTGACACAATATTGAATGTTGACATAAGTTGGAAACCATATATCAAAATGGAATACACAGAAATATTCTAGGAAAATATTGAAGTAAACTTGGTTTTATGGTAGTACCTAATATATTAGGTCCAGTTCACTGACTTAAGTTGTGGCCTGCTGTCACTCATGGCATTGCACACTTTTGACTTTTGCCACCTAGCACTTTCCCAAGTATCCCCAGACAGCTCCTCAGGGCAAGCACAGGTCAGAGACCACCCCAAAAAGAGAATATGAATACCTTTATAACATGACTAGTTTCTTCTCCATGCTAGAGTCCTCCAACACAACCCAAAAGTCTTTGCAATCTCCAAATTCTCATTTGTTCTAATCCCACACAGGAAGGTGTGCAAACAAATAATCAGTTTTGGACTAAAAGCCCGCCAGTCAGGCAGGCTGCAGAGGAGCATCCACATTATTTCATGAACTTTGAAAGGAGGAAGACACTCCCCTGGTAATCAGCGTGTCTTATGACTATGGCATTCAGTGACCCCAGAGGCGATCCAGAAGCTATGTGGTAGAAATGGAATCGAGGCACAGCTTGACCAAGGACTTGCAGCTGGGCCATGGCCCCTGCTGTTTTCTCTTTCTGACTGAGCAAAGGTGAGGACAAGATATGAGCTCTCCGTTACAAGGATTATGAAAATTTATTCCATTTCCTAGTGAGGGCTGCTGTCACTGTCATTTGACATTCTTTTTCTCACATGGAAGCAATCCAGTAGGATTGTTGTTGGACAGAGTTTAAATGTGTGCTTCCTCTCCTTTAACAGCTTTATGACAGGCACTTGTTACAAAGCACCACCTGGATAGCTTACTTTTATAGGAGGCTGTAATCCGTGATACAACCATACGAAAGTGTTAATTTTTCTTTGAGATATCATTTCAGTTTTCTTCTGTACTTGCAATCCACTGTGGTACTCCTGGCCCTAGAGAACTTGACATTGGGTTGTGACTGATGAGGTTCCAAGGCCTTCCCTGAGGGGACTATACTGTGCTGCTGCCAGCTGTCCAGCTAATAGTCCATGATTTCACCGAAGACAAGAAAGGGTGGGTCAAGAAAGACTCATGAAGTGTTGACATAGACAGGAAAGAGCAAATGCAGTGCCCAGCATGAGATGGGGTTGACAGCTGATGGCAGTAAATCCTTCTGTACTCCAGAACCACAACTATGGTCATAGGGCTATTAGGCAACATCTAGATTTGGTTGGTTGGTTTTTGGGTTTTTTTTTTTTTTTTTTGTTTTTTTTTTTTAATGAAATTTAATTTTACCACTCTGCTTTCTGTCTTTCAACAGAGAAAGAAATAGTAATGACTATATGCAGTGGATGTCTTCTAGTAATAATCCTTTACTATAGCTAGACTTTAAAAGCAGGATCTGCTCTCCCCAAGGCTACTTATTCCCTATCTGAAACATTAAAGTAACTGCTGAATAATTAGCCGTTGATACCTTGGAAATTAATGTTTAAAATGCAGAGGAAAAAAATTGTACATTTTCTTCAAGAAAAAAATTCAAGCTATAACTTGAAAATGCCTAATCCTTTCAAACATCCCCCACTTCCCAAGAAAACAAAAGAGATGATATTATTACTATTTACCATATATACCAAGCTTTTTGTCATTTTTGGTGCATTTCTGAAAACTATAAGGCAATTAATTAGGCAAACTCTGGGATTTCAATGTGCTATTGTTCACATGGTGGTTTTTTTTTTTGACACGATAACGTGCATGATATATAAAAATTATAAACAGGTATAGTGAATGGAGCAACTGAGCAATAATTAGGTTTTAAATATTTAATATTGTTGAGAAATAATTAGGATTCAAAAGTGGACATAGGTATCAGTCAACAATGAAACCCAAGAAGCTTTCTCAGGTGCATGGGGGCTTCTCAGCCATTCATTCCTGTGTAATTAAAGCTGTCATTCTGAATACACCTGTCTGAAAGTAAATCA
Organism: Entomyzon cyanotis; assembly: GCA_024500445.1. Taxonomy (NCBI): domain Eukaryota; kingdom Metazoa; phylum Chordata; class Aves; order Passeriformes; family Meliphagidae; genus Entomyzon; species Entomyzon cyanotis. The sequence goes on along the minus strand of JAKEPQ010001018.1, from coordinate 33,504,877 downwards.
ATGGAATCATGTCTTCCTGAGTATGTACAGCTTCAGAGCCTTTGCCATTTCTTATTGGTTTGCACAGTCACAGGAAAATTAAAACAACATACATAGTCAGGATCTGTAAAATAACCACAAATTTCTGCTGCTGCTTCCTGGGAGTACAATAAATTATCATGTGGGGCCTGAAATGAGTAGCCATGGTTGGAAACTGGAATTTCGTAAATTGGCCTTTTCACTAGAGAAAATCATCATGTTACTGCATTCTCTGTGTCTATTAGTAAAATACAGCTCTGAGAACTCCAGATCCTAAGCAGACCAATATCCCAGGAACAGGGTGATGGGTATTTCAATAACTTGCCTTTGCCAGCAGTAGCTGGAATTCTGGGAGGTAAAAGACCTTCTGATCAGTTTGTACCACCATGTCTCTTTGACAGGTGGTTCCTTGATACATAGCTGTCCAATATGACTAAGTAGGCTATGGTCAGTAACTGGTTCATTTTCAAGATGTGATCGAAGATGAAAAGCTCCAAAATCCAGCAAACCCTTAATTACATAAAAATGTTTAATATATGAAAAAAGACTGACTTGTACTACAGGGTTGCTGCATTGTTTTAGATAATAGTAAATGAATCTCCAAAGAGAAGTATCAGCAATAAGAACCAGAGAAATAAGAGGAAAAGGGCTTTATGCTCCTCTTGCTTCTTCCTTATTGTCTCCCTTATTTTCATTTGAATATTTTCTCTGCCACCACCCTATCTGCTCCTTTTGTTTAGAAATTCATCTCATTCCCTCTTGAATTCCATGATGCTTCTTGCTTCAGGGGCCCTTTATACTAATTTATTCCACATACTTCTAATCCTTCTGTGTGAAATAGTTATGCTTTAGCATTTCTTTTCTTGTTCCCAACTTTCTAATTTTTAGATCATATCTTCTAACTTCTGTGGTCTTGCAAGTGTAAAGAGCCTGCTCGGATCAATTTTATCAGTCATCTTCATAATTTTTAAAACTTCAATTGGGTTACATGAAGTCTCTTCTTTTCCACTGAGAATATCCTCAACTTTCACAGTATTTCCTTATAACTTAAATCGTTGATATCTGGTATCATTTGTATAATCACTCTACACTGCTCCCCTGAAGAGCTATTAAACCTTTACAAAGATATAGAGGCCAGTACTGTATAAATTACTCAAGGTAAGGATATGAAAAGTAAAAATTATTCTTAAATAAAAATAATTCTGATTCTCTTTATTTAGATGGAGGTTCCTCTAGCCACACAGTCCAAATTCCAATTCAATTCACACTATTTTTAATTTCAGCTGCATACTGGAATGAAAATTTTTTTAAAATTATTTGTTATGTATCACAGGCAAATTGAAGGAGGAGGAACATTTTTGTGCTATAAAGATGGTATAACAAGGAAGAGGAAGGAAAAATTGGGAAACAGAAATGTTATGACCCAATTGCACCCAACTCTGAGGGTTCATATGCCCTTCCTACCCTTCTAGGGGCCAAAGACTCACAAAAGCAGTTCTAGCCATGCAAATAAAAAAGCTCCCCAATTACAAAACCTCGGAAAGAGCACACTTCCAGAGCCTGACGCTGTCTGTACCTCATCCTGGTTTTCCAGTGTATTTCACCCTAGGTATAGAGAAAAATACTTGTGCTGAAATCTGGCTACAGTCACTTCACTGACTTACAAACCTTTCTCTTAGTAAGCACGAGTAATAGCTTTACCAGTAGGCATACTTTTTCTTCTCTCTTTATCTGTGGGGGCTTAGACTTACTCACAGCCATCCTTATTTTACTGTGCTGAGTACATGACATTTGTGACAGAGGCTGAGTCTTCTAGACAGCAGAGTGGCACACTTACATGTTTTTTATCTGTTGAATATAAATATAAGTATCTCGCTTTATGTAACCCCACATACTACAGTGCTGTCCCAAAGTATGAGGTACATTTCAAATATGCTTATTCTTACTTTACTAATCACCATTTTCTACATAATAAAATAAAATACTTATTTTTTAAAGCTCTTCATTGACTGAAATTTCTTTAGAACACTGAAGAGGCCTTAGAGGACTGCCCTCAAAAATTTTGTGGAAGCATATGCTCTTCACTGCTTTCATATTTTTGGGAGATAAAGGAAACTGATCTTCAAATACCCTCCCCATATGCCTGGAAGATGTTTCAGTACAAATACCAAGACACCGACCAGCTAAAGTTGTAGTATTGTGTGTATTGCTGCTGTTCTGACACCTCACCTGGCTCACTGAGAAATTGTTTAATAAATGTCCTGAACAAGCAATAGCATTGTCATTGATGTCTTGCACCATCCTCAAATATGGGATGTTTTATATTTATATTCTTATATTATCTTCAGTGTGGTGCTCTTGCATCCCTGCCATCTAACAGGCCAGGGTTTTTGCTGCAGTAAATTAGCTTATATCCAGCCATGCAGGAAGGTGTTTGTCATATACAACCTTTAAGGATCTTTTCCTATAATAATTAATATCTTGTCTAGGTATTTAGGTACATAAACTACTCAACTGAGAAGGGCCGGTGATCTGCCTTGCAGTACAATCTGGGCCAGAATCTATGGACTCTTTTATACAATCCTATGAAGAAAGACTTGTGGTCCCAGAGAAGTAAAATTCTATCTAATAGAAGAATTGTCTAGAAAAGAGTGAAAAGCTTTGCAAAACAATTCCCTTGTAGTTCTGAAAATTTCCCAAATTAGCTGTTACTTGAAAGTAGGAGATACTCACTACAAAGTGTTTTCAGGAAACTAAGATCTTTGTGGTAGGATGATGTTGATACTATTTATGTATCAACCACACTCTTCTTTCTCATATATGCAATCTCATCTTCTGTTTTTCTGTAATAAGTAACCTAGCTTCTTAATTAGTTATATATCATCTATTATCCACAAACTGCACACAGCTACATTGCAAAATTCTTCATTCCTCCCAGAAATCATTAGTTTGTCACCCTACACTTGCCACTCTGTCTCAGAGTTACACAAACCAAAAATTTTTGCTCTTTTATGCCAGCAATACCTACCATCTGAGACAACACGCTCATATGGTATATTCTAAATTTTTTCTGTTACAGTACAGTATTTCTGGCAGAAAAGTCAGGATAAGAAAGAGTGCACATAAAAAAAGTGTATTTTTCAATATGTCTCCATTTGCTGGGCTGTTTTTCTCACTGTTGTCCACTTACCTTTCTGTAATTGGATGTGCTCTGTCAACCAAAATTTGTCACTCCACAGAGTCCTGTTCATGCTACACAATTCCCTTGCCATTCACTTTAACTCTGTCTCTACATATCTCCCCAACCTTCTTCCTGTTCATCTTCTTCCTCTCTTTAGGCTGCTTTCAGATCTCTTCCGCTGACATTGTTGCTGCTTCTCATTTTCTGCCTTTAAAATTAGTCATGTTACATTGATAAATCTGTTACACTCACTTATCCTCTCAAGGATCTCTGTTTCTCTTCCCACCTTCTCCGCATTCAGCTTAAGATTCTTAATTGTTAAATATCCATCTCAATTGTTAAATATACAGTCCAACTGCATATGCAACTCAAAACCAACTACACTCCCTATAAAATCCTGTTAAGAGGAAACTTTTGGAAGTCATGACCAGGATCAAGAGGAGAAAATTAAATTGTAAGATTTGTTAATATTTCTTATTGTTTGGTTTATCTGAATTTTGGAATGGACAAAGTTGGACAAGCTTCTTTTTCCCCCCTAGAGTCCTGTGCTGATATAAATCATCACTTCTAGGAACAACTTTTCTAATATATAACAACACTAAGATAAATTGACAAGTTTTATCCATTAGAAGCCTTTCTTCTGATTTACCTGGAAGACCTCATGGTATCATTGCTGTGTGTGAAGAACAGCTGTTAAGATACATGTGAGAATAGGAGGAATTACTGGTTTCTGTTCACACTCATCTGCAATACAGAAACAGCTCTTTTATTACTGTTTCCAAAGGTGATATTCTTATATTCCCCACAGACTGGAACACAGAGACTTTAAAATGGTTGGGTCTACTCAAACCTATGAAAATTTCTATTTGTTGAGATACTCAAACTTTATTACCCTTTCCTTGTACTTCACAGGGTCAGTCTAGGAGGGAATATCCATTCTGTGAAAATTTCCTCCCCCAGCATAAGACTTTTTCATTGTCCTTAATCTAATATTTTTCTAGTAAAACTGTTTTCTCTTTTGACATAAAAAATTAGACCTGACAGTACTTACAGCAATTCTATAGGGAATATGTATTTTACCATTAATTTGTGCATGGTATCTTAGTATTTTCCTGCTGTATGTTTTTCATTAATTGGTTCTATCACATTCTTACCAAAAATCTACAGAATTATTACATCAAGGGAGCATACTTTATCCCTTCAGCGTATTTCTCATTCTATGATACTTGCCTAGGACTAAGTCATGAAACATTGTCAAAAGTAACTGGAATGGTGGTGAGAAGTGATATGAAATCTCAGAGAGTGACAGTGTCAGACTCTTGGTCTGCCAACACCTAGGAAATAAATGCAATATACAAATAGAAGTAGACTAATATGGCAGATATTACTGGGCTATCTGCAGCCTTTGAAATACAGACTACCTTGTGTATGCTGCTAAGACACAACATCTTATTCAACTAAATTTATGTTACTAAAGTCACTCTTGAACAATAAAGATTTTGACATGAAAAATAAGAACTACAAAATCTTGTGGAAAATAATTTGCTTTCTTTACTATTTATTGTTAGAGTAATTTCTCCCCTATGCAACTTGTCCAACAAGAGCACCTCGGAGTATTTAAGCAATATATTTGGTCATGAGAGCTGTTATTATTTTTATTCTTTTGAATGAATATGCTGTGCCTGTTGTTCTGTTGTCAGAGGATGGAAAGTATCTTAGATTCATACAGTCAAGAGAAATTCTAGAGTGTTTAAGTTCAAGTAATTAAGATTCCGGAAAGAGAGAAATATAAATATGACACTTTCAAGCTGATAAGGCTTATATACACAGTAGACATCCATTCTTTCTTATAAATTATGATTCCTGACACTCCTGATGGACAGATAGGTGAACTGGTTTGACTTTTAAACTTTTGTTTATTCTTTCATTTTCTTTCTGCCTTCCTCTCTTTTTTTCTTCTCAATGCTTTTTTCTTTCACTCTTTCTATCTTTCTTCCCCACTTTTCTTCTTTTCTCTCCTTCTCTCTAGCTCTTTCTCTCTATTGCTATTCTTTATCTTCTTTCCTCCTTCACACAGAGTATACTTCAGGTATAATGCAGTTCCTATTTTTCCTACTGAAAATATTAAAAAGCACCTAAAACTCTTTTAAAGAAATTTTAAGAAAAGGCTTTTTTCACTGTACCTTAAGACCTAGAATTTACAGTGAAATCTTCTTCCTCCTCCACCATATTAATATTATTATATCAAAGTAACTCAGTGGGTTACAAGAACTAAATTTTGGTTTGAGAATTATTTTCTTACTTACATGATATGTTATTTATATTAGGTTGGAATTAGGTTGGAAAAGACCTCTGAGATTGAGTCCAAATTACAGTAATGCTTAGTCATTGTGCAAATATGTCAGAAAACCTATGATCTCATGAGATTATGCTCTAAAAAGACAAAACCAGTGTAAGAGGTAGAAGAATCAAGAAGTGTTGGTTATGCTTAATATTTTAGCAGCCTTTCCTTTACATGTCCCTGGATTTTGATGGAGGGTTAAACCAATCAGTTGCTGGGAAAGCAGAATCCAGAGCTGCCATGAGGAGCTCTGCACCAGGATGACCTGCACAATGCTGTGTCATAAGCAAACCACAACACCAAGGAATCATTAGCAAAATTTAACTCTCTGGGTCTGAACAACTTTGGTGTTGGACAGGTCTGAGGTCTGGCTGACCAGTACACTTCTTTGTCATGACAAATAAATTTTCCAAGATAAAACAGGAAGTTATTTTAAGTTGGTTTCTGTTCTTGATCAGGCACTGAAGGTCCTTCATCTCTGCTTGATATGTATATTTCACACACAAAAAATACTGAGCCACCAGTAGATTTCAGTGAGACCTTCATATCTTAACATATGGCTTAGAAGAAGGCATTATGTTCTCACCAGGATGTTTATCCATATTTTCCTCTTTTGATTTGAAGAACTTTACAGCTCTTGAATTGCTCAAATTGCACCAGAACTACGGACTGTGGGACTCTGACTTGGAGTGTGAAATACCCTCCAGTATTGTAGGGACAGTGACTTCAGAAAGAAATAACCAGAGATCCTGCACCTGACACAGAGCCACAAAACCACAGTGAAATTCTCATGGAAAAAGTAGAAGGCTGTAAATAAGCCATTTCCAAGCTGGGGATTGTGACTTTATTATGTTAAGGAGCTTAACAAAAATTCAGTTGCTTTTTTTAATACATAGTGTGATCCAGAATCAAAGCACTGCCACCCAGTGCAGGTTTAATCGAGGAGATTCTGGGGTCTGCTGTTTTGGGTAATCTCTGAAATTTCGAAATTGTCTCTATGAAACTGCATCCCCTTTACAAAAATGACCAAAAGCTCATGGGCATTTGGCACACGCTGATTTTTAGGTAAAAGAAGATTGCTCTGAATAAAACAGAAGAGAAAATCTTGCAGCAACTTGGGGAACAATCACCTGTCATCTTAGAACAGGGCACATAATAGACAATCTGATTCAAGTCCTCTGTCACTTCCTCTGAATTTAAATTTAAAGGTAAAATATAATGTTATTCCTTTTTGCTGCGTAAAGACTTCTTTCTACTCATAACAAAAATAAGAAAAGATGGTTATTACATGCAGCACTTCGGCAATTTTAATCTACACTTTCCATTTTCCCTTCCACATCTAGAGGGCTATTGTATGTCCAGTGGTTTCAATGTATATACCACTGAACATATAAAGAAAGAAACATACACCATGCCAAAATCATTTACTTTTTTATTACAACTTTTTCCTTCCAATTTTCTACTTATAATGAGTGCATAAAAGACCCCTTTTCACCCTATTGTTTTTAGTCTAAAAGCCACTTTATTCTTAATAAAAGGAATAATAAGTGCCAGTTGTAAAATACTCTGTCAATCACTCCAGCACTTACAATTGTGTAACACCTTTCTTTAGGACCTCTTAGAGTGCTTTAGAAAAGATAAAAACAAATAAAATAAAATTACAATTACATTTAAATGCAGAATTAGACTATCAGTTCTAGATCACTTGAATTTTGTTACTAAAGGTTGAAAAGAGACAATGTGCCTCTGAACACCCTGCAAGTAGCTGAAAGCTGCAGTAGCCTTGTCCATGCTGATCTTTGAATGAGCTATTTCACAAGACCCTCATTAAAAGCAGCCTGAATTCTAACAGAAAACATCTTCTTTTGCCCTGATTCCCCATAGCTGATACTCTTCATCTTACATTATTTCAATATTCCTGTTTTTCTGCTGCATATTGTTTCCTCTGTGTGCACTGGTCGGGGTGGGAGAATTATTTCTTGAGATAAAAAGGTAAAATTTGGATTCCTCAATAAATGCTATATTCAGGTTAATTGGAAAGGGTGAGGAGTGAAAACCAGGTGTGATGAAAGCTCAGTATGTTGGGACCAATGCTTAGCTTGTGTATATGGATATTTAATTTAGGTTTTGAGATGAATGCAGTTTATAAACTCAGGAAAACAAAAAAAATTAGTCAGAATAGACAATATTCCATGATCGAAAATGCTGGCTCCCTTTACAGTCACTAGTTAAACATGTTTGAGACACTTAAATTAGATATCTATAGGAGGTGTTCCCATGTCTTTTCAAAAGAAGCAGTGCAGCTGTGGGTCCTCACAAAGGCATGTCAGTAGTTCATCATTCAGTTACCCTTTTTTGCAGTTATTTTTGGCAGCAGAGGTCTCATTACAAGATCATATTCCATGGGTTTATGAAACTACTTGTTAAAAGTAATGGGAAGGTGACAAAAGTACTGTGCTTTTTTGTTTTATTTTGTTTTTACTAGCAGACAAATCAGCTCCTTGAGATAGGCTGCTTTCTTCTCTAAGGGCCCCTTCAGATTAAAAAGAAATTATGATCATCTTAATTTAATGGTAAGAAACCTGGTGAAACAGATTATATCCATTTTCTTTCTCATGCCTTAAAGTTCAGCAAGTCTGAGGGGAATTTTTCAGTGCTTTTTCAATGAAATACATAAAACACTGATGAAGGCTATTAAAACTCATGCACTGTTGGAACATAAGGAAGCTATCTAGTCAAATACCATGAGCAAGGCCATGCAATGTCTATTGTATGGTTGATCACCTGCATTAACCATAAATAAATAGGGAGATGCTCATAGGAACTGACAGTATTTGAAGGAAGAGTAAATGAAAACTGATCCCAACCTACAACCAACAAAAAAATTAAACAAAGAATCTAGCTGACTTGGGCCTTATGTCATCTGAGATGTCCTAAGACTTCCTGCCTGTACTCTACTCTTTAAAAAGGCACAGGTATTCCATAGGTTCTTTGGAGAATTTTCCAGCCCCATAAAAAGATCTTAAGGCACCTCAAAAAGCAGCTGATCCATATACTTAGGCAATGGAATGGTGTTATTGCCTCATGGGAGGTTCCACTTGCAGACATCTACTTTAAAAGGTCTGTTTTGGTATCTTGATGTTACCTTGGGAGTTAAGTTCAGCTGCAGAAACAGAGATGACTAGCACTATTTGAGCATCTTTTGGCTGTTTGTGACATCCAGAGGAGGCTGATATATGTGACATGGTGGATCTATATCCTTCTGGAGCTAGCTGGCAGAGATTGGGTATGTTATCTTTGGCATTTTCAGATGACACTTAGAGGTTTACATTTCATCAACTCAGAAAGATTCCTGTATCTCTGTTGATTATGACAGCAACCTAGGAAACTAAGTTCCACACTGTAGGCACCAGATGCTGATTTATGTGCCCTAATCTCAAAAAAGTCTTCCAGTAGCAAAGACATACTATCAGGGAGAGAGGGCAGTGTGCTGCAGGGATGGCCATACACAGTCATCTAAGCCCCAGGATGTGACCCTGCTCTGTGGCTGATAGGGCTTCCTTCAACAGCTTTTCCTCTCCTCAGCTGCACAATCTTCTTCCCACATCATAACCTCTGCTATGCCAGCAAAACCAGTTGTCGGGCTCTGAAGTAAATCAGAGAGGGAACTGATCCATTTCTAGTGGGTAATTTTTCACTGGGTCCAGGTCCCTGGCTGTGTTCACCGTGCAGCTGTGCAAACAGTGGTGGCAGCACGGGGAAGGGGAGGAGGGAGAGAATGAGTTGTGGACTGCAGGAACCAAGCCTAAGTCAGCTGAAGCAGCCCTGCCAATGCATGTGTAACCACAGCCTCGGTGGCTCTCTGATCACACCCCTGTTCTGAATGTTTTCCTTTTGGAACCTTCCTTTTGCCTGTTTACCTACTGAGACAGATCAGTCACTTGGCACCTGTGTTTGCTTCCTGTATTTCTGCTTCTATTTTTCTTCATGGTCAGTGACTGAGCTGTACCGTCACTCTGGCAGCAATGAAAAATTGCCATTGGAATTTCTCCAAAAAAGAGCCAGTTGGTGCACTCAGTTTGGCATATGTTGGGGCTTTGTTGTTTCTTTTTACCATCTTTTCTTTCTTTCAGACAGTTGGGGCTTAAGATAGCTCTTGCACGGGGAATGAGCGCTGTCCCCATTGTAAGATTCCAACATAGGGATGAAATCGACATATCTTCCATGCAAATGGTCTCATTATGTCATCAGTTCATTTTCATTATTTCCTTTGGCTTTGAAAGAGACTAATTGTCCATACAGCCATAGTCAGCCTGTATGAGGATGCAAATTAATTTATGACTTATTGGAGTGAAGCTCTTGAAAACATATGCAGGACTCTCAGAGCAGTAGTCAATGAGATTTAAACATGTGCTTAAAAGAAAGCTTCCACTTAATTCCTTTGTAAACAGGTCATTAGTGAAAAACACTAATACCTGCTATATATTCAGCACTAGTGCATCAAAATTTTAATAGTTTCAGAGCCACGCTTTGCTGGGTTAAAAACTGGCTGGACTTTTGGGCCCAGAGAGTGGTGGTGAGTGGTGTTGCATCCAGTTGGCGGCGAGTCACAAGTGGTGTGCCCCAGGGGTCAGTGTTGGGACCAGTCCTGTTTAAGATCTTTACTGATGAGGTGATTGAGTCTACCACCAGTAAGTCTACCACTTGGCAGGTGATGCCAAGTTGGATGCAAGTGTTGACCTGTTGGAGGATAGGAAAGCTCTGCAGAGGGGCCTGGACAGCCTGGATAGATGGGCTGAGTCCAACAATATGAGGTTTAACAAGTCCAAATGCCAAGTCCTGCACTTTGGCCACACCAACCCCCTGCAGCTCTACAAGCTGGGGACAGAGTGGCTGGGCAGTGTCCAGGCAGAAAAGGACCTGGGGGTACTGATTGACAGCCCAGTGAACATGAACCAGTTTGTGCCCAGGTGACCAAGAAGGTCAATGGCATCCTGGGTTGGGTCAGCAATAGTGTAGCCAGCAGGACCAGGGAAGTGATTGTCCCCCTGGACTCAGCACTGGTGAGGCTGCAGCTGGAGTGCTGTGTCCAGTTCTGGGCCCCCAGTTTAGGAAGGATGTTGAGATGCTGGAGCATGTCCAGAGAAGGTGAAGGGTCTGGAGCACAAGCCCTGTGAGGAGTGGCTGAGGGAGCTGGGGGTGTTTAGCCTGGAGAGGAGGATGCTCAGGGGAAACCTTACTGCTCTCTACAGCTCCCTGAAAGGAGATTGTAGCCAGGTGGGGCTTGGTCTCTTCTCCCAAGCAACCAGAGACAGGACGAGAGGACACAGTCTTAAGCTGCATCAGGAGAGGTTTAGGCTGGACACTAGAAAAAAACTTTTCACAGAAAGGGTGACTGGGCATTGGAATGGGCTGCCCAGGGAGGTGTGGGGTTACTGTTCCTGGTAGTGTTTTAAGAAAGACTGAATGTGGCATCATTGATAAGGATGTGGTCTCGTTAATAAGGTGGTGTTAGGTCAGAATTTGGACTCAATGATCTCAAAAATCTTTTCCAGCCTAGCAAATTCTGTGCTTTAGTGATTCTGTGATGTTTTTCATAGAAAATGTGCTATCAAAACTTGATTCAAAACTTAGTAAACTATTGTAGATTTTGAGGAAAAAAATTCCCAAATAAACACTTTTTATTTAAAGGGAGGAATAAAAAGCTCAACAAACTCTTTAACCAGACAAAGTTTAAAAGATGCACTCTTTAAGAACAGTTCTTTAAGATTACAACATTAATCTAAATTAATGTTTACTAATCCAAAAATACTTTAGAGCTGTCCATGTGCACATCTTAAAAATATTCAGTGTACAAGCTAATAGTTTGCTAATGTTTAAGTAGCAAATGTCTCTATGTACAGCAATCTTCAAGTTCAGCTCTGTATGAAAAAAGTTAAAGGCTTATGAGAAAAGTCAGACAGTAGAAAAGATAAGTACTAGCTGGAAAAATAAGAAGAAAAATACATGTATTATATGGATATAAAGCAACCCAAACTCAAATTCAAACTGTAGGATACTTATTTTAAAAAAGAGCCAGATTTAAAGATACATCTCCACTGTTTTTAACACAGAGACATAAAAGATTCTTTTCTTTAAAAAAATGCTATATTATATTTGTAATTCTATACAACTTCACAGTATTAAGTAAAATTTTTAAAATTTAAAACATGCCATTTTTATTAATGATCCATTTTAAAGCCTCCAAATATTTTTATATCAATTACTAAAACAAGGTTTAACGCTGTCACAAAGCATTACTGCTAAAAACAGTCATCTTCTCAGGGTTTTCATCTGCAAAGCATTACAGTTTATAAAACAATTTTAACTTGGAATACGTAAGTCTCTATACGAAGGCTTCCATATGTTAAAAATTTTATTTGTGTGTTTGATTTTAAATTGCTTTGAAAAAACAGACAGTTGAGGTTTATAGAAAGGAATCTTTCTTTTAGGAAATAAATGTCTCAAAAGTACAGGGCACCAGCAGTAAAAACATTCTTACCACAAATCAGAAACACATTGAGAAGTGTTTGTTGAGTACACCTTCTGAAACCAGAATTTGTTTCTATTTGCTGGAAAATTGAAAAATCTGTTGTATCTTGGCATGCTTATTTGGCCTCATCCCAGGCTGTTCATGCAGTAGTGGCATTATTGTGCAATAAGGCTTTCAGGACTTATAAAGCTTTCAAGTTCCTCTTCCACTTAATTTCTAAAATGAAAAGTATTTGCCAGTGGTCTGCATAGAACCCACTGACACTGTTGTTTTATGAAGTGAAAGGCAAAAGTGTGTATTCCATGATATTTTATTTTTAATAAAGTATGAGATATTTTTAAGAAACAAAGACAATTAATCAGTGCCTCAGCTTCTGCACAGCACCTAGCCAGAAGCCACCAAGCAGACAGTTGAAGTTTAGAGATTGTTTTTGTAAGGCTAATTTAAGGTGAACTTAGATTGATTCAAGATTTATAAGCACTACAAAGTCTTGGCTGGAGCAAAGTTCAACTAAGTAATCCACAGCTTACTCTGCAGATGAAGTGCTACGGCCGAAACTTCCCTGTGATTTAGTCTACACTCAAGGAAAATTTTCAAAACAGGCAGAAGGAGTGAGTTTCACTGTTTCACTTCAAAGGTCTCCTAATAACTGAGAGGATTAAACTCTTTTAACCAGTTAAGAAGGTTAGATGATGTTGAGTGAGTAGCTTTACATCCATCAATAATTCTAATTTGAAAGTTTAAAGATATCATAAGCATGTACGTCCTTTAACTCCTTCAGGATTGCAGTGCAACAATGCACCTGTTTTGTAACTGCATCCAAACTGCTAAATACATGACAGCTGTTTTTAAGTTGGTCTACTGAAGTGAAGTTATTGGTAAGAAGATTAATTAAATTGCTTTACTGAAACATTTAGTAAAATTAAGATCCTTTACACTGCTTCTGAGTGACTTCTTTCCCTGCTAAATAAATATATAATGCCTGTTTAAAATCATTCTAATGTGAGCTGTGCTGACTTTGATGTTACTACCTTTTACCTCCAGCACGCTAATGCCATATGTATATTTTATCAAATTAGAAATAAGTTTCAAATGCTCAGTTTCAGTGACAAAGGTACTGCTGAAGTAAAAAAGCTGAAGGTTGTCAAACTGAAGTGAAAAAGGTACATGCAGGAAATGGCTATAAATTTCTTCTTTTTACAGGGGAAGACGGGAAATTATACATGATAATAGTAAAAGAACTATCCTTTATCATATCAAGTGGTTCTTCTTAAGTTCTTTTTGCTCACGTTTACCATTATTAGTGCAGTCAGAGAGCCTGGTTAATAAAGAATTACTTCTGCATTATATGATTTTACCTCAAATCTTCTTCAAAGAAGTCAGGATAACATATGTGCTGTGAATTCTCAAAGAATGGGTGACAATTTATTGTGAATTTTACACAGCCTAATTAGCATTAGTTCACAGAACTACCCCTTAAATAATTTTCAAAAAACTCTCAAAAGACAGAGGGGGAATGAAGAAGTGAAGAAAAGGCCTTATAGGATCACATACATTGTATCCAAAGTCCCATTAGTAATATTATTAACAATAAAAACAACCATCACTGTATTAATGTAATGTCTAGGAGTCATGATAATTTTTGGATGAAATATCAGAGACAATTGGGAAAGGCAATTACAATTTTGATTGATAGAAGGACCACCCATATCTTCTGTCTACCCAGCAAGGTATAATACAAATGGACTTAATTTTTCAAATGGAAAGATGAAGGAGTGGGAAAAGAGTCAAATCTGCTATTATTGATTTTAGAAATGCCTGAAAACAGGAAATATTTTCTCTTGGAATGTCTTACACACAACCACATCCTGCTTCATCAGCATCACAAGCTTTCTTTATAACCTTACATACATTAAATACAGAAATATATATATATTAAATACAGAAAAATAAATCTAAAAATGGGAACTATGCTTTAAAAAAATCAGAATACTGAAAATACCTGATGTAATATCTCATCAGCTTTCCTTTCATAACCATCAAAATAAAATGGAAAGATGTTGATTTTTTTTTTTGCTTCGTACATATGAGCTTTCAGCACGTTGACTATCTTATTGATGTGTGTTAGTGAAAAGCTAACGGATATTTGACTGAGCACTATGATTACATAGTAATTCAAATAAAACTTAGGAAGAATATGATGTCAATAGACATTCCTTTTTGTATTCTTTAAGCACTCAAAGCTACCCTTTAGCTGCTATACAAATTACGTATTGGGAAGCTGAAAACAAGTTTTCATGTTCCTAGTAAAAAAAAAGTGGTTTTGCACTGTGACATGGCTCCAGAAACATGATCAGAGCTGCATATTTGTAAGAATTTTGATAGCAATTGCATAAAACATCTTTCCAAGTATTTATTTTAAATATCCTTTTGCAGTTAGACAGTGAAGTCATACTCTGTTTTTTATGCTTCCTTGCTTGCTCTGTGAATCTTGTATTTTTAACTTCTGTGACCCTACTTAAGGGTTCTATGGTGCCTTTGTGGATTTTACCCTTAATTTTTCATTGCTCTCAAGTTTTCCCTAGTTCACTGAAGCACTGTTGAAATAAATATGTCAAAGATTGAGAGACACAATGGGCTGCAGCCTAAGTATTATGGGTAGACAGTAGCCCAGACTGATTTCCATTGAATGGATAGAATTCAGTGAGATTAGGGAGATTTTTGCCTGGTTTGGTGTTTTGCAGAAGTGTCAGTTTATCATCTTGAAGTGTACCTGGTGTGCATTGAAGCTTAGAGTATGTTCCTTTGGTCTGCCTTTTGGGGAATACTTTTCACCCTGGAGAGGTTACTCATATTTTAAATATTTTGATAATTAGATGTGTCTTATTCCAGAACGTTTAAAGAGAATTTGAGATTTAATTTTCCTTAATGATGTGCATAAAAATAAACTGAGCTGCTAGATGGGTAAATGGGATCTACAGGGGAAACAACAAAAAAGACAAAACTGACTGGGTGAAAAAATCTGAAAGTGTTGACTTAATACACATACCTTAATGCATCATAACTGCCACTGGATGTGTTTGTTTAATTTCATTAATTTTTTCCATAGGGCTATTTAAGTGATTTTCATTTTAACTGGGACAAAAGCAGTACTTCATTGAGAAATCAGCTTCAAAGGCGAATTGTTGGTCAATGCTGGAAGATCTCTTCTGCCTAAGAGGCACAATGTGATGTGGCTCCTCAAGGGTGCACTTCAATCACTCTTAGAGAGGGCAGCTTTAGGTGAATGGGAGTCTCCGTGAGCAGCACTCATGCATTTTGCCCATCAGAAAATGTTTTTTTCATCCGAGATTTCTTAGCCATTCTAAAATATTGCTTTATTATCAGTAGGTGGTTCAGCCTGCTTGGAATTGCAGCTGCTTCATTAACCAACGTCTCACCATGCCACACAACTGCTGGGGGTTTTGTGTTATTAACACAGCCCTGCTCGGCGCTAAGCAAGACAGCCAGTGGGAATTGGCAGTGCTGGGCATGTCATGAGATGTGCTCAGCACCTTCCAGTACTGAGCCCTAAATAATGGTCTGGAATTAAAGCAGCGTATTAAATTTCACAGTCTTTTTCATAATCAGGCAGGGGGAAAGGTCGTGATATATATATCCCACAATGCCTTGACCCTGGCAAAGCTCCATCTATATGTATGAAAAACAAAATATGGTTTAAGAAATATACTTTAAAAATTGATCTAAGGCCTGCAAAAGCACTGAAAGGCCTTTAATATGGATTCTTTTGGAAAAGTGGTTCTATAAAACATAGACAGCTAAGGATAGAATGTATACAATTGTTTATCTATGGCATGTTAATCTGAAATGAGGAAGTTTTTTATCTTTTTAGTAAAAATGAAACAGACAATCCTAATATTTGGGAGATGAATATTTCAATCTTTTCACAAGAAATTGAGATAATACAATGGTATCTAGTGAACGATAATTTCAATGATCTAAGTAATGTTCTTTCCATTAGAAATATTTTTTTCATGTTTAGAATTAACAACCTGGCAAATAATAAATTACAGGCATACATATGCACATTTCCCCAGTATTAATGTTACATTTGAAATTTTTCTGACAAAACAGTAGAAGGATTTTTTTCAGACTATTAAGATTTTTTTTCCCAGACAATTTCTGAAAATTTCTGAAAATCTACAGTCCTTATGTAAACAAAACTCTCAGTGAATCCAAGAAGTGTGTTCTAAAGAAATGTGTTACCAGGGTTTTGAATATAACTATATAATTTTATCTCTTCAAAGTACCTCAGACCTTCTAGGGGATGAGTAGTGGTCTATTATACCAATTCATTCTGGAGCAAATTGCCCTTGCATATGATACAGTTGCTGACTGGGATCAAATATGGACTGAGGCATGGGGGAATTTGGCCCAATGTATGTAATGACAGTACAGTCCTGACCAGCCATGCATGAACACATTTCAAGTTGCTGTCCGTACTGCTGTAGTATTTTGAGCTCTGAAGCTCTTTTCCAAATTTAATACCAGATATTAGTCCTACTGAAATGGATGGGTAATGAGAGAAAGTATCAATTTACCACTTTTGAAAGACAGACCTCAATTCCTTTTATAATGTCCACCAATTTTTTCATGGTGAACAATAAAAATGAAGAAAATCTTTAATAAGGGGCTTTTCCCACACAAAATAGAATTCTTGAGAACTAGACAATATATTTGAAAACCTTAGAAATGTTATAAATGTTTTTCTCTCTAGCTTTTATCTCTTTCAACTATCTCAAGCACTGTGGTTACACTACATCTGGTGAGACTGGAGGGTTTACTGATGCTTGGGACAGATGAGTATATTATACCTGTCCATCTCTGCAAATAATCCAGAAAAAATTTAAACCAGAAAGAAAACCAGTTGCTGCCATTCAGCAAGAAGTCTATTACAAATCCCTAGGTGGCATGGAAAGCATTTAGACTCATTTCATTCACATGTCAGGTAAAGACTTTCATTTAGAAGTGAGATGAATGCTGAATAATGGACCTTTTGAATAATGTAATTAAGAATTCATTAAAGCAGCCCTTAAAATAAAATCTCAAAAATTCAATGCATGTATATTTCCCCCCTCTAATGTACTAGAGAATCAAATGAATGGAACATAATATAATACTGATGTTTACAAAATTTTCACATTTAAATTAGATGAACTCTCAATATAATACAATATGCAATTTTTAATGGCTTCTGGGTAGGAACAATTAGTATTCTTGTAAGAGATTGGTGTCCTTGTCAGGAGGAAAATTAACATATCCAGACTAGTGCTAATCTCTCAAAGTCTGCCTTTTTCAATACATATTTACTTGAAAAATCTTGACACCACTGAAGTCTATGGAAAATATCACCCCAATAGTTTTGTTTCCTTCAACATTTATAAAACTGGTTTGAGTAAGCAAGAAAAACAATTCTGATATGGATTTGTGCACTACTTTTCTGATTTTCAGCAAAGCAGATCTCTCCTGTGAAATGTCCTCCAGGATATTCTCTACATCCCGCTCAGTCATTGGGAAGATTTTTCCTTAATTGCACACCCAACAAGAAAATGAGGCATGTGCTCACAAGCTGGTATTCAAAAAGGCCCTGAGTTAGACACCCAGCATCCATCCAGGGTGGGACCTTACTAGAGAAAAGAAAGGTCATCTGTGTGTTCTGGGAGTATTTCCAGTTCTTGACAGTGGGGTATCTGGGATGACAATTGCAGAGGGCAGGACCATCCTTACCAAATTCAGACTCTCTCCTGCATCATTCTCTGTCACTGAGTAGGATAACATCCAACATCAGCAACATCAGGATTTTGAAGAGAAGCCTTGGCTTTTTGGTTGTTTTCATGCTCAACTTGAATTTGAAGGTGAACTCGGACCGTTAGAGAGTAAAGACTTGGGCCAATTTGCAGACATGGATATGTGCAGAGGGCATGGGCCTTGACCTCTGGCATTCAAGAATAGGAGTGTCAAAGCAAAGATACATTTTTAAGGATTTAATGATGACAGAGGTCCTTGAATATGCATAAGTGACTAAAATCAGGGTGGAAGTTAAATTTCTGACTAAGAATCTAAGAAAACAACATATTTATGTTACTGTTGAATGGCTTAGACTTCATTCCTAACTTTTATACAGCCAGGGCTAGTTAAGATGAATTTCATTTACATTTGTCTTCAAACAAGAGAAAAAAGGGTGATGAATGGATTGAAGAAGTTGTTATGTTGACAGAACAGTAGTAGCCCAAGATAAAATAGGAGAGGATAGCTGCCTTGACTACATTTAGACTTATTAATGTAAATGTCCCTCCTGGTACTCAAACCCCTTCCTTTTTTTTGAAGAGAACGTAGTTTATAGAATGCAGGACTACATAAGGCCAAAAGGACTGTTTGTTGTTATGGATGTTTTGCAAAACATCAGAAGTCCTTGAAAATTCAGAGAATATTGACCTGCATTTTTAAGGGTGAAGTGTTAAGGCCTGACAGATGTTTTCACAATTTTTTCAGGCAGAATTTTGGAGTTCTATAACTACTGTACCACAGTAAGAATATAATCACATTTCTACATGCTTCAGATGATGGAGGTGGTGACATCTTTTCTCCTTTTTGTCCTTACAGTAATCTATTCCGAAATGTGGGAGGCAAGTCCATGCTGTTACCTGCACTTGTAGTGATGCTGAATGAAAAACTTGTCACTTCAGCAACCTCTGACTATATTGTCCATCAAGTTTCTCAGACTTGAGGAGTCCCCATATAGACAATATATAGATCACACAGGCAGCACAAATGGAAAAAGAGAATAGAACAGACATTATAGTCCACTGCCAGATGCTTATTTCCAAAGAACATTAAACTTGGCAAAGAGATATTTTATCACACTTGTTGCTGGAAAAAACTGAGAGATTCCAAGTACACAAATCTTTTCCTAGGCCTTCTGAAAAAGTAAAACCAACAAATAAAACCAAAAAATAAAACCATCGTAAGCAGGCTAATATTATTATTACAGACTGTTTTACCCTATGTATCAACATGTGCATTCCCAAATGTTTTCAAGAGACTTGTTCAGTTGTTTACGAGGAAGATGATTTTCACTCTCGCAGGTTGCAGATCGGTGGAGGTTCTAAGCTGATGTACTCCTGTGAAATTTCCTGAACCTGACTTTCCCCCCATACCTTTAAGTTTCCGGCATGTAGCAGTTGACTGTGTCTAGCATTGACACTCAAAATTTAACACAACCTATTTTATCCAGTTTGCAAGAGACTAGGAGTACTCATGCAAGTCATAATTGCACCTTGGAGGATATGTGGAAATTTCCAGCAACCACTTCTAAATAATTTCAACTCGGTAGCTTTCAATTATGAGCCCATACTCAGTTTTCCTGCCTACACAGTCGCTGAACTTCTCTTTGCCCCTGCTACTTTCTGGGCTGAGCATGAAAGCACACTGGAAAGCTAAATTCACTATTCTTCATAAAACATCTTACAAAGTTGTTCTGAGAGAAGATACTACAGAAGCTGAAAGTGTTCCCATTGTGACATCACTTTCAGTGGGCAGAGGAATCGTGCGCTGAGAAATTTAAGGCGAGGAGCAGAAATGTCAGAAGGAAGGTAGACAGCTGTCAACAGTACAACCGCTTGCAATTGCTCTTTTAAGTAAGACAAAGCAGGTAATTTCTTTAAATCATTCATCTCACAGAGAAGTCTCTGTAATTGTTTCGTAAGAAGGTTATTGCAGTGCTTCGTGGGAACCTACGGAGCCTTCAGCTCAGGCCACATGGGCCTAATGGATGATTCTGCCCTGAAGGGGAGAGTCCATCGTTTCATTAGGAACTCAGAAAAGAGGCTGTATTTGATGACAGTCCCCCAATGTCACTTGTAGTTAATCAATTGCCATATGTGCCAATCAGGCTAGGCAGAGCTACAGGCAACTCTTTTTATTTATGGCTAAGAGACTGGGAATAGCCTATGCAGCTGGGAAGCCAAGCAGACCAAAGGATTTTCCAGAAGCCAGCAGTCAAGGAGGCAATTTATTGAGGGAGAAACCCCAGAGCAAGAAACTGAAAAAAAATAAAATAAGGTAGTGATATGTTTTACACTACAGAATTTCTCTTGGTATGGGTATCAGCTTCTGAATATTTCAGCAACATGGCATCTCATCTCTCATCTACATATCCATTGAGAAGTTTTCAGCTGAAATTGCTCTTTGTTCTGCAGCACAGAATTAAGCTGACTTGCAACTCACTGCCGTACTTGGGAACTGAAAACTGAATACACTTTGTGATGATTTTAGAATGGTCTAGTCTTTACTTTTGTCAAACTAAACTTCAGGATTATCATATGAAACTTTTTCACATGTCCAGATTAATTACACATGACAATGACTTTTTTATTCTACCCAATAAAAACAATCTATTTTGTATATTTCTGGGGGTGAAGGGGTTATTTAATAATGGAATTCTGTGATTTGTGACAATGCTTGGAATTACACATCATCTTGTCCTGGGAAACCACTAAAAATGTCATACTGTCTCCTCCAGAGGCATCTACTCTCACCTTCCTCTTGTGTGTGTATGTCTAAGTATGTAGATATGTTTGCATATATATATATAGATAAAGGAACACAGTCTTGCCTGTTTACTCCTCTAAGGAATAAGAAGTATGTGACACATTTGATACTGTGTTGATGTTGTGATACAGCATAAGTTGGAGCTAAGTGCTCAGATCAAGAGGTACTTCCAGCCATTCATGTCAGTGGTCATATCAACCCCCTGTCAGTTGAAAAATATAAGTGCTGCTTGCATTTTAAACTGATCTCATTTTAGAAATATAGATGACAGTTCCCAACATTAAATTGACAGGGTTCTGTGTAGACACCATGTTCTTCATACACTAAGGACTGAAACTTTAACTTTTAGATTTATGGTGATTTGAGCTTTGCTAGATGCCAAGTGTCACAAAAGCCATTCTATCACTCCCCTCCTCAGCTGGACAGGGGAGAGAGGAGTTGAGATAGGGACAGAGAGAGATCCCTCAACGATTATCATCACAGGTAAAATCAAAAAGAAAGACTTGGGGAAGTTACTTGAATTTATTACTAATAAAAATCAGAGTAGGATAATGAGAAATAAAAAAAATCTTAAACAACTTCCCTCCCCACCCCTCCCTCCTTTTCAGGCCTAACATTAGCACTGATTCTCCACCTCCTCCTACCCAGCAGCACAGACAGATGGGTAATGGGGATTACAGTGAGTTTATCTTATTTCTGCAGCTCCTTCCTCCTCAGGGAGAGGAGTCCATCCCTTGTCCCAGTGTGGGGTCCCTTTTCTCGCAGGGGGTGCAGTTCTTCATGGTGTTCCAGCATGGAACCCGCTCCACTGTGTGCTGCTCTCTCCATGGGGCCACATGTCCTTCCAGGAACCTGTTCTAGTATGGACTTGCCATGGGCTGCAGGTGAACACCTCCTCCAGTACTGCTTCCCTCTTGCTCTTCACCATCCTTGAAGTCTGCAGGGTTGTTCCTGTCACATATTCTGTGCAATAATTTTTTTCCCCTTCTTAAGTACATTATCCCAGAGGTGCTACCACTGTCACTGGTTGGCTCAGCCTTGGCCAGCAGCGGGTCTGCCTCAGAGCCAGCAGGTTCTGTCAGATGTGGGGAACACTTTTAGCAGCTTCTCACAGAAGCCACTGCTATAGCCTCCCCCACCACCAAAACCTTGCACAAATCCAATACAAAGTTTTACTCTACAATTATTAAACAAGAGCTCAAATAATGGTGGGAACAGTTCCCTGTGTTTTCAAAAAAACATTTTAATTCCTCAGTAGCAAAGATTCTTCACAATTCTAGTCTGTTATAAGATAGTATACTGTTCAGCCTGGACAAGTCACAGCTAGAGCACCTCTGAAAAGAGACCAAGGACTGAGAATATTTGTATAATATATCTTATGGAATTAGCTACTTCATATATGCCATGTTTTAAAGAATAATCTGTGTGTTGTTTGACGGGCAGTTAGGTTTCTGCTTTTTCTTTATAAAAATATATGGTATGATGCACCAGAGGAAAGAAACTTATACCCATCTTTAAATTGTTGATTCTGTGCAGAAAAAAAGGCTGCTTCAACCTTTCAACAACTACACATCACTGAAAATTGTGACTTATCAATTGCTAAGCTCTATTTCATCTGCATAAATAGTGATACTTTGAAAGATTCAAACCAACATAGCACTTCAGTATGACTGCTCTTTAACCATGTGAATAGTCCCATCATGAGAAAAAACTATTCCAATGTTAATTATCTCTGTAAATGCTACCAGTTCATGATAACAAAGAGTAATGAATCACAATAGAGAATGTGGAACTTTTTCTGGATAATTAGAACTTTCCTAAAATCATCTCAGCTATATTTAAGGCCACTTTGCTCTCATTCAGACAATATGCCTTTAGTATAGAGAGTGTGACACTTTTAGTACAGAGAGTGTGGTCTATTGTAACAAGCTCCCTAAAGAACAAATGAAGAAATACTTAAACATTTGCTGAGTATTGCTAAAGAAACAAAATGGTTATCCCTAGTGAAGCACGGAATTGACTCCACAACTCAGATAGTTATGAAGTAGGTATGTGTTTATTCCAGCTGGGGTGCATGGGGGGTAGCCCCTCCAAAGACATGCACACCCTCAGCGGCACTTCACAAAGTTTATATTAGGTTACAGATTACATATGCATAAAGTTAGACAAAGCCCCTATACATATTCAATACCTATCCCCGCTTCGTATTATAATGAGTTCAAAGTTCATTTAAATATGCCCGCGCAAGCGCAGTGTCTCCAGATTAATTGTGGGCAAGGGTCCCAATGATTAATTATGACAGGCTCCATCCTCTTCATCATGATGAACTGTTCACCCTGTTCCCTTGCGCATGCTCCCTTGGTCCTTGGTCCTAGTCCAAGCCTGAGAACAGACTCGTACCGGTCCTGGGGTCCAAGGGCGGGATGCTCGGTTACACTCAGTGGTTTCTCTCAATTATTTGGCTCTCTTCTCTCCATCCTCCTCGATACCAGGTAGACACAAATTCATTAAGAGAATAATAAATGGATCGCAGCTGGCATATCTTAGTAAATCATTACCCAATCTCTGGCTCTCTAAATCAGTTTAAAAATATTATTATTACTATTATCCAGCTTCTAGCTCTTTTACTTTAGTAATTTCTATTTTACCCTAAATCACTAGACAAGAGGCTGAAAATCCTAACAATCTTATGAATCATTGTTTTCTCCTGATTTTTTCCCCGTAACCTCATTTTCTACCTCTTCTTTATTTCTCAGTCGTTGAAAGAAAAATACAAAAGAAATGTTCATATAGATAACCAGTAGGATACCAAAAAGGGCCTTTTTCAGTGAGAAATGATGTGTTGCCCTCTGGATAATCAATTGTCCCCCCAACACTTTAGGATTTTTCATGGACTGAGATGCAAACTGAGCAATTTCTTCTTTTTTTTTCCCCCTATATAGTTTGTTAATACTGGAAAAGCAATTGGACAGTGGGGCCTCCTCATTCTTGGCACTATTTCAAAAGCAACTTGAAATGCCCTGACAGCAGTTCTTCTCACAAAGTAACGTGAAGGTTGTGACACGGACCAACAAAAGGCTGACACACTGTCGTTATCTCACCCTGTTGTGCTTAGGTAATGGTGGAGTCTCAGATCTGTGTGTGATGTTAGCATTATATGTTCTTCAATAACAAGGTGCCAGAAGATGAATTGAATGTAGAACGTCGTCTTTAACTTTGAATTTCTAAGTTTAGACTAGATCTTTCTGTAATATTAAAGACTGACTCTACATTTATTATACAAACCCATTGATAATAAACAGATCAATTCCTCAGAGATGGCCAGTATTCTTGAGCATAATATTTTCAAAATGAGTATGCTCTGCAAAAATGCAACATTAAAGTTGCTGAACTGTTATTTCATACCGTTATTCTGATGTATGAAAAATCCTGGCCATAAGCTGGCATCCACAAATTTTCCACCTGTCCAGCAGTGTTCAAAACTGGGATTTGTTCTAAATACATTTCTAGTTTTAACTAACCCAAACCCCACTGTAAATTGTTTCCCTTATAAATTTAATGGGACAGTTTATCCAGATCTGAGATTCATCGACTGACTTCCACCTCAGCTGTGGTAAAATAATAAAAATAATTAGAAGGAGTACAGCACAAGAAATATCCTCCTATTTTTGTAAAATTGGCTAATATCAATCACTGTGTAAACCACTCTTGCCTGTTAATGCTTAGCAGTTTCCAGTGTCTGTAAAAAGAGAGCTCACATGTTTCCCTGTAAAGCCAAGAAAAAAATTGGCTCCTCAAAGATAACAAATCCAGTATTTTTACGTTCCCCTGTTACTTTAAATCAAAGTATTAACTGTGCTTCTTTTATACATTCACTGTGTCAGTGTGTTATGGTTTTTGGTTTTTTCCCTGAAATCTTTAACTGTTATTTTTTTATGCAATTATATAAACATGATCAAGAAATCCACTTATTGCAAGCTTTTACCTGACCTGGTTGCTTTGAGACTAGGAGCATATATAGACTTAAATTTTCTGGATCGCATAATGACAGCTAAACATAGAACATCAACGTGTTGTTTTTCAAAAAAGAGGAAGGATGCCATTCATTTCACTGCTAGGTCTTAGGTGATTTAATAGTCATTTGAGGTCCTGTGTCTGGGAAGAAAATTCTCAGATCTTTCAGAATCACTTTCTTGGAACCTTTCTTTATTCTCGTGTTAACATTTCATTATGTGAATGAGGTATAAGCTTTAATTCCTGGAGTAGGTACTCATTGTTCAGAAAATTTGCAGGCAGAACAAGTAAAATTTGCTTTGTGAGCTCTCTGTGGGAACAAAATGACAAGCTCTGTCTTCTCCACAAGGGGAAATAGCTGGCATGGTATTATCCAGTTCCTGAGACAACACTTTTCACCCTTTTCTTTGATCTCTTTACCCCTTCCTCAGAAGTCTTGCCCAATCCATAGCAAGCATCTTTCATCTTTGACTCTTGATCCTAAAGCAATTGAGAATAAATGCTGTTAAAAAGCATATCACAGAGTATCCTGGAGGATTCGGTCCTTTAAGACAGGGTCATCCTAGGGGAGATGAGGGGATTTTCCATTTCTCTGAGAATGAAGAAGTTAGGTTGGAATTTGACAAATATTGGCATATGCATCTCTGCAAGTCTTTCTTTATAGTCAGTGGAGAAAAACTGGCACTTCTGGGCTGCAATTAATGTCAGCTTTGGGTAGAGGTCTCAAGTAAGTGAAATGAATTCTCCCCTTCCATTTTTCCCTGAGACAAATTTAGATTAATTCAGACCTCTGAAGTTAGGTAGATAACTTCCACCCTTGGAGTTATATAGTATTCTCTAAAGTCACCAGCATTAAGTAGGGACTTCTGAAGTAACCAGACACACAACTTTGCAAGAATTATAATTTTTCATGTAGGTAACTTGAAGTCACATAAGTTGGACCATTTTGGAGTACCAGTATTCAAAAACAGTTCCACATATAACTTGGCCCCTTCAGACAACTGAGACAGAATCAGACATGAAGGTGATGGCTAAAAAGGATATGGAGCATTGCACAGAGGTATGGGGGAAACGACTTTGTGGGAAAAAGAAAAATTTTTAAAAAGAAGATGTGGTCTCCACCTTATTCATTTCTGCTTATAATCATTGCTGCTGAAGCACAGAATCTCGCTTGTTTGTTTTAGAAATAACCCCTGGTTCATGCGTAAGAAAATATATTAAATATTCTAAAAATTATTGTTTTTTTCTGTGTAGCGGAGAGTCAGGGGTCAAATCCTCAACTGCTGTAATCCCCACGGGGTTTATTCACATTCATTATTGAGGTGGGCTAGATCCTGAGTTCAAATAGGCTGGCATAGCCTTATTGAAGACAGAAGGAATGTGTTGATTTTTAGTAGATGAAAATCTGGTCCTTGAAAACAGAAATTTTGACTAAGCTCAGTGCTCCAGGTCAAATTATTTTCAGTATTTAGCAATGTCTGGCATTTTCTTTATAAGTGCATCTTATCACCACTCAGTGTATTCAAAAAGAAAAATCCCTGCAGTAGTGTAATAATAGTGAGTGGCAAAATGACAGCCTCAGTGCCTGCTTTTACTCTTTACCCAAAAAGATTTATATATTAGTCAGTCTGATGATTATGTTTTCCCATCCAAATAATCTACTGTTGTTTAGTATCAGTAGCAGGGTCCTTGGCACTATTTTTTGTGTAATTTTTTTTTTAACATTTGAAGGCACTATTGTGTGCAGATCACCTCAGTGGAATAATGCACTGGTGCAGAGGAGTACTAAATCAAATGATAAATTGAGTGTAACATCAATTATGTTAGCTATGCACAGAAATATATACATTTGATGGTCATTATGACACATGAATGTTCAAGACGAAAAGTGAAAAATACATCTCAAGTTCTGTATGTATGAAAAACTGACAATGATCTGTAATTTGCGTCTAGCATAAAATTCTATAAATCTGCTGGTGTTTTCAGCATTGAAAGCTTGATTCTAAATGGAAAGGTCATTATCGTTATTAAGTTTTATAAGAAAATCAGTACGTGTACTAGTATCTATTTAATAACTGAGACATCATGAATGTCAGACTTAACACACTTTGCTGGGTGCTAATAACTCTTTAAGTGTACCCTTGACTCGAGTCGAAAGCACTATTGGAATTTTTATGTTATCTGAACTGCCTGGTAGCATTTAAAAGTACTTCCATAATAGTCAGGTAAAAATATAGTGACTTCGCACAACTTTACCTAATTTTGCTCCTGTTTCAAAGGTTAAGCTAAACTCCTTTCTCCTGCCTTGTGAAGGAACTGGATGTGCAAGCAGGTGAGTCACAATGGACCTGTCCTACTTAACCATTCTCTTGTTTTATTGGAGCATATTGTGCTTCCTGAGAAAAGGATATGTCAGTAATGACAACAAAATGAAGTCTTTTGAACCCAAAATAAGTACCTGGGAAAACATTATTTGCATCAGTGTCAAAATCACTTTTTGAAATGTCTTGGTGGAATGGTGCCGTCTAAATATAAAATATATATTTATTCAGCATTTAAAAAAACTTTTGAAAATCCTGCATTATATTATCTTTAATTCAAGTCCAGTGGAAATTTGATACAGCTTGTTTCTTTTTCTATTATATATTTAAATTAAAAATTGGAAGATGTAATTCCTATTAATGAGTTTTGTAGAGGTCTTTTAGTATTATGTCCCTAGGCGACTTCCTTACTTGATATGAAGTCCTCATAAGAGGTGCTTGTGCACTTGATTAATTCACAAATGGCATTGAGGGCTGCATATTTGCACAATTCTTGTTAAATCATAGAAATCTACTATTTCTGTGTCCAATGTATTGCCAATTGTGGTGCCCATATTATGCACCTAATCACATGGATGTACCAGTGCCATATTTTACAGGTGTTCCAATCTACAAAACATTCATCTCCTGTGGCAAAGGTCAAGGTCCCTTGGCAACATTTATGTCAGTTCTGAAGCAAAATAGAAGACTAAAGAAATATTCAGATTGCTGAAAAATAAGATCAACAAAAGCAAATGACTAGCCAAAATATAATATTTCATATCATATTTCATATGAATTGAGATTCTAGCATCTAATTCAATACTAACCTATGTAAGAGATGACAATACAAATAAATTGATATTTTTAGATATTTACTCAGACTTTGGGATGGGAGGGAAGGCCAGTTACAAATGCCTATGCAGGCTGCAATTCTGTTTCCCAACTGATAAAATGTAAGCCTACAGGAAGAAAGACCGGTGAATACAAAACCTGACATTATTTTCAATTAAATTTGTAGACTAAGAGCAATGCCTTTTTAGTGAAGCCCAGAGCACTGACCACTTGCCAACATGAGCTGAAAATTCTCCAGTATATGAGGGCTATTGTCAACAAACTGGTTTGCCAGGATATTCAGAGAAGGGAGTGGAAATACGAAAACCACTGCTACAGTACACTCTCCTAAAAGCCACACTGTTCTTGGCTACATATTGCAACATAAAACTGGACCTTATTTATTTCTATGCAAAGAAAATGACATCTGTTAGCAAATTGTTTTGTTAAACACACCATACATTTGAAAGACTCAACTCCGTCCATGTTGTTACTGTTGAAACTCTAGCAAGAAGTCTGTTTCTCTACAGGCTTACTGAGACAAAAAAATACATGGACAATCTTTTTATTCAAGGCAGTAGGCCTTCAGCTTTCTTTTCATTTGGAACCAGAAGAAATTATCTGACTCTTAAATCTTGTGCCCAAAGACCTTTAACTCAGAGATAGATGCTTGAAGTTCTCACTTATCATCTGCAAAATATATTCACTTTATGTAAATATGTTCTTTCTAAAAGATGTATAAATTAATCTTAGGGTATAAAAAGAAAGTTAATTTGCTCAATTGATTACTTGTTTCTAATGTTTGGAGGAGGGGTGTTGCCATTCACTTCTTTTTGTGTTATTATGGGACAGGGAATTCAAGAAAGTGTGGCAGCACTCCATCAGAATTTAAATGAAAGATAGACGTTATCATGGCCCAGACTTCAAGCCATTACATACCAATGGGTCAGACCACCCTACAAGTATATGTCCAGATTATGACATTTCTCTCTCTTCTTTTGTGGTTAAAATGTTTAAATTTTGACTTGGCTTTCGTCTGGGCTCAGTTTCTTTTCGTGGTCTAAACAAGTAGAGGATAATTTCACAAAAATACTTTTTTCTGGAGTTGCTGGAGTTTTCTAGAGTTACTTCCTACTCCAGTTTTCAGCCACTTGTCAAACAATGTGATACTCCATGTGGTCAACTTGGTTGTAAAGTGTGCTAAAAAATAAAAAAGTCCTGGCATTGACATCACTAAATGCAGAAAGCTGCATTAGATTGTTTGAAGATCTAAAAAATAACCAAGATCAGTTAAAGAGAAAACAAACAAAAAAAAAAAAAAAAAAAAAAAAAAAAGAAACCCAAACTGATACATTAAGTTAAAGTAGATCCAATTCCTTGTGTCAGAAAATGTGAATGCCAACAAAATTTTAGAGGTCATATTTGGATTAACTCTTAAGGATGGGCCTAACTCTGAGCTCATGAACAGCTATTTTAGCCCAGTTGAGACCATGCAATTGCTCAAAGACCCAGGTGTGAATAAGGTTCTTTACCAAATTAACGCCATTCTGCAAGAAAGATACAGCATCACTGTATAACAACCATGCTTCCCAGGAAGGAACTTTTTTTCTGTGAGCAAGAAGTGCTGCTATTGAAGCTGTGTACAATTGGGCTCCACAGTGTTCAGTGTTCTTTGTTTCACCCCACTAGGGTGCTGTCTTTTCCCATATTATTATTATTATTGCATGCTCTCCAGCAATTTAACATCTCAGAAGGCTAATAGTTCTCCCTAAATAGTCACCTGCACACCATTAGTGATAGGTATAGTACAGTGCAAAGTCTATTTCACTCTACACATCCTATAGTGGGTTTTTTTTGAAAATCAGAACACATCAGTGAAAAAGATTTTATGTCCACTGTCTCAGAAGTACCGAGACAAGTTCAGCCTCTGAAGTATGCAAAGTAAAATCTCTGTGTGACTGATGGGTGAATCTTCTGCTTATATCAGTAATGAGGCACCAAATCTAGTCTATTGCATAAATAGCACCACAGATGCTGCAGAAAGGGACATAGTCATTATTGTATCTGTCCTGTGCCACCTAAATAACATAAAGACTACTCCTTTTCATAGGAGTAGTAGTACACAATGAGGTCTATCTGGCACTACACTGAGAGCTTTACCTCCCCATCAGAGTATAGAGTTCAGAAGAGGAAAGAGGCAAGGATGTTATTTTACTCCCTTGCCACTTTTCTTCTGTACTTCTATTTCTTAGAGCAACTCTAATACCATTTAATTTTAAGGGCAAGCATGGAAAGCTATATTATGGTCTAAAGGGAGCTTACAGTTTGTTGTACACACAGTGCTCTGTGATTGCAGAATGTTCCAGTTATACATGTCCAAGCAGTGCAGCAGGGACACTCACTTTGGTTCTTCTGCTAATACCATCTGACACAGTGCCCTGGGGGGACCTGCTGGGAGGCTGTGTGTTGCTGAACTCTTAAATGGTCAAGATTCAGTTTTGCATGTCACCATACGGATGGAAGATTAAGAAAAACGTAACAAGGCTTGTTCTTAGAAAAATAAAAAGGAGCTGACATCCTGCTCAACTGCTTTCACAGAGATCCAAGAGAGAAATGAGCACAAATTAGAAACTTCTAGGGCAAAAGTAAAACTATGCTCTTTACTGTGACAGAATCAGGCCACAATCCTGCCCCAAATTTCCATCAAAACAGAAAAGTGTGGGAATGTAACACTTAATGATTATTCACCTCACGGTATAGTCCTGACATGAACACCAAGCAATCAAGGCTGACAGTCCAAAGAAGGCTTTGATGGTTTTGCAGACCAGTTGTCCAGGTGCTTTAATCTGTGATCAATACACGAAGAGCCATAATTCAAATACTATGAGTTTTTTTCTATAGAGCTTTGGGATTTACTATGTTATCTAACTGCAACTGTAGCAAAAGAAAAAAATAATGTCTCATCTTAACTTTCAGTGGTCCTCCAGCCTATATCCCAGGTTAATTTAACAGGTACGTACTGAATGCCATAACAGTCCTGAAATGTCCCAGGAAAAACAGTAACATCCTAACTCCTCTGGTTAGTTATGCTGACATAGCTAAACTGTTCTGGTATCTGTGCTTAGGGTGCATCTAGGTTATTAATTTAGTGGGCTGTGGAGACTTTTCCTGGTTCCAATTTGCTTTATACTTGGAGACTTGCAGCATGTACTAGAGACACAGCTGGCAGACTCTGAGCAGTTAATTCTTGGTGGATCTACAGCTGAAGACACACCCGAGGCAGCTCTCTGACATGCCCTGTTGCAATGGGGACACAAGTGCCTCCAACCTTCAGCTCCCTGCTCATGATCAGTGTGTGTGCCTGGGCCAGCCACAAGCCCTGGACAGTTTTTGCTGTCAAGGTATTTTGCAGGCCTGGGGTCCCAGAGCCAGAACACATCTTGCTAAATCAAAGCCTAGGCTTTTCCTCTCTGCACTACACCACTGGACAATGTAAAGAAGTCCATCAAGCCAGACCAGGTTTCTCAGAACTTCAGTTTGCAGTGTAGGCAGCGTGGTTGAGTATGAGAATGGACTGACAATTGCCATTGCTGCTGTTGTGTTACCTCTGCCTGCAGCTCTCCAGCGTTTCCTTCTCGGATGGGCATTCCCCTTACTGTTGCCCTTTTCTTGCTGTGCCAGCCTATAGAAACTTACTGGTAGCCAGAAGTGAGTCTATCTTTGCACATTCTCACTTGTACCCCCTGACCATTAAGACACAGGGGTTTAGTCTCAAACTCTGTCAATATTTTTGAGCAAGACAGTGTGGCTATATTATTATTAGCAAACAGTGTAGAGCAAAAGGAGCAGATCTCTAGAGTGAAACAGTTGATTTTGAGGAATTTAAATCCTCACTATCCGTACTTGTGTTTTTTTTACTTCAGATTAGCCCTAGTTTGGTCACATAAACCATAGATTGACTGCATTTCTGTGACTGAAAAACATTAGGTATGTGCCAGAATTTTGCTCTGTAGAAACTTTACTATCATTGCTGATGCTGCTGCTCTTGATTTGGATGAGAACAACTGGGCTAGGCAGCCTATAAATGCACAAAAATTTATCCCTTCATCCAGAGCTCTGAGTACCACAGGAATTAGCACAGGAAGATGACCAGCACTTAGCCTAGTTAGAAGGTTATGACATAGAGACTTTTGTAATGCAAATGGCACACAGAAATGGAATAGTAATCTCAAAATCTTTCTTCTCTCAGACAAAATCTCCCTTTATCTCAGATCATTTGTTTTGACAACACTGAAAACTGGAAAAAAATAAAACTGAGGGACTGAATATTAAGCCAAATATTTTAAGAACTGTCTTGCCACTTCCCATGTGTATTTGCCTCTCCTATCAACTGCTGTCTGTTTTGCCCATCTATTGGCATCCCTTCATTAACAGTACTGGACTACAGAAAATTTAATAAAATGTGAATGATAATCTATCCCAAAATGCACAGTTTTTTCCACTATTTGTGGAGATGGGCATATCCATAGGTTTGTTTGTCTCAGGGTATAATGTGTCAGTCTGTTACAGAAAAAGATTAATTAGATAAACTTTGAATTTGTCAAAGAGGTCATTTAATTCTGAAGATGAAGCAAAAGCAACAAAAATACAGCAGGAAAATGCTTAGCTTTCTTAAAGTCAATAGGAGCTTTCAGAGGAGTCAGGACTTCATCCTGTATGTTTTGTTTTTCTTCAAATGTCAGTTACCTGCATACAACATAAATACGATGTGGTCAGAGAAGAGTACACTGAATGGTTGAAACAGTTAACAAAATCAATAAACGTAGGAAAAGTAGATGAAAACATAAACCAGATTGAGATATTTTTTCCAGACCAAGATTTTTAAGTCTTCTGTATTTTGTCATTTGTTAAACCACAAATAGTTATAAACAGAGCTTCAGTTCAGAGAGTCTTTGTTTCTAACATAAACAAGGTATAGGGCATGGCTCTGTATGTCAGCCAAACATGACTATAAGTTACAAAAATGATATATATGTATAAAAGAAGTGTCAGACCATAATTGAAAAATTGTATTTGGACATGAATAAATGTAAGGAATACACTTAACTCCAGAAAGGCAGTAAGTATATAACAGAAAATAACCCAGATTAGATTAATGCACACATTTTACTGTGTCTGTGAAATTAGTTTAACTTAAGTTACTGAAACTCAGAAAATGGGGAACTTTGCATCATTTAAGTATCTCTATTCATCCTGGTGTGTCTGTTTTAGTTGAGAAAACTTATAAAAACTATACTGGACATATGCAACTTTTAATTCAATTATATCTAGGAGCAGAATAGCAGACTGGATCAAATTAGATTGAATATACAGCAGAATTTTTTTTTTTTTTTAAGAGACAAGCTTAATGGTAATAATACATTTCATCTAAAATGTCTTCTCTTTTTAATTGCCCGGTCATATCACAACCCCTCAAATCTGTAAGGGACTCATTTAAATACTGTTTTTTTCACTTTACTTTTCCCTAAACTAACATATTCTGAGCATGAAGAAAATTTACTTTCAAATCCTTACTTTAAATTCTTCTACAGTTTGCTGTTGAGAACTAAGAAGAAATACAGCTCTCAGATAAGTATGTTAGCCCTCAAGTGTTCTGGTGCTACAGACTCGTTTAGCTGCATAGGTCACAGCCGTTACTGCAGTAAACAATGTTCCAAACTTCCAAAGCCTGCAGAGGTCAGTATAGCAACATCAACAAGAAATTATATAGCCTCACTGAATAGATTAGCAGTTAAAAATATTTATTGTTAAAACACAAAAATGATGTATCACTCCGGCTGTTACCAAAACTGTGGGACTACTGTGGCATGTGATGGTTATTCCTGCAAAAATCATTTAATATTGCAGATGCTAAAATATGTATTTTTGTATTTGTATTTGCTAATTGTAAAAGGGTTAAATATACTTTTCTTGAGAGTGTTTGAGAAAAGTTGGATGAGCATAATGGAAAATGTAAGCACACACTTTTCTTCGGAAGCTCTCTTCTCTGTGTTGCCCTGTCAATGACCTCTGGTGTGACATTGAAGGAATACCCTCTGTGTGGGTGAGAAGTCATTTGCTTCAATAGCTCTTCTGCCCCAGACATGTATAAAAAGGAGACTGTAAACATATACCCCACGTTTGCTTTGGCACTGACACCATCAAAGTCATTTAGAGCAGAACTTTTAGCTATTTGTGACAAACCAGATCATGATGAATGATCAAAACAGTACAAGTTAAGACACTAACTCAGTGCAATGAAATCTCAGCAACTGAAAGGAATGACAAATAAACAGTGCTAATCAGGACCTTGAACAACCCTACGTTAACTTTATCTGCCCTCCTGGCCAGAACTGCCTGTTGTTGGCACTAGAAAGCATTTACAGTAGTGTTTCACAGCACAGTCTCAACTGTATATTAAAGAATAAGAAGATATTCAGACATGACTCTGGTGTCTGCAGAGAAAGATTTTGAGAGACATCAATTTGGCTTAAACATATTTGATTTGCCTTATTCAAAACACTGCACTCAGGTAGGCAAAACACTCGATATCCACAACACAGTATTCCAACTCCTAAAAAAGGCTGGTTATAACTAAAATATTTTTCTTTCACAAGTCTGCAAAAGTTCAGGGCAAGCTTTTTGTCTCATCAATACACAGTGTGTATTCTCATCTCAGCTGTCCACCATAGCATTAATTTTGTAAGGTGGACACTGAGGTATTGAAAGTGGTTCTGCATTCCTTTATTTTCCTTTCCTTATGGATATTCATGTAACACATTTCTTCATATGCCTCTGCCTTCACAGTTTCTAGAAAGAAAATTTGAATTGCTTGAAACAGAGTCATTTTAACATAAACATCTGAAACAGAAAAACTGTGCTGAATATGAGTGATGGGTCAGATGCTCTGCTGCTTCTATATATGCATCGCTACTTGAACTGAAGGAAAATTGCACACAGATCTGTGGCAGTGGGAGGATTACATTTGAACTTTCTTGGCCTTAAGAGACACATTCTAAAGTGGATATTTCTCTATCTATGCATATATACAAATACATAGAAGTTATATAGAGTTGATGCCTTTGTTAAAGTTCAAGGTGGTAAAGTAAAATGACAAATGATGAAACAGGCCTAATTTCACTTAAATTCCCTGCAAATCAATGTTGTGCACTAGTAGGGATTCATGGAATTAGTAGTACTTACTGTCGATGTTGTCTTCAGGTTTTAGTTATGACATTTTGCTACATAAGAAAGTCATGGAACTGTGTATCCAAAGCATTGGGAATCTTTAACATAACCCTGTCAACTCATGATCAAAAACTATCCCTGAGAAGCTCATAAGAGCCAGTTGTAAGAAATTCCATGGGTGGGAGAGTGGTCACAGAGAAAAAGATTAAATGCATATTAAATCTCAGCTTCTACAGAAACAGCTTGTTGCCTGTAACAATACTATACTAGCATGATCTTGAATCAAGTATCTGCATCACATGGTTCCCGCAAAACCAGGAGTCTAAGGATTTCTTTCTCTGCCACACTCATAATTATCTTTCTGAGAAAGACAGAGAAATATCATTCACAACCTGTCTCCTGATATTGTAAATATTGACATGGAGTGTTTCCCCTATATATTTTTTAAAGGATTGTATTTTGCCATGTAGAAAAAGAGGCAAGAATGTGTAAACTGTACGTTAATGCTTAACAAAAAAACCAAACAACCAAAAATAGCCCTCACATTTTTTTACTTAAATTTAGATATTTAAATAGGGGCTTAAATAGACCAGCTCACAGATTTCTATTTTTTTAAGATTATGCACTCTGAAGTGAAAAGCAGAAACTTTTCTAAAATAGCCATAAACTAGCTTCCTCTTTCACATTCTGTTCATGCATGGTAGATCTCAGACCAGTTAAAGCAACAGAACAGATAAAGGAGTTTTGGTTTGAACCTGGAATAAAGTACAGTGACCTGAAATTCAAAATAGAAAGGTAAAGGTGAGCAGGCTAGAGCTGGTAATACAGATCTTCACAACGTTGCTTTTTATTCATTTATTTCCCTCTGTGCACAATGGATGCAGAGCAGAGATGAAGGAGATTATCTGAGCAGAAGTGCTTCATCCTCACCTGTCACAGACATGCATGGCTGTTCCGAGTTCTAATTATTTAAACTCAGTCCAATAAAACAAATAAGACTTAAAACATTTTTTTATTTCAGTAGGTTCAGTGTAACTGTAGAAGAAAACATCAAAACATTATTTCCCTATTCATCATCATCACTGTATTTTTCACACCATCAAAGGCTTACATCAAACATAAGAGGACTGATAGATCCTGACAGAGAATTGTTTTTCAGCTTTTTTTTTCATTCCCTATAAATTATCAATAATATTGTAATTTTTAAGTCAGTCTCCAATTTTCCTTTACCTCTCCTCTGAAATTCAAAATTCATGGGAAGGGGACAGAATCCTCTAGAAAATCTACAACTCCAAAAATGCATTTTCTTTTTTTTTAGAGGAAAGAATATTTGCTGACTCAGCAGTGAAGGACTGAACTGTTGTTAATGCAAGGCTGAAACAGGTACACTCAAATATTTCCAAGACATTATAGATCTCCTCTATCATACCGGTGGCTGCCCATTATGGAAGAAAATACTGCATTTAGCCTGTCCGCAAGGAGTCCATAGCAGAAATCCCACCATCTTCAGAAGAAGCAGGATGGAATGAGAGCATGTTTTCTTCATTTCCATGGAAAGATCTTTTTTTGGCAGAAGACAGAACCAAACTCAGCATATAGCCTGACTTCTTCCTAATTCTTGCCAAAAATAATCTCCCCTTCCCACACTTCCTCAATGTCAACAAAACAAAGCGACAAAAACAGACACAGGAGGCAATAGGTTCTGTTAATATCTACAGTCAAACATGTTCAGTACTTCTGTCTCTAGAAAACTCACAGTGTGTGACCCCCATGGACATTTGGCTAACTAGAGCTCTTTAATAAAATCAAATACTTGTGCGATGGGTACATGCAACTCTATGTGTAGCACCCTGGGCCACACAGCAGAAATCATCATACTCTCAGTATTATAGAAAAGGTGAACATTTACTGCACTATCTAGAAGACATCCTCATTATATATAGTTAGGAAACTTATTTTCCCCTGCTGTCCTAATTTGTGTTTTTTTTCTTAATTTTTAAAATTCTCCGTTGGCCCTAATTAGCTTCTCTCTGAAATCACCAACCAGGTGAAATTAGAGCACTTTTTAAGCTAAAAATCGTAGTTGGATTTTTTCAAACTTTTTTGAGTTGAGCTTTATTCCCTGAGGCCAAATCCTCCCTGCTGTGCACTTCAGTGAGGGAGCTTTTCAGAGGAAGGCAGGTTTTGGCCCTAACGGGATATACCAAAGCTCTTCTAAATATGGATGTAAGATATCTGAGACAAATCCTCTCTGAGGAAGATCAGCAGTTCTTAAATCAATGAAACTAAAGCCATTTACATGCACTGAAGAGTTTTGCTT